>OU342836.1:4714843-7427200 GCA_910591585.2 Nysson spinosus | reverse complement strand
GCGGATGGCTTGTGTATCAGAATCCGCAGGAAAGTAATCCGGAAGAATTTAATCGTAGTTTTGTGTTAATGTGCCTCTGATGAATCCATAATGCGCTTCAGCCACGGGATTTAGAAGCACGTGAACTCATCAACGACGATGCTCTGAACTTGATGATCATCGATTCACGAGGCAGATACCGGCGCATACATAATCGTGGCATTATTTCGTGGTTCTCAGGATACGCTGGAGTTCCTCGTTCCCAGCTCTCGATGTGCCAACTGCATTAATTAAAAATCTGCCCTCTCGTTAACTTCCCGTGGCACCACGTATTAGGAATTCAATCGATATTAGTGATGATTAGTGACAATATTAACACTCGTACTACCGAACGTATAATCAGTTAAACTTAGCAATTTATTTATATATAAATTATGCCTGTAGGATGTGAATCAATTGTTGGATTTAAATCCGTACGTTTTGTGTGTAAAACAAAGGTATATGAATTCTGAAATCATGTACTGTTGAATGCTGGAATAATTTTATTAAATATTGCGGATCAGTCATTTTGACTGCTTTGGTAGTTCTAGTGTTAAAGGTTTTATGTATGATTTAATAGTATTTTATAAACGATAAGTATTCTATATATTAATTAGAAGTAATTACTTATATTTGAACTCCTATCTGCTATATATTATCGATTTATAATCATTTTTATTACATAATAATGTAAACACAGTAGCGAGTTTACTAAAACATAAAATGATCATCTCGAAAAAGAATTTCAACCAAACCTTATTATTCTCATCTGTCCCCTATCATAATTCCACACAACACAAAGTACATTTCATTTATAATGCAAATAAATATTCATACCGTACGGAATGAAATCATCCTGATCCCTTATAATTTCTCGCCACAAAGTTAATTAAAAATGTTCAAATAAGAATGACTTTTATAATACGAAGCTTAACATTTCCATTATCGGCAGGATCTCGAGCATTTGATGTAACTCTGCCGACGAATGTAATAAATATTCGTGACCATTTGAATATGTTTATTAATGTATGCCGGATATACGTGCAGGTTGGAATAGAGCTAGCGCATCATATACTTTTTGGGGCATACGTTGAAGTTCATAATTATTCATCTATGGCGATGGTACAGGTTCCGGTTACTGAGCGGAGATGTTTATCCTATATGACTGGCAACCACCTGCCAAAACCGATATGCAATTAATGCTAAATGTTCAGGCAGCATGCGATCTTTAAACATGGCCCATCCCAGGACGAAAATCGACCGATTACATTATCTCGCGGTAGTCGACATGGATATTAGTTTTTTTGCTACGTTTCCATTGTCACTCGTTGTCTAAAGGTTGTTGAAAGTATCGAATTACTTCGAATTACTTTACTTAATAATTAGACGAGTTATTAATTTCTATCTAAATAGATTTGGCACGTTTAAAGGTCGCTGAATGTATCCAAGTAATTCGATGATTTGTATAATAAATAGACGAGTGATTAATTAGTGTCTAGATAAATGTGTCGATGAAGAACCGCGTTGATGAATATCCAAATTTATATTTTGATATAATAGTCATTTGAATTACTAAGTAAAGATCCGAAATTTTTAGAATAATAATAATAAAGAGCAATGGAAATAAAGAATAATACTGATCACCGAATTCGTAGCAAAATAATATTAATTATGATAGAATAAAACACTACAAACGTGAAGCTGTTGAAATCATATTCTATGCTTATTTTGAGAAGTCTGAGAAACATGAAATTGCAAAGTTGTCCGTCCATTAAATCGATTCGTCCCGCTCGGAAATGAAACCAGAAGTTTTAACAAATTAAAAGATCACTCAAATATAAAAATATTTAAAAATATTAGAAACCTAATATTGTGTTATAGGTGATAGATAATGAATTTATATCTCTCCTCACAGCCCAAGAAATATCCTTGTTTCACACTATTGATATTCCGTAATATAAAACGTTAAATGTTAAGTATATATACATTATTTTAAAGAAGAAAAAAGGATTCTGCGTTCCGGCTGTCGATTATTCCAACAAGAAGTGACGCGCGTGACGTCTCGATCAAACGAAGCGTGGCCATTAAAGAGAAATTGGCCATACAAAGTGGACCATAAGGCGAAGCCTCCTATTAAAGAAGCTTCCCCGATAGCTCGTTGACCGAATGCAGCCACGATGCATTTTAGCGTGGTATATCAAGAAACACCTGCCACGCCGTGACTCGCCACGCCTGTCTCGTACACGCTGTGTACACGCGTATTACGTGTTCCTGCAATTTCCTAAAGTCACGGGATTCTAAGGAGCACCTGTTTACCCGCGCATTCATGTCTCCTTAAAATCAACCGAAGGTGCACTTCGACGTTTCAAGGAACAGCAGCTTTATCATTTTATAGCTAATTTATTTCTAATTAATCGTTTCGTAGATAAATTCAATTATATACATTAATCCTTTGATGATTTATTTACTGTATTATAGTTGTTGTATTCTGGACTGTTAATTTGTAATTAATCCGTCGATTGTTAATTTAGTGCATTGGAGGTACTTTATTATAGACAACTAATTGTCTTTTGACAGTTAATTCTCTGTTTTATAGTAACTATGTTATTGATAACTAGTTAATAATTAATCCTTTGACAGTGAACTCTCTGTATTATAGTAACTATATTACCGAAAATTAACTTTGAATTAATCCTTTGACAGTTAATTCCCTGGATTATAGTCACTATATTTTAGAGAACTTATTAATAATTAATCCTTTGACAGTCAATTCTCTGTATTGTAGTAATTATATTACCGAGAATTAACTTATAATTAATCCTTTGACAGTTAATTCCCTGCATTACAGTAACTATATTTTAGGGAACTAATTAATAATTAATCCTGTGAAACTAAATTCTCCGTATTATAGTAATTATATTCCCGAGAATTAACTGACAATTAATCCTTTGACAGTTAATTCTCTGTATAGCAGTAACAATATCACAGACAAGCACCTGATAATTAGTCCTTCAATACTTAATCTACTATATTACATACACTACATTAGAAATAACGAATTCATTTTTAATTATCAGTCTTAATCCATACTAATATTTAATCCATAATAATATTATATAACTCACACGACATAACTCGTAGGTAATAAAACATACTGCAACAAAGAATAGCATTTCCTTATTTATCCCAGTAATCAGGATCAGGTGAAAAAGAAGCGGAGGAAGGATTGAAAGGTGTCCGGAACAGGATTTTCTGCACGTCTGGGAGACGTCTTCCGTTGCGGTGTACGGTTACTCGGTACTTATACGACAATGCGGCATATCAGTGGATCTTGCATAGATCTCACGGCTATGACCTCTGTAAATGTTTAGTGGCATGCCGGACTAAGGATGGAGAAAGTAATATGTAAGAAGCGCGGTCACGCGCGCTACGCAGACCAAAGGCACATACTCGTGTTGGCCACGGCTTATCAGATTAATTACACCGCGGCTAGACGTGAAAAATGATCAGCTGACACGTTTTCTTAAATCGCGGACTGATGTGTATTAATTAAGACATGATCAGCCAAGTCGTTTGCAGTGTGCTGGCTGACCGGAGAATGGAACATCGAAGAATATTGAGATAATTAATACGTGATGGAATATCAATCACTTTGAATTCCATTGGAATTATTTGTATTGTGTAACTAATATAAATATACATATGGTTCGATATTAAATATAGTATCAGATTTAATCGAGTATTTAATAATCGAGTAATAATATGGCAAACTTTAAACTCAATTATTGAACTTAATTGAATATTACATACATTTTCCGATACAGTTAATACTCACTTAATATTAAGTAAGTTATGCAATTTTATTGAGTATTAAATGTAGTTTTCAATATACTGCAATATTATATATATATCTTGGAATACAGTTCAATATTGAACATATGTGCGATTTTGTTCATAATCTTTGTTCGTATCATCGCAGACAACTGAAAAGGATGATATCTTCCACGCATGTTCCACAGTATCAGTGTCTTATCACCACTAATTATATTGGTATTAATTTGAGATCAGACTGGAAGGGCCAGCTTGTATGGAAATATTTTTTTCTATCTGCGCCGCCGTGAAATTTATGTGCTTAAAGCTGGTAGCGTGATGCCAAGGCATAATTTTCGAGAGATTACTTCGAAACGTGCATCAACCTTTTGCTGGAGCGTGTAATTAAACTGGCTGTGTAAAGCAATGTTACTTCATGCCGGATAGTATTAATGAACTTTGATTTCTTTACATGAAAGTCGATTATGTCGCGTCGAATATATCTTTCATACTTTTCTAGGAATAATAAAGTAATGCTTCTACAAGAGATGAATATCTTTACTTAAAATTCTTAAAGCAAATTCACCCTATATGAAATGTATCTATGGAATATGATTGACTTCTAATCTAATATTGTAATTAAACTGTAATTTATTGCAGAATTACGTTCTTTAGACTTACTGAAATAATATTATACAATAATAATAAATTCCAGAACTATGTAAAATCTATGAAAACCTTCAGAAAATATTCTACACCTCAGTTCTTTGGGTCATGCAATTTGATTATTTATATTTGTATTATTACACGTATTATAAATATAAATACAAGTATATCAGATTATATAGTATACCATACATATTAATTACAATTATATTACATATCGTGAATTCAATATAATCGTTATTATATTTAATCAATTTATCAGATCATCGCATAAAGGTTACACGAAAAAGCGTACAACACCGAGTACAGAATAGAAATAAGAATAAATTCCATAACTATGTAAAGCATACTAAAAACCATGTTCCTTTATCCAGGAAGATAAACGAGGCTATTTAATAATTCACTAAATTTACACGTACTGGATCTGGCATTACGGTGTACGCAAATGAAGACGCTGTCAAAACAAAGATAAGCGGAATGGCCTTGAGTCACCCAAAAAAGAAGGGTACCAAACTTCTCTCTAAAGGCGTCCTCGCACGTGGTAATAATTTTCAAGTAATAAACTCGGCTCTCGGTGAGCATGCGTAGTACTTCTGCGCCGATTCAGACATAATTAAATCACAGCTTGTCCTGCTCGAGCACCGACGATTTTACCGTAATTCCGACTCGTTCTACGACTCGCCATTTTCTACTCGTCCATTTGATACGAGATCCAAAATATTATTCAGAAACACAGTTGAAGTACAAATGGACCTTTTTGTAATATGAATGCTGGTAGAAATATTAATATCACGTATTGGGTATTTGATTGTACTGTTAATTATCTGTTATACGAAATATGTAATTTTGAATGAATTAATTCAAAATTATTAAAAAGCAAATCATTAGCTTGCTTTTTTATTAAAATGTTTCAAGTATAAAATGCTGCATTGTGTAATACCTTAAATACCAATATTTTATATACGTAACATGTGTTATTTAATCCATGAAGAAACTTACATCTTCGAACCATAATTTAGATACAATATTTTAGAACCTGGAATTTCCTAAATATTGAATATTCTTAATTATACTGCGAGTTTTATCTGAAATATATTAATAATCTCTTTCTCTACATAACATTATTAATATTAAAAACTGCTGTCAATACTATAATACACAAATAACAAGCACATCTTCACGGACAAACAATCGTGAAAAATGTTCTAAAATATTCACGATGCTTGATAAAAAAAGAACACACTATTACAACAAACCAAAGCAATTTCCTTGGAGCCCGTCAAACGAGCTCAGCGACATTAAGTAGAGTTAAGTCTCCGAAGTAAAAGCGCCTAAGTCCCCGAGATTTGTACAAGGAAGGTAAAGGGCCCATTACAAGAGAGTCTTGATGATGCACACAATTAATAAATATTAATTCAGAGCGCGTATATATCTGTAATAATCAGAGTATATCCAGCGGTTCCGTAGGATACTGGAACGGGTTTCAGTGAGCTAAGAATTTTGACATTCTTTTAAATTGAACCTCCCGTAAAAAAGGAAAAAAAAAGAAAAAAAAGGAGAACTACACGTCAGTGTATTATACGGTGCAGCATGGCAATGACAAAAATTGCCATGCTCCTTCTTCGTCCACCATATCTCTCTCTCTTTTTTCAGCAAGGCGAGCGATCGCGCACGTGGGAATGCCGGTGCATAATGTAACAGTTTTATTCACGGCGGCCAATGTAAATATGCGAGATTATGAGCGCGCTGCAAGTCGGCCCGCATAATCTAGCCTCGCCAGTTATATATCTGCGATACGTTTGCGCCTAATTCCAACCAATCGCGAAAGGGGTAACCTTCAGTCGGTCCCCTTCGATGATTCCATTAGCGAGCTATACGATTATTCTCTTCATTTCCACGTAGATCCGAGCACGATCGTAATTTCGTCGTAATGCACGGTAACGCTATCTTGATATTATTTATTACTATTCTCTGGATTAAAGAAACGCCGACGGATGAACGATATAATTATCCGTAGTACGAAATATTTGATGAAATCATTTGTGTGTCTGTGTGATTCTATTTCGTTTGAGTTTATATTTGAGTAGAGAAATGGAAGTGAAAAGAAAATGATGCTGCTCCTCGAGGAATTTAATGTATTATTTGGGATAATGAATCCGAACCGATTATTATTATATTTTATTATACTTTATGCTTACGGAATTGCATAGTCTAAATGTTTAATATCGATCATTTTAATCGTTTTTGAAAATCACTTTTTGTAGACTAAGGGTGGGTCTACGTTTACAATTTTGTCTTTTCTGATGCATAGAATATTAATTTTGAAATATTAAAAATATGCTATTTCCCATATAAAACATTCTAATAATTATAAATTAATATTTAGAACATTCTATCTTCAAAATATTTACCCTGAAGATTCAATTATATGAATATAGAAACGAAGGTAACTAAAAAATAACCCCACAAGTATCTTAACATTAACATCTCCAATAATAATAGATCTGAATCGATACAGAAAAACAAATTTCCTAGATCTTCCCAGATCCAAAAACCAACTTTCTAGATCTTAACCACATTAATCATGAATCGTAATACAAGATATCTCGAAGACAAGGTTGCAGATGTAAATCCACCCTTAGTGTTCAGGAAACGGATTCTCACCCCGGAAGTCGCGGTGGTGGGTTTACTGGTTCACATGAGTGGAAGAGTCTCGTGCGTGTCCCAAGGCAATTCACCGGCAGTCGGGAGATTCGCGATTCGTCGAGGATTTAATGTGGAAGGAAACCGGGTATAGTTGTTCTGCTCAGTGTAACTACACTGACATACCACCGGCGTGGTTTCTACCGCTTCTCGAATAATTCCTTGGAGTCTATGTACTTTTGTTCCTGTGTGTTCTTAGGCGCTAATTCCACTACGTACACAACGACGATTCGGTGTGTTTCATTCTTACTTAAGAATGCTCGCGATACCGAGTCCTTCTGGATGCAATAATTCAAAGATATTTATCTATTCATTATATTTACTTTTTTTATCGTCCACTTCATTTCCGTATTCGGATGATCTTGAGGAACGACGACGGCTCTCTCGCTTTGATGGTGTCAGTCCCCTCCCGCGTTAAATTATTGTTTACGAAATACTCGTAATTCTGAGAATTATTATGCGGAAAACTGGCGAGTGTTGGGAACAGCTTTTTTCTGTCCCTGCTGCGTGTTTTATGTTAAATGATATATCTCTCGTGGCAAAAAAATTCCATAGAAATTGTAATGAGGTAGTTAGAGGTTTATGTCAGAGTTTAAGCATTGCATAATAAGAGGTGCATATGATCAGGTTTTTTTAATATCTACTTTGAATGGTGTCGTTCGTTTTACAAGTTAGGGCAGAGTTGAGATGATTAATACATTTTTATGTAGCTTGAATATTATTTTATTTTATACAGTCATGTCGCCAGAGGGAATCTAATTTGACAATCGAACAAAGTGATAAATTAAATATTTAATATTTGGGACATTCCATATTTGAAATATTTAATATTCAGGATATTCCATATTCGAAATATTTAATTTTCAGGATATTCTATAATCGAAGTATTTAATATTCAGGATATTCTATAATCGAAATATTTAATATTCAGGATATTCTATAATCGAAATATTTAATATTCACGACACTCTATATTCGAAATATATAATCTTCAGTATATTATAAAGTCGAAATATTAAATATTCGGCATATTCATCATTGACAATATTCTACGTTCAAAATATAAGCTCGCGAGAAACACAACATTTAGACTATTCAATATTTACTACACTCCACATTCTCAATCAAACCTTTATAAATTAATCCAACTAACCCCTCCCCTTCCCACCCACCCCACGAAGATCATATGTTAATACAAAGATAGATCCACAACAAGGTATCCCCACAAATAACCAGAAAGCTTGAAGTAGAATTAAAAAGCGCATAAATAACACGATATTCATAGAGACACAGTGGATAAACTGTACAACCATCGCGATACCATAGAGATAGAGCCACAAAAAACTGTTCGCATTACAAACACATTGTAAAGAACCAAAGCGTATCACGCGTGTGCGTGAACACCTCTCCACTACTATGCTCCTAGAAATTTATGTCCACGAATGCAACTGCATATGCATAACTATATACGCGTACGAGTAGATTTATTCGCGAAAAACGCGGGGAGGGGAAGGGGGAGGGGGGGGGACACGGTTGTAGAGGATACGGTTCGCACTGCAATTTAATGGGAGACCACGAATTAGATCGGTAACTAAAAGTCACCCACCCGCGTGTATTTATTGCCGGACTCGACTCTGAGAGATGGCTCGCGCATAAAATTAGTGATACTCGTAATTGTTATTGCTTATGCGCCGTGACATACCGGGTAATGTACGTCTGCCGGGGGAGGTGGAAGGGGGTGCCGTTCACAGTCGCTGGCGCATAATGTATTCTAAGGTTATGGAAAGAAGACACGCGGTGACCGTACATGTGAAAACGAGACCCAGTATGTGAACAATTGGGAAGTCATTGTATGAGCCGTTTGTTTTGAAAGTGGCTTAAATCCATTTTTTAAGAAAAATCAGGTTACGTTTATGATAGTTACAAAGGCTTTTATAATAGTTACAAATGGAATTAGATCCGTTTTTAAAACAAACGGCTCATTTAATATATTATTTAAATCATATTTAATGTATGTTATGTATTAGGTGTGAAATTTAATATGTATGACCAATGAGAGATCGAAATTCTACTCGCAACTATGTTACGCGTGCCTAATATTTGGAGATTTGATATTGAGAATATCCAATATTTTGGATATTTAATGTTTGGACGTTTAATATTCAGAATATTCAATATTTAAGATATTAATATTTGGAGATCTAATGTTCAGAATATCCAATATGCAGAATCCTCATTTAAAATAATTGAAGTCTCGATTCATTAAATAGTCGGATTATATAATATAAAGAATATACTTTACCAGGAATATTTAATAAACAGAACATTTTTATGCTTGAAACCCTTTACAATACGCAATATATAATAATTATCATTACGAATTACTGATTGTTAATCAGTCCTGTTAGAACTAAACTTTTTAAAGAAGCATGCCACAAGTAGAGCAAGAACAATAAAATTCAAGAGGCATAAATCACTATCAAAGTAGAATCTGTATTCAATTTCATATACCATTTAAAATTCCTTTTCCATTAGTCGGCATTAAAACACTAATATTACATTATATATATACATGGCTCGTGTCTGACTCAACTTCCGGTGACTCCTAGAGTCAATTTCTATGATAACTAAGAGGAAGTACATTGTAATTGATAAGACGAGTAACCAACGGCGTTATGATTTTTCTTTTGTCTGCTACTGGTATTTAATTACGTGGAATGGGAAATAACTCGCGCATGAAATTTAACGATACTTGGAATTACTTCCACCAATCCGCGGCTAGAGTAAAAGTAACGCGGATTTCGCCGACAAAGGAACGCAAGTGCAGTTTTCACGGAATCTTTCAGCTCGTATTCACGGAGCTACTTATTCCTCAATAATTCCACGCTCCGCTCGGCTTTTGGCAACCATGAATGCAGGAAGCTCAAATGTACTTGAAATTAATCCGAAAGATTTATTGTACATAAAAAACGGTTCATTTTTAATGCCACAAAATTATTTCATCGTAGATTAAAAAAAGAATATTCGATACTTGGTATATTTCGTATTCTAAATATTTAATATTTCGGATGTTCCAGATTGAAAATATTGGCGCTCGAGAAATTTCATATTTCCATTTAATTTTTAATAAATAAAAATTGAACGAAGATGAATAACTATAAATTATCTGCACGTGACATGTTTTTATTATATTTTTATATTCTGCATCGTCAATAAATGAACTTAAATTAATTCAAGATTCGCGGCTGTTAATAAATTCATTTTTAATATATTTCAATATAACTCTTTAATCGAATAATTGAATTTCAATAACTTCTTGATTTGTCTTATTTTCATCGACACAATTTAGTGTCAACTACCGTCACGCGAATATCGTATCGTACGGTGTTAATTGTTTTTCTTTCTTGTTAAAACACGCCGCAGTCAAAGGGTTAATGAATTATCTTATAGCACTTTAAGTTAGCACGATTTATCGGTGCACCATTTCATGAATGATTCGTGCAGTTGCACCGATTACAAAATGAAAGTTAACCGCTTGTTCTAGCAAAAAATGAAGCACGCTTTACTACGGTTAAGTTAGCATGAACAGATACACGATATAACTCACTCCAGAGGCAATTATCTTGCATAAGCAGGCAAATCGTATTATTTCATCGCCATTCTTCTTCCTTCCGCTATGAAAGAATTAACTATTATGAGCACTTCCATTAATCCCTCATTCGCACAATTTGCTTTATTTATCTTGTCTGCTTAACAACCTTGCTGAAATGTTTGCTTATTCATTAATTATATCAATACCAAAAAAATCCGATTAAAATCATATCACCACCGGAATACCCATTAATCAATTAACACTTTAACTACCAAAGCAGACAAAATGACGGGTTCCCCATTATTTATGAAAAATATTCATATAATTCTATTTTCTAAGATTATCCGCGAATCTCACGGAAATTCCGCGGATATAAAAAAATACGTATCGCTTAGTTTTTTTAGTACTACAACATATATATGTGAAAACGAAAAAATCGGAGGATACCTTGTCAGGCTAAATATTTTTTTCCAATGAATACATTAATAATAACAATCATTATTGTTCCTCATAAATGCAAATGGGCGTTAACCCATTCACTGCAATTGTACTTCTGCAATTTAAATTTAAATTTTTTGTTAAAAAGCATAAACAAGCCATTTATGTGTGAAAAATGGAGTTAAACTACTTTCAAAAGAAACGGCTCAAATCTTCTTGTCAAAAGCACTAAATCAGCAGTTTACTGACAGTTTGATTACTTATGAATAGCTGAAAATGGATGGTCACTGTACCAATGAAGAACGGGTTAAAACAGACACGTTGGTTCACCCGCGGTATGTAAACCAAGTTAAAGGAAGATAATTTGCGTGAGTAAACGTGAACGGGAAGCAGGTTGGAAGTGATTACCACGAGGTATACCTTGTTCCTGTCATCGACGGATCGAGATCTGTTATCTGACGGTGATTATGCTTGCGCGCGCACCTGTGTACATCACAATGTATAATAAAAAGCTACCGTGCCTTACCTCGACTGTAACAAATACACGTAATGGTGTAATGTGCAGTGTACGTGTATGTTTGAGTACCACGCATAAATATCGCGTAGGAAGTTCCGGCCCGCGGGAAACACCAAGTAGGAATCAACCACGCGATCCTGGCGTCTCTGATTGGTAATTAAACGCATGACATCCGACCGCTCTTTTATCCTTTCTTTACACTTCTTTAACCCGCGAGTCTTTGTCCGGGCTTTTATTAATGAAGTTATGTGATAAGGTATCTTCACTTGTTGTCTGTGGTATACTGATTAATTGTGTCTTAATGTCCGAGTTTTAAGGCAATATTCTAATTAAGGGATTATAGGAATAATGACGGAATTAATATGATCTTGATTGGACTTAAGATAGTAGTGCTTTCTGCACCCTTCTCTATTCTATATTTATATTTGGGGTATATAGTATTTAGAATATACTGTGCTCTAAATATTAATATTTGAGAAATTTAATGTTCAGAGTATTCAATATTGAGGAGAATTCATATCTGAAAGATTTAATGTTTAAGTTCGTTCATATTCGAAATATTTAATATCTGCTTTGCTTCGAGCTGTTCTCCGAGCTTCCATTAACGAAATTAAATGACAAGATTGTTTTATTGTGTTTAAGGGATACTGATTAACTGTAATTAATAATCGAATATCAAGATAGTATTATAATAATGCGATACTGATAATAATCATAGTACTAGTATACTGATTATTATATTAAACATTAAATTCGTCGACCAAACATACTATTATCAGGATCAACTTACGAAACCTGGTACATAATTTCCCCCACGATACTTTAAATCTCGCACATAATTCTATTAGATACTAAAATCACTATATACATAAAAAACCAGGTATAATAGCCTTTCTATCATCCCCCATTGTTAAAACTTTAATATAAAAATGCTCCTAAAAGAAAATACTTTAATTAAACAGTTTAAGCTTTCCGCTTCCTGCAGCTCTACAAAAGCAACAGATTTACCGTTCCCAGAGTCGAGTTATCAGAAACATTTCCTACGAATCTTAGGGGACGAACGGTGTTAGAAATTAGATTAACATTCTTCGGAGTCTTCCCACTCGCTTCCGGTTTTAAGAGGCATCGCCTTCCGGAAGATTTACGTCGCGCATTGTTTCGTAATCGTAAGCAGCCCGTTTCACGTCAGGTCAGTGAACACCCGGAGAAAGAACGCGTTATCTCGGAGGATGCTCGAAAGAGCAGCGAGACAACGGAACCAGCGGAGCCGGTACACCCTGGTTGGATACCTAGCGGTTCCTTGGATATCTAGATCGCAGATTTAACTGCAAATATTAATTAGGCTACCTTACACGCCTGAATCTTAATGAGTTGCGTCACTAGACGTGATTATACGCCTCCATCTTTAACCATTTATAGATCAATTTTTGTTTCGTGTGTAAAAGGAAATCGTATAACGTAAGTCTAAGTAACCCGTTGACTGTGACGTGTTTTAACAAAAATCAATCAACCTCGTACGATGCGATATAGATTTCATTGAAAAATATGGGTTGATGAACATTAAAGTATTCGTAATAATTTCTCGTAAAGCATGTACTTATAATAATACGTAATCAATAATTATAGGAATATTAAAGTAGAAAATAAATAATTCTTTTGACATTATATAATTTTATGCTAAATACTTAATAATTATGGAATGATTCTATAGGAATCTATTAATATTTTTTATTCCTGACTTTCTAATATTATTGCCTTCGATCTTATTATTTTATTCTCAATCAAATGAAATATTACTAATATTATAACTATGACTACAATATTATAGCTAGTAATAAAAATAATGTCGATCGAAAGACCACTGATAATATCCATTAAACTTTATAATTAATTATTTTTAATACGATCTTTGATGTAAGGTAAATTTGAGTAACGAATCGAGTGAATATTTCATTCGAGTTAAACTTATGCGTAGTGGATCTTAATTTAGCCGTACGCTCAAAGTGTAAACACTCCGAGCAGTGTTTTCTTTTTTTTGCATCCTCGGAGCTGTTATCTCTGAGCTGTTTACGCCGAGACGGAAAGCGCAGTTGAAAGGTATAATAGAATAAGATTTAACGAATATTTCAGAATATTATATTCACGCGAAGTTTATTAAATATCTACTAAACTAATACGGTGTCATTAAACTCCCTTAATTGTATTTTAACCGTAGATTTTTATGATTAAAGTTGTAATAATTCATGTCCATGCAAAGTTTCATAAATATCTACCAAACTAATACGATGTAATTAAACTCCCTTAATTGCATTTTAACCGAAGATTTTCATTAGCAATGTTGTAATAATTGTTATAATTAATCATACTGTAAGCCGTACTGGTAACAGGTACTGATATACTATCACACCAATATATGTAAAATAAAATAAAATTAATATCATATAGGTTAAAATAAATCTACCAAAGGAAGGACAGTATCCAGGACATATAAAGAATATACTAATAAACTAAAAAACAATATTACGACTGTCAATATAATAGTATAACTAGTAATAAGAATAACTTTATCGAAAGACAGTTAATAATTCCAATTAACTAAATTCTCATTAAAATTAATTATTTTGCAACATGATATGTTTGTCGATTAAATGTTTCGTTTAACGTAAACTTTAATGAAACATTATAATATAATATTAATATTAATTAAGCGAAGGAAAATGTAATACCAAATTCGTTCAGAATTGCATCCAAAGTAAGATCAAGTCACATATCAAGTTGAAGTTTGACATCAAATAATGTAAAGATATTTATTCCGAACGTAATATCAAATAAATAAATGAATAAGTAATGAATATTAATAAATTATTCATTTATAAATAATCTTAAACTGCAGTTTGTGAATTCTTACCAATCGATTAACCACGACGGCGTCACCTTGATGTAGCTTTCTTGGGTGCATTCTGACTTCGTTTATGCAATTGAATCGATTATGATGCACTCACGATGTGCCCCGATCGTTGCACAATGAGAATATTCACGTAATATTAATAAAACGAAGGAATATTAAGGAATAAACCACTGATAAGGCTGGAAGCAACGCGCACGTGTTTACACTTCCAGCGCGCGAGGCACAATGGCCACCGATCGGTGGAAAATCAAGCGCCTTATACTTGATTTACATCGATTCTTGAACTAGAAATACTTTGATGGATTTGAATAATTTTACATATGAATTCATACTTGTAATGAATTATAAGATCCCGTATTTAATATTAATCTTGTATTAATATTATATTACATATATTAACTCTATTAACCACGTCACATTTAATAAGACAGTTAACGTAACATTAATTACATCAACATTAGACTATTTATTATATCAAAATTTAATTCTCCTTATTGATATATTTGATATCTCGAATATTAATATTCAACCAACACAATGTTATATTACTTTTTATTTTAACTTTACTTCGAATATCCTTTGCAAGATAAATCTTTGGATCCTAATCAGTCTCATATAAAACAACGATATAGAAACGATTAAATAATATTAATTAACCAATGAATTTGTTTACCTCCTTTTCAACTGTGATATTTATGCTGTTAATAATTAACAGTATTAATAATAGCGATGGTACTAATAGCACTAAAAGTCTACTGCAAGATGATAATTACTCTATAACCATATTATAATAATATTCTACATGTTCAATAAATATAGATGTGCAAATAAATATGGAGTAAATATATAAATAAATCAATATAAATATACAGCAATTAAAATAATCACCAGTGGTCCAAGAAAATAAGATGTAAGAGGAGCTCCCGCGAGAGTCATAAGAAGCGTTGTAACCCGAAGTCGATGGAACATCAACCCTTATCGGTGCCGCGGCATCGCGCGAGGACATCGTCCTGGGAATGGCAGGACTCGTACCCGGCATTCAGCTCGATTTGTTGAAAATAGTTCTGCGCAGGATGCACTTCGTTGTTATATATATATCGGTGCTGGTATTTTGCACAGCCAGGATTGGATCATCGTTCACAACCGGCATCGGGGAGTACCTGGTGAGCTTCGCCTTGGCCACACGAAATACGGCAGACTCATCCAGCGTTTCTCAATTCAATATCATATTTATTGTATTTCATTGTCTTCGCTTAATCGTACAATAATTGTAATAATTAATAAATAAAAATGCATTTTGTCACACCTCTCTTGATGTTCAATTGTGTCCTTCATAATGAAGCCTTTTTTAATGGAAACTTTGGATCACAGAATAATTATATTATTTGATTGATGAGGGGATGACAAAATATGTTAGTGGTTTTTTATATTAGGGGTATCGGAAAGTAATCATTTTTTACATTATAAAACTCTATTTATTTTTTGTAAACATTATTCTATTAGATAATCCCCATCGTTATCTACGATCCTTGATCAACGATTCTCCAATGTCATAATTCTCTTTTTGAAAAAATGAAGACGCAAATATCGATGGGAATAAATGTGCACCTAATATATTTATTTTGATTGTATAATATATTTTTGTGATAAAAGGCAGAGGAAGGAAATATACAAGCAGCGGATCTTTTTCTCTGTGAAAGTATAAAACATGATTTGATTTCCTATAAAATATTAGAGGTTTTGAAAGGACGTTTAATGATAAGCCCTAATGGAAGTTAGGATGGAATTATTCTTCCTCGGTTAAAATGTACGAGGAAACTAATTGTTAATTAAAATCACCCGGATGTTTTTTCAGGAGAGATTGCTATTCGTAAAGATAGTTAGTGCACAGATTATTTTAAGATCACCGTTTGATGGGAAGCGATTTTAAGAGGAATGTGGTAAGCTCTCGCATTTAAGATGATCTTGGTATCCTTGGATTTCTTCAAAGAATATTTTATTCCGCCATTTTAGTTATACGGAGTACCCGACTGTACCAAAAGCCTTTAACGAAACAAAGAAATTTATATCACAAGATATCACAGTCTGCCAACTTTAAAATTCCATGAAGACCATCCATGTTCTCTTCCATCTAATAATATAATTCCAATTATAATATAATAATCAGATATCGTAATACGATGACACTTGATAATATCCCGAGCATCCCCGATCTCGCTAAAAAGCGAACAAAAAAAGTGAATCATTACGCTTGTCAAAAAAACATTTCCAAACCCAAAGTAACAAGACGCCATGTAAAAGTCTCGAAGACCATAAGATTCAGCATCGTGGTTTCACGTTAGAAGTCTAGTTTCCAATATGCGGTATCAAGTTGAAAATACGAGTAACAGGGAAAGGAAGGGCCAATAAAAAGCAAGGAGGGAATAAAATATCAGTGAATGTCATCGAGGAGGAAGCGAAAGGAAGATGGTTTTGCATCCGGACAAATCGACGACGAAGAGGTGTATCGTTAGCGATGACAAGCCGTTTGGCGAGGATGGTTAAAAGCAATTCGGTTTGAGTATCACTGTAAGATTGGGACCGCATTCCCTGTTGGGAACCACAGCCACGTTTGAAGACTGCATTTGGAGCGGCCACGTAATGCAAGGAGATAACCTATATGAAGAGCTGTCGGTTCAGTCTGGCGGCAGTTATGCCGAATAAAATCGCTGATTTGTTGTACTGCCACCGATTCCGATTCCCGAGCGAACGCGGCACGATGACCAACATTCCGTGCCGCGTTTATGGGCCTTCCACGTCGATCACCGATCGCTCCTTACCAAGCGCCTCGGTCCCACCTGGTCCTTAAAGGACGGCGCAACTCTCGCATTCGTGGACGGGAAAACGCCGCTCCTGCACTTTATAGGATACTTAATAAGGGGCCTTATCGCCTGGCGGTGAAGTTAGATACACAGGCAACGACGTATCCACGTCGATATTGCTCGAGATATATCGAATATTAGCTTCCCCGTTTAACCTTACAGACTGTCTTCGTGGATTACGTGCGGGATCCTGCGGATGTGAGGAAAGGAATCTTCCACAGGAAGGATATCGTTGTTATAAAGATAAAATATGTTAAGACTTAGATTTTTCTATTTGTTTTACAATTAAAATTCCAATATTCACGAAGTAAAATATTTGAGTGAAACAAGTCATTCATATATTCTGCCGGTGCTGTCAAGTAAAATCGTGTTTATTAAATTATTAAATTTGAAGAAAATCGCGAAATCGTAGTTAGTCATTTTTACCGATATAACACTGATACAACGTTGCAGAAAATCTATTACAACCCTACGATTCTAGGGTTCAGATCCTAACTTTCCTTACACAAATTACATCCGTCAAAATCGACCACAAAATTATGCAATAGGGCAATATCGCAAGGAGCGTATAGTAAAGTCATTTACTGATTTTATATCCGACCGATAAATTTTCACCGTCGCGGAAGAATCATTTTTATTGCTCTATCAGAGTAGGGTTTGATCAAGAGATCTGTAAGTCGGTCGAGTTTATGATCCGAAGCGTCTCCCCGTTATCTTTCGCCCCCCTCCCCCCTCCATCGCTTCCCCCGCCCCAGGGAGGGGCCCTCCTTTTTTTTCGAAGACACCGTCGGAACCTCGAAGTCCTCCGAGATGAAAAATGCACGGAGACACGTACAGCGGCATTGTGTCGCCAGTAACGTGAAACCTTACGTACCTTATGCTCGAGAGCATAACACGGAGCTCGCATAACGCATGGCACGAGTCTCGGGAACGAGCGTGATAAACATGTCACCTGGACTGGACCCCCTGTTGAGTCCCCGGGGACCACTGAGTTTGATGCCCCCTTTACCTGTCCCGTCCATTCCTTTCCATCCCGTGAGATTCGGCCAGTTTCCTCGCATTCTTCTCTACCGCGCAACTTTTACCGTCCTCTGCAAACATTTTTCCGACGAATTCGGATACCTTCTTCGAGTGCTTCAAAATTACTTGAAAGATCATACGAAATATACTCGAGGGACCTTTTTTTATGTGAATTTAACGCGGTTTTGAAATTATGCGGCGAAGCAAAGAAATGGGAAGAAATAAGTGATTAAAGAGATTTAGAATGTTTAACAAGCGTGGCTTGTCAATTTATTTTCTTTATTTTTAGGATTTTCTGCTGAGAATGAAGAAAGAAGAGAATAATTTCCATTTACGAATAAAGCTTTTCTCGCTGGAATCTGAAATCTTTTTATGCATAAATATAACAAAACCACTGAATGCGTGTAAGTTATCTCTCTTAGTTTGACAAAGAAAGCTGTATCTTTTTAATACGGGTTTGAAGTTATTCGGTGATGCGAAAAAGCAAGAAAAAAATAAGACGATATAATATAATATATGTATAATACTTTGGTAACATAACATACCTATCTATATAAATTACTAAAAGCGATGTTTTAAATGAAATATTATACTTTTAGTTTTAGGTACGGTGCACTATTAAAGAGTATCAAAAATAATAAACAAACAAGATAAATAATATATCGTTAAGGTAGCATTAATTAACAGTTAAGAATAATAAGTTAGATCAATTTAGCATTTAGAAATCTCCATGATATAATTATTTTCTTATCACGCAGGCTATCTGCAGCTTTAAATACTTGGAGATATTCAATGATAAGTTTAAAAGTAGAATATAATTCCTCTTCACAATTTTTCTAGGACCCTTTCACACGGCTTACAACTTTGAAGAATTATTTGGGGTCCATTTTGATTATGTTCCTTTAAGAAGAATACACGGTGGCAGTACGAGACGCAATGTCACTTCACGGTTACTTTATGGTGTTTCAGAAGAATTTGATGATATCTTAATTTCGTTTCAGGATCTCCCATCCTATTTCGGGGTTCCAAGATTTTATGTGCTGATGTAATACGCGCCGAGTAAGATAACGATATTTATACGCAACTAGGAAACGGTTCTTCGAAGAAACATCAGTTTCCATCGTTTCTCTTTGTCGCAGTAATCCACACTGGGCACCCAAAACTGTTTTTAATATTTTAGAATAATATAGCCAAATATATTATAACTAACATGATGAACTTATGGCATCCGTGCAAGGTATTATTATATTTATATCATATATATATATTAGATATTTTATAATAATATAGATAAATATACTATAACCAACATGGCGAACTTATGGCACCCCTGCCAAAGTGGCATTTACGAAAATGTTGCTGGCACTCCAACGATTTGCAGATGACATTATTTTCCATGTTAATTCTTAAACTTGACTCAATGAAATTCTGCAATAATTAATTTCCTAGTAATTTTTTCACCTGCCAAAAATTGCCCGGCACATCCGCGATTGCCTAAATATTATTTCTCAATTTTCATCACTGTACTTTAATATACTGGAACAAAGATTTTGAATCTATGCGTTTCGGTAAATTTTTAATGGATCGCGAAATGATAATTCATATTTTGTGCCAAGGCGACAAACCGGTGAAAAGAATAATTCTAGACGTAATGGAGAATGGTTTATAATATAAACATTTGGGTCGCGGTACCGTTATAAATAAATATGTTTTGTGCACACGGCAAAAAGGTTGGGGATCGCTGTACTTTAATATACTACAATATTCTAGAAAAAGCAGCAATATAAATATGCTTAACATTATACGTAAGGTAATAACATGTTTCCAATGCTTCTAATGCTAATAAAGTGCAAATGATTCTTCACAATATTTAATTTGAACAAAAAAATAAAATCATTATTTGTACCTGAGGAAGCATTAACTCTTGGACCACGAGAATAACACCAGGAACAGGTGGCATCCGTGTTAAGTCTTTCCGTAATTTTCTCTTGAATCATTTCCGGCGTTTAAGGAGCAAAAATACCAGCACTCGTCACTATCATTCTTTTGCAAGTTAATGACTCTAATCGGTCCTTGAGAGCCAGCCGGGCGTCTGGACCTCTCGTAAATTGCATTTCAAATCATCCCGACAGCTTCCCAGTGGATCATTTCCTTTGCGAAATCGTTTAGCGATGAATTATTATCAATTATTGTGTATATAGAATATCTGTTTGTCGTTACTAATGACTTCGGTTTCTTTAATATTTTATCGATTTACGTAAACTTCACATATGCGAGTATATACCGCGCACTATATTTTACTACACAATTCATATATTTTCATCTTTATTATCTTATAGTGTTAAATCAAATTCGCAAACCTTATTCTTCCACAATAATAAACTATAATATTCATTAAATAAGAAAAAGAAATAATAAATATTACTCAAAATAGAATGATTTCTGATTGTTTCTACATCGTTTATAAGAATTATTATTTTATAGTAGGGATTTATTTCAATGTTATCGGAGAATAATAAATGTTAATAAAATAATACATCCGCAGCATCCAATTCTAAAATCAAAGTTACGCGTGTCCTAAATCGAATCAACCTAGTTTGTGCAAATAAACACAATTATCGACTGGCATGAAAATCTTTGCCGAAAACGATATTAATGAAGGAAAAAGAGAATAGCGGTGGTTTGTTAGCCAAGCGATTTAAACCGGCAGGGTGCAAGATAGATGCTTCCGGGAAGCGGGAACGAGGAGGATTCAGTGAGAAGAGAGGACCGGGTATCTCTATGGTCCAGATGTCGGGTGTCTTCAGCCAATGGGCCGTGAAGCGGGAGACGACTCAGATAAGGCTTAACAGCGATTCGCCTTCAAGATAACCGATCATCTCTTCTCTAGTCTCCCTCCGAGATTTCCGAGGGACTGTTTGCTTGCTATATTCTGCGCTCTACCGGGAATCGGTGTCTTAACCCTCTGTAATGCTTTCAAGTTACATACTCATTTATCTACATATATTTTTCTTGGCTTGCTTCATTTTCTTTCTATTCGAATACCTGAGAACTAACTCGGCGAGATCTTTAAGGAATTATGTTTCGATGTTAGAAAATTGTTTCTTTAATGTTCTAACGGAGTTTTGCAAATAAAAATGTTTAAACGTCTTTCGCCCGATCCAGGATTTTAACTCTGATCCGCGCGGCGTGAACCAGGCGCGTTTATATAAAAGTAGGTAACCCGCAACTAATTTTAAACCCTTTTTTTTCAATCCGTGGACTTATGCACCAAAAACTTGTGCGTAACCGCTGATAAACTCTCCTCGTAAAGGTACGAAGTATAAATGAAATAATTACAGTACAATTAAATGTTCCATCAGTTAACTGAGCAGAAATCATGAAATTAATTGATAATATTAATTAAGAAACATTTAATTTGAGGCACTACGTGGACGTTACTGAATTATGTTAAATATAATGTTCTTAAAAATTGAACCTACACTAATTTAAAAAATAATAGTTCAATTTCAAGTATTACATGCACCTCACTAAGAGTGCGAAATATAATAAAATAATGACAAAGAAACGAAACCAATAGAAATGAAATGCTGCCAGTTAACTGGTCAGAAGCGAACTTTAAAGGAGCTTTAAATTACCCTACTTCCGTGGAACAGGTGTCTTAAATCCTACGGGGTTTCGAACGTAATTCCCATTGTCGTAGAAAAGGTCGAGATTCGCGCGATGACATTACTCGAAGTGAAAGATCGATCGTAGATTTCGCAGGTGAAAGAAAGGAAGCCGAAAGCCAAAAGGATAATTCGATGTTTACTCGGTCATTGTCTCCATTACTAAACCCGAGGGTCTCGTAAAGCGGTGGGGAATCGTGACCTAAGAAAATATTTAACCTGGCCACGACCCGGCCTACTAATTTCAGCCGAAAAGAAACCCGCGAAGTGGATGACTCTGCAAGCCTTAATCGCGAGAAGGGTTTACCGTTGTTTTTCTAAGATTCCCGATGACAAATCGCGATAAGGCAGGAACTCTCACCTTCATTCTTTATCCTGATCCTTCCTCGGATATATTCTTTTCTAATTACTGTTCATTTCGCTTTAACAATAATTACTGTACGAATAGAATCCAATGCATAAAAATGTCACGTTATGATCGAATATAAATGTCTAAACCGAGACAAATTATTTAGACTATTATAAATTATTGATAATCATACTAGTGGTTAATTACATATTAGTAAGTTATTGATAATATTATTAATATTCGTTATCTAGACCGAATATTACTTCATTACTATTTAATAATTAATAAGTGATTTTCATACCGTGCACCCTTATAAAAAAATGTATAAAATGTTCTGAACCACTGCAGCCACATATAGTGTTACAATAAGGAAGCAAGTACACCGTTTCCTTTCGACACGGCTTTCTCGAGGAACTTCACGAATCACGAATCTCAAAAAGTGATAAGAGTTTCAAGCGAGTGAAACGAGTCGTTGAAGAATAAACTTCGTCCTCCGCAAGGTCCAAGTTCTCGCGCGACGATTTCGTTCCGATAACCCCGGACTTTTTATCCTGGTGCTCCGGGTAACAGAAGTTGGTCTTCTGCCGTCCTCACTTTCCCTCGGTGGTTCCTGAGTTACTGGATCGTAAATGTCGTGGAATCAGGCACCGCGGTTCGACACGGAAAGATCGCGTAAACGCGAGTACCACGGCACAAGGATTTTTCGAAACGACAACGACGACACCGACACAAAAAAGTAACCCACCGACTATCTCGGTGACACAATTTCCTGGTGAACACCATCGCGACGAGCGTGCGACACACACCAAGGGACACGTGAGTTATTTACTGCGCGTAAATGAAGATATATCGTAGGGAAATCTTTTTTTAACGACCATCTCGCTCCCTAGCCTCCCTCGAAAACCATTAAACACCATGCGGCGTGTGCTCATGGTGGTTTCAAGGTATACATACGTCCACGTGGGCAAATCTCCTGGATTTAAATCACCGTGTAATCCTCGAAATATTCACTCAGGAATAATCGGTGATGATATTCAAGGATCATTCGTGAATTTATGATCGTGAACACGTCTTCATTCGATTTTTACCGTAAGAGACAATTTTCTCTGTAATTTATGCTTCATTGACGACCTTTTAATATAGAATCGATTTGAAGTTACATCTCCATGGAAAAGTGTATCACTTATCACTCCAATTTATAATCGAACTTCTTTCCAACAATATTAGCACTGAATTTCGACGCATTATCCATTTAAAACGATTATAAGTATTTCATAAAAATGGATTCATTCTAGCTATATTATTATGTTCATTTAGAACGATTCATATCATATTAATATACATATACCAATGTTCATTTAACGACTACCGCACTTTTAGTACCAACTTTATTACCAATGTCTTTATTTCCCAAAATTCCAATTCAATCAATCATACAGCAGCCAATCGCAACGAAAGCTTCTGACGTAGCGTTATCACGGAGGCTGACTGTTATAGCAAAGATCTCCGGCGAGAGGAGAGATGATCAGGACAAGCCGTCGTCGCAGCTGTGCTCGCGATGCGGTCGCATAATTTATAGCATCGGTAGAGACACGAAGAGAAAGAAAACTCGTGGCGAAGTAAGAGGACGAAGAGGACGAAGAGGACGATGAAGCAGAGGAAGAAGCAGGTCTCGATGAGACACGATAGAGATAGAGAAGGAAATAAACGCAGTGAAGAATGAAAGAAGACGAAGATAGGGGGGGTAGAGGAACATTAAGATACCGACACTAGCTGGTGAGAGTGACGGAGGAAAGGCGCGGCTGAAGAAGAGAGGGACACGAGGGACAAGCATTCTTTATACGTCTTATCGGGCTTATCAAACGACCGGTAGTGATGTGACTCTGTGGCAACTCGATCCCTCTCATTCCTCTATGCTTCCAGACATATTCCTTACCTCCTCTTTCATCCGTGGACCGTTCCATCGGCCTTCTTATTTACGAGCATCACTAAACCGAAGGGCACGGGGGGTCCGGTTCAACCGTGGAGTATCCTTTTGTCCGAAAACGTCTTGGTTCTCTTCGATATGGCTAATTGAGACTGCTGAAATCGGAATTAAATATCCTCTTTGATGGTTTGAGTCTGAATATTGAGAAAATGTAGACTGGTTAGGATAATAATTAAAATGTGTTTGGATGAAGTATTTGGTAGAATGGTTTAGTATTTCTTTCTAGTTAAGGATGGTTAAGTAATATCTGTCCAACGAAAAAGAACTCAGAAATCCCGAGAAATGTCAAGTCAAAGCGATACTGCAGTTTGAAAGGTTTCAAAGTCGAAGCTTTTATTGCTGCCAACGAAACCCTCATAAAAATACTTTAAATCCTGAACACCAACCATCCTGGAACATCGAACTAAATCACTTTTGCCGCAATTCCTTTTCAGTTCGCAAATCAATTCAAAAACCAACGTCTTAAGATCCACACATTTCAACAATGTTGGAAACTAACTAATCGAATCAATAAAAGCCAAAACAATACGTAATCAAATTACTTTCCATAAGTAATCTTTCCCCACTTTCATAACAAACGGCTCATTTGAATGCAAACAAATGCATAATTATAACTTAGTGTCTATCCGATAGTTCTACTGTTAAAATCATCCAAAACTGGGTATTCTGGCCGAAAACATTTTGGACCTTACTACGTATCCCATAAATCTCGCGGGGTTTCGTTTTGCCATAGGTGTCCAGGTTACTTTCTTGGTTCGAGTCGCGGATTATTTATTGCTCCGCATTGGAACTATCAGTGGGGTGGTACCGTTAATGTAACTGTCCGTAGATCTCATTCGCTCGAGTGTGCCAAAAGTGTCGGCACACCTACGTGGCAACCGATCGGTCTCCCGATGGGAAGGTAACGTGAAGTACGCCCCATGCACTCTCAAGGGGCTGTAATGCCATGGCGTCTGATTGATATACGGACTGTTAAGTGTTTGCAATAACCGACATTTATATCCACCTCTAATACATTCGGCCATAAATAACGCGCTGGTTCGAAGGCTGCACGCGGCACGAACCGCGAATGGATATCCCAAGGTGGCTGCGTTACCCCGTGACGCTCTCCAGAACCCGATTTTTCTAGACAAGACACTTTGTGCCTCGTAATCGGTCAATGAAACTTTCACCGGACCTGCTCGCTGTGAAACCGCCATTTTTCTCCGTATAGTTTTTTTCATGGAGTTGGATAATAATGCGGTTTCGTTTCTATGGTTTAATATGTTATCATTATGTATATAAGATTGGGTATAATATATAATATTGTTGTAGAATTGGGATTGTATTATAATTTAATTGAAGCGCATGGTTTCGGAGAGCATTATTATTCTTATAGAATTTTAAGTTGGCAATTTATTTATGTAATCGTGGTGATGAAAAATGAACAGAGTGAACTGAGATATTATTATTGTTATATTCTGAGGGATATTAATTGATTTTGATATAATGAGACATGAATGAAATAATGATAGTATTGAATATGATATTAATATATTGTCTGATAACGGGTTTAAACTTAATTTGAAAAAGTGGCAATTATTATACACAATGTGACTTCACGGAAGACTTACGAAGTAATCTTGTCGTACATCACTCGGCACAAGACAAATTACTGAATTGAAAGGGGACAATAGATATTTACAAATAATATTTATCCCTTTCTGAAGTACGGAGCCATTGAAACCATTGAATGAATTTCGATGGAAGACATTCCTCTCGAATGTCCACGGTTTAAATGGCCCACTGATTCGTCATTAGCCGGTAAACCACGGTAAGTTAGTGGGCACGGTTTGGTTAATTTGTGTGAAATCAGCCGTTTACCCTTGACACGCTCAGCGTGTCGTCACGCCCTTTTGTGCCCTTCGGGTCCTTGAATTTGGTGATCTCTAGGAGGTCCTAGGACGAACACCTGCGATCCGTCGATCCAGGTGTCGACCCGTGGCTTAAACTCTCCTAAATTTCCCAAATCCTGCCCTTAAACGCCTTCATCACCATCGAAGTACTCGTTCTGCCCTTCGAATGACCATTCATTTCGAATGGATCCCATAAAGCTACGTCATTATCAACTAATAAATACAATTACATAGGAAATATTAGATTTTTAGACGGCATTTTGAGTACTGAAACTTTTAAAAATGACAAAAATATTTCGAAATTCAAAATATGCTAGTTAAATTTTTCAAAGGAGATTTTAAGCAATGAAAGTTGTAGAGCATAACTGAACTCTGTTTAATTAATTATAGAATTTAAAAAACTATATAGTTCTGGTAATGAAACTCTTTAAAATGGCAACAATATTCCGAAATTCAAAACGAGTCGAGTAAATTTTTTCAAGTAGATTTCGAGCATTTAAAAGTGAAGAACATAACTGAACTCTGTTTAATTAATTATGGAATTTAAAAAACTATATATTTCTGGTACTGAAAGTCTTTAAAATGGCAACAATATTCCGAAATTCAAAATAACATACTAATAGAAGTTTTTGAACGAGACTTCGAATACTGGAGGCTTAAGGACATCATTGAATTCTGGTTAGTTAATTTGACGTTTTATCAATCACGAGCTGCCAGGACGTCGTTTTCATAGCGCGAGGGGTTACGCAGCTTTTTCTGGCTTGATGGATGAATTCTGGAAGTCTGTAACACGAAACTCCTGGTTAGGGGGTGAGAGGAACATACGTCAAGCCACCGTGTATGGGGGTTGATCGCATTGTTTATGAGATTTTTATGGAGGCGAAATGTTGGGAAAACATATACCCTCCCGCGATAAGCCGGATAATAAAATGTCGACCAATCACGTGGATGGCTTTTTTTGTGCGCGCCCATAATTAGCCCACGACAGATTTATACGAGTTGTCCTTTTAGAAATTATTCGTTTATCACCGGAATGTTTTATTAAGTTCTATTACATTATAGCTTATTCGTACATAGTTATGATTTAAATTATAATTATTATATTCCCTTGCATTAAATTTCGATTATTATTCCTTGACCCAGAGCTATTAATTAATTCGAATTCATTCTTCCAAGAACACTACGCTTAAAATGTCAAAAGTACAAAATGAACATTAAATGCGGGGTGATTAATTCCGAAATCTGATGAGTCCTGCAGGATCAAAGTCCTGAGTGGAAAGCTTGACGGCTTAATTCTCCGTGTAAATCAGTAAGAGACGTTGACGAGACTCAATCCGACGTGTAAGGGATACCCATAAAAAACTAGACCCTGCACCCTGTGATGACCTCACGTGTTCCCTTTATTGTGGGAAATATACTAACCAGCCTACTCGTTACCCTACTTTTTCGAGTTTTTTCGAGGAAAAAAAAACCTCCGACAAATTGTGCCAAAATGTGAAAAAATTAATGGTGGCCATTATAGCCCGCATAATATAGTCTGTGAGAAAAATTCGAATCAGATTCGATGATAATAATTCAATTACGTGTAATAATATATATGTTCTTTTCGGTGTATTTCACACATAAATCATCTTTTAATCTTTATATATATAGTGCCTGGGGAATAATTAATTCGAATTAATTAATAGCTCTGAATAATAATTGAAATATTATAATGCAAGGGAATGTAATTGTTATAATTTAAATAATATATATATCGATTTCGCTGTAAGAAATAAAGGTTGGACGACCACGCACACCAACTTCAAAACTTTCTCTCGAACAAAGAGGAAGAATAATTCGCATTGGTAATCGCCAGAGCCCCGTGCCGAATTTCAAAGCCTAAAATGCGCGTGCCGCAGATTCGAGAGATCGCGAAAGTGGAGACTCGAAAAATCTGACGTGTCTCGAATCTCGCTTAATTAATAGCCTTATAGGGCGGAGAGGGGTCCTTCGTATGGTTCTCGCAGGAGCAGGACTCGTAGGAGCAGGATTGCTCGGCAAAAGGGGCACGTGCAGGCCACGTGTCGGTAAGAGGATATCCGTCCGCGCCACCCTAAAGGACTAAGAGAGCACCTTCGTCGAAGAAGGAGGGAATCGCAGGAGTTGCCAGCTTGGGCTCTGGGTCTCAGGTGCCTTTCTACCTTCTTCCTTTCTCTTACCAACTTTCTCGCCCTTTCTCTTTCTAACTTTCCACACTGTAATCCCCGAGAGATCCGAAAATAAAAGACGGGGGCCACTCGAATTGCCGCCTGGGCTGCGCCGATTTTACACGTACGTGATCCTTAATATCCTATGTTGGATGCTGAGGTCTTTGTGTTGCACGAAGTCTTTGTTGACTTGGGAATCGATAGTTTTTATTTTCGATCCTTAGTGATTTTCGAATACTAGCTTGAATTTTAGGTGGCTGGCGATGTTGGAATAATAGTTTGAATTTTAGGTACTTGGTGTCTGTGACATCGAAAGCTTAAATTTTAAGTTATTGGTGACTTTGGAATCCACAGTTTAAATTTTAGGTCCTTGGTGACTTTAAAGTCGATACTTTAAAAAACTAATTTGGAATTGCAAGAAGATAGCCGCTAAATAAATAAGAGCATTCTTAGAACATATTATAAAATTCATACATGTGATAAATTACATAAAGATTAGTATAAAAAAATGAAATACATATTCCAGTGTTCCGAATTAATAAAAGACATCCACTATAACCAAAGAGAATGCGATGGAAACATTCATTTTACAACCAATTTGTAACAACTAATATAAATACATTCGAATAAACTTATTAAAATGAATGATGCTATTTGATAAAGACTTCCGTAGAACCCTCTACCTCCACCATCCCTAACTTCCAATTAACCCCCAACAAACGTCCTGACCTTATTACCATACCCATCACCCACCCGCGCGAATTCAATGGCCAGCTTATTCCAGTAAAGTACCAGAAAAATGTTTTCCGGACAAAGATCTCACCACTTTCTTGCCCATAGAAGTCCCAGTGGACTGTCCACTTGGGGTCCGAGTCGTCGAATTCCTGTAATCCCCGCAGTGTTCATTCAGCAGCACGCGTTTCCAACGATCCAAGGGTGGCCGGTGTTCGGGGTGAGATTTCCATGACAGAGCAGCGCGTGGACAAAGAACGAGAAACATTTTCCAGGTCTTCCAGAGCACCGGTGACAAGAATGGCGAAACGTTTACGAGGTTCTCGAGGATTCTACTATCATTGTCGTGAATGCGCGTGTAACCGGCCTACCATGTCATTCATCGTGCTCGACTCCAACACGACCTCCATTCTACCCTTAGCGCGTGCTTGTGGGCGAGGCACGACCCTTACAATGCAGACAATGTACACGGGGTGGACCGTTTAGGGCTACCCTGGACCATTCAAAAATTCGGACACCCCGTGCGCCCAAAATTGCCGCATTTCGGATCGCTTCTAACTTATTCTTGTCCGTGATCTCTCCGTTAGCGATTGGCACCCCTGTTTGCTTCCTCACGTCTCTCTTGAATACCGAGTTGCGCGGAGTGCTGATCAGTATTTTTCGATTATTGGTTTATTTCTTGGTAGTTTTCAATCAGCTGGAACACCAATTGATTTCGCGATTTACGTGCGCCAAGAATTTAGTAGTCCAGCGTCGCATAATTGAGTCTTTAATTTCGTGACCCTGACTTGCACCTTTAATAATCATAACGATATTCATTTAATACACTGCATATTTTCTATGCATTCCATGGGATAATAAGAATAATGGAATCCTTCGAAGAGATGTAATTCCTCGTTTAACTTCAGGACACTGAGGGACCGAGAAATTGTGGAAGACAGGAGAGCTTGAAATTTTCAGGTTGACCCTTGACCGAGTTTTAGCTTCGTGTAAAATGAACGGAGTTGCCATACACCAGTGGATTTACCGGAAGAATGACTGTGTACTCCGAAACCGAGGCACTTCTTGGTGTATAATGTTAACACGGAAAGGTTTGCCGAACATCAAAGCCGGCGAGTGTAATTGAGATAATAAAACATGTAAACCGATTCACACACAGGGCGCACACGAGAGCACGATAATTCCTGGCGGATGCTGAACTCATGGAGACTTCTGTTTCACCGGAGACACTGTATTCCAACGAAGGCGAAAAAAGGTAGACGGAGAAAGAGAGAAAGAAATGGAATGGTTTGGAACAAGCACCCGTACTTTTCTACCGGTGGAAAAAATGTCAACCGAAAGGATTTTCCTGGTGAAAACAAAGTATACTCTGCCACGCGAATACGATGGAAAAGCTTTTTGGCCTTTGACCCAAAATCCACTTTGAACTCGGAAGCGGCTTCCGTCGCGCTTCGAAGACCCTCTCCGGTTCTCTTTTTCGAAAGCGTATCAAAGAACACAGAAATACCAGCTCTGGGCTCTTTGCTTTTTATATCTTACAAACGAAATACATTGGAATTCTGGATATTGTTTGTGGAAAGGAATTATTCCGAGCTTGAAAATGCATGGAGTTGAGTGAAATGAAAAGTAGGCGAATTGTTGTAACTTTTGCAAAGGGCTGGAAATAAATCATTTTTTATATGCCAGATGTAGAAAGCCGGCATACTTGTGCGCAGTCTGTGTATGAATTTTGTGAGATTTGAAATATGTGAAATATATGGAGTGATTTTTGTTATATTACTTTTTATTCTTCCTATCGTTCCATAATTACTTCTCTGATAAGAAACGAGCGATCTTTTCATAAACTAATTGTTCCTTGTGAATGAAATAAAACTGTTATTTATGGCGATATACATTTTATATTACAATAATATGAATTTAAACGTTGGTAGAATTATGTTACACCGCGAGTTGAACTTGAAATATTAAAATTTATAATTAAACCAAACAAGCAATTAAATATTATTCCGAAGTCAGGAAACGTAGTAGGATACTATCTCGAATATTATCAATCAAGATTAAATGATCCAAAAATTATAACAAAATCAACAAAGCAATGAAAAACATTGTGCCAAAGATGAAGAACGTATTATGAACCGATCAATGCAGGAAACAGAAATTTAACAGTTGATCCGGTTACGTTGATCCCAAAAGTATAAGCGGTTTCACGGAGAGGCCCGAGAAATGCAAGGTTTCGCGCTTCTATGGGGCTTTCATGGATGTCTGCGGGTCCGTTTCATGGGGGGTTCTCAACAGGCGGGGCCCTACTCACCGTAGGGCGCCAATGTTCATTGTACCGTCTCTGCGTGTTTAGTATTCACGCGTCAAGTTAACAGCATCCCCTCCCTCTTCCCACCTTTTTTTCTCTCTCTCGACGATCTCCCCGCAACCGCGTTTTCCTTCGGTAGTTTCTATTGCAACTACAATTTTCTCAGAGGTGGTTCCGAATGGTCGCCAACTGTTTCTTTGTCACGTTTAACATACTATCACTCGTTATACTGCTCCACGGTTAATGAGACGTTACGAGAGTTTAATGCCAATGCCGACTTGTAAACACGGATTATAAAAGGTCACCGAACAGTTATTAATATATTCATATAACAATCAATAACTATAAATGCAATTAAACACCTTAGGTTTGCCGATGTTAAGATATGCCGATGTGCATAACTCGGAAATATTTCCATCCGAAGAATAAAATACTGCAAGGGGTAATACGGGGTAGTTTGTTACCCCATTATACGAGGCATTTTAGAAATTCTAATGAAATCAAATTGATGTAGAAATGACTGAGTGTTTTATGACGGACCTTCCCTTAAGTCCCACGGTTTTTATCCAATTGTATTTTTTTCTTACATTACTATTCAAAAACTTTCAATTCGCATTATATATTCTTACAGAAACCCTAATAATCGTTACTCTAAAAAATTCTTTATATCCCCACCAAGATGTATACATTCAGCGAATTAGTTTCCAATAATATCCACTTTCCTAACCAGTTACTAAACCACCTGAAGAGTGACTGAATAACTCCACATCTAAAATACAGTTGCATCCTCCATCCTTGATGCCTTCTATTCATCAGTGGCATAATTCCTTATCTCACTCTTATCTCACAGAATACCGCATTTAAATAGCAATCACAGTTGCATCGTATTGTCCAGGTACCCGAGATAGGTGTCAAGTTAGTTCAACGTGGACAACTCACTTGGTGGACGTGTTTTTCTGCATTCCAGTCACGGCACCCTGTAAACAGAGGTATTTAATCGGAGGACGAAATAAGATGAGGTTGGATGCGGTTCTGACGAGGAGGTCGGGGTCAAGAGCGGTGTTTTCGCGAATTCCATCATCGGGAGGGTTCAGGATGCCAACGAATTCCTTATCGAATCTTGTGCGGTGCGCGCGACGACGGTTCCGTCTACGTTGCTGTGGAACCGGTTCCTTTTTATGACGGAATATCGGACGGTCGTCGTTCGGTTTCATCTGGTCGGTCTCATCTTCTCTTCTTTCCTTACTTTTGTCTCTCAGTCCCTGATCGTTTCTTCCTCTACTTCGAACATCCTTCTCCTTCGACGTCCTTTTTTCGAAGACGCAATGCACCGGGAACACTATCGAAGGTAAAAGACAACCATGCCGCGTTACGCTCGAACCGTGCTTCACGGAAAAAGGATGAAAACCGCACCCCTTCCTTTTTCTGCCTTTTGTTCGAACTTCACTTTTATCCTTCCTGGCAGGCCATGCATGGATCACGGATAGGAAACTCGTACAATTTTGACGGGTTTCTTCGAGCACGGTGAGAGTGTGAATTGTGTGATTGGATTGTCTTAATTGGACTAGTGAACATATCACTGAACATGATTACGTGTAAGTATTGATTATTATAATTAGGTGTCATGTATTTGTACTGTTTTTCACTGTATTTAACACCAGTAATACTATTATTATCTAATGATTATTTAATCAAATGTAATGTAAAAAAGCTTGTTAGATGAGCGATTAAGTGTGATCATAAGGATAACTAATTACTTTATGGATTACACGTGTAAATGATTAATTATTATAATATCAAACTACCCCAAGCAGCGTGCTATGTTTGCGACAGGAGGTTTACCTTTGAGAAACATATTTTGTAATATTTCCCGTCGAATTGGAATCGGATTATGATAAGAAAGTCCAATCGACGTTTAAGGAAAAGATAAAGATCCGTAATATCGTGTGTAAAACGTTGGTCGGTTGAGCAAAAAAATGAAGGCCGCTACTGTTCCGCAGAATCGACTTTCCAGTGAGCGAAATAAAAAGGCCGGTTCCGTCGAGAGCACAGAAACCGTGGCCGGATATGTCTGCCCGCTCGGTTGGCTTCTGGTATCGCCGATGACGCGAATTTACCGGTAAATCGAAACCTTTTTTTCCTCCCCCCCTTTCGACCGATCTTTCACTGATTTTATCCTATTTTGTCCACTTTACGACGATGGAAAGATTACAACTGTGGTTCCCCAAGAATTCCATGATATTGCGTGACAAAAGGCAACTACGCGACGCCCGGCGTCGTTTGCGGATTCGCTGTTTACGCAAATCCATCAGGAATCACTCGGAGAGAATGTTAATTGTCGAATGATTTAGCTTTTAAAATATCGATGAAATAAGTTTATTAATCTTCGGGATAACTCAAAAGGAATATTAATTTGTGCGATGATTGTGGGTGAACTGGAAGGAGTATAAATGATATCAACAATAAGAATGATTTGCAGAAGTTGGTGGTATTGATGGTCGCTGAAGAATAACATTATTCGGAGAAACTCAAAGTCCTCTTTGATATGAGGCCCCTTTAAGAATCTCAAACGTGAACACATTTTCAAAGAGTGGATGATGCTAACCGAAATTATATAACATGGAATATAATATGTAATAATATGGAATGTAACTACTAATTGCTGCAGTGACATTCATGTGAGTCTAACAATAAGTTAGGTCCCCGAAACGAACCATGAATTAAAACCCCCAAAATCGCTTACCCCTGACACCTAGCATTACCCCAATTGAGTCCACACTGAATGTACTTCCTGTACCAAGTACCTACATAAAACACAAATAACAACGAATCACAAAAGCACACGTAGCATTACAATCTAGCTAGGTCATTCAAAGAGGGTTGAAGAAAAAGAATCCCGGTGCAGCGACCATGTCCTATACCCGAATACCTACGCCACTGTATGCCGCAGTGGAACTTCTCTCCTCTCGCATTGCCGGTTTCTCTCTTTCGCAGCAACGGCGTGGAGCACAAACCACTCGGCAGTAGGAACACCGAGGAACAGAGAACAGCAATCACAGCAATGAAGAGCAACAGAGTTAGAAGAGGGTATTGGTGCGAGGGCGGAGCATAGGAGATAGATCGAGGTAGAGTGGGGATGAGAATGGGCGGTCCTTCGTGGAATTGTTACCGCCCCACTCAGTGACCGAGCGTTTTTCTTCGTTGCACCGCGATGCGGCGCTGTGTCCGGCTGGAACCAGTTGCAGCTGTGCCGGTTCCCTCACTCCGCATCGCGGCTTCGGCTCGGCACCCGGGTCGTCTGTATTTTACCGTGGTGTAGTTCGGTTCGTCGTTTCTCGTTCCTCGGGGCACATGCGCCTTACGGTTAAGGGGTATATACCCGCGCGTACATTCGGTGGAATCATCCCTCAGGATGAACTGACTCCTACGAAATCCCCGGGAAGAAATAAATTCGATCATCCTCAGGAAGTATATATCCATCGCGTGTATTCGGTCCTAGAACTCGGTTTTATAGGATTCTGAGTGGTGCGCGGACTTGGATCGTCGGGTGTCAGGTTTTTTTGTTAAGATCGGTCTGTAACAGTGTTGTGCTTTACCATTAAGAGTTCTATATTCGAATATAATCAGGAATTTCGATGGATGATGGAAGACCATGGACGAGACACTAACTTCTGTACCATGTTGAAGATTTGGATGCGTCGATGAACTTGTGCTTAATCAGTGCAGTGAATCCTACGATAGGGGTGTAAAAAGAACGGTACATGGTACTTGATCAAATCAATGGACTGTTTGGTGGTCCATGATTCTAAGATACACAGAGAATATATAAAAGCGTGATATCATCTTTAGAAAATGATAAAATCTACCCGTTAGGGCGCGAGTTCCTATCATCGTAAGAGTATGATCACCTTAGAGACTAATTAGTGTCTGTTGGTTCTATCGTAAAGTGCCTGAAGTAATTCGTTCAAAGACAGAAGAAAACATTTGATAAAAAAAAGGGGGGGTGATTGTAGTGGTAAGAAGTTAAAAAAGTCGACGGAAGAAAGAGGTGGTGGAGGAAGAAGTGAACCTGCGCAGCGGACGCCATCTCCGCGTTATCGGCAAGCGGATCCTCCGGGACTCCCCCCCGAGCAGCTTCGGCGTCGCGCACCCTCAGCGGGAACTACCCCGCGACAGCAGCCACCCTGATGGGAGTGTATGAGGAGCGCGCCCCTCCTACCACCGGCATGCACTGGGTGAGTTTCATCCCTCTATCCTCCTTCTTCGTTACTCGGTGCTCCAAACAGGACAATTAAAGAAACGTCAAAAAATCGAGTCTCATCAAAATCATATTCCGAGTATTAAAACAGGTCTGCGACAATCGAACTTATCAGAGTTATTGATGATCCCTCTTCTTTCGAAAATCAAGATATATACGATGATCCTCCTTCTTGGTTACTCGGTGCCCCAAACAGGAGATTTAAAGAAACGTCAGAATAAATATTATTTTCATAAAATGATCATATCAGTGTTATACGTCCAATATGTCTGCCTTAAACCACCGAATTCACTTATCGCATCCTATGCTGAATTCAGGGTTCCCGATTGCGTCAGTGCAAGATGCAACTCCTTCAAATTGAAGTCTCTGTATTCGTCGCTTGTTCCATAATTATTTGCGTCGGGATTTGTAGATTTCACAAATATAGATCATTCTGGAATTCACGAGTTTCGATGTCAATATAACCGAGGTTCAGTGGATCTCAAGTACGAACATTGAAAATTAACAGCATTCAATTCTAATTCAAGTATATTAATCAGTATATTTGTAAAATATAGCGATTAACATACTCAACTTTCATCTCATTCCAAGTACTTTCGTAGCAAGCATGTTTCCAGTTCGAAACGCATAAAGAGGTAGTTCTCGAGATGGTATTCCACGGCTAGAATAAATCCAATCGAAAGTTCTTCTGTTTGTACCTCCTAATGGAGACAAATCCGCATGGATTATTCGATCGAACAATTTTATTGCTCTTGATCCCGTAATTGGAATATTGCTCGTTGTCGGTGAACCAGTTGCAGACGAGTCCGACGCTTATCGGCAACGTAACGCTTGGTGATATATTCACCGAACCAACAACATGGCAAACGAGTTTCTTGGTTCGTGCTCTTGTAGATTGGTTGGTACGGACGGAAAAAAACGATTTACAGGCTTATATGCACGGTACGAAGTTCGTTTGACGAATCGCATACGAAGATGAAGTTTTAGGACGAAAAGTGGAATAATGTAAAGTAATCGTAGAGTGTACAAGTTTAGCACTGGAACTACCAATACGGTAGAAATCAGCCATTTTTAATTTTCGATAAGACAATTATATTACAGTAAGGAAATATAAGTTAACTATCTAAATTAGAAAATCTTAATGTCGCCTCTCCATCGCTATTCGAGTTGCTGCAATAAACAGAGTGGCGACTGAGAATCGCCTCCGAGTGCAAAGGGTTAACTTTGGAACCCTAACGTATTTATTTCTATTTAAATTGCATCCAAGCCAATTAAGTAGTCAAAAGTAATCAGCCTAACTCAATCTCGTGATTTATCTCAAACATTTGTATTACTATAATAAATATTAGAGTATATTGTACCATGTTATAAATAATGTTTCTATATCTTCCTTATCACTGATATATTAATATTTCATATCATCTATAGTGATAACAACTTCCTTCGGTTAGTTCTAGTGTTGAAGTTTTAAAAAGTGAAGTTTTGTTGGCGAGCATCCTTCATACTCCTCTCGCTTCGTACCTTCTACTTAATTATCAATTATTAATTACCCGGCCGAGTTCGTGCGATAAAACATGACGTATTTAATTCCAGATTATTAATTAAGTGACTAAGTTTGTTGAAATTGTCATTTTGCTTTCGACGACGTGGAGTGTCAGTGAATGATTGGGGATGCTTTTATCTCGGTGATAATATGGAATTGATTAGACATGCACTTCTTTTTATCTTCTTAGCACGATAAGCATAACCGATTTGTTTAAGATCGTTTATTTAATAGGAATATATTATTGTTGGAATATGAATACTTGTACGCCACTGATACGATCGATTCTAATAATAAGAATGAGAAGACTTAAAGAAGCAAGAAATGATAAAAAACCGAAAATGCAATTAATTAAACATCGACTATAATTCTCATTCCAGTTCCACCATAATTACTTGAAATATAAATCCCCAATAATAAGTAATAATAAATAAGCATAATATTAATTTTACTCTTAACATGATATTACGAAAAAAATCACAATAAATAATACAACTAGAACTACCGAAGTAGTAAAAATAACGGGTTCCACAATATTCAATAAAAACGTTCAAACTTGTGTTCCACTTTCCAAGACTTTTTCGATTAATTTCTCTCTGCCATCCATTCATATTTTCAAGGATGTGTATGTAAATATATAAATATGGCGGAATATATTGTCGGTGGTACCAGTGTTAATTAACAATGCAAGGCGTGTAACAATAATTGATCACATCACAGTATAATCAAATAAAGTGGCGGAGAAAGAAACGCAGCGCGTAATTCTGTTAACAAAATAATTGTCGACGGCTTCCGAAGGCTGGTTCTAAACGTTCGAACAATTTAGCCGCGGCAAGGGAAGCCGACGTCCGTCGTCGAAGAATGTTAATTCCGTTTAAAACGACTGTTCAATGCCTTCCACTGTTCACGGGTACACCTTGTAAACAAACGTAATTGATTGTTCCGCGTCAGCAGTTGCCCGCTAATTGAACCGACGCATTAAGTGCAGGTACACTGACAAAAGGAATCGGATGCAAACCGTGTGCAACCGACGAGAGACGAATGCCGCCATCGGCAGAGTCTTACGTGAAATTCACCGGTGACTCTTCCGTGACATCGTCAATTTTGCGTTTCAAACATTATTAATTCACGACTAATTAGCTACCGGTAGCAGTGGCTTGGAGCCCACGGCACTTCCTGTCGAATTTTATTATATTATACGAGCTTAGGCGTATTCTAGTTTATTGTGAAATATCTCATTTGCCGATGTGATTAAGACATTTAAAAAGGTACCCGGCGATTCCCTGCAGCTCGTTATATCTGACTAATTAGCGACCGCCGGTAGCCGATTAACCTGTCCCGATCGCGGACAAACTGTTTCTTTGGACTTTTTTCGCTTAAAAATGATTTCGAGTGACGGGGATGATGTTGGGGGTGAATGTTTTAATTGGTGCAGCATTCGGTTTGTAAATTATAGTTGGAGTTAATGTAGACTGTTTTATTCGGTAACTTTATTTTGCTTGATTCTGCATATTATATAATGTGCTGATTAAAGAATGGTATTTTTAATTTTTTCTTGATTAATTTATATTTAGAATAACAGAAGTATGAAGTTTATATTAAATTCTGGATGGAGAATGTTTTTGAATTATATTAAAAATTAATTCTAGTTAAAACTACCAATAGTTTATTTGAAGATTTTCGAATAAATCAACTGTTAAATAAATGGAGTGACAGATTAATTAAATTTGTTTGTTTTCGTTCGATTCAGATTGAATAATTAAAATATAATTTCGAGTAAAAGCTTAGAATAAAATTAATATCTTTCGAACACCCAGAAATTCATTTCTGCGAACTCTAGGCTTCCGACGCCATGTTTTAAAGGTTGGTTTAAATGCGCCAATGAAAGGCACCGAGTGAAAGATTGATTTATTATAAATATGTGAATCACGATACGTGCCATAAATATTTTGTTTACTAAAATAATGTGGCCGATTAAAAGCTATCGTGTAAAGTCCAGAAACGCCGCGTTTTAAGTGCCTAATCTTCAGCCGATTATTTTATCTGGCAAAACGAGAATAAGTGGAATAGTACGGCTGCTTTACTTTTGAGGGAGTCTATGTTTAATAATTAATATTTACAATAATGGAACCTTAAACTAGCTAAAATAATATGATAGATAAATAAACGATCGAAATCAAATAATAAGATAAATAATCGAATCATATTTAATTCTTCATATTTTAGAGTCTAATGCTATTATGCAACTAAACTGTTCTTCTTTTAAGTGAGTCTATGTTTAATAATTAATATTTACAATAATGGAACCTTAAACTAGCTAAAAGAATATGATAAATAGATATTCGAACGAAATCAAATAATAAAATATTTTATTCCTCATATTATAAAATTAAATGGCTGATAAATGGAGCCTTAAACTTTATTCTAATAAACTTTATGTTAAACTTCCAAATGGAGAATGTCGGTTCTAATTAAAATCGATAAATAAATAGTTTGGACAAGATTTTTCTTCGCTTTGTATTCGACGAAGTTTGGCCGTCGGACTTCAGTGTTATCAACGAAGTCTCTGTAGTTTGATGTTCGTTTAGTATTATTTATAATAAATATTCATTTTCGTGAGATTTAATTCAAGATTCCAAAAAGTCTCTGCCAGTAAAATTCTTTTTTCTATAATTCGTTCGTAGAAATTAAATGTAGTGATAAATAACTAAATATTATACAGCATATTCCACGTAAAGTAGACCACCCAATTATACAACAATATTTGTTTTTACGCGAAAATATGACTGATTTCGAAAATTCTGTAAAAAGACAACGCAAAAAAATCCTTTTTCAGGATATCGACTGTTTGAAACCATTCACATAATGCATACCATATTTTCTTTACTTTCGCGGGAAATAATTAGGTGGCATATTTCATCAAAGGAAGCCATATTTAACCGTAAAAGACAATCATTTAAAGAAATCACATCAATATAATAATCGCACATTTATATCAAATTACCTGAGAGAACAGATCTATTTCACGATAACATCGTAATTACTGATAATCTACTTAAATACCCAAAAATGAGTATCATCGGTCGCCGCGTTTTTCAAAATGATCAAAACACAAATTCGCATGGCGTGAATTTTCATCCATGATAACCAATAAGGGTTACAATCCCCATAACAACCTTTAAAACTTAAATATATAATAAATATGCTCCTGGATACCAACATACAGGAAACACAAGCAAATATCCCGTAGAAGCAGCATGCTTTATTCGTCCGCAAAAGCGCGCACGAAAATCCACCATCGCTCGGATTATTCGGAAAATTTTACGAACGAGGCATAAATCAGGATAAACGACATAATCCTCTTTGCGCGCAGCAAGCGTTCTCTTAATTCAGGAATGATTATTAATCCGTTTGTATGGCGCCGTCAGAAAAATATGTCGCGTTTCCACGAATGCGTCTGAATATCCGGCGAGGGAAACAATAAATCACCGGTAAACAGAAAGCGGGGCTTTCGAAATCATCGGGTTTTAATGGATGATGCTTTGTCGACGACGATGGTATTCCGCGAAGCCACGCGGATGGAGATAAGGAAACGGCGGCGTCGGCGCCGTGATATTTGGTGATAAACCGGTCGGCAGTTTGGCGTCGTTTAGTCTCACGGAGCATTCGACACTTTAGATTTTTCTAAGCAACCAACGAGAAAAAGGAGTAGGAGAGAGGGAGGGAGAAAGATGAGAAAGTGAGAGAGCATGTTGAATGGGGCCATGGCGTGCGATCGACGACGCAGCAGCCACTCGAAGAGAGTGATTATTGTAAACTTCGATGAGATAAGGGCATCTTGCCACGAACGTGTCTGCCCGCGATAGTGCTCCGTTTGTGCCGAGCGTAATTTATTAGCCGGCAGAGACGAGATACATATATCCGCCGGGGCGGTCATCGTGGCACGAATGTTTAATAAGTACAGAGACTCCTCTTTATTTATTACGCCCACTAAATTTCGGATGGTTCTTTTCGACCGACATTTATCCCTGAAACATTATGACGAGAGAAAATGCTATTTTTCCAACCATTTTTCTATCTTCTTCTATACTTTGATCTAAAAGTATTATATCTCCTCCATGACAGCACCTTCCTTTTCTCATTTCCAGAAAATCATTCAGAATTCAGATATTATCAAAAAACGTCAAGTTTATTCAGTCAGTGCACAACATTATCGTTCCCAACATAAAAGAAAAACAATTCATACCCGATTAAGTTTGAGTAAATGTTTCTCCGGGTTTATTTTCAAAATGTAGAATCTACTTTAAATGGTGTTCGACGAAATAGGATTCCTTTGAAAGATTCAAGAATCTGAATCCAGTACTTGAAAGATAAATAAGTAGATCTCCGACTAATCATCCAAAGGGAATCACGAGTTCCAATTCTACTTATTAATAATATTTACTGATCATAATTGAAATACATTCATGTAACAAATTTGTTTTCCCATCTATTGTAGTTACTTTTTGATTTCACAACTTTGAATGTGCCGCTGGTAGAGTTATTGAATTTTTAATAAAAGAATTGGAAGAACGGAATCAGTGTAATGTGAAGTGCACACAATTTGAATACCAACGAATGTAAATAATAAATCATGAATGACGAATCCGGCGGTAGGCGACACGCAAAGAAATGCTTGTAGACGAGACGAGCTTGGCGGATTTTCGCGGAATGCAAAGTGGCGGGATGCAAAAAGGGGGGAAAACCAATATCTCGGGGTCAGGTCGCGATTCTTGGCCTGCACGGCATGCGCTTCTCTGTGTCACTGCATCTCAAGCCGCTTTTAGCATTTAAATCATTATTTTCCTCTGTCTTCCCGTTAAACGCTCTATGCACACTTCTATTTTTGGCACCCGCGAGCGGAACGATTTTTCTTCGGCAACTTAAACTACGACCCCACTTCTTCATTAATGTCACCGTAAATCAAAACTCCCCGAAATTGATGTCCTTCTTTGATTAATTATTAGAATTCGTGCTGAGACAAAGAAATCTGTGGTGATTGAGTTTGACATTTTTATGGTGTTTTCTGTTGTATTTAAAATCTTTGCATTTCCCGTTTGTGGTTTCGTATGACTTCGAATTTTTATGTCGTTACTTTATTGATTAATTATTAGACTTCGAGTTGGGAGAAAGAAGAATTATTAGAGCCAATTAATCGGATTAAACAATTGGCTGCATAATGTGACAGTTTTGAGATTATTAAGTAATTGCGGAAGGAATTTATCGAAACAATAACTGCACGATCAATCATTATCAAAATATGATTACCACGGAATCATTAGTGAAATATGAGGAAATTCGTGATTCTCGGAGAAGCATAATGCACATGCTTGAAAGCAATCAAATCACTTTGTTCCCGTTGGTTGCACCTTAATCCTCTAAGTATGCAAGAAAATACCGGATGCACCGCAAGGACAACATTCAATATCAGACAGAAATCTTGTGGTTAATCCAATCGTCATTTTTTGTTTTCCACTAAATATTAGATTTTGTATCAAGTATAGACCACTGTTCAATAAATACATAAATAAATATATCAATTATATAATCAAATCTAGAATCTATATATCATTTGTTCTGCTATAAACTTCAAATGGAATTTAAAGTACAAGACTTATTAATCCTCTACAGCCTAGTTTTTTCGTGTCTAATATGAAATCGTGACATTCGTTGCCCGTATTTTTACAATTATTATTAGAACGACCAATCAAATGGTCAATTGTCAAAATCATGGAGCTGGAAAGTCAGCATTGTCAGTTATGCTTACAGATTTATTTATACATAAATGATGGCTGAAGGATTTAAATTAATAAATGGATTCAATTAATCGCGTTATGTATATCAAATAAAAGTATATAAAATGTCAAAGAATTCGCGATGATATATTCAAATAATTTAATTAAAAATGGCAGACAAGTCATATTGACACTTTTGGTAGTTCTAGTGTTAATCATATTAATGACAGAATAATCTTAGTGTCAAAAATTCGACAAAGTGAGACATCATATAATTCGGTCTGAAAATTGGCGGGTCCATGGAGAACGGATGGAGCATGGAAAAGTGTTCCCGACATGATAACCTTACGTCATGACGCAGAGCGATAGAAGTTATCTCTCAAATTATAACACAAATTCTTTTCCCCTCGTCGTGTGGATGAAAAAGAACTCGTGGAATCTCGGGACCCAAACGATTCGACTGGGTTGGATCGTCAAAAATCATCGGTAATTGCTCCACGGATCATTAAGTCGAATTTTGATCCGGTTTACCGTTGCGCACGGAAGTATTAAGCCATAATCACCGTGTACGCCACGCAAAAAGGTATTCCTCTCGACTTTTTTTGCGCCTGCTCGTTCGCGATAATTATTTATTCTGGTTTAATATGAGGATAAATAATATTGATGTTCATCGTTAAGGAGGGCCTTTTTTCGGCACAATGTCTTCATTCGGTGACATAATAGTTCGAATTAAAGTGGCCGATTCTGAAGCACGTCGGCGGTACGACTCGATAGTTCGGTTTTCTTGACATGCTTTTTTTGGGTTAATCATGTTAAATGCATAACAGAGTTGATTAAATTATAATGTCTCGAGATAATTATGTTGTTCCGTGCCGCCTTCAATTCTTTGATGTCTCGGGCCATCATCGGGTTTTTGATCGTAAATTTTGCTTCTCGATATTCGGGTTTAAATTGCTGTGTACTGAATCATTTTTTGGGAATTTTAATATTCTATGACGGTAGCGCGGTTTGTTATAGTGATTTTATTGTTTGTTTAGTAGCGATTATTTTTATTATTTACATCTATGTTCCTATTAAGTAAAGGAATATAATATTTCTTAAAATTCGAAATGTTGTACGTTCCTGTATTAAAATATCTAAATATGGATATAATGAACATCTGCAAATTAGATTCATTACAATATTCGAAATAATAATGATTCCTTATAATTTTATATTTAATATTATTAGTAACCGGCTATCTCGAACTTGTATTTATTATATTGTACCATATTTTTAGTTGATAAAATTGTATGCAATATTTTATTTCCATTGCCATTTAAAGTCAAGACACATATTCATTCGTGAATTAAATATATTAATACCTAATTATATATAAGCATATGTTTCATTAAAAGTTTATATTTATTAACACACTGATCGAGTAACGAAAAACTTTGTAATACAAAGAAGTGAAAAGACGAGTTCAAAACTAACCAATTTGTTATTCGAGTACATTTAATGTCATTCAAAAATAACGTAGGGAATATTAAATATGATCAATGAATCTTTCGGAATTTATGTTTAGAAGGTGCCAAGTGATCGTAAACGAGCCGTCCGAGTCACAAAGAAACTTAACTCTATAGTATCATTTAATTTGTTATTTATCACCGCAAACCACGGCGAAGATAATAATAATCTGTAGACTTCAACTGCTGTTTAGATGTTGCCAACTCCCCTGTCCTTTCGAAACTCATATTTTTCTTTGAGATCGAATGTCAGAAGATTCCTTTCGACAACTAGCCTCTTATTTTCTTTAACAAAAATGAGCTGTGAGTGTCTGCTCGGAAAACACGGAGTTTCGAATTTATATTTAAATCCTGTCATTTTGTGAATGAAACATTTTCATCCTTTTTATACTGAATTCTTTCTCTTCTCTTTTACTTCACTCTTTTACTCGAACATTAAAATTATACAAATCTGGCATTCGTTATAAATTTTCTTTTATGGAATATCAAATATAGCTTCGTTCGACGCGTATATTAATTTCCAATTTTTGGGGGATTTCAATTCTACGATAAACGGAGATTTTTTTGAGGTGAATTAAGAAGGATCGAGTCTAAATAAAAGAATAATTTGTAACCCATCTATTATCTGCTTTACGAAATGATCCTTCGATTAATCATAAATAGATAACCAATGGTCGCATAAAAATTTCGAACTTTTACTATTTGGTAACTTTTCTCAAGGTTTGCCTTTAAAATAGAGAATCTTCTTCAAAAGGTATTCCACGAAATGGGGCTATTTAAATTATACCTAATTGTGTAAATCCTAAGAAGATTCTTGCGATAGATTAAAAAATCTGAACTCGGTACCAAAGTCAATCAGATGCAAACACGAGATTTTGATGAGACATTTTAGACCAAACTAATTCTGTTTTCCACAATGTTTAAAAACGTCTCGTAAAAATCTCATTGAAGAATCTCGCGCACCACTGACAAGCTCTTCTCGTTAGTGGAAAATTGCAATTGGCAAACGGTGGCTCGAGAGAAGATGCAAATTGGGCCTACAGAGTGAAGAAGTAGGGAATTTCGGTGGCACAGTAGCAGAAGTAAGCGTGGTCGAATATTTCTGTCCTCGAGTAGTGTCGGTCCGGTCGGTTGGTAGCCAGTCGGCGTGGAGAAGTGCAGATAGCAGAGTCGTTTATCGGTTCTCTGCGGTGTTAACCGTCGCCCACGCATTTTAAGAGAGAAACCACAGCCTCCAGTCCCCGGCACTCGGCCGCTGGACCAGCCTGTTTATTGTTATCACTATCATGGCCGAGCAAGGGAAGCTGATATGTACCAACACCGACACGCGTGTTTATAAACGGACATTGAGATTCTACTCGTCATACCGCTCGCTTCGGTTACTTTACTTATTTCGGAACGCTCCGTGGACTTTTCAACCCTTCAGAGCCGATATCGGCTTTCCATTTTTAATATAATTTAACACATGTAAAGAAATGTAAAAATTAATGGATACCTCAACAATCATATATTTTTTAAAATATTTGTTTACGATACTCGGAATACTTATAAGGGTTAATTAAAAAATTTGGGAATTATAAGAGAAATAATTGTAATTTAATTCGTAACGTGTCGATTCGAATGACGAGTTAACTCGTCGTCCCCGGTAAACAGGTTAACGATAGAAAAGATAGAAATTATTATATCGTTGTTGCAAAGGTGAAATTTGTTAATTACATTTTTTCAAAAATGCACTGTTTGCATTTATTACTGTAACTATTTATTATCCGTATATTGGAAAATCAATGATTTTTACATGAAAATATTAGTTAATGAATTTCATCTCTATGACAACGATATGTTATAAACTTGTACGGATAAAACGGTAAAAATGAGTTGGATTTATTTCACGGTTCTCCGTGACAATCGTACGGTATCGTTGATGGCATTAGAATGTTGGCCAAGGGAAACCTTAAATAAAAAAGTCCCTCCGATGACGGCGTTGATTCATACCGATAGTTTCCCATAAATCATAAGAGATCGTAGCGTGCGACTAAAAGAATTGCGCTCCAATTACCTCGATTCCTTGGCGCGGTTCGCGCCGAGGAAAAAAGCTGTCGCTGGGAAAAAGTACGCGGCTTGGGAGCCGACATTGTTGCGTGGCTCGGTCGCGATAAGACCACGCTCAAATAAATTTAATTAGATAAGCTTTCTTATTATTTACTCCTTGGGGTGCGCGATGTGTCCCGATTTCTTTCGATTTTAATAATCGGTACTTATATCAACATCCATTATTGTTACTGATATTAAACGAGCTTATTAGAATGAATACAAGCAGATTCGATAATGAATATTTATAGCGATTTATAAGATGTTTTCGTGTAAAGTTATCACTTTGATCTCGCTGATATTTTCATCATCGAAATTGAATATCTATAGAAATGAAATACGGTAGTCGCGGAGAGAATCATATTCCCAATCAATTAATTCATATAAAATATTGACTCACGAATTCCTGGTATCAACAAGGTGCGTTCTCCAGGGTGTCCCAGGTAGTTCAATCAGCCAACCTGAAACAAATAAAATCAGATTAGAATCTATTCCAACATTCGAATCTCAGTGAACCAAAAGTACTTGAACCACCAAAAGCATCAAATAATGAATAAAAATTATAAATGATAATTGCCAATTGATTAGTGAACACGAATAACTCCAACGAATTCTTTATCACCTCAGTTCACACAAAAAATGGTAAATGACGTTAATCACTATATTAGTAGTATTACGTAACTCCGAGAAGAAACCGAGTGGAAGCCAGGAAGAATAGTTGGCGATACCGATTGTCCGTCGATAACCACGCTTAGAAAGACGGACCACAATTGGTGTCGGTGTCGAACCAGGGGCGACATTTCTGGTGACATTCTACGGGTTTTCGTGACGGCATCCCGCGAGGCGGATTCCGTGCTCGTTATTTACTTCACGTTTCTTGAAAATGAAAAAGGCGGAGTCTTGTGCAAGCTTCGCCGCGGTGAAAGTCGGTTTTGCAGTCCGAGCACCGGCCTCCTTGCAGGGTCCACTCTCGAGATGGATAAGGATCTCTCTCTCCTCCGGGTAGTGAAGATCGATCGACCGGTCCCCCTCGTTTCATGGGAAATTTATAGGATAAGGATACCGCTCTTCCTCATATTCCATTCATGATTATCAACGCCGACGATAATTATCACGAATTATGGCCAACCACTCAAAATGGAAGCCTGCTCTTACAACTTTATTTCAGTGCCCCGCCAGAACTTACGGTTAGATTGAATTCTACTTAAATCATAAAGGGTACGCCTTCGATGAAAAATATTCGGTGATACTGTAATAAATATATATTATTAGGAGCTCGAAAGTTGGCGCCTGTGGCATATATGGCCTCGATTACTGTCCATGGGACACCGTACATCCTCCATCTTGGTTAGGATAACTTTCGACATCCCAATAAAATGTGTTCCAAATTTGAATCCAGATTTATGACACTCGTGGAATGTAATCCAGTTATAGTCTGCCATCTTTGTCACGTTTGGGTCTCATTGAGTCCATTATCTCCTTGAGCCTATTCAATTGGGCCCCTCGAAGAGTCCTGGGCCTTCATTCTCGAGTCTTCATGAAACTCTCTTTCATCACTTTCATTATTAATACAAATATGACAATATTATAAGCGCCTGACAAATATGTGTTTTCTTGGTTCAGTAAATATATTTTAGAAACCATTCTCAGATTTATTTTAAATATTCACCTTTCTCGAGTTTTACTTTCAAAATGGGGGTTCTTCGAGCGGTGCTTGATGAAATGGGGGGATTTATATCATACTTAATGTTTGTGTGAATCTAGCGAGGATTCGTGTGAAAGATTGAAGAATTTGAACCTGGCACTTGAAAAGAAAAGGAAAAAGATCTTCGAGTACGTGGCTCTTGAATTGGAATAGGTTTATTTACATTCATCGTTGGTGGTTCTTTCACTGATGACTGATAGCCGTGGCGGTTGGGAAATCGCGTATGGAGATCCGTCGAAAGAAAATCGTTGATTATATCCCGTGTTTCAATGGACGCACCGCGGCATTCTTCGTTTATGGCTTCACAATTGTAACTGGATACAATGGTGTCTTAGGAAAGAGGTTATATCTATTTGCAAAGAAAGGTGTAGCCGCGAGAACAACAATTCCACTTATCACCGTTCTTTCTCAAGCACTCCATAAACCTTTAAACACCTTTCGTTTATCGTGCTAAGTAAATGAGAATTCCGAATAAAAAGCGTCCGCGAATGAGTACGTCTTAATTAGGCTTATAACGGTACCTTTATAAATAAATAAACAATGTTTACATTGCAATATAATAATTGCGTGAAGTATAGAAATTAGTAAGAACTTTGGTGTTCAACATTTTTTATTCCAGAAATAATTTCATTTAATTATTATATGCGAATATATATAATTATTTAGAAATCAAATTGATCAAAAACTTGTAATACTTTAATCTCAGTTTTCTAGTTTGAACTTCAATTATTGATAAGAATATGTCACCTAGTTTTAAGTTCCAGAAACGTCTGTTCAAATTATGGGCCCAATTTGCAATATGACCCTATTCTCAGTAGAGTTTCTTGGTATTCGAAATTCATCCAGTTGGAATTCGAACTGCTCGGTGTTTTCCACGTCAGCCATTCGATGAGTTATAAATTATGTTCAACACTTGCGCAATCAGATTCACGAATGACTTTTTTATGATCGAAACTTTCTATTCGTTAGATGATGTTTGCATTATTATTCGGTCTTTTCAAGGAGAATAAGAAAAAAATACTGATCTTCCTTGGTTCACGAATTCGGTACAATTCCATTCGTGTTTGAAATGCGCGTGCCAGATAAAAGTCGGCTAATCAAAGTTCCAATCAAAACTTAACGCATGGCAATGCATAGTGTTCCTGTTGGATTACGCGGTAAAGCTATTCGAGAGAGACACGTAGAAATGTACATTCCTACGATTCTTTCAGTGACCCGTTCTATTACATAAGTAACAACACCGATCCACGTAACTATTACGTTAGACAGTGAAAACCAACCGTAACAAAGTTTGCAATTTTTATTAGTTTTCTCCTTGCAATAAAATACCAGGATGTCTTACTTGAATCCTCTCTCCGGGAGCCATTTTAATAAACTCGTAATACTATCCACATTTCCTACCAATACATTTACAGTATAACTCGTGAAAATTACCTATTACTTACTGACGATCAATCTATTTTCATATTGCTCGATGACAGAAATTATATCAAGAATTTAGTGTCATAAATAATAAAAGACCATAAGGTTCCTAATCGAATAAGTGAGAACCTTCAACAGCTCGCTTCGTAACAATTCCCTAATTTTGAGGATAATCAATTCTAGTTCACCCTCGCATAATTTTAGAAAGTGGGCTCAATGATACGACTTGAAATTCATCAAGCGCAGCGTGAAACGATCCACCGCGGAACAATTAGCCACAGTATATTATTCCGTGAGATTCGAGTTTAAATTCGTCAGTGTCGGAGTCAGTGATGGTAGTAGCAGCGAAACCATCTTTACGACATCCACGGTGCAGGTTATCTGACAAGGCAAGTAGAAGTCCGAAAGCCCAGCGTTCGGGGGAAGGGCCGATCGCAAACGCGCCGCTTCGCCTAAGGCGCAGTAAATACCGGTATCTGCTGTCGTAAAGTGCAGCATTGGTTTTCCACGGCGTTTGTACATGCAGAGAAAGAGGAGACAAGGGGAGCGAGACAGATGGAGGAGAAAAGTAAAGGCCGCGTAGAGAAAAGGAGAGAAAGATACCAAGAGAAGGAGCAGCTCGCCGTTGTAATTTATGTCTCCGCAGCACGACGGTACACCGCGACCGCGTTGACAGTTGAAACACACCGGCGGTTCTGATTGGCCGGCTTTGGGCCCCTTATAGGGTCGCGCGCATGCGCACACCGTCTTGCGACATCCATCAGTGGCGACCGGCTACCGACCGCCGTCAGCATGCCACTCTTTATCTTTCTCTTTCTCGCTCTCTCTCGGACCCCCGCTGCCCTTTTCCCGCGATGTCAACCGACTGTAATTCGCTGTCACTTTGGATACCCTCCTTGTCTTGGTCTTGGGCCTCCTGTCCCTCCTTCCTCTTCCACCTCCTCCTCTATCTTTTCTCTCCTCGATGTCCTATTTCACCTATTCCGGATGTCTCAAAGGAGTCCGGCATTTTTATGGTACATCTTCGCCATGTACTTGATGATTTCTCCTCGTAGTTTCATGAGTGACTTCATCCGAATCATGAAACTCTGTCGATGTTCTTTTTTCCCCCTCGATGTTTGCACTCGTGTTACATCGCAGGATCTAATAGCGTTGAATAGATCGTGATGATATTTATGGAGTTTACTGAACTGACTTAATTGTTGGCTTTTTCTTGCACAGCTAACGGTAGATGATTCGTGATTACTTTCACCACAATTTTCTTGCTGGTCATCGTTAATCTTCTTCCTGATCATCGCTTTCCATATCATTATACCTGTTACGTCTAACAAAAGTCTTTCGAGAGAACAGATTATCGTAGGATGATTCCTGATGTCCTTTAAGGTATCCTTCCTACCTCCCTCTTTAGGACTGTGATTTCTCTAGGAATTAATCAATGATGAACCTCCGATTACTTTCGTTTCTGCATCTTTCTTTCTCGTTGAACACTAGTGATCTTGTTCCCTATCCGTTGCACCTTTTAACTGGGCCCATTTTTGTTGTTTCGGCGTTGTGTTAAGTGAACCGTTCAGAGCATTATAATGTAATGCTCCCGTTAATGTCGGGAGTAATAAAACGCGAAAAAACAGGTGTCTTTCAACAGACATGTTTAGAATGACTAAGCAGCGTTGCAGATTACTTGCACAACATTTAACGACAATATACAAAGGCAAAGATCATATCCAGTCATAATTTTTAGTTAACTGAGATAGCTCGTTGAAAGGAAACATTGTAACTCAGACTATGTTGGTTTCTATCTACCGAAGCAATACAAAAGAGAATTCTTCAGCGGTTGCAATTGCTTCCACTGGGCCTTATATCATTGATTTTGCAGTTTACAAGTCGCACGAATATTTCTAATTGTAAAGAATAAATGTTTCAACAATATGGATTAGGATTTCTAAAGTTCTGGATCGAACGGTTTGTTTCAGCAGCCGCCCAGCTCGCAGGAGCGTGGCAGCGGGTTGGCTCTGGGGCGTCAAGGGGGGCCCGGGAGCACGGGGGGGCCCGGAGCAGTGGACCAGGCCAGGGACTTAAGTCCCTGCCTCCCCGCTTCCATGGGTGACGCTGCACGACCTACCACCTTACCCTGCAGTCCTCCTGCCGCACACCATCATGGGCCCCATCATACACCCTTGCACCAGACCCATTGTGGTACCAACAATAATTGCTACGATGGATCGACTACCCCCTATGATTCTAGGGATTACGATTCACCCGGAGGTAAAGCATCATTTTTTACACTTTTTATAGTCCTCGTATGTATCAATATTTCTAGGTAATATAAACAGATAGCACGACCTAATAATATTATATTTATTTATATTCAACTATGCTTTCCTTAATACATAGTTCGATAGCTCTGTCTCCAAAATCCAAATTATTCGGTCGGCCAGAAAGTTCCTGCAGTTTGCATCACTTTTTCGCGGACAATTAAAGGGATTTTTATGTACAAAAGATTAAGAAGCAGTCTAAAATATAGGAAAATATTATAAGTCAAACCGTACAGTATATTATTGAACAAAGGAAATTGAAAATTGAATAAAATCTTTCTACTTATATATTGAAAACCGAAGCGAACTTTTCGGCCAACTCGATAACTAGTCCAGACTATCTCATCTTTAAAAACCTCGACATTCAAATACAAGTAATCGTCTTTTTCCATGAATCGAAAGTGACGGAGACACGATAAGAATGTTAATGAAATCTGATCTATTTGTACCTCTCAATGTATTACCTAAGTCAAAGTAAACTATTCCGGACAGGTGGACAGGAGTACAGGAACCACAGTAACTTCGAGAATCCGAGTGACCTAAGCATGCCACCGCACACGGCGCACCATCACCACCACCACCACCATCACCATCCTCATTTGCATCCTCAGACCCACTCGCAAGAGCAACAGACTACGGAGCATTTACATGCGATTCCGAAATTAGAACCACCCCCAACCCCACCAGCACAGTCCGAGGATGTACCGGGGGTAGTTTGTGCCGGATGTGGCCTCAGGATATCCGACAGGTTTTACCTCCAAGCCGTTGACAGGAGGTGGCACGCCGCTTGTCTTCAATGCTCCCATTGCCGTCAGGGTCTCGACGGCGAAGTCACGTGTTTTAGCAGGGATGGGAATATTTACTGCAAGAAAGACTACTATCGGTAAGTCTACTTCACATTCACCTTGTAACCGTAGAATTACAACGGAGATAATAGTGTTCGAAATCCACTAATATTTATATTATATCATTTTATAATATAAGAAATCCCGGGCAACGAACACTGTCTAAAATTAACCCTCCATAACCCAATTTGTTTCGTGTCTAAAAAAAGATTCATATAACGCGAAACTAGCTAAACACTGATATATACGAAGCTACATTAATGTAAGACTAGCAATCAAATTATTTTTTAAATATTATTGCAACGAAAAAAAACGAAATGAAAGATACGGATAGTGAATATGTGACTTTAGAGTTATATGGCGTTATGGTGGGTTAATTGAAAAGTTAATCAGAATTGGCAATGAATGAATATCGTAATACTGGCGTTCCAACTTCAGCATAATAAATTACAAATAACTCAACGGTAAAAGACGATCAATTATGATCTCAGAAAAATGATACGAAAGACTATATATTCTACAAGGCCATACAAACATTTCTGAAGATCGAAATTAATAACTAATATAATAAAAACATAATAACTATAGGAGTCTTGGGCTTCTTATTCTATATACATCTATATATGTCCGATACATGAAATAGTCCTGGAACAATATAAGCCCACAATACTTATATCAAGGTATAAAAGTATCCTCCATAGAAAGCGCTATTATAAAACTATCAGGTGGTTTGGCAATCTAGAAATTCTAAAGGAATTTATTCCGGTCAGCCGTCGAGAAGTTTGCGGTTTTACGGTTGGAAAGTACTTTTGCTTGTCTGTCGGCTCGCGGATTGCAAGATCTCGAAGAGGAGGGTAAAAGTGCGATAAGTATTCGAGTCAAAGTCAGAGAAGAAGATTAGCGGTTACGTCGAAATGTGGTTAAAAATCGTTTCTGAATACCGTTTAATATTCAATGGGCCATCTAATGTGTTGGTTATTACTATCATTCGCATCTTTTTTTCTCTGGCAGTGCTAGTAATCACTATACTCGGCATTGAGGACTGTGTTTATACCCTTGGGCACCTTATTCACCTGGCTGCCAATTTTTCTTGGTAAAACCATTTAAGCGAAACCGCAAAGTATGAATCCCTGTGTCACGCTTATCGCCTCTTCTTTCTTGGGATTCTTCACAATTTTGTGGTTTATTTCACTTCGTTATTATACGTATTATCATCTTTTGGTCAACCTGCTCGTTTCGCGTAAATCGTTCACCACAATCACGCCTTTTACTTGTTACATTTTTGTATATTTATCCTGGAGGTTCCATCGCCGTTGTTTGCCACCCTGAGATCGCTTTAACGTAAACCTGGCATTATAATACTTTTGGAAGCCGATTAATATGACATAATATGAGTTAGGTCCAACAATAACGTAAGAATTCTTCTTTATTCATATTGGCTATTATAATTCATCCTTATTTCAAATTCGACTCTTATAATATTTATTCATAAAACATATGCATTTCACTTATTCTTGGTTATTTAAACAAGTATGTGCAGCAAATAAACAGAATAAATGTTTCTATCATTTACAATATTTACTTTAATATACTAGGAAACAATAAACTCTTTAACACTATTATAAACAAATATATACAGTAATAACATCAAAGAACTATCAAAGTGGTAAAAATGACTTGTTTGCCATTTTCAGTGCAATTATTCCAACATATTTAATATACTTTTATTTTAACATAACGCAAATGATCGAATCCATTAATCAATTTACATTCTTTAGCCCAGATTTATGAATAAATAAGTAATTTTCATTACTGAATTTATTAATAAAAAATGTGGAAAACAGTATATCAAATACCTTTCATAGCCACTTTCTATAATCATTCCATTAGTTCGTTAGACAAGGATCACATTAATGTGTTTCCTTTTACGATTTCCTCCTACGTTCATCAACCGACGCATTCCGTTTTTCTGGGTGCTTTAAACACATTCTTTGAATATCTCGTATAATTTCAATAACGAACAATCCATGTAACGGGGTCAGCTCGTTACAGGTCTGCCAAGAATAGTGACGATCCTCGGCCAGTGATGCCAGTAAGTCAAGCGCGAAGTAATTTCAGTGATTCCAGAAGCGACTCGGAGATGCACTTTGAAAATACCTCCGCTCTTTCAAAGCGGGATTTCGGTTGCGCAATGTCCACCGCTCGAATCTTTCAGCTTCGCGATGATAAAGGTCGTTTCGTTTACGTACACGCGAACCGCGATAAATTACGGGCGCATTAAGAGAATCAAATTTTCTTAGAATCCAATGAGGATCATTGTATTTTATTATCCTCTAGGATGCATTATCATATTTCAAGTAGATTACACAGTTCGAGAGGTTTATGTAACGATGTTAAGAAACCTTGATACTAATACTTTGTTGATTGTGTTTATGTTAGACAATGTTTATTTTTACTGTATTTTTAATCGTGATTAGTGAGAATATGAATTTATTATTGTCTTAGGAAACTGATTAAAATGTATGGTATCTTGAAATTATTGTAGAATATAGAAACCTCGAGGTTTAGTATAAATATATACGAAGCTCTCGAGGAGTTCTCGGTTTTATATCATTCAATTTTGATGTCAGTTTAAATTTTGTTTAATAAGAATGATGGGTCAAAGTAATATGATAATAGGTTCCTACGCGCACTCTTATCTTACTTTTAATAAAGGCACATAATAATTCATAGTATTTGAATTATTACGGTGTAGTCTTATAAAAAATATTCAGGACGATAATAATGAATAATAATCGTCTTCTCGGGGTGTCCAAGAAAACTCGAAATTTCTTTTACCGAGTTATACGCGAGTTCCTAGAGTTCCGCGCATCCTTAGAAATTCCGCGGCTCCTTTAGCCGACAAAATTCCCATAGGTGCTTTATGCACTTGCCGCGGTGCTGCATTTGCCACGGCTTAATAAGAATTCTCTCACGTTTGCCGTGCCGGTGATTTTCATTCCGAGAAACAATTGCGCCCCCGACAGCTAGGAATACGCGGAAATCACCTGTCTTACCATATTTTGCGCCAAGATATTAATACTCTTCCTCTTCGGGGGGACTATATTAATTTTCTCATATAAACTTGTTAATATGAAATTCGCTACGACATTCTACCGAGTTTTTCCGAATAAGTGGGTTACTGATTTTTTCCCAATATTAAGTCCACGGTCTTATTTTCTTTATTACGAATTTGATTTTGAATGAAATTTTTGTTTTAAACTTCGGAATGTGGATCGTGTCTTAAGTCACTTACAATTTCAATGAAACGCACGTTTTTAAGTTACGTTAACTAAGGATAATCTGAGATCCAAAATAACAGAAAATTAATTCGTTTGAAATGAAAAGTGAATAATGAAAACTTAAAACAAAAATGAAAGAACCTTTAACTCGACAACCAATTCAGTATAAAAGCTAAGTTTAAGATATCATGTTACTATAGTAAATATATAGAATACGATAAGAGACAACAAGATGCAATGATAAAGTGAAGGATATCTAGACACCGAAGGAGATCTAATTAGAATGTTCGGTGGGCCTCTTACGATGCGATAATTTACATATCATGTCCAGCACTTATTCAATAAGTATGCAAAATCATTTAAAGGTTTATGCGAGAACATCACAGGGAACGTTAGTAGAGGGACAGGAACATCGTGTTGGGCCCATCGGGGCCTCACACGGCGTGGATATTAGCGTACTCCCTCGCATCGTCGATTCGCACACATGGTCCGTCCGTACATATGGACTTGGCCAGTCCATGGACTAATGGTCACGACTCGACCATTTACCTCCGGCGAAGCGTCGATTCTTGATAAGTAAATCACCGTCGATCTACATTTCACCAGGGACGAACGATATACACGTGCAACCACGTGGACCGTCATCGGTAGATGTACGTAGCATCATCCCCGGATGTCATCAAAAAGCGCATCCTTTTCACATCGGTTGCTTTCGACGGCCATTAAAACTACCATAAATCCTTTACTACCATTTATTATGCACATAATCCGTGCCTTTGGTATACTCTTTCCTTGATTATGCCAGACAAACAACTTCTTATATGTCCCCGCAGGAAGTAGTAATATTGATGGATTTAAGAGCCGACCCGATGGTAGGATTAATTAAAATTGGATATACCTCATACGTAGATGTCTTATTAATAGAAATGTTTATTACGAGGAGATTAAAACGTTGAATTATTACGTGTGCCTTACGAGTCCTCCTTTCATCAAGATGTAGAAAGTCACTGGTTTCAAAACAGGGCCACCATGCGGACCCACTTGTCCTTGTTTCCTCATCATCACCCTTAATCTTGACAATTATCAATTATATCGGCCCCGGCATCTTTAGAGAGTTCATAAAGAACAGGGGATCAAGAGAACACAGAGAAACACACGCTTGAAGGAGTCTAATTTGGTCGCTGTAAGTTCGGTAGCCGGGGAAGAGTCCAAGAGTCCTCTGACTCGGGGACCCTCTTTCTTGGTTCGCGGACGTGGTTTGCCTCTAAAATCGCATTAGCCGATCTTAGAGGGTACACTCGAGATCTCAGGATAAGCAGCTGGTTTTATCGCGTCAAGAAAGACACGTGGTTACTTCTCTGAGGGAGACAACGATACGATACCACGAAGGAGACAGAGGGTTATGCTTTCATAGTGTGCACTGAAGGAAGACGAAAGTTCCCCTTGGGCCCTATCGGACACGTCGCGTACCTTGGTACACGTGTGTGTCTTCTAAGGACACAGGGACAGTCTCTGGGCACTAAATTAAGGTGCACACGTCATTTTGTGAGTTTCTTCCGTAAGCACGAGCCGCGTTTCCATTGTCGTTCCCAAGAGGAACTCCTGGTAGGATAGTGTGTCGGACGATACGCGATATCTACTAGGAAAAGGAATAAATTTGTCCTCCGTGCGATGCGCGCCACGATTCCTTCCCGTGATTTAGTTCCGCGGTGCTCGTAAATTAACCCTCCCTTGAAATTTGAGAATGTAGATTTCCCGTTGATGGGATTGTGTAAGCGGACTCCTTTTGCTTTATTTCGAATTAGCTGAGTCCTGGATTGCGTTGCTTTGTTTCTCCCTTTTTGCTTTGAGATGTTAATGCTTGATTCAAAGATCGCGTGGGCCGTGCTTCCTTCCTCTCTCTCTCTCTTTTTTTTTACGAGGTGCAACCACCTACGTTCTGTGTACTACATTGAGAATATTAAATATTTATAGATCTACGTGTATCAAGTACTTTTATGATCGACCTGTTTTTTATAGGGTTTTATTTAATCCTCTTATGAATTGATGTGAATAATATACGGTGCGGTTAGATACGAGAGTTGGAAACTATTGGTTGCCGGAAATATGATAATGTTACCTTGTTTTTCGAATTTCATGACGAGCCTCATTTACTTATAATTATTCGGGCAGGCCTTTATTCTTAATGAAGATACGTTGTTAAATACGGTGTATAATAATTGTGCGAAGGGGGTTTGATACTGTTCATAATAATGGGGAGATTTGAAGCACTGGCTAAATGAGTTATATTTGGTTTTTTTTCAATTTGGTGCATGTGGATGTGAGTTATAAGACTTAAGGTCATTAGGGTTTTTTAATGTTTAGCATTTTTTAATGCTGAGACTTTGAGATCCCAGGTCTCATTGTCATCCCTCGAATCTAAGTTATGGAAGATTTTATATGAAACTATAAAAGTTAAGAAATTATGGAAACTTCACAAGTAATTATAAAAATTAGGAAATTAAAACATGAAAATTAGGAAATTTTATACGTAATTACGAAAATTGGGAAATTGAAACATTATAAGAATCAGTAAGTTAGGAAACTATGAAAGCTTTATATGAAAATATAAAACTAATCAAATTAAGGAATTGGAAAAGTTCCACCACAACTTACGAAGTTTACGGAATGAAGAAATGAGGATTCACCTTTCACAAACAAATTTTTCAAACGCCATTGATAACATAATAGAAAGCAACGACTGGCACATTGCACACAGCATCTCTCGGTGCATTCAACAAAATCGCAACTCATTCAGCAAGATCTCATTGCCCCGGCAATGTGGATCGTTCCGTAAAACGACAAGTAGTTCGACGGCCGGTTGAACAGTGTGTTTCGAGAGGCATGCACGAGTCGTGTTCACACGTCGTGCACCCTTGCACGCGAGTGCAAGACGCACAAACAAGCTTCCTAGTGGAAGCATGCATACATATGCATGCACCGGACCGCATATGTCGTCATACGAGGTTGACACCCAGGATGGAATAGCGCGGACATCCCGTCACGACACGGTTTTGGCCGAAACTCTTATCTCGTACCCTTGCATGTGCGATCTCTTTGCTCCACGCTGCATACTCGTCGAGCCGTTGCTGCATTGCTGCATTGCTGCCTTGCTGTTCCTTGGCTTGTTGTTATTAGGCGGCTCCTTCGCGTGGTGGACGTCCAATGAACTCCTGGTTCGCACTCCATGACACTCTTTCCAAAGTCATTCTTTATTGCAACGTATTATTTACAGCAATGTGTCAACTGCATCCTTGCATTGTATTATCAATGGAGATTGACATCAATTTCAATCTGCTCGTATCACTGTCATCAAGATATACCAAGGATACTAATCATGTAGCTAGACCTTGGTAATACTAGAACTACTTGATAATATTCTATATCCTAACAAACGGTGCAGCCCACCGCAAAAACGATAACACGAACCATAAACTAAAATCACAACACCTCGAGAGTCTTCATAAATGCATTCTTGAAGACAGCAAAGAAAGCCTCGTCAAAGAAACGATCCCAATACCTAAGTTTGCAGGGTCCATTAAGAGCATACATCACACGGCGCATCGTCATAAGTCGAAAGAAAAAGTGCAGGGTGTGCTAAGTCCTGCGATATCAAGGCGCTGTTAAAAGTAATTCTGCATACCCATGGAAAAATGTGGTCTCTCCCATGTGCCTGCTAATAGCCTGATCTTGATGTTTTGACAGTGAGCAGGATGTAATTAGCATGGTCGAAAACGATCGAGGGTTAAACCGTACAGGTGCCCCGGGTGGAATCTTATCCATCGATTTCTGCCTGGAAAGACGTGTCGACGGGTCTTAAACTCTTAACGAGCCACTTTCCAGAGGAATATGAATACACGTACACCTTTGCCTCGCAGCATATGTGAACGTCGAAAGTACCTCGTCACCTCGCGTGTTACTTCGGCCCGGCCGGGTGGCTCCGTCGTAAAAATTGCTTGCGCGTAAAGAGATCGTTGCTCGCCGAGCTAACAGCTTCCTGGATTCTTCCGTTTCACTCTTCCTTTGGTATCCATCTATATTCATTTCCCGTCTTCTTCACTCAGCTCTTGATTTGATGATATGATTGGTGGTCATCGCTCGAGCGGATCTAATCCTACGGTTGATGCTGGGGGTTCATCTAATGCGACTAATGAAGGTCGTGATGGGAGATTCGACTGACTATGGGTTGTGCTTGGTGAACTTGGAGGATCTTGATGATAGTTTGAGATCTTGTGGAATTATTGGATATTAGGATTTTTTTTATTCATTTTAAAAATAAGATTGTTGATCATTCCTGTGATGAAGCGATGTTATTCGGATTTGAGATTCATCGTCGAGATATCCATTGGATTTAAAATGAGATCATGACACGAGCTATGAAATGATTTATCTTTTGAGAAGTAATGCACTACATATTTTTGGTCCTCCGAGACTTAGTTTCGAGTTTATATTCGAATCAGAAAGGCTGATCCGAGATGCGCAACTTCTCAGTTGGAAGCTGGCACGCATTAAATGAGAGAAAGGAAAGAGAGGGTTAAATTTACCAAGGATTCCGAGTACCGAAGGGTACGTCGGAACGGACTTGCAGGAACGTATGTTCCTGCAGGTTTATTTTCGCTATTGGTAGTCGTCGAAATCATTGCCAGGGCCCTATGGCCCCTCCTTCTCTTCTCACCTTCGAGGGCTTTTCGAGAGGGTAGCACGGAAAGGGGGAGCCTGGTCCCACCACTCATTATTTTTCGAGCAAACTCGTACCAGCGCCACGTGGGACGGTGGACACGCATAATTTATCGCGCAACTTTTTGCACGTGCTGAACGTATGAACTCCGGATGGCCACGTATTTCGGACGCTGAATTTCGCTGATGGTTTCCGTGGTTCGTGGATCTTCATTCGACTTCTCGTTATTTAACTGTTTTAGTGTCACGCATCGCGATTGTGTTTCTACTGCTTCCTACTTCTTAAAAAAATCTTATTGAAACATTAAAAAATGCTTAAAATGTCTTCCATTTCGACATAACGACTCCATGGAGTACCATATTTCTCGGTGGAACCGGAAAATGACGACGGATCGGTCTCACCGTGTTCCTCGACTTCCTGGAGAGCGAGGACATGGTGGCAATGGTCACGGTCCTCGACCATGGCGTGCGTTTAGCACGGATTCACATGTGTTCAAGACGCATTTCCGTGTAGAAGTGTGCGTGTTCCTGGTGCACGGTGCTTTGATATTAGCCGTAAAACATAACGTCGCTGTAAACGTCCTGGCGGATAAGGAGGCGTGCGTGCAACTGAATTCGGCTTTTATGATTCCATCTGCGGCGCAGACATTGTCTTCGCGAGAGCCGTAATTACCCCATGAAACCCCGATCGCCCCTCCTTCCCCCGCGCGTTTACGATCCCCTTAACGCTGATTAACTGGCGAATCTAAGGGAACTTAATTTTATCACCGCGGAATTATTTACAAGCTACTATTTAATGGTGCTTTGATACGGGATCGTGTTAAAGCCAATTTCAAGAACGACTCTTGAGGTCTTCATTCTTGCGGATGTTCTTGGGTGTTCTTTAACACTCGAACTATCGGCGATATATTCAGCTATATTTATATATTTATGAAATTAAATAAAATTATATATTTATGGAATAAAATGAAACATTATTAATTTGAACATTTTCATTAAATTCCGAGGACGCATCATTCTGACTGCTTTGGTAGTTCTAGTGTTAAATCACCTATACTTCGTGATATAATTGTTGGCAGTGAGAATAGCAATGTTAAGAGCTATGATACTGCATTATTATTAATTTATTAATCTCAAGTTCGAAATTCAATCGTAACATTACGATGTATAGTTAAAACAAAAATTTGCCACAGCCCCCCCGTTCTGAACTCGGGGACGGTTCGACCCCGACCGAGGATGCGGGATGGAGCGGGGAGAGTTATGGGTCGAAAGTATTGCGCAACCGCAAAAATTTAAAGGGCATGTAGGTAATGCAACATGGCTGCATATCCACAGTTGGGGTCCCGACGTCCCCGACTTCAGAACGGGGGAGTTTACGCAAATTTTTTTATTGACTATACATCGTAATATACGATTGAATTTTGAACTTGAGATTTATAAATTAATAATAATGGAGTAGCACATTTCTTAACCTTCTTGCAAGTTTTATTATATGTCCTTTCGTCGTTGAAGGATAAAGAAGAAGAGAATTATTTCAGTGTTTTATATATTGCGTATGTGGGTGTATCTACTAATTATTATCTGATGGGGATGTTTAGAGAATAATTATTTAGATTATGCACGCTGCATGCTCAGGTTTTATGATTTCCTTCCACCGTGACTCTGGTCTCAGTTTAAACCGTAATTATTCGTTATCTGATCGCATTATATTTCCGATTACGATCTCATGTAATTCGTTAATTCCGTCGATGATGAAGGTATCGGAAATTGACGTTGCAATTCGGAAGTTCGTTATATCGCCGGCATACGTATGCCTACGAAGCAATTAAGCTTTTCACCTGCGATGAAGCTCCACTGATTTATGTAACGAATTATATCGGCCGAATATCGGCGATTCGCGAAGATAAATGTATTATGCAGCTTGAGTACGAAAAAGGTTCTCCAAAGTGATTAATATTATGCTGCTTTTAAGTAAATTATTTCGGTTTGTATTGACAAGAATCGCCACTTAAATGTTCCAAATTTATACTAAAACTTTCGAGTACTTATTAATATTATGTTGCTCGATAATTGAATTGAATCATTCAACCATCATCATTAATGGTTCCAATTTTTCATAATACAGTATTTAAATACCTAATAATTATTAAAAGTGACATATAAAAATTGCCACCACCGAATAAAATTAAATATCCAATTCCGATTTATTCTTTCAAATAGCCTTAAATGTCAATCAAGTATCAATCAATCAATTTCGAATTAATTTCCAAATTCTCTCTACACTCTCATTAATACTAATTTTAATATGAACACACAGTAAGATACTCAAAAAAATGTCAAACATCAAAAAACACTAATGAAACCATCAACTAACATGATGCTTAACATAATTAAGCTATCAGGCAATCAAAGGTCAGAGACTACCATCGGCAGTCAACTAACTTCGTTACTTAAAAACCTTTTCGACGAAGATCAGTTAAAATCAAGATCCAGGGATGAGATTTTGGGGACCGAGAAAGATCAAACGTTTCAAGTCTTTCCTGTGGGGGCCGGGAGGGGGTTTAAATTTCTCGCGATATCTTGTGGGTCCGAGTGCATCACGAAGGACGTCCCTTTTCGGGCGCAGGAAGTGGTCGCCTTAAATCAACGGTTCGCAAAGGAACTAGCAAGTGGTAATTGAGCCATAACCCTCGGCCGGCGAACACACAAATATTTCAGCGCCGGGAGCTCGCTCATAATTTAGCTCTCATAATTAAGATGCGCCGTGCAGACTCCAGAACCGGAGACCCGCTGGAGAGAACCCCCTTCGTTCACGTTGCGCGCGCCACGCTCGATCCTTGCACGAAAAACGAATTCGACGAACACGAATCGCGATGCAAAAATTCTCACGAAAATAGATACCTTTCTGTTCCCCGAAAATTACAGGCTATTCGGCGGATAAGTATCAATTGCACTTTGCTACATTGTTCTTATGAATACGTAATTATCACTCTCTTGTAACTCACCCATTACTTGGCATTTACAATAATGTTGAAGAGCGTCATGCCAATATTATGAATATTATATTCTTTATATATTACGTGAATATTATGAGTATGCGTCTTAAGGCTAACCCGGAGATATTTTACATTTATTTATAAAAATTTGAATCCCAAAAAAACGAGTATTAAGCGGAGTAAGAGAGCACCTACCATTCGGCGAGTTACGATAACAAACTGAAGGGCATTACTCCGTGGTCCCACCGTGTTACGATCTCAAGAAAGGGCCCAAGAAATACTGCGACATCGGGAGGGCTACCGATGATGCATGTCCTCGGAGTGCGTTACGGCGTGAGAGGCCGTGCACGCGTATTATGTTACGGTGCACCATGCTTCGTTCCTACCGTGCGTACATCCCATAGGCCGACTCCTGACTCTATCATATTTATGTCCTCGGTTACTTTTTCCTCTTCGGCCGAAAAGGACGACGAAAATTCCGGGGGACACCGGCCAAGATCTGGCTCGGATAAGGGACGCCTGATCACCGATAGCTCCCGGTTATCTTCCGGCGTCTAATCAGGCCCCAACCATGGGTCTGATTAGAGACGCCTTAGAAGGAACGGCATCTGACTGAGTCGTAACTTAAATACTGATTATCAAGATACTCCACGGAGGCTGCATTCCAAGGGTATAACACTTGTCCCTTGAGTTTATACCCTGCTAGGTAGTCCTTGGAGATCATCGAGGCCTTTTGATGGCTTGTAAAGGTGCGCTTTAGAGAAGGGTGCTCTATGGTGACGTCGGAGGTGGTCTTTATTTAACCTGTTCACCGGGGACGACGAGTTAACTCGTCACTCGAATCTACACTTAGGTATGCGACCATATTCTGTTCTAAGTTTGAACACCTCTGGCACATTAAATAGGAATTTACATAATACGAATTTGTTCATGATTTTCAGTATTATGAAGTCAATTTTTCAAGTAATAAAAATATTCTCCCAATAGGACAATCCTTCTGGATTAAAATAAAAAAGAAGCGAGCTCAATTCGATCAGTAGTCTCCAAGATATAAATTGATCAGTTCATCCTGGTTTCTCAAAGAAATTCAGAACTAATGCCTTATAATATTCCAACGAACAAATGATACGAATCTAAAATTAGCACTACGTTATATTTCATTTAGAACAAAATCCGTATTGTTGAAATCCAAAAGTGATCCATTTAGCTTGGATTCATTCTAGTAACTCGAAAGTACTCGCGTGATATCTATTTTTTTAAAGCAAGAATTGCACCACGAAATATCACGGTTCATTGTTTCATGCATCCAGTGCATTCACCGTGGTGTTGTTTTATAATTGTTCATACGCTGACTTGTAATCAGAAGATACCTATGGTGCTCAGTCTATAGTTTATCCTAGTAACAAGTGGAATATACTGTCACTGGGTTGAATAGTACTCATTAAGAGATAAGAATCAGGCCTGGCGGTGCCCGGGAAAGATGAAGACATCGGGTGAAGGTTTCCCATAGAATTATCTACGGGTGGAGGTTAGTCTCCCGTAGTTATGAGTTATACGTAACCCACGATATGGATGGATCCCTTATTCCGTACATCGGTGAAGGTGTTTAAACTAGGCGCAACCGGTGCACGATATCACGATGTAGTAGATCTCGTGAGATACGAGAAGAGCACGTATTTGTACGGCGACACCTGCACACCGGACACTTCATGTATCACCAAAGGGATGCGACGCGACGCAGTGAGAACACGAATGATAGCCTTGGAGACCGGGCCGATATAACTTCGTTGCATTATCAGATTCACTGGCAACGGCGCCCCGCTAAGAGTCCCTCCTACCATCGTGTTACACCACGATCTTAACCATTTTCATATTAATTTTTCTGTGTTCTTGTCAGCTGGGATTAATCCCTGATAATTCGTACGGTACTGAAATAGATATGTTCTAGCGGTGTATTCATTCCTCGAGATGCCTCCAGGTAACGTTTGAGGACTCCTTATTACTTTGTCATCACAGCTGGTTCGTGGTAGCTTGGTAATCTAAGTCATTTTTAATCCACCACGATTATTATTAATACCGTGAATAATCGTTGGGTTATACTTTATGACACTCCATTTAATTGTTCATATTAAACATTAATCTATTGAATAATCTCCATCGTCATGGACGATCCTCTAATGCCGTGATTCCCAGTTTGAAGAAATCAAATTCCTAAATTTCGATGCGAACAAATTCTTCACTCCGGGATTAATTACTTTCCGGTACCCCTCATACATTCCTATCATTTCTTCATTAGAGTATTACAATTTGTATCTTCATGTTGTGTCACTATGAGCATGCTATAATAAATCCGTTCAAATTCTGATTGATCTATGAAATTCACGAGTACCATAAATATTTCTATGCCGAAGAAAATCTTCCTTATTTAACACGTAGAAAATGGTGATCATTTCAGTTCCAACATACTATCAGTGACAATAATCATTCGTCAAAACACCATGTATTAAAGTCCACGAAAAATAACTAACACCACGATCCTCCTCGTATTATACTTCCACGTTTAACCGCAATTACTCGAAGCCAGGAAACTTCATCCATAACCAACCACCCCTACAAATCCTCGCGCACCATTCCCGCATACCGCGCAGCTGCACGCCGCAATTTAAAGCAAAATTTCGTACGCCTTAATTCTTCCATCCCAGCGGCAGATTCGCGTATATAAACTTCGTTCTGCATACGGCTGTTTGGTTATTCGTTTGGAGTTTTTACGAGTGGCTGGTCGTTGGTCATCGTTGCCGCGTAAGAGGATTCGGCGTATCCCAGCAGGGGGTCGAACTCGAGGGTCCTCCAAGGTCATGGCAAATCGTGTGTCCACCATGGAATTGCGAGTGTCACCACATAAACCATCCCTCGCAAAAGTATCGGGTTACGGTGATGTTAAACTCCTTTACCAACCCCCTTCGACTTCCATCTTCCTCTCTCTCTCTCTCTTATTCCACCATCTTCGTGTATAGAGATGGATAGCTAGATTGCTGTTGTTGCCGGTTGCTGTTTTACGTGTCTCTAACCTCGCACTAACGGTGCAGGTGAATTACAATCGTCCAGCATTGTGATTGCGCATGTATTTATTGCGCTTGGCAATGGGGAATGTAATCCTTTGGGTAGATCCTTCGCTACTTTCATGGCGCAAGCATATCTTTCCATCAACCATACACTTGCTCGTGGGTCTACGTCTCACTGTGATATCGTTCTTTTTCTTCATTCTTGATCACAAGAGAGATTAGATTTTCTGGGAGATAGAACCATCCTGGCACGCGAGGATCACTTTCTATGCTGATTATGCTGCGTCCTTTACCGGGTTGTACTTTGAGTCTCGTTCGGTGCGGTGCACAACTTATTTATTAATATTGTGTCGTGTATTAGTAGAATATTATACGTAATTGGAGTTTACATCGGATTGGATAAAAAGTTTGTGCAGTTTTTAATATGTAAATAGACGAATGCAGAATGGAAATAGAATAAGAAATTCTCTTTTACTTGAATATTTTCTAAGAGATTAGAAAGTGGAATATCAATTTTCCTATCCGATTTACGGACGTTCTTAAATGGATAGTCGTGTCGCCATTTCGAGATCGATTAATTCGTACTCGTACTCGTTTCACTTGTACCTTGTTTAAGTTGCATCCATATTTAACGATTTTCACGTACGTTACATCGTCCAATGACAGTGGCTCTATCATTACTAAATACGTATCGCGATACAAATTTTCTCTCCATAAATTTTTATCGCACCTGGATTGTGTAATTAATGTCTCCTATCACATCGCGCTGACGTATCCACACTCAGGGTGATATAAAGTACGAAGTATCATAATTACGAGCTTGTTTTACAGAAGCTAAATCTATTTGTCATTCAAAGTGACTTATTACGTAATTCATTTCTAATCTAAAGTGTAATATTTTCTTTATATTTATAACCTGAAAAGCTTATAATGGTACCTTGCGGAAAACTGACGCAGGCCACTTAAAAGTACTTTAAAAAACGAATTACCGTCACAATTATTCTACCGGTGTTTCACGGCATCCTTCTCAGTTGTCGTCGCTTTTACATCGCGATCGGTAGAACCTTGTTTTTTTATTGAACAACTTGGAAGGTGTTAGGGACAAGTTACGATCTGCTTCTTCTTTTCTCATTGGCCACTCAAGAATCGGTCAGTCTTGGGGGTTTTATTTGATGAATAATGTGGCGACAGGCTACCCCTGAATACGCGATCAAGTTCGGCGGACAGCGGTGCGCGTGGGACGCTACGTGACTGCTGCCGGCAGCATTCTCATTAATCTGGATCACAGCACTATATTATCTTTCGTCTTCTTATTGGCATACCCTACGGACAAACGCGATCGCCGAATTTTTTGGACGCCACCACGGTTACGATATTTGTAACATTTATTTTCGAACGTGTCACTCGCAACGTTTGATTCCACCAAGGTTTTAGTTAAATCTACAGCTTCATGTAACTTTAACATTAGAACTACCAAATATGAAACGTTTATTCTGAAAAATCAGGTTAACGTTTATAATAATTACACGAAGTTATTTGTAACGTTTTAAATGTTAACTTTATTATTAAGATAAATAGAGTTATGCCATTTTCAAAATAAGTAATTAATTTTAGGTTTAATTGCATTTATGAACTGGGGTACGTTCATGCGTGTTTAGTTATCCGAACTATTGAATCAACCGAACCACTTTGGTCCCAATTAACAGGGTAAATCGACGTTGTAATGTCGAGTCTCGATAAGTCATAATTCGAAATATAGTGAGATATATAAAAGAATATTTCAGGTTACATAACATCACTGAAATAAAATATGGATTAATTGAAATTCCAGTTGGTAGCATTACTTATAATTAGTAGGGAATTCCAGTAGATATTATGGAAGTATAAGAAGAAGATCGGTATGGAGAGTAAGAGTATGTAATATTGTCGATTGCTCTAAATAATTCTTTCGAATACCGGGGACGACATAAAATATAATAACATTAAAGGTTTAGGAATCCTGTTTATCGGACTAATCTCGCGGATGCCCGATACACTTATCAAGTTTAAACCGTAAAAGGATGTGCCGGTTTATCCTGCGGAGTGCACCGTAGAATCGCATTGATCCTCTCCCCCGACTAGATTCGCTGGGATCGCGTTTTATCGCGAAATGCATTAATTACGGGGTCCACGGGAATTCCGAGTCACTGCTGGTACGAACAACCATTATCGTGGAAATAATAATTTACTGCAGCGCTCGGAAGGCCAATGCGCGGAGAGCCGCTTAATCCTCTACGAGTGTTGTCACGAGTCTACTGTGACCGCAAACCTTTATACAGTGACGTACAAAAGTAATCATAATATTCGGGAAAACATAGAAATACAATAAACACTAACACGTTAAACGCTACATCGGTGATCGACACTGAATTTTTGGTTTACATGGTGTGATCCCTGGGAATCGACAATATGAAATTTCGAAAATAATACTCTATAATTCATGTAGTATTGAAAAGTATATTTGCACTTTTTTAATCAATTTAATTCAAACATTTTAAACAAATATGAGGTTTCCCTTTGCGTGTATTGCAAAGGGTTATGACTTTGTTCATACAATTCCTAGCTACTTCTCTTCGTAATATTCTTGCATTGGTTTCATAACAGTTTTAATAAAATTCATTAGAAAAGTTGAAACATATTTTTGTAATACTACTCGAAGTATAAAGTATTATTTTGTAAATTTGATACCGCATTGCTCTGATCGGTTGCAAGAACGTTTTGCACGAATATTTCCCTAATAATTTTTATATAAAATATTTGTTATATACTTCTTCTTACTGCTGTAAGATGATCAGTTTTGCGACTTACTGTAAATGCATTGGCTGCATGTACGAACAGAGGCTCCGAACCTTCCTACCTTTTGGATATCCGTTCGCTGACTAATGCGACAGGAACACGGCACCATAAAATGAGTATAGAATCTGTATCAGGGACACGACACGTGGAACTGTCGAGCGATTTTGAAAAATCACCGATAAACATGTCTTTCATTGGGATTTAATTAAATACGTGATACCAGTTGATGTATATTTATCCTCGTCCTCATAATGTGTTATAACACATATACACACAGCTGTTAAATAGTTCATGCAATTTTGTCGAATGTGAGAAAACCTTTTCTTCAAACATTTCATACGAATTAATCTGCAATGTATTCTCAATCATTATTTAATAATGTGGTATTTACTGTTATCACTGAAAGCAGTAAGTCTACTTTGAACTACACCCTAAAAATATCAGCATGAGAGTATCGTGAATAAAATGACATAGTTGTCGACAGAGAAGTACGACATTGTCTCCACCCTTTGGAGCTAGAAACCAGGATACCCAAGTGGCATGTGAGAAATCGCGGTCTCCGAGTGGAGTAGGTTCTTGCGGTGCATATCTTGGCCTCGGTAAAGTAGGTAGAAAGAAAAGAAAGGGGCCACGGGGAAAAGAACGAGCCGAAGAAAGAAGGCAGGGCCTGAGTGTGAGGGGTAAGAACGAATAAAGAAAGGAAGGAAGAAGGAAAGGAGAGGAGAGTCCACGTGCTCCACGGGTGCCGAGTGTGCGAACGCGCGGCAAGTGGTCCCCGTCGCGAGTCCCGTATAAAAGATTTCCGACTCTTTGTGGAGACTGGTACGGTGTGTTTAGAAGCGTGGAATACGGTGAAACCCTCCGCTGTGCTTAGAATACGCTCACATTGTATAATAATGTATCGCATATGGCGCATCTTGTAAAACTCTGCGGGCGTCCCCCCGCCGGGCGCGACCTGCGACGTTGTAACACGGATGTTCGAAAGGAAGGACGGATGAAAACGTGAATGAGGTTATTCCCGGTCAGGGAGCTCGCTCATTCATCTATTGGCTGGTTACCTTGTCGACTGGTGGAGGACCAGAGACGAACAGGAAGAGCAAGGAATTACCGAAGGAATTACCGAAATCCCTCCCCACTTCTCTTAAGTAGCCGTTTTACCGTTTAGCTTGAGGAACTTAAAGTCTCTGCATACGTATTACAAGTCGGAGGATCAAATGGGTTAAGATTTCCAAGGTTTCTTGCGAAAAACTTGCAGATTTGTCGGTTGAGGTAGCATCACCGAATATGGATCAAACTAGTGGAGGGTCACTCGATTATACAATATGGTTCGGCGGATCCGATTAAGCGAAAATACGTGGTCTTACCCCGCTGAGCACAAACCAGTAACACCGCAGCTATTGTGTCCAGGATGTGTACCAAGACAGGGACCGTCAATAGGATCAAGAGCGATAACAATGTGTCTCGAGTCAAGAGACCCTCGAGGATTCAGAGACTCGCAGCGGCTAATCCATTAGATTAGGTTTAGGTTTTACGGCTGATTCGAGGACGTCCGAATCCCTTTGACAGCCCTATTCCATGCTCGAGTTCCGTTGGACCATTGCTCTATCGTTGGAAGGATACGGAAGGTGCATCATGAATGGCTGAATAACGTACGGATGCACTTCAGGTGGTTTCCCTTGTTATTCTGTCGGAAAATGTTTGCTCTGTGGTTACATGATCCTGATTCTTGAAATTTTCCGCAAACATCATCCATAGAATTATTAAATTTCATGCTCGGATTCGTTCAGAACTTAAGCTTCTACAGTAAGCCAACTTGAAGGAAACTACACACGAAGTCGTTGTGTAATTAGACTCAATGAACTCTGATCTTTTGCATCCCTATATCAGCTTGGATGTGTCTTCGCTAATTTCTTTCTTTCGTTTATTCTCCATCGTTAAAGCGGATAAATTATGCCGCTATAAGCAATTGGTCCAAGAGGCTGCACTTATTTCGTTGAGCTCGGATTCAGCGCGAACGTAGAAAGTCGGCGCGTATAAATACGTGGACACCAGTTCGCCAGAACTGGATCCGAGGCAGCATCAGCGTTATAAGATCAGGCACGTCTCTATCTAAGTTGTTTAGTACGGCTGCAAGGGAACGCAATATATTTGGAAGGTGGAGAGTGAGATAGGTGGTTAGGTAGGTAGCCGTGGTGGATGTCGGGTAGATAGTCGACCGGCTTCAGTAATGGAGACTGCAGGGTGCCGCTAATGCAGTAGCGATGTCACGATGCCCGTTGCATCGGTATATTCCTTCTCTTTCCGCCCTTTCCGCCCTTTTGCTCTTTCTACGCGGCTACCATGCGCCATGTCTCTTCTTACCTTCGTGATATCACCGAGGCGCATACGTGCCTCTCTTTCTCTATCTTCCGACTTTTTTTTACACTTTAACGGAAACCTATCTGAAATGTCAGATAACAGAACGATGGGAAACCTTCTTAACCGTATGCTTGTATCGTTTAAAGGGGGGGGGGGGGGACACACGGAATAAGAGCGGCCGTACTAGCTCGCAAGTTTTGATAATTTACCGCAGTATTATTTGTCAGATCCTAACTTGCGGATCGAGTCCGATTTTAGAAAGCATTTATTTCTTTTTACGGACTTTATCTGCTCGACTGACGTCTAATATCTCCGCGCTAATTAGGACATTACTAATTATCGGGTCATTAATAATGTATGACGAGAGGAAAACAAATTATTCTAAAATTACGAGGTAGACTCGGTGCGTTGTAAACAGTACAGGATGCTTTAGAATTCCGAATAAAATTCATACAATTCCAGGACTGTTTCTTGATTGTCATCATAAAATTCTGGTTATAGTACCGTGCGGTATTTGCGCTACCGTGTAGTTAATATTTGCAATTCAGTAAATAGCAAATGTTATCACGTGGAATTCTCATCAAGTTGCATGTAAATTGCATGCTAATCAACACTTGTATGTCCATTTTGTCGGTTAATCACGCGTGGAATAAAAATGATATTAACATGATGCATAAAGGTTAAAAGAACACGGATTTATCACACGTAGGCAAGTAGTAATAACTACGTTCCGATTTGTTTTTCAGAATGTTCGGCAGTATGAAACGCTGCGCACGATGTCAAGCAGCAATTCTTGCCTCGGAGCTGGTGATGCGTGCCAGGGATTTGGTATTCCATGTCCGTTGTTTTTCCTGTGCGGCTTGCGCCGTTCCTTTGACGAAGGGTGATCATTTTGGGATGAGGGATGGTGCGGTACTCTGTCGACTTCATTATGAAATGGGAGCAGAGTTGCATCCGTCCCAGAGTCCACCGGTCCCAGTGTATCCACCGGGACCACACTATCCTGGTCAACCGTTTCCTTCACCTGAATTTCTTCATCACCATCATCATCATCCACCTCATGGTCCACATCCGCACCACTCCATGCATCCACAACATCCCCATAGTCACATAAGTCCTGTACCCTTGCAACCGTCGACGCCATCGATACCGGATGCTGGTTCCCCGCCGAAAGTTCCGTACTTCAATGGTGCTGCCGCGGTGGTACCACCACCTAGGCAGAAGGGTAGACCCAGGAAAAGGAAACCGAAGGACCTTGAAGCCATGACTGCCAGTCTCGGTAAGTTAGAGTTTTTTGTTTTTATGAAACGTAGACGGTTATTAAAAATTACTGATGGATTCCATAGATGAAGTTAACTTGGCTATCTTTTATAATTGGGGAAAGTGTGTGTGAAGTACTGCTTGATCGAACACTCTTGATTGAGTGTCTGGAATTTCACTGTTTTTCTTCAAACATTAGAATATAATTCTTCTTCCATGATAATCCCTCCTTCCTGTTTCATTTCAAAGACGAAAGGTAATTGAAAAGGAAGAAAAAATCGTGTCCAAGTTTGTAGTCCAGTTTGATCAGCAGCAGAGTGATAAAACAAAACTGGGAGTTCCAAGCGGGTCCAGCTAGGACAGATTCATTATTCTTCCACGCGTTAACCGGCGATTAGAATCGTGAGTTGGAACGAAAATTTCTTGGTCACCAAGTCCCCTTGAACGTAGTCGATTTCATTCTGGGTCCAGAGTGAGGCCCAAAGGAAGGCGTCCGCGCTCGGTCAGATCTCGCTGCTCGTCCCGGATACACGAATCCGATTCCTTCGCCGTGATTTACGGTGGTGCGTGGGCGTGCGGTGTTTGCCACCGAACCCTGATAAAATTTGTCGCCGCGACATAAATTCACGAATCCAATCCCAACAAAGCGTGTACGTGTCGCGCGTGGGCAGCTCGCGGCGGCAGCTTCCCTGCCTTCGAGAACTTAATTTCGATTGTTGACCAACCGTGGGAACAACGGGTTCTCGTTGATCCGCCGTGTGACTCCAAGAACCATCACCGAGTCATCCGACAACTTGTATTCCATCTTTTTCCACTCTGACTTCGTTCGAATATATCTTCTCAGCGAAGATCTTCGCCTTTTATGCCTTCCCGTTATCTTCTTCTCCATGATTTTTCTTTACTATCAGTCCGTGAATTTTCCACTGCAGTATCTCATTATTCTCACGTTTCATACGTGATCATTAAAATACATTCAGAAATCAATACCTTCAACAATATCAGGTATAAAGGAGAAAAGTAGGAACATAGGCTTCTTATCAAAGTACACTCACAGTGTCCCAGCCAGTTATATGGTAGTACATAGTATGTTTATTGGCTGTTTAGCAGAGCACGACACCGATTAAAAGTCACGCATCCTTGTTCACTTTGGTTTCCGTAAATTAGCTCAGGATACGAAATCGATCTTGATCGTATCAATCCATTGAGTATCCGTGATCGTTCGGCGTCTATGCCAGAGATAGCTGCAGCCAGAATGAGGTATCATGCCTACAAACTATTTGCTGCATAGAGTTGTAATTGGCCGTGTATCCACCGGTCTTTCACATACGCTATCACTCTTCTTGTTTGCACTCGAGGAGCTAATGAGCTGTGATACACATCAAACAGTGCTTCGAGTCGCGGCCACTGCCGCAATGCCGCTTCCGACGATTCTTCGTATTGCTCCAAGACATCACAATTATTGCCCCGATATCTCCATTCCTGTTCAAGATCAATGTTCATCAACATATTAGATCAAGCAGACTAGTTTTACCATCCTGCACCGATAACCTTCACATTTTATTCCACCATTTATGGCGAACACTATTTTTACGTCGAACCGTCAATGATACGTGCGCATCGTGCGTAAGTGTCTTTTCTATTAAGGTTACCGGAAAGTAATGAAATCAGCAGTGGATCATTTTTTCGCATCGAAATTTGGGAATTTGTTTTTTCTTTTTAAAAGGGGAATCATATGATAACGATGGGGATTATCTAATGGAATAATGTTTTATATGCAAGAATAAATGGAGTTTCGTGAAGTATGTAAAAAATAATTTATTACTTCCCGGTACCCCTAATATTTTCTTGAATCGGTGTAATTATATGTGAATAATAGATGTGGATTCAAGATATGTGTTTTATGACTTAATTACAATTTATATATCCCCTAATGATTAAGGATTTAATAAATATATTTTAACACGTCGCAAACCTCGATATGTTCATAAATATATAAGTATATTTATTAATCATTATTTTTACTTAGTCCCTTCTTACACTTTGATGAATCATAATATAACTTAATTAAATGTTATAATAATCAGAGATTGGCTCGATTCAAAGTATAATAATAATCGAACACATAGTATCACCATAAAAAGTAAACAGGTGATAAAAGACTAGAATAAAATTCCCGATATATGTCGATACTTTCATGAGTCTCAAAAATGAAGACTTAATAGGCAGAGACATATCTTTGAGCGAGGCAGATTTTCATGAAAACGATAAAGGATCTTAATATCGCGGGTTGAAAAGTATCGGATACGGAGTTCAGTTTTAATTAAGATGCATAATCGAGACGTCTGGATTTATGTTGCAGATTTAAACGCAGACTACATAGATATGCCATTCGGTAGAGGCGGCCCGGGAACTCCCGGCATACCTGGTTCCAACAGTAGAACAAAACGAATGAGAACGAGTTTCAAGCATCACCAGTTAAGGACGATGAAGAGTTACTTCGCGATCAATCACAATCCGGACGCGAAGGATCTCAAGCAACTTTCCCAGAAAACTGGCTTGCCAAAAAGGGTGCTGCAGGTAAGCCTCGTCGATACGGCGCCCCGTATCTCCACAATTTCATGATCTTTCCGTTTAGAGCGGTTCGATTGCCATTACGGAAACCTTTCCTTCTCGATTCTATCAGCCGTATGTTCGAGTAATGGCAATTTTGTCGGACATTTTTCCACGACATTGTATCTTTCACCGTGATCATATTTTCTTGGGAACGAAAGGGTTTGCCGTCGATTTATATAGTTTTCCGAGTAACGAGCTCAAATTTACATTCTCCGGAACGTTTTCAACTGGTTTCGGTTTAAATGGACATTGAAAGTGATTTAATATGAAGGTCGAAATTATATGGAGTTATTTATCATTTTGAAAGGGTGACATGTGGAACTTGAAATAGAAAGATTTGTGTGGTTCCTTTTGGAATATTGTTGTTGGTCCTCCGACATGTTTTGGTGTTTCCTCGTCCAATTTTTCAGTTGTTGAGTTATTGCTATTTTTATTAGAAAATACTTGAAAGTTTGAGGAACGGTGATTTTGTCGAATATTTTTACTCCACATTGTGCTTTTCATCGAGATTCTATTTTTTGGGAGGGAGAGGTTTGCCATCGATTTATATAGTTTTCCGAGTAACGAACTCTAATTTACATTTTCCGTAGAGTTTTGAACTGGTTTCGGTTTAAATGGATATTGAAAGTGATTTCATACGAAGGTCGAAATTATGTTGAAACTTGGAATAGAAACATTTGTATGGTTTCATTTGGAATATTGTTGTTGGTCCTCTGGCGTGTTTTTTTGATTCTTCGTAAAAGTTTTCAATTGTTGATTTATTGGTATTTACATTAGAAAATCCTTGAAACTGAAGTATATAAAAGGAGTAGCAGAAATAAATATTCATATTTCCCGAAAATTATGAAGGAGTTTGAAACTCCATCTTCCTATCTTTGATTAATGAAATCGGATAATAATATGAGTTTATAACGGTGTCTCCCCGAAGAATAATTAAAGTGGAATTCCATAATTTCGAAAAAATATTCAAACCAGCGAGACACTCATTCATCGGACTTCTCCAATTAGTTCGCACACTCATCGAAGCACGAAGCTTTTTATATAAACTAAAAGCCCTCCAAATATTTGCGAAATAACTTCGGGATATTAAAAAATGTATATTAAACTCATTCTTTTACTTCTTCCTCCAAAACGTTATTCTTCTTCTATTAATCCAAGTGCTATTACGTTAAACAATTAATTCTTTCGCGTCCGATAAAACACCTCGATTCTTATCAAAATAATCGATTCAAAGAACGGATTACTTTAAGCTGCAATTTTCAAGTCGTCCACATATTAATTATAAAATAATGCAAACAATTCAATAAAGATTTCCGAGACATCAGTATTTCAATCATAAATTAATATTAATAATTAAATCAGCCAACGTTTAAATATTAATTATACAATGCTACTAATAATTAAACCAACGATGCAGTTATTAAGATATTAAAAAATTCCAATATAACTGAATAAATCAGAAATATTCCAAAAACTTGCTTGCTTTACATCGAGTCGACGATTTCAGACGAGCGAAAGAAGGAGCTTAGAAAAATAGATGAAAGCTCGAAACGCGTGGCGGAAAAAAAGAAGAGGGTAGAAAAATCGCGGCTGGAAGATGGATAACCGGTGGTTCGATCGTTTTCCTTTTTTTAGTAGCGGCGCCCTATAAAAACATTCACGCACCGCGCGGCCAAAGTGCGTAGACGTACGCGCGGCTCTCCCAATTAGTGCGGTGTTGTTGGCGGCGCGGCCTGCGAGGTAAAAGAACCGCGTGGCTCGTGTGATATTTCCGTCGACGAGGAGCTCCGGCCTTTCTCCGTAATTATGGCCCTCCGTCAATCCGCCGCTACTCAAAATCCCCCGTCGGGGGGAAGTTTTCTCGTAACGACTGCCACCGACACTGTCCTCGTTAACCCACTATCGTTAAATTACTGTTGGCTTCTGGAAAGAAGGCACTCGTGATGTATGCGTCACGTGGAATGTCGATCGTCCATTGGTTACACATGTTGTATATTAAATATTACATACACAGTCTAGTCACATTTTATGCGTATCTTTTAAATGCGGGTTTGAAGTAACTCGATGAAGCGGAAAAGCGAGAAAAAAATAAGTGATCCAAGAAATATGGAAAGTTTTAACAGCGTAACACGCTTATCCACTTATTTTCGTTCTTTTTACGTCTTTTTACGTCTACTGGGAATTAAGAGAAGGGAATAACACAAATAAAGCTTTTCTTGTTCGAATTTCAAAATATGATTTCTGTGGAACATATCCACCGCATAAAAAGAGACCCGACTGTATATGATTTATTCGTAGTTGTTTATGGAAAGTATCGATGGAAATATTTCACTCGGTCAGAAAATTCAGGATCATCAATCTACAGGCTTATCATAGATGAATTGACCCATCGTTCTTAATAGTACCCCTTAAGGGTTAAGGGTTAAATGAACACAAGGGTGGTTGACAACCCCATATCAATCGTATCGCACAGATCAGTGAACCAGAGTTAAATTAATCATATAAACCACTTCTGTTGACCGAGATAAAATCGCGTGCAACCCCCCTTATCCGGGTGATCTCGGAATGGTCCCAAATGGTTCGAAATGGTCCCAATACCCACCGCATCGTCAATATTCCAAGTAGCCTGAAGTGATTCAGGAATCACGTTGGATGTTCGGTAAAAATGGTCATAGTAGCATGAGTCGACTGGATGGCGGCGGTAATAAAAGAAGATCTAGAGAAAAGGCTGGGTCGCCGGTGGTTGAAGTAGAAGAGGAAAAGAGGTGGCTATTGTATTCGGCGCGACGTAGGGTTCTTGGGTCGCCATCTTGCTTGATATTGATCGCGAAACGCACGAATACTCGCTCGTTCGCCGCGGCTGCGTTCGTCGGCTCTCTCTCTCCCTCTCACTCCCTTCATCTTTCTCTCCCTTTTACTCTATGTGCATGTATATATATATAGAGTATATATACTTCGATATATATGTACACATACATAAATATTCTTATGTACTCGTACATAGAGCGTGGTACATACACTTTGGCCAACGAAGGGGAGGCCTAACGTAGTCGGTTGGAAGTCCTCCGGGTTTTCATTCCGCGGGGGAGGAGACTATCTTGAAAATGGCGACGTTGGAGATCGTGGATCGTGGATCGGGGCCGCGGTCTTTTATCTATCGAGAATAGGGAGGAAGCGCCGGAGGAGGGCCCCCGAGTGTGTGTCGTCGCATTATATATCGCTGCATTGTATGGACGATGTAGCTATCCTATCCGCGAGGGAGACCTCCTTGACGTGTCCGTAGCGCGTGCAGTTGCATTTAAATTACTCTCCCGGCATCCCCGCCTTCTATCTCTGGCTCGATGAAGATATATACGCCGGCCAAGCCGCGTTTTTGGTCCACCGCTATCTCAAGGAAACCCACCCTTCCACCTCCTCCTCCAACGTAGCCCCATCGTATTAAGAATGTAAATCGAAATCCACTGGAACCTTCTTGATTTTACCCAAGATCTCCTCCAACCTCAAGATTCTACGGTTCCGTGCTCGTTTGTTATGGGAATTGTATACTGTGTACCATGCATTCCGATCTCGACTTTCTGTGCTCGTTTCCACGAGAATTAATAGGATGAACGGACTGTGAACTACAAGTTCTCCTGAATATATTCTATGGAATAGATAAGGAGGTGATGGTACATTGATTTACTCAATGGATACGAAAAATGATAAACATATCATTCATTTGTACTTGGAGTAATGCCTTTTCATACCATCGTATGTATCGGTGGAAGAATTCAGGCGATTTAAATGGTTCCGTTTTCAGAGATATATAATTAAATCTATTAATTCATTTTTTCTATCGATCTTTATTTTTAATGTAATAAATTACTTTTTACATACTTTTATATTAAACATTATTCTAGTAGTTTTATCTATGAACCTTGATCAACGATTCTGCCAAGTCATAATTCGTTTTCTGGAATAATCAGATTTTCAACTTTCGATGAGAAAACATTCTTCACTCCAGAATGAATTACTTTCCGGTAGTCCCAATACAATCATATAAATGGGTTCATTCTTAAGTATCATGAAACTGGTAAAATTCTTAGAAATTTTTACTTTGCTCTCCGTATCTTGAATATTCTATTGCACCTCGAACTATTTATCACTTTAATGGTATTTATAATGATACACGACATGGTATTTATGCCCCACATTAGATCATACGTACACGTGTACCGTGGATAAAGTACATTTGATAATAATTTATAGTCAAAGTTTCTTTGGGCTTTGTACTTGTTTCATGGTATTAAAGTAGCCGTGTTACCACCTTCGGATTATCTGGGGTGAAAGGGAATATTTTATTACTTGATTTTGTTCTAAGCAGTTTTATGGACGGGCCGTATCTTCCGACGGATCGTTCACTTCCACTTTGGTTCGCCATATTTTCTGGAATTGTATGACTTCGTGTACAGCTAGTTTGAATATAGAATTCCTTTGCATTTAAATGAGGTGTTACGCCATTTTATGCAGTTCTTGTTGCACAGTGCAATATATTCATGTTTGAGAAACTTTGTTAAGAAAAGATTGTTTCAAACAGAATTATTTGGCGCTCGGATTATTCATAATTGCAAGATTTATTTGGCAAAAATATTTCAGATATTTATCGTATCCTAATTCAACCATATAAATAATAATAAAGCATCCGTACCTGATAATTACGTGATTATCATAATACGGCACAAAAACTAAATTCCCAAATGATTTTCTTCTACAATATATTTAAAATGCTGAGAGTCCTCGATCTATCAGTATATTTCTCTAATTGCATGCGCATTTATTACTATTATTAAATCAATAATAATCTGATCACCACCACACATAATCTGTAATCAAAATTCACTTTATGCTTTCAGGTTTGGTTTCAAAATGCCCGTGCAAAATGGCGACGCATGGTTTTGAAGCAGGAGGGCAAATCGGACAAATGCGACGGAGGAGTGGACGGCGGTTCCCTGGGGGACCTAGAATTATACGGAAACAGTACCGGAAGTGGAGGACCACCGATGAGTCCACCCTTCATGCTAGGTGGACCACATAGTCCAGCATCCTTAGCATCCTTGGACTGCGCGTGATCCCCGAAATCGTACTTCCAAGGAAACCCAATCAGGATCTATCTTCCTTGAACCTTGAACCTTGAAGAACTGGCAGTGCACCAATTCAAAGTGTTCACCACGTTCTTCATCCACTCGGAAAATCGTCGCGGTATTCGTGTTGTTGTGAATATTTATTATCAACGTGATCGGTTTCGTGCATTTTGTAAAACAAGTCGGAGGACGTTGATCTTCCTACGCGGTTCATTGATCGTGTTAGAATTCCTCGGGATTAAGTGAAGATCACCGTGTGTATTATAAGGATATTCGAGGGAGGTGCAAATCGATTAGTCGAAGAGATTAAAGTTGTATTTATTCTAAGCCGATAAAACGGCAAAGGCTCAGCATGCGCGTATCCAAAAGGTAAATGAAGTAGCGCCAGATGAGCATGAAATCCTTGAATCCTGAAAGTTTGCTGGAAAAGGACGAAAAACCTTGGGCCAGCGTGTATCTAATGTACCCTTCGTTACTACGACACTAAAGTGTCTCTCGCGTACGCAACCGAATAGTGGGTGATTAAAATGTAATTATAGTTAACGATGTCTATTTATTGGTATAAGCGTTCAGTGGTAAGCCTTTAGCTAAGGGTTGCGAACTTTACCAGTGCTGTGTAAAAACAACCGAAAATGGGAGAAGAAAATCCAACGTTTCTAGAGGGAGCTTACAGAGAATAATCTTATTCGTATTACACATATAATAATATATATGTATAAAATAATATATATTATTATTATTAAGAGGAGCTAAGTGTTTGCAGTATTTAAGGGACGTAACCAGGCGACTGAATCAATTGTCGGTACGAATTGCCTATGATATTTTACTAAGGGAACCTTTCTCGCGTAACCCACGTGTTTTTTGACTCGACGTACTCGAAGAGTACCGAGTCTCACCCCGTTCCGCCCTTCCGCTCTCTTCATCCTTCATCCCCTTCCAACCCTTATAATTCGATACCTCTCTCCCCCCCCCCGTGCTACCCCGTCCGCACACCAAGAGTCGTTCAGATTCGTTAATTAAATTTCACGGAATTACGGTGTCGCCGTGAAACGTTGGGTTTTAACGAGGATGACGTAAACAATTATTTATAAATAAATTCGCGTGGCGCGTTGTCGCGAGCGCGGGCACAGTGTAATTATAATTATTATTGCTCAAGCGAGAAAGGAACCGCGTAGACGGCGCGCGAAACACATGAGAGAGAGACTATTTCCTTTTGGCGTAATATGTAATTCACGTTGTAATCGTTGTAAATAAAGGACGTTCCTCGAAGGTTTCTTAAGGCACCGCTATTAGGTTGTAGGGATTATAATTGCATTCGGTAGCGGTTGTGTTAGGCAATGGTAATAATGATGATGACGATTATTATTATTATTACTCCAATTTATCACTATCCTTGTAACGAATGGAACGATTGTCTAATTTTACAAGATGATTTTTTCATTGAATATATTTTGACAATATACACGCTGTCTACGTTGATCATTTTCTTTCAACCTACCCTTGCGATCCCCGTTTCCCATTATTTATTATCAGATATTTATGCCATGTCAGTAAGTATAATGGCTAATGAACTTATTCATAGATCTGTTTTAATCGCAAATACGATTTGCTTTGTAAATCTCAAATTTTTATGGTTTTCAATAAAGAATATTGACTTATATCCAAGGAATAATAATCAATTGAATGCCCGAAATCAACAATAAGGAAATAAACAATTCGGAATATCAACGAATATTAATTTGTAAAATACTAAAAGGAATGCGGAATTTTAATTCTAAACCACAAAGTAACGACCAATTAAATAATAAGCATGGAAATAAAGAAATAAAAATTATAAAAACGAATTAAAATAGTATAATATAAACTATATTTCTTAAATAAATATAATCACTATTTAGCACGTAAATTCAAAAAGAATAAGTCTTTTAATTACATTGCTAATTTATAGTTTCCGAATTCTTCAGAAATATAATTTAAAGTGTACAGTATCTCCATATAAGTATCAATTACTGAAAGTCACTCGAATTATCGCCAGATAATTATTTACTATATTTCATTCGCATAAAATAAATTACTATCTCGATTGGTGGAAATATCTCTTTGCAGTGAGTCTTAAAATGCATTCCCGAGGTTTCCATTGATTTAGTTGCATCCTCGAGACGCATCTCGAAAAGCGAATGGCAAAATGAAAATTATACACCCGATGTCAGTCCGAATTACGCAAAGAGTGGATATCTACTCGGTGCAAATTATCCGCGGTTACCGGATACGGAAAAAGAACCGGCTCGTTAGTTTGCCCGGTTAACCCGCGTTCGCCGAGCCTTTTTTAGATAATGTGCTTTCTAACGCGGCCTATTCGGCTCCCACCATTAAAGGGATTTTCAGAGAAATTTAACGACACTAATTTTAACGATTTATACTCGAAAATCAATTTTCATTCATTGACTTTATTTGCAAGCATAACTTTCAGAGAAATCTAACGATATTACCTTCACGTTTTGTACTCGGAAATCAATTTTCCTTCATTGACTTTATTTTCAAACATAATTTTTCGAGGAATTTGGGGACACTATCTTAAGGTTCCTACACTCAGTAGTCAATTTTAATACACTGAAACTATTTTGAGATATTATAAACCTCCACAGAAACACGAAGGAAAAATCACTTATTCCAAAAATGAGCCAAAAAAACATAAAAGAAATAGAAATCGAGTGAAGTTTCTTGGCCACACGACTGGCATTCACGGTTCCATCTGGAGATTATTCTGAATTCTAAACTTGCAAAGGCCACGACGGGATGGGGGAGGAGAGGTACGGAGAGGGGCGAAAGGCGCGAAAGAAAGGAAAAGATCGCAAGTTGCATTCAACTGTGAAAAGGATTAGCAAGGGGAATGCTTTAACTGGGATTCCAACATAATGTTCTGAAGACATATGACCCCAACAGAATCTCGCGCTACTGTTCCACCATTTCTGCATAACATACGCTTATGTTCCACTACTCGTGAATAGACTCCATATAACATCCAAGCGCCTCTGCTTTTCCACCTCGATTGCTGTAATCTTAATTAGCTACTCGGCTCTTCGAGTGTTGGAATGATTTGTTCGAAATTCTGCCATTATTCTATTTCTTCTATAAATTTGCATTTATATTGCTAAGTAAATACGCGAGTGAATAACATATAGCGATCAAATATTTAAGTCTCGCACAAGATATCTCCATACTTTTATCTCATATATTATTTTATTTTACCGATTACAATTAAAAAAGAATTATTCTTTGATTTAGAAATCATGCGATTTAAATTATTTGATGCGAATCAGCCTCGTGGACCGTAATTAAATATCTGAGTAAATACAATTTGTAGTCTCACATCGTTTTAATATTTTACAATGTAAACCGTGTATTTATAAACTGATACGAGCCATACTCTGAGTAAATTATAATTAAATATCTGAATAAAAGAAATATTACAGGTCGCCAAAAAGTCCCAGGTTTCCGAGTCTAATCCAAAACTATTTCTAACGAAGCCTGTTCACAGGAAAGGTTCCACATCGAGGATAGATTGGAGCGTTGCCGAGGAACGGGGCCAGGACGGAGTGACGGAGTCAGGATGCATTTAACAAAGTAAATGAGACGTTGCCGGGGATCGACATCGTCGCACTGTCAACGACAAGAGGTCTCTTTCCTGTCCCCAATGCCCGGCATCGATCATTCGCGTTATCGACATCTCGATCCTTCGAACCGGTCAGAGGACAGTGGGCTAACTTGACATCGGCTTGGATGATCTAGGAATCTTTTGGTCGCCTCGATCACGCCTCATCGGCTCCGAGAATGAACGGTCCTCGAATACGAACGGAACACAACCTTCCAGTTCTCCTTTTGTCGATCGACGAAACGCGATCCGATTCCTTACATTGTAACCAGGCAGAAATCATAATTCCGATATCACGATCGATTTCACATGGATTTGATACCTTCTTATGGATCGTCGTAATATTTTTCTGCGTTATATGACTGTGGGATCTACGGATTTTAGTTATTTATGAATGATTTATGTATGTATATAAGTTTATGGATTTAATCATTATTTTATGTATTCTATTAATTTGTGTATTTCTTTATTCATTTTATTATTTATTCCTTTACGTCTTATTTATGTATTAAGTAACTTTGAACTATGTGTTTGGTGTAGATATTGACTTATCCCAAGTAAAAGATAAGGCTAATAATTTTTATTAAAATATAAAGTGCATTAGAATTATTCGGTATTAAAAAATATTCAGATTTCAATGACATCGTATGTTTCAAAACATCGACGTTCTTTCCACATTAACTAATTCATTCTGGAAAAGCAGATTCAACATTATAATTGCTAGAACAAAAGTAATATTATTAAAATATAAATTCCCGATTCATCTAAAGTTTGCAAGAACATTTCATCAAAGATTTCATATCAGCGGATCCCGGAAATTCCTGAAACCGCAGCTGTTCTGTTTACTCTTTTTCAATGACAATTAAGTTCTCCATCATGCCGTGACTCTAATTCCTGGACTTTCAAAGTTAAACCTTTTTATAAATCCCTAATTAATGGAAGCTAAGATCTTGACTCGTTATGTGGTTTGGTATTGAAACGTAATCAGAAAATTGATAGAAGTAACAGATGGAAAGGCAAAGAAAGATAAATAATCAACGGTGAAAAAGATCAAAGTCTCAGCAGAGACTTATATGGACGCGTTGGACGATTAAAAATGCATAAATAATCGTTGACTTAAGACTTCATTTCGCGCAAGTAATTGGTCGTCATAATCACGTCGAGGCTACGTAAAACGTGAGTTTAGATAATTAATGACTGCAGACATGGAAGCTTAGCGCCAAGAATATTGCGATGATCATGGCGGTACATCATAGGAATTATTTTTATTTTATTTGGAATTGCTATGCTTGACTTTAGTGCCAAAGCAGTTTCAGTCGCTGATAGGTAAAATGTGATTTGTGGATTTAGTTTGATGACTGGATTGGTTGAATTCATTTTGAAGAGTGAAGATTTGATTTGATTTATTGTATTCTTTGAGAGTTATTAATTAGTCAGTCGAATTAATTATGGTCACAAATATGTAACTTATGTCGGCTTCCGATGAGTTGCTTCATGGATTTGTCGTTTTGAAATGTTACTTAAAGAATTAAGAGACTTTATGCTGTTTGAAAAATTTAGTAGTCTTACTGACTTTCAACTTATCATTTTACTATGGAGACTAAAAATAAAGGCAATAATTACCACAAAATTAATCAAACTTCAATGAACATCGGGAAAAAATGATTCAAAATATTACTACGTTAATTATTTCCCGTGCACATCAGAAGTAATTGATTTTTCCATTTATAATATTCCGATGAAGATATTACAAGTTGATTCGTATCTTATTGAATTATATTTAGCTGTAGGTGCGGAATTAAAGTGCAAGGTAGATTCGAGCGTAGAGTGAAATCTTCGTAATTCTAGCATATAAACCTCGTCACGTTATTATTTCTTGGTGCTATCCGCTCATTAAACTCCTCTTCCTGATTTTTTTAGTGCCTTCGCGAGTCTCAAGCTCTTCGTCCACGGGCCGATGCACCTCTCTCGACATTACTTTCAGTCGGAACTCACTCCTCCCGTTCCATCCCCTCTTCATCCCCGAGGAACGCTTCCTCTGAACGACTTCCCTCACTGCAACCCTTTGCCGAGGACTTTTGACGCCCCACGTTATGCTTCGATACCGTTTGATAACAGAATTCAACTCTTTCTTTTCCACTACTAGCATTTGTCTTATGCTGCTTCTTTAAATTACTAATATAATAATATGTCATCTTACTATTACTTTCTGCTTAACCCTGTATTGCTTTGTGTAACTTTGAGGTCACATTTGTATATAAATTATGGCTGGATGATGAAAGTTAATTAACTGATTCAATTATTTGCGCTATATTGCTGCAAATTTTTAATTTTGTAACGGATTCAATTATTTTGATTTAATACTAATAATGTAATTATACTAATATACTTATATTTAAGTAATTATAGAGTACTAAATACACTAAAAATCATTCCTCTCTGACAACTGTCCTTAATATTTTAGAAATTTCAAAGAAATTTATAAATTTATAGTCATCAATGCGGATAAAAGAGAACCCAAAACACTGGACGACAAAATTGTCTTAAGTGAACATAGGCAATCAAGAATTAATAAGAATTAGCAGTTAAGACATCAAGACCTCAAGATCGTAATATTGTCGTTTCATCTATGTTCAAAAATCTATTTCGGCAATTTTTCACCCGAATCGGAAGTGAATGAAAGCACCGTCAACTCTTCCACTTCTGTCTCCCTTCCAGAAGTGCCAAGAATCGATGGAACACGAGTCCTACCATGGTGTCTTCCTCTGAAATACGAAGCCATCCGTGGGTTACTGTGGATTCGAGTGAAACACCGTTTCTCTTTGGCACCGAGTACTTCTGACGCCCCGTGTCACGCTTGGATACCATTCGACAAGGGTTCCCGCTCTTCGTGGCCAATAATTCAGACTTCAAGGCGCGAGCATGAATATCACCGTCGCCGAGTATCAAAAGCCACGTGCATTTCCTACCTCTTTCCTCCAGGCTTGCTTCTTCTCTTCGCTCAAAGTACTTCTTCGGGGTAAAATATAGAAGAAATACTATACTACTGGGTTGGCCAAAAAGTTCGTGCACTTTTGACGTCTAACCAGAAACCGTTTTTATATTTTCTCGATTCTCCTTATTCGATAATATAATCTGTCTTAAGTCTTAATCTTGATCCTAATAATATTACTACAATTTTATAAAATCGAATTCAAAGTATTGTAGTATTTAATATTACAATATTTGTAATATTAACTGTGATAATTGCAATACTATAATTTTCATTAAGGACTCAGAAGTCTTCCGAATTTATTATTTCCTGTTCTGACCTTGGTGATTTTGAATCCGTCAAATAAGACTATTTGGTTTCCTATTTTTCGGATAAACACATATAATTGTATTTTGTTTCCTTCGTCTTTAATCACAGGTATCAAGTACGTTTACGTCCATCTCGTCTTTTTTGGTATTAAAAAACGATATTTATTAAAAACTTCCGATAGAAGTTTCTTAGAAGCTTGATGCCACTCAAACTGTTAATGTCGCCTTTCAGTCGTGGCAATAAATTGAATGGCGTAATAATACCCTTAGGCTAGAAACTTTTTGACCTTGCTTATATATCAATGTGGTGTCTGCACCCTGAATGAAAAGCACCAGGTTGTCTGTCGAGGACGACGGCATCCGAAGGCGTCGAAAATAATGTACGCTGGATAGAAGAACAGGAAAGCAACTAAACAGACGACGTAACGTGAGCGTCCAAAACCGAGACGGAAGAAAGGAAGGCGAGAAATGGCGGGCGGGAGGAAAGTTCCTCGACGGTAGAGAGCGCGGGTGACAAACAACCGCACGGATTCCATGGATCTGCGCGGCGCGCAAAGTCCACGCTAATTAGCGGTTCACGAGCGTGCAGAAAAAGAGACGGTGAGGCCAATCCAAGGGAAAAGAGGAACGGGAAGAACAACGGGAAGAAAACGACCACCATAAGAAACGCTCGTGGCTACGGATGGGATCAAGTATAGCGCAAGTTGTTTAGAAATCCACTGGGTGGTCGACGGATTTTGTGGGAATTTTTTAAACAATAATATTACTAGTTATGACATGTATTTTTCGAAAATTTGTTATATATTAGTTATAATATTAGCCGCTGTTTTTGATTGTGGTAATAGTCTAATTGTTAGGAAACTGAATTAAATATAATTCTTTATGATGTTACTGAATAAAATTCCAGTTCTATCGAAATATTTGTCTAACATCGCGCACTCGCGTGTGATAAGATTCATGTTGCAATAATATTACTACTATGTATTAGAAATTAATATTAATATCAGAAGAATATGCATTTATTGAAAGTTATTGAAACATTGTGTATTATTACACCTGTGAAATAATTGATTAGAGTTTTATCAATGAACTTGATCCCATCCCTAGTGTCTTCGCACAAAGTCAAAGAGTAGGGAAACGCAAACTTGAGCCAAGCGGAGGAACAGGAAAAGGAACAAGAAATCTAAGATGGCGGAATACGATGTGTTAGAGGACCATTTGAATATATCGGCGAGGGACATTGAGCGATGTTGCACCTGCCGGGCCCAGTCAACGTAATAGCTGCGAAATGTCACACGAATACAAGCAACGACAAAATTCGCAAACCCCCTTTCCTTCGGTGTGTTCTTTTTTTTTGCGAGGTCCCCACGTGGAACGCAGCTGATTCGCGCTGCTCGAACGCGCGTTCGATGGTCCGCATAGAGCAAGTAGATTATCCGGATGAGTTCAGACTGAACGCCTTTCGCGGTATTCGATATTTCGAGGAAGAATCTTTGGGAGAAAATGGTAGGATTGGTATAATGGATTTGAACTTTTCGGAAAATAATAATCTTGATTATGATATGGATCATATTAGAATATTATTAGTTATAATATCAGCAGCTATTTTAACACTAGAATTATCAGCAAGTCAAAATGACGAGTCCGCGGTTTCTAATAAAAACGTTTATTCATAACTTTTCACTTTCTGAGATTTTTTTAGCTTATGTGACATAATGGACATAATTGAATCGATTAATTTATTTTTGCTATCCCTGATTATTTTTAACGGGGAAGTTTTTGACTATTTTATGAACCAAAATTTAGATTGTTTTATCAGTGGTATAGAAAAGTTAATCAGCCGGATTTAATTGGTCGGACTTTTGGAGCTTACTAATAAGTAACCCCAATTTTTAAGGAAACAATTAAATATAATTTTTCAATACAGACTGAGTTATAAATGAATATTAACTTTTCATTACTAATACAAATAAAACTAGAATACGCTGAAAGAGATGAAACAGTTTCTCGGTTTTATCGGACGATCAACAACATAATTTGTCCTCCATAAAAATCGTGTTCTACTAATTCTAATTCAACGGCGATTACTCGAATCCACTCAGTTTATCTGCGATAATTAATATTAGAATGTTCCTGAATTGAAATGCCACTCGTTACGTGTATAATAAACGATACGGAATAAATTACATGGTTGAATTGGAAAGAAGAGGAAGAAGAAATTGAAAACATCGAAGAAGGGATTTCTGACTATAGTCCTATTAGTTCGACTCGATATGTTAGTGTAAGAAGATTAATTATCAGCCAGCTTTTTAAGCTTTCATGTGAAGCTTTCTGTTTAATTTAAGCTTTCTGTTCTGTCGAATATCTTCAAGTGTACGCACGAGCGACTAGCAAACTCGGTAGGCGGAGACACCCGAAGATCTTTCGCGGTTGTTGGACTCCTTGCGTATTTGTCAACACGATCGCCCACGTGGTTATCTATTCCCGGTCTAAACTGAAGTTTTTTATATCACGTATTCAAGTAGTTATATGTATTATTGCGTTCTGGGAAGAATTACTCGTAACGTAGGTGTCACGCAGAATTGCGATCTCCTATTTCGCTATTAGAGAAGTAAAATTCAATGACCAACATTTTTATAAGACAAATCACGGCTTTTCCAATAGATGTATAATAAAAAGTTATATCAATGAATAGAAAAAGAGTTTCTAAAAAAATGTAGTACTACATAAAAAATTATTTACTGCCAATAATGACAGTATTAAAATGATTATTATTATTCTTTTTACTACTAATTATTAGGGATTAATATTAATATCAGAAGAATATATATCCATTAAGTATCATCAATCTTGTCAAAATCTAGCAGCATCCATTTATAAAATTATTTAAAGTATCGCATCTAATTGAAACTGTAATCATAATCATTCTAATCCGATATCCTATACGTTTCCACAAAACTGGCTTTTTTGTGCGACAGGAATCGTTGACTAATCTCCGTTGGATTCTTTTACGCACTATGCTGAACGATCAGATACCAAGGATATATCAGGACGTATCTTATCGAGATGTCTTGTACCGACTTAATTAACGATTAATAAGATTTTCTCGCGTATGCAAAGCGACCCGTTACGATATTATGAATCATGTGGGTTCACGGTGTTTGATAAAGAACTAAGAGTAATAGAAACGTGTGGAAATCAAAGTGATACTTTGAACAACCCGAAACCGGTCCGCCGATTCACTGATAACGTATTCGGAGATTATAACAGGAAATGGTGGTTCGTTCTTGTCGTTTCTTTTAATGATTTACCGTCAAAAGACTCGAGTGTGTATGTGTTTTGTTTATGCTAATTTCTTCGGACACAAATGAAAGTAATAGTAGTAGTATCAACGATGATGTCGACTAATGATTTATGTGCCTTATCTCCTTATTCCCAGATGATAAAACGTGCATCATGCTTTTCCTACTTTTCAGAGTGCACGAAAATTGTAGAATAAAAATCCAATATTTAAAATGAAAATTAAATATTCTTAATTGTAACTTGTATTAGATTACGTAAAAAGTGCAGACGTTAATAATGGTATCGTTAATGGCGCTTTTCGTTATCATGCTTGTTATCGTGCTTCATGCTTTCGTACCACATTTCGGAAAAGAGAAATAATTTTCAACGTAAATATGCAGAATAAACCTTTCGAGATAAAAATGACAATAAAAGCGAGAATAAAACAGAGTATAATCTTAGATTAAGACTAATTCCATGCAAGAAATAATTAAGTATGTATGATAAATAACTTGAATCTTCTCGAAAATATTTTACTCTAATCATGCCTTGGTTCTTTTAATTATCAAAGCTACTTACACACTTCAAAGATTGCCGAATACTGAATTTGAAATAGTAAACATTATCGTTTTATTAAATCGAAGAAAGATACTTTTGTTAATCTTAACGAGTGAATAATATACTTAATCCAAAATAGAATACGCCAAACCAATAGCCAATAACTATAGTATTTCTTTAATCTGTAAACTGGGCAGTTCTTCCAAAAACATCACGCGATCACTTTTAATTTAGTAATAAAATAAATCCATGCGGTATATTTATTATTACAGCGTATATATGAGTTTTTCACTGTTTATTAATTCGTAATTCAGTTATATGTAGATTCGAACGACGAGTTAATCCTCACTCCCGGTTAGGAGGTTAACTTCGTCAGAAGACCTTCCAATTATTTTCACGATCTTAATTACTCGAAATAAAGTGAAATAAAAATCTCGAAGAAACAACGATGTAACTATGTCGCTCACCTAGCAACCAGTTGGATTGGTTACCAATCTGCAACAGGAAGTAGAGCTGGGTTCTTTCACTGGTAGTTCGTCCGGTTTTCTCAAACTTTGAACCAGGCAGTTTTCTCTCCTCATGGATATCACATCGATGCTTTTATGGGTCGATTTCATGGAGCCGGTCGTCATACCCAGCCATAGTAAAGTCCTTCTTTCTTCGTCATCTTTTTCTTCTTGAAGAGAATTCGCCTGGTAGAACTGGCTGACGTAATACAATGCGCCACCAACGCCGATTGCCATTTATCCCTAACGAGGTGGCTTATTAGCTAATTAATTAAAATGCATCATCGCGAGGACGACAGACGCCGGTAAGGCGAGACCGTTCTTTTTCTTCCTGATGTTATTCCATGGATGACAGCGTTGACCTCCCGATAATTCCGACGACGTAATCGTTCAAATATTCCTCGGTTCTTGCTTCGCTCTTTCCCGATTCGTTGTATCGCCGATCTTTTAGCCCCTTTCGTCTTCTACTCGTGGGAGGTGTATTGTTCCAACGAAGGAGCTTCATCGACGATACTAAATGATCCCCGATTATGAGATTAATCATAATGCAGTTAGTATGTGTTCGATTTGTACTTCTACATATGTTTCGAATTATTTTAAGCGTTATTAATAAGAATTACGTCTTTGTCTTATGTCCTAATAGAGGACATTAAAATGTCACCAATAATCTAGAGGTTCCTAAAAATACTTTAACCCTAAAACTGCCGAAGATGTACTCAGTTATGCTTACACATTGATTTATTCATAAATTATACCAGGAGAAATGAAGTTTATTAACAGTTTCAATTATTCGCGTTATATATATAAAATAAAGTATGTACAATCTCAAACAGTGCGTCATGATAAATTCCAATAATTTAACTAAAAATGCCAGCCAAGTTATCTTGACTCCTTTGGTAGTTTCTAGCGTTAATCAAACTTTCGATTATTTGATACATGAATTTGAACTTGCTCCCTTTCGATCGCATCACTGCACATTCCATTTTTCTACATAATACGAGTATTTCATGATATAATGTTCTAAAATCTCTTCCACCTTTGATCTCTGAATCCCGTATTCACGTGCTGCATAGTGTCCTGATCAAGAGATCATCACAGCGGAGATAACATAATCGAGGACAGTCAAATAAATACGTTCCCTAACTGATCAGCACGGGAGCCAGTAGTAGATCGAATCAGGGCTGAACGTATGGATAAACAAACGAGTGTTAACAGAAGACGAGAATGGATAAACCATGGGAGTACAAGGGAGCAAACACCATGTTCATAGATACGCTCATCTACTTGCAATGTGTCCTTCGAACAACAGATGGGGAGGGGGGTACTCAGTGCAGTACGAGGATGGTACAGGCGCACTGGTACCCGGGCAGGGGTAGAAGAGGTCCTGGAGAGGTAAGGGGAGGTAGAATTTAAATTAATTGATGGCCAATCTCGTATAAGACTCATAGCCCGTTAATTGGCAGCTTATAGGCGAGCGACCCTCGTTAGTAAGCCGAGTATCGATGGTACCTCTATATACGCCATGGTGTGTATATGCGTTGCCGCACGTGGTGTTTTCGGATGTGTTATTTCAGCCGAGTGGATAGCAGGTACACGATCCAACAAAGCGAGGATAACAACGACAACACAGGTGCAACAACCACGAACGGCAGCAACGGACGTCATACGCGCGACACGATACACGAACCAGCCGATCCTACATGACGGTTCGGTGAACCGTAAAGGCTTTAATGACATAATCTCACCCCTTTCCTACCACCCCCTGCGAGATTCACCACCGAGCCCCTCGAACCGTTCGATGGATGGATGCTACAGTTATTTGTCAAGTATCAATTGCCGAGGTGTTTCATTGAACACCTCGGTGAATCTGGAAAATCGACTGATTCTATTCCCGATAATGCTTCCTCTAGTTGTCTACATTATTCTCCCGAAAGATAAATCGACGCACTGCGATTGGGATCCGGTTGTTTTTTACATTCACACTCGTGTACACCTTTTGTACTTGATAAGAGTTATCGGGGGTTTTCAAGTATTTATTGTTATTTATTAGAACCTTTCATGAATTTTGCATGATTGATCCTTTATATATAATATTAACTTAGAGTAATGTAAATGACTTGGAAGTCATCCGGGAATCAACTGAAACTAGCTTCAATCACGGACTTTTATGAGAAAACTGATTCGGAAGATAGGAAATGGAGCCTTCAACACGTGGAATATCGAAACTACTCAGAAGGGATCAGAAAATCGGAGTGCGAATCCAATTCCTTTTCGACTCGTTCGCCGGCTATCTGCTTTAGGTTCTGGCAATAAATTCAGCGGAATGGTAAACACAACGGACCGGCGAGTGCATCGAAACCCGAAACCCTAAATCACGGTGTAGATCTGCGAGGAGAGAACAGGAAACCGGACTGTGGCTCATGCTCTTCCACCGAGTGTTTGACTAAATAAACAAATACAGATTAGTTCCACGAGGCAGTCGGTGTAAATCATCGCGAAACTCGTTACAAACTGCATATATGCATACAAGCGGTTCCGTAATACGATTTGTTGCCCGAATCAACCTCACGAAAAGGACTCCAGAATGGAACAAAAGTATCCTGGCTAGCATATTTATTGTTTCGTCTCGACTTAATAATAATCAATCGTTCCTCGTGGCTTTCTTATTTACGGCACTAAACGCCGTGTTATAGGCTCTTGTTTCCATATAACTTCAGGTATAATGTTGAAGTATAAATAAATTCTTGTATAGTGTTAAAAATGCTAGGTTATTATCAGAATACTACAAGACAAGTTTAGTATCACATTATAAATAGAATATAGAACGATGTAATTAAAAACTGAACTCAATGATTAATAGAATGATAATTATTCTTCTATTCACAAGTTGCCAGTAATATTTTCTGTTTAATGTGAACAAGTAAACTGAATTTTTCAAGTATATCAAACATGGATAATACACTGAACAGCGTAAGTCTTCATAAAAAGGAGTTATAGACTCAAACTAGATTAAATTAATAACAAGGTGTGTTTTATAATTGCCAAATTATTGATCTTCTTGATACACTTCAACCACCTCCGTCAGAATCGATCAACACCATCCAAGACACCGAGTATTTCTAACTAAACTGTTAATAAAACTTAAACCTGACACCTGTACCCGATGAAACAAGCCACTCTTTAACACTCATTTCCTCCATTTATATAATTAACTCAGCAACCCTGTATTACACGCGCATGCAACTCGATCAGTGCAACGCTTAAACCTAACCGTAGCACTTTAATCGTGCAAATTATCGAGGGCCGAGAAATAAAGTCACACGCACATCATCGTCTAGACCGAAACTCGTAATCGGTACTATTTCCCTCTTCCTGGAAGAAACGCGGATCATTAATCCTCGGGGTACATTAATTTCCCGTAAGCCCGAGGAGTAGGCCCGCCATTCCTCGAGGAAGCTGGTCACCAGATGGGATCGAGACTCGGGTTTGTTGCTCATTAGGTCGTCACCGGACCTTCGCACTTTGGTTAGACGTGGTCTCGCCTACATCCGAAATCCGACGATCCCCCCATGGAAACGATGCTCCACTATGCAAGGAACCGCTCCATTGAGGAAGTTACAGGAATACCAACTTTACTGGGACCACCCAAGACGAGATGGTTTCTCTTGGATCACCAGTAGCTTGATACTTTTCGAGGGGTAAATAATGTCGCCAGTGATTTAGCTCCTCGGAATAACCCTTTCCTTCATTCTTACTGGAGAACCGTTTTTCTTACACCATAACAAGCCACGTGGTGATTAGTCCTGTGCTATAATCGCTGTCGTTATTCTAATGGATGGATTAGCCACGTAAGATGGCTACTGTTTCAAAGGAGTCACACAGTGAAAATGATAATCTACCCTACCCCGCGTGGTGTAAGTACTCCGAACTGTATTCTTATGGGTCTTGACAAGTGATTAGCTCGAGAACAGACTTTTTTGTCCAGGAAGATCTTGTTTGTTTTCTTGTAGCAAGTGTGCGAAGATGGCTTATGGTAATTGTTGTCTAACGAACATCGAGGAAATAATGGAAGTATTAGGATACGAGAAATGATGTTGAGGACATAGATTATCATCACCTTGAATATGTTATTAGAATACCTGATTACAGTGCAGGGTTCAATGTAATTGACTCACGGCGACTTATTAGAAGTCCTTCAATTATCATTATCATACGTAGGATTATAATAAAAACACCATGAAACTTAGACAAGAATGAAGAAGCTTCAGGATTGGAGAACATGTCATCGGCGGAACAGTGACACGAAAAAGCATTGGAGAAAGGAGCTTTCAAAATCGGTGAACTGTTCGTCCATGAGATCGTTACGCCGCGCGTGAGCCACGCAATTCTTCTTCCTCCCGGTTTAATTAATTGGCCATAACTCAAGAAAACCGTAAATCTCCGATCTCGGTTATACAGCACGGGGCCTTCGCGTGGACGAAAGAATGGCCTCGTAGGTGGTGATTGTCTCGGGGCCCACGCAGAATGCCGTGTGGGAGTGCAGAAATGGCCCAGCACCTCCATAGTGCTTTTAAGGGGGGTACGAGAATCCGCCGACGTTCAACGCGAGCTTAAGACATTGCTGCCATGTTGCCCCCATGGGAATTCGTATTAAACCCGTGTTAACTGACTACGCGAGATCTTTGAATACCTATCGTTTTATTATAAAACGGTACTTAGGGCGATCTTGGTATCTGGAATTATTTCCCATGTGCCTTTACATGGATTCCACGTATTTGTTTTGTAACTGTATGATGTGATCCGTAAGATCTTATTTCTTCTTCGTTATACTTTCGATGTAAAATGTAAATTAAAATTAAATATATTACTTGAAAAAAACATGTCCGATGATTTCTGTGTAGACACAATTCCATTATTATTATTTATTCTTTCGTAGTACTGAATTATTATAAACTCTTTTAAGCTTATTTCCAATTCACTTCGTCTCTGGAATGATTTCTTCGTAAAATAGAATTCAATATTTTCCTACGAAAAATCCTGTTCAAAATTAATTTATCTCTTTCCTAATTCCTAATTGATCACCGATCAAGCCATCCAACTTAAAATTCCATCTTTATCCCTGAAAATGTTGATAACATATCTACGATGTAACTCGCCTCCAATTACAAGTCGAATATCAGCCCTCAATTCCTCGTGACACCCACACGAAATTCAAAGGCGCGGAACGAAAGATTCGTAGGAAGTTGGAGGTTGATAAGGGCGAGATTGAGGAGGAAGGGACGTGGAAAGGGAGGTGGGAAGGGTACGATAGGAGAGTTTGTGTCGGTTTCTGGCGACACGAGATCATCGATCATAGCCCGGTGAATGAATGGTCACTATGTACTCCTCTTCGTCCTCGGAGGGTCTTTCCTTCTGTACGAAAGATGGCGATGAAAAAATTTACATGCGGAGAAAAACGAAGAAGAAGTAATGTGCTTTCGGACCACACGCAATTTGGGGTCCACTCTCGAGTTGTCCGTTAAAAACTTTCAACTTAGGAATCTCAACATCGTAGAATCATAAACCATTCTCTTATATCGTAAATTATTTGTTATTATTATATCTGACACTATAGAAGTAATTACATTACTTCATAAATATCAGCCAGAAACTTTAGTCGATAAGAATATTAAACATTTTTATTCCAAGCTTCAAAAGTGCTAAACACGAATAATAAATCGCAAAGAATACTTCGTGCATTTCAGTGCAACAATATTTTGCAGCAGACTTGCAATTATCAGAAAGCATTCCTTGCAACCAATAAATCAGCTATACACTTCAGGAATCCCAGATTGGAAGCTATCATCAAAATCAACGAAATGGACACGTGGTTCAGGGGGTCGGTGATCGAGAAGAGCACAGCAGGTGTTCGAGTTTGATTTTACGACAGGGCCTGACCCCGGTAGGCCCAATACGAAATAAGTTTTCCACTTTGCCATGGGGATATGTACCCTGGTCACGGCATAGACTTACTTGGAAGTTCTTGCTACGTTCCGTTCACTCTTTACCCCCTTTAGGGCCCGATTTATGTGTGGCCCCGATCGGACGAATAACGATCTGTAAAGAGGTTTGTAAAGTTGGCGGGTAGCAAAGAGTCCCGTGGAGCAAAGGACCGGGCCCTCCCTGTGTGAGATCATCCAGGTTTCGACGGAACTGACGCCTCGACTGAAACTTTGTTTGGGACCTATCTCGCTGATTTATTTTTCGCGGCCCTAAGTTGTTAGACAGACACAGGTATACCCCCTGGAAGAATTGGTTTATTTTTGTTTTGAAGGTGTCACGTTGTTAACGGTCTTATTGGTCTATTGGTTCGAGCAAGGATAAACTGAGGCCTTAATGGGACTTTCAAATAGCAAAGCATGATACACTTTGTATCTTGGTATGCGAAAATTTGGATACATTTTTGGATCCATTACTGTAAATTATTCATGTACTATGATATTATTTTTGAAACCCATGTCGTCAAAATTTAATAATTGAACAAAAACATAGTGATAAAGGTGATAACAAATCATTCTTGAAATATAATTCTAAATATAATTCTAATTGTATTTCAAGAATGATTTGTCACCCTATCTTATGGATCCAGCCAGATTCTTATCAAACAAGAACAACCCTAATGAGCAAACGGAGCATAGAAAACTCCAAATAAAACACGTTATCATATTCAACTCTGCCATTATCTACAAAGTTATATAACAACGAACGTAACCTTTGGTATTTCTGCGGGAGTTAATTTATAGAAACGAGCTAAAAGATCGTGTAGAGCGAGGGTCAACAAATCTCTGGGGCGGGGGAGGGTGGTAAAGGGTCGCAGAGTCGTCCAGGATTTTATGAATAATGATCGCAAGAAACGTTGCTCAGTGCAAGGCGTACTTGGTGGGCGTTTCTTGGTTTTTTACGTTTCACTTTTACGATCCATTCGGTCTTACTTCGAGATGGAGGCATTATACGTCCGGCGGGCATCAAGTCAACCGGCACAACGTCGATCTACGTCCGGGTTCTAACGATTTCCTGTCATGAAATATTTCAACAATCCTGACAAATAATATTCCTTATATTTCACGAAAATTCCAGGTGCTAGAAAGAATTCACCACTCTTTTGTTGGTACTCTGACTCGTTATGATTTTATTTCTTTCGCGGGTGAAAGCAAATGGGGGTTGCATGCGCCCGAAGAGTTCATACTACAAATATCTACGGAACAAAATAAATTTACAGAGAGTTTGAGTATGAAATCTTCCCTCATTTTTATTCTTAGATTCTTTTCGATTCTCTTTTGATATTTATAGAGGAGAAGCTCGAGCCTTACAACCTTTTCCGATAAGAACTAATTATAACATCGAATTATTCTGTGAAGATAAATATATCTTCGGTGTGCGTCGTTCGGTTATTTCATAATAATTTAATTATTACGGGATGTGAGAATCCTTATGGGATCAAGAATTACGTATAAATTACTTTCACTGTATTCAATTTTGTTCCTAAATGGCCCAAATCGATGGTAAATGACGTATAAACATATTCTAGGACGATTTCTGGTCGAAGGAAGTGGTTTAAAAATTTTTTCTGGTCAAAAAAGGGGTCGATCCAAAATCGCAAAAATGTAAAGGGGTATACCTTCAAAAATTGTCAAAAATTAAAAGTCGCCAAATTCGCTTCTAAACGACCCAAATCGATGGTAAATGATGTATAAACATATTCTAGGACGATTTCTGGTCCAAAGAAGCGGTTAAAAGTTTTTATTGGTCAAAAAAGGGGTCGATCCAAAATCGCAAAAATGTAAAGGGTATACCTTCAAAAATTGTCAACAATTAAAAGTCGCCAAAATCGCTTCTAAACGACCCAAATCGATGGTAAATGATGTATAAACATATTCTAGGACGATTTCTGGTCGAAAGAAGTGGTTCAAAATTTTTTTCTGGTCAAAAAAGGGGTCGATCCAAAATCGCAAAAATGTAAAGGGGTATACCTTCAAAAATTGTCAAAAATTAAAAGTCGCCAAAATCGCTTCTAAACGACCCAAATCGATGCTAAATGATGTATAAACATATTCTAGGACGATTTTGGGTCGAAAGAAGCGGTTAAAAAATTTGTATTGGTCAAAAATGGGTCGAAACCAAGTCGCAAAAATGTAAAGGGGTATACCTTCAAAAATGGTCAAAAATTAAAAGTCGCCAAATTCGCTTCTAAACGACCCAAATCGATGGTAAATGATGTATAAACATATTCTAGGACGATTTCTGGTCCAAAGAAGCGGTTAAAAAATTTTTATTGGTCAAAAATGGGTCGATCCAAAATCGCAAAAATGTAAAGGGGTATACCTTCAAAAATTGTAAAAAATTAAAAGTCGCCAAAATCGCTTCTAAACGACCCAAATCGATGGTAAATGATGTATAAACATATTCTAGGACGATTTTGGGTCGAAAGAAGCGGTTAAAAAATTTGTATTGGTCAAAAATGGGTCGAAACCAAGTCGCAAAAATGTAAAGGGGTATACCTTCAAAAATGGTCAAAAATTAAAAGTCGCCAAATTCGCTTCTAAACGACCCAAATCGATGGTAAATGATGTATAAACATATTCTAGGACGATTTCTGGTCCAAAGAAGCGGTTAAAAAATTTTTATTGGTCAAAAATGGGTCGATCCAAAATCGCAAAAATGTAAAGGGGTATACCTTCAAAAATGGTCAAAAATTAAAAGTCGCCAAAATCGCTTCTAAACGACCCAAATCGATGGTAAATGATGTATAAACATATTCTAGGACGATTTTGGGTCGAAAGAAGCGGTTAAAAAATTTGTATTGGTCAAAAATGGGTCGAAACCAAGTCGCAAAAATGTAAAGGGGTATACCTTCAAAAATGGTCAAAAATTAAAAGTCGCCAAATTCGCTTCTAAACGACCCAAATCGATGGTAAATGATGTATAAACATATTCTAGGACGATTTCTGGTCCAAAGAAGCGGTTAAAAAATTTTTATTGGTCAAAAATGGGTCGATCCAAAATCGCAAAAATGTAAAGGGGTATACCTTCAAAAATGGTCAAAAATTAAAAGTCGCCAAATTCGCTTCTAAACGACCCAAATCGATGGTAAATGATGTATAAACATATTCTAGGACGATTTCTGGTCGAAAGAAGTGGTTCAAAATTTTTTTCTGGTCAAAAAAGCGGTCGATCCAAAATCGCAAAAATGTAAAGGGGTATACCTTCAAAAATTGTCAAAAATTAAAAGTCGCCAAAATCGCTTCTAAACGACCCAAATCGATGGTAAATGATGTATAAACATATTCTAGGACGATTTTGGGTCCAAAGAAGCGGTTAAAAAATTTGTATTGGTCAAAAATGGGTCGAAACCAAGTCGCAAAAATGTAAAGGGGTATACCTTCAAAAATGGTCAAAAATTAAAAGTCGCCAAATTCGCTTCTAAACGACCCAAATCGATGGTAAATGATGTATAAACATATTCTAGGACGATTTCTGGTCCAAAGAAGCGGTTAAAAAATTTTTATTGGTCAAAAATGGGTCGATCCAAAATCGCAAAAATGTAAAGGGGTATACCTTCAAAAATGGTCAAAAATTAAAAGTCGCCAAAATCGCTTCTAAACGACCCAAATCGATGGTAAATGATGTATAAACATATTCTAGGACGATTTCTGGTCCAAAGAAGCGGTTAAAAGTTTTTATTGGTCAAAAAAGGGGTCGATCCAAAATCGCAAAAATGTAAAGGGTATACCTTCAAAAATTGTCAACAATTAAAAGTCGCCAAAATCGCTTCTAAACGACCCAAATCGATGGTAAATGATGTATAAACATATTCTAGGACGATTTCTGGTCGAAAGAAGTGGTTCAAAATTTTTTTCTGGTCAAAAAAGGGGTCGATCCAAAATCGCAAAAATGTAAAGGGGTATACCTTCAAAAATTGTCAAAAATTAAAAGTCGCCAAAATCGCTTCTAAACGACCCAAATCGATGCTAAATGATGTATAAACATATTCTAGGACGATTTTGGGTCGAAAGAAGCGGTTAAAAAATTTGTATTGGTCAAAAATGGGTCGAAACCAAGTCGCAAAAATGTAAAGGGGTATACCTTCAAAAATGGTCAAAAATTAAAAGTCGCCAAATTCGCTTCTAAACGACCCAAATCGATGGTAAATGATGTATAAACATATTCTAGGACGATTTCTGGTCCAAAGAAGCGGTTAAAAAATTTTTATTGGTCAAAAATGGGTCGATCCAAAATCGCAAAAATGTAAAGGGGTATACCTTCAAAAATTGTAAAAAATTAAAAGTCGCCAAAATCGCTTCTAAACGACCCAAATCGATGGTAAATGATGTATAAACATATTCTAGGACGATTTTGGGTCGAAAGAAGCGGTTAAAAAATTTGTATTGGTCAAAAATGGGTCGAAACCAAGTCGCAAAAATGTAAAGGGGTATACCTTCAAAAATGGTCAAAAATTAAAAGTCGCCAAATTCGCTTCTAAACGACCCAAATCGATGGTAAATGATGTATAAACATATTCTAGGACGATTTCTGGTCCAAAGAAGCGGTTAAAAAATTTTTATTGGTCAAAAATGGGTCGATCCAAAATCGCAAAAATGTAAAGGGGTATACCTTCAAAAATGGTCAAAAATTAAAAGTCGCCAAAATCGCTTCTAAACGACCCAAATCGATGGTAAATGATGTATAAACATATTCTAGGACGATTTTGGGTCGAAAGAAGCGGTTAAAAAATTTGTATTGGTCAAAAATGGGTCGAAACCAAGTCGCAAAAATGTAAAGGGGTATACCTTCAAAAATGGTCAAAAATTAAAAGTCGCCAAATTCGCTTCTAAACGACCCAAATCGATGGTAAATGATGTATAAACATATTCTAGGACGATTTCTGGTCCAAAGAAGCGGTTAAAAAATTTTTATTGGTCAAAAATGGGTCGATCCAAAATCGCAAAAATGTAAAGGGGTATACCTTCAAAAATGGTCAAAAATTAAAAGTCGCCAAATTCGCTTCTAAACGACCCAAATCGATGGTAAATGATGTATAAACATATTCTAGGACGATTTCTGGTCGAAAGAAGTGGTTCAAAATTTTTTTCTGGTCAAAAAAGCGGTCGATCCAAAATCGCAAAAATGTAAAGGGGTATACCTTCAAAAATTGTCAAAAATTAAAAGTCGCCAAAATCGCTTCTAAACGACCCAAATCGATGGTAAATGATGTATAAACATATTCTAGGACGATTTTGGGTCCAAAGAAGCGGTTAAAAAATTTGTATTGGTCAAAAATGGGTCGAAACCAAGTCGCAAAAATGTAAAGGGGTATACCTTCAAAAATGGTCAAAAATTAAAAGTCGCCAAATTCGCTTCTAAACGACCCAAATCGATGGTAAATGATGTATAAACATATTCTAGGACGATTTCTGGTCCAAAGAAGCGGTTAAAAAATTTTTATTGGTCAAAAATGGGTCGATCCAAAATCGCAAAAATGTAAAGGGGTATACCTTCAAAAATTGTCAAAAATTAAAAGTCGCCAAAATCGCTTCTAAACGACCCAAATCGATGGTAAATGATGTATAAACATATTCTAGGACGATTTTGGGTCCAAAGAAGCGGTTAAAAAATTTTTATTGGTCAAAAATGGGTCGAAACCAAGTCGCAAAAATGTAAAGGGGTATACCTTCAAAAATTGTCGAAAATTAAAAGTCGCCAAAATCGCTTCTAACTGGTCCAAATCGATGGTAAATGGAAAAGAATCGAAAAAAATGGATTACAGTTTAAATTACGAACACGAATCTCATTTAAATAATCGTAATTCGAGAGAGTCCCTAAATTCTCACCGTAAGTATCTTGTTCAAAGAAGCCCGAGCACTTCATCAACGGAGACATCATAAATCAAATTAGCAGAGCGCAGTGACATTGTCCTTAGGAATTCGACGAAAAGCAAGAACATTAAGCGGTTAAGGGAACTAGCGAAACTCATGTTCTTCCTGTAGTAGATTTCGTGGGCCGCTTCGAGAATATACGGAGTAAGGATCGACTTTGACACAGGCCGACACGCCCGTTTCTTTGTTGGTAACAATGAAAGTCGACTCCGTACGCTGGTATCAAGGAAACGGCCCCCGAAGAGGAGCACGTGTGCAATCGTTCCGCATACTGCATAGGGTTTCAAGGGAGTCGATGATTTTTGCGGTCGGCCTCAAAGGCCCCGAAAGGGACCGAAACAAGATGAGCCTGGCGCCATGTCGTTGCGTGGGTGACACGTGATACGTCTGCAGGGGTGTGAACCATGTACTTCAACCACGAAACCTACTTCATCCAACGGACCTTTTTTCTTTTCCGTCTCCTTGGCCCTTCGAGAATGGCTAATGACGCGTGGAGGAAGGAAGACTGGCTCCTGTGCCATGCCATTCCACATATTTTCGAAAGATTCTTAAGGAAACGCAAGTAGAGAAGGAATATGCTTGCTCGACCTTGTAAACGGAACACCCCTGCGCACCCCGATTTGAGTTCTATGGGTTGTTACTCTTCAGCTGTTTTTTATTGACTGTTTTATTCTCGAGATAAATGGAAGTACGTTTGTGTGACGAAGGCATATTAATAATTAAGAAATAATGATATTCTTAATCGTATGATAAATATGTAATAGTGTAATAATATATTTATCACATAACTGACAAATATCATTTTGTAAGGTACCACTAGAATAATAATAAGAAAGTACTGTTACATAAGATTTTGTTTTGAGTTATATCTCTAATATTTATTCCTGATTAAATTTGTATCTGCAAATCTCGATCTTTTAGCCCCAGAAAAATGTAGTTCTTCAACGTAAATTAGAACGATTCGATGAGTCATTATTAATATAGAAATACTTCACTTGCACTGTACCCTCAATAGATAAGAGAAAGAGTATTATTTATATATTTATATACGTATCGGTTCACGTCTTCGCGTATTGCGTCCTCCTATTTCTAGGAAATATATTAAGGTCACACTAAATATAAAGGTACATCCATTGCAAGATAAGCACTTCAATGAACACGGAAAATAATTGTCAATTAGCGATACCGATTACTATCATCAACCGGTAGAATTTCAGTGAAGTAGCTACCAAGTGAGGCGGTATACTTTGCTCGTAGAACTAGAAAGCGATTATCACCCCCTCGGCTCGTTACTTCACCCCAATGCGAGAGTATCATCTCGTAGCAAATCTCCGTAAAACAGATTTGACAAGGTACTTTCCTCGGACAATGCCAGTACGAACCCCCTCGGAACACAATTGATCGTCTATCAATGAACTCCATTTATCTTCCCGACGAGCAGATAATAATTCTCTTCCTGTTCACGATCTACCCTGACCCAGGTGCGCGATGTATGAGATGTTACTCGGTACATATTTAGTTTGTAATAATATTCATCACTTTTCGGTAAAATCGTATACCGGTGAATAATATACATAGAAAGGTTCAAAGGTTTCCGGTCGGAAGTTGCAGATTGATTATATAATAAATACGCGCCGATAAGGCATTTATTTATAGTCATATTAGTTTTTAGTGAATACTTTGAACCCTTTGTACCCGTGGCGACTCCCAGTCGCCACTCAGTTTATTGTCGCTACCGGGCAGTGACATTAAGATTTATTCTAGTTGTTTATTGTTATTGGATTTTAAATAAGCACCTACGATGTGATAATATTAATGTTGCTTTGGGTTGCGGCGATAAGTGTAAATAATAATAGTATTAATAAGTGTAAATAAAAATAGTAATTGCATTCTGAAATCTAATATTATCATTGTAATGTTACATAAATAATACTACATAAAAACCGCCTCCTACACTTTTAGTACACGTAAGAAAACACTCGGCTATCAGTCGGATTATCGCCGAATCTCCCCCAATTTATCCGAGCGTTCAGAGCCTCCCCCGAAGAGGGCATAAATAAAGGAGGCAAATAAAAATGAAGAAGAAGATTCTTGAAAGGAAGAAGGTAGGGGTGGAAGGTGGAGGGTGGGTGTAAGAAACGAGGAGGAGACACCTCGACTGACCATAAATCCCGAGTGTCACGTGGCGTCGAGTTGCGGGTCTCTGAAGGAGCCATTACTTTCGTACCATCCCCCCGAGGACCCAGGGAACCCGAAGGAGGGAGTAAAAATGGCGCAATAAAATCGTCCCTCTGACGTGTACGTAGCCTATGTACACATAATGCTGTGTGTCCCTTTCACGTGTAGGTGTATATATACAACCCCTCTACATAACCCTCGACGTCGAGAATAGAACGAGGAGGGGGGCTTCGAGCGGGGATGAAGGAGGCAACCCTGCCGTCGGTACGATGGAAAGAGTGCCCAGGAATCAGGTTCGGGGGTTGGGATGGAGAACGGAGTTTCGCGTAACGAAGGTAATTTCATTCTTCGTAAGGAAGGTTAGACTTCACGGAGCGAAGGGTGAGAACTGCTAGAAACGGAACGGGGGCTGGTGAAGAGGGGTAGAAACCTACAGAGGAAAAAAGGGGTGAGTGCTGTCATGCGGAGGAACGACCAGGCGACTGCCGACGAGAATGAGAAAGAGATATAGTCATGAGGGTGACGAGGAAGAATAGTCTATTCTAGTTGCGGAATGAAAAGAGAGGGTAGACTGTGTCGTGTTTCTACAGCTAAAAAGAGACTTGCAGAATAACAAACTACGGGGGAAAATGGAGGGAAACCCTTCGAGGGGTGCACCGGGAGGCTCGTGTATGTTCGTCGAGGATTCGCGGAGGACATCGTAGGTGGTTGGTTGGGTTATCGCTCGTAGAAAGAATAGATATACGCCTTATTATGTCCCAGCGGGACACCTAACCGGAGGATTTCAAAGGATACCAACTTGCCACGGTCTACCGGCGGCCGTGTGAGAAACAAACCAGTTGAATTAACTTTTCAGTGACGCGGGAGGGAAAAAAAGAAGACTCGACACCCCCGAGGGCTACAATGAAGTTTCGTCTTCGAAATCAAGGTGTGGAGGTTTTTATGTGAAGGTGGAGACGTGGTGAATTATACTATGATATCTAACAATTATATGTCTTCGGGTTCATTTTGAATAAAGGATCTCAATTATGTTTCATCCAAATTTAAAACTGGTTATTATCAACTACAAAGTAAATCTACCCAGCCTCCAATATGTATTCTATATTTAGTATAATTGCAAGTTATAAAAACGACAGAGTGTTGTAAGATTAGTATGCAATGCAAGCCTATCTAAAAAATATTAGAATATATTCAAAATATATGAAAATCTTGAGAACCAATGCTTTTCGAATAAAATCAATTTAAGATAGAAAACAAATGCACTTCATTGGAAGTACAAACCATTGAATTTTTTTATAATCAGTAACCGCGTATAAAATATAATGATGATAGAATACGTAGAATTACAATTAATAAGAACGATCGAACATAATTTTGAGACAAATCCAAATAACCGAATCATTGCGATTCCTCGACGGTGTAAAGAAATATTATTGTCCGAATACATTAAACTACAGAATCTACTCACAATATTATAACCTGTTTTTTATTCGAATTTTTAATAGTCTAAGAATTAAGCTCGTAATAACTAGCGCGAATTTCCGACAAGTAAGGGAAACTTCAAAGACGAAGCAATATAACGGGAGTACCGAATGAGTTGGTGAATTTTGATGTGTTTATACATCGGTGGGGGCTCGATGACCGGGCAATAATTATAAACGATTCAGGGTGCAAAATCGACACGGTTCATGTAATATACTGAGAACCCTCTGACGCAACTCCACGTGTATTTATAAACACACGTCACCCTGCATTAACCGACGGTGCACCTTTTGTGGATGACGAATGTGGAGGCCACACAAAACGTAATACCTGAACCCTGGGTTCGGTTGATCCCCATCCAGGAAGAACACTCGTTGAGTGCCTGATTTCTCCCGGTTAACACGTGGACCTAATACGATCACTTCCGCTATTTATGTTAAATAAGACTCGTATAACGGTGGCTGATCTTTTTCTATATCCACGAAACCACGATCAACGAAGTGCGATTCAATTCAACGAAGAGGGTCGGGATTCGGGATTGAAATGTTTACGGTGGATTTCGACCGGAAGATACATTGTTATGTTAAATGTGATGTGCACGTTATTGGGTTATCGATGGATAATTAGTTTGGATCTTTTACCGCCTACTGTGTGTTCATGGACATATTTTATCTTAATTAATAGTAGCGCAATTTAATATCTGTTGTATTATTAATTATTTCATGTATTAAGCTACAATTCCATGTATTTTATTCAATGCTAGGTTGGGCCGTAAAATTTGTGAACTCGGACAAATATTTTCTTCTAATTGGTAGTAATATGTAATATGTAATTCGATAATTATAATATTGCTAATTATACTATAATTGTATGATTATTCTATTATTATTGACCGACACTTTTCAAGACTAAATATTTATTACATAGGCTTACAAAAAAGTTGCAGTTGACTTTCAAGAAGAGGAAACTGGGTGACGAAAAAACTGAATTCCAATATCACAAAAGCCATACAAAGCAACAATTATTCAATTTTCCAAATCACTGGCCAGCCATCCATCACTAAAGAAACGTCCATAAATTCAAAGCCCAGTAAAAACCAAAATAATCTTCGCATGAATATCTCTGAAATTTGAACTCGGATGCAAAGAGACCAGGGAATTTGCACAGCGGAATAACTCGGTGGGTTTCGACGTATAATTTTCTAATGTGTTTGCGCGAATTCCCGATTCGGGGCTAGGGTGGATCCAAAAAGGGTGCGTGGGAGGGAGGGGGTGGGTTGAGGTGCAGGGGTTGTTTATTCGATTGATCGCGACGGGGTTGGATTGAGGGGTTGAAGTCGATGGCCAGTCAGCGGTGAACTAATGCGCGCCGTTGGTGCTCGGTGCACGCGCTAATTGATTGATTACGCGGCCAAATATTATGCTCATTTTCCATGCAAACATTTTCCCTCGCCGGTGGAAATCTGGCGCGGCTTTGCTCGGCCGCTTTGCCGCTTCGTACCGCTGCCCTTCTCGAGCGTAAAGAAAAACAACCACCGCGATATAAAGCTGACACAATTTTTGTTGCCGGCGCCGATTCTGTGTAAATGCAGCCTGACAAACAAACCGCTCGATCGGAACAGCTTGCAGTTTTCTATCGCGTAAGCTCTTTTTTTTCGTTCAAACACAAGCGGCTCTTTTGACGACGCACTCCGACGGTTTGGGATCCACATCCTTTGCCTGCGCTTCTATTAGGATGTTATTTATTGTTTTATTTCTTAACCGTGTTTAAATGAACGTTGCTTTGACGCTGCGAGCCTCTATGCGTTTCAGGAATGTTAAACTATGGTTTCCTACATTTCCGAGATTTTTATAGCAGTTTGTAGAGAAATGCAAATGATTGATAGTGATGAAAAATTGGGTTCAGGGCATGTTCTGTCATTATTTCACATATTCTTTCCCAAACATAAACTAATACAAGCCTTTCACTATTCCACGAATACTCCAACAACAATAATCAACATACCTCATCAAAATTTCATTCCTTTACATTTTCAAACAAGTACAAAACAGAGTGGTTATCAAGTATGTTCAATAATTACTTAAGAACAGGATGTTCTGCCTTAAAGAATTATATTCCAGTAGATTCCTTCCACTCTCACGAAGTACTTTCGCAACTCACGCAAACTTGTTACATTGCACGGCAGAAGCCTCATCGACAACAACAACAGAATAAGGGGATGGAGGCATCAACGTTGGCTTCATCTTTTTACCGCGATCTTAAGTGAATCTTGAGGAAAGAAGCGTGGAATCCCGGCGCAGATCGAAGTGGCTCTTTCTAAGGGTGGAATCGCGGGCTAGGATTGAAAATCCCATAGAGCGAGGCAACGCAATCGGTCACGAAGAAGAGGGTCGGTACTTGAAGAGGACGGCAGCTCCGATTTTATCCCCGGGCACCAGTAGTCGGGCGTCCCACCCCAATTAGGGAGGAACTTCGCCGACATTCTCCTCTCTCTTTCTCACCCTGGTTCAACCTCGTCATCTTCCTCGACCACCCTTTTCCACTATTTCCCTTTCCAACCCCCTTTCTCCCTCTCTCCCTCTCTGTCCCACCTAGCAACGTCCCTTTCCACTTACGCCACGGTGACGTCGACGCTCTCGATTTCACCTAAAGCCGACGCTAACGAGCACATGGAAGTCACGTGGAAATACGTGGGTGCACGCTACCAGAGGGAGGAAACAGACGAGGAGAGATATATCGAGATCCGTGGAGGAAGTTGAGTGCGAAAGAGGGAGAGAGAGAGAGAGGGAGCGATAGGGAGAGAGAGTGAGGGGGAGGGGAGTCAGGTATTCGTCGTTCCCGTGGAAAAGCCACGACAGTCACGTGGATCTGACAGGTGAGCCGCATTGCGACTTTTATCCGACATTGTATTTGTTTCCGGCTAATAAGACTGGCTTGTTGCTACGTTGAAAGAATCTCGTGCCATGGGAATTCTATGGATTTCGGTTTAACTGGTTCATTCTATTCTGTTCGGTTCACGTGATACTGTTCAATGTCGGTTTCATTATTACTGGGGTATCTTACTTTTTGTTATTCGAGTTCGCAGTGTTTTGTTATTAAGGTCTGTTTTTTAGGGTACATGGTAATATTACGGGATACTAGGTTGTTATACGAATACCATGCTCCTTGTTATTATTTTTAAATGAAGGTTTTATTCGCTGAGATTATTATTGCAAAGTTCGGAGTTCAGGTGGCAATTATGGTGGGTCTGATATTAATGTTATTGCTAAGAAGATTATAAATCACTGGTAGTTCCGTGGCGGGTTGTAATTGGGAATAATATGTGGAATGGCGATAGAGAAAATAATAATTAGAGATAATGTGGGGCCGAGAGAGAATTGTTTTACATGGATACACAATGGTTTAAATCAATTATTAGCTGCAAAGATTCAAGTCGTTCTTAAGTACAACAATTAGTCCACATTAATTAATAATGCAGCTAATAATTCCAAAACTCGAACAGAACTCAAACTAAAAAAGAAAACAGTTTACTAATCCCTTCTCCGCGAACACTTTCCTTCGAGAACAGTCATGTAAGAAACACGCGTAAAACCGAGCGTTTAAGTTGCACCCTCTCTAATTCAAATAAATCCCTTCACGCAATTATGCCAGCATGGGTCACAATAGGCGCTAATTGAAGGAGTCAGGGATCAGGAGTCGTGACGCAAGGACACGCAGGATGTTAAGGATAAAAAAACGAGAAGGCAGGGTGCGACAGGGTGTCTGGTAAGAAGAACTGATTGCGACGGCTATAAATTCGCCTGATGTCTTCATGTAACAACGATCGAAATCGGGGAAGGGTTGGTACCGGGATAAATGCAGGAAACTCGCATTAAAACCGAAGGGTGGCATAATGTATCTTTGATTCTGTCCTCCGATAACGGATGCGGAATAAACAGACGCATTTTCTCTCGATTTAATGGCCTACGAGGAGGTATGTGCAATTTGGATAACGAGTCTGATTTCGCTGTTGACGATATGGGGAATATATTTTCTATGGGGGTTTGTAGTTTTATTTCTCGTCTTTGTACGGGTGGTGGAATGTGTTTTTTGTGGATATTGAATGTAATAGAACATGCGGTTGTAATAAGCTATAATAATAATATCTTATTATTATAATATGCTATTAATATATAGGTACTAGATGTAGGAATTAATTCTTTCCAAATGGATTCACATAATCAGCATAGCCATTTAAATCGAAATATTCTCCTGTTCTTTTAAAATCTCCCAGAGAAATGGCAAAAGGTCATCAACAATAATCGAAATTATTTCGATGATCGATCTGTTTCTAATATAATAACGATATGGGGAATATATTTGATATGGGGTTTATAGTTTTTATGTGTACGGACCTGAAATAATTTTCTAGTGGATGTTGAATATAATAGAATATGCTGAAATAATAAATTTAAAACATAATAATATGCTGTATATGTGTAGTTCGGACCTTTGAAGTCAGTCCTAATTAACACCTGAGACGATAGGAAGTCGGTTATTTTCTAATATTTTTTATCACGAAATCATTATCAATTTCTATATGTAGTATATAATGTATAAGGTATGCTAGGATTTAGTTGTATAACGTTTGTTGTATAATCGATATTAGACGTTTATATACCTAAATCATAGAATACTAAATACGATCGTTTAATTATAGACTGTCACTTATATATAAGGCTATATAAGTGACAATCTGCCATATAACTATTTTATAGTTAATATTATAACCATTTTATTATTCTCCATCAATAAAGTATAAGCGTAGTAGGTACCTGTAAAGGCTAAACATTAAATAAATGACATTTTGCAAATTATAAATTATTTATCCACCATCGATGGTCATATGAAGCGGTATGCGAAGACAGAATCAAATATGATCAATTCTATTAAAATATCTTGTACCATTATTCCATTAAATATTGGAATTTTAAATCGTAGACTTAAAACTACTTCGATACGCAGCTCAAAATATGTTGAAATATTCGGTGTATTTATAACACGCATTTAGATGTACGTCAAACAGATACGCAAACCTGATTGCGACGAACACTGTGTTTACGTTTTTTTTTCAATTCAGACACTTCGAGCGAAGCATATCTGTTATGTCTCTATCCTTTTTCACGTAACAAGGATACTCCTCGCCAGATTGAAATATACGCAGCATTGTCGTCATAAATCGATACAAAGAAACTAAGAATACGACTTACCAAATACCGCCGTAGAAGATGCCCCGAGTCTTCCAGGATTTCCCGGGCTCCGAAAAATGACCGTCAATATTTAATGGGAAGAAATCTTCGACATCTAAGCTCGATCGTTTCGAAGCCTCGAATTCCATTAAAATTTCACACACATACAAAATTCACACACAGAATGTAGAACTTGACAGATTGTACCACGTAGCATGATTATATTATTATGAAAATGTTGATACATTTATTAGCATTCCTCGCATTTAAGTTATAACTCGTAATGTTCATTTTATGTATTCATTGTTCAGTCATTTTTACTTCACATACGATAACGCACGAACTGTAGAAGCCGTGAAAATCCATCTCCTGTTGTCCAGGTTTTACAAACGTAAGACGCAGATTCACGTTTCACGTGAAAAATGTATTCATTTTGATTAATTGCGACCGAACATTGTTATTAATGATGAAATAGTGTCTCTAGTATCAAGTATGATACATAAAGAGCGAAGTAATATGATCTAAGAATCAGGTTATGTTACGTGCTCGATTTCGGATGCAATAAATTGTTCGGATCAAGCGAGTTCCATTGAAAATATGTCATCACCGCGAAGATACGTGTCACTACTTTAAGTTGTGACACTAATTAACAATGATATTAACAAATTACTCACGTAATATACGGAAAAACCAGGAACAACGACACCCACTTTCGTTAACCTCCTTCAACGACGTACGTCTCAATATGCGGCGCGCGGGAAAGGGCAGGGCGTCCGAGGAGCACATTGTAAGCGCAAGTGACAACGCATGAACTTAATTTAAAAGTGTACATACGGTGTACCTTAAAGTGATTAGACAAGGATAGGCTATACGAGATTGATAAACGACTGGTAGACGGGCAATTATTAATATCGGATCGTAATATAATATCGTATTTTAGTTAAATTATAAATATTGAAATTTGCAGTACAGCTTTTCATTCGCTGTAAATGCGCAATGAGTATTATATGACACTACGTTAAATATAATAGTCGATTGGTCATTCAAATTATTGCTTAGTAATAATATATATTTTATGTATATTTCTAATATCATGAAATTCCGAGAGTTTAAACATATAAATATGTAGAGATACTACAAACAAGTATGCTGATTTAATCAATATAATTGTATATAATCAATATACACATGTAATATATAATAAAATATATATTTGGAGGGTTCATATATATGTGAGTAATTATTGCATATCCTTGATATTAATGATACTATGCTTGCTTAATATCCATTGATATCAATAAATGTAATTGTTCAAATTACCTTTGCCTGTTACTTTTATCCTCCGTCAAAATATACTTGTCAGCTCCACATACATTTTTATTTCGACGATAAAAAAGGGAACAACTTTCGCCGTTTTATGTTATACTACAATATTCTACCATTCCACAAAACCTTATAAAAATATAAATACAATGGCCAACAAAAAAAAACCCCACCATAAATCTCAATCATGAAACCACCACGCGTATTCAGTGAATCCAATGAATTACCAATACGTGGGTCAAAATTCGTCAGAAAATAACCAGTCCAATAACCAGAAACCCCTTGACACTGTTCGACGATGCTCATTTTGGATCCCTCTCGACGTGGAACAGATTTCGGGGATACTCGTCGTCCATGCGAGAAGGACGTGGTAGCCATGGCTTTATTTATCTATTACACGGGTCTCGAATCGAGATCGGTAGGATTAGCGTGAGATAAAAGAGGAGGAGGGGTTAAACAAACGAGGACAGAGCGATCAGGGAGAGAGAGCATATGTTACGGGGTTTTCTTATGACCCCTCCTGGGGGTTGCGGGTAGAGTGGGCTACCCCCCAATTACCGGGCACCCCTCTGGCCTCTTCTTCAAGGGAGCTCTCCCTCTGTTAGACAGCATCGACCCTCCAGAAAGTACTTCATTACGCAGACAGCCGTGTTGACTTGTATTGTGCCAGTGCTTCGAGAGGGAGGCCCCTTCAAATAATATCTGTGACGAATCGCTTGCACTTCGCTCTCACTCCTTCAAACCCCCCTCTGCCTTCTTCCTCTTCTTTGGACCGATGAATCCGGTTGATCCGCACAGACGTTGATATTTCTTTTTTTTCCTTCAAGATGTATATATGTATATGTATGTGCACACTCATCCCTTCTCTCTTACACCTTCCCACCTTTCTCTCTCGATCTTGCATTCTACCCCTCTTTGCATCCCCGGAGAACAAAGAGATCGCAGATCGCAAGGGTGGATCACCTGCTGCAAATGCGTCCTGAGTGTCCTGGGGTTGTTTAGGGTTTGTGCAGGCTTATGGTAAACAATTTATGACGTGTCATACAGGGATTCACATAATAATATGCATCACCATCATCTCCGTCGGAATTAAAATGTCGATAAAATATTTCATTATTTGCTACAATTTCTACATCTATTATACATGCGATGTGCGTTGTTTGCGAGACATAAATAATTTTTTCATAATTTGACAGTTTTATAAACTGAACAATCAATCGGTCTTAAGTAGCTGGCTGCCACTGTATATCACGCGCGAGAAGATCAAAAGATCTCGAAGTCAGAACACTGTGTTCGAAGGGGTAGATTTAAACCGAACTCACCACCTGCTCCACTTCGGAACAGAAAACGGTTGTCGTGGAGTAAATTCTCGATGTCAAAACGAGCTTTTTTTATCAGGAGATTGAATTACGTGTCTCCTCGCCGAGCTACTGTTTTGGAGATCGGAAACGATCGGTTTTAACGGGACACCCCGATGAGAACGATATGCGCCCTGCCAACCAACCAAATAATACCACCCTTATGTATCCAATAACACCACCACCCGGCTAAGTATTTCATCAAACACATTTTAATCTGTCGAATAAATACTACGCGATGAGGGGTGCTGCCGTTTGTTTAAGATGAACCCTCATGTAATCTAGATAATCGGACAAACGGCAGTGCTGCTAAGGGTGTTAACTTCGTTATGTTTGGTAACACCTTGCGGATGACACATTGTCAGGAATTCTGTTAGTTCCAGAATTTTTAATGTGCAAATTAACTCGATGACTGCCGGTCCCAAATCCGTGTTACACGATACCTCGTAATACGTAATTGCAATATTATGTGATTAATTATTTACAGCCGCGCAGGGATATATTAATAAAATGTTGGAATCATATATAATAAGTATGATATTAATTCAACATTTTTTGGAAGTGTACCGGTTAAGTGATAAATTTGCAATTTCTTCTTAGTTTAATTATTCATATTCTATTTTAAACGGCAGTTCAATTTACATCTCAATAACATCGAACTTTCGTAAAGAATTGATTATTTCAGGCAATTAAAAGTTATGTATTACGTCATAACTGGAGCAAGAAAAATCTCAGCATCCGTATGGAGCCGATGCAGGTGAGGTAGCAGGAGATACAAGCAACCCATCTGATTAATGATGCACAATCAAAGTCAACGTTCGAGGTTCAGCAGCGGGTCATAAAAGCAACGTTTAACATCGCGCAATGCCTCATCATCCTTTCGCTATAAATCAGTCTAAGCGGATCACGAATCAAAAGAATGATTTCCTTTTTTCAATCGCTAAGTCTCACAACATACATTCATAGACGTTTAACTTCCTCCAATTCTACCATATGTTTCCTATCCAAGGAAAGTGGGCCGATTTAATTCCGTCATCGTATGCCGTGTATTAAAATAACAGTTGTCGTAAAATGTAAAAAATATCTACGCTTATTTCAATCAAACTAGACGTAACACCATATCATAAAGCTATCAAGTTAACTATACAAAATTAAGCGAACTCTATCGTCAAAATATATTCGTTCTTCTTAACCCAACATCTCGAAGTCATACACTCAACATATGAAATATCATCCGAATTAAACCAAAATGCAATTAGCATCACAGAAATTACATCCTACAGAAAAAACACAATATCGATCAGTAAATAACAGTGTATTCAATGCCGCAGGGAAACAGTCACGGTTGAAGTATACGGAAAAAAATGATCAAATTTCCCGTAGGAGCGTTTCATTGTACCTCTTTGTGTCCCTTTCTCCATCCGGTAAAAACAACTCCGGAGCTTTACGATCTGTTAAATGCACCACCTGCTGGTTTATGTTGTGCAATCGGTTGGAGTTACCGGGAGGACCGATTCACGGTGATAATAACGGTCGGCACCGTCCAAGAAGATGGTCCATCCACACCGTGTGCTCGCGGTAATCACGCGGTATTGAAAGTACGCGATCGTACAATGGAAGACCGGTCCCCGGAAGAATCGGCGCTCGTCGTCGCCAGGATACCAAAATGATTAATGTGCCGAGCACCTCGCACTCTCACGTCTTAATTCCCCGGCATAATGGCCTTAACGATTATTGTGCCAGGAGCAACCTACCTAGCTGTGCTTTTCGTTCGCCGGCAGAGAAAGTCTTCGTTAGCTGCCTCTTGTCGATCGAGTACTGTTACGATCTGCACGAATGAGGATTTTCGAGGTATTCCTTGTTGTCTCTTCGAGCACTTGGTACCATGTTTGTGATAAAACGTAAAAATGCTGATAAGGGTGAGGATACTGGAAGATAAGACTGTTTATGCAAGAGTAAAGGGTTCCTCGGAAAACTTTGTTTAATTAATAATTAATTTATTATGTACTGTACTGGTAGATTATTCGATTAAAGTAGATGTCTTGTGCACATAAATATTATGTAAATATACTGGCAGTCAAATAATGAATAAACTTATTATCAAATTTATTGGCTGGTTGATTTTATGTTAGCATAATAAGAGAACAAAAGTATGAAGTCTCCAACAAATCAAACCTGCCCATTATCAGCAACCACGAACTACTCCATAATCCAGAAGCAAGTATCTTCATTAAAAAAGGAGATCCAAGCTTCTATAAACAGCAGGTTAGGAACGGTTAATAAATCTGCAGCCTTGAATTGGAACCATGAGCACGGTGGTGGTTCTATCTTCGTTTGGCGATGAAAGGTGGTCGCATTGTTGTCCGGTGAGAGGTTCACGATCGGATTTACGGGATCGAAGTATATAATGTCGGCTCTAACGAGGATAGATTAAAACGTAAGAGGCTGGACATAATCGATCGTAGAACCTAGCTGAGATCAAGGTACGAACGCAATCGCGGTTTGTCTCCCTGGTACCAGGCTTCGATCGGGTATCCTAACAAAGAACAATGGCGTACGGTGGCCACCATGGATAGTCCATCATTGTTCCTTCCTGGGAGCTCGTTTCAAGTCCACCCGGGACGTTTTGACCCCGTAGAGAGATAAGAGCAGTCGGCTCCCTTTGACTACACGCGGTGAACGAAGAATCGATGTGGATGATCGGGCATGGACCTCCAAGACAATTTAGACTGAATTACAAATGGAACCCCTTCGATTCGGTCATTTACCGGCATGGACACTTACTTGCAGGTACCGGTACCGATATTCATGGTCATCGATAAGAGATCATCCTTCAAGGAAATGCTTTCGATGTCATTTGTTTGTTCTATCGAATCTGTGGTAGAGATTTGCAGGAATACATGTCATACAAGTTGATGTAAGACATATAATATCAACGATGAATGTTGGTTCAAGAAAAACGAAAGTATATCGTTGGTTGGCTTTCTCCGAAAATGTTTGTGTTTCTCTTCGAAGTGGAGGAAGAAGTAAGAGAAAGAAGAGTCTTCGAGGTAACAGAAATCAGCGATCGTAGCTTCCGTACGCAAGATTCTTCTCTCACGACGCGGTTCTTTCGCCAGAATCTCTATCGCCTCGTCATCGTACAGGTTCTGGCAGCGATCAAGAATGACTGGCAAATCCTGGAGGATGTCAACGGGTCTCAGAAAGGTCCTCCACCGAGGCACCTCGGCGTATTAACTTCTGGCGAGAGACGGAGGAGGAGAAAAGAGTCAGTCGAGCGACGGTAGAAGCGTCATGAGTCATCATCCAGTCATCCTTAAACTGCCTTTTAATATCTCGACTGCAATCCCTGGTGACACGAAAGAAGGTGAGAGGGCACACGGTGAACGTGGAGGCGACTACCTGCTTGCTTGGCGCTTCGTATACGACGCCAAAGTCGATTCCTTACCGTCGCCTCCTCCTGAAGTAAATGAGAGGGATGAACCGGTGAATGTGAAGCCGAAGGGAAAGAAGAGGATGGAAGAAGACGGAGAAAGAAGAAAGAGAAAAGTCGGCGGTACCCGGACGGTTTAATAGTCGGAGGCTCGAAGCTATTACTCGGCGAATTCTTTCGTAGTCCTCCATCCTTCGTGTATTCCACAATCGGTTAGCAGTCATCGCTATGTCCTACCGTCCTGCCACTGACTTTCTCTTCCTCCCTCTTCGGATAATAAAATCCACGGCTAATCATACACTTACATCAGGAATGACAATCAGGGGAAATCACGTTATTAGCTTCGGTGATAATTCTTTATAAATAAACTAAACCAGCGGCTTTAGGGTCCCCTGAATTTGATATCATCTATTATGATTGAGATGATTCAAGTATATCAAAACCTACGTATTTTTATTAAAAATATATTAGCCTATTTATTCTATATCTTCGAACCACAAAGTTGCAGGGTTTCTTGAGCATTGCCGAGGCTCCTAGGAAGTGTCAGGAGACAAAGGACAATTTTTCACAGAGAAGTTTAATCCCGTAATGAAACGGAACAATAGTAGGAACAACAATAAGGACAACGCGAAGGATAACGCGCGAGATAGGATAAGGGGGAAAAGGAATCCTGCGTTTGCCTTAGGGAGGAGCGTGCAGCGCGTATATAGTAGCGACACATTAGACGTGCACACGCGATGCACCGCACTATAATTGAAGGTATCTCCGTGTATCATTACGAGGCGACCTTCCTTCCGTTCCCCGCTGATCGTTTCCACGGTGCCCGTAAATTACCAATCGCGCATTCTGGGAAACCGCGCGCCGAAGAGTGGAACGGACCTACAGCCGGCTAAGGATTTTCGGGAAAAAGGGTGCGCGCCACTTTATCTCAAGGCACGCAACCAAAGATTTCGAAGTAGGCTGCTCTTCAACGATGGACAACCGCTTCAGGGGGACTCCTCTCGATGTGATAGGTAAACAAACCAAAGGAAAGAACCACGTGAATTTGGAGTAGCACCCACGAAGAGCTCCGTTGGGTTTCCGTTGAAATTTTGACAAAATTAGCAGCGAAGGTAGAAGTCGATAGATCGACAGACTGCAACAAAGTCGGCGCGGTAAGAATAGGTTTTGGCTAAAAAATTGATGAGGCAGAACAGCATGCTTCCTGAGCTACTTTTTTTGCCATCCTGATGAAGCTTCTATGGGTTATGCTTCCTTCTGTTGCTGAGGATTTAGAGAATTCCCTGTTTGTTTCTATGGAGATTTCAATTTATATGGAGTTTCATTTAAATCATCTAAATCAAGTTTTTTAGTGCCACTACATAAACAGCATATCACTGTTTCGTTGCATGTTTACGTTGCATTCTTTCACTCTTTTTAACAGAAATACTGAAGTACTTTTATTTGATTGAAAATAATGGTGTTCTAATTGATCCTACTTTAATGCAATCCCACTCTTTCCAACAGTTTTAAGTCCATTACCTATATGTTTTAGTATGCATTCGACCTGCACCGTTCATTTAGATATTTCTCTTAAACTCTTTAACGAGGCGAGAGATCAATGAATTCTGCTCGATACAAAGTGTTTATTTGTTCATTAAACTGACATAACAACCGATCGAATAACCAAATCTCAATAACTCCTGGACTTCTCTTACTTTTAACAACGCAATTCAGTATCAGCTACTGTCACGCAAATAAAGCACCGTATAATGACACTAGTTTTTTGCTAGAACATCTTGGTGTCAAAGGGTTAACTCTTGATTATCCTGCACCGAACAGATGTGACAGTCGCACGTGGATGCCACTTGAATTATCATCATCGGCGTAAATAATAGGATAGATAGAAGCAGGTTATTTACCGTACCGATTCTTCTCGAGCCATTTAACTATGCTCGTACCTGCATCCTGCCATCAATATTATCCGTCGAAGATTCAAAGCTTGACCGTATATCGCAAGCCCACTATACAGCCACGTTGAATGTAAAATACACACATCTATACGTGTATTATATTTCTAGAGAAGTCTGTGCATACAGAGAGGACCCTATACCCCTGTCAGCATCCTCGCAAAGAGGAATATTTAGTGATAGTCGCCTGGAGCAAGAGCAACGGACGTTAACTAATACACGAAGCCGAACTCTGGGACATAGTGACGTATGGGCCTCGGTAAATAAACTATTAATATTATGGTAACGTCACGCATTCCTATCCATATTAGCTTGCTCGCCCTGGCAAGCGGTTCTTGGCGCCTCCAACCCCGGTCCGGACCAACTGAGAGTAACAGGAGGATGAAGAGGAACGAGAGAATGAGATCCTCGAAGATTTACAAGCCGTAGAACAAATACGTAAATTACGGGCCAGGGCTAATGACCATCAGTACTGAACCGCCCGATCCACTTAAATGTCCGAACGACGAATGCGACTAGGGTGCACCAATGGCTGCGTTGCTGTTCTGTTTAGTAGATATTGTGGACTTCATGTTCAAGCTGATAATCCGAGACGGTTATGATTTCTAATAATTCCCTGATCTTCGATGAAGTATCTGCTAAAAGTGGATACAAGTCATTCTTAAAGTCGGAAGATCAAGTTAGGGTCAGTTGGCGAGGATAGAGGATTCATTTCTTGGTCTCCGCAACTGGGATACGTTCCCACCGCTCGAATTAACGTACTTACTAGTAAAGGCATTATACTGATGGCAAACGGATTAAGCATTCTACATAATTAAAGACAACCAAAGGTCGAGTGAATCTTGATTCTAGGAAGAGGAATAGGAAAAGGATTCACCTGTTTCTAAAGGTACTTTTTTAACGCAGAAGAAGTGACCTCACGGTTCATCGGACGAATACCCGGGACGCTGTAAAAGTGGCATCGAACTGACTAGGAATAGCTCAGGCACCATAGAAGTTTCCAACGTGATGAGATGCGAGGCAATCAATGCACCATCAACTCGCCTCGATTTACGGCTCACATCGTCACGAGGCCTATTCCAACCTATTTCATTGGTGCACTCCTCCGATCGTTTTGCTTTAAAGGTGCCCCAACACGTCTGCCTGTCAGCCTCCCCGATTCCACTTCGGCCAACTGCCCGAAGGCTATTCTCTCCGCTAAGAATTATTTCAATTTACTATTCCAGCCCCCTCGGCCCCACCACCTCTCGTCGAGCACACTACGTCCATATCTCACCGTCCTCCTGATAGATTTACTTTCCTTTTCTTAAAAAGAATCAACGAGGAGATATGATTTATGGAGACGTGTTTATTACGGATTTCGCGGCGATTCGGGGATTACTTGAATGGTGTTCGAATAGATTGCTAATGATCTGTAAAAATTCAATTTTATAAAATATATATCGGTGGATATCATGAATCAAACTGTGCTTATTATTCCGATACCTCTCGTGGAATACTGCTTTGATTAAGACTTGTTCTCTGTGACCCGAGTTAATTTATAATTTATCATGTTCATGAATAATCGTAGGTCATTTTGTAAACTACTGTTTTATTAATAGTTGAAGGTATTTATGCGATGTTAATAATATATGCCGTATGTTAAGGTTTATAATAATCTGTTACACGTGACTGGATGACTGCCCACTGCGATTGTGCCCGATTAGGTTCATTTTGAGAAGTAAAATATAATAAAAAATATTTATGAATTCTTTCCTTTATATAATAATCTAACACTGAACGAAACTTAACAGAGCCGACTAAATTAAGAGTTTAGTATCAATTACATTTAATATCATTGATCTAAAGAAACTCGATCTACCTCTTATAATACCTCACCAGTAACTTTTCCGATAACGTAAACAAGCAATCATGTCATTTAAAAGAAACTCAGCTGTTTGGACCAGGAATTCGGTGTTAGTAAAAATGATTTGGTACCAAGGAAGTTGACCGGAACGTAAACCTAAACCTGGGCCTCGTGTACCCGGGTTCTTACGTCGTTTTAAGGTCGTTTTTACCCTTAAAACCCTCGGTCTGTTTCGAATAACTTGTGCGGTGGCGCCTTGACGCATCAATAACTAACCTCTGGCCTCGTCGACGCTGTGTGGGTGGCGTTGGATTTTTTTACATGACTGCTCGCCGGCATCGCGAGCCTGGAAACTCTGAGACCAGTAGTAATTATTACTCTGACCCTCCTCTTCCCTCTGCTCTTTTTCTTCCGCTTCTTTTCCCTCGCCGAAGTCTCTTTCTACTGCCTGCCTTTCTCTTCCTTTTCTACCTACCTACCTTCCCACCCTCCCTGTCCCCGTGTTACGCTCAGCTCGCTTAATTAAAGGGTGCGAACTCGTTGAGGATAAGCATAAGTGCACGCACGATTTTTGCTGTGATCTGATTTCGAGCAGTTTTAGTGATTTCGGACTTGTTTAAGGGTTTTAGGACTATTCTAGGAAAGTAATAAATTTATATATTGACAGAGCGGCAAATTATTGTGTTATTGACCATATACTTTACATATTTAATATGCATACAAATATATGACAAAATGATATCAAGGGAATAAGGACGATAATCAAGACAGTTTTGGAAGGACATCGTCGACCTGGATCTTCAAGCTCGCGAACACCTGACAATCTTCCAAGAACAGGTACACCGAGTTGTATTTAATTCACTGTGCACGTAGCATTTGGAAAGTCGCTACATGACTGGCTGCCGACGAATAAAAATGCTCGGGGAACCGCGAACCATTCGAGAAACGAGATGATTTATCGTATCCTCGAGACACATCGGTAAGAAATCAACAAGAGACCGGAAAGAAGGTCGAGAATGAAAAGGGAAGGGAGATAAGAAACGAGAATTTCAAAGAATACGTCTACCACTGAGTTCTGGATAGAAGGCACTTCTGACATAGGTGTCACGTGGAATATCGATTTCATATTAATTACATATATTAAACGAGCCGTTAATTATGAAAATGTGGCAACTCCATTTTTGAAGCAAAATTTGATTTCATTATACTTTGCCTTTTGTTGATACAATAAAACATCATATTAATGAAATCCAATTTTGTGTTAAAAATAAAGTTGTCCCACTTTCATAATAAATGGCTTATACAATATTATATAGGTTTTACATAGAAATCTCACCGTCTTAAGTCATCGTGTGCCTTCTTTTCAGACCCGTAGGTGCACCCGTAGCTCCAACTAAATTTACATTCTCCCTGATCCGATTTATGATCGAGTTAAATATGACTCGCTCGAAACCGAACATACGTGTAAGCGTCTCAGAAGTGTGTAATTAAGTCGGGCCTTTTTTTATCTCGTATATTCAATTGATGTAGCATGCGCGATATAAAATCGTCCGTGGAATTCGATGGGGATTGCGGATGACGTAAATTGACCGCCGTGCATTATTCCTGATTATATGAATTATTGAATTACATCGTTAACACGTCTTGCTTTACGGTGGTCCACTTTCGTGAATTAACTCCATAAGATCTAACCAGATTTTTGAAAATGTGGCCAAATAAAACAGTTTTTTCTCTTACTTCATTATTTGACTATATAATTGTTGAACATTCTTCATCATTCAATTTTAAAGTAAATGTGAAATCATCAGTATAATATTTATTTATTAGCATTCTCCCAGATCCAAGAAACTTTAAGACAGAAATTAAACATTAGAATTCTTTTGGCTACTTTTTGAACATTTCTGAAATGAGAATTCTTTCGGTCACGTGATCCACAGAAAAATATTTTTAAAATTCATTATGTTTCATTATAGCACGAGCAGTTAAAAGATACAAGGACCACTGTAATTCGCTGAAATTAAAATGTTAGTTAATGAATTCTACCGAATCGACCGAATATTTTACGGCATCGATATGCCGCGTTTAAGGGATGGGGTGATAAAAAATATATTTCGTAAGCGGACCACGTTAAAACAGTACGAGTTCCAGTGAAGGTTCCCAAAGGGGCCCATCCGAGGGGGGGCATTCGTCGAGGCTAATAATTAAAATGCATTCACCCGAGTTATAAAGCTTTAACGATGTGCGTGCGCGACTGATTTTTTTGCGAGCTATCCTCGACTTTACGATACAATTTACTGCTTATTTAATTTTACCTTCCCGTTCCATTAATATCAGTTTGTTTGCTACCGGAGGATCGCGCTCGAAGATCTTCTCTATTCTGTCTGCTTTGAGAAGTATTGTTATCCATGGAGGCTTACGATGTATATTTAAATTAGTGTACTGATAAAAAATACAGAAACACTTTTATAATACTAGGTGCCCAAGAAAATTCGTGCGGTTTTTGTTGTCCAATTATAAGACGCAATTTTATGCTGAATTAACAACTTTTCTAGTGGCAAATATTCCACTTGATATTCTATGATCCTTTCCCAAGGTAACGCAAGTTTTAAAATTTCATTTTGGTAAGAATTTAGGTTTGCGTTATTAAAAGATCACAACACTCTTCTTTTTACTTCTTCTTCGTATCTGAAGTTTCTGTTTGCTATGTATAGTATGTATATTTAATATGTAATGTACGTAAGTAATTGGACGATCGAAATTCCACGTGGAATTTATATCACGGGTGCCTTCTTTCCAGAAGCCACGAGTATGTGTAACCTGGAGAACAACACCACATATGGTTTCGTATCCGGCATGAATGGGTCGTGGCGCTAGCAAGCTTTTTGTCACCGTGGAAGAAGCGGAACCATTTATCTCGGGTGACCCTACTACGGGCATACTAAGCAGCCTCTTAATCAGTCAATGATTTTTCTGACACCCTTCCTAAGTGAGGGGTGACTGGAAAACATATCCCTTGAATTGATTTAACCTCTTAAAAGGTCGCTTGATTTTAGAAAAACGTATCACAGGTATTCTTCGGGGGAAAACTTCTACTCCTGCGTTTATGATGAGAAATGAAATACAAGGAAAGAATTCAAGATGAAATTATACAAGCGGTGCTATGGAAAAAAATGGGTAACTCAGTTCTTTTGACCCTAAATCGTCGTAGAATATGTTTATATATAATTTACCATCGATTTGGGTCGTTTAGAAGCGAATTTGGCGACTTTTAATTTTTGAAGATTTTTTCGACTTGGATTCGACCCATTTTTGACCAATAAACATTTTTTAACCGCTTCTTTCAACCCAAAATCGTCCTAGAATATGTTTATACATCATATAGCATCGATTGGGGTCGTTTAGAAGCAATTTTGTCGACTTTTAATTTTTGACAATTTTCGAAGGTATACCCCTTTACATTTTTTCGATTTTGTGTCAACCCATTTTTTGCCTCAAAAAAATTCCTTTTCGAAATCATATTGCAGCAAATGAACAATTCCTCACAAATACCTATCATGAACATACGTTCCACTAAATATATCAAATACTGAATTATCTCACAAACAGTTGAATACCGTAAAGAATTACATTCGGCGCACCTGTATAAAGTCTCAAAGCTAAAGTATTCTAATTAATGTTTCCTTCTTATCATCATATCAAGCTGATATCACAGAGATTATCCTCGAAGATGATCAACATCAAGTATAAGTGAGAGAGCCTTTAATCATCTACTTATTTACAGGCGTACTTTCAAGTTCCCGAAGGAAAGGGCCGTGGATAGGACTCGAAAGGGTCGACTTCCCGCGGTGTCGCCATAAGGACGATGATAAAGATGGAGTTGATACTCACGGCTAGACTGGGAATCAAGGAGGTGGACGTCGAGAACGCGGAGTTTCCAGCATTACGTGTAACCGGGAAGATTTTATCTCGGCCACCGGAGCAACGACTTACAGGGACTTACAGGGACTTACAGCTACTCCGACATCGGTAGTACCTAAGATGTGAGAAATTTGGTAAGCCGAACTGCACCGTGTGAAACTCTCCTGGATGCACGAGCATAGAATATTAGAAATGATTTTAGTGAGACGTGGAGAGAAAGTAATTGATTTTATTACGATAGAATCACAGAGAAGTGTTCAATATATTAAAATGAAAATAGAAAACAAGTTAATTTCCTGCGATAAGAGGATACTAAGTAAGAATAATCTGATAGAAAAATGTCAAATGGAATTATTATCATTATCATAGTTAGTGATAATTATATTATCGATAAGGATTCATTTTAAGCGATGGAAGAAACGTATTTAATTAATTTCTTTAATTAAAAGAAATCTTCAAATATCGAATAAAAACCCATTGGAGATCCACTAGTTTCAATGAAAACGCTTTCCCACCAAAATTCCCAGACCTTTTCAATGGCCGTCATAAAAGTAGCCGAAAAAGCTGCATAGTCGAAACATAAAAATATTATCGCCCGGGAAAAAATCACCGTTCGGTTTTGTAGGATCGCGATAAGAAAAGAAATCCGGTCGGTGGATGACATCGGGGAGAAAATTCGAAGGTGAAGTGGAGACTGGCATGGTTATACGGGGAGAGGGACATTACCATAAAGCCAGGAATTTTACGAGAATTATGTCCGACGTCCGAATCGCGGGTAGCGCCGCGGGATACCCCGTGGTGTTCCCTGTCGTTATCAAAATTCCGTCACAATGGCCACACATCAACTCTCAGCACGGTGTGTTTCCACCGCGACCTACGCTTCTCCCAAAGAGACTCCCTTTGCTTCTTATACAAGGTGTTTTGGTTACATACAGGTTCTTTTTCTTCAACTTTCTCATCCCTTCGTGTGCTCCGCTTTACATCGTTAATATAAGCAGCATAAATATTAGAAAAATTAATATTCCTTAATATACAGGATATTTCTTATCCTTCCACGGATCGAAGTATTTTCTATTCTCTTCGTATGATCCTATTTATGTCGCTAATAAAAGTGATACAAATATTGGAAAAATGATTGCAGGGTGTTTTTGTCCTTCTACTTTCTGATCCCTTCGTGCACTCTTTTTATGTCGTTAATATAAATAGCATAAATATTAGAAAAATTAATATTGCTTTATATACAGCATATTTATTATCCTTCCACAGATCGAAGTACATTCTATATTATTAATATAACTTGTATTAATATTAAATCCATATTGGATTCGAATTAATATGGTTTGCATTCGTGCAATTTTTGCGTCCATATTACTGAATTATGATTTGTCCATTTAATTTGTGAAATCAATTTTTCCGGTTTATGGAAGACTGATGCTTCAACTGTTCTACAATGAAGTTATTTTTTCGTGAAGATTTTAAGTAATTATTCGTGTTATATATTTAATTATCGGAGCTCTGTTAATTAATATTAGACTGTACTCTCTAATTGTAAGTATAATATTTTTTCGTAGTTAAATTTGTTTAACTTAATTCATGTGTGTTAATGCACTTCCTGTAATAAGAATTATCATAAGATTCGAGCTGTAGTTCACACATGAATATAAATACATTAGTAAACCGATCGTGGGAGTAATACGGGAATCAATTTTCCTAATCTCAAACAATTTCGATAATTTAATGTTTCCTGTATTCGTTTCACGTAAATATGCGAGGTACTTGAAAGATAGGACGACGTAATTTCCACCAATCAAGAATGTGGCACTGATTCAAGGAACACAGAAGCGGAAATCGTACCGATATATCGACTTATCTATTAGGAGAGATCCGGATTATTGATACATTAGAAACCATATTTTTAAGGTCCGAGAAACGGTGAAATTTGTTTCGATTCACAGTCGCGAGTGATTATCAACTTGCCGGTTTATTTCTGGTGCACTGGGTGTCCATTTTTAATTCAATCCCGTCATTTAGAAGGAATTCAAACTAAAAATATATTCAGCTATATTTATATATTTATATGTACGTCCTTAAAAAAGAATGGTTGGAAGAAATAAATTAATCGATTTATTCATGTCTACTTTGCAACGTGAACCGCGAAAAATCGCAGAAACTGAAATGTTATAAATGTAAACGTTTTTATTAAATTCCGAGGACCCCTCATTTTGACTGCTTTGGTAAGTCTAGTGTTAATATAGTACTTTTTATCAAGTTTTGCTATTTTTATATTTGAATTCGGAATTCGAATTATCTAATATTGTTCTTTGAATATTATTTGGCAAATATTAGATATGATTGCTGTATTTGAGTGGCGTTTAGTTATTATTATTAATGAAGTTATACAAAACTTGCAATTAATTCCGAATTAATAGGACAGCGTATTTTATCTTGTTCGTTATTCGCGTTTATATTACGACCAGTAAAGCGGGAATTCGGAAATTGGGAACTATATTGAATCCCAGTTTAAATTTCGAAAATCTCGCGCAGTCCCCCCAACTTTTTGTGAAGGAATCTGCGAAACAAACGAACGAAACTGGTTCACGTTTTTCGAAGTCTAAACTAGGATTCATACCTGTACTTTAAGGTCACCAAGTATATAAAAGAAAGCACGAACTGGGAGCAAGCGTTCAGGTAGCAAAACCGGCGTGGCTGCTGCGTTTTGTCGTCCTTCGTGAGCTGTCCTCGTCATCATCTTCCTCGTCCGTCTCATCCCTCCTCACCACTCCTTCTCCCTCGTCCTTATCGTCCTTCTCCACGTTGTCTCTCACAAAGTGAGCCCGTCAGCAAATCGTACGTCGAATAACCATAAAGTCGTCGTTTTATGTTGGAATCGTATTCCAAGCTTTCTGCGGACGCACGCCGGGATTAAAGTCGTCGGTCCTTTAATCGTGCCGAAGGATATGACGTTCCCGGGACCATTCTACCGGGATGACTATATAGAAGGACGTGTATACGACACATAATGGACCCGCAAGGACTTCTCCTCTCCCTCAAAACAAAAGTTCTCCTCTCTCGGAGAACGTTAACTCGCGAATTTATGGAAGTAAATTTCGTGCAAGATATAACGGTAGAATATTGATTCATATTTAATAGAATTTCAGGAGACTTCGACCGGTGGAAGGAAACGGTGATATTTAAGAAAGTGTCATCGCTTGGATGGAATATACGAGTGAAAATCATAAAAAATAAGTGCGGCTTCTTTTATATTACTCGTGGAATATTGTGGGGGCGAATATTAGATATGATTGGTAGATTTGGGTGACGCTTAATTATTATTGTTAATGAAGCTACGAGGAACTTAGAATTAATTCGCTACTAATTGGACACGGTACTTTATCTTGTTTGTTATTTGCGGTTTATGGGATACTGGAGTTCAACATTCATTTTTAAGAATGCTATGTAATAATGAACTTAATATGTTTCTAGAGATACATATTTCATGCAATATATTTGCACAAAGATATCCAATAATTATCACGTAAAAGAACTGATAATAAATTCATTAGACTCATATTTCTATTTGCAAGTGTTTTGTTCCTTGCAAATTCCCAAAACATCTTGAAATAAATAATAAATCCTTAACGTTCAATTAATAAAAAAGATTTTCCAAAAACTATTTCCAATTAAAACTTCTTAAGAGCACCACAAGTAAGAATTCACAATAACAATTATATTTATATTCATCGTCCAACAATTATTATTAATGCCTTTCAACCAACTACCCTTATCCACAGCTTTCAGTTCTTTTTCCCATTGTACACTAAAGAGTTCTTTAACCCGTTTACCAAGAATAAATAATTAAATAAATTTCCAAGTCTCCCCTGTCTTCGTAAAAAATTCACCTTATCACCGTCTAGTTCATACTTTATCGACTTCTGTCGTTTCTTATCATAGCATCGGCTTCACAATTAACCCGCCACGATGAAGTCTTCAACTTCCGAACGAGGTCTTGATAGGCTTCATTAAGGAAGCGTAAGGGTGCGGAAACGATGCGGGGGTGGATTTGACAGGTTTCAACGGTGAAAATCGAGGACGTGTCGGAGGCTTAGACACACAAGGGAACGTTATCCTATTCGTATCCTGGCACTCGTCGAAGAGGACAAACGATGTCGTGTGCCAGGAGTTGACGGGAGCCAGCATTGTAAGCGGCATCCCTCTGATGTCGCCTTGCAATAACACACCTTTCATCACTCGCTTCTACTGTCTGACTAAACAACCATTCGACTCATAGAATACTTCCGGATAGCTTTGTTAGCCTTCGATGTGAATTCTGTTACGATAACATCGGAATTAGCTTGGGGGAGGTGGTTATTATCAGTACATTCTTGGCGGTTATTAACCCCTGGATAACTAACTCGTCAAAGTGACGATCGAAATATTCGTTGTAAACGATTCAATCATTATATTGAATTTATTCAATATCAAATGGAATTTTTTAATCTGTTCTCTTATATTCGATTGTGTCTGATCATGTCTTACCTCTTGAATTTTGAATTAGGTTTCCTGAAATTGTTATTTCTGATTCTCATTATTATCCCTTCTTCCCAAAAATAATACCTGATCATTCTTTCTTGTTATTAACCCCTCGATAACTAATTATTACATTCCATATCAAGTACAATTTTTTCATTTATTCTCTTATGTTCGATCGTGTCTGATTATGTTTTACTTCCGATCAAATATATCATTAATATTCGTCTTTCCAATATTTCTAATCTTACAATAACGATGTAAAGTGACCAATGTGTCGTAGAGCGCTTAAACAGTTTTATTTATAGACGTTACGGATGCGTGTCTCGAGGTATCGTATAACACGAATTTCGGTGGGACGTTCCACGTGTTAATGAGTGGTTGCACTTCTTTTTTTTCGCGCATAATAGGGTACCGGGATTTTCTACGCCAGGTAGCCGGCGCAAAGTGGTTATGGTCTATATCCTCTTTCAGCGTGATCCTGCGCTACGATAAAGACGGAAGCTCAAATAAATCGCGGTGCCGCCGGATGCTCAACACCGGACCTACCACTGGAAGAGTAACGAGGATTTCATTCCTTCGGGGTTACCCTGAGCAACGTGGCTGAATTGCATTTTCAACGTCATAAATATCGCGGAAACCCTGGGACAGAAGCGAGAACCAGCGAACGGAGAAAGGGGAGAGGGAGAGAGAAAAAAAGGACACGTATTTATGGCCGGGTGTACGCGTTTCCTCGCACTTCTCTCGAGTGCACGACACGCGGTTTTTCGCACAATGCAGCCGGCAAGAAAGTATCTTTACGACCGGAAAGAAAATGGACGAGGGTAGAAGGTGTAACCCTTTACGTGAACCAGAAAATCTAGCCCTCGGCATAATATCTTCTCCTCTGACAAATTTCTACTGGCTGGTGCAATAATGGAACTAATGTGAACTTCTTTGGAATGCATTCTACGTGCATCGTTGAAATGCATTTTTATGTTTCTTTGGAATATAGGAATAATTATTAATAGTATTTTAATAGAATTGGTGTGAAAATTATGTTATACATTTATGTAACTAATAAGAGTAATAATAAATTTGATGATATGTATGTACTTTTATTTGATCGAATTAAATTGATTGGATTGTTCCGAAGCTCTTGAATCAGAATAATTTAGCGAATTAAAATGATTTGAGTTTTTGTCAGAGTAGAATTTTAACGGATAATGAACTCGTGAGAGACTTTTCATTAATTTTAAATTGATTTTAAATCTTTCGATACTGATTCAATCAAATCGAAAATGGATCCAATTTAAATTGAAAATTATAATTCCTACTCAATACTAATAAAAAAATCATTTTAGATTAATTTAAGAAGTTCGATACCAATCCATTTCCAACATAAAATAATTCCAAATTAATGCAAAAATTCGAGATATAATTCATCATAATTCAAACTTAATTAAAAATGTTGTTTTCAACAGAATACTTAAAACGAACGAAAATATTCACAGCAACATAAAATGATTATAAGAAACCTTTACAATACAATTCTAGATGCCAAGTTTTTCAGCATGCAATCCAATCAATTAACACCTACTTAAAGTATTCAAAGGAATAGTTCATATCGGTTCCAAGGGAATCTTCGCATATATCATGCAGAACTTTTCGTGGCATTTAAGGCGGCTTATTATATGCGAGGATAATTAAATGGAAATCAATTATCGCGCGATTGTGTCTTGAGCAGACACCCATGTCGGCCCGCCCCAGTTACGGCTCTATCTCGAAAATCAGTGCCGAGAATACTTCGGTATTCAGCCGAGACTTCGGGTTCAAGGAGCGAAACGAAATACAAGGAATCTCCTTTCGTATTAAATACACGGCGCAAGAACTCATTCACTTAAGTTGCAACATGAATCATTTCAATATTATATCTTTTAAACATTAAGTCTCGCCGGTGAAACCAACTAGCTTGGAATACACGATGTGTAACTTACAATCTTGGACGATGGTTTTTGATTAATCATTCTATTCCATTTTCATTAATAATTATCGGAATAATTACGCTTGTTGGAAGCATTAATAGACCTTAAATCTGACAGGAACAGAAATAATATTCCGCTATAAATATTATAGTCAGAGTCACTGAAACTACGCGATAAAAATGGTTTTCAACTATGAATAATGTTCTACCGCAAATCAGTATATCGGACAGACATAAAGAACATTTGCAATGATTTTAATTCGCGAACCAAATTGGTTCATAAATATATATCAGTTGGTAACAGGTGATTCGAGTGGATAGTGAAGTTAAACGAGGTATTAATGCCAAGGCACAAACACGGTATTCACAGGGGGGTGGGGGGCGGACGACGACTATGGTTTTCTTCCAGAGTGTGAGATGCATTTTTCAGCTTCCATTTGCAGACAATCGACGCGGTAATCACGGGTTGGGCGCCGGAAGCCGAGAAGATATTCGCGCGCTCGCAATCAGATAACCTTATACTGGCATTGCCTGACCTGACTTGGTTTCTTATTCCTCTTATTCACCCCTCTTAACAATTCCCACCCCACCCCCCTTTTCGCCTCGTTACCATCATCTACTACCATCTATACACCTGATATGCCGACATAACGTGGAACAATGAGTGAGCAACTAAGCAGGGTTCGTAAAAGTGAGAAGTTCATCATACGATTTCACGTGTAGAACATCGTGGCGTGTGATATTCTATGAAGCAGTCAGGTGCTCCCAGTGTGCTAGATCCCGGATGGATTAATCGGATCCTAAAGATTGATACGGTGAAAGTTACGACTGTATCGGTTTACGCATATTAAATCACTGAAATCATCATTATTCCGGTGTTTACGTGCCGGTGGTACCGTGCCGTTCAATCTTGTCCTTTCTCACCTTTTACTTGAATGATTACATTGGAAGAGCACAATGAACATTAGGTGACTAGAATTCGAATGGTATAAGAAAGTTGTGCCGGTAGTTGAACTCCTAGTCTTCAGTCGTCAGTTCGTTATCTCGGGCTGACAATCTCCAAGGCATCATCGGTGAAAAGAGTAGAGGAGGTTTTGGTGAAATTCCTCTTTTGGTTTGGTACGAGTGGTTTGACTGTTCCAGTCGCTTCCTGAAGTTCTTGTAACGCCGATCGGCCGTTGTACCGAGACTGGGGCCCGGAAGATCACCGGGTATACGTCTCCCGCGGGGAAACGCACCATTTATCCATGTCAGCCTCATTCACTAACACCGGTTCGCGGGGCCCCATCCGCAATCTACGATCCTTACCCACGTGACGGTGCCGCACATAAATATACTTGATGCACGCGCACACGCACTCCGTCTTCTTTCTTGCTTCTTTTCTGCAACCTTTTTTTCCTTCCCTTCTCCTCGTCCCTCTCCCACAATATCTCCTTGAATCGTTATCCGCTCTTTCTCGCGGCACTGTAATGCAAGATGCAAGCTCGAGCAATGTAGAAATGCACGTAACACTCGAGACTGCGTGGAACACACGTTCTACTCCGAAGGCAGATGTGTGCGTACATGAAATGTGTAATATCGCGTTTGTGGGCCGAACTTTTATATCCTATTACGATTGTGTTTGTGTATACTGACGTAGGACACGTACATACGTGGAGGACAACACGTGGAAAGAGGTAACCGCGGCAGATTCACACTGGAATACCGGGCATCCTGCTGCTTGGGCGGCTGACGGTGGATAGACGTCGCGATAAAACGCGGTTAACACGGAAATTAACCGTTATATCTTTGCACTTATTTACTCTTACACTGGGAGATAACCTAGCGAGTCGGGCACCGTATTTTACATAATACGATCGGGGGCCCTCGCGAGACGGTGCAACGAGGTGCCCCAGGCGGCACCAAGAATCCGTTAAAATCATTCTTTGATTCTTACAGTTGCCTTACCAGATGCTACCCGTGGTTAGAATAAGATTGCAGTTCTAATGTGGAAGCAAGTGTGTCTGGAATTCACTGATTTCCCTACACTTTTCAGTTATAATATCATAAATCTGTTCATGCACTGAGGACATCAATGTTATCATTGTCAATAGGTTCAAGCTCAGTATCATATAGATAACCATCACATTACGTATGCAACTATAATAATAAATGACGGAATTGCATCAAGTAGGTCAAATTACAGAAACGTTCACTGACTATATCCCCGAATTTCCGTCATCTCCATGCAATTTCTTCATTCATATTCGAGAAGTACCCACAGAAAGGGCCGATCCAATTTAGTGGGTCGTTGGAGCATCAAAACCCATCACCTATCCCAAAAGGTGCCTCTCCTCGAGGAACCTTGGAAGATCATCCAAAAGAGCCTACAGCCTCATCCACCAGATGACTCCTATTCTCGGCACGGACCCGCTGATGCTGGGGGGATCAGTTCCATCTCGGCCCTCTCACTCTCTCCTTCCTCGCTTCCCATCAGTTTGGTGTCAGTGTGAATACAAGCGTCGACCAATCGGACGATGGCTTTATAACCGTCCGGTTTTACCATTGGCTGGAACCGGTTGGGTTTCTATCGAGCGGGCGTCGGGAGGCCGTGCCAAGCGGAGCTCACCGGCGTCACTTTGGATCTGGGGTGAGTGTACCTTCGTATTTCCCTCCAGCAGACACGAGGTGGATAGTGGAGGATAGTCGACAGACATTGAAATGAGAGGGACAGAAGCATCTAGCTTGAAGAGGTAGGGGGATAGACCTAGTACTTGTCTTCTTCTTCGTTAATATTGCTTCCAGCCGTCCCTCTGCTAGGCAGTTTCGAAAGTCCCTGATCAATATGACGGCGCATCCCCGTAGTCTTGGAACAGTACAACCTCTCGACATCCCCTCGAGTATGACCAGGGGTTACCTTGGGATATGTCCTATAGACTCCCTGTTACAACCTTCAGGATGTACCTCTCATGAAACGTCTTTCTTAAACTTCCCAACTTTCAGCAAACGGCTCACTTTTTCCTTTAAGCTACAAAGGAACTTATACTACTTATAAGTCTCCCTAAACGTAAGTAGATGAAGTCGTATTTTAAAGTATTAAACTAACCCTGAACGCTGACGTCAGACATCCACTTCCATTATGGATTTCTTCGTGGAATGTTACCCATTATATCTTGTTATTGCTCCACTTTCCATAACGGTGCTAATTGTAACATGGCGGCGGTACTAATTCGTGGAAACTCATCGGAGGCAATCACTATTATATCCAAGAGATTTGAAAGCTTGGGTCTGTCGCAAGAAGTGGCGGACCAGTGGTATAAAAGGCGCGCCACGATTTGTAGACTTCCTATGATTCTGCCACCCGCAGTTAATGAGTCTAATGGGAACTAGCAGGGCTTACTCCAGAGAAACGATCCTGTCTCATGGAGAACGATGATTTTCCACTGCACTGTGCCAAATACACGCGTACTGGTTCGCCACGTCGGCCAAATATAGTTGGCAACTCGCAAGAAGACAAACCCTGAAGAACTGGTCGCCGGGGACAATACATCTAACTGTCACTCCAGTTTTTCGATGACAATTAAAGGGCGCTCGAGTACCATCGGACACATGCCGTGAAATTGTTTCCCGGCACGATGATCAGCAACGAACATGTATATTATATGAATATCAAATAAACGTTTTAACACTACATCCATTGATAATTTACTCTTATAATTCCCTTAATCGCACGGCATTATGAATTCATATTTGATGCCAGATAAAATCTATCCTACCTGCAAATTACAACGGCAATCTTCCAATTGATTTATTTCATATATCATCATATTGCTGCTTCCGTGTGTTTCATATAATATAAACACTTCGGGGCATTTCATTTTCATGAATTCTTCCAAGTTAATCGTTTCAAAGGAACACATTCAAATATGCTGCATATAAAGACTTATATTATCTATTCCAGCCAGCAGCATTTTATCTCGCCAAAGGTGATTGTAATCATACTTGAAAAGTTTAAATCTCGCAACGATTATCAGCGCACATCATTTCAGAAATATTCAAAGCTTCCGGCGGTCCAGGAATCATTATTCACGATTAGCGGGTCCAGCGGGCCGACATCGTTTTGAAAGCACTCGCAGTGCAGTCGCGTTTCACTCTCAATTAATTTGCAATCCGTGGATCTCAATGGGGAAGAGTGCCTCTTGTAAAGAGAAATGACGTGACACGCAAATGGTTAGTCACGCGTCAGTCACGCATACAGGTACAAATTGTTACTTAAACGGGCCGTAATGTTCCGCTCGGTTGAACCGACGAAAAACGTGTTCTTGCAATGATTTTAATATCGCCGGCCGTTTGTCAGCTTGGCAGTTTCAGATATTCGAGTTTCCAAGCTACGGGGCGTGGTGCGATGCCCATTTAAATATCGGACCTGATTCCCGAACAGGCTTTATGAAAATGAAGCAGGTGCTGTTGCGAAAATCACCGGAAAAATCCAGCTTCACCGTAAAATCTATTAAACGACTCGCCTGTAATTATTTCCCGTTAATCTCTTCAGATTCGATCGCACTCGTGTTTTTATTCTGTGTTGCTATCATTGAAAATCACTGGCGATTCCAGAGACTTTCAAATATGATCAAATCGGAAGCAATGAGTCTAGATGAAGATAGTTGACATTAGAAACTTCTTCTTCGGGTGGAATTCAATCGCTGATTAGATTAATCAATAATGGTGTGTTTGGAAATGAATTCCAGGAGATCAATCACACCCTTAACAATCAACCTGAATTAATAAATAATAATAGACTATACCATAAATATCCTGATATGATTAAGAATGATGAAACATATCGCATAAATTCCACCCCTAATGGAGAATTCCGAAACAATCCCGATAAATGTCACAATAAATGTAAATCAGTTATCAAGGGCGTGCTAAAGAAGCGTAGAACAGCGTGAAGTAAACTTGATGAAATAATGTAAGAAAGTTCTCTGCGTGGCAGTAGTCAGCTTAGGAGGCCGTCGGGTTCCGGCGGCAGGCGTCGTGGAAGCTCGGCGCAAGTACAAAAGAGGACAAACTCGAATCGTCAGAAGCGACGGAGGAGGAAGTAACGATGAAAAGATCTGGATGAAGGAAGATAGAAGATACATCACGTAAAGCGCAAACGCCTGGCGTACCGACGTCTCTACCCCTCGAAACAGCCTCCGAAAACCCCACCCCGTTAGGTCGACGTCGGTACACGCGGGGTCCAACCCCTCTATTTCTGCCATGCCGACGTCCTCCCCTGGCCCTGGCTAGCCAGCCCAGGATCGTACTATTACGGCCGACGGGGAGCAGATTCCCTCGCGGCTAACTCGCGATCGTATTCCGCCAACTTTTCCACTTCCTTGTAACACGCACGCAATTTTCCCTCTTCCTGACTCTTGTCTCCTCTGTCTCCTGTCTCCGTTGTTCATGTGCCGGATGGAATCCTCCACGGTGTCCACCTGAGAAAGTGTCCGTTCCGGTTTCACGCGGGGTGTAAAACGCGATCGGAAGTCGAGTTCCTGGTACTCGTTGACTTTGAAATACCGGTGACGAAGGACGCAGAGGAAGCCGATGGTGTAGCGGAAGAGGAGGGTGTGGATGTCCTTGCAGTGAGTTTAACGGGAAGATGATGTTCGCCGGTGATTACTGGAGAGGGAAGGTGATCTGGAGATCCGTGATTGGGGATGTTCATTGATAAAGGAATTAAAGGTCACCGGGTTTCCTGCGAGAAGCTGTGAAAGGTAGAGCGGTGGTGGTTCAATGTTGGGATTGTCAACGCGCTTCAAGATGAAAAGGAAATTGGACGATCGATTATGGTGAATGATGATTGGGCTTCCTTTTTTGAAATGGTTCCTGGGGATTCAAGGAATTGTGAGATTAAAGGGTTAGGTTTCTGAGGTGCTGTTAAGGGTAGTTTTTTTAAGAGTGGTATATAGATTGTGATACTTGGCGAGTTTAACTGAACAATTATTTTAATCATGTTCATCTGGATTTAATCCGATATACTCAGGATTTTGTGTTTGTTGATAACCCGTTTTTATGCTACGATTAAGAAACGACTCAGTTTCTTCGTTTTACGTGAACTCGGTGTTGAGTTATCTAAAGGCGAGTCTGGCAATAAATAATTATTGAAGATAATTATACAGACTTAAACCTTTCAGGTTCTATTTTTTCAAATAATTAATAATATTCCGAGATTCCGCAAAAATTCTATACAGCTCTCATTCAACAATAATTCAAATAGTACCCATTCAATATTACCCAGCAAAGGTTGATCCTGATATAAAACCACATTTCGAAACTTATGAACATGAAAAACTTATAAACGCCAACAATAATCTCCTCCATACAACCGGAATATATAAATGCCAATCATCAAGTCTAATCAAAATCAAACATAAATCTAATCGAACTAAAGGAACATTAATCACAAAATCTAATATAATTTAATATCATCAAATCAGACTTCATTACATTGGATCTATATTATCCAATCATATTAAACCTACATTACAAAGATGCAGCTCAATCTAATATTATTAAATCAGGCCTACATTACCTATCATAATATTAGATTCACATCATGCCTTAATAATTATGGATCTAATAGATGATCCACTAGTATCAATCTCGATCGTCCAATTACCTTAACGATTCCGGATCCTGGAAAACCTTGGTGCTCCCGTTCAAGGCTAGGAGGAAGATTCGAAAGGTTCGAATGGAAATAATCGAGTTCGGGGAGTTCGGGGAATAAATTCGTGTTGTGTGATCCCGGCGTGGAGAATAAGCGGTGCGACGGACAGCGGCAACGGAGGCAGTAACGTCAACGGCTTCACCACCGCCGCCGGAATTCACCGGCACCTTTCCAGCTGGTTAACCGAACTCAGGTAGGTAAGAACAGAAGAGAACTGGTGATCATTAAAATTTCTTTGGATGGGGGGCTGGTGTTATAAGACCCAAGGAAGAGGCCCGATGTCACACGGCCTCAAAAGAATGGCGATCTTTTACTTCCTTTAACCTGTTATCGCTACCTGCCTCCACCAACGTTATTTTCGGTAACTCTCTCATTTAAATCACGCCCGACGTTTATGGCATTATTCTGAATACCCGATTTCAACTGTGTGATACATTTTGAATATTTTTCATTTGCTTGATGTGTTAATTTCCTAATTGGGGAGACTTTTTAAGTGAATTTGTTTGTTGTTATTGGACGAGGCTGTAGTATTAGATAAGAACTACTTTTTCCGGCACATTTAGAAATTCTTTTAAGTCGACTTTATTTGGATCATCCAAATCGTATTCTTTTTTAATTAATCGAATTTGATCCTTGTCTTTAATTGGTTATGTTACGTACATATAATTGCGTGCACTAAAAACCCGCGAAATCGGAATGAAAGTGTAACAATTGAACACATAAAATGTCATAAAAATATATGGAAAATAGTGTAACGACAAATAAATAAAAACGATATTGTAAATCAGCCTATATCTTTCACGTTGTACAAAACACTTTTCCTAATTTTTTGTAACTGGATGATATAACCAAAGCAAGATTCAAAATTGCATTAACAATTAAAATTCGTTTCGCACGAATCAATTTCGCGAATTCATTACCGAATACGTCTCTCAACAACTGCATTGCCAAGCATAATACATTTGAAATACTTTTAAGTTCAAGGCTCAAAAGAGTACCGACACACTACACAGTATCCAAAAAATACCACGCGATAATATAAAACACCCAGACACTATAAAATGGATTGAAAATGTATGTAAAGCAGTAAATAAATCAGATATTAAATCGATGGAGAATAATAAGGGAGGGGGCAGCAAAGAAAATGTTCGAAATCGTAAATCAGGTGGTAGGTTTGATTTAATAGGAGCGTGGCGGCGTGTCAGGAGGAGCGGCAGCAAAACGCCATCACCTTCGTAAACGAGGTGTACGGTGATTCCAGGCAACGTCACCTTCCATTTAACTTACGGAAATCACGTGCGGCCCGCGCTCGTAAAGGACGTTGAGTTATTGTGGCGATCCGCAAGCGTCTACTAATTAGCTCGCGGCCGATTCGAAACCGAGAGCCACAACCCCCGGGAGTCATTCATTAACGGGACAGCAGTCACGAATTGTTTTCATTCATCGGTTCTTGCCTCCGCTCCCGGGAACTGCCCTGAATGAATGCATCCAGACCTTCCGCGAGCCATTGCAACTTCCTCTCCTCCTGGAGGACCGGCAGTCCTTCAACTCGAACCCTCGTCATCGCCGGAAAAACTTGTGCCACTTACTTGGAAAAATGTAATCTTGAAATCGCGATGAGCGTTACCTGCTTTAAAGCTACTTTTACCTGTACTCGCGAAATTGTGGGAACAGATGTACCCCCGGAAATCAATAGTGTTCAGGTGCATAAATGGAAAGGATTCTTCATCCTTTCCACTCCAAGCAATTAGGGTGTGCCTTCGGTAACCAACTGCAAGGTGTTTTTTCTTAGATTTTTAAATGTCACAATGTCCACGAAAAAATATTGGCACTTTGTGGTCATCTATCATATAATATTAGATTAATATATTAATAGTAGATTTGAAACGATGGATATATTCATATACTTTATTAATTCAACTAGATTAGTACCCTAAGATACGTATCATACTAATTAAAAATATATTCTTAATTAATCATTACAGTCACACAGATTAATCTTCTCTTGATTTCCAAGTCCTTACACGCCTTTTATACGACTAATGTTTTTATGATTTTTCGTTGATATTTATGAAAGCTATATTAATATCGGTCGGTTATTAATGTTATTATAAAAATGGAAACTTTAAAAATCAGCATTAACTATTCGGACAAACCACTGTATTACTTATGTAACTCAACATTGATTGTTTCCATAAACCTTTCCATAGAATGCCTTGGCGGATGAGGCGTGTTTCTCCGAGATGTTGAAGGAAGTGGGCTGCGGAAGTAGTACACCCCCGGGCGGGGATGGTGCCGTCAATAATCGGCATGTTACCACCGGGGAGAACCACACCACTGATGGCAGCCTTGGCTGCGGGGGTTGCGGGAGAGAGATAGCCGAGAGGTGGTACTTAAGGGCTGCTGATCGTGCGTGGCATTGTGGTTGCTTACGTTGCTGCCATTGCCGGGTTCCTTTGGCTGCCGAGCTGACTTGCTTCGCGAGGGACGGCAACATTTACTGCAAAGAGGATTATTATAGGTTAGTATAACTTATTGTAAGAGGATTAGGTTGGCTCGGCGATACGCTGCACGATATCGCGAACATCGTAGCTCCTTCGGTGTATTACTACCCGAATTATTCTGGGGGTTGGTCTGCGTTGAAGAAAAGGGTTTGATGCGTTTGCGAGGTGGTGCGTGGTGTAAAATTGTTATGATAATATATTCGAGAATTATTATGTTATTAAAATCTTCTATTCCATTATATTAATAATACTCCCACAGTGAATGTTTTTGTAAAATATATACGTAACGACGAAATGGGAATATATTAATGTTTTAATGTAAGCGACGCTCAGATTTCTTAATTGGATTGCTGACAGAATGATGTACTTCTTTCATGACTGCTCGCAAAAATAATGATTCTAATAATTGTGCAAAGATTGTAAGATGTAATCGAGTTGCTCAATAGTAACAATACTGAACAGGTTACTCAAAAGTTGGATGATAATATTATATCAATATACTCACATATTTCCTTAATTTCACCAAAATTATTACTCGACCATACATACCATTCTAATTAAAAATATAACGCCAACACAGGTAACATAACTGTTACAGTCACACAAATTATTCTTATCATACTTTCCAACCTAATTTTCAAAAGTTTATTTCTTATCATCGATTAATCGTACTCAGTTTTCCATCACCGCGCGAATTCCTCGCGCAGAACTTTCATCGCTCTTCCTGTTTGCCTGGCGATGATCGCGGATAACGTAAAACAATGGGAAATCTGATAGTGCATCGTAAGATTACATTACGAATTACCAGGATGATATCCTGAATGAATGTAAGATCCGCTTTGGCCGGTACTCCACCATGGCTTCCATATGCATTCCCATTTCCCAGTATTTATTGGGGTATCCATGAATTTGCATAGGAGCGTCACTCCTCAACCCCTTCCACCCCCCTGGCTCCTTCAAAACTTCCTTTGGACCACACAAAATGTCTACTAATGGCCGGTTCTACGGCAGTGGTGGCTAGCGAGGGATCTCGTACCTTAAATTCCACACGGCTCCCGGTGATATACTCGCCGATAAAGGATGCGGTCACGATTCGCAGCAATATCTTTTCGCGGCTGGTCACACTCCCCCCCTCTTCAGGTTACCGATCGAAACCCAGAGGAAGGTATATTGGGTGCCTTCCTCTTCGGATTATTCTTTTATACGGCTATTTCCGTTCGTTTGTCCTTAGCCGCTCGGCTACCGGCGAGTGATCGTAATTGCGATATTCATCGTAATTAATTTCCTCTTTCGTGACTGTTCCCCGGGTCGTTCGTCTTACTTCCTCCTCTTCAACCACACACACACCCCCGCCCCTCCACCGCCCTCTTCAGCCAACGTGTTAAGTAGATTTCAATGGTTTTTTGCTTACACCATCGTCTTTTTGCATTTGAAATTTATTTACGCAACGAGCACACACTGCGCACTGACTTTCAGGGAAGTATGCATAGTTATTTATGTATATAATCATACAGTGCTTATCAAGGAAATTAGACGGCAGGGGGAAGACGGGGGGGGGGGGATTTACATTTTAACGCAATAGAGACTTCTATTTTATTACGGATTAACCGTGTTTAATACCAGGGGGCCTTCCAATGGGCAGGCGATAGTGATATGCAACTCGATTAGAGGATAATTGTTGCATGGAAATAGAATTTTACTGTACGGTTACTTCGTTTAGAATAATTGTGTAGTTCGTAATCGTTATGGTTTGTTGTTGTATGCTAATGGAATATTTATAAGTCCTGGCAGGAATCACGTGAATAATACGAAGTATAATTCTGCTTTATGTTAATAGTGCTTCTTGTTATTGCGAAGAAACCTGGTCCTTTATTATGGTATCTGAAGATTCAGTATTATGGATATTTCGTGAACGAGAAGTACATATATATATAATAATGATAACATCATAATGAATTCCGTGGTTGAAGTAAGAATTGAAATTCTGCTGCATTAAGGCGGACTTAAACTATCGGAGCTATTTATGTTGCTTAATAAAGATTGTTAATTATAATTGTTTCTTGGTTTAGTTTGAAGGAACAATTAAAGTATGTTTGATTTTAATTATCGTTACTAATGTAGTATCCTTGTTTCGCCGATTTCCATGCGGAATTAAGAATTCAATATCGCAGCACATTTCCTAAACCGGAAGTTCAGAGAACGGTGATAAAATCATAATGAATTCAAGGCTCAACGTAGCCCTTAGACTGCATTCAATGTAACCATGCATTTATGTGAAGCGATCTAATCGGTAGGTTTAATGCTGCCATTAACATCTAATCAATTTTATCTACATTATATATGTAATATATAACCTACATAATATTCGATATGTAATACTTAACATAATTAGCAATAGCGGATCGAAGTCTCACGTAACATTTTTCTGTAAGCGTCAGAACCCCTTTATTTTATAATAATTAACGATTTTCGTTGCTTTAATAATAATCCTTTGATTATTTGACACCAACATTCCCAAAACGATTTTCAAGTAAAACAAGTATTTAAAGGACAGTAATTTTTTCCAACAAAATTATATGTTTCTTGTTTCTACTACAAAGTTGTACTTTTGGTGTTTCCAGCAAGATTGCTTTCTAATGTCGACATATACATCACGAGTACGTTCTTTCCAGAAGCCAACAGTAACCGTAATAAAAAGAGAATGAAAACAGATCAATCACCGAAATGATTTCTATTATTATCGATGACCTTTTGCCACTTTTCTGGTAGCTTACGAAACAGCAGGAGAATATTTCGATTTGAATGGTTGTCCTGATTATGTGAATTTAGTCGGAAAGAATCCAATTCTACATCTAACATATACACGCGCTATAACACAACTAAGAAACTTCTCCTATTCTGTGCTGGCATGGCAAACCCGTTCAAGTAGGAAGTACTAAGAACAATGATAAAATCCTAATAGATTCAAGTGGTAACAAAGGCCAGGTTCGCATTGCGTTTATGATAAGCATTGCATTTACGTGGACTGACAATATCAGTGTAACTAAATAGGGAGTAAGGTGAGCCACTATGGTGGTTCTGGTATCCTGGAGGATGGTCGTTGGAGGTAACATTGCAGTTCAGACTGTGACACATAGGACTCGAGGCGAGGGTGAAGCATAGAAAACCGAGTGGTGTTCCTCGAGGCTGCTACGGCACCCGGTTCGTTAGAGAATAATACAACCGTCTCCCATGCAATATGCAACGTTCCATATCTGGGCCAACCCCTTTGTCTCTATCTGGGTTTCGCGCTTCGGAAACTGTAGCGTGGCAGCCGCGCCTCGATTCTGCACCAGCGATACCAGACTCCCAAGAAATCCCTCTTCCCTATCTAGCTTTATTACAAGAAAACCCTCCCCGTAACTGCTGCCAGAACTGCATTGTTCTCCGATTTTGGTTCCTGAAGATAGTCACGAATATCTCAAGATGGAGGTGCAGGGTTATTGATGAATCTGATGTGAACAGAATTTTCGATTCTTCCATTTATATTGAAGTATTCTGATTGTTTCGCAAAAATCCAGATACTGAGGCTAGAACCGTATTGTTCTCCGATTCTGGTTCCTGAATTTGACGTGACAATTTCGGATTCTTTAATTAGAGATTTTAATAAGAAATAGAAGTATCAATATTTCCCCGTTTCAGATCGGTTTTTATTAATATTTTAAATTGGTTTTGAAGCATTCCGATTTTTCTAAAAGATCCAGATACTGCCGCCAGAACCACTTTTTGTCCAATTTTAAAATGGAGGACCGAAAATACGACATATTCCTTTAATAACCGTAATATAACACTAGAACTACCGAGCACCTCGGTTATAATCCTTATCCATTTATTTACACATAAATTACGGCTGGAAGATGTAAGTTAATTAATGAACTTAACAACGTGCATTATGTACATAAAACAAAGGTATACGAACTGCCAAAAGATGCGCCACTTTATATTCGACTAATTCAGTAACAATTGAGGACCAGTTATTTTGATTACTTTGGTAGTTCTAGTGTTAATCAAATCTAATAATCATTGATAAATCCTCGATTAATTAATATCCTCAGGTTATTTGCTGTATCAAGATGTTCCGGATGTCGGGCTGGTATTTCCGCTTCGGAACTGGTGATGAGGGCAAGGGACTTGGTGTACCACGTGGCCTGTTTCACTTGCGCCTCGTGTGGCACCCCGCTGAATAAGGGCGATCATTTCGGGCAAAGGGATGGCTTGGTCTACTGTAGGTGAGAAACACGAGACCGATTATTACCATCCTTCCAAAGGCCGTCTCTTTGTTATCAACGAGTTTGATGACGAGAGTGACAGAAACACGAGGCGCGTCGTCCTAGGACACTTATTATCCTTTATCCTCCGGAGTAATGACAGCCCTTCGTCGCGAGGATCTCGTCCTTTCAATCGAGCCGTGTTCGACGTGCGTTCTCGTAAACGAAAAGACGTCGCGGTACTGTTTCCGCTGATGGATCGATGCCGGTTTTTCTCCACTTTTTTTTACCACTCTTTATCGCTGTCTTCTGATTGCCAGGGATAATATAACAAGGAGAAATTAAATAGAAATAACGAAGCTCAGAAATAACAGAACTTTAAGGAATAGTTGTCTGAATTTAATGTTGATCACTGCGGAACACGTATTTTGATTTAGATCGCGAAATCTGTTGCCTTTATTAAGTTGTTATTCTTATTATTATTATTTAATAGGAAGATAATGAAATCCATGTATAATACTATTTGTTTAGACTGTTTTTTTCTTGATAAGAAATTCATCGAAGTCGGTGAAAGATGAAGGAGACTTATATCAATATGATAAGAGAATTTTAATTATATGTGTATATTTAATATTTTGTAGTGAATTGTGCTCACTTTGTCAATTAAATGAGTATATTAATTAGAGCACATTAATTCGCTTTAATCTTGGTTGATGATATATGGAATAATTCAATGTCTGATATTAAAAACAATCGCACTTGTACTTGACTCTTCATCGATCCTTTCATTACATTCCATGGAATGACGACAATCTAAAATATCAGAGATACAAATATAAAAAGACATCAATCAATTCCAATTAAGATTCCATTCGGATTCCAAGAATCCCGGTTATAAAGGGATGAAAGTGGTCCAAGCATAATCAGAAAGATCGATCCATCCGGCGGAAACGAGGGTGCCCAACGATCTGTCTTCTCTCGCGAGCGCGGCAGGATAAAAAAAAGAACTGTCTGCGCTCGAGATCGCGTTGGCTTATCCATCGAACTCGGAGGATAACGCAGGGTCGCGAATCGAATACTCGACAGCAAGGTTCACGAATGACGAGCTCGTCGATCCCAAGACCTCACTACGAGTTGCTTTGCTGTGCCGGGGATTACGGAAGTGGGGCTGGCAACGTCGAGGATATCGGTTCACCAGGGGTGTCGCCGCTTCCAGCTTATTACAGCACGGCCGAGCAAAGTCCTATCGCCTCTTCCGGTACGGTGCAGAAAGGTCGGCCGAGGAAGAGGAAGCTGTCGGAAATCACCGGTTCCGAGTTACCTGTCACGATGAGGCTCGCTGCTGGTGCACTTGGTGAGTGATCGAACTCCACTTCGACCTTCCTTTCTAACTTTCTTCTAATGTTATCTTACATGTTAGAGGTACCAGAAAGTAATCAATCATTTTTTTAGATATTTTATGAAACTCGTTATTTTTGTTCATATTAAACATTATTCTATTAGATCATCGACATCGTTATCTATGATCTTTCGTTGAGGATCTTGCAATGATAATTGCTCTTTTGAAACAATCAAATTTCGATATTTCGGAGTGAAAAAATTCTTCACTTCTAAACTGAGTCAGTTAAATCTCCCGAGTCAGTTAAAAATTACACAGGGTTTATAAAGAACGTTATAAATAAAGTATAAAATGTCGAGATTACACCGAAAGTAATTGTTTGATAAAGAATAACATAGTTTAGTATTACAAAACGATTGATCATTTTCCGGTACCCCTAATAGTATTCTTCGGGGCAATATGAAACCATCGACACAGCAAGAATCCGAAACCCCAGAATTTATCCCCAAAACTACCCCGGGATTACAGTGCTAGCATACTTTCGCCATGCGAACTAAGACGCAAACCTCTCCAAACATCAGGTTGATTCACAAATCATAAAACGCATGCAAAAACGAGCGAGCCTTTATGCAAGTTGACTTGGAGAACAGAAGGAATAAAGAATTCAGAAGAATCCAGTCTCGGCACTCTTCGGTCCGAGGATGCAAATACGTGTAATTGGCAGTGGTGAAACAGTGTAGAACGCGGGAGAGGTATAGAAAGGGGGTGCGCCAGAGGTATAATTGGGCCGTATGGTAAACGGGGTTGAGCTTTCAAACATCGGTCTTAAAACCATGGGAACACGTGGTGTACTATTCGCGATCTCACCCACACCATTCCTTTTCTTCTCTCTTTATACATATATATTTCCGGGTACCTCTCAGCCCCTCGCCCCCGCCACTTCCACGTGTTCTTGGATGGAGCAGGTTTGCCGGGGGAGTTGCATTATTTGCCGAGCAATGAGCACAATGGCTCGTTCCTTCGGTGTGCAAACATTTGCCTGGAGCTTTCGAGAATCGCGGACCGCGAATCGGCTGGAGATTGTTCGCACTTGCCTCGTTAACCAGCCTTGTTCTCATCGACACACGGAATTCTTTAATAAAACTTGCCCCGCTCATGCACCTCTCTAATTGATCCTTTGATTAAGCGAACCCTCCCCAACCCCACCTCCTTCATCCACCGAACTACTTGGAGAATTCTTTGTCTCTATTAACGCGATACTCCGTCAAACGATTATGCTGTTTCACAGGAGCTCTGAATACTATGTTTGTTAATCAATTGTTCTACTCGAAAATGTCAGACTCGATTCTTAATTCGCGAGCTCTTTAATTCGTCGACACCGTAATTGCGGTATTTTGAAATAATAATTATTTAATGGTTGGTAAATTATTATGTTTTTGGTTGATGATTAATGGGACAATAATTTGTTGGAAAAACCAACTGTCGGAATATCTGTCTTGTAACTATCATCTTAATACATTTTCTACAAAGAGACATTTTAGTTCTTTTATTTGGACTTCAATCTTTAAATATCCTTCCCGATTATGAACGATACGAACTCGAGCTTAATCGTGTAATGATCCAATAACCTAATAATCATATGTGATACTAAAATTGGTCGAAAACCGCACCAAGCAATAAATTCATTTAACCCATTCGGAAGACACGATTGTTTGTCGAACAAGTCGTACCTTTTATTCCTGGAGTATCAAGAATCGTATTTGTTTTACGAGCTCGGGGAACGATCGAAAGAACCAACCCCCGGCGCACCGAGCCGCGTCCGGATCGTCAGCCGTTGCCACATGACTCCCAGTTATTTTATAATCGACGTGCGATCAGCGAGAGGATCACTCTCGGACTACCGGTTGGAATTTACGACCAACAGCCATAAAATCATCCATGAACTTGTATGCCGGAGAAACTCTTCGGGTTCCCTCGGGGTGGGAACCAGCCGACCGGCGAAGCTGCCCTTTTATTGTCTTTATATATAATTGGGACACTTTTTGCTTCGATCCTTGGGATTTCAAACTATTCCGTCTCGACGTCCCTCGCCGCGTTCGATGAATCCTTCGAATTGCGACGGTTCTAGTGATGGCTCCAATGTTTCTGTGATTCTCTCCTTCATTTAGTTATTATTCCTCATTTGGCATCGATGACAAGGATCATTTTATTGCTGATTTATTATTTCACCCTCCATAATCCGAATTTTTGTATATGAATTAACAATGATGTCGCTGAGAAATGTAAAATATAAAACATTCTAAGGTGACGGATACTCGAATAGGATCTGATAATATTACAAGTATACTCATTAGTGACATTACCATAATATATTGGCAGAATCCATAGCCGAAAAGGAACACAATAGTGCAACAAATATAATGTACTCTATGATTTGAAATTCACATGGCGTTATAGAAGGTTAATGCGAATTATTAGTGGAATTAGATTAGTGCCAATAAAGCTAGGTTTTAATGTTTAGATGATGCGCGAGGTTGTTTTCGAAGTAATTCGCTTTGATACAATATTTTCTGTATACAATTATTAATAACCGGGTTTAATATTAAGCCAGCAATTCTTTATACGAAGGATCACGATGAATATGCTGTACAACAAGTTTAATGTCTTATTATGCAACTTGGATCAATTCGAATGGTTTTCTTGTCGATTTTTCCATCGGAGGGAACGAGTGGCAGGAAGGATACTTGATTTAACCGATTTCACCAGGCGATCGGTTCAAGCGAAATCGTCCGGAGTCGAAGGGAGCAGAGGAAAGGATAGATCCCGTGGACAGTGACAGATGGGTATCGGTGCCGAGATGCATCGATTGGCCGATCTGCCCGGAAAAGAATGCTGCTGTGGCCAATGCGTGGCCACTGCCAGCAGAATGGCCGGCGGAACACTATAATGCCGCCTGCCTGAGTTTCTTCTGCTCCCTGGACGGCCCTCTTTTGCTTCGGCAGACCTTGCTGAACCACCACTGCAATTTCGGCTTCTAACCTGCCCTGACAAATTGTAATCTCATTCTTGAACCGCTAAATCCTCCTACTACAACATACTCAAACCGAAGGTCATCCAAGGTGGATGCTTTTAATTGCTGGGCCCTTAAACGGTTCAATGGCAGCACTTTCTTTGGCAACAGAGTCCTGTGTTTAAGGGATGATGTTATCGGGTGGTGCGAGATGTGGAAGTCATATTGAAGGCATTCTTCTTTGGGGTTAAAGGATGTAAACCAAGAAGGACTCTGATTTTTGAGTCGTTTTGGTAAATGATAGAAAACATTGTTTTGTGGTGGGAAATAGACTTGGTCCATCAGAAACTCATCTGAGTTAGATGCTGTGCTTTGCAATTATTCTTAGAGGATGAAACCGCGAGAGTTAGACTGATCTAGTTTCTTATCATTGATGTAATCGGTGCATTCAGTAATGATTAGTACCCGATGCGGAAAGTAGATTAAATATGAACCTGGTGGTTTCTGTGGTGCTCTTATTGGCAGTTGAAACTAATCTCCATAGAAAGCTTAAAGTTTTTTATATGAATTCAATTTGTAGATTGAATATGTTCCAACTGTAACCTAATCTGGATGAAGAAACACGACAGATATTTCAATCCAATTGTGTTTCGGATGTTCCATTCCATTCAATGTCCGAAACGTCGAAAGATCATCAGAATTCTGAACCCGGTGGTCGGAGCTGATCGGGTTCCTGGAACAAGGCCAGGCGAAACGACAATTCGTGCTCGCTCGCGGAATTGTAACTGTGCTTTCCCAGCTGTCAGCAGAAAACAAAAATCGGTGTCGTTCACCCCGGCAACAAAACGAATTCCTCTCCCGGTGTGGCCGTCCGCGAAAGCGGTTCTTCTCCCTTCTGGATCGCGAACCAGAAGACCATCGTCCGCAGGGAATGGAAGTTCGGGACAATAAACAGTAATGGCGGATACGTGCTTGGGGATTTACTTCTGGAATTCCCCCAATCCCCGTCCCTCCCCTTGGTGCACCACCGAGCATCCATGGAACCCGTTCTTTCTCTCGATTGAATTCAATGGTTACCCTCGTCGTCTTATTTATTGGATGCGTTGGTTCGCTCCGCCAGCGCGCAACAACTGCAACTCGCAACGGCACGGAAACCTCGCTCCGTCCTTCCATTCCTCCTTTATCTCCCTTGGTACTACCAACCCTACGCTCCTACAAATCCATCGCGATATTCGACCAATCCTGATTTACATTTAGTCCGATGGAAAGTTAAGAATTGATCTGTCAGTAGCCGCGGTTCCTTTAAGGGGATGCTGCCATTCGATTGGTACACTCGTGCACCGCAGTCATCCTATTTGAAATGATCAGTTTCTTGGACAGCCCTTTCGAGCTTCTTCAAACTAATAAGCAACTTTCAATATATCCTATGATTGGCTGAGATACGATCCTTTAAATACCAATGCATGAAGGAGATTAACTGGATCTTCATAGCATGTCAATCGATCGGGCAGTTCTTCCAAAAATATCACCTTTGTACTTTCAATTTATTATAGAACTAAAATAAATCCGCGCGACATGTTTATAATTATTACATAGATATGGGTTTGACTGTTTATTACTGACATTTATAAATATAAAAATTTATGAAAGTGATAATTATAATTTAGTTCGTAATCTTTGGGGGGTTGAATTAACTCGTCATCTCCGGTTAACAGGTTAAGGTACGGGGTAGTTGTAGGTTTAAAATGATAGCAAATGAGGATAAAAAAATAAGGTGGCAACTGAAAAACTGTTGGAAAGGCAACATTGAATCCTTTCACCACCGATGCTGCTTTCTCGTATATCAATTAATGGATCAACAGTATTCAGAAACGATCGGCAAGGAATTCGCTCATTTACCATCGAGCCTTTGATATCACTCGATCGACGCTTCGTTTTTTCCGCTAACCGTCTCGTATTTTTTTTTTCTTCCGGTGCAACTGGGGTACTTTCGCACATTCTGCCGGCCGATCAGATTAAGAAATCTTTGCAATAGGTAGGCGAGAGACCGCGTTCTGTGCGCAACATACACGCGTGGATTCTTTTAATCACTTTTAACAAACCACCCCCTTCGCGACCGATAGATTTTGGCGGGCGATTAAATTTCAAAAAATCAAAAATCAAATTAGCATCTTAAATTTGTCGCCGTTCATTAACAACCCCTATTAATTATAACAACAATTTCCCATTAAATTACTGAAGTTATCAGCTATTATAGCTATTACAGCCATTTATGAGATAATTTATTGTTTCTGATATTTCTCATTCCAATCAATAGGCAGATTAATAATTGAATAGAATAAATGAAATATGATGCGATGATTGATCGATTCCTTAATCTCGTTACGTGTTTCATTATCTACTAAATCTTTGTAATATATTAATATTATTTCTTTGTATCAATACTTGTATAGTTCATCGTACAGTAATCCACGAATTTGTGATGAACTTTTAAGATTGTGATAAATTAAGTTTTTTATGTGTACGATAGAAAGTAATCGAGTTTTTGGGTCCGATCATTCAACGAGGAAGGGAAAGAAAGCATTTCGTTGTCGTTATCATTGTTGCAGAATTGCTCCATCCTACTGAATTATCATCGTCCATGGAATCCCTCGCTGCATACGATGCATCTGTCGGTTCACCGGGTCCCGTGCATCAGAGTCAACGTACGAAACGTATGAGGACCAGTTTCAAACATCATCAGTTGCGAACTATGAAGAATTATTTTGCAATCAACCAGAACCCGGACGCCAAGGACCTCAAGCAATTGGCGCAGAAGACGGGGTTGTCGAAGAGGGTGCTTCAGGTAGAGAAAGAAATATTTCTTATGAACCCTTGCAAGCTTTTAAAGTACACTAACTCGGCTAGTATCAATATTAGAATAAATTAATGTAATGGATGTCGTCTATTGTATATTATAATTAGTATATAATATATAACGCATGTGAATGAAGAGAGATCGAAATTCGACGGATCGAAAGATCTGAATTAGGAAGATAGGAAGACTTAAATTCGGGAGACCCAGAGTCGGGCTATCTAAATTCGGGAAATCTAAATTTGAGAGATCCAAATTCAAGAAATCTAAATTCGGAAGATCTAAATTCGAGATATCCAAATTCGGGAGATCTGAATTCAAGAGACCTAAATTCGAGATATCCAAATTCGACAGATTTAAATTCAAGAGACCTAAATTCGAGAGATTTAAATTCAAGAGATCTAAATTCGAGAGACCTAAATTCGAGAGATCCAAATTCGACGGATCTAAGTTCAAGAGACCTAAATTCACGACATCCAAATTCGAGAGAACCAACTCAAGAGACCTATATTCGAAAGATCCAAATTCGACGGATCTAAATTCCAGAGACCTAAATTCGCGACATCCAAATTCGAGAGATCCAATTCCAGGGACCTAAATTCAAGAGATCCAAATTCGATACATCAAAATTCGCGAGATTTAACTTCTAAAAGATCTAAAACCGAGAGATGAAATAACTGAAATTTACGTTTATTTCTGAAACCGACACATAGGTCTGGTTCCAAAACGCACGAGCAAAATGGCGGCGGAACATGATGAGGCAGGAGGGTAACAATGCGAATAGCAACGTGGCATGTCCAGGGACACCAATCCCTTCGAAAGCAGGAGGTTCCCCAAACGTTGGTCCAGCAGCCAGCATCTTGGGGGACAGCAACAGCATGCCCTCGACTTCCATGGAGGAGCTTCACGCGCTCCATCATTTACATTCCGGAGTTTCCTCTCAAGTCTCCTTTTCCGATCTTTACTGACGACGGCTTCAGATGGAGGAAGAAGGCTTTAACAGCCTTTCCAGCCATCTTGGATGAAAAACTGAATGTCTATGGACGTCTAAGGACTCCTGTCCTTCAGGAGAAACAGGACTCTCCCGTTTTACTATCGTATTAAATATCGAATCGAAACCGAACTGAGTTTCCTGCAACCTCGCGTGTCGAAGGAATGCCGTAAAATTGTATTTTAAAGTGGACTTTAAGGTGGATTTCCTCTTCTCATCGGCAACCAATGCGAGCCGAGGATGATTGGGCGAACTTTTCGTGATCCTTCTGGTGAGTGATTGTAGACAATATTGTTTAATTAAAGCGGTTTTTGGAATATTAGAAGTTTTATAATGTCGAACGATAAGTTTTACACAGTTTTGTTAAATTGGAGCTACTCTGACGAACAGATATTTTTTAGTTAAATGTCAAATAATAAGAGCAGTGAATAATATTGAATGAAATATACTTTTAGAATTTTGGAATCGCTGATGACTTTAATGTTACGGCATCTTTGAAGCAATTAATTTATACAGAGGTATTTAGTAATTAAATACAATACACCTTTGGCTATTTAAAATTTACAATTTTCTGAATCAAAAATAGAAATAATTATAATTATGTTAAACGCATAGGTTATTACGGTCTTCGTGATTCCGAGAAATAAAATAGGAAAGCATATTTTCTTGTAGAATTATTAAAAAATATCACCAGCATAAAATTACACCTTCATCAAATATTGCAAGTCGTCAACTCAAAATGGAAACATTTCAGACTACAAAACACTTCGTGCAAATACGACGAATTACATTTAACCGATTAGTGCATTTCATTAGAAAATGCAGAAAGTGAGACTATTAATTAACCCCGTAATGCTTCTATTAAATGACTATCACATACTTATTTATTTTCCTTCGACATCCATAATCCGGAATTGAAATATCAAACACACATTATCGGGAGCGATCAACTAATTAAAATCTCTCGAAAAGAATCATCCGATAAGTGATATCAGTACTGTGAAACCAGAATGATCGCGAGAAATCGAACCCGATCAACTAAGGACTATCCATTAACTTCGATAACGTTCGGGCGGAGGATTATGTTTAAGTAATCAGTGATAATAATCATAGTTCCATGCACATCCGAATTACCAAAGGTACTAGGCGATAATTTCTGTAAGAACGTAATGTATGTGTGCGAACGATACGAAGTACAATCATAGCAAGCGATTGGTTTACAGCATGAAGATAGCCGCAGGAAAGCATCATATTTCCCGTTGAATTTGCAGATCCTGGTGTAACATTACATCGTAATATTAATATCGTTGTTACAGAGTTGAAACTGATTACCTAGCATTTTCAAGTAACTGTGTTACGGAAGTTTCTGTCTTTGTTTTATAATTAAACTTTCAATATTCACGAGGTAAAATATTAATATAAAATTGTGTTTGTTAAATTATTATATTTGAAGAAAACGGCGAAATTGTAGGTCATGAATTTTTCATTTATAACAACGATACGATGATACTAATAGAAGCGGCGGTATTAATATTAATAGTTTATATGGATAATATTAATTGCTGATTTCGAAAGCATATCGCGCGATTAATAGAATGTTATTTAAAGTGAACATTTAACAGGAAATATCTCGGTGAACGCATTTACTGCGGCTATCTTCAGATGGCAATGGAATCGTTTGCTCCGACTGTACGATTAGGGACTATCAACGAAGTGCTCCAATCCTTCCGCGGTCCCGCGATCTTAATGAACATTGTGGATAACGCGTGCAATTATATCGGAAGATTATTTCAATTGTCACCGGTAGAAACATTACACGGTGCTCTTTCGCTCTGATTTCATAATTTCCCCCTCCCTTATACAATAGTACCTCGTAGTTCGTATTTAATTCGTTCCAGAAACCAATTCGAACTATGAATCCTTCGAAGTCCGAATCAACATTTTAAATTTTAAGTTTTATAAAGTTAATAATTTAGAAAAAATTCAACAAAATCATTTCACGTTTACTTTATTAATTGTAATTATTACAACATAAGAATGGAAGTGAAGAATAATTTTTTAACAGAAAAATCAGAAAGACCAAATTATTGCTCCTGGACTACTGTTGGAACTTAGACAATTTCTTGTTTTTTCAAGGGTTTGAATTCTGGAAAGTTCGAAGTACGAGATACCACTGTATTTTTTATCGCCCCACGAGGATTGTAAAAATCGAGAAATCTAATTATGAGTCTCTTAATGAAGATCCCGTGGATCCCTTTCGACTCCGTGATTCTACGTGAGTCGCGTTAATAAGGATGCACCTTGCCATTTAGAATTGATTGTTGAATACTTGGAGCTCCGGGGATCTCAAACGAAGTACGTAGATATATTTTTCTCCATCGTTTTTTGTGGTACGGTGTCCCTTTTTAGTATGCGCCGCTTGTTTGTGAAAGGGCTTAAAACAGCGTTCCTCTCCTCGTGCCAAAAAGTAGCTAAGATACGAGTTTTTCTATGAGCCGGGCGAATCCAATTGATGGTTACAACAAATTATAATATTTTATTTATAATTAAGATATGATACTTCTGTTTCCAGGGATTTAAATTATTCTCTTTTTAAGCAATTATTGTCATACTGGATTTCAATAAGTTTTATGTACCGCGATCTTAATGGAGATCGATTATTATATTCTTTAACACTAGAATTACGAAAGCCGTCAAAATTACGGGTCCGCGGAATTTAATAAAAACGTTCAAATTTTTTCCATCAGTCCTTATTTTTAAGGACACATACGTGAATGTATTAATTCTAGTGTTAATTATTCGAGTAACTATCGATCAAATATTCTTTAATTACTCGAATAATTATCGATTTTACTAATTGGGGAATTTAATTTAATTCAATCATAATCTTTGGATTCGATCGGCGGAAAGTACTCACTTGACCACTGACGACACAATATGTATAATATATTAGTACAAGCGAAGAAGAATTAGGGCAGAAGAAGAACTCGCGGAATTTTGAACAAAGTTTCCGCGACAAGTGCGAGAAAAACTGAAAGAAGCATCAAGTACTGGATGCAGTAGTGGATGTGTGGCAAAGTGTTGGTTATGTGATGCAATAATACAGATTTTTCACTCGAAATTAACCCTTTTCAAGATTATATTCATCTTTTTGAAAATCAAATTTACCGGTGTTAAATTAATATCTTATGTTAACTTTATGCCATTTTATGTTATTGTATTTTGTGCTCAAGTATTATTACGTACATGCAACAAAGTTTTTATTTCGGATCAATAACTTTATATTGGCTTTGATTTGTATTGCAATAGCTTAAGAAAACGAATTTGTAAAAGTTTGAGTTGCAAAAGGGTGAATTTGATTTGCAACATAGTTACTTTGGAGTGCAAAAAAGGTGAACATGATTTGCCAAAGAATTAATTTGGAGTGGAAAACCTGTAGAAACGATTTTATAACGCGAAACGATACACGTCGAGCTCGAAACTGGGTCTGAACTATTTATTACGATAAACTCGTAGGAAATGTAATTCCGGAAAATTTTGAATACGAATCTAGGTAAACAGAATATGATAAAAGATGGACGACTCGCAACGTCCAAGAACCATGATTATAATATAGTGTCGAAGAACTTTAACGATTAACAAGCTAAAGTTAAATTAAGTAATTTTAAATTAAAAAAAGATTATATTGGTTCCTACGATCATTAAGCATACTGAATCACGAGAATTAAGTATAACGTAGGATTCACCGAATTGTAGAAAAGTGTAATTAAGATAACGATCATGGATCACACGATATTTTCCACACACGTCCGTCGATTTTTTCGTTTTTGGTTCCACATTTTTGCGACATGGGAGTCGATGTCGGCGATAGTTTGCATAGTTCGAATGGTGATAAAGAGTCGCATGTCAGCCATATTTAGCATAGCGATGATTTAATGTACGTCAGCGTTTTAAAGGGTGAACCAATTATGTAAAACTGTATAGATAAATAAATGTGCTACACTCGAGTGCAGCTATTGTCGTATAATAAATAGTTACGTACGTCTCGACTCGAATTTGATTTCTTTGATTGGATAACACCTTGTCGTTCCACCAAACATTTCCCCACGAGTTCCGAATATTTGTACAACTTTAAATGCAAGTTTGAAATTGTAAAATATTTATAATTTCATAATTAATGAATACTTAAAATAGTGTAATTAATATTCAAATCTATATTCTATCTGTCGATTAAAATGTAATCTTAAAATTAGACTTTTTTAAATATTCATTAATTATGTGACCATAAATATAGATTTCAAGTAGATTAATTATAATCAAAGATTTTAAGACTATTTTAATTGACAAATTAGAATATAGATACATTTAAATATATTTAGATCTTTTAAAGATCTTAACAGCAAATTTGGAAACTCATTAGATGGATCAAATCTCAATCTATTTATCCAATTTCATTAAAATAAAATCATATTTATGAGTCACCCAGTTGTCAATATATAATATAATATAACATCAACAATGTTGAATCTATATAATTTACTCGAAAACCAGAATAAAGATATGTTTGAAATAGAATTAAATATATTTAAATATATTTTAAGGGTTTAACTGCAGTATTAGAAGTCAATCTAGTTTGATCAGCTTCCAATTTCATATTTCGTTATTATAGACCTAAAATTCATCAGGTAACACATTCATGTAAAAATCACGGCTTTGTCATTAATAAATTTTGCCTATATAACAACAATTTATACACCACCCAGTTATTAAATTCACATAGAAATCATCTTCCAATAAATAAAATAGAAATTTTCCTACGCTGAGTAACATGTGCTAATTGCAAGCCTATTAAAACCACCCCTTCAACCCTAACTACAGTGTTACCTTAAAATATCTATAAACGACGAAGAACCTGCTCGAAGTGCAAACATTTCCGCCACACGTGAGTCACGGTAAGGTCTCGGTGAGGAACAAGTGCGAGTTCTAATTAGCATCAAATTAGGTATTTAAGGATTTCACGTTCGTGCGTACCAGAAGAGGGAAGAGGAGGTGGATGAGGAGGACGAGGAAAAAGGCTCAGACGACGAAGAAGGTGTGGAAGAAGAAGGAGAATGAGGAGGAGTATCAACGAGTAGATACTCGGAGTCGAAAGAAGAAGAAGAGGAAGAAAGTGGAGAGTACTAAGAAGACGAAGAAGAAGAGGAAGAAGGTATCCTACTTAGGGGTTATACCAACATAGGAAGGCCCCGTGTAAATTGTAGGCCCCGAAGTCGTATAAGTGCAACCTCGCGTTCTATAGCTGGGACCGCGTATGCCGCATATATTTTGTCGGCGCTCATATAAGTTAATTTTCAATCTATATGCTGGTTCTCGGATGGCGCGCGGCGACTCATCAACGAAATGAAGAAATTGAGACTCTCGTTAATATTTAATGAGCGAGCAGAGATACAATGGCCGCTCGTCCCTGGGGACTTCGAAATATCACCTTCACAACTATGCACATGAGTGTGTGCGTATCCTTTTTTGTGTACATATAGACAGCTTTTAAGGGACATTAAAGTGTGTTCGCCAGTTGGATGGGTCACGGGTTAGTATTTACACGATTTTGATGGTGCGCTTGATGGTGCGCCAATGCACTTGCGGGAAACCAGTCAGCTGATGCGAAGGCAATTTTTAGATATCACTTTCAGATATGTTATGCATGTGATCATCATATTCTTCGTATAGGAATTATCGGATAAAGTTAGTGATGATTTATTAGAAACAAATTTGAACAGGTGACTACCGCTTTCGCGGCAGTATGTCGTGGGAATTGTTTAAACATTTCTATATCCGTTTCCCACGATCGAACGTGATTTGCATTTCCATCCTGTCAACGATATTAAACTACTTCCGAGAACTCGACACCGATGGAGGCAATGCTGAAAGTGGATGGACACGCGTCGTTAAAGTTAATTTGCACGCGATTACACAATCGTTTACAGGTGTTTACACGGTAAAAGACACCTTCATTTATCGGTGAAAATCAGTCGACCTTTTAACACAGGTTACTGCGAGGAGATAACACTGGTGATGTTTGCTTCACCGTGTGTCGGAGAGAGGATGAAGTAACAGGTTGCCGGTGACCAGTAGTACACACGGAAACTGGTGTAGAAGGTGAACCAGCCGGGAGTGTGAGAACCAGAAGAGGAGCAAGAAGGGAGACCGTGTTCCATGACCGATCGAATTTTACGTTAATTAGGTAAGCGTCGTTAAGTCGCACGCGAGGGCGTCCAAGTGTCACGAATAATGAAGGACCTGCTCTAATGAGAAACGTGGACGTGGAAGATGACTTGCGTTTCATGATTTACAAGGCTGCAGTCACTTAGAGTCCGGATATTCTTTCGCATATTAGTTGAGCATAAAATCGAAATTTTCAAGTACACTTGATCTTTGTTGAAGTGTATTATGTTACTGCAATGAAACACTGATATCTGTTATACAGAATAATTCTGGGATAAGTAGTTAGTAAATTCGACATGCTTTGAATCGGTGGAAAAATAACTTCGTGAAGATCATTTTTACTAAAATCTCCAAGATTTTCGTGGGACACGTGAGTGCTAATAAATTTCGTAGAAACCACTCGGTCTTCTGAAACACTGCAAGAATGATCCTTAAGCGTTATTATCGAGAGCGCCCGTAATTCGTCGGACTTTCAACGAACAATTAGGAAACACACGGGTTTCAAGCGAAAAAGAGAAACGACATCCCAACCCCAAATAACCCAACAGTAAATCGTCGCGTTCCCCCTTCGGGACTGGATCACTAAAAAGAAGAGTCACATCCCGAGGTCGTCGCGAGGATCTCGGAATGGAGTTCAGTAGAAAGGATCAAGCGTCGGACGTTCCGGATGGCGGTGTGTATCCGGTGTCGAAGTGGTCAGTCACTTAAAAAGTGGACCAATTTTCAGTAATTTGTACGCGGAGTTAGCCGCGGATGTGCACGCATCGCGCGTCCGATTGCGGATTCGTGCTCCACGGGTATCCTCCCCCTCTCATCTTCGGACCTCCCTCTTCGAGGGTCTAAAAAGGACGATGAAAGGTATACGGACGTTGCGCACGAGCGCACTTGCGTGCATGTGTGGCCACCTACGGAAGGTGTAAAAGGTTGGTAAGATGATGGAGATCGAGAGAGAAGAAGGTAGAAGATCAAACGAGGGAAAGGCGAAAGAGACGAAAGAGAGGAAAAAGACGAAAGGGTGACCGGTGGCAGCTCGAAGAATACTGTTTCCAGAGGAAAGAGGAAGGTTTCGCGTCCTGAACGGATTCGGTCGATAGTCTTTTGTTCTGTCAAACGTCGGAACGTGAACCGCGCCCGGTTCCTGAAGAAGGGAGAAAGAACCTGGAAGGAAGAAAGGAGAGTCTCTGCTACCTTCCCCATTTAATGTCTCTCTCTTCTTCTAGCTCGGTGATCGGTTCGATACAACTTTCTCTATTTCTCCTTTAAGAGCGAAGGGAATCGAGAAGCAGAGACAACGGAGGAAAGAGCTTCGAGGAGTAGAGTTTTTATTGGGGCGGCTGCTCTTGCAACCAGGGTCCGGCAATCGTCTCTTGCTAACTCGATATATACATGGAAGTTTCGTGTGTTGAAACGTGTGTGTGTGAGGATGGACACACGCAAAGATGTATGGTAGCACGTATGTGCAAGAGAAGACCGCGACTCGTTTTCTGGCTGCAAGAAGGGCAGCCAGGCCAGCTGCTGCCGCTGCATCTACCGCCATTGCATTGGATGCTACGCTTCCGCCGATAGCAATGGGGACCAGGTCTCCCGTTTCTGTTTCTGTTTCTGTCTCTGCTTCTGTTTCTCTCTTTCTTTATTTCATCGGTCACTTCTTCGTCCTCTTTTTCTTACCTCCGTCCTCTCTACATTTACGATAACGCTACGTGGTATTCGATACGATTACTTTGCTTCAGCGGAAGCTGCTGGACACCGCAACGGCAGATGGCTGCCGAGAGGGTGACAGAGGCACGCGTTACTCGTGTATATTGGCCTATAAGAAAACGTATCCAACCGTTTCTTCTTTTAGTAAGCTTGGATGGACCTACCTACCGCTAATCTTCTCGGTACCAGACGTACCTCTTTGCTACCAATTAGAAAAACCGGACTATCCTGGTGTACGTCAATTTGATGCTACTACAATACGTACTGTATATCAAGAAAAAAGTTACCCCTTAATTACATGGGCAATTACGGGATCAGCTATATGGGTCAATACAATTACGTTAAATTGTGGTAAAACCTCGTGAGCTTTCACTCGCGCAAAAACAACAGGACGACAGGAGATAAGGATGAGGAGCACCTGCCAAAAGAATGTCCTACTCCGTACTGAACATGGCAAAGTGACTTCATAAAAACATCAATAAGGGATACGTAGTTTAACATCAGTGCCCTCTGACAGTATATCTTTGATCGGACCAAGGCATCGTAAAGAAAATACTACCCTACGATTCGTTGAACCATTAATCCACGGTATAGCCAGATAAGCACATTGTCTTCTTCGAAGGGAAGATAAAACAAGGGAGCCCAATAATGTAGCAAATCTTCATGTTACGGCCAATTGAAAAGAGAGGAACGAATAAAAGGGAGATCAGGATCAGTGCACCCCCTCTGATCTTTCAAGTTAACAGGCTCCGCTATTTCCATACCTTTAAGTCCGGCGAGCCGAAGAGGACATAACGTTTCTCCAAAGTTGGCAGAACTGGAAAACGTTTCTACTTGGTGGTACGTGAAACTGACACTCGGTACCAGGCCCCGATGTATACCTCGGTCGATGGGGACCAGGAGTTTATGATAGTGATAGGGAGGCCTGCAACCGCGTAGTCTCTGTCTTCATGCGATAGGCAAAGCAAAGAGAAAATAAAATAAAGAGGAGGATGCGCTCTCTTTCCTTGTGCCGGTCGAGAGAACCGATGGGATGGCCGGAGCAGATGCTGTTGCATATGGAGAACAGAAAAGGAACGAAAGATGGCCGCGGGTATCCCGGCATTGTCTACCAGAGACTCCGTTGTAAATAATGTCTCTCCATGGCGGCGAACCAGAAGGTTGGAGAGTTGGCAAACTATACAGTCTGGTTGGCCCTTGGCTCCTTCTGTCTCTTGTACTCTTACCCTTCGTTCTTCTCCTTTAAACTCTTTCTCTCCCTTTCTCCCCGATTCGGTCTCTTTTTCTCCCTTTCCAGAACCTGTCGCGCATAAACTGATTCGGTCCCGATGTCCCCTCGTACGGGACGCCCATTGGCCACCGTAGTCACGCCGTTTGCTTTGTTTCCTTTGTTGTCTTCTCTCGATCTCCCACCAACCTTTGGACCACCCTTTCCCGCGATACTCCCAAATATTTCACTAAAGTTACGTGGCATCGTGGAAACAGTTTATCGCCCGCGTAAATTCAACTTCTGAATCGGAAATCACCCCACTAAGCTTTCACCACGCTGGGGAATTTTGGTCCACGATGATTCACTCGGTGCACGATTTTCGATTATTTCGTTTTCTTTTGAAATAACCCACCAATTTTATACTTATTGCGTAATTCATTTCTGTGTCTTGAAATATATAATATATTATAGCAGATTATTACTGTACCCTATTATCATTATCCTATCAATTATTACTGTATATTGAAAATATGGCAATGCCATTTTGATAAGTTTCATTTCAAGTATTACCAATTGATTTTGAGTATTATTAATAGTGATACACTATCTGAAGTATTATATTATCTGCCTTTGACCAACATTTTGAAAGAAAAGTGTTTTCTTCTTCCATTATATTATTATATTATATTAGATTAAGGGATATCATGATTGATAACATTATCAAAGCTTCTCAAGAAGTAAATGTTCTAACATTTGAAATATCACTGCCAGACGCAGCAAAGATTGCAAATTCCCAGGGATTGCGTGATAATACTTTCACATCCAGCAAGAATGGAACTGATTATTCCCAAGCTGTCGATCGATCACGTTTTACATGTAATTCCAAGTATGACAACTAAGGCAGCAGATCTTCGGGATAACTATAGAATACACGATTACTTGCTATTCCAGAGGATATTTGCAATTGCAAGTATTATCTGGGAAATGTCAGAACACCTGCAGAATAATGCTTGAACTGTTGAGTACGTCTAAGTGTCAGCCACTTTGGCATTATGTTATATAACGAGGAAATCAATTTTATTTGCCCGTGTGGAAAAAATGTTAATCGTTATATAATCTTTCACTAATGGTTTCACGATTTTTAACCTGTATAATGTGCATTATATTATTATATTATAATGTAATACTAAACTAAATTCTTGTAATTTAAAGAATAATTTCATACAAATAGTACAAACTTCAGCCAATGCAATATTAATTCTAAATAATTGTATAAATTTAGGAAGGAAATATCGAAATAACAAGCCGTTGTCAAGTGGTTCTCGTACGTCAGTCATTACTCATATATAAATAATTGTTAAGAAAATAATGAAACAAACTAAAGAACTGCAATTTTTATTATTTTCTTATATCCAGATTTCACTTGAAATTTGTATCGTGAATTCACGGGCTTCTAAAAAATCATGGTACCGGTATAAACTAAAATAAGTAGAAGAAACGAACATAAGTCCCCCACATTACATCGAGGTTGATTATCATAAAACTTAACACACTTTGTAAAAAGGAGACAAACTTTTCCGATCAATCTTCATCATTAATTCTCAGGTTTCTAATCACACCATGTGAGATTAATAATAAAAAAATAAGTAGAATAAGCCGCTCGAACGGCATGAAAGAGAAAATAGAATCAAACACTAATTTTCATTTTTTAATATAATCACCCTTTACTTTAATACATTGATTAGAACGGCTAATTAACTTTTCCAAAAACTAGCGTCGGTTTTTGTTCTCAAAATAATCTGAAACTGCACTTTGGGCTGGAAACTTTTGGACCTTACTAGGTACATCGAGATCGGATATCATAAAATTGAACAATATTTTTAAAAAAGCCACAAATTTTTCGATGGATCTGCATCGTTAATTTTTAAGTTTCTAAACACACCACCGTAAAACGATAGGCAACAAGGTTGAAAAAACTCGGGTAGTTTTCGGTGGGTCTACCCTGTACATATATGTAAGGTGGTATCAGGGCCGTCGAAGGGCAAAGGGAGGCTGGTTGCGGCACAGTGCGAGTTCACGTTTCGCGGTCTTTTTTCTCGGATTATCCAACCGGCGCATCGCTTATTCGTGTATCGACCTTTTTCGCCTTTTTGCCCGTTTTCTCTTGGGGGCGCAGGGAGGATTCTTTGTTTGCGACGGTTTCTCCAGGAAGAGCGGAGAGCCGAGGGAGAAGATAGTGGCCATTGTGGCACGATCCGGACAAAGGTCGCTATAGCGACGGAATTCAAAGGAGCTGAAGAATGGCGGCCGATGCAAATTGAAGTTTTTTTCCCGTACGCGACTACCGTGCCCCCTCGACTTTTCGCGAATAATAGATACAGGAGTACCAGGATTGGCAACTACTGACTCGTTACGCCGACCACTTGCGTTACTATCTTCCTTTATATATTAACTTTTCATTCATCTTTTCTGTACATTAATCAAATACTAAGTCCTTTTGATTATCATGAATTACGCTTCAGAGACACTTTGTGAATATTTTTTATGTGCGACGTTGGATGAAGGACTTTGGACACCGCGATTTCGTGGGGTGGATGATAACGGTGGTAATGAGGGGCTTTAATCCTTTAGTTGTTGAAATAATATGCAAATCTTTTGAAAAGACTCGTAGCAGACATTTCGTGCAATAAATGAACACAATTTTGAATACAATTTTCGAGAATAAGAGAGACTTACTGGAATTAAAAAGCATAGTGTTTCCGTTAAATGATGAGGTACTTTGCTTTACTTAAGTCCTTACCAAACTGCATTCTAACAGAAGCTAACTTCAGAATCATCTCATAACTCTGCACTTCTTCATTGTTCATTCAGAATGCATATTAATAATTTACGAAAAACATCACCAAAAGTTAAAGCGACGATAAAAGATATCCAAACATCATCTTCACGGTTCAAAATTCAGCATAAAAATCCCCCCAAAAAAGCTTTCGAGGGGAACACATTTCGTGCGATCAACGGAGCCAATGAGAAGTGCAGCAAAGGCAAGTATAAAAATTCGTTGAAAGCAACAAGTTCGGGGCACATATTTCTGTTATCGGCGGGCAAGATGGTGGGTTGAAATTTGGTGAATGGAATCTCGTCCTAGGAGGCACCATTTATTCTGAAGTTAATTCGCTATCGTGGCTGTCGAACGTTGGCTGACAGTGGTCGAGAGATTTACTTCTGATCGGTTGATAACCCACCAGTGGCCATGTCTGCTGTGTCTACAGTGTGTTTTTCAAGCAAACTTGTATCGGACTCGAAGCTCGCCGGGCACGAGTGTACCTTTAGGCGACTCTACCTCGTAACCAGACATTGATAAATCTTTCTCATTTTTTAATCGAACCTTTATTGCTGCAAGAAACGCGAAATAAATCAACGGCACGTCATTAAACTATCGATACATGACGCGGAATATCTTCGCGTTATTTGACTCGCTTAACACGAAAATCAGATACCCTCGTGAATTCTTATCGCGAACGGTGTTCAGATCTGTTTGATATAAGAGCGACGGTGTTAACGTGATTAAAAGTAGTTTGATGAAAATGAGAGTGGGTTAGTGTTAATTAACGGCGATTGTTTATTGTCCTATTGGAGCAGTATGTGGAAAGATAGAACTGGGAAGAATTGTTTTCTTTTTGGGAGGTTAATTACTAAAGTGGACGTTAATTATCAAATAAATTCGAATTAATTATTAATTAAAATCCCAAAATTCAGCATATTAAAATCATTAGAAGTAAGTTTCATTGAAAAGCTGAATATGCAGTAAAAATAATGCAGCCAAAGAAACAGAATTCCGGGAACTGATATCAGAAATATTTACAAATTTTATTTTTATATTAATCTACTATAAGATCCTATATATCGTTGTTATACAAGTAAAATCCATTAACTAACATTTTCATGTAAAAATCACGGCCTTTCTAGTCGACGGATAATAAAAAGTAACAGCAATAAATATAAATAAAGAATCTTCGGGAAAAAATGTATTTAATGGATTTTATTTCGTCGAATAAAATCCTCCATTAATTATCATCCGCCGCAAAAAAACAGTGCAAGTTACGTTTAAAGGTAAAACAAATTTCCCCGGGATTTAAATAAATCTGGGATGCAAATGAGGCTCGTAGTTTAATGAAATATGAGGTTGGCACGAAGGATGCTCGTGCACTCGTCGATAGCGAGTACCATGTGAAAAAAAGGATCATCGCCTTTCCATTTGCAGGATCATTCCTTCGGCCGACGAGGATATCTTCGATCCAAGAAGGAAGATAATTATTCCAAGGTTCGTGTACCACAAGACAGCTTATTTCATCTCATTTCCTGTATGGAGTCAAGGAGTTTGACCTCTGCGAATGGTGGGTCATCGACGAGGGGGCTATTCATCACTAATTTCATCTCGCCTTCGTCGGCTCCTTTCCAGCCGCGGCTAAGATTTGTTTAAAACAGCTATTTGGGCCCAACCGTGGACCCACTTCGGCTTTTTAACGTGCTATAACTCAATCGAACGATGAGCTACGGGGCCCGCCCATCACACTGATTCCTTTTCCTGGGGCCTCTTCTAGTTTTCCATAGGAATGCCTCCATTTTTACTGCCATCGGTTTACCGGATGATTGCTCGTAAATTATGGCTCCTTCGTGTGATTACTTGTTTAATATTCATATTTTTAGTCTCGATGATCTTTCAATGTGTGGACATATGATATTCTATTTGATCTTGATGATTGGATTGAAGTTAATAATAATTGAGTTTTTGTAACACATAGTTTGATAATATTTATCATGCGCTTGTAAGCAATGTTCAAGTTGTTTAACGAGTTATGATGATTCTGTATTATAAATCTATTTGAATTAATTATTTAATTATTACGTATGGAAGACATTTATAGGATTCTTAAATCTTGGAAGTTTATATGAATCCAATATAAAATAATGGAATAAAATACATGCAGAATTTACAAAAATGTCAATAATTCTTTATCAACCAATAATTAAATTATCAATAAATCTGCAATTACTGGCAAGTAGATTAAACAGATCAATTTCATTAAACTAACGATTGTAATTTCGAAATAATATTCTACAAAAAGTCCTTTATAAATTTTTAAAAATATATAATTAATAATTCCATAACATTAATAATTATCAAAGAGGTGCAATATTGCAATCCTTGCTATCAACACTTTTATTAACAACATTAATGCAATTACTAACAATACTTGGTTTCATTGAATACCATAAAAAGTAAGGAACAAAAACGAGGATCTTTTTACGCTATTAGTATAAGTTCGAAGGCAAAGGGTGAAAAAGGGCCTGGAGGGTTTTTTCTATCGGTTCGAATGGTTCTCGCGCGGGGTCAGAGAGTTTAAGGTTGGGGCCCGTGATATATACCCGTCGGTTGGGCATGGCCTGGGTGCACGTAGCCCAAGAAGGGCAAAAAGGGCAGAGTCCACCTCGCACAGGCGTAGGTTTGTTTTAACAAGGCATTTAAAGCGTACTCGGTAAACATTCGACGAGAAATATTGGTTGTTTATGGCGCGGTGATTTATCACCTCGCGCGCCTCGACGGACGAAAGAAGCGAAAGAAGAAAGGAGAAAACCAGAGGTGGAGTGAAATAAGTTCAGGTATGGTTCATTTGCAGTGCGGGGGAGTTCGGGGCCCAACTGGGCCCCGAGGCGAAACTCGAACCGCAGAGTTTTAGCGCCGCTTAGAAGGACGAACGAGCCTCTCCACACTTCGGCTTTCTTGCGGCTTTGCCGGTATTTATTTCAGTGGAATAATTAATTCTCTACCGACCCTAATTATTAGGTTTATATTACCCTGCTTTTCTCCGTGTACATAATTCTTCATTATTTATATTCAAAATTGATAATCTTGTTTTTCTGATATTCCGTATCTATTGATATCCAACTATTTCGATTAATTCGAGTCTTATCTCCGGATTATTAAAAATTCCTAGTAAATCTAAAAGCTTGTTTATCAGCTTATTTGAATTCCCATTAACTTCGTTTATTAAAAAAACTGCTTATTAGATACTAAAAATTGAACAACATTTAAGTAGGTGCATTTAAGTATAATCGAAGTCAGTCATTGAATTGAATCAAATGATTGCCGTCGAAGTTGTTTACGTTACTCGGGGAAAGATATTCGATCAGGTGGCTATGAAAAAAGAATAGCACGACAGGAATCCGATCTTGTATTTCAGATGTTGCGGTAATAGCGAATGTAATAACCATATACAATTTATTGCCATTACCTTCCATTATAATTGAAAATGTGTCGAATACGACTGGCACCGGCTTCCTCGGTTATACCGTTCGCGACCCAGTTTTATAAGATCTTACTTGATATTCCAGTCATGGTGGTGTACGCATTGAAATCAAAAGAAACGAAAGAATAATTCAATTCACCCGGTCTCTTCTGAAATGTATCATTCAGTGAAACCTCACGTGATAACTCCAAGATGACGATACCGATGTACACACAACTTGGATAATGATGCACTACGGTATCGTTGCACACGCATATCGGTGTCCATACAACCAGATACATTTACTATGTATACCTTATCGGATACAAGATGAATAATCTATTTCCCTTCGGTCCTCGATTGCCTCGTTACCATTGAATTGTAACAAAGATTTGAACTCGCATTCATATATTGCAGGCACTGTCAACATTTTCTTTTGTACGCAAGAATTTAGCAGGTTTCTTAACGTGCACCTCAAGAGGAGCTACATTATTTCAATTTTCATAATATTTATTGTAATCATAGATACGGAATTCGGAGCGATTCAACTTCCCATATTTCTAACCACGGTCTCCAAGAAGCAGATCCTAAATCTTATCCTCCTCATTAACTCAAAAATACCGGACGCTACGGAACCAGAAGGAACGTCCTTATTCGCGCCACCAAATTAGGGTCTCCGGGGGCCGGAGCGAGAGCCAAATAAATTATTAGAAAACGATCGAATCCACGTTACTTCCACGAAAGGACAGGAGGAAGTATCCCAGGGGATATGTTTGCGGCACCGTACGTCCGAAAAATTTAAGGAGCTATTAAGAGGTAATCCCTCATAGCGCCGCTACTGTGGAAGATGATAATCTTACCCGGCTACCGTAACTCGGACCCTTTCTCTCTTCTCTCTTCGGGCGATGACGGGCCCATGCTAATAGATTTTACCTCATAGTCACTGAAATTTCACCGTAGGAGGTCCAACCGCTTGACACTATTAAAACCATGCGAAACAATGGCCACTGCTAACTTTTGCTGAAGCCTCTCGTCGCAGTGGGTCCCCTTCGAAGAGGGTGGGGAAGAATGTTTTAGAAATGAGGCGAACTGCTTTAACCCAGGCATTCTTAATCTTCATTAGTTCGTTTAGGATTTGCATACCAGAGGCTCGCTCGGTTATCTGATCGTAGACCACGACAACAGTTGAAGGACCCTGAGCTTTGCTCGTTGTCCTTGCTTCACTGTGTTTTCTAAGTCTGAATGAAACACGCTTCGTATCTGCGTCATCGATCCTCCGAGGGTCCTATCTTTTTTTGAACTGTCATGCTGATTATGATGTTATTTTTCTGGGACTTATAAGTTCGTAACTCTTCAGTGTACTAAAAGCCCACGCATTCGCTCAACGATTAAATCAGAATACTTAAGAATGTTGTACATTATCCACTTTCTGATGTACCAGTCTTATCAACAATGATAACACATCGACGAATAAGGGGTTCTATAAAATGCGCAACTGTTATCGGATCGACTCATCAGGACTACTTTATCGAGTTTTCTATTGTTCGCTTGATAAGAGGATTTATATTCGTGGTATTCCTAAGAAAGTTTCCCATATCTGCTTGGTTTGCAGCGATCACATCGAAGCCCTGTTCGTGCGAGTGAAAATCGTCTCGCAGGTTGCACACGTAAAATCATTGTTTTAATCCATCCGAGGTCGGCGTTCCTCCGGTGAAAGTTCTGCATACACAGTACGGTCCCCGGTTATTAGGCCCACCCAATCAGTGCTTAATCGTGACCTAACTGCCAGCGCAGACCGCGCAGTGCTTTGGGAAGCACAGCGAGCGAAGGGGGGCCAAGAAGGTCAAGCTTAGCCCTGAGACGCGGCCACGGTGAACCTCACCTTATCGCGCTCCTTCGTCCGGGTGGCCTACTCGGCCTTAATTGCGGGACCATATCACGATCCAATATGGCCGCCCACCGCGAGTATTAGACCCTATGGCGAACGTCAATGTCCGCTTTATGTAAGAAATACGGTATATCGTCGGTCGTTCAATGCAAGTCCGCATCAAGACGTCAAGGACACTGCATTGACTCAGACTCCTTACGTTTTAGTACTTAAATATGATACACTTGTCTTCATCAGAAATTCATATAAGATTTGGGTCTAAGAGATCTGATTATCGTTATGTTTCCTAAGATTCCGTTTTTAGTGATACTTGCAGAGTTAGGAAGTTCAGGTAAGGAATGTTTAATTGCCAGAAGTTAATCTTACCTTAGACTTGTCCAAGGGGGATCATAAGGTTCAGTGAACGACGACTGACACGTGATATTTCATATTTCATGTTCGCCGATCTTCAAGGACGTTCCAGTGGAAAATCGGCTTGGATCCGCGGCAAGATTCGTTCATTTATCAAACGGAGCCTCCATCGTGTAACGCCTTGAAAAATGATGCTTATCTGTGGTGGTTGGGCTCTTGGTACGCCGGTGTTCATTTTACCATTCCTTTATCAGCGATCAGTTAACCGCGAGTGTCTCAATCTGCCTTTCAGTCCATAGACAGAGGGAGAGAAAAGGGGAGAGAGAGAAAGGAAGAGAAAGGGGATTCTATCTCGTGCGGCCGAGGAGTACGTGTGACCCGTCACTTTTCCAGATCGGTAGCACCGATTCGTTTGGTCACGGAGTTTCCTCTCTTACGTTTTCTTGCTTTCTTTTCTCTTCGTCAAGTAGCCACCATTAGTCTCGCATATTCCTGATGGCATGCCGATCTGGCATAACCATTTCCCTCGACGGACGATAGCCGATCCCTCGTGAAACCAATCCGCGCCTGTCAGCATCGACGTCCTTATCGGTGACGTGATTAATTATTTTCATCGTCGAAGCGCTACTACTTGCCAACCTGCTTTCCTTCTTCCCTTTTCGTTTCATCATCCGTACCATGCTTTGTATCGTTACTTATACCGTTCCAACTATGAAAGCGCATTTCCTAATTCATTATTACGCCGATTCGGTCCATCAAAGAAGTTCGAGGAAACACCAATCGTACGAGATGGACTTATGTTTTGCATTCTTTTATCACAGCCTCTTGCATATGTCTGCTGGACGTGTATACCGCTAGTAAATCCAAGGACAAGATCTTTAATAGGTTCCAGAATTGAAACCAATATTATCCGGTTCTTCAGTATTGTTGATATTTCGAAGTAGGATTATTTCGTTCTCACTGTCAGCTCACGTTTCGATAAATTACATCGAGGACTATATTTCATCTTCATCATCGACTAATGGCATTTGATTTATAATCTCGGTCAACGAGATTCTGGCATTCTCGGTAATCCTTCTTTCCCAGGTTACAAGTGCGAAACTCGCGGTTAAGTGCGGTGTCATAGCATAGGTCTACTAGCCAATTGCAACACCTCATTGCGCCAGGACTACCGTAATGGTAGGTAGGTTGGTATAAAGTAACAATTACGTGCAGGTGTACCTTGCGTACGTACGGCAATCGGTAGCCAGCGGAATAAATTGAATTCATCTGAACATCGGTAGCCGATTGAAAAGTTAATTCGCGAGATTCTTTTGGAATACAGTTTAAACTGTCATTACGTATGTCATCACGATACCCAATGTCCAGGATAATAAGCTCCAGCTTCTTGACACCATCATTATCGGTTTCTTTTCCATGAACGGATATGAACGAGCAAAGAGCAGTCAACGGCGTACGTGAATGGGGAAATTGCAGAGATCCGATGGTCTCCATGATTATCATTAGGTATACGCAGTTGGTAATTAATATTCCACGGTATAATGAAAGAGTGTTGATTTATTAGGTTCCACGTGTGTCAAGTTTCGCGCGTGGAATTGGAAATGTTGAATAAGTGGTCGCGGATTTAATTGTTAGGTAAATATTATCGTCCCGATGTAAACGTCCTAACAAGTGTAGGATAATTAACTGGTGTTCGATAGCTATCCACCCACGCAAGGATTCCTTATATATATCCTGCAACAGTATGCAGGGCCATCTACCATCTGTCTTCAGCAAGTGGTCTGTTTAATCGGCATCGTATAATACAACACGTGCATAAAACCAACTAACAAGTTGCATGGCAAGGGATGAAGGAATACTGTTTCGATTGCCTCCAGGTGTTTAAAAGAGGTACAGATGTCCTACGATATCGCTTATCGTGATACTTAGCATCAGGACGATTTGGGGGGTGTTAACATCACTTCAAGTACGAACTCTAAGGAACATCCGGTTTCGCACTAGGTGATTGTGAAATCCGTATTACAAGTGATACTGAATCTCAGCCAGTAATCTCCGACTGGTGGTTTCGTACAGATATTAATCACAGGTGCCATTTAGATGACCAATCACGTCGGTTCATCGTTGACGTAATGAGCCCTTAAGTGTTCCTCTTCTACGCGCACGTAACTCGAACACCTGGGCTTAACAAGAATATCAAATTGGAACAGTAATTTCGAGGTGTAACAGGTACAGATGTCATCACGAACATCATCGCGGCTGTTCTGAATTCATGATAACCAGTCATCCTTTCAACTCATCACCACGGCCACGGGAACAACAACCACGACGACAACCACCACCACCACTACATCGTACCCCCGAAGCTTTCCCTGGCACACATGTACACGACGTCAAGGAATCGGTCACGACGGGAAAGAGAAAGAGAAAGAGAAAAAAGGGGGAGCCGGGTGCACAGCTGCAATTTCGCGTGCTGCACGCATGTCGAATAGCCAAGAGGGGCGATCAAGGCAAACGCACCCTGGAGGACTGGACGACGAGAACAAACTAGCCTCCGAGCATTGGTGGCCGTTCAGTTCGCTTCTCGGCGGGTTCTCAGAGAGCCGAAGAGAAGTCGCCCGGTTATGGCTACGCCTGCTACGCCAGAAGAGGCGGTTAACGAGTCTAATTAGCGACGAAAACGAAAACGAGTTTGACCCTTTTTTCTCTCTTTCTCTCCCATTCCCTATCTCCTTCCCTCCGTTTCTTTCACTTTCCTCTATCTCCCTCTTCCTTCCTGAACTCCTCTCCCTTCTGGTTCAGAGCAGTAGTCCTCAGAGTCCTCTCCCTTTCCTTTTTCCTCGGGGCAGTCGTCGAGTATCTCTCTTCCTTTCATCCTCCCGCTTACCTCCCCCTTTTTCTCCTGCTCAACCATGATCTTTCTCAGTCTTCCTTTTATCTCTCCCTCATTACATCCTTCTCTCTTTTGATCCTTCCTCTCCGAGGACTGCTGGATGGATCTCGCGCACAGCCCTACGGACCACCGGCCGTCGACTTTCTGCCTGCCACCGGTACACTTTTTTTTCATTTCTTCTCCTTCGTGGTTAAAGGAAATCAGGTCACTGGGACACGCTAAGGGAGGTCGGGAACTGATGAGACTTTAATTTGCGTGCTTGCACTGATTACGCTTAGAGACTCGGCGACCTGGCTACTTCCCTGCCAGGTTTGTCTACTCGGTAACCTGACTCGTCTTCCTTGGCTTCTTGCTTGGCCATCGTTGAAATGCAGGTTCACGTGGCAACATGGAGGACGCTCGAACCGGAGAAAAGCAGCGAAAGGTAGAAGGGAGGTATAGCACTATCATCGACGACGAACAGCGAGAGTAAGGACGGGCGGAAGAAGATGAGAGTGGCCATTAATTAAGAGGAGGATAACGACCTTTAGCTTCGTTAGTATGCCTCTGAGCGATCTCCTAAGACATTCCTTTTCTATAGTATTTCGATACTGTATTGTACGCTTCTCTCTTCATCTTCAAAGGGGAGGACTTTCAATTCGACGAAAAAAGTATCATGCCACCGAAATGGAGCAGTATACCATATTTTATATCTTAATGTAGTTCTTGGATTCTTGTTTATGATACTAAGACTATCGATGAAGCAATTTCTTTAGAGAAAATCGGTGGATTAAGAAATGCTTAGGGTTATATGTGGAAGAATATCTCGTAGAATAATTAGTATGTTAATTGTTCAATGATAAAGAATATTGTTTAGGGTGTCGATATAGTAAAGGAATGATTGTATTAACTCGTTTTATCACAGGACTTTTAGTCAGTCAATCTTGGTGCCGTGATACGGTGCAGATTCATTCACCGAACTGTTTAATTTTGGAGATAATCGGTAGGAAAGACAAAGTCGTGGACCGCATACCGCGGCAACTGTCGAGGATTCTAATCGAGATCGTACTCCGCAGTATTTTTTAGACTACCGTACGGCTTGATTGAACTTCGGTGAAAAGCATTCAATTTATACGGGAGATATCTTGATCGGAGGGCGAGCGAAGAATGTACCTTCATTAAGGCGGGTTCGACGAACACGGTTTCGCTTTCGGTTGAAACATTCAATAATAACATTTTTTCGTAGAAACCTAGGAGCCCCGGCGGAATACCTGAAAAATTTGTTTAACGACGTCGATCCCTTTGAAATAGTACTGGCAATCAAGCGCGGCTAGCAAATCACACATCTGATTTCACTCTTTAACAGTTTATCATTCATCACGTATCCTTCTATCTCGATATCGTGTCCAGGATATCAGATACGCATGCTATGATATTCTATCTCAATTCATTGATCCTTCCGACAATAAGACATGAAATTGAAAAGATAACTCTGCTTGGTACTTTAGAATATCCTCCCTAAATTCATTTTATACTTCAAAGCAATACAAACTTATTCTATTACGGTACAGGAAAGTAATTAATTGTTTTGTAGTACTTAACTCAATTATCCTCTATAAAACAATTACGCGCGATGTAACGTTGAAATGTTATACTCTATTTATAACTTGCAGGGTTTAAAAAATTCGGTGCAATTTTGAACACATTCGGGTGATTCGATAGAAATGGGCCCTTCAGAGATGTTAGAGATGTGAATTCGGGAGTGGAGAATTCTTTGCATCGAAGGATGAGAATTATATTCTTTAACGATTATCTAATAGAACAATATTTAATATGAAGCACTAAGTCGAGTTTCATAAAATATCCAAAAAATTATTGATTACTTTCCGGTGCCCCTAATACCTGAACCAAACCAGAGACCAAAAAGATCAACATCACCTTATCCAATCGTACGTAAAAAACGAGTCCATTTAACGCGTTTAAACATCAATCCATTTCCTGAGTAAATAACAGCACTCAAAAAACACGAAAGGGAAATTCACGAGCATGAAAATGTCACCAATAAATCGAGTTCCTTGGACGTGAGTGGGATTCGAGTGAATCGTTGATCTCGCGGTGAAGTCACGAGGCAGTGGAGTACTCTGGGGATTCATGCAAAGTATTCCGGGGGCCTCGCAGAAACATTGTCGGCTCGAAGCTGTCGTCGATGGTGGAGCGCTCCGTTAGTTCAAGAGCCCGTTGTGTCTGGCTAACAAGTCGACCCTCGTGGCCCCTCGAGGGTGGTCGGCCCCGGGAGGTCTCCCGATCACGCGCCCGGTATCGGCTACTCGGACACGCCCGCGCTCCGGATGGTCCGTCATCCCATCATCTACGTTCGAACTTGGACACGACACTGCCGAGTACCTTCATACCATATACATGGTACAGGTACACCAGGACCAGGTCCTTCCACCGCAAGGAGATAGGATAATGTTCCACTATTTAGACGATCCGCTTCACTTCGAAATCCTGCCAGCCACCCATGGAGAGAGGGTACCGGGAACTTCACGACAGCCTTATCATTAAATTCAGATTACAACTAGCTGGTTTGCTTTGATGTGACATGACCTGCTCTCCCACACTACTTGCGGTTCGCTACTCGGACTCATATTTTTATTACGATTTTACAAGTATGAATCCCTTGTTTACGTATTGATGACAGATCATCATTGATTACAAGTTATATATGGACATGCTAATAAAAGATAAGACACCTCCACCCTCGATTTATAAAACCAATCTCTATCCATGAATGAACCCCTCGATTCAAGAAGCACAATGAGTCCCGTTCTTCGAAGATCTCGAAAACCTGACTTCTCGAGAGACACAGAGAGTCCCCAACGCACCCTGCGCGGCCTATCAACAATGTTCTCCTTTCATCGATAAAAAAAATAAAACAAGGAAAGGGAACGTGGTTTTCCCACGTAACCCAACGAAACGAAAGAGGTAGGTTTTCTCTGGTGGAGTGGTCCGCGTGATCGCGAGTGTTCATTGTTTCAGGGGGGCACAATAATGGGCCCACGCTTGAACCGTGCAACGCAGGAGGACAAGTGTGCGAAAAGCCGAGAGGGGGGTTTCGCAAGAGGAAGAGGAGGGCGAAAAAGTGAGCGAAGGCGTAGGGGGTGCAAGGAGAATTTATCGTACAAAGAGTGCGCAAAACACACAAACAGCCGGATTGCAATAATGGATGTGCGAGCGGAGTGCGTGTTGTACAAATACGATATCGGCTCCAGGGGTACGCCGCGGGCACGTGACCCTTTCAAAAGACCCCGGAACATAACGAACACCCCCAATGGCGTAACCCCCACGGGGGGGCCACGCTCCATCCTCGTGTCCTACACCAGTTATCGGGGTTAACTTACAAGCCCACCGCTAATGCACCCCGGAATATGCTTCTTTTCGACCCCCCCTGTACCACGTTTTTTGTTCGGCTGCGTTTTTATTCTACTTCGTGGAAACGCGAATTTTGTCGATTTCGAAAGCGTATGTTAAGGAGCGTGTTTCGGAATATGAAATAAGAACAAATTTTCTTTTTTGTGATACTTAATTTTATAATATTGCATCGTGTGAATTATGGGATATCAAAATGGCTTCACTGTAATAATTAAATGGCAAGAAGAGGATATGACTTTATTCTAGAAACTGACCTTAATTGAACTTTTTTTAAGTGAATGGTATCTTTTTGATTATTTTTTTAAGTATCGACAGATTTTAAATTTAGTAACATATTTCACCGATATACTACCTATTTGTATGAATTATTTGAATAAAATTCAAGTCCATTAAAAACTTAAGAAATACATAATGAAGAAGATGCTATCAACTTGAACTACGGCGGTTACAAAGATTCATTGTTCAGCTTGAAATCTACAAGAAAGTGCAAAAAACATAAAACTCGAAGAAAAGAAAAACCTGAACTCGAACTCAATACATAAACAGAATTTCAACAAAACACACAGTGCGAGATAATTAATATTAATGAAGAACGTAAAGGGATTGGCGCTGTTCACACGCAGGCCACTTAACTTAATAAGTACGACACGCGATAGCTATTACGGTACTTATTAAAGTATACTTTACGCGAAAGTTTTTGCATTTCACGTAAATCCAATCACGTATCGGGGAGATAAATCATCGGAATAAACGATGAAAATCTGTAGCTGGATTTGCGGCGATACGTCGGAAGTCTGTTATTCAGGATACAAAACGATGCCAATTTGGAGCTCGTAAGGACACGTGTCGAAATAAACCGCGTGTCTATAATAGTCATTGAATTGTTCGAACACCCTTTGCTAGTCCTACGTGTCGCCTATAGTCACCGTGTAGTCTACCCCCATAGAAATCGAGTGCAGAAATGAAACGTGAGGTCTGCATGGTATCCACCTCTGTCAACGATACCCTGATTTCTTGGTTTCATACGACAATGACACGTGTGAGAAGCATATTAGTTTTTTTTTAGATCGAAAGAAATTAATGGTTCTTAATAATTGGAGGATTATATCGATTCGGAATCATAGATAGCTTACATTAATTTTTAATGATTGGAACATTAGATTCATTGGATATCTTATAGTGATTGTTTAATTATTGGGATATTATATTAATTCAAAAGGAAAATAAAGAATAATCATAAATTTTATATTTTAAGTTTGTCGAAAATCTTTAGTGGTTGCACTAAAATTGTAGGAAATATAATATCTCATTAAAATCGATACGAACTTGTAAAGAATAAACTAAAGATTTGGCAACAAATAAAGAAGGTTAATTTTTGGTAGAATAGATTCTATTCAATTTAACGTATAGTTTCATATTTCTACGATAATTTGCGATTAGTCGCCAATTAAATGTCAAATGGTATGATTATATTTGGTAATATGTATTTGTAAATTAATATTGTTGTATGTACTGTACATTATAATGCTGATAATAAATAATGCTCGATTAAGTGCTCTGTCAAATCTATCGATCCATCTCGAGTAAATTAATACGTGGAAGTACTTAAAGGTGACATTGAAGTACAACACTTCCGGTGTTTTCCGAAATGATTTCAATGCGTTGAGAGGAGTTGTGACAATCGAGAAATAGATTCCCATACGTCATCGTCTTTTATTTGCATAATGCCCCGTAAATTGACATGTGAAGTACGCACTTGTGTTTGACAGTTTGGCCTTCGAATAGGTTGACAGTGAGGACGGGGGTGGAAATGATTGTATTTCCATAAGTTTTCTCTAACAATGACAAAATACCTATATATATATATATCTAGTTGCGTATTAGAAAGTTGAGAAGTAATAAAGTAAGTTTGTTTTCAGGATAATAAATTTAACATAATTTAATATGAAACTTCAGATTTCTACATATGATTATTTGCGATAAATCTAAAGTTCATTTTATTTATATACACGTGCATTTTGTTCTATTCTATTTTGTATCTATTTTTTTAAATCTATTATTATGTATTTAATTATTCGGAAATTCAGAGAATAAAAATAATATTCGTCGACTAATCGTAAGATTCAGACGAATATTCGCCTTGTTCCTTCGAATCCTAGTGTTTCATAATTATAAGGTACAAAGATAGACACAATTATTTGATTAGTTCTTTTATTACCTTCATCCCCTAAAAAGACCGGTTTTCATGAAAAATCCTAATCATAGTTTTAATTGGGCTCATTCGGTTACCCGGTTCAATGATTCGAAAAAATCACTCGCGGCAACTCACTCGGATTCATCCGAGAAAAATGATCTCCGCGGATGCTGCAACTTTTTGTGATAACGCGAACGCTATGTTTCCAAAATTCGAATCAAATATTTGCAGTGTGCAGAACTTGTAAAAAACATAATTAATAAAGAATACGAAGAACATTTTTGCGACTTGAGTTATTAATTTACAACGAATTTTGGACCTCAAACATCTTCATTTTTGGTTCCTTCCATAATCGCTTATCAGTGCTCTCGATTATAATTCATAGGTTTTTAATTCGCAGATTTAATTGCAAATAAAAGAAAGGATCAATATAACGTTGATAAAACAGCAAAGATCTACTGTTTTATCCAGTACTCTGCCGCTATTTTATCTGCGGAGTCTGGATACTGAAATTTAAGGGCAGCGAGATCTGTGGGAAGTTTAGGTAGAAAGGACCTTCTGCCCTTCTGCCATCTGTTCCGCATACCCTGAATCCTCGGGAAAATTATTCACTTATCATTTATTGAAAAATTGGAAATCCTTCTAGTAAAGAAGACAGTAAAAATTGAAACAGTTCTCCAAAGTTTCGATTTAAAAAATTAAGTATTTAAGTTTCAAATTTAAATAGCTTTTAATATCCAACATCTAACTTTGGAACCAACTCAAGAATTTAAATAAGAAATTTGAAACTAACGTCTGGTAACCTTAATTTATTTTAATTTCCATCGAATTACTTTAATTGTTAACAATATATTCAATCATACATTGCACGGTGTACTAGGGTATAAAAGGGTGTTTCCTTTCCAGCATTTAACCAGGGTCACTTGAACCAATGAATAACAAAGTTAAAGGCACCGTGTACTTTCGAGAACAAATAAACTGTGAGTTAAACAAATGCAAACATTGCGGGACACACGTGAAATATGGATGGTCGATTTTGACGTAGTCGAATGGCTTTTAGGAAATTTCGGACGAGGTATTGCGCCTACCAGGTTTGCATAACGATCCTTGAAGCGAAGCATTTGCCTCAGAATGCAAATCCAATGGTTATGGTCAAAGTCGGTGACCGGAAGCGGAAGACCGTTGTCCGTGAGGGAACGGACAATCCGAATTATAACGAAGTAATTTTAATTCCATCGAAAACTATCAAATAAAAATTATGTTGACCTACGAAAAGTATTATAAATAACATTCTAAAATTGTATTAAATATTAAGTCAGCAATGTTCTTTGTCACTTCCATTTATTATATTCGCATTTTTTATTCTTAAATGTAGTACAGGTTATTCCCTAATGAAAATATCCTAAAATTTTATGAATATTAGCGATATGTTTGATTCGTCATTGGTAAATCGGATTTTAATGAATCACAGTATTTCGTGTTTGACTTCACCGGCAATCTGGATGTACTTTTAAGTACAAGAATCATGATCGCTGTTTACTTAAGAAATTGCTTGAGGCAACTGAAGTTCCACGGCAGCACGATCTTCGAAGTTGCCATAGTATGGGATCAGCCAGGTATTAATTCAAATTTTCACACAAATTATTCATGAAATTAATGTAAAAAGCCACATTTAAACTCGATTTTTAAATTATCCAGCTTTCACGTACTATAAATAATTTTAGTGATAATTAATATTAATAAGGCAAATTATATCGATCGTCGTTCTCGACAGCAGTAGTTGACATTAATAAGATTAATTGTATCGACTATAACGAACGTTAATAATTAATATTAATAATTATAACTGTATCGGTTATTGCCAACATCACTAATTATTATCAATCACACTATCCGTGTCAATTAATGTTGTTATGTGATGATTATCATTCGTATAAACAGATCATCAATATTATCATAAATGGGCGATGCTGACGGATCCAAAGAACCTTGGTGCGGGTCCAAAGGGTTACGTCAAGTGTAACATAATAATCAACGTCAAAGGGGAGAAAGTGAAAGCGCACCCAGAAACCGAGGGTGAAGATGACATCGAAGGGTAATTTCTAGGAGAGACTATCAAAATTCGAATTTTCTCATAGCATCTCGTATAACTCGTTGCATTTCTAATGATTTAATTAAAATTGTGCTCAAAGAGTTGCGAAAGGTGTCCTTAAAATGAAGGAGAATTTAATTTAAGAAATTAATGTCCCTTTCTATAAAGAAGTCCAAACACATAATTTAATTCATTTGTATATTTAAATTTAAATCACAAACTAAATATTATACGGTAGATATTATTTTATGCAACAGACTATTATATAATATAATAATTATTGTTGTTATACATAATTATTACTGCATTATATTATATAATATAAAATATTCCTACTCGTATCATTTATGATTTCTATGACTCAATATTACAACACAGAAAATATTGCACTATTAAATTTGCGGTAATACGAAAGATAGAAAATATATAATTAATATAAATAACAAAATAAGATACCTTAAATTGGAACATGTTTGATCGACTAATTACCGATAATTAGGAGCATAAAATAATTCCTGGTAGTTTAAAATACTCTGTCTGTACGCGGCAGACCAATTCTACTTAAATTCAAGTCCGCCATTACTCCAGCAATTCCACGAATTTCTTAAAGCACTTACTTAACTTTTATCGAGAAAGGCGTATTTAAAATTCACCAATGAAATCCACCAGTTTTCCTATTTCTATAACTGTTCATATAAGCTCGACTGCAATTTAACTATCAACTTTAATTCCAACAAGCCTTAAAGTCCCAGCACTTAAACTCCACCAGACAGCCATTTCTCTGTTAATTAATTTCCGACGATGCTCTAACCGCGCAGCTTAATTAAGAAACGCGATACTAACTTTTTCTGTCTGATTTATCGAGTCACCTGTCCTCTTCCAAATATCTAATCGGACCCAAAAAACCGAATCGTTTGTCCGATTTACTTTAAAAGTAAAGTTACTTTAAAACGTCTAATAACGTCTAAAAATAAAACTGTTTAAGCGCTCTACGATATATTGGTTACTTTATATCGTTATCGTAATGTTAAAAGTATTGAAAATTGTATAAATATTAACGATATATTTCATTCGAATTTTAGTAATATTGGCATCGGCGGCCATCGGTAACCGCCACTCCGTTCAACGTGTTAATATTGCAACATGGAAAATATTTCACTGAAATGTTTCAGTGGAATTTATTTCGAGCCACCCTTTCGAAGGGGTAGAAAGTAAATAAGACAGGAAACATGTAGATCATTACGGAGACAAAGGAGTAATATTTAGTTAATTACACTACTACAAAGCCCATGTTTATCAACTATCTTCTCACTGTTGCGGACGATGTATTTCGAATTAATCCCGCACCCTTGGTGCACTGTAAGGCTTCATTTACATAGATATTACGCGAATGCACCGGCATAATGCACCTCGCTTCGATATTCCGATATCTACTTTAATATTAAGCCTTTGCACTCGAACGATATCTTCTTGCACTTCAAGTTATAAATACGGTGCACGTGTTAAGGCACTGTTGTGCACTGTTTTTTAGCTTATTTATAACACTAGTTATTTTTAACGCTAGGAATACCCACAATATATTCAGTTGCACTTATCTCTCCCAAAAGATAAGAAAAGATTGTCAGTCAAAACGAACAATCTATTTCCGAATAAAGAAAATTGAAGAAACATACAAAACTGAATAAAAATCGCTTTCCTGTCACATGTTAGAACCGCGAGAATTTATTGGCCAACGAATATTATTAAATATAATATTGGACGATAAAACGAAATGAAGAAATTAAAAAAAATGAATTAAATTTAAATGATAATAATTTCATTAAAATTATGAACTAAGATATTTAATTAAATGTGTGTAGGTAATTTTGTATTTAAAATTATAGTGTCTTCATCTATGTTTGTTGAAAACGAGCAAAGAATATTGGTAGTATTATTGTTATTATTAGTAACATATTTTGTTTATAAGAGTAATTATTATTTCTAGGAATCTTTTGCTGCCATTTCGGGGTGAGTTTTTCCCGCTTAGACAACGCGCGAGATATGTTTTCGCGATTTATCGAGCGGATGGCTTACCCGACATGAGTAGTTCGTGCTGCACAAGTGACTCTGAAAATATCAACCCCTATGTGCAAATATCGTTCGCAGGGATGAAGGTACGCCAAAAATAAACAAGAACAATGTTTTTGGTCGTCAATGAGTTCCAACGATACACAGACAAAATAAACATGTCGTTGAATATTTCAGTTTTTAATTAATAAATCTAGAATGCCTTGGAATTTTTTCATCTTAATTGCATTTTCCGAAACCTTTGCGAAATACGAAAAATTTCGAATTAATAAACGAATGAAAATGTTTTCGGTCGTCAATGAGTTCCAACGATACATAGATAAAACAAACATGTAGTTGCATATTTCATTTTTAATTAAGGAATTCCTGAATCACCTTCCAATTTACTCAACTTAATTGCATTTTCCGATATTAATTGGTATGTTTTCCGAATACCTTTTTCTGGAATATATTACACATATAAACATCGGTATATTTGTGACTTATTAATATCATTTACAGATAGCAATTTCCACGTCATAAATCGTTGATTAATGACTGTGTTTATTAAGGGAGTCACAGACGAAGCATGGCAGACATACACACCGCAATTAAACGAGAAAATAATCTTCATCGAGATGTTTCCGCCGTTGAGTCTACGTGTGAGAATTGCAATAAAACATCGCATTAATAGCTGCCAAAGTTGCGTGGTAGCAATGCGCATCCTGAACCTCGGCAAAATATCACATCCCGGAGAGTTCGGTAAATATGAAAGTTTCATTATTTTCCATATGGAGTTACATCGCACCGTGAATTCCTGGAAGCCATTATCCAACGAGTTCCACACATTCGTTCAACAGCGAACAATATCAATTTCAATTAGAAATTTTTAATTGCATATCCAGTTTGCAGTGCACTGAACCGCGAGAAATTCTAATCTTCATTTGATGCAATTCAAGCATTATATGAGTTAAATGTATCTCTGATCAAATCACCGTGTGCCTTCTTTCTAGAACTCTGCAGTGCTTAGAAGTGGAAAGTATATTTAATGAATTTTATTAATGAATATTATTTAATGAATTTTATTAATGAATATTGTTTAATGAATTTTATTAATGAATATTATTAATGAATATTATTTAATGAATTTTATTAATGAATATTATTTAATGAATTTTATTAATGAATATTATTAATCTAATAAATATTAATCCTTTGCACTCGAGATTATTTATTATTATTTAGAATCATCGCCGCAATTCGGGTGTCGACTGAGAGTCGCCTCTTTAGTGTAAAGTGTTAATTGTTTACATTATAATAGCTTTCGAGAAACTTGCAGGTGTTGAAGTGTTTCATAATAATATCGTTGTAAACATTCCGGGAAATCTGAGTGGATGTAATGTTGGAAAAAAAACTTGAATCGTAAACGAGGAGCATCGATTAGAAGAGTTCGTTCTTATTGTTAGTTCTATATTTTTAATTAATTTCGTAGCAGTGGAACGAACTCGATATTTTCGTTTCCCAATATAACTCCGTCGAAACTAATCAACCCTTGCTTCTTTTTCTTTATTCCCTTCTTGATTGCCGCCGGCTACTCTGTTTATTCTCGTCTTTATTACGATCGTCATTACCCATAAAAATGCGTCATAAAGGGAACGACCAATAAAGCATTTCGATACATATGTCGGCTCGTATTACACTTCCATAGACAACCCCCATGAAACCCTGCCATTCTTTCATCACCATATTTTTCGACAATATTCTACTGCCAATAACTACTGTGTATTAACAATATACACAATGTGTTAACTTTATCTATTCAAAAATATTCATTTTACTGTGTATATTTATCTCGATTTTTATCAACATTCCAAGCTTCTAAAGTTAAATTTATATCTGGAACATTATACACAATATATAAATTTGTATAATATAACATGTTCACTTTATTTATTTACAATCAAATATATTAATTTTAGCTTCCGAATTTAAACTTTAACTCAAGTATATTAAACATTTATAGAAAGATTTTTCTTTATAGTTTCCGAACTTAAATTGAATACAAGTATTTCTAAACCAATTAGTTTTATATCTAATTTCTATGTTAATCGAAACTAAATATCAAAAAGATCTTGAAGAAGTTTCTTTGATTCCGTTAATTTAACTTAAACCTTGCGGATTAAGCCAATAGAAGGAGAAATGATTATTTAATGATTGCCTTAATCCCCGCGAGGATAGATTGGCAAATGAAAACAGGGGTGATATATTGTGTTGCAACTTCTAATAGGTTTCCTGCCAACTTACGGGCCATCATTCCTTCATTTTTACGGCTCCGGATCGGCAGAAAAGAACAGCTGCTCTGGCAAGTGCTTGACAGCCCTTCCTTTTTATCGCGGCAGAGTACTTCTTTCCCTAAAAACTGAAATGGATGAGCCAGAAGCATCATCCGGAATCGGCGTCGAAACCGAGCCAATCGCTCCGATCATCGAAGTGAGCCGATCGCTTTTATTTTCTTTTATTCCTCAATAAAAAACTTAACACTAGGATTACCAAACATATATACTCAGTTATGCTTACACATTTAATTTAATTTAATTATATATAACTTATGGTTGGAGAATTTAATTTAATTAATGGATTCAATTATTTAAGTTATGTATATCAAATAAAAGTATATCAAACTACAAAAAATGCACTGTGGTATATTCGAATACTTTAACTAAAAATGGCAGACAAATCCTTTTTACCTCTTTCGTAGTTCTAGTGTTAATGGAGCGAATATATTTCGTTATTAATATTTCGTTAAAAAGTATCAGCAGGTTTATTCCGAAGTTTAATAAAAATCGTATTAAAAAGAATACAATGAATCCATACAAGGGTATTTAATTTAAATCCGCAACATTGATTTAGTTATATTTCGTTATTGATATATCTATATATTTGTTTGATATTATATTATACATTATTTCATATATTTATATTTAGTTATTGATATTTCGTGAAAAAGTATCAGCAGGTTTATTAGGCTGTTTAACAACAATCGTATTAAAAGGAACACGATTAAACCGTACAAAGGTATTAAATTTAAATCCGCAACATTTGAGCTTCTGTCTGCGGTATGAAAGCTTCCGCGAATATCCAGAATTATCCTGGGTTTATGAATTTTATGATGAAATATGATCCAGAATTAACACCGCCGTGATCTTTTTACGTTTCATTCTTTATTAAACCGGAGTAATTACGCGGGAGTGTATGTTTCTCCATTATATGGAACAATAAAAAATGTAATTACGTTGTCGAGCACGTTACGCATGTAATTATTACATCCCTCGCACAGTAATTCTTTATTGTTTTAATTCGTGACTCCGTTAATTATATTATTAATTACCGTCCAATTTTATTCCTGATATTGGAAGCTCCATTTTTCATAACCCTCCGCCATAATTAATTATTTGATACGTTTAATTCTAATTTTTATAATGTAAAATAATAATACTTAATAACAGTATAGATAATATAGAAATAATATAAAATACTTCATGATAAAAATATCGAATAGAACTGAAAATGTTCTTTTTCTTTATTTTCATATTTTAATAAAGTAACCACGTGATATCGTTTTTTGGAGGAAACCGCCGGTTAACAGTTTAATGTATAACATTATCTGTTCTAAAAATAATATTCATCAAATTCTGCTTTACTTTCAAGAAAAGCCTGTGGACAACTGAGGAATATTTCCTTGTAGCAGTAATATACGACGTGAACATGATCGATCGCCGGAGATTTATGGGAAAGTCAATAAGCTTCGAAATTAGCCTGGGAAATGCGGGGAACAAAACATTCTCACGTAGTCAATGCGTGGCAAACAATAACGATGGTAATTTAATTTCCCTTTCGTTTTAAATAAAATTACAAGAAAGTGCACGCAAGAGCCAGGTGGAGATAGTAATTCTCCGCAGGGATGCGATTTGGAAATTTGAAAGTAAACGCTTTTAAGGAATTAACGCCATGCTGGTTTGCCATAAAGTGTAATTAATTTGCAACAGGAAACGGGATGTCGGAAGTGAGGGCGGACTTTGAGAGCCGAACTGTACCGCGAACCACCGGTACGTTGGATGGTAAATATAATTATCTACCCCTGGGATCGAGAAAACCCTGTATATATGTCAGATCTTGGTGGCCGAATCTCGAATGGAGGATGCATAATAGCAACAATCTTTCTTTCATCGCCGACTTCCTCGTGAGCCTTTCTAATGAGTTCCTTTCAAAATGTTTCTTTCGACCTCCTTCTTTTTAAGACATTCTTTCTCCCGACGTATGAATACCTTTCGCTGGTTATTGTGATATGTTCTACCCAGTTTATGTGTTCTGCTTTTTGGACTCCATTAAAAATATCCGATTTTTAAGGCATTTTAAAAGCCACAAATTGGAGTGGTACATACGAGCATGTTTCACGTGGAAATAGAATATAATATGATTATACAAATAACTTAATAATAAGTAACAGAGAAATACGATTATTAAAATATTTATGAAATACTGATTTCAAAATTGGGAGTGGAGAATATTGGACGTGGCATGCGAAATGATGTTATTATAAAATTAATTTTATAATAAGTAACTAAACTACTCCGTATATTAAAATATTTGACACTGAAATTTAAAAAATGAATTTCTAAAATCTGATCTTTTAAACGAACAGAATCTTAGTCTCTTTTAAGTTACAATCAGATAGTTCAAAGAAACACATAGGATAAGGAATATCTTTAATTCACAATTTTTGATTTGCCTAATCAGACTATCATTTTTAGGAATTTTAATTCGACGTTTCAGGAATCGAAATTAGAAGAGCTCGAAAGTTTAGTGGTAGTCGAAAACCCGGAGGCGCATAAAATATACAACGAGACGATTCGGGAGCTGAAGAGTTACTGCATTCGCCATTTGCATATATTGGACACCGGAAGTTACGACGACGAGGGTGGCACGACAAAGCTCGATCGGCATCGCGTGAACATTTGCCGTAAAGAGATCGAGGATATCTTGAAAAGAATCAAGATCAACGGGCAACTTCCCAGCAATCATTATATTAAGATTGCAATGCTGCACGCATATCAGTACTTGAAGAAACTTCGTGAGTTATGCGAAGATGTAAGTCATATTTTGAGTTCCATAAGTTTGTCCTATTTCTAAAGTTTCTTCGCTGAAACTGGGCGGGTTGCATGGTGCCATATTGGACCAATGGAATTTTTATGATATATTATATTGCCCAAAAAGTTCATGCACTTTTTAATATATAAATGGAAAAGGATTGTTATTCAGTTTTATATATTTTTTCAATTTTATTTGTTCAATAATATATTATCCATTTTGACTTATAATATTGCCTTTAATATTATATTTTATTAATATTGACTTTAATATTATAGTTAATAAGAAAAATCATGTGACAATAATATTAGGAATGCCTGCTTTCCAGAAGCTAATGATACTCGAAGAAAGTTTGTGAGACACGCGAGAAAATGAGTGATATTTTTCGTTCCGGGAGTTTGTCCTATTTTTCCATTTTTCTTTTATGAATTTCGACGACTTTCTCGTTCTCTTATTGGACCAATGGAACTTGTGGTAATTACTGAATTAAAGTTTAATCTCCTCGTGAAATCACAGTCGCAACTTGTGGATCCCTTTCCCGAAGACGAATCACCTCTTCGAAGTTTCGCGTTAGGTTTTTTTCTTTAATCTTAACGGAATATCATTGGCCGTGTGGTTTTTCGGGGAATTCTTCGGCAACTCGTAAACTTTCGAGGATAAATATGAGGGTTATTTATAATCGAGAGATATGCGGACGTCAAGTTTCCGTGGTGTTACATGAATTAAAAATGGGCTTAATTCCAGGGCACAGTTTATCACGGGAAAGCGCGAATAACTTTTTTACTCGAATTGACAGCGTATTTATGTGCGATTTGTTTAAAAAGGAGAGAAATAAGCTTTTATTGGAACAAACTTTTTGACGAAATTTGAGAAGTTCGATTACACGAGAAGACATTTTATGAAATATTTTGAAGAATAACTCGTGATTCATAATGACTCGTAATTAATTATTTGCCAACTCTAGATATGATAATACTAATAATAGTAATAATACTAACATCTATAATATATTATAGTGCTTATAATTACTGAATTTAATTATTGTATTTTGACGACAGAAAATATTTAGGTTTCAAGCATCCTAGGAATCCAAGAATCTAAAGCCATACTTTTCTAAAGAATTATAGTTCTTAAACTTCAAACATATTTTTAAGATCAATTCTCCTCAGTTTTATGTTTGTTTAACACTAGAATTACGGACCATATATTCAGTAACATTTACAAACTCACATATAAGTCCTTAAAAATAAGGATGAATGTAACAAATAAATCAATCGATTTAATCACGTTCATTAACGTCAGTCGGAAAGAATCACAGAAATTAGAACTTTATAAACTTCATCGTTTTTATTAAGTTCCGTAGACTCGTCATTTTGACGGTTTCCGTAAGTTTTAGTGTTAAATCATAATAGATCGTTTTCATGCATCTCTATTTTTTTAATCTGTATTTTTCCGTATTTTTATAATACATAATTTTAGAATTTTTATTATCAGCCACAAGATAGCTTACCGGACGTTTTTATCTGGATGCTCGCGGGTTCGAAACGAGTAGCTTGTTCGCGTTTGCCAGCAAAGGATCTTATTTATTCGGAAGAGAAGACTGAAAGGGGAAAGAAGTGTGGAGGATGCATCAGCATCTTTATGAAAAGTCTTCGAGAGGAGGAGCAGGAAATGGACGATTACACGGCTTGCAAAGTTGAACTCTTCCTTTGGTTGGGAAACGCAAAGTTCCTCGCAGCTTGCTGGACAGAAATTCCACCAGGATACGAAGTAGATTACGACAGGAATATCGACTCCTTTCCACCGTACTTGGAATACACTCATTTCTCGGTAAAAGAACTTTTCTTTCTTGAATTTGTCTTCCTTCAAGATTTAACTTCCCTCGAATTTGTCTTTCGTGGTTGGAATGCTTTAATTGAACGCCGCTAAAACTGTGCCTTATAAATGGACTTAATTCCCTACGTTTCGCCTGATGTACAGTAACTTTCCCCTTGCAATTATTTTCTTAGCATACTTTCATTGAATAGATGCTTGCAATCGCTTTCTTTGGACTGCAATTGTATTCGGACTGTTTGTTGATATATTTGGTTAGATTTAATTGTATTAAGTAATTAATAGCTTCGCTAGTTATTAGTGTAACTTTAGTTGGCCTTAATTGGCTTAAGAGTATAACTAATATAAATTAATATTAAGTAATATTTAAGTACGGCGAACACGGTTTAGATAATAATATTTAGTTAGCTTTAAAATATATCATTTAGAATGTTTACATATATTATTTATTACTAGCTTTATAATACATTATTTTATTTATATTATTTAATAAGGGTATTTACTTGAAAGACATCTTTCGACATTTTTATGTCAATATTAAAAATATGAAATATATATCAAATGGGCGAAACACATTTTAGAAGCAATATGAATAAAGATAAAATTAATATTATTAAAAAAGGTAATATTATTAAAAGTCGAGAAACATTTTCCACGAATTTTATCTTTCACCGCGAACCCGCAAATTCAAATATTCATTTATAATGTTTCGAGTAAACAAAGCTGCAAAATGTTTACTTGACAGTGCAAAAAAGCAAAAAATTCTCGAATTGGAGTACGATATGTCAATATTGAAATGCTTCCTTTATTTTGATTCAATTTAAACTTGCATCGGTGACTCCGCTCCTTCATCGATCAGATTTGATATAAAAGCAATATGGAGTTTTACAAGTGACTTTAATGTGAATTTAATATCCGACGAAGTACAACGCAGTGGTTTCCAAGGTATTAATTAAAAAGTAATTTTTTCCCGAGGACTTTTAATTAAGAGCTTTTGCCTGACACGTGTATAAGGAAAATTAAGATTTCATTGGCGATAAGAGTTTCCGTAAAAACCGGTATGTCGCCGTATTTTTAAATAATCGAGCCGCTTTACGAGAGGCAGACGATTGTTGGCCATCGGGGAAACCAACCGCGACAAATTTAAAGGTAATTCAATTACTTTAAAGGGTGCTCGAAAACTACCTGAAACGCCGCTCGAACGTACCCTTAATTATTGACTTCGACTACTGCACGTTCAAATTGAAGTCACCACACGATGCGTTTACGCGGTCACGGAAAAATATGATTATTTTCCAAAATATCTCCATAATAATAATCGACTGGCGTGCAAATATCATAAATATCTTATATCTCATTGATTCAGCTAATTATTTCATATCTACATCTTTGCATATTCTATACTCTATGAATTCAATGAATGGTTTCCTTTTACATCTCACATCATATTAATCTAATTAATTACTTTATGTCTGTATTTTTTCTATTTTATATCTCATCAAAACAATTATTTATTTCATACCTATAACATTTTATATATTATATCTCGTGTATCTAATTAATTACCAATCTGATTTCAATCTGATTGGTGGCACCAGGAATCAATAATTTCAAATAAAATAATATTAGGTGTACAAATGATTTCTTTCCGACTTTCCGGTACAATCAAGGTTTGATTTAAAAAGAACGAAGACAGATCAATTATCGAAATAATTTCATCGAATATTTCGATTAGATTAATTTCTACTCCTGATATATCTTCTTTATTATATTATTAGTAGACGATTTATGTTAATAATAATATTATTAATTGGAATGGTACGTAAGTACTGAAAGGTTTTAATGTAATTCCATAAAAAAGAGATGCAGATTTAAAGAGGAAATATAATCGGGAAACTGAGCTTTTTAGCAGTTGCAGAAAGAGAATTTTTATTCTCATAAAATCCCGAGTCGGCCAACATAAATCGTCCTGCCGGACTCATTACTTTGGACACAAATGATGTTAAGGTAACAAGGATGTTCTGCATTGCAGGCATTCCAATTACGCGCCCACATATTCCAAGGTCGCTTTGATCCTGGGATGGATGCATCTGGCTTATTGGACCCCGTTGTACGCGTTGCATTTTACGGTTACACTGCCACCACCAGAGTAAGTTTCACTTATCGCGTCGGCCTGCACATTTTCCCGCGAATCAAAATATATCACAGGAAACGAATGTTATTTCCGTCTGGAATCCTTCTCTTTGTGGAGCAATAAGTGTCCTTTTCATTGGAAAAGTGTTAGTTAATCGAGGACACTTTGACGAACGTTTAAAATGAAACGATTTTTTTAAAGAATTGTATCGACGACATTCATAGAAATGGAAGAATTTTTATGTGACTTGTTATTAAGTATTAACTGGGAGATTAATATTGTTTTAGGTTATCAAGCAAACCTTGGATCCATTTTGGGACCAAACTTTAGTATTACCGCCAGTTAGAATACACGGAACGAAGGAGTACCTTAAAATGGAACCACCGAATATTATTCTTCAAGTATACGACGAAGATGTATGCGTAAGTAAAATACAACTAAAAATTAATGATTGTGTCATTAATCAGCTAAAAGTATAATCTTTTATTTTCTTTATTTCCGAATTGAGTAGAAACTGCCTGATAGATGATTTTAATAATAATCATATATTAATTCTTTCCCTGGAAATGTGTCTAAGTTATCAAATAAAAGAATGTAAGATATAAATTTTACTTGATAAGATATTTGAACATGATGAGCATAATAATGAGAATTATCAGCACTGATTTATATTAAAAAATATTAAGACTATGTTCCAATCGACAGATAGAATATAGATCAATTTAATATATTTATACGTTTCAAAGATCTTAACTATGATATTAGAAATTAATTTTAGATCGTTCAAATTTCAATCTACCAACCGTCTACCAATCTTACTCAGTTGTTAATATATAATATTGTACAACAACAACAATTTTCATGATTTCGTATTACGATTTATTGATTTTGACCTACACAACGGAAACTGGTCAAAAGTCAAGCTTTTTTTGTACGGAACTTTTCGCAAACGAAAATCGCAGGGCACAAAGGAGTTCTGCGGAAGATGCATAGCAGTGCCATTAGTTAAACTCGCGGAGGAAACTTACTCGTCTCCTGATTTCCCTCCGAAGCTGGAGTGGTACAAATTTAAATCGCAAAGGGATTGCAGCGGCTCCATACTCTCAGCTTTCGAGCTTATCGAGGTAACAGAGATAATGTTAATCGATATCTCTGCTCCAACGAGAATAAACTTTTACTTCCTGCGCCCTTCCATTCCGTTTTCACGGCTTCTCACCACCCACATGCGATTTAAACTTTCCCACAAATGTCAACCGAAGGTTCTCCGCATCTAACATTTCCGCGTACCGCGTTTTGAATACTCGAATCGGGTCAACTCGTGTTTAATATCCACCCCGATTTACATCAAGTTACCTCACACAATTTCCGCAATAAAAAGAACCTTACCACCGTCACTTTCCCATATTGTATCGTCCGGATCTTAACGTCGGAAGAAACCATATTGGATGATCGTTTTCACGTTTACTTCACGTTTTACGAATGAGGCCAGATGCCTGTGCAATTTCACGTGGCACACGCGAGGTATTTTTCGATGCAATTTCTGGGAAACTGGTATTTTATTGAAATTAAGAAATAAGGCAGCTGCTGGTGTTGAGACGACGCGGAAATATGTATTGAATTTTTCTGGTACGTTTCAAGTCTTTTTAATATCGCGTATCTCCTGAATCAGATTCAAAAATATCTAAAAACACCCTCCATTAAACCTATACAACATTCCATGAAAAATAAACCTACCACCTTGTATTAAATATTAATAATCGCAAGTGGTTCTGAATAAAAAATTCATCATTGAACGACCCACATATTCGACTTCGGTAAACACTTCCACGTTTTCTCCCTACATCACTTCCACCTGAGATCAGACAAGGAAGACATATTGGTGCAAATTGAAAATGTCTTAAAATAATACTTCGTTCTATTGCAGGTGTCTAAACTTATTGAAAACGTCTGTCTTTTTCGTGGCGAATCGATGGACATGCAAATGTAAACTGTGTATCACTGTAGACAGGAGACGATGAAGTCTTCGAGAGACCGATGGACGAATGGAGCGGGGAGAAGATTTACAGTATTCCAGTTGACATCAGGCCAAAAATGGCGAGTTATAGGCTCGAAGTTATATTTTGGGGCGTACGAGACATGAAGAAGATAAATTACATACCGGTGCAGAAGCCTAAGATTATTATAGAGTGCGCCGGGGTCCATGTCAAGTCAGGGCTGATGGAGAACGCTAAGAAATTCAGCAATTTCGAAGAGCCTCACATCATCGTCGACTTGGTAACGACTATAATGTTAACGTTCTACTATGATTGATGATGTGGATGGAATCCTGATAGACCACTGATACTTATAACAGAAAGATTTTCTATCGAGCAAGAACAATGGAATAAGAAATTTAATGAATATTTTTACAAGCTTTTAACCGGTTAACGTGCAGGGACGTGACATACTCGTCCACGGCAAGCCATCGTAAAAATACATAGCAACGTGTATGTCACGTACATCGCCATTATCAAGTAATACGAATATTTTAATTGGAGAATATAGTTTTGTTGTTTTTTTTTCTAAAAAACTTGGACGATCAAAACTACCAGGAGCAGACTCCCTAGACTAACTGGGAGACATTTTCCAAAAATTTGTGCCCAAATGAAATGAACATTAGGCGATTAATATCATGTGTCTGTGATACTTAAACTCGCAGTACGCGCGGAAAAATATGAAGTATCCGGTATTATGTTCCTAGAAACTGATTTCTTTCCAGGCAAATTGAAATATGTGTAGATCGAAATACAGAATCTGATTTTTGATTGGAATGTAAATTATATAAATATGTTTAATTATATTGAAAATAATCATGTAATTAGGTATTATGTTCCATATCTTTTTCATCAGAATTATTCACTGTAACCTTCTTTCACGGATTTAATCAATTATACACGGTATTATTTTTCATTAAGAAAATCATTATTTTAATTATTTTCCACTAATAAAATGACGATAGTGGATGATACGAAATTTTACAATTTGTGCCAAATATTAATATTAATATTAATTAATATAATATTAATTTCTGATATCCTTTCCCACTGAAATCTTTCATAGGATATGCCAGAGGAGGATACATATTATCCCTGCGTCACGATAAAGGCTTACGATTCCCGTGGGTTCGGATGCTTCAAATACGTTGGGATTTGTATAATTCCGAGTGTCTACGTATTCCTGGAGCAATTGATAACCGAGGAGGATTATAAGGCCCAGATATACGGCAGGAAATCCATCGAGAAATATCATTTGCGGAAGAGGCAGTCTACCACGGTTTGTAAGTCCCTCCTTTGTGGAATTACACTAGCGCTTATAAATATTTGCTCACCCACGCAAGAATTATTAGCAGAATTACGATCTCTCATTGGTTGTATAGAACTCTAAAGTGCATAGAAATAGGAAGCATGCTGTTTAATATCCCAAAAAGATGAATTGTCAAATTATTTTTTATGTATTAGGTTGCCCATTCTGACTTATAATATTTGCCTATATTTTGGAGAACTTCGTAATTCCGCGTTAACAAAAATGCCTCATTTCACAGCAAAAAAACTTATGCAAGCCGCACGAACTTTATGGCCGACCCAATATATTTACTTATATTTTATGCCGATAGTAATAATATTTCCAGAAACACGTATGTGTTAATAAAGTTCAAAATAATATCATTAGGCAGATATTTATTAGTCGTAGTGTATCCATTGATTCTCGAGAATCCGAGGGTGACCCGGAAAAAGTACCCTTCCTGGTATACAAATTACTTTACGGGATACAACTGTTGCCTTAATTCCACCGATGCTTCTAAGATTACACCTAAGGGGATGGCTTTTTTAATCGAGGGGAAAAGTATAATTTGTCAAGTAACTTTGCTGTTTTCTACGTTGAGTTTGCGGAGCGCCAACGAATCGGATAATACGAAGTAATATGTCGCATCAGTCTCCTTGACTTGTTGATGTATGGGTTGTCAGAATAGAATTTCTGAGTGCTTTCATGGAAACCATACTCGTCCATTCTTTTACGAAGGTTTTGTTAATATCTTAACCCCAAAGAAATGCATTTTGCACGAATGGAAAATGTATTGAAAAAATTCATAGATAACATTTATTATTATAAATTGTGTATATAATTCTTTATCCCCTTTATATATTATATTATATAACATAACAATACTAAAAAGTGATTTGCACAATACTCTTACACAGATACAAGCTTCCTACGCTTACAATAATACTAATACTAACAAATAAATAACCATGCTGATCACGTTCGAAGAACAAAATCATATTCTTGTCAGCGAGCATAATACATCCGAAAAAGGATTCTACCCCATTGCATCCAACCGATAAAGGACAATACGACACAAGTCACCATGATCCTCTCATACATCCTTAACCACATCCATGATTTCATCCCATTCGAAGTACCATTACCAATCGACTACGATCAATCGGAAAACGAGAACCAAGGACTTATATCATATAAAAAGATGTCCGGGAAGGAGCATTCACGGGGAATCCCGGAAATAATGGAGTTCCCGAGGAAGCTCTTGAAATGTTTCGCAAGGAGAAGAATGGAAGTCTACGGCGAGGAGGAAAACGAGTCTTTAGATTGGTGGAGTAAATATTTCGCATCCTTCGTGGTACGTGATACTCCGAAATACATGGGTCACGCGAGTAACACGATACATGCAAATAGAACCAGATCCACGTAACAATAGCTACTTCTAGGACGACAGAAACCGGAAGCAAGGAAACTATCCTCACATTCGCAAACCGGTGGCAACCTTCAAAGTATTATGCGCGTTTCCTTACAATTTCCGGTTATACGTGTTACTGATATCCTTCTGGAAATCAGGTGTATTCAACGGAACTCGAAGCGCAACCACAGTTTCACGGCTTCCAGGATCAACTTAGATCCTTTGAACTTTGGAAGGGAAAGAGGAGCGCGGATGCGGATTATGAGGGCGATAATTGTGCTGGGAAATTCAAGGTTTGTTATTGAGACTTTAGATTATATCATCATCTGCCTAATCTTTAGTAATCTTGAAATCGGAATTGAGTTTTTTGATGTATTGTCTTCTAATATTATTGTCACATTAGAATTGATTTGATTCATTTTGTAATATTGTTAAATTATAATATTCTATCTAATGGTGTTGTATATTATTTTAGACCAATTAGATATTATTTGTTTGAGTGAGTTAAATATATGGATAAAACTGATAGATATACATGAAATATTATCTATTATTAATATACCGTTCTCAATAATTATTATTCGATTTCACATTAATGATTAAACTAGAATTGGTTTATTGTATTTAAAAAGTTATCCAGTCATACCTTTTTCAGAAGGGCTCGTTGTTTCAATCATAAAAATATTACAAATTAGTGAAACTGATACGAAAGTTAAATTACAGTCAATTAAAACCTGTGATAAAAACGTGAAATATGAGGCCATAATGGGCCTTCAGCAATTAGTAAAATATGTGAATAATATTGTTCCTCCGTGTTTATATCCATAATAAAAATATCCAGTGAAGATCGTTAAACGAGATTTTTCGACGTTAATAAAAATGTATACCATTGCAATTTAAGCTGGAAGTCGAAGTGCGGTTGCATAAGAGTGCCCTTAACTTTTTGTCGACTTCTTCACGTTTTTTACGTAACGTGAATTTCCCTGCTCATCTTTTTTGTGTCACATTAAATTACTACTTTCAGCCACAGATTAGATCCAAAGTTGATAAATTAGGAAAGGAACTTTTTATACGCGCTTTCGAAATCATATCTTGCAGCAGTTACTTAAATTTCACCAATTAATTATTAACCGCGAAATACCGATATCTTTAACATAATTACAATTGAAATACTTCTATCAGAAAAAGCTAATATTTAGAAGCATAAAATACCTAATCTGCTTAATCCTTACATTGGTCTATCAAAAGCCGTAACCCAAAATCACAAATACTAATCTGCTTAAATAATAATTAGATAAATAAAATCGTATTTAATTAAATATTCTGTCCATCATATTCTATGCAGTATTAATTTAGACAAAAGGAATGAAATTTTAAGTCAAATTAATTATCCCCACTTCCTAAAATGCAATAAAACAGTACTTAATTTTGGAAATGTCAATCTGTAGGATATCTAGCATATATAACGTAAATATATATCGTTGTTATAGAGGTAAAATTCATTAAATAACATTTTCATGTAAGTGACGGAGGTAATGAATTTTATCTCTATAACAACGTTATTAGACTGATGAAACTATAAGATTTAATATTGAATAAAAATATGGAAAATCTAAATCAAACTATAAAAAATTTCCAATAGGGTCGCATATCCGTATACCATTGGCCCCTTCCCGATAAATTATCATACAAAACAAGGAGTGGCAGGAATGCCGTTAATGGCCTGTGCGCCGATTATCCTCCGCAAGATCCAGCCCGACTCCTTGTTAGGGTTTACATCGTAAAAGGTGATTTACACGAATCAGGAAATGCATCTTTCTCCCTGGGAAACGTCTCAACTGACAACCCGGAATAAATCGACTTTCTCGACTAGGCATCAACTTGCAGCCTAACGATCCCCTCACCGGAAAATCCGATCCCTATTTGTGCCTGAAGCTCGGAAAAAACCTTATCAATGACCAGAAGAACTATATACCCAACCAGTTGAATCCCACCTTCGGACGGTATTCTACTTTATTTCATTATAAAAACTATTAATCGGTTTCAATTTCAGATTTCAGAAATTAAGATTAATCATTTGAAATAAATCTAGATTAATATATCAAAAATTACTCAAAACTCTGCACCCAATCTAAGCCAAGATTTGAAACAAAAAACTTGATATTTATATACAAACAGAGTGTTCGAAATCGAAGCAACCTTTCCCCAAGACTATCTTCTAACCATTCAAGTATGGGACTACGATGCAACCTCGCGAGACGATTTAATCGGTGAAACAAAAATCGACTTGGAGAACCGATTTTATAGCAAACATCGGGCTAACTGTGGAATATCAAAGACTTTTTCTTCTCGAGGTTACAACGTCTGGAGAGATCGTGAGAAACCAACACAAATCCTCGACATTCTTTGCAAGAAGAATAGTCTTCCTCTGGCGGAGTATGGCAAGGACTACGTTAGGATCGCCAAGAAAAGGTTCCCTTTTCTTTCGATCCTTGACAAGGAGGACGAGGATGGTTCGTGTCGAAATTAATCCTCAAAGTATAAATAAACCGATACTACATCGAGCGACATGGATTTTATTAAAAATGATTGATTATCGTCGTCCATTCAGACAGAGAAGAATGCATGGCTTTAATGGTGCTTCATCAGTGGCAGGATTTTCCCGTCTGCGGGTGCGCTTTGGTTCCAGAACACGTCGAAAGAAGGGCTCTTTTTAATGCTAAAAGACCCGGTCTCGAACAGGTTTCAATACGATATTTCACCTATTTTATTCCCTTTTATTCGACGAAAAGTTGTATTAGAAAATCCGATTCAAAGTAACAGCGATACATCGATTTCCAATAAAGCGAAATTGGGTTCCATTAGATAAATGAGACGATAGGATTCGGGATGTTTTTTTTTGCGGGACTCGGTGTTTGATCGTATAAATATACCACCTTTGTTCTGATTGAGGAAACGTTTTAACGGGGTGTTGTAGTTGAATACGTAGATCGATTTATTTTAGGTGAAATTGATTTCTTTTTCACTCTTTCGCGTATATTATAGCTATCGTCTTCCGACTCTACTTTCAGGGCAAATTAGAAATGTGGATCGACATGTTTCAATTTGGCGAACTACCCCCAAAACCTGCGATTGATATAACTCCGCAGCCATTGGTGGAATATGAAATTCGGGTGATCATTTGGAACACAGAAGACGTGCCTCTCTGCGAGAGTCAATTTCTTACGGGAGAGAAAAGTTCGGATATTTACGTGAAAGGGTACGGCATTGATGTCAGAAGGTTGCATCAAAAAATGAGACCAGCCTTCTGTCATTTTTCACCCACGTCATATAACTGTATGATAAGGTTTAGTTTCGCAAAAAGAACCGCCTTTTTAACGCATTCCACGAAACTCAGACGCGTATGTGGACGAATATATTCGCATTAGGAGGACTTATAGGATATTCAAAGGGTTGTAAGCAGTTATTTTTATGGTAAATGCGAACGGTTCTTTTGCGGTTCTGGGAAAACTTTATTTATTTAAGTTCGTAATGCGATTTTTACTTTAAACAAGTATAAGGAAGGTAATTTCCCGATAATAATTAATTCCAATGCTTTCCTTAATTTCGAGTATTGAATTAATATTAAATTAATTTCAATACTTTTTTAATTCCGAATATTAAATTAAGATTAACTTACGACTTTCGTTTGATGAAACGTATTTTTAGAAACACGAGGAAGCTGTTAACATTATTACTGCTATAATTTAATTAAAAACATAATTGATCCGTAAAACAGAAGTTTACTTGTATTATATGTTTGTATGCATTAAAAATATATACTTCCCCAGTAAAGTAATATTTAAATCAATTTACTATTCTTTAAGCTCAATTTAATTCTTCTCATCAATAACTACAGATGATGGCAGATGTTTTTATCTTAAATAATGAATGGCATAATACTTATAAGGAATATATTTATACCAACAGAAAAATGTAAAAAAAAATTTGTGAATAAATTTGATATAATTCTAATAAATATTGATAATCGATATCAGGTGGATCCTTTACGAAGATTATCAAAAAACGGACGTGCACTATAATTCTCTGACCGGAGAAGGTAACTTCAATTGGCGGTTCATATTTCGCGTGAGATATTCGAAGGGTGAAAATGTTATGATTATACGAAAAAGAATGTCGGTTCTAGCGAGAAACGAAACCGAAGAAAAGCTTCCTTGCAAGTTGCACTTGCAAGTCTGGGATAGCGATCATTTCTCGTCAGATGATTTTCTAGGTAATATAAAACTCGAAATAAATTGCTTTTATCAACAAAATATTTTCCAAACATATTCACTGTGAATATTATGGCTACCAGTGCATATTGTTGTTATAGAGGTAAATTCATTAATTAATATTTTCATGCAAACGAGTTGCAGAGGTTTCTGCATTTGTTTTTTAATTAAAATTTCAACATTCACGAAATAAATTATTTTAAAGTAGTAATTCATTTATATATGCTGCCTGTACTGTTTGCTAAAATTGGGTTTGTTAAGTTATTATATTTGAAGAAGAACATAGCGAAATTGTAGTTAGCGAGTTTTACCTCTGTAACAATGTTATTATAATAAAAATGTACTATAAAAATAGTATATATAATAATATATAAAAATAACTATAATAACAATATGTACTGATGGCCACAAAGATTTCCATTGTATATTTTTGGAAAATATTTTTTTTTGCTGAATCAATTATTATAATGTGCCAATTTTGACGAATTACTGGAATATTCCTTATACAGAAACCAACGATGTTGAACCCATTTTACGCGGAATACTCTGATTACAATTAGTTAAAATATTTAATAAGATCATTCAAAGCGCGCAAATAATCCTGAATAGGAGATAATTAATTATCTATATATAATTAGGTGCACTGGCATTGGATCTCGCGAGAATGCCTCGCGGCAGTGCAAATTCGAAGAACTGCACTTTGAAACTTCTCGATCCAAATCTGCCGACGATAAACTTATTCAAGCTAACTCGCATCAAAGCCTGGTGGCCATTTATATGCAGCAGCAGTACAGGAAAATATGTGCAAGCGGTATAACGTCACAAAGTATACATATTCATTAACATAATACATCGCGCGGACTTTAAACAGCCCCATCGATAATCTGCATCGCTTTTAATTTAATCTGCGAATTTCAAGCTATAATTTTCACGTATATTGCATAAATGGCGATTTTAGCGAGCATTTCATCTGGAAGATTAAAGTACCCAGGAATAATAATTGTGCCGTTTATTGCGAAAGCGATATAACTCCACTTAAATATTGGCTTGTAAATTGTTTTTAAATGAAAAGTGCACGTTAAAGTATGATATAAACAAATTAACGATTCATCCGATTTTTTCATAAAGGACGGTGCCCCTCTTATAAAAAGGGCTGAATTAATTATAGCAACCATATGATTTTAAGGACGGCTTTAGTAACCAGGAATAAATAAATAATTTAGGGGAAAGTGGAATTAGAAATGTCCGTGTTGCCAGCCACGGATGCTGACGAGAGTCCTGCAGGAAGAGGAAGGGATCCGCCACAAGATCTTCCACCACCAAAGTAAGTTAAAAATAAAATAAATGGTAAAATTTTAATTTAATTATCATCCATAAACATAGCTAGTCATGTTATCGGATTAAATTCTGATTTAATTATCGTCAATGAGCAAAGTATTATCGGATTAAATTCTGATTTGATTATCATCTATCGAGGCTGAAATTGCAGCCAAATGTCGAAGAATCGAAACAATCTAAATATCATTGCTCGGCTTATTTATTGTATTTTGTTAATGTTTATATCAGTTACTAATACGAATAAACTCTCGAGAAGATTCTGGTTCAATTATCGTCAATAAACAAAGTATTTTCGGATTAAATTCTGATTTAATTATCATCTATCGAGGCTGAAATCGGAGCTAAAATACGAAGCGTCGAAACAATCTGTATATCATTGAAATATTTATTTCCCAGGAAGCATCTCATTAAATACAGGAATAAATTTCAATACAATATTTAATTGAAAATGCTTCTCCTTATTCGAATAGATTCGCATTTTATACGAATTTTATATGAAAATATGAAAGTTCCCTTTAAAAGAAATTGTAATATTACTTGGATTCGACTCGAAGTATTAAAGTAATTGATATATGGCGTGGATACAGGAAGATAAAAATTGAAATATTTATGATTAATGTGAATTATAATTGGGGATATGTATGCTACAAGTGCCCGGATTAATCGATTCAGGCATAATGATTTTTAAATTAGTTTGCCGATTATTCAGGTCAGCGATTTCATAAATTAATGCTTAGCTGATTTGATCAAGTGAACTGTTTAACGGCTATTGATTGAAATAATATTCAATTTTATGCCATTTTAAGGTTATCATTTTGTATAATATACACAATCTGTACTTACGCTTATTATGATGTTCCCTCGCAGAAACAATTAAAACACATAACATACATTTGCAAAATTATATCGCAAGAATAAGTAATATTTTCGAATAAACATTTCGTATAAACTGACATTTCGATGGCTCGGGATGTCAGTAATTAATACGACGTTAGCAATCAAACATAAATATAATCTTAAATTAGATACTTATGTATATAAAATTTGTTGGGATTCCGCAATATTTAAATAAGAAATGACACAGAATAGAACTGAATATTAATAATGACATGTGTCAAGTAAAACGAAGATGTTCCGAATGTTTTTTGTGATGTTTGATCATGAAATCATTACGATGAAAATAATAATGAAGCAAAGCAAAGCTGAACTTAGATAAGAGCGAATATAAGAATATAATCTACACGAAATCTTAATATGATTCGTTACGAATTCTTAATTCTGTCGTCGATGAAAATTACTGACGATGATGCCAGTAATAAAGGATTAATTGACTTCAAAATCATTACGTTTAAACATCTTACTAAGAAATATGTCATATTACGTATCATTTGTCTCAATAATTAAACAATCTCCACGCTAACGAGATCATAAACGATCGAGATATCTCAATTGCGACAAATTCTTCCTCGCGATTAACCAAAGTTAGGTTAAGTTCCGCCACAAAGGAACTTCTCAATTGAATACAATATAAATATTCATTTATATGACTCACGTGTACGATATTTCCCTCAAACAGGATTCTCCACATGGAATTCTCCTCCTTTTTATCTTCTACCTTCACCTACCTTGTTTCTCCATTCGAGATTGAAACACGCATTTTCTTTCCAACACTACACCACAATATTATGAGCAAATTCTAATGTTATAATACAATCTAACGCTCGAAACTTATGTCAAACTGTCCACTTTAATAATGTGAGGAATAATTTTGGGCAGATAACCACTTTCAAAAGAAATATACGAGAATTTATGCGATGAAATAAGGAAGCTTCTCCGTGCGACTTTACACTACGAAAGTGATGATGAAATAACCTTAAGCCACCAATTAACGGCAATAGCTTCGAGCGTGGTTTGCTTGTAAGAGCGACAGAGGCGCGAATATAAACACATCGGGTTTCCCTTTCTAGATTTATATTAATAGAAGTTAAACGTAGATAAGAAGCGGCTGGATAACTACCACTACATTGAATAAGATATTTTTAGATTTAGGTACGATTTATAATCACATACAACGTGAAGTCTTTGAACATTCTGCATCAAAATAGAATCGAAATAATGTTAGAAATTGCATTTATAATGCATTAAGGATTTATATTCAATTAATGTTGAGATTTTTAACTCATGCATTGGAAATACTATAAGACATTAAAATAATACGCTGGTTTAATTATCTCAATTTTCTGAGATGTTGTTATGTTATTGTTAATACGTTAAGAGATGCTATTAATTTTAATAGCCACCATATACAATTATTACATCTTGAAAATTTCGAAATAATTACCCGAGATTTATTTTAGAACATTCTTTCATTATATTATTATAGAATCAATGCTGAATTAAAATACTTAAACCATTTTTTAATCCGTAATTCTTTACGGAAGTGGCAGCATGATATAATAATTTAATTCCCTCTCTTATATTATGCCATAAATAATTTCGAGCTAATCGGCTGCGAGCTATTTTACATTTATAAACGGAATGATCATTTTATTTATAAATACTCGGATTTTAATATTTAATTCTGATTAGATTTGGATTAAATTTAATCTAACAATAAGTCAAAGCAATATCATAGTAAATCGGTACTCAAAAATAACATAGTCAGTTGGATTCATTAAAAAAGTTCAATAATAATAACGATACGAAAGCATTGAACTCTGAAAGCATATAAATCTCTGCCTCCATCTCACTGCAAATAACAATCTAAAATTATACACTCCGATATAGAAAACACACTGTGGGCAGAAATATGACAGTTAACGTGATAAATCTGAGTCGGTCTGGGTACAGTATCGAGTATATAAGAGGATAAAATTAACTCAAGAGTGAGTTTATGAAGACGAAAGTTGAAACTGGTTGCATTACAATCCACAGTCGTCCGGACACATCTTTTTCCTGGTTCCGAAACCCATGGAAAGCCTTTCGCTTCGTGGTCTGCCGTTATTACAGATGGAAGATAATATTTTGCTTCCTCTGCGTATTGCTGGTTCTTTTGGCTGCCTGTGGAGTCTATGCTTTCCCTGGTTATTTGGTTAAGCGTCTAGTCGGAGCTTAAATCACGAGCGGCAGGAACCATTGGAACCATTGGATTGATGCTGATCAATTATGTAATTATTCCCTCTTATTGGCCATAAACTATTAATCCGATTGCTCCACCGATCAATTATTGATTCCAGATACTCAACGACAAATCTTGCTGTATTTCGAAATCGTTAATTAGCGGATAATACGATGGACAGAGCCTGATAAATTCATCTCCTCGATATAATTCTGTAATTAATGTTAGTTACATTTTAGATTAACTTCCGTGCAATTGTCGTAGAATTTGAGCTGATTTTACTTGACTTTTAATCTCTATCTTATTATATAGAGTTAAGTAATATAATTGTGATATAATTATATGATGTTGTAATTTATTATCTGTTATCCTTAATTCCAAATGTATGAATTAATATAAGTTAAATAAAATGATAAATTTTACTGGGATACATAAATGTATTGCATCTTAAATGAATTTATTGTAATATCAATTATTATTGCTGAATTATGAGAGAGATTTCTTATATTTTGACATTTAATAATAATTCTATGATGAAGGATTAAAGAATTCACATGTATGACGTTTACATGATTTTCCAATCAAATGTTTCTCGTTGCAAAATAATTTAATTTAAAGAGAAATGGTCCATTTTATTCACTGCCGAAAGCAGTAATCGATCTGGCAATGAAAAGACCGTCGATAAAGGGGACGTTTGTAAATTAAAATGCACAGATGGATATTGATAGATTAAAAGGAAAACTTCCTTGAATGATCTGTTTCTTTGCCGCGCAATGAGATTCTGGAATTTTATTTGTCCGACACAAATGTGCAAGGAATTGCCTCGCAGAATAGCAAACTGTATTGAAAGAGTTAACCCGACATAATAAAAAACGATCGATGACTGCAATATTTTTAGACCGTACTTTATTACGCTTTATTTTTCTTAATCCATTCCTCGTTTAATCCGTTATTTTTCTTGGATAACATAAGTTTATGTCAGAGTTTTATAAGTAAATATATACAAATTGCTCGTAGTGTTATAATTAATCTAAAGCTTTAATTGTAATCACATTATGAGAAACATGCTATGAAGATAAATTTGTATGACCATCACTATCTAATTAACATATCAAGCACAAGAATACAAAGATAATATAGCATGTATGACATCGAATGCTAATCGATAATAAAACTTGATTACACATCGAAAGGATTGTTTTCAGAACCTATGTCGATTAGGCATTTTTTTACTCGTCTAAATTAATATAATTCCTTTAAGTATCGGGCCCTTTTTTTAACATCCCATATGTGAAAATTTCGCGGCCTAACTACGAAAGAATAAACCTTGTGTCATTATATTACTATTATTTTTAATAATGGACGCTCTCAACTTTATTAATTACAGACTCTGAAGTTACGTAAAAGATAGTCGCTTTGTAATGCGCCACAAATATTGAAAATATTACCGCCACTTGTATGTTAAATCGCGAACTTTTCAAATTGCCTTCGCACATATGAAACCGTGGAATTATCATAATTACTGAGAGAAATGCATTAGCATACACGCATTGATCAGGTGGTCGTTAAAGTTAGGTGAAGTATGTATTCATGGGGGTTAAAGATCTCGGAGGAGTGACACGTAAAAGTTAGCAGGGCGATGTTATCGAGAATACGAGGGAAACTTTTCATTGGGGTAGGTCAGTGGCCCAGAATCGGGAGATACTCACTCGGATAGGGCACGCGATGGCTTAAAGGTAAATTTACTCGATGCACCAGTCTCTAAGTGCATGCATCACGAGGTGTATATTCTCGCGTGACTCTCGTAAGCTGTAATAAGTGAATTTCAGTCGGTTTCACCCGAAAACGGTGCTGACAAACTGTATGCAGGTCATTCAGCTGGTACCCATTGTTTTGAGTCGGGGTTAACGATTTGCCAACCCCTCCTACAAAGCCAGACCTCCTTTTAAAGAGAATCGCATGCAAAGCGAATACAAATCCACTATTCAACGCGAATCCACTATTCGTTGCTTATGTGGGTTTCTTTGGAATTCGAGGCAGATTCGATTTATTTTCGAAATAAATATGAATGAGGATGCTGAAATTTAAATTAGAAAGTAATCTGAAATATTGAATAAATCAATCTCGCATTAGATATTAGAGATTCCGTTTCTTATAAGTGTGACAAGTTGAATACAAGTAAAGTTTTGGAAGTTGAATATATTTTATCTGAGTAGAAGCTGGTTTTTATATCGCAAATCATAGAAATTTATTATAGTTATTATTATTTAAAAATGAATAGCATTTATACAAATGTTAAAATTTAATATTGATTCGAACGATAAATCAATTAATTTAAGTAATATGTGGTTTTGCATTCGCTTTTCGAACTTATTTATGTTTTGTGTTCGTCCTCACACGATTTAAGGGGTGAGAATTTTCAAGTCTGGCTAAAGGTTGTTCAGCCTATTCAAGAGACAAACGAGCGACGGAGGAAATACGACTCTTCCATTTTTCTTCGAGTTCCTTCCAAGACGATTCATAAATCTTCCAAGGAGGGTCCTCGAAAGTTTCGACGATTCCGACTTCAGTCCGCGACGTTTGCCAAACTCGGATTCGTTTCTGGAACTCACCCCCTTCGCCGGTGGTGGTTTATTTTCTTAAATAACATCTAGTGCTGTCGGCAATTTAGCACCTCGAATCATCGTTTCCTGTGATTTTTTGGCGAACAGACGGCAGTGGATTGAGATATAATACAGATGTGAATGTAGGTTCTTATTAAATTCTTTATGAGTATCATAAACCAGTATAGTGAGGTCCAAAATTTTTCTGCCAAATATAATAAAAAGGAAACAGAATCAAGCAATAATTTTTATTCGTCAATATAATCACCTTTTATTTCAACTCAATTTTTAGAACGTCTAATCAACACGTATCTATTTTTACGTCCAATTATATTTATTAATTCATCCATGAGTTATAGGCAGGCATTAACACATTAAAGTGTTAAAATGATAAGAAATTGAACTAACAATATGATTTAACTGTAATACAAGTTGAACATGTTCTTAAGAATGATTACCTGGAGATAAACCTAATCAGCGTAATTTTTCTGAAAGGGTGAAGTTCATTGAACTAAATGAGTCTAAACGATAAGAATGAGAATGCAGGTTGCGGACTAACAGGGTGGCAGTACCACTCTCTGCCTGATGAGGAAACCACACTGCGAAACATCAAACTGTCAGACTCACGTTTTCGCACAACATGTGGCGAATGAAACTCCAGTAATTTCTCGGAGCGCGGAATTTCGTAACGAAGTAAAACGGGCTGATTTCTGGCGGCGAGCCAGTTATCGGCAACGAGTTCGCTTTATATCTCCCGTCCATTAATATCGCAATCCTAGACGTACCTTCGTGCCTTCTGAATTTACTACTAAGAACTCCTCCGAATGGTGAACGTGGAATAAATTTCGTTTCATTATTTAATGACTGTAAATTCTCCTTTCTTTATACCGATTCACGGTACTAGATTTCCACCCCTTTAAGAAGGTTCTTTTTACTTTCCATCCGGATTACGAACTCTGATAATTTATTGCTAATGCTGGTTTGAATACTCGCTTGTATTCTCGTCTGGAACGTATTTAGAAGTTTCATAATTGCTTAAGAACTAGTTGGGGAATTATTACAAGAATAATATTATAAGAACATTAGATAGGACAGAATTTTGATGGTGATATTAATGGTGTCGATTTGAATACGATGGAATGTGCTGAGTCATAAATATTGAATTAATATTATTTTCATCTTCGGCCGCATTCAAATATTTCAATTTCAATGATAAAGGAAAGATTATGTTTAGATATTTTCAGAAAGAATTTACTTTTACTTTACATTCATAATTTCAGTTATGCTGAAGTTATCGTACAAAAAATGTTATAAGAAAGCAATTTGCAGTTATTTCAATATTTAATAATAATTCTAATTTACATAGTGTCATTTATTAAGAAAGATGATCTATATAAACACCTGCTATGAAACATACAGCAATTAATTTCCGACACTATAAAAACACTGAATTATGGAACGTAATATCTTATTTTTTACAGCAGGAGCTGTAATCCTTATCACCCTGATTATAACTTGAAAAGCCTAATAAAACTAAAGGTAGCCTCATAATATTTTTCAGACAAATATTAATTATAAATATTAATTAGTGGTATCTCATAAATGCCGAATTACAACATTTCACATAATAATTGTATTACTCTAATTATCACAGCTCCACGTTTATCACGCTTCCAACAAAGCGATCAAAACAGAAACACCATATAAAAGACACGATTGTCAGCACAACGCGATCATATTTCCTCAGAACATAAAATCCCTTTTTTATAAGAGAGTAGTATAATATTTTCAATTTGGTGCACGCTATGACTCTATCTCTTATCACCAAGCACACACGTATATCCTTATCTATCAGACAAAACCGTCGATAATCTGTGTCAGTTATATTTTTGACCTTTCGTCGCCATGGTAACGACGCGTACATATCCTGCACTGTTAAAAAGTAGAATTCTGTTATTAGAATCATACAAGACATCGCGCGATGTCCACCAATGGAATTGTCCGCGCTTTACACTTTGACTGGCGGTCTTAAATCCGTGTTATATGATTTCTCGCGATACACGTTGGTAACATATAGATATATGTATTACGTCTAAAAGAAAATTGTTTAAGTGCTCTATGACACGTTCGTTACTTTACATCATTATTGTAATATTAAGAATATTAAAAATTTTACAAATATTAGCGATGTATTTGAGTCGAATTTTATTAATATTCGCATCGTCCGTCACCAGTCACCTCCACGGCAGTCAACGTGTTAATTATGTCCACTTCTAGAAACTGAGATCAAGCTACAAGAGGGTTTCGAAGAAGTTTTTATTGCAATTTGGATTTCCTCTTATTCGCACCCTCCTCCGGGCACCATTTCCTAGCACCCTATTCGAGGAACCAGGGTGCACATACTCGGAACTTCGAATGAGGTCGGCAGAAAAGTTTGTGGCAAGTTTTGATGGCAACATGTCGGAAGATCATCTTTCTTGAACATCGATAAAGTTTAGTATAAACCCTCTTTAGGGGTGTTTGTATTAATCCAGGATGCTTCGATGATTCTTTTCTTGTCGATGGACGATGTTACGTCTTAATGGTTTACTCGTTACTTTGATGGGGGTTAATGGAGAATTTAAGGGGCAAGTGTTCCCTGTTGTGCGGTACTTATCGGGGATTGGTGTTGATAAGTGATATCGGAAAGCTGCATGATCGTACGCTTTGAGAAAGATATATTGTGTTGATTTGTAAGGAAATATATTTCGGAAATCCAATGAAGTCTTTTATATATTAATCAAAAAAACTATAGAATTTTACGTCACGTTTCATTTAAGTCCATAAGTTTGGGTGAAAATGATGGAATATCATATTATAAGATTTAATGAGGAAACAGCTAATTATATTATAGCATACGGTTTTATAATATAAATATGATGAGTTTGACTTGAATCGAATTTTAAACGACATGACAATTAAATTGGAGCAAAAACTTTATTATAAATTTAAAAATAAATTTTTATTTTTACATTGATCAATTTCTGGTTTTATATGATGATAATAATTACAATGTTCTGAACAATTTTCTGAGAAATTAATATCCAATATAGTTGGCATTATATTAATTCATTTATAAATTACAATATTATTATCGACAGTAGAATCCCAGTGGGAAAATATCAAAGGTTTCCCCCATCGTATTATAATATTATTAACCAGAATCATAATTAATTATTGGTATTGCATAACTCGTCACTTAAATGTCATACATGCTTATGATAGATAAATTCGAATTGTCATTAGCTTATCTATAGTCTGGCACAATGGCATGAATGTTTCATGAAACAGATACTGCTTCTGGACTCATTAATAATTAGTAAATTACAACCTTAATTCAATATCGACTGGCTCATTACCTTGGAATTCACTTTTGTCAGTTGAAGGATACTGAAAATCCAACATTATCCAAATTGCTTTGTGTATCGACGATAAACTGCCTATTCGAGACAAAACTACCCCATCAACCATTTTATTCCTTAGTCCGATATAATATATTCCGTGAGATAGAATATCGATATCGATATCGACATTCCCGTGGAAACATTTACAAAATTAAAGTGTTTGTAAAGCTTCTTGTACCAAGGCACCATGTTTTAAATTGAATACTGAAATCCAGCGGGAAATCTTCCACTGTGGGGGATGGTAGTGTTTCTTACAGCAGCATCGTGTATTGATAAAATTCTAATAAATTGTTCAAATGTGACGTTATTTTATTTTCATAGTATAACAATTATTATTATGTCGCATGTTAAATTAATCATCAATTGATAACCTTTATCTCATTGTCAGTGCTGGTTACAAAGATAAACAAACAAGGATTCGGACGATGAATTACAATTTTAATTGTTTATAGATTCGCACCTTCCAAACTCAAGTATTTGTATTAATAAGTAATTAATACTTCTAATTTCTATACCTTGTTCTACTCGCTAGAACTATTAATGTTTATAGTAATAATTTATTTGGGAGTTTCTGGTAAATATACCTCAACGTGTTCCTTATAATATTATCAAAGAACAAATATAATTATTAATACCTAAATAAATTAAATACTCGAATTCGAGAAATTCGGATTCAGAAATCATTCGAATCTAATGTTCTTAGATATGTTATAATATCATGGCTTTGGTGATTAGTTTTACTACTAAAGATAAAAAAAACTCCACGGAGATTAATCATAGAAACGTAAATCAAATCGAACCGGAATTGTAAATATGAAATTATTCCAGGTGTCCATTTCATAATCGGACTCGATATTACTTAATCGCGTGACAGTTCGTATTTATTCATTCCCTCCACTGTTATTACATCGTATTACAAGTAATTTATTAAGAAGTGCAGCTGTAATCATACTGTCTTCCTACGATTTATTACACGAAAAGCAATACAGAAAATTGAGGGGACGATCAGCTGATAGTCTCCTTTGGTAATTTTATCCAAGGAATGGCGGGATTTTTGGGTCGGCTTGAGAAGTGGAAAAAGAAAAATGGAACTTAAGAAAGGATATATTTATTTAGGTCTTTCTCTTGTCAGAGCTTCAAATCGAAATACTGTCTCATAGCTCTTCCTTTCTAAACAAAACTATCCGCGCCGACGATCGTAAATCATAATACATATTTATCTTTCTCAAGCATATAACTTTCAAATAAATTGAGTAAATGCTGTTATCAGAAGCATTCATTTTTGTATCAGATACCTCGCGAAGGGTGTGAAAACACACTGCATTGCTACACTAATTAAAAATTAAATTAATAAGTGTATAACTATCTGATTTAACTCCACTGATTATATTATATTATATTACATATTTGAGTTCTGAAGTTGTAATTAAATTCCGATAAGCTGCAAAAATATCCTTTATTTGTCGTCTTCATATATTAATAATTTTCATAAATTAGTCTTGCAATTCAATAATATGTGGTTATTTCATTTGGCAAAATGTATGTATGATTATTTACTTCCCAAGTTAAAAAGTCGCAGTAGAGAAGAGGGCGTCAATGACTTTCGAAACTTCCAAAGGGGAATAAACCAATAAACTAGATTGACCGCGCGATTTCTAGTTACAGACTGTCCATAACTAAAAATCACCCTTCGTCAAACTACGGGATACAGTAAAAACACTTTAGATTTGAAAAAAAGTAGAATAATCCATCGTAACAGTAGAATGATTCCATTCTACTTAGGACACGCGAGGAGAAGTTGCTCACCGCGAGACAAGGACGGTGTCAGGATAACGGATAAGAAGATAGAAAGAGAAGGGAGATAGCGAAGAGTGAACTCGCGGCGTTCACCCCGCACGATAAGCACGTGACCCGAATGGCGCCGGTATCGGGTACGACGGCCCTGATAGTGAAGCAGACGAGTACTAGCGGAACGTACCGAATCAAGCCGACAGTGCACGAGGGCGTCGCGACGGCAACCACGTTTTCTACCCTCCTTTTCAGTCTGTCGTGGTGTGTCCTGTCGGTCGGTTGGTGCGATACCACGCGCACCCTTTCTCATCTCTCCCTCTTCTTTTTCCCCTCTTTCGTATGTTTGTACGGTGACTCGTTCAGCCCACGCGATACGCGTACCGACTCATACTACTGAAGAAACAGAACAAGAGAAAGAACAGGAATTTCCGAAGAGGGAAAAGGGAGAGGTACCTTAGTCAATGAACACTTTAATAGTTCAACAAGCTAGTTGAAAGAGAGAGAGAGAAAGAGAAGGAACGCATAGCGATCGTATAGTGTTATGATTCGCGTTTGTTTTCCTTGTGGAAAGCCGCGGTTACGTTCGATGTAAAAAAAAAACAGTGATAACAATTATAAGTGTGTTACCGGATTCCCGGGGACTTCACGGGGAAATAAATCGTCGAAGGGATATGCCAGATCGAAGAAGTAATCTCGTGGACGGATGAACGTGGCTGGCACTTGTCTCGATGCAGAGGGACGCTAAGGTAAGGGTTCAATGTACGCCGATGGTGACGCTGCCACGCGAAACTTGCCATTTAAAAATAAGTCACCAGGCATTTCGATTTTAAATACTGCCATCGTTATTTAGAAGAATAAGTAATGTACTTTCGCTTTATTCTCGTTCTGCATACTTTTACGCGTTTTATACACCCTTTAATAATCACCAGACGTTGACCGATCGCGTGGATTGGACGATTTATTGAGTGTACCTTCGGGGTTAATGTGCTCCATAACTACAGGGTAAAGTCAGCAGAAATTTATTAAAGAATATCGTAAATAGATAAGGTGTATTTACTTCGTATGCAAACAATAGCGCAACGCTATTCTGTGCGCATGTGGGCGTAAAAAAAGGAGAATGTAAATACAGGGTTGAAGTACTCGATCCTTTGCGGCGCGTTAACTGACCGATAAACATGAAAAATATGGCGGGAATACTGATTAACGGTGTACGAAGGTTTAACGTTTACTTTGGTAGCTGGGATTTTTAGCTATTTTTATTCCTGTTGCTTGTTTGCTTCGTAGAGCAGTTGGATAGTATATTATTATTTTCTAATCATGATACCAAGTTGACCATTTAATCATTATGAATCGGAATAATGTAAATTATTATATTCGAGACACCAGTGACATTATCAAAGACGATCAAATTTGAATTTCGTATAATGAGTTTTTTCTGAAAAACTTTACCACTTCCCCATCACTTTCAAGGAAGTACAAGAAAAGTAATAAATTATAGCTGCATGCAAATGTAACAACCTTCGGTTGTAATAAAACCATCGCCATTTAGAAGAATAATAGGTAAAAAACGTGGAGAGCATGTTGTAAAATGCGTGGCGAAGAGGCCGGCGCTATAAAACAGTGAAATAAATTAAAAAGGCCGGAAAATAGTTAGGAAAAATGCAGGAAAAGGGGTAAACGTATGGGAAAGAGGGCGAAGAGCAATTTACGATGGGGTGAGTTCTACGAGTCTTAAGAACGTTGGGGAAAGTAAGATGTATCGATAAGTAAAATGGATGGACTTTTTATGCTTGGGGGATCACATCCCTCGAAAAGAGACGTGATAACGATAAAACAAATGGGATACATTTTTTAAATAGCTTCACCCGTGAGTGCAAAATATACGTTTTCCGCCAGAAACCTAAGTAATTCTGTACTTGAAGTGCGGATTAGACTAAGCATATGAACATTACACTCTTGCTTGTCTTCTTGATTTCGCGACATTCAATGATCGTCAAAAAATCAAGGGCGCCAAAATCGCTTCTAAATAACCCAGGTCAATGGTAAATTATGTATAAACATATTCTATGACGATTTCTGGTCGAAAGAAGTGGTTTAAAAATTGTTTCTGGTAAAAAAGGGGGTCGATCCAAAATCGCAAAATGTAAAGGGGTATACCTTCAAAAATTGTCAAAAATTAAAAGTCGCCAAAATCGCTTCTAAACTACCCAAATCGGTGGTAAATGGTGTATAAACATATTCTAGGACGATTTCTGGTCCAAAGCAGCGGTTAAAAAATTTGTATTGGTCAAAAATGGGAAGAACCCAAGTCGAAAAAATGTAAAGGGGTATACCTTCAAAAATTGTCAAAAATTAAAAGTCGCCAAAATCGCTTCTAAATGACCCAAATCGATGGTAAATGATGTATAAACATATTCTAGGACGATTTCTGGTCCAAAGAAGCGGTTAAAAAATTTGTATTGGTCAAGAATGGGTCGAAACAAAGTCGAAAAAATGTAAAGGGGTATACCTTCAAAAATTGTCAAAAATTAAAAGTCGCCAAAATCAATTCTAAACGACCCAAATCGATGGTATATGATGTACAAACATATTCTAGGACGATTTCTGGTCCAAAGAAGCGGTTAAAAAATTTTTATTGGTCAAGAATGGGTCGAAACCAAGTCGAAAAAATGTAAAGGGGTATACCTTCAAAAATTGTCAAAAATTAAAAGTCGCCAAAATCGCTTCTAAACTACCCAAATCGATGGTAAATGATGTATAAACATATTCTAGGACGATTTCTGGTCCAAAGAAGCGGTTAAAAAATTTATATTGGTCAAAAATGGGTCGAAACCAAGTTGAAAAAATGTAAAGGGGTATACCTTCAAAAATTGTCAAAAATTAAAAGTCGCCAAAATCGCTTCTAAACGACCCAAATCGATGGTAAATGATGTATAAACATATTCTAGGACGATTTCTGGTCGAAAGAAGTGGTTCAAAATTTGTTTCGCTCGCAGAAGGGGACCAATATTTGGACAAATAAAATCAGATCTAATTTAATTACATGAAACTAACCTAAATTCAGGTTTATATTATTCCGATTTTAATATACTTTTTCTTATCAAGGTTGGCACAGATAACCGATTTATATTTTGATTAATTTGTTTGAGAAAGTTTCACACATTGTGAACCCGTAAAAATGTGTTTGCGAATGAGATTGATAAAAATAACATTACAATGAAAATGACAAGGGTAAATTCCGGGTTTAATAAAAAACATACATTGTGATGGCGGATGAGTAAATAAATAATAAAAACAGATAAATTCAACTGGCTTTTCTATAAAGAAAATGGAATCGTCGAATAATACACGATGCAGTTAAATTGTTTGTCGTATAAAGAATCAATTTAAATGTCATCCGCATCATATTTATTGCCGCAATAATACTCCATATTTATTATTTATTATTTAGAATAAGTAGAATAATGTCAAGTAATCGATCAATACATTTTTCAAAAATTTGCATTATGCAAACAATTCCCATGTAAGTCCTTGTTCTACGATTTCGAATGGTTTCCTATCTTCTACCTTATCAAACAATAGCCGACCAGTGAAATCGATCAAAATAATCTATTTTTATTATCTCTTAAATCTAAGATCGATCGAACTTACTGAATACTACATATTCTGCCACGAATATTAATATTTCATCAATCACTAACTGATAAATTATTCTTTCAAAATTTGTTATGCATAATTCCAGTCATTTTTATCATCTTCAACGAAATTATCATATGCTTCTATTAGTCGACTCACAACTGGTTGCAATTGTTCGAAATGAAATGTTTACGGTGGTTTAACAAATAATGATCTAATAATAAAGTAGATAAGCAGAAAGTTCCCGTAATGGCGGCGCGGAGGTTTAAATCGAGTAAAACTGAGATTGCACGTAAAAGTCAGGGGATATTTGCGAGGGTAGAGTAATTTCTGGGACGTGGCAGGTTGAACGTATAAGCACCTTGACGTGGACGTAGATGAAAGTGACAGCGAACAAACTCAAATTTAACCGCTCGACGGATCACAAAGAATGAAAACACGCCTTTTTTTTCATGGGGATTTACGTGCCTTCCGGGATACCGAGATCGATCATCGATCATTGAATAACATTACGAAATCACCTGCCTTTAGAAGAGGAATTTTCTGACCGAATCGTTCCACGTAGAAAATAAACCTCCTCTTATGAACTGTTTATGGTTGAAGCGATATATAAGTTTAAAATAAATTGGTTGTAAATTGTTCGAAAAAAATAAATCTTCCTTTGGAACAATTTCATTGTTGAAGTCAGAATTTTTAGATGTTGAATGTTCCCTTTATTATAGTTCTATTGGAATGTTAAAAGACATATTTATTGTTGAAATAAATACTATTGTATGTTATAGTATAATATTAATTCGCACAAATAAATATTTATCTATGATCAGTAAAATTAAGTCAAATGATAATTTCTCAGAGATCAAACGGAGAGTAGAATCGGACGGAAAGTAGAATCAGACACGAGTCGAATCAGACTCAAGTAGAGTGAAACGCGAGTGGAAAGAGATGCAAGTAGAATCAGACGCAAGTAGAATCGAACGCGAGTAGAAACTGACGCGTTTCTTATCGGAGAACAATATCTGTAGTTCCATTTAAGTGATCAAGTTTTAAAAAATAATATCCTTATTGGTGTGGATGGAGGTTGGGATATTTTTATAAGGGAGCGTCGGAACATATTTCCATGAAAGTCCAATAATTCCTGCGACATCTAGAAAGGGAGAAACGCGAGAAGGAGACGTCGGATAAAGTGAAAACAAAGGAGCTTGAACTTAAACTGTTATTTAAAACAATTCAGTATCTGAAGTCTTAATTCTCACAGAATAAAAACTACTTCATCGAGAAATAATAATAATTATTGTCTTATTGATATTGTTTGTAAATCTATAATTTGTGAAATGACTTAAGACGATTTGAATCTACCGCAGTAATACTGCATTATTATATAATATTCCTTCTGTTCATACAGCGTGGACTCATTTCGAAAAATCGTTCTTTAATTTCTTATATAATTTATATCCTTCGACTATCTATTTGATACATTTTTAATTAATTCGACATAAATCAGATAATTTTAATTTAGTTGAGTAGCTTTGAAAGCAGAGGATTTGAAATTTAAGTTACGCGAGTGTTTATGTAATCATTATTTTTAATTACTTTTGCTTCGAGCAGTTGGAACGAGGCAGCTTTTTGGGTTCATTTATCTATGAAATCTACGGGTTGGAAAAGTTGTTAAACTATCTATTTAAAAACTGTTAGCGAAAGTAAGAGTTCCTCATCGTAAAACAAAAATTTGGAGATTGTCCAAATGGTCTTGCAGTCTGCTTTCCGAGGTATTAAACAAGCAGCAAACGAGTCTTTTTATCTGATCCCAGTGGAAATAGAATTAAAACGTTGGCTGTTGAAATAAATGTACGAATTTAGACGATGAACAAGTATCCTTTTATTATTTTAATTTATACGAGGTGTGAAATTATTAATTATATGTGCTGCAAAGCAATTTAAATATTATTAGTAGCACTAACTATAAAACTAAATTAAAATTAATATAATACCAATTATATATTTAATTATAATACTCCAAATATAATGCCAATTATAATACTCCAAAAAGAATGCAGTCGAATGGTTCGACAAATTCTACGAACCCGAAGCAGTGCAACTAACAGGTAAACAGAAGTTCTGTTACGATGAAAATTCTCCTTTATATTCCTGGAGTCATCTTCTTGCAGCTCAGTGTAGCCATTCGCGAAACAAGGGATTTCCCTTCATAGTTTGAAGCAACAACTTTCACCCTTTTCCTTTGCATTCAGAAATCCCAACAAAGTTTGTTTCCGATGCACACAAATCTGAACGGAAGAAGTCATCTTCTGCGGTTCAACGTAGCCATTCGTGAAATAAGGGATATCCCTTCGTAGTTTGAAGCAATGATTTCCGTCCCTTCTTTTCAACATTTACGGATGGCAATGCCACCGATCTTGACAACCTGGAAAATCTTCGTGGAAGAAGTAAAACGTTCGCAAGTGCGAGAATGCAAAACGACGGATACCTTTCGCGAGGATAAGACGCAAGGCACTTTGAACTTTCTTCCACGACGGTTTTCCTTCTCGTCTCCCTCCTCCCTTCTTCACCGTCATCTTCTTGGTTTCGAATATCCTTAGCATCGTCGAGACTTTCTGCGCGCACTAAAAAAAGGACCTCACCTTCTGGTGCCGGGGCGAAAATAAATGGAGCATGGCTTTCTTTGTCTCTCGCTCTCCCTCTCTCTCTCCACCACACTCTCTCTCCCTCTGCCGCTCTGCGAAATTCAATTTGTCATCACGAAGAGAATGCTCCGAGATCTATTGCTCTCTCCTCTTTAAGCTTCGCGAAAAAGATTCGTGTGCGGTTTCGAATGGTTTTCAGAAATGTTCCTACTTCAATCGGAATCGAACCATTTGGACTTTTATCGATTGCATTCTTTTCGGAGCACATGGCGTGCTATTTTTTGAGTATCTTTGGAACGGTTGAATTTTGTGAAAAAGAATGACCCATTAAATGGAATGATTAATTATTTACATTTTGTATTGTAGTAAATTATACTTACTTTATTGTAGTATTAATGATGGTAAAGTAACAAATATAAAGCTCTATAAATCACACGAAAGAGTATTTACACAGAAATTCTTTTCCTCGTATAAATTCCTTTAAATATTTCTATTAAATTCAATGTCAACCTCTTAATTCGCGTTCCATAAATAGGATAATTTCTGTATTACTGGAAAATTGTATTTTCCTCGCGATGGCGGGCAGAAAATTGCAAATAATGAGCGCATTGGATAAAGTAATCTCGTACTTAGAGGGATATCCCAAGGTGAGAAGTATAATAGAAAAATTACTCGTACCAAGGATAATGAAAGTTGGAAAATCCTCAATGTCTTGTTTGTATGGGAAAATTCCCTACTGCGCGAGAAACAACTCTGAAACTTCGAGGAAAGTTTCCCGTTTTGCGAATCGCGTGGCTGCCCTGCACGGCGAACTTTTCGCGAATGCAAAGTAGGATTTTCTTTTCTGAACAGACAAATATAGTGCCGATGAAAGTCGTGCTGCAACTCGTAAATCTTTGAAGAACAACTGGATTTTATTACAATAAGAAATCAAATAATAATAAATAAATGCGTTCGCAGAAATTAATCCCAAATTCAAGTCTTCTATTTGTCACACAAAATGAATTAACAAAAAAAAACATATAAGATTTATATTATAAGATTCAGTCGTTAATTACCATAGAAAAAGACCGCTTATAATTGGTTAATTGGTATCACAAAACGTTTTAGAATCAGTCCTCGTTTATTACCCAAATATTTTTCATAAGGTTTAATGCAATAAATTAGAAAGACATTTTGTAATAAGACTGTATCATAATATATTGGCGTATAATAGTATGTATAAGACGAATAATTTAAATACTCTAAATTAATTCAAAGAATCAATAGAGTTTCAAAGAATAATTAAAGTCCAGAATAAAAATCATAAATAGAGTTCAGAATTTACTAGAAATATTTTTGCTAAATAATACTACGTAGCATGTCGTGTTATTTTTTGCGCAGTATATGGCAGAAGGAAACAATGCTTATCGAATGTTTCTGAAAGCCGTAACCTTAGCAGTAGTGAGGATTCATTTGCAATCGTTCAAATGCAGTTTGAACTAAAGGCTCTTAACTCGTATACGTAACTCTGTGGAGTACGAAAACCTTGTTTTTGTTTTATTAAGTCTACTTTTAAACTTATCGGAATGTGCACTATCGACAAAAAGAAAGACACAGCTGGATTCTCGTAATGGGATTCTTTGTGAAAGCAACATGTTTTAATTAGACTCATTTATGGGTAGGCACAAAGTGCACTCCCATTTTACGCTTTTTAAGGTAATTATCTAACCATTCTGATAATATAATTATGTGCAACTTTTTTATCATCATTTAATGAAATTCCGTGCTGCTTGCGTGGAATTCCGCATTAACTTAGCAGAGGGGTTTTCCAATGTTCATTTATGTTGATTTGTATTCTTGGAATTTAATTCCATTTCGTATTGTTATCGTTCTGAATACTCCCTTTATTTCGACTGAGTTGGAATTCTACGATATGAAATGTAAAGTTTCGTTTTTCGTACGAAATTTCACACTTTTTATTCCGAATAACTTAATTGTAGGAACTTTGTACTTCATATAAATATGCCTTACATTTCCAATATTTATGTACATATAATATACATATTTAAAATTTCTTGCGTCTGATGATAGAATTTATGAAGAACATTAAATGCTAATATTGCCAATATTATTACAACACAAATGAAAAAATAAATCAATGAAAGTCCATAGTTAACGTTTTACATTCCAGTATTGCAATCAACGAATGACACTTGACACAAATGTATTTAAAACACCGAAAGATTAACGTGTTAATCGTTGATGTAAATTTGGGCGGAGAGTGGGTGGTAATGTCGAAGTAATTAATCGGATTTAATAATGGAGATAGGTCACGGTTTGGAACCATATCATGCATTAGGTGTTAACGAGAGTGCGTTAAATTGTAACGTGACATGAATTACAAGAATATTGTTAAATTCGAAGCGTGATCAGCTTACATTATTCTGTTGTTAGTGGGCCGATCGACAATTTTTGTATCTGTTATAACATGGTTCAAAGAGAGCTTTAATAAAACTTGCAATAATGTTAAGAGAAATGCTTCTTCATTATTATTAATTTATTAATCTCCAGTTCAAAATTCTATTGTATATTACGATGCACAGTTAATCAAAAAATTGCGAAAACCCCCCATTCTAAACATTCTACGATTGAATTTCGAACTTGAGATTAATAAATTAATAATAATGAGTAGCATAGCTTTTAACCTTGTTATTAAACTAAATTTCGAAATCCTAGATTCCTAGATCCCTGCTTCCTACATTATATATTATACAGAGTCTCTCGCATATGTTGTATGTGCAATTATCCTTTTCGAATATAAAATCACCATATGCCTTCTTTCCAGGACCCTTCAGTACCTCTTCAGTTCTGTGACAAAATATACTGTCACTTCCTGGCTACATAACTCGTCCTTTTATATCCTTTCTCACCATAACGGTGATATACATTCTTCCAAGTTTATTGCAGAAACTCGAAGTTACTGCTTGTAAACCTAATAACTTTAGATCAGAAGTGTCTGCCTGTCGATTGTTGGCTGTCTCTTAGTTCACTGGTAGCTGACTTGATTTTAGAGAAAAAATGAAGAACTTTTTCGAAATGAATGAAATGCAATTGAAAGGGCGTGAATGTGAATGAAACGCATTCGTAGATAAAGTTGAAAAGAGGATTTACTGCCGACAGGAGATGCGATTTATAGAGTACTTATTCTGGAATGAATAGTTTGACAAACGGTGTACAAATCTCCTTAGCCGGGGAGCATTCAATTTTTGTCATCATAAACAGATATGTTTACATTATACTCCAACATTCATAAGGTCAAAGTCATCGCTCTTCATCTTAATTCTAAGTTGAGGTTAATAATATCTTCCATTTTAGATTAGTTATTCTTCTACTTGTATTTAGTTATACTCTGAATTATTAATCAAGAATTCTCGAAAGAATAAAACATGAAACATCAAAGTTGCAATTACATGAAATTGAATAGTCATAAATCAGTTGAATATGATTTTTTAACTTTCAACATTTTTATATTATTCCATACCTGGATAACAAAATTCTTTAATACATTATCTACTTTAAAATGATTTGAATTGAAAGAATCTAAAATCGTGAGTAACATGATAAAGATAGACGTATTAAAATCAATATTTAAATATTACATAACATATAAAAATTTCGTATTTTCTTGTTTTCTACGCATTAACTAAAAAGCAATATAATTTATTATTATAGTATAATGCATTTAACAATCTGAAAGATATGTACGTAGATAATCAATATCGATTTATTTTCATTTTACAATGTAATTCTACGTGAAACTTGAATTGTAATTGTTCCATACAATGTTACAATTAACTGAGCCTACTCGGAAAAGATTCACCTGTTTCCGGCAGAACGGGAAATGTTTGTGGTACAACAAGGGCGAAGCATTAATTGTGGTGAAACGAATTTTCGAATTTTGCGGTTCAACCAAATCCCAGTTTGCAATCGGGTCGTTATAAACGAGGGAAAGAAGAACAATGCACTTCGTGTTGAACTCGATGTTCGAGTTTTACCTTTTAGTTCGCGTATAAGTTTAGACGACGTTACCGTTCTGTCGTAACTGATTTCAATTGCTTTTATCCTTTGAATGCGGCCAAAGATGCGAGCCAGAAATTCAATTTTCAGACAAAGCTGCGATTGTTAGGGAAATGTGATAATCTGGAAGTCACTTGAAGGGACGGAGATTTATTTTACGGTGGAATATGTGAGCTTCTTGTGAAATATATTTCGAGATTAAGTATGTTTCTAATTTCGTAATTCCTAATAATGATTATCTAACAAAATTTGATGGAAGTTACTATTACAATATTACTTTCATAACAATATTCATTTTTGGTTTAACAAATTCTATCAAAACAACGTGCCTTTATATTATAATACTTCCGCTTTAGGAAGATATATCGAAGTGGAAGGTTCCCTGAAACCCAAGGCACCCCATTCGTTATTTCCTTTAAAACTTCTATTTTAAAGTTATCAATCTTCGAAGAACACTCGGATGCACAGTTTGTTTTATTCTGATTTGATTTCCATTTCCCATAACATATTGCGATCTATTTCTATCTTTTCGTAGAAGGAATTTGATATACCACGAATTCCATTAGTTTCGCGGGTAACGATGGTAGGAACGCGGTTGTCAAATTCCGTTCGATTAGAACTATCATGTGATAAATCATTTCTTGTTAGCAATTGTTATACCAGTGATACCATAGAAAACGTTATCAATATGCAAATTAGACGCAAATGTGAAATATTGATCGGAACTCCATAGTGGTTTATCGTGGTTTGATCGCGGTTCTTGCGCTTCGATCGTAAATTTCGGTATTAACCCTTCATTGTATCCAATGTTATTGATTCCTGACAATTGCTGCAATTGTCCATCGTTTTTTCATTGAGTTACAATTTAATACAGATATCAATTTTAGTTATGGAATTAAACCAAAGATTTAAACTAACAAGAATAAGTGCACCCCGCATATATTTCTGTTTTTATGCAGAAGTTTGTGATATTTAGTTTAATTTAATTTATTAACGGGATAAATCTTTATCCTGTGAGATTGGCAGGTTATATATTGTAAATTATTCTAGATTATTTACTAATTAATTATTTTATTGATAGACATTTATCATTATCATTTACATTAAAACTCATCAATCTTCTTGTATTAAACTTCGTATCACAAACTCAGTCAAGGAAATAAGTATTTAAGATGTACATTATAAGATTCGGTTATCAATTTTTATATGAAAAGCACGTTTGAAATTTGTTAATTAGTATAAGGAAATGATATGTGTGATTTTGGGTTTCGGCTTTTGATAGACCAATGTAAAGATTTAAACTTCTTTATTTTTCAACGTAGAAACGTTTCGGTACAATTTTGCACCCTCTTCAGTCTAAACATTAACATTATGTCTTCCTTTAACACCGAAGACATAAGCACCTAGGGCAGATAATAAGTAGCCTAGGACTTCTTTTAACTTAATGTTTAGACTGAAGAGGGTGCAAAATTATTGGACCAAGAAATAAACTATTGATTACTATATAAGGAAATGATTATAAGGAAGCTAGTATAAGGGTTAATATAATGTTTATGTATGCTGCTTGAAGCAACAATTTTCTTTTACTTCCAATCGCATAGCAGTGGAATAAATTCAACATAGTTGAAGGGAGGTCAGCACTTAAAGGAAGCTGAACGACAAACTCTAATTGCACTAACTTCGCATCCAGCTTCCAATTCTCCAGTAGTTGCTCGGGTTTTCTATAACTTCGGATTAGTGGCGAATCAAGGATAAACCGTAGGTCAGACCTTCCGAAAGAACCCGCTGATATTTATGGGCTTAATGGCGTGCTATATTCGAAGTACCCTGAAAGCACCCTCTAATAATTTAACGATCGTGTCGTGAGACAGCCTTTCCCCCGATTATAGGTTTACGCGAGTTTTGCGTAGCTACACCTCGAAATATCCTATTCCAAGATACCATGACATTTATATTCGATGCAGCACGTAGAAACCCCATAATATTAACAGTCGAACTCGTGATGTTTTTAATAAAAATATTTATAGCGTTCAATTTTTTGAGACTTTTTGCGGCTCAGACTGCATAATTGACATAATTAAATCGATTAATTTAGTTTCGCCCATCCTTATTTTTAAGGACGTATACGTAAACACACAAATGTAGATGAATAATTAATATTAACAGAAGTTAATTTATAAAATTATTCTACCCGACAGAGGTGTTAATTTTTCATTTAGAGGATCCAATAGTGTGGCTATTCGTTTTGCGCTGGTATGTGCTATAACTCAGCATTCCCTTGCATCCCATTGGATGCATCCCTACTCTTACCGCCTCTACTTCAATGCGATACGTTGAAAGACACGTGATCGCAAGGAGTGGGGGTATCGGATGCGCGAAAAGGTTGCATTCTTATATAAAACACGGAGTATTGTAGATACCAGTTGGAAGCTCGTATAACTGGAACGAATTTAATGACTCGAACCTAAAGAGCGTGTCTTGTTAATCGACGCAGCCCCTCGTTTAATATTCGCCGACATTGCGTAATGACAGGTGACAGGATCGATATGGTATGACGAATTTTACGAGGCACTATGCTTAAAGAATTTTATGAGTTGTTCTTTTCTGACCGGGAGGGTTCTAATCGTCTCGAAAAATCGTTGAGATTACGATGATAAATAACGCGTAATTATAACGACAAAACGTTTTTGACGAACGACGTTAATTGATGAATATTTCGAATCAAAAATTCCAGCCCTTGGAAAATCGTTATAATTGATGGCGGAAAATTGTGATCGGCGTGAATCGAATGGGAGATTGATAACGATTGTTGCTCCATTAAGAGATTTTGATACTGTAAATAATACATATTTACAAATTGCGTTTTGTAGATTGAATATTTTAATAGACACCGATAGCAAATATAATTAATTCAGACACTAGCGATAAGCACAAATAAAATAGAATTAATAAATTAATTAATGGGGCTCAATCGTAAATAGTATAAAATACCAGGAATTGATGAACACCGACAGTACATCAATAAATAAATATCAGAAGTTGCTTCATAAAAACAGATATAGATTCTCCTTATCATAGAACAGATCGTCGATCAAACAAATAATCGATAAATAAAATACTGATCGGTTCACCTGGGAACACGCGATAATAGGAGGAAGTTTCGATATTACAGGGAAAATTAAATTTTTAGCGCGGAGTATAAAAGCAGTCTGTTCCTCGATTTATGGAAGACATAAACAACAATTCGTAATATGTTGTTATACGCAGTCATAAAGTTTATTGATCCAGTACATCACAGATATTTCTGAAATGTTTTTCTGTCTATCGAAAAACAGTGTCTCTTTAACTTTTACGTCCATTTCAATGTTTAAAGTTTTGCATGTTAATAGAAATATTTATATAGTTTTTATAGTAACAATAATAATATTTACACTGAGCCCTAATATTCCGTGATCGAAGGTCTTTCGTGATAATCAAGATTGACGCCTGTTCCTCTTCAAATTTATTGATTTCCAACCATTCCTAGTACATAATTTAATTTAATAAATTTAAATGTTGGTCGATCAAAAAAGGAATGTTGCGTAATAAACTTCGACTGTTTAACTCTGCCCATTTTTATGCTCCTATAAAATGTACCATTAAATAAACTAACATCTATGATTAAAAAGTCTTGAGAATATAAACTTATAGAAAATTGAAATATATTGTTCGTATGCTGATAATTCCATTTGGGAGTCCCAATCAAATTAAATAACCCTTATTGTAATTGCGATGGGATAATAATTATTTCAATTCTTTCCTAAAGTACTCCATTACGTTTAATTCTGGAATAGCTATTAATTTCCTTATTCAAATCAAATAATAATTATTTCAATTTTTACGTTGGGTACTTCATTACCTTAACACCATAATAATTATTAAGGTCCTTGTTGAAATTCAATAATAATTATTTCTATTGATACTGGTTTATTGAATTATTTTCATTTTAATGACATAATAATTACTTCAGTATAAATCAGGTAATAAGCATTTCAAACTGAAATTAAAATATCTCTAGCAGTTTATAACAGTTTATATGGAGATCAAATTTAAACACCCCCTGTGTATGACTTTACCACGTGACCGTGATGAGAAACATTTGCAGCTTAGTTTTTCTGTGCATGGAAAACAAAAAATCCGAGTAGAACGTGTCGAGCACGCTTCACATGCGAATCTAGGGATGACCTTATTACGCGTTTTAATAAGCCCGCGAATAGGGTCACGTTCATGTTCCCGTAGTGTATCGTCCACCCCAAAAAAAGTTATATTTTGAAAACACATATATCATAAACAAAACTATTCATTTTACAAGAAAGCTAAACACGAATGATGAGAACATTTTTACAATAGTTGGTTTTTGATAATATAGAAGAAAAAATTAATTTGTGTCGATTATTTCCGAAGTATATTCGTCGGATATTTATCGAGTTCCATTGGATCTACTTTAAATTATGACTAAAACTTGCTTGATTTTAGCGAAGAAATGAATGCCTCTCTGAGTTCTTCGAGCATGAATTTGTTTACACATTTCGTCGACTTGAAAGGTGATATTTCTTTTATCAGAGGGAGAAGGGGGGCGGGGAGAATAAGCATAAAAAGTACCTCGTTACATTTCATAACTCGAAAAAAAGTGGAAAGCATCCTTTGACGGAGGCAAGCAGAACGTTCTGAAAGGTGTTTTTAAAGACACTTTTCGGCTTACGGCACCGCTGGACGAAGTGGAGGGACACATTTCTCCGCGTAACTTTCGAACACTTTGAAACACGTTAATCCGCGTGAAATATTTCGAGAAAGTTTACTTTCCACTATTTATATCTCGTCCCCTTTAAAGGATTGACTTCTAGCAATGTTTATTTAGATTTTATTTATTCGCGTTATGTTACATCGGAGGATTTTATTTTTAGATGGGCTTCACGTATTTCAGGGAGGAAAATCAATGTGAAAGAAAGTGACCTTAGAAACTTTCCAATATGCTTTCTATTTTATGTTCAGCTTCATCATTCTGTATCTCCTGTCTCCTGCGGCTCGAAACTATCCTCAGAACTTTACCTTGCCATTCATAGTTCCATGAACGACTGCATGCAATCGTAACTCGCAAACTTGATATGATAAAAAACTATAAGCCATTATTGAATTTTCCGGTTGTTTTCATTCCTGGAAACCTGGCTTTCTGAGGTGACAGTTCATATCAGACGTCTTTTCTAAAGTTATCCAAAGGATTCTATCTTTTATTAGGAGTACCGGAAAGTGATCAATCATTTTTTACATACTTTATGAAACTCCATTTATTTTTTCATATTAAACATTATTCTATTAAAATTGTTCACTCTCGAATTGATTACATTTTGGTACTCCTAATATTTATATTTCATTAAATATTGAATAATTTCTATTCCATTAATATCTTTTATGTCTAAAGAATAAATATTCCTCGGTAAATTGTTCATTCTCTTTTCGAATACAGGAAGTCAACAAATATTATAAAAAAGTAAATATTCATTTCCATGTACTTTACTTTAGCATATAACCTAGATATCTGAATCTTCATTGGATTCTTTTTTTAATCTAACTTTTAATCCAACTTTTGTGCACAGATCTTATGGTGCCATGAAGTCATATCATTGGCAAACATAAAAACCATACGATTTAACTGTTTTAACGTCAGTAGTTGCAATTGTAACATCTTGTTATCCAATCTATTGGAAAACGTACGTAAAACATTCGTACGGCATCCACGTAACAGAAAACAATAATTAACTTCGCGTTCCGCAAGATCGGAATTGGAAGTAACGGTAGGTTATTACCGGAAGTGAAGAAACGCGGAATAAAATCGATGGTTGGAAATGACGGGTCGGTAGTATTAATGGGCAGGAGGTTAAGGTTAAATATCGCGATGTAATTTCCTGTTCCGCGTAGTAGGGGTGTGCCGCAAGGAGCCAATATCCGTGTTGCGCGTGAGGACATGACGTGACGAAGTGCCCTTTCCTAATTCGTCCCCCATCATCAACGAACACTGTACTCTGTTTCGTAGTAATTAGAGATAGATAATGACTGAAGTTTCCCGGAAATCACGGAAGACCCTTTGCCTTGCAACCCGAACACATTATGCAGGGAACGCCCTAGATTTCTTTACGGAAACTCTTCCGCAGTCTTGCAACCCTCGTTGACATTTATGTTAACGGCACGGAATCGGATTCTCGATGGAAATGGAAATACAAATCTCACATCGCGAAAGTTCGAGTGCCTCTTCTTCCTGGCTACTTTAGATTCCAACGATGTCCGGGCAAATCAGCCGACGAATTGATTATTATTCGTCGCGATGTTCCTTCGCATGGTTTATTAACGTTCCGAGTGTGATATTGTTGGTTAATAAACTTAATTTGACTCATTAAAATCGTTACGGAATTCATAGTCGATTTTACGTGCAAAGAACTCATTATTCTTAGTTAGTTTTAATTCTATTTAGAATCGATGATTATTCGTCGCGATGTTCCTTCTCGTGGTTTATTAGCACGCTGAGTGCGATATTGTTGGTTAATTAACTGAATTTATTTTTCGTTAAAATACGTATGGAATTCATAGGAGAATGTGGTCAACTCAATAATAACAGATAAGCAGGGTATAGTTGTATTGTATTATATAATTTAAATAGTGTTTATTTATTATTATAAATGTTCCACTTGCTTCAGTTATTTGAACGAACCAAAATACTTACATAAAGCTTGGGGTTTATTCACTCGGTGGTGCGCTTAATCTAAGCCAAAGATAGATAAACGCGAGCGTGTTCGATGGTGTTAACGACCGAGCTTGCAAGCTCCGATACGGCACACCTATTTCAACCTATCCGTGTGTCAGCCTATCGATAGATTTCATCCGTCAGTTTTTTTTTGGCTCGAGAAACATTATCACTGCGACTTATCACTGTAGGAGCAGAAATCCGAAAGAACTTTCCCCAATACAAATACTACATACTATTTATATAGGCACCAATCAATACTCAATTAATGCTCGATCATTCTTGCACCTTCTACTTGTGACATACTTCCTAGATTTTTTCATATTACGTTCCTTAACTATCCGATTAATATAATAGGGACAATCCTGAATTAATATAATAGGGATTTGGGGAAATCGGATATATTATGTATGTATATATAGATATTGTTAATTTCTACGATTCTATAGATTGTAAATTTCTAAAGTTCTGTATATTGGAAATTTCGATAATTCTGTATACCGTAAATTAATAGAGTTCCCTGTAATTTAAGCTCCAAAATCCTGCATATCTTAAATCTTTTAAATTCTACATTGTGAATTTGTAAAATTCTATATATTCTATATATCGAAAATTCTATGCATTATAAATTTCTAAAATTCTATACATTGTAAATTTCTAAAATTCTATATATTAAAAATTTGTAAGTTCCTATACATTGGAAATTTCCAAAAATAGTATAAATAATGTAATAATTCATTACGATTACCCTCAAACAGAGTTTCATAAATCAGAATTAAATGAGAGGGAGTTGTTAATAAATAGTTTGAAGAAACATTCTTAATAATAGGGCTGTTTCCGAGTAAGTGTTGCGGAACTTTAAGCAGAAGCCATGTCAGAAGCCTGAAATTATTTACTTGAATTCATGAGCATCTAGTTGAGAGGTTTCCTTAGAAATTGCTCGAGAAATTTTACTTTAATGAAGGGGAATTATTTACTGACAATGAGCGAAGGTAGTCGCATTAAAAATATCGCTATCTTCTTGCTACTTTGATGGCAGTGATGTTACGGAATAATGGGATACGTCTCGTAATAATCATTCTACTTCATCTTGTTATTAGTCAGTGTTGTACGACGTGTACAATAATATCTTCAATTTCATACTATTTGTGTAAATATTTCATATAATATTGTTATGTAACAATTGATATTATAATATATCATGCAATTCATCAGCCCTAAATACTCCACCAATGGATAAAAAGTAATCGATTAAAATGAATTTATATCAATTTCATATCCGAGATGCGATAAATCAAGATAATAAAATTTAATAATTTCCAATTAATAGTGGAATTTCTTATACATTGTCTTATTAATATTAAAGTAATAATACATAGATTTTATAATTATTGTGTGAATAATTAATATATCAAATCCGGATTCCAGATACTACACATCCAGATGATGCAATTTAATAACTTATAATTAATAGAAATGAAGGTTTATATATTTATATAGTTGACATAATAATATCTATAATTATTTCTATAATTTCTCCAATCAATCTATAATAATTAATCGACAAAAACTATTCACACCAGATATCCCAGATGTTAGAAATTCAGATAATAAAATTTAATAATTTCTAATAAGTAGAAATGAAAATTTATATTCTTTACTGCATTATTATGAAACTAATAATTAACCAATGATTATGAGAGAACAATATATTGATAGGGACACGAAATAACGTAAAAGGATTAAAGTCAAAGCTATCAGGCTTCACCCCGAAACTCTTTTCAATCCTTCTAAAAATTCTTTGGCAAATCAACAAAGTTCGAAAGCAGAGCCTTTCACTTGGAATTGTTTCGCAGTTGGTTCGTGTTTCGCATTTTCCGAGCACGATCGATTTGCCCCTTTGCCGAGAAAAGATCAGATTGCGTAAAAAGCGGTCGATGAGCCGGAAAGTATTTCTCTTTCCATCGGACCCGTTGAAATGAGGACACCCTTCGAAAGGAAGGGCCATTCCTCTCAACGGAACCGTCAACCTTTCGAACTTTACGAGATGTCGACCTCGAAAATCTCCCAAGGAATCTTCTTAGTGTCGACAAGTTAAATTGAAAATGAAATTAAACTCCTGCCATGATAACTCGAAACTCCATGGGGTTAATTTAATCCCCGCACTTGTATCCTCGAAAATAATATAGTCGGCTGCGAAGACCAACAGAAACTTTGGTTGTTTTCAAGAAGTTCGTGGATAAAGTGCAGGAATTAAAAGCGATTTATTATAAACCTTGTAGTGGGATCATAGAATTATCAAGTTGAAATGAAACGACGGAATTAAATGTATTAATTGTAAATAGAAGAATTAATATTAATTAGAAACATATTAGGAGTACCGGAAAATAACTAATTCGGGATTGGAAAATTGTTTCGCAATCAAACGTTTGGAATTGGATTCTTTCAAATAGGGAATTATGACATTGGCAGATCGCCGGTCAAGGATCATAAATAATAATATGGACAAATAAATGGAGTTTCCTAAAGTATGTAAAAAATCATTGATTATTTTCCGGTACCCCTATTAGAATATTAATTCGTACTTTATGATTCCTGTTCGTAAAGTTTCGATGTAATGTAATAATGTAATGTAATTCGTAACCTTCGAGATAAGCGTAGATAAGCGAGATAATTCGAATGACGTGTTAACTCGTTGTCCCCGGTTAACAGATAAATATATAATATAATAATACTATTTACCTAAAATCTATAAATATCTCGAAGAATATAAAATCCCAGCATCAATATCGAGGACTTTTCAAAATACAATAAAGGTTTTCAAAAAGATTCGATGATTTATGTGACTCGGTACGGTTGGGTAAAAAAACTCGGTAGGAAGGCAGTTTAAGCGATTTATCAGTCCTTTCGTTCGTATCGTTGTAATTCACGATGGAATATATTTCAACGTCGAAAAGGAGTCGTGAAGAGTAGCCTGGATATTTTCTTCCACGGCTTTATATACCGTAGTTTAATGAAAGGATGCCTAATGACACGATTAAAAAATTACCTGCTTGAATCGAACGATCCTATCCAGTTAGGTGGGTCGATTCGAGGCAACCTTGGCAAAAAAAAACCTTCGTCCGCGAACCGTGGAAGGATTCCCAAGACGTTACTTCGTCAGGGTCTAAGGACCAATGAAGTGTGCCGGGTTACCTTTGAGCGGAAGAATTCAGATTAATCGATGAACCCTCTTCATTAATCGATATCCACGTGATGCGTATCGCGACTTTATTTACAACCCTGAATATCTTGAATCACGAGGTGTCAATAAATAAATTCATGTGGGGTGTAGATACCGGATTAGCTGCTAAAAATATGCCAATATTTAAAGATTTTATTAATAATCGGTACATAATTCGTTAGATGAACAAACCAAATGGATTTTGCAGTTTAGTGTGGTGGATTATTATATGGAGATTAACAGTAGCCTGTTAAATCAACTTCCAATTTTTTATAATTTTTTACTGATGTAAAAATTAATTTAATAAAAATTAAGATAACTAACAATAAGATATAGGCTACGTATAATAAAAATTCGACTTTCTAGTTTACTCCTTCAGCTTTTTACAAAATTAAAATAATTCGTATACAGAAATAAATCTGGAAGGAAGTAATATAGAAAAGTGGTTCCATCCTCGAGTTATCCTGCCTTTCTCCACTACTTTTCATCCGCAGGATATTTTGCTTATTTCTTCGGGTCCTAGGCTCTTCTTCATTTCATGGACAGTTTGATAGCAATGTGCTTTCGTCCTTCGTCGTGTCTCGACTGGAAGGGCTGAACTCTACCGTCGCTAACCCCATTTGTTATCAGCCCTCGTTAATCTCAATTCCCCGGGCGGCGTCAATCCCGCGGCGTGTTACTTCGGAATGTCGATGGATTTATCGTAACGTCCATCGTGCGAAACCGCGCAGAAGCTGCTTCGTGTCACCGTACACCTTTTAAGGTAGCCAATGAAAAACAGCTTTTTCGGATTCATTTGTGCCGGCTCGTTTGCCGCCACCTTTTTTGCCTTACGCGGATTTTCTGCTACGTTATCTTTGATGTACCGAACTGGCGTTTACTTCGAGCTTAGTTCGACGCCTGCTTTCTGCTGCCAGAAAACTTTTCTGCGTTTAATGCCTCACTTTTTTTATTTATGTTTATTCCCAGGAAAATGATGTGTTTTTTCTGCCTGATGTTTGTTTAGACACTTGTGTATACGGATGTCGTGGGATAGTGACGATGTAATTATGTTTGTCATTAATCTTGTAGATTAATGAGTTGTTAGTTAAGCGCGTAGATTAATCATACGAGTATCGTCTATCTGAGTGATTAATAATTTGGTGCAACGAGGGATGTATGGTTATTAAACTGATAAGTTTATTATGTTTATTATTGGTGGATCTTGAAGGTGAATGATATATAATTAATATGCAATATACATGGTATAAGATTTATATAATTATATTAATATTATATTGTTGCGGCGCGTGCGGGGCATATCGGTACACGGAGGAGATGATTATAATTAACAGAGCGTTTATTGGTATTTTATGAATCAGAGCGTCGGATTACAATTCAACTCTTTTCCGACTGTTTATAAATTGCTAGGCGCCCTTGACGACCCTCGTCGTCAAGGGTTTACAACGTAAGGGGTGGTCGTAACAATATATAATATTAATTATATTGTATAATTCGTAAAGGAATAGTTTTAAGGATGGTATATCACTTACATATTTAGGTTGCACCTTTATTAGTCACATAATAAAAGAAATTAAGGCAGACAATTAACTCTAGAGCTACGGAAACCGTGAAAATGACGGGTCCGCGGAATTTAATAAGAACATTCAAATCTATAAGGTTCTATTTTCTGAATATTTTTGCAACATACGTGGCGTAATGAAAGTAATTAAATTGATTAATGTATTTTTTTCCAACCATCCTTATTTTTTAGAACATATACGTGAATGTATAAATATAATTAAATATATTGTCAGTAGTTTTTACAGCATTCTGGCAACTCTTAATCTGACATGTTCGAATGGAGACATCCGCTTCATAAAAGCGGTATTTTATAAAATATCATTCATAACAATAATGATTCCAATACTTGAATATGTAAGTTATGAATTTCTGAAATATAATTATCTTTTTGATGATCGTTCTAAAAGGTAATTAAACGAATTTTAATTAGGGGTTGCAAATGGCATGCGCCGATTGAATATTTCCCTTGCGTTTCTCGTATTTCGCGAAATCGTCTCCGGTTAGTTCAATTAATTAGGACTACAATCATTAAGCTTCATTACATTTGAATATGCAATTAGATTACCCTCTGTTCACCCTTGTTTACCCTCGGCGAGGCAAATTGCGGATGTCCGGCATTAAGTATGAAAGCTAATTCCACTATTTTCACGCGTTCAGTATTATTGTTGATACAACATTTATTCCCTGCATACGGCATTAACATCTTTCTAGGGAGCTCATTATCAGCGAAAATGTGCAGTTATCAAATATTTATATTGCAGTAATTATTATTTACATCCCGCCTCTGTAAATAATAAACACCAGATATGCGGATTCAACAACAAGATTTATATTACATATTTGTATAATTATATTTATATTCGGAGATTTTTTACTAACTAGTGAGATAAAGTATACAGGAGTACGTCGATTAATCGATCTAATTGGGACCAGGGTAGTTCGGTTGATCAAATAGTTCGCAATAATATAACATGCACGATATTCGGAGATTTAAACTCTTTCAGACAGAAAGCTATAAATTATTTTTTTAATTAAATGCTAAGTAATTATTTTTTTGGTGCAGCAGTGGTTCGGATGATTGACGTTCGGATAATCGACGCCCTACTGTGTATAAAAATTAAAAACTTCAATTTCTAGAGACTGTCCTTAATTTTCAATTATTTTATACAATTAATATTTAAGCAGTTCGATTTGTTAATAATTCAAATAAATAACATCGAAGTCGTAAGTTTGATGCAATATTTTTTTTCATTATCTCATTTTTATCATATTTATGCAATTAAAGTAGCTGTGTACCTAGAAGCATTATTATTAATTCATAACACGTGTTTATCAGTAAATATTTACGAAAAATATATTTATTCCCCGAGCATAAAATGAAGTAAACATTGATATTACAGCATGATTGTATCCAACGGTATCAGAATATCGACATGTTTATGGAACACAACAAAGATTGAGGACCGTGTTATCAAAGTACACAATCAGTACAATATAATCAAAAATGACACAAGCAGTGTCATATTTCGAAACATAAATGTAACATCAATGTAACAACCGTTCTCAAACGACAACACTTTGTCCGAGGGGTTGTATTTTCCATAATGCAGATTAGTTAATAAAGCCGTAGATTTATTTCGGAGACACGTAGCTTCCACTTAAGGGATAAAACTTGGCCGGTTGATTACCGTAATCTGATATAACTCGGAGATAAGCCGGCGATTAATATTCCGTGGTTTCGCGGGGCGCGTCTTACCTTCAACATAATAAAATCGCGATTCAATAAAAATGTAAAGCAGCAAGAAAAACGCGAGTCTCCAACTGGGGTTGAAATTTATCTGACAACGAAATCGTGTCGGCTATTTGCCGAGTCTCGTGCAAATATTCCGCAATGTAGATCAGATAATTCGCGCTCTTCTTGCTTCCTGTCGAGTATAATATTTTTTGCGATATCCCCGGGATGCCTTCCCACCCCCTCCTTCCCGTCGGCGTGGTCAAAAATTGTCACGATGAAAGCTGATTCTCGTTTATTTTATAGATACGTCCGGTTTTTATGGAAGTTATCGTATCGAAACCGATTCCCTGAACGTGGTAACTCGAAGGACACGTTTCGCGCTTTTTCGCAAAACGTGTTACGTGGGCGATACACTGATAAGGGATGCCTGGCGAGGCACGTTTAATGCAATTGCTTACCACGGCAGATATGATGTACTTGTTTGCACGCTTTTTGCATTTTTGTACACAGTGTCTCTAGATTGTGGTGATAAGTGAAATTAATATGTACTGCAGGGTTATGAAAAGATGGCACAGAATGATTTTGCTGATGGAGTTTGAATGGAAGGTACTCGTGACATAATGTTACTCGTATTAATGAGACCCATTAATTTCATAGTTTTATCATTTCTTTAATGTCGAATATCAATCGCGGAATTTAATTACACGGCGCGGCATAAAAGTGGGTTGATTGATGGCTCGATAATCACAGAACAAGGATACAAAGTGAAACAAGTGTATCAAAGGAAGCTCTGAGGATGTCATTTGAAACAAACAATCTGGGAAACATGGATGAAGAGTCCTGTCTAATGAAGATACTTTCGCGTAATTAGAAAGCACGCGATATCAACGTTGATAATACTCCTGATTTCACATTAAAGCCATTTGAAGTAATTGGAAGGATGATGTAAATAATCTCAATGAATGCTTCGTTAAAATATATCAATTGTTGTTATATGTTCGATATTATGGCATATATGAAATTAATTATATTATATACTCAAGTCTCTTTTTATGCGGGGGATAAGTTCCACATAAATTTGCATAAAAAACCGCACAAGAAAGATATAGCTTTCTTTGTAAAATTAGGGATAATTCTTTGAGAGACTAGCAGCACGAAAGAGGTGACTTACAACCATTCAGTTGTTTTGTTTTGTTAATACAAAAAAAGGTTTTAAATTCGAACAAGAAAAGCTTTATTTGTGGCTGGGAATTATTCTTTTTTCTTTTAATTCCTAACAGAAAATCATAAAGGAACGAAAATAAATGGATGAGCGCGTTACGTTGTTAAAGCTTTCTAGATATCGTGGATTATTTATTTTTTCTTGCATTTCTGCTTCACCGCATAACTTCAAAGCCACGTTAAAAAGATACACATAAAAAGAGACTCCACTGTATATGTTACACATTACATCGGTCTTACACATCACTTGGATGAAATAATAAGTAATATTATCAACGCTACATCTAATTAGACGGTGTCCTAAAAATTGATCCAAATTAAATCTAATAATCTGACTATAAAACGAAAACTTCTGTACAATCATCACCAAGAACTTTGATTGGACGAAGCGATAAGGGTTACTCAAAGCACCCAATTTCCCAAGATTCCACTTACGAGAAAATGTCCTGCGTTTGGTATAAAAAGGGAACTATTTAATGTAATCATAAGTAACATCGTAGAAGGGAGTAATAAAGGTTAATTAATATCATAAAGGCAAGGTTACTCGAAGAAGTTTCTCACTGAAGATGGAAGAAGAGGCTTTCACCAATGAGGGTGCTCGGCTCGTACAAAGAAAAATCCTCGATTACGTTCCCCTTTATGTTGGTGAGAAGTTCCGCGATATAATCAAACCCTGCTCGATTTTCCCGAACTCTTCTTACGACCCTTCCTTGCAAGTAGTCCCTAGGGTCGATAAAATTATTGACCTGTGTTTGCCTTCCCTTATGTGGGGTGCATTCTGCAACCAACCCCCTACCACCCTCGTATCACTCTACCCTCCGGCCACCCCCCGCGGAACCCCCGCGGAAGCTTGTACTGCGGATTTGACTTATTCATAGTGCATCCTGCCAGGAAGGAAATACAAACGTAGCCGAGGTTTCTAAATTATGATTAATGTTTTTTTTCCGGTCAGTTGGGACGCGTGTTGGACGTCTTAGTGGTGGACAATACTTCGCCCAGTTATATTGTTCATGGTATTTAGTTATTAATTTAAACCTAACTAAATTGGGATGAAGAAAATACATGGATTATAAATAGTTTTGTTATTTTTCATTGATATGAAGAGGAAGGGTTTTAGAGAGAATAATATTATCGTGTAGTTTATCGTATGTTTATTACGGAGATAACAGTATAATATTTGTGTAATTAGAACCACATACCTTCTTTTATTATTACGCTACATTATTGTAGCATAATATATTATAATAATAATTATGATACAATATAATATCGTTAGATATCAATATAGAAACAGTAAAGTTTAAGAATTTCACCAAAACTCGACTCTTATTTTGATCATAAATTATTGAAATTTGTGGGTTCCAAAATCAAAAGTATTAAGAATCAGTTCTGATAAGATGCCTTTATCAGTGCTTGACGATATCTCGAATAATCTCTGCATGGATGCCAATATATTCAGTTGAACATAATTCAAAGTTGGCGGAAGATTCGTTGGAACTTTATCTTCCAAGTGAATTCACGAGAAAATGTTGGGCAGTTTTAAATTTGGCGACCTGGTGGTTGCTATTGTGCAGCCTTTTACTGGCAGTTACCTCGCCATTGAATCTTGCGCATAATTCGCTTTATTATGGAGAAGTCCTGTTCGTATTTCAACTTCCTGTCGCGTTTCTGCCCTCCCCTGAATCCGGGAAACTAAAAGGAATTCTTATGAAATGTTTACAAGCGTGAAATATGATTAGCAGTTTTGTAAATCTTTGTCGCTTCTTGGAACAGGATTTAAAAGCAGTAAAGTAGATCGAATTATTATGATATTTCATACTTCTTTATACCACATTTAAAAAACTTATCTATTCTTGAAGTGATAAAAAAGAAATATTCAAAGTGCTTCGAATTACAGTGTTAAAATAAATTATTACACTAAAGGTATCACTTTAATGTAAGATATTTTATTGTACCATTAATAGTGGAAGAATTTTATTATTTTTTATAAGACTTTTAAGTTCACTAATTTTTGTTGTAATAAAATCACTTGTATTTAAGTGATTTCTTTAGTGTAATAATTTATTTCATTACAGAAATATTTTACTGCACCTTAAACGCGATCTTTCCATATTGCTTTCTGAAGTGTGGAATAAAAATAACATCATTATCCGAACTTTCACCGAACGTTGTCCCCTTTCTCGCGACAACATTGACCCTTTATTATCGGACAATCGCCGAAAGTGGTGCATAAAAGAAGTAAAACTGTCCGGAATGGTACGAGTCGGTCATAATTGGGTCGACTTTGAATTATTTATATACTTCCGAAGTATAGGTGACGCAGGCAGAGTTAAGTACTCGAAAAGTTATCTCGTTACACGCGGATCGATCATCGACCCATTACGATTCTTCGTGGAAACCGTTGAAAAGTATACTGGCGACCGGTTGATGGGAAAAATCAGAGAACCAATTACTGGACGATCGATATGACCGAAATACTTTGGCCTACTAGATTCCAAGAGGTCCCCTAAACTTCGTAGGGAAACCTTCTTACGTGGTATTTTTGAAAATCTGGATAGGTTTTCTAAGTTCCCGGAAAAGACTGGAGATCAATTTATAGGAAAAATCAGAAAATGAATTATGTTTTCGAAGTTCCTGCAGCAGGTTGGTGATCAACTGACGTAGAAAAATAAAAAAATTAATTACGTTTTCTAAGTTCCCAGTATTTATGAAAATATTTAAAATTTATTACGTTCTCTGACGTAAGTTCCCAGAGGGGGTCCGCGATGGGTTGACATGAAAAATCAGAAACCTATAAATTATTATAATTAAAAGTATTGGACGATCGATATAACTGAAATACTTTGACCTACTACATTCGGAGAAGTCCCTTGAACTTCACAGAGAAACCTTCTCACGTGGAATTTATGAAAATCTCGGTACGTTTGTTAAGTTTCTCGCGATGGTATCTAAAGCAGTAAATCATCAGGCTGATAGTGTACAGCCTTATTAGGGGTTGGGAAGTTGGCTGAGAAATACAGCTGGTACTTTATTGAGATACCAGAGCACCTAGATCTTAAAAGTACTCGAGAATGGTGTACTTGAAATACGAAATACTTTCGAGTTACTCTCCGGAAATGAACAGCTTCCATATCTTCTTTTATTTCCTTATTTAGAATTACTTTGCATTAACTTTTCGCTTAGCAATTAATATATCATCTGTAATACTGCTATATAAAAATATTATTAAAGAGGATAATAATTATAGAATTAATGGATATGATTATCAATATCATACTAATTTTATTTGAAACATTAATTCTTGTATTTCATGAATAAATAAGATTGAATATTGAATAGCATACTGGCAGTCATGCGGGGGATATTTTATTTTTATAATTGAATACTCGAGTTGAACGTAGCGTTCAATTGATGAGGAATAATGTTTAAAGGACATATTTAATAAATATGCAGAACTTGCTAAAGTCACTCGATAACCCAGATATTTATTTGAGTCAAATCGAGCATCGGGGATCTTTATAGCATTCGGACATTCGTGAAATTTATTTGAAAGTGCTCATTGACTGATATTTATTATTCATCGTGCGGGGATAGGTATACAGGTGGACACAATATTAAACTGAAATGTATGAAATATTTCAGTGAGCTTGATGTGGTAACTATCATTGAAAAATCAATAGAAAGACAATTGCGTCTAAATTACGTTTGGAAACTAGAATTGAAATTATTCGTGAAACATCGACGCCATTGTTCGAGGATGTTCCTGAAAATAGATATAAAATACATTTTTTAAATACGGAATGAATGCATCGAGAATTAAGTTATGATGTACATATATATGAGGTAATACAATGTATTATGTCTAGAATTTAATAAAAAATATTAGAAGTGCAAGGAATTCTGACATAACTCTATGAAAGTATTTAAATGTCACTTCATAATAATCATGAATTATCAAAATCATTATAGCGTCCAGAAACGCTACATTACTTATGGGATGACCTAATATATCGGTAATATCTGCAAAATTTTCGATTATTTAATATTTCATATTTGATTCGAGTTTTAATCGTTTTCGCATTGTCGGTCGCCAGTGACTCTCACAGCAGTCAACGTATTAATGCTGGAATTAAAAAAGCGTTCGGTTACCTTTGTGAATTTACGTAGACGTATCGTAGCCCGATTTGATTATCAAACCGCCATAAATCAATATCACAGCGACGAGCTGCCGTTCGAGATGCGCGAGGAACATAAACGATGAACGGTATGTCGTTGACACTTTTGATCAGGCAGAACATCGCGAAAGAAATGAATGTCAAATCCCCGCCTCCGATTCTAGTTATGAAATCAAAATATTTCCATCCAGAATTAAGTATTAATGGAGATTTTGTTACGCCATGTTGAATCCCTGCCATTGAAATGCCAGATGGTTCGATCAGAAAGTATTCCTCGCTGGTTAAACGCTGTTTTGACAGTCATTAAACCCTAATTGTGGAAAGTCGATGGTGTCTCATGGCGATGGATTTAATTTAAGTCATACTATTATTTAATTCCACAACGTTGGCATCTCATTCCGTATTTGAAAAATGTAGTTTTTAGAGTCATTAAACAAAAATTGTGGAATCTCGATGAGAATGCATGGCGAGATTTATAATTTGGAGATTTAATATTATTTAATTTTGAACTGTTGTCGGTAATTATTTCTGGATATGTTCATCATGTATTTAGAAAACGTAGTTTTTCAATCGTGAAACCGAAATTGTAGAATTTCAATGATATTTCATGTCGAACGATACAATTCGTTGAATACCGCTTATCTGATTTGGACTGCTCGTAATTATTGGATTAATTTAATTGCCTGAACTAATGGAGAGTCCTTGAATTGTTATGTTGGACGTTGATAATTGAGGAACGTAATTTATGTAATGTATAATGATTAGCCTATGGTAATTTAATGAAATGGCATTTAATTTTGTAATAACAATAGAGTGGAATTTATAGCGAGCATCTCGCGAGCGATAATTAAGTGGAAACATTCCATTGGTGGTCAGACAAATCTACTGCAGAATCTAACTTTTAATCTCCCTAAGTTTGTTGTGCAAATAATCAAATGAGCAAAGAAGATATTATTTATCCAAATGTAATAAGTTCACTCTCATAATTGTAATTAAAACTTTTCCTATATGTTTATAATTAATCTGCATATTATGAGTTAAAATTCTCATATAACTTATTAACTTAATCTTGATCGATAACAGTTGGCTTGTATACTTAAATCTAAATGCACTGCGAATGATTGTTTAATTATATCTTATTAATTATGAAATATCATAATACCAATGAAACCAATACGATTTTGAAACACCACCAGTGCTATTATTTTATAATTAATCTCTGATAATTGCTACTAATCTACCATTATACCATTTTAAAAATCCAGAGTGAAAGTGAATGAAAATCGAGCAGAATATCGCTGGCGTTAAAGCGGAAGATCAATTCTGAATGAATAATTAAAAACGAATTCTCGTTGACTCAAATCGAAAATAAACGGCAATTAAATTAACTTAAATCAGAAATAATCGACAATTCCATGTTTCATTTAGTTAAAATATATTATATATTTTATAGTTATGTTCAATTAATATAAATTAGAATGAATGGTCACCTAAAATAACCAGAATATTACGAAACAAAGAAAGTATCTTCAAAATTAAGCACGCTATCAGTTTCCAGGAAGGCTGTCTTCAGTGGTGACTTAACGCGAAACACGTTTATTAAAAAGGAAAATGATTTTTCCGACGTATTGGTTGGTACACATGCTCGGAAAAGATGGGTTGTTATCGTAACGCGGGTGAAAGAAAGCAGAAAAAGAAAGGGCGGAGGAGACCCGTGGGTGGTTTATGGAAGACAGCTCCTTCCTGGATTAATACAGCGGAATATCGCTTAATACGTGTCTCGGTTCAACGAAGAAAGATTAATCTCGGCTTTCCCTTGAAACCAATAATATCTTTCTTCACATATTCGACTTCGTCTCTGAGATTCGATTCACGAGCTGTGCAGAATAGTGTTAAAGAATAGAATTACCATTACCATTTACTCTTCCTACTTCAACGATTTTGGGTCAACCCATGCTTTGACCAATAACAATTTTTTAACCACTTCTTTCGACCCAAAATCGTCCTAGAATATGTTTATACATCATTTACCATCGATTTGGGTCATTTAGAAGCGATTTTGGCGACTTTTAATTTTTGACAATTTTTGAAGGTATACCCCTTTACATTTTTTCGACTTGGGTTCTTCCCATTTTTGACCAATAGAAATTTTTTAACCGCTTCTTTGGACCAGAAATCGTCCTAGAATATGTTTATACACCATTTACCATCGATTTGGGTAGTTTAGAAGCGATTTTGGCGACTTTTAATTTTTGACCATTTTTGAAGGTATACCCCTTTACATTTTTTCGACTTGGATTCTTCCCATTTTTGACCAATAGAAATTTTTTAACCACTTCTTTGGACCAGAAATCGTCCTAGAATATGTTTATACATCATTTACCATCGATTTGGGTCGTTTAGAAGCGATTTTGGCGACTTTTAATTTTTGACAATTTTTGAAGGTATACCCCTTTACATTTTTTCGACTTGGTTTCGACCCATTCTTGACCAATAAAAATTTTTTAACCGCTTCTTTGGACCAGAAATCGTCCTAGAATATGTTTATACATCATTTACCATCGATTTGGGTAGTTTAGAAGCGATTTTGGCGACTTTTAATTTTTGACAATTTTTGAAGGTATACCCCTTTACATTTTTTCGACTTGGTTTCGACCCATTCTTGACCAATAAAAATTTTTTAACCGCTTCTTTGGACCAGAAATCGTCCTAGAATATGTTTATACATCATTTACCATCGATTTGGGTAGTTTAGAAGCGATTTTGGCGACTTTTAATTTTTGACAATTTTTGAAGGTATACCCCTTTACATTTTTTCGACTTGGTTTCGACCCATTCTTGACCAATAAAAATTTTTTAACCGCTTCTTTGGACCAGAAATCGTCCTAGAATATGTTTATACATCATTTACCATCGATTTGGGTAGTTTAGAAGCGATTTTGGCGACTTTTAATTTTTGACAATTTTTGAAGGTATACCCCTTTACATTTTTTCGACTTGGTTTCGACCCATTCTTGACCAATAAAAATTTTTTAACCGCTTCTTTGGACCAGAAATCGTCCTAGAATATGTTTATACATCATTTACCATCGATTTGGGTAGTTTAGAAGCGATTTTGGCGACTTTTAATTTTTGACAATTTTTGAAGGTATACCCCTTTACATTTTTTCGACTTGGTTTCGACCCATTCTTGACCAATACAAATTTTTTAACCGCTTCTTTGGACCAGAAATCGTCCTAGAATATGTTTATACATCATTTAGCATCGATTTGGGTCGTTTAGAAGCGATTTTGGCGACTTTTAATTTTTGACAATTTTTGAAGGTATACCCCTTTACATTTTTTCGACTTGGTTTCGACCCATTCTTGACCAATAAAAATTTTTTAACCGCTTCTTTGGACCAGAAATCGTCCTAGAATATGTTTGTACATCATATACCATCGATTTGGGTCGTTTAGAATTGATTTTGGCGACTTTCAATTTTTGACAATTTTTGAAGGTATACCCCTTTACATTTTTTCGACTTGGTTTCGACCCATTCTTGACCAATAAAAATTTTTTAACCGCTTCTTTGGACCAGAAATCGTCCTAGAATATGTTTATATATCATTTACCACCGATTTGGGTCGTTTAGAAGCGATTTAGGCGACTTTTAATTTTTGAAGGTATACCCCTTTACATTTTAGCGATTTTGGGAGGATCCATTCTTGACCGGAAAAAATTGTTAATCCACTTGTTTCGATCAAAGATAGTTCCAGTACATGTTTAGAGCTGTACATATATTATATGTATGTATATTATGCAGCGAATTTTAACATAAACCACGTAAAACTTGAAAATTACAATTGGAAACCATAAACATATATCTTTTTTTACATTACATATTCTGGAGTGTTACACAGAACTTTTACAGTCGTATTATCGACCCCGTCCTGGAAATTGAAACATCAATTGAATCAAGATAGTACGTACAGCTCAACAAAAAATTATCTACTACATCAATGGTGATAAGATCAACACGACGTACGCTTTTAATATACTTTACTGAGCAATACTTAATATTGCAAAATTTATGTACAATTTCTAAGTGCACGCTAGTCATTCTTTTCTACTTTCTCAACTAACAATAATATATATATATATATATATATATATATATATTTTTTTAAATCATCGTGTATAATACTCTATAAATCTTTATGCAAGTCAGTTGCAGGGCATTTATTTATTATAACTATACCAGGACTTCAATTAATCCTATATAATATTTAATAACAGCACACGAAAATAAATTTAATAACAGTCTCACCCCAACAAATCTTATCAACAACATCACCGACATCCACAGGATCTCAAATTGTTTGTCCGCTCTTAATATTTCATGCACGAAAATAAGCAGACAAAGGTCATTCGCGTAATGGCCGGGCCATTTGCCACGAAATAAGAAACTTATTCCTTCTGCTCATTATCTGTTAGGTGGTTGTTTAATAAAAAATTTCTGTTGGACGCAGCGAGCAAGCGAACGAGGATATAAATACTTTAGCGTACCATTGAAATTCCAAGGAAATCCCTTGTAGCAGCCCGTCTCGAAGTCCCCCAAATCAAGGTTTGGGTGCGCCATCCCCCTCAACCCCTTTCGTGGTTTTCGATGCCACATTCCAGTCAACTTACCACCGGAAATCCCTTTAAACACACGCGTTTCGTGGCTCACAATGCGCAAAGGCACAAAAGATTCCTGGCAAGATAAAGGGGCGAAATAAAAGAGGGGTGGAATCACGAGCCTAAATGGGTGGCTAGCTTTTTCCACTGCGGAAACCGCAACATTCTTTTGCACTTTTCGCCACTACGTGTTCCACTCTTTAATTGAAACTGGATGTTTCCGTCAATTCGTCAAGTGACCCTCGTTTTCACGGTATTTATGTAATTTATAGCGGATTCATTTGCTATTAATTATACGATTTTATTATTCTTGAAATACTTTCCTTAATTCAAGCGAGCAGACATAGTTCCTTAAAAGATAAGCTACTTAAAACTCACCGAAGATTAAGTGATTATCAGGCATAATTTCATTGTTATAATTCCAAACTTTCGATTATCGTTTTCACGGTATTTATGTAATTTATAGGGGCACGGATTTATTTACCGCATGGATAATCCGGGTTTTTATTATGATTCCAATTATACCCTTTTTAATTGGTTCTCGAATTTCGACGGCTGGAAACACGATGGTTATCTGGGTTGGAATGAATGATACAGGGTTTCGGTATTTTATTCGTCACGTAGATACAAGGTTATCCAATCAATTCGATGGAAACATTCGTTCCTTACGGATTATGTAACTTCAAGCAAATGCAATGCTTCATTTAATCCAATTTTTTGTATGAAATTATAAAGATAACTTTCCTTTCTACGAGTTTGAAATGTAATGTAATTTTTATGTTCAAAATGTGGATGAATTAAATGAACATATTCGTAGTTTTTAATTATAATTATATGTATAATGCATATACAGATGTAATATAATTGTATAATATAATCTCAATATTATTCAATATTATATCTAAATCGAATATTTTTACACAACAAATTACTTGCAGTATAGCAGAAGAAACTTAACAATATTTCGTGCTAGACTAGAATTACATTTTACCCGAAACCACTGAAAAGTGTAAAAATTAAATTCGTCATATAAACATACCACATTTTGGATCGAGAATGTTCATTACTTTCCACTAAAAACATTTGAAAAAAAACGTTTCAAACGTCCATCACTTAAAGAGCTATTTCATTTCAGGCCGAGTAACGCATCACTGCAAACTCCCACGGTATACGAAACAGGGAATATTACATTTCTTTTACATTGTTTTAGGACACAATAAGCCCCGCAGAATATTTGACGCAAGTCTCTGCAATGGTTTCTTATTGTATCGTACCTTTCCTCGCAGGTCGTTTAAATGTATTATTCACAGTCATAAAATTGTAAGTCAATATCGATCCGCTACGTAAAACACAAAGGTCTCGAATTGAATTCTTTTCGCTGGTCGCCATATCAAATATTTCGATGGAAAATTCTCTTTAAGTCAAGCGAATTTCCGAGGAGGAATTAAAGCCGCCGGCGGAAACATTAAAGAAACGTGTCTTTCGTGCTGCTTTGATAAATTCGGATGACATTCTGTATTTTTGATCGCGTCTGATTTAAAAAAATTATGTCACGCTCTGACAGTGGATGCTCGTAGATCAATCACCGATTTGTCCGAGATTTCGGAAAGTAATTAGTGCCATGGAAATTAATGACTGACATTAAAGAGGGTTGGAAAATGGTTGTCATATATGTGTTATGTATATGTATGAAGATAAAAATATAAAAATGTATTCGTGAAATATCGAATTTTGTGTTTTATGGTTTGCAGTTAAAGTGAGTTGGAACACTTCTCTCTGAAAATTAAAGGATATCAATATTGTAAGAGTTATAATGAAGTATTATAATCGGTGATAATTAAGTGATTAATAAATAATTACATCAAATGAAATGTTACAAATGTTATTGCATTTTCGAAACACAGTGTGAAACCAGCGGAAGGAAATAAACAACGGTATAATTAATCAACAATTAAATGTTGAGTTTACGGGCGGAACACATTTCAAAGAAGTAGAAGGCAGATGAGGAGAAGGTCAAGAGAGCAAAGACAATGGAATTGAAATAATAAGTGCGAAGAGTCAGAAAGCTAAACTGAAAGGAGTTAAACAATGTAGTTAAGATGCGACGAGAGAATCAGAGAACAAAAAGTACTTAAGGACAAAAGAAATATCCTGCTTCACTTTTCGAGTTACACTATTTTCTAGCGGACTTACAAGGCAGTCTAACAAAAAGAATAATGCCTGATAATCACTTTATCTTCTGTGTGTTTTAATACGCTTAGTTTTGAAGTAATCACGCATGTTCGCTTGAATTTAAGCTTCACTGAGAATTTAAAATTGAAGGATTAAATTATGACTAAGCAAAATGTTCCGAGAATAATAATCTTAATCATGTCAGTAAAAATACTGACGTATTTATATTTCATGGAATATTTAATAACTCTCATTCCATTAATATCTTCCATTTCTACAGAATAAATATTCCTTGGGAAATTGATCGTTCTATTTTTGAATGCAGAAATTGACAAATATTAGAAAAAAGTTAATATTCATTTCCATATACTTTATTTGGTCCTACAACTTATGAAAGTCAATCTTAAAACAAACTTAAAAGAAGATATAATTAGAATCAACATTAAATTTGCTACAAAAACTAAAACAAATATTAATTAAAATCTATGTATCTGAATCTGCATTAGAACTTATAAGGGAATAATAATATCACTGCAGCGCATTGACTTTCCATACTTACTGCATATCTATTTGTATGAATTGACATAAAACTTGCTTTCCAAGATGCGCGGTATTTATTGATTCGAAAAAATAGGTGAACCCCGATTCGCAGGGAGGTCAGGGAGAAGGTAATTATCTGAAAACAATAGCAATCAGAGTGACTTGATTTTGCGTTAGGAAGGGTAGCAGGCAGGTTTGCCATCCGTTTGTGCGCAACGATCCGACGGGATTGAGTTGCAATTGCCCATTCTGAATTGCAGCCTAGACACTAGGCTTCCCTATCTCTCTCTGTTGGTAGCACTAGCTGCGGGGCTTTTTCCAGATCGATCGAGGAAGCCTTGATTGGATTTAGTTCTGGCGATTGAGCTGGCCGCTTCATTACATTAATCCTATAGTGTCCAATCCACAAAACAGGCTACTTTTTGAAAGAGCTCATCGTCATCACTTTCGAGGACTTCTAATTTCACATCATAATCCTCACCTTCTTCAATCCTCCGAAAGTTTGCGTTGTTTATCCGACTTTCTTTTTATCCTACTTGAAACACTTAGTTGGAAGGTGACGATTTTTATCTTGCTTATTAGTGAATTTTTCGGTGAGTTTCACTTTCGAAAATTGTCAGATTGTTATGAAAAGAATGAACTTTTACGGTTGAAACTTACCACTTGGATGGGAAATAACTAGTTTTAATAACTTAAAGTTTAAGGAACAATTTAAATTCCTTCGTGCTTTTATATTATTTAAAAGCAGTACAATTAATTCCAATCTTTATTATTTAATATTTTGGCACAACATTTCTACCAATGCCTTTGTTTTCGAATAAAAGGATTGACAAATATTAAACAAAATTAAATATTGACTTGGGTGTAATTTAATTTATTGTAAAATCTATGTATCTGAATCATGATTAGAACTTATGAATCATTATAATTAAAATCAGCTTTGCACTATAATTAAAACTAAACATAATCGGAATCAACTTTGAACTTGCAGCTTCGTGGCAAACTACTAGTACAGTTTATAAATGATGTAAAAATATGAAGGGGATTAAATTGTTCGTTAAACTTCGAGTTATTATCAGCGTGAAATGCATGCTTACACATTGAAACTCGTTATTTCTCAGCCAAGGGGTAAGTTTCAAGTCAGCGAGAGAGGGAAGTTTTAATTTCATTCCCAACTCGTGTTACGGCTTTCGAATCTTTACCGTGGAAAATTGAGGCACATCCTCCGATAAATACCCAGTGTTTCCAAATATAATTTACTGGGAATAAGATAATGCTTGATGATATCGGATTTCCAATAAATCCACAAAGTTATGCCTTTAATGAGATCTTGAAAGAGATGGGGTGCTTTATGGCTAAAGGGTAGCTGCACGAATTCGAATAGAAGCACAAAACAAAGTTTGTAATCTGGGCAATTATAAATAAAAACAGTAGGATATGATAAAAGGATCGTATACGATATATAACTGAATAATATAAGTACCCAGAATTATAACTATAAATATAAAAGATATGAGGAATAACAATTTCATATAGTTTCGTGAACTGAGGACTTAAATATTAGGAATCAAATATAAATTCTTTATTTTCTGTAGAATCTCTGACGAATGTAAAATCAATGAGAAATATTGAACTCATAAATCGATGGACATTAAATTCCCAATTTTATAACAATTAATATTTCCATAGCCAAAAGAAGAAGATGAAAATTTCTAACTTCATTTACTATAACAGAAATCCTAAAAAATGTAGAATTAATCTGAAACATTCAACGGATATTTGAGTGTGAAATGGCGGAGCTCGTATCATGGAAGATAAAATGCATTAACTGAATTAGGTCTTTCTTGCGAGGCCGTTTAGCATTTATATTTCCTCTCGTTAAGAGGAGCGGTCATTATCGGAGGAATGATTAATTCGAAGAGGTGAGAAAGTGCAAAGTGCCACGCGGTATTGCTTGCACCCCTTTCGATCTCTAATCACAATTAAAGACTACAGTTTAACTCACTTTGGAACATCACACGCCGACATCTACTACGATCCAACTAATTTAATTAAATAATTACGAGGAGCAGAAAAATGGAAAGTAGATAATTGTCCTCGATAATGTACACAGAAAGAAACCTACTCCTTTTTTTTATCGAAGACCATTTTATCGTTCCTGAGTAATGAATTTCTTTAGCATTGTTTCGATCTGGTTTTTAAATGGAATTGCACGGAGTGCTGCACAATTTGAGTAATCAAAGTATTTCCAGTGGAACAATTTATATGAAGAACCTTAACTTGGCATAAAACTAGAGTTACAATTAAATTTTTTCCTGACTATGTTAAAGGTTATTATAATTAATTATTATATTACACCACTTCTGTGAATTACCTCGTTAAGAATTCAAAGTTTTCTGTAAATGATCAGTTTCAAATATAGAAAAATGAAGAGTTACGAATATAAAGAAAAATACAGAAAGCTTGATCTCTTTATGATTAATACAACCAGATCAATTTCTACTAAAAGCTAGATAAAAACTTATAATACATACATAATGAGCCGGTATTTATGAAAGTGGCCTAAGTCACTTTTCCCGAAGGATGAATTAACAACTTTTTGTCAACATCTTTCAAAATCCTTATCACATCAATAAAAAGTGGCTTAGACCACTTTCACAATCAGCGTCACACACTTTAAATCCACGTCTTCTTGTAAAACTATTTTTCACATAATATTATAATTTTCACACGAATAGCTGATGAACTTAGATCCAAAGAGGCTTTCCAAAATCGCGCACCATTAAACTTCCTTTGGAATCCTTGCAGATTTTCCTTGTCCTGGTATTGAAATTAAAGTGGTCCGAAAAGAAGGCAAGGCTTTCCTGATCCCCTCCCTGTCTCCCCCTACCCTCCATGAAAGTAGAAGTAGGTAGGAAAAGTAAATTCCCAAGGGACGAAATGTAAAGTGACAGGAAGAAAGGAAGAGAGAGATAAATTCCCGGGGATGTTGCAACGAGAATTAAAGTCCTTGCTTTAAAGTCTTTCTACCGTCGCTGTATATCCATTCTCGGAGCTTTCAGCTTCTAAGAGGATGATGGAAAAAAGGTGGATGAGAATGGAAGGAGAAAGTCGAAGAAGAAATGGAAGACGATAAAAGGCAGAAGAGAAATCTTTTGCCCAATGGCCAGCTCCGTGATTCTGGTTTCTTGAATCCACCTTCGAAGGAAGAACCTTCTTTGATCCCTTTAATTCTCGATAACCGGCCACTGTGATCTCGACGACCGATTGGTTCTCTATTTCATCGGGATTTTCCGACCACGCTTTTCCCTCTTTGGCTTTCCACCTATTTGACGATCTCTTCGTATAAATTCGTATAAACGCGATGAAAGAAACTTTTGGTCTGCTTCAAATCTTGTACCGAGGTTCTTGTTTCATGTGTTGGAATCTTTTACTTTGAAGACCAGCTGTGTCAATGAAAACTGAGAGTGATTATGTTTGGATAGTAAATAGGTGAAGTTTTTGTATATTCCTTGAGTATTATGTTCCACATTTTTCTATTCGTAGTACGCAATTCGAACTCACAATGTTTGAATGTATTGTTTAATATATTACGTTTATTATTTTATTTTAATTATTTATCTGACATGATATTATTTACTGTACTTAGTTGGAATTTTGACATCTTGGATTTATTTTAATACTTCGACGGTGGCCTTTTTCATTATGATTAGGAATCATAATTAACTCTTGATATTTTTGGTATAAAATAGGAATTATTGATGCACGTTAACTGCAAAATATCTTGTATCCAATGACAGTGATATTCTAATATAAGAAATAGATAAAACCAGTACAAAAAACAAGTTTGATCGGTTCATGAATGAATGAAGAAGGATGCAGGAAGACCATAAACCGTAGTGGTTATCCGTTTATTAGAAAAGCAACAGACGAGCGATCACGTAAAAGAGATTCGGTGATAGATAGATAAAATATTCGCAGGAATAAAAAAAATAGGAAATATTTGAAAACGCATCTTGCAATATGCATCGAGATCCATCCACGCTTTCACGGGTGGAAAATGGTGTTCTGACGCGATGCGCTTTTACAGATCCGATGATGGAAACGCTGTTACAGCGCATAAAAGCACCGCTCATCGTCAGTCGAGAGATCATCTATTTTTATACATGGGCCCAGGATCCGGATGATAAAGCATTCTTGGAAGTTTCATCCCTGTTCCTATTTATAAACCTAGGAAAACGTTCAGGATCGTAAAAGCAAATGTTAAACGGTAACCTCTTGCGCTGTCTAGACAAATGGCTGGACCTGAGATCAACGCCACTCTTATTTTTCGTGCTTCGTTTTTAACGAATTCAAGAATACTTCGACTTTTTTCCAAAAGGCACACGGTAACTTTACTTAGAAGTAACTTATATACTATCATTGTTGTAAGTGTAAAATTCATTAACCCTCTACAACCCAATTTTTTACGGGTCCGAAAGAAAATCTTATAACGTGCAACTAGTTACACGCGAATCTAACGAAGCTGCGTTACGTGAAATAGTAACGAAATTATTACTTAAAGATACTGAAAAGGGTGACCATCATTGCGCGTATTTTTATAATTATTATTACAACGAAAAAATGAAACCAAACGAAAGATAAGGAAGACGAGTGTGTGGGTTCAGAGTTGTTGTACATGGCGTTATGGAAGATTTAATGTTTCTTTGATTTTATCGAGATGATCCAAAATGGCGTGGTGCGTAATATACTAACGAAGTGTGTTGTGCTGAATTCAAGTGAAATCGATCACGAGACTGGCGACGCTGTACATACAACGTACATATCGTGTTTAATGACTAATTAATATCTGGGATTCCGTTGTATCCTGTATCGATGCATCGTGTTTCTCCCGAATCTACCACTACGAATTCCAAATTACCAGAATGGTATCTGACGTTGATTAACCATTTCTCGCGACGCGGGTTTAAATAGAGTGGAAGTCAACTGGATTTTGATCGACATTAATTCGAGTTTGATTCCTGCAGGCGTCATTAAATATGTGATATTTCTCTTGCATTCATGCAAGGTTTGATTAGAATGTGATTTGGGATGCCTGGTATAAATTCATATTTAATAGAAAATGTTTTGTAATAAATAAAAGTAATACGCTACCGTTCAGAATGATTTGAAAGGCATGGCTTTCGAACTTCACTGCTAAATTTTTCCTGTCTTAATTACCAGAGATATGCTAATTAGGGATAAAATAATAACGAAACTCCGCGGAATATTTGAACATAGAGTATTACGCGCGACGCCATATTGGTTCACACCGATTAAATCGAAGAAACTCCAGAAATGTTCCACTATTTGCGGAGATAACTGAATTGGAAATATAAGATCATTAAGGCAGATAAATGCAGCCAATTTTCCCGACAGGTTTCACTTCGAAGAACTCTTGCGACGAGGAAAATGAAGATCTTTATCCTCGATTTTCGTTTATTACTTTCTGCAGAGTAGCTCGTGGATTGGAGATTTTGGAAATGCCTTTTCTTTAGGAAAAATTAGCACGATTAATAACTAGTTGTGATTTGGACTTTGGATCGAGTTTTTAATATCTGTCGCTTAATTAGCGATAAGTCATTTTTAAATTAACCTTTTCAATAATCTGAGAAGTTTTAACATCGGTTTTTATTCATTATTTTCCATACATCGGAGGCTTCGAGGCTTGGATTGCATTTGAATAAAATTACGATAAAAATGAACGATACAAATGCTTTTCATATATAAATGCATTTATAGTACTAAACAATTTAACATTCCACTGTTAAATGGTGTTTTTAATATCGCATTGAAAGCTTTAGCTTAACAAGCTTGATCATCACTTGACATTTAAAACCCGTTTTATTTTAATATAATTTAGAAATCCTGTTTTCATTCATCAATATTTTCCAGTTGTGTCACGCCAACAGTTTTACGAATTTCACTGACAAAATTGCAAACAAACTTCACCGAAATGTAGTTACATGTAACACGTGTAAAAAAAACATAACATAATTTTTTACTTTCTGTGCTTTTATTCCTCAATATTTTTTCAGCTGTATCAGACCAAAATTTTAACGAACTCGCAGATAGAATTTCATACGAATCTTGATTAAAGTCTAACATACGTGTAAATATATAATATACATTTTTAACGAAATAGTTGATAAAACTTTATCTCGACGATATCAAATAGTGAGGGAAATAATGTCAGCCATTCAACCAAGCATCCCGGAAAGATCAGATAATCAAGATAGTCCTTTGACCCCTGGATTTCCGTCTGCCTATCAGAAGCAGGATCACCAAAATTAAGCGAGGAAAAACACTAACGTAGCACTTGTCATTAAAAGCGTTGTCAGTTGACTTGCGTCAGTCCACTTCGATCGTTATTTAAAGACTTCGTTGCCTTCCCGAAATAACAGCGTATGATTGACGTAGTACGAAGTGGCCGGAATCGTGGGATTTTCAAGTGTTCGGTATTCGATCATCGTGAATCCCCGATGAAAGCCAATGAAGATAACGAGGTCACGGATTTTAAAAGGTTTTCCAGCATCTTCTTATCAGCTGGTCTCGTTAAAGCCGTGCAATGCATTGAATTCAAAACGATGGATCTCATTGACTTGCTATCTAATCGATTGTTTCGATTTGCCAGATTTTCGATGATTTATTATGGAGTAGAGAAACGATATTAAACAGCACGTAAAGTATGTAAATAATGATAGATAATACCAAGTAGGTTCGTTTTACTGATGAACGATGATTTATGATGTAAAACGACAAGGCAGGATTAAAATTATCCTATTGTGTTGGATAAGTTCTATTATATAATGGAACACTTTTTATCCCATTATGTATGAATGAGTTAAAGGGACGGATCGCATAGTAACTAGTAAGTCACTAGTCGATTGTTTCGATTTACCTTCCAACCACTGAGCCAACTATTGTCATAGTTGGATCGATCGAGTGAAGATTAGCTTCGAACAAGCAGGTTTCGTAGTAGACCGAAACGAATCAACCCCCGTAGACAATTGCTGTTGGATATCGATTGCCCAACGAAACTGAGCTGCTTTCCTATGAATTCGTTTGCTTGGCTTTGCTATGAAAGAACACACTGACATTGTTTTCTCATGTTCTCTTTTTATCGCTGCCAGAATAATGTGCTTAGCGATGGAACCACTAACGTGGAAGATTAGACTGACTTTCCGGGCCATTTTGCAAACGCGCACTTCGACGCGGATCGAAGTTAATGGGATTTCGAAATAACACGAGCTAAGTGCCTTGTAATAAGATGCACGTGTGCGAGTAATTAAAGTCGGTGCAGGAAGTAAATGGGTGGGTAAATATTGAGTTATTATTAGGATTATAAGTGCTGTGGATTGTGTTTGGTTCTAATTTATTACTGTCACTTGAACTATGATGTTTTAGAATGATTCATAATTATTATTGGCACGAAGATATAGTTTAATAACGATTTTGTTTCGTGTTGTACATTATTTTTTCTCTTATTGCAATATCGTAAACAAACGCAATTTTAATTTACGGAATTAAAAAGAAGGATATAGCTTTCTTGGTAAAATTGGGGATGAATTTTTGAAACGGCAAAAGATTTTAAATTCGAACGAGGACAGCTCGAATTTGGAGAATTATTCTCTTCTCTCTTAATCCCAACAGAAAACATAAAAAGAAGGAAAATAAATGGATAATTGCTTTATGTTGTTAAAACTTCCTAGATTACTTGGACTACTTAGTTTTTCTTCCTTTTTTGCTTCACCGCATAACTTCAGAAGGTGTATCACATCTCCATTGCTAATATTTTATAAATAATGCGATAATCAACATCTTTCGGGAGAAAATAATATGCTCGCAAATAAATATTCTACAGAACTTAAGGTATTATATTATATCATATTTGAAATTCACGTGGGATAATTCTATTGGATAACAATAATAAGTTCACAAAGAATACTGTTTCGTTGCACTCGATTTCCGGAATGAAACATCACGAAGTAAAAAAGCGAAAAAGGGAATAGTTTCGAGAGGTCTTTTAAGGTCATCGACCGAACAACGAAACGCTCTCGAAGGCGTGGCGTTAACTTAAAACGCGAGGAACTAGCTTCGAATTCCTGAAAGGTACACTTTGAAATAAAAAAAAAAATAGCGAGAAAAAGAAACTATCCTGTGTTAAAGTTCAGGAGGAGCTAAGAAACCTTCATCCTTTTCATCAGTTTCCTAATTAACGTACAATTTGACTTCTGACCTTTTCTCGCCTCCATCGTTTCATTATTCTTTATCTTCTCTCCCTTGCATTGTGGAAAAAGAAAGAAAGTTCTGCATCGATTCCCGGTGAAAGCAACGTGCTGCTAGCACTTTATCGACCAGTGAACCTCACTTTCCACTAATAGTTTCCCTTCATTCGTTTTGCACCCCGCAAGAAGAACCAACTAGAAAGCACGAATCGTTTTAAGTGCAACGTCCTATTCGTATTCTAGCAAGCAGCCGACAAATTGCCACTTGCATTTCCCGTTTTACATCTAAACGAATCACCCTGCTTCTTTCACGAACCCTGTCCGAATGATTGAAGCAGAACTCGAGATTGAAATTGTTTCTTTTCCTTCGTATTTGTCTGGTCGAGAGTGAGTTGCATAATTCCGTGATAAAAGGAAATTTATTTGTTTATCTTGAATCCAAATGTCATGCGTGATTTAGTATCTTTATTAATTCGTCTGTTTATCTTGATTATTTTCAATATTTCATAATTCATATTTTTCATTATCTTGTAAATGCGGTGATAAGATTTATGTACACTAAAATTAAAATCGTAAATGAAAGCTGCAAATTGCTATAATAATACTATTTTAATTGTAGTAGAATAATCGCGCATCTTAAACTTAAAATTAAAATTAAACACGAGAATAAAAAATCGACCACATTAATAAAATGTCCGGTCTCCATTTCTAATGAGACCTGATGGGTTATACACCTAATGTAAACCGAGTAACATTACACGGATGATATATTATTTGTTGTTAATGTTTATAATAGTTACCATTGTAAATAAAGTACTCTCTAATAGAATTAAACTTATCGACGGTTTACCACAAGCTTACCACAACGTTGCAAAGAGAACACTTGATGAACGAGCAACTCGGCATACATCGTAAAAGTGTTGCAAGTCCAGCATCAAATGTAGAAGTAGAGTACTGTTGGGTTGCGAGAAGATTGCAGTCGTGGAAAAAGAAATACCTGGTTCTTTGCGCCACGAGGGGTACTCATATTGTTCTGGCTCTCATTATCCCACCCCCTGGTTGCGACCCCCCTTTTCACTCGTGCACTATGCTTTTTCCTCTTTACTCTCTCTCTTTTGGTACTTTATGACCGAGTTACCTGCAGTTTCCCTCGAAAGTACATGCTACAAGTAGTCAGAATGCATGAGAAGAATTGCAGTGGAAACTTCCGTAAAGCTCAGACCCCCGCTCTCCTTCCAGCCTCGAATCTACATGTATTTGCTGCGAAAGCACCACCGCGCGTAATCGTTTTTTTTTCTACTATTCTTAGAAAGTAGAATCTTTATATTTAAGAACAAAAAATTAAGAACACATATAGTTTTGTTATCCAAGTATTATACTGGAGAAAAGTCTCTTCAATTCCATACTGATACTTATTACCGTATTGTGCATTTAATATACGTCCATATAATACAAGTTTTACTGAACGCCGTATTATAGTTGGATTATTTAACAAGAATCTCCTTTTCTGAGAGCGGATCTTTATGAAAATTTATTCTTAATCAGGCAGCCCGTACTCGTTCTACCTTCAATTATACCTTCGCTATTTTCGGCGGGGTGTTGTGCCAGCATGCTGCAGTATTTTGCTTCCATTCAGATTTTAATTGGATGTTGCATCGCGTTTCGCTATTCCACATTCTATGTGGGAGCTTCATGTAAGTCCGGCTTAAAAGCATTTAGCATTAGTGTTGGAATATTAACTAGTGAAATAACGAAGCTATAAGTGTTCTGGTATTTGTAATTATTAAAAGGCAGTCGAATATTTATTATATGTAAATATGATATTATTGTGCATTAACTTCATAATATACTCCCACTTAATGTTTTCTGTAGAGCTAACTTATTTATAAACCACATTGCTAATCTTTAGAATTTAATTCCAATATGCTATTATATTAATACATAGAAAATAAATATTTATAATTTTGTGGTTTAAAATACAATATTAACTATCCAGTTTCTTCATGAATTTATATGAAAACTTATCCGTATATTTTTTATCGCAGTGTGTTTGGAAAGCTGTTAATTAGTTCGGCTCTAATCACAGTAAATTTTGTTATAGACATGAACTCCATTTTGTAATAACCCAAGAAGAGACTTTATTAAAGAGACGAATTAAATATTTCAAATAACATTTCACACATTCATGGTACAACGAAATTTCATATATTATATATTTTCATTCATGAAACATAAAATACATAAAAACATTATCCAAGTAAATGGTTAAATGATCCATAAACATTCTTATCACAGAAACCACTAACACTATCAAAATTCTCCGATATCCGTATTAAACTTCAATCAGCCGAAAGAGCATCTATTAAAAAATCTAATATAAATGGCGTCCACATTTGCCGTGTCAGCTTAAAAAGGAATTTCGACTGGCGCAAAATGTCGAGATTTAATTCAATCACCATTTTCCACGGTGTATTTTGAGAGCGTTGCCCAGGTAACGAAGATGTTTTATTAATTATTCCGCATATGGAAAACGGTGACCGTTCGTAGACCCCGACGATGTTGGTTCGATGAACTTCTCCACTTAAGTTCAACCAATAACGAAGACTAAATTATGACGGAATCTGTCTCGAGAATAGATTGCAGATAAGGCTAGGTGAGTTCGGAAAGGGGTAAGGGAAGGGGGGGGGGCAGGTGAGAAGTGGCTTCGTTTACTCAACAGTACTGCTTAATTAAGGTAATGGATTCTGATTATGTACAGAATACAATGAAGCCCGTTTATTGTATGACGCGCTGGATGTAGCACTGATTTATCGATCCTTTCAATCCTAATTACTTCTACTTGATTTGAAGTTTCGCGGTAATCAGATTATTCTGATAACACTCTACCACTCGAAGCTGCAGTTTTGAATAAATGAAATCTTCTATGATATGATTTCAGTGTATTATACAATATCGCATTATCGAATTTTATGGTTAATTATGCGGCTTAATCGGATCCTCGATAGAGGAAGGTATTAATAGTGTCGCTCACTTTGGTTTATTTCTACAGGACGTTTCTAGTTATTTTATTTATTTGTATTGGTGGTAGGAGTATGTTAGTGTTAATTAATGTCGAGACAGTTTCGGGATTTTTGTCGTATGATTACGGAATAATATTATTACATCATAATTACTATATTATAGCATATTCAATTTATTGAGTAAGCCTGAATGTTCGTGGAGTTTTTAATATAGTATAAATAGCAAGGGATTTTTATTTAATTTTGTACATGTCCTTTACTTCGGAAATATAATATCCGAAAATGAAACGTTATAAATTCAAACATTTTTATTAAATTCCGAGTACCCGTCATTTTGACTGCTTTTGGTAGTTCTAGTGTTAAATTGGCAAAAGTCTATTTATCTAAAATCTGGAAAACACACAGAGAATCCTAGAAAAAAAGCAAACCTCGTTTGCGCTCATCATCGTGATAGTACTTTCGCACGAACAGTTGACTCGCTCGTTATGCCAGTGGATGGTGTAGAAATAGTGTTGCACGAGTCATGAAAATTCAACTCGTCACGTAGGAGCTCGTTAAAGAATCGCAAATCGTGGGAAGCTGGTACGTGGTGAAAGATTAATTGCAAGGAAGCGGTTCCTCGGCATTCTAATTCGGCAGCGGTCGGGCATATCATAGCCGTGTTCTCGGAGGGTGCTCGAGAAGGCATTATGGAATTAGGGCAGCTGCTGTCAACGTCAAGGGCACTATTGCACTTTAGATAACATACTTCAAAGTTCAAAGCGATGGCTCCCATTACTGTCCATTAATTACAGACCAGTGGACAACACAGCTGCTAATTGTAGGCCTTATCAGTATCAGAATTCGATGACTTCAGATAAATCGATAAGCTTCTGTGGTATTTGATTAAGGAATGTTTAGGATCCTCCTTTTTTTCGTACGCTTAAGTTCAATACGTTATAATCTAATGTTGGTGCTTTGGAAGATTGAATATATTATTGTATTATCATCTATTGTTGCAATATTGAATGATTGGAAATTTTGTTTTATTGTAGGCTACTGTTGCAATATTGTATTTCGGCTATAAACTTCTCAATCTGAATTATGCAAATATTAATTCAGTAAATTAAATAGAATATGCGTATAGTAATAATAATAATAACTAAATATATTCAATATTTCTAGATTCCGGTATTATTTATTGTTATGAAGATCATTTATTTGACACTATTTGACACATTAATATTATGTCAAACGGAAGGTAATTTGGTTCACAGTCAGGAAGTAGATAAGGTATCCGATAGTCAGACCGTTTACTTAGAACTTCAGCACTAAACTTCAGCACTGAACTTCAAATAATAATCGTATGATGCATAACAACGCTTGTCAGGGAAACGCAATCAAACTTGGATTAAATTATTCCATGAAAATATTTTATGCAACGCTATAATTAAATTCGAACACTGGGCGGATCGAAATGCATTAATTCATATTCAACAGGTACTTTAAATGATACAAATGTCATAAATATTCATGGAATATAAATCGAAATAATCAAAGATATCAAAAGTGCGACTATCAAAGTAACCGAGAGAGATACGAATGAATAAAAAATTAATGATTATTAAAGCTATTTCAGGAGAACAACTTTCATGAAACTTTGAACTTAATTAACAAAATTCTATAGGATGTAGGATTGGAAACGATACAAATTAACAGAAAGAAAGTGTTTGATAGAACAATACAGGTACAATTAATTAAATTGTTTATTCAAAGCAATATCGGTAGACCAATTTACGCGAAACTTAGAATTTAATTATGAACTTCAGTACTTTACATTTTTCACGTTCAGACTCCAATATTTAAAAAGTTAGTATATAACAACATTTGATAAGAAATGGAATTGAAAATGATACAAGTAAACCCTTAAAATGGGTTTCACCAAATAAGATCCATTAATCAAAAATTCTCTTTATGTTGATTAAACTTGAAACATACTATTGGAGTCCATTTTTCAGTGAGGCTTATTTAAGGTAGGTTTACACGTCTCAGGAGACTCTGCGAGAAGCAAAAAGTGTTGCAAACTTAGGGGACAATGAGCAAAAAAACAAATAGTCCGAATAGCTGGAAGTATTCAGTCCGAAGAAGAGTATAAAGAAGGCTGCAATTTGCCAGGTAGCTTTATCTTGAGGGTATACTTTTTGGGTAGACTACTTCTCGAAATGACGAGCCGAAGTGAACAAATTCCTTGACCTCCTTCGCGATGGTTCACAAAGATCGACGCAGGGAAGGCAAATATAAACTTCAGAATTTACTGAAAACTTGATGAACTGCTTGAGAAAGTCGCCTAATGAGTACTTGCCAGCATGTTCTGCGTTGTTGGAACTACTAATTGGATATAATTGGACTGCACGTACGTGTTGCGTCGTGGAATAATAAAATTCGATGGTTCCACGAAATGTCCCACATCGTTCTTCCTTTGTTTGACAAACACGTTGGTCTTTTCAGTTGGGTACTGAACAGAAGGCACTCCAGACGTAAGTGTCACGTGGGATTTCGAACTGCGATTGGTTTGGATGAAATCTGAGTCAGGTATTAACGGTACCGGAATAATCAATGTAATAATAATTAATGTAACGTAAGATAATTCGATTCTGAAACCGAGCACCTAGGGACATTATCACAGAATATTTCCCACCCACGTTTTCATTTTGATATCGCATTATCAATCGGTTATCTGATCTTAATTCAACGTAGACGGTATATTTTTCGTAAGGAATCTCCAGACACTCATAAAACGTGTCATATCCTCTTCGAGGAAAGAAAGGTGAATTACCGTTAACGTGAAAAGCAGCAGTCTCGAAACTGGATCCATTTACCCAGTAGTCTCGTATACCTGTCAATAAAAGGGAGCGTAGAAGTTTCCGGTTCTGAGGAGGGAAATTGCAGGGGGAAGAGGTTGAGGAAGAGGAGGAAGGGTAGATAAGGTCAGACCACCGTAAAGTATGTCGGGATGAAGAACCGGATGCTGGAGGTAACCCGGAATTTCAGCCGATAGCACCTTCCATATACGTTTGCAACCCTTTGCCCGCCAACCTGGCTACCGTTTTCCTTGCACTTCCGTCCGCCTCTGTCTGCTTCCGTTTCTCTCTTTCTGTGGTCCCTCGAACAATGCTCCACGGCCACGTGATTAGATAGCGAAACGTATGGCCACCATTCACTGCTTTCACGTCAAAATTTCTCATCTGGCTGTTAGGGCGAACCGATCGAACGAAATGTCACTCCGTGTGAAAACATCTTCCAGGAGGAAATGAGGTTTCTCTCTGCCCCGCCATTCCTTCACTTCTTCGAGCGAAATTCGATTATTGTGATACGTTCTCAGCGTGATCGACGATGGTAGAGTTTCAAAGGGAATTATGTGTTAGTGTGTTGAAAAATTTATTATTTCTTTGGAGTACCGGAAAGTAATTAATCATAATAGTCCGTCAGGATATATTAAGAACACAACATTTCTGATTTATCTTAGCAGAAAGCAAATCAAGCTAAACCTGCCGAATTTCTCCTAAAATTCTCCACTTTTTGCCCCTAATGTTGGAAAATAGATGTCGATTTTTATTGGTTCGATCCACGACCCTTGTTTAAGAACCAATTAGGTCGCAAGAACAGACTCCACCTCCAAGATCGATATATATATATATATATATATATATTGTCATCATTATTAGATCATTTCTTTATTACCGAAAGAGTTTATTTAATTTCCAATTGATGGCAAAGCAAGAAAATTAAATAAAGAACGTTTAAATAAAAATTAAGGTTAAAGATCTTTGGGTCACTGTAGGTGTCAGTGCTTGTTTCCATGATGGCTTCTGTAGCATACTGGAACATTTAAGGCTATTTTTGTTTGCTAATTTTACACAAAGGTCGGATAAAAATAACTTTAAAGGTATCCGGGAACTTTGGTGGCCTAATATCAATAGTAAAATATATGATCTGTAATGGAAATTTTTTTGGTTCCGTAGAAAGGGATCAAGTATAATCGATCGTTCGTCAATAAATTAATCGTGCCTGAAGAAAGGTAACATTGGCAAGATTACGAAACCATTCTTTATTCATCCCCGAACTAAGTATACGCGCAAGGACAGCTAGGTCGTGGTTCACAAACTCACCAGTTTCATGAAATTCTGTTTAACAATTGTTGTACGACCTTTTTGTCAGAGTACTATATCAGTTCCAATTTTTGTTTACAGTCAAATAATCATTTTATATTATTTCTATATAAATGACATGTTTCTTTAATTATTATCAGCTCAATACTTATTTTAATAATTCCACCTTATTTGACAATATCTATTAATAAGTTATTATTATTAATATATACAACTATTGTATAATAGTTTAAGTTATTATTCATTTTTGTTGTGTTTTTGCATTTCTAAATATCTATATGTACCTATATACATATATATTAAACATACTATACGATGGAACTAATAAAATCATAATAAAGATGCTAAAATATATTAATAAAATAAAAAAGTAAAATTTATTTTATAACGTGACGATATATTATACTCTTCAAATACACGATGAACATTAAAATCGAAACTGAGAATTTTTGGAAATATTCGTGACATGGTTGCGAATATATTCCGATATGTGAATGTAAAATAAACATTTCAATGTTAATCCCTTTTGCATATTCCGAAAAAATAATTGTTTGGAAGTTTACGTCGTGTTTCCACTTTATTGACCCGAGTTAAACACGGAAGAGTAAGCTTCATCCAGCTGTAAATACTTCCGAATAGCAGATAAAGGTGCGGTGATAAAATCTTTTAATAATCTGGCAGATATTAAAATACCTTTTATCTCACAATCAGATTAGGAATTAATTACACCTTTAAGAATGACTCTTCAAATAGTAGAAACGTTCTCTTCCCTGTTACTACTACTTACAAGTTGTAGAGTTAATGAAATCAATTTAATTATAATCCCCGGAAAATTTTTAATTTTAAATAGTAAACGTTTTATATTATTCACTTTAATCATCGCTATTTAATACACTTCCATTTTCTAAAGTATATTAATTGAATTACAACGTGTGACAAATTTCATACAGAAATGTTGGTAACGTCAATATTTAACAGCTTTCAGGTTTTGAAATATTAATCCCATTTAATCAATTTAATTAATTCCATTCCACAGGATTTGCAACCCGTGGAAAACTTCATATAGGACATAATACAAATGTTTACTTTTAATATTTAATACCTTCTAGTTTCTAAAGTATATTAACTGAATTTTAATCTGTGGAAAATGTCATGTAGAAAATAATAAAAATATTCAACGTTTATATTTAATATCTTCTAGTTTCTGAAATGTAAATCCGTGGAGAATTATAACACGTGAAATATTTTACATATTATTTAATAAAGGTCTTAGGATATTAATATACGGTATCCACTATTTTTTAAATAAAATGCGGAATATATTTGATCATTCTTCTTCAAACATTTCACGGTAACTCATAATGTCAACACACGGAAAATACATCCTGCTCTCGCGCAAATTACGAATTCAAGCTAATGCGAATTCAAGCCGAGATTTATGGCAGTGAAAATTCCTAGGATTTCCTGGGAACAATTTCGCATTCAGTCTTGTTTTTTCTAGAGCAGAAAAATGTATGCCGTGCTCTTTAAGATTTCGAGGTTGCGAGATTCAGAATCTACGAGGCAATTTGTGAGCTGTTTAAAACGCTATAAAAATATCCATCCCAAAACATATCGACGATATTCAAATAATCGGCATTATCTTAATATTTGTATGTCTGTATGTATTTGTTAATAACAATTCCTTAAATTGTCCGAATGGCACAAGATAATCATAGCTAAGCCTTATTCCAGTTTTGATTTGATATTAATATACATATAATAAGTATATTATTATACAAACAGCGGATGTTGTTAATAAAATATGTATAATGGGCACCTTATTTTATGTGACTTTATGGGAATTTTTGGTGTTTACACGTTTCCAGACCTGCCGTGAAAGGTATTTAATGAATTTAATGCAGAGGGTGGTTTTCCCACTCGAGTTTAGGTGTGGTTTCCATTACAAAGTAATTTTTAAGTAACTCTTCCGTGTTTATTGGAAATAAGTAACATATATACATACGGGATTCTACATAGCACATGGGACCACCCGGAAACAGCACTGAATTAATTAGAACAGTTCTAATTACACCTTTCGCACTGTCAAGCAAGATCGGTAATCATCTCCGACGAAGTTATTCCTCGACGACATAAAAAAAAATTCGGAAAATAAATACCTCGCGGAGAAGAGTGTCACCGAATTCCGAGTGACTCTTGATATTTTATTTATTACTTATATTACTGATTGCATGTCTACTGAAAATATCGAATGCTGGGTTTTCATTAATGAATCCGTATAACGAAAATCATATTTTTATTCGCAGCAATTGGAATGCTTTATTTCACTGATTACTTTATTTTCAGTAATGAATTAATTCTATGTATATATTGTCGCGAATTTAGTTGCCAACCTATAATAATGTCGTGGTCATAAAATGCAGTTTTATGTGCAGCGAATTTGATACTTTGCAAAAAGTAGGGTTTGTGTGCAAGGTTTTCATAATACGAAAGTAATTACGAGCACGGTAATGTCGCTCAACTCGTTATTTTTAGCACATGGCATTGATCGTAATCATTTTGATTGTCGGAAGATCTTCGTTGTCTAACACTATCGTCTTTCTTCCCCTACAATAATTACTTTAATGTACTTGGCCTGCGTCACGCTCCTCGTATAGCCGCAATAAAACGCGCGAAATGTTTACACAGGCTTATCTAATGGTGTGCCTCGGGAATCGATATTTTGCCATTTCTGGGCTACGTAATAATGCATTGTGTTACTTATAAACTATAAATTCTGAATGCCAGCATTATGGCATATGTCACATGAATATTGCATATTTCCTCGAACAAATTATAGATCGCTTCGGATTTCTACCAGTGATTATTGTGCGCATTAAATTATGATTAGACTATTTTCGGATCCTATCAATTATTATCTTCCTTACGAAAATAGTAAATCAATTTGGATTCCAATGAGTTCCTATTTTTCACATAAACATAACATTATGTATATAATATTTTACATTCTTATCAATTATAATTTTGCTCATAAATGGTGGAGTATTTAAGATTCCGATCGATTCTGATTTTCGCCCCAAAGTAGTCAATTATTATTTTGTCCACAGAAATAAATAATTATTCTCGATCCGACCAACTTTACGGTGTGTAAATATTGCTTAATTAAGATACATTTATTCCGCATATTATTTAATGTACCGCCATCGTGAAATGATGATACGATTGTTAATTATAATCCACGTTAGAAGATCGCAAATGAGATTAAAGTTAGTTCATTTTATTGCAACGAATTAAATGAAATTGTTAAAGCAACATTCGGACAATTTAGCAGCATCGTCGTTAGTGAGTGTTATTGAAACAGTAATTAAATCAAGATTTAATAACCAAAGGTAAACTGATTCCGTTTCTCTTTGATAAACGATAATGCGGTTACCACTGTTCAATTTGGTGACAATCAAGCAGCAGGAAATTGACCTAATTAACGTGTCCCTATATCGAGGGTCAACCGCACCTAATTAATACGCTCTAATACCGCGTATTACCGATAGATTGTCATTGCAGACACAACTGGAATCTATACAAAAATGATACAAAAATCATTTCAAAGTAGTAAAAGGCAATCCGACAAATTTAACTTTCAAGCAATTTAACTTTCACCCTTAAAATGCACCATTTCATGTGAGATGACTGAATATTATTTTGGATTGATATTCATTTTTATTCTGAAAACTTGATGCTATTTTATTATTTAATATAACAAGCCTATGTCGATCCAAGTCATTTCTGATTGGCCTTGAAGGATAATGTAGGTCATTATGTGTTACATTTTATTATATATTAAATTAAATTAAGATTACTTTAAGAAAACGAAAAAGATGATTTTGGATTCCAATCAATTCCTATTTTGAGAAGTTTAAACTGTTCTAATATTGTTAACATATAACTTAGAAGTAGATCGAGGCACCAATTATAATTAATTTGCTATGTGTGAAATTTATTTTAACAAAACGAAGAAGTCTGAATATCTTGTTACAATAAAGAAAAATGCTTTTCATGTTGAAACATAATTTCGTTCCAGCACGCGTTCTTATCGCAATGACTTTCAGCCGCTGTACTTTATGCATCATCTATTACCGTAATTAAATAACCACGTAAATTGTATTAACACTGAGATCATTTATCCGAGAAATTATGAAGGTTTATCAGGCAACAGGGAAATCATGCTGGTCTATTAATGTTTAGACGATTATTGTGAAATGTTTATCATAATCCCACAATTTCTAATTAAAATTAGTATTAAATTTGTAATAATATCTAAATTTGTAATTATCAATCTGAAACGGCAACAACCCAGATTTTACAGATATTTAAAGTTTAAAACAAATAAATTTAGACTTGTCATAATACGTCAACTATTATATCTCTGATTGTGTTAAAGTATTATAAAGTAAGATACTGTAAAATAATTCTATATAAGAAATGATACAGGAATTCGAAGACCACGTAATTAAATTGATTCGCGAAGTTGAAACTTTGTGTGCGAATTTACAACGGTACTTTAACAACGATAATATCCCATGTCCTCAAAGAAGTTATCTTACATTGTTATTTTGTCAGCCAGCCAAGTGTTGAATTAGTAGCAAGTGTCGCGGTAATTAAATAACCTTGCAACCCTAAGTGCTCAATTCCGGCACATTTAGCATGAATCTTCTTGCAGCTCTGCATTAAACCCTATCAAATCCACTATCACCATAAATATTCGATACAAAATTAATTAAATGCGTAAAAATGGAAGACAAGTGATATATTCGAATATTTTAGCTAAAAATATGGAGACAAGTAATTTTGACTGTTTTAGTAGTTCTAGTGTTAACGAATGTACTTCAACATCCCCGAGGATATAATTACTCGGCTTATTATCGGATGAAGCAAAGACATCAAATTCCCTATGCATTTAATAAAGGCGATTTATTGGCCATTTAATTGGATAATAATGCGTTTCCGGTATTGCAGTGGATTTAAAGCGAGGCCAGTATTACACATATTAATTTATAGAATTCTTGTTTCCCTGGAATAACCGGGGAACATTTGGCCAAATATACAGGAACCTATTTTCGTGGCACGACAGCAGTCTCTTTGCGAAGGCAACTAAAGCAAACTAACGACATGCTTTCAAGCAACGCGTGTCATAAGCCATTCGAGGGGCTAATGCGTATGGCTTCGTCGTGACAATATTGTAAACAGTGGAGCGTACTCGTTCAACATTTTCTTCGCCTTTCTACCAGAAGCCCCATCCAATAAAGACGAAGAAATTGTCTTCCTCGATACTAAGGTTTCTACCCTTTCATTTGCACTTATCTTTATTGCACTCTGCCTGAACGATTCCAAGGATACCTTGGAAACTAAAATGAAAGGACTATCAACAATGAAACTCACCGTTGCGAAGAAGAGAATTTTTTGAAAATTGGATCGATTTAGAGAATAATTAATTAATGTGGGTTATCAACCAATAGTTATAAATGTTAAATGGATAAGTAGAAAATCTTTTAAATTTAAAGTCAATAGTGATCATTTATATTAATTGGGATAATCCGATACAATTGGATAGAGATTTAATTGGATTCTTTGAAAGAATCATTAGAATAGGGATGAACTAAAAAATTGGATTCTTTTAAACAGAAATAAATAAATTGAATTCTTTTAAAAAATAATTAGTTTCCTAAGTTAAATCCAATAGTGATAAATAGTGGCAATTTTAATTCTTTGAACGAATAATTAATTTTCTTAGTTAAGTAACACTAGAAATAATGTTAAACATTAAGCAGATAAGCAGACAAATGAATGTTAAATAGTTAAATAGCCACACGATTTCTCATCAAAGTCAAGTAATAATTACTATTTCCTTTTGATTTGTTTGGAATCCAGTGGAAATTAAAAACAGCACCGTGTGTTTTCGAAATATGAAAGTTCGACTGTATTAAGCAACAACTTTGGAACGTGGCACGAGTCTGCAGCACACGTGTTCCGCAAAATTATGCACTCCACGTTTTCCACGGTATCCTTCATAAGTTACTTCCGCCCATGTCCTCTTTTGCCGCCAACTAACTTCCGTTATTCCGCAATTGCGTTTGTATATTGCATATCCACCATAATTTTAATTGGAAAACTTTATTTTAAAATATTATGTAAAAATAATCTTACTTGATTAATGACGATAAATCATGTAGTAATCACATGGGAAGAACTATCTAATAATATCAACAATGAAACCTAAGATTGTTAAACAAAGAATTTTTTAAAAATTGGAATCCCTTAAAGAAAGATCCATATTATACATTAGAAGCCGATAGTCATAAATATTAAGTAGATAAACAGCAAAGTGACGTGTCGTAAAACAATCAGCTCGGAAGGACATGTTTAGATCCTGAGTTACCGGAAATTTACGGTATCTAGGTAAACTGACGTTATAATCTACTTACTGAGTCTGGACGGAACCCCGTAATGACCTGGATTACCTTATCCGGCGACCGGCTAGATAAACCTAATAACTAGGAGATCATTGTCCTGTACAAACACAGTGTGTTTTAATGTCACACCTTGGAGATTGACTCAAAACAAAGTTTATCAAACAGTAAATTTCCACTAACATTTTATGTATCAGGGGTACCCATAAGTAATGTCGTGTTTTTCAGATTAAATAATTTTGTTAATATTCGTTGCTGTACTTTTTACACTCACTACATATATATATTTAATCTGTATATACCATTCATACTAATGTTGTTTGGGCAGTAACCTTACACTGCGTCCACGTAAACCAACAGGGAAATAAATGCCTGAGTGGTGTGCAATTTTAAACAACTCGTCTACCCACAGATGCAATTACATGAATTTAAGATTGCCTCTGTTCTTTTACTTTTCCTACATGTTGTAGTAAAGAATTTCCTTTGTGGTGCATAAATAAATAAAGTCACAATTAATTAAGATATCTCGATCTTCCAGCATGCACATTCAACACACTTTTTCCAGACGAATAAAGGAGATTCTCGACCAACAATAATTGTTGTCAAACATAAGATATTATAACATTTGTTATAATATTGCCAAGAGAAATATAAACCGCAACTTATCCTCATCTACAAATTTCGGATAAATTTCTGCAATCAATAATAGAATCAAACATTAGATATTTATTAATAGTTAATGAATCTTCATCAGACAGTCGATTGCGAATTTTTGTAAATTCAGGGATTTGTGAAAAGCAGGTTTAATTAGTTTTGGGAGATCATATCATATCAAGTCACTTGGTGTTCGATATTTTCTCTATTTTATTTTTTCTATTTTAGGACAAGTACTAATTGTCAAAAGTATCATTGCAGAAACTCCTTTAATAACCATTCAATTAATCTATCCACTTAATTGTTTTCACAACTGTACGTACCTACATATTGAATTAAGTATATTCCAATAATAAGATCGTCCTTATGAAACAGTAATTCCAGGAAAAGTTTAAAAACTCTACAATATTCCCAGAACATGTACTAATGTTAGTTAATGTCTGTTGCAGGAAATGGCTACGTGACGCGACAGGGAAGACGAGGAGTACAATATGAACTCGAACGGCAATGCCGGCTCTCAGGAGGGTGGAAACGGTACCGATTACGGTGGTAATGGTACCGATTATGGTAGCAACGAGGAGACGGCTGCTCTCTTGAACAAGGCACCACCACCGCCGGTGATGGTTGCCGCGGCATCTCAGGGCAAGCCGGTGCTCATGCGACAGGATCGAGCAACTTTTTTGGTTGCTTCGCCACAATTATCCGTCTCAGGGCTCGGCGGCTCCGAGGAGAGCGGCACCACCGAAGACCCGGCAACAAGATCGGTACCGGACATCGAACTACACTGTAGACTCGATGGTGAACCTCAACCGCAACCTCAACCGCAACCACCACCGCAACCACCCCTTCAACAAACGATAACCACCACCGTCTACCGTTCGAGACATGCTTCTCATCAATATCGATGTCGGTGCGATAGAAGAGACTCATTGGCACCTTCTTCCGCTTTTCATCTCGCGCGAAGTGTCTCCAGGTAAGAAGATCTTAATATTAAGTTCTGTCTCTTTTTTTTTATGAAATTGATATCTATTAGATGATGTTAATTGCTGTTTTTAATGAAAGAGACCTCGTTTAGACTGCATTAACTTCCATTTTGTGTAATATAGATCTTAATTAGATTATATTAATTTTTATTCTTATAAAATGGATCTCAATCGATGTACATTAATTTCGATTTTTAAATTGAATTAGATCTCCAATAGATTATATTAGTTGCAATTATATTTCAATTGGATTATATTAATTTATATTCCTATAAAATGGATCTCGATTGGAATACAATATTTTCCATTCATAAAGACATCTATCTAAAACATAAAAACTGTTCATAACATAAAAATTAATCACTTTCTCCATATTCATACACAGTATGTTTCTTAAGATGATCAGAACATTCATGAATACACGCAAGATTATTATTAATAAATAATTTCATAATTTATAATTGAATGTACGTATATAAACGGACGTAAACAGAACATTTATTTTTCAATGTCCCAAATTGACTGGACCCTTATGATGAACTCGTAGCAAGGGTGTTTTGAGAAATATTCAGTGTTTCGAACCGTGTGAGAGTCACTAAAGTTATGGGTTTTATTTAAAGATCGGGAGAGAGTATGTGAAGAAGGGTTAACATGACGATATCACGGGGCTTAAAGGGGTTGTAGGGCACAACGCTTGGTTTCATATTTTGTACTCTTAAATTGGAAGTTATGAAGCCGGGGTTATGCAATTTAAACTTTTGCGGTTGTATGGTTAGTTTCGTTGGTAGTGTATACATTGTTTTCAGAAGTTCCGCCGAATATGAATGTTTATGACAGCCATGTGTGCAGTTCAAGGATCAGTAAAAATGTCGGCAAAAATATTATTTTCTTTTATGTTATACACACTTACACGTAGACATAAAATACCAAAAGATATGTAATATAAATCTCCGTTTAATCTGTAATAATTATCAATTGGATTATAAAAAATGTCCGCTTTCGAAAATGATTAAAAACCATTTTTTAATAGCGTTTTTATAAAATTCAAGACCTCCGACAGCTTTTATGAAATTCAGATAAACTCTTTTAATTTACTGGTTATTATGTCAAGAATTATGTTAAAATGTATTAAACAATTTCTGATGTTAGTAATATAATACCGAATGTAATTTCAATGGTGGATATCATCGCATGCAATCACAAAAGTTTAATTAATTCACACCGAAGCGAATTACTCTTCGTATTATTGCTTTCTCATTATATCTGATGCACAAACTCGAGAAATCTAATTCTAAAGATGATAAGGGACGCGTGTGGATGAAGATAGTTTCATGTTTGCCGTGAACCAGCATCCAGTGTTTCATGAAATGTTAATTAAAGTACCTACAAGATCGCGATTCCATTCAACTATTAAATTCAGGAGCCAATTACGACGATGTTTCACTAATTAATTATTGATCTCCAGCTTGATAACGTAAACAAATATTAATTAACATCCTGGGAAGTATATGTCTCCTAACGCAATTATTTGAATCAATAATATCTTATCAAGTACGTGAATTTATGGTATTAAAAATATTCAATTTGCTTACCCGACAAAATTGAATTTAGTTTGTGCTGAACTAAGCAACAGTTATAATTAATTTCGAAGTATTTTGGTAAAATATAAAACAGTAAATTTAGTTCATCTTTTATAGTGTTTCCGATAAAGTAAATTTTTGTAAAATATATGTCTAATATTAGAATAGAATGTCCTTTGTTATTGATCAAACACGTAACTAATGTCTGAGTCATTTTGTGCCTAAATATAATTAAAAAAATAGGAGTTACGTGAATAATGATTAACATAATATCAACAAGTCGAAATATTAATTTTTATATATTTCGTCGATTTTCTTGATTCAATAATGTATTTTCCACGTTGAATTCTAATATTTGCCTATCTTTTTACCAGTTTCATAAATCAATGTTCATAAAAATCCATCAATTTCCCCGTAAAAAAAACTGATGCGAACCTCACGAGCTTTCTGTCCAACCCAATACATTTCATTCTCACAATTCCATTTATTTTATTTATTAAAAGCGAAATATATTTTAGCAGAACATTTCGCTTAATACGTACATCCGATTAATATATTATGCAACGAGCTCTTGAGAGTTTCCCCGGAAACATCTCCGAAATGGAAGGCATTTAATATTCGCTGAAGGGAAAAAATCTTTCAAAGGTTCCGGTTGAAAGTAGCGATTTCCTGGAATACGGTTCGCTAACGAAAGGATCCTTTCAAGGATACGAGAATCATCGAGTCTCCTGCGAGGAACGCAAACAATTCCGCGAGGATCATAATCCCTGTGGAAATATGGTGCGTCACGAGAATAATGTCACGCCATCGTATTCCCTTCACGATAATGATCCTTCGTGTGGAAGACATTTCTCTATTTCCAAAGAATAATTTCCTGGTGGTTGAAATCCCTTAAAGTTTTTACGAAGCTAAATAGCCTTAATCCTTTGCCGTGTAATATCGAGTCTGACTCGTGGTACGAATTATGGATCAAGCATGAATAACTCGAGTCAAATTTGTTATTATATCATTGAAAATATTGAAATTTTACTGAATCGAGTTTTAGCAGTATTCATATTGTTGGTCACCGGTGACTCCCACGGCAGTCGACGTGTTAACTTATTATTTATTAAAGCCATAGAAGTCCATGATTCCTGGAACAGTCTTGTCATAAGATTTTCATTTCACGGTCCCAAAACCGTGAACGAGGAAATTGAAAGGGTCGTGACCGGGAAAATGGAGGACTCGGATTTCAAAGATCGAGGAAACGACAGATTTCACGAGGGTACCTATTCTCTGTTTTCGAAGGATGAGGCTCGACTTATTGTCGATACCTCACCGTTCTCCGATGCTTCTTTTTCTTTGTGGTTTTATCGAGGAGCTGCAGAGAATACGTTGAAAGATTGAAGAACGATGAAGTTCTTTTGTTTTTAAGAGGTGATCCTCGACCCTTGAGGATTTCAGACAACAGTTAAAGTTCTACTTCACTTTCGTCCTCCTCTCTTCTAAAGGACATATAAAAAGCACATCTCGATCCGCGAAAAAATAATCCCTTGAGGTACATCGAGTTCGAGAATTTTCTGTGTCTTCTGTATCCTTTGTCCACGAAAATTGGCTTTTTTTATCGAGGGAAAAGATACTTGAAAGAAAGATGTAGGATTTTAATTCTGAAGCTGGAGTGGAAAGTGAATAGAATATTCTTGTAAGGGTAGAAAATAATTGATGAAACCAAACTTCGAGTAAAGTACCGATATTAAATATCTGGCTGACTATTAAAGACCTTAACTACTTATTCAGAATTTCATGCATAAATCAATTCGTTTTTCCAGACTCCGCTTGAATAAATTTTCAATGAATGAATTTTAAACGTCCATTCGGGAAATTCCGAACACTGCGACGGTAAGGAAAATTCGATTTTAACGGACATCGTAAAATTCATCATTTTCCGCCAGTTTAAATCTCTCGTGCGAGAGGACATAAAATTCGGTCGGAACATATCCCAAGTATTATAGCCAGGAAAGTATAATATACAGTTGTTGAAATTATTTTCTTTCTTCGAAGAAGTTCCTGATAAAGCTAGTGATCGGGAAGTAAATTGAAAAATCCTAGTCCTCTCGAATTTTTATTGAAATGGCACTAAGGTCACAGATGGTCCAAGTGGATTGTGGGAAACCTGTAGAATGACCATGTACTAACCAAAGATAAATCCGGATTTTCGAGGGTCCTCGAATTTATCCCTCCCTTATATCTTCCCTTGGTATCTTGAAAACAAATTGCTAGGCTTCCTATTTTTAATGGACACTCTTTGTCTAGTCTTTATGTTGGCACCTTTGTAAACTGAGCTTATCTAAATCAGACACCATTTATTAAGGAATCGCGCGAGATTCGTATCCTAGGAAGGAATCAAATTTGAAATCTTGAAAAGAAACACCGATTTCGGAAGTTCCAAAAGGATTAACTGTTCCTACGAATTGGTTTATTATTTATTCGCATCGAATGCAAACAATTGATTTGTCGAAAAAAATTAACTAACAGCTGGTGATAAAGGAATCGGTTTATCGGATTAGAATGATTGATAGTCAACACGATTAAACATCCAACCTTATCAAATTAAATGATTACAAATAAACATAGCTTCAAACTGTATTATATACTTATAGTATACAGGGCGATTCACCTAAGACTGAAAGTTGAAATAATTTTGAAATCTATGTTTTTGAAATATTTTATGTGGGGACATTATTCTTTGTAATTAGCATTTTTGTAAATAGAGTCATAGAGGACATTTGCAGGTCAAGTTTCTTTTTAATGGGGTTATGTATATTTTAATACTCCAGTTGGTTCAGCACGCGATTCTCTATAAAAAACATAATAAATTATTTGTACCGAGAAACCATTAGTTTAGGACATATTTTAGTTTAGATATTGCGGTATACTAATAAGATAATATATAGCCTTAAAGGTATCTCCAATATTAAAACTTACAATATTCAAGTTTAATTGCAACTTTAATAACTCGTTTATAATCAGACTTTGATGTTTCCTTCCCAACATTTTCAAAATTCATGAACCAACAGGATCCCCAACGTGTCAAGGAGGATATCGAATTTACATTAATTAGAATAATTCCACGAATCCTTGGCTGTAAGTAACTTAGTTAACTTTGTTCTTGCATTCCCGGTTCCGAAGAAAACTCGATAGTTCGAAATGAGTGCGATAGTAAAACTAAGCCAAACAAGTAGTTAAAAAGTCAATAATAACCTACTTTGTTGATTCGAATGAGAAGAAAGAATAATAAAACGTTCAGCATTGCAATATTGTTTCCACAAATGTAATGTAAACCGTGTAGCGATGAAGGGTTAATGACCACCCTATAAGTTCAGGCTAAGCTTCAAAGTTTACGACAGTGTTTCCCTGCTAGTAGTTTAAGTGAACGCTTGAGAATCGATCAGACACGATTCCCATTTTAGAGTCTAATCTCTTCTTATTACACTTACACCGTACGTTAATCTCTTCATATTACGTATGTAAGTGGAACTGATACGATTGAAATTAAGATCAGATGCGACGAATGAAATTAAGTAATAAATCTCGGAAACATATCTTTATTTATGTAGCAAGTTTCGATTTTTTAGGAAAATTACTTCATATATTTAAAACAAATGAAACATTTCGACGTATAGATTTTCGAGTTCTAAATCTAATATTAATTATTAGCGTTTCATTATATATTATAATATCTAGTTGTATTATGTTACATATATATTTATATAGAGTTATTTTATATTTATTATATTAATACAGAATTCTAATCTTCCAAGCAAGCAATTGCAGTAGTTACATTGTGCATTAAAACATTGTGTTTTAATCTTGTGCCATTTGCGGTCTTTATTAAAGAATCAAAATTATGTAATTCTAAATTTTAATTTGCTTACATAAGTATAAATATAAGTACTAAAGATGAAAAACTAACAAGCAAACTTTCTTTTTTTTCCAGAGAAAGTGTAAAGAGCGGTCACCATTGCTGTCCGTGTCAGGCACCGCCGCCCCCAGTTTTGGTAACACCATCGCCAAGCGCCCGCATAATACGGCAAAGTTCACAACCGGAAGCGTCGGCGTGTTGTTGTTCCGGATGTTGTTGCTCCCTGCACGGAGGAACGGCACCGAGTGCTGCCTCCCTTCGGCAGTTAAGGGAGCCGGGGGATGGAATTGCCGGCATTGCTGCGGACTCATTGCGGATCAATGGCGGGATACGACAATTCCGGCAGGTAAGCCACAATTCCATACACGGCCAAGCAAAAGAGCAATTTTCCAAAACCAACAATTTGTCACGCATCTATTGTACCTTCCTGCTCATCGTGTTCACTTAACCATTCCATTCCCACGAGTACTTAAAACCACCCCCTCTTCACCACCTCTCACGGTGTGCATCATATGCTTATCCATATATTCAATCGCAGAGAGAAGAACAGTACACATGTTTTGTTTATTTACAAGAGAGACATACTGTTGTCAGGCGTCGCCTGTGTCGTTGTTTCTGTTTTTGTATCGTTGATGATGTTTATCTACGGTTTGTTCGAAGGGATTTGTTGCACGTTCGATATACACGTGTCTGGTTTGTTTCCTTTTATTGTTTCCTATGTGGCACCTGTTTCGTACGTGTCGAGTGGATTGTATATTGTTACCCTTTTTCCTGCTTTCTGTTTGTTGCGATTCCACATTGTTGCTCGAGCGAGCTCGTTACATTGCACCCCCGAGGGATTTCGATCTCATGGCGTATAGTGTACGTGGACTGTGATTCGTTCGATATCCGTGATCCCGGATTCTCGAAGGCACCCTCTTTACTCTTTTATTTCCATCCCCCTAGGGTTATCAGTGTAGATCCCACAGTGTCGTAAAACGTGAGACTCGCGCGGATTGCGGAAGGGAAAGGTGTAGGTGAACCTTCATTATTCAAAATAATCCGGGATACAATTTTCTATCGAGTATCGTACAAATAAAATTATTATCTCGTATCATCAGTTTTTTATGTTTCGATAACCTATCTTCATTCGTAATATGTCTTCGCTCTTTTTATAACACGATCATTTTTTACATTGTTTTCATCATACATTTTTACATTTCCAGAATCATTATAATAATACAAAGGGAACGAAGAGTTTCTTTACCCGCAAAAAGCAGTTTTATTAGTTTGCCCCTTTCTTCTGAAATGATAAAACGTAATCAATCCAAGTTGTATTAAGAAGCGTAGATGAGTGACTTGTTTAGAAAAAAAATACCAGGTGAAGAAGGTATCGGAAAAAGTTCTCGGATGTTTGATCATCAACCCCTTCCTGGTAAATTTCTCGTGCTGCCATCTGACAGGGGGTTGAACAAACGGTAGGAAACTACCCTTAAGTAACAAACCTCAGTACCGACCGAAATATCGTGCGATATATTACTGGCACAGTACCAGAAAACCACCCCTTAGACTTCCACCCAACATAGATGTCTCTTGTTTGATATCCCTGAATTTAGGGGATGAAGAACAGCTAGGAATCTACCCTCACGAATCGATTATTCTTTCAAAACTTGTACCAATTCTACTGAAATTCGAGATACAGCTAATTGTGGATGGACACTCGAGAATGTTTTATTGGAATAATTATAAAACGATAGATTAAATTGCGAATATTTTATCAAAGTCTCCAAGCATCTTCGTCAAAACACGAAGTACCTCGTATTTCTCGGAGAAATCTATTTTCACGCTAGATTCAGTGCACTCAGAATAACGAAATAAGAGTAACTTAAGAACCACTTTCTATTTCTCGTGACACCATTGACATTGTCGTAGTCACCTCTCGCGTGCGGGGATGAAAATTCATTTTCCTCAGTTGCATATGTGTAACATCTTCCACCCACCCACGCCAGGAGAGGCTAATTTACTTATGCTCGAGAGCGTGTCCTTGACGGGCACGAAACAAATATTCTGTCATCATTAAACGAGATCCAGGACAAAAAAGAGGTCGGATAGGTAAGGCGGGGAAGGGGGCCGCGGGGTAGAAGCGGGGGATCACGACATTGTTAGTTTAATTATCTTTCCGTGGCGCGTGGAGGAGGATGATAGGTGAGGGGTGCTTAGAAGAGGAGAGAATCCCTGAGAATCTCTATGTGATTTTGGCTTGAAGCCAAAGGTTTATAATCACGACCGAGTATATCAACCTGGAATCAGGATCCCAGTCGATGAATCCTGACGTGGCATTCTGAACCCCAGGATAATTCGTTATCCTTTCTTCGCCCGTGTCATTGACTTCCTTGAAGTTCGATGGGAACCCGAATTTTGATCCAAAACAGAAATTCTATTATACTCTGTTCGTCGAATAGGAATTCTTTTAATTATTCCCTCGATATCAAGTTTCGATATTATCTAATTAAAATTATTATCAGGACGAAAGTATTACTCGAAAATAATTTATCGAATAGATCCTGAATTTAACGTTTGAAATACTTTCTATCACTTTCCTACTATTTCGACTTTTTTAAATATCATACATATGTTTATTTATCTCGATTTGTTACAGTTATAATTATTATTGCTGAAGTTTGACTATCGAGGCATTTATATTATATAATGATAACTGTTACTGACTACTGATTACCTCGGAATATAATATTTTCTATTCACTATTATATTCACTAGTGAATTTATATTGCATTGAAATTATAAGTCGATAAGGGGCTATACATAGTACTTAGAATCCAAGCTTGAATATTTTAGTGAAGCAAGTCGACATGCTCTTTAAACGAAGGAGAGTTTCAGTTTGAATTATACGAGAATATCGTGGTTGTTCGCTGTAAATTCTTAACGCAATGCTTTAGGTGTTGTTTATGGTGTTTGCTCGTGCTGGCGCATCCTGAAAAATGAAACAAATGGCAAGTCAGGAGTTTAAAAGCAAGGACAGCGGTTTTTAGGACTTATCGCGTGCAGACGATCTTAAGTATGCTCACCATCCAAGGATGTTTTTTTAGCTCTACCTTCGTTTACCTGATATCTACCTGAGTATGTTCGTAATTGTTTGTGTTCTTCGGAAATTTAAGTATCTTTAAAGAGATAACAAAAGTATTCGCCTTACGCGATTATGTTTATGAGATTTTTATGTCATGTTACTGATTACAATGCTACGTGACATCCAGATTTGTCAGGAATGGAGATACATTTGGATTCATTGATTTATATTATTTAATGGTAAATTATTATTTAGTTAATTATTTTCAATGCATAAATATTGCTTCAGAAAATTATGAACTTTTAAAGTGTCTACTTTATTATAATACTTAGATTCCTCGTAATTGAAATCGATATTAGAGTTTATAATTATTGGAAAATCTGGAAATAATGATTGCGTAAATTACGATGAATTCAGGAATCTTTAATTAATTAAGAAATGTCTGCAACAAGACAAGTCGAAATTTCAATTGTATAATAACTTAGCAATTTCACCGGAAATCAATTCCATAATAAAACCACCCAAAGTGGGGAATAATCTCCAATGAAATTAAAACTTGTCTCTTATCATTAAAACGCAACAACTTATATTGATGTGTATATTTCGCAAATCACTTTGCAAATTCATCAGAAACAAATTTAATAATAAAACCACCCCGCAAGGGGTGCAATAATCTCCACCCCCGCAATGAAAGATATAATTTTCGTTGGAGGCACATTATAAACAAGGCTCCCAATCCGGCAATAAATACGGAAAATTAAACAATCCGATAGCGGTCATTAATTCGTGGATCCATCCGGGGTGTTCGGCGAATGGCGTTAAACTTACTCGCGGAAGCAATCTCATTTCTCGGGGCAATCACAATCAATGGCCGCGTCCCAGGCATATGCCTTAATCTGGGATTAAGTAATCCAGGGATTATGCAATTCCTCGATCCACGTTAAAGACATTCGACCGTTTCCTGGCTTCCCCAGGCTAACCGGTATGATAATGACGATTCTATCTTCCGGCAATACCGGCATTCGGAATGCCTGACGTTTCTCCAACCACTGCATCTGCTCAACCCTCGATTTCCACCCTGGGAATTTAAGCGGCCACGTTTTGAATGTTCATTGCGCTCCCTGTATATCCCTTACGTGTCTCGAATGCAATAATCCACCGCATACAATTTTCAACCACCCCACCGACCCAACCCTCCGCGTAACTTCATTTTATCTCCGGCCTAATCAACGCACTGAATGGACTATTTGCCGTGGAATATGGGGCTTATTATTGCTGTGGGTTCTCCAGAAATTAGGGAATTAAATGTATAACTGGGTGTTAAATTTGTGGTAGAGTTTGCGTTGGAATGGTAACTTCATGTTACTTCAGCAAGTTGATGGTATTAATGTGTAATTTCGGATGATATTTATTTGATTGTGTTACTGTTATCGTAACTTATATGTAACTAAATTAATATTAGTTATTATTATTAATATGTAGTTAAATTAGTACTTTAATTACTTATTGATTCTAGTTAATATTAATTTGATTCAGTCAATACAATTGATTCCTAATTAGGTTGATATTAATTTAATCAGGTTAATATTTCAATGTCAAATTCAGCTGATATTATTTCGACTATTTTTACATTTTCATTCTGAACTAAGTTTAGATTAATTTGATTGATTTATGTTATTAATTTCGAATTAAATTAATATTGATTTCATTAAGTTATTATTATCAATTTCTAGATAAGTTAAAATTAATCTGATGTGTAAAAGTTTGTTTCTTCTGAAGTTGTTTATGGACGATATTTTAGGATGTCTAATTGGAACTTGATAAGCATTATTTCCAATTAATATTTTTCGGGCTCATTAAATATATTCTATTTCGAGTAGGGCTTCTTAAGAACTGATTATATAAAGTTGTTTTTGACATCGTAAAATAAACGGTTTTTATTAGTCTAAAAATGGTAGTTGGAGGTTTCTTTGAAAGTTTCATCTACTAACATCAAGTGCTCGAAGGAGTCCTTCAGGATATCAAAGTATATTAAAACCGAAGTCGCTGGAAACTCTGGGTACTTAATCCTGGAGATATGAAAGTTCCTATTGTACACGATAAGGTTAATAGTACCCATACATATTATAAGTTTCCACTATATTAATTTTTAACATAGTTTAATATATTATACGAAAAATTATAAATCCTACATTGCTTCGATTAACTACATTTTTAATTCCACAAAGAATCTATTGAATTCAAAGTCTTTGATATCATTTCATAAAAGTCATGTTACATTTGCGTAATTCTATATTAATTAATAATCGGTAACAAATTCAAATTTCTTGTAGAAAATGGAAGAAGATGCATCAATTAACAATGTAATATTAATTTAATTTCTGAATACATTGATACAATAGTAATTAATTTAATAAAATGTAAATCCTCGTTGATCTTAATAAAAGATTAGTATTATATCGAGGATTTATGTTAATAAAGAATTCAACTGTCTAGTCGACTTTTTTCATAATTATTAGGTCACGCGGATGGTTCGGGAAATAATGAAGGAAAATTATATAAGAAAGTCATTATATAAGTATCGATAATAATCTTCCTTTTTATCGTCGAACACTTTTCATTAGATTGGATTATATGAAAACTGTGTCTTGATCCGTCGCGACAATCTTTTTCTAAGTCTCGATGGCATTTGTATCCCTATCTTTTGCACACCTGTTATCGCTTAAAAGATATCTATCTCTGAAGTAGTAATTCCATGTTCTAACAACATAATTTGCTGCCGCCATTTTCATGTAATTTTGCAATACTCGTAATCAGCGCAATAATAATAATAATGAATATACTGCACAAAATATTATAAATATTACATGCTTCAAATTAACTTCTATTTTTAATTTCATAATATGAAAACAATTCATTTATTATATATTATATATTATTCTATATCTATATTATATTCTTTATCATATTTTACAACAACTTCCAACAAAAATTCACAATCTCGAATATAATATAAAAACACCTAAAACATTCGAACATCTCGAAACCTTAAATTTCGAGCTTCAATAGTGCATTAAATATTTTGCTTCTCACTCAATACCACCAACTTATAAATTCATTCGGTTTTCCGCAAACGAAGGGCGGTTAGTTAAAACGCGGAACATTTTATTCGAGGCGTGAAAAAAGTCTCATCTGGTAAAACCACTCCGGTGTAAAAATGCAAAACACGTAGAGCTCATTTCTGGCAGGTTTACTGCGATTCATTTAGCTCGTCCTCATTGAAATCCGAATCGGATGTTTTCCACCAGAGCAGGATAATTCTTTGGCCAAAACGTATCGTCCTCCAATAAACGTTTCAAATGATTTTTTTCCTCCTTCAAACAATCACGTGAGAATTTAGTGGCCATTAGTAGCCATTCTTCCACTCGAATCACATTAGATAGTTTGCATTTGGAATCTGCAATGCTTGCTTTCCTGGATTTAAATCTTTGATTAAATGAATGATTTCGAGTGGACTGAAATGAATTGAATCGAAGTATTTGTTTTAACAAACAAACTTTGTTAATTCTTTGTCGAACTTTCTTTGTGGATTCTGTTATTGGTTTTCGTAAAGCCATGATTTTTGAGATTGGATAGAAATATTGTGAACAGATTTTATTACTAATATTATATTAATGTTTGGCATCAAACAACAAGGTAAACGAGTGTGATAAAAAATGTAAGAATAATTATTAGATGCATTTTAAATAAGGTAATTAAGTTAGAATGATTAAGTCTTTTAGGGAATAATGAATTAATCGAAATTGCGGATTAGATTAAATTTAATTCGTAATATTAACAGAAGATAACTTTTCGGTTCTCAAGCATTATTTATGTATTATTAGTATATTAAAATAGAATGGTTTCCAATGATATCATTTAATAGAAACAACAGAATGTATTCAACATGAAGTTGTAAATTACGATGGGTTAATAAAATGAAATAACCGAACGGATTCACATAAAACAAGCACATTGTTTATTGAAATCAATATTGAGACGTTGCCATGCCTAAAAACAACTGAATATTTCAAGTTTGAATTTCACTGGGCGAAAGCGTCCACGGTTTATAATCCGCGTGAAATATTAATAATCTCATATCACGACAGGACTTTCCATTTTTATCCGTATCACATTTCAGTGTGGAAGAGGTTCAAAGATGAAACTCAAATATTTACTATTAATATCGATGTATCCAACGCAGTTATGCATACGACCCGATTTCTTCGGGTTCATAGAAAATTTAGGTCGAACCCGTCGCCGGGACGGGTTCAAAAAAAGGGGATGATAAACTCGAGTTTCAATGCGGAGGACGAAATCCTGAGGATTCAATCGGTTTGAGTGCTAGTTCGACAATCAAAACATTCACGGAATTTTTGCATTTAATACTTTCACTATGACGTGTTTTAATAAAAAAAAGAACAATTAATTTTCTACGGTGTGACATTCAAGTAGCTGCGACTGAACTGCGTTGTGGAAAATAAGAAAAGTCGAGGTGTTATTGAGATTCAGTTATTTGATTGGTTGTTATGTGACACGATTTCAAGCCCCCGATTTCCCCGCAAAATATCGACGCATAAAACATGAATTTTCTGGCCAACTCAGTACATGCCTTTGGCAGTTAAAGGGTTAATGTACCTCCACGGGGGGACTCCAGATAGAATAGGAAAAGAAAGTTCATTAGGTAACTTCCTTGCTTAAATATCCTGCCGTGTCTCCATAAGGATACCGCATTAAGCAACGTTAACCCTGCTTACTCCAGAAAGGACCTTTTCACCTTCGATTATAAGGGATTATCCGCAAAAACGAGTGATCTTCTGACAGTTATCTCCTAAATTACACTCTGAATCAGTAACTCTCAACTTTAATTTAATAATGTAATAATATAATCAACAAATTTCTCGTGCAGATTAGATGTATATATGTATTTACAATATAAAAAGTTATCACTTATATATAAAAATATCTGCATCCAGTTTCAGTGAAAAGTACGTGTTGATTTAATGTTCTAAGATTAATTTTTAAATCGGGGATAACGAGTTACCTTGTAATTCGAATCAACACTTGTCTCGAAGGTTACTAATTAAATGACAATTATCCATTTTGAAATTATCAAATTTCGAAACGTATAGATTTCAATGATAAGCAGTCGAATCCGCGTATACATCGTAATTATTAATATATCGCACGTATTTATTTTATTACTAAATCGAAAGTACCCGAGTGATGTTTCTTAGAAGAACTCCCGGGTTAGCAGGTTAAAAATGGCGATGCTGAGGAAGTAGATCTACGGTGATATTTTAACCTACTAGATTCGTGGGATTTCACGTGAAAATGAAAAAAGTTGAGGAACACTGATCCAGATAACGATTATTAGGCTCCGATGCATAAAAACAATGAAATCGTCACGGAAGAGCCATTTAATCCCCAATCTCTAGACTCGTTCCGGACCCCGAAGATGAACCCTCCCTACGTGTCCCGATTTTTCACCTTGGCATCCCTGATTCTGAAACCCGGTGACAACTATTGCCATTCGTATCTGTCTCTTGAAGTGGCTTTATTGCAGTTTTCCATCGAGTTCCACTGAGAGAAACTTTCCGATGTGTTCGATGATTACTTCAGTCAAGTGGGAACTTTATTAATTTTAGTAATGAACCATTAGATCTCGGTGATTCAGGGGTCTCTGGTGTCCTTGGAAGTTTCGGTGGGTTGGAACTTTGATTTAATAAAATATCTGAAATTTTTCGTGTGGTTTCGGGAACTTTTAAAGCTAGTAGATCTTCATCATCTCTGCAACTTTCCAGCTTAAGAATAATGTTTCTCATTTGGATCGAAGTGGGTATTTCAGAGGGATTACATTATTCTACTTCTAGTATCCTTTCGTATAGTATGCTTATATAGTATTACATTTTCTATTTCACATTTGAATAGTAGTTATACATCTTGAACTAGTTGCCCCTATTATCATGTTTCTTTATATCTTCAAAAAATATATTTAAAAATGCAGGACACCCTAGTTAAACAATCTCGTAGGTTGTTGGTAATGCAAGTGAAATGATCTTCATTAAGCTCCCTTACGTTTTCCAGCCAATCATTTTCCGAAGTTAGATCCACTTTAACGAGTAGGCTAACAAGCATTAGTTAAGATTAGAGTTCTAATCCGTATCCGTCAACATGTCCGTTATCTGAGAGCCAATCAGCTTAGAATTTCGCAACGATACAAATCTCTACGCGACACAGATTCGAGGCCATCAGTGGCATCGTTTCCTTCGTATTTTTAATTGTTCCCGTAGAAAGGACCTACCAAGAAGTCATCCCCCTCAAAACGTCATCGGTTAACGAGTCACCGGCGAACACACAGATAACAACGTAGTTGGCAGACATTAAGTAGACCACGATAAGAATAATACCATCAATCTGTCACCATCTGTTCGTATCACCCCATTAACGTTCTTTTGCATCATTAAATTTCTCGGTCGGACTTTCCCAGTAATACCTTCTCATCTGAAAAATAATCTCGACTCGCTTCTCATTCGATTCTCTTGGTACTCCATCCCTTGGCTCCGCCCCCCAAAAAGCGAATCCAAAAAGTCTTTGAAATCCATGGCTAAAATATCCTCTTAGTCTAGCAGTAGTGCTGAACGTAGTATCCAGCATAGTTGCTTAGAAAAGCTTTAAAAGTTACGAGAATAAAGATTACGTAAAGAAATTCGCGGGTGATTAGATGATGGTGTAAGGAAAGACAGGCTTAGAGAAGGACCGACGAGAATCAGATAATAATCCAATGTGTAATCACGTCCAATGAAAACGTCTGCTTTCTCTATGAATCTCTTTACTCTCACTCTGTCCGGCTTTCACGCGTACATCAATTCCTTTCTATATACTTATTTCTTTGTCTGTACTGTCTGCACCTCTTTCTACTTGTAAGAATATCGAGAATAACTGAGAATAACGAACTGATAAAAAAACACGCCCAGTTCCCGTGGTGGTGCAAATCGTCTTCGACGACAATGCCGACGACCCCACCGGCGCCTACTGCCATGGTACCATGCTCCGGTTCCGGTTTTGGCGCTGCTTCCGGTGCTCAGGCCCAGGGTGTCGTACTATGTCCACGTACGCTGTCACAGGTCCGACGTTCACGGCTACGAAGGGCCCTCACCGAAGCTACTGCTGAGACCGTCACGTACGTCAAGACGGTGGGGATATTTTTATTCGATTAGACTTCATTTCCTGTATAATGTATCACAGTACCACCACCCCCGCCCCTACCCCCCCACCTCATCACAAAAACACATCTTTTGTATGTTTACACGGATGCACGTAGGTGGGCACTGTTGGGTTGTAGTGATACCTAGCTTGTCAGTGGGGAAGGCTTTTTGTTTGAGACTGTGAAACGAGTGTCTGAAATAATGGAGGAAACCTTGAAGTTCATTGAGATAGTAATTATTTAACGTCAGGGTTTAAGTTCCTTTTATTAGGTAATAGAACATTACCTAATAGAAATTGTGATAATTAATTACATAAGTAATGTCGTTTTTGGACTCTAACTGTCGGTGCAATTTTTTTTTAAATAAAAATATTAATCCGATTAAGTCAAATAACATGAAGAGAGTGGTAAATAAAAAACGATATTACTTATGGGATGACCTTTAGTATTCAGATAATATTAATATACGCGTGGAATATTGTAATCAGTAACACTAGAACTACCAACAATATATTCAGCCATATTTAAATATTCACGAATATGTCCTTAAAAATAAGGATGGATACAAAAAATCAATTAGTCGATTTAATTACGTCCATTATACAACATGAGCGGCAAGAAATTTCAGAAAATGGAATCTTGTTAATTTGTTCTAGTGTTAAAAGTCTTTCCACGATTTATATTTTGTTTTACAAGGAATCCCATCATTTCAAGTCATCTCGTCTTTAAGTCTCTACCCTGATCTATGCTCGTATCGTACAATATTAATGTTGGATTCATGTTATTGTACGTGCGTGGGAATATGTCTGTCCGAGCCACGTAGTTGAAGTCACTGACCTATAGAACACGCCTTTATCACTACCACTGTCACCGTGCAATCAAATATCGCCGGCGATCAACACAACTTAATTCCATCAACATCTCTGTCCTCTATTCTGAAACGATCGCTATATCAAGAGTCATGCGGTTCGACCAAAGAAATTTCTTACTTTCGGTTTATTTACTCTTCATATTTCTGCCGCTCATCCGCACTAAGAATTTCCAAGACGTATCACGGACTGCGGAAAGCCAAGTCGTTAGGAAACGCCGGAGAACCCGAAGGTAAATAACAACGCGGCTTTTCGGCGCAGCTTGCAACAAACGACGGAATTTAAACCCGCCCTCTTAGTATTTCATTTCTTCCGCTCGGCAAACCGAGAGTTTCATTTCGCGTACTGCACACCTTGCACTTTCTAATTGCAGTTGTTATGTAGAATTAACGGTGTCGTGGTAATTAATCGGGGAATTTATGTAAAGGAAAAGGAACATTGTGTCATAGAGATTTTGATCAAATTTGTATAAATCAAAGCAAGCTGTATTGTAGAAAAATTAGTCGGAATAATTGCATTTAAATCGTTTCATTATTTTTTAGATCAATTAATTCAATATATCATGTTTTGATTGAAGTCGAGTGTCAGTCATCTCAAAATCGTCATTTTCATGCAAATTCTGATTGTTTAAAGATTGTTTGATGGCAAATATTAACCTGCAATATGTATCCGATTGTAAAATTATAAACTTCAGATTTCGTCTGACAGTAGAAAATCAGATTACTATGAATTTTAAAATCTGTTACGGCTATTATTCTTTCAACATGATTTAACTGATTTAATTAAATCTATCTTGATGCCCTGAATTTGATTAAAATGGCATCATTGAGTTACTTAATTTCTTTTATTCATAAAAATATTAATCTTTAATCAGTCATTAATTAGAATATATTCTTTTATATCCACGAATTTTCAATAATTTTTTAAATTCAGAAAATCGGCTCTTTTATAATTAAAACTTAAATCTGTCTCTTTTGTTAATAGAATTTTATATATTATTATATATTGCTTGATTTGCCTGAATTTCGAAATAATTTGATAACTTCATAGATTCGACAGTTTCAATGTATAATTTCAATCTGTCGTTACGATTAATAGAATTTTATGAAACCGATGCAATATAGAGCACGGGAGTTCCGTTCGCAAATAAATGATTGATAGTATTTGCGTTCTACCAGGCGTTCCTTTTCACCGCTCGTTGGATGAAAACAGAGAACCCAGTGAATTTCCGGTGTTCATTTTGTAACAGCGTTCACGTAAAACGTGTGCGGACGGTAAATTATAGTCCATGCTTCTGGACGAACGATCTTTCGGGTATCTCTTTCAAACTTCATTTCACTTTAAGAGAACATACTCTCCTACTGTTCCGCGGTAAATTTATCTAACTAGTCAATTTGGCTTCCGTATGAATTCCCCTCGTTTTGTGACAGAAATTAATGCGTTCACATTCAATATAGATCTCGAAACATAGAATAGACATACAAACCAACATTGACAAAAACGAATTATGAACATTATTAGATTATCAAGAATTAAAACTATCATCATCAATTATAATTATTGTCAACAATTACAAAATTATATTCATTGTCAAGAATTAAAAAATTGTAAAGAATCTGATAAAGATTGTCAAGAATTAAAACTGTCATCATGAATGACAATAATTATCAAGAGTCCACAGATTTTAATTTCCGTCAAAAAAATAACAGATTATCAAGAATTATGAAAATTGCAAGGATTCGATCGGTTGTTTCTTTTACTATTAAATCATCTCTGATTTTGCGGGATGGAAATTTATTTTGCTAAATCTTTATATTTAACGTTCCAGCAGAGGTGTCATGATTTTCTCAGAATTCTTCAGATCACCCAGACTTTTTACACAGAAACAAATATTGTTATGTTATTAGAGAACCCAGTTTAATCGGGATACCCTGTATGTTCGGTAGTTTTAGTGTTAATGGCTTGTTTCACTTTGTAGTGAAATCCCATGACTTAACGAATTTCTAACTCCAGGGATTCATTCGCAAACTGTACACCTGACACGGTGTATTGGAAGCACTAATGTTTGTTCCAATACAAACCACGCTTGCACTTGCTTGACGAATCCGATTGCATGATGCAATTTTGCGCTTGCATTAACATATTCACTGCAAAATACGCTAATTGGTGAAATTGTTCACGTTACCATGACGTGCCTGACGCCATTTGGCACTAAAAAATTGTTTGGAGTATAGTTATTATTTAAATACATCATGATTAACTAGAAATTCACCAATTACACTAACTGAATTCAAAAAATATAAATCACTCCTAGCGAAAGTATTTCATTTTCGATACGCAGCGAATGTGTTAGGCGTGCGATATATAATATTAGGGGTACTGGAAAGTAATCAATCATTTTCTACATATTTTATGAAACTCGATTTATTCTTTCATAGTAAACATTATTCTGTTAGATAATCGCCATCTTATCTATGTTCCTTGACCTACGATTCTAGACTCCCATTTTTTGATGCGGAAGAAAATTTTATAGAATCATCCGAGTGAGTTAAAAATTATACAGCATTTTTTAAAAACTCTGATTTATAAATAAAGCATACAATTTCGTGGTTACACCGCGTGTAACTATTTTATATAGTATAATCGAGTTAATTGTTACAAAATAATTGATTACATTCCGGTATCCCTAATAGTTCTATTTACATAAGTTTTTAGGTGATTAATAACCTGTGCGTCAACAATTATGCTGAACATTGTTGCCGACTCTTAGTTGACACACGTGACAATGTTATTACGAATCGAATAAGTGACTTCATTTGAAGATTCTTATATTTATTATTGCAGTTTTAATGCAGAATTCGATTGATTTATACATATTTAATAATATTTACACACTGTCAAAAGTTTTAAAGGGTTCGCACTACCGAAGCCAAATTTCCAGGTCACCGAATAATTGCTCAGTGGGCACGCTTAATGTAAATCAACATGTCAGTGGCAATTATCAAATTGCAGAACTATCGCAATCAAATTGCAAGAGGCAATTTATCGTACCAATTTACACCTCAAATTCCTGCATTTCTGACAACATAATAGACCCCGTGTTAATTAAAGGTATTAATTATGGTTGCTGTTGAAACTTCATTCAACAAGCACTTAATGCTATTATTCAAGTGTTTCAAATCATTATCTCCATAGATCGTATTGAATAATCATTTATAATAAACACTTACGCCTTTGGTGAATCTTATCTATAATAAATTACGTATTATTTAATCATTCTTTATAATTGAACGTTATTTTTCTCCGATGGAGGACCTTGTAACGTAAAATTGTGTTCGTAGAAAAGTTACACGAACGAAAATATAAATTAATTTAACACACGATCTACTAATTAGTAGGATTGTAATTGGCAATTCTGATGAACGTAATGGCGCTGTTAATTTTGATTAACGAGAGTTTTGATCGAAAGATCCATTTCTGGCTGGACATTTCACATTTTAGAGTGCAGGTGAACACACATTGTTCGAGCGTATGTAGTTTCTGGTCACGTTTTGAACCCTGTTAGAACCCTTCATTAAGCGAAGGGCGCATGTAGATGCACCAGTTTGCACGGTTTACCTTACGTACCACATAGCACGATTCCATTGCATTGTAAATCTACCGGAAAGAAATGTGAATAATGTTCAACCAGCCATATCAATGTTTACATCGAATCCTTGAGAATTTATCAGATCGTACTGTATAATTCGAAATTCCATTAACATTTTATCAGTATTTGCAACGTAAGAAAGTATGAAGATAAATATTATAAATGACGTAAATTAATGACTATTCCAGAACGAAGAAAATAATCAATGTTATATGTATGAATTTCATAACTGCAATCATAAATAGTAGTGCGATGAAGTAAACGTAACCTACTTAATGCAGCTGTTAATCTATCAACGATAAGAAAATTCTTAATATTTTTTACAAATGATATATTATGATATAATAATATATGCGTGATATAAGTACTGACATAAATCAAGGGTGGAGAAAATAATGAATATTATACGTCTTTCTCAATTCTCAATTACAATAATAAGTAGTAGTTTCATCTTAGAAAATGTGACGTATTTGATGCAGCAGTTAATTTGCTAGCGATAAGAAAATTCTTATCATTCGCGAATGATACGCTATAATATACACGTGATATAACATTCCGTGACATAATTGGGGTAGGAGAAGCTTATGATATACCACATTTTGTAACAATCTCGCGTACAAGAACACCCTCACCCTCGTTCGTCATAGCAAGTTTATAACACGGTAGCCGACCCTTTTGTTAATGGGAATTCGTAAAACGAGACTGCTTTATCACGTTGCGAGGACGAGGGTGGGAGCAGCTCGTGCATGTCCCCTCCGACATCTAATTTTACGGTGGACAAATTTCAAGAATTACTCCATTACCCACCTCCTAAAAAAAACTCAAAACCAGGAAATTCGTTCGGTGTACCTGGAAGTCGAGGGTGCGCGGAGTAGAAAAATCAGGGAGATACTTGAAAAGGGAAACCGGAAAAGCCTCCAGCAACACGGAGATGCAGACTGAAATATCATATTCCGAACGTGCCACGAAAAATATTTGGAAACGTGAATAAAATGGATGATTCCCTTGCACCTTTCCCGGGGATGCGATCTTCGGGATTATGAAAAATATATTTCCGATACGAGGGAAATTTGCTTGGAAATAATCCTCTCGGAGATGTAAATGATAATCGAGTAATAATAAATGATTGTTTGAATGATGGACGTAAAAGAATTGATACATTATATCTGATACTTGGAAGAATGTTTAAAACTTCATTTTAAGGAAATATTTTTAATTCATGCTGATTTTAAAATCTGATGAGAAAAATTATTAATTACGATCTTAAGGCGAAGATTATAGTTTGAGATGGAAATGATAAAATAATTATTATAAGTCATTCAATACTCCAAGGTGAAAATAACAATTAATACCTTGCACTCTTCGTTCATTTCACGCGATTATTCCGCAAATGCGAACTTTAATCTGCTTGTTATAACAAACGTGGAACAAACCTAATGCAGGGATTCATTTGAAACCGCGATTTCAAAGTTTATTTTGAAAGTTATTCTCACGGGAGCTTAACAAACAACTTTTCCATAATTGCAAGGCTACAAAATAACGATGTGAATAGAATTTCGATATTAATTTTATCGGAATAATAACTATTATGCATAGTCAATGCCTCATATATTTTATAATAATATAAATAACAGTGGATTAATATCAGAAGTTCTTTGTGGAGCATAAATTAATGAATTAAATAAGTTTTTTGTGCACTATATAGCAGAGTATTTATTAGAAAAATTCATAAACTAACACTTTCATGAGACAAGTCACGACTTTTCTAATAAATATGCAATAAAAAGTTAGAGCAGTAAATATAAGGAAAGAGTTTTTGAAAAAATGTAGTTAATTAATTTTAATTGCTAGTACGATTTATTAACATTTTTGACAGAAAATCGTGGCATTTGACATCAGTTAGTTTGATAGGAACCTCTTCAAATGGTTATCCTGCTGAAAGTAGAGTCCTCTTATTTGGCACGCCAGTGCACGTGAATTCTTCCGAAGGCTTTCTTCTTTGTCTTCCTTTCTTTCTTTCCCTTTCTTCGAACCGCACTTTTCTTCTTCCTTAATCTCTTGGCTTTGGACCATCTTCATTTTTTCGTCGCGTCAGTGCAGTTAATCCCTGATTATTATCTCGTGAAACGACACCGCGACGACAAAAGATTTGTGGAAACGGTTTCTCGAGGCATCGTTCACCAGAACTCGAACGTTTTATCGAGGACAAAATGAATGCTTTCGATTCACGGGATCTAAACGAATACTTTGGAAAAGGACTTCATCCTTGTTTCTGATTTCATCCCATTGATTAATTCAATTTAAATTAAAAATTCTATCATATTTTATATTAATTATTATACTATATACCAACGACAATTAAAATTAATAATGAAAATAATTAATTGAGATTCCACTAAATAACAAATTTAAAGTTTAGATCATATTAATTAAATTCACAATCAAAAATACCCCAAGTATTCGTGCCAGAAGAATCTAAATAAAAGGAGTCAATAATTTCATATGATAATAATATGATCTGTTTATTTTGAAAGTGACCTGAGCCCATTTTCCAAAAAATCAAGTTAACCTCTAAAACGTTTCACATTAACTTTGTGTTACTATTATAAACCTAATTTTATTGGATATGGACAATGAACTTAGGCTGCTCTGAAAATAAACGACTCATAACAGTTTCATACGTTGCAAGCACGAATAGAATACAACGGGGAAGCATGGTAAACAAAGCTGTTGTTTGGCGAAGTTATTAATTACACGGGGAGGGTATATCAAAGAGGGCCTCTGATTAAAGCTATATTAGAGCTATTCAGCTGCTCATATCGTGAGTATACTGATGATACGACGGCATCTTGTGCCTGACACGATGCTTGATATACTACTGGCTGACCGGAAAATGCACCGCCTACTACGATGCATTCCAACGCGTACATGACAAGCAATAAACTACGGTTATATGCATATATTGACCATGCACTCTTGACTTCGTCAAGTTTCATTTACACTAAAACTGCATTTTCTGAATTATATCGCTGCGTTCCGTTGTTCAACGTACAGCTACGCTTAAAGGAAACTCGACCGTTGAAACGTCGGTTAGAACTAATTGAAGTTTAATTATATGACGCAGTAAAGTGTGCAGTATTTCGTGAGAGAATGACTTACAAACATTTACATTGTGATTAAAAACTACTGAGACGTTTTAGGAAAAAGTTTTATTATAATTGTCTGAGAAATAATAAATGAATATAATAATAGCAATAGTAACATAATTATTATAAAATTGCAAGCAAGGACAAATTCGATGTACAATTAATCTCGCAAAAATCATAGAAACCATTAATCTAGCGTTTGCCAGGTGGAAGAAAAATCTTGATATCAAGCGCACGTAATGCATTAGCGTCTGATCGATGAAAGAAGTGAAACGATAGCAATAGTGCATTACGGGCTGACCAAAAAGTGCAATATCTACTGCACCGCGTTCCATTACTCGTCGACAGGGAAATACTGCCCTCGGCTTTGCACACTGCACCCGAAAACTTCTAGTTAAAATAAAAGGACCAATTGGAATCGAAGAAGTCACTCTTATTCAACGAAAGTAACGTTTCATGTTTAATTAAATTTTCAGGATGATTGATTCGATGCAATTCGGACAACTTCTACTTTCGGCTTGTTAATGCAATGCATCTCAGCCGAGTGCATCCAATTTGATCGAAAGCGTTATATGTTGATCAAAGTAAATAGAAGTTTGAAATAAGAATTACTTAATTATTGAAAGCAGATATATATTTGAACGGGATTTCCCCAATTCTGGAACCGTGCTAGAGAAACCATGTTGTAGGAATACACGGGTGTTGGCTGTAGTCATATAAATTGTCGTACACATAATATAAAGAGTAATTAATTAAGTATCGTTCGATATTTTATTTAAAAAATCAGCCGATATATTCATAATATGTTAATCTTTCCACAAATTATACTGTTAATAATTTATCTTTATGCAAGAGGAGACGCTTTTGACGCTTCAAATTTAATATCAGGTTTTTTATTACTTTCATTAAAATGGAACACTAAAGAGAAGTATACGAGACACAATTTCAAGAAGTAAAATTTTTACATGTTCCTGCACATCCCTACAAATTACAGGATCCAGCGTTATATGAAGTAACTTTGACGGAGGTTCCTTCCATGGAGAAAGTTTTTTCATTCAGGGATGAGGGGCTTCCGATTTCCCCCGGGTTCGAAACAAACCTTTCTTTGATTAACTTTCTTTAATTGAAACGTATTATGAAAATTTATGATGCCTAACGGCTACGTAAGTTAAGAAACCCCCGAGATGTACACGTGCTTTGATAAGTCTGGAATTTTACTCGAACTACTTACGTAACTTGTTGCAAATCATTCTTTACGCGACAAAAGCTTTCATAAGAATTAAATAGTAGGAATTATTAAATATGAAATATCTATCTCTAATATGAATTATGTAATAAGAAGTATTTATCTTTAATATGAATTACATATCCAATGAAACTGATATATTGTCGATAAGAATTACCTAGTAAAATTTAATAAGAATTATTTGCAACACTCTTCAGAAATTGAAAATAAAATAAATTGAATATATTTAGTCATTAAATACCGTTTGATATTTCCTTTGCGAAAATCAATGAATATATACAGTAATCTCGCAACAAATTGTATCGCGTATAATATATTTTTATATACAAAAGAAATTCTTTGTACCATACCATAAATAAAAAGCATAAAGACACGTGATTAGAGCACCTGTCAAAGTAGTTCCGTCGTCGCGAATTTGGTTTGTTTTTGAGTATTGGCATGCATCAATGCATCCGACAGATGCAACGACCCGCGGCATGGCGACGTCAACGATCGTCTCTCGTCGAATTGAACCACGAGATATATTGCGTGGATGCATCATTTTACATCACATGCCGTGTATCCACCGATGAATGCTTACACCAATCGATCGATTCATCGATCGATTCATCCTGGGGGCTTGTAACCGATGAACCATATCAGTGGAGAACACCGGTGGAAGAAAATAATTTGTCCCCTGCTGGAGAACTTCCGCTTGCTCAGTTCCGCCCACTATTTCCTTCCGCTTTTATTTTCCCGGATATTCCACTTCTCTTACTCTCGCTCCATTATTTCTGCCTCTCTTTTCATTTGTCTTTAAGTACTTCGTGGATATCCAATTACAATGTATATCTCAAGATGCTCGGATTGCGAATATATTTTCTGCGTATTTATAGTGTTCTTTATTATTCCATGATTAGATTTGCTGACAATTTATTTTATACTTACTTGGCAATATCTTTATTAGATATTTGGATAATCATGTAGATAATTCGAATGAGATGTAACGAAATGGAATTCAGAAATATAATGTAACGAGATTAAAATTTAATAGAAGATTGTGGAGGAAGAATTTTAATTATGAAACTTTCAGTGCACCGGGATTAAAGGATTATAATAATGAAGACTAATAGGTCAGAATTTATGAGAAGATATGCGTCAGAAAGGACATTCAGTTATCGTCATTGAAATTCCTTTTGACGCTGATTTTTATTGTCTTTGCGGGAAACGTGAAATGGGATGACTCTAACTCGATTATCACGGATTAAGTGAAATTTGAATAATCTTAGATTAATACGGTTCCCCGATGATAAATGGGATTACTTAAGTTCATTAAGACGCGCGGGTCCACGGACATTTATATCTTCATCATAGTTCTCATTAAACTCTGCTTTTTCTTCCGGTCTCTGGTTTCTCATTTGTATCGCTTACTTTTCACCACTTTCTCTCCGCCCCCGCCATCTTCGTCGACGATATTACTGCCTCCAACTTCGGATTCCCGCGAAATGAGTCCGCGATATATTTGCCTGCGGTTGCAACTTCTCAGAAAGATAGTTTCTGAGCAAGGAACATTGAAATCGTGAAAAAAGTAATATAAAGCACGACCCAATATCAATGAACGAGGAAATAGAAACAGTGTATCAAACACTGCTCTGATTTTTAAATCGGCGTCAAGAAGATCGATGGAATTTCAGAAATATAAAGAAAACTCATAAACTGACTAATCTATAAAATATTCAGCATATTAATGTATCATATTTTATTATATCGCTAAATACTATTATTAGTTTGCTCTCTTATAAAAATTATTTACCTTCCTAAAGTGATCTCAAACTCTGATCAGGTTTTTAAAATGGTTATGATTTAATTAATGTAATCTAAAAAATAGCCAATTTAATAATACCTCTAATTATATTATATCACGATCTACTAGCAATTAGTTTCCTTCTGGTGAAACCAAACTTTGCTTTCATTATTCAATAAGTGACAAAAAGGTTGATTGAACCACACAATTAAACGAAATCCCTATAAATTGTTTTATATAATCTATGGAATACCAAATTTTATTACATCACTATCAACTATCAATTAGTTTCTTTCCACACAGAAATCACGTGTCTCATCTCCCCTTAACACTTTGAGCGCCATGTCGAAATTCGTGTTATACGATACGTCGCCGTAACGTTTATACCACGTCTAAAAATAAAACTGTTTAAGCGTTCTACGATATATTGCTTACTTTGCATCGTTATCGTAACATTAAAAATATTGCAAACTTTACGAATATTACTGATATATTTAATTCGAGTTTTAGTAATATTGACATCGGTGGTCACCGGTGATCACAATGTTAATACCATAAAATTGATAATGGCGGATACTCCGCCATTGTTGAATATATGTAAAAGTATTACCAAGCGACACAATAAAGCGCACGTCCAAGATGTTCACAAAGGAAGAAGAAAAATGCGAGGAATAGAAATAATAAAGGAAGTCAGCGAGGGTTGTACAATAGGGATACGAGGTAGGTAAGGGGTGGTGTAAGATTAGAAGTTAAAGTACACGTAAGAAAAGAAAAGAAAAGTAAAAGGGGAAAGGAAATAGAGAAGAAAGTAGTGGAAGCTCGAGGAGGAAAAACTGGAAGTATATATCGCGGAACTGGGAACTATGGTTTATAAGATTCCAGGTTTTCCCTCTTGTACTTCATCCCCTTCCACGGTTGCGTGCAAAAAGGCGTTACGATCGAAGGGTGGCTGGGAGAACAAGCTCTAAAAAGCATGAAGATCGAAACGTGGAAGGGGTTGTTTCACTCACGCTCCCTCATATATGTACCTACTTTCCCTCGTTTTCGAGGCTGGGGAACGAGAGAAAGAAAAAAGGGAAAACACGTGAGTTCCTAAGGCGTATCACCCTTCGAGGAGCAGTAAAACTTACGCTCCTTATTCCGTGCTACAGGAAACCAGGATCTCTTCCCGCCTACCACTGTAATTGTTCCTTCCTGACTTATTCCTTTCCAGAAGTTTTAAAGTCATAAAGTGCCCCTGTTTCGTTACATTGCTTTTCGTGTGTGTTTGAACTCTCTCTTTCTCTCTTGGTCCAATCTTAAGGAATTAATTTGCTTTAATTGAGATTAACGTTAGTGCAATGCAGATTTTTTTGTGTCTGTGTATTTTTTTTCGCCTGGCAATCTGCATTTTATAATCTGCAATTACTTTTTCGGTTATATAAAATGAGCTTTTACTTGCTTCAGATGTGGAATATAGGTTTCAAGATGAATTAAAATGAGATAATCGATGCCTTGGGAAACGAGATTAATTGGATCTAAGACATAACTTTTTGTATAATTGGCTTTTCTATCGATGGTTTGTTACTAATTAAGAAAGATTAATTGGACCTGACTGAGACTGAAATTGAGACTGAAAGTTAATTGGATCGAAGGAATAATTTTTTGTATGATTATAATAGATTCACTGTGTTGACATCTTACGAAATCGGGGAATAAATTGAAACTTCTCAATCCTTTGAAGTATTATATTATATTACTTCTAAAATAGAATCGCAATTTTCCTCAGCAAAGCGTGATTTTTTGTAATATTTCTACATATATCTATTAATATTAACAGAATAGTGGTATATTAATTTTAATAACAATACGAATAAATCTTCTAATTTAGATAACAAAACACGGAATAAATAGCTTGACTTAAATAATATAATTCAGAATAAGTCCTTTAATTTAGATAACAAAAATTGAGAATAAATCTTCTCAGATGTTTGTTCGTTTTAAATATTGCTGCCTCCAAAGATATTACCAATCATCGAAAGTAGACTTACATCGTAACTTTAAGTCCACATTGTCTACCAACCAAACAAAATATTTATACCCTACTTCGTCATTGGTGATCCTATTTGTTTAACAATAACGTAATAAGATTAAGATATCTCAGCACAAACAAAAATACCATAAATTTGTCAGCGATTTAGCGTGGCATGGTTCGAAAGAATTGTCAGGGGAGCAAGGAGAATTTATAAGGCGCAAGTATGACATAGCGATTTTTAAGAAGATAATCTTAAAGCATACCGTCTACCTTTCGAATTTTATGAATCATGATCTACCGAGTCATGCAAATCATCGAAGTGCAAGTCGATACTGTACAAGAATATTCGATGGACCATTTGATATACATTTCGAGGCCTTATTCGACAATCCGTTTAATACGTGTGTATCTATATATGTACATATAGATGTATGGACATATATCTGTCGATATCTGCCTGTTCATGAATTATTGATACCGATATCACCGAGGATATCGAATCAAAATCGCGGGGATACCTTTTTCGCGGATAGAACCATCGCCGCGGTGAATTATTGATTTCGCGAAACGGTGTCTTATGAAAATTAAAGGGCTGCGTGGAAGCACGCCAGAGTTCGCTATTTTTGGCACGTAATTTTCCTGATGGAATTAACAAATGTCCGGTGTGATAGAAATCTTAAAATGGACGTCGGCTTGCTAGCAGGTCGCTCGTCCATTGGAAACTGATATGAAATACTTCATTAATACACTGAGATAATTAACACGATGAATTTAAGAAAATATACCGAAACCAACTATTGTTTCTTCTCCTCTATTCATTCAACTATTTTATATAAAACATAAGGTGTAAACAAATTATTATACTTATTCTAGACATATTACTCTAACTATTATTAGGGTATTTGCTATTTATATAAAATAGTTGGGTGAACAGAGCAAGGTGATATTTTTATTAAATTGTCTTAAGTTCAGTATATTAATTATATAAGCTTATCAGTTTAGTATTTCATATTGATTTATTTCACGAAAGAACGGACTAATATGTTTCCGAAAACACTGTTTGCACTTCGTATAGAAATGATGCTTAATTTAATTAGATAATTCCAAAAATGGAAGGAATCCAGTTGTTTTTCAATTTCGAAAGTGAAGCAGCTACTAAAAATTAGATTTACATCGTTTTGGAATGGAACAGTTTTAAAGGTCCATTGTTCGTATGTCGACTTCCACGTAAAGAGTGGTTTATCGAAGTCAAAACGGCCGGACGTTAATAATCTGTAATACACGAATCGCAGAACTGGGTCCGCCATGATTGTGCGTTAACCACCCTTCGCAATCCCCTTCAGAATTAATCCCCCATAAATCCTCCTGAATTTCCCGGTAAACGTAAATCCGAAAGTTAGCCGCGGCTATCGTCGCTCTGCCAGCCACGATTTCGAGTAGGTGACTTACCTCGTAAAATTGAAAAACAACTGGATTCCTCCGATTTTCCGGATTATACGATTTCACTAAGCCGCGTTTCTATGCGAAGTGGGAACCGTCATTTCGTAATCTGATAAGTGCACTTTTTCGTGAAATAATAAAAAATATCTCGTCCCCAGCATGCAAGGAAATTTATTACTGAAAATCAAATTCTGGCGTGATACTTAAATCTGTGGAAAAAGTTCAATCACTAAACATTTCTCTTTGTAAAAAATCTGCTCGATGCAAATTTGTATTATTATATTTTATCACATTTTATGTTCTATTCCATAACTTCTTCTGTAAACTAACGGCAAATTGGATTATTTTTAGTTGCAGTCGATTTTGAGGGAAGTTTAATTGCGTTAATCTTGTTTGAGCAGCAGTTCGTATATTTCAATATCAGACCGCTTTAAGTAGACTTCGGCAAAGGTAATATTTTTTGCTCAAACTTAATGAGTAGCCCACAATTTTGCCAATATTAGTTCGCTTTAAGTAAAGTTTAGTAATGTAATAGTGTTTGCTCAAGCGATGTAAAACCGTGCAAATACCTCCATGGGAGGCAATTTTTTGTCGCAACTAATGGGAATGCCGTGGAATTCGGCATGTCGATTTTCTTTGAGAATGCCTTGGTTCTCCAAAATGAAACAAAAGAATAAGTTATCGAAAATAATCAAGAGTTTACAGACCATAGAATCATCAATAATAATATCTTTTAGTTGAAGATAATTAGAAAAATATTACAATCAGCATAACATATATTTTTTAATATTGTACATAACAATAATCATAATAAAATTAAACCTTCATATCATTTACAATAATTAATTTACAATTCAATGATAAATTATTGATTTAAATTTTTATTAAATCAAGTGAATGATGGTAAAGATTCCAGGCGTTTTATTATGGTGCTCGATTAATAATATACGACTTATCCATATCTGAATTCCTTCAGCCAGAAAGGTTCATGTGCTATATATAACGCTCGTTACGGTTTTCATGGACACGTAAAGATTTTCGAGATTCCTTGCATACCTTTTTGCGTTTAAATTGCGATACCGCCGAAAATATATGGATTCCGTGTACACGTGATGTGGTTCCCATGGAAATAATTTAAATACTTCACTTTCGAAATGAAAATATTTCGGACAAATTTTGCGTAAACATGGTTGCTTATAATACTTATTGGTTGTCTGCGTTGTATGTTTTCTTGTTAGTTGCATATAAAGTAACGCAGAACAATATTAACACTAGAAATATCGAAGCACTCAAAACAATTTGTCTTAGATTTTTAATACTGATTTATTTAAAGTAATTCATGTTTTTAATTGAACATCATAATGAACCGTATAAATTTGAAATTCAAGGAGTTTTTGGCGATTATTCTATTTTGATTATATTAGATAGATTTAAGAAGATCAAGAAAATTCTGTGAAAAAATGAAGTGTTTGGATGGACGAATATTGAAAATTTAATTGAAATTTTCCAAAATCAAACATACGCCAATTTAAGATATGAAATTTATTCCCAAATTAATATTCGACTGTGCTTTCAGTATTAATCTTTTAAACTGCTTTACAATGAAAAAAGCTCTGAATATCCTGTTGAAATATGTATTGAACACTGTATATGAAATATGTTATTTCAATATGCAAGTACATTTTGTATTTTATATTTTTCCATTTAAAGTCCGTTTTATTAAAACTTGATATATTTTGCACGATTACATGTCTCGTTAAATAAATCCACATAAATTCAATGGTTTAAATAACGGAAAATTAAAAACGCAACAAAGAGTGTATTATTTTGTCCACCACATAAAAAGGGGATAAACAAATGTAAATAATTTACAATTAAATATGGAGCAATCCCATTTTGCATTCCGCGAATCATTTCACGCTAAGTGAATGCAACAATCACGAATTAAATTAATATCATTTTATGAATCGATTAGGAATTTACAGAATTAAAATAATTGTGAAAAACTCAGTTTCCAGCCAAATTAGATAAAAATGATTCAAGAAACATTATTTAAACACTATGTATTGATTAAAATTGTGACTGAAGAAGTCGAAAATATGTATGGGGAAACCTCTCACGCTTTATAAATAAATAAAGTAAATCTAACATTACGCAAACGATTGAATAGTTTATCATGGAACTCGATGAAAGTTTCATAGAAATTCTCGGAATGAATCTTCGGTTGGCGATTAAGCGAAGCATTAAGTAAATTCAGAATGTTCTTTCGTCGTGTTGAATTCAGATGCAAGGCAGCAAATTTGATTTTACACGGATGGAGGGTGGAAAACCGAGGACCATATCCCCCTTAAACGACTACTTTAGCACAATTACACGTGTAATTCGGTAGCTATGTACCGTGGAATATTAGCGGGATATGCGCAGTGTACCAAATGCGTGGACCGAAATTACGGTTCTTCATAACATCTGCCACGCATGGTTAAAATTGTTTAATTCACCCGAAGAAATTTCTATTCATTATCATAACACAACGATAAGCATTAGGTTCGAATATACTGCTACTGTATATAATATATTGGGTTGGCCAGAAAGTTTATACGGTTTGCATCAGTTTTTGCAGAGAAGTAGGATTTTTAGGAACGCTGGATTACGAAGCTTTTAAAAAGATAAGAAAGTATTATAAATGAAAAAGGACGATATATTATCGAATAAAGAAAAATGAAAAGATATGCTTCCTATTTATATGTTAAAAACTGCACGAACCTTCTGGCAACCTAATAATTTATCAGAAACAAGATTGCTATTATTCTTATAAGTTGTTGTAAGTTCCAGTAAAAAATTCGATTACTACGAAACCAATCGGCATCTACGATTGATGTAATATTCAATACATTCTCGCAGTAATTAATAACAGTATCGTCAGTTTTTAATATTGATTCGTTCCACGTAATTCAAGTTTCAGTTTCAACTTCATAATTAACCGTATAGTATTGAAATTCAAGGAGTTTAAGAGAAGGCCATGACACCCTTAAATCGTTGCACAAATTAATAACAATATTATCAATTCTTTAATATTGAGTCGTTTTAATTAATTCAAGTTTCAAGGCATCATTTTAGCAGTATCAGCAATTAAATTGACAATCAAAATATTGAATCGAGCTCATCGTTCACAATCAATCTGCGACTGCGACTAACGCGGTATGCCGAGATGATCAACCAGTTGCATCCATAAACAATTCAGTGAATGAATTTCAGCGGTGCAGTTTCGATGGATGATTTACATAGGGATTTAAAAAGCGGGTAATGCGGAATGCTCGTCAAGAGCAATTTAAATTTTGCAGTTAGCGGGGACTGCTAAGCGGCACAATTTCGTGAAATAAATTGGAAAGTGTCGTGTCTGGCTTCTACTCTAACGAACGGACCTCGACGTTTTGCACACCCACGTATCTGTAAGATAATTGGCTATTTACTCTCCTCGTGCAGGCTTAATAACCGACGAAAACCGCCTCTATTCAACGACGACGAAAATTTGAAAAAATTACCCGCGACTACTCTTACTTTTTAACTTTATAGCCAGCTTCCTCTGCGTTGCGGGGCAAAACCGAATTTCTTACCGAGACTTAAGATAACTGATATTAATATGAGAATTTCTTGGTTTAATTTAACGGCAACGTGCCTTTCGTGCATAAAATACAATACTGAAAATAATAATTTCATAATTTGTAATATTATAATGCACTATTCAAATTTCATATTATTATTATTAGACAACTGTGTGTATGGAGCCCTAATATTTCTCAATTTAAATTAAATAATTATTATTATACAATTCTCACATTGCTGTAGAATTTAAATTCGCTTGCATTGTGTTCCACGATTAATTAAAATAACAATTCTTTACTACACTATATCTTCTATATTTATTTATGCAAAATAGATTAATAGTGTAATGTAATTTGATAAGATATAATTTCATATAAAGTTTGTTCTTTTTTCTTTTAATCTATGTAAATCATATATTTATTTATATAAACCAAGAACTAAGTACTATTTTTACTATAAATATGATCTATTTTTCGTAGTATTCTTACCACGAAATATTTATTAATAAATTTATTTTTAGAAGCATTTTCACCACTACATATTTATTACTGAATATTTCGTGCTATCTTTACTTTTACTAATATTTTAACTACAAACAAGAAATAGTTGGTTTTTACTACTAAAGACTAAAGAAAATTGATGAACACGAAATCCAAACAATGTCTCGAACTCCACTCACGAGATTCATCGTCGAATAATGTCGACATTCGCAAACGCATTGAGTTAACCAGAAGGAAGATACACGGTACGAATTTGGTAGAAATAGGATCCTAATTTCCATCGTTAGTCAATGTCACTGTCTGCCTCCCGAGAATCTTGACGAACGTCGAGGCCGTATTGTTCCCGGAGACGAGGATGGCAAAGGAAACTGGTAGTGTTAACTGGTACACTAAACGTAACCAGTGACAATTTCCAGAAACTCCCTTTGTCACTCCCTTCGGGAAGCTTTGTACCTTGCTTCACTCGCTGCTGTTACTAATTGTCTCCGCTCTGACCAAGTAATTGCATATCGCAATATTTTATCTATGATATATGTACGTTGATAAGATCAATTGTCCAGTTAAGGGATCTTGAAGTGTGATTAGATAATTGGATGCAATTTTGAGGGTGAAGATGCAAGATTTGAAAAGATTATATGTTTTATATAGAATAAAGTCTATTTCATATTATTTATAATATTCTATGCTTGTAGATGATACTAAATTAATTTGAAATTAATTAGTATATATGTCATAATTATAATCTATAATTTTATGTTGGGAACTTAAAATAAGATTACATCATTGGATGCAATTTGAAATATAATGTAAGATTATTTACATTTAATGTTACATTGAAGATTACTTTAAATATGAAAAATTATAAACTTTATATTCATAAGGACTAAGTAGCGTCCAAATATTTTAATAGCATGTCATTATTTATTATCGTAGGAAAGAATTTTAATTGTACATGTTCTAATTATTTGGGAATCGTTAAAGTTACGGATCATCATTTTTTAATATTTTAATAACGATACAATTAATATATGCTTTTGTGGAAAGATGATTATTAAAGGCATTCCTGCGCGATGCATCACCTGTTAGATGAATATGAAGTATGTCAAAATTACAAGGTATTTAAATAATGCTGTACAGTAATGATAAAGTACAAACTTAATTAATTAATATTATTTACTGATCCAAGGAAGACTAAGTTTAGCAGTTTTGGAGAATCGCTAATTACAGTCATTTGATTAAATGATTATCCGACGAAACTTTCGAACTCGTAAGTATAATTATCGCGCGGTTTATTGGATAATATTCAGTTTCCAAGTAACTCGTAAACGTGTAATCTGGTTAAATCAGACTAAGCGGTTAATTAATTAGTGTTGCTGAACTTTCAAGTGAGATTTGATTTTCTGAGAATTACCCTATGTTGTTATCTTAGTATCTGGGCTTGTTTGCCGATTAACAAGATAATATAATCGATGGAGCTTCACTCATCACATTCCTCTTATCAGTAGTTACTGATATTTCTTACCCGAGAATTAATAATAACTAAGTAGTTCATAAAGTTTTTAAATCTTCTCGATTATTAATAATATCTCTATCTCTAATATTAATGATATATTACTATTTGAAATATTCTCTTTGGAATATTAGGGATTGTATTAATATTCAGAATATTCTGTTTGGAATATTAGGGATATATTAATATTCAGAATATTCTATTTGGAATATTAGGGACATATTAATATTGATAGCATTCTCTCTCGAATATCAGTTGTATATTAATGTTGCGGATATTCTATTTCGCATATTAGTGATATATTAATATTACGGATATCCTATTTTGAATATTAATAATATGATGAAATAGCATTAATTTAAACCGAAAGACCCAATAAAAGAATAAGACCTTCAAATAAGAAAAAGTCATACTACAGCTTTCTTTAAAACTCGATATTCCTCAGTACCTCCTTGCGTCAAGGTTGCAGAAGTGGAATTACAAAAGCCTCCTCTCTAAGATATAAAAAAGTGTAATTAAAAAAATCACTAAATCGAATTAATTGTTACCCTTAATACCACCTAATTTCGTAAGCAAACGAGCCGGAGGGTTGTGGCCACTTATCACGGGGTGTGATCAAGGACCTGGGTGTTTAAAGTTTTCCAACCGGCAGGACTTAAATCCTTGGGATCAACGCCTTGGGCGTCGAAATTTACTTCTTCATCTTCCACCGCAAATCTCCCCATCAAAGTGTGCCGATAAAAAACCAACCGCGAATCCCCATAGGTTGTCCATGTGCAGAGCAACACGTTTCATTCCCATACATTCGTCCCGCTGAACTTCCCCGAAAACTTTGACCTTCTCCCGAAATATTTCCATAGGAAAAGCTTAAGCCGATGATATAAAGAGTAAGGGTGGAAATACAGGCTGAGATAACGTAAAATACATAGTTTATAACAATGGGGTGGCACGATGTACGCGGAGGGATATCATGTGCTCGATTCTTCGCGCCTTTTCCCATACATGTTCTTTTAAGGGATATTTTTTTGGAAGGCGAATATTATTTACAATTTCATCGATTGGATATCCGACAAATTTGTTACCATTTTTTGCGAAACACATTACGTGTTCTGCTGTGAAGTATTCTTAAAACATGAAACCAATTTTTTTAAACTTAGGTCTCATAGTAATTCTATTGTTTTAGCAGGTTTATTTATGTTTAATGTGTTTAATTATCTTTTTATTTGTGTTTAGTTAAGTTGAAGTATTTAGTCATGATATTAATGTCCGAGATTAAAATTTATGAATAATTGTTTCACTATAATATCATCATTCGAGAATGAATTTTATAAGCTTCACAATTATTATATTATTCTATAATGAGAAATGGGTTTCGGAAAATTAAATCTCAATTCCAAGTTCAGGATCATTCATTATAATAACTAGTCATCCGTGCAGTTGTAGTTTTATAATTAATTAGTTTCGTACTAATTATACAACAATTATCACATACCAGGCTTCTATTATGATTAATTATTCTACCTATGTTTTTAGCTGAATTAATTTCATTAATGAGAACGATTCTCTTAATGAAAATTGGTTTCAAATTTTCTCCTGGGTTATTTAAATATAGTCAACTTCATTATTTTTCATGATTCGATAAAGGGAAGGGGCTTTTATTGAATCCATTATTTCGGTACTTCATAACGCGTGCAATTAAACTATACAGTTTATTTCAGTACGTCGAAGTGCAAAATCGAGTGGCGGAGCACGAGAATTTCATTATTCCTGTAACATTGTCACTAACACATTTAATATTTCAATATTCCACGCGCGAGGCAAAAAAGAGCTGATAATAGACGGGGTAACGTCATGTAACGTATCAGTATTAATTATGCATTAACCTTTATCGTCTACTCACGTGGATAAAGCACGTCGCGAATTTTATACTCTACACAATCCGTGAGCGGCTACTAAATTTATAGTGAATTGTAAATTCATACGTAACACGACTTATTATCGAATCCTTATTTATCACATTAACAGCAAATAATATAATTTCAAAAAATATTAACCCTTTGCACTCGACAGGCGATTCTCAGTATCCACTCAGTTTATTGCGACAATTCGAGTGGCGACTTAGAGGCGAAACTTATTCTAGTTGTCGATGATTTAAAGTCCAATAACAAAACATAACTGGAAAAATCTTAATATCGCAACTCAGTCGCTCCTCGAGTTATAAACTGAGTGGCGACTGAGAATCGCCACCGAGTTAAGGGTGTAAAGTTTGAAGTCTTAAGATTGTCACAAAAACTGGATTAACAGATTAAACGTATAGGACTTAAATTATAAGATTTATTCGTCAATTGCTAGAAAAAAAGATTGTTTGTAGCTCGTAAATCGGCAACATAAAACGGTATAAAATAAGTCACCGTTTGCAACTAAAATATTCTTGGAATGCAAAAGACTAATCAAACACTAATAGTATGAAACTAGTGTTATCCTCGAATACCAATAATTTTTGATAAAATACTCCAATATAATATTGTAGGATTCGATGGGAAAAGCGGTAATTTATTATACGATCTTGGTCCCTTTTATTCCCATGAGAATGGAAGCACCGGAAATGCATTGAATGAACGGAAACGTGGACCGCGTTACTTAAAATGTAGATGTTACGGAAAGTATACATTCTATTCTACGGATATCTTGATACCCTGTGTCGCAAATTGTGATTTATGGTTAGCCATTCTACACTGAATGAAGAGAAACTTTGATGAAAGAGTAAAATATCTTGCATTATTTGACACAGTGAATACAAATGCTCACGGATCGTTGTATGTTCATAGGAATCGGTAATAATAATTTATCGGGATAGTTCTATAAAAATAAAAATTTGTCAACGATATTTCACATTTAGAAATTCTCCCTTCTTATAAATCAGAAGGCGAGTAGGTGAATTTTTGAACATTATTAATTTAATTTCAAACTAAAAAAGGTTATTTAACAGCCTATTTGCTTCATCGGATATTCTTGGAATTTTAATGAATTCCATTGTTTTCAATTGTAAATGTTTAATATTCATTCGCCAGGAACAAAGATAGAGAAATACTTTTTGATTTATTTCTGTTATTTCCATTATACCGCATAATTGTATGAAAATACCGTAGCAGATATGTATCAATCTAAACGCTAAATATTAATAATAGTTAGTTATGCATTAATCCTTAAGACAGTTTCTAATCGAAACATTAAGATTCTAAATAAGTGAATAATACCATCGAACAAATCTCGAGATTTAAACTAAGTTAACAATTAATTACGAAAGCTATGAGGATCCATCTACTTCATGCATTTCCTCCATCTGATATACGCCCGGAAGCAGGTAATTAATTATTGAAGATTAAGAGACCAGGATCGAAATAAAATCAGGGAGGAAGTACAGGCGTTACTTAAAATCCGCACGTATCACGTGACTGGTGACACGCGGAATTCGAGACCGTGAATTCGTGATTCGTGAACGAAATGGTAGATTAGATCCGATAAACTGACCGTTCCGCGTTGATGAGGCAGGAAGGGAATAAAAAGTCACGACGAATCACGCGATCCACGTAATCTCGAAGCTAGGCCAACGATCCGCGGAAATCATAAATTCAAGTTCACCTCAACATAAGTACTACTCATTCACTTACTTGTTTTACGATACACCGGTGCTAGATATTTTATTAGACTCGCATAATATTAAAGTTAAAAATAATTTTATAGGGAAAGAGATCTTCCGATTGCACGCACGTGCGATGCGTGTACTATTTCTGAGGGGTGCAACTATGATACATTAGGTATGCAATAATTGAAGTGGTTTTTGTAGGAATTTATTTGTTATATTACAATTTAAAGTGTCATTATTTATTTGCAGTAATTATAACACCGGCTTTGGTTGTCCGATAATTATTGTGGTGCCTTAACACTAGAACCAAGAAAAATATTCATATTCATAACATTCCATTTTCTAAGCTTTTTCGCGGATCATTTTACACATGAAATAAAATGAACCTAATTAAACCGATTTATTTATCTTCTCCATCCGTCTTTATTTTTGAGGTCACACATAATACGTAACTAAATAAATATAGCTGAATGTATTGTCGGTAGTTCTAGTGTTAATTGTGCATAATTTGAGGTGCAATAAATTCCTAAGTATTTATGAACTGAAACAAAGTGTAAAATAACTGGCAAAGTGTAATCTAATACGTAGAATGCAGGAAATTGATTGGAATAAGATGGAAGTCCAGGAAAGTTTAGATTCGTTGTTATCAATGATCTTTGTATCAGTATGCTTGTTAACCCCCTATAATGTCTCCTAGACACGCTTCAAGGTTCACTGAAGATCAGTAATAAAAAAGTTCTATCCGATTGCGTGGAGAGGAAAGGGGGGAGGAACTGCGAATAGCAGATGGCAGATTAATAGATGTTACGACGGTGATAGTAACTGTCTCGATCCCATTTCTTTTTCGTTTCCCTGCTAACATGTACCGGGTCCTCTACCTCTATCCCCCCACCCACACTTTTATTTCTACTGATCCATATCCCTTGTCCCTTCATTCACCCCTGTCATCTCGAGCTTCCGCCGGATTTCCTGATAAAAGAATTTACACCGAACGACTTTCATACTTTCCCGGCTACGTACATTGAAATTTCAAACGTCACCACCCCTTTCCTACCCGTGATAAGATTACTGTAAATCTGAATTACCTGCCAGCCCTTCTAGGGTCTACCCTAATGCCGAACTATGGAAATTTCGGGTTTAATCGTAATCTCCATGGATATTTCACAGAAAATGTTATATTAAGTATGAAATAGTTCGAAATTAGATTCCATGTCGTACTCGATAAAATATTATAATATTTTTGAATATAGTAATATTGGAAGAACATAATATCTAATGTGATGTAATAGACAAAATTTAATAAATGTTGAAATAAGGTTCTTTTTATTTTACCAATAATAAAATGAAAATTCTAAAGTATCCATACATACAAAATATTGTTTGCGGAATATAGAAAGGAACTATATAATAAAATAGAATAGTTAAACCTCAAACATGATAATTCCCACATTTATTTAAGATATGAAGTTAATATCTCAAAATTGAAAAGATTGATGACAGTCTTATAATCTTATAAATTCTTTATCGGGAAATATGGAGGGAATAGTTACAGAAATCGAACTAAGGAACCTTCTTCGATAGCTTGTTTTTTGGATTGTTTATCTCCGCCCTATATCGGTATCTTATTAAAATCATAAATGTATGTCATTTACAAGTGATTGGTCGAAGACGATACAACGAAACAAGGAGATACATCTCGATAAATGTGGATTCTCGATAGGCAAACAACGATATCGAGACACGTAATAGACATAGAGGACAATGGCCAACCGAAATTGAGTGGAACAGGATATGTTTACGAGGCAACCTCTATCAGGACTTTCGCGGTGCTCGAGGGTCATGTCGTTCGAACAATGGATCCCGTGGAGGACAACCAAAGGACGAAGTTCGGAGCGGGAAAAAGGATAAAAAGGAAATTTTAGGTGAAAATAGAGTGGAGCATTTCGATCGGACGAAAGAAGTAAGCGAACGAAACGAAGTTTTCGATACAAACGTGTCGTTTGGTGCTCCAGGAAACAGTCTCGGAATTCAATCTCATGGGACATTCTCAGGGTTCAATTAAGTACCGTAAATGAGATTAGAAATTGTCCTAACATATTTACGTATTGGTTTTCGAGGACGAAGGGCGTGGTTCATCAAGAAACAGAACCACGTAGGGATGAGCTGCGAAGAGAATGAATTAAATGGAAACGATCCTGCTCGGAATGTTGATCCTGCTGCGGATCGATGTCGTTGTTTTTATCTACGAATTTTTCGGCCCTTTCTTTTTGATCTTTCACAGCTAATTTAAATTCCTTATACTGCTATACAATTAGATGATGCAGAATGCTATTCTTATGAAGCGATATTACTTGTTCTTTGCACCCTCTTATCAGGATGCTGATGAACTTATTGTTAGAGGATAAGTTTCAGTGAACAACCCCTATAGATTCGTAATATAATAAATTTCCAACGCTTGTTATTGATATTGTGTTCTATATATACTTTTTATACAATATATGTATATACTATACAATATTTGTCAACAAAGTCAATTTATTTCTTTCTAAGAAGTTTAAATATTGCTGATACGGGGTAGGCACTTAATAAGAATTGCTGAGCACGTTCCCTCGATAACAAGTCACCTGAAAACGTCGAAACATATCTTCACACTCGGCATCACTTCCAGCACATGCTCGAAGAGAAAGAAATCCGTAATACTATTCCAACATTAGAAGGGGAAAAAAAAGGAAGACTGGAACAATTTCACGGGCATTTATTACCCCATTAAACCAGTGGTATTCAACCTTTCAGTACCCACTTACAGCGATAACCGAAATTAGCCGGTACGCAGATATGTTTACACGCTGGCACGGATGGTGTTAAGGGTGTAGGGTGGAACTCTTATATAAAAGTAGGGGAAGGGGTTGAATGTAAAGGAATAATAGCAAAAGTGGAGATGAGAAAATCCATCCCTTTCGAGTACGTGGACCGACGGTATCGATTCATAGATAAACCTATTTATTCTGCACAAGGACACGTTCCAATAAAAGCGAAAATTCATGTTAAATTATAATTTCAAACGTAATAACAAACGGATGTAGATAGATCTGTTTTTCGTAAAATGAAAGTAAGGACTGTTACAAAACGGTTAATATCACAAGCCGATATCGATGTAAACAAACTGCATCCTACAAACGTGTAAGATAAAAGAATCCACAGAATAATCGACAGATTTGAAAGTGAAAAATCAGAACGCGCCGTGATGTGAGTTGAGTTCTAGGGAAGAAAGTAAAAAATTTGGAAAATATCGAGTGAGGAAGAAAGGAAAGGGAGACGCGGAGGGTGAGAGAAGATAGGAAGACAAAGAGAAGAGAAGGGATCGTGGACTGGAGGGTGGAGTGCGCGGGGTGAAAAGCGTTTGAGGGGGTTGGGTATATGCGAGGGTGGTTGGTTGGGTAGGTGGTGGTTGGTATACGGGGTTGAAGGGAAAGGAGGAATAAATGGGGACCGACGCAGTCCTGTCGGGAGCGTCATAGCGGGCGGACGCTCACAACCGACGCTTCTCTCGCTCGCTTCGCCTCGCCTCGCCTCGCTCATTCTCTTTCCCTCCCCCCTCCGCCCCTTTGTCGTACTCTTAACCAAGCATCCCTCTCGTCATCTTCATCCAGCAACAGCCGAGGCGGACCATCAGCCTCACCCTGTCCGTTGCTCGGATACGTTCCTTGTTTGCCTGTCAAAGGCACATCTCTGCCATTCTCTCTGTCACTCGACAGTCCTTCCCGCGAAACTGAAACTTTTCGCGAGGGCCAGATATTTTTCGCTACTCCACTCCTCTCTCTCCTTTTTTTTTATTTCCCCGAATCCGGTAGTTTTATATTTGCCTTTGGAACCTCTTCCAATTTTGTTGATCCTGACACTCCTGAGCAACGAGGATCCGAGATGTACGACAAACAACGTGAACACGTATGGTGACCATGTAAGGACACTCGAAGAAGATCGGCAGTGTAGTTTTGTTGTTTAACTCGAAGATTACGTGGCAATGAAAATATGCGTGAAGTTCGTTGGATCGTCTAGGAAAGAAGCATCAGGAAGATGAGAAGTGTCAAACCCTTTAGGATGTTGAATCGGGGAAGATTTGTTTATGTGACTGGTTCGAATGATTCACCGGTGTTTTGGCATCCTAGTGGCAAGGGTTACCCTGATGTCGTGGGAACTGTTGCGACGGAACTGTGAAGGTACACGTCGGACGAAAGATATTTGGAAATTAGGGGATGACGGAGATGCGTTATGGGGGGGACGTGTCCGGAGTACTGATAAGGTGTTACCAGTCTACGAGGGCTGATCTAAATCGTCGATCACTGCCTTCGTGTGTGAGGTACTTAATCATTTGTAAATTGAGATGAACACCTGAGAATGATACTCGATTCGATGGAATTCCTTCGAGCGGGAATAAAGTGGCCGTGAATCCTAGTGGCCATCGAAAGAAATGTTTTAGAAAGTTCCCTGTGCTTTTGAATATCGTGCACAGTGCTGGAAATACGAATAGGAATGTCCGATTAAATATAAATGATGTACGGAACGTGGGTAAACGCATGACGAATTAAATCCTCATCTCTTGGCACATGGAATTTTAATAGGCAACACACATGCTAAAAACGAACGGAATTCGCGAAATATATTTACGTTCGTTCATTAAAAGTCACACAAAGGATGTTTAAAATGAATGCAACGTGTTAACGTCGATTAGTAAGAAATAATGTTAACATTTCGAATACATTAATCGCGATAATAGAAACGACTAAACTCAACTAGTTCCACTATAGAACATCTGTTCGGTATCATTATTCATCGGATGATAATAACGGTGCAAATAGGAGAGATTGAATTTGCCCGATAAATTAATAATTATCGTTAATTGAGTAAGCTTTTGTAGTCTACTTCTCTGGCTCGGTTATCGCTTATCGAATGACAATTGATTTAAAGGAGATGGGAATCAAGGTCAGGTCTTTTTTCTAAGTGCAACCTTCGACTGGTGTCTGATGTTCTAAATAAAGATATCGTATTATAAATTATGGAGAACCGAGACGTTCCGTGACATTGCATTACATAACTTAATTACTGGAACATCACGGATGCCGGCCTTCGGTTAATTTCCCGGATATGTTTATCCAATATTAGCGTGGAACAGATTTTAGGGAAATTGCCATTAGCAATAATGACAATAATGGCAATTTTACTATCGGTACCAAAGTCCATTCTCATATCATTTTTCGATACATCGATGTACTCAAGATGCATTAGCTCTAATGAATTTTCCCAGGAACCAGGAATTTCCAAGTTTTTTAACTTCCAACTTTCCAGTTGCTTGACATTAATTAATATTCGTTATTATTGGTATTAATCGTTCCATGTATTTGATGGACAAAATTCCAGTACCAGTTTCGATGGAAATAACTGCATGTTCCAATCATTATTAGTCGACTGATTCGTAAAATATATACTTTACAAAACTTGAAATTATCTCGTGACATAATTCCTTTACTGATAGCACGATAAATAAGATGTAGAAACTTCGAATGTTTCCACCGATTGAAATCCGAGACTTGCATGATTTTGTATTCTGCTCACAGCAAAGTTGCGTTACTTTCGGAAGAACATTGTCACTGATAAAAGTTCCTTTTCCAATTCGTCCGTTAAACTGAAACTTCTGCAGCATTTAGAATCAGGACGATTCTCGGTTTCAGGATTAAAAGGAAAGCTTGCAATGATAATCATAACTACCTAAATAGACGGAGTTGTTTCGTTGCTTTGTACTATTAAAACTTTAATCAGCAACTAAAAATAAAGCAGCTTTAATTTTAATGTCAAAAATGTTTTAGTGAAATATAGAGGTAAAGAAATATTTCTCAAAACTCATTTTCATCTGCAGCATCCTAACATATTCATATAATAATATGTAGATTATCTATAATTCACATTTAGAATACAGTGACTGATTAATTTTATTTACTTACTTACTTCATAAAACTAGGAATTATTTTGACCTCTGTGTATTGTGAATTAATATTTGAATCAGAACAAAAACTTACCCTCGATGTTTCATATTTAATTTCAATTTTCTAGATATTATTTACAATTGATACTGGCATATTATTAGCAAACTGTAAACGGGAACTTTAAACAAAATTCTGAGAATCTTTGAATACTTGGAGATCAGAGTTTATGTGATTCAGAAAACGTAAACTCTGCTTTTAATCCTGTAAATCATTTCTCGAACGGTTATCAAGAGAGTTTATTAAACCACGATTATTACGATCGGGAAATAATGGCGGGACTTGGTAGACCGTTATTTCTGAAATTCCCTGGGAGATTTTAGCCGATCAAGGAAGTTTCTGGTCTCTCAGGAAGATGAAAAGGAGTGGGTCGTATATCCGATATATCCCATCGAAATCTTTCCCTAGAAGTTCTCGTAGTTCTAAAATATTGAGTAACGTCTCCACCGTGGTTTCTATCCCCCTAAGTCATCCACAATGTGCAAACACGATCTTATTGATTTTCATTTATTGATTCTCCTGTGCCGGAAGAAACGAAGCCGATCAGAGAGGAGTTATTTTTCATCGTACTTTTGCAGATCGACCAAATCATTTTTCCGCTATCAGACACGAGGTGTCGGTTTTTGCATCGCGGAACATTACGCTTAAACCTATGTGCCGTGCCGGTGAATTTCCATTAAATTCGATGCCCCGCTTTTTACGCCTCTGTGTCTCTGACTTTTTCAAATATCGGAATTTTTAATGCTCTTTTCGCGTGACATATGAAACTCCTGTTCTAATGTTAGGAATATTCCCACCGAAATTGTTATCTACAGGAACACAAGTCCTAGAAATAAATATATTTCTACAGACAAAAATGTCTGACATGATTATACATCATTTTTATATATTCTAATATAATTCGTGATTTGTAGCAGAAAATCTGGAATTTGGGTGTCGGCCCAACAAACCGTGTGCCGATCATTTTCCGTAATTTTCCCAAGAAAATTTCAAAACCGTTCAATTTCTCTTAATTTCTCGATACTTTCCACGAATTTGTTAACCATTTTAAAAATTTCCAAATTCTAGGGTAACAATTCTGTTGAAAATTATTTCAGAAATGAAACAAGAATTAGCATTCTATCAAAATCGCGATTACTTGATTTCAACTTAAAGATCCTAGTATTAATATTTATGTAGTTTATCAATATTGCTTATTAAAATGGATTATTTTGGGAAGAACTGCGATTTTCAGCTTATGCTTAAAGACTTGCAATAATATGGAACATTTTATTTGTAACTACATCGTGTATATGCAGTGTTAAAAACTACAACCCTTTAAATCCGGCGTCACGGAATCGATAGAATTACTGCAACATTTTTATTTGTTAATGGTCCAATCAGATTCGATGCGGGGCATTCGACTATATAATGCACCGAGGGAATATTCCAAAATCTCGATGAATTTACGATGCCATCAAAAGAGGGACAGACAGCGAATAGGTTGCTCGTAAAATCTGTATGCCTAATCAAAAATGCAGGGACTCGTTTGGCCGGGCTATTAAGTTCACGATATGAAACAACAACCGCAGACTAGGCTGTCCTTTATGCGATAATGTAATTTCGAACTTCACGCGGATACACCAAATGCTATAAATAACTCCTTTGTGTAACAAGAGCATTTTATTATTTACCTGACATTATTTGAAAAAGAGCACAAGGGCGCAGGTTAAATAATAATTTTTTAATAGACCAAGTAATCTTACTTCGATAAATCTCGCGCCGTAAACTCACCTTTAAAATATCCAGATACTGCATAAATAGAACTTACAAAAATGTAACATCGTTTAAGAAAGTTAACGTCGCCAATTGAAGCAAGTGGGTGACATAATTATTCTACTTCGACAGATTTTCCATATTCGACATCCACCGAAAGTACTCATAGACTCGAATAAGTGAAACCAATTTCACGTCTCTAACTCCAATCATGATACCAGCAACCCCCGAATCAAGGCATAACGAGGTACACTGGAAAGCCTCGATCTCCATTAGAAGGTTGAAAATCGATTAACGATCGGTTACTTAGAATCTCGAATCTCCAGGAAATATGCAGAACCGTGGGAGCCAGTGTGACAATCCATTAAGAGGATCACAGAAACGTGAAAGGTTAACACGATACGGAGGATGCATTATCGTGCCGGTACACGAACATTGAATCAATAATATTATAAAGTATTAACACGCATCGCCTGCGGTGAGTCTCCAGGTTGATACGCGCTGAGCACGTGATTCAATCGAACCGTGGTTAAAGACAGTCTTGTTCCACGGACTTTAAAACCAGGATGGAATGTGTGTGTTTAAAATGCACGAACAATGTCGACGTTAATTAACGACGAAAAAAATGAGTCGATTTATAACCACGAATATAAACGAATGTATCTACGATTTGATTAGAAACTCTGTAATTAATGGAAGTAATAGGAGAGCTTATGTTCTATCGGGTTTCTTTACTGTTCCTGTACGCGATATACTCGTTGGGGTAATGGAGTGATAAGTGATAAGAAGTTGCAATTATTGACGATCGATCCAGGGATAAAGTATCGCTTTGTTGTATATCTCCTGATTAGATCCGTTCAATTGAGCAATGAACGGTGAAGATACTCCCTTAAACATGAGTGAACCAGTGAACCTTGACAAACGATTACACGGCAGGATGCAAACGATGCAACGTGGTACGTTTAGTGAAGTGCATCACGGTAATTCAGAAACAGAGCCGCGTAACAGTGGCTGCGATATCTCGGATTCCGCGGACCTGACTTGAAGAGCCAGCGAAATAAATGTAAATGTCACTGAGAAGGTTCGTATTGCATCACAGTATATATGTAATACATTTCGTTCGAAATACCCTTTGCATTACTGCCATCATTTCTTCGGTTTTTCAGACGCACTGTTTTTCTAAACCTGCCTGAATTTCATGTATTTTTTTTCATTTACTATAAGAGATTCTCTCGGCTAGCGTGATGGAGAGGACATTAAGTCTCTATCGCTCACCACGGTTTCTGCGCTAACTCTTTTTGCATTGTTCCTACCTCGTTTTTCTTTCTTTGAAAAGAACGCATTATTATAATGTCGTGGTCGTATATCAAGTCTACTTCTTATTCATATTTCACGGTATTACTGTTCTGAAAAATGCTAATTAAATAAGTATTAGAGAGTAACGAGGTGATAAAGTCGAAATGTCTCATTGGAGAAAACAATGGGTTGAATCGTGGGTTAGGAAATTTATACTGGAATTTCATTGCGTTTAATTGTCACATCTATAGCTTGAGGTGAAGGAGAGATGTGATGGTAATGAAATATTACCGGGAATTGTAAAAATTAAGTTCGTCACTTTTCTAGTATTAAAAGTTTACGTAGAGATACACCAGTGATTGAAGTCAATCACTTAAGTCGGCATCCCTTACTTTCCTATTCTTTTCCACCATTACTTCGAACAGTGGTTAAACGGAACTACTTCGAAGGGTCTGAAATATTACGGGCGACCACTCTCCTATTCAATTTCGCGACAATCAAGTGAGCGAACCATTTTCGAAGCTTCCCCATTGGTTCACCGCTCGGATGCATACACTGACAGTGTCAGAGGCGTGGAGGTTAGCCACTGAAACGGATTGGCTGGGTGAGAAGGCAAGGGATAGAATGAGAGGAGAACTCGAAGAATGGAATTGCATTTCCTGGCAAGAGTTTTAGTAATTTACTCTTCGAGGCCTCCAAGGAGTGGGCCTAAAATTCTAAGTCCAAGCACGTCCCATCATCTTCCTAGGGAAACAAGTTTTATACACAGTATGAATCAGACAACTGGGCCACTTTATCATTTCACTTGAAGACTCCCACTTCGGAAGTGCACGGATACTAAACTGATGTGAATAGGGTCGTCGGAACAATGTTAAACTTATCGATGAAAACCTTGCCAGCTAGTCATCAGAGTTCCTCCAAGTTCCTCGGTGACGGTTCTTACTCCGACCGGAAGAAACTTTGATGTCCAACCGAAACCTTCATCTTCCGGGGTTTATTATATTCCAGTTTTTCTGAGAACGTTGGTAAATATAAAACACTACGTAACTGTTAGGTCTTTTCATCTGAAATGGCGCATTTTCAAAAGGCTCGGTTTAATCATTTCCTGCTCCATACAGTTAATAGTATGTCCAAGAACTGTTATCGTATTATGATCATTGAAGTTCTGGCTACATTTTGAATATTTCACAATTGATGACAACCCTTTTTTTGACATAATGACGGTAAACGTAAAAAGTGAATTTGGCTTGAAATTCCTCGGTTTTCCTGGGTTTACCTGGGCATCCTAATTTGCCGAGTTCTACGCAGGTATGTCACATCTTTGTGATCACGGAAAAAGTAGTGGAATATAATAGACATTCATTCCGCAAACGGATTAAAGTCTGCTCTCCGCTGATAAGAATCTAATAATCAACTAAGTCTTAGCAATCTCCGGTTTAGCATCAGGTTGAACACGCGATGCATACCAGTTCCTGGTTCGCGGTGGTTAAAGGCGCAATCGTGCTTCACGGTGGATTGCGCGCGAGAAAGAAAAAAAAATGGTCTCCTCCTTATTTCATGGAGTTTCTCGAGGGCGGAATCCGAGGCTAACGGATTTCATTCGTATGCAGATTAGAATCCGCGTTGGGTCTCTCGCACAATATCCGAGTACAATGGTTTCGTTCCGGAAACTAGCCTTTGCCGATTGTGTTTTGTATATGCCGCCGGCTACCTCGCCTGGAAAAAGTCTGCTCCCTGAACAAAACGATTGGGACAAATCGGAAGGTTTTCAGGAAAAAACACTGGTTTTCTAGGTTTTCTTAGTTTTCATTATGGAAAAGGAAAGTCGCGGTTTAAACTTTTGTTGCACAGAAAAATGCACTGTCGTTTCGATAAGAGATAAGGAAGGTAATGAATGTAATGAAGATTGGAAAGAATTTGTAGTCGAAATGTTGCTATGACATCTTTGATATAAGCTGAAGAAATTGTTGGGATTGTATAGAATGAATATTTCCAGTATTGCCTTTTTTATAATAATATAATATAAATAAAATTCGTGGTGGACATTTTTGTTACATGCTGAAGGATTCATTGCGGTTTCGACAAGAGATAAGGAAGGTGAAGGTGAATATAATGAAGATTAGAAAGAATTTGTAGGGGAAATATTACTCCGTTACAAACTTCTCTGATATCTCTGACATAATCTCACGAAAATGTTAGAATTATTATCAACTACTCATAAAACAATATCATAACAATATTCATTCTAAAATTACAATTTTATCAGATTACATCAGAGATATTACGAAAGTTCACGTAAAACATCACCCCAAATATTCGTTAGAATCTCCATTATACTCAATGTCTTATTTTTTTTTCCTTATACATAAAAACCACAATAAATCCACCAGCATTTAATATAAGTTTCCATCGCGAATTTGACTGATATTATATTATATTCATAATACAGTACTAAAGAAATATGCATTCTAAACAATTCTACCAGTTTCTTCAGATTATATCAGAAATATCCGAACTCAAACTCAAATGTCAAACAAGTTGAGAAAGTTTCATTAATATGGAAGCAAATCGACGTGACTGGAGCTGTAGAAATTCTCAACATTTTAAATGAAAACGAGGAAACTCCGTGTTTATTTGATAAGAACGAGAAGCTAGCTTCTCCTGCCAGTAACATCTGAGCTCATTAAAGTAAGAAACATGCTTAAATCTATATTGCACAGATTAAAACTATGTTAACGAAGCAACATTAAACACAATCCCTCTGTTAACAAGAAATACAACAATATCATATTCGTTGTATCAAAACATTTTAATTCACGAATAGCTTTGATATGAATTTCATAAAAGGTTCAAAATTAATGCGACAATCGAACGATCTTTTAAAAATGTTATTACATTATGAAAATGTAATTTTGTATATTATCGAATCTTGGAATTTAAAAATTGACAGAAAATGACGAAAACTGTCGCCGAAACGTATCATTAAAAAATATGTGGTATAATTTTTCGTTGTTAAGATCCTAATTAGCCGCTTTACTCAGAAAGCCCTATATTCCCATATTTAAATATAATTATAATAAACCAATACATAATTGCCATTACCATTTATTATCCATCCACTGGAAATGCCAATGGTGATTTTTACATGAAAACGTTAGTTAATGAATTTTACCTCTATAACAATTAAGTAATCCTATGAAAAAGTAACAGAAATAAAATCTTATCTTGCTGACTGTTTTTAAACTGGTTATTTAATGTTTTTGACAAAGATATTTGTGCCACTTTTTTTTAAAGTGGCCCAAGTCCAATTTCAATAAAAACGGCTCATTTATGCGTTTCAATAAAAAAAATTATTTGAGCTGCAGAAGTACAATTGCAGTAAGCGGTTTAATAGAAGTCTTCGTACGAGTGAACAATGATATCGTTCCATTTCCGATCAGCTGTGTTCTCATTAAGCAGAGAGTTTTCCAAACCTCAAATTAGCAGGCGAACTAGAGCCGGCGTTATTCGGTGTTAAATTAGTACGTGGCCACTTATTAAGACAATTTCTCGGTTTTGCGGATTAGCTTGGAGCTCGGTACGCTAAGCAAACTTAATTAACGTACGAATGACTCGGCGATTTGCCGCACATTTGGGCACCGGGACCGAAGCTTCAAAGAAGCCACTCTTCGGAAGTGAGTTCCTCTATGGTTAGAAGAGTACGGAGCGCAGGGATTGGAGGGTAGATTTTAACAGTGCCCTCGAACAGGCGAGTGATCGCACCCATTAGTCTTTCGGTGATGGCTGACACCGGTAACCCAAGGGTGGTTTTAGTGGGTGCTCTGTAACACACGCAAGAGGATATTTTATATTCAATTCCACCCCCCCACGAAATTACCGATCCTTTATTTCACCGTCGAAAACCACCGGCTTTCGATTCGCTAAAAGCTCCGCCATAAAGAACAATGCGGAAATGAAATACGATACTGTGGATCGGGAGAATACATTTTTCATGTTATTCAATGCGAATCAAGGAATGTAGGATAATAAGTATGCTTTTCATGGGAAGATTGATGGGTGTTTAATGTCTGCTGTTGTTGGGATGTGATTAAACAGCAGTGATGTAACTGGAAGGAAACTGTTTGGGGGTGGGGATAGTAAGAAATGTTTCGTGAGGATTGTTATTGGTGGAAAGTTTGGGTTAGTTTAGTTTACTTGAAGATATTTGGAAGGTCGAGAAACTTCGAAGAATTTAGAAGAATAAGAAGACTACTGTTTTCCTCGTATTGCTATAGATTTCGTGTAAACCAAATGTTTCTTTATCGCATATACATCAGATGTTAAATAATGAAACGTATATAAAGTATACTGTGAATAGTAAAACTTGTGATTAACCATAGTTAATCATTTCAATTAATCAAATTAGGAGTCCATCAAAACACTGTGAAGCCAGTTCACAAAGTTCACGAGAAAAGTAGGAAAGTGTGGCGACAAAATATAATGGATTCCGACTGGCTCGGATTAAAACGAGGGAGAATAAATTCCAGGCTATTTCATGTGGAAATTCAACGACATCGATAGGTCGTATCAGTGAATGTATCGCGAAAATCGATAGTAATGAGAAGCAAACGAAACGATAGGGCGAATGCGATGGAAGCTGCTTTAAAGATTGCATCTATTAGATGCATTTCTGCTTTCCATCGAGTACAATTGCCAACCGAATATTTTTCTTTTTTAAAGCTTCGAAATAGTTGAATGTTGACGAGCGAACCACCCTGCCACGCTTATTTTTCTGACACCTGTCATTGAGAATACGTAAGCAATTTTTCAGTGAAATATGGACTGACAGGAGTCAGACTAATTGTGGCGTATCCTACGACACGGTTTAATACAGTTTGACTAGAATTTTATATCAACTGACAAGCCCAAAAATTCCTGTCATAACATGCTGATATGACTTGTTCCTCGACTATTTGTGATATGATAGATTGTATGAATTAATTAATAGTCGGACGTGGGGCGAGCGGGGGAGAAAAAGTGAAATGAGGAATTTACAACGGGAGCAGTAATAGAATTCGTCACTTTTGTCTTCCCCGTAGAAAGAGAACTTGGAATTTCATATACGTGAATTTATTACACGAGCGTGAGATATTTCGAATACTTTCTATAATGCAAGCCGTATTGGACCGTGAACTTTCAGCGAGGAATTAATAATAAATACCAATATAAAAGCCGACCGATGAGAAACAAGTAAATAGTAACAACCTGGAATATCGATTCCTTCAGGACAATGCCTTTTTTGAAACCAACATCCTTGATTGTTCCTATTGTGTCACTTTTTCATCTGTTAAATAAATATCTGAGACACCTGCGAGTGAAAGAAGTATTACGAATCCAAGCGACTAAAAATATTCCTTAAAATATGTAGGTGTTGGTTGTATTAATTATTTTATTAATAATCGCTGTTTTAATGTAATATTTTGGGTACAATATATTATAGATATAATATTTTGGTAAATATAATATTATATGTATAGTATTTAGATTTAATATGGCATTAACATTAACAGTTGGCCCATTGGGTATTTATTAACCATCAACATTAGGATATAAAATACTGAATATTTATTAATTTATATTGTCCAGAGAAATGGATATTTCCCTTGTTAATTTCGTATTATTTTTAGTCGGAATCTAATAACATTTCTCATTAAAGTTAATACGCGTCTTAACGGTGTCGCTAAAAAGATACACTCTGGCTGATTGTCCCCGTAAAAGAATAATTAAAGTCCCCAGGGATTAAACAAAAGTAACAGTAAATTCCTTTACGGGTAAATCCTCGAAGACAACAGAGTTTTATTTGATTCGAGGCCTGAGAAATACCGGCCATGAGCACACAAATGCACTATTAGACGAACGTGATTTGCGGTGCAAAATAGTTTTCCGAGTCTCTTCGTGTATCTCGAATTAGATTCTTGTTTATATCGATGTTTATCGAGTCCATTAATTAAAGATGTACTATACACTTAAATCTACGGAAGGTTAAAAAGAAATAATTCATATATTGGTGTATATTACTATATAATATTTGATTTGTGATTTTAATTATAATTATATTTCTTTATATGCCCGTTAATTATATGTCCATTCGAGACTTCGTAACGTGGGACTTGAAATTTACAAACGATAAATATTTTTATACTTCGTTATTTTTTATCCAAATTAAAATCTGGTTCATCTAATACCATCAGTCAGTGTAACTCGGAAAAAGATTTTTCATACGTAATTATTATGTGTGTTTTACCTTCAATGTTTATTATTCAAATCAAAGTCAGTGTAACAAGGAACAACAAAGAAAAGAAAATCCTTCACACGTAAGAATGCAATACCTATGAAAGCTTGGTCGATGATTGCATCCCCCGTTCTCAGTTCGTGAGCAATATTCCACGAGTGACCTAAATCTGCCGTTGGAACCCCACGGAAAGAAAAACCCTAGATGATACCGTGAACCTGGGATTCGGCACGAAACCCAATCGTTCGCCATGGCTGTTATTAAATATGGATTACCGCCCTTTCGTGAATCGGACCTGTCACTCGCGATCGTCTCCCGTGCCCATCCCATGAAAGAAGATAGATCGATTATGGGGTTAATGCGAATGTCGAGATCTAATCGACGATCGTGTTGAAAATCTTTCGATGACATCGCGTTGATAAGAAACTTGTTATATGAAAATATCAGGGATAATTGCAGGTTGCAAGTGCATTACGTACTTGCATGATGCAGTGATAACGATAATCATTTATGAAATTAATAGATGAGTTAATGTCATACGTGATTAATGGTGTACACTGATTTATGATAACAGAAGGGAGGATTGCATAGCAGGTTATTTAAATAAACATTGATTTAAATCATAATTTCATTAAATACACTGCTACCAGAGTAAATAATTATTCCTGAGATTCGGGTAAATTAGTAATGTGTTTTCGTGATATTTATTTGTTGAATTCTTGAATACTTGTTGCAAAAAGAAATTCGTGTATTTTAATTCTACTTGAAACGAGCAATATTTTATATGTATATTAAATTATAATAATTTAATTCTTACTTAATTGTCTTCGTTATCTTTGTATCTCAATTTATTGTTTAATTATATCTGATTGTTTTCTTTAAATATCAATGATCTAATAACGGAGTACCGAAATGTTCGAAAGGGATCTTATTAGTGATTGGACTACTTAATTACAAGACCGAATTAGCGATTCAATCGAAGCAAGAAGATCACGATGAACGTTTCAGGTATGATGATTTATCTGGTAGCAGTGTAATATCAGAGCGTATCACCTAAATTATTAGCCATTGGTTATATATTCGGTATCTTTTGTCTTCCATAGACAAGCACTATCTTTCTGGGACATTATGTCTCGTTTCCATTAGTGAGATTATGTTCACGAGTGAAGAACGTAATCGTCGAAAACTAGAGCAAAGTTGAATTGGTCATGGAAGTAACGATTGTCTCTTGTAATTGCTAGCGTTACCGGTGTTCAACGTTGTCCAATGATAAGATTCAAAAGGTGCAATCGCTACCAGATAATAATAGATCATCCATTTTGAAGATTCTAATTCGATATTTTATTCTCCGTAAATATAATATATTTATTATATTAGGGATACCGGAAAGTAATCAATTCGGGAATGGAGAATTTTTTTAGCGTCGAATGGGAATTAGATTTTTTCAAAAAACGGAATTATGACATTGGAGGATCTCCGGTCAAGGATCATAGATAACGATGAGCATTATCTAACAGAATAATGTTTAATACATTGTATGAGAAAATACATGGAGTTTCATAAAGTGTAAGAAAAATAATTAATTAGTTTTCGGTACCCATAATACAGGTTTTACACTCCAAGTTAACAATAACAATAACGGAACAATAACTTTACATTGGATTTTATTTTCATTACAGTGGCTTAAGAAAATATATTGGTAGAAAAGCTTTTCGCAAAAGGGTGAATTTGATCTGTGAAAGGGTCACTTTGATTTGAAACAAGGTGAATTTAATCTACAAAATGATTAACTTGGAGTGCAAAACCTGTACATCATATTATATCCGTAACTCACACAGTTTTCAATATCCATCAAAACCCTCGAAACATATATAATTCCTTGTCAGCCGGTCAACAAGTAGAAACCATTAAACTTGTTGAATTACTGTTAACAATGTTGAGCCGAAATTACCTACCGAACAGTAATTTAATTCGCATATTATTACAACGAACTATTGTTTCTACGGAATATCGGGTATAAAGGAAAATTATTATCAATTCACTGGTGAATGGAATTACATTATACTACGAATATATTAATTTCATAATATAGAAATATTACAACGTTATAATAATAACTGTTGATCTAACCGCATGAAGGGCATCCACCAGTGCACCGTTATCATTTGAATGCGTGATTACGAATGCGGTGATCAATTTTATTTCTGCCACGATTCCCAGAAGGCCTTAGGAAAAACAAAAGCGAATAATTGTCCGGTGATGTACTACATGCATAACATATAGCGATTAAATTTGCGGAGGCACGTTCCGCGGGGGCCGAATAAACCACGGAATTAATTGAGTTAATAGAATTCCAATTATTCTCACGCTCTCGGCATACGGAAGAGGTGTGAAGGTCCCGGAAAATTTCAATAGTCCAGGAAATTAAAGCATTATCGTTCAGTCACCGATATTCGATAACATCGGCACATTTTTCAGTGTTCGAAAGCGAGCACATATACTCAGTTATGTTTATACATTTATTTATATATAAATTATGGCTGGAGAATTAAAGTAAATTAATTGATTCAATTATTCGCATTATCTATGTCAAATAAAAGTATATGCATTATTAAACAATTCGCCGTCGTATATTCGAATAATTTAATTAAACATGGTAGACAAGTCATTTCAACACCCTTGGTAGTTCGAGTGTTAAAATGATAGAATAAATCTTTCGAATAAATCTGAATTTTCTAGTTGAAATATTTTCAAATCGCTGGTTAAAGGAATCCACTTTGGATTAAAGAAAGTTATAAATGTAATAATTAGATCAGCTTCTCAGTCTTGCAAATGAATTTAATCCGAGGAGGCGAGAGAATAACGAAGTAGTAATCAGTCATTAATGGAGTTTCCGTAGGCGATCGCGACGGGCGCAAACGAACCTCCGGAAATTGCAGTTGTTAAACGGGAATAGAGGAAGTTACAGATATCTTCTAACAATGAAAATATCTCTACAAGACTTCTACGAAACATTGAAAAGATCACATTCCAGGAATCAGTGGAATTATATAAATAAACGATTCATGAAACTGTAATTGTTTCATTGTATAAAATATAAAATAATAGGCAATCAAATAATTATGCAATATAGGTTCGATGTAATAAACAAATTTAAAATTATAAGTTGTATCGCTCAATTTTTGGCGGCCTAAGATTTTTGGACCGTAATCTATGTACGATATATGAAGAATAAAGTATGAGAAGTATAAATAATTATTTCAGATACTTATTTTAATCTTTCCCGAGAATTTGCTACATGGTATTTCAATCGGCATCAGACATTTTTTATGACATCGACATTACCTTTTTTTAAGGTGGTGATTGAATATCCGCACTGGGAAGGCATTAATGATCACTGAAGTAGAATTTTCCGCGTTTACGGAGTAATTTATACTTTATTGCATGCTTTTCATTACATTGGAAACAACGTTAACGGCGGTGCTTACTTCAAAATAAATGTCGCTTGTACTTTACAGGATGTACAAACTACATATTCCCGTACTCACAATTTTATATCATATTTCTTCAACAAAAAATGTTCTTATATAAAATGCTTCATATTACTGCCCGCGGAGTCAGGAGCACGTGGAAAAATATCTGTCGTGAAAGTAAACGGATGCAGAGGGTGGAAAGGGAGGGTGAAAAACAACGTGAACGCAGTCTATTGATCCCCTTCTGTATTTCACGAACGCAGCATCTTCTTTTATTCAGGTTGAAGTGGAGGGCACGGTCAAAGGTTGACGGGGGTCGATAAAGGGGGAGCAATTGAAAGTCGTTCGATAAGATGCCATAGTCAAAACACTAATTACCGAGTGCACCCCAGTGACACGGTGCAACCCTGCCGACACGGCAATAACGAGAGCCACCCCTGAGCTTTAATTAAACTTATAAATATACCAGGCCCTTGAATTTTTTGGCACCCGATAATCAGGGTTAATTTGATGCTTTACTTTCTTTACGTAAACTATGGCCCAGCAGATATTCATGATCATAATATATTAAATAACATATTCACAAACGCTTTACATTAATTTGCCGTGAAATATAAACGGTTTAAACAACAGAAAAATTAGATGAAATTATTTATCAAATCATTCTAAATTATTTATCTTCACCGTGAAGCAATCTAAATATATCTCAAAGACAGTTGATTTAACTGATCAAATTACACAACGTTGCAAGATGTCCCCCGTCGAACAAATATGCCAAGGGAATAACCCGAAATAGGAGTACCAAATCGAACCTCGAGAGTTACGTTTGTTAGCTCGTTAAGGTAATTATGCTTACTGATTATAGGACGCATAGTAAGCAATTTCACAACCCCCTGACCTTTGCGCAGAATTCAGGGGGCTGGAAGTAAGATGGCTCATAGTTAGTGGGGAAGGACAGAAAAGCCGGATATAGAAATGGGAATGGTAGTCATGGAAACCTCCCCGAGAGACTACGTCTTCCTTAATCTAAACCTTGATTGGATAAGCTAATCTTAAACCTGTATTCACGATAAGTTCTTATTTTAATGCGCATTATCATCATTTTAATCAAGGCTGTTTATAAATAGATTTTTCGGAATTCAGGATAGTTTGCAATCTATTCAATGGCAGTAAGAGATAATCACGATAAGTAGATACTTTATTCAGTGATGATGCACTGTTGTTTATAAAAATTATTAATATTCGTGGTATTTAAAATGAACTATCAATTTGTGCAGTTTATTGTCCTTTAAATTAGAAAGAACTTCCGTTTAACATGGATACCGCAATATAATAATAATAATAATAATAACAACATAAATAATATTATTACCCTAAATAACTTACTATCATATTTGCTTCACGGCATATTTATTCTATAAATTCACACAAAATTAGTATCACCATGTATAAAAAAGTTACACTTCGGTCCAAGTATAAACAAAACTACGTATCGCGATTAATAAAATAGCGATCATTTCCATTATTCACAAATTGTCACTATTCGTAAATAGTACGAAATAGTACGAACGTGAAATAGTACGAACCAAGGAAATATCGGCGAATAATATCATAGAGATGATAAATATATGCGAAGATAAAGTATTCGAAGTGATATTTACGAAGGGAATGAAGTTGCATTCGTGGAACACGCGGTGCAGCTGCAGTTTCTTCTTCTCATTAAGTCGGAGCACCGGTACACGAGGACTGTTTAAGTACTCCAGCTGCGCTACTTTCGAAATGAAAATTCATCACCCAGCATTATGCTTTTACCTCTAGGTTCTCTTCCATGTTTCATTTGGATTAACCCTTCGAGAACGAAGAATAGCAGTTTCGCTTATTTTTTTCGTACATCCTATATGTATTTGCATAAATGAACGCGGTAAAGCTTTGCAACGTGTCCCTCGGTTTTCATCGAGGTTTTATTTCTTCCGCGTGGGAATTCAATGAAAAAGCTTCTCTGTGCGGTTCATATTTATTTCTGTGATTTATGAGGTATTGTATTAGGAATTCATACATATTCCAAGATTTCCGAATTCGTTAAAATGCATTATGTTAACGTCAAACTAATATTGTATGGATATATCCTATATTGATGTCTATAGATGTTGAAATACTATACTGACGTTAAGTTTCTATACCGATTTCTGTAAATTCTAAAGTTCTATTAATTTTAATAATATAAATTAATTTGAAATTTCTGTACTAATTTCTCTGGATTCTACAATTCTGTATTGATTCTCTTTAGATTCTACAATTCTATATTGATTATAAGTTTCTATTTTGATTTCCATAGATTTTAAAATCCTGCACTAATTCGAATTTTCTATATGCTCTGCTTCATAATAATTATCTTACTGTGTAAATTATAAAACAGTATCTTCTGTTACTCATAATAGAAACTCCTTTATTCTTCGAAGTGAATATGGATATACAATAATAAAAGACATAATTCAGCTAGTAAACTAAACTAAAAGCTTTATTAACTACTATTATTAACAGAACAGGTAGTTTAATAGCCGTGTTCAGGATCAAGGTCTTTTACTTAAGAGTAACGGAAGTTTGCCGTTCCTCGATTCTCTTTCGGAAAGTTCAGTCACATAATCTTTGCCAGCAATCGCCCGCACCATCATCGATTATCACGAAAAGAAAGTTCGACCTTGATAAGCCTACTGATTCTTCAGGATTATCCCAGTGATTCCTATCGAAAGTCTCTTCTGGATGATGCACTACCGGGTCACTTTTATCGCGGGTTAATCCTCGAACTTTTCTCTTCGCGTTCACGCTCGACCACAAACTTCCTTCGACTTTCACTTCCGTTTCGAAGGAAAAGTGGAAGTTCAGCCATCTCTATGGGGAGCACCGGATATGAGATTTGGTATCACTTCCACACTTTTTCAATAATATTTTCATCCTGAGCTTCCAACGAGTATTTATATTTAATATTTATACTTCTATTATGATATAATATTTACTAAATATATATTTCTGTTATGGGATAACAAAAACAGGAGTCGGAAGTTTTACATTTATTTAATACCTCTTCAAGTAAGTGGAGTTAAAAATAATGAACATAAATAATATGATGAGAATAACTTGAAATTAAATAAAGTCGTAAATGAAAATAATTATTCTAGAATCTGAGAGTATTTTCGTGTTAGTTATCGAGGTAGTTATAGCTTTCAAATAATGAAAGTATTCAAATAATATCTTATTTACGGATGTCAGAATTTTATCAAGATTTCAGAAAGGCACTATTTTATTCTCCATCATAACACAATTTTTCACGCATTACTGAAGCGCATAATCTCTCTTCAAACTTCATAATGTAAACTGTCGATCGCGTCAGTTGCTTTCTCCGAAACTATCAATCTTGTACCGATAAAAAACCATCCTATAAAAAGTCTTGCATCCAACCTTTATCTTTTCGTTTTAAATAAAACGAATTTCCTCAAGTGATATGTGACAAAATGAGGGAACTGTGTCGGGTCAACTTTAAAGCACTGTAAAGAACGACCTACATCCCCGTCTTCCTGTTACACATCCTTAAGGATAAAGCTACCGTCTTCACGAAGACGAATAAGACTCCGCGAGGATAACGACATTTTTTATTACTACTTAATCTTTACAACATACTGCTACAGTTTTTTTATCCGCAAAAAATTCTTCAGTGAAGTTAATGCAATAAACTCGACGACCTACACGTCTTCGTATATTGCATTTTATGGTACACTTTGTAGTTGTACAAATTCTCATGTATTTTTTATGTCATACTTATGTTACTCATAATTAGATGAACAAATTTTGTGCAGTGACGTCGGAATGGTTTTAAAATAATAAAAGTTATACGCTTTTTGTTGGCGCTTTAATCAAATCTTTTATTATTTATAACGTGCTGTTGCATGCATATTTTTATACGTGCATGTCTTTGTAAAATAATTACTGTTGCGCAATTTAATCAAATAATCAACAGAATACATTCGAAGAGGGTTTGCAGCCTCTTTGGATTATATACACATATATTAAAAACGTATCGCAAATTTAAATATTAAATTACAGAGTTCTCTTTGCCCAAAAAAATAGGTCTAATGTTAAACGCTTGGCCCTCAAACCCTGGAATTTTCCGAGTTTCGACGTACAAACATAATTTTCCAATATGAATAACTTTATGTTGATTCTAAATTTCTATATTGGTTTCTACAGATTAAAAAATTCTGTATTTCTACAGAGTTCTACAGATTAAAAAATTCTATATTCCGAATATGTCCATAGATGAAAAAATTCCTCATCAATCTTATATTAAATTCCAAATTAAATCAAGATAAACTTACTTGGTGCATTAACTAACCTGATTGGATTTTTTACAGCTACGGAAGCCAGTATCCACACTCTCGATCCCGGGGGCGATGAAGAACAGTGGCGGTGTAGCTGGTGGAGGTGGCGTCGGGACAGCCGGAAGTGGCGCCGGGGGTGCCGGTTGCGGTAGCGCTACCGGTACCGGAACTGTCGAGGAAGCTGGTATAGCTCTCGTCGGTGTCCACTCCGAATATCCTCGGTATATGGACGATAGGGTACTTGCCGCTGGTGGTTCGTTAAAGGGCCCTTCCGGTGGTAGCATAGGACCTGGTTCGAAGCACAAACCCAACGTCGGCTACCGACTTGGTAGGCGGAAGGCCCTATTCGAAAAACGTAAACGCATCAGTGATTATGCACTCGTGATGGGCATGTTCGGCATCATCATCATGGTCATCGAGAACGAACTGTCCAGCGCCGGTGTTTACGGCAAGGTATGTTCAATTTTTTCAATTATTAACCGTTTATACTCGCGGTGTGACTAGCTTTTTAAAAATTACAATGGTACTGATACAAGTAACAATTAGAGGAGAGACGATTGGTACACACGCGTGAAAAAATGAGACGGTTGTTTAACTCGTCATTAACAATAAGCAAAGTTAACTAACAAGTATACGTTTAATTAAGTAAAACTATAAGCGCGAATTGGATTAGCTTCAAAGCACTAATGATTATACATTGAATAATTAAAAATCTGAACGGTAATTCGATATTTGATGCCCAGTATTAAATAATTGATTAAATACCAAATCTTGATATATTCGACTATAAAATTGTCTGAACGATATGCAAGTTCTAAACTGAGAATAGGTTATAATTTAAAACAATGTTCTGTGCAACTGCAATCATCGCTCCACTTATATTATATAAATATAATTATAACTAAGGTTGTTCAATATTAAATAGTTCATTAATTACCTAAAGTTTAAATATTCGACTGCAAAATTACGTTAATAAGAAGCACGGCACAATCACTTTCACGAACACAAGGGCCCTTTCTTGGCGCGGATTAATATTCTAACCCCCACCATAACTTTGGCGCTGCGTGTCGTCATTCCTATCATGGACGCCATACAGGGAAGAGTGTTACACGTGTTTCTTGTGTTTCGGAAGTTTTCTAGTTTAAAATTGCGTTTATTTTTGTGCCCCGTTTTGTGTATCCTTTGCAACAAATCGTGCATTATGCAGCCGAGCATCGGATATGGTTTCTTTCCGCCTTGATTGAGTAGAATTAAGAAGTATGGACTGCGATTCGTGACAGGAGATGGTTACTTCGAGATTCTTGGGTATGTTTTTTGTTTAAAGTATCGTATTAGAGCAATTTTGCAGTTGAATATTAAGAATTTGATTAATTATTGTCTAATACTAAGTTATAATTAGAGTAAAGTATGAGAAACAAAGCTTCGTACGTATCACGCAGTACTACACTGTCTTGAAGTTTTACGTTCTATTGTTGTTGAGTTACTTTAACTCATATTATGCATTTAATATGATGCAATACGCAGATTACCAACGTTATGATTATAGCATAAGTTATTTAAATATTAAGCATCATAATTTGTTCATTACTCATCTATACCTCTACATAACCAGCTGGGAAACTACAATTACTACGTTCTTACTATTATTAGTATTTTACTCGTACTATTTCACGAGTTTATACTATTATTACAATTCTACTTGTAATATTTTACAAGTTTATACTATTATTACTACTTTTCTTGCGTCATTTTTCAACATGGTGCAATTATTACCGTATTATTGCAGCTATTCAGTGTTTCTTTAATTAGTACACTTCGTGCTCCAAGGATAAGCAACATCTACAATGATTATTAACTGGTATATGTTAGTAAATCGTTGTTATATTTTGTGTAATAATGAGAAATTGCCGTCCGTTTTTAACAAATAATATAGAAATTTTAATGAAGAATCGTAGCATATCGTAACCTCAGTTCGGGGTAATACAGGACAATATACTCTGTCCTTGATTACGGACATCTATTTCTAACATAAACACGCGCCGGTGTTTTTTTTTAAAGCCAGGTGGCTATCAGAGATAAGCGTTCAGTCTTTACTTCTAGAAATCCAAACATTCCTTCGCTATAAATATATTCCTTTCGGAATATGACTTCCAGCTTAGAAAACGTATTACTTATTCTTACAATTAGTGATTTTATTTATCCCAATAATATTTCACCGAATATTTATATTTTTGAGGTAAGATATTATATCGTGACGATATTTACGTAATTATAGTTCTGTTATTAAGAGTGATATTATATTCTGGAGATCAGATACATATCGCGGATTTCGTTTGTTCAATGATATTATTAATATTCTGTTCCTATAATAAACCATATTTTACTATTAAAATAGGATTTTAGAATTATTTTATTAATAAAATAAAAGGAACTTACTAAGTGTACTATTTTAATAGTAAGATGTGTTTATAATTAATGGCAAATAGTAATAATACAAATACACTACACATTCGAATATACTAGGATGACAAAAACACTTTTTACCCCAAACAAGTTCATCTCAGATATTAAGCAGATATTACTCCCCTAATGCACTGCGTTATTATACTACTATCGCACATTCCCCGAAACTTTATCACACGGCATAGTTGAGCGAGTCTGTCCGCGGAAAACTTTATCAGGGAATTAGAGGAGATGTTGGCTCACTGACAATTTGCAGCAAGTATTTCGAACCCGAGGGTTCATCATACGCCATTCAATCCAATATAATTCTCTTTCCCCATGAGTTCTTAATTAATTCACACTTTGGCCGGCTATCAATTAGCTCAGACTTCTGAACATCTCGTTGCATCCGATTTCGGGTTCCCTTCGGGGGATCAACTAGGTATTTGACACCCGCCAAATTAATATCGAAATTCATCTCTAATAATACGCGACGAGAGTTATTGAATTTCATGCAGAGTTGTGTATGAATTATTAGAACTAAGATATTATTATTAGACTAGTTATTATTTACTATTATTTATATTATAATGGTTAAGATAGTTTCCTTAGAAGATATTTAAACTTCTCTTCCTGCTGCATACTTTTTTTATTATTTCGTGCAGTCGATGGATATAAGTTGATAATATTCATCCCAATATTTAATATTTTCTATATATTTAACAGCCAAATATTTAAACAAAAGGGTTCAACAATTGTATTAAAATCTAGAGATTGACTCAATTTACTAATTCAGCTAACAGAACATCTTATTTATTTTCAAATCTCTTCAATTATTTAGTGTAATAATTGTAAATTCGTGCGTTTCAACTAAGCAACTTAATATTCACAGCCGTAGAATGTTTTAATACTTAATATATTTATCAGTTTACGATAAGATTTAATAAATACGTAAACTTAGTCCAAATATAATTAAACTGAGCTTATTAAATCGCCGAGTAAAAGACAGTCATGTAAAGCATTCGAAATCTGCATATTTACGAGTATTAAATATAAAATATTACGTCATAAAAATATGCTGTGAGAATGTCGTAAAAGTATGTAAGATTGACGGTAAAGAAAGCTGAAATTCCTGAGAAAACGTTGAAGATTTTCCAAGAGTGCATTTTCTTTCGTGGAAAGAGAAGTGTTGGGATGAGAATCGATTTACCTGTCTACACAGTTCATATTGAAGCTAGTAAAATCGAACATCGCTTGCCAAAAGTATTGAAATTCAGAATCAAAGCTCCCTTTTGACAAGGAAATTTCTAAAATTGGCGATTTCCGAGATTTTATAAGTGCCGAATTCTCAAAGCGTCTACTGTTTTATTTATGGAAATCGCGAGAAATATTAAAAGTTTGAATGTTATTATGCAGGAGTTTGGTAATAAAGTATTAGTGTTAGGTTGCCAGTGATAGACAGATTATAGTTTATTATAATAGATAAGATTTCTATTAATCTGCAATAATTAATTTAGACAATATTCTAGCTTCTGATAGAAAGCTTCCGTCATTTTATTGACATTGATATTCAAACGATGTCAATAAAATCACGATGATATTAAATTGATAAACATTCCTTTCGCTATAAAATTCAATTTGCAACGTTAATGTATGTTATTAATGTAGACAGTCTTTCTATCAGAAGCTAGTATGTCAATGTCAATAAAATGACAATCGATGTCAATAAAATCAAACATTACATCTTTAATACCGGCAACCTTCGGATCTTACTACGTACCTCTAATTAAATCAACCAATCAAGTAGAATATATTATAATACTAAAAATACTATGCTATCTTCCTCTAACGTCCATCTCCTCCTCTCCATAATTTATCTCGAATGAAATCAAGAAATAAGTCTACCGACTCAACAATAATTCCCTGAGTGATCTAAAACGATGTCAAGGCAGCAAAGTAAGGAATCGAATTCTGCCGCAAGATGCGTTCATGCAATGCCGGATGAAAAGCGGGTCGGTTAAATCTACTGTGGACCGAAAGTAACGTAGCTGTCGACTGAATTACACTGTTGACCGTAGCAATCTCTTCTCTCTGATCTCCTGCCAACACCGACCGCATAGATTAACAATATCGATATGAAAGGGTGGCAGAGGGAAAAGAATGTTCCGCGGTATCCACTCGTCCGTGTATGTTAACTCGAAGAAGGTCGAAGGGGTTGCATTCGATTGCTCCCTTTCTTTCCGCCTTGAACGTTAAGGCGGAATTCTGGGCCAAATCATATATCGAGGAAGCCTCTTCGATGCTCTCGTCTTGTACAAGGTGCTTCATGAATCATTATTATATCGAGAAATATTATATCTGACGAGATACCCTTCCCCGTTTTATTATTAGTGGCTTCTGGTTAATATCAATTATTCATATTATTCATATTAGACAAAGAAATACTACCTCGGTAGTCGCACGATTTAGCAAATTCAATGAATATTCGCGATATTAATTAATATCTAATATGGAACTGATATCTTGCGGTCATATTTTTAATCTTGTTCCACTAAATTAGAATTCAAATATTTCATTCAATACTGCAAATTCAATGAATATTTGCGATATTAGTTAATATTTATTTCACAAAAACGGTGTATCGACAGCTTTTAATATTAACAGTATATTAAAATATTTTTGTATGATTACATATAAGAAAAAGAAAGTCTAAATGTTCCATTGACATTCCCTTTGATCTAGTCGCACGATTAGCATACTTTTAATCTTGTTGGACTAAATTGGTCTTGTAATATAATCGGTTATATAAAATTGGGTTATACGAGAAAGTTGATGCTCCATCTTTTTCTAACTCTTATAAGATCCTTTAATATAATATAAAATGTGTAAGAACGTGTGGGAATATTTACACCGCACACAACCATAGTACTGAGCTATACTGGGTGGCTTAAGGATCTCGTAAGAATTCTCGAATTTCGTGTGATGTGCAGGTATGCAAAGTGCACACATTGACTTGCAAATACTGGGAACTACGTGAGATACTCTGAAAGGAAAACTTAGGATACCGGGAACCGAATGCGCAAGGCGAATATCTTAAATCCTTGCATGTCCTTCCGGATTTTATTTCCTCCGAAAGCCAAACGGGTTTGATGGCTTCACACGTAGTCGCTAAAACTTTAAATCGTTCCCCTGACATAATCGGATTCCGAGTGATTTAGTTTATATCAGTTTCATTCGTGCTGCATTATTGGGTAGTAAATTATATCAATTGTTTCGTAGTACACCATTTGACATTTTGTATCTTACGTTTGCGTCTTAATTTATAGAGTTTGGAGTTGATAACTTATCGTAATGAAAATGGAACGCATTTATTCATTATGCTTCCATTATGAATAATAATTAATGTGGGAAATAATTTGATCTCAGTTTTAGTAGACCATCATCGGGCTCAGTTTATTGATCTTTATAATTAATTACTATTTATTCTTATTTACCGTATGGCTATCGGGTATTATATATAGTATGATAATATAGTGATAATTAGTATGAGAAATTATGGTGCGCAGTTTGTATTGGACCAATCAGGTTTATTTGATTCAATCCCATAGTTAATGAGAATTTAGTTTCCTTCGTGAATTGGATTTAGAATATTGCGTATGACGACATTATGCGCGGTGTAGTTAATTAAATTTCAAAATTAAGCAGAAAGAGCAAGATTGAGAAGAAATGGAAATGAACTCCATTGACTCGACAAATTAGTTTCCCTGATGCATGCACTGCATCCGGGGATTCAAAAGATGCTTCGTCGCGTGTCATGAATTTTGAAAGAGGACATTCTATTTCATGCTGCTAACGATGTTCTACCGAGGAGGATATTCGATTTTAAAAATTGGGTTCTCCGCGAATGTCTCGCGTCTACCTTGAAATTCTGGATTGAAATTAAAGCACGGTGTAACATGACACACATTCAGATACATTTATTTACATGAAATTCATGTGACGTGATATCATGTAACTTTTTGTCTTAAGATCGTAATTCAGAATTTTTCTCTTCAAATCTTATAGAATTATATTCGGTTGCTTCATCAAAAATCGTTGGAATTACCGTTTATATAATATTATGCAATAATTTGGGGAAGTAGTTTTAATTTACGGATCATAAACCAGTTAATATTGGAGTGTAATTTAATATTAAATATAATATTAATAATTATATTATTATAAATTCACGTTTTTATTCACGATACGCGAAAGGGAGTCTCGAACAATTTAATAATTTATCTGATTAGAATTAGAGCTGTTGTGAATTGGAATCGAATGCCAGGAAATGATCGATGATCTAATAATTACAAAAGTGACAAAAATTCCCATATTGGAATAGTGTGATACTATCTGCGTTTCATACTGAAAATGAATGTCGAAATAGAGTTAACAGGTTTCATCGACTTAACTCGCGCAATTCATAAGATAACGTCCTAATCCCGTCAAAATCACATTTGCAGTAAAAGCTTCTGTATTTATTGGGAGATAAAAAAGAACAGAGTTTAATTGCATTAAGGTGCTACTAAAATTATGATACCGTTAAATTTTTATTATTATGTTAGAATAATAATAAATCGAGCCGATTTTTGCCCTTCCAGTATTATCGATAATAATAATAATCACACCGATATATATTTCACTCGTTTTTAAGTATAAAAAACAACTAAACGAAAAATTGTAGACCCGTCCTTTTGACTGTATCGGTAGTTCTAGTGTCAATACATATTAATTTATACTTTATACATATTGATCGATTATTTACACTTTATAGTTTGTACATAAATATCCATAAAAGTATTCTGTAAAATGTTTGTACCATTATTATTATTATTATTATTATTATTATCGATAATACTGAAAAAGAAAAATCGGCACTATGCGATTATATGGTATCAGAATTCTTCTTATTTAATGAACGTAAAATGTTTATTATTATCGTTGTTATTGAATTTTTTAGTCAATTCAAACCAATAAGGTATTGTTGACTAAACATCAAATTTACACTTGGTCTACCTATAGCCGATACCCATCAAACACATCTAAATCATTATTGGACCAATTAATAAACTATGGATTAACTAAATATCAAATGTATTATATTTCATTTGAAGTAGAGTAAACCTTATATATTATTTATATTCTACTTAAAATATGGAGATTAATTCGAGCTTCAGAAAATATCTCGGCAGTTTTCGTAGAATCTGTAAGATTTGTAGAGGAAGGTAGAATCACGTTGTTGGTATTCAGGAATCTGGAACCCCGTTGCATTTCTTGGCAAGAAACTCGGATAAAATGTAGTGAAATCAGTCGCCGCGTAAATCCATGTATGTTTGTATAATACGCCGACTCATCCGATCTTTTAGGAAACTTTTCAATTCGTAAATCCAGAAACACAACTTGTAAGAAGGAAGTTGTACCGAAGAATGAACTGCTGAAGTCAGCAACGCAAGTAGATTTTGTCCACTTTGCTCCTCGTTATGTTTATCTGAGATTTCAGTCCAGAAATATGTAGATAGGAATAAAATTCTGCCAATTTCGTGTTGGATTTTTATAATATACTTATATAATTTATAATATACTTATTATATAATATTGTATTTAGATAAATACTTACAAGTATTATAAGTATAGCTATTATACATACTATATAATAGTATAGTACGGTATAATATTATTAGAATACTAATAGACCGTTTAACAAAAAAATGTATTCGTTTCATTAATACAAGAATGTGAACATAAAACGTTTCTAATATTAATTCTTCTTTTATGTTACTTAATGGCTTCGAGTTGATTAACAGAAAGTTATCGAGAAACTTAATTCTCAAGTTTTTCTATCATGATTAAATAAGCAGCGGAACTGCATGAAACTACGTTTAAAAGTTATATCAAGAGTGCTCATTAAAATGGAATAAATTACTGCAAGCTATTCCGTAAAAAAAGGCGAGTAAAAGATAGTATTCCTGAAATGAACATCTTCGATATTTCCGTCAAAAATCATTTCTTGTACGAGTCCCATCATTATCTAATATCAGAATACTGATATTTATTACCCAACTACGTTAAGTTAAATAAGAACAATATTATTACAAATAATATATTTCTCACGGAGAAATAACATATTTGTAATTAAGATACAACAATTGGAATGATTACACTAACCAATATCGAAATCATTGATCCGCGTGCCTTATTTATTTTACCGAACTTTTTGCCGAAATATGGAATTACAATTTGGATGTTTACACGGTGGAATCACGTAATATCGAATTATGGTATTGGATTAATAAGATAGCTAAGGGAAATTGATGCGAGGCATGCGGTGTATATAATTGGCCAGAAGCCAATGAGGGGGGATCAGATTTAAGTAACTAGTTCATGTTCTCTGGCTTGTATCTCTTCAATTTCCTACCGGCGCCAAGATCCTTTACACAGACATAAGATGTTTTCCTATTAATTTGTATTTCTTTCTTTCGTCGGTCACGTATTCTCGAAATCTGATAATCCCATGGGTGTGGTAATTCATTTTGTACTCATTTCTACCCCCTTAAAGGGAAGACTCTCCCTCGGTTCAACCCTATAATCAATAATGAAATAACTACTTTATACTTTAACCAGAAATTCAGCTTAAATTAAGTCGCGTGTAATATTACGAACGTAGGAAGTATAAATGTATGTAACACTGTAAACGTTACAATTTAGCTCGAAATTTTACTTCTGATTGAGCCAATCACGTTCGCTCTAATTCAAAATTCACGATGCGCCTCGATAAAGCAACCTTCCGGAAGACAGACATAAACAGTTTGAAGAGGAGCAGAACCGTTTTATGGCGGTGTACAGAAATATAGGTATTTATCAGAAATACATCGAAAATTCCTTGCAAAAGCTTCCGTGAACAATAACAAATGCGAGGGAAGAAAAGCATGGTTTCATTCTGAATCCATAAAGAAAGGAACGGCAGAGAAATCTTTTGGGGAAATGTCGGGTTTCGGGGATGAAACATGTGGATAATAAATCGGAAATAAATAGCTACTTCTTAATAATCTTGAAATCGCGTATAAATCTAATTAATGTAATAATATAATCTTGTTTTTTCGGGATTGTTGGTATAAGTCCGATTTTTAAACAATTTAATTCTAGCTAGTGTCTGCTATAAATTTATAGTTTCAATTTATTATTAGAAAACTTTATGTATTATCGATGATATAAATATAATATGTTATGTGTAGTTATTATGAATTACTCTAAATAATAAAGTGAAATAGACTTCAACTCTATTTTTTGAAAAACTGGGCTTATATTATTTATAATGATAAACTGAAACAAATGGACTTAAAACATTTTCGAAACTAACGGCTCATGTTTTATTTTAATATAGAAACCACATTTTTGATCCTTCATTTTGAATTAAGTTCAGGTACATTCTAATTAATAGCTCTGGATTTAATATTGCACGTATTATATGAATTATGAACATCTTATAAATATAGGAGGAGGTTGTTTGAATATTCATATTTGCCACGAAATTTCTCTCTGTTTATGGAAAAACTTATTACACCTTCGTTGCTTTGCCAGAATAACATGCAGCATTTTATTCGAACAGAAATTCCTAGAGATTTCCGGAATTTCCAATTTTTTTACCCCTTTGAAGTAAATATTTGACGTTGACTTTTTTAGACGATGGATTATTAAGTATTTCATGTTGCAAAAACGTTTGGGTACATGGTGAATTTAATATTTCATAATTCTTAAAGTTTCTGTAAAATTATTTTATGCAGTTTTCGTTAAGAATACACATAATTTCCATAGATTATATCGAATCGAGCATTCGAAATTCGGTAGATTTTTAGTTTCATCTCTGCTCGAATAATATTTTATGTAGAATTTTCGTAAAAGAGATGAAACCAAAAATTTGCTAAATCTCGAATATTCCATTCAATATAATTCATTAAAATGGCGTTTATTTTTAATAAAGTTACATATAATATGAATAGCACATTCGAAATTCAACGAACAACTAGCGTTATAAGAAGCAACGAAAAGTGTGTAATTTTATTGATCGAAAGCCTTTGATATTCTCGTATGTCGGATGATATAATATCGCGCAAATATAGCCAAGAAAATGAGCCAGATAAAAATCTGTATTTATATCGGGTGGGCTACGTATACTTCCTTGAGCCATTTCCCAGGTTCACTAAATCGTAAATACCAGACGACAAGCATAAAGCTCTAACGATTCGAGCACAATGGCAACCCCTTTCTTGATGGTCTTCCCTCTCTTTAATGGAACTCCACGAAGATAAATTTGTTTCCCGATAAACTACTTAGAAGTAAACTGCAGTTTACGAACTTCGAACCTTGGACTTGCAATGCGAACTCCAAATTTCTCTCGGACGGTTGTACAATTTCTAAATATTTACTGTCTCGAAATAAGTAATTTAAATGCTTGATTTAAACACATTATACCTCTCTGCTTAAAGTACATCCAATAATCAAAGTACCCTCACCACGAAATTAATTTGGAAACTTATTTGAGTTCTATCAAGAAATATCTGAAAGTTTCGTCGATTTGATTCGCCCAATCTTTGTAATAATTATTTTACTTATTTTGTGGTATATTACTTTAAATTCTCCATTATGGTCAGAACTAAGGGTGCAGTCAAATACAATTAATTTGATAAAATGTTACTGAAAAATGTGGTAAATAAGAGCACGTTTTATTTAAAAAAAATTAAGATGCCGATACCATATTGATAGGTCGATACTAAAGTACCGAAAGAGTGTCGAAAAGACGAAGATAAGAGATACAATAGGTTCGTTCTCTAATCCCTATCAGGGTGCCAGGGTAAAAGCACTCTGACCCATTTTTATCACGCGAGGACAACGACTACGACAACACATCTACTGATCCTAATCCTTGCATAACATACAAAGTCCATGCGCACCCCATTCAACCCCTGAAAAAAAAGACCAAGTCCTCTAAGAGCCTTTATCGGCACCGCTAACCGAACTAACTCTCCTGAAAGGTTGCCAACCTGATCAGGAAACCCTTCCGATTTTTTATCATAATTTAAATCCCGAAGTACTGATGAAATATTCCGTAGTTGAAGTATATACATATTGCTATACTGGTAAAATTCGTTAAATGAAATTAAAAATGAAATTAATATTAAACAAATATTCCACAGTTAATTAAGGTAAAATCGAATAAAATCAGGCATCCGATATAAAGGTCCGATCAACATATCTACTAAAATGAGTGCTCGACACAAACCTCGTAAAAAACTGAGAAGTTTGTAACTTGTTGTTCCAAAAAAAAATGAAACATGAAAGTCTCGCGAAGGGAGGCAGTGGAAGAGGATAACGAAACTTCGGCATTACGCCTAAATTCAATTTTTCCATATCCAGTGTCGGCCGCCGTTTTCAGAAGATCCCTCGTAAATTAATTTCCAACGGAGAAAGTTGTAAAGGCTGGAAGATAGCTCCGCCAATGGTGTATCTCCAGGCTTCGTACATTAAAAACTCTTCGTTCCTTCGAAGTTCAGTCTTAGCGAGTATCGTCAGATATTGAATATTCGTTTCGAAAGTAATAAGAGAATGTCGATGGGAAAAAGTTTAACTTCCCACTTAATGTATTCAGAATTATTACCTGGTTCCAAGAATATGATTCAAATATTCCGTATTATTCTCACTCTTAATATGAAATCATTTATTCCGATAGACTTAAAAGGATGGAACCTTAATGCTGAATATTTTTCTAATTTTAAAGAGATAATAGACTCAACAAAATAATTTTTATTCTGCAATCTAATCACACTTTATTTCAATACATTTTTTAGAACGGCTAATTAACTTTTCTGTATCACTGAATAAATAATCGAAATTTTTGTTCTGAATGTCCGGACTTGTATGTCTTGTATGTCCGGACTGTTTACCGTGGTTTAGTAATTGTACCTGAAACGAGGGGGTGGGTGGACCATTCAGAAACAATTGCACCAGGGTTGTTACTGGCATTGTCAGTCGGTGGTAGTCCGATAGTAGGAAACATTTGCAACGGTGCAATTAGTAAAGGAAACTCGAACCCTGTCCTTGAGAATGTAAGAACACCCCGAGTCAACTGCAGCTCGTTCGGCTCGTTAATGGCCACTAATGGAGTAATGAATAAGTACGACGACTAGTACCCACCTTAAGTGTATTTTACTATGAAGAATGTTCGTATAATTATCCGGGAAAAGGCATGTTAAGTCGATAAAAAGATCTTGTTGGAAATCGACTTTATTGTAGATATTTATGCAGGTTTTTGTGGTTATAATATTTATGTCTGGAAATGTAAGCTGTTCGAAATCGTGTTTGATTATTGCACGCAATAAATTCTGTAATTATAATATTTGATTGGTATTTCGATAATAAAATATGTTGTTTCTGAATGAAATATATTATATTATTATCAAATGGTGGGTTTTAGAGAGCGGTGATGTATTAATATATATAGTTAATATATATCAAATATTAATATGTATCAGCTATAAATTCATCTGTAATAAACATAGTACTTATTCTGAGAAATTCAAGAAATTTAATTTCAACCCTCAATTCCAAATTCCAGGAAGGGACTAAAAAATGATGGGAAATGATCATTAATCGACGCTGAAATATATGAATGCTCATTTCTTAGAATTTCAAGTATTACGTGATTTAGTGAGGTGAAATTTTTGAAACTGCATCTGCATCTGCTAAGTTTAATACCTTAAATATATTTCTATAACGAATGACTGAGAGATCAAGCAATTTAGATTAAAGAATAAATAAATCAGATAAATATGTGCTCTTCAAATCCGCTGGTTCATATTTTATTGTTGGTCATCTTTGATATCGATTAGATGAAATATAAATATGTCGATTAAATGCACGATAACAATCGCACTGATGAAAGATAAAAATAATTAAAAAGCATCATTTTGCACCTCAACTACACACAATTAAGCCACGATAAATTGATTATTAATACAATTCTTTCTTCAATCCTACTGTGATTCTCAGAAAACAATAGAAAGTAGAGGAAAGGAAAGCAGTTGTGGAAATAAATGGGAGCCTTTTCATACTGTAAAAAAGGCGCGACGACAAGTCGGGAATGTGTTTCATTGCACAACTCATCGGGGACCTTAAGTCTCTCGCGTAACAAAGCTTTTTTGCAGTAATAAATTCCGGCACTAAATCCCTTCCGCTTGTACGACCATCTAAAAAACTCTTTCCTTTACCTTTCTCATAACATTCCACCACTCGGCAGCTTGTTTGTTTTGACCACTTCATCCTTTTTCCTTTCGTTTCCCCGGGAGAGTATTACAGTTTGCTACATTTCTTACTTCCGGTGTAATCCTTTGAATGCGTCTACTACCTCCGCCATTATTAAATCGTGAATCTTAAATGCGCGAAGACAAATTTGTCCGCCGCTAAACGCATTTAATCAAAGTGCCTCGATTGAACCATTCAGTCTTCAAAAGGGAAATTGATTTTCCTCTTATCTGAATGTACTATGTGTACTTTTTAAATGTACTTAATGAAATCTCAAAATTCTAATTATTATTTTGCGACGAAAATCAAAGTTTTTATTGGCATAATTCACACCCAGAACACAAATCCTTCTTAATATTGTAGAGTAATATAAATATACTTAATGTTTAATATTTTATACGGTAGAATAATAAGTTTCGCACAAAGTGTACAAGAACGATTTCAATTCACATTTTATGACCAATAAATTATTACTTTTTAAAATAAACTTTTGACTGACGAAGGTGAAATTTATAAAGTATATACATTAATTGTTTTCACTGATCATAAACAGCCGCTTCTTACATCTAAATCATTCTCTATTAACCTGTTAACCGTAGATGACGAGATAACTCGTCACTTTTTAATATCATATAAAGCAACTTAATGAACGTAAAATTTAAAATTGATATAAAGCAACCAATTATATGACTCTCAAATTCTCTTTTAAACTAGAACATGTTAAACGCAGTTGCATAACGAAGGTGGAATTAAATTTCTTTGATATCTTTCCCGTTCCACCTTCACCTTAACGAGATTGTCACTCGTGTCATGTTCAATCTTTCCCGTGTTACGTTCAAAGGAAATAAATGGCAAAATAGTTTAGTCTCCTCCGGTTCTATTAAGGAAGGTCTCCTAGGAGAGGATCGCTTATGATATATTCATTTTTCTTTCGAACTGCTGTCAGTCTTTTCACGATTTCCGTTGCCGAGAAACAATGTTTCTACCGTGATACATCCGGTGTAATACTTTCGTCGAAGATTAATTCTTTGGGCAGCCGCGTAAGGCTGTGTCATCCTACCGTAGCCTCTTCATGTTTTCCTTCCCTTCCTGAAGACAGCTTAACAAAGACGATCCCTTTCTCTTCATTGGTTCCACCGATGGAAAATCATCGTTATGTAATCCGCAAAGAAAGAGTTGTTGTAAACGAGACTTACTTGAATTCTGGCACAATAGGGCGCCAACGGAGGCTTCGCTTTTTCATCCCTCGAATTATTATTACATCGGTGAGCAATTATTCCTGCACGTGCTTTCGGAGGGATGTTTAAGTAGACACGAATTCTGGATGGTACGATTGTGCAACTCATTATCGTGGATTAGTGGCGTTTATATAAATGTAACTTGTTGTAATAAAATCAGTAAATGTTCTTATAATGTAATATAATGTTGAGAACATGTTTTCATTCGGTTATTAAATGAATTGTCGGGCATAATTTTGGCTTAATTAATGATATTTATAAAATGACCGTTAATGTTTATTATAAGAAATATTTTGCAGCTGAATATTATTATGGATATATTTAATTTAATATTCAACTCTCGCGCCATAAATATATTGTTCTATTATGTTTGAATGTACCTCGAATGTAATACAACCATATATTTTATGATATGGATTTGCGCATATAATTAAAAAAAGATAACTTCCATACTATCCATTAAAAATTACCACGAATTTTAAATCAGTATGAAATAAAGATTAAATCTTTCAAATTAATACCTACACGATTAATACAATACTACTACTGCATATATTTGTAATAATAATCAAAAACAATATTTCTCCATCATATACGTGATATAAAATAAGAGTACACAAGTTCATAGTTTGCCCAACAATATCCAATAAATGGAATCTCGCAGTTGACTTACGGTTATTGTTTTCATTTTCAAATAAACATCCCCCACCCCCTAAATTTACTACTCCATTCACCGCGTAGCATTACAGGAGAAACTATGAATATCGATGCTGGCCCCTGTTTATTCATGTGTGAAATATTTCGTTTCCTGTATCGAGTATCCCCGTATCAAAAAAGATATCACGCTACCTATTTTCCCGTGAAGTTATAAGTCGTTTCGAATTTGATTTACCGTCCCGTGGGAAATTAAAGTGACGCGGTACGATTCGATAACACGTCGAAAAATCTGCGGCTCAAAGGATCCTCGGTATTCCTTGACATAATACTTCCCGTAATAAACTGTGACTTGCTGTTATCATTAATTTCCTATGGAATATAATACGCGGCATCGACACCGATACTTAATTAGGTTTCCTAACTATGTGCTCCTCGATAAAATCTCAATTATATCACGTATAACATAACAGCCGGTTTACTGCAGAATTTCCAACCAATATTCAACACACCAACAGATAGTTGTGCCATCGAAACTAGCGAATGAGAAGTTTGAGTTTGTTACTTAATAATTAATTAAACTACGTGATTATTATGGTGTTATGGCTGGGATAATTAAAGCTCGTCGTGTTCTAAATGCTTCATGGAAATCGATATTGTGCAGTTAATAGAAATTATTAATTAACGCCTTTATTTAAAGCATTGCATTACTCGACAGATTTTTCATGCGAATGACTCGGTAAGATATATTTGTGATTTTTGAGTAATTCGAAACGTTATTTTTTAAACGAGAATTTTTCATCGAAATACTTGCGATATACATTCTTTTCGCGCACCTTTTATTTTCCAATAGAAATTCACTTTCAAAATTCTTATGAATTATATTTTATTCGTTTATTAATTCGGTTCGTCTTACGATAACTATTACTATGATTATCCTCACGCCATTTCTTATCAAATCACGCTTTTAATACACACAAAATTCAATTATAATAATCCATTTCTAAGAATACCAAGCTACTTTATCTAAAAACTAATTCAACCAGCACCGAAAATTAATTCGATAAGAAGAGGGAATTACATCTTCATAGTCAACATAACTTAATATGCGAATTCGACATAGATCCTCAGTTTATCTCCTAAACATTCCAGTCAACATTTATTTTCTGCAATGGTTTTAACAAATTTAAACAATATATCTAAGATCAGCATGACCAACAAAATTCACCATTTTAAACTCCGCGCTAAAAACTCTTCCAAATATCTCCTCTCAAAATTGAACTTATTAAAATGAAATCTTGTGCAAGCGCAGTGATATAAGTCCGTAAAGCACAGGCGTCCATGAAAAAGCACGCGTGACCCTTTCAGAGAGCGAAAGAAAGGCGCCGCAAGTCCTTTATCCTAGAATTGTCTCCGAGGCCTCTCTAATCCACAGAGTTGCCACGATAATGGCACACAATTCGAGACATCCTGGGATGCCCTGACCATATCATAACTCATAAATAAAAGGTTTGACGAATAAGGGGGTGCAAGCTTTAAGACTCGCAACGTTACTATAGCGACCAGATGATCTGTTCGTGCGCAGGTCGGATTCGACCGAGAAAGATCCTGTTCTTCGGTCACGCCCTTCGAAATTAAAGAAAACAATCTGCTTATTGTTTCGTGATTGTTATCAGTCGATTCGAAAAAAAACGTGAAATGGAAGTTGAATTTCGGGTAGAAAGTGCGAGGTTGATAAGAAGTGGTTCAATATTGAGTTGGTGTATCGTGCTGAGTCTTTTATATCTGTTTCCTGTAGGTTTATATCAACAAGTGTCATTAAGTAATTATGTTATCCGGAGATCTTTATCAATCTTCCGGGGATATGTATTTCAGTGTGTTCGTTATGTTCCTTACATTGGCTTGTATTATAGTAAGATTACTTAAATGTCAGTTAAATCAAGTGATATAAAAGAAATATTTTTTAGTATTAAAGAATTTGCTAAGAAAAACCGGTAATTACGATCTTAATATAGATTGGCATTGTATAAACTGTATATTGTAATTTTCTTATCAAATCCTGAAATATGTTATCACTATTTATTAATACGTCAGTAGTTTGTATACAAATGACAAAACTGTGCTAGTATTTCCCGAAATATCTTCGAATTTCCTCACTTTATCTGAAATCATAGTTTTTCATATAAGTATATATTTTCAAACTATTTTACACAAACATGTTGTCATAACATTATTTTTCTTGTTCGCAATATTGTGAATCTAACGTTTACGGAATTCGCTTAAGTGCAGAAGTACATATTAAAATAATGATAAATAATTCTAATCCACATTTTTAAATACAGAAATATATGTCTGAACAGTAAACGGTTTAATCTACTTCGGTAGATCATACAAAACTCGTTCTCAGTATTGTATCTAATTTATTACATTTATTATATTTATAATTCACTCGATTACAAATATTTATAACATCCGCTTCCATCCACAAATAACGATTCGCCATAAAACAAGTCTCACAAAACATTTACCATAAACATACATCACAAAAAAGTAATAAATCTTAATAGCAGCGTAATCATTTTTAGGGATTATTTTCCAGTACCATTTTTTTTCATTCACTCTAAACTCACAGAATTAACAGAATACCTAGAAATCATATAAAACCTGTTACTAGTATTTCAATATGTAGCTTTTAATTTGAGCCGCGCGAGACAATAAAAGAGTAGGTAAAACTGTTTTCAAGCGGGGTCTCGAATTCGAGGTTTCATTGGCGCAGATATTTTCAAAGCCCACGCGGAGCCAATAGTTTCCATGTAAATCGATCTCATTTCAATTCGTAACTACACAACAAGCAAACGCGAGTATCAAATAACTTTTACGCAGGCTTTACCACAGTGGACTACAAACAATCAACTATTGCTGCACCATTTAAGCTCGTATCAGATTCCATCGAGCTTGGCACCTTAAATATTTGTGGTTCCATTGACGCAGAGTTAATCACAGGGCAAAAAGTTCACAGCAAGCTCCATGAGTATGTAAATTTACCTTGTAAATGGTATTACAAGTAGCCTCGTTTTTAATCACGAACACGTTTCCCTTACCCCTGGACAGTCTCGGTATAAATAGACCGTGTAACACGTGGCCGCGGCAGCACAATTGAAAAAGTTTCCCTTGGTTTCCGCGAAATTTACCAGCTTTCAAATGGTGCACCGCGTTTTCAGCGACTGAACATTCTTCCTGTTTCCAACATCAAAAATCCTGCTCGTTGATTCGTCCGCGTTGATACGACAGATTGGTATCACGATTATTTCGTCGCGCTTTCGTGATGCCACTTTAATGATATCAATTTCCATGTTGCTTTCAAAAGACTATGTTCTTGGTTCATTGGCTGGCGCATTTGATATTGTAATTATATCTTGCTCTGTTTACTTCGATTTGTAACAGGTTTGTTTGATGTGTTTATTGGGTTGAGTAGTGTGATGAATTTGAGTTTGATGGAAATAATGGAGACAATACACGATTCACATTTACACGTTTTATTCATAGTTGCACGATTATTTCACACGGTTTTAATTTGTCACAAAATCTCAAAAGTGGTTAGTGACTTTTTAAGACAATTAAAGATCGTGTTACATTATTACTTTTCAGTAAGATTTCAGGGGACTGAATGTTAAAACCTCTGTTAATTAATCATATTTTAAATTACTTTTTACAATATATAGCTTGCGTTAATCTAATATAAATTTTATACTTCATGTTTTTGCATTTTATATAATTTATATTTTATACTTATAATTTTTACACGATTCTTTTTGTACGGCACGCATCCACCGTGTTAAAAGAGGCCCGGGTATAATATATTTCATCGTGCTCTCATTGTTTATCTATCGGTGATAATCATTTATTGCATACGTTGACATTACTTAAACACACTGCGCCGTGTAAACTCGTGGTAATTCATTTTACTATTGGAAATATGAAGAGTGTGACGTGCATTCACGCTGCAATTAACGAAACCCGTCAGTCGCAAGGTAACCGAGGATATCGGAAGATCGATCAAACGTTGGAATTTTATGGAAGGTATAGATAGCCACTTGTCTTTTTTTCCCGAGACTACAAATTGCTTTTTCATTCTCTTTTCACGCGACACTTGCCAATAACGACTAGTCAGCGAAAGAAAGCGCCTAAAAAAAGAAGAGCTTCATAATCGGGGAAGAGAAATATCAGGTTTTCGAATATACTCGGATCGAAGAGTTTTTCCTATCCAATGAGAGCCTTAGAAATTTTTTAGTTTGATTAGAACCCTGAGTTACTAATAAATGTCGACATCGTAGTAATTAATATTCGTGAATTTGCTTGGTGTATTAATTTGTGTACGTTAAGAAATCAAATTATGGAAAGTTATTAGAAACATTGCTGAAAATAGCTTAACGATTATTAGAATTTATTCAAAACATTGAGAAGGAAGGTTTATCTGTAATTAAAAAGATTATGAAAGTATCGATAAGGGAAACTTAGCGATTATGAAAAATTGTTAACAATATGAATTCTCATATAAATCATTTACCTTCGATGTTGGATCAGCTGTATAAAATAAGTAGAACAATAACTAAGTTATTGGGAACTGAAGAAATTCACTTTTCAGTGGAGACAAATTTTATTCGATTACAATCTCCGTATAAACCAGCTGACACCGGGAACTGATATTATTTATTGCGCATAAAATATAAGCTATGTACTTTTCAGTAGAATAGCGTTTCCTTATTGATACTATATCGAGTTGCCAGACGCAGAAATAAATAGTAGACCGCGGCAGGTGTTTCTCGCGATTCCGATTTTAACCCGATAAATTACCAAGATTTATCGCATCCCGGTCGATCTAACAATCTCGAATTACGAAATTTGTGTGTTTGAAAATTTATCGTTTTTTTCGGACGTGCACGAGTGGATTGCCGATATCAATTACCTCTACGTACAGCTGATCTGACATTAAAGTTTATTACCCGTATTATTATGCCACTTGCAATGATAATTCTTTACGTAAACCAAAAAGCATTGAAGTCATTCGGTTTAAATCGACAGCGAGAAATAATGCAATGAAACTGGGACTCATATTTGCGGAAATAAAAGTTAATTCATGAATAATGAATCGGGTTGAAATTAAAGCGTCCCGTGTTTTAATGGAGTCTTTGATTACCATTAAATATCGTTATTTCTGTATATAATTAATTCGGTAGAAAAACACGGCCGAAAGGGAATATTTCCCTTATTATTAATTTCACTTGGAAGGAATGAAGTCGACGGAGAAATATTTATCTCATTTTACTATATATACACGAGAATGAATTTAACCTGAGTCAGCTCATCCATAGAGCTTTTTGTGGGCGTGGTTCTGTTCCAGAAAGCTTTGATTTTAACGAAACTACTGATAAACAGAGTTAATGTTAAACCCATGAAATTCTGTATGGTAATTGTACCACACGTACTGTTAGCAAAAATGGCCCCGCACTTTTATCCTTCTTTGAGTAATCGGAATTAATCTTTTGTTTTTTAATATGATGACTATTGCAATCCGTACGTTCCATCAAATAAATGCCACTAACGTAATAAAATAATAGTTAACATAATAACCCTTCGTTTTCAAATCAAGTTAAAGAAACTGCAATTATAATGAAGATTGCATAAATTAAAAAATTAATGATACTTTTTCATTCCGTCAACAAATTTCTTTTGGCCTCGAACTTTCATAACATTAAATACATTGTATTGAAAATTAATGGAAAATTATTACTGATTCAGTTTGATGAGGAAATCCATTCATTAACAAATAAATTTGAATACGTCATTCGCACATTTTTATTGATGCACAAAGTAATCGTCAATTACAATTCGTGATTTTATTGCAATTATTGTACTACTGCTTATAAAAATTGTACATTAGATTTTATAATACGTATAAGAAATTTAATAATATCACCCACCGACTTATCATAAGTATGAAATATTTATAAGATATTAGCAGAAAACGTGGTGGCTTTATAGAAATTTCGCGGACTGTATATCACTTTCCTCGTTTATAGTCACCGTGTACCTTCCTCCCAGCACTCCGCAGTACAATGCACAACTTAAAACCGTATGCGTCATATGCAGTTCCTAAAATCTTGGTTTCAGCAGTTGGTTTGCTGTCGGCATTAAAACGGATTTAGTTCTGCAGCACATATATGCAAAACCGCCGTGTGCGCTTTGCATCGGGTAAGCGAATTAAAATGCACCTTTCGCGAGGACTTTTCTTTCAGTTTTCCTCCGCTTTGTCCCACGGGACTTAAAATAACCGCCGGAGACTCAGAGTCTTCCTCGAATCTCCGCGAAATTGATAATAAGCTGGAACAGTGAACTCAAAGTGAAGTGAAGTGGAACATTGTGGAAATTGGATTCTTATTTTGAACGGCTTTGATTAAATACCATAGTGCAATTAATCGTGCGGTTACTATTGAAGTTACGGTAGATGCTTTACTGTTTATACTTTCGAGAGTAAGAATCAATGATTATCGTTATTCAAATCATTATTAGTATTTCAATAATTATATTTGTTATCATCCTCGGAATTTCGAAACGTATCTTAGGCTTACTATAAATATACAAAGAAAGAAAATAAAAGAAGCAGAGGTAAAAGAAAATTCTCATTTCCTATAAAGAAGCCAAGACATAGAAATACGAATAAGCAAAAGAGGAAATTCGGGCGCGTGGTGTTATCAAAGTAGGATCTAAAATATCTTTATTTCCGGCACCCCAAGCATGTTCGTCCTTTCGAAAGAATAATTTTCCACTTATCGTTACCCTCTCGATACCGTAGACAAAACAATGTCTCACCGGGAACTGCAAATATCCCATAACCAGGGAATACATAGAAGGAAAGTTTCCTGGAGTCAGGCACACCGTGGATGATTGTAATGATCATTTTTCAAGTCGATCGAACGAAGTGGTTTCCGGAAAGTGAATCGTGTTGCCTCGCCAAAAGCAAGTAACCTGCGTGCAATAATTTACGGAGTGCAGTTACAAGCTGAGGAATGTTCGCAAATTCACGGCTGAATCGATTCGGGGAATCGGAAGACATCTTGTAAAGCTATTATCTCGATTGTTGATTCATCGTCTCGCGTTCCCTGCCAGTTCTCGACCCCCCTCCTCCTAGTGTTCCTGAACAACCCTAGTATTCGAGAACAGATAACCCATTATTGGACGATTCGGATCGCGTGTTTACAGGAAATCGTTTCTGGTTACCTTGCAACTGTCCGACAAATAACACACGAGGGAATGAAGAGTCGTGCAATAACATTACGATACTTATCTATGCACACTTTTCTACACGATTTAAGGTAACACTCGCATCCCCATCATGGATTCACTCGATTGCAGTTTTAACATTGCAATTGTACTTCGGATTCCACGTGTATGGTCTGCTTCCTTTATTGGCACATTGGTACAAATATTTCAATTGGAAAATATAGTTATAAAAAACCTGGTCTACACGAAATTACTTAACACTGGAATTACCGAACATATACTCGGTTATGTTTACACATTTATTTATACATAAACTGGGTCTGGAGGATTTAAATTAATTAATGGATTCAATCATTTGCTTTATTTACATAAAATAAAAGTATATCTGAAATAGTGCGCCGTAATGTATTCGAATAATTTAACTAACCATTTCGGACAAGTCATTTTGACTCTTTTGGTGGTTCTAGTGTTAATATTCCGAGGTACCAAAGTCTATGATTTAACGGCAAAGCCAACGGCAGTTGTAAACAAGTGGATAGTGTACAGAAAACGCGACCAAAAATGAGGTTCGTCTTTGTATTATAGTTTCGAGGATGGTAATGCCCCTTCTGTTTACATGGCAGGAAGAGCTTTGGGGTGTCTTTGGTAAGGGTGATCCAAGTCTGCATAGGCGTCAGCCTCTCCTCATCGTTCTTCCCAAAAGCGCCGTATACCCCGTTATTGCTATCCACAATTCAACCGGGTGAAAATCTCTTAATCTACGCTTACATTCTCATCCCTCGTATCCCACCTGCCCCGAATTTTCCTAAACAACCCAGCCTGCACCATCTCCGCCAACCCCCCTTTCCTTCGATGCACGTGTATACTATATACGAATGAATTGTTCGATGTAACGGATTACCAGGATATAAACTGGGAAATTTCGGTGATCTATGGCCACACGGGCTGGACCTTTTTTCATTAACCCAGGACCTTCATTATCTGAATTAATTGGGACGTAAGAGCCTGGAAAATTGAGCAAGCGGTGTCCTGAATTTCATTTCTATCGGAGGGATTTATCGATTCCCAAGTAATAGTTGATGAAAAGTAAATGGACTGAGGGGGGAATAATTTTATGGATTGTCGGGGCGCTTGATGTATTGGTTTTCAAGAATATGCATAACTCTTCCCTCGTACATATGGATGTGTTGTATTTGCAGATTTGAATTTATTACGACAGTCTGTTTCGCATTTTAAATATGAATGATAAAATGCCGCGGCTAACTAAACAGTTTATTTAACTTTCCATTATTATTATTGCATTTTTAATAGATACAAAACTGCAATCATTCTACCTACTTACATAAGTACATCACTTGAACCTCGACATAGATAATAAATAATTACACAAATAATATTCTTAAATTATTTCACTGGTTTTTAGATAAAAATCTAATTCGTTTAATATATGTACGAAACAAGCATACAAAATTCTAATAAACCGCAGATGACATAAGATATCAGGACGCGCCATCATCGTGCGAAGGACTTAATTCAAATTCTAATGAAGCGGTTAAATAATCAAGGCGCAACAACGTAAGACTGATTGGCATCAATTATTAGAAACATAGAGTAGATCATTAAGAACACGTAGTTTACTGTAGCAGGTGTAATTTATACTCCACCCACGTAGAACTAATTAACTGACTGACTGATATCACGAAGGACAGGTTCATCGGGGCAAAACCAAAAGCGAACCACCAAGCCAAGGTACTCGGGTTAGGCTCGATTAAATTAAGCATTAGCCACGCCAATTTACAGAAAACCACTTTCAATAATACTCTCCCCTCGTTTCCAGACTCCTTCTAATTGGGGCATCTCTGGAAACGACCTTTTATTCCACCCCCCTTTTTTTCCCACCTAGCCCTACATGAGATCAAACCTACTCCCTCCTTGACGTTCTTGATTTAATTACCACGAGTATACTCGGTCCTGAGTACTTCGAGTGATTCAAGAGTTCTCTTTTGTCAAGAACTTCACAGTTCTCGTGGTCCATTCGGGGATACGATTTTTCTCGAGATTCGTTTTACGGACAATTTCAAGTTTCAATTATCGTTGCTACAGTTATTCTTCTTATTATTGTATTATATATTATTCTTTTGTATGTAATTATCTTCCTTGTGTTTTCTTGAATTTCCAAGTATGCTGGGATTATTGTTATCCTTGTCGCGCATCTTAAAGAATGTTGACAATGAATAGAATTATATTTTGATCGTTTTGGATGCGAATACAAAGTTATGATATATGTTAAGTTTCAATATTAACGATCATATCTTTAATATTATTTTTTGAGCCGATTATCATGCATTTCGGTTTCCTATACAAGCTTTCTAATATTTACATCTTTCGTTATTAAATACCAGTAGACATAATATTAAACATCATATTCTCCTAATTGCTTGAAAACACGTTTCCAAAGTTTCAACAAACATCTTAATAAAATACAACATACTAAGCTCCAGCATTACCAAGCAAATAAAAATGTCCTATCGCAGTGACGCCAAATAAAATTACTATTATCACTGACACGAAATGATCCGCACCTAAACATCCCATATCCCACTCACAAATATCCATAACAATATCTATAAATATTAACATTTCAATACAACACTCCAGCATGCCTTTCACCACTCTCCAAATACATCGATAAACATCTAACATGTTCCGTGCTCGCAAAGTATGAGAAAAATCGTCTTAAGTCGCAGACGGTTTTTCCGAGGAATATTTTCATTGGTGCTCTCAGAGACTGTCTGAAATGCCGGGAAGATTTGCAGGCTCTCTGAAAGTTTCCTTTGGATCATTTTCTGTTATGAATCCTAGGAGAACGTAAACGACGAGGTTACCATGGCATTATATTATTCCTTCGACATCTAAGTACACTTTGATACTTGTCCACGTGACTTTATAAAGGAACAGGCCAACCAGAACGAGCATTTTATTCCCGCGCTAAAGAAGCTCCTCGCATATCGGCTCTCTTTACGAGCTCTGAAAACATTGCCTGGATGCTGTGAATTTAATACCGCCGATAAAAAAGCGCACCTCGCCTTCGACTTTTACGAGCCCGCGATAAGTTACATTCACGTGGACTACTCAATATTTCATTGTTTCTCACGTGTGTATGCGTGTACCTGCAAATTTGCACTCGCATAATTAGCGCCCCAGGATTCGCGTTAATTAGATGCCTTTGTAACCCGCGGTGTTACGAATCCATTGAATTCTTATTGAATTGGAAATGCATTGTGATAATGCATCGAACTGCATCGACTGATGAGTGGTTATTAATTCAGTATGATAATCAGTGTTGAATATGTGGCTTTAGGACAATATTCTGAAAGGGAATTGTTTGGGTTGGTTTTTGTACAGAATGATGATGACCCATATATTTTATACGGTCACTGTACTGTTGTGCAGTTGGATGGCCTATTTTATATGGAACACTCTGTATAATAGTGTTAATGCGATTGATAGATTTGCAAAATTTATGTACAGGCATAAACAAAGTTTATACGGCTGTAGATTAATTTGTACGAGGATGTTAATTCAGTACTTAAAACACGTACATTAAGGGACGTTTATAATCCTAATAAAAGTAAGATCAGGTAGGAATAATTAATGTTATCGTAAAACAGGGGTTTATGAGAATGATACTTTATGTTTCAGGCCTCGTTTTACTCTACAGCACTGAAAACCCTGATCTCTGTGTCTACTGTGATACTGCTTGGCCTCATATTTGCTTACCATGCCTTAGAAGTTCAGGTATGTACCAAATATCCACGAAAATATTCATATCTACTTAATCATATTCCGCATTAACATTTATTTTATCCTTCAATAAAGTAATCCTGTGGTCAAAGTAAAATTACAATAATTATTTGTTGAAATACTTCTCTGAATTCACGAGAGGGAATAATAATGTGTGATCAACAATATTCTTTGATTAGAATAAATATTAGAATGTTTTTGACTGATAATTATTGCGCACAAGAGATATGTATTTCTGAGTATCTCAATAATTATCAACTCACTTTTATTTCTACTATTTTTAGTAGGAATTACTCGTGTAAGAGCGTAATTATCATAAGAAGAGAATTAGAATTAGATAGACCGTGATTTTTCTCAAAAAGTGTTAGTTCATAAATTTTACCTCCGAAACAACGATACATCATACAACGAATCTTAATATTCATGTCTCCAGGACGAACTTTCGTCGAAGTACATAAATGTCCTAGTCTCATGATAAATGTTTTAACCCGGCTCATTCAACTTGTTGGACTTCCATTAACTCCAAGGAAATCATTAAGGAGATCGAGGGGAGGGGGTTGTTCGTGGAAAATTCAGGAAGCACCCTGATAAAGCTTCTGTCGTGCGTCGAGTGTAGCATTAAGAGGTTGCTTAGAATAATGAGACGAGAACGAAAGAATATTTGCGCCAGTCTTCTTCCAAGGACTCGGTCTTCCTGCCAAAGGAACGTTTCCGTTAAACTTCCAAGAAAGGATTTCCGGTGTTTCCTTAAGGAAATGTCAAAAAGCTATCTATTCGTAAGCTCGAATGTGGGAGGCTCTGATAACGAGGCCGTAGATCTTCAACCCTTATCATTCGAAAAATATTAGAACATCTTTGCCAGCCAATTCCCTTGAAAATCTGGAATTTTTTAAATGTTTATACGTGTTGTGTATAGGCAAACACCAAATCCGAAAAATCGAGTCATATTATATAATATTGTTTTATGTAAAATCTTTTCGTAATGTGTTAGTTCATGAATTAACTGGTATCCTTGAACTGTGGAGGAATAAATATAATAACAATAAAATGCACAGATGAGATAACGGCGCTGCCAGTTCGAGTGATAAGGGTTGATATCTTCACTCGTATTTCTTTGGAACTTCCACCGTCAGCCATTGGCTTCTCGTCGAGGTGTTAAATCGATGAACCCATTAACTCTGCATTCCTTATTATAAAAGCTTCAGCCGCGATAATAATTAGCTAACGATGATTAAGTGATACAACCTGCCCTCTAATTGAGTCTGATTAATTGTGAGATGGAGCACGGAGTCCGTTATAAACCGATTTTCGTCAGACTGGGCTCTTAAGCGTATTTCTATCTATTTGTATTTCTGTCTATTTATTTGAGTGGATAGGGAACCTTGCATTTTTATTTTATGATTTACTGTTTACAACTAGTTAAGTCTCTGATGGTAAAATTATAAAAAAAGCCGAATTTAGATGAAGTTGGGATTCGGATGGAATAATCGTGAGATGAAGAAACAACTACTTTTTAAATTCTTTTTGTGTTATAATATTTAAAGAAATGAATTATTGCTTGGAGATTCATAATTAACAGAAATTAATAAATATAGATCCGTAATTTACAGAAATGAATTTATATGTAGACTGCAATTTACAAAAATTACTAAACAATTGTCGTCAAATAGAACCTTCAACATCTATCTTGAATAATTACGATAATTACAAATAAGAGACACATTTGATATACGCTTTAAAAGAGTATTTTTATTAGCGTGTAAGATCTCGGTGTGATTAATGTAAAATAGATTCTTTCTTTATTAAAGAGATTGTTTCCATATCAAAGATTTCATCCTTATTAAAGTACTTTATTTTCGGCCGTCCGACGGGGTGGACATTAAAAGCATCGCGGGAGGGAAACGGATGTACTAAACTAGGAAGCCACGGTACTCGATATTGACCGTATCCCCGATATCACCGTGGTGCCTGCTAAATTGCATTCTGCCAGAGTTTACAGTATATGACAACCACCGGAAAATGTCACCGATACAGCTACAATACCGATACGATAAAACAAATCGCCCTCGAAAATAGTTTGGTCTAAACGCACGATATCGATGAGCCCATTTGTTTGCTGCATCCGAAACGTACACGTGTATCCGCAAGTGTACATTAACCCTTTACAACACCCAATTTTTTTCGCGTCTAAAAGAAAACAGTATAACGCAAAACAAATTAAAGAATTGTCAGAATTACTTTTTAATTTTATTTAGTTATGATTTACGTGAACATTATGTTTCTACGCGTACAATTTTCTTATCACTTCTCACTGCAGTGTTGAAATACCGCATTGGTGAGACTTAAAAGTTTGAAGCGTTATCAGTAACATAATACGTCTCAATGGAGCAGACTACTGAATAAGTAGGAACAGTATCGCGCTAATCAGACACGGGAGATAGAAGTTCAGTAGTATAATCCCGAACTAATCCGCCGGAAGTGTCCGAAACTCGAAGTAGTATCATCCGACATTGATCTGCCGTAAGAATGGTATGCAGTAGTATAATACCTTAATAGCCGAACAATTATCGGCTGCAAGAATTCCTGGCACATTCTCGGTGTAATAAATTAGTAGATTAATACAACAGCAATCATTTCACGTAATTCCGGTACAGTTCTAACCGTCAATTAGACCATACACTAATTACATTATCATATGACTCGGAGGATCAGACACTGCAAATATTCCAAGGTTTATCCAGCGAACGTTTATCGCGCCAAGAGATAATATTGCCATGAAATCCCGGTTTAATCTTCACGGTTAAAGCAAAGCAATGTTCATGCGCCATTAAAGAGCAACAGAAAACAAGCAATTCGGTAAATATTTTCGCGTGTCGGAAAATGGAAACTCCTTAAATCCTTTTATGTTACTTCCTTTCATTAAAGCACTGACGACCACTGAAACTTCAAAGCTCAAAATCTTCCTTCAACGTCAACATTTGAGTTGGCTCTAAACTCTTGGGAACTATACGACTGGTGTTTCTATGCATCTCGAACTTTCAGTGTCGCTCATTGTTGACTTATTAAAATGTCTGCCAGATGTTGGAAACGTAACTTGGATGTAAACCGCGAGAATTTGATGAGTGGTTTTTTACTTTACTTTGTATACTTTTCCAGCATTAGGTTGATTAAAGTTTGAAGTGCAAAGTGAAGTGGTCAAAAATTGTTGAAAATAATTGTGAGTTACCGCGTTGTTGGGTCATCTCGAATTTAGAGTCGTCAATCTGGGACCCCATACAGAGGCCCCCTCATCGAAAAGGGAACTTATAGCTCTTCCATCCCATTAAAACTGGGACTTATGGCCCTTAAGACATCCTGGGAACGCGGTCAAAGAAACTCAAGCACCAAAATGGCCGCTCTCGTACCCCCTATGGGTGGGGAGAGTAGAATTCACCCATGGTATCCCCTGCCTGTCGTAAAAGCCGACTAATAGGGGTTGTGTAAGGGGTTGATGATTCGTCTTCATAAAAATAATATTGTCTCGTGACAATAGTTCTCCATAAAAGGGTCTCGAACATCTGACAAACATCGGCCGAATGAAGAATAACGAACTCCTTTCCTGTTTTTATGACGGGGTAGAAACCCTTCTTGTTTTTTGTTTGTCCGAGCCTAAAGGATTATTTTGACAGCAGCTCCTCTTTGCGTGTGGATTTAAATAAATGGCGAAATCGATACTATATTTCTCTACGTGGAATAATTGCGATTGGTATTCTTCACAATTGTCGTAAGTTTGAACGGTTTAATTGAATGTTTCTTGTTATACGCGAATTGTAATTATTAATAGACAATTTTATTTCTCTTTGTTTCGAGTTATTGCAAAGGACTGGTTTGAAATTACATTCTTCTTGTAATAATATAATAATATTCATATTCTAAGTTCTCTAATCAAATAATCAGTATTCTTTATTTCTATTTACATAAAAAATAAATGATAAATAAGTCACGTATTATCTAAAACCAAAATTATCGATTACAATTGTCTTATCAATAATAAATTGCCGATAAGCAAGTGTTAATTTATATATCATTTTGGAGTTTATACAAAACATTTATTATCATCCCAGTACAATATTTCTTTTATTTCTAATGTAACTTTAATTTACAACATGAATTCATTAAAACATGGACGAAACCTATGGTGGCACCAACGAAGTTTTCAAATATACGCTACAATCGAAGTAATAATCTCGTCAGTTTGATATTTTTCAAAGTACTTTGAGTAATAAAGCGTGATTTTGATTCGAGACACGTTCGGTTTGCTCAGAAACTTGCCGTGATTCTTCCACGTGTACCCCGAGATAAAAAGTATTTCATTAGGTTTAATACACTTTGGGACAAATAAACCTTCGTAACAGCCTTGAAGTCCCCGAGGTAAATAAAAGCGGGGTGTCCGAGGTGGCAAACCACTCGGATCTAAACAGAAAAAGCTTTCTATCGTAAAAATCACATGTTTAATGTCCTTGGAAATCGATAAAGTTTATTCTACATTTTCCTGTTATTTGTATATTTTCCCCCCACTTGTATCTTTTCTTTTGTAATTCATACATGTTTCTAGCATTGTTACATTTTTGTCTGCAGCTTGCATATTTGTTTATGTTATTTATAATTGTTTCTGTTACTTATCATCTTCATTACAGGTATTCACATGTTTTACATATTTCAATAAAACATTTACACTTAGAACAATACACTTTAGTTAATTAACGGATTCAATTATCTCTGTTATATATATAAAATAAAAGAATATAAAATGCCAATCAATGCACCGCGGTGTGTCCGAATAATTTAATGAAAAGTGGCGGACAAGTCATTTTCACTTCTTTCGTAATTCTAGTATTAATATTATTTAATTAATTAATATATTAAACGACTCACTTGTGTCGGAGAACGAATATGAAAATTACCTTGTTATTTGTTGCGTAACACGTAACTCGACTTCAATACTCCGCAAGGATATTAAAGTCTGATAAAGCCGTGTTCCTTGTATAAACAGAGATAAGAGGGTTGTCGGATGTTTCATCGAAATCCGGCGGTGAGAATGCAATCGAGTTCCCGGCAGAATTTACTTTCAAAGTGGCTGCGCGAATAATGCAGACTTTCGAAATAGTCTGCTTATTTTAAATGAGATTTTTAGTCTGATTTTAAATGAGAAAGTCTTTCCATGGAATTCATCCGTGGCAATCTGCTCGGGTTCGATTCGATGTGACTTGGAAGAAAAGAATTCTGCCGAACACATGGAATCCTTTGTACTACAATGCTTATCAAAGTATCGGACTTAGTGAAAGAACCTTTTGGAGACATAAAAGGGAACCATGCCGAAAGACAGTGATAGCTTGAATTATGAAAATGTTTCGGCCTGGGAATAATGGACCTGACACTCGGAAAACTTTCCCGCAGTTCGTTCTTCTTTACTATGCTAATATTTCCCGAATAATTTTGCATATTATCCACTGATAATTCCAAGATTATCGGGGATGATAGACACTCGGGGATGATAGAAGGGTGGTTAAGTTGTTGATAGTCGTCTGCTGGAAAATCAGTCTGTAATAATAATGATGTATAATAATAGTGATATAATTGTTACATGACAAAATATGTATTCCGTGATGTAAGTAATTTCTATATTCCATTATAAATATATTCTGAATACTATTAATTACTTTGATAATTACTGTTCAGAGAATATCTACATTTAACTCATTGATGAGAAGTATAGAATAATAATAATTAATAGTTATTCATATTATTCTAAAAGTAATATATTTCTAAAAACTATATATAATATTATATAAAAAAATATAAAGACTATAAAATAACAGTTATTACGTAATGTACTGCATAAGTTATTTATGAAATAGATATACAAATAATATTAATAAAGTACCATATAAGTAATATTACATTATACTCACGCAGATAATATATGAAAAATTCATGATGCTTCGGGATCATCCATCACGACCTTTCATCCAAGATTAAATTCCACGGGATTATTTAACTAGTTTATGAGTGCAATAAATAAAACAATTCCATTCTTCTGTAACTGGAGTCACAGTAAATTACAAGTCCACCGAATGGACCTTCCTTAGAATTCATGATGTGTACTTCGGCTTTATCGCGATGGAACTTCACCAGACATACTCGACATCGAAACTTTCTATCGAAGTATTCCCCTCTTTTATTATAGTTCGAACAACTTAGCCACTTTGCTTATATCTCGTTACAAAAACTCCATTCGACTTGATTTTTTCATGAATACCATTGCTTTTTATCAACCCTCCAAATTTGTCGTGAATTATGGACGAGAATATTCATATTGGTTCGACTGTGAATGAATGTTGCAAATAGGTCCTTTTAATATACTAGCTGATAATACTAATTGGATACTAGTTAATAATAGTAGTTAATCATTATGAATCATGTGAATTATGAATTAATAGAATTTTGTTATTACTTCAACTGTTTGAATAAATCTTGAATGAAACATTGAGTAATAAACCGGAATTATAATCTTACGATTAATTTATATGTAATTTCATTAATTACTACTTCCTTTTATCGAAACATTTATTATCAATTTTAACAGAATTATAATCGAAGTTTTCTACTTGCTCTCTATCTTGTTTTCTAATATCTTACTTGTAAAACAGTCTGAATATTATACAGCTTCTTCATTATTAATAAATGCTTTTACAAATTTTTAAAGAAATTTCCTGACATTAAATTACATTACATACATTAAATCTTGATATCCTTATACTTTCAACCGTTCGATACGATTGACAAACTAAATTCTAATATCTTTATTGCAAATACCAACGAATTAAAGTGTCCAATAAATAATGCAAATTGGGGATTGGCAGGTTAGGCATATGTAAGGAAGTAAATAAAGGAAATCGATGAATAAAAGTAAATTGCCAATCGATAAGCACTTCGGTGTATTCAGGGCTCGATTTGTACTTGTCTCCATTCGATTCGATTTCGGTTAGAAAGAAACTTCTTCCGATGGAGGTTCTGGAAGTTTATGCGCTTGATTACTGAACTGCAGTCGATCGAGGAGGTAAAGACAATTCCATTAAAATTCCGAGAGTCCATTTCACTCGTCTAGACGTCCAATCTTTTCCTTTATTTTTTCTTTCCCTTCTACTCTCCTTATCGAATCAGTTTATGCATTTTCTTATTTCATAAGTTCGACATATTTCAAAAATATAAAATCCTAGTTGGCATACTCCACTCATATAACTATCAGATCAGAATTATTCGTACGGCATGGCTTTTGAACTATATTCATAAATTTGGTATTTTCTTAATTGCCAGGGATACGCTAATTAGTAATAAAATAATAACAAAATTTGTTGTCATTTTATCATCCTAAACAGCAGTTATTTTTACATATTTATTTATATATAAAATATGGCTGGAGGATGCGAGTTAATTAATGGATTCAATTATTCGCGTTATGCATGTACAATAAAAGTCTCTGAAATCTCAAGGTGTTGCATCTCGTTGTTGCATATTCGTATAATTGAATTAAAAATGGCAGATAAGTTATTTTCACCCACTTGGTAGTTCTAGTATTAGATACTGCCGTCGTGCTAATATTTTTGATCGGTGGTGTAGATATAAAATAATATCTATACAATAATTACAATATCCATCAAATATCGAATAATATAGAAAAATGTAGATCTAATAACATTATATCGACATATTATATATAAATATATGAAGGTTCCTTATTCATTGAATCCTTATCATAATCCATCTATCACACACATTTCCAGAAGCAGCAAAAGAGGCGATTAAATATTTTACGACAATCGTACTTATGTTCCTTCCAGCAAACTAAACATTGATTACCATTACTACGATTTTTATTGGCCATAAAGTAGGTGCTCCATAAATAATGTATAGAAGTCGTTCCGTAATGCCGAATAAAGGAGCCTAGTATATTAACTTATTTATTAATTCGCTTGTAACATAGATAAAATTAAATTCGAGAATAATCAATATATTATAAGAATGAAATTAATAATGCCGTTTGTAAAAGAAGAAGGACGATTACTAGAAATAACATAAATATGAAACAACGACAGCTATGCATTATGAGAATCGGCAAGTTATATTAAATATTCTTCGGATGATTCCTATTTATTAAGAAAATTATTTAGATGAAATTTATTTCTAAGGAAACTAAATATCAATAAAAACGAATGACTTTGGTATTGCATCATCGAGTGTTACGTATGCAGTTTTTAATATCAAGAGATTTAATATTTTTATTTCGATGGGGTTAAACGTAGATGTCTGGATGTAATAATTTATGTATCGATTAGGTTTGAGGAAATTCCCTCCGCTTTACGTATTCCACTTGTCCTACTTTCGTGCGGAATGGCGTGGCTCCTTCTAAGATCAAGGATTCTAAAGGAAGTTTCAGGAGAAGGAGAGAAAGCTTCGTTTCCTCGAGTGGAATCGACGGTTTTATATCGACACATTCCTTGATCTTATTTCTTGATCTAGGAATTACGATATTAGAATCTATTGTAATGATAATCTCAAAAATGATATCAGCGATCGATCTTTAATTTCATTTAATAGATAAGAATTGAAACCTTCTGATAATTGAAATTGATAAGAACTGAAAGGGTTTGACAGAACGTATCTTAAAGTTAAGATCGCTTTTGATTTATTTATTTAATAATAGTCATAGCGTGACATAATTCTTAAAATCTTTGTTGCATATAATAATAGACTGATGATAAGGATATTCATTTAAATTAATGAATTTCAATATACGTATTATCAAAAATATATAAATTCGTAGAAACCATTATAAAAAAATATCCATAAAGCAAACGATATTTTATCTCCATAATTATTTTGAAACTAGAATCGTCGATTATAAATTGTCATTTTTGACAATATTAATGGTGATGGAATATAAAGTGGGGTTTGAACTAAATTTGCACAATATTCGAGTGGAGGATGTGATTAGAATACTCGTAACAATCAAATTCGCTAAGACGAACATAATTCACTTGAACGAATTTATGTCTCAAGTTCACTCAGAACTTCCCTGAATTTCCTTACTTTATTAGAACAGGAACGATATTTTGACAGGAAATTCATCATTTTCGAATTACTCCAAAATCCCATGAAACGCTCGGAATAATTAACTTTAGAATAATCGAATCACATATATAATTTATTAGAGACGAAAGACGTTCAGTAAATCAGGGAGGTCAGAAATAAGACGAAAGAAATTAATCGAATTTCAGAACTAATTCGGAAAAATATTAATATTCTGCAGGAATAATTATAATCATAATTCACAAGTATACTTCTCATAACAATTATACATGATAATTATAAAGAAAATATATCGCCATGCAAATTAACATAAACTTGAAGTTATGCTTTTATTACTTATCAAGATACACAGACGCGAATGATTTATTTATGACAATTATTCAGAGCAGAACATAAAATTCCTTGCCGAACTTCATCCATTTTTAAGAGGAGACGTCCTTGTATCCTATTTCAGGATCACAATTTAAGTTTTTTTCTTGAAAGCCCATCGAAGTGCTTTCAGGTTTTATTCGAATTTAAAATAAAATCGTCTAGTAGACTCGATCACGCGATATCTGCCGAAGAAAAAGATCGTTCTCCTAGGGGCTGTTTCTACCCTTAGTTAACCCTGCCACGAAACTGACGTATCAGTTTCAATGTGTATACAGTGTACACTGATACACTTTGACTGGTAGGATATCAAGGTTCCCAAGAGTGATCACGTAACACGATCATTTCCCCAGTAAAAACAACAAGCTCGAAGATTTCTTGCGTCGAAAAATTAAAGAAATACTCCATTCTTGGTTTCCTTATCAGTGGATTCCATGCGTCGAGAATGAAACGAGTTTGCTTTGAATTAATTTTGATTAAGTGGATTTGGATTAATTAATCGGAACTAGAAGTATAAAATAAGAAACTCGAAGCAATAACAGTAATAATTAAAAGCTTCTTCATTTCTGTTTTTGTTTTGTAACATAAACCGAAAAAAATCCGATTATTACGTCCTACTTATAAATGTTCTTTAAAAATAGCAAATATGTAAATATACAGTTTTCCTGCACTGTTCTTTCATCCCTTGAGTTTCTCTACTTATACTTTCCTTTAACGTCATTCCAACTTTTAATTTGTCATCATTGCATTTATTTCCATATTACGATTCTTTGCTTCTGCTTTGCACGTTGCAAAAAGATATACTTGCGCATTTCGCATTTGTATCTTTTTGTATACCTTTCTTTTCTCTCCTTTGCCATTCGTTATCATCCCTCGGGGGTTGCAACGGTGCGGTGAATAGAAATCATTTTCACCCTTACATTATCACGTCTATATCTGTTTCTTATTCCATTATCCTCTATTTCGCTCTTATCATTGTACTTGCACGTCTCACATTTCTCTTATCTTTTATATTATATCTTGTCTTATCTTATTCGCAAGTCACCTTGGAAATTCGTGGCGCAATAAAGAAGCTCATTTTCACCCATAACTTAATACATTTATCTATAATTGATTCAGCTATAATATATGTTTATTGAATTTTTAGTAGCGGATGTTGAACATCTTTTTTTTACTTTTTTTATCGCATCGAATCTTATAATATAAAAGTTTCGATAAAACGATCGAATATAATATTATAAGATAATAATATCATATAATATTATAAGATTGGATCGGATAATTTTTACAGATTGGTTATATTGTTTATTATATTATTTATATGTAAGATTGCTACTATTTACATATCATACAATATTTTTTACATATTTCGCAATATCTCTGTATAACATTTATGACACTCTGTCATTTTTTGCATTTTCTCACTGCTTGATCATTCACAGTCCGCCTTAAGGGTAGCCGAGCAAAAACCACATTTATTCTCATTTTAGTGCTCGCATTATTCTAATCACTATTTATTTTCTCTTTGCGATGCCCACTCGAAGTGTACTTGAGCATACTTTAGGCATACTTTACATTTCGGTTAGTTTTTGCGGTTTTTCTTCTTCCCGTTTTTTGCCCGACTCACGACTGGGTCCCAGGGGTGGGGGTGAGCTCGATTCTAGGGGTTATGGGGGTGTAGTGAATGGAAATCATCCCTAAACCCGTATCGCTACCATTGCTCCGAGTATTTTAAATCCCAACAGTCGCCGGTGGATTTTTTCCGTGGAATATTTGCGGCATTCTACTGCCTGCTTCCAATCGATCTTAACACATGCCATATTGGAATTAAAATCGAACTCTAGGATGATTAAATGAAATATGATCGTTAAATGGTTGAAAAATGAATTTTTGTAAATGTTGGAATTCTTATGTAAATAATATGAATAAAATAATACGTGTAAATATATTGAGCTATTATTTCTTAGAGTTGATTTATTTTTTGTTATTTCTTAGTCTCCTAAAATAATATAATAGAACGATTAGTTCCTTTTCGGTATAAGTTTAATTTGAAAACAAATCAACTTAGTGCTAGCTTCCATCATATATTTCATTAATTCTTATCACATTACTATTAATTAAGATTAATAAAAACTCAAAGATAATAAAACAGTATATAAAGGCATTCATTAAAAATTGAAATTTAAACTTTACCTTTACACGAACCAGTAATCAAATATTCGAGCAAAGTCCGACACATAAAAAGTATCAAACTCAGACTGTCATAAAACTTTTCGAAAAAAACATCGATACTCTCGTCCTTCCATATTACTTCGCAAAGTTCTCGAAAAAGCCGGGCGAGTTTATTGGCCGAGGCAGAAAAAAGCTTAGCAAGACTGGAAGAAACAAAAGGGATGAATATAAAGTGAGGAATAAAGGGAAATTCGGACGAAGTCCCATAAGTCCTGGAATATCGGTGCTGACGATGGCAGCCCATAAAATACTTGCAATCCGTGGATATCCCATGCAACAAATTGTTCAATCAATAGAAACCAATATTATTTCCCAGTGTCTCTAACATCGCAAATATTGCATTGATATTATTTGAATATAAATACCGACGAAACTAAGCACCGATTGTTGCCCAATTACAGATGTAAATAAAGTAGCTAATAGATCTTTTATATCACGATATTTTATTCCATGAGTCCACGCGAACAAAATTATGGCAAGGTAACAATTTAAACTTGACTGGTAATTTTATAACATGTCAGCTATATATATTTTATACACCATGAATTAAACGAATAGCATAATTTATCTTCTTGCGTGATACAATAATTATCCGTTAATTATTGTGCCATGAAATGTTTACTATAATCACGTACATTCAGTACACGATTATTCCAACTTTGTTTAACCATCTATATTTATTGCATCACATATCAAACAGATATTGTAATTCATCTCTTTTTATCGTCCAACAATTATTTACGATTAATTACTCAACAGTCAAGTTTATTTTAATACATACATACTCAGTACAACATATATTAAATAAATAGCGTAATTCACCTCTTTGTGTAGTATTAATATGATATTACTTATTTTAATAATAATTATTATTAACACAATGATTAATACTTCATTAATATAATTAAGATAATTATAATTCGCCAACAAACAAGATACACTTTAGAGAATATTATTATATGTGCTATGAGAGAACAGCACCAATGTAAACCCACGTATTACAAGACTTAATACGTTTCCCAATTACAACGGAATTAGCATATGCAATAATACGAAGGGGCTTGCATATTATTCCTGTAAAGTACATCCACGTGATGGTTAGCTTGGTAGATTACATAAGCCACCCTCATAAACGGCTCCAAACTGTTCCGCCGCGACTTACAGATGTAATGGCGGAAGAGTTTACGCGTCCTTAACGACGGGGCGTTTATTTCCATCCGCAAACTACACGCGAAACGTGCAATTCTTAGTCGCCATAATTCTTTGGAGACTTTGAAAGCCAACATTACCTGAATTTCATTTCAACCGAAGTCAACTTTAACCTGTTAACCGGGGATAACGAGGTAACTCTTTATTCAAATCCACGCTTAACTCGGAGGTTACGTATTTAATTATAATTATTGCTCTCGTAATCCTCACATCTTTAACTAATTACTTAACTAGTTATTTGAATCCACGCTGATCTCGAATGTTACGAATTAACAGTAGAACTATCAGAGGAGTGAAAATGACTTGTTCGACATTTTTAGTGAAATTACTCGAATATACCACGGCGCATTGTTTCAGATTTGTTATGAATGAAGTAAATAATTGAATTCATTAATTAACTTCAATCCCCCGGTCATAGTTTATATATAAATAAATGTGTAAGCATATAATCGTAATTATAAATATATCCCACGGATTTATTTGTTCACAAAATCAAATGTACCCCAGTGATGTCCTTTTTTCTTAAAGAACTTCCCGGTTAAATGGTTAAAATTATGACAATGATTAATTGTTTAACACTCCGCAACTTATTTCATTATAATTCAATTCTGTTTCATAGTCGGGACATTATAAATTGTTTGGCTGCAGTCGTCGAGAAGTCGTAAAAGGTTTCACTTGAAAATTCATGCTAATTATACGTAACGCGATACTCTACGCCCGTTAAAAGTTTCGTGGTTGTGGATTTTATTCAAAGCAGTATCACATTATATATTTCTACGAGTTCCTGGCGTGCAAAAGTTTATCGATTTCAGTAAACACTAGAGAAGGCATGTGCAAGTTTTAAATATAGCTTCGGGAATTTTTATTCAAGATTGTCAAATAGTGGCGTTCTACGTGGAATCGTTGCACATATAATGATGCATTGAGTCGATACAAAATCTCGTTCGAATTTTTTAAAATAATTTGATCACCTTCTCTATGAATAAAATGAGAGTTTAAATACAAGTACATATTATATTAACTGCTATTAAAATTTGTGTGAAGTATAGTTTAGAAAGAGATTAAAACTGTTTCATTCAATTGTTATTTTTCAATGATTTGAAAGAATGTATGTTCGGAAAACGTTCGTTTTGTTCGTTTAAACCTGTTGGTCAACTATTAAACGGCGGACTTTTTTCAAGCATCTTTTTGTTCCTCGATCATGGTATTTAAAGCTTTGAAATTGCTATCACAAGGCAGAACCTACTCGGGACTTGTTAGAAAAAGATCGAAAGGTAGGTTTGTCAAAGGGTTCCATTGTTTGGCCCAGAATTGTTGTTCCGTTCGATGGAGCTTTGTAGACTCGTACTTCACTCGATAGAAGACATCATCTTTTCTCCACCGACTGATTTGCAAGGTCCACTGAATAATGGACACGAATTCTTTTGTATACTTTTTCTTCGCAAATGTAGTGGATATATATACAGTTAACCCTCGTATAACGCGAGAGTTAGGTTCCAGAGAAAGGTCGCGTTACATACACGCGTTAAATCGGAGTCGTATTGTGTAAGTACCGTGTTATACCAGAATCGCCACAATTCGTGAACCGCGTTGTATAAGTCTTACATCCTAAAATTATCATACGTATAATGCAATATACTTATATATAATATTAAATACCATATATATTCAATATATATTAAAATAAATATTGTGATACGAAACAATAATAATATAACGATTGATGAGATTGATAATTATTTTCCAAGATTTACTTATCCTCGTGAATTTTATTAATTACTACTAAAAAATATCAGATATTAAATGCCTTTTATGTCCATAATACGTAAGCTATTAATATTTTCAAAAATACAATATGATATTAATATTTCTGAAACCCAAACAAAATATTGCAAACAATAGTCGAGCAATCTTGAAAGGCACTTCATTCGATGCAATATCACCACTAATCTTCGAAAGGATATTCTCCAAAGGGATTATATCTGTACTTTCCCGTATTTCCGCGTAAGTATGTTCGTGTTTCCGCGGAAAATCTCGTATTTGTCCAAGAACCGCCAGAGAAAATCGGCTTTCGTGTCCGACTTGACCCAACATCCTACCGTTCTTTGCCTCGGGATTATTATCGCGAATCTCGTAAACGCCTACGTGTTATTATGTTTAATTAAGCGGAAGAGAGTGGAAGGTGATTTTCTAAATGTATTTCACTCGACGTCGTTCTGCGAACGTTCTGAAATCATTCTCGTATTCCGTGGACCACTATGCGGAAAATCTTCCTCTAAATACGCGAGAACTGCATCGTTTACATTATCTTGACTTCTACATCTCGAACTATGCAGTTGGATATTAATAATGAATCATTTTGTACAAATAAGATCGGCTGGGTTTCAAACATTTTTCTGCTTAAATATTTGAGAATTTATCATTTTCTAATAAATAAGATCGTTGGTTTTAGAATATCATTATATTTAAATATTTGATAATTATGATATTTCTTTATTATATTTCGCATTTTAAGAATAAAAGTTCCGATTAGTTCCTGAGTTGTGTAGAAAAATTAATTAGCGGTTCTAAAAAATGTATTGAAATGAAGGGTGATTATATCGAACAATAAAAATTATTGTGAGTCTATTCAATCGGAATTATAATTAGCAAGTTACACGAAATATTAAGTGGAAGTTAGCGTGTAACAGGATACGAATGAACTTTCCAGTTTCTTGTAAAATATTACCTTAAATTTCAAAGCAGCTTAACGCGATATAAATCGCGTTTCAGTTCACGTTGAGAACAATGTCCAGGATTAAATAAAGTTCTAAAGAGAATCGCGAATTCACCTGGCCGAGGAATGAAAACGGAACTCGGTGCACGATACGCTCCTCTTTTAAAAAACATGTCTGGCATGGTTTAATGTAATTAACACATCCAAGAATATTCTTTCAGTTGCTTTTTTGTAACTGTTCCGTTCGAAGAAGTGACAAGTACGCGAAGAACTTTGTCGAGATAAGAATTCTTAATCAAATCACACTGTTAATTAAATACAAAAAACAGCATGAAATTCGATTCTATTCATTTACTAAAATTTTCCTTAATTAAAATTGTTTAAATTTTATTTATTCTTCATCACAAGAAATAAACTCCAAGCAATCAATTAGTATTTAAATCATGTCACTGATTAATAGCTGATTATACTTGATATTCAGTTTTCATATATTCATTGAAAGTAAACGATGTCAAATTAAGCAAAAAGTGACTAGATTTGGAAACGACTCAAAACTAAAGCTTGCCGGGTGACATAAAATTTTGATCGAGTTGGATAAAAGGCCGAAGCTGCGCTTTTCCAGTATGAATAATAAAAGAGGAAGCATTATCGGAATTTCCGGTGGGGTTGGTTGCAAAATCATGCGCGCGAAAGTTATTGACGAGTTTGTCAGCGGCAGCGGTACTCCAGTGATTCCTGAAACACGAGAGGAGCCATCGGGTCAAAGCAATGTATCGGAAAAATGGTACGCAAAGATTCGTAGAAGCCAGTCGATTTGATTCCACCGCAATATCTGCCTTATCCCCAATATTTGTCCTCGTCCCAAATTTCCGGAAGTTAAAAGAATATTACTCCCCGAGTTCCAGGCCTTAAAATCGACATCACCGTGGAATAATAAATAATAATAATGATAATAACAACTTTGGAATCTTCCTGAAATTTTACACGATAATTGCAACCTAAACTGGTCGTAAAAAATTCATTTTACTGTACAAGAATGTAGACGTACTATTTGAATCTTTTATTAGCTTTCGATATTTCCAAATAAACAAATCAGATTTTATAACCATTGATGCTGAATTGTATTCATTGATTGAGGAATATTTGTTGTGTAGTTTATAATAGAAAATTGCGGTTTTTTAATGCAATGCAAAAGGTTATTTAATTATAGCATTCGATGGTTAACGTGTCAATACATATACTACATGCTATATTTAACATAATATTAGGTCGTTGCATAAACAAATTTATTTAATCTATTATAATATAATATATTGTTAACTGTGACACTATATGTACAGTTTATTATAGTATAATGGATTAAATCAATTTTGTCCCGAAGTTACATATATCGATTTGAATTTTACCCTAAAATACGACAGAAATTATGCAACGAACTAATACTTGGAATATACCATATAAGGCTCGAAATGTGGACGCGACCGTTCAATAATTCCGTGGTAGTCGAGCATACATTTGAATTCCATGATTCGTCGAATCCTTGTGAATCAAATATTTTTCTAACACTCTAAGGCACATAGCGAGTAATCAAAGGTACACATTCCCCGGTGGGCATTCGGTATTGAAGGCACGATCGTGCAATAACAGAGGCTGGTTTTCGTGCTTAATAGCTCGTTGACATTTCGGCACCTGTTGATTGTCGTTTATCAACGATTTGCATACACAGATTCGCCAGGAATAGGCTGACCAGTAGATTCAAAATGAAAAGCACCATCCTCGAGGGAAAAGTCCTGAAGCACTGTTGATTGACATTGCGAATCCTAGTTTGCCTCAGGATCCTGCTGCGCTCCAGGATGCATTGTTATTACACTGGCATATCTAATTTATTGATTTTCGATTCGTACCAGGAACCACCCCCCTCCAGCCTCCTCCTTTGAGTTACCCTTGTCATTAGCAAATTGAAGTACGTACTAAGCTCCATGAACTTCCTCCTCGTCTGCTTTGAACTTCCGGTTTCCTCGGAGTTTTCGTGTTAATGGAATCCTACGAATTTCGCGACAGTGTGTGAAACTATTCTAGGAATATTTTAATGAACAGTTCCTTATGAACTTAAGTGTATCAGGTTTAGTTTGGGGTCTTAAAAAGAAGGCTTACGTTGATCAGTGACGTTAATAATTTTCTTTGTGATCATTTTGTGAATTTTATGTCACGTTTAGAAACGAATGAGAAACGGGGTCTTTGTTACACTGATATCCTGTGGCTATTGAATTTCCGGTTTTATTGAGCGCTTCCAGACTATGTACATGGTAACACGGCGCGTATGTAGGGCCATGAAAAATGCATCAACTGCTTATAACTAGCAGGTTTGTTTCTGCAAAAAGAAACGGAGTTATATGGATGCGCCGATGACAAATTGTGTCGACAGTTTTTCTATTAACTTTCTACCGTTATGATTCTGTGAAATCACGCGGCTACCGAATCCTTTGCTTTATCGAACCACTGCGAATGGCGCGGGAACATCGAAGGTTATCCATTCCGGCTATCGTTCTAGTTTTCAGAGAGTATTTCAAACAATGCCAATTAAGATTCTCGGGAAATAATCGTTGATATGAAGAGAACAAAGTCGTATGGAATAAATAATCATTCTCCGAATTAACTACCCGTGGTTTTTGTTCAGTAATTTAATAGGAATAGAAAAACTATAGAGCATGTACATATGTATATCATATTTGTAGAATTTCTTTTTTTGAATAGAAATTCCAACAATTTGGAACTGCATTGTCTACATTAATTCGAAAACAATTAAGCTCTGCGTGTTTAAAGTTATCCCAAATTTATAACATTCAGATGTGAACTACATACGTCTCTATGTTCCCAAAATAATGATTTCTTCATAATTCTTTGAAAGAATTACAATTCGAATGTAGTAGGTGAAATATTGCAGTAGGAATATTAAAATCGCTTCTATCTTTCTTCAGTAATTTTTTCAATAATTCTTAAAAGAGATACTTTCTAAAAGATTACCAAATGGCGCGATGTACTCTCTTATTTTCTTGTCAATACTTTTTTTCTCTTAAAGTAGAAGACGAATACTGGCGCTCTTTGAATAGGATTATCATAGTGTTCCAAGCGCGCCATACTTTCCCTACAATGCGTGGAGCACGTAGATAAGTTCTATTATTTATATGCCACTGTATTCCCATCATTTTTCAGTTTTATCAGTTTCATCGGTTTCGTAAGAAACTATCTAAATGTCGGAATGCTTTCGTCCGTATTATCTCACAGTTTTGTATGACATAATTTGATTCGTATTTTATTTAACACATTTCTTTGGATCGTCAATAAAAACAGTTTTCTTGGAATAAAATGTCATCCCAATATAAACATATTCTGCAAATAAAGCTATATACAGGTTAATATATATTATAATAGATTATAATATATAGATTATTCGAATTAATACCACATTTAAACAATACATCAAAATCCTATTACTTTGACCACAAGGAAGACGACTACTAGATTTTAATTCTAATATAATGAAAATTCTTTACATACTGAATAAAAAATATTCATTTTAAAAGTTTGTTCGAAGTAATGTCAACACCAGTATTCAGATACATATAATAATATTATATTGACATTTCTATTTATTTACATCCACGTAAATTGTGTTGAAATTCTGAGATGTCTTATCATCAATTTTTATCCTAAATAAACCACTAACCAAATTCTTCGTGCATTTTTATTTAAACAGTTGTTCATGATCGATAACTGCGCGGACGACTGGCGGATCGCGATGACCTGGCAGAGGATCTCGCAGATTTCGATCGAATTGTTAATCTGCGCGATCCACCCGATCCCTGGTGAATATTACTTTCTGTGGACGACCAAGCTGGCGAACAAGGGCGGCGATATTGGTTCGAAATGGGTGCCATACGATGTCACCCTGTCGCTGCCAATGTTCTTCAGACTCTACCTCATCTGCCGTGTGATGTTGCTGCACTCGAAACTCTTCACGGATGCCTCGTCACGTAGCATAGGAGCCTTGAATCGAATCAACTTCAACACTAGATTCGTCCTGAAAACCCTGATGACCATCTGCCCGGGGACAGTTTTGTTGGTATTCATGGTGTCACTATGGATCATTGCCTCTTGGACATTGCGACAGTGCGAGAGGTAAGGTACAAACATTATTTAATGCTCTCGATGTAACATATTAATATATTAACCCTAGAATTATGGACAAGATATTCAGCTATATTTATACATTCATTGTGGAATGTCATGAAGCTAGGAATAGTAAGAATATAACAAATCAAAATGATTAGACCGCCATTTTTAATAAAAATATTCGGAAACAATGACGCACATAATTGTGTAAATAAAGGTGTAAATATAGTGCAATATATGCTCGGTAATTCTAGTGTTAAGCGCGAAAGAAAGGTCCACGATACAGGATCCAATTATTCTTCCATCAATCCAATAAGTAGTAATTGTCTTAATAAAATCAGGAAGCACAGATTTTAGTGACTGCGAGATATAAATGTGTGATTCGGGAAGGGGTTACTGTGGGGGAGCAGGTAACATGGCAATAGAGAATTTACTACGCTCTGAGATTGCCGAACCAAGTATAATTAAATTCTCCCGTAAATAGCAGATTCTTCCAGGACGTTTTAGGGAATCGTGGTGGACATAGAAACGATCAATCTTACCTTCGTGCTATGAGACGTCGTTGCTCTCTTGCACGGCTAGCAAAGAATTCTCGAGGTCTTCTCTACTCTCTTTTTTCCTTGGTACCTCCCACCGGCTCAATAAAACCATCACATCGCTTTCTCCCTTTCTTTTTCTCGCTTTTTCTCTCTTTCTCTTTTATGGATCCTCTTATTCCACCTTCTCCATTTTAACTGAAATATTTATCATCTGCAAAATGTTTATTCTCTTCCGACCGGAATGTTGGGGTTGATACCCCTCGGCTATCATAGTTTGCCACCTAACTCATTATGTTCCACTGGATTACTTTCCTCTTACTTAAAAAACTCTAAATCATCCTCATGTTGAGTTATCAATTCGCTCAAAAAATGCTTTAGTATAACATAATTTGGGAATGTTTATTCTAATATAATTAAAATAAAAAGGGGTAGGTAAATATCAATATTAATTATTATCTATATCTGAATTCCGGTGTTCATATGACTTGGAATAAACGTTGAAAATTAATATTTTGTATTCAATCTTTGCCAAGAGGTCTCACACGATTTCAATTTAAAATAGGAATGTCTTTAGATATATTTTTGTGGCAATATACAATTAAATACAATTGTAATTCTTACTCGAAATTAGACTTAAAGTTACATTTAGTTTAATAAGATTACAAATTTTAAGAATCCTCCGGTATTCCTCGAATAGTCGCGTTTATTGAAATCTCTAAATGCCAACCCAGAAGAAATGGCGACATTCTTATTCCAAAGGAAATATCTTGAAATACCTTTCCTGGACATTATCGTATCGTGCGTTTTTTGTTCTCTTTAGACTCAGATACGAATGCGTTCCTTTTTATTTCCGGTTATCTTGCCTTCCTGATACCTCGGCCTTTTACTGAATGAGAATTTAGGCTGCGATCTCGAAACTAGGATACGAAACTAGGTAAGCTTTCGGGAAAAAGAAGGCCACGTGTGCTCTCCAGGGATTCAAGGATTCGAGGACCCAAAACCTTCCTATCTTTCCTTATTTCCGTTCCCGAAAGAGACACGGTGAATTCTCGGTCGACCGTTTTATCAGGACTCCTACAGGCGCTTCCAATTTTCCTGGGACACCTTGGATTCGGAAAGGAAATAATTAAGAGACCCAATCGAATCTCGTTATTTTTCTCGATCAAGATAGTTTCTTTCAAACTAAAATTAAAGCTCTGCTTTAGATTATTATCAAATAATTCAAATATTTTCTTTATCTTAATAATCGTGCTGAACTCAAGAACTTATACTGATTCACAATCTATATAAAACATTCCTTATACAGAATATCCTTAAATATTCATTAGATATTACTTATTATAAATTACAATTAAATATAAAATTCAGTTCTAATCCGAAGACATGGAAAGAAATAAGTGAATAAATTCAAATTAAATATTTTTAATATGTCAACAACCCCATCTTTTTCTTGTGTATCATTTATGGCATAAAGGACTTCCTCATAAGGGTCTTCCCTTCGAAGGATTTTTTAAATGTAATCGTCAAAAATCCAGTGATAACGAAATACTTTACTGCATGTCAGATAGCCTTTTGTGCTGAATTGATGAAAGTTATATTGGAAAATCAAACATTTTCCAACTGGAACGTACGAGGTTGATAATGCTCGTCGTAAAAGCTTGGTGGCTTAATGGGAGTACCTGATGTTTCAACGACTTCCTTTTAACGTGAAATCTTTTATGGTTCATCAAAAGTTCGAAGTGTAACATTTGATAGCGAATGACGAAGGAGGTTGTCCATCTGATCGTAAAGAAATCCACCGTTATTCGGCAAGATTTCTGTGAATTACATGCGATTCAATATTGTATGTATTATTTGTTGTTTTCGAAAATTCGACGGATAAATAATCGTGCATTGATGTCATTCAATATTAAAATAATATGCTACGGTTTTCGAACGAGATATTAGTTTTATAATAAATTATTTGATGAAACATGAATCATCGTGTAAAGATAATCGTCATTCTATATCCTCGATTTTTATTCTATCATTATGATAAACAAAATTAATAATATTTTCATTCATTTACATCCGTTGACTTTTCGAAGAATAGGCGAAGACAGAATTCAAGATATCATTGCAAATCGAAAAGCATTGTGCGAAAATGTGAACAGAAAATCTTGGCAAAGTTCGTGGCTATATTTCTGCGCTCTAAAGTGTCTAATAAAATATAAGATCTAGTAGTGTTGCTATTTTTCAAAAAGAAAATTGGATATGGTAAGAGAAGGGAGATACAAGTGTGCCAATACAGCTTGTCGTCGATAAATTTGTAACTTCGTTTCGCCTTTCGAAAAATGTGTCGGTAGTTTCTTGGTGGAACTAACGAGAGATCTTGTAGAACTTACGAGGAAACTTTTTCGTTTATCTGCACGAATCTGACGGATTATGTAATACGATTTAACTTCGATCTTGTCGAATATCTGTCGGGAGATCTTCATTTTAGTTGTCGGGCCAAGTATGAACATTTAGAACGATGCCAAAACACCAAGGAACATAACAAATAATCTAAAGCTCAATTTAGAATAAACATAATAAGAAAGTATAGAAGCTGGATAAAGCAAGATATTTATTAATCGGAAAACTACTTTTATCCACTTCTTTCGACCAGAAATCGTCCAAGAATATGTTTATACATCATTTACCATCGATTTGGGTCATTTAGAAGCGATTTTGGCGACTTTTAATTTTTGACCATTTTTGAAGGTGTACCCCTTTACATTTTTTCGACTTGGGTTCGACCCATTTTTGAGCAATAAAAATTTTTAAACCGCTTCTTTCGACCAGAAATCGTCCTAGAATATGTTTATATATCATTTACCATCGATTTGGGTCGTTTAGAAGCGATTTAGGCGACTTTTAATTTTTGAAGATTTTTGAAGGTATACCCCTTTACATTTTTTCGACTTGGGTTCGACCCATTTTTGAGCAATAAAAATTTTTAAACCGCTTCTTTCGACCAGAAATCGTCCTGGAATATGTTTATACATCATTTACCATCGATTTGGGTCATTTAGAAGCGATTTTGACGACTTTTAATTTTTGACAATTTTTGAAGGTATACCCCTTTACATTTTTTCGACTTGGGTTCGACCCCTTTTTTGACCAATAAAAATTTTTAAACCGCTTCTTTCGACCAGAAATCGTCCTAGAATATGTTTATACATCATTTACCATCGATTTGGGTCATTTAGAAGCGATTTTGACGACTTTTAATTTTTGACAATTTTTGAAGGTATACCCCTTTACATTTTTTCGACTTGGGTTCGACCCATTTTTGAGCAATAAAAATTTTTAAACCGCTTCTTTCGACCAGAAATCGTCCTAGAATATGTTTATACATCATTTACCATCGATTTGGGTCGTTTAGAAGCGATTTAGGCGACTTTTAATTTTTGAAGATTTTTGAAGGTATACCCCTTTACATTTTTTCGACTTGGGTTCGACCCATTTTTGAGCAATAAAAATTTTTAAACCGCTTCTTTCGACCAGAAATCGTCCTGGAATATGTTTATACATCATTTACCATCGATTTGGGTCGTTTAGAAGCGATTTTGACGACTTTTAACTTTTGACAATTTTTGAAGGTATACCCCTTTACATTTTTTCGACTTGGGTTCGACCCATTTTTGAGCAATAAAAATTTTTAAACCGCTTCTTTCGACCAGAAATCGTCCTTGAATATGTTTATATATCATTTACCATCGATTTGGGTCGTTTAGAAGCGATTTAGGCGACTTTTAATTTTTGAAGATTTTTGAAGGTATACCCCTTTACATTTTTTCGACTTGGGTTCGACCCATTTTTGAGCAATAAAAATTTTTAAACCGCTTCTTTCGACCAGAAATCGTCCTAGAATATGTTTATACATCATTTACCATCGATTTGGGTCGTTTAGAAGCGATTTAGGCGACTTTTAATTTTTGAAGATTTTTGAAGGTATACCCCTTTACATTTTTTCGACTTGGGTTCGACCCATTTTTGAGCAATAAAAATTTTTAAACCGCTTCTTTCGACCAGAAATCGTCCTGGAATATGTTTATACATCATTTACCATCGATTTGGGTCGTTTAGAAGCGATTTAGGCGACTTTTAATTTTTGAAGATTTTTGAAGGTATACCCCTTTACATTTTTTCGACTTGGGTTCGACCCATTTTTGAGCAATAAAAATTTTTAAACCGCTTCTTTCGACCAGAAATCGTCCTGGAATATGTTTATACATCATTTACCATCGATTTGGGTCGTTTAGAAGCGATTTAGGCGACTTTTAATTTTTGAAGATTTTTGAAGGTATACCCCTTTACATTTTTTCGACTTGGGTTCGACCCATTTTTGACCAATAAACATTTTTTAACCGCTTCTTTCGACCAGAAATCGTCCTGGAATATGTTTATACATCATTTACCATCGATTTGGGTCGTTTAGAAGCGATTTAGGCGACTTTTAATTTTTGAAGATTTTTGAAGGTATACCCCTTTACATTTTTTCGACTTGGGTTCGATCCATTTTTGACCAATAAACATTTTTTAACCGCTTCTTTCGACCCAAAATCGTCCAAGAATATGTTTATACATCATTTGCCATCGATTTGGGTCATTTAGAAGCGATTTTGGCGACTTTTCATTTTTAACCATTTTTGAAGGTATACCCCTTTACATTTATGCGATTTTAAGGTAATATTATGATAATGAGAGATGCTACAAGTACTGTGCTTTTCTTTCAGCTAATCTTGCTCGAATCTCTTATCTGTTCGCACAGATTTCACGACGAGGAGCACGCGAATCTGCTGAACGCAATGTGGCTGATTGCAATCACGTTTCTGAGCGTTGGTTTCGGTGACATCGTACCGAATACGTACTGCGGTCGAGGAATAGCAGTCTCCACTGGAATGATGGTGAGTCTAAATTCGAGATCTAACACGGGAAATTCCCACAAGATTCAGGATTTTCTTTGCGATCTGTGCGAAGGAGAAAATACGTTCTATCGCTTAGAAAACCCCGGTTATATGTTTAACAAGTTTCTCGAAGTGTTTGCCGTTGGTTTTTATTGGTCTACCGCGGAATCCGAATTTACAGCCCCTTGGAATCGGTATTACATCTGATTTATACATTTCTGGATAATACATTAGAGAAGAAAACATTTAAGGGGCCCTTTGTAAATTTTTAATAAATATCTCCATTCGGATCGAGCAATTTGGGATCCAGATCCAGACGAACATAACTTTACAATAAAACACTTAGTATTACATTAATATTGATAAGTACTAATATTAATCTTAAATTTATTTAACTACTAGTTCAAGCAGTGCGCAGTTTCCCAATGAATTTTTATTGTTGCTTAACATTTGCTTAATGCGAAATGGAACCCAGATTCTCATTATCTCTTGTTTGGAAGCCACGTGCAAATAAATATAGCAATCTCATTAAAATTTATTTACATTTAATTAATATATCAATCCATATGCCGCACGTGCGATATATTAATCCGTGTCCATTAATGCTCCATTATTAAAAGAAATAAAATAATATATTAAGTGGATTGTTATTTTTCATGTCTATTTAAGATGATTTTTTCCTTTAATATTATGACGTAGTAAAAGAATAGCTTATATCAATCGATATTAGAAAATTACATTTAATTTAGTTTGCTTAAGAATTCGTTATCTTTCACTTTCGAAATGCCAACATTCTACTTTCTTTTTATATTAAATTCATTACCTTTTATTTTCAAAATTCTAACATCCCACGTTTTCATTACATTCAATTCCAGTTTTTTCTTGTAATATTAAATCATTCAGATTTTCCTTCCAAACACAACGATTCAAACATGAAAACACACGCTTTAATAATCCTTTAGACAAACTCACCTCAAAGACTCTATTAAATAAACAAACTTTTCTTTCCAACATCCACTTGAAAACAGTACAAATCCACCTACGTAAAAATCCAGAATTTATCGAAGTACCTTGGTCAAATTTCCAGTAAAACTCACACTTTCGAATCGCCACGAACAGGTCATAAAAAGAATAATCCACGAAACGATTCGATAGCGCAGCACACGATGTTGCTTATTTTTTACTGTTATTACAATCTGAGCTGATACGAGAAAGAATAAAAGTGGCAGTTTCAATGGTGGACCCGGATGTCACGTGAACAGTTATAGCGATTCCGGTTACAGTACACTCGCCATGAGACCGATGGCAGAACGATAAACACCGCACGAGTCTGAAGTTTAATTTCGCCATTGGGAATACGTTGTGACTTAATTGCAATTGCAACCTCGACTCTCCACCCCTTCACCACCCCCTATTCCGCCTCACCCCGTTAATTCCTGGTTCTTAGATTCGAAACTACCTCCACGATGCATTAACCAATTTAGATGGAACCAATGTTCCAACCTAATTTCCCGTGAACTTCTACTCGACGAACATGGAGTTCGTTTACGTGTTCAATTTGTTGTAATCGTAACATGAAATTTGTCGGAACAGTAATGGTAATCGTAGCTTCGTCATTGTTTACTTTGGAAGATGGAATCAATGTTTATTGTTCCATCCGGTGTGTGTTGGTATTCAATTACGCATATTCAGTCGGTATGTGTTAGTGATTTAGTAATTACTAATAATTATCATTAATGTAATAGAGTAATGATTACTCTTTTAGAAAGAATAATAGAAGACTTAATGTATACGAACTGTTCTTTCTTAAACGTTAATTAATATGAAATTAATTTTCTAAATTTATTGTTTCTGCTGACTGCGATATTATAAACAATCAAAATACAAATTGGAGTTACGTCACATACGATAGTGAATTAAAGAATGAATAATTATTATGAATGACATTAAAGAATTATCAATTATTGGCAAACAAGTTCAAGAATGATCAGTTATTAGAAAAAATGAAGTATCAGTAATTATTAATAAGTGAACATACCAAATATTTTTCATCCAACTTAGGTTTCGCCTTTTATGATATATAGGAATATAATCTTCCAGTTTATTTATACAGCACCTTTTTAATAGATAATAAAGACAAATAGGTCATTTGTAGAAATAAATTTCCGGGTAAGATTTTATTTGATACAAATATTATTATAGCTGGTATCTTGTTTACCAGAAAGTACGGATGATATTTTATCAAATTATATAGCCATTTACGTAGCTGTTAAGCGTCTAATGAAATGTAAACTTCTTAAAGTTTGTACGTGCATGCTGGGATGATTTTAGGGCGCTGGATGCACGGCCTTATTGGTAGCAGTGGTTTCCAGGAAGCTCGAGCTCACCAGGGCGGAGAAACATGTTCATAACTTTATGATGGATACCCAATTAACGAAAAGGGTAAGAAACATTCTATCAATAAATTATTAATTACTATACAAGCATATTTTGGCGCAATAATAAACTTGCTTAACATTCGAACTACCGAAGCAGTCAAAATGAATTGTCTACCAATTTTAGTTAAATCGTTCGAATATACTGCGACGCATTGTTTGAGATTTGACATACTTTTATTTTCTGTATATAATGCAAATAATGAAGTTATTATTATTAATTAATTATTAATTAACTTAAATCCTTCAGCCACAATTAATATTTAAATAAATGTGGAGGAACAACCGAGTATATGTTCGGTAGTTCTAGCGTTAATATTCATATCTGACACACACACGAATATTAATTGCATGCAAATAATTCCATTCAAGTAGGACACAACGACGTGTATTTTAAATCCTTCCTTGTATATCATGAACCATGTATTTCATTTATTAACATCATATTCCCCGCCATATGAACAATTCTTCCTGCATTCAACCCCTATTGGAGTTTCATAGAACGATACATGAGATCATGTATTATTAAATTGTAATTAAAATCTGATATTTAATATTTGATTACTTTTAATCAGCTGACCACGAATTTATGATAAAACTCTGATTATCTGTTTATTTATATATTTTTCATCTGGTCATATTATCCTTTCCATTGATTCCACTTCAAAGGACTCGATCCTATATCACCTCTTCTATTAAACTCACCATCCGATTAAAAAGTCGAGTAACGTTTATGATATCATGATAAACTTATCAAGTACTTCTATTAATCACTATGGAATAATAATCTAATAATCACTATCGAACACGATGGAAATCTGCTTCGTGGAACTTTGTGGAAACGAGTGGGTCTCCTCAAAGAAGGGTATTACAATAATTAGATTCGAAGTCGTTTAATCGTGGATACCCGTGGGGTGCTTTAAAACCCCTTTCAAAGATGAAAACATTAATACCCTTAGCGACTGAGAGTGTTTTTCGCTTTCTCTGGGAGAAATCGTTCGACATTGACTGACATTTATTCCTAGCTCAGGTCGTATTTCTGAACCGATATTCCGAACCCTGCCACTACCAAGTCCGGCTAATGTGTCATTGTCATTTTTAACCTTTCTCGTGGTTGGTGTCAAGATCGATCGATCGACACCACTAACATATACCACGAAATTACATCTTATAATTGCGAGTGCCAGTGATTTGGTGGCAGACACGATTTCTTACTTTCTTACTGCGATAGATTTTAATGAACATTTTAACGTCGACTTTATTACTTTCAACCAGACGAATATAACTTTACGGCAAACTCTTGGCATTAATAAACTTACAGTATTATTAACATTAGAACTAACATTTATATTTATTTGTATATAAATTATTGCTGAAGAGTGTAATTTAATTAACGGCTTCAATTATGCGCGTTGTGTACGTAAAATAAAGGTATATGACATCTTGAACAATCAGCCATTGTATTATATATTTGAATAATTCTAACAAGAATTAGAGATAAGTCATTTTTACTGCTTCGGTAGTTCCAGTCTTAAATATGTACTTTTAATATTATTCTTAAATTTATTAAACTATATCTTAAATATGATTTTCTTATGTTTAAGATATTGTATGTCTCTTAGAAAATATTAGTGATATATTTATTTAATATTAAACGTAATTTCTCAATTTCCGGACATTTTCGGATCTTTAAGACATCAACAAGAAACTTCTAACCTTCCCGAAGCTTATGTTTTAATATTGCATTATAATGGCAGAATATGTCACGATACGAATCAGTAATAATTAATACTACGTTCGCGTCTCTTTTAAGAGGCTGGGTTGATAAAGTATTTAGTTCGTGAATAAGCAAGCTGTTCCGCAAGGAAAGATTTGGCAAATTTTCATTTGGAATCGTTCGAGGTAAAGTATGATTTGTCGTGCGGCTATTAATTATTCAAGATTCACATTTCCATCTAGAAACGGTATGCGAACGACAGAAGTCTCGTCTACATCTGGATCGAAGGCTTTAGCTGTAGCCACTGAAATAATTATTAGCTGACGATATTTATAAACCTTGCAAATACCAAAGAGTTGTGCCATAGTTATGCGTGTTGCACAATCCACGGATTTCGCAATGTTGTTCCTCATGCAACTTTGATGCATCTTCAATTTTCACTTCCAAATGTTGGCCACTTAATCACGTGGATTTTAACGAATTATTACGAGCTATAATTCTGAACGAAAACTGACAAATTATTCCACGAAACAGCACCATTTAAACTTAATATTTTATGATAGAAGTTGATGCAAAATAAAGTGATTAATTTGACTTGAATTTATGTATTTAAATCGTACTCTAATCAAAGTAGCAGGATTTAAAAAGAAGTATTACATGGAAGTTCGATTAACAATGCTGATTGTAATTGACTCGGAAATCAATTTAAACTTGCATGCAAACATTTCAACAAATTGCCAGTTTTTCAATTTGAAATTCAACAAATACCAACGAAACGGATCGTTTCCATTTTACGAAACCTAATACTTTAGTTTCCACATCGCACATTTTTATTTTATTCCCGTATCGCCGGAAATGTAATCCTGAAACATACTCCACCTGTTTACAGTTGGTAGAACGATACAATGTTTCGTCAACACCGAAACGAGAAACCAAATGTTTTGTGTATCGAATGCAGGACTGTTATCACAGTAACGAGTGGAAATTTCTGTGTTGCAGTTAAAAAACGCAGCCGCCAACGTGTTGCGGGAAACGTGGCTGATCTACAAACACACTCGCCTAGTAAAACGTGTCAATCCGGGACGTGTTCGTACGCACCAAAGAAAATTTCTATTGGCTATATACGCGTAAGTCAACAATTACCCCTGATAACACGTTCGCTACCACGGTTTGCTACCAAAACTGCCACTACTACCCTGCTACTTTTCTAGCAGTAGTTTTACACGATATATCGTACATGTTCATTTATACACATATGAAATATACTAAATAAGCCAAATAAAACGTTTTATATAATTGTCGCATATATGTGACGTTCGACGTTCGAAACAAGCCGGCATGTCATACATATGTTGCACCTAGTAGCGAACGTGTTAAGGTATTTAATCGCAAAATCTATCGAATTCCCATTTAAATCCCTTTGAATATCAACTTTCAGACTGAGGAAAGTCAAAATGGATCAGCGAAAATTAATGGACAATGCCAATACCATAACGGACATGGCTAAGGTACAGATCTACCGCATAACGAAAGCTTCGATTAAATTTCACTGTCAAACATATGAATCAGATTAGTGGCCTGTCATTATTCGTACCATAGCTCTTGAACCACCCATTGTTCTTTCTGTCAGCTGTCGATCAGTTGTCTTAAGCGCGCGGAATAATTCCTTTTGTTTTTATTCGTTGTTCTATATCGTGTTAATATAAACCTTGTTTTACGGTTGACTGTACACTCGGTTTAATATTTCCAATTAAAACGGGATGGATATTCGGGAAGATAATATTTTATTTACACAAAACAGGTATGAATAATTTGTATCGGCGCATTCAATGGTAGCGATTTATTTATCAAACACAAAGCACAGAGATTATGAATACTTTATGGTAGTTGAAATTTGCATGAGATAAATCGAAATTTCATTTGATGGGCATTCATGTTGTACCGCAATTGTTCCATGCAAAACAATGACGTTTCCATCCTCTGATAGACGCAGAACACAGTCTACGAGATCGTCTCTGACATGAGTACGCGTCAGGACGCCCTCGAGGAACGATTGGTAGGCCTGGAGGATCGGTTAATCGGTTTAGAGGAGAAGCTAACCAATCTCCAAGGCCAACTGGAGGTCCTACCAGAAGAACTAACCAGGTGCCTAGCTCAACATGCCGAGCGCATGGAACAAAGACGTAACTTCCTTCACCCGGATACCGCGGTGGCGATGGCATCTTCCGGTGGTGCCGGTGGCATATCCACTGGTAACAACTTATCGATGGGTATCTCTGGAAGTAATGTGTCTGCGCATCATCCCATGGCCAGCCTCTCGAATTCACCTCTTCTGCCTCATTCGAGAAGCGTACCAAGTGCTCCTAGTACGATGTCCCTTCATCCTTGGCCAGTTAGTCCGGTCCTACCACCAGTCTCGAGCCGTACGCCTCATCTGGTACCGGAAACCGGAAGACACCATAGTCAGGCACATTCCACGGTGGCCACAACGACCACCTCACAGTCGGCCACCAGGCTCACCTCACAAGCTGGAATGGGTGGTTTAGGCAACAGCCAAGGCTCCGATACCTCTGCACACAGCTGAGTCACGTCTCTGCAGCCGCAGCATTCGTATTAAGGGACCCTAAGACGTTTTTAAGGCCCTTTATAGCGCGCACGTATCTCCGAGTCTCTCCTCTATCATCGTCTTGCACGATAATTCGATTTAGAGTAGTTCCTTGGCCAAGTTCCTGATGAGGTCTCATAGGCTTCGTCGAGTATCGATGATTCGGTTCGTTGATTTAGAAGTTCGCTGATGATGTGAGGATGACCAGATGTGTCTAGTCTTGTTGCTGGTGTTTTCTTTCTCGAGGAAGTTTTTATATGTTGTTTTTTGTTATATTGTCGTACGAGGCAGACACCAGTCTATCTGGAATTATGGTGTAAATAAAACCATGTTACTGTAATCGGGATTTTTCGAGGTCTTGGAGTGATGTTAATTTGCATTGTTGGTTGACAGCATTTCAATTTCTATCAGTTTTCTGGTTCATTATATATTTCTTTATAAAGAACCAAGTTTTTGGAAGAAAGCAGAAGTGATGTAATGCCAGGGTAATGAAGGGTTTATCTTATGTGTCCTAATTTGATTTGTTTTCTTATTGATTTATTCTAGGAACAGGATAAAGAGATGACATACCAAGTCTGCGTAAGTACGTAAAATGAAAATTGGAGAGTGGTATTTATAAAAAAAAAATTATCGATCTACTTTAGAGTCACGGGGTTGTAGAAATCCTTTCATTACCAAAGAGATTAGAGGATTTCACTTCATCACTGATAATTAGGATAAAACGAAATTTGCCTGCATGTAATTAAATCTTGTTGCCTACTTTTATAGTGTCGCGAGGAAGACATAATTATTATAATAAAGCCGAAGTCGAGAAGTAGTTAAAGAAACAAAGAAAAACAACGGGTCCAATCCCCTTCCCGATTGATGCATCTACCCGTGAAAACGATAAAAAACAAGGAGAAAAAGTTAGTAATCCGTCAAACCAAACGGTTCCATCGAATAATCGATTTCTCTCGTAATCTATGAAACGTGCGAACGAAAGCCGTTGAGGGACTCTCAGATACGAGCGTCTTCTTCCATTCGCTGCGAGCTGCTCCCCTCCCCAACTTGCGTGCCTGAAAACTTTTTTCTTAATATTTAAATATATATTCGACACACGAATTCCATCTTGTCTCTGTATACCTCGTGGAGAACAAAATAAGCGCGGACAGGCACAACGTGTGAAGGAAGCACGAGAAGAATCATTGGATGAAAACAAAAAAGAAATATCTCCCCTCACGAGGAAATCGGGGGTGGCTCTTAAGGTGCACGGTGGAGTTTCCTGTTTTAGATTACAAAACTTGAAAGCTTTAGATAATAAGTCCGTAGTTTATCCGAGATTACTTTAGAGTCGACTTGTGTCTAAATGTCGGGAAATTCAAGGTCGCCTTTACAATTTCGGTTCGCTCGTTAATCGCATTGTGAGGAATGAACGAGGTGCGAAGTAGAGTAGAATATTTTACGACGTACTTTATATAAGACGTAATCGAAACTTCCGTGAGCTGATCTTAGCGAATTAATGCACTTTAATTAAGAATTTAAGTTATTCTAGTCACACAACGCGAAAGAACATTCCTAGTCACGTTTCTCTGAAGACGATACCAAGTGGAAGGCTTTGATTGCCTGATTATAGATTCTTAATTTGTGAAACCTGCCCTGAAATCTTTGCCATTAACAAGATAACAATAATTCATAAACCACTCACATAAGCTACCGGAACAACCACCAAGAACACTTTACATTGATTACTACTACATCTCTCGACTACAAATATACATATTTCTTCACTTTATTACTTTCAATACAGCGATCGTGTGTATCATCCCCTAAATTCTTCTTCAAAAATAAAAGCAGGTAGTAATCTGCGACTAATGTAATTCGCGAATTTTCGTTGCCTACTAAAACGAAGTCCATATTTCTACGTTTCTTCGATTCCAGTTTCCACCGGTTCTAAAAAAGGGAGACTTAACTGAAATTAATTCTTAACGGAGAAAGACGCCATGTTTCTAATCCATTTAAGTAAACCGTAGCTAGAGTACCGAAGAGACATTAATTACATAACCAAAAGTCGATTGCCAGAAATATATTCCCTGCCGTTGAATCTCGATGGGTGAACTTTAAGGGCCACCATGAGACATGGAATAGAAAGGGATGTTTTATGCATCGAGGTTGGTAGTGGGGGATGAATGCAAAGTGATCTTATCCGTTTTAACGTCCGTAGGTTACATAGGATATTATATTCTTAGTATATACAATGTATGTACATCGCGCACGGGTACAAACTGGTTAGGTTTCCACTGAAAGGGGGAGATTTTTTATAAACGGTCTACGCACGCCGGTTTATTATGTAAACAAAGGGAAGATTAATTACACGAAGTCATTGCCACCGGGTTAGGCTTTAATTGAACGACATACGACTAGGACAAAATCGGAAGACCATTTCAATAATACAAAATTCGCCAAACCATCGTTTTTTTCATTCAGAATTCAAAACCAACCCTCTCGCGTGTTTGTTAATTCTCGCGAATCGTAACACGGGATAAACGTATTACGCTTTTCATTGGAATCGATACCCTATCGAAACGAAATACGTGTATTATGTTAATCCGTGCTGACGTGATTACTGAAATTAATTTCGTTAATTGATTTTATCGTTCATAATCGACTACGTTGTATGGCAAGGTTAATACGTTGATTGCATTCATAAGATTAATTGCGTCGCACAATAACGTGATCAGTTTTCGTTTTCGTACGTGCTAAACGAGGGTGATGTTTAGTTTTACGAATGTATTAAAGTATACAACTCGACGAATATTTAGAGTACGTGGTCTTCAAATAATAAATTGATAATTGTTGTATACTATATTACAAAATATTCGAAACTTAAACAAATTCATTAATTTCCTTCGAATTATTACATCTTTAAGTCAGCCATCAAGTCATGTATTATTTATATTATATTAATACAAATTATTTTGATTCATTAGATATTATCATTTCATATAATTAATGTTTGTTGTTAATTCTACCGAAACATGCACAGTAACATGTTGATTTATTCCTTTCAATATATTGTTTATCCCAAAGATGTTCAGAATCCAAAAGCGCCGAGAATAATAGTGAGAGCATAGCCGCGTGATCGACACACAAAATCGAGATTCTTGGATGCAGAATCCACCGGAAATTCCGGATTCTAATGAGATTCGTCAAGATCCAGTGATACGAAGATATGTAAAATACAATTTCAACGTAAAATACCAATGTTAAGGATACAAGAAACAAGGAATATTCTACCCTCAAAAATAATCGAGGCATTCGTTTCCGCATAAAAGAGTGAAAATGTTGGGACCTGGTTTGTCTTGTCCGTCATTATTTCATTTTTGAAAGCGTAGTTTCGCGACTACTTCGAAACGCGAAACGGGACCAAACAAAAACACACACAATCCTTAAAAGTTTCTTGTTCTTCTCTATTCTTCTATGACTTTCACTCCCTCGTCCTTCCGTTTCCTTCTAGGTGTCTCGTTAACGAATCTAGCTTCCTTATGCCTTGTTTTTTATCCCTTTCTATAACCTCTTCAACTATTATTCTTATCTAACCTCTATAACTATGTTTGTCTTTTGATTTTTTACTCCTTTTCTTCTATCTTTCTCTCTTCTTCTCTCTCGCGGCTCAACTGGACACGACATCTCCACGATATTTTTATATAGATTTCTTAAAAGTGCATTATAGTGCCAGGAAGACCACGCCAAGTAACACACAGTCTCAATATTGGAACATTAAGCGATAGAGACCGATTCTATAACTATTATAATATATAAAGTAAAAGGAGCTAAAGATATTCATCGAAATCCTTCGACCGGCCGGCGCATTATCATGAGAGACAAGTCGCGACGGTTTCGTAAGGTGATAAGAGATTAGGATGATTTTCTTCTTTTAATGACATTGAAGCGCGTCAGTGATATCGAAATTCCTTCAATATTTTAATAATACCATAATATAATATTTCAATGCTTTAATATTTAAATATTCCAATAATTCAATATTTCAGTATTTAAACATTTTTGTACTTTAATTTGTGAAGAATATTCTAATGTCCAAGTATTTTAATTCGTGGAAAATAAAGTCAAAACGGTTTTGTAAAATGATAAGAAATCAGATTGATTTTTTAGTTTACGGATCTTACAATTCTTTTAACTAGATTTTCATTTTATGGAATTATATCTTCATTAAATTAACGTAAATATAAATATATAACGCATGAACATGATTATATGTTCATGAGTTATATTTAAATATAATTATAACACAAGAATTCTGATCGGAAATGATAATGAAATATTGAATTATAATTGGAATTAATATTGATCCCGAAAATGACATCAAATATCATTATTTCGTTATTTCAATGATCTTATTATATCTGTTAATAAGGTTTGATACAGGTAATAGATAATTTCCTTGAATAATAATTAACCCTGTAATCAGAATCGCGCAACACGAATGATTAAAAGTCAACAGATTAATCATTCACTACAAACATCACTGACGCTATTCAATGATTAGTAACAAAACACAATAAACGATAATAAAAATGTATACCGAGGGTACATAGAAAAGAAACGAGCGAGGAGGTTTAATAAATCTCGTATTACATTAGCGATTAGTTGAAAACCTCATTACGGTAATTTCCAGGAAAAGAATTCCCTTAGATTTCGAGGCAAACTAGTGGAAAAACCTTTCCGTCGGCTTATTGAAAAGCGAGATACACAGAACACACCAATCCCGGAAACCCGACGAAACCTAATCCTCGGAGAAGCGATCATTGTCAAAGGATAATTAAGGATAGAACCTGAATTAACGATCCGTATAAAACGACCATTGAAATTGGCTGATCGACGAGCCCTCAATATATTCGTACATGCAATGATACCTATACAACACGATACATACATGTACTGTACATACACATATATTGGGAGATTGGTTCATACGTTTATATCCGTGTATATGTATATACTATATTGTGTAATATACGCGATATTATGGTATATAGTGTATATATATATTTGAAGAAAGAAGTATATTATGGCCTTTGTTCGAATGGAGTTTATACCTACACTGCTGTATTATAATGGCGTACTTACTATAGCATAGTACGAGATGTACCACGTTATGTATTATATACTGTATTATACTATGCTATAGTCGAGCATATTTTCTTTTACAATTGATAATAAGGTATACTGTATAATACTATGTACTCTTTCTTATATAATGGTATAGTGTATATATAAATACGATCACGCCTACGTGTCACGGCCTTAGAAATCGTTCTGTGCCACGAGTCGTCAGTATTGTCGGTCATGAGGATGCGTCGTGAATCTTCGATTAAAATCATGCATTTCTGCGAAACGATCAACCCGAGATCTGAAACCTGTAACTCGATCGCGATATCGAACGGTGATACGATACAAGGGAAGGGTAGAACACGGTGAAAATTGTAGGCTGCAGGAGACTACCTTTGTACATAGCGTAGAGAAGACACAAGGTTTCCACGTTGATCCTTATAAACTTTCTTTCTACCTTACTTGTAATTAATTAGCGCGATTCCAACGGTGATTTATGGCGCTGGAAAACCAACCGGGAGAATGTAAGGAGTTACTTATGGCCGGATATGCGCGCGTTCGATGGTGCGCGCCGGAAGTGGAGGAACCGGTACGAAGAAAAGAGTATAAGGTTAGGTTGCATTGAATCGTGGAATGGAGATTGAAATATTAACGAAGGAAATATATATATATGGAAATAAGAGAAACGAAATGGTGATCGTCATTCTGAACAAGCGGTTAGTTAATGATAATTAAGAGAGATGAATTGGAATAAATAAAAAGATTACTAATTAACACGAGGAATTTAACGCGAGAGATGCCGTTCTCGAGCGATTTATACGAGCATTGCGGTTATTACTACGTATTAATCATTTATTATTGTTGTTATTATTACGAATTATTATTATTAATAACGTGTAGCCATTTGAACGGTTTTAACTCTCAGACACTTTATTAAGGTCTTTACCAATATTACCTAGCGGGCTGTCGCCGTCTAAATGTTACGTAAAATGACCAAAATTAACTAAGTAATGTATTACCTATTAATCTATAGGGTGACCTAGATATCACGAATTAAGGGGAATTACCTTTTTTAATGAAAAAGCTCTCTCTCTCCCTCCCACCTCTCTTTCTCTATTCTTTGTCATTGAAAGAAGACACACAAGAAGCAGCGCAAAAAATTCTATCAATGTTATCGTACATAATTGTTCCGAAGTTCCAGATACAATTCGGTACTAGAAATCACTGAGTCATCCAGATTCCAATATATTGATATTTAAACATTCTAATATTCTAATATTACAATATTCTGATATTTAAATATCCCGACGTTTCAATATTCTAATATTTTAATACCCCATCGTAAAACTATTTGATATCTTTCAGATATGAAACAGTTTCCAACTATCAATTTAATTCCGTTCATATGACAAAAAAGCAAATGTCAATACGACAAGCGAGCACTATCGTTATTATTTTTCAAGAGGTGGAAAAAATGTCCAATGTAACAGGACAAAATCAAAAGCATAGGATTTCTTCAGTGGATTCTATTTCGACAGCGTTTATATTCAGAGGGACAAATATAGTATAACAAGAGCTGTGTTTATTAGACAGTGTCATTGTCCCCTGTTCGGTGGACCGTGCAAAATAACTTGAATTCAATACAACTCAATGGCAATATGGTATTTTAATTAACAATTGACCAGCGGCTCGAATTTCTCTGGATTTGTCTGATCGGAAATGTATGAATCCACTGAAGAGAATGCAACTGGCATTATATTGCAGAGTTGATTATGTAAGTCCGTAAACTCCTGTTATAGACATTTACAAGTATCAGAAACATTCGGAGAAAATGCTGAACAGAGTTTACCTCGGAGTATTTAATTCGTAGAAAATACTTGCGTGTTTAAGTATTTTAATCCATGAAAGAATTATTATCCTGGAAATATTTGAATATTTGGAGAATATTTTAGTGCTTAAATCTTTTAATCCATGAAAGATATATTATTCTTAAAATATTTAAATGCTTTAGTATTTTCATATTCCAATGTTTAAATATTTTTATATTTTGATACTGTAATATCCCTATATTTTAATATTTTAATTCTTGGAAAATATTTCAATATTGTAATATATTAATACTGTAATTCTTGAAAGATATTTGAATATCTACATTCTTTAATCCGTGAACAATATTTTAACGTTTCAATATTTCCGTATTGTAGTATTTGAATATTTTATTTCTTGGAAGATATTTTAATCTCAAATACTTTAATTCGTGGAAGATACTGTAATGTTTCAGTATTTCAATTTCTGAAGGATTATTTCGATATTTCAATTCATCAATAATAATGCTTAAATAATAACACAATCATCTTTGCGTCAGATGCAATTCGAATTCCTCATGAATTAGTAGAAATCCTACTCTCAATACTATTCAAATAATATTATTATAGAAACCATAATCTTATCACCATCTTACATCGCCAATCTTAAGACGATACATAGGCAGGTTGTTTAAAATATTTCATTTAGTGATAAACGAAGGTTGCAAAACCATAAAAAGGCATACTCTTCTACTGATAATTTTTAACGAATTCGTCAGTTGACGAGTGAATATAAATAGGCGATTTTTATTACGTTGGCAACGTAGATAGGAGAATTTTTATGGCACACTGTATTAAAGGGAACTATTTACTCCAGTTAAGAAATATTGTGAAATAATTTAGTGGCACGGTCATCTGTCAATCGGATAAACGTATATCTGTTAATCTTGAAAGACGCTTGAAACGATCTCGAGTTGCTTATAAATTATTTCAACCGGATATCTTTCGAAATACGAAGCTGGATATTCAATTGCAACGAGATATGTTTAAATATTGAATTCGTGGAAAATATCTTAATACTTCAATATTGTGATATCTCAGTCTTTCAATATTCCGGTATTCCAATATTTTACTATTTTAGAATTTTAATATTTCAGTTATTTTCAATCGCGGAAGATATGTCTCCGCAGAATATTTGCAAACTAAGTAGTATAATATTGTTAATCTTTTAACAAAGAAAAACACATTAAACAGATAAATTTGTAACATATGGCTCATAAAAAAAATACTACACCCTATTTCTAAGATAACTTAACAAATACTTTTAATTTAACATTACATAATACAAAAAATACTTGGAAAGAAGCTTGCTAAACCACGTAACTCAACAGTCTCGTAAAACCAGATTACCAATTTAAATTTAGGTCAAATTTCGTTGAACAATGAAATCCAAAAACTAGTACAAGATGTTCCTCGAGAAGAATTTCCTATTGTTTAAAGTATCTTGTTTTAATGACGCTATTTTTATCCAGCTTCGCGAAGGTATCTCACAGAAACAATAGGTTCGCAGTTGTGAATCGAGATAATAAGAAACGTAAAAATACAAGTACAAGATACTGCCTGACGACCTTGGAATGTTAAAACTGTATTACCCGAAATCCTTTTTTTACATGTACGAAAAGTATGCAATCCTTTCATCGAGATGTGAGTGGAAGACGTTAAGTATGCGAGTGAAAGAAGGCTGTATGCGAAGACACACTTGGAGACATTAACGAATGGATAAGAAAGTCCCTGAAAGTGGAATCTGTCGTTTAATCAGACATTAGAATAAAACACAGTTAGCTATATTTAAGTTGAAATAATCTCAACTTAAATATAGTTGAATTAATTTACTGTGAATTGAAAGTAGGTTAATTAATTTACTGAAAATGAAAATTAGTTACTGCAATTCGACCTTATCAAATTAAGATAAAATGAAATTCTGAAATTATTTATTGAGCTACCTAATTCACGTGATTCAGGTGTTTATTTCACAATGTGATTCTATGTCTGATGACAGATAAATATGTCCATGAAATGTTTCCAAGTGTGTAATGAGTGTAACGTGTCGTTTACCCCTTCGACTGCAAATTTTATACCACCAAACATTGTTAAACTAACAATAAACCCTCTCAAACAATTCACCAGAATAACATGCACCAAACAAATTATTATTATACATTTCTCATCATTATAATTCTGCAACAGGATGTTTCATTTTCCCATTTGCACCCCTCATTTAATAAATCCAGAGAAATACTTCTAATATGCACCACAAGCTCTCTTTTCAACTATCAATGATATCATGCCTCTTTTTAAATCATAATTCATTATCAGTGCGGTTGCAGGATTAATTATCTCAATATAAATTCAGATAAATTAATAATCTCAATATAAATTCAGATAAATTAATAATCTCAATATAAATTAAGAATTGATTCAATATCATTATCTCAATTTATATTCAAATAATTATTAACACATTCGTTGCGTCTCGAAAATGAAATACCTTCGCCAGGAGCATTTTACATTTTTTTTATTGATTTAGTATAGTCGGTGATTTTAAAGCTAATTACGATGTACTTAATCGAAAACTATGCTCAAAGCAATCTTTTGGTGCCAAATGACGTCACGCGTACCATAGTAACGTGAATAATTTCGCCAAACGGCATCTTTCGCAATGAATGTGTTAATTACTTAATATTTATTAACTCTTATCGTACAATATAAGTTTCCCGGGTACCGTCATAAAATACCTTCAAAAATATTCGGTTTTCGAGGTATCTATTAGTTGTTACATGACATTGTACAATTACATTTATTGAAATTGTATTCAAAATGGAAAGCCGATATATCAGCTCAAGGTACTGGGTTGGCAAGAAAGTAATTTCGGTTTTGTAGCGTGAAATAAAACTCAATTTCTTTTAAACAAAGAATGAACTTTAATCAAGCACATGTTTTCCATTTTGTAAACTAAAAGCTACATCTATTAAATATCAAAAGGAAAAAAATCATAACACTAACAGAAGTCCTTTCCAACAAACATAACGCTATATATTTGTGAAAACCGAAATTACTTTCTTGCCAACCCAATATTTCTCGGAAAACCGACAAACCCGAAATATCGGCTCTAAGGTACTAAAACTAACCCTTTGCACTCGGAGGCGACTCTCAGTCTCCACTCAGTTTACCGCGACAACTCAAACGTCGATTACGAGGCGACATTAAAATGTACTCCACTTATCGGTGATTTAAAATTCAATAACAACAAAATAAGTGCAATAATTCTTAATGCCGTCCCTCAGTCGCCACTCGAATTACAACCCGAAACTGGTAACTGAGAGACACCTTTCAAGGGCAAAAGGGTTAATTATCTCACACAGTTAACTCGAAAGAGATGTATCAGTTTGTTTCAATAGCGCCGTATACCGGATCTGGCTCAATCGATCCGACATCACAGACATTTTATCAAACAACATACTCCTCTCGATCGCTCCTATGTTTATCATCTACGGGATCAAATTAAGTCGCATAATTGAGTCTTGCTAACGAAAGAAAACACTCGAGGCATTTTGATAAACCTTGAGAGCTCAAATTCAAAAGGTTCCGTCGTTAACAAGCTCATTCGAAGAGCGGGAAGCTGCATCTTCTGTGTATCCTTTCAATGAATCTGCCCATCTCGAGAGATGTAGCTTGTTTAGAAAGAGATGTTGTGCACACAGGGTGACGTGTTACTTCGCATTATCACTGTCGATGAATGATTATGCTGCTCTGATACGAAGGAAAACATTGGCGTCATATAAATAAAGCTCTTTTTTTTATTAATAATAATACTTTGGTTCGCATGATTTCGTTATGCGTGGACTCTATGAATGAATATAATTATGTGAGTAATGTGTACCTGACTTAAATACTTCTATTTATTGTATAAGGTCTATGAAATTCATTTCGATGGTTTATATTCTGATTGATAAATATTCGGAATATGGGAGAGTTATGATATATATTGGGTTGGCCAAAGAGTTCGTACAGTTTTTTAACACTAGAATTACCAAAGGACTCGAAATGACTTGTCCGCTAGTTTGAAATACATTATTCGATTGTACCACGGCGCATTGTTTGAGATTTTGTGTACTTTTATTTTATGTACATAACGCGAATAATTGAATCCATTAATTAACTGAAATCCTCGAGCTATAATTTATATATTAATAAATGTGTAAGGTTAACTGAGTTTATGTTTGGTAATTCTAGGGTTTTTTAGATAGAAAGCAACTTTTATTCAAGTTTTTCAATCTTCTCGGATTTCTTTATTTGATAATATAATTATAATAATTCTATAATAATTCCGGGTTCATTAAAATCACTTATGTAAACCGCACGAACTTTCTGGCCAACGCAATACTTTGACTTCAGAATTTAGTTTGATTATAATTTTCCCATATTAATAGTAGACTTAAAAGTATTATATTATAATATTGAAAGATATGTTAGTCAAAAAATGATTGTTAACTAAGATGATAGTTTATAATGCGCATAAAATCCATAGAGTTACTTAACGAAATTGATTTTGATAAGGAACTGAGGTTGACGTATGTCTTCTTATCAGAGCTATATGGAAAACACGTAATGCTGTTCAAGAACAATACAATTGTACTATTAAAACCTACGAGGGTAGGTTAGCGAGATAAGCGAGATCGATTAAACTAAAAAAAAGGCATCTCTGTACCATAAGCTTGGAGGATGTAAAGACGCAGATTTATGTCGAAAAGTTCTATTTAACGTAAACGATAACGTTCATTCGTAGATTAAAATACTCCTCGTACGAATGCAGGAGACTTATGTAAACGGAGGAAAGATTGACATTTAATTTTATCACTGGCCATATTTCCGTGCCAATTCCTCCGAAGAATTCCGCGATAGAAAAATGCCGCATAAGAAAGTACGAAAATTCTGGGACGAAATTATAATGCAATTAAGGAACTTTACATCGGTATTATTATGAACGAATTTTAGAACGGTGGAACTGAATGGTATCGTTTGCGACGTTTAATCTAAAGCAACAATTCCCACGCAACGAATCTTGAAAGTAGTCAATATCTAATCAATTCCGCAGATACCGTAGCGGTAGACAATTAAACGGAAGCGGAAGAATAAAAGGGGTATACTAAACTAGATTAATGGCGGAGGAACGTGAGATTTGTATGCGGGAATGACACGCGGAATGATAGAAATCTTCCATATAGATTCGAGTCATTGCGAAGCATTTGATTGTAATTAAAATGAGAATGTGAATTATCCGAAACATACAAGGGGCGATTATGTGAGGTGTATATATACATATTATTATATATTAATATAGCGGACGATGAGAAAATGTAGCACATATTTTTAAAGAAAAATAATTACCATGTTGAGAAAAAAAAACACTTTGGGCGAACACGTGGTGCTTGTTAATGGCACTAACAATAAGACGAATCGACGATTAATTTCAATCCTGTTATATAAAATAGGCGAAGTTAAATATCATGACGTCGGAGTACCACTTGGTAATATTAATGTACCGTGGTTTTCGTGAGACGCTGCTAAAAACTGATCTTCGTATCGTTATCAAAGAAGATGGATATATAAACTCAAAATGTCTATGAACCAACGCATTTTCATGCCGAGAAACAAATAAATTTGCAAGTCGGAAACGAATATCTTTTTGTCTAATTTACCCTTCGAATTCCAAGCGAACCGCTGCTTACAAATAGTATCTCCATTAATCTTAACCCTTTTGGTACCTTAGAGCTTAGAAAATGAAAGATTCGATTACTGAATTTCAATCAGTCTTTTATATTATTCTGGGACGATCGAAAATATTTGTATCTGATATAAGATTGTTCAAAAAAAGCTTTAATAAAATTCGCAACAAGGTTAAGAGTTATGCTACTTCATTATTATTAATTTATTAATCTCAAGTTCGAAATTCAATCGTATATTACGATTACAGTTAATAAAAAAAAATTGCATAACCTCCCCCGTTCTAAAGTCGGGGACGTCGGTACCCCAACTGTGGATATGCAGCCATGTTTTATTACCTATATGCCCTTTAAACTGCGGCGCTTGCCGCCTAATTACTGACCTACCCCAACACTATACCACTCCCCGCTCCATCCCTGACCGTCAGTCGGGGTCAAGACGTCCCCGAGTTCGGAACGGGGGGGTTGTCGCAAATTTTTTTGTATTAACTATACATCGTAATATATGATTGAATTTCGAACTTGAGATTAATAAATTAATAACAATGGAGTAGCATAGCTCTTTACTTTGTTATTCCCACTGCAGACAATTATATCGCGAACTATACGCGATTTAAAATTAAAGCTCTCTTTAAACCATTTTATACTAGATAACAAAATTATCGATAAACTCACTAGCAACAGAATAATCTAAGCTGATCACGCTTTGTCATTCGCCCTGTATATATGATATGAAGATTTATATATCATTAACAAATTGTTTGTTCATCTGTACAATATTTGTAATTAAAGTACTCTGATATTCCGCTTTGTAAGATGGGGTTCGCTTGCGTTCTAGATATTAGAAAGGTTTCAAGAAAAGCTTGTCTTTGATTGTTCCTCATTATTTATTTCTACTGCCGTATTAATAATCCTGTTTTTGACCATTGAAACGTATATAATACGTTGTTTTCATTTAATATATATATATACATAGTAAATACAACACGGTTATTCACACAATTATGACGCCCGTGAAATTCCTCTCGTAACTCGGTTTTAATACAAACATTTAATGTTCACGTAACTTCGAGATTTTCTTATGGAGATCAATATAGAAATCGATATAAATATTCGAACCAGCTTCGAACGTTATAAAGATTTGCACATGGAATTATGGACAGACGAGTTAGGTTAAAAGTTACTGCGAGATACAAAGCGGAAGATGAATCTCAGTTTCTTTATTTGCTTATCAGATATTTTCAACTGGAGCAGTAACGTTGCTTCCAGATTCATCAAGGTGTTCCTTAGAATTCGACTGATTAGTATCTTCTTTATTATTGGCAGTATCCACAGTCTTTGACCAAGAACAACTTCTTCTGCTTGGTGATTTCGGCATGGACCAAGTACTGCTGCGAGATCTTCTTCTTGGTGATACACTACGTGACTTAGCCCGAGTAACTCTAACATTGGAATGCGATCTTCCAGAACGCTTCCTGCGATAACGATTTCGCGAACTATTCCGTGAATTACAGCGACCCTTCGATCCTGATTTTCTTCGGGATCTCGATCGACGAAATCGCGGTCTTGATCGCGATGTGGATCTTGATCGAGGTTTAGATCTCCCCCTTTGTTTCCTTGAACGAGATCTGCTGGTACTTCTACTTCGTCTCCTGCTTCGGGAACTTGAATTTCCACTGTTTCTAGATTTTAATCTTGACTTCGATCTTGATCTAGATCTGGAATGCGACCGTGACCGTGATCGAGATCGTGATCGCAATCGTGACCGTGATTTCGATTTACTTCTGGATCTAGACCTTGACCTTGTTCTCTTTCTTGATCTTGACCTTGATCTACTGACTGTCCTCTTCCGACTACGTGACCGTGAACTCCTACCGTCACTCTCGAAGTCACGATATTCTTGACCCACCAAATGAGCGAAATACTTGTAGTACTGCTCGTTATACAAATGAGGATTAAAAGTATACAACGCTCGAGGGTTCGCGCCCCCGCGCCAAGGAAATCCTCTACCTCTACCACGTGGAAATCGACCCCTAGACATCCCTCTTGGAAGAGTTGGATAAATCATAGGTAATGCTGCTTCGTAGTACCAAGGTTGTGGAAATCGAGGATATATGGCGGGATATGGAAGAACCGGGTCCGATACCGTAGAATCTGAAAGAGAAATTAAAAAGTAGAAATTAACCGTCTACAGCTCATAACTTTGAAGTCACATACTCGTCTATGCGTATCTTTCATTTAATTTTACTTCTTCGTTGTAATAATAATTAGAAAAGTACGCGCAACGATCGTCACTTTTTTCGGTGCGTTTAAGTAATCATTTCGTTACTATCTTTCTTGTAGACCCGAACAAAATTGGGCTATGAAGAGTTTATTTATATTAGGGGTATCGGAAAGTAATCAATTCGGCAGTGGAGACTTTTTTCGCATCGAAAGTTCGGAATTTTGATTTTTTTCAAAAAGGGAGATATGGCATTGGCAGATCGTCGGACAAAAATCATAGAATAGACTAATAGAATCATCTAATAGAATAATGTTTAATATGAAAAAAATTCTAATGGATCTTACGCGCAGATGAAGATGGATGGACGATTTTCTTAGTCAAAACACTTTTCATTTTTTTCTTATTTTCCTCCGTATCCGACTCGCCACTTCCACTGGGAGAACTAGAGCCTTTTTCTTTCTTGCGTTTTTTCTGTAATGAAAATGTATTTTGATTATTCACGAACATTTTTTGAAATATTGAATCACCGTGATAGAGGTAGAGGTGTATGTACCTTCTTCTTTTTCTCTTTCTTATTCTTTTTCTTCTTCTTTTTAGCTTTTTTGTCTTTCTTTTCGTCCTCAGAGCTTACTTTACTTGAAGTCTCATTTTGCTTATCGCACTTTGTTTCTTCGTTTTTCGTTTCCGAAGTTGATGACTGTCCGATTTTTATATCGTTCCTTTCCACTTTCAACTTCAAAGAAAAATATTCAAAGTGAAAATAATTGATAACAGGATACTAATTTCTTTTACAAAGGATTGGGTCTCAGGACTCTTAGTAAAGTTTACCTTAATTCTATCAAATAATTCGTCCAAAAGACGTATACTCTCGAGCTGCCTTTGAGCTTTAATTAATTTTTGTTCTTCTCTTGCAATTTTCATCGAGACTTTATCTTCTTCTTGTTTACGAAACATAGTCAAAGCTTTTCGTCTACGCCTCTCTTCTCTTTTTTTCCGCCTGTCTGATTTTTCCACCGAATCGGCTTCTTCCTTTTTCCTATAAAGTACATTATACCTTGTATTTTTTGTATATCTTAAATTTTTAAGACAAAGTATCCCAGTTTCGTCTACCAACTTTAGTTCCTCGCGCCGTTTTTTCTCAGCTTCTTCTTTCCTGTGGAGTTTTTCGGCAGCAAGATTATCTTGCGCAATAAGACGCTTCCTTTCAAATTCTCGATGCGCTATAGAACTATCGCTCATATGTTTGGTTTTATCGAAATCGACCTAATTAATTTCCGTAAAATACTTTCAATTAATTCATAGAATTTATCAATATTTCCGCGTACGCTAATTACGAACGAGACGCGTTTCACGCACCTTAATTACAGCCATTAAGGAATTCTGGCTATCTTTCTTAAGGAGTTTCATACCACGCAATGCATCCATAGCCCTAACAAAATCCATATATTCCACATACTGAATATATGCATCAAAAAATATACCATCTTCGTAACTGAATTTATTTATGTTCGTGCCGAGACGCATTCTAGATCTATATGGATCTGCTGCAGGTACATCAACTCTTCTTAATGTTCCCCATTTCTTAAAAATCTTGCTAATTAACGACTCGCTAGGTGTGCTTGCGCCATCGTCGGAAAACCAATTCACAGGTAATCCCAGTATATGAATAGTATCCGGCCTTTCTCCAGGCTTCAGTTCATTCATATGTTTCGCATCTCTGAAGTAAGAATCCCAACTGTGTCTAGTCGGGAAGTCATCCTTGGCCTCTGCTGCACGAACTTTTAGGACATTTGGAAAACCGGCTAAGTTCAAGCGTTGCGAATCCAATCTGGCCAGTACTCTCTGAAGCCTGCATCTGTCTGGCAGGTCTCCTTCCAATCTGATAAATTCCATTGTACTCTTGGCCACTTTCAGTGACGCAAATTCGTCCGGCAGTATAAAGCTGCGTATCTTCTCCATTACTTCCCATGTTGATATAGTTTTTCCTGTTTATATCGCAGTTAATTTTCTGTAAAAACCTGCTATACTAAAAAGATTATATGCATTTATGAATCGGTATAGAAAAGTAAGAGTATCCTTTCCTTGATCAACAAAGGTGAGTCACTAAAAACACATTGATCTTAGAAATCTAAGGCAATAAAAGTAAGAATAATAGTAATAAATGTCTATCAGCTGCATAAAATGCAATATGCACAAATGCATCCCCCAATATAAATTAATTAAACCATAGTTATTTAATAACACAATATTTGTTCCTGCAAATGTACATCATAGATGACAAGATAATAATTCAGTTGTTCAAAAAAGCGTAAGTAAATATCAAGAAATAATGTAATGAGAGGTGAACTTATTAAAGTTCAAATTTACATTATAGGATAAAGATAATCTTGCTATTGTGTGTAAACATAGTAGATAAACATAGAATTGAACACATACAAGAAAATTCGAAAATGCGCTATTTATAGTCGGTAACAATCGAAATAAAATAAGACATATTTCGGCAGCAATTTAAATCAAATACGACTAACTCCCGGAGTAGTTTGACATAGAAAGGAGTATGAGAGAAAATCATGAAAGAATTAGGAATAGTTGCACCTCTGGAACGGTTTACCTGGGGTCTTCAGTAGGGGAAGATTTACAGAGACATTTACTTTTGCATGTGGTTTTAAAAAAATCGCACGCGGCGCGTAAAGGGGCACGATATCGCTGAGATCTCTAGAGCTCCGAAATCGGTGAACAACCTCGCTACTGGAATTTTCATCTACCTTCTTATCATCACTCATTATTAGATTAATATACCTCCCATACAATATATACGCGCCGTAGAATAAAATAAAATGGGGGCTTAGGGTGTCAGTTAGGATTATTACTAAGTATCATCTATCTTACAAAACTGTGATCGCGGTGAGATGAAAATTGTTCAGTAGGGAGGTTGTGCTTAAGAATCCACCAACATCTTCTCCGACGACGTTTACACTTCACTGTAATATCGCTCCGATTTATTACGTTAAACACATTCTATTATCATCTTTTAAATTCTTCACTCTGTCACACTTTTATATCAACGTGTTTGCGATATGTCACAATTCTGACAAGAAACAATGAATACTAAAATAACTCGGGATGCATGGAATGAACTGTTCCTCCCTCTTTCCAACAATAAAAAAAAAGTGGCTGCACTGCATCTGCCGAAACTCGAATGGCAGCAGATCACTTTGATGCAATCTGAATATAGGAAGATGACGGCTTATGCACATAAAAGCATTTATATTTTATGCTTTTATTCGAACATAATTGTTTTTCATTATTATCTTAGTTATCTTCGTAATAAATACTTTAATTTCGAGCACGAAAAAACACCCCCTTCTTTTCTAGCGGAGGAACTCCGCGGGTACTGAATGCTATATATATATATGTGGCTCAACATGATGCTAAAAAGTGTACACTATACAAATATATGTCTTTATTTATAGAATATGTTATACATTAATACATTGGTATCTATTTATTTGTCGTGGTTTATGTAGTTTTATAATGATATAATTGATCTGTGAGCCATTTATGAGTATAATTAATCATTCTAAGCATGGAGTTTGAGTTACGTAGTAACCAGTACGCGGAGACTCTCCGCCAGATTAGAGGGGGAGGAATGTCGTCATGTATTTTTTTTTAAATTCGCCGATTTCCACGACAAATATAATTACAGACAGTGTTCACTAAGATGAAAATAATGCAGGAGATTCATTAAATGTAAATTAAGGGTACCTTGTGGCTGAGATATTTAAACAAAGTGTATATCGTTACGTAATGAAAAGAATTCGAAAGATTAATTTTTGAAACATACGAAGAAACATCCCCAGATCTTTTATTGCGGAGTGACCACTGTACTGACCACTGATCGTGAATACCCTACGGCAGACGAGATATAAATGGACCAAACACGCAGTGCAATCTGTAATTCCAGAGTTATCGAGTTCTAGAGCCCGGTACCAATTCTGATGTCACTGGTGACGTTACCCACCAAACACCTAAAATAGCTTTTTTTATACTTTCAGTCCTAAAAATACAAAAATCAAACATGGAATTATTTTTTTCAATAACTCTTACATCATTTCGCATACATATTACTCGACATTTAACAGATATATATACATATATATGGGTGTTTTATATCACGCAGAACGGGGTCCACGACAAAACTACACTTGGGGTAAAATGGGAGTTTTGTTCAGTTCAGTTTATACTTTTTGCTGAATCTAAATTATAGTTAAAATTTTGTTGAAATGGTTGGGAGGTAGGATCCTACCTCCCGCCCACCGCATAGGGCGGGTCTCAAAGCAGCAACCTCCACGTGGTGAGACCTGGGCAATCGGAATTGTTTATCGTGTAATAATGGAACGAACATTATTTTAGATCATTATTTTCTAGTATCAAATTTATGCAAAATTGTTGTTGTTAAAGCCCGTATCATTACCTATTCCTTTACGGAAGAAGTACCAGCATTATACTTTAGTTGTCGGCCTTATTACACCATAAATAATTTCGAGCTAATCGGCTGCTGGTTATTTTATATTTATAAGTGGAATAAACATTTTATTTATTAATATAAAATAACCAATTCGGTAAACTGTAGATTCGTTATGTTTTTCGAACGAAAAAAATGTTTAACTCCCTTCTTTCGACCAGAAATCGTCCTAGAATATGTTTATACATCATTTAGCATCGATTTGGGTCACTTAGAAGCAAAATTGGCGACTTTCATTTTTTGAGAATTTTTGAAGGTATACCCCTTCACATTTTTTCGACTCGGGTTCGACCCATTTTTGACCAATAAAAATTTTTTAACCGCTTCTTTCGACCAGAAATCGTCCTAGAATATGTTTATACATCATCTACCATCGATTTGAGTTGTTTAGAAGCGATTTTAGCGACTTTCAATTTTTGAGAATTTTTGAAGGTATACCCCTTCACATTTTTTCGACTTGGGTTCGACCCATTTTTGACCGATAAAATTTTTTTAACCGCTTCTTTCGACAAGAAATCGTCCTAGAATATGTTTATACATCATTTACCATCGATTTGGGTCGTTTAGAATTGATTTTGGCGACTTTTAATTTTTGACAATTTTTGAAGGTATACCCCTTCACATTTTTTCGACTCGGGTTCGACCCATTTTTGACCAATAAAAATTTTTTAACCGCTTCTTTCGACCAGAAATCGTCCTAGAATATGTTTATACATCATTTACCATCGATTTGGGTCGTTTAGAATTGATTTTGGCGACTTTTAATTTTTGACAATTTTTGAAGGTATACCCCTTCACATTTTTTCGACTCGGGTTCGACCCATTTTTGACCAATAAAAATTTTTTAACCGCTTCTTTCGACCAGAAATCGTCCTAGAATATGTTTATACATCATCTACCATCGATTTGAGTTGTTTAGAAGCGATTTTAGCGACTTTCAATTTTTGAGAATTTTTGAAGGTATACCCCTTCACATTTTATCGACTTGGGTTCGACCCATTTTTGACCGATAAAATTTTTTTAACCGCTTCTTTCGACCAGAAATCGTCCTAGAATATGTTTATACATCATTTACCATCGATTTGGGTCGTTTAGAATTGATTTTGGCGACTTTTAATTTTTGACAATTTTTGAAGGTATACCCCTTCACATTTTTTCGACTCGGGTTCGACCCATTTTTGACCAATAAAAATTTTTTAACCGCTTCTTTCGACCAGAAATCGTCCTAGAATATGTTTATACATCATTTACCATCGATTTGGGTCGTTTAGAATTGATTTTGGCGACTTTTAATTTTTGACAATTTTTGAAGGTATACCCCTTCACATTTTTTCGACTCGGGTTCGACCCATTTTTGACCAATAAAAATTTTTTAACCGCTTCTTTCGACCAGAAATCGTCCTAGAATATGTTTATACATCATTTACCATCGATTTGGGTCGTTTAGAAGCGATTTTGGCGACTTTTAATTTTTGACAATTTTTGAAGGTACATACCCCTTTACATTTTTGCGATTTTGGATCGACCCCTTTTTTGACCAATAAAAATTTTTTAACCGCTTCTTTGGACCAGAAATCGTCCTAGAATATGTTTATACATCATTTACCATCGATTTGGGTCGTTTAGAAGCGATTTTGGGGACTTTTAATTTTTGACAATTTTTGAAGGTGTACCCCTTCACATTTTTTCAACTTGGGTTCGACCCATTTTTGACCAATAAAAATTTTTTAACCACTTCTTTCGACCCAAAATCATCCTAGAATATGTTTATACATGATTTAGCATCGATTTGGGTCACTTAGAAGCAAAATTGGCGACTTTCATTTTTTGAGAATTTTTGAAGGTATACCCCTTCACATTTTTGCGATTTTGGGTCGACCCATTTTTGACCAGAAAAATTTTTTGATCCACTTCTTTCGACCCAAAATCATCCTAGCATATGTTTATACATCATTTAGCATCGATTTGGGTCACTTAGAAGCAAAATTGGCGACTTTCATTTTTTGAGAATTTTTGAAGGTATACCCCTTCACATTTTTGCGATTTTGGGTCGACCCATTTTTGACCAGAAAAATTTTTTTATCCACTTCTTTCGACCCAAAATCATCCTAGAATATGTTTATACATCATTTAGCATCGATTTGGGTCATTTAGAAGCGATTTCGGCAATTTTAATTTTTGACAATTTTTGAAGGTATTCGTCGTCATTTATTGCGGAGATTATTAAGGGCACGTAGTTTACAGTTTTTTCACTCATTTCCACAGAGGTCACTTTTTGTTGGGATGCATTTTACCGCGTCGGTAATTTTTGAGTCGAAGACGAAAGCCTACTTAGATATTGCTTGGTCTTACATCTCATCTGTGACCGAGGCTTAAATTGAATAATTTGCAATCCCCATTAAGTTTATAAGATGAAATCAAACATTGAATATTATACGAGAATAATGTCCTTCTAATAAGTTTATTGAAGTCTGAGAATAGACTTCAACATCGTACTTATTTCTAAAGAAATGTCCATGCACATAGCTGTACGACTGTACTCCAAGATAATACACTTGTTATCAATGAAAATAAAACGAACAGTAAAAACATTGTAATAACCATGGAACCAACTGCTATTTTAAATCAACAGATTATGTAAATTTTAATAGAATACTTTTTAGTAAAATTGTCACAGTCAGCTGTGGCGTATCTACACTGACATTGACATCAATGGCGAACTGATGCGTTAACGGGGTTAACGTGTACGTGATTCTTCGCGCCGAAGAATTGTCGAATCGTGCGTAAAAAGCACTGTTCTTTGCAAGAATTAAAAGTGCAGTCTCCAAAACTAACGATTTATAAAATCGTTGTCAATGCATTCATGCACATCATAGAATAATGATTGTGACATGCAGATTACCACTGAACTCTCGTTGTCATCGATCCCAACCTTCTTCCACGTAAACACGTTCATGGAAATTCGGACGGCTTAACACTTGTAACGTGGGATCCGATTATTTGCAAAGATGTTCAAAAAATTCAAGGACAAACTCGTGGAAGATATGAAACAGTCACCTGCCATACTACAAGCTAGTATGCAGCATTTAGCACAGGTTGGACAGTTGATTTTACAGTTTACAAAGTATTTATTATTTGTTCACTATAAATGAGACGTTCCTTGCCTTTATACTATCAAATATTACCACGTACAATTTTGCCACTGAATATGAAAGTAGCTTACATCACTTTTCCGGGAAGAATATTTAAAAGTTTGTTGAGTTATAAATAGGTAGGATCTGCTTATCCAGAATCGATTTATTGTCAATATTATTAAATATCTCTGCTATTGGGTCAATGGAAATATTTATATTAACTGGGAACGCAAATATATTTATTTTAGTAATGGCAGATGAAATGTGACTTAGGTCATTTATATTTATATTCATAGTCACAATCACAATTAATCTCCAAACATGCTAAAATTTGCAATCTGGAAAAGAAAGTAGCATTAGAATTCAACATGAAATTCGTCAAATAAAATGCTGTTGTTTTAAATTAATTCTTGCTTTACATTATAAATAGTAATTAAACACTAAGGAATATAGGACTTCTGATTATGGTCAACATAAGTAACAAATCTTAATAAATTTTTAATGTGGCTAGTATCTTTAAAATAACAAAAATATCTAAAACTATAAATATTTATAATAAATATACTATAATTATTCGAAGATGCAGATTGTCATCATCACTTTTGCTACACATTATATTGAATTATTGGGTTATTCGAAAATCCGGAAATTGCGTGCCGATTTTTTACGTGAAATTCAAAGGCAACATTTTTATATGTCGATATATATTTATTCAATTATGTACACATCGGTTTTTCCGCATCTTTCTTCATTTTTGAACTTGAAATTTTGAACTTCAACTTGAAGATTCCATCCTCTCAGAAATTCTAAATTTTTTTCGCCGAAAAACTACGGAAAATCGCCTGTACTTTCCGTAAAATCTAATAGATATATTATTAGTTTTTAATCGAATAAAATATGGTTTTTATGTTAGACAAATATTAGTTTCCACAATTCACACTATAATTTCACAATTCAGAAGATAATTCTTTTTGAAAAGACTTTTTTCTCTGTGACTCAATACAGGCAGTTGGCTCTAATGCATTCACCAACAGTTCTACCGAGGAACTATCAGCATCTAATGATAATTTCAGTTTGACCGAGGAAGGAGATGGTAATTATTCACACTTCCTTCTACATTTCCTGGTGATATCATTACATTTAGATAAAGAGAATTCAAACCAGTTTATGTTTCACCACTGTGGTTGAAGTTAAGTCATGTAGAAAGTAGCACAGTGGTTTTATAAGTGTTCATATATTTCTTCTATAAAGGATGGACCATTGTAATAGGAAAGGTTAAAATTTCAATCAAAATGTTAGTCAGACAAGTAATAAGAATAAAATATCCATCTTTATTATTTTGCATAATTTTGTATTCTACTCATTTTATATGCAAATTAGATCATATCTTAGTCCATAGGAGCTTTAAAGTATAATTATAGTTGAAACAAGGAATATAATCTGTGACTGTAATCTGACTTGACGTAAACAAACTTAAAAAACGATTCGCAGAAACTCCAAAAAATAGCCCAGCTAAACATGGCTTCCAAAATGTAGATTTAATGTCACCTCCATCAAATTCTATGGGTATTTCTAGAAGATCATCCGTGAGTAGTGTCACCAGCGACACTTCTTCGTTATTCCCGATTTACGAAAGTCCTTCAAATTTATACCACTTACAGGTAAAAGATATATAACAATAAGTACAGTAGTACTTCGTAGTTCGTATTTAATTCGTTCCGAAAACCCGTTCAAACTATAAATCGTTCGAATTCCGAGTCAGGATTTTAGACTTTAGGTTTTTTAATGTTAATAACTTAGAGGGAATTAAACAAAATAATTTGATGCTTATTTTATTCATTTTAATCATTACAACATAATAATAAAAGTGAAGAATAATCTTTTAATATAAAAATCACGAAGACGAAAATATTGCTCCTGGACTATAGTTCGAACTTGGAAACGACGCTCGAACTTCGAATCGAATTTCTTCCTTTGTTAATAGTTTGAACTCTTGGATATTCGAAGTTAGAAGTGTTCGAAGTACGAGGTACCACTGTGATCGTAGTCAAGTAATATCTACTAAATGAATTAATATAAACTCCTTGCACAATTAATTGCAGTCCGATATGGATCAATCTGCCAGCGAAATAGACGAAAATATTAGTCCTCAGCTTGACAAAGTTACAAAAGATCAATTATATTCGGCGTATCGGAAAGTACAGTCCAAGTATCATAAGTATCGCGGAAGATATACTGATTTAGCAACTCATTACCGAGAGCTCGAAAGGGTAAAGGGCAAGTTAGAATCGGTTTTAGTGGAAACCCAAGACAAAGTATTAAGGCGAATAGCTGATTTAAAAGAACAGTGTCAGTTAGAACAACAAGCAAAAGCCCATTTAGAAGAAGCATTGAGAAATGATATAGAGGAAAAAGATCATATCATCAACACATTAAATACAAAGGTAATTTCTCGAGTAATAATCGTATAAGTAATTAGTTTGTAATAAAACGATGATTACAGATCAAACTATTGCAAACGGGTGGACCAAATTTAGAAAATTCCCCTGCCGAAAGTAATATTCCAAAAGAAAGTCCCAAAGATAATCTTATTGACTTAACTACAGAGCCATCGAACAGTAATAGTAGTAGCGAAATGGATGCGAATACGTTATTAGCGGAGAACACGCAATTAAAAGATAAAATGAAGAAGCTGGAAAATTTAATTACAAAATATAAAGACTCTTTAAAACGAAATAAAGAAAAGTTTACGGAAGTCATGGGAGAAAGAAATAATCTAGAATCCGAGTTCGAATCGTTTAAAAAGTTGAATGCCGAGAAATTAACAACTGCGGAGGGCGAATTAATTTGGGCACAAAACGAAATTAAAAATTTCGCGGACCAAGTGAATGTTTTGAAAAAGCGTGAAGAAGAATCGGTAATATCTTTAGCGGAAAACAAGCTTTCTATCCACAGAGAGTTAGAAGACAAGGAAGAACAAATTAAACAACTTCGTCTTGATTTGAAACATATGACTGAAGCCAAAGATAACTTACACGAATCCATTGAAAAATATAAAACCGAGTTAGAGAAATTACAGTCGCTGACCAATTCTCAGTATTTAGATCCAGAGAAAAAAGAAATTATTCAAGATATCTCGCGCGGGAAGTCGGAAGCTTTGAAGCTTATGCAACAGGAAATGCAGCAAAAGTTAATTGATCTGGAAGAAACGATGGGTGCGAAGTATCACGAGGAAGTTAATCGTAATAAAGAGCTTTCGAAAAAATTGGAGAAATACGAAAAAGAAACTGTCCCCGAAAATATCTCAAAATTGGACAACGCGGGCGGGGAACTTGACAATTTTAAATCTGAGCTTAACTTGAAAGAAACTGAATTGCAAGTAATTAAAACTCAATTAGAGGACCTGGAAAAAATGTCTGAGGAGTACAAACGTGAGAGGGACAAGCTAAATGCAGAACTTTTAAATTACATGGTTATGTATAAAGAACTGAAAAGTGAACAAGATGCACAGAAAATTATTACCGAAGAGAAAGGAAAAGAAGCTGACATGAATATCGAGATGTTGCAAGCCACTGTTCAAAGTCTCGACAAGGAACTTGAAAATATGCGAGCTGCTTTAATAGATAGAGATAAAGTCTGCGAAAATTTCAACATCAAGATTCAAGAATACGCGGCGAAACTGGAAAAAGCAAAAGAAAAGTTAATAACGCAAGATGCGGCCATGAAGAAACTTAAGGAGAAATTGGACGATAATAGTGAAATAAGTAAACTGCAAGAGGAATTGGAAAACAAAACCACTGAGTTACTTGGTTTACACAGTGAAATTAAGTCTTGCAGATCTACTATTTCTGATCTGAGAAATAAAATTCAGGTGGACAGTTCGAAGATCGATGTACTTTGTAAAGAGAAGAAGCGTTTAATTGCAAGCATTGTAAACTACAAGAACTCCCTGCAAAAGCTGAAAGAAGATTGTACATATATTAAAAACAATGTAAAGGAACAGGTTCTAACTGAGAACAACAGGATACATATGTTAAACGAAAACCTTATTACATATTTCAAGAATATGGAAAAGGACAACAATAGTAGGACGAATGAGGAAACCGAACTAAGTACAAAATTAAAGGATTTCGAGGAATTGAATAAGAAATGTATTACATTGGAAGCGGATCTAGCGGAAGCATTACGTTTGAAATCAGACTTAGAAATTAATCTGCGTGAATCTAATGAAAAACTCAAAAAAATTGACACTAAAAACTGCAGGCTTATCGCCGAAATTGATGGACTTAACTTTAAATTAGCTGATTTAGAAAGGCTGCCAGTTGAAATCAATGAATTAAAGCAAGAGTGTGTGCATTTAAAAGAACAACTCAACGATGCTAATTCTAAAAATCAGTTATTTGTTGATGAAATAACTGATTTGAAGAAACAATTGGAAGAAAGGGAACACCTCCTTAAAGAATTAGAAGATGTAAAAGAAAAGTATATAGGAGCCACGGAAACTATCGAGTTAGTAAATGCCGATAATGCTAATTACGCTCGATTAGGTGAGGAAGCAGAATCTTTAAGAACGCAAGTAAACAACTTAAAAGAAGAATTGTGTTTGAAAGATGATGAAATAAGAATATTGAACGATAAGTTAATGACTACTCAAAACGAAATAGAAAGATTATCCTCCCTGTGCAAAAATCAAGCCGAATTAGAAAAAGAAGTTGAATCCATCCCCAAATTGAAGTCGACTATAGAAACGAAAATTACACAACTAAAGAAGATAAGGACAGTTCATGGACAGCAAACTAAAAAGTTTCAGGATTTGAATACTGAACTTGAGAAATTGAAGACTAAAAATATGGAGTTAATTGAACAGGTGACAGCGTCCGAAAAAGAAATGGAAAACCTAAAGTCTGAAAATGGTGAAATCGGAACTTTAAGAAATAATAACTCATCACTGTCTGTAGAGTTGGAACAATTAAAGTCTATCAGAGACGAAGTTAGCTCGGAGAATAAAAACTTGAAAGACAAGCAAAATGAATTGTTAAAATGTAATCAGGAACTTGAAGAAACAGGTGAAACACTAAAACAGAAACTTGCAGCTTATGAAGAAGATTATCAGCAAAATTTGAGCGATAAAGCGAAACTCGAGAAAGAAATTGAATCGTATAAATGCCAATTAAATGACCAACATGAAAATGTTCAGAAATTGCAAACTCAGTTAGTTGAAACCAGTAAAGCTCTTGAGACTCAAATTACGGAATTACATTCGCAAATTAAAGAACTCCAGCAGCGCAGAGAAGAACTGGAGGAAACTAATGAAACCCAAGCAAAGCAAAATAAGGAAATGTGTGAGGAGGTATCTAGATTAAAAGAAGTTTTGGGAAACACTGATGGTATAGAAGAAAAAAATAAGCATCTTGCAGAAACTGTATTAATGTTAGAAGAGAAACTTGCCAATCTATTGGCGAAAGAAGAGGAAAATATTAAATTGAAAGCGGAAGTCTCGGAGCTCCACGAGAAGACAATTAATCTTGAAAAAGTGCAATTACAATATAATGAACTACTTAAAGAGTGTACATCGTTAAATAATAAACTCATGGATTTAGAAAATGTAAATTCTGCAAATACCGAACTGCAGTCACGTGTAAATAGTTTAGAGTCTAAGATATCGGATTTACAAGAAGTAGAATTTAGAAATGTTAATTTACAATCCGAACTTGATAACGTGAAAGCCACGAAAGATATCGAAAATATTGCGTTGAAGTCACAGATAACATCTTTAAATACGGAGAAAGAAGGACTAAAAGCGGAATTGAATGAATTGAATCTGGCAATAGATGAGAAAGTAGCCGAACTGAAATTGCTTGATAACAGAAATTTAGATTTGTTAAATGAAATTAAAAGGCTAAAACATTCAACTTCATTAGCCGAAGTATCCGCTAATCAAGTGGAGTCGTTAAAACAGACTATTCATACTTTGGAAACTAATCTTTCCACATTGGAGTCAGAGATGGATAGTCTGAAACAGTTGAATGCAACGCTAGAAAAAGAGGTAGAGAAGGCACAGAACAATAAGTTACCAAATGAATCCATCATTAATAGGACTGGCAAGTTAGAAGAAGTAAATAAAAAGTTGGAAGCTCAGTTGGACGAGGCTTTAATAACATTTCAAGCGAAGGAGTCGCAAATGCAAATAGTTAACGAAGAATTAAAACAACAAAGTGTGAAGTTGAGAGAAGATTTGAAAACTAATGAAGAAGAACAGAGTATGAGATTAAAACAATTGGTTAAAGAATTTCAGGCTCAGTTGCAGGATAAAGAAGAAGAATTACAAGCGGCGCTCGAAAAACGTTTCGGTAACTTTTTGTTCTATGCTCATTTAAATATTTTTATGAGTTTGACCTTTTTCGAATAACTTCTACTCGTATTTCTTTAGATCGTCAGCAAAATTACGAATCCAATTTAATTCAACAGTATAAAGAGCAATTAAAAGATTTTCAAGTGGAATTAACTGCCAAGTCAGAACAAATTGAAAATTTAATTCTTGAAAATAAAGAATTGGCTGTGCAAAAATCAAAAGATGTAGATCAGTTGGTGCAAGAAATCGCACAGATTAAACAACAGCATTCTGATGAAACTAGGGAAATAGAAAAGAAATGGAAGGCAATCATGCAACAAAAGATTGATAATTTAGAATCAAAGCACGAAGAAGAGATTAATGAACTAACGAGGGAATGGCGAAATGAAAGAAAGGTGATTTAATAAGAAACAAGAATACCTCTGGCATTAAATCATTTTTATTCGGTTTGAATTTATTTCAATTATTACATTCTTTTATCATCTTTGTTATATATTTTTCGCAAAAATTGCTGAAAGCATTATTCTTTCTCACAGAATTTTATCTTTTTGTTGATATCTTATTTCTTCTATATTTATGTTCATTTCAGCCTGAAACGCAAACCGACGCATCCGTGGAGGTAAAAGTCCTTTGTTTTATTCCCTATTTCTTTGTATTTGCGCAATGCACTTAATTTAATTTATACATTGCATAGGATAGTTACAATATCCGCAATATCATTGCTTCCGAAGATATAGATTCTATATTCCATACAGGAACTTGAAAGTACTTCGCGCGTTGCAATGGCCGCAGTACAATCCAACACCGGTTCCTTCCATACTTTGCAACAAACATTAACAGCACAAAGACGCGAATTGGCGGAACTCAGAAAAATAGTAAAGTTAAGACATGACACATTGGAAGACTCGACAGAAATCGAATATCTTCGAAACATCTTATTCGAGTATATGATGGGAAGAGAAACGATTGTTCTCGCTAGAGTGATCGCGGCAGTTGTAAAATTTGATCACGAGCAAACCACAAAAATACTTAAAAAAGAGGAGGATAAATTGACTCTGGTATGAAAGCTGGATTTCGTTTTTATATATTAACCCTTTGACTGCGAGACAATGTCCATTAATATGAGGCATTCGGTAGTAGAACATGGTAACTAACAATAAGTAAACTCTCGGGAAATCGATTCTAACGTTTTGAGTGAATAATACTCGATCCATTGGTGCCAATAATTTCATTTCGTAAACAAGGTCAGATGCGTATAAATATGGCTGATATGGTGCAGAACATATTGTTATGTGTCGCATAACAGAGTCTCAATAACACTTCGACCTTTCGTATGGTCGTCAACGCAGTTCAGTCGCAGCTACTGCCAGTTAAACATCGCACCATAGTATTAATCGTGTTTTGCTAGAACAGGCCACAGTCAAAGGGTTAAAGAGGTAGTTCAGATTAAGAACATAATGATTTTAATTTAATAATGTTCTTTCAGCTTGGATCACTTGGTCTCACATAGTAAATAATACTGTATATAATTGAAAATCCTGTAAGTGCTATTGTACGCGAGTTTGTAATTATCTTGTAATTTATTTATAAAGCATCTGACAAACTAATAGAAGGACTAATGTGCTGCCGAAGTTATAAATAATATAAGAAGGTTAGAGAACGTAAGGAAGGTCGCATGATTTCCTTGTAAAACCGGTTAAAAAGGATTATTTCTGCCGATTCTTAAATTCATCGTACGAGTAGATTGATATTAGATATCCTGCTAGAAATCGGGAAACCTTCGTATTGACTTTTTCAACAGTTTATAAAATTGATGGTACAGTGAATCTGTATTGTTAGAATTATTATTCGTAGCTTATCTTATGCACTCTTTCGTGATATTCTTTATGCAATGAAATACATCGATCGAAACAAAAATAGTTTTATTTTAAAATCGCGGTATTTCCGATCGCATAAAGAAAGAATGCATAGCATTGATAACACGTGTACATAACTACTGTAATTAATACATGTTAATAAATAAAAAGGGATTCGATGGATTCATTAAACAAGATTATATTACAAATATGTTACATATTAATACTTAATAATATTTACATATGATCGTTGTATTTAACAATATATTTGCCTTGAAAAATGGCGACACAATCAGAATTCGCCGGTAGGAATTATTTATGGTAACTGTTTATAATAAACTTTGCATGTCTGCCTCTTTTAGTTCAAAGAACAATTTCCTGTATGTATTTTCGATGTTTTTGTTTCTAAAGAAATGTTTTTCATTCCCTTCTGGTGTATATTGCTCTCTACCAGACTTTCCTAAAAGCGTTCTTAAAGCAATATTTCTGTTTACTAATTTCGCATAAAATTCTTGCCCACCTTGAACATACATGGGACCTAAGTTTGACAGTGTAGTGTCAGTATCAATGTCGATATTACGACTACGTCTATCCGCCAATGCCAAAAAAAGGACAATGCCAAATGCAGTGAATGAAGTGAAAAGTATACGTTTATACGATCGTGGAGCTTTCTTTAATTCTAATCTGAAGGCAGTGAAACAGTATAATGTAGATAATGCAGACATTATCCACATTATGCTAATTCCTGCCCAATGCAATTCATTACTCCTTATCCTTAAGACTTCTCTAGCTAATGCATATCTCTGAGCACTTTCTGATAGTACTAATGATTTAAACAACTTCTCTCCTGCTTTACTATCCCAATGCATATCCATACCTTTCGATTTTATACAATCTATATTTACTTCGCTGACATTAGAAAAATAAAAATTTTCGGGAATTCCAACTAATGCCTTCTTTGAAATATGAGTACTGCCAGCATGAAATACATCAAATCCCTTTACGTTAAACGGTTCAATATATTCCTTGATATCTTTTGATAATCCTAAATCGTCCATTACCTTTTGGAGTTTCCATTTAAACGTTTCACTGACTGGTACTTCGGTATCTTCACTGTTTGATCATTCAACCCAAGTTAATTGAGTTTTATAGAGCAATATGTAATATTGATAATGTAATCATTGGTTCTTACCGATATAGAGCCTTAAATTGTCTGTATTTATCTAAGAATGATGTGTGCGGTAGGGTATACAATAAATATCCCGTGGCACTTGCACTTATTGACAAAAGTAAACTCTTATTTAATTTCAAGGTCGCTGCCATTTTATACAATTCTATAGTTTGAAAGTCGGTGTTGGTTTAAACGTAGAGTTAAGAAATATCTTAAAGATTGAGTAGTTGCAAACTACTGTTTCAAAACTTACAGGTTGGTTTCTTGACTCAGAATTTACGGCTCCGTAAGAAAGTTTAACGCAGTATTTTTTCTGAGTAGTAACAGCTTTGTATTAATAGTAAGTTAATTGGAAACTTTCTTTAATATTGAATATAACCAATTGCTTTGTTTACTTCGCTTCCATAGCATTCGACATATACACACACATATATATGTTCACATACTTGTATGGACTTAACATGTCGCATACACATTCCGATCAAAAGCCGCGAAAAATGCAATAAATAAGATGTAATAATTTCAATATTATGATACTACAATATTAATTAGCCATGAAAACAAACATTTTTTATGTCTTATTCGTTGTTACAAGGTAGAAAAAAGGCAAAATTCATTGGACAATATAATTTTAAAAACGAAGTTTTTCAAGTTCATTTAGGAAAATTATGAGAATACAGAAATGGGGGGGGGGGGGGGGGGGGGTAATAATTAACAAGCAGTATGTTTCAGTTTTTGTTCTTAACATTAAAAATATTACATGAGCCATATTTAAGCATAATAAATATATATGTATATACAATACAAAAATGTAAAAGTTAATTCCTTCAAGTATAATATTTCGGAAAGTAAATATACAAAATACCAAGCTCTGATTAAACTAACACATGTATTCGAGTGGAAAGTAACATGCATCAAATATAAAAAGGTTTATTTACCCACAAAAAAGAGTATTAATAATTGAGATTATAGTTTGAAATTGTTCACTGCACATTACAGCAAGGAAGACAATTTCGTAAAGCAAGTATATATTGTTGCGTTTCAATGTATAATCCAGGCCTGTAAATTTGTAATTGTATAAATATAGTCATGATCTACACGGCGCGAATTAAAGGAAGAATTAAGCATATTGCCCTAAAGCCTAGTCGAAAATACTGAATCGTTACTAGAGAATTATATTGTGGCACAAGTTGAAATGTTTTAATAACAAATATGGAGAAGGTTCTATCTCGGGGACTTGATAAGTGAATATAAATCAGGCACATGCGAATGTTATACCTATGGAATTAAATAATAACGTTATAACGCGAAGATAATATTCTTCGGTGGTTCCGGAATTTTGATTAACAATAAAGTCTAATATACATATCGTTACGTACTTAATTCAATTTACTGGAAGCAGATGGAAAACGTAAAATTTTTACCGCGCTCTGACGATAACACTAAACATTACGATACTGCGAATATTCCTGATTGTAGGATTCAATGCCATTTATGGAAAACGTAGTTGAAAACTAATAATATATGTTTTGCATGCATGTGTAAATGATATATGAAGATCGAAACCATTGTTGATTACTGTTAATTCTAGATGTCCGCTAGAAAAATGTGGTGTATTATCAACCCTCGCGATTTATAACGATTCTAGAGTTATTAATTCATATAGTCGACTTTACAACACTAAGGCCATCAGATTCCAGTTTGTGCATCTCGACATTATCAGCAGTAGTAACAATATCTTTGATATTAATATATTTCGTACAATTTCGTCAGTTCTTTGAATCCTCAAGTTTAAAGCAGATAGAATTCACAATCCATTATTGTACATATCATTAATCACGAGTTACTAGAAAATAGGATTCAGAACTCATGATGTTAAACTTCCCCTTATTCTTTTTATATCGGCGGTTTTGAGAATTGTTATTAATATTCACATTCAGTATCCATTCTGTGTATAGAATAAAAAAAGGGGGGGCCAATGTAGAACAATGGCAGTGAAATACAACGATTTCCCCAGGCATAAAACAGTGACCCTCAGAACATCAATATAACGATTGATAAGTCTGAACTGGAATAATCTTTCATGAATTATTGTAGTTTTGCGGAATTCAATAATTTCCGTGCCTAGGAATAGGGTATCGAAGTACTAAAACACTATCTGCTGATATAATTGGTAATACATTATCGCAATGATGATTTACTAAATGACTTACGCTATCAAATACACGGTCTTTCGTGCGTACCTGTAAGTGAAAATCATTATTGACGATACCATTTACTTCAACAAATAATTTCATCGTCTGTTATATTATAATCTACCATATTATTGTATGAATATACTTACAACACCTTCGGGATCAATTAATAACAAATGTTTCGGTGTACCATTGTTCATTCCGGTAAGAACGTACTGGCCAGGCGAACCTTGAGATTCTCGAACCAAAAAATCGCCATCCTATTGGGGTTGATTTAAATATAAAAATTGCGGGTGTATAAGTTTTTAAATATGTAATTGTTCCGAAATATGCATATTCAATAAGAAATGAAAACCGCACGAATTTATGGACCAACCTAATAATATTGTAAATGTTTGCATTGATATGTTCCTTACCCTTGCCAACATGGATTCTGCTTCAGATCGACTTACACTACCATGGAACCAGGTTTCTTGTTTTAGTTGTTGTTTTTGCGAATGCGGACTTAATCTATTCATATCCGATATAGCAGAACTAAATGGTTCTGAAGATAGAGACTTAGATTACTTATTATGTTAAACTTCAACGCGAAAATAATTCTATTGGAATGTGATACATACGCATATCAAATACATCGAAAAGCGACGCTGTATCGCGATGGTTTTCTCTACTTGCTGCTATGACACTATCATTCACATAATTGTGTTCCGAGGCAACATTGAAATTTGATGCTGTTCCATCAGAACTTAAGTCAATTAAATTCCCAGTTTCTATAGCATAATAACAAATATTCTTTACCCCCAATACTTATCTTAACACTTTAACTACCGGAAGCCCGTTAATCTACTTGTCATGGGCAGAGCGTATCGACCGGCAACTTACTCTTGTACTTTCGCAAGAATTGTCAGAACGAACAATAAATTACTACCATATTTTAATAAAATACTAATCATCCAGATATTAAAAGTTTCATTTTTCTAACGCTTTGTGATTCAAAGTGGAGCCGGTATTACCGGAGAATATACGCTCGAACGAGTCGGTCCGTCGTGTAAGTTCGCTGTTTTCCAGGAGGTAGATAAAGTGTTAATTATTGATTATTATTTAAAATTCATTATTACCTGCCCATTGCTGGTGTTGTCTATCAGAGGTGGAAGAGAAGGATTCAGGCAAAGAAGCATTTTGCGGGTTATTTCTTGCGATATGATTTTGGCCAGAATGATGATGTTTTAAATTAGGCAGTGTTGATGTTGTTGTTGGTAATGGAGGAACTGGAGGGGGGCCAATATCTGGTGGTACTTTGCCTGGTAAATCATTATAATAGTCCCTATCTGCTTCTCTCATTCCATTTAACATAGGACTAGAAATTGACAACATGTGCATTAATAAAGTTATAGTTGCTTTATAAGGAATATATTGATCAATTCTTACTGTAAGGATGATGGTTTTGTGAGGAATTCTTTAAACCGTAATTCAAAAGCTTGACCAATAGTAGATATGACATCCTGTGCTAGTCCTCCACCACATTCCAATACATAACATGCACGCCATTCTTGCATATTTTTTGCGACATAAGCCACAAAATCAAGTATCTCCTGTTACATTCAAATGCAGTACATGTTACTTTTCCTTCATTGTCTATAGATGCTGGTAATGCAATTATTTTACCGTATCTCCACCGGATGCAAAAGAAATACGTGGCATTTCGTGTTTTATAATAACGTGCCCAGTTTCCATATTAGTCAAGGCTAAACTGAAACTGCTAATAGTTAAATTTATTGTGGCACCCGTGTGTTCCATTCGAGGTTTATCTGCTATTGCTCGTAAAACCTTCCTATCAACCTACATAAAGAAGACATAATGTTTACAAATACAGCTGAAGCTAATGCAAAGTTTATACAAATATATACCCTTCTTTTTTTGTCTGCAGATTTTAATCCAGCTGCTTCACATACTCTATTTATGCATTCTCTAAAAAAAAAAAAGATTCCCATGTTTAATATAAGACTGAAGATAGACATAAACTCTCTCATGTTTATAAATAATGCCATTTTCATGGTAAAAAAATTCATTACTTACTTGGCAATACAAGATCTTGTTTCAAAATCCAAACTCTTCATAGATGTATATACCTCCAGACACCCTACATACTGAAATTCATGCAATTCTATAATTACAATGATAATTCATGTACTATAAAGATAACTTTGTTCTTCAACAAGAAAAAAGTGAATAACATGTACACCCAATTCCGTTTTTACGCGAAATTTGTACAAATAAATAAATAAAAGTTAAAGTAAAATTCTTGTTATTTTTCAAATAATAAAATGGAAATTCTAAAGTTTCCATAGATACAGTATATTTATCTACACGAATTTTTTTCGGGTATTTTTCGGGATCATGTTCCGTGAAAAAAAATTGGGTGTATTTGTCATGATCTCTTATAAGTATTAAATATTTTACAAGTAGATTCATTAACTAAGATTTTCACCTAAAAATCATGATTTTCCCAATAGATGCATAACAAAAAGTTACAGCAGTAAATGCAAAGAGTTTTTGAAGAAAATGTAAGTAATGAATTTTACCTATATAATAATGATATGTTAATTGAAGCTTAGTATGATACAAAGAATTCCATGAATCATAATCAGCTTTTTACAAAGAAGAGAAAATCTGAAGGCAAACATACCTTAACAGTATAAGTAATTCCTTCCTTACTTATTAAATGATCTGGGTGTAACCAACCCCTGGCTGGCTTACTTATAAAACTACCACCCCCAGTTGCCATTTTTAACTTTTATGCAAACATACATACAACTGTAATGCAAAAATATCCATTAAAAATGAGTGTTCTTATATGCTTTCAATGAGTAATGTATCCTATGTTAATGAATATAATAATGTGGAATTAACAAAATGGGACTGTTAAAGTTCAAACAAGTAAAATATATCAGTACATCGGATATTAGTCATACAAGTTTTCTTGTTTATAACAGTGCAAGTACTGTCATTACCTCTCATGATGTCACATATTAATAACGTTCTTCAATGCTATATATGATTTTTGGTTTTCAATGCGACTGTGTGTCTACTAAGAGATTGATGACAATAAACTGCGTGACATTAACGAGAAAATGAAAAAATACTTGATCGTTAATTGCAAGGGTGATTGTCGATTTCCACCACTACATTTTAACAGGATATGAGATCATACCTCACAGATAATTACTGGATCATATGTTCACACTCGAATCATACTTGCAGGGGTTTCTAAGTTTATTAAAATAAGTGTCCGACTTCATAAGACGTAGTATAGACGTACACATTCGTAATCTTTATCACCGTAAAAACACAAGATATATTTGACGTCTTTATGAAATTTCACGAGTACCAAAGTACTTCACCAGTATAAACTTTAACTATATACATTCCCCTTTTTATACTGATAACGTTGAATATCCCAATTTTTCCGGTATCATGTTCAACAAACTGATCCCTGCGAAGATCTACTGTGGTGCCCTTAAATTGTTCCTAGAACATTTCTTATTTTATAATAAATTCCAAGCTAATGAGGAATAGTAATTAAACATTTCAATCTTTGAATAGATGGAGTGCACATGAATATATAGCATGCTCAATTAAACATATTTCTTGACTAGTTCCCTTAGTACATTATAATTAAATCTTCGTTCATCTTAGATAGAATCATACTGAGTATATATTTTTTATTATTGTTGTAATAACATATAATTATATAGAATTTATTAATAAATTTCCATGATATCCTATCCTATTTCATTGATCAATTCTTATTCTGTCTTAGGGAAAACTTAAATCGCGGGGATTAAAGCTACTTGGTTGCTAGTTACGACTGTACTTCGTGAATCATGCAATTCTTTATACGCATAATCAACATTAATTGGCGTGTGTGTTATTCGTGAAACGTTTAATACTTATATTAAATTATAATACATTATTTAAATACTTTCTTCTTGTTAAAGAACAACAATTTTAGAGAAAACTTAAGTCGTGAGTATCAAAAAGTAAGTACGGTTTCGTTGCTTATTTGCTAGTTGCGACTGTACTTCATCATGAATGAGATGAGCAGCATGCATAAATATTGAACGTTTTCGCGGTAATTAAAATTAAGTAACATTAATTTTGCAAGGGGTAAGAATAAATGAAAGTAATTACTAGTGGTTGTTGTAGAACAACTTTATTTATACTTATTAATAAGCCTACATAAAAATAAACTTCTATTGCATTTTAAAATAGGACGCGGTTGCTATGGCAACAGAACTCGCAAAGTGCCATATTACAAAATTGTAAATGTGGCCACTGTACACGGATATAATATCATAAACATATCATGTGTCAAAATGCAAGAAACATACGCCATAGTTTTGTTGTTCATGTATATGTATATAGTTTTTATAAAACTATATGATAATTTCTAGTAATATATACGATATCTTATGTTGTTCCGTATCCCGAATTTCATTTCAAAAGTATATTTAAATTAATAGATTTTATCTTGAAATATGGAATATCAGTATAAAATGAAGGGTTCTGTTATAATTCTTTGATTAACATCGTATAAAATAATTAGGCATCAATGTAATGATGTGTCTTATTTTACAATTTTATATATGGATTCAAAACTTTGATACCGGTAAAACGTGTTTGCGTTTGTCACATGGAACATTACTTATATGATACCATTTACTCAAGATAAGGAGAACATTTTTATAATATTAATAAGATAAGAGCGATTAAGTATGAAGAGAGTCAAAATAAAGATAGATAAACCAAATCCGTTGTTTGAATTTTGGTTAGAGGAATGGATGAACGAAGCTGCTTCCAAAAATTCAGATTTACATCATCATTTCTCGAAAGCTCTTCGTTCGTTAAAGAAATATCCATTACCCTTAAAATCTGGGAAAGACTGCATAATATTGCAGAATTTTGGAGCAAAGTTATGTTCCATGTTGGATAGAAAGCTTGAAGAATATAAAGTGCAAAATAATGGTTTAAGTAGGGTTGGTGATGACGCTGTTTGCGTAAATTGTCTTTATGATGAATATTGCAATACTTCGAGAAAAAGACGTAGCAAAGAGTTGGAAACTGCAGTAGATTTAGATTGTATGCAACAAGTAAGCAGTTACTTATGTTTCAATTATGTTTAACTATATTGCTATCTGCTACTTGTTTCTCTCATATCTTTCTGCAAATTATTCGTAGTATTCGATTATTAGCAATTAGTAATTTTAATATTCTAACTATTAAACAACACTATAAATAGCTGAATAAATAACATAAAGAATTGAATGGATCATCTTGGAACTTCATTTGTTCATTTTGGAACAAATACTTCTTAAATGCACATTTATTTCTAGAAAGAGGAGGCATTTAATGTAGTTCAAGTTCAAACACAATTGCATTCCCATTTAACTAAAGCAAATGAACAAGATCTAATAGTAATTAGTAACAATGAGGATGAAGAAAATACAGTTATTAAAGATTTGTTAGAGAATCCAATCACAAAATTGAAAGATCAGCAGAATATTTTTGCTGAGAAGGTCAAAGTGGTTGATAAGCATTGCATGACAAAGCAATCAGTTGAAACCAACAAAGTAAATGACAACTTAACAGCAAAAAAAACAAAAGCTGCAAAAGGTCATATAACAAAAAAACAAGTAAACAATGAAGAAGAAATAGCCAACACACAGAGAGATATTTACTTGGAATCAAACAACTTTGATATTGTATTATTAGTTGACACACAGGAAACCTGTGGGTATGTTTATGATCTAATTTACAAGACTTCAAAGAAATCAAATTAAATAAAAGGTCACCTTTCTAAGAATATATGAACCATTTACTTTGAAAGTGGCCTAAGTCCATATATCAAAACAATCAAGTTAACATTTAAAGTGTTACAAAGTCAGTTTGTGTAAATATTAGAAATGTTAACTTGATTTTGTCAAAGGTGGAGTCAGACCACCTTCAAAATAAATGGCTCACATATTTTTTAGTGGAAAAACAAGACCACAAGATGATGCAACTATTGCAGAATTAAGTCAGCTTGGTGAGGCTTTTGAGGTACGCCATTTAAAAGTAGGAGATTTTGCATGGATTGCAAGAAGTAGAAACACCAATGTAGAATTGATATTACCTTATATAGTGGAAAGAAAACGTATTGATGATTTAAGTGCAAGTATTACAGATGGAAGGTTTCATGAGCAAAAGGTAATAATGTAATTTCATGTGAAAATCTCCTTGTATATATTTCATGGTCAAGTATTAGTATGATATATCAGAATAATACATCATTGTAGTTCCGATTAAAACAATGCGGTATTGAGAATATCATGTACATAGTGGAGAATTATGATCAAAATCATAGATCAGCCATACCACATTCCTCCTTATTGCAAGCCTCCATTAATACATTAGTGCAGGATCGATTTACAATAAAATATACAAGAAACCATAAAGATTCTATGTTCTACTTATCATCATTAACAAGGATTTTTAAACAAATTTTTATGGTATGTAATGTTGGTAATACTGTAATCCTTATTATTATATTTTAACATATCATAATATCATAGTTAAAACAGAGAAACAAAGTATGATGATGTGTTATAATACAAATGTTCAAGATATGAAAAGCTTTTATTGCATTATGAAGAACCATTTTGAATAACATACATTTTAATGGGAAGTGATATAAACAAAATTTATTGCACAGTTTTTTCCGAAATTATTTTTATAAGTCTGTAATTAATACAGACACAATAAACTTATCTGGTAAATTTTTGTTCAGACAATAATTTATATAAAGCTACTAATGAAGTTAGTACAAATACTAGTATTATTTATGTTTTTGTGTTATATAAATATTATTTACGATATAAAGGGTCTAGCCGGTTAAGGTAGTCAAAAGTGCCCCTAAACCAAATTGGACTTGCGATGGGTCATTCGATAGCTAATGAAAAAAAAACAATCTGTGCCAAGTTTCAACTTTGTATCTCGACTGGGGGGGTAGTAAAGGGCAAAAAACGAAAAATCACGTTTTTGTTCAATTTCTTCCAACTGAGTGCATGAAAAATTTTGAAAAAAATTAGTGGCACGTCAGTTAGCGATACACATATTATAGAATTTTTTCAGATTTTTATGTTGCAAATCCAAGCTGTGAAAAATAAAAAACCCCCAAAAATGCCGAAAAATGCCGATTTGGTATTGAAGGAGTTGCAGAACTATAATTATATAATTTGGGTAAGTGGGTATATGTGATAGTATTGCTCTCAATTTTTTTTAGATTTTTTGATTAGGTGCGCCGTAGTTAAAAAAATTAAAAACCGGGTTTTTCGGCGTTTTTTGCGTGTCAGATTGACTTATAGGTCGAACTTTCGTATTATTCTCTATTAAATAAGTGTTTGTGCAGTAATCAATGTTTTTGCATCCGGCAAAGCAATATAGGAATTAAGGAAACTAAATAAATAGAGAAAATTGGAATTACTGTGCTATTAGAGCCTAGAGCGTAAAGAATATTTTCAAGTGGTTCGGTGGTCCCGTGGTCCAAGCGTCAGGCTGTTGTAACGCTGCGGACTTTTTTTGTAGGTTCGCATCCCACTTAGGTTAATTTTTTTTTGCATTTCATTTTCAGAATTTTTAACTATATAACAACCGAACTAGTTTAAACATAGTTTAAGCATATTTTTTAAATGTCTTATATTTAAAGATAAACATGCGCTCCAAAGTCATATTTACGTATAGTACAGATTAAAATAATTACAAAATATTGTTAAACTACTTGTAAACAGATATTGATATAGTTCGGTTGTTATGTAGTTAAAAGTTCAGAAAATGAAATGCAAAAAAAAATTAAGCCAAGTGGGATGCGAACCTACAAAAAAAGTCCGCAGCGTTACAACAGCCTGACGCTTGGACCACGGGACCACCGAACCACTTGAAAATATTCTTTACGCTCTAGGCTCTAATAGCACAGTAATTCCAATTTTCTCTATTTATTTAGTTTCCTTAATTCCTATATTGCTTTGCCGGATGCAAAAACATTGATTACTGCACAAACACTTATTTAATAGAGAATAATACGAAAGTTCGACCTATAAGTCAATCTGACACGCAAAAAACGCCGAAAAACCCGGTTTTTAATTTTTTTAACTACGGCGCACCTAATCAAAAAATCTAAAAAAAATTGAGAGCAATACTATCACATATACCCACTTACCCAAATTATATAATTATAGTTCTGCAACTCCTTCAATACCAAATCGGCATTTTTCGGCATTTTTGGGGGTTTTTTATTTTTCACAGCTTGGATTTGCAACATAAAAATCTGAAAAAATTCTATAATATGTGTATCGCTAACTGACGTGCCACTAATTTTTTTCAAAATTTTTCATGCACTCAGTTGGAAGAAATTGAACAAAAACGTGATTTTTCGTTTTTTGCCCTTTACTACCCCCCCAGTCGAGATACAAAGTTGAAACTTGGCACAGATTGTTTTTTTTTCATTAGCTATCGAATGACCCATCGCAAGTCCAATTTGGTTTAGGGGCACTTTTGGCCCCCCTTAACCGGCTAGACCCTTTATATGTACATTATCCATAATGGCAATAAGAATGTTTCTTTCAAGAAGTTCAATCTTTTCATACAGTAATTATTTTATATTTTGATAGACTTGAAGAAAATTAGATAACAAATCTGATTTTGTTTCTAATATAATATAACATATTACATCCTACTTTTCTATTTTCGAATTTTCATAAAACTTGTATCTACTCGTGAAAATTCTTCCCCAATCTCTATTCACTAATTTAGTTTTAATAATCCTAATAAATTCAAACTATTTAATATACTGAAATAATGTTCGCGGCTCTATCAGATATGCTATTTACTTTTTTAGGAAAAAAATTTAATAGGATGCAAGAAGGAAGATCTAATCCGTTTCGATATTTTAAGCAATACAATCACGCTTATGGAATTTGAACTGTTTAATAAATCGGCGTCCAAACAAAAAGTATATAAAAATGAAGTCGATGGTCATATACAGAGTTGTTTTATACATTTTTAAATTCCGTCATCGAAAATATAATTCTGTTTTCAGGTATTTAATGTGAGTCAAATGTTCGTTCGCCAATTATTGCAATTAAAAGGGGTGTCTGTAGAAAAAGCATTGGCAATTGTGGAGCATTATCCAACACCGCGAATATTAATCAATGCTTTAAATGAATCCGGTTCCGATGGAAAAATGTTATTGTCAAATATTCAATTCGGAGAGAAAAAACGTTCTCTTGGCCCTACAATTAGCAATACTATTTATCAATTATATACAAAGAAAGATATAAATTAATCTTAGAAAATAAAAATATTTTGCAGTAATAAATGCATGGCAATGCTGCGGCATCGTTTTTCGATACCTTCGACATAAATAATAACCAATACTCGGTAAAAAATAAACGATTATCGGCTAATTTTGCCTGTTAAAGTGGTGTACATTATCTTTAAGTTATTGCTAATATTTCCGGATTTTGCAGATTGTTTATTGAAGTTTACAGAAAGAATTTCCTCATAAAAGGTCCATCTAGTTTTATATTCTGACTTTGGGTAAATAAATGATACAATCTTTATTTTAATTTACTTTTATTTCATTGTTATACACAGATGAGGAATATAATTCATGTGACATCTTACTTCTCCTTATGTCATTCATCGTAATAAATATAAAATTACATACATTACGTACATAAAATATACTTTCTGGTATCACGAATATAAAATAAGTAACATATATCAAATATAAAATTCCTATCGTACGTATTATGATGAATGCTTTCTTATTCTAGTACAGAAAGTCAAATGTAAACACGTAGTAATGATAAAAACAAACGCAGTAGCTATTCAAGGACATAAACAAGGACAGAGTGAGTGAGATGGCGCTATTGACACTTTGTCGCCCTTTCAAGTCGGCTCATTTAGTACGTGACAGTCGAATAGTGCGCAGCGTGTTCTTAGTTTAAAGTATTGTTTAAGTGTTAAATAACTGTGCTACTAGAACAATTATTGTTATTCTTGATAATCATTGAATGTGGGATGCATTAACGTATAATCGTCGTAAATTTAGAGTAATTGTGTAACGTAGTTTCGAAAAAGAAAGTAGACAAGGGTTTCGTTCCGAGAATCAAGAAATTACGGTTTCGATGACGATGGACATTAATACGAAAAGGAACCGGAAACATTGGACATTCCACACCACATTAACAGATACTGGGCATTTCGTAAGTACACGGAAGTTACAAAGATATTAATATTGTTTGTAATGTTATTACAAATTTGATATCATATCGCTTGCCCTGGAATCCTTGATATTCGTTCATTTTATACAATGACGTTACGTGTTTTTCCTTCATATAACAATAACAGAATTATATAAACAATATAATTGTTATTATATGAACGCAAGGAATCACGTGTAAAAAGGTTATCTTATTTTACTTTTTCAATGGAAATTGACAAAAATGATGAATCAAGGAAGTAATTTAAACGAAGGCTCAGAAAATTTGAGAACTTTGCTTCTTTGTAACATATTTATTTCTATTAACATTTTAGAATCTATTAACAGTTTAGTGTGCCACCTAACTAATTGCATGTAATTTATAAAGCTAGTTACACATTTACATTGATTTTATATTTGAAATATGGATCCATGGATCTAAAAAATAAGAATCTCCGTAGTTTCATAAAAATATAGATAGTTACTTCAGGTATGGTTAGTTTAATCTCTGAATGACAAAAACATTGTGAAATAGGACATCGAAGTTTTCACAATCTAAAAGGAAAATGGACGAATTATTGAACTATATTTTTGCTTGATCGCATAATTATAAGTCGTACATTATTATAGAAATTTACATTTATATAATTTTACTAACCGCTCCGAAGTTTTCCACATTCATATCGTACAGTTTTCCCGCTGTTAATTTGCACGATTTTCGGCATCGAATCTGCATTATTAACAGCATTCGTTGCATTCTTATCGGTATTTTATACCATTCAGAGTTATATCTATTATGACATAATAATTGAATCTAATCTTATTATATTAGGTTTATATGAAACTAATTTTAATATAGTATAATATAACTTTATTACATCGTATCATAATTCTGTACTTATTATATCGAATTATTGCCATACAAAATGTCATAACTTCTCGTACAACATAATGAAAACATTTCAAAGTATAGCCACTATTAATAACTTCAATTTCTTTATTCTGATTTGCCTTAAAATAAAATAAAAAGAAATAAAGGCTGATTTTCTTATTATAATTTGAAGATTTAGTGAGCCGTAAGTCCGGTATAATGAATTTCCAAGGAAATATTTAAATAATATGCGTTTTCAATACAGCATATAAGTTCGGTAAAAGAAGATCGCAACATTAAAAAAGTTATATTTAAGATACATACATAACTGTAGATAATTCTAAACTGCTGTCGACTAGTTTTTGACCTGGCAAACTATTAAAAAATAGATGAATATTCTGCGCCACTGTAAATACTCCAAATCGGGTGGCTTCCTCTATTTGATGTAGTTTTATCACCGTCTGGAAATTAAATTTGCAATATCTTCTTTCATCTTTAGCATTATTATATTTAATGATAGAATATAGATTATAGATTAAAAGGTTAATTAAATAGATTTCATGCATCCTGGTGTCCCATAATAATGTAGAAAATTTAAATGCCGAGCACCGTAACATACGAAATCCTTGCATTTCCGTGATTAAGAATTGACAACATTCAGAATTGAAAAGAATTCAACGTTTTCCGTAATTAATACATTTAGTTCCGGATTTGGTTTAATATACAAAGGATTTTATTCTTTAATTTACGCACATTATTGTGCAATATTTATTATTTAGAAAGTTTACTGTACTTGCACTCCAGTGATGCTAATCGATATCATATTAATCCCAATTTGAAGCAGATAACTTATGGTGTTGCAGCCTTCCATAAAATCTGCGAATCTTAAAGCATAAAGATCAGCCAAATTAAAGGGTTATAGAAAACTGATCCTTGTTTTAGTATATTAAAAATCATGCTTCCGGGTTTTACAGTAGAAATATTAAATTAATACAAACTCTATAGCTTTCTTGTGAGAAACCACGCATTGCCTAAGTTTGAAGTACACTTGATGGTCTTCGCGATCTGTGTAGCCATCTTGATTCATTCCTTGCGCTATATTTTTAATTCTATGACTGGAAAGCACTGTTTGCATTAGTTTTATTATATCAACGGATTATATACTTAATATTCTACTTATTCTGAAAGAATAGTCATTATATTCTATGCTATATCAACAATGTAAATCATTATAATATTTCGTATACTTCCATTAATATTTTAAATAATTTGACACATCCTTTTAATGTTAAATTTGATATTCTGGCAGTGGAACCTAATTCAATTAAATTCTACTTAAAAAATGTTAATCGAGAAATTAATTCAACGTAAGTTTATTTCTAAAATATTCATTGATAAAATAATTCACTTTAATTTTAATTACCCACATTCAATTTAATCTTAATTACCCACAGAGAGCAAATAATCCACACGCGTGATAAGTAATCAACATGTACATTGTGTCGACGGTAACCAAAATTAATATGCTGCAAATCGAACTCCAGGCAGCATGAATGTATATGTAAAAGAAGTATTTATCGTTATCTATCATATAATCAACTTCATACAAAGCGTTTCGTTGCCGGCTTTCATTTTGTGGTGAAACTGTGTCTAAAAACGTGGGAGCCAATGGCATGCATAGGAATACAGCCAATACTCCAAATATATAAGCTGAAAATCATTATAAACAAATATAAACATTCTCCAAAATAAAAGTTTCTAGGAATTAGATTTAATTTTTAGAAAATGAATAAAAACATATTTGCGTATATTTGGAAACTTCTCCTATTTTTGTGTTATTTAAAAAGAATTTTGGTTGGCGGTTAATAAACTTTCTTTATTTTGCAAAGAATACAAAAAATTGTTATTAGAAGTATTGGATTGAGTCATAAATAAGTTCCGTATTTTAAAATAAAGTTTATTCGTCAATGAAACTGCACGCGTGACACTTCAATTGTTAAATTTAGACTGAGAGATAATTTTCTGATAGTCATTAAAAAAATGTAGTTCGTACGAAATATAATCGGGCAATTCTTGGAACAACAATTACAATTTACCTGCAGCGGAACTTATTTATGACTCAACACAATATTTATAAAAGACTCACTTCGATATAATCGGCCGAATTTACTTCCATTCTCTGCAAATTCTTGTAAAATTTGTAACTCGTCTTCAAGCTCTATCGTCCGCCATTCTTCTTTTATGAGCTCAAATATTCTTATAAACTACGGAAAAATTACGAGCCACTTATAAGCTACTTGAAATACCAATGAAATTAAAAAATTCCTAATTTCTATATTTTATAATTTAATTAAAATATGCGCGAAACAATTATAAGACATACAAATTTAATTACTATCTATCTTAATCACTATTGATTTATTACTTTTGTTGGATTATAAATATATAATTGGAGTTTACTTATTTGGAACTTTTTTAATTGCACGTAGTAATACAATTTTATAAATTCTGTAAAATTAGTGAGAGATATAAAATTTCTTAAATATACAATTAAATACAGTATACTTAAATTTCAAGTTACAGTAAACTTAAGTATACAGTTTACTCAAAATTTCAGACTTATGTGTATTGAATCTTTCTTACCTTCTGCTTATTTATCTGGAGGTTAAATAGTTTTATAAAACAAACACAGTTGGTAAATAATGGCGGCAAGCTTGTAATAATATGATCGACATCGCGTTGTTGTATGGATTGACTTAGTTTATTCAGCTGCAAATCAATTATTAATTGCACTCTTATAACATTTGCCGGATATTATTTTTATTAACTTATTCCTGGGTCTTTTTACTTCAGTCGATGTTCCTTTTCATGTTAAAGTTTGACTATCACTTTTTACTCGCAAAAAAGACGTACTTCTCCAATAATAATGGAGCACGATGAAATTGTCAACAATGTAAACTATTATTATCCACTATCACTACTTAATTCTTCATTATGTCGACAAAAGTCACCAGTAAATATTAAAGAAAGAAGGACCATGAGAAAAAAAACTTGAACAAACTAACGGAAAGAGTAGTTATAAATATTTAACACTAGAATTACTGATAATATATTCAGCTATATTTGTACATTCACGTATAAGTGTTTAAAAATCGGGATGGATGAGAAAAATAAATTAACCGATTTAATTATGTCTATTATGTAAGGTGCACCGAAAAAAATATCGGAAAATCGGACGTTATGAATTTGAACTTTTTATAGCATTCTGCAGATCTGTCATTTTGACGGCTTTGGCAGTTCTAGTGTTAATATTCCGTAATCGTCGATTTGAATATATTTGTTTATTTCCATAACTTACTTGGGGAATTATTAACGTTATAATGGAAACTAACAAGAAACTCATGTGAGCTATCCTCGACATTGTCTTCTGATACGGATATTGGCCCAAATACGTTAAATGTCGTTTCGTCGTAGCATAATAACCATTGTCAAAAAAATCATCTTTCTCGTCCTCCTTTAGCACTGAATCATTTTCATTGCATTACAAAATATACCGATTATAATATTACAGATTTTACATTAACCCATCTCCTGTATCTAATGACACCTCTAATTCTTTTATAAAATTATTAAAAATTATCGAACATGTAATCCCCCAGAACTCGTAGATTCTATAGGCTCTATAGGCTTGCGTAAAATTAAAAATAAATTGTTATTTATATTTATATATTAAATTAAAAATACATCCTTAGACTTATTTAAGGTTTAATACAACCACTTATGTTATAATTTAATACAAATACATTGTACATTCTATTCACTCACTAATCTTTGAACCGAGATTCCAAAAGTAATGTTTTTACAAGCACCGTAGGAAGAGCTTAAAAACTACATCCGCGCATGCCAAAAAAACACAATTTTCATAACCTGTTAAGTAAAGTGGAATACCGTTCAGCAGAGCTATGATTGCAATAAACAATATCGATAGTAAATAATACCCGTCAACATCATGTAATACCACAAATCAGTCTTTTACAAAATTCATAACTTGCTGTGTATAAGATAATAGTAGGTCTTTTGTAGCTGCATTTCATTCTGTCGATTACCGAGATACAAATGCTTCCACAATCTGAACAATTGTTTGTATGCATTTACTGTCTTCTCATTTTTGGCATTTTCAATTTGAAAGTTGGTGTTTACTGTATCCATTTGATTCGATTAGTCTTCACATTAAAGGATATTTTATTAATATCCGTAATAATAATAAATACAGACTAGTTACGCTTGAAGATGGAGCTTAAATGTTTGAGATGCAGCTGGACCAATTACAATATCCTGACTCAATGTTATAAAATATGTTAACTGTAAAATGTAAGTGTAAGTGTAAGAGGATAAGTCTGGGGATAAATTTCAGACTTGCTGGTAGACTGATTTCACTTCCGGTCGAATGACGACCATTCATTATGATCAATACGTGTGATTGACGTACTCTATGTATGAAAACCCTCATAGTTTACTTCAGAACGTCGTACATACAAAAGATAGCAGGTTGTAATTTGCAACCTCCCTCTTGTTTACCTTGTCTTTCCTGTAATTATATCGATTCTGGTCCCTAAGAGCAAGGTAGTACTTGAATTTGTTTAAACCATTACATTTGCATGGGTTGTAAGATCGGAAACTAGAAGCTTGGCACGTAAATGAAAATTGTCTTTTTATTTCGTTCCGCCCAGAGCGATGTGTCCTATCAGTAGTGCAATAACCGGTGTTACGTGAAATATTTTAACAGTGTATTTCATAAACTACGAAAAAATTCAATTCTTTTATCAATTGCGTAGGTATATTGTTAAATAAACATGAGTAATTCTAGTGTTTATGTAAAGGAGGCATATGTAATTGGAAAAAGTATGGCTTTGCTTCTAAGAATTATTTAAGCTAAGTTTAATGTGAGTTTGAAGAGTAATTAATATTCTGAGGAGAAATCTTTAACACTAGAACTACGGTAGTCGTAGTATACATAATTGTAAATGTACTTGCAAAAATTGCTACTTTCTTCAGGACGCTTAAATAATAATATTGCTACTCTTTTCACGTAAACGTAGCTCCGTTAGTTTCGCGTTATACGATTTTCTTTAGTCACGAAAAAAGTTGGTTTATAAAGGGTTAATTTATGTCAAGTATTATTTGAGTATTCAAAATGAGTCAAATAAATGCATTACACAATTAGTGCGTGTATATAATTACTAATAATTGGTATAAATATGAATATATATTTTAATAGATAACAGATAAAAAATGGTAGTAAGGAAGATCAATAAATAATAATCTCATGTCAAATGAATAAGTAAATATATTTATTTATTAAACTCAATATACAGTTACTCAGTGCCCCACGTTTTTTAACCAGCAGCATAACTGTTTGGTAATCCAATTCATTGCGTGCGTTAGTTATAACTGTGCTAATCTCGGAGTGATAAGAACATGGTGAAATAGGACGTAGCTGTTTTGACAATCTTGAAAAAAGGAGATACTTGTCAGTTTATACTTTCGTCAGCTTTTATTGTATATTTTAGAGTTATAATATTTTAAGAATATTCTTTATTATGAAAGACCTTACCATTCCAAAGTTCTCGATGTTCATATCGTATAGTTTGCCAGCCGTTAATTTGCAGGGTTTGCCGCATCTGATTTGCATGATTAAAAGCATCTTTTGCAATCTTACTGGAATTTTGTGCCATTCCACGTTATATCTATATAATAAATAAGACTTTTTGTGTGAGATATGACAGAATTCAGTATCGGTATAATAATAGAATGAGAAGTAATTGGAATACTTTGTAGTGTATATGATATATAAATGGTGAATATGATATTAACCGGGAAGTTCTTCCAAAAAACGATATCCCGCGAGTACTTCAATTTAGTAATAAAATAAATCCGTGCGATATATTTATAAATACGATGTATATGAGTTTGACTATTCATTACAGAAACTCGTACGTACAAAAATTTCAGAATTATGAGATGAATAATTCTGATTTAATTCGTAATCATTGAGATAAGTGTGGATTTGAATGACGTATTAAATCGTTATCCCCGGTTAACAGGTTAATAGGTCTTATTTATATTTAATGCTTGAATAAAGTAGTGCATTATATTACATTACGGACATTGTTGCGGATAATTCCAAGCTACAATCGGCAATTTTCTGACCTGGCAAACTGATAAAGAATAAGTGAAGGGTTTGCCCTATTACAAATATTCCAAATCGAGTGGCCTCCCCTAATTCATGTATCTTGATCACGAACTAAATAATAAAACCATTGATTCTTTTATCCATACTTAACACCATTGTCTTAAGCTATTTATTTATAATCGAGTCTAATCTTCGTTATTTAATCTATTAACCGGGGAAGTTTACCAAAAAACGAGATCACCGGTCCGATATATTTACAATTACGACGTTTCGTTACTGAAATTTATACGCATAAAAATCTGAGAATTACGAAAGGAATCATTGTAATTTAATTCGTAAACTTCGTGGTAAGCGTAGATTCGAATGATAAGTTAACTCGTCATCCCCGGTTAACAGATCATTAAAAAGTTGTTATTACAATTTTCGAACGTACTTGCACTCCCGTAATACTTATTCCAAGCATGTTAATTCCTATTTGCAGCAGGAAACTTACAGTATTGCTGTTCTCCATGAAATCTGCGAATCTTAAATTACGAAATTATTCTACATTGGATAGATTCCTCTTTTTTCGTTGAGCTACATGTAATGTGATACTAACTCTATGGCTTTTTTATGGGTAAGAGCACACTGTCTAAGTTTGTAACACAGTAAATCATCTTTCTCATCCGTGGCCTCATCTTGTTTCACACCTTGCGTTATGTTTTTAATCCTTTGCCTAGGCATTACTGTTCGATCAGCGTCAGTAGATTAAGCGTTTGTGATCAGACAGAGAAATCGCGGGGAATTTTGAGAAAGCAACAGCATGAAACACTAGGCTTTCGTGTTGTTATTTCAAAATAAGTAATTACTCAAAGTTAGTCGCGCAGGAGCAATATAAGTTAAGGTTATTACACTAAATCAATTGCACAGAAGGAGAATAAGTTAATTAAGTTTATTACACTAAATTCATCGCTTCTAATTTCTGAGAAGTTATACATTCCTAAGAATTTAGAAATGGAAATTCAAATTAATAATGTAGAAATTCATTATCACTTTAATACATTATCTCTTAAATTATCTGTCTGCAGTTTCACGAGTTACAAACACCCTGCGTATTCCATATTTTTGTTTGGGTGATATTTGTCTGGATAGTAGTTGTTATTGTTAAATGTACAGAATTGTGATTTACAGTAAGGCATAATTTACATGCAATGACAAGCTGTTAACATGCTGTATTTGTTTTGATTTCGACTAAGGAATAATTGTCATATGTTGTGTTGATGTCATTGGTTATGTCATTCTCAAAAAGAACTAAAGTGGGCTCGATAGCAGTGTCTGTCATTACCCACAGAGAACGAATAATGCGCATGCATGGTAAGTCATAAGCATATACATTCCATCGACGGTAACCACTATCAGTATGCCGCAAACTGTACTCCAAGCATTATGAATGTAGATCGAATAAAAGTACTCGTTATTGTCTACGAGATAATCAACTTCGTACAAAGGATTCCGTGGCCGGGTTTCATTTAGCGGTAAAGTCATATCTAAGAAGACGGGAATCATTGGCATGCATAAAAATACCAAAGAACCTCCAAACAGATACACTGAAAAATAAACTTTGATGCGTTTGACCAGTTTTAAAGACGAGTATTTATACGCTTGTTTTGTCAGTTAAAATGTGACAGTATCATGTTCGAGATGAATTTGGAGATTAAATAATACTGTAGAACCATCCATAAATATTATAGAATTATACTCACAGGTGTACATTCGATTATAACTATTTCCACCCGCTGCAAAGTCTTGCAAAAGTTGTAATTCACTTTCAATTTCGATGGATCTCCAGTCCTCCTTTATAAGTTCGAAAACTCTCGTAAACTGAAACAATTTTATTATATGATTTATAAAGTGATGAATTATTTTGTTAGATAAAGAAATGTTTCATATCTATATTAAACAAAATTTGTCTTCCGCGAATGACATGATTCGAAGTTGGTCCAAATTTACGGAAAATGAGAACTTGCATAGTGACGAGTAACATAAATTATTTTATAAAAACATAGAAAATGTGCAGCTTGAAATAATGAAATATGAAACAATATACATACTTTTCGTTTATTTATTTGAAGATTCAACAGTTTTATCATGCAAACAGTAATTGTGAATAAAGATGGCAAGCTCATAATAATATAATCGATATCACCTTCCCGTATAAATTGTTGTAGTTTAATCACCTACAAAAAGTTACTAAGTCTTTTTTATTGACTTATTTTCCTAAATGTAGAAAATACATTCAATAAATTCTTCAGTGATCTCTCGAAACACACCTCGGGCACCATTAACGAAATCATAGAAATTAATAAACAGCTCATACGGATTACTTTGGACTTTCTTTCCTGATAAGGATACTGTCCTAAATAAGTTAAAAATCTTTTCGTTGTTCTGTAATAAACATTGTCAAAAAAGTCTTGTTTTTCATTGTCTAGTAACACCGCATCATTCTTCCAATTTATCGTGAACATGTTTTGACAAAAGTTTTTTTTATCACTTTTATATAATTTAAAGAGACACTCTTATCACGATAAGTCATACGATGAATTATTATACTGTTATATAACGGTGGTCTCTTTTACATTATATTAAAAACAATACCAATAATAAACATGTTGTTCGACTTAAAATCTCCTCGAACAATACTCTCTTCTTACAATAATAATAGATAAGGCGTTATCTGTTACTCGTATAACCACATGCTTAAACAAAATGGACAGGAATGTAAGACTTGCATGAGTCTTTGCGTTTAGTATCGCCGGGCTTAGTTTCCATGTAGGTTGCCATGCAAAATATTCGCATAGAATACGTTAATATAAATTACACGCGTGTAAAATGAGTGTATCGAATACTGTTTTGTGTATATAAGGTAATAAGTGCTTTGTTTGAAGTTCCATAAATATAGTACTCCCACCCCTTTCATTATTGAAACCTGTGGCCATCTCTCTATTTCAACCAGTGTACTTTACACTCCTTTATGATTATGGTTCTTTTACCTTTTTCCTAACCCCTTGGAGTGGTACTTTTTAGCTCACCTGTTCCAATGATTGTGGAAGACCTGAGTTTTGCTATAATGATTGTGGAACACCCGAGTTGTGTTACAGTGATTGTGTAGCATCTTGATTTTTCAAGCTTACTTACTCATACGAAACGGATGTAATTTAAAAACATTTAATGTAGAATTATTGACAAAAATTATTCATTTGTACATTTCAGTTGTTAATCCTTTGCAATCGCGAGGCGACATTAATATTTTCTCTTATAGTTTTGTTTAAATGACATTTTAAATTTCAATATTTCGAGTTCGGCAATTTTTACTTTCGAAATACAAAGTATTTTCTATTAAGTACTGCATTCGAAGTAATATTAGGATTAAAGGGAATAATGACAAATAGATTACAATTTTGGACCGAATCCTTTTTTCAACGAAAAAAATGTTACTCCATTTCTTTCGACCAGAAATCATCCTAGAATATACTTATACATCATCTACCATTGATTTGGACCATTTACGAGCAAAACTGACGACATTAAATTCTGTAACGATGAGGATTATCTAATAGTATAATGTTTAATATGAAAGGATAAATGGAGTTTCATAAAGTATGTGAAAAATAATTGATTACTCTCCGGTAGTTCTGATATATTGTCTTTAAAAGATGGCTGACTATGGTGACCTAAGATACAACTCCAAATTAGTAGTGAAATGTTATTGATAATTTGGGTCTGCAAAAGTCAAGGAGAGAGAACGAAGATAAAGGATCACATCACTGTAAGACGATTTATATCCATTTATTTATTAAACTCAATATATTGTTACTCGGTGCCCCACGTTTTTTAACCAGCAGCATAACTGTTTGGTAATCCAATTCATTGCGTGCGTGAGTTATAACTGTGTTATTCTCGGATTGATAAGAACATGGTGAAATAGGACGTAGCTGTTTTGACAATCTAGAAAAAAGGAGATACTTGTCAGTTTATACTTTCGTCAGATTTTATTGTATATTTTACAGTTATAATATTTTAAGAATATTCTTTATTATGAAAGACCTTACCATTCCAAAGTTCTCGATGTTCATATCGTATAGTTTGCCAGCCGTTAATTTGCAGGGTTTGCCGCATCTGATTTGCATGATTAAAAGCATCTTTTGCAATCTTGCTGGAATTTTGTACCATTCCGCGTTATATCTATATAATAAATAAGACTTTTTGTGTGAGATACGATAGAATTCAGTATCGGTATAATAATAGAATGAGAAGTAATTGGAATACTTTGTAGTGTATATGATATATAAATGGTGAATATGATATTAACCGGGGAGTTCTTGCAAAAAACTATATCCCGCGAGTACTTCAATTTAGTAATAAAATAAATCCGTGCGATATATTTATAATTACGACGTATATGAGTTTGACTATTCATTACAGAAACTCGTACGTACAAAAATTTCAGAATTATGAGATGGATAATTCTGATTTAATTCGTAATCATCGAGATAAGTGTGGATTCGAATGACGTATTAAATCGTTATCCCCGGTTAACAGGTTAATAAGTTTTGTTTATATTTAATGCTTGAATAAAGTAGTGCATCATATTACATTACGGACATTGTTGCGGATAATTCCAAGCTACAATCGGCAATTTTCTGACCTGGCAAACTGATAAAGAATAAATGAACGATTTGCGCTATTACAAATATTCCAAATCGAGTGGCCTCCTCTAATTCATGTATCTTGATCACGAACTAAATAATAATACCGTTGATTTTTTTATCCATACTCAACCCCATTGTTTTAAGCTATTTGTTTATCATCGAGTCTAATCTTCGTTATTTAATCTGTTAACCGTGTTAGTCTACCAAAAAACGAAATCACGCGGCTACTTTCGATTTCTGATAAAATAAATCCGTCGGATATATTTATCATTAGGACGTTTCTCTACTGAAATTTCTACGCATAAAAATCTGATAATTAAGAGAGGAATCATTGTGATTTAATTCGTAATCCCCGGCATCCTCGGCATCCCCGGTTAACAGATCATTAAAAAGTGGTTATTAAAATATTCGAACGTACTTGCACTCCCGTAATACTTATTGCAATCATGTTAATTCCTATTTGCAGCAGGAAACTTAAACCATTGCTGTTCTCCATGAAATCCGCGAATCTTGAATTACGGGATTATTCTGCATTAGATAGATTCCTCATTTTTCGTTGAGCAAGATAAATGTAATGTGATACTAACTCTATGGCTTTTTTATGGGTAACAGCACACTGTCTAAGTTTGTAACACAGTAAATCATCTTTCTCATCCGTGACTTCATCTTCTTTCACACCTTGGGTTATGTTTTTAATCCTGTGCCTAGGCATTACTGTTCGATCAGCGTCAGGAGATTAAGCGTTTTGTGATCAGACAGAGAAATCACGTTGAATTTTTAGAGCGCAACAGTATAAAACAGTATAAAACACTAAGCTTTCGTGTTGTTATATTAAAATAAGTAATTACTCAGAGTTAGTCGCGCAGGAGGAATATAAGTTACACTAAATCAATTGTACAGAAGGAGAATAAATTAATTAAATTTATTACGCTAAATTCTTCGTGCAGGAGGAATATATATATTTCATGCAGGGTGTCCTTTAACTCCCTGTAATCCAATTGTTTCGCGTCTTATTATTACTAAATAGTCAAATATTATTACTCAAATGTAGATATCCTGAGAATTAAATTAAATAATCAACGTAAGTTATTCTATTTCCAATTTCTTAGGAATCTAGATTCTAATTTCTGAGAAGTTAGAAATTTCTAAGAATTTAGAAATAGAAATTATAATTAATAATGCAAAAATTCATTATCAATTTATTACATTACATTACATTCTCTTATATTACATATTTGCAGTTTCACGAGTTACAAACACCCTGCATATTCAATATTTTTGTTCGGGTAATATTTGTTTGGATAGTATTTGAATGACAGGTATTGTTAAATCAACAGGATTGTAATTGACAGTAAGGCATCATTTACATGCAATGACAAGCTTCTAACATGCTGTATTTGTTTTGATTTCGTGTGAGGAATAATTGTCATATTTTGCGTTGATGTCATGGGTGATGTTATTCTCAAAAGGAACTGAAAAGTGAGTTCGATAGCAGTGTCTGTAATTACCCACAAAGAACGAATAATGCGCATGCATGGTAAGTCATAAGCATGTACATTCCGTCGACGGTAACCACTATCAGTATTGTGCAAACTGTAGTCCAAGCATTATGAATGTAAATCGAATAAAAGTACTCGTTATTGTCTACGAGATAATCAACTTCGTACAAAGTATTCCGTGGCCGGGTTTCATTTAGCGGTAAAGTCATATCTAAGAAGACGGGAATCATTGGCATGCATAAAAATACCAAAGAACCTCCAAACAGATACACTGAAAAATAAACTTTGATGCGTTTGACCAGTTTTAAAGACGAGTATTTATACGCTTGTTTTGTCAGTTAAAATGTGACAGTATCATGTTCGAGATGAATTTAGAGATTAAATAATACTGTAGAACCATCCATAAATATTATAGAATTATACTCACAGGTGTACATTCGATTATAACTATTTCCACCCGCTGCAAAGTCTTGAAAAAGTTGTAATTCACTTTCAATTTCGATGGATCTCCAGTCCTCCTTTATAAGTTCGAAAACTCTCGTAAACTGAAACAATTTTATTATATGATTTATAAAGTGATGAATTATTTTGTTAGATAAAGAAATGTTTCATATCTATATTAAACAAAATTTGTCTTCCGCGAATGACATGATTCGAAGTTGGTCCAAATTTACGGAAAATGAGGACTTGCATAGTGACGAGTAACATAAATTATTTTATAAAGGCATAGAAAATATGCAGCTTGAAATAATGAAATATGAAACAATATACATACTTTCCGTTTATTTATTTGAAGATTAAACAGTTTTATCATGCAAACAGCAATTGTGAATAAAGATGGCAAGCTCATAATAATATAATCGATATCACCGTCCCGTATAAATTGTTTTAGTTTAATCACCTACAAAAAGTTACTAAGTCTTTTTTATCGAATTATTTTCCTAAATGTAGAAAATAAATTCAATAAATTCTTCAGTGAGCTCTCGAAACACACCTCGGGCACGATTAACGAAATTATAGAAATTAATAAACAGCTCATATGGATTACTCTGGACTTTCTTTCCTGATAAGGATACTGTCCTAAATAAGTTAAAAATCTTTTCGTTGTTCTGTAATAAACATTGTCAAAAAAGTCTTCTTTTTCATTGTTTAGTAACACCGCATCATTCTTCCAATTTATCGTGAACATGTTTTGACAAAAGCTTTTTTTATCACTTTTATATAATTTAAAGAGACACTCTTATCACGATAAGTCATACGATGAATTATTATACTGTTATATAACGGTTGTTTCTCTTACATTATATTAAAAACAATACCAATAATAAACATGTTGTTCGAATTAAAATCTCCTCGAGCAATACTCTCTTCTTACAATATATTAGATAAGGCGTTATCAGTTACTCGTATAACCACATGCTTAAACAGAATTGATGGGAATGTAAGACTCGCATGAGTCCTTTGCGTTTAATATCGCCGGGTTTAGTTTCCATGTAGATTGTCATGCAAAATATTCGCATAGAATACGTTAATAAAAATTACACGCGTGTAAAATGAGTGCATCGAATACTGTTTTGAGTCTATAAGGTAATAAGTGGTTTGTTTGAAGTTCCATAAATATAGTACTCACACCCCCTTCATTATTGAAACCTGTGGCCATCACTCTATTTCAACCAGTGTACCTTACACTCCTTTATGATTATGGTTCTTTTACCTTTCCACTAACCTGTTGGAGTCATACTTTTTAACTCACCTGTTACAATGTTTGTGGAAGACCTGAGTGTTGTTATACTGATTGTGGAACACCCGAGTTGAGTTACAGTGATTGTGTAGCATCTTGATTTTTCAAGCTTACATTCTCATACGAAACGGATGTAATTTAAAAACATTTAATGTAGAATTATTGACAAAAATTATTCATTTGTACATTTCAGTAATTAACCCTTTGTAATCGAGAGGCGACATTAATATTTTCTCTTATAGTTTTGTTTAAATGACATTTTAAATTTCCATATTTCGAATTCGGCAATTTTTATATTCGAAAGACAAAGTATTTTCTATTAAGTACTGCATTCGAAGTAATATTAGGATTAAAGGGAATAATGACAAATAGATTACAATGATTGGTTCATATTTATTACTAAATATAAATCTATAAACGGGTCATTTGACCCATTGAAGCATTTATATGAAACCATGAAGATTTATATGTGTGATTGTGTGACAAAACCATTGAATTACACGTTTTTGCTATTTACTAAATACATGTGCTAATATTAAAATATATAACTTTTTAAAGACACCTGACCCGTTGTGGTAGGAATATACATGAAGTATCCATAGGCTTTGATTTTTTTCAAGAGGGGAATTAAGGCATTAGATGATCTTCGGTCAGGGATCATAGATACTGCTGGTTATTATCTAATAGAATAATGTTTAATATGACAAAATAAATGGAGTTTCATAAAGTATGTGAAAAATAATTGATTACTCTACGGTAGTTCTGATATATTGTCTTTAAAAGATGGCTGACTATGGTGACCTAAGATACAACTCCAAATTAGTAGTGAAATGTTATTGATAATTTGGGTCTGCAAAAGTCAAGGAGAGAGAACGAAGATAAAGGATCACATCACTGTAAGACGATTTATATCCATTTATTTATTAAACTCAATATATTGTTACTCGGTGCCCCACGTTTTTTAACCAGCAGCATAACTGTTTGGTAATCCAATTCATTGCGTGCGTGAGTTATAACTGTGTTATTCTCGGATTGATAAGAACATGGTGAAATAGGACGTAGCTGTTTTGACAATCTTGAAAAAAGGAGATACTTGTCAGTTTATACTTTCGTCAGATTTTATTGTATATTTTACAGTTATAATATTTTAAGAATATTCTTTATTATGAAAGACCTTACCATTCCAAAGTTCTCGATGTTCATATCGTATAGTTTGCCAGCCGTTAATTTGCAGGGTTGGCCGCATCTGATTTGCATGATTAAAAGCATCTTTTGCAATCTTACTGGAATTTTGTACCATTCCGCGTTATATCTATATAATAAATAAGACTTTTTGTGTGAGATACGATAGAATTCAGTATCGGTATAATAATAGAATGAGAAGTAATTGGAATACTTTGTAGTGCATATGATATATAAATGTTGAATATGATATTAACCGGGGAGTTCTTCCAAAAAAACGATATCCCGCGAGTACTTCAATTTAGTATTAAAATAAATCCGTGCGATATATTTATAATTACGACGTATATGAGTTTGACTATTCATTACAGAAACTCGTACGTACAAAAATTTCAGAATTATGAGATGGATAATTCTGTTTAATTCGTAATCATTGAGATAAGTGTGGATTTGAATGACGTATTAAATCGTTATCCCCGGTTAACAGGTTAATAAGTCTCGTTTATATTTAATGCTTGAATAAAGTAGTGCATTATATTACATTACGGACATTGTTGCGGATAATTCCAAGCTACAATCGGCAATTTTCTGACCTGGCAAACTGAGAAAGAATAAATGAACGGTTTGCGTTAATACAACTATTCCAAATCGAGTGGCCTGCTCTAATTCATGTATCTTGATCACGAACTAAATAATAATACCGTTGATTCTTTTATCCATACTCAACACCATTGTTTTAAGCTATTTGTTTATAATCTTCGTCATTTAATCTGTTAACCGTGGAAGTCTACCAAAAAACGAAATCACGCGGCTACTTTCGATTTATGATAAAATAAATCCGTCCGATATATTTATAATTACGACGTTTCTCTACTGAAATTCATACGCATAAAAATCTGAGAATTAAGAGAGGAATCATTGTAATTTAATTCGTAATCCCCGACATCCTCGGCATCCCCGGTTAACAGATCATTAAAAAGTTGTTATTAAAATATTCGAGCGTACTTGCACTCCCGTAATACTCATTGCAATCATGTTAATTCCTATTTGCAGCAGGAAACTTAAAGCATTGCTGTTCTCCATGAAATCCGCGAATCTTGAATTACGAAATTATTCTGCATTAGATAGATTCCTCCTTTTTCGTTGAGCAAGATAAATGTAATGTGATACTAACTCTATGGCTTTTTTATGGGTAACGGCACACTGTCTAAGTTTGTAATACAGTAAATCATCTTTCTCATCCGTGACTTCATCTTGTTTCACACCTTGCGTTATGTTTTTAATCCTGTGCCTAGGCATTACTGTTCGATCAGCGTCAGGAGATTAAGCGTTTTGTGATCAGACAGAGAAATCACGTTGAATTTTTAGAGCGCAACAGTATAAAACAGTATAAAACACTAAGCTTTCGTGTTGTTATATTAAAATAAGTAATTACTCAGAGTTAGTCGCGCAGGAGGAATATAAGTTACACTAAATCAATTGTACAGAAGGAGAATAAATTAATTAAATTTATTACGCTAAATTCTTCGTGCAGGAGGAATATATACATTTCATGCAGGGTGTCCTTTAACTCCCTGTAATCCAATTGGTTTGCGTCTTATTATTACTAAATAGTCAAATATTATTACTCAAATGTAGATATCCTGAGAATTAAATTAAATAATCAACGTAAGTTATTCTATTTCCAATTTCTTAGGAATCTAGTTTCTAATTTCTGAGAAGTTAGAAATTTCTAAGAATTTAGAAATAGAAACTTAAATTAATAATGCAAAAATTCATTATCAATTTATTACATTATCTCTTATATTACCTATTTGCAGTTTCACGAGTTACAAACACCCTGCATATTCAATATTTTGTTCGGGTAATGTTTTTTTCGATAGTATTTGAATGACAGGTATTAACATGCTGTATTTGTTTTGATTTCGACTAAGGAATAATTGTCATATTAAGCGTTGATGTCATTGGTTATGTCATTCTCAAAAAGAACTGAAAAGTGGGTTCGATAGTAGTGTCTGTAATTACCCACAAAGAACGAATAATGCGCATGCATGGTAAGTCATAAGCATGTTCGTTCCATCGATGGTAATCAGTATCAGTACGGTGCAAACTGAACTCCAAATATTATGAATGTAGATCGAATAAAAGTACTCGTTAGTGTCTACGAGATAATCAACTTCGTACAAAGTATTCCGTGACCGGGTTTCATTTAGCGGTAAAGTCATATCTAAGAAGACGGGAATCATTGGCAGGCATAAAAATACCGTCGCACCTCCAGTCACACACACTGCAAAATAAACTATGATTCGTTGGAACACTTTTAAACACGAGTATTTATACGACTGTTTTGTCAGTTAAAATGTGATAGTATCATATTCGAGATGAATTTGAAGATTAAATAATACTGTAGAACCATCCATAAATATTATAGAATTCTACTCACACCTGTACGTTCGATTATTACTATTTCCACCCGCTGCAAAATCTTGAAAAATTTGTAATTCACTTTCAATTTCGATCGATCTCCAGTCCTCCTTTATAAGTTCGAAAACTCTCGTAAACTGAAACAATTTTATTATAGGATTTATAAAGTGATGAATTATTTTGTTAACTTAAGAAATGTTTCATATCTATATTTAAAAAAATTTGTCTTCCGGGAATGACATGATTCGAAGTTGATTTAATGAAAATGAGAACTTGCATAGTGACGAGTAACATAAATTATTTTATACAGACATAGAAAATGTGCAGCTTGAAGTAATGAAATATGGAACAATATACATACTTTTCGTTTATTTATTTGAAGATTGAACAGTTTTGTCAGGCAAACGGCACTTGTGAGTAAAGATGGCAAGCTCATAATAATATAATCGATATCACCTTCCCGTATAAATTGTTTTAGTTTAATCACCTACAAAAAGTTACTAATCTTTTTTATCGAATTATTTTCCTAAATGTAGAAAATAAATTCAATAAATTCAATAAATTCTTCAGTGAGCTCTCGAAACACACCTCGGGCACGATTAACGAAATTATAGAAATTAATAAACAGCTCATACGGATTACTCTGGACTTTCTTTCCTGATAAGGATACTGTCCTATATAAGTTAAAAGTTTTTTCGTTGTTCTGTAATAAACATTGTCAAAAAAGTCTTCTTTTCCATTGTCTTGTAACACCGCATCATTCTTCCAATTTATCGCGAACATGTTTTGACAAGAGCTTTTTTTATCACTTTTATATAATTTAAAGAGACACTCTTATCACGATAAGTCATACGATGAATTATTATACTGTTATATAACGGTTGTTTCTCTTACATTATATTAAAAATAATACCAATAATAAACATGTTGTTCGAATTAAAATCTCCTCGAGCAATACTCTCTTCTTACAGTATATTAGATAAGGCGTTATCAGTTACTCGTATAACCACATGCTTAAACAGAATGGATGGGAATGTAAGACTCGCATGAGTCCATTGCGTTTAATATCGCCGGGTTTAGTTCCCTTGCAGGTTGTCATGCAAAATATTCGCATAGAATACGTTAATATAAATTACACGCGTGTAAAATGAGTGTATCGAATACTGTTTTGAGTCTATAAGGTAATAAGTGGTTTGTTTGAAGTTCCATAAATATAGTACTCACACCCCCTTCATTATTGAAACCTGTGGCCATCACTCTATTTCAACCAGTGTACTTTACACTCCTTTATGATTATGGTTCTTTTACCTTTTTCCTAACCCCTTGGAGTCGTATTTTTTAGCTCACCTGTTTCAATGATTTTGGAAGACCTGAGTTTTGTTATAATGATTGTAGAACACCCGAGTTGTGTTACAGTGATTGTGTAGCATCTTGATTTTTCAAACTTACATACTCATACGAAACGGATGTAATTTAACCACTTCGGTACGAGCGTCGACTATATTCGACGGCCACATGTGACCCCACACAGCCGAGCGTCGACTATAGACGACAGCCACAGATGACCCCACACAGCCGAGCGTCGACTATAGACGACAGCCAGGAATTTTATATTATCTCTGCATTTGCGGAGTGTTCGCTCGCATAATTTTAGTTTCGCTCAGTCCATCGCCCAACATAGTTCTATGACGTTTTTACATGTGTAAAAGAGTAATGTAAAACAAGCTTTCAGTGTATCAAAGCTTATCTCGTCACAGATCTGTCGATGAACGAGGCAGCGTGCGGACGGTGAGTGCCGGCTGTGGGCAACGTTTCGTGGCAGATAGCCGCCGTACCGAAGTGGTAAAAACATTTAATGTAGAATTATTGAGAAAAATTATTCATTTGTACATTTCAGTAATTAACCCTTTGCAATCGAGAGGCGACATTAATATTTTCTCTTATAGTTTGGTTTAAATGACATGTTAAATTTCCATATTTCGAATTCGGCAATTTTTATTTTCGAAATACAAAGTATTTTCTAATAAGTACTGCATTCGAAGTAATATTAGGATTAAAGGGAACATTGACAAATAGATTACAATGATTGGTTCATATTTATTACTAAATATAAATCTATAAACATTTGACCCATTGAAGCATTTATATGAAACCATGAAGATTTATATGTGTGATTGTGTGACAAAACCATTAAATTACACGTTTTTGCTATTTACTAAATACATGTGCTAATATTAAAATATATAACTTTTGAAAGACACCTGACCCGTTGTGGTAGGAATATACATGAAGTATCCATAGGCTTTGATTTTTTTCAAGAGGGGAATTAAGGCATTAGATGATCTTCGGTCAGGGATCATAGATACTGATGGTTATTATCTAATAGAATAATGTTTAATATGACAAAATAAATGGAGTTTCATAAAGTATGTGAAAAACAACTAATTACTTTCCGGTAGCTCTGATACATTGTGTTTAAAAGATGGCTGACTATGGTGACCTAAGATACAACTCCAAATTAGTAGTGAAATGTTATTGATAATTTGGGTCTGCAAAAGTCAAGGAGAGAGAACGAAGATAAAGGATCACATCACTGTAAGACGATTTATATCCATTTATTTATTAAACTCAATATATTGTTACTCGGTGCCCCACGTTTTTTAACCAGCAGCATAACTGTTTGGTAATCCAATTCATTGCGTGCGTGAGTTATAACTGTGTTATTCTCGGATTGATAAGAACATGGTGAAATAGGACGTAGCTGTTTTGACAATCTTGAAAAAAGGAGATACTTGTCAGTTTATACTTTCGCCAGATTTTATTGTATATTTTACAGTTATAATATTTTAAGAATATTCTTTATTATGAAAGACCTTACCATTCCAAAGTTCTCGATGTTCATATCGTATAGTTTGCCAGCCGTTAATTTGCAGGGTTGGCCGCATCTGATTTGCATGATTAAAAGCATCTTTTGCAATCTTACTGGAATTTTGTACCATTCCGCGTTATATCTATATAATAAATAAGACTTTTTGTGTGAGATACGATAGAATTCAGTATCGGTATAATAATAGAATGAGAAGTAATTGGAATACTTTGTAGTGCATATGATATATAAATGTTGAATATGACATTAACCGGGGAGTTCTTCCAAAAAAACGATATCCCGCGAGTACTTCAATTTAGTATTAAAATAAATCCGTGCGATATATTTATAATTACGACGTATATGAGTTTGACTATTCATTACAGAAACTCGTACGTACAAAAATTTCAGAATTATGAGATGGATAATTCTGTTTAATTCGTAATCATTGCGATAAGTGTGGATTTGAATGACGTATTAAATCGTTATCCCCGGTTAACAGGTTAATAAGTCTTGTTTATATTTATTGCTTGAATAAAGTAGTGCATTATATTACATTACGGACATTGTTGCGGATAATTCCAAGCTACAATCGGCAATTTTCTGACCTGGCAAACTGAGAAAGAATAAATGAACGACTTGCGTTATTATAAATATTGCAAATCGAGTGGCCTCCTCTAAGTCATGTATCTTGATCACGAACTAAATAATAATACCGTTGATTCTTTTATCCATACTCAACACCATTGTTTTAAGCTATTTGTTTATAATCGAGTCTAATCTTCGTTATTTAATCTATTAACCGTGGAAGTCTACCAAAAAACGAAATCACGCGGCGACTTTCGATTTATGATAAAATAAATCCGTCCGATATATTTATAATTACGACGTTTCTCTACTGAAATTCATACGCATAAAAATCTGAGAATTAAGAGAGGAATCATTGTAATTTAATTCGTAATCCTCGGCATCCTCGGCATCCCCGGTTAACAGATCATTAAAAAGTTGTTATTAAAATATTCGAACGTACTTGCACTCCCGTAATACTCATTCCAATCATGTTAATTCCTATTTGCAGCAGGTAACTTAAAGCATTGCTGTTCTCCATGAAATCCGCGAATCTTGAATTACGGGATTATTCTGCATTAGATAGATTCCTCCTTTTTCGTTGAGCAAGATAAATGTAATGTGATACTAACTCTATGGCTTTTTTATGGGTAACAGCACACTGTCTAAGTTTGTAACACAGTAAATCATCTTTCTCATCCGTGACTTCATCTTGTTTCACACCTTGCGTTATGTTTTTAACCCTGTGCCTAGGCATTACTGTTCGATCAGCATCAGGAGATTAAGCGTTTTGTGATCAGACAGAGAAAGCACGTTGAATTTTTAGAGCGCAACAGTATAAAACAGTATAAAACACTAAGCTTTCGTGTTGTTATATTAAAATAAGTAATTACTCAGAGTTAGTCGCGCAGGAGGAATATAAGTTACACTAAATCAATTGTACAGAAGGAGAATAAATTAATTAACTATATTACGCTAAATTCTTCGTGCAGGAGGAATATATACATTTCATACAGGGCGTCCTTTAACCCTCTGTAACCCAATTGTTTCGCGTCTTATTATCACTAAATAGTCAAATATTATTACTCAAATGTAGATATCCTGAGAATTAAATTAAATAATCAAAGTAATTTATTCTATTTCCCATTTCTTACGAATCTAGTTTATAATTTCTGAGAAGTTAGAAATTTCTAAGAATTTAGAAATAGAAACTTAAATTAATAATGCAAAAATTCATTATCAATTTATTACATTATCTCTTATATTACCTATTTGCAGTTTCACGAGTTACAAACACCCTGCATATTCAATATTTTGTTCGGGTAATATTTGTTTGGATAGTATTTGAATGACAGGTATTGTTAAATGAACAGGATTGTGATTTACGGCAAGGCATACTTTAAGGCATGCAATGAGAAGCTGTTAACATGCTGTATTTGTTTTGATTTCGACTAAGGAATAATTGTCATATTATGCGTTGATGTCATTGGTTATGTCATTCTCAAAAAGAACTGAAAAGTGGGTTCGATAGTAGTGTCTGTAATTACCCACAAAGAACGAATAATGCGCATGCATGGTAAGTCATAAGCATGATCATTCCATCGACGGTAATCAGTATCAGTACGATCCAAATTGAACTCCAAATATTATGAATGTAGATCGAATAAAAGTACTCGGTATTGTCTACGAAATATTCAACTTCGAACAAAGGATTCCGTGGCCGGGTTTCATTTAGCGGGAAAGTCATATCTAAGAAGACGGGAATCATTGGCAAGCATAAAAATACCGCCGCAGCTCCAAACAGATACACTGCAAAATAAACTTTGATTCGTTGGAACAGTTTTAAACACGAGTATTTATACGACTGTTTTGTCAGTTAAAATGTGATAGTATCTGTAGAACCATCCATAAATATTATAGAATTATACTCACAGGTGTACATTCGATTATAACTATTTCCACCCGCTGCAATATCTTGCAAAATTTGTAATTCACTTTCAATTTCGATCGATCTCCAGTCCTCCTTTATGAGTTCGAAAACTCTCGTAAACTGAAACAATTTTATTATAGGATTTATAAAGTGATGAATTATTTTGTTAGATAAAGAAATGTTTCATATCTATATTTTAAAAAATTTGTCTTCCGGGAATGACATGATTCGAAGTTGGTCCAAATTTAATGAAAATGAGAACTTGCATAGTGACGAGTAACATAAATTATTTTATAAAGACATAGAAAATGTGCAGCTTGAAGTAATGAAATATGGAACAATATACATACTTTTCGTTTATTTATTTGAAGATTAAACAGTTTTATCATGCTAACGGCATTTGTGAGTAAAGATGGCAAGCTCATAATAATATAATCCATATCACCTTCCCATATAAATTGTGTTAGTTTAATCACCTACAAAAAGTTACTAAGTCTTTTTTATCGAATTATTTTCCTAAATGTAGAAAATAAATTCAATAAATTCTTCAGTGAGCTCTCGAAACACACCTCGGGCACGATTAACGAAAATATAGAAATTAATAAACAGCTCATATGGATTACTCTGGACTTTCTTTCCTGATAAGGATACTGTCCTATATAAGTTAAAAGTCTTTTCGTTGTTCTGTAATAAACATTGTCAAAAAAGTCTTCTTTTCCATTGTCTTGTAACACCGCATCATTCTTCCAATTTATCGCGAACATGTTTTGACAAGAGCTTTTTTTATCACTTTTATATCATTTAAAGAGACACTCTTATCACGATAAGTCATACGATGAATTATTATACTGTTATATAACGGTTGTTTCTCTTATATTATATTAAAAATAATACCAATTATAAACATGTTGTTCGAATTAAAATCTCCTCGAGCAATACTCTCTTCTTACAGTATATTAGATAAGGCGTTATCAGTTACTCGTATAACCACATGCTTAAACAGAATGGATGGGAATGTAAGACTCGCATGAGTCCTTTGCGTTTAATATCGCCGGGTTTAGTTCCCTTGTAGGTTGTCATGCAAAATATTCGCATTGAATACGTTAATAAAAGTTACACGCGTGTAAAATGAGTGCATCGAATACTGTTTTGAGTCTATAAGGTAATAAGTGGTTTGTTTGAAGTTCCATAAATATAGTACTCACACCCCCTTCATTATTGAAACCTCTGGCCATCACTCTATTTCAACCAGTGTACTTTACACTCCTTTATGATTATGGTTCTTTTACCTTTCCACTAACCTGTTGGAGTCATACTTTTTAACTCACCTGTTACAATGTTTGTGGAAGACCTGAGTGTTGTTATACTGATTGTGGAACACCCGAGCTGTGTTACAGTGATTGTGTAGCATCTTGATTTTTCAAGCTTACATACTCATACGAAGCGGATGTAATTTAAAAACATTTAATGTAGAATTATTGACAAAAATTATTCATTTGTACATTTCAGTAATTAACCCTTTGCAATCGAGAGGCGACATTAATATTTTCTCTTATAGTTTGGTTTAAATGACATGTTAAATTTCCATATTTCGAATTCGGCAATTTTTATTTTCGAAATACAAAGTATTTTCTATTAAGTACTGCATTCGAAGTAATATTAGGATTAAAGGGAATAATGACAAAGAGATTAGAATGATTGGTTCATATTTATTACTAAATATAAATCTATAAACGGGTCATTTGACCCATTGAAGCATTTATATGAAACCATGAAGATTTATATGTGTGATTGTGTGACAAAACCATTGAATTACACGTTTTTGCTATCTACTAAATACATGTGCTAATATTAAAATATATAACTTTTTAATGACGGGTCACCTGACCCGCTGTGGTAGGAATATACATGAAGTATCCGCAGGCTTAGTGTTAATTGTCTATGGTAATTATGTCTTTGCTATTCTCTCAGTGATAAGAACATGGTGAAGTAGGACATCGAGGTCCTCACGATCTTCAAAGAAAGAGATTTATATATTTCTATTTTTATTATATGTATCTGTGGCATTATTCTACTTACTGCTCCAAAATTATCTATGTTCATATCGTACAGTTTTCCGGCAGTTAATTTGCATGGCTTGGTGCATCTGATTTGCATGATTAAAAGTACCTTTTGCATCCTGATTGGTATTTTATACCAATCTGCGTTGTATCTGCAAAATAAATATAAATAAACATAAATAAACATTTGAATTCGGGTGCAATTATAGTGACATTAAGTCATAATACCAATTAATTATTATAACTTAATTATACTAAGGTTTTATTTCACTTATCAGTAGCTATTAAATTTGTATTAAGTCTTTTATTTTTTGAACTTTTATTCCATGAATTTGATTGTCAAAGCGTCGTAAAACTGATTTTATGTACGTTGAAGAATAGAGTATTTATACATTATTTTATTTGACTAATTAATTATTCTAAATAATCCATTTCTCAAATATATTATGAAATGTGAAAAATAATTAACACAGATGTTTACTACTTACTTAAGAAATATAATATTAAGTTAAAAGATTAAGAATCATACAGGTTTATTTAAATTAAATTCATTTACGTACATAATTGCAGATAGTCCCAAGTTCTGATCAGTAATCATTTGTCCCGGCAAACTGATAACAAACAAGTGCACATTTTCGCCGACTATAAACGTTCCGAATCGAGTGACTTCTTCTATTTGATGTATTTTTATCATTAACTAGAAAACAATGTTATTAACCCATTCATTTTTATTCGTTCAACGATTCATAATAATTTAACAGCTCTCTGAATTTAATCTTATTATTATATCTATTATAATTCTGACGTACTTGCACTCCCGTAATACTTATTCCCACCATATTAATTCCAATTTGCAACAGGAAGCTCACTGTATTACTGCTTTCCATAACATCCGCAAACCTTAAATTACGATGTTATTACATATTAAATAATATTTTTGGTGTTAAGGCGTACAATAAATATCTTTTAGTACCGACTCTATGGCTCTCTTGTGAGCAAGTACACACTGTTTCAGATTTTCGTATACCGCGTTGTTTTTGTTGTTTTCGGATCCAGTTTGCTTCATATTTCGGGCTAAGGTCTCGATTCGGTACCTAAATATCACTTTCAATTAGTTTAAACATATATTAGGAATACCGGAAAGTAATCAATTGTTTTGTAATACTTAATTCGATTATACTTTATCAAACAATTGCGCGCGATGTAACCCCTTAATTTTAAGCTCTATTTATAATTTAGTTTTAAACTATTTACAGTTTCTTCAAAATTCTGCGATTTTGGGTCGACCGATTTTTGGCCTAAAAAAATTTTTAATCCACTTCTTTCGACCCAAATCGGTCCTAGAACATCATTAGGCATCATATACCATCGATTTGGGCCACTTATGAGCGATTTTGGCGACTTTCATTTTTTGAGAATTTTTGAAGGTATACCCCTTCACATTTTTGCGATTTTGGGTCGACCCATTTTTGACCAGAAAAAATTTTTTAACCGCTTCTTTCGACCAGAAATCGTCCTAGAATATGTTTATACATCATTTACCATCGATTTGGGTAGTTTAGAAGCGATTTAGGCGACTTTTAATTTTTGAAGATTTTTGAAGGTATACCCCTTTACATTTTTTCGACTTGGTTTCGACCCATTCTTGACCAATAAAAATTTTTTAACCGCTTCTTTGGACCAGAAATCGTCCTAGAATATGTTTATACATCATTTACCATCGATTTGGGTAGTTTAGAAGCGATTTAGGCGACTTTTAATTTTTGACAATTTTTGAAGGTATACCCCTTTACATTTTTTCGACTTGGGTTCGACCCATTTTTGACCAATAAAAATTTTTTAACCGCTTCTTTCGACCAGAAATCGTCCTAGAATATGTTTATACATCATTTACCATCGATTTGGGTGATTTAGGAGCGAAATTGGCGACTTTTAATTTTTGACAATTTTTGAAGGTATACCCCTTTACATTTTTTCGACTTGGGTTCGACCCATTTTTGACCAATAAAAATTTTTTAACCGCTTCTTTGGACCAGAAATCGTCCTAGAATATGTTTATACATCATTTACCATCGATTTGGGTAGTTTAGAAGCGATTTAGGCGACTTTTAATTTTTGACAATTTTTGAAGGTATACCCCTTTACATTTTTTCGACTTGGGTTCGACCCATTTTTGACCAATAAAAATTTTTTAACCGCTTCTTTCGACCAGAAATCGTCCTAGAATATGTTTACACATCATTTACCATCGATTTGGGTGATTTAGGAGCGAAATTGGCGACTTTTAATTTTTGACAATTTTTGAAGGTATACCCCTTTACATTTTTTCGACTTGGGTTCGACCCATTTTTGACCAATAAAAATTTTTTAACCGCTTCTTTGGACCAGAAATCGTCCTAGAATATGTTTATACATCATTTACCATCGATTTGGGTAGTTTAGAAGCGATTTAGGCGACTTTTAATTTTTGACAATTTTTGAAGGTATACCCCTTTACATTTTTTCGACTTGGGTTCGACCCATTTTTGACCAATAAAAATTTTTTAACCGCTTCTTTCGACCAGAAATCGTCCTAGAATATGTTTACACATCATTTACCATCGATTTGGGTGATTTAGGAGCGAAATTGGCGACTTTTAATTTTTGACAATTTTTGAAGGTATACCCCTTTACATTTTTTCGACTTGGGTTCGACCCATTTTTGACCAATAAAAATTTTTTAACCGCTTCTTTGGACCAGAAATCGTCCTAGAATATGTTTATACATCATTTACCATCGATTTGGGTAGTTTAGAAGCGATTTAGGCGACTTTTAATTTTTGACAATTTTTGAAGGTATACCCCTTTACATTTTTTCGACTTGGGTTCGACCCATTTTTGACCAATAAAAATTTTTTAACCGCTTCTTTCGACCAGAAATCGTCCTAGAATATATTTACACATCATTTACCATCGATTAGGGTGATTTAGGAGCGAAATTGGCGACTTTTAATTTTTGACAATTTTTGAAGGTATACCCCTTTACATTTTTTCGACTTGGGTTCGACCCATTTTTGACCAATAAAAATTTTTTAACCGCTTCTTTGGACCAGAAATCGTCCTAGAATATGTTTATACATCATTTACCATCGATTTGGGTAGTTTAGAAGCGATTTAGGCGACTTTTAATTTTTGACAATTTTTGAAGGTATACCCCTTTACATTTTTTCGACTTGGGTTCGACCCATTTTTGACCAATAAAAATTTTTTAACCGCTTCTTTCGACCAGAAATCGTCCTAGAATATGTTTACACATCATTTACCATCGATTTGGGTGATTTAGGAGCGAAATTGGCGACTTTTAATTTTTGACAATTTTTGAAGGTATACCCCTTTACATTTTTTCGACTTGGGTTCGACCCATTTTTGACCAATAAAAATTTTTTAACCGCTTCTTTGGACCAGAAATCGTCCTAGAATATGTTTATACATCATTTACCATCGATTTGGGTAGTTTAGAAGCGATTTAGGCGACTTTTAATTTTTGACAATTTTTGAAGGTATACCCCTTTACATTTTTTCGACTTGGGTTCGACCCATTTTTGACCAATAAAAATTTTTTAACCGCTTCTTTCGACCAGAAATCGTCCTAGAATATGTTTACACATCATTTACCATCGATTTGGGTGATTTAGGAGCGAAATTGGCGACTTTTAATTTTTGACAATTTTTGAAGGTATACCCCTTTACATTTTTTCGACTTGGGTTCGACCCATTTTTGACCAATAAAAATTTTTTAACCGCTTCTTTGGACCAGAAATCGTCCTAGAATATGTTTATACATCATTTACCATCGATTTGGGTAGTTTAGAAGCGATTTAGGCGACTTTTAATTTTTGACAATTTTTGAAGGTATACCCCTTTACATTTTTTCGACTTGGGTTCGACCCATTTTTGACCAATAAAAATTTTTTAACCGCTTCTTTCGACCAGAAATCGTCCTAGAATATGTTTACACATCATTTACCATCGATTTGGGTGATTTAGGAGCGAAATTGGCGACTTTTAATTTTTGACAATTTTTGAAGGTATACCCCTTTACATTTTTTCGACTTGGTTTCGACCCATTCTTGACCAATAAAAATTTTTTAACCGCTTCTTTGGACCAGAAATCGTCCTAGAATATGTTTATACATCATTTACCATCGATTTGGGTAGTTTAGAAGCGATTTAGGCGACTTTTAATTTTTGACAATTTTTGAAGGTATACCCCTTTACATTTTTTCGACTTGGGTTCGACCCATTTTTGACCAATAAAAATTTTTTAACCGCTTCTTTCGACCAGAAATCGTCCTAGAATATGTTTACACATCATTTACCATCGATTTGGGTGATTTAGGAGCGAAATTGGCGACTTTTAATTTTTGACAATTTTTGAAGGTATACCCCTTTACATTTTTTCGACTTGGGTTCGACCCATTTTTGACCAATAAAAATTTTTTAACCGCTTCTTTGGACCAGAAATCGTCCTAGAATATGTTTATACATCATTTACCATCGATTTGGGTAGTTTAGAAGCGATTTAGGCGACTTTTAATTTTTGACAATTTTTGAAGGTATACCCCTTTACATTTTTTCGACTTGGGTTCGACCCATTTTTGACCAATAAAAATTTTTTAACCGCTTCTTTCGACCAGAAATCGTCCTAGAATATGTTTACACATCATTTACCATCGATTTGGGTGATTTAGGAGCGAAATTGGCGACTTTTAATTTTTGACAATTTTTGAAGGTATACCCCTTTACATTTTTTCGACTTGGGTTCGACCCATTTTTGACCAATAAAAATTTTTTAACCGCTTCTTTGGACCAGAAATCGTCCTAGAATATGTTTATACATCATTTACCATCGATTTGGGTAGTTTAGAAGCGATTTAGGCGACTTTTAATTTTTGACAATTTTTGAAGGTATACCCCTTTACATTTTTTCGACTTGGGTTCGACCCATTTTTGACCAATAAAAATTTTTTAACCGCTTCTTTCGACCAGAAATCGTCCTAGAATATGTTTACACATCATTTACCATCGATTTGGGTGATTTAGGAGCGAAATTGGCGACTTTTAATTTTTGACAATTTTTGAAGGTATACCCCTTTACATTTTTTCGACTTGGGTTCGACCCATTTTTGACCAATAAAAATTTTTTAACCGCTTCTTTGGACCAGAAATCGTCCTAGAATATGTTTATACATCATTTACCATCGATTTGGGTAGTTTAGAAGCGATTTAGGCGACTTTTAATTTTTGACAATTTTTGAAGGTATACCCCTTTACATTTTTTCGACTTGGGTTCGACCCATTTTTGACCAATAAAAATTTTTTAACCGCTTCTTTCGACCAGAAATCGTCCTAGAATATATTTACACATCATTTACCATCGATTAGGGTGATTTAGGAGCGAAATTGGCGACTTTTAATTTTTGACAATTTTTGAAGGTATACCCCTTTACATTTTTTCGACTTGGGTTCGACCCATTTTTGACCAATAAAAATTTTTTAACCGCTTCTTTGGACCAGAAATCGTCCTAGAATATGTTTATACATCATTTACCATCGATTTGGGTAGTTTAGAAGCGATTTAGGCGACTTTTAATTTTTGACAATTTTTGAAGGTATACCCCTTTACATTTTTTCGACTTGGGTTCGACCCATTTTTGACCAATAAAAATTTTTTAACCGCTTCTTTCGACCAGAAATCGTCCTAGAATATGTTTACACATCATTTACCATCGATTTGGGTGATTTAGGAGCGAAATTGGCGACTTTTAATTTTTGACAATTTTTGAAGGTATACCCCTTTACATTTTTTCGACTTGGGTTCGACCCATTTTTGACCAATAAAAATTTTTTAACCGCTTCTTTGGACCAGAAATCGTCCTAGAATATGTTTATACATCATTTACCATCGATTTGGGTAGTTTAGAAGCGATTTAGGCGACTTTTAATTTTTGACAATTTTTGAAGGTATACCCCTTTACATTTTTTCGACTTGGGTTCGACCCATTTTTGACCAATAAAAATTTTTTAACCGCTTCTTTCGACCAGAAATCGTCCTAGAATATGTTTACACATCATTTACCATCGATTTGGGTGATTTAGGAGCGAAATTGGCGACTTTTAATTTTTGACAATTTTTGAAGGTATACCCCTTTACATTTTTTCGACTTGGGTTCGACCCATTTTTGACCAATAAAAATTTTTTAACCGCTTCTTTGGACCAGAAATCGTCCTAGAATATGTTTATACATCATTTACCATCGATTTGGGTAGTTTAGAAGCGATTTAGGCGACTTTTAATTTTTGACAATTTTTGAAGGTATACCCCTTTACATTTTTTCGACTTGGGTTCGACCCATTTTTGACCAATAAAAATTTTTTAACCGCTTCTTTCGACCAGAAATCGTCCTAGAATATGTTTACACATCATTTACCATCGATTAGGGTGATTTAGGAGCGAAATTGGCGACTTTTAATTTTTGACAATTTTTGAAGGTATACCCCTTTACATTTTTTCGACTTGGGTTCGACCCATTTTTGACCAATAAAAATTTTTTAACCGCTTCTTTGGACCAGAAATCGTCCTAGAATATGTTTACACATCATTTACCATCGATTTGGGTAGTTTAGAAGCGATTTAGGCGACTTTTAATTTTTGACAATTTTTGAAGGTATACCCCTTTACATTTTTTCGACTTGGGTTCGACCCATTTTTGACCAATAAAAATTTTTTAACCGCTTCTTTCGACCAGAAATCGTCCTAGAATATATTTACACATCATTTACCATCGATTAGGGTGATTTAGGAGCGAAATTGGCGACTTTTAATTTTTGACAATTTTTGAAGGTATACCCCTTTACATTTTTTCGACTTGGGTTCGACCCATTTTTGACCAATAAAAATTTTTTAACCGCTTCTTTGGACCAGAAATCGTCCTAGAATATGTTTATACATCATTTACCATCGATTTGGGTAGTTTAGAAGCGATTTAGGCGACTTTTAATTTTTGACAATTTTTGAAGGTATACCCCTTTACATTTTTTCGACTTGGGTTCGACCCATTTTTGACCAATAAAAATTTTTTAACCGCTTCTTTCGACCAGAAATCGTCCTAGAATATGTTTACACATCATTTACCATCGATTTGGGTGATTTAGGAGCGAAATTGGCGACTTTTAATTTTTGACAATTTTTGAAGGTATACCCCTTTACATTTTTTCGACTTGGGTTCGACCCATTTTTGACCAATAAAAATTTTTTAACCGCTTCTTTGGACCAGAAATCGTCCTAGAATATGTTTATACATCATTTACCATCGATTTGGGTAGTTTAGAAGCGATTTAGGCGACTTTTAATTTTTGACAATTTTTGAAGGTATACCCCTTTACATTTTTTCGACTTGGGTTCGACCCATTTTTGACCAATAAAAATTTTTTAACCGCTTCTTTCGACCAGAAATCGTCCTAGAATATGTTTACACATCATTTACCATCGATTTGGGTGATTTAGGAGCGAAATTGGCGACTTTTAATTTTTGACAATTTTTGAAGGTATACCCCTTTACATTTTTTCGACTTGGGTTCGACCCATTTTTGACCAATAAAAATTTTTTAACCGCTTCTTTGGACCAGAAATCGTCCTAGAATATGTTTATACATCATTTACCATCGATTTGGGTAGTTTAGAAGCGATTTAGGCGACTTTTAATTTTTGACAATTTTTGAAGGTATACCCCTTTACATTTTTTCGACTTGGGTTCGACCCATTTTTGACCAATAAAAATTTTTTAACCGCTTCTTTCGACCAGAAATCGTCCTAGAATATATTTACACATCATTTACCATCGATTAGGGTGATTTAGGAGCGAAATTGGCGACTTTTAATTTTTGACAATTTTTGAAGGTATACCCCTTTACATTTTTTCGACTTGGGTTCGACCCATTTTTGACCAATAAAAATTTTTTAACCGCTTCTTTGGACCAGAAATCGTCCTAGAATATGTTTATACATCATTTACCATCGATTTGGGTAGTTTAGAAGCGATTTAGGCGACTTTTAATTTTTGACAATTTTTGAAGGTATACCCCTTTACATTTTTTCGACTTGGGTTCGACCCATTTTTGACCAATAAAAATTTTTTAACCGCTTCTTTCGACCAGAAATCGTCCTAGAATATGTTTACACATCATTTACCATCGATTTGGGTGATTTAGGAGCGAAATTGGCGACTTTTAATTTTTGACAATTTTTGAAGGTATACCCCTTTACATTTTTTCGACTTGGGTTCGACCCATTTTTGACCAATAAAAATTTTTTAACCGCTTCTTTGGACCAGAAATCGTCCTAGAATATGTTTATACATCATTTACCATCGATTTGGGTAGTTTAGAAGCGATTTAGGCGACTTTTAATTTTTGACAATTTTTGAAGGTATACCCCTTTACATTTTTTCGACTTGGGTTCGACCCATTTTTGACCAATAAAAATTTTTTAACCGCTTCTTTCGACCAGAAATCGTCCTAGAATATATTTACACATCATTTACCATCGATTAGGGTGATTTAGGAGCGAAATTGGCGACTTTTAATTTTTGACAATTTTTGAAGGTATACCCCTTTACATTTTTTCGACTTGGGTTCGACCCATTTTTGACCAATAAAAATTTTTTAACCGCTTCTTTGGACCAGAAATCGTCCTAGAATATGTTTATACATCATTTACCATCGATTTGGGTAGTTTAGAAGCGATTTAGGCGACTTTTAATTTTTGACAATTTTTGAAGGTATACCCCTTTACATTTTTTCGACTTGGGTTCGACCCATTTTTGACCAATAAAAATTTTTTAACCGCTTCTTTCGACCAGAAATCGTCCTAGAATATGTTTACACATCATTTACCATCGATTTGGGTGATTTAGGAGCGAAATTGGCGACTTTTAATTTTTGACAATTTTTGAAGGTATACCCCTTTACATTTTTTCGACTTGGGTTCGACCCATTTTTGACCAATAAAAATTTTTTAACCGCTTCTTTCGACCAGAAATCGTCCTAGAATATGTTTACACATCATTTACCATCGATTTGGGTGATTTAGGAGCGAAATTGGCGACTTTTAATTTTTGACAATTTTTGAAGGTATACCCCTTTACATTTTTTCGACTTGGGTTCGACCCATTTTTGACCAATAAAAATTTTTTAACCGCTTCTTTGGACCAGAAATCGTCCTAGAATATGTTTATACATCATTTACCATCGATTTGGGTAGTTTAGAAGCGATTTAGGCGACTTTTAATTTTTGACAATTTTTGAAGGTATACCCCTTTACATTTTTTCGACTTGGGTTCGACCCATTTTTGACCAATAAAAATTTTTTAACCGCTTCTTTCGACCAGAAATCGTCCTAGAATATGTTTACACATCATTTACCATCGATTTGGGTGATTTAGGAGCGAAATTGGCGACTTTTAATTTTTGACAATTTTTGAAGGTATACCCCTTTACATTTTTTCGACTTGGGTTCGACCCATTTTTGACCAATAAAAATTTTTTAACCGCTTCTTTGGACCAGAAATCGTCCTAGAATATGTTTATACATCATTTACCATCGATTTGGGTAGTTTAGAAGCGATTTAGGCGACTTTTAATTTTTGACAATTTTTGAAGGTATACCCCTTTACATTTTTTCGACTTGGGTTCGACCCATTTTTGACCAATAAAAATTTTTTAACCGCTTCTTTCGACCAGAAATCGTCCTAGAATATATTTACACATCATTTACCATCGATTAGGGTGATTTAGGAGCGAAATTGGCGACTTTTAATTTTTGACAATTTTTGAAGGTATACCCCTTTACATTTTTTCGACTTGGGTTCGACCCATTTTTGACCAATAAAAATTTTTTAACCGCTTCTTTGGACCAGAAATCGTCCTAGAATATGTTTATACATCATTTACCATCGATTTGGGTAGTTTAGAAGCGATTTAGGCGACTTTTAATTTTTGACAATTTTTGAAGGTATACCCCTTTACATTTTTTCGACTTGGGTTCGACCCATTTTTGACCAATAAAAATTTTTTAACCGCTTCTTTCGACCAGAAATCGTCCTAGAATATGTTTACACATCATTTACCATCGATTTGGGTGATTTAGGAGCGAAATTGGCGACTTTTAATTTTTGACAATTTTTGAAGGTATACCCCTTTACATTTTTTCGACTTGGGTTCGACCCATTTTTGACCAATAAAAATTTTTTAACCGCTTCTTTCGACCAGAAATCGTCCTAGAATATGTTTACACATCATTTACCATCGATTTGGGTGATTTAGGAGCGAAATTGGCGACTTTTAATTTTTGACAATTTTTGAAGGTATACCCCTTTACATTTTTTCGACTTGGGTTCGACCCATTTTTGACCAATAAAAATTTTTTAACCGCTTCTTTCGACCAGAAATCGTCCTAGAATATGTTTACACATCATTTACCATCGATTTGGGTCATTTAGGAGCGAAATTGGCGACTTTTAATTTTTGACAATTTTTGAAGGTATACCCCTTTACATTTCTGCGATTTTAGATCGACCCATTTTTGGGCCAAAACAATTTTGAATCCACTTCTTTCGACCCAAATCATAGATAATGATGGCTATTATCTAATAGAATAATGTTGAATATGAAAAAATAAATCGAGTTCCATAAAATATCAAAAAATTGGTTGAATACTTTCCGGTACCCCTAAGACATTTCTAACTAGATTTTATATAGGATTATATAAAAATCTGTTCCATCGTGTTTCACTATGCTGGGCAATGAACTTGAAAATTAATTTTATGAACTTCATGAAGTCTTCAACATCTATTTATTTATGAAATAAAATGCTTAATATGTTTATTATATATTCCATTTGGGTCTCGAAAGCAGCCTCCTCCACGTGGTGAGACCTGGGCAATCGGAATTATTTATCGTGTAATAATGACAGGAATACGATATTAACGCAATGCTTCATAATATCAAATTTATCTAGAATTATAGTACCTGAAGCTCAGATTATTTCGTATTTCTTCATGGCTGAAGTACCAGCATTGTGATTTAGTTGTGAGTCTTATTACACCATAAATAATTTCGAGCAAATCGGCTGCAGGTTATTTTACATTTACAAGTGAAATGAACCTTTTACTTATTAATGGATTCATATTGTTGTCGTGTATTTTAGTAAAATATTCATTCCACTTATAAATGTAAAATAACCAATCCATAGTATCGGTAAATTGTGGATTTATTATTGTGAACGAATTAAGCTTAATATTAATCCACCAGCTACCATCGTTTTGGATCACTCAGGAACAAAATTGACAACTCTGAAATTTTGACAATTTTTGAAGGCGATTTTGCATCGACCCCTTTTCTCAACGAAAGCATTTTTACTCCATTTCGTTCGACCAGAAATCATTCTAGAACATATTTTATACATCATCCACCATTGATTTTGACCATTAACGAGCAAAATTGGCGAATTTAATTCTTTGCCGATTTTTGAAGGTCCTTTCTCTATGTATTCCATGGATAATATTACAAATCACATTAAAATGTTAAATAATTGTAGTAAAGATACGCGGCAGAATATTATAATATACAATGTATAATATTCGTAACTAACGAAGGTGAAAGTGAAAAATTGAATAATACCAAGTGAATGTCCGAAAAGTAGAAAGCCTATAGAGAATTCGACATAATTACCCACAGAGATCAAATAGTCCGCATGCATGATAAGTGATAAGCATATTCAACCCATCGATGGTAACCACAATGAGTAGACTGCAAAATGAGCTCCAAGCAGCATGAAGGTAGATTAAATAAAAGTACTTGTCATTGTCTATCAGGTAATCGACTTCGTACAATGCAATTCGTGGTCGGCTTTCGTTTTGCGGTGAAATTATATCCATAATTCCAGGAACCAATGGCATGGATATAAATACCGTTAAAGCTCCTAGTACGTAAACTGAAAGATCAACGTCCAATAATAATAATAATTAAAAATACCCACTGATATGCCAGCTATTACATGTATAAATAATTATCGAAGTGAACTACATTAATAACACCAGATAAATATATAAATATTTATGTAGAATATATTCTTTTGCAGACTTTGAAATCTGTAAACATTTATACGGATTTCTATGATAATTAATTCGAAGAATACTCACTCATGTACATTCGACTAAATTTATATCCGCTTTCCGTATATTTCTGAAGAATTTGTATTTCGTTTTCGACATTGGTCGACCTCCATTCTTCCCTTATAAGGTCAAAGATTTTTGTCAACTGTGAACTCGATGAAAGTTTATTATTGGCTGATCGCGATTCGCGTAATTTGAATGTGTATTCTGTTAGAATACATACTAATTGTTTGTTTATATGAAGATTGAATAACTTTATGAAGCAGACGCAATTAGTGAGCAATGGTGGTAAACTCATAATAATATTATCGATATCCCTTTCACTTATTGATTGGCTGAGTTTGTTTAACTGCAAAGGGATTATTACTTTATATTTAATACTTGTACAGAAATTAGAAGGTTTTTTAATTTAAATCAAATAGTACCCGCAACATACCTGAGGTATAATTAATGTAATAATTGAAAATAATACAAAACTCAGGTGAGCGACACGTGACTTTCTTTCTTGATAGGGATACTGTCCCAAATACATTAATAAACACTATAATACAATAATTTATTAACAACATGAATTAATATATACTATAATATAGTAATATATTAACAGTATAAATTAATGCAATTAATATATTGTTTCTAATAACTATTTAATGCTTAAATAATCAAAGATGTAAATCGTAACTACGAGTCGCATAGAACACCAGAACACCAGCGCCACGGCAGTCCTCCCGCGTCGAAAGTCATTCTGTCATTCTGTCATTCTGTTCCGGCTGGGTGATGTGCGTGGTAGTGTCTTTTCGTCATTAATCAGTCAATTCTTGAGGTATTTTTTCGATTGCCATTGCAGAACTTTCACATAAAACTATCTAAGTGCACGAGTGCTTCAATGACAGTGAATTTTATACGTGGAATAAATTGTTATAATCGAAAAACAAGTACTTTGTTGTTACATCGGAGTGGAGCGGGCACTTAAGCCGATCAGAAGCCGGTAGGATGAAGAAAGGATGCATTTTTTTAAAAAATCATTGCAACTACTCATCTCCGAAGTTTATGAATCTCAAAATGTAAGTACAGGAACGCAAATATTCTCAGAAACTTGAATATTACTTTCGATAAGTTTGTATTTCAAGGTTACTTGCAATAGGCGTAACTGCGTCTTATTTGATTGAGATATATCGAACTATTTGACGTGTGTTTGAACAATATTTTTATAAAATAAGTTGAAATTGCGTTTCTTTCGCCATTTCTGCTTCCGAAGAGCATAGTTTCTTTGTGTTATTAATATAGATTTATATAGACTTTCTGTAGATAACTTCTAACTAACATTTCCGATTAATGTTAACCCCGTAAGACGCCATTTTTTGAGGTTATACGCGTCCGAATAGTTCTTCGTTGATATAAATAATTATAGAAAATATCTAACATGGTCTCATAAACATTTACATAAATAAATGGTCAGACATTTGAGTTCTAATTAACATAATTATGGTCATAAGAGGAAAGTCATCAAACATATCATTAGTTATAGAATTGCAAAGAACCTTCGGGTTTAAGTATACGAGCTACGATACACACATATATCCCTCAATATTTGTTTATTCAGCTTTTCTATTTTGCATCTATCAGTTGTAACAACTGCATACGAACAAATGCATATTGCAAACCAACTTTTGCAATTTTACATTTGTAATTAATGACATTGTTGCAACCGTGGTCGATTATTCTCGTAACGACTTGAATATTGTAAAGTAGGACATCGACGTCTTCACGATCTTAAAAGTAAACAGACCGTTCTTGTCCTGTAACGTGACGTGATATGACATCATGTTTATATGATTCGACTTACCATTCCAAAGTTTCCATCTCGTATATATTTCCCTGCAGTTAATTCGTCAAGTTTGCAGCACCTAATTAACATCGTTCGAAGTAACGTTTGCATTCGCACGGGAATTCCATGTCACTCGCAATTACATCTGCTTCATGATAATTAGAAACCATAATTTTGATTATTCTTCTCCACCATTCTGTACTTAGTTCTCTCCGAATTCATAAAGCACGTGTTATTTATTACATTAGATATATGTATGTAATTGTAAAAGTTTACAACGCAAATGAATATAAGTAGACACTCGCGATAGTGCGCAGTTGATTACTTACGGTACTCGATCTTCCAAATCCATGAAATCGAACTTGTTGATTAATTTATTTATAATCAATAAAATTGGCTGACGCACCCCTATGAGAAAACGCCGTCAAAATAGCATTTTAAAACGCGGGAATATTTCAACACCTACGTATTCGGTAATCTGTAATCTGTAATCTTCTTATCGTAGTATGATCTCCGTTCATCTATACTTTCCAATCAAGTTTATTATTAGATTTCGATTGTAAATTGCAAAACTCTTTTTTTGTTGATTTTTAAAGTTTTAAATCTCCGTGCAAAATTTAGAATCATTACTTTTATCATTACGTTTCCGGGAATATAAAACTTAAGTACACATTATATAATATTATTTCGAGTATGGGGATAGTAACTTTTAACTTATAAATTGGTCGGAGATTTTATTATTATTATTAACGATACTTGAAAGGTATTATTAATGATATTTTTCTTTATAAGAGGCAGATAGGAATAAGAAAAAGACAAAACAAATTAACTTTGCCTAGTGTGTTAACATTTCCATGTAATTCGGGATCTGTCCTAAATAATTACATAACAATGAATTTTACACTCCTAAATACTGATAGACTATCGAAGCGAAGCGAGCACCATAAAGTATGACATGCTGTTTTGCACAATCTTGAAAACATAAACAAAGTTAATATTGACCTTATTAGATTTCTGTGTATTACTTGAGATAAATATCAAGAAATTTGCCTCACCATATTGAAAGTTTCGATGGAAAATTTGATAATTTTTCCAGCTGTTAAACACGAGACTGTTGCCGACTTTCTTAGCATGAACAGCAACAATTTTTGTATCTCTTTCGGGGATTCATACCAACTCCCGTCGTATCTGTAAAAGTCGAAAGAATTACATTTCAATAGTAATCTATTTTAATAATATAACATATGACCGAATGATTGGAGTCAGAAACTAACTTCAAAATTGTATAAGTTTGTGGCAAATGTTAACTTTGATCTTCCTTCAGTCTGCATTTAGTGTGTTTGAAAAATCGCAAAAATGATTAATTTGATAGTATTTATTTATTGTAAGTCTACTTGAGATATTACAGTCTAGTTTAGTATTTATTTATTATTTATCTAGTTTTTACAAATCCTTGGAGAACATTACTTTCAGTATTATTCGATAGTCTTCCGATATCTGAGGCTATATTATTATTAATTTGATAACATTTCTTTATTCTAAGTGTATACTCTATCGATAATGGTATTCCACTCACATTTTATTGGAAACCTGAAGACTATGATCTATCAATTGTTGTCCCTGATAACTAACGTAGAATATATGAAACAGTTGGGCGATCGTGTACAATATGTATCGAATGATTTCCAATTGGCCCCACAAAAGTACTACCTGAAATGATTCGAAACATATCAATTTCGATTTAACGATAAGAGGTCGAAGTTTACTTACTTGTAGCAAAGTAACACTCAAACAGATGATGTTAATACATAATTGTATCAAATGTGGTATCGAGAAGGTAAACTCCATTATCCTGACGAATCTTCGATAGAAAAGTTTAATTGAACCGACTAAAGGAAAGATTGATTAATTTGACACTGATTTTACTATGCTATTATTGCAACATTATTCAGTTAATGTACATCGTATCGCAACATTGAATTACTTTGAAATCGATATTCACTTATCAAATTAACTTTCAGATCGAATATTATTATAACATGATATAATTAAATGTCATACTGACTCCAAAGTCTTTCGATGCATACAAACGCAGTGTACAATACGTGTATACATCTTTGTTTGATGACTAGTTGTCGTTTCTTTATAATAATTGCGTTCGTACAAGCTGTTCTCCAATCGATCTCTGTAATGATTTAATAACGGGAATTATTTTTATTGTTTCATATACATAATAATCTTGTTAGAGCTTCATAAACCAACTTTTTTGGAATATGATATTATTATATCAACTCTTCTAGTACCTTAGGATTTTTCTAGGTACCATCTAGAAATACCTTGCGCAATATACATTTTTAAAGATATTTCTTGAAATCAAGAGATTCTTTCTCAAAATAAGTTCTGGAAAATTGTTCAGCTGAGAAATGTCAACATTTATTCGTTTAAAAAAGTCAACATTTGTCAGCCGAGAAATGTCAAAATTTTGAAAAGCCAACATATCCGCACAAGGTATTTCTAATCAAGTCCGTGGCACTGACATTTCTGCTTTTGGTTATTAAAAGGGTTAAATTATATTATTTTCTATTTTCTACATATACAGTTGTATAGTGGCATAATAATAATAACAATTTAATAATAAGTTACGGCAGAAATCCTGGATAGTTTCACTACGTATATTATTACAAATTCAAGAAAAATATTAATCTCGTGAATTCTCTTTGAAATACCAATCGACATTATACGAATTAAACGCTGATGTTGAACGATAAATTATAATAATCATATATGTATATTATAAGATTATCAGTTCTGAGGGATCAGATTAAAATGTTCAAAAATGACCTTACCCAAGGATGGAGAACATTGCACAGGCGTACTGTATGAATATCATTAGAGTCGTGTCAGCTGCGGTTAATATAATTACCAACACAGAGCAACCAATTATCATATGGCACGTGACGAGGAAAAAGTGTTCATTCTCGTCAAAAAAGTAATAATCAGCCGGGTAAATCGTCTTCAGTGGTCGAGATTCATTGAGAGGTGCCACGATATCGAAGATACACGAGTCGAATATCAGGAGAATAAACGTGATTATCGTAAGGTATATCAATACTGAACAGAAAAGTATTAGTCTATTAAAATGAGCAGTTTTTAATAATACTGTTTCTTAATTTAACACGTTGGCTGCCTTAAATAAAATGTATTTAAATCAAGTTAAATTCTTAACATAATTATACTAAACAAACGTAATGATGAATTATAATGATCTTACTGCAGTAAGCAAGCGCGTATACACTCCCATTCTTGAAGTATCGCTCCAAAACCTCCATTTCCTTCCCGTAATGCATGTTTTTCCAATCCTCATTTAATTGCTCGAACATTTTCCTTATCTACGACGACATTCCGTTACATATTCATGTTTACTATTATTTATTAGAGAAACGAATAAATCAAATAGTAAAATGTGCGTAAACACCTCTTCGTTAGCTATCGAATGATGCATTTAAATGGAGACGACAACAATATAATAATAAAAATCACGCGTTACAGGTTCCGTGAACATTTATACTGTACTCACGTTTTTGCGATTAAACATAAATGTTATTAATTTTATCGAGGTCACTAATGCGGTTATTAAGGGTGGCAAGGTAGCAGTGACTTGTTCGAGCTCTGTAAAGTGCTTGATTAATTTCAATATCTGGAATCGCAGTTATTTTCTTACAGCATTGGAAGCATTTTTAAACCTACACTTTAAACATTTCTTACATCGACGTAAATAATAATATCTACACCTAACATTATCAGGTGTAAGATATATCAGTATAATAATGATCTATAATCATAACAATATAAAAATAATATTGGATTAACGAAAAAGTTCGCGCGGTTTGCGTTAATCTTTTCGGGAAAGTAGACGGATTTTTATGAACCCGAGATTATTAAACTGTTGGAATAATTGGAAAATGTTATATATTAAAATAGACAATACTTGAATAATACGTATCCTCAATATTAGAAATAAAAAAAATATACAAAACTGAATAAAAACCACTTTCTATTTATACATTAAAACCGTACGAACTTTTTGGCCAACCTAATATAATGTTACCTGGGTGCTAATTCCCGATATTAAAATAACCACAAGTATAACAGTAAAGAGAACGCGTTGCGAATAAGTTTGTCCGGGCCATTGGCCAGATATAGTTAAAAGATATTTATTAATTCTACAATAGGGAGTATTCGTAAAATCTACACTTCGGTCGAAGCTGCCCCGCATTTCGCAAAGTGTATTTTTTATTGTGACTCCCGTACTGCACAAAGGAATATTTCATTTGCCGGTTTTAGAAGTGCATGCCTCGATGTATTTTGATTGATATATCCGTTGAAGTCTCTCATGATTATGAAAGTAATGCCTGCTAGAGAAACTGACATAATAAATGTTACTCTTGCGCCCTTCACTTATATATCGATTTATGATTTGCACCGAGACTTCGTGCTGGTTAATATTTTATGGTGTTTTTCGTTGGTACACTGTTATGAAGTGTAGTGGAATATGTTGGTGTAAGTTTCAATGGAAAGCCAGTGTTTACTTAACCTTCTATAGTATAACATTGTTAAAGGAATTCTAAAAGGAAAGAAAGAAAGGGATTCTAAAAGGAAATCGTATTCATCGCAATCAATCGTATTACAACGCGATTCTAATGTAGGTACATTACGTGACGAAATTGTAACGAAATTATTACTTAAACGCACCGAAAAAGGTGACAATTCTTGCGTGTACTTTTATACTTATTATTGTAGTGTGTTTTTAAAAAACCGCTGGTAATTTGGTAACAGACTTCGAAGTTACATGGAGGGTTATTAAATAATCATCCTTGTTTAACTCTTCAAGTGCAACTTATAAAATGAGTATCTGCAGTCTTTCGAAGGTATTTTATTGATGAAATAAAAAGGTATTTATGGGAGTTGATAGATGAATATGTTCATCTACATTGTCTTGACGAATTAATAGTAATTAGAATTAATTAGATTTGTATCAGATGTAAGAGGTATTAGAAGACATAAGTTTCAGCACTATATTAATTTATTTATACAATTAGTTTAATTAAAATTCGATCTTCAATCGCCAACTTAGAATTGCGAGTATCAATACACTACTGAAGTGATGATAGCATCATAAAGTACGACATACTGTTTTGCACAATCTTGAAAGAAAGGAAAGAGTATTTTTAACTTTATTAGATTTAATTTCGTTCAATTTCATGGAATTCATTAAAATATCCCTTTTCTCACCAAACTGAAAGTCTCTATGGAGAAACTGATTATTTTCCCTGCAGTCAAACATGAGACAGTACCTGTCTTCGTTAACATAAATAACAATAATTTCTGTATTTCCTTCGGTGTCTTGTACCACATTCCATGATATCTGAGAAAAATTGGATTTCATAATTTTAGTAAAAGTTTCTAGAAAGAAAACGCTGCGAAATTATGCACGAACCCATTCTATGCCTAGAACATTTTTGAACAATATATAATGTTATAAACTGATAAAAAGTAATTATACTTCTATGTTTACTTAACGAAAGTTACATACTTTCATTATTTGCCACTTGTAATATAGAAGTCATTAAATCTTATAATATTCTTTAATATTTAATATTTTAATAATATTAAAAGTATTCGAAGGATGACAGAGTTTAAGAGGTTTGCAGGTTTCGGTTATAAAAAAAGGATTGGCATTCACATCTGCCGTTCAGGATGACAAAATGACGGATACTAATATCAGTGGCTACTAATCTGTTTATTTGGTTAATATTTCATTCGTAATTAGCGTATCTCTGATAATTAAGGTATCAAAAGTTTCGAAGTAAAGTTGAAAAGCCAACTCCGTTTGAATAATTCTGAGCGGTAGAAGTGCGTGTAGGAAACAATATTCTTACTCACATTTGATTGGATATCCGCGTACTATGATCGATTAATTGTTGTCCTTGGTAGCTGACATAGAATATATGAAACAGTTGAGCAATTGTATATAATATATACCGAATTATTTCTAATCGACCCCATAGAAGCACAACCTAAATATTGGAAGTTTTATTATTTCAGGTATGATCCGTGAATACTGTTTTTCTTCCTATCCATGCTATATTAATTATTATCAATTATTATGTATAACTTTTGAGTATATTATTATTCAATTATCAGAGATAACTTACTTGTAATAAAGTTACACTCATAAGAATCACATCAAACAGTAATTGAAACAAATGCGATATCGAGAATGTGAGCTCCATAGTTTTGACGAACCTTAGATGAAAAAATGAATGAAAGTAGCTTAATTAATTATCAGGTTCTAATCAGCGCATACATACATAAATATGTTATCAACTCTTCCATGTTCATATTGTTTTTAAAATATACATAAAATTTATTTACAGTAATAATATTTATTTACACACTGACTCTAAAGTTCTTCGATGCATGTAAGTGCACTCCACAATTCTCCGACTATATATTTCCGTTTCCTGCATAGTTTCTTTATCATAATCGCGCGAGTATAAACTATGCTGCAAACGATTTCTGAAACGATTTACAGTTCGATATTTATTATAATTCAAAGTTCTACACCAACATCTCATTTATATACCAATTTGAATTATAAAAAGGAAATGCATGTGCTTGTTCTTCGTATAAGTGCAGTATTTTTAAGAAAACATTCGCATATACACGAAAAATTTGTTTCGTCCAAAAACACAGGATGCTTCAAACTTTTGAGCGGAAGTGTACATAGTAATGTCGGTTCTTAGTAGACCTTCCCGGTTAATGGGTTAAAAGCTTCAAAACCCACCCAAACTTTTTGGGCAATTCAGTACATGAAAATCGTGAAAATATCCTTACCCAAGGATGGTGAAGTTTGCGCAAGCATACTGCACAAAGATGATCAAAGTGGTATCGGTAGCCGTCAATACAATCACTACCGCACAGCTGCTCACTATCATATGGCACGTAACGAGGGTGAAGTGTTGCATTTCGTCGAAAAAGTAATAATCAGCTGGATATATCGTCTTCAGGGGGCGAGATTCATTGAGGGGTACAATGATGTCGAAGAGATATGTGTCGAATATCAGAAGGATAAACGTAATTATCGTGACGTATATCAATACTGAACAGAAGATACAGATATCTTAACATTCTTAACTCTAGAACTACCAAAGGAGTCAAAGTGACTTGTCAGCCATTTTTAATTAAATTATTCTAATATACCGCGACGTATTGTTCGAGATTTGATATACTTTTATTTGTTATACATAACGTAAATAATCGAATCCATTAATTAACTTAAATCCTTCAGCCATAATTTATATATAAATAAATGTGTAAGCATAACTGAGCATATCTTGGGTAGTTCTAGTGTTAATACTTAAAAGCTGAAATATCGGCTCCGCGATTTCCCTTAGGGATATCATGAGCCGATGTTTTGGCTTTTCAAAAAACTTTTGGGGCTGAAAAATTTGCCAAACATATTTTGGAAAATTACATATATAATAATTATTATTATGTCGATGAGAAGTGTTCCATATTTCATAATGCTTTTAGTACTTTACAAGTCTTCTATGGACCATCTAAATATAATTGATTCTCAGAAAAAAAATTACACATGATTATCATTATAATTATATGTAATTTTTTTATGCAAATCCGTTAGTTCTAGATGGTACACAGATGCATTGTAAAGTGCTAAAAAGGTTAAGAAACATGGAACTTATAATAAAACTTATAAATACTCTGTATTAGAAGGAGTTATATTACGTTGGACGTCCTATTAATAATTAGATGCATTTATTTGGATAATTTATAGATAGTCGTATGAATAATGCATCTCTTACTGCAGTATCCGAGTGAATAGAGACTTCCATCTTTTAAGTATCGTTCAATAATCTGCATTTCTTTTTCGGATTTTATGGTTCTCCAGTCGTCGTTTAATCGATGAAACATATCCTTTATCTGGATGATTAAATACATATTTGTATGCTCATTGTCCGATATATTTTTTGAAAGTGATGTTAATACTATTTATTCACGGGATCATAAGACAGTTAACATATTCCTTTGCTATCTATTTTATCGGATAACTATATATTTTCATTAACACATTTTCATTAACATAACATCTAAAAACAAATCTGTTTAAGTGCTCTGTACTGGATTAGTTATTTTACATCATTATCGGAACATTATAAATATTGCAAATTTTACAAATATTAGCGATATATTTGATACGAGTTTTATTAATATTCGCGTCGTCGGCGATCGATGATTTTCGCGGCATTCAATGTATTATGTTGATAATTTCAGTATTAATGCACTCTAAGTTCTTTAAGTTCTACTCACACTTTTACGGTGAACGATAAAAGTGATCCACTTTATGATAGTTACTAATACAGTAATAATTGGTGGCACGGTTGCAGTTATCTGTTCCAATTCTGTAAAATTCCTGATTAATTTCACTATCTGCAAATACCATTTTTGTAACCATACAAGAGGCATTATTTAACATTAAGATCAATGGAGCATCAAGTTTATGATGTATATAATATAATTAGTATTTAATTATATCCATCAAGACTAGTAATAATTAAATAGCACAGATTGTAAATCTTCCTGAATGACTTTACTATTATCTTATCTACTTAAAAATCTACTAATTGTCCTTTTAACTGCAACATTTTAATTCCTGTTCGCACTTCCCCTTTTCAAACACATCACTTTTCTAAACTCCAGTTTCAATGTCTTTTTAAATAATTCTATCAAATGGCATTAATTATTATCGGCAGCAGTTTGCAAGTTAATCAAATCCAGCTCCATCACACTTTATCATCATTAACATTTAACAAGATTCACATCGTTCATCATGTTTACTATATATTTATTTTGTAATTCCTGGCTGGTCCTGCTAAAATTTTAATAAAACAATGTTATTTTACCTGCGTAGTATTAGCAAGAATTAAAATTGTTCCAAAAACAATTGTAAGAATAACGCGTTGCAAAGTACTCTGATCAGGCCACTGTCCTGATATCGTTAGAAGACGTCTACTTATTTTACAATACGAACTATTAGTGAAATCTACTCTTCTTTCACGATTCTTCTCCATTTTGTAAATCGTCCACACGATTTCTAACCTCCACTACACTGACGAAGTAACATCGTTCACGTTTCATCAAAGTAGAACTTAACTTTGCCACTTCTTCCTTCGGAACCATTGTTTCCGATTCCAGTGATATATTGATTGATATGTGAAAATTATAGGTAAGCCCTTACCTTAATCAATACTGTTGCGTTGCCTCTTTCATAAAAATTGATAACACACAGGAACCCTTTCGCGTGTACTTTTTGCTGATACATCGATCCTTAATTTGTAGGAAGCGTTCTTTATGATTAATATTTCAGTTCTGCCGGGAGTTCTTTGTTCGAAGTTAAGCGCGATGATAAGATTGTCAGAATTGTTGTGGAGAGGCAAGGACTCGTTTGAGACAAATTTTGTTTTAAATTAGATTGCATACTTGAAGTTAGATTAGTAAATTAATCGTGTTGGTGACATTGGTTTTTTAAACACGGATTTGATTCGAGTTCAACATTTGGTGGTCCGGAGATCTGTACGAGGATAGTAAATTAAAGTAATTTTATTTTACTAATGTTATTACAAATCTATTATGTTTATGTTTATGATATGTTTATTATGCATAGCATACGATCCCATCAGCTGCATATGTGAGTTTTTTACCTTAACTGATTTGCATCAAATGGCTTGCGTACTTAATTTCAACTTATTGTGTGTTTGAAATAAAATCAAATTTATTTTTGAACCATGATTTTCTGAATGAATGAATTTATAAATACATGCATTGAATTACATATAATTGGTGTAACTCGTTATGAGTTAGGTCAAAGATCGATTAAAATGTGTTTTTATACATTTTAGCGAATTGAGATTCTTTTTCAATAACAAAACAAATGTTCATGATACGCGCTCATTTTGAGTTCTAACCAAATGATGCAAATGGGTTCACGATGCCCTTATTTATAATAAATTATTCTCAGTAATTAACATAATTAATAGAAGTAGGTATGACTTACAAAAATGTTTTATATTTAATCTTCAAATTCAATCGTATTTATACAGCACCTTTATATTTATCATATTTTATAGCGCAACAAAATTCCATTCTCGATAATAAAGAAACTCTTGTATTAAATATTCTTCATAAAATATTGGCGTGAGAATGAATTGCATAATTAAGAGATGGGATAAGAAAATGATTTAAAACTGCAAGTTCTGTGTGTATATTAGTATATGAATACAATTACAACACCGTTATAAGTCTTTATATCTCGTTTACACTAATCAGATCTGAACTATCGTAATGATGCGAACACCATAAAATAAGACATACTATTTTGGACGATCTAAAACAACACACACTTATGTATTTTATTTCATTTCATTCTCTATAAAAATTCATATAAAAATATTATTCGTCTACCATGTTGAAGGTTTCCATAGAAAAGTCAATCATTTTTCCAGCCGTTAATCTCGAATCTGTAGCCGACTTTTTTAACATGAATAGCAACAATTTTTGTATCTCTTTCGGCGTTTCGTACCAACTTCCACTATATCTATTAAAAGTAGGACATTTCTTTTCAAAATTATATAAATCCAAAAATGATTAACATTATAGTATTTTTTATTGTAAGTCTACTTGAGATATTACAGTCTAGTTTAGTATTTATTTATTATTTATCTAGTTTATACAAATCCTTGGAGAACATTACTTTCAGTATTATTCGATAGTCTTCCGATATCTGAGGCTATATTATTATTAATTTGATAACATTTCTTTATTCTAAGTGTATACTATATGGATAACGGTATTCCACTCACATTTTATTGGAAACCTGGGCACTATGATCTATCAATTGTTGTCCCTGATAACTAACGTAGAATATATGAAACACTTGGGCGATCGTGTACAATATGTATCGAATGACTTCCAATTGGCCCCACAAAAGTACCACCTGAAAATCATTCGAAACATATCAATTTCGATTTAACGATAAGTCGAAGTTTACTTACTTGTAGCAAAGTAACACTCAAACAGATGATATTAATCAATAATTGTATCAAGTGTGGTATCGAGTAGGTGAACTCCATTATCCTGACGAATCTTTGATAAAAAAGGTTAATTGCAGCGACTAGGTAGAAGATTGGTAAATTTGACAGTGACTGCATTATACTATCGCGATCATAAGATACTGCGCTTTAAATTATTCCAGAAAGAATTACATTTAAATAAATGTTACTTCTGGCATGTGGTGTGAAATATTTAACGAAACACGTGACATATATTTTATACTAACTCCAATATCTTGCGATGCATAAATACACATTCAACTATACGGCGAGTATAAATTTCCTTCTGATGACCAATCAGAGTCTCTTTTTCAGAATTCCGCTCGTACAAAGTACTTTCCAATCGATTACTGAAATGATTGCGTTTCGACACTACGATTCCTTTCATAAACACACGCGTCTAATAAATGATTTAAACAGGAGAATATTATTTAGAATTAAGTACTAAAGATAAGAAAACAGAATTTACACTGATTATTATTTATTTCCTGTAAGATCAAATAATCTTTACATCAATGAATACTGAAGTTGAAAATATCGCTAAAAACAGATATCAGATAGAAAGAGGAATAATTATTTAAAAGGGGGAACATTTGATATAATATATTCATTTATCGGTGGAATATTTAATATAATATATTTATTTATCGGGGGAGTATTTAATACAACGCACATGTATACGTTTATGTTTTAAGTCCTTACCCGAGGATAGAGTACATTGCGCAGGCGTACTGTATGAAGATTATCAAAGTAGTATCTGCTGCCGTTAACACAGCTACCAGGACGCAGCTACCGATTATCATATGGCAATTGATAAGCAGAAAATGTTCTTTCTCGTCGAGAAAGTAGTAGTCTGCAGGATAGATCGTCTTCAGAGGTCGAGACTCGTTCAGGGGTGCCACCATATCGAAAAGGTATGAGTCGAATATCAGTAGTATAAATGTAACTATTGTTATGTATATCAATACTGGGCGGAAGATATAATTATGTTAAAATCGACCCACACAGAATATACTGTCTTTGTATTTTGATTTGTGGAACTACTTCGATTTGGTGAAGGAATTTCGAACATAATAATTGAGTATATAAGGTATTAAGTAGTATTATTGAATATTAAGCATATAACATAGAATTATAAAAGATTAATATTAATTAGGCACTTATTATTAGAAAGATTTAGTTTGGTAATGCACTTAGAATAATGCGCATAATTAATGTTCCCTTACTGCAATAGCCAATTGAATATAGGTTTCCATTTTTTAAATATTGTTCGAAAACCTGCATCTCTTTTTCGAAATTTATGGTTTTCCAGTCATCGTTTAGCTGATCAAACATTTTTTTTATCTGCAACATCGTATTTTTCGACATAGCTTGGCAACCTAGTAATAATTAATGTAATTTCTCTTTTCTTATAATTTCCATTTAATGCACTCAGTTATTACGCCAATTCGAATGGCGACATTAAAATTTACTTCAATTGCTGCTGACTTAACGTTTCATAATAAAATATAACTGGAGAAAATCTTAATGTCGCCTTTCAATCGTCTCCGAGTACGAAGGGTTAACAATGCATGGCATGCCAATTTCTCAAAGTTTCTGGAAGTATTTTCTTTACGAAGAAAGTAGCTGAAAATATCGGGTTAGAAATATTCCCCTACTTTTGCCTTTTATCGTAATAAAGAGCCATCGTAGTTTTATTATACTCACATTTTCACGATTAAGTATAAACGTGATCAATTTCGTGAAAGTAACTAGTGTAGTTATCAATGGCGGTAAGGACGCGGTGATCTGTTCCAGTTCTGTAATGTTCTTGATTAATTTCAATGCCTGGAAGCATTATTGCTTCTTTATACCATTACAAAATCGACAATAGTTCGTCAACATTAAAACACAATTGAAAATATTGTATCTTTCATCCTCGGGGTTCAAACATTTTCCAAAATCAAATGAAATTATGTAGATGACGGAAATGATTTAACACGTCAGCCGGGCCGTAATCGGTGTTAACCGATACGCATTTCTAACACGTATATAACATCTAAAGACAAAGTCGTTTGACACTAGAACTACCTAACAATTAGACATTTATTTATATATACATGATGACTGGTGGATTTAAGTAAATTAATAGATTACACATTATTTTTCACAAAAACAATGCACCGTGGCATATTCGAATAATTTAGCTAAAAATAGCGGACAAGTCATTTTGATACTTTTGATAGCTCCAGTATTAAGTACTCTATACGATACGTTAGTTACTTTACATCGTTACAGTAACGTTAAGGATAAGATAATTAAAAGAGTTTTAGTAATATTCTCATTGCTAGCCATCGATTACCTCCACGGCATTCAACGATTTAAGTTAATAACATTACCTGAGTACTTATACCAATCACATAAAGCACCCCAAAAACTGTTACTATAAAAACCCGCTGAGAAGCTTTTTGATCCGGCCACTGGCCTAACACTGTTAGAAGGTACCTACACAATTTGCAATAGGGACTACTAGTAAAGTCAATACTTCGATTAACGCTACTTCTCATGGTGCAAACCGCTCTGCTTCCTGCACTGACTAAATTGGCAAGGGTGCGAATGTCACTCTTCTATTTGCCAAGAATATAAGTTACAATATAGTTTGATAGAGTGATTGGTGGGTTGGAATTGTTGCGCGAGGACATACATTATAATTTTTACACTTCCACTCTTTAAACATGCATGACCTCCATGAGAACTGAAACGCTTTGGAAACCCAATTTAATACAGCACGTTTGTGTGTCAACTAGTAATTCATGAGTTTGTGGTAAGTTTTAACACATGAACGCCGCGCCGTAATCCGTGTTAGACGATATCTAGCGAAGTGCATCCGTGACGTTTGTATAAAGTCTAAAAATAAAAATTGTAATAATATTTTCAATTTCCTTTTGTGCAACGTACCATGCTTCATATCTGGCAGAAATGCATTCTTAAAAAGTCTGATTTCATATCGCGAATAATAAAAAAGTGATCGTGTAATTATGATAGAAATATGTAGCCTGTTTAAAAAAACTGACCGTGAAACCTCGAAAAATATGACTTTGAGAAACATTTTTTACCAATCATAATATTTGCCCCTTCGGCATTTTGTGCGGTCATAAAAAATAAGCGAGATATTTAAGGTGCTGAAGTTAGGTGAGACACCCTGTATATTATTTTCTCTATCTGTACAATTTCATTATACAATTTATTGCTTATATTCCGTCTTTCTAAGAATAATTTCACTCCTGCATCGACGAGAGCACCATAAAGTATGACATACTATTATGCACAATCTTAAAAAAACAGAAGGTTCATATTATTTTGTATTTTATTTTATTAGTTTGTTGCACGGTAAACTCCCGTAGAACGCGAGTTCTTACAACGCGTAACGTATTAACTGCGTTATACAGGACTCTACTGTATTTGTATATATGTTTGTGATCTTTCTTACCATGCTAAATGTTTCGATGGAGAAATTGGCCATTTTTCCAGCGGTTATACAGGAAACAGTAGCTGACTTTCTTAAAATGAATAATAATAATTTCTGTACTTCTTGCGGTGTGTCATACCATACGCCATTATATCTATAAAGCATGGCGTTTCGATGTATTTTAATTTTGCAAACATACATACATTGTGAAATATGCGGCTTTAAAAGATAATAATGCTATCGAAGACCACTTCTTCAATTATTAATTAACGGATTTTTAATATCGAATATTTCTTATTGAACAGAATTAATTCGGGCCGAATAGATGATTTATTTGGCTACATTTATTTACGGTTCCAATTCTCAGAGTCATTAAAAAAACTAGAATTCAGACCACCGATAGTTCATTAAATAATGTAAATAATGAAATAATTAAAAAAGATTACTCAACGAATTAATAATAAAGAAATAAGTAAAAATTCAAAGTGGAATTAATGATAGAAGATAATGCGGATTAATACAAAATTGAATAATCAAGGAATCAGTAAGAATTAATGTTCTATTATACTTACATCCTATTGGATATCTGTAAACTATGGTCGATTAATTGTTGTCCTTGATAACTGATATAAAATATATGAAATAGTTGCGCAGTCGCATACAATATATATCGGATTAATTCCAGTTGACCCCACAGTAAGACTACCTAAAATTCAAGAAATAATAATAATTAATATGTTTTAATAGAAGCGATTAATTTGCCTTTTAATAAACTCACTTGCAGTAAGGTAACGCTCAAACAGATGATGTTTAACAATAATTGAATCAAGTGCGATATTGAAAAGGTAAACTCGATAATCCCGACGAATCTTTGATAGAAAATATTGATTGAAAGAACTCAATTCATTTTAGTGTTAAATTAATATTCGATTTTATCACCCAAAACTGATTTAGATTATACGAGGTACAATACTATATACACTATAGCGTAATTATAATAGTGTACTATACATATTTTATGGTATATTTAATTAAAACATAATTGCATATATATGGGGACATAAAAAGTTCGATGCAAATTATACTACAGTTTAATTGTATACTGTACTATATACTACACTACAGAGAAATTTGAAAAACAATGTCATTTGTTTACTTACTCCAGTATTTTTCGATGTATGGCAACGCATTTCGCGATACAACGAATATAGATTTGTGTTTGATGCCTGATCTGAATGTTTTTATTTTCGAGATGTTCATACATCGTGTTTTCCAAACGATTTCTAAAATCATTTATGATTTGAAGAATTTTATAAACAGAATGTTACGGCAAATTTAATACATGATTAATTAGAAATTAGTAATTATTTCCATACAATTTACTGTTACTATTTATTTCTTTAAATAATCTGCTCAAAGTTATATTTATTACATTGACTTCTATTTATCGAAATTTATTCACAATCAGCGGAGGTTATCAATAAACTCTGACAATGAGTTATTTTTTTATTTATATGAATTTATTTTGATTATTAACTATAAATACAAGATTCACAAATATTAATTTATTTGAAATAAATTTCTTATTAACACACTAAAAATTCTTTACCTTTATCATAATGTTGTTTCAAGATCAAAACACATAATTTATAGAAGTCATTAATTCGATTAAATTAATATGTCATTCAATTTTATCCTTATTCATAATACAAACAAGAAACATGCAACAGTATGTTATATCTTCGTGCATGTAGCACAATTACTTAAGGGGAATAATTAAATAAAAATAATACAATAAATTATTAATTTACCCGAGAATGCAGAACATTGCACAAACGTATTGTATGAAGATAATCAAAGTTGTATCAGCAGCAGTTAATATAATCACCAAGAAGAAAGAACCCACAATCATATGGCACGTAATAAGAAAAAAGTATTCTTCCTTGTTGATAAAATAATAATCAGCAGGATAAATTGTCTGCAAAGGACGAGACTCGTTCAGAGGCGCCATTTTCTCGTAGACGTACGAGCCGAACATCAGAAGTATAAACGTAATTATCGTCACGTACACCAATACTGAACAAAAAATATCAAGAAATCTGATGTTTTATCATACTCTACTTCTGATCAACCTGAATTGAATTTGATTTCATTTGATTTTATAAGACTTAATAGATTACTGCACTTAATCGATTATTGTTCGAGTACTACATATTATTATATACAGTGAATATAAAAAGTATTCGTACAGCAGCGAGTTTGAACAAAAACGTCGTAGAACTTTGTTTATTTAAAACATTTTAACACGCAAGTAGTATCTACTTATTCTTAGAGATTTTCGCAATGAATTTCATAAATGCAAATATTATTTATCCATATTTTTTATGGAAATATTTAAAATTTGTTTCACGCGGAAACAAAGTTCTACGAAGTTTTTATTAAAATTCACTGCTGCATGAATACTTTTTATACTTTTTTATAAGCTTCTGTCGTTAATTTGCTTAGATGGATAAGGGTGGAAAATAGATGGATGTCGGTACATTTGTACTACGTACGGGAAAAAGTTGTACTATGTTGGATATTTTGTAAATTATTATGAAATTCATAAATAATTATTCTTACTGCAATATCCGAGTGAATAGAGACTTCCATCCTTTAAGTATCGTTCCATGATTTGCATCTCCTTTTCTGGTTTTATCGTTCTCCAGTCTTCGTTTAGTCGATAAAACATCTCTCTTATCTGGTGGACCAAATAATTGTGTTCTTATTTCGTAATTTCATATCTTCCTTATCTATTTTATTAGACAATTACATATCCTCCAATAATAAATAGACGTACTATAATAATTACAAAGCACATATCGAATACTTTGAAAAAAGTTAATTGGTGCGATTGAACATTTAGTTTACATGGAATACCTCTTGATTATCGTATTGATCAATTTTAATTATATAGTTTTAATTAATATCCATTAATATGAAGATTGATACGAGTTAAACAAGAACTACGATTAAAGTAATGTTCGTCATTCGATATTTATCTTTTATTTTTTATAAAATATATTCAACAAAAAAGGTCATCTTTCTTCGTTCCACCATGGCGTGTATTATAAATTGTACTCACATAGTTTCGATTAAATATAAACGTAGTATATTTCGCTAAAGATACGCAAACTGTCAGTAATGGCGGTAACGTTGCGCTGACTTCTTCTAAGTCTGCAAAGTTCTTGATTAAGTTTACTATCTGGAAATATTATGGTATTTGAACAGAATTTTTAATACAGGATTTGTATCCCTAATATGATTACAGTAGAAAGAGTTAATAATCAATATTTCTATTTCAAAACAGTAATATCTTTATTATTCATATCAGTGTTAAGGCCCTTTGTATACTTCTGATTTAATTAGGATAATATTATTCAGTTGAATATCAAACTGAGTCTGAAATTCTTTTTTATATTAGATTTACATTTCCACTGTTTATTAGTAGAAAAATTTGTTAATACAATCTTTACGATATTGTAATAACATTTTACAAACTCATGCAGCAATATATAGGAAATAGTACTCGTATATTTCCGGTCAAATATAATCTAAAATTGTTGTTCATAGTGGCTATATTGCAGCGATTTGATTTAAGTCTCCAAAGCCTTTGCAATATCTGCAAATATTACCTGTGTAATTGCACAGAGTCCCAAAACCGTAATTGCGGTGATTGTAAGAATAACACTTTGCGAAAGTTTTTGGCCCGGCCACAGACCTAATATTGATAAAAGACATTTGCTGATTTTACAATACGCGGTGCTTGTAAATTCCACGCATTGATTAAGATCATTCCGCATTTTTGGAAGAGTACTACTTGTATCGGCAAGTTTACCGAATGAAAACTTTTCGACATCTTCAAAGGGGGCACCTTCATACTTATCTTGATTGATCGATTACAGGTATACCTTGCAGTGTATCATTTAAAACATGAAAGAATTGCATACCTATTATTTATGTAGAATCCCTCCTCTCATGTTGTACTTGATACTCTTGTATTATGAAAATTATTAATCTCGAAAGTTGTGACAATAAATGTTACTTTCACCGCCTATGTATCGACATCGATTCGTAATTTATAGGAAGCACTATTGTGATGAATATTTAATTTCCCACTTTTGTAAGGTTTGTATTGCGTACCTTGTCGTGTAGTTGTTTGAGTTAATGGTACCACTGTAAGTTACAACATGAGTACATTGAAGATGTTCGTGTAGTGGGAAATACATTACTGATAAATGTAACGAAAACCGGGCCAGTCGTGCGTACATAAAAATGGTGTGATAAAATCTTTCTATTCTTTAATTGTCATTGTAGCAGGCAATTGGTGAATCTTACTGTGTTATTGTTGGAAATAATGTTGCTTAATTTTAATGTTAAGTGAAGGAGTTGAGTATTTAAATGGCGGTACCTTAGTTCGCATCATTTCTGCGATTATTACAATTTCTTCAAAACTATTGTTATTGATTAATTAATCTGATGAATTGTGAAAATATATGTGCGTGGCACACAAACTTTTGACTCGAGTAGTGAAACATTTGAATAACGCGACACTCAAGCGCGCGGTGTTTCCCCGCTAGGCAGGAGACGGAGTGATTTTGTTGCGTTTGTTTATGAAATATGACTCAGCACGTGCCAATAATGGATAAATAATTGCAATAAATAACAATAATAATAGTCTCTAATTATTATAGTACTTAAATCGCAATGATTCCTTAATGGAATTCTATAAACACGGCGTACGTATTAAATAATATACATAGGTTAAGCATCAGTTGTAATACAACATATAAATCATCCGCTTCTCTTCTTCTTTTTTTCGTCAAAAGTTTATCTTACAAAAATATGTGTTTGTTTATCAACACGCTTAATAATTTATATTCAATAATTATATCTATTCATAATGTATTATAAATGCATTAATTGGAATCTTAGAAAATTAAAGAAAATACAAATTTAAGACATGGCCAGTCCCAATGGCGCCATTTTGTGTAACAAACAGTTTGAATCGCATGTTTTCTATTCTCCGTTTCAATATCGATTTGTATGGTCATTCCACTTAATTCTGGAAGACTATACGGTTCAAAAACTAGACGAAACTTTATCATGCAGTAGACATTAAATTATAAGATCGAGACATAATGTTCTTATTAGTGAGTAGGATAATTGTTATTCAAGGGTGTCCGGTATAAAATATAATAAAAAAATACAGAGGCGGTAGGCATCATTAGGGTTGTTAAATAAACGTAATAAATAAATAGTCAATGCCTTTTTTACCGCCGATGGTGTTTTACTTCTTTCAACAGACGACAGTCGGCAGTTGTAGCGTGGAGAAACAGCTGCGTCCTTTATCACGGCCCGACTCCCTCAGTATCGAACCCCGCATCGCCGAGTCGCGGTTATAAACGTTCCACGGGAGTTTGTTGTTCGCTTCCTCGGTGTATTGCATGTGTTTATATTAGTTTGTTCTGTAAAAACTAATAATCCATCAGAATGAGCGCAGAGGAAGAGGTGCTACGGATTCAGAAGAAACTGAACAAAATGTCGAGCGGCGACGGGACGGTGAGTGAGTGAGTAAAATAACGATAGTTGTACATCGCTCAGACACGTACCGAGACCCAGAATATTGGGAACGTACCACTTTTTCGATTGTATGACATGTTAATTAATTAACATTTACGACCATGATGTTTTAACACAATTATTTCATTAAAGGGTTCGTTGTTTCGGTTCGTTAAACTTCGAAGAATCGGCGTAGGTTTTCGCGCTCATATTCTGCAGCGCCTAACGTGCGTACAGCACCGATATCTCGTGCAGTAGATTTTAATGGCTCAGCGTGGACTTAAGACAAAACTTATAATATGTTTTGTTATAACATATTTTATTACTTGTGTATATAATTGTAACAATGTCTTTTTATATGTACTACAACGCCGCCGAGTTGTGTTTTAAAAATTCGAAATTCGTGTGTACATTTTTGGGAAGGTATCTCTGGAATGTGGTACACTACTTAATTGTATGCTTTGCATGATGTGATGTATTATCTCTTGCTCAATATGAACTTACCTTTAGGATCCAATTAATTAAATCAATGCTGATAGACATTAAAATTAGAAACATTTTAGGAGAATTGCAACTGCTAGGAGTTCAATACGTGTCTGTAGTTTATTCAGGATAATATAAACATAATTACATGTAAATGTAGGAAGCTGTTTTGTATATGATATGTTTGCAAAACATTAGAATTAATTGCAACTGAAATATAATTTAATAATCAAAGATTAACATATCTGTTATAGGGGCAGGAGCAAGCCTTGGAGTTACTTAAGGTGTTACAAAAGTTACCAGTTGACTTAGAACTTTTGACTAAGACTCGCATTGGTATGACTGTGAATGCCCTGAGAAAGTCCAGCAGAGATGAGGAAGTTATTTCACTCTCCAAGACACTTATTAAAAATTGGAAGAAATTTCTGTCTGGTAAATAAACAGCATACCTGTGCATAAATGTAGGTGATAATATGATACTAAGTTTATGGACATCTGTTATGCAGGTTCTAACAAAGAGAAAGATTCTACCTCTTCAAGTAGTTCCAAAAAGAGGGATGACAAGTCAGAGAAGAATAAAGATGATGGAGATCAGAAGAAGGATAAGGACTCTGCTGATGGAAGTGATGTCAAGATGAAAGAAGAGAAACCACACAAGGATATTCAAAGGAAACAGTCTTCATTTCCTGCACCAACCACAACAGATGCTGTTAGGCTTAAGTGCAGGGAGTTATTAGCTTCAGCCCTAAGAGTTGATGGAAACAATATGGATGGTTGTGCTAGTCCTGAGGAACTGGCTGAGGAATTAGAGGAAGCAATCTATGCAGAGTTTAAAAACACTGACAACAGATACAAAAATAGGGTAACAGAGTATTTACCAAATATACTTAATTTTTTTTTTTTATATTTAGTTTGATCTTCATGAGTATTCAATAATATAGCATTTTAACCGTTTGAGTGCCGAACGGCATTTGCAAAAATTCATGCGAAAATTGGCGAGCAGCGCGATCGCGCTCGTCGTCTTTCGTGTAAATATTTACTTCCGACTAGCCCCTTTTAACCCTTTGCGTGCCAGGCGGCGCGATCGCGCTTCTCCTGTCCCACATCGAAAAATACCCGCGGATGTGACAAGGAACTTCCATCGCAAGTTTTTAACACTTAATCTGCGGGTCACGGAATATTCCGTTTCTAATTTATATATTCGAGAGCGTGTGAAAACAATTTGTTAAATTTAATCTACACAAGGCCTACCCTTGTGACGACGGGCGCGTCATCGAGGCGTCCGTAGGCCGAAGAATCCCCGAGGGAGGGGTGTGATGCTCTTAAATTTCTTGTATAACCGGCCCGCAGATTAAATGCTAAAATGCGATAAAAACCCATATGTTTAACCTTTTCACAGTGAGGTAAAATTACGAATTCTGGCCCAAAGAGTGTCTAGTTCTTTATGTTCGAAACAATTCGGTATGTAATCAAAAATGTAAAAAAACGTGTTTTATATGTACCTTGTTAGTAATCAGTTCGTGTATGGTAGATTTTAAAACACTTGACACTTTGCCTGTGACTGTCACGGGAAAAACTGTTTGGTACTGACGCTCTGCCCGTGACAGTCACGGGATACACTGTCAAAGGGTTAATAAATATCATTTTTGTGTACGTTCGTTTGAAATTGCGATCCTTCACATTAAAAGGGAACGAGAAGGAAGTAAACGCACTCGACATTTATGAGTAAAGACGAAGTAAACGAAGTATAATTACATGAAAGACGACGAGCGCGATCGCGCCGTCTTGCACTAAAACGCTTAATAAATGTATCTGAACTGAATGTAATCTAAGCGTCACTTATTCGACAGAATTCTGTAATTTTGTTTACAGGTTCGTAGCAGAGTTGCGAACTTGCGCGACGTCAAAAATCCAACTCTCCGGACGAATTTCATTGTCGGTGCAATTACACCCAGACGTCTGGCTGTTATGACTGCCGAAGAAATGGCGAGCGACGAAATCAAACAATTGAGAGAACAGTTTAAAAAGGAAGCGATTAACGACGCTCAACTGGCAACAGTGCAAGGAACTAAGACGGATTTATTAAAATGCGGAAAATGCAAAAAACGCCATTGCACTTACAATCAAGTGCAGACACGTTCTGCTGATGAACCTATGACTACTTTTGTCTTGTGTAATGAATGTGGAAATCGATGGAAGTTCTGCTAAATATTCTCTTCTTCCTTTTCTCACAAATTCTTTCTCATTCACCTTGAGGTGAAAAATATATTTCAATCCAAATCTCTCCTAATAATCAAGACTTTTCAGGCAGTCAAATAAATCATAATTCGTATTATGCAATGACTATGAGTCAGACTGTACATTGATTGGTTGATGGTGTATTGCATTCTCTTGAACAAGTGCTCAGATTCCATTCTAATGTGTATATATTGAAACCGAATTTCGCTAGGCCTCAGCTTTGTAGAATTTACATGAAAACTGGAGTGAACTTCAATAAACAAAATGGACTGAGTAAGGAAAGAAAAATCTTAACTTATTTTCGTGGGCGCGCGGAGAATAGCTGCCTCGAGACCTTGAACGCGGAAATAATATTGACAGTAGTACAGTACTTTGTGCTTTACAAGACTTTGGATTATGTCTTATCAACAAACTTTAGACTGTGGATACAATTCTGAAATATATGTATCTTAAGTGATTGTAATGTAATTTCTCTAAAACCCTACTGCGATAATTCGAGATATATTGAATCGAAGTAACACAAAGTTAAGAGGGAATAAGATGTTGAATCCTGATAATGAAACTGGTATAATGCATAAAGAGATACCTTGGTTGATGAATACAATATATAATTATATATAATTAGATATGCATATATATGCATATATACTAAGTACTGTACTGTTATGAACATTTTGAGAAACAATATTATTTCATGATAAAAGACGATCACATGATAAAATCGCTTATCATAAAACGGGTTTCTGAAGTATACCGTGAGCGTCGCCACCGAGAGCATACGCCACTGCATCCTAAATTCTTTGCTTCGCATGCTTTATAGCTACTCATTTTCTAACCTGATCTTAATCACTGTCATTCATAACGTAATGTCGATGTATACCCGTACTCTAAAGCGTTATCCTGATTACATATGTCGACCTGTCAGTGAAATTATGAGAAAGAGGAGTCAAGTATTTCCACGTGCGTTAAGTGACAGTATTCGAACGTCAAGGAGAATTACATATAATGATGTAACGATAAGGTGAACATATTACGACTAGCTGAATATTCGGAGAAATATGTAACGCTAATTTTAAAGATCTTCCAATATTGACAGATAATTCACTCATATCGTATGATAATCGCCCTTCGACCACGTGATACAACATAACAAAGAAGCAAATTAATTTGCATCTTATACCAGGCATTCGAATAATAGAAAGCGCGATTGTTTTCCTACAGCAATTATGTGCGAAAACGCCCATATCAAGGAACAATTGCAACTTCTGCAAAGTCTTCGGGCAACGGTGCAAGGTTTGCTAGTCGATGGTGTTTTAAACGTTTGGAATGTTTACGGTGGTTTAAATCGCCTTCACAATGTGATGGAACGAATATTTAAACACGGCTGCCGTATATTTGATCGGAATGTGAGTTCGACTTTTTTACTCGTACCATATAGTATAATATGTTATCACATATAAATTATCTCGAACTTATTCTTCGTAAAAAAACAGCAACATCTACTATATCCACTGATTTTTGTCGAAATCGTGTATATTTATACTTTCGAAAGTTACGAATTTGTATTATATATGTTTGAAGCAAGATAATGGTTTGTTTGCTTATGAATCAGGGTACCAGAGTCCTTTAGTGTGTTGTGTTGATGTGTCAGCTTATATATATATAAAATGACTGTGTCAGTCAGTCATTTGGGTAGTGGTTCCTCTTTATCTATTCAATGGATTTTTAGTTCCAATCATTTTTTTACTGTTTCTCAGTATTTTCTCAGTTATACTTAAGACATGGAATAGTATGAACATTTCCAAGTATGAACCCTGTGAGCTAATCTTTGATAACTTGATATCATGAGGAAAATGAAACTGTTGTGCAAAATGTTGTGTAATATTGTTGGGATCAAACAATATTTTTCGTATGATTTGTTGAAAGGGGGAACCAGATTGTTGGATATTCATTCAAGGTTTAAATTGGTTGCAACCATCTTTAGCAACATCTCCAGTAATCAATGAAACTGAAGATTATCTTTCTAATTTACCAACAAGAATAACATCGCAAAAAGATATGTTATGGTTATACAAAAGGTAATAAATGAATATAGTCTTATGATATATTTCATTTAACCCTTTTGCTGTGGATTAAAACGACGATTTTCTCCGCTAAAAATGCGTATTTTTTTATGTTTGAAATCAATTTTGCAGGGCATAACACTTTTAAAAAAGTGCTCATATGTGGATTCTTTTTCGTATATTCATCTAGTTATTGATTAATATTTACGTCTCGTGTAGTACATTTTCATTTTAATATTTTTTATGAGAAAATAGAAATTTTTACATTTTGATATCAACTTGTCCACTAGATCTCGAAACTGCAAATACGTTTCGCATCCATCGTTCTTTTATATAAAACGAAAGGGTTTTAGTTTGATATATATCTTCAGCGTGCCCGTACGATGTACGGGCTCAACATTCCGGTACTTTCCCGCGTAGCCGTACGACGTACGGGCTCGATATTCCGGTACCTTCCGGCGTGCCCATACGACGTACGGGCTCAACAGCGAAAGGGTTAAAACTTGATATCCAAGTTTGATTCAACACGAAACAGATGTTTTTATATCATACTAAAATATAAATCTGTCTATTTGTATGCAGTTTAGAGAGTCATTCATTGTCTCATAAACTGTCCTGGCTTTTATCTGACAAAGAACATTTACTTTTTTGTCTTGAACCATGGGCATTTCTATGTCAAGAAACCATGGCAGAAGCTACTTTGTTGTGTCTGAGAGCTGTTGAACAAAATCGACCTGCCTTACTCACTGAAATTAATCCATTCTTGGTAATTTATTTGATTATTATGTAACACAATGAAAGCACGAGTGCTCTTTTTCTCATTATTTCGGTTACATGAACTCATCTGGAAATAATTCATATCTTATTTCTCAGTATCTTCCTAGTTGGATATCTCCTAAAACAAGTCCGAAAAGACACAGGCGTTCGTCGTCGTATCCGATTAATTTTCCTAATGTAAACTTTGGCATAACAAGAGATGCAAGTCTACACAGTTCAGAAATGTGTCAGTTAGAATTATTAAAAACACCTACAAATACTGAGGTCATTGAAAAAGATCAAATGAACTCCGAGCGGAGTTCAGATGGTGTAGTAGATTTGAAGGAAACTGATGATATAGCTTTAAAAACATGGAACAGTCTTCCTGTGTTAACAAAAGATGTTAAGACTGGTGAAGACAACCCTGGTATATCTTCATCCACTACCAAGCGTATTCCTCCTAACAGGAATAGTAACAGTCAAACCTGTCCGACTGAATTATCGAAATTAATTAATGTAAATTATGCAGAACTGAAACAGCCATCGACTTCTACTACAGATAGCAAAGTATTTGCGAAGGCAAGAACTCCCGCGCGAAAAGCGAGAAGTAAAGTGAAAGTTAAAGGAGTCCAGATAAATATGCAAGCTACGAGTTCGCACGTTTCGAGTTACGAGGAGAGTTCAATGATTCCAGTAAAAGAATATCGCGTGGAACCACATTTCTCCGATGAATTAGAAAGAAAGAACAGTGCGACGGAAATCAACGTATGTCAGAAACCGAAAAGAAAAAGTTCATTCCTGCCAGGTTCAGCACCCGAATTTACAGCACCATTTAGCTTGGAAGTTGAGGGACAAAAAGATATAAGAACACCGAAAAAAAGTTTCATGGAAGATGGAGGAAGTAGCGTTCAACCGATGGCGATAGGATATTTTCCTCGTCCAATGGAGGGACAAAGTTTAACAAGTTTCTTGTCCTCTGTCCAATTCTCCAGAGCAAATGCCGAGTTAGATCGGGAGAATGCACATTTCCGGATTTCCGAAGCGATGATCGCAGCCATTGAAAAAGTCAAATGTAATAGGCAATGGCGGCTCATGGAAGAAGCAGTAGAGGAAAGTGATGAAGAAATAAATAATTTGAAACAAAGGATACGATTGAGACGTCGACAACGACAGGAAGAACGTTGCCGAGGTCGAGCATGGAATCGCGATTTATTGAGCGACGGGAAAACTGATACCACGACAACCGATCAAAGCGTTAGTCCACTATCAACCCCATCAGATACACCTTCCGAAAGTATTTCCACCGATGATATAGAAGACTTAGAAGTGGATGATGAGAGAAATGCCTTCAAACTTCAAAATGCTGGTGTCTCTATGTCAATGGCATCACTTTATTCGGATGCAGATTTATATCAATCATCTCCTAAGCATAGCACGGAATCAGCGTTAACAGAAAGTAGTATGTCGGCGGAAGGAGTAGCATTGTCTCTCATAAGTAAATTTAGTGAAAAACAACTGCCAAGGGCGAGTGAATTGCAATGGCTTGTTTCTGAAAAAGATGCGCCACAGAGATTATTGCCATTACCGAAAAGTTGGCCGATTAGTCCGGACGAAGCGGAAGCAGAAAATTCTCAAACAATTCCATTGCGCGGAACTATAGAATGGGCACCTCCAAGACCTCAAATCATTTTCACGCCACATCCCCCGCCAGTGTAAGTCTTATTACTATTAGTTTTGATCGACGCGTTTCCAATTAATACAACCTGAGATTATCTGTATCTCGTATGATTTTAAACGGACGCCATTTAATTGATCTGTGTAGAAGACGAACGCTTATAGCCAAACAGAATTATAGATGTGCTGGGTGCGGTATGAAAGTTGCGGTTAAATACGCAAATAGATTTCGCTATTGCGAATATTTAGGGAGATACTTTTGTACCGGTTGCCACACTAACCAAGTAGCGTTAATACCAGGAAAGATCTTATCTAAGTGGGATTTCAATAGGTAACATAAAAAAACATAAAAATTCGGTATCATATGTAAACATTGGCAAGTATTGTTAAGTATTATTTATATTTAGGTATCCTGTATCAAACTTCTCATACAGATTACTGGATCAAATGACACAGGATCCATTGTTTCAAGTGAATGATTTAAATCCACTATTATATAGACGCATAAAACAGTTAGATAAAACGCGAGTGCTACGCACACAATTATTTTTCTTGAAGGATTTCTTGCTAACGTGCCGTTTTGCCGCAGAGTAAGAATCCTTTTTGATGATAGAACTTACCTTTATGTGCATCTTATACATTTATTTATGTAAGATGTATATTCCAGTGTTCAAGAAGTATTAAAAAAGGAAGCTAGCTATATTATCAGCGACCCCCATGTTTATTCCATTCAAGATCTGATGCATATTAAATGTGGCAACTTGCCTATGAGATTACAAGAATTAGTTCAAATGTGTACCGCGCATGTTGCTGGATGTGAGGTAGATGACCGATTACTTATAATAAGAATTTAATCATTCAGATTGTTATTCAAGTTGAGCACAGAATTTCATCTTAGCACTAGAACTACAAAGAACTACAAAGCCGTGAAAATGGCGGATCCGCAGAATATAATCAACAAGTTTATATTCATACGTTCCATTTTCCGTGATTTCTATTTTTTACGTGAACATACAAATATAACTGAATGTATTGTCGGTAGTTCTAGTGTTAAGGAAGCTAATAATATTTGTCCTTCGTGTCGAAACACTAACAGTGTCGTTTCTTAATTCCAGTTATGCCAAGCTAGGGGTTTTGTATGCGAGTTATGTTGTTCTAAGGACGTTATATTTCCATGGGAATTATTGAAAGTAATTAGGTGTGAAAGATGTGGCGCTTGTTTTCATAATGTATGCAAACAAACTACCAACAAAACCGAGTGCCGTCGTTGCAATCGCTTACATGCTAGACGAATATCTAGAGAAGAGAAACTTTGACACGAGATAGAACTATCTTACGATGTAAGTTCATCGATAAAGATTGAGTGTACACGGTGACTGTCCTAAAGGTTGGTAAATTGAATGTAAGTTGTTATAGATTACAATGGGCGATGTTTTCCAAAGGTTTATTTAACACGTTGAACGCCGTGCCGAAATCCATGTTATACGATACCTCGCAATGCGCGTCCGTAACGTCTAAAAATCAATCTGTTCAAACTTTCTACGATATATTGGTTACTTAACGTCGTTATCGTAACGTTAAAAGTATTAACAAATTTACGAATATTAGCGATATATTTGATTCGAATTTTAGTAATATTGGCATGAGTGAGGACCGGTGACCGCCGTGGCGTTCAACGTGTTGACGTTGATTTGGTGTTGTGACACAAAACCGGAAAGAAAATAAACATAGAAGAAACATTTGTGCATGCGATAACATTACGTGAATTCACCGATCGTATTCTTTCAAAATGCTCGAGTCTTAAAACATTTATATAATTGAATATAATTGAATTAATTAGATCTAGCCTTATGAAACCTGGAATGTTGAATTGTTTCGTAAGTGATTAAATGACGTTTGATGGTTAAAAAACATTGTGTAGAATAATGAAGTATGCTCCGGGTATAGCTAAGACTGAATAATTGTGATATTAATATCGAGGATTATGTTTATATTTTCTTATTTATTCATCATCTTTAATGATGCTTTGCGCGGTTAGTCAATTTTTGATAGGAGATAATAATTGCTAATGCGGGAAGTAGAGTTGTAACATAAAATAATTCTAAACTTAGACAGTATAATAAATTATAATTTTAAAGATTAATATGTAATGTAATGTAAATTGTGTAAAGGAAATATTGAAAGTATTACTACGCGGCTTGACTTGACAATTATTGGTTGAATTGCAAAATTAAATTGTTTTCAACAGCATATCAGTTACACGATATAAACGTCAAAATCGGTAAAGATATTACCTATTTATATGTAAAACCTGCATTTTTGTCATATTAATAATTATAATACAGTACCTGGTTTCCTTCAAGATTAAGAATATATATTGTTTATTTATAAAATGTTGAAGCAAATAAAGTTTATAAGAAAAGTTTTTCGAAGAAGTATATATATACATATATATTCACTTTACGGAATCAATGTACGTCCCCGTATAATATATAAACTTAAAATATTTTCTAAAAACAGATGCAGTGTATATATTTTAACCCTTTGCACTTGAGAGGCGAGTCTCAATAGCCACTCAGTTTATTGTAGCAGTTCGAGTGTCGACTGAGGGGCGACAATAGAATTTATTCCAGTTGTCTGCGATTTAACGTCCAATAATAAAATATAACTCGAGAAAAACATTAATGTCGCCTCTCAGTCGCCGCAATAAACTGTCCGGCAACTGAGAATCACCTCCGAGTGCAAAGGGTTAAAATATATACGTTGCATCTGTTTCTATAAAATATTTTAAGTTCATACATTATAATATTAATGATACAGTTGTCGCGAGGTAAGGGGACATAAAGCAACTAGTACATTATTATCCATATTTATTGAATTACATCTGTTTTATTATAATGCTCCACATACACACATCTTACAAATTAATAGGCAAATAATACATTCACTGACGTTGTAAAAAAATATATTATAATGACATTATTTACACTTAATTTCGCTAAGCCTTATAACTGATTATATTTCTATATGCATGGTTTCTTCGATCTAAATAGAAATTGCATCAATTTTGTCCTAGTGATATCTCAGGATATGTACACATTGATATTATTGTTGATCAGTATGTACAATTACTAAAATCGATCTAATATTTTCCCAAAAGAAATGCTTCTAGGCGTTCACATTGTATCATATTATGACTATTTAAAAACACAAATGTATAAAATGTAATCATTAACGAACAGAATTTTGACGCGCACATTCCTCAGTTCTAGTGTTATCAGTTAATGTTTATCGATGTATGAACATATTATATATCACAATGGCACTTGATTCTCTTAGATTATGGTTGAGTTGTGTACACGAACGTAACATTTACAACAAATGATAGACGAGAAAAAGCATTTCTCATCTTTGAAGTAATGCAAGAAATCTCATGTATTGAATAGTTTTGTTTTCTGGGGTTGAAAGTAACAGGAGAATTACTTTCACTGTTAATAACAGAATGTTTTCAATTGTTAATTTAGCTTGGATTGATTCGACATACAAGTAGCATGTATAACTTATTTATATTCGTCAGGACTTTATGCAAAAATTCTATCTTAGGTGCGTACGGTTGTTATCATCAGTCTATAAAGTGCAACAACAATGCATAACAATACGCCACACTCGTAAATCTCTAGGATGCTGCATAGTTTCCCTTGATAATTTCCATACATTATACATCCATGAGTAGCTTGTTCAAATGATTTTATAGTCGTTTGAATTTTCAAAAGAATTTTCGTGATCCATCGTTAATAATTGAGACCGTCCTTATTCTTATAGATATACGTACCACCTGAATTCGATATCATTATATCTTAGAGTAGTACCACGAGTATAATATATCATGAATATATATATCAGCAAAACAATACAAGATTAATTTTAATCTCTCATGAATGAACACGATTCCGGTAAACCAATATTTCTCAGGCTTGCCTGGAGGTATAAAAACGTGGCGCAAAAATAAATTTCTCAACAAAAAAAAATTTAAAATACTTAGAAATACTGAGGTTCTGTAGAGTAATATATCAAATATTGACGTATATAAATAATTAAAAAAAAGAAGAAAATGTTCATTCATTTCGATCTCTCTCATTACATTATACATTAATGAGAAGCTTCTTCAAGCAGTTTTATAGTCATTCAATTTCGTAGGAATTTTAATGACCCGTCGGTAATAATCGAGACTTCTTATTATAGATTTCGCTATTTATTACACAAAAACTAAATAGGGACGTCATGGTTTGCACATCACTGCTAAGCGATCATCCGAATCAGTAATAAATTCCACGCTGGCTGACTAACAATGGTTAGAAAGACCTTTGTATTAATATCAACCATGTTTTCTTTTTATCTATACTTATATTATTTCCTTAGACTACCTATATATCTAAAGTATCTTTTAATGGCAGCTTCGCTACTTCGAAGAATATCCTAAAATGCAAAGAAACGTTCTTGAAATTCCAATTTTGTGTAAACAAACACGAATCTTATCATCTACTTTTAACCCCTTGTACTACAACATTGGTGGGAAACTCGTGGCGCGGATTTGGTACAAACACAAGTACCACGAGTCCTATTCGTGGTTCGGTTATTACGGATTCTCTTGCATGAATTATATTGCTCGTGATCTGATACATTTTTTTTAGCTTTTTAGAGAAGCGCAATCGCGTTACTCCGCTGCAAAAATTCGAAGAGCGCAATTGCGCTCCTCATATCTTTTGCCAAGCGCCGTATTCCGCAATTTTAACGAGAAACGCAAAGAATGCGTTATCACTCAAACAGTTAAAAAAGAAAAATTAACTCTTTTAGACTTGATTATGGCACCGCGCTATCGCGAATGAAATCATAGTGCAAGGGGTTAACTATCGTTATCATTCTCGTTAATAGTTACTTCAATTCCACTTGTTCATTCTTTGGTATCAGTAGATTTATTTGTGTAGTAATAATGTTATTTTCATGAAACATTTACCAGCACCGTGTTAAATGGAATGTTTGATAGTTGTCTACTTACTTATGACTGTATTTGTTGCGGACTGTCGTTAAAGCTTCCTTGTGCTTTCTGTGTAGTCCTTGATTTAAAAGATGTACGATATCTCTTATATCGTCAACTTTATAACCGCTGTAGTATTCTAAAGTCGGGGTCCACCCGCCCAAGTCTTTCATTTGTAATGCGAGAAGTAGTGCGGCGGCAGCCATTTTACTATCACTGAACATGATCATGGAATAATCCATCAATGAATACTCCAAAATATATCTGGCCAGTGTTAACGTTGGCATCGATAATTTTGCACACTGTTTAAGAATACGATGATTAATATTTCTATCGGATACTTCGTATGATCAGTGAAACAATTGTTATTATCAATTAATATTTACCCTAGCATATCGTCTAAGGAACCTATAAGACAGAGGTATTCCAAGGTCAAAATCGACTACTTTTAAAACACTCATTTCCATCCTAATTAACTCTCTTTGTGTGTAAGCACCGTCACAAATGTATAAGAAGTCTTCAACCATTGGTGGTATTCTTTCCTGAAGGATAACATAGTTATTGTAAAACATGTACTGTAACTTTCGTACAACGCGGTTCACAAATCGTGGTGATTCTCGGATAATGCGACTTCGGTATAACGCGTCTATGGCAATCTTAGAATTTATATTTTATTATTTGCGAAAGAATTCAAAGAATTTGATTTCAATTTCTATTAACACTAAAACTACCGAACATATACTCACTTATACTAACACATTTATTTATATACAAATTACGGCTGGAGGATTTAAGTTAATTAATAGATTCAATTATTTGCGTTATGTACGAAAAATAAACGTATATCAAATCTGAAACAATTCGCCGTGGTATGTTCGAATAATTTAACTAAAAATGGCAGACAAGTTGTTTTGACTCGAGTGGTACCTCTAGTGTTAAACTTTTTGTCAAACATTTGTGTAAAAACAGATTTGAGTGTATTTATTATTGAAATACTCACATCATATTTGCTTGCTATGAATAAACTCGCAGCGCCTAACAGTTGCAAAGTTTCCTTGCCAACTGTTACTTTTGTCAGGTACAAATCAACTAATTTTACAGCCAGGTATAATGTTTCATGATTTAATTCGAAAGATTCTTGAACTTCGACCATCCAGTCAACTAATAGAGCTCTCATCCATCGTGAAAGGCACACTTGTTTCTCCATATAGTCACCAATCGGGAATAAACGTTCCCTGTCTTTCAAATAATTGAAAATATCCATGGCATAATGAGAAACTTGGAATGGGTCCAACCAGTTTTCACCATCAAAATCCCATTGAACACCTTCAGGCAAATCCCTTTGAGGTACGGCATCTAACTGGGCTACAATTGATGATTTCACATTCACTTTTCCAGTTTCCTGTGCTTTACTTTTCTCGATATCTTCTTTCTCTTTCTCTATATTCCTATTTTGATCTTTTTTCTCGTTATTCTCACTATTATCGTTTTCATCAGGCTAAAGATAAATTTGGATATTCTAGAATTAAGTATTCTACATATACATTATTAACCCACCCGAGGCGTTTCATCCCCCGCGTTTCATTGTATGACTTTACACTCATTTTGGGGTCATAGCTTGAAACTAATGCAAGTTTTAATATCTGGAGAGCTTCAACTTTTATTTTGTTTAACCCATTCGCTTCTAACGCCGGCATCCACGATGTGACCCGCAGAGACGGTTCTCTCGTTTTAAAATATATCATACCAAGTTACATTATTAAATTTTTTTGATACAAAAATTCGAGATAACAAGCTCAGCTGTGCTCGATTAAAGTAAACGGGGAATTCCCGCATTTTATAATATACCGCGTTGTACGAGAATCGCGTTATATAAGCAAAGTCGTCGCAATATCTTTAGCGAATTGTAGGAACTCGCGTTAAATGGGAGTTTACTGTATTGTGTATTACCGTTCCTAGATTTTCAATTGTTAATCATATTATAAATCCGAAATCCGACGACTGCTCCCGGCCAATGTATAATATACACCTTGGGCGTGCGGTTCCGTTCAGTGGCGGCACTTCAACGGAACGAACCGCCGTAGCGAAAGGGTTAAAAATAATCTCAATCTATTAGTTCTTCATTAATAACTCATAATATAAATTTATGATCATTATGCACATTAAACACACGGTGTGCCATTAGTCTTCTCGCCGAAAATTGGCGTTACACAAGAGGTGTGTGATTGGCCTCGAATGGGTTAATGGGTGTAAGTCCATCAGTTATTACTTACCGCGATATTGCTTTTCCGCGATTTTTTAACACAGTCCTCGGTAACATCTTCCAGCGCACTTACATACAGAGAACTATCCTCTGACTTTTCTAGGTCTAAACTACGTCTGACACTCACGATTTTACTACATACTTCCTCTTTATCTTTATCTTCCTCTTTCTTTCCTGGCTTAACTCGCGGAACAAGCTTTGGTTTTATTAGCACAGCTTCAGGCTTCGCTGCTGCTTTTTCGAGCGTTCTAATTGAACTTGTCTGAGTAAACGGTTTCACTTGAGTAATGATCGGCTTCTTAACAAGCTTCTTTGGTTCCTGTTGTTGGGTTCCCAGCGTCTTACCAATTGCCTGTAAATTACGATTACGAAAAAATCAAGAATCTGATAACACAAAACCATGAAAAAAGTGGTCAGAATTCCTTATAGTGGTAAATAAATCTTATATAAAAATAGTATGATACTTGCATTAGTAATATTCCCCAATGCAGATCTCTTTGTAGTTTTTTCTTTCGGCGGTGAAGCCTCAGCTTTCCTTTTGATACGTCCATCTTTACTAAGAATCGGTGGCTTCAGTAATACATTGCTCAATACGGAGTTCTGACTTCTTGTCGTAATACCTTTCCTCGCAGTAATAGTGGCACCACTTTGTTTAGACTGGCCATTTAATACTTTTGGTGGTGCCATTTTGGTAATTAGTTATAATTTACTAATTTTGGTATTACCTATTAATAGAATCGAGAAATACATATTATTTTCGATCACATACACGAAGTAAGAATATACAATAAAAGCATGAACCCAATATTTGTACATAGTTAGTGATAAATGCATACAATTCGTTGTTGTAGCGATAAAATTTATTAACTAACATTTTTCATATAAAAACCACGGCGTTTGCGATAGTTGGATCACAAAAAGTTGCGGCAATAAATATATATAGAGTTTTCGAAAAAATGTAGTTACTCAATTTTGCCCCTGTAACAACGATATATCAAGTTTTCTAGTAAACTTTTCTTGTTTGTTCATAATAATAATGATATACAAATACTGACTTCGTGGTTTACCGAAATATATAATAACTTTATATAATATTAAATAAAATAATGCTATACATCATTGTTGTAGAAGTAAAATTCAACAAATTACAACAATAAATATAAAAAAGGAGTTTTCGGTAAAATGTAGTTAATGAATTTTACCTCTATAACTCATTTAATGTGTACTCATTATCGATATACTTATTTAATTTTAATAAACAATGAGACATATACTAATATAAAATAACGTACATTAGTAAACCAGTTATAGCATTAAGTTTACATACTAATTAATATAAAAGCATTTAAAGCGACAAGTATTAGCCACACCCCAATAATTAAGAAATATATTAAATAACTGAACTATTAGCTGCATAGTACATCATAAACTGAATCTATATTTCAATTATATTTCGTTTACTCTGCTCGAAGAACATTGTTAAACTATTTAAACAAAGGTATTCCAGTAACATCTTACAATTATCAGAAAATCATATCGAGTTAAATGTCGGTTGATGTAAATATTTTACTCGAATCTCAATGCAAATTTTAGTTCGGAATACGGAAAGTTTGGCAATATTTTACAAAGTAAAAAATTGCGCGGGAATGTAAAAAGTTATTGAAAGATTTGACGTATTATTGTTTTTGTATTAATTATGTATACTGATTGCTGATTTACGTGCTTTCCCGATGAACGAAGCAAGTTCAATGAAATTCGATGGAAATAGTTAAAGATCGATCATTTGTGTTGATGTATATTAATGATATACAGAAAATCTAAGTTAACTGCAATGTATTGAAACATTTGTCGATGTTCTTTCAAGTTCGTGCATTAAAAGGTAGCAAGATTCAGTGAATCTAACTTTCTCAAACAAAGCATCCAGGTGCATCTCGAATACAAACACATGTGGACGTGGCCTGAAGAAGTTACAAAAGGCGAGACTTCGAACCGTTCATTTCGAGGAATTCGATAGTGCTTTTCACAAAAACACTAATATTTGAAGAAATTATGAATCGTACGATTAATTATGACCAAAATCCCGAACACTTTCTGTGATGAAACGAAAGAATTCCGTGTCCACACAAACCGTTCCCTCGCGGGACATAATTCACTCCCGGATCTGCAACTCGGAGTGAAAAACGCGGGAAGGCCAAGGAAAGGCACATTTTCAGTGAAAAACATGAAGTTTCAGATTCCCCGTTTCTGGATTCAATAACATATTACTTAAAACGATATTCAGCACATGGTAGAAATAACGAAAACGTCAGGATAATTGGTAACTCGAGGGCAGAAGCAGCCATGAAAACAAGCGATCACGTAGGCGACCGAAAAGATTCAACGGATTTTCTTGCCGCCAATTAAAAAAACCGACGATATTAATAGTTTCGAGGCGAAAACCAATGAATTTGAATTACCTCTGATGAAGTTAAGAGTAGTTTTAGTGCTCGGGCTGGTTGAAATCTCTCATTTATGAAGAATCTTGTGCCACCGATACGTTACTTCAACACTCAATCGACTCACCAGAGCAACTGAAGTTGACGCTGGTTCAAAATATCACAGTTACTGTTATTGCACCCTGCGATTGGTTGGGCCCCTTTCACGAGTGCCAATCAGAAGCTAGGAAACAACGTTTCGCGCCCCCTACCGATTAAGCATTCCACAATAACATCGCTTCTTTTTTAAACAAAAACAAATCATTCCCGTTTTAATATACACATTCAACATGTTCCACGGTACATTTAACTATTCGCGGAACTAAAAAAAACATTAGCCCTGCAAAACTCTTATTCCGGAATATCACGCGCGCCATGTTCCTCGGCGGCGAGCAGATGTTCTCAACTGAATTCCAGTTCCAAACAAAATTATTGTACCAAAAGATCGTAGTAAAATGTGAATCCCGAGAATACTGTTCGTCTTTAAAACATACTAAAAAATAATAAAAAGGAACATATGGAAGCTTCACTGTTATATATAGGAAAGCATGTCCTTGGTGTAAACAGTAAAACGCATATCGCGTACGTCGCATGCTTTCATTTTTCTAATAAACATTTCACCTTTGACCCTACTTAGTTGTTCGTGTCGAACTCAAATTCTGTCACGATGTCGAAATCTCCCTGAAGACGTGTCTCGATTATTAATTACGTATATGTGACGAGGGGATCATCGTAAGGGATCCCGGCTCGCGGCGATATTATTAATCTCCGATAAAAATGGCCCGCGCTCATACATCGGTGATATAATATATTCACGTACCAAGTTTTGTTACATGTTTTACGTGCTCGCCGTGGAACGTACTTCCAATATAACGGCCCACTGTTACGCGCTCTTCTTATCACTTATCGAGAATGCAGAGTGAACGACTTGTAATCAAGTATATTACAACGCGAAACTGTTTCGCCTACTTGCCGGATACTTGGCTGCGTAAGCTGGAAACTAAGGTTGGTGGTGTGCTTCGCATATATAATCGACTAGCAAATATAATCAGGTCTGAATTGTCCAACGCAAATCACGCAACAATCAAAGATAGAAGATCGGATGGTTCAATTGGAACGCATCCTTCCTCCCAGCTGATTAATTGATTGGACTAACATTCTGTAGATGTCGAGTATAGTTTTTTCTGTCGCAGGCGATAAAAAAACGTTCTTTTATATCGACAAAGGCAAATCGTTTCTTAAGTAGAGTTTTCCTATCCCGAGCGGTAAAAAACGATCTTTTGTATCGACGAAGGAAAATCGTTTCTTAAGTAATTTTTCCACAGACGAAATATAAGTAGACCAAGCACGCAAGCCAATCTGTGAAATTCCAGAGTTACCGAGTCCTAGGAGTTGCAAACTAAAAGAGAAGAAAATTCAGATATGAGATTATTGTTGAAATAACATTTAATATCTGTATATTAAATTTCAAATGCCTTTCTTCAAAATTATACCACAAATTTAAAGTTTACATTTTAAATTCCAAATCATCCGTACCAAATAAATTTGAATTTCGAACGAAACTATGCAAAATTATACCTCAAAACATTTCATATTGCAGGAGAATGTTATCGAATTATTGCATAACGATAAAACTTATTACCTATCTTGCAACGCAAGGACATGTCCCGATGGAACATTATGTCTCGGTGCAACCTTTGCACAAAGTTTAAACATACAAGACGGGGACGAGGTTTTAGTTTCCTCCGTAAAAGACACCCCGACTTTAACAAACATTACAGTTACTCCTCATTCGGTGAACGACCGTGAAATTTTGGTACGTCTCCATTTGCAACTACGTAACTATTATCGTTGTATTTGCATTAAAACAACAGAAATATAATAAAAACTGGAGTACCAATCCCTTGCACTCCGAAGAAGCCATCATGACGACATGCGTTGTCAATAATCAACGATTTCTCTTAAAATATTATCTCCCAAAAATAAAATGGCCTTACTTACTGTGTTACCATGGTCTTATTTTTAATTACGAATTTTATTTTCAATTACGAATTTTATTTTCACTTAGGATTGTTTTTTAATTTTTGTTTTAAATCTTCATTACTGGACCATAACAGATGAATCCTCGGAGTGCAAAGGGCAAAGTATAATAGTCAATAAAAAAATGCGCGAATAATATAATTGGTCGGTAATTTAATTGAACGATTTAATTGATTGATCGTTTAATAGGAACTGCAAATGGAAAAGATACAATCGACGCTTTTAAATCAAATCAGAATCGCAGCTAAAGATCAGACAATCGTTATATGGGTTTCGAAGTTTTCTTGCGTCGCAGTAACAATTGGCAAGTGTGATTATTTATTCGATATTTGTCATTGTTTCCGGAGAAGTGACTTAAGCCACTTTCATAATCATCCACGCAAGCAATGATTTTATAGACAGTTTTTTTTCCCACCAATTATAGAAGCTTTAGAACCAAATTATCGACACGGCAAACTCGAGCAGTTTACGGAAGTGCACGTCTCGAATAGCGTAGCAAAAGAAAGTACAAAAAATACCGATAATGAAGCTACTCCTTTAACAACAAGCATTAAAAATATATTTAGCAATATTCTGTCAATTAATTCGGAAGAAGAAGCTCATAAAACGGAAGAAAATAAGCGTGCTAGGAATCAGGAATTATTGCAAAACTTTCGAAACAAACGTAACAAACCTCGAGTATATCGAACTCACAATCTTCCGGAAGTTGACACAAGCGACTCAATCAATGAATCAGATTTAATTCTACGACATCCGTTTCATGTTTTCGTGCCAAAAATCCATGTTCCGACTAATACGAAGTTCACTAATGGATCAGCGATATTTAAGATAACAAAAGTACCGGAAGACCGGCAGTACGTTAATACAACAAGCACGAATTTTCTTCGAAAAGATGAGTCTTCAACGCCAAAAATCTCTTCAGAATTAATCGTGGAACTCTTCGTCCTCGACGATGTCTTAGAAACATGTTCCGCTTCGGTGCACAAGGAATATTTTAATTTGAACCTAACATGCGCCAGCGTATACGTATCGACGAGTTTGAGAACTAATTTGAAGCTGAAGGCCGGAAGTAAAGTTGTCCTCCATCAGATAAAGACTCCCGAAGAAATTGTTCCAACCTCTATCGAGATATTTCCATGGAAACAGACAACGTCTGTGGAATGCTTTGAGAGTTATATTAAAAAGTATTCCAGTTATGGTGGAGTGTTAGTTAATTCTTGTGCTGCTATTGTTTTCGATAATGGCGATACTTGTGTTGTAAGAATCTCACCGGAAGAATGCACCTTTGCCGTTGTCGATGAACGCATTTTGAAGAATATGATTATTCACTTGAGAAATATAATAAAAGAGGAGGATTTGCTTTTAGCAGAAAATCCAAGGCCTCTTTTAGGAAAGGTTTCTAAACGGTAATTAAGTTTTGGTGCTCGCGAGGAATTTTCAAAAAGTAGCAGCATTTTGTGGCTTAGTTAATGAGTTCTTATGATGTGGAGGAGTACGGATTCTTTCAATTAATTGCAAACGAGAAGTTTATAAAATGGAAGAAAATATACGAGCCAGAAATCAGGAGTGCAAATTACATTTATGATTAGATTATAAAAAGAGACATAAATGGAACCTGACTATAATTAAACCCACTTTATTATATATAAACATATAATTTATAAATATTATATACATTTCATATATGTGTGGATATATTTAATTGATTTAGTTTCTATAATAATATAAATATAAATAGTAATGTATAAAGGAAGTAATAGTTTAACTAATAACATTGCGAAGTTTTATCAAGTAAATCTATGTACTCTTCCGTATACATGATACTCGAAATTTCTACTTTTTGGACTTCCCTCTTATGATTTCCGAAAACGATAATTTCCGATCGTTCTCAACTTAAAATTGAAATATCTTTCCTCGCAGATACTTAAGAAACATTTTAGCAGAGTGCCAATTGAGTTTGGATTTCAGTCTCGGTTTACGTAGATCTCTAAACATCGATTACGATCGAGAAAACATTTTAATATGCGGCGAAGCAGGTTCGGGAAAAACTACGCTTTGCAAAATACTTAGCGAGACTTTGCAAAGCGCGCCATATTTTGTGCACACTCATATTATCGATTGTCGATCATTGAAGGGTAATTCTTTGTACTTTGAATTCAGTATATTAATTAGTGAGGTGGAATTTAGTTATAAGGGAAGTTATAATTAACTATTCATTATTAAGAGGAATTTATAATTAATTATTACAATTAAGGGAAGTTTATATCATTCAGGAAAAAAAGTCGAAATCCTACAAAAATTTGTAACTACAACACTTTTGGAATGCATCTATTACCAACCATCGGTTTTATTCTTCGATGACTTAGAAAGTATTACAACTGCATCATCGAATGATGAAGAAAACACACCGGATGCCATGAATGCTGCTAGGTATTTAATTCCTTAATTTAATTGGAAGATGAAACATATCGTTTTGTTAGTAAAATAATAAGTTAAACATTATTTTTTTGCGCTAATTACAGAAGTAGATATAATATACGGATATGTATATTAGATATGTATTGATAGAGATATTTACTGTATAGATATATTTTATTTAACACAATCTAATGCAATACAAATATTATATTATATATTATTATATATATATATATATATATATATATATATATATTAACATCATATTATTAGACCACTTATATAATTTCTACGTCTCTAAGGAGACCTAAAAGAATATTATTATTAGAATTAGAACATTATGAATTTCCACCAGGTATTAAATAATTCAAGTTGATTAAATAATATCTACATTATTAACTCAATTTATTATATTATAATCCGAGCATTTAAGTTCGTCAGATATTACTCAGTTAATTCAAATAATTGTTCCCTTAATATTAAAAATGGGGATAATAATTTCAATAATTTTAATTTGCTTCGGAATTTTTAAAATTCGTGAAAGAATGTCGTAGGACAGGTGAACGAATCCTAATATTTTCTATTATCAGGATCGTGGATATGCTCGTTAATATCGTGAGCCAGTATCAGGAATCTCATTATATTTCAATCATCGGCACGTGTGCCAGCGTTAACCGGATTGGCCAGAAATTAAGGCCGGCCAGAGGATCCCATTTCTTTCGAACCGTTTTATCGATTCCGAATCTCGAGAAGGTAATTGAAAATGCTGTTGATTATAAACATTACGTTCAACTTTTACATAATCTATCTTTAATTATCTTTATAAAGTATCTTTAATTTCAGTTGATTTATTCGTTGTAATAATAATTGTAAAAGTACGCGTATCGATTGTCACCTTTTTCCGATGCGTTTAAGTAATAATTTAATTGTTATCTTCACGTAATGCACCTTTGTTAGAATCGCGTTTAATACTACAACTACAAAAACACTTAAAATGACGAGTCCTCGTAATTTACGAAAAATATTCAAATTTATAACGTTTCATTTTCTGAGGTTTTTCGCGGTTCGCGTTGCGCAATAAATATACAAATATAGCTAAATATTTCGCCGGTAGTTTTAATGCTAACTAGATTTACGGTATACAATTTCCTTCGTCCTAATAGATTATATTGTTATATTATATTATACATTACATAGATTAATTATTCAGTGATTAATCGACTAGTCAGAGGTGGGTTTAACGATGTGTATTTAATTCGCCGTGAATTCCACGTGGCATCTGACTTCCGTGTAACTTGTCCTTTCTAATCAGGCGGATAGAATCGATATTTTGCAATTAATGCTTGGAGACAAGTTGTACGTGCCTGGAGACGTGAATTGGGATTACTATGGAAACAAGACCGAGGGATGGATGGTGCAGGATCTCGTTGATATGGCAGAGAAGGCGACATTCGCAGCTTGGAAGCGCCATGGTACCGGATACGAGTCTAATTATTCTCAACAATTAACACATTCCCGCCGAGGCATTCTACAGCCTCGAGACAAGCTAAATAAAGTTATGTTGATAAAAAACGGTATAAACACCAACATATAACTTAGTCCAAACGTAGTCTAACATTGTCAGACAGAAGTGTAACATATCTACAGATTCACATTTGAGTGCACATCCGGCGCGAATGTGTTAATTGCATCGTTCATTTTGAAGTAATGTGAGCCTCTTACAAAGAATCCCCATCAATATTATTATAGCAATTGTTAATCATTTCGTCTCGAATGGTATACATTATGTACAAATGTTTCAATACTCCTGAAAGTTATCGATACATATGTGAACCACCAGGTTTATAATTTTTTATCCGAAACATATTACTTGTATCTAGGGATGAAAACTTGAATTCTATCAGAATTGAATTCCGTAAACTGTCTGAAATTCGTCGTAGATTGTAATAACTCCTTTCTAACAGTTCGAGAGGACACGGAAGAATCGGAGCCTCCAATCGTTATCAGTGAAGGAGATATCTCCTTCGCCCTTAAGAATTCTACGCCATTGTCTTTGCAAGGGATACAGCTGTACAAAGATTCGGGTCACGTTTGGTCAGATATCGGCGGATTGGCGGAGGTCAAGAAATCTCTTATAGAGATTTTGCAGTGGCCCTTGAAATATCCGGAGGTGTTTAAGAAAGCGCCTATTAAACTTCAAAATGGAGTTTTGTTGTACGGCATGCCGGGAACTGGGAAGACTATGCTCGCCAAAGCGATCGCTAATGAATGCGGTGTCAACTTAATCAGTGTGAAGGTATGATTTAGATACATATATGTATGTATGTATGTATAATGTGATCATTTAATTATACATTATTCTATTGGGTTGGCCAGAAAGATCGCGCGGTTTGCATCAGTTTTTTTGGTGGAAAATAAATTGATTTTTATGAACCCGGGGTTACGAAGCTGTCCCAAAAATAGACAAATATTAGAATTCAAAACGCACGATACATTATTGAATGATGAATATTGAATCAGAATCGCTGTCCATTTGAGTGAAAAATGCAAATGAGAGATTAAAGATTAAAGAATAACATGAATAAAATAAAATAATATCCGATTTTAGGGGCCTGAATTGTTATCAAAATACATAGGCGTCAGTGAAGAATCGGTTCGAAATGTATTCGAAAGGTATCTACATCATTACATTGTAACCCTTTTGATCTCGGTTGTAATAATATAATTAATTACACGTTGATATAATTTGATATAATATTATATTTAAATAAATTCCATAGCATTTTAGATTCGAAATAAAGCATTACATCCCTTTTCAGGGCACGTCGTGCGAAACCCTGCGTTCTATTTTTCGACGAGTTCGACAGTCTTGCACCGAGGTTGGTGATCGAAAGAACCTATTATTAGATAAACATTCAATTAATGGAAATCAATTAATTGTTCTTAATTGATATTCTTTTGTTATGATGTTAAGACGAGGCCATGATAGTACTGGAGTAACTGACAGAGTAGTGAATCAATTGTTAACGCAATTGGATGGTGTCGAAGACAGAGAAGGGGTTGCAGTGGTTGCAGCATCTTCGAGGCCTGATATGTTGGATCCAGCTCTTTTAAGACCTGGACGATTGGATAAGGCATTATATTGTCCATTACCTGATCAGGTTAGTTTCCCTGTTTTTTATTCGCATATTTTTTATTTTGAAAAATGAAGAATCTCCACCAATGCTATTATAACAGTTTTTAATCCTTTCGTCTCGAATGGTACACATATGTACCATCAATATTGTAGTGCACATAAAAGTTATCGATACATACGTGAACCAACCAGATTTATATACTAATTTTGTATCCGAAACATGTTACTTGTGTTTAGGAACGAAAAATTTAATTCGATTACAATTAAATGAATCTAATTAATATAATTACTTAATCAAATTTTAACTGAAATGTTAAATCGATTTAAACTTCTAAATGAAAGGAATTTAGTTAATTAATTCTGTGAGAATTACATTTTGTAAACCATCTTAAATAAGTCGTAGAAAGTTAATTGTATTAGAAAATTGATATCACTTTTATTGTTGTTCTTTTTAAAGGCACGAGTCTAATAGTAGAAGTTTAAGATCACGTTAAAAACTTATTGTATACAGTTTATGGATTATACTAAAAATAATATTATATAGTTGGTTTCTAGCCAAGTTCAAACTGATGGTTTTTAATTGATTTGTATTATTTACTTGATATTTGTTTTACATAATTTTACAGACGGATAGGGAAGACATCCTAGTCGCTCTCTGCAAAGCCCAAAAAATTGATACGTTCGAGTTAAATTTGAAAGAAATTGCAGAACTCTCTTCGGGATTCACAGGAGCCGACTTAAGCGCGGCCATAACTCAAGCTCGGTTAACAGCATTCGAAGATGCAGTCGCAGCCGCACCCGTAAGTGCAATTTATAAACACGTACCAATTATTCAAACAATACATTTTATACCAACTACATTGCAACGTATATTAGACTAATCTTTAACTACTATATAAGATATAATTCAATATTTTAAAAACCAGTTAGGAATGGAGACATTAACAACAAGATTACAATACAGTATCATGTATGATGTACACGGAAATTCAATTAAGCATAATCCTTAGCCTCGCCTTTCACTTATTTCCTTTCAATAATTTCACACGCTATAATATTCTCATGCAAGCTCACTTATGTTTAACTACAAAATGATACAATCTGAATTACAACTTTGAAATTTGAGATAACATTATAAATAATTCGTAGTTTGATCTACATTTGTAAACATGAAAGCTATTTTAGATTTGGATCATTTTCAATAATCTGATTTCCGATTGTCTAGAATCTACAATTTCATCTATGATCGTAAGCACATAATCTATAATTATTGGAATACAATCTATAGACATATACTTTGTAATTACAGATTATTCATAATCCATAATTAATCCTCAAGTTTCCACATTAACCAGCAATATCAAACGAATACAAATCCTTCTCATTCGTCACCTTATCAGCCACCTCTTTGTTTCCCCACGGAATGTCATGGAAACGTGGCAGAAAGTAAGTGCGACTATAAAATGGCAGACCGTTGGTAACGATCGTAAGGGTTTTGTTGTACAAACCCGCTGTATTCTTGGCCCGTCGGTGTAATAATGAAAAGCATTTTAGCGTGACTCCGGCTGAGAATCATTTGTAGGGAGGTTTCGAAGTAAGATAGTGCGTAATGATGATAATATCGTTAGGTGTACATCCCGGTGTATATAGAATATCGGGGTGAAGGTAGGTGGGAAGGTGGGTGCGATATAACCGAGGAAACGTAGACCAGGTTTATTAGCGAATGCTGCCGAGAGCACCAAATATCCCCGCCCCCCCTGTCCCTGTTCCCCAACCCCCCCATCTCGCTCCACTTCATCCTGGCCTACGCCTCGCTGAACGTCGAGGGTGTTATTATCTTATGCGTTATAATGATACACGGTTTATGGCTTGCAGCGATCCTGCAAAATCGAAAGGCAGACAACCCCCCTCTTTTCGGTAACCCTCCTACTTCTGAGGATGTCAATGAACACTAGAACTACCGAACATATCCTGATGTTTACAGATTTATTTATGTGTAAATTCTGCTTGGAGAATTTATGTTAATTAATAATGTTAATTAATAATAAATCTTAAGCAATGCTTTGTAGGTACGTTCGAATAATTTAATTAAAAATGGTAAACAAGTCATTTTGGCCACTTTGGTAGTTCTAGTGTTAAAGGTGTCAATTTGGTAGTAGAAGTTTAAGATCACGTTTGGAAGGCGATTAAATTAGTCGAAATATTAGGGATACCGGAAAATAAGCAATTCGGGAGTGGAGCAAGTTTTGCATCGAAATTTGAGAATTTGTTTTTTTCAGAAAAGGAATTATGGCATTTTAGGATCGTCGGTCAAGGATCATAGATCACGATGGGGATTATCTAATAGAATAATATTAATACGGTTTTACCTGCGCTGACCATTTTATTGCTCTTTGTCCAAATCTTTTTATTGCTTTACCTGACTTAACTTTTGTAAATGCTAGGGAAAGTAAAACTGGGCCAGTTTACAGGCAAATTTTATAATATATGCTTCGTTTTCGTCTATAAAATGACATGCAAAATGTCCGTGTCTAACGCCTTAGTACGTCTTTTATGAAATTTTAAATTTAAATATAAAAATGCTAGCCGGCGAGTAAGCAAGTTTCGTAGATGTCAGGCATAAAAACTCAACAGATTTGAGGATAAGAATATAGATTTAAGCACAACCCTTCGAAACATGAATGTTTAACACCCCGAAAAGAGTGTCTGCTTTAATGGGAAACTATTAATTAACTTCCTCCGAAGAAAACGAAGTTATGACGGTACTTACGTACCGGAAGAACGCGAATATCCAAACTGTATGTCTAATTAGCGAGGGAGTTTCCTGGAGGGTGAGACATTTGAAGAGACTCGTCTCGCTGATAAGTGATAATGCCTATTAGTAGACTCTGCAAGGTATTTTATAGCGAAACGAAACCATTAATTTTGATGAACTTCTTGTATTTCTCAGAATGGAAAAGTCGAAGCTGAGGATATCAAAGTCTCGCAAAGGCATCTGCTTGAGTCTGTTAAGTCAACTCATCCATCTTTGTCCGCCACGGAAAAAATGAAGTACCGTTCAATGTAAGTTACATCTTGCATAGAATATATAATTATGTGGTGCAATTTAATTTTAGCATAGTGTATAACATATATTATATATTATTATATTATATACTTTATAGAGGGTGGTACGTAATTTATGGTACAAGTGAAATCGGAGGGATTCCATGGCTCAAAGTAAGACGAAAATCAAGAATAATAAAATTGCGTAGGAGACTTCGTTTTCGAGAAGAATGTATTTGAATATCAGTCGAGTACGCGTGGTATTACGGACCACTGTAGTAGTGCCTGACATTCTGCCTCGCGCAAAAACGAGCACACCTGTGGTCTGTTGTGAAGTTCGTAATACCGGTTATTAATAGTTGAGTGTACGCGTATTCGACTGATTTGAAATACATTTTGCTCGGGAACGAAGTCTCCTACGCAATTTTATTACTCCCGATTTTCGTCTTATTTTGTGGCGTAGAATATCCCTGACTTCATTTGTACCATGAATTACGGACCACCCTGTATATTATATTATATTACAGTCTCTGAATTCTAGTATTTAGTCTCTCACATAGAAATAATTACAAATGATTTTCAAATTAAATATAAATTATTTGATTATGGTAAACGAAAGATTGTCATCCAATTATCGAAGTATACATATAATTTCTGTAGAATCTTTGGTAAGATTGAAATTATGGATTTCAATGAGTTTAATATTGCAATCGAGACGGAAAATGAATTGCACTTAGCTGCCGTAGAATTATTTGCGACCAAAAGTTATGTATTCTTTCTGTTTCAGATACACAAGATTTTCAAAGGGCGGAAATTTCACGGAGGAAATCTTGAAGAATCAAAAGGCCACGTTAGCTTGATTGCCACTTATACTTAAGGATGCTTTGAATACCGGAAATGAATGTCAATATGTTCACCAGGGACTATATTTTTTATATTACTTGTTAGAATACAAATTTGGGTACATAAATTTCCACTCTTGCACTTATCAGTCTTCTCATGAATATCTTTCATCATATCATAAATCCATATCACTGGATAATATCTCCAACGATAAAACTATGTAGTTTTGATGAAAACAAAAGCTTCGCTACATTAATTTTCATACTCATCACTGTCAAGTATCCAATACAAACCATTCACATACAATGACTTACTACCGTTACAGGTGAAGGTGCGTCGGCCGGAACTTCCGGCTGCATTTACACTCTCATTTAAGTAAAATAACTTGTGCTGCTAGTAAGTTGTTTTGAGGGTTCCACTTTTCCTCGTTTAGCCGAAGTATTAACATAATCTGGATGCTTGCGTCTCTCAAGAAACTCATCCCTCCCGTGCTGCCCCCCCGCCCACACCGCCATGTTGGAAGGCAAGCTTAACGGCAAAGCGGCATGGAACTTTTCGTATTAATAATCGGTATAATAATTAGTATTTTCACGCGCGACTTAGCAGGAAGGACGCGCGCAGGAGAGCTTCTGAACTTCGGTGGATCTTGATTTTAAGTTCGGGCGAAGGAGGCGCATATTTCACCGCGCTAATGTCCCGCCAGATAAACTACAATATTAGCTGCCTTCGCCCGTGATTTAATTTAACTTTGCCCCGGCGCGACATCCGGCTCCAGCTTTCGGTTGCCGCCTGCTTTAGCTTGGTTAACAAGCCACCTACACCACCTCCTTTCGTACTTCCTCCAACGGCCGACGTGTGTTTCTACCTTGCAGTCTTGAGTCGCGGGTAAGTATCCATGGAACCGTCAGAGTTGGCCTTTGTGACGTATGGATCTTTGGTTCGTAAGTAGTTTTAGTGACGGCGACGAATGTGGCTTTGGTTCGTCATTTAAAAATCTTTACTCTGCTTATGTTCGTCGAGGGCCAGTTTTACTTATTAGAATGTGTATCAATTGGTTAATCACTTTCTGTTTATATAATAATATATATTATATATATACAGGGTGGGAGAAAGTAAGTTTGGAGTTGTGAATACGCGAATTTCAGAGTTTATTCATGTATTATTATTTATTTTGTGATTATAGTACTGTTTGTTTCTTATTTGTCTTCCTCTTCTCTTGAGTTAATCAAGTAATTGTAATAGACAGAACTTGCAGATGCCGGTATATATTATCTTATTATTTTGGTCAACATTTCAATTGTAATCTCGTATTACTAATAATAATAGCCAGTGATTGAACGGTAAATTCTTCTTCCTGGGATTTATGGGTTTAGGAATATAAACAAACCATCATTGATTTCTATCACTTTATTACTTCAAGTATTACAATGTTTCAACAAGAACATTCCATTATCGTTAAAAGTTCCGTAACTAAATGGGCCACCATAACAAAAATATACATAAGATTCTTCGAAGATAATGAATTCAAGGTAGGTGGGGTGGTAAATGTAGAAAGCAAACAAACTTGCACTCGCGATTATTCCCGGAAGAATTAGGGCGGCATTCAGTTCCCTGGAAATCATGTCGACATTGTCGTGCATCCTTCGAACGTAAAGGTTGATGCTTCTTCCTTCGACTCCTTCCTCCTCTTATCTCGTTTGTCCTTCTTTAACGCGTATCTCGTTCTCCAGCACGCCATCGTCCTCGGTATCGTCCTCGAGGTGGAAACGAACAGCAACGAGACTCCGTCAGAGTCAACTTTCCGAATGTCAAGGTAACGAGATTAGCTTGTCGAGAAACGGTAATCAGGAATAAAAATGTTAGAACCGACGGTATTTACGCTAACTAATCTTCTTCAGGAGCTGAGGCGCTAACGGAGTTACCCATCCTCTCCTATTTCCCCCCTCTTTTTACCTCCTCGATCTCTTCGAGGTTTCCGTCGCCCGGTCGGCTTGTTAGTCAGATAATTGGCCATTTTTATGCAAAAACAGACTCGACGATATTACGACCGTTTTGCGATTCTATTTTCACTTTTCTCTCGAGCACTCTTGTTCTTCATTAATTGTTGTCCCTTCTTGAATACAGAAATCTTTATGATTACATTACTATAACAATTCTATTGTAACGATAATAACTAACAGCATTACTGTTATTAGATATAATTATATAATAATTATACTAATGCCAGTAATAAACATGTGTCAAATGTCGCATAAAAATCTAATGCAAATATTCCAGATACAAAAATATTCGCGCGTGAAGAATTTACGTTTACAGCGTCGAGAAATCGTGGCATCGGGATTTACAACGAATTGGATTTCCACGGCGATCGGAATTCGTGCGCGAAACAATTTTGCGCGGGGTAACATTTCGATCGGGAATTACTCGACTGGTCGATGTTAACGGTGGTTGGAGGATATGGTGGGTAGAAAAATAGAGGTCGGTAGTAGAACAAGGAGGCAAAATCCATCTAGTGATTTCACAGGCAATTATGCCGTGGTGGTAGGATGGGTGGGTTACTCTTATTTAACGCCAATGTGCGTCGAGAGCACGCCTCGACGACCTTGCACCGCGATCCCATTTGCGCGAAATTGTCAATGATAGAATGCCAGATTGAAAACTCGACATTCAGCATTTCCCTTCTATTCTGCTTTTACTTTTTTTTCCCACGAGCTACACTCTCCTTGTCTATCACTCGGCATTTGTTACCGAGAGCATTTGTTACTCCACGATTCATTTGTCAATTGAACGCTTTAGTTTTGATTATGAGTATATCGAGTTATATCCGGAGTAAGTTTTTATATTATTGTATTGGAACAGATATCATATAATTATATATTTGGAATTGATTTTTCATGTTTTACTAGATCTCGATTTTTTTTATAGATACATTATGTCTATTAGATTATTATATTATTTTATATTATACCAATGTATTGGTAAAAATATGGTGGTTTGTGTGATAGTTTTTTTATGTAGATGCGGTGTATTAAATGGAAAAAGAATAAACTGATTAATTCAGAATAGTAATTAAGTCCCAGAGTGAGTTAAATGATGTTGATAATATGAAACACTATAGTACATAGTATAATAAAATCATAATAAACAATGATACAAATAGTACCGGTTTTTTTCTAGAATAAAATCAGGTATGATAAGACTCCTATATTGTAACAATATTATAATTATATTGTAACAATATAATAGACATAAGAAGATAATAGCTCCCCAATTCCATCACCAACAAATTCTAAAAGAAAACCCAGTGTCCGACTCATTCCACTTGAGTCCGAACAATGTCCGGATCATTCCACTTAACATCCCCCGGCACATACTCAATTAAAACAATATACCAACCACTCGACCGACTAAAATCAGCAATCGTAAGCGACAGCAAATACAGTTGCAATAAAAGCTGGCTGCTCGAGAAGCCGATATTATAACGTTATTACAGAGGGAAAAATCATACGGTCTAAAATCGTGCTTATTGAGCAAACGTTATCCGCAAACACAGGAGATTCCGTCCGTGTAGGAAGACACGGGTACATCGATCCTTGAAAGTTTCCATGATAAATTGTACTCGAAGTAGTCGATCCCTCGGAAGTATCACCGGCACCTCTCGATCACGAGTGAATCGAATGAAAAGAAAGCAGCGGTACGAGGATGATAACTCGATTATCAGAGACTCAGATAAATACACGGTGCCCGATGCGCTTTTACTCGACACTCCAACGAAAGAGGGTGTGGGGGAGGAGGAGAGGAGTGGGGACATCGAGTGACCAGAAAGTGCATTGCAGACATACTTGTTCGTATTACCTTCTAAAATCTAAATGGTATTCATTGATTTTTTAATGCCAATGAAATATGATAATCCGAGAACACGTGATGTGTTGTTTATGAAGAAGAGTTTGAAGTGCATCTGATTTTGTATGGTTTAGGAGCTTTCTCGAATTATTAGGAAGTGAGTTATGGACATATAATAAAATATTTATTTAGATATCATTCTGATACAGTATAAATATTTACTAATTTCTATTCGGTTAAAAATTGCACGATTTATTTGTAATATTGCTTATATATATAGTACTAGAAGCATGATATTTTTGTACAACATATAAAGTAATACGATTAATATTATAACTAATTTATTATCAGTACATCTTTGCTATATTTTTAATTTATCAAATAGATTAATGGACTATTTTAATAGTATTCCCGAGTACATTCGATCCTAGTACTCATTTTATTTATTATTTCCGTGGACACAAACCGATCATTTAAATTCCAATAAATACCACTAACATTTCTCCGAAACCAATCATCATCGTAAATCCCATTGGAAAGCAAAAAAGGCACCTTTACATCCCATAGTTCATCGAAGGACAACCAAGCAGAAAGATCGTCGTGGAAACATCGTTCGAACGTCCAGGCGTCCCTTACAACCCCCGTTCCACCCCGTTTCAACCCCCCAGCCGTTCCTTTGACAAGGACAGAGACCAGTTGCGAGTCCCGCCACCGCTTTCGGCTAGAATCTCTCTCCCTCTTCCACCCCCTCCCTTTCCATGGCGATATTTACGAGGCGTCGAGGCGTGGGTAACGCTGTTTGCCGCAATTTCTTGTTTCCATTAGGTTGGCCGGCCTGCGGGGTAAATTCCACCCTTGGTGGCATCCCCGACCGCCTCTTCGGCCCAGGTTGCGCAACTTCGAGCGTAGTAGAGGGGAGGCGGGCAGTTGGAGAACCGAGGGGTTGAAAGCTGGCGGGGGTGATTTGGAGCGGGTGTAGAGAGGGGTGGAAAATGGTATACATACAGGCCTTGGCTTCCACTGTGCCCGATCAAATGACGCGCGCCACCGCTCACAATAACGGCCTCTTCACGCCTCGATCCTATCCTATTCCAGTTTCCAACCCTCTACCTCTGATATATAAACCCCCTACCCCTAGTATCCAACCCCTTACCTTTGGTATCAGAGTTTGATCGACGATCGACGATCGGAAGTCGCGGAGGATCGCTGCCACTAGGATTTGTCCTTCCGTGGGAATTAGGATGGTGTAAGTACTCGACTTAAGGGGTTGTTGAAAACCACTATTACATTTCATATGTTGATTTTCACCGCATTAATGACATAATTCTTTAAATATCAGACACTTGTATAGTACAAGTATATTTGAACACAATGAATTCCATACTTATCTAAATATTGGATAATCATAGAGTATTGCAAGGGTGATCCAAAAGTTACCTAGGAGTTTAAAAGCTTAATAACTTTTTTAACATTATTTTTATCGAAAAGTTTCACTTGGAATAAGAAATATAAAGTGTGACTTTATTTTTAAAATGAACCTTTGAAAATTATATAATATTCTTTATAATGAATTAATTTCATACATTATTTGTCAACTTAAGTAAGCAATCTCGCATTAAATACTCGGAATAAAATTGTCCATGGTAAATCGGGCAGGTTTGTAAATTCTGAATAAACGACGAGGTATAATTTCTGTTTTTAAATCTCGCGGTGCACTCATGGCCCGGTAATTGAATTCTTAACCGAGATTACTTTAGCCTTCGTCGTTTACCTCAGCCGTAGCATCTTGCAGCAAAACGTTGGCGGCTCCTTCAACGTTGCTTCAGCCCCGCGGGTTATTTAAGATAGATTATTATTCTCCGGACGATGGTGGAGAGCATCAGCGAAAATGAAAATGCTCTCGCTTACACGGAGATTAATTGTTGGGAATCACTTTATTCCCGCACGACGTTTATTTTACTCCCTCAGCTTCTATACCCCTCTTCAACGTCTGATGAAGAACGCCGTTGTTTCCCGCATTCTCCATTGAAACCTTTCTTCTCCTAGGAACAATATTATTGCACAATATTTTGTAACTTACTCACTGTTCCTATATTTATTTCTATTCCGATGCAAGTACCATTCATTCTGAAAGTGGTATAAGTTTCAAAGTTTCTTGTTAATAATTGTAAACCGATTCGATGGAAAAACAGCACGGGTTTTACAGTATTATTATTATTGTTCGATATAGTATTTAATTAAATAGCATAATATTATATATTATTATTGCGCAGCATACTTCGAATATTTCATGGAATTGCTAGGAAATTGTATAAGCCTCACGTGTCGCGTAATATTACTAAATATTAATTCATTTATATATGATTATATATAATTACATATAATATGTACACACTAAATTCATTATTCCTATAATAAACTAATTATAAAAAATGTGGCACTTGCATTTCATGCATCCAACTGAATTGCACGACTGTTCTTCGATCAGTAGTAGAGGTACATCACTGATCAGACCGTCACATACGCTTTCCTGTAATGGAGTAAAAGCTTGACAAAGCGCGTGAATATATATATGTTTCGCGGAAGGAGCGGCAAGGAGGGTAAGGTTTTGTCGGCGGTGATGCCTCGCTTCGCGACAAATCCTTCCTTTGTCGGCCTTGGAAATAGTGGAGCAGGGTTGGAAGAGAGAAGAGCGCGTTGCATTATATTTTGCCTCCGCTGCATATCCATTCGTGCATGGATTCCTGAGCCCGTATCGGGGACGACTGCCACGAGAAGAATAACATATACAATGCTACCTATGCTTCAATTTCCTCTTTACGCTATATCCTGTACCACTGGATTCTATAGGAAATATAATAATTTCACTTATTGTGGATCAATGTTGTGTATAAATATATTGCGCAAGAAACACTCCATCATCTTCTTCACTCAAGAAGCTTTCGTATCGGTGACTTATGCTAATTGTGCTTGAAGTTGTTGGAGTTTGTAATATAAGTTTATAATTATTCTACTTTCTAAGTACCATGTACTCCATATACTTCATTCTATTCTTAAATTTCGCTGCAGGAGTATTCCTCTGGTACAATTCTTTCTTCTTTCTTCGAGCTCGACTTCGGAGAACTTTGAAACTAACTATAATAGCTAGGAAAACTAGCAACCTTTCTACCGAACTACTGACCTCAACGAACATGGGATACATAAACAACATGAAGGAATAATTAGGAAATAATCAGGATGTGATCAGCTCAAATAATGAAATAATTAGTAAACTGGCAAATGTGTCAATAATAAATTAAATAATTATATAATCACGTTGAAAATAAGCTTCTAGAGCAGATCGGAAACAAAAAAATTGTCAGTCCTGGTCACTATTCAGAGTTAGAGTAATTCATTTCTTAGAGTCTGTCCCCCGAATTAGTACATTCGCTCTTCGAAATAATGTTCGGTCAGTGACTTAGCGATAAGTTTATTATAAGAATAGTTATTATGTTGAAAGATTGTATCCACGACGATATTCCAAGTGCGATTGTCCCATTTTTCTTCGAGTTTAACTCGAAGCAAAATGTGCCTTGAGGACTTGGAATAAAACGGTGGGTGGTTCGGTCGCGGATCTGGATCCACGACCCAACCACCCCCAGGGTCTCTCCTAGCAGCAACCTCCACGTGGTGAGACCTGGTAATCGGTTATAATTGTAGAGAATTAGAATCAGAATTCTTTTACAATTATAATCGAGCTAATAGCTGCTTTATAGGTATACTTTAGTTAGAAACTAGGCACCGCGCTTAGTGAATAAGTTAGGAATATCGAGTAGAATATCGCTTGATTATCTTTCAGCGATGAACTATACCTTATAAATATTACCCTTTGCACTCGAAAGGCGCCTCTCATTCGCCACTCAGTTTCTTGTTGTAAATCGAGAGGCGACTGAGGAGCGTCATTAAGGTTTACTTCACTGATTGTTTGTTAATCATTACCGGATGACCACTGCGTGTTTGGCCGGGACGTCCTCAACCATCATCAGGATATTTTAGTTACAAGCGTTTATTTATTCCTTATTTGTATTTATAGATTTATCTTTGTTATATTATAATATTTATTATTATACAATTTTGTATGAAAATTGTTGTATCACGTGAAATTTACAGTCACAATAAATGACTTTATTACGAATATATTGTGTTATATTTTATATTTCCTCGATGTACCGAATATCCAGAATTCCATATGTCCTAAATATGTCCCGGAGGTCGCCATTCCGTTAAATTGCAAAAGACGGTTGGCTACCGATAGTCGTTACGAATTAACGGTCGTGGCGACTGGCCGGCGCCATTCAAATGAAAAGTGAAATCCTCTAATTTTTGGGTGTTTTCGAGTAAAAATGCGGGTACCAAGGAAATGTCGTTATTCGGATTTCATTTAAATGGCGACCGAGAGTCGCCAGTCCGTTAAACAGCAAAAAACCGTTGGCGACCGAGATCCGTTAGGAATAACGGTCGTGGCGACTGGCCGGCGCCATTCAAATGAAAAGTGAAATCCTCATATTTTTGGGGGTTTTTGAGCTAAATTTGGGGTTTCTCGAAATTCTCGTTATTCGGTTTTCATTTAAATGGCGACCAAGAGTCGCCAGTCCGTTAAACAGCAAAAAACCGTTGGCGACCGAGATCCGTTAGGAATAACGGTCGTGGCGACTGGCCGGCGCCATTCAAATGAAAAGTGAAATCCTCATATTTTTGGGGGTTTTTGAGCCAAATTTTGGGTTTCTCGAAATTCTCGTTATTCGGATTTCATTTAAATGGCGACCGAGAGTCGCCAGTCCGTTAAACAGCAAAAAACCGTTGGCGACCGAGATCCGTTAGGAATAACGGTCGTGGCGACTGGCCGGCGCCATTCAAATGAAAAGTGAAATCCTCATATTTTTGGGGGTTTTTGAGCCAAATTTTGGGTTTCTCGAAATTCTCGTTATTCGGATTTCATTTAAATGGCGACCGAGAGTCGCCAGTCCGTTAAACAGCAAAAAACCGTTGGCGACCGAGATCCGTTAGGAATAACGGTCGTGGCGACTGGCCGGCGCCATTCAAATGAAAAGTGAAATCCTCATATTTTTGGGGGTTTTTGAGCCAAATTTTGGGTTTCTCGAAATTCTCGTTATTCGGATTTCATTTAAATGGCGACCGAGAGTCGCCAGTCCGTTAAACAGCAAAAAACCGTTGGCGACCGAGATCCGTTAGGAATAACGGTCGTGGCGACTGGCCGGCGCCATTCAAATGAAAAGTGAAATCCTCATATTTTTGGGGGTTTTTGAGCCAAATTTTGGGTTTCTCGAAATTCTCGTTATTCGGATTTCATTTAAATGGCGACCGAGAGTCGCCAGTCCGTTAAACAGCAAAAAACCGTTGGCGACCGAGATCCGTTAGGAATAACGGTCGTGGCGACTGGCCGGCGCCATTCAAATGAAAAGTGAAATCCTCATATTTTTGGGGGTTTTTGAGCCAAATTTTGGGTTTCTCGAAATTCTCGTTATTCGGATTTCATTTAAATGGCGACCGAGAGTCGCCAGTCCGTTAAACAGCAAAAAACCGTTGGCGACCGAGATCCGTTAGGAATAACGGTCGTGGCGACTGGCCGGCGCCATTCAAATGAAAAGTGAAATCCTCATATTTTTGGGGGTTTTTGAGCCAAATTTTGGGTTTCTCGAAATTCTCGTTATTCGGATTTCATTTAAATGGCGACCGAGAGTCGCCAGTCCGTTAAACAGCAAAAAACCGTTGGCGACCGAGATCCGTTAGGAATAACGGTCGTGGCGACTGGCCGGCGCCATTCAAATGAAAAGTGAAATCCTCATATTTTTGGGGGTTTTTGAGCCAAATTTTGGGTTTCTCGAAATTCTCGTTATTCGGATTTCATTTAAATGGCGACCGAGAGTCGCCAGTCCGTTAAACAGCAAAAAACCGTTGGCGACCGAGATCCGTTAGGAATAACGGTCGTGGCGACTGGCCGGCGCCATTCAAATGAAAAGTGAAATCCTCATATTTTTGGGGGTTTTTGAGCCAAATTTTGGGTTTCTCGAAATTCTCGTTATACGGATTTCATTTAAATGGCGACCGAGAGTCGCCAGTCCGTTAAACAGCAAAAAACCGTTGGTGGCCGAGATCCGTTAGGAATAACGGTCGTTATAATTCTGAAATTTTGCCGTAAAATCGAGAAAATGTATCAGGAGAACATGATGTGCGAGGAGGTATTCGATTCGCACAATTCCTGGAATTTGGCGTCATTTCTTGGAATCCTAAAGTTCTCCGGAAATTCTGAAATTTTGCCGTAAAATCGAGGAAATGTATCAGGAGAACATGATGTGCGAGGAGGTATTCGATTCGCACAATTCTTGGAATTTGACGTCATTTCTCGGAATCCGCGAAATTCTCGGAATATGACGTCTTTTCTTGGAAACCACGAAATTCTCGGAATTTGACGTCATTTCTTGGAATCCGCGAAATTCTCGGCACTTCAGAAATTTTGACGTAAAATCAAGACTTGGTATTAGGAGAACATGATATGCGAGGAGGTATTCGATTCGCACAATTCTTGGAATTTGAGGTCATTTCTCGGAATCCGCGAAATTCTCGGAATATGACGTCTTTTCTTGGAAAACACGAAATTCTCGGAATGTGACGTCATTTCTTGGAATCCCCGAAATTCTCGGAATTTGATCCGGAGTCGGAAATTTTAAAATTTTGCCTAAAATCGAGGCAATGTATCAGGAGAACATGATATGCGAGGAGGTATTCGATTCGCACAATTCTTGGAATTTGACGTCATTTCTTGGAATCCACGAAAATCCTCGAATTTGACGTCATTTCTTGGAATTTACGAAATTCTCGTAAATTGACGTCATTTCTTGGAATTTACGAACTTCTCGGAATTTGACGTCATTTCTTGGAAACCGCGAAATTCTCGGAATTTGATCCGGAGTCGGAAATTTTAAAATTTTGCCTAAAATCGGGGCAATGTATCAGGAGAACATGATATGCGAGGAGGTATTCGATTCGCACGATTCTTGGAATTTGACGTCAGTTCTTGGAATCCACGAAATTCCCCGAATTTGACGTCATTTCTTGGAATCCACGAAAATCCTCGAATTTGACGTCATTTCTTGGAATTTACGAAATTCTCGTAAATTGACGTCATTTCTTGGAATTTACGAACTTCTCGGAATATGACGTCATTTCTTGGAAACCGCGAAATTCTCGGAATTTGATCCGGAGTCGGAAATTTTAAAATTTTGCCTAAAATCGGGGCAATGTATCAGGAGAACATGATATGCGAGGAGGTATTCGATTCGCACGATTCTTGGAATTTGACGTCATTTCTTGGAATCCACGAAATTCCCCGAATTTGACGTCATTTCTCGGAATCCACGAAAATCCTCGAATTTGACGTAATTTCTAGGAATTTACGAAATTCTCGTAAATTGACGTCATTTCTTGGAATCCACGAAATTCTCGGAATTTGATCCGTAGTCGGAAATTTTAAAATTTTGCCTAAAATCGAGGCAATGTATCAGGAGAACATGATGTGCGAGGAGGTATTCGATTCGCACAATTCTTGGAATTTGACGTCATTTCTCGGAATCAGCGAAATTCTCGGAATTTGACGTCATTTCTTGGAATCCGCGAAATTCTCGGAATTTGACGTCTTTTCTTGGAAACCACGAAATTCTCGGAATTTGACGTCATTTCTTGGAATCCGCGAAATTCTCGGAATATGACGTCTTTTCTTGGAAACCACGAAATTCTCGGAATTTGACGTCATTTCTGGGAATCCCCGAAATTCTCCGAATTTGATCCGGAGTCGGAAATATTAAAATTTTGCCTAAAATCGAGGCAATGTATCAGGAGAACATGATATGCGAGGAGGTATTGGATTCGCACAATTCTTGGAATTTGACGTCATTTCTTGGAATCCACAAAAATCCTCGAATTTGACGTCATTTCTTGGAATTTACGAAATTCTCGTAAATTGACGTCATTTCTTGGAATTTACGAACTTCTCGGAATTTGACGTCATTTCTTGGAATTTACGAACTTCTCGGAATTTGACGTCATTTCTTGGAAACCGCGAAATTCTCGGAATTTGATCCGGAGTCGGAAATTTTAAAATTTTGCCTAAAATCGGGGCAATGTATCAGGAGAACATGATATGCGAGGAGGTATTCGATTCGCACAATTCTTGGAATGTGACGTCATTTCTCGGAATCCACGAAAATCCTCGAATTTGACGTAATTTCTAGGAATTTACGAAATTCTCGTAAATTGACGTCATTTCTTGGAATTTACGAACTTCTCGGAATTTGACGTCATTTCTTGGAAACCGCGAAATTCTCGGAATTTGATCCGGAGTCGGAAATTTTAAAATTTTGCCTAAAATCGGGGCAATGTATCAGGAGAACATGATATGCGAGGAGGTATTCGATTCGCACAATTCTTGGAATGTGACGTCATTTCTCGGAATCCACGAAAATCCTCGAATTTGACGTAATTTCTAGGAATTTACGAAATTCTCGTAAATTGACGTCATTTCTTGGAATTTACGAACTTCTCGGAATTTGACGTCATTTCTTGGAAACCGCGAAATTCTCGGAATTTGATCCGGAGTCGGAAATTTTAAAATTTTGCCTAAAATCGGGGCAATGTATCAGGAGAACATGATATGCGAGGAGGTATTCGATTCGCACGATTCTTGGAATTTGACGTCATTTCTTGGAATCTACGAAAATCCTCGAATTTGACGTAATTTCTAGGAATTTACGAAATTCTCGTAAATTGACGTCATTTCTTGGAATTTACGAACTTCTCGGAATTTGACGTCATTTCTTAGAATCCGCGAAATTCTCGGCACTTTAGAAATTTGACGTAAAATCGACACTTGGTATTAGGAGAACATGATATGCGAGGAGGTATTCGATTCGCACAATTCTTGGAATTTGACGTCATTTCTCGGAATCAGCGAAATTCTCGGAATTTGACGTCATTTCTTGGAATCCGCGAAATTCTCGGAATTTGACGTCATTTCTTAGAATCCTCGAAATTCTCGGCACTTTAGAAATTTGGACGTAAAATCGAGACTTGGTATTAGGAGAACATGATATGCGAGGAGGTATTCGATTCGCACGATTCTTGGAAATTGACCACCGATTCCCGGAATTCCGCGGAATTCGAGGAGGTTTTCAGGATGGGATTCTAGGTATTCGGTACGTCGAGGAAATATAAAATATAACACAATACATTTCTAATAATGTTATTTATTGTAATTGTGAATTTCACGAAGTACAACAATTTTCATACCACATTGTATACTAATAAATATTATAACAATACAAACATAAATAAATAAATATATGCAACAAATAAACACTTGTAAATAAAAAAAGTTCTCTTATCAATATATATCAAATATTTTCAATAAATAATCTCGTTTTTCTACGCGTAACAGGTTTAACATCGAATTGCTTCGATCGGAACTAATCGTAAAAATATTTACAAAAATGGTCAGAGCTGTATTCAAGAAGCACTTAACTATTTGCATCTTTATCGTTGAGTTACCAAACCTGGATCCCGTTAGAAACGATAATGACAGTGAGTGTGATGGAATTTCTATATTTGTTGAACGATTTGCTGGAACTGTTAGCATCGAATGTGTTCCCCGAACGACGTCAGATATCACACTGACAATTTCGCGATAACATTACTCCGAAGATCAGAAGTTTAACTCGTCTGGATCGTGATTTTATTGAAGCATAAAATTATCGATGACGTCTCAATGTATTTATAGTTACATAAGCACTGTACATTTAACTAAATAAACAGTGTAAATCATACGAAATCTTTCATATATCTGATCAAAATTGTAAATGAAATTATTAAGCAATATTCTAGTAATTCATTATATTTATGTCCTAATGTTTTTTTATTTATATTTTATAGTTTTATGATAAGGTTACTGTTACAAACAGTCCGAAATCCAAATATCAAGCGAATTTTCATTCTCGAAATACGAGATAAGATCTTATCACTTCGAGTCTCATTTTACGATTTGCAAATGCGAATCGCAAGAACAGTGTCGCTATGTTTTGGGAGATAGGAGAAGAAATTGGTCGTCCGGATGCGACGGTGGTCCGATAAGCCAGGATCGGTAAGAATTGTGGAAAGGAAATAAAATCAATTTCGTGGGTGGCCTAGGTAGAGACATCACGCAGGAATAACTGAGGATACAGTGTCAAAAAGGAGGACAGATAAAAAGGAAAAAAAAGAAAGGGCTGATTTAACAGCGGGGGTGGTTGGTGTCTGAAAGTATCTAACATCGCAAGAATGGCAAACGGGAGTCGAAGGTTGAGAGAGAAAAGTATCGAAAGAATGTGGTGTACGGCTGCATCGAGATACTTTCGAAATATCAATTTGAAACAGGCATCGGTATAGATATGCGTCATACTTTCCACCGGCCATAATGGCCGGCTTTCCATTTTTATTTATATTTACCGCCCGTTGCGTTGCCGTCCCCTTCCAGCCGTGACTTTATATCCGTCGTTCTCGGGTCACCCGGTACCATTGGATAGAAGAGGAGAAAAAGCCGTGAGAAAAGGGACGAACGTACCAAAGCCCTGCTCGATATTTTACGACATTTTGTTTCCAATCCGTGGTGGAAGGTGTTGGGCCATCATTGGCATCGGGCCTTATTCGACTTTTATGGCGTTAAATCGTGATGAAGTGTCCTTAGAATGGCCCCCCTTTTTTTTCCTACTGCCATGGTTGCCTGCCGAACCTTCCGCGATTCTTTTAAGTATCTCGAGGCTTGTGGATGGTGTGCTGATAGGAACCGCTTCTTGATAATCGACCTCTTCATCGTGGCTTTCTTGGCACTCTTTTCGGGTATATTGATTTATATACTAAATTCTATGTCGCCATTTTGGAACAGTTAACATCTGCTGTATTAAAGTTTGGAAGAATTACATTAAATTAAACTAGGGTTTCACGTGTGTTATTCCTCCGATTATAATTGCTTTCCAAAAGTACAATTGTGGTATACAAACAGTTAATATCTGTTGTATCAAATTATCTGTCTGTTTCACAATATTAATTATTAATTAAAAGTCCATTTCTGTCTATTTATTTACATATAAACAGACTACCTTAATATAACAAATATGCACTTCCACAAAGATCTTCGAGTGACTTTATTAAAAAAACATTGCTGATACCGAAAGATATAAGATATAATAAAGATATAGTTTAAGATATAAACAAATATACCCATTAATAACAACAAATGCAGTCCACAATGATACCTACATTGTCCAAAAATCCGACACAGTATCAGGATGTTTTACATCTATCCTTGTGTGTTCTTATCATTTTCTTGATAAGCTCCATCCCCGATCATGCTACCCTCGAGATCGGTGCCTCTCTTGACCGGAAGTTCGCGACGGGATGGGCACGGGTTGCTTTCGGTTTTTCAATTTCGCATAATGTCTAGCATGGTCTATCGGCATCTTCGAGAAGCGAGTAGCACGATAAGATTGCTATGGCGAATGCCAGTGAATTTACGCTCGGCATAAGTTTACCTTATATATGAGCGTCCACGGGAAATGCGACGATCCTATCGGTCCACGGCCGGGTCACGACGATCCGTCCATGAAATGTTACCTCGGCTAGTATTTTACTAGTTCTGGGGGAATCGAGTGGAACCATGGTTGGTGAAAACGAATGAAGATAAAGCACCCAGTTGCATCCTGATCGAGAATCCCTTTAAGACCTACAGATTTCTTGTAAAATGTATGCTTAGTTTAGTATGTCGTTCGTGGTACATTTTCAATGATTTGAGATAAAAGCAACTGATGGCTGTTACATAACTTAGTTTTGTAGTTTCGTATGTTATTTATTTATGTATCTTCTTTTTTAAGTGGAATGTTTTATCTTATCTGTTAAAGAAACCGTTGAAGACATTCTTGAAGAATTACTTTCAGATGAACTGTGTTAAATAAATAGTAATGACTTATTTAAAATCCGTAGTAAAATTAAATCAATTATGTACTTGGTTCACTTTTTAGTAATGGAATATCATATTTCTGTACGTCTAATATTTCCTGATAATAATTTCCAGAAAGCAAATATGTAAATGCAAATAATAATATTATAGAAATTGTAACAGCGCTTAATTATATACTAATAATTAATTAATATAATTATCATGAAAATGTCGCTAAACGAGATTTTTACATTTTCAGTAAACCTTTGAAGAACAGATTGAAGAAGATGAATAAGAATTAAATGAAGAACAAAATTAGTTCACTGAAAATAATTAACTATTTGTGAGATTTACGAATACACATGTTAAATATATTCTTTATGTTCTATTCTTCATAATAAATTGAATATAAAATTTGAATGCTTCCATCAAAAAGATACAAAAGAAACGTACCCTTAAGGTTTCGCGTGGACCACTTCGAGGTAACATTTAGTTGCGAGACCACGGGGTTCCCGAAAACCCTTGGATTGTCTGTGCCACTGCCTGAAACAACAATAGCCCCATTCAACGTGGTGGCATTTGACAGTGGGGTCGGAAACAATGAAACAATCAACCCCTGCCACCTCCAGTGCGGGGTTTCAGGGGGTGGGAGAGGGTTGGGTGAACCAAGAGAAGAGGTCCGGAAGTCAACAGTACCGGACCATGCTATCCGGAGTCCGACTACCGTTCCTAATTAACCAAGTTCCTAAACTTTGACTGGACTTCGAGATCCCTGGCTACAATTATACTTGGAACTCCATTGGAAAGGACTTCTTTGATGATCCTTAAGGACCTTGTCGAGGCACGCGTGTATCGTTCGTACTGATCGTCCTTGTTACCCAGTTATCGAAGTGAACATTTATATGACCCAGTTTTCGGAATCGATTTAAGGGGGTTGAAGTTAGACGAGCTAATAAGTGATAGATCCTTAAATTTGCTTTTTGAGTAATTAAGTTTCCCTTTGTTATGAATTGATAGGAATTAAAAGCAACAAATATATTTTAAACCTTTGTGCTCGGAGGCGATTCTCAGTCGCCATTCAGATTACCGTGGCAATTAGAGTGACGACTGAGAGGCGACATTAAAATATTCACTGGTTATATTTTGTTATTAGATGTTAAATCACTGACAACTTGTGTCAATTTTAATGTCGTCTTTCAGTCGACACACGAATTGCTGCAATAAACTTAGTGATTACTGCGAGTCGCTACCTGAGTGTAAAGGGTTAAAAGGTCGAGTAAAGTGAAACATGGTGTTCGCAAAAATATTCACCAAAATTCATCAGCAATTTACGAAACGAACGTTACTTTCACCACGGCATAACACAAGGGCGTTAAAATAACAAGGCTACAAGAAGACACAAAGCAGCATGGTTCCACATGGATGTTATTAAAAATCCCCATCCCTTCAGTTCCCAGTGTTCCAATGCATTTTATTATTGGCATAATCGGATCTGGGATGGTGATAGCGCCGGTGATTTCGGGTTTGTCTACGGTAACGCAGTTTTCGGCCTGACAATGCCACCCCTGAATGCCTCATTGTCTGCTGGGGCCGACGCCCACTCAAAACTTCCACTCGCGCCATCGCCGACCGTCATTTTCCGCAATCAAACGATTCGTCCAACGCGCGAGCCATCTCTCTGTCCGCTCGCATTCGACAAAACCGCTTATAAAATTGTGCACTACTGCAATTAAAATGTTTTACGGATTCTCGGTGTACTAATCCTATCACTGATAGACGCTCAAATATGTAAAGACAGAAAAGCAAGATATTCTTGCACAACTATGTTTGTATTGTAGTCTATAAGTTACCGTATAGTTGGAATATAATAATTATTAATTAAGAATATAACATTAAGAAATTATATACTTCCACTGTTATACAGTTTGTGTTTAGATGTTATATACCTACATTTTATAAATACGTATTGCGAGTATCGTATAATTCAGATTTGGGTCCAGCAGAGTCAACGTGTTCAAACAGCTAAACATGATGAATTCCTAAGATGTACTGTAAAGTGGATTTAACATTTAAAACTTGATAGAAAGCGTAAGGAAGGAGAGAGGCTGGATAGTAGGAAGGTCTAAAGGAATGTGTCGTGGATGTTCCGATTCGAAAGTGATTACATTTGACTTGGATTCGTGGCTCCTTACCAAAGGCAGTCTGTGCCAGTACAGAGCTCGGCAACGAGGACATTCTTCCTCGACAATGCCACCCACAATCGAGCGAGGAGTACTTCCGCGCATACTAATGGAGAGCACCCAGACTCCTTTGGCCAGCCACTACTCGACACCCCATCCACACTTTCCTACCCCTTTGTGTGCCCCGTGGAAAACTTCGCGCCGAACTCATCGCTGTCGTCAACGGAGAATTATTTTCAGTATTATTGACTTTTTTGTCTTGATAACCCGGCGTACACTTTTGCCTCTCTTTCTTCAGTCCTTTGATATGCGTATGTCATATCTTACTTCTATTGAATTCTTGGGTTCTCTTATATAAGTATGTGACTTATAGTAATTCCTGATTCTATATTATTAAATTACTTACAATTATTGAATTACTGGGACTATATTCTATAGCCTTGCATTCTCTGATATGATTTATATGATTTAATTAAATTGTTTTAATGAAGACACAAACTTTTGTAGAGTGATATGTTATGCGACTAGATGCAAATGTTAATCACGAAATATATGAATAAAATTTATTCAGATTTTGAGAAACGATGTTACTTAATAATTTACTCTATGTACCAACAATTGTAAATCCCGTGTTGAAATAAATGTTGATAATAATAATAACACTTGAAGAATTTTAATCATTTAACTAATAATGGTTAAGCGTTTTTGGTTAGTGCGAATTAGCACTAACGATTTAGGTAGAAGGATAGATTTTGTTATAAAAGTCACCTGTATAAGCAGATGATCTCACCGTCAGACACAATGTAAACAAGATGGTGAACCACGTCTTTCCGAATCCAACGTAAATAAAGGCTACTTTCTTTCTCATTATCTAACCACGAGATAAAGTACCTTAATATTCCTGGAATACGTATGAAGTTACTTTGAATTATTATCTAATACAAATAACATAGATATGTTAAAATTCTTATATCAAAAGCCAACCATTCTACTTACATCTCTTTAAAATAGCACTAACATAATATTCGTTGTATATTATGTATTATAATATTATAACATGCTTGTGTTTTACTTATAATACATTTTATGCATTATAACTATATTTTAAGTTAACCGTATTATAACTGGTTCCAAAAACTCCCTTCATAATTAGAAACAAATATTGTGCCGTTTAAACATCGAAACTAATAATATTCTAAAGTTCAAGAAGATGATGCCGTTTAATACACGTCTTACAAGAAGAACGATAAATCACGGGAAAATGTAAAAATCAATCGGTATCGCGTTATCTCTATTATAAAAACATTACCCAGTACTTTTAAACCTTTGAGAGAGCAAACCGAGAATTACCGTGCTCGTTCTCCGATAGGCTCGCGTGAAAACTCGGCGGGTTCGTCGGGGACATTTCTTGGCCCTCCATTCTGCCGTTATCTCACCACGAAGAAAGCGTGATTGCCTTTATGGGGGAAGAAAGGGTCCTTCGCGGTGGTGATAATGCTCTCGTGCCGGGAACGGAGGCGTCGCTATCAGAAATAAAACACGACTTTACGGAGAGGGAGAGGACCGAGGGTCGAAGGAAAGGCGTGAAGATTGTTGGGAGTTCGAAAGTTGGCATCTCACTGCAGTAGAAGAGAAAGGAGATTGTTCGAACCTAAAAAGTTGGCTTCTAATTGAAGTAGAAGAGTGATGAGACTATTGGAAGCTAAAGAGTTTTGCTTCTAACTGAAGTAGAAAAGTCATGAAACAGTTGGAAGCTCAAGAGTTGGCTTCTTTACAATGACGAAAAGAATATTCTCCGTGATTGTATTAATAGCGAAAATTAATTCAATATTAAATAATCGAAGAACATATTAAATGAATATACGACATGATGATTATTTGGTCTGACCATAAATGTGTTTCTACTAGAGTAAAATACTTCGGAATAAATAATCACTTTTGACAATAAATTTGATGATGTTCATGCAACATTGGATTAAACGGGATTCTTCGATTAAGTCTGAATTTATTTACAAACGTCGCATTATATTACAGCAGTAATTAACAGTAATTATGTATATTGGTTCGGGGGATTATCGGCGGGTTGTAGTTTCGAGATTAATTGGAAAAATCGACGGATTATAGGTGGCTTCGATTAAAAAGTCATCGCTACATTTCGGTTTCTCGGCAGAAACATTGTTCGTGGAACTTACGCGAGTACAAGGGAGGATATGTTTCTATCCGTTAGATATGCTTTATATTATTCATATTTATCGTTACAACCCGTGGAATGTCTTGTAAGAACGCGGGCTGCAACGATGTACTACAATCGTTATCAGTTATTATAGAATTCTATCGAGAGACTGTCACCTGGAAATTCATTTCCAATTCAGGTTAACGACATTTTTGTCACGCTGACGATCGTCCGCAATTGGAAACTAAAGTTAACGATGTTCGCGAGTCGCGCGAAGAAACAAGTATAAAATTTAGAAAACCCAAATACTTTGTGATTGTTTATATCACTAAATATATGTACAGTGATTGCATGATAATGCTCGTATTTTAAAGCTTAGAAAAGTTTGTTAAGTACAGTCAATTGAAAATTGCTAATGCAATAACAAGCTTCTTTATCATTGTGTCAAGATGATTATGTATTATCGTTTAAATAATAGCATTTAACAAAACAAATCCATTTTCCATTCTTACGAAACGCTAAACTTGGGAACAGGCTTTTGGAAAAATAATTAGCATAGGATTTATGAAAAATCCTATAAGAAATTGGTTTCTGAATTATTCACATTCTGTTATCAAAACTGATATCTTAACACTATTCAACATCGAAGTACCTCAACGTATAATAATATCAATTAAAAAGCAACAAGAATGAGTAAAAAGTATTAAGTAAAAAAACGTCACATTTAGATTCAGATAGGTAAACCTTTCCTCGTTTAAATTCCAGGGTTAAATTAATATCACGAGAGGAGGAGGGGCATATAAAAAAATATAAATAATATGGAGTTCGAGAATATCAGTGAGCTTCAGTGTTCGCGGGTTCCGCTGCGCAACGAAATCATCGCACATGCGATGGGTTCGCAGTCGCATCCACGTTAGCATTCAGAACGTTTGGCTTATTTCGCATGGCCGGATCCCAAAGAAGAGATTTGCCTCCACTGGAAGAGGTTTTTTTTGCCGCTTCTTTTCCAAGTCCCCGACTTCCTCTCTACGTCTCTCGCTTAGTGATTCGCTTTTGGTCTCGCATGCGAAGTAATATGTGCCATGAGAGGGTTGGTTATCTCATCAAAATTGGACTCTTCTAGCAGCCTGTCGGTTGTATACGATTTAGTTTGAAGGGACTCCCCTTTTACTTCTCTTTGTGGGATTCGACCATGTCGAGTTATCGATTCGCTTTTCGAGTATTCACTATCGACTACCATAATGAATTTCTTCAATAAAGACATGATTCAGTTACAGTATCTTTAGAACTAGCGTGGAAAGCTAATAAATGCAGAAGGTACTTGTATTGTTAATGGCACCTGACGAGGTGTGGATCTTTGTAAGAATTGAATATTAATCAAGCAATTTTATAAAACTTCCTAGACGTATATATATATATATATTCCTGTTCTATGTTACATCATAAGGAACTCTCTGCTTTGATTCCTTCCCGCAGTGGACTTTAATGAATAGGCCCTATGATAAAGTTTTAATATGATAAGCAATGGAATATAAGCTGTACACGACTAATTACAATTATTAAACAATTCGAAGTCTATGGATAATCGAAGTTATCCTTTTTTAAGACCCTCCATGGTACCTGCTTCAATGGAATCATCCGAAAACTAATCAGTTTGATTAGAAATCACACGACTATTTTCCGAATGCAGAGTTCTTATGTATCTTTCTGAGATTTATAATTCATTTATCACTGGATATTACTGATATGCAAACTACTTCTGGGTCTGACAACAGCTGGACTACTCTGTTGGTCCTCCGACAGTTGAATCTCATCTTCTTTGGGTGCCGTGGTGCTAAGATTGGTAACAGTAGCTTGAGGGATAGGTGAAAGCAGTGGTGGTACTCTCCACCAATCAGTAGCAGGCCATCCAGTTGGTACCAGGTTCCCACGGAAGTTTAAATCCGGGAGAACCGGAAGTGGTCTTCATATGACATGTCCACGATGTGCTCCCAAGTTCGAGCTTGAAGACGTGAGATTCTGAACGGAGAATGCGCTCTCGACTTTTGTCGTGGTAGACGTGGAAGTCGGTGTCGTTGAGGATATATTGCTGATTTTCTCGGTTTGTTCTGTCGGTGAAGAAGATGACGAGGAAGAGAAACGATCTTGAGATCTATCCTCTTGACGCCTCTCCAAGGAAGAGGAAAATCCATCGTCCTCGAGTTTCCTGTATCGAGGTTCTTCTATACTGGAGTCCTTATCCGAAGGAAAAGTATCGTCTTCTGGTTTGCCTGGACTTGGAAAGGGTCTTTCTTCCAACTTGTTCGGTAAATATGTTCTCTTCGGGTCCTTCGGAGGACTTGGACAACCGCAATTTGGTTGGAGACAAGTCACCGTCGATAATCCTGGCCAGGACATTGTCTGGTGACTCGAGTAGAAGGTGTTACCACCGTACAACGCCTGGAAAGCTAAGTCTGCTGCTAATTTCCCACCGTTGAATTCCTCCCCCAATTTGTGCTGAATCGGGTAGAGAGGATATGGAAAGGGTGGGAAGAAACGTGGAATTTTCAAGTCTTCGTGACCCATTAAGGGATGATGCGAGGGTGGCGCTAAGGGTGGCAGTAGACCTCTTGATATGTTGCCTAAACCGTCACCGGGTGACATCAAGGGTGATATCGAGAAACCGAACTTATTTTCTTTCTTCACCAACGATTTTGGCTTCCTACGGGGACGATACTTATAATCTGGGTGCTCCTTCATGTGCAACGCCCTGAAACAGAAATCATTATACTTGTTAGTCTAATAAGTTCTGATGAGAACTCCAAACAGATTAAAAGAGAATTACAAAATAAAAGAAAAGGCCTCATTCTCTAAGTTTTAATGTTGACAATTCAATAATTCATGCAATATAATTTGGCAGTCCATTCTTCATTTTTCATCACGGATGAAAAATGTCGAAGTATCTATATATTTTCATAGCATTGTAATAATATTTTTATCGTGATCTGGCAGTTGATCCACTGCCCTCAGAACATGAAGACGTCGACCGGCGTTTAAGGGGTGGCTTAATTGAATAGTTTCGCAACAGGGAGTGCGTAGTTTAGGTTGCGAGGGTTGGAAACCATAATCCTTGACACCCCCTTCCTAAACGAAGGACCTTGCAAGAGTCGAGAAGTTTTCTGATAGCACATAACTTCACGTCTTTATTAAATACTGATAATATATTGAAAAAATCGAACTTCATCCTACTATTACAATATAAAATTCATAGTGTATCAATGCACGTCCATAATTTAATAAGTCGGCTAGTAAGACTTTCTTACAAAGTTATAACATAAATTGTGAAACTGCCTGATGTTCTGGAACAGGTCGAAATCAACCTGTTTCACGTAGCTGTAGATGAGCATTAGTAAACACAAATCTAAATTGGCACTCTCTCACAACAGCTCGAGGATTTCCATCGCACAAACCATGCACGAAATCAATATTCGCGTATTCTTCGTTTGAAACTATTTTCGGCATTACGATTATTATTGTCCCGCAAGGGAACTGACGAAAGGTAGACGGACGGTACTTTGAGCAGGAAAATTAGGCAGTTTTGCAAATTACGTTATAACATTGTAATAAAGCCTTATTAGACAACTTTTATACAACATCTTTTTGTCCATTTCCGTGCATAGAATACGCTGATAATATACCTAGAATTAAATAGTATCAGGTGACAAGTTAGCTCACTTATCGTGAAATCCAAAAATATCATCCACTCAAAATCTCCTCGAAATTCGTAAAAGGCAGCACTCCTTACTTTGCGTTAGCTAGTTTACACAATAATATCAGGAAGTTTTACCTCCGATAATCCGAAGCAGTGCGTTATCATATAAAGAATCGCGTGTCGCGGCTCTCGAGAATTCAGTAAACTTTGCTCTCGACACTGTTATCCGTACAAAGGGACGTATTATCATGGTGCCAGGACACGATACGGGGCATCATGGGTATTTGTAGTAAATATCTTGTACACACACCCCGGTTTGTGGTTGAGACGAGGGCTGCTAAAAGAGTGGGGTTGGAGGGAGGAGGCAGAGACCGTGGTATCTTCACCACATAATACTCCATTATGTACCCAAGAGGCGCACAAATGCAGTCCTTATTTATGCTTCGCCTCGTGGAGATAAAAGAAACCAAGTGAGATAGCTGTTTCACGCCCAGGAACTCTTTTTTTTTGTCCAACCACCTTCGCGGGGAATCCTCCCGGAAGTACCAACACAATGCTGCGGTTTTTACTTCCAAGATTTCGAGGACGATTTATTGTGGATGTTTAAAGAAGTCGAGGAACACTGAATTCTCAGATTTTAGTTTGTAAAGATCTTTATATGTATTGTTCATATTTATTCCTTGTCAGAATAGTTTTTATTATTGAAATATTTAAGGAATGTATTCTACGAAAAACATATGATATAAGTACTTTATGTAGCATGTAATTAATTAATTAAACAGTTATATTAGTAGCATCTATTAAATGTAATTATGTATGAGAGTTGAATATATAAGTATTTATTATTTGTAATGGATCACTTGTTACTTCATTGTATTATATATTATTACTTCAAACTATATGTAATTTATTACTTATAGTATTGCACAGCAAATATAGAATATGTCTGCGCACATTTAATTCCAAAGTAGAATGAATACATTTAAATCTGCATATGCAGACTACCAAAATATGAATATAAATAATCACCGGAGCTGACACACATTAAATTGCAAAATTGTACAAACTACCAGTAATGATTAATCAAGATTATTATTAATAAAGAATTAAGAATAAGATTATCGCTTTCACAATGTCGCGCGAGAAGTAAAGTCGAAAGATTGGCGAAGTGAAGAAGGACATAATGAAATTTGGCAAGAACGAAATGAAATTTTGCCGGTCGCGAACAAAATCCGAAATTTCGTTTCCGGTGGTCGCGTGGATGTGACGCAGCCGAGCAGCGGAATAATAATTCCGGGACAATGTGTCCCGGCAGATAGCACAAAGCGTAAATCAGCATAAACATCGGTAAAGCCCCGGCGACAATAATTCAGCATAAATGCATAAACATCGGGCGTAATCTTTACAATTCGCCGGCAACCCTCCGGCACCGCCACTTCCAGCACTACGATAAACAACACGTTATATCATATCGGCGGACATAAGCCCGCGGGTGCAGCCAACGTTCCAACAAGAAACAATAACAATTAGTCACGATTGTACTCCTGCCCTCCTCGAATCTCATTAATGTAACGATTTGTCACAAATGTCATTGTGCTGCATCGTGCTACGGACTTTCGCGATTTCATTTTGTTGGCCGCTAATGGACATCGGTATAATAATGGTAAAGTTACTTTTCTGTTATGCAGATCATTTTCATATTTTTATATTCGGTTACTTATCTTTTACTGTAAATCTTATTATACAGATAATTTTGATATATTTATATTCGATTACGTATATTTCATCGTAAATCCTGTTATATAGATCTTTTTTATATATTTATATTCGGATAATTGTATTCTATTTTCAGCCATGTTATAGAGATCATTTTAAATATATCTTCCACTGAAAATATACTGAATTAATAAGATATTAATAAAGCATTCTAACCAGAAGCGGTTTTCATTTAAAGTGTTCACGTAAAGTTTTATTATACCATCTTTGAAAGGAAACAAATGCAGTTGAAAAGCTTGTATGTCGATGGAATAAGGTTATAGAAAATAATGGAGAATACTTTTTGGATTAAAACTATTTTTCTTCAAATAGAGATCAAATCTGATTTCATAGAACGGCGAGAACTTATGCACGCATACCAAATATATAAATCCCCCGGGGATCCACGTACACGATGTCTAATCACCGCGCGAGAATTTCCTTGTCGTCGCGTGTGTATATTTGAGTTCATGCACCTCCTTTGCCTTGTCATTGTTACCTCTTTCGTGTATACCTCTTTCAGCCTTGCCATTATTATTACACCGTACGTTTTTGTACGACTAGACTATTTCGGAATACTTCGTGTATGTTCGGACCGTTGCACGAAGTGGGAGTTCACTTTAAGTGTACGGACATCGAAATAAATTGCTTGGCAAGGATTCCGATGTACTTTGATATTTAAACGAATTCTTTGACGCTTAGGTGAGCGCTGCCATTGCAATGATGTACTTTCTAAGATGAGACTAATTTAACCCGTTAACCAGGGTAGTGCTTCTAAAAAAACACTATTATGTGGATACTTTCGATTAAGTAATAAAATAAATCCGTGCGATATATTTATAATTACGACATATATGTATATATTATACGGGTTGACTGATCATTACTAAAATTGCAATTAATAATTGCAATTTAATTCGTTACCTTCGTGATAAGTGTAGATTCGAGTGACGAGTTAACTCGTTATCCCCGGTTAGAACTACGGAACCCAGAAAAATGACTTGTCCGTGGAATTTAATGGAAACGTTCAAATTTATAATGTTCCATTTTCTAAGATTTCTTGCGACTCAAGTGCAGCAGATTAAAAGAATTAATAAATTAATATTTGGTACGCATTTATAAGAAGCCATTGGTGAGTTGCATAGGTATGATAGACATAAGAGAGTGCAAAAGGGAACGAATACAAAATAATATGGGGTACCGAGGGTTCCGTGAAGAGGGTGAAGCGGGAGAGGTCCGTCGGACAGGCAGCAGCAGTATAGGCAACGTGGAGACGAGAACAGCGGAGGGTAGGCGGGAGAGAAGCCGCGCAAATCCTTTTAAATCCACACAATTGCGACAATGGAGCTTTATTTGTTATCTCGGGGGCCACATTGTGAGTCGCCGTGAACGAACGGACAGATTACGTCGGGCCAGTGACGGCTCGGTTCCACTGGAACCCGTTCCTACTGGAAATGCGCCACCAAGAGGATGACTTTATCGCGCTTTCTCCTCTTTATTTTACGACCATCCTCACCATAGTCCTCTCTCCTGGATCCTCCAGCTCCCACTGGAAGCCGTTACCAAAGTCGTCGCCGTCGGTGCCATCCGCCAGAAAAGCCGATTCACCGTCACACGTCTCTACCCCGAAAATTTCACGAGTACCCTACCGCACCCTCGCCATCTCCTTCTCCACCCACATCTCCTTTGTGAAAACGTTTCCACGGATGGAATGTAAATTGAGGACATTCTCGGGTTTAGTGTGCAGATTTGATTCCTTCTTTGTCTACCCTGCCTGATTCCTTCGAGTCATCGGTGATAAGAGAATGATAAGGATATAGATGAGGGTGAAGGGGGGTCATTAACGCTGAAACTACCAATGATAATTGCGAGAACGATGTAACATTGATAATTGCGATCCACGTAGAAGTACATCCGGTGCACTAAGTTTCAAGCCGAAGATTCAAATCCTTTTAGTTTTATACGAATGAGTTTCCAAGAGGGTTCTGAGGGGGTTGATTGCGCGAAATACCGTTTAGTTATCGATTAGCTCATAAGTGGTTAACGCACAGACATAACACGTGGATTCACGTGGCTGATATCAGAATAGGGGACTAATTCCACTTGTGGAATTATTGTATTATTAAACATTTATTATTACGTTAATAAATTCAGGATTGTTCTTCACTTTATCACTTGTCGATTTTATTTTCCAAAAATAAAAAGTAATGGGATGTTAATAACTTAAAGCGTTATAATTATTCAATATTAAGTTTTATATATAAAAATGTAAGTTTGTAAAGCATGAGGGTTACTTAGTTTGCACCAAAATTAACGCAAAATTCACACTCCGTTGGTAGAAACATAACACAAGTATAAGTTTGGAAATATAAAACCAAACTGATTTTGTTTAATATCAATAAAAAATACGTAATAGTGTGTAATCTTTAATAAACACAAACACATTGATTTCTTAATTAATATCATATTTAACATAAGGACATTTTAATCATTGCCATTTAATATTATTGACCGATTTAAATAAAGTAATGTTTATTCTTCTACCAGTGGAGTCTTGATACTTGGAATTTATTTATAAGTAATGTCATCCGTTTCGCGAGATATTTTGTGTGCCGAAACTTGAAGACGTTTTTGACATCCCCATTATTTTTCGAAAATAAAATCGACATGTGATAGCTCGCGAGAATCGTCGGAATTCACGGTCGAATGGGATATCATGGGACCCCTCCGCGATGATGGAGCTCGTAAAATAAATAATGGAACGATGAAGTCATTTCTTTTAAACCGCGTCGCCGCCGTCGATTCGTTTCCAATTGCCAAGTATTCGTTTTACTCGGTGGATCTATTTTCCAAATGGCAAAAGAAAGGAGAGCTCCGCGGGTGGATGGGGGTGGAGGGGTGTAATGGATTGAGGGAAGGTAACCAAATCCGCTTTTCTTCCGACGATCGTGATAAAAATGAAAGGGAGGAATTATAAAAGTTCACATCAACAACTCTTTGCCAGATGGTGTTCATTTTTCTATTGATCTGAAGTTCGAGGTTCGTGTTAAGGTTGGAATTACTTTTGGAAGTACTAGTGTTATATATTAAGGTGAATTTAGGTATTTAATTTAATCACGTAAAAATTGGATAAATCAAAACTGATTAAATTTTCCCAAACAAATGAAGCTTTTCTTTCAAACAAAAATGTGCTATCAAAATATAAGTTTCTTAAAACCTTTGAATAAATATTTATACGAATCATCATGCAACTCATATTTTCTTAAACAGAACATTTTGATTTATTTTTTATTATTCCAGATCGAAGGTCGAGATTAATTCAATAATATAAAAAAAGTGGAGAGATCAAAACTAATTAAATTCTCCCAAACAAATCAAATATTTCTTGAAAGCAAGAAAGTTTTAGCAAAATCTAAGATTGCTAAAACCTTTGACTAAATATTTAATACGAATAACCATGCAACTCACGTTCTCTTATTAAAATTGTGTAATATGTTTGTCCGTAATATTATATAATATAAGATTAAAAGAATATTTTATTTACTTTCAATTATTCCAGATCGAAGGTCAAGATTTAGGGAGATTCCCGACATCGCTTCGATCTGTTCGCCGTTCGGTGAGCTAAATAAACTCATAACAATGATTAAATATTCAGGATTGGTAATAAAGAGCCTGTTTCTCCCCCTGGGGTCCCTAAATACCACCTCGCTTTCACCCTTATCCCAGCACGCCCTTAGCTTTAGCAACAATGTTACGTATTATGAACTACAAGGGGGCGGGAACCCCGTCTCGTTTTTGATCCCCCCAGCCCAATAATTTTCGTCGAGTACCCGTGACTAAAGAGCAATTAGTAGCCCATGGAAAAGTTCGTGCAGATTGAAAGTGATACGCGAGAAAGATGGGAGGTTGTGCAGAACTAAAATTATTTATTGAAGCATGAAAAATGATGATATAATTAACGATGAAGTAGGTGAGGAGTAAAATGTTAGTTAATGGTTTGTTTAATATTATTGAATTTGTGAAATGAAAATATCTGTATTTTTAATATGCTTCTAACTGAAAACTACTGGATTTGGAATCTATTTTTGTAATTAGATAGTTTAAGATGAATTAATATTTTTCAAATAATTTCTATTACTTATTAAGAATATATTTGACAAATATATGTGATACTTTGTTTGTTCTCCAATTTCCATTCTCCGCATTCGTTCTAAAAAATGGCGGAGTTATAAATTATCCAAAAATATCTCAAATAAAAATCAAACGATACGAATATCTGTAAAATACTCAACAAAGGTATCTCCATTAGAATTCAATGATAATAAACTACTTTTAAAAAGTTAAAAGTACATTAAACTAATTGATATTTAAATGTTATACTTCTTCTTCGCTCTAACACTAAAATTGCCGGCAATACTTGCATATTCGGCTATATTTTTATACTCAGATATACGTGCTTAAAACTAAAAATGAATGGCAAATATACGAATGAGTTGATATATGAATATTGAACAATCGATTTAATTATGTTTATCATGTAATACGAGCCGCAAAAAAACCCCAAAAATGGAAAGTTATAAATATGAATATTTTAATTAAATAACTATTGACTACTCATTTTGATCGGTTCGGTACTTCTAGTGTTAACCGAGTATTTAAAAGGAAGATTAAAAATAATTCGAACCGAAGAATAAACGAATTTAAATGCTAGTGAAATCTGACACTTCTACGTATTTATTGTCACCACTTTCACAAACTTGATGTTGGAAATCCAAGATTTAAGTTTCAATATCTTTATCTTATTGTTAGCTTTGCATTCGACTTATTACAGTATGTACCTACCATTATAAATGTCACGTAAATGTAACAATCTTGAGAATAAAAAAAATATAATTTCAATGATTACCTTAGCCTTTTGGCTTCGTCGATGAAAGGTCGCTTCTCACTTTCGCTGAGCAACTTCCATTCAGCTCCAAGTCTCTTCGAGATCTCGGAGTTGTGCATCTTCGGATTCTCTTGTGCCATTTTTCGGCGCTGACCGCGGGACCACACCATAAAAGCGTTCATTGGTCGCTTGATATGCTCGTTGTGAAGCGTTTTCGACGACATTGCGAACTAGTTCTTTAATTGTTAAACAATGGTTTAATTATTTTTACGGATTTTGATTTAAATCTTCACTTCGTGAGTCATTTTTTTACACCTTTACTATGAGTATTATTATTCGTCCTTTTGTAGTACAAGTTATATTACCAAATGTATTGAATTACTTCATTGTCTAATTTTAATATTGCCTTGTTAATTTTGTGTCAGCTACAACTTTGGAACACAAGCTCGTAAAGAATTATGTAATCATCCTCGATAATGTCCCGTTATCTTGTTGCAAACAACGAAATCCACGATACACAGTTATTATTATTTAATGTACGTTTACAGTTTAATTAAAAGTGATCAAATTTGTATGTCGATATTTATTCCAATATTATAGCCACAAATTTATTAGCGTGCCACTAATGTCTGTTTCCTATCACTTGAATATATCAAGAACGTTATTGGTTCTCCAATGTCCACTCTCCGCATCCGTTCTCCAAAATGGAGGATCTCGAACTGCCACAAGACACCTCAAATATAAATCAACTCGTACGAATCTCTGTCAAATATTCACTGAGAATTGTCCCCATCAGTATTCAACAATAATACAAATTACTTTGAACTTCGTAATTCTTCAAGTTCTCCGTAAAACCATTTCGTCCACAGTTTAGAAGTACATTGCATTCAAGTTCAGAAATTGAATAACAAGGATGCATTCACTGTCACATTGACTAAGAAAATTCGGTGTTGTTGAAGAGCCGGAATCGAAATCCGAGGAGTTTGATAGCGTGATGAGGACTGGCAGGATACGTCAGGATCTCCGTGACGCGGAGTCTGAATCGAGTCGAGAGGAAGAACGGCACCCTGAAGAGTAGCTGGGCTCCCGTGGGACGTTTTGGAAACGGGTGTTGGCCAACCAGGAATGTCCCTCGTCTCCCACCATAGTACATAGCTAATGGATAGCCAGGATTGGCTCTTTCACTGACATGGCGGACGAAGGATATAGCCACGTGCAACAGGTGGACATTCCTCTCCTTTTCTCTTCTTCATCTTCCCTTCTCCGTCTTATGGAAACCCGCTCCTCCAGTTCTCTCTCCTCGAGCGTGTCTGTTACGCAGATTACCGTACTACTCGGTTCCCTCATCTTTTTGCTTTCCATCGATGGTCAAACTATATCCGAATCACTGAATAAGGTTACTGAATGAATCGATAGATTTTGAAATGATTTAAATGCGCGGTGGCTGCTGAAGATGTTCTTTTTATTTTAATTTGAAGGTTGATTTACATTATCGTTTCGTATATATTTATTATAGTATTCCATTTTATGTACCACTCGTAAAATTATAATGAAAACCGTAATATCTAATATTATTATAATGTTTAGTAATGTAACACTAATGTTATGTATTATTATTTATATGTAACATATATTAATTTCTACTGTTCTGTACGTTAAGATATTTCTAATAATACTGATAGATAATAATCGTTTTTATTTGTTCGATTTTCAATACTCAGAAGTTCGTATGTAAGATATCAAAAATTCAAACGACTGAGAATATTAATTAGTCGAGGCAACTGACTTTGAGTTTGTTGAATTAATGTATCTTGAAATTCTGAAATTCTGAAACTCTTCTTTTTAATTTAATTCAGATTTGTATTACTGCGATTTATTACTATGATAACTGAAATCTACGTTCGCAAGTACACGTGATAATTTAAAAAAGCACTGACAATTAGTTCGAATACCATAATGCAACATCCAAAGCCCGATAACATCAAGCACGTCCAATTAACAATATTAATTATTCCAACACGCATTTCAAAGAATCTATTAACCCACCAAATACTCAAAAGCCGAAATTCCTCTGGTCGACATTTCGCCTTTTCAAAATGTTGACAACAATTCTGAAACTTCCGAGCTAAAAAATTGTACATATAATACTTTATTTAAAAAGAAATATGTTGATTTTAATAAACATCTTCAAAAGTGCATAATTCCCAAGAAGTGTTTCTAAATGGTACATTAAAAGATTGTAAGGTACTAAAAGGGTGAAAGAACATGAATAGCAACTGCAATCAAACGACATTCTTATCTCTGCCACTCCACCATGTCATTATACATCAATCATTACGATTTCAATAAACACTGTTTAATATAATATGGAATTTAAATATAATATAAAACAGAAATGTTTCTCTCACTTTGTTCGTCCAACATAGAAGCCAAGCCGCAGAAGGGCAGCTCTTCTAATAAATGTTATCAGTCCTGGCGATGCTCGTTTGGGAATGGTTGGAAAGGTAGCGACAGGGGGAAAGGGGGGAGGAAGACTGTGGCTGGGGCTGAAGACGTCTACAGTGATAAGACGATAAAGAGAGGAGGTATAAAACGAGACAAGGGGGCTGTGTGTGAGTGGTAACATTTCAGCGAATTCCACCTTTCATAAAGAACCGACTATATAGTTTGCCATTGAATTTCCGGAATGTGCAGAAATATTCATCTGCCGCGGAGAAGCCTGTACTTCGTTTCACCTCGAAAGAACTTTTTCAGCGAAGAAATACTTTCAGACAATAATTAATATTGTAACTCGATGTATCAAGTTCAATTACGAAAATATGTAACGATATTAAGATTGTACGGAAAAGTATGGAAAGAAATATTCTTCTTCTTATTATTATTATTAATTGTATCAGAATCCTTTCATATTTCATCCTGAAGGGAAAAGGTAAGAAATGATTATGAAGTATTTATCGTAAATAAGCCTCCTGGAAATACATTTCAAAGTTACAAATAATTAAACTTTTTATATATTCTTATCTCGATTCGAAAGTGAAGTATAAAACATATATTTTAATATTTGAAAAGTAACCAAAAAGATTTTTCATAGAATATATCTCCGTGTCTCAATCACAACGCAATGTAGATTAACAAGCTTTTGTATAAATTGATAAAAAAAGATAGTATCACGTGGTTGAGATCGACTCCACATTACAAAGGGATGTAATGGGAACGAGGGGGCGTATCAAAGGCAATGGGGCATTTGTTCGGTTATTAAATTGATCATAAATTCAGCATAGGATAGTGGCGGAGATAGTACGACCGGCTGTTGTTCTGTCAGCGTTTTCTTTATCACCCCTCGTTACACATTCTCCCGGATCATTCGCAGGGCGTGAGCCTGATTTTTATCGGTCATCGTCGAGAAGAAAAAGACTCGAAGGGGGAAATTCTCTCTCCTTTCATACGTCATCGTGTCGTATAAAATCCTTATCTCTACACTGACACTTTCAATTAGTCCTTATCGCGGGGCTGAATCTGATTGTGTGTGGCAAAGTTTCTGGAATCCCTCATAAGAAGAATTTGATCTGTGCGAGCGATTAACGTCATTGTATTTTATAAATGTCTGTTAGACTTTCAGTTTATTTATTATTATTTATTATTATACTATTTTTTATTGTTCATAATCAATCTGATATAACGCGAGGGATATATTCTTATTAATAAGTGAGTTATGGTTTATAATTTCAAAGTATACATTATCGTAACTAAATGAATTTTGATTGATCATTAATAACAAACCGTCCACTTTTTGTTCTATTTGCAATTCGCGAAAAAATAATTGTATTCTTGAAGTTAAGTTAAACACAATATTATTTAATAATTTAATATAGCTGGAACATATTTGATTCAATCTAATTGCATTTATATTATAAATACTTAAGAATGTAATAAAGATAATATCCACTTATTAAAATATTGTTATAAACAGATCCTTTATCTAATCCCACTTTTCCATAAATATGTTTCTTCCACAAAAGCTTCTAAACTTTCATTAAACCCACCATTATTCTTAAAAACTACTACCGTTTCAGTTAAAACTCATTACCCCTTTCTTCGAGTCCCACTTACACTTTCCCATTCTGCATGCCGGGAATAATTCTGCACACACTGCATAATTGCATTTCGCGTTAAAGCTGGAAAATAAACGAGTGCGAAGTGAAAAAAGAAGGTAAACAGGGAAAGGCAGTTAAGAGAGTTTTTCACGTCCCTGGCACGATCCGTCTGATAGGAAAAGCATGGATGGGAAGGAAGTCTCTCTATCTCGACTTGGTCTCTCCTGATTCGGTTCTCCTTTCGTTGATCGTCCGTCTTGCTGTTAAGGGTGGGTGGTGGGGTGCCACGCGACCACTGATTATACCATTCATCGCATGGTATGCTTGAAAAGGGGGGTTGGAAGCGGACTCGTAAACGCCATAGCATCCCCCGTCCCGATTTTCCACCCCTCTTCGATGCCCACTTTGCTCCCAGTGCCTTACCGTCCTCTTCAATGCTCCCTCATCAATGAAACAATTCGGCTTCCCGACGGCCCGCCGCCGACGGATCCTTAATTTTCGGGTGCTACTTCCTTCTTTCCCTCTTTCGCGCCATTTCTTTCGCTTCTATCAATTATCACTGTTTGTACCAGGCCTCTACTTTCATTTACCACCGTTCCGGATAATGAGTTTCAGTAAACTGTTAATTATAGCTGATACTTTCTCTCGGCCTTCTAAAGTACGTGGTTGGTCCTTTAAGGATTCGCGAAAAAAATAGTATAGAATCGAATTTTTTATACAAACCTTCTAGCAATATGACACCCTTGCTGCACCAATGTTATTTATCTACAGTTACAACAAATTTAATACTACAGCAAGTGTTTAGATTATAACAATTTTTTTAATATTAAGGGTCACAATTTGGGGAAATTGTTTGCCAAGTGGTATCGAAGTTAAGAAAATTTGTTTATCACGAAGTGTTTTTGAAGATAGAAAAAGATTGTAAGACAAACCGGACGATACATTCCTGAATAAAGAGAAATGAAAAAATATACAAAACTGAATAAAAATCGTTTTCTGTTTGCGTGTTAAAAGTGCACGAAATAAATGCAACTATAAGATTAGCATACTGCATTGCAATTAAATCCTAGGTAAAAAGTGTTATACTCGAAGCTGAATGACATATCTGTTCAAATATCTTTCGCAACCAAACGATTTTTATTTGGAACAATAAAAATAATGACGAGTGACAAAGCAGGGAAGGCATCATCGTTGCGATTGCTGAACTGACAACAACGGTGTCCCGCGATGCCTGATGGTAAGAGTTGGGTCGGGAGTTACAAGGGGTGTTTAGGGGGCGGGTGCGGGTGGGAATGGATGCGCCGAAAAGCTCACTGATTACTCCATTGTCGAGCCGGTTGTTTCAGTTAATCGCGACGTCCCGTCGCGTTTTGTTGGCCTTTTATCGCGACGCTCTGCCATCCGGTTGTCGGCTCCATCCAGGACGATGCCAAACAGATGAATCCTCAAATTCAAGAAAATTTACCGGAAGATGGAAAATATTTCATGCTAACCATCACCGAGAGACTATTTTTATAATGAAAGAAATGAATGTTTTATTTATTGTAAAAATGCTTAAAATGATACGTTGATCTTCTGGTAGGAAACAATACTTGCGATAATGAAATATAATGTTGTATTGTTATGTACCATTTATATAAAGCGCTATGTGTAATTATTGATACCTGTGAATTTATACTTTAAACTCTAAATTAATTAGACTTTATTACGCCCCCCTAGAAAAAAATGTCAAAGTGACAATGGAGCTGTTATTTTCGAAAGTGGTATAAATCCTGTTTTTCTGAAAACAGAAGTCAATATAATTTTCCTCTACAGATTGATATCCTCTTTTTATTAATCATAATATTAAAGTCAAAAGAGAAGTTGGACTTACACCACTCGCAAAAATAACGGCTCAATTAAATCTGCAACAGATATTATTCAATGATATGAAATATAAGACGCTGCAATAAATAAATAATACACAAACAATATCCAGCATGAGAAGGACCCTGGAATCATATTAATTCCAAATCATCATTATCCCACCAATTTAATTAACTCCAGGTTGTGCAACCACAAGCGAATGCAAAACTTAACACGAAAGTAGACAGTAGAAAAATGTCGGAGGACCGGAAGTCAGTGTGACCCGGTGGCACATAGCGAAAGATAAAAGCGAGATCCGCGACAGGGCGTTCCTCGTAAACGAGACTCGATTGTCCGTATCGTCGGTACGAATGAACGTTCTTCGGGGTCCCCGTAAAATCGAATTCCACTTTGTTTGGACGAATATATACGCGGCATTCTGTATTCCGTGTGCGGCCGCTCGGCCTGGCGTCGCCGTATCAAAATAGAGCGTGGTACAATAAGTTATTCGGTCGAACAAAATCGGGTGGGAGAGTAGTATTTTATAGAGTCCCGTTCGAGTTACATACGATGAATACATCGACAGGGGGAGAAGGGTTCAACCCTGGGGGGTTGGGGTACTCCTGTGTGACTGGAATATATCATAAACGAACCCGGGGGTTGAACCACCCCCCCAAAAGAACACGCACGTATACCAATCTTGTCGGTTGAACGATCCAATTCTTAAGAGACTTCTTGGATACTTCGAGGACCGGAGATACTTTTTAATGTGTTGTAATAATGATGAGGAAATATATTCTGGTTTGTTGTCCGGAAGTAAAGTACTTATTGATTAGATCTAGTTCTTTCTATTAAATTGTTACGTTATCATTTTCCGAATTATAATTATTGTAACCCAATATTAATATACTACAAAGTATAGCATTGTATTGTAGATAATATAATAACAATTGAGTTACTTTAATTAAGATTGTGAGCCAGAAATAACAGAACATGATGAAAATAGAAAATTTATTAATCTTAATTACTTTAATTGGGATATTTATGTATAAGTTGATATCGTAATAATTGTTCGATTTAGTATGATCTTATTAAGCTTTACAAAAACTTGAATGTAACTTCATAAATTACTTGTTTTAAATATCAATTTTGTCACACCACTTATTATTATAAAACTTCACGTTTAAAATTGTCTACTACACGAAATTCGAGCTTAATTAAATGCACGCTTCACTTCCAATGGTACATCGCACCTTAATTAGTTATAAAACTCGTTAATAAGATATAAAGTATAGACTATATTACACGCAGAAAGTTAAAATATGAGTGAAAATCGAATCGACTGCTCACGCGTTCGAAGGTTGTCGATCGAATGCCACATTTCAGATAGTTCTGGTAGTTGGTCGCCTGAATAGGATTAACGCGGTGACTGATATTATTGGAGTACGTAACGTTCTTCGATCGTAATACAATAGTATTCTACACTTAAATTAACTATTGAATTTTAATTTGATACGCCTCTACATATTTCATTTAAAGCACAACATTTATTAATCTATAATAAGAATACTTATTTACTAATATAATATTATTATTCTTGTGCCGATCGATCTAAACTATTTAATTCTCCGAAATCTAAAGACTATTATCTTCAAGAACAATGCGATATTTTAATTTTCGAGTAATATAATTATGAAATAATTCATTTAGATCTGTCCTTATATCATTACTATTATGAAATCCGTTAATTATGAATTCGAAAACGAATTCTTTAATGAACTTAATATTATCAATTTGATAAATTATCGCCAAACGCATAATCTATTAAGTTAACATACATAATTGAATTTATTAATCCACATTGACACTGACACATTAACAATAAATAATAAGACATCCACACTAATCCTAAAATAATTCAAAAATCGCAGAAAAGCAAGTTAAAGCAGTGCCACGTCTCTTTGCAACAAGAAAGCACAATTGATCCCTCTAAAAGGATGCACCTTATATCCAAGTTACTTTACCTTTAACTAGCTCCGTTCATTACATTCCACGTCATGAAACGGCATTCACCGTTGGTGCCTCTCCAATTCAATGACTAACATTCTGCTGACAACGTTTACCATGATAGATAACTCGGCAACGTGTACGTTGCCGGTGGATTATTAATCATGATCGGAAAATAATTATCCAGAACCGCGCGGTGGCATGGTGAAGGAACGAATAGAAGGGCGGCATGTATGGACGGCAAAACGGCACCTGAATCGCCACTAATTGTGAGGAATGGTCCCGCGTGCCGATCCTTGATTCGACAGACGATGTAAATGTCCTCCGTGTACGATATTGGGCCTTACGCATCAAGGATGTATTCTTAGAACATTATCGAATCAGACAATCTGCAAGTGTCGACGTGTGCGAACGAATTTGTTATAATAATTTTAAGAATACTTGTATTGAATTGCGAATTTTATGTGTTGTTACAAATTCAATTGTAAAGCACAACATTGTTTAACGTTTAATAAGAATGAGTTATTATAATGTAATATTATTATTCCAGTATCCATTAATTGAAATTGCTTCATTCGCAAAAATCCAAAAATTGTAGTATAAATAATCAATAAAAACCTTCGAAAGAAAATCGTTGTTTCTTCATTTCCATATTATCTTATCACCTAGAATACTTCCCAGAAATATTCCTTTCTCGCATTTCACTCAAGAATTCCAAAAAGGTCTTCCGAAGATCTTATAACAAACATTTATCCACAAGTTCCAGTGGTTCAGGGTGTCGGAACAGTCTTCATGGTCCATTGTAATTGTGATGGTGCGGAAGAAGTAGGTATGAAGAGCAAGAGAGTGACGGGGAGAGAAAGAAAGGGAGTCAGGAACGATTAAATGTCTGTCAGGCTTCCATCAATATCGATGAAGTCGAAGACACGAGGTAGAAAAGTCAAGATTGCCGAGATTTCGAGGAGAATCGGTGAAAGATATCCACGGCAATAGCGGACAATGGTGGACTGTTGGCATTATGGGGGACATTGTAGGCGACTCGATATGAGTCCTGTTGCCTCGGGTATACAAGCTGCAATATCGGCCTCTTCCCCTACGTCTGTTCCCGACGACCTTTTTGTTGCCACGGACCATTCTACCGTTGGGTTCTCGAAAGATGGCACTCCTGACGGAGTTAGATTTTCGACCTTTCATTAGTCGTATATATTATACATGATAACCGTGTATTATATGAGGTTTGCACTCCGTGGACGCCCCAATTGCGACATTTATTCGCAACAATTCAATTTATTATAAGATTTATATTCTAAAATTCATTCGTCGATTGCCATGGAAAATGAACGTTTATAATTCGTTAATCGAAATAACAAAACGTTCTCGTTTTAGTCTTTCCGAACTTTAGTATTTTCCCCATTTCATACAGTCGTCTTGAAACTGTTGTTAATTAATAATAAATAGCATTTTAGAAAGTTCAATGTTAACCATACAAAAACAGAAGACGACGGGGAATTACAATGCTTGAAGTTAAAATCATTTTATTAAGTGACTGAGGAAAAGACGAAAAGTTTTGCATACACCTAGTATTAAATAACGCTTAACAAATGGTGGGAATTAATTGTGCGGATTCCATGGCGAGTATGATATATGAAGATACGTAGTTATTGTTCAGTGTAAACCTTTTGGCAGAGGTATGAATAAGCCCTTTATCGGCGTGACCCTGTAGCTATATAAGTGGGTGTCTGGGACTGGTTTGCTGTGACAACGGCCCTTTTTCCAATTATCGATTCGATCAGCCCTTTCCGTTTCGCCCGGTTCTCAAAAGTGATTCATAATCCTCCAACGTATTATGTATATAGTAATATTCGCATAAATGGTACACCTTTTTTTATCATCTGTTTAGGTGAATATATCACCGCTTTTGTTACTGATAAGGCTACATTGAATAAATGACCAACCAAAGTATATTCAAAAATACTCGAATGGGCTTTCCAATCGGTTAAGAAGAGTATCATTTATTGAAAGGCATGGTTAGTAATTTTTTATTTCTATGCTGCAGCGATTGATATTCGATTATGTAAGAACTATGAATCAGTATCTTCTTGTTTCGGAATTCAGTTTTTAACGTATTAATTCAAACCGATTTCTATTCAATTATATCATTCAATTATATCTCAATTCGTTTTGACTCATAACATTTTTCCATCTTGCAAACAGCTTTATAATCTCGCGTTCAAAATAATCCCTCGATTTCCCCACAAAAAAACTAATGCAAACCGTACGAACTTTTTGGTTAACTTAATATAATCGCATTGTAATATGCCACTGACAAATATACTATTTAATATAATATAAAAATAACGATGATACTCAACGAAATCTAGATTCAATGTTGAGTACCAAAGTACCTAAGATTCGCATTTAAGTGCCATCAAGGCGTTCTCCAGAAATCGGTTCAGTCGATGCGGGCATTAATGTACTCGCGACGAGATACTCACACGATCTTTTCTCACTGTCCATTTCTTTTTCTTGTAATCGGTTGCTGAGGCTCTCTTTCCTTCTACCTTCGTCTTGTGTAATCGATTTGCGGAAGTGCCGATAAGTAATGCGTTATCGGGAGTCCTGTGGGAAAGATAAACGTCTGAGCAGCTTGTCTTTCTTACAAGAGATCATGGAAATAGAAGAAACCTCGAAGCCGATAGATAATCTGCGCGAAGATGTTCTTATTATTTACTTATATCTTTAACCGTGGAATACGGGAGATATGGAGATAAAAAGAATATGGTTGAACTTGTATTCATATTTGATCTATGGAATATGAAATTCATTATTATTATTATAATATCAAGTTTTCTGTTATATATCTATATTGCAAAGTATACTAATTCTTATCAGTTTTTATAACGATGAGGTTCTTTGAGTATGTTGCATCTATTATATTCATAATTTCGTTATAATACCAATATCTAATAATATCGATTTATTGAAAATTTCCAAACTACAATTAGTAATAAAATCGATAGAACTGATATCAAATATAATAATAATGCTTCATCTTCTGTCATTTATAACAGAATTAAGTTGATTGCATAGTTCGGGTATTTTCTTTTAATTAAAAACGCGAAGGTTTCAAAATTGGTGATTAATATTCTGCTCACTTTAATGTTGTACTATATTGCACTATTCAATATTGCATTAATTATTGAAATTCAATTTCATGTTACATGTTACCGCGCCGCAGAAAGCCTGAATTAATTAAGAAGTATTACAATCAAGTGACTATAAAATTCTATTCAAGTTTTCGTTTAAGGGACCATTGATTAGCGCTAATAGTCTCAAGTGAGTCTCATAAAGCGTCGTTTTCGACTCGTCAGCCGAAAGTATTGTTAAAAGCTCAACAACTTCTAAGAGATCCTGAATCAGCCGCAAACGAGAAGGATCTTCAATATTAGTCCAAGTCGAAGGTAAACAATCAATCTAACAACTTAGTTCGGCCGACGATCGAGCTCCTTCGAAGGATTGAAAGGATAAAAAAGAACGGCAGCCTCACACGTCGTAAACCCACCTTTTTCTATCCACCATTTGATTCATTATCCTTTATCGAACCGGCTACGGAAAATGGCGATCTTCGGTGTTAACATAGATTAATGGTCGCTAAAGTTATTGTAAAATGCAATTCACGCTTGCGGGAATCATTATTGTGTTTCGGTTTAAAGCTGAAATCTCAAATTAGTTCTGTTGAAGAAATTCAGTGCGACGGATGAACAAAAATGTTTCTGATAAACTACTTGTTGCTATACTTAAACGTTACTTAAACAGTTACTGGAACTTTTATTTGTATATTATTGAATTTTAATTTGTATAATATATTTGTGTATCATTGAAGAAAAATATTTATGTTTGTATATTATCGAATTGAAATTAGTATATTTACTGAATTAAAATTTGTACATTATTGAGTGAACATTTTTATATTTTATATTATGGAATTAAAATGTATGTATTTGTATGTTATTCGATTAAAATGTGTATAATTATACATTATTAGATTAAATTCCGTATATTTTTATATTATTGTATTAAAGTAGACACATTTGTGTATCATCGAATTAAAGTCCGTATACACTGAGTGTAAAAAGTATTCCTACAGCAGCGAATTTTAATAAAAATGAAACAAATTGTGAATATTTTCGTACAAAATATGAGTAAATCATATTTTTTTGTATGAAATTCATTGCAACGATCTTTAAGAATATATATATACATACCACTTGTTTGTTAAAATGTTTCAAATAAACAAAGTGCTACGAGGTTTTTGTTAACATTCGCTGCTGTACGAATACTTTTTACAATCACTGTATTTACACGTTCTTCGTTACTAAATCCTGTTTCTCCAATAATTTCGTGTCTTCCGACTGCACGAGTTCCGGTATCGGAGTTCCATCCGGCAAAGCTTCTTACTCGATTCTCATTGGAATCCATACACCGTTATTCTTCGGGGAGAAGAATACATTTCTTAGGTCCACGGTAAGCTGGCGACGTTATCCTGAGGCAGTTCCTTTTTCCAGGATACGAAGAGACAATTTTCTATTATTGCATTATACTCCGCGAAGGACGGAGTCCTTGGAAATTGGCTATTCTAAGGATTATTGTATTAACCGGCATACAAGTGGCTAGAAACCGGAAATGCTATTACGAAATCTCAGTTCGAAATTCATTTACTGATATTCGACTTCCCGCCACGCAGGAAGATGCATTATAAATTTGCGATATAATTCATGTCTGCGATATTAATTTGAATAACTTTAATAAAACTATGCTTCGAACGGAAGCAGAAATGTAAACTAATTTATTGAAATCGTTAAACATTAACCTATTATATTAAACATTGAAACTGTATATCAATTATTCCATATTTTAAGTATATATATTTGTATATTAATATTCAATATATGTACCATAACATTTCATCACAACATTTAATTACAAAATATTAAGAACGTTCTTACCAGCAGCTTTCTAATAATTTTATATTATTATAGTATATTTTGAATTTCTTTACTGTTCTTAGAACATTTGAGAATATATAAATAATATTGTTAACAAATAAATGCATTAACATCGTAAATAAAGTTACGTTGGTAAGTCTCTAATAATTAATCTAAATTAATTAGATTAGTAAACGAGTTTAGATTATTCGATTGATAAGGGCCCCGATAAATTCGCAGATAAAGGAAATCGCGGGAATCGCTTAACAATTCACGATATAAGGTAGCTCGCAATTAAATTCGAAGAACGGCGGATACGCGAGAAAGCAAACCACCACGACAGCTCCATTTCCGTTATCCCCCGGAAACCCTAAGTTACGATAATATCGTACGTGCTTAAATATAAGAATCAGTCGCCTTATTACAATCTACGATTCGAATAATTATATCTGAAAGCACGTTAAAGTTACGTTAAAAGAAACTTTATCAAATTATTGCGTCAGTTGCCGTATCACGAATACCGTAGTATCGCATCTAATTAACCCTTTGCATTCGAAAGGCGACTCTCAGTCCCCACTCAGTATCTACTGGTAATTCGAGTGGCGACTGAGGGGCGGCATTAAGATTATTCATAATTCTGTCGGTTTTGAATAAAAAAAGCTCCTGGACGAACGGAACTTATTTATGACTGAATCAATTAATAATCAATCAATTAAAAGAATGTAACTCCTGAACCATAAATAATAATGATAATGATAATATTAATAGCTTCTTTAATAATATTAATGTTGCTCCATAAAACTAGGTTTAATTTCTGAGACACAGAATAATTAAGATCAAATTATTCTCATATCTGACGAACCTTTTATTCTTTCACTTACACGGCAGAATAATAATTGCTCGAGACCAACGGGTACCAAAATGGCGGCTCGCAAGCTGGAGATACGATCCTCGTAGGAAATCGGCAACCGAGAAAATGTTGAATACTTCATAACTCTTTCTACATCCCTTTCCATTGAATTGCCAAGGACAATCGAAGTGAAGTGTTGAAAATGTCAGACAAAAAGGGGAAGGAAGACATACCACGATGAGAAGAAAATGGTGGTGGAAGTCAGATAAAGTCGGAGTATATCGTGGTGGAGGAACTGGTTGCACATAAATGGCGGGCGAAACGCGCGGCAGACACTTCTCGATGCGGAAATGAAGCAAATCGGCAGATATGGCGTGGGAACATTAGCGGCACTATCTAATACCGAGACGCTTAGAAATTACAAGATAGTCATGTACATCTACCATGAATTTTCCTTCTACGTTTCGTGTCCTCCCTTTTCGTTTCCGTGACCTTGAAAATATATTAGGGGTACCGGAAGTTAATCAATTCGACAATGAATCAATTTTTTGCATCGAAATTTGAGAATTGGATTTTTTAAAAGGGGATTATGACATTAGAAGATGTCGGTCAAGGATTACAGATAACGATGTGGATTATTTGATAGAATAATGTTTAATATAAAAAATAATTGGAGTTTCATAAAGTGTGTGAAAAATAATTGATTACTTTCCGGTACCCCTAATACTATTATATTATTGGCTTAATCTTCTACAGCTCGTTTATTGCTCGTTTATTATATATAAATAACTAAGAAATAGCTTCGTAATTATATGAAATGTTAAATGTTAACTGTTAATGTATTCATATATCTCCTTAAAATATTAAAAAAGATTTTGTGTTCCGTGTGTGGATTATTTCAGCGAAGTGTCTATAATAAAAATAGACAGTGAAAAAGATTGATGGAACGTGATGGAAATAAAAAAGAAATCGGTGATTGAATATTTTCGTTCTTTGTAAATTTGGAGCTTTATGTAGCTTAAATGGAAACTTAAAAGAACCCGGGTCGCAGGTTTCGGTTCACTGTGAATTTTTATCTCCGCGCCATTCAGTGCACTGTCATCCTTTGTGCCCGATTGTTTCCATTTCCAAAAAATCCTGGACAAAGGAGGCAAAAAAGAGTTCTTGTTTAGTTCGTGAAAAATGGTATTTCTGTACGCCCCATTTAGCCGTAGTTTAATCGAAATGCCACGCTTTTTTTAAACTTTCAGACTAGCATTCCTACTGAAAATCGATTATTTGTTGTATTTGTTTATTGAACTAATAAATTCCACGTATTTTATAGCTGCCAGTAAAGCATTTATCGTCGATTGAAACCCATTACGAGGAGACATATGTATATTGCGAAAAAGTGATGTCGAATTTTAATAATATTTTGATAATATTTAATAAATAATCGAACGTATAATAATTAATTTAGAAATATATGTATGTATTTATTGGGTCTTATAGTTTGATGGTCTTATTATGTTAAATTAATAATATCTGTATATTTAATAATATTGCTCTCCAAAGACAAATATCCTTAGATGTTTATCTTATAACCTTCATTCTATAATAAAAATATAACGATAATTTTAATTCAAAGCATAGAAAATATAATATTATTAATAATATTCTTAATTCAGAGCATGAAAATTAAAATAATATTCTTTATTCGAGTCCCGAGGTGTATATAATAAATTTTTCTAATTCAAAACATGCAGAATATAATTGTATTCTTAAACAAACTATAATGCAAAATATAATAATAGTCTTGATTCAAAGTTTGCCGAATATAATAATATTCTTAATTCAAAGCAAGCAGTAATATTCGTAATTCATTCAGAATATTCAACAAGAAGAATTCGATAATTGAAAAGCACCGCAAGTTGCAACTTTTTATTCAGAGTTTTATGGCAACTTCGATGCACTGGGGACATGTTACCAGAAAGAAGGAAGAACGATGAAGTAAAAGGAGGGTCGACAATCTTAATTCCACATGAATCAAGCGGCGGATCAACGAGTATATAAAAGCAATGCGATTAATATAGATAATCCAATGGAACAAGAAAGAGATTCGTAAAATCGAATCCAGAAGGGACACTCGAGGATCAAGAACATGATGCACAAAGAGGGTGAAGCTGTTCCCCTTTGTGCTTTTGTGGCTACTGCGATCCAATTCCGATCCATTCAACACGGATCTACGCAATCCAGATCCTTAAATCCTATTTGCATGCTTCGTCCGATCACTGACCAGTATCTCGTCCTTTCAAAACACTTCCTTGTACCCTAATAGTCCTTACATTCCCTGGTGTCCCCAATGTCCTTGAGCCGTCCTTCTCGTGTCAATAAAACAGAATCCTACATCGACCACGTAATTTTACCGATGGCGAAAGAAGCAGAATATCGATGCACGTAAACTTGTCGACGTTTCTCGACAAAAGTCAACGAATCCTACACTTTTTACCTCGTCTTTCCTGTAGAAATCTACTTTGTTCTTCGCGAATAAATAACAGGCTATGTAAATATTATTCACCGGTGATAAACAAGGTAAACGTTGGTTCTTGGATTCACTGAAATGTTCACTTTTCTGACCCCCAGAGGTTGCGACGTGTGCGATGAAAAAAATGCATACTAATTTAAATTGCAACAAGTGCATGAATGATGAAGTGGACTTTGATGATGGAACTTATCTTTTTCATTATAAAATCAATTGTTGCGCAGAAATTTGTTATGTGACATGATATGTAGATTGTATAACACTGTAGTATATAGTGTGGAATGTGTTATTATTATATGTATTAATAAGTTGAAGGTAATATGATAATTAAAACTAAGGGTAACTTAATGTTTATTGATTCCGGGAGAATAGCACTGATTGGTATTGTTATAATGAGCTTCCGGTATGTCGAAATAACTCGAATTAAAGGACACACAGGATAACCATCGGTGAACCGAAAGTCAAATGCCGTGCTTTTTTTTTTAAAATCCCAGACCACCGTGTCAGTGTGCCGACGCGCTTAATTGGCTCGTTATATTAATTGAATTTCATTATATACCGGGGAGACAATAAACCCATCGTTCAGCGCGCTCGCGCGATATTAAACGAACGCTCGAAAGCGCATTTTCCGCGCTTGATTACCAAAAAATGTAGCCGGACCCGCGGAATCAAAAAAGCCAGATTATTCAAGCGGCAGAAATCCCTAGATATTACTCGAGAAATATTTTGTCGTCTACGCGATTCAAGTATTTTGACTTCCGTTGAATTTCGATACCTAATTGCACCGCTAATTAAAAGTAATTTGAGTTATACAATTTATGGTAATCTTGAAATGTTTTCCATTCATTTCGACTGTTTTTCCATGTGTTTCTTTACATACTTACTTTATACTTATACTTTATTTACGAACGTCAGCCCTTTGGTGTACGTAAGAAATATAATAAATGAACGGATTGGTTATTTTACATTTATAAATGAAATATTGATTTCACTTATGAATGTAAAATAACCTGCAGCCGATTAGCTCGAAATTGTTTATGGTGTAATAATGCAACTAAATTATAATGCTGATACTTGTTCCGTAAAAGAATACGAGCTTTTTTGTATTAGAATTTTCCATAAATTTGATACTCTAAAACAATGACTTAAAATCATTTTCTTGTCATTATTACACGATGAATAATTCCGATTGCCCAGGTCTCACCACGTGGAGGTTGCTGCTTGGAGACCCTACTTTAACACTAAAACTACCAAAGAATTCACTTAATTCCGTTATATATATATAATAAAAGTATATAAAGTCTCAAAAAATGCGCCATGGTGTATTCGAATATTTTCCCTAAAAATGGCAGACAAGTCATTTTAACCCCCATGGTAGTTCTAATGTTAAAAAAAGTAAATTTTAAGAATGGAGAAATAAAAATTTTGTAAAGAAGTCAGGTAATTAATTGTTCCAGAAAAAAACGGTATTAGTTCGAAGTTATGATAAATGAAGTATTCCAGAGAGAAGTGTAATATTTCAAAATGCAAAGTCACACGTGGAAATGGAAAGCTGCAACGCGATGTAATTTCATGGACGCAACTGCGAGCCACCTTCGGTCGTTTTCTCGAAATTGATTTATGCTTCTGACAGCTAACGTGGCCATTGTGTCCCCGGGGACCGTCATTGTCCATTCAAGCAAATTGACCACCGGCGGACCAGCCGCGCGTATTGTCGGTCCATTGAACAATCTACCGAAAGAAAAGAGAGAAAAATGCCGAGGCGCGTAGACTTCTGACCAGATGGAGGGAAAAACTCACCACCAGAAATTCCCTCACTGCTTGATGCTACGAACTGACTTTCTGTCTTATGTTATAGCAACCGAACCATTCCTGGAGAAGCCATAAATCTCGAATGGCAAACACCTTTTGCCACCAAACATTCTAGGACATATGGATCGATTTGTACCGATCGACAGAGTGCGGAACACGTAAACGTTTACAAAACACTTTTGTTTGGATTACAATGCCGGCTTTCTTCTCTGACTGAATATATGTTGCATGTTACATCGAACTGACAACTATATATTGTGCAACGAAGAGGAGAATAATTAAGAGATATTTACGGTATATGAACTATTAGTAATTTTTAGATTTTCATTTACGATTTATGTCAATTGGGAACAGATATATTCTTCCAAAGTCTTTAGTTCCTCTTGAATTATTTTCATAGTGGAATTTTAGCTTTACTTGACACTCCATTGTTTCGAATATATACATAGTTTGGAATATTATGAAATATGTAATAATCGAAAAGCACATGTCATTAAGTTCATTCATAATACGTGACATAATACATTGCAGTAGCTGTCTCCAGAATGTACGATTAATTGAAGTGAGTAAGAAAGTTACGATTTTGAGGCGTAACTCAATTAAGAATTCTTCATTTCTAAGTATTTATGATATTGAATTATACGACTTTCGAAATGCATTTGAATTAAAATAAAGTCACGATGAAAGTCAGTATTAACAGCAATTAAAAAGGAACCTAATATAAGACTGTAATGCGTGGAACAGAATTAAAACTGACCGCTAATAAACGTTCTCTTGATATCGGCATCAGATCAGAAGTACCATCCACCATTCTGTTCCAAACGAGCGCTTCGGGAAGGGCAGTTTTTGTCTGCCGTTCGAGTGGAACTCGATTCAGGGGCCAGTTTCAAGCTGGCTTCCGATTGGACGGTTAACCGGGTCGAAACAAAAAGAAAAGTGACCAGTACCGACCGCCCAGCGTGGCCAAAGGACGCCGGTCAAGTGATTCTTCTTGCACGTGGCTGTTGTACGCCATATTGGTCCCCATTCAGGCTACCAAAAGAAAGGATTGTCTACCGTACCGACCACGTAACCATGACGACACGTCTTATTTCTATTACTGATTTAATCATCTTATAGACTTGTTGCGCACGAAATTAATTGCCTTTCTTATGAACATAATAATTAAACTTCTTATTCGTATTGAGTAATAATAAGAAATAGTTCGAAGTGTACTCCTCGGGTTAATAAATCAAAGCAATATTTCAATAAGCCGAAAAAATCTATGTCATTTCTATTCCCAGTGTGTTATTTCTACGATTCGGTTCGATAGACGTTAACGGAATAAGTTGATCAATAGACATTATTCGGAGCCTTTTTATGGTTCTATCCTTTCGGTTCTCCATTATGGAGCGCGGTTAGTTGATCATAGAAGTTAGATTGAAGAAATACTTCGATATCCCCTCTTCCTGACTACCCCCACCCGTCACACTTTCCTTCTCCTTCTTCGTTGCAATCTTCAAAAGAGATGAAATAAAAATGTCTATGGTGCTGTCTCTGTCGTCATCAAAGACTACGTCGTTTGGAATTTTATCTGTGTTTCATCGCGGTGGTCCTGCTTCCGTTTCCCATTTTAATTTTCTCTCATCTCGACTCAATATTCGTTCTAATTCCATTGACACACTTCCACTACATCTTCCATTTCTTTTTATCGTTCGCGTAACAAATGTTTTCCCAGGTAATGCTTTCTTGAGTTGCAATCACATATACTTCAAAACATCAGAGTCTAGTCTTCGTCTTCACGTTCTTTTCATTTGCGTTCCATTTTTGGATCGTTTTCATCTTCTTCTTATTATATGTGTTCCATTTTTGGAGTTTGTTTGTTGCGCTTATTATATGTAATAAATTTTTCGATCTTGTTTCTTGCTGCTTGTTTTTAAATTCGATGTTGATTTATGTCGAAATGATGACATCCAAGGTTTCATTAAATGTGCTTCTTAAATGTATAAAATGTTTAAGTTGCATTGTATTTGAAATGTCGAAGATTAAGTCTCCTCTTCTAAGTCTATTCTTCTGATTCTAATTGCTGCTTCTTTGGAGCTCGTTGATTCGTGCACACTTTCTAGCAATGTAAGAAATCGAGTGTCGAAGATTGATCAACGTGAGAATACCAAAGTGGAAAGGTATTCTGGATAATATTTCTCGAAGTCACAGATGCACGTATACTCGAAGACACCGAAGTCTATTCTTCGTCTTCCCGCAGTTCCTCTTCCTCTGTTCACTGCACCCTGGATTTCCTTTTCTTTCTATCTGTTTCGTAGTCACCTCCACCTCCGTATCTGTCCTCGAGCTCCTTCACTACCTTCGCGACTTCCTCCCCTTTTCCCAGTCACGAAAGCCGCCCGTCTTTTTCTTTCCCGGGGTTGCTTTATAAGGCGACAAAAGAACATCGCGGCAGAGTCAAGATGGCGTAGGGATCCGGAGGTAGAAGCAGAAGGAGAAGCAGAAGCAAACTACTCTCTTCCTCTTCCATGGTCTCTTTCCCAGTAACCTCCACCTCTTCCACCCACACCATTGTTGCCACGAGCAGGAGAGACAAAATGAACCCGATTGTTAGTCCGGGAGGCATCATAATGAACGCCCATTCACCGAGAGACACCAAATGAGCTCCCGCGTCTTGTCCCGCGGCTTTGTCCACGATACTTTTAATTCTCTGCTCTCCTCCCCCTCTCCCCTTTGTCTTCTTCCCGAAGGCTCCTGGGCTCGACCTGCTATTCTCCTTCCTCTTTCTCTCTCCCTACTTCCCTGTTAATATATCCCTCTGTGTCTCACCGAGCCCGTCAACCCATCAGCTTCCACCAACCCCATCCCCATCCTTTCTTTATTACGGATTGAGTTTCGTTGCTACCGATATGTGCCGTTCCCGGTTCCAACCTTCAATGGAACTCGGCACAACGTGGCTGCTTCTTATGTATTCCTTACTTCTTACTGTTTCTACGTTTTCATTCCTATTCAGATCAGATGTATTACTTTCTTATCTCTGCTGTTTGAATGTTCACTCGTTAAAACACGCCTTTCTCTCCACGCCTGGTGTCGTTCATTTCGGAAAAGACATGTGGCAGGAATCCCTTGATCCCTTAACATTACGACTTCCTAAGATTACTTGCAAGTAGTCTTACTAGACAATCATATCTGACAGATATTAACCACATAATTATCATCCAGCATCCCAAGCAACAAACAACGCATCTTTCACAATGCAACATTACGTTGATTCTACAGCATTCACAATCGATCAACTTGCACATCGAGCAGATTAATATGTCGTCTACGGGTACAGCTCGTATTTCTACATATTTATCGAGCAAGACGTACACACACATACTTCTGTACTTCACGATTTTACGGTGGCTTCGATGCTACATTGCCGGGTTACTCCTTGGTAGCGATAACACAAGTGTGCTTCTCTCGGCATGGAAGGTGAAAGGAGAATGAAAATATTATTGCTCGATCCGCCGGGCGTCATGCATAAATGCATCGATCGCGGAGGTTTCCTACTCTTGGCTCACTTGTCACATCTCTCGCGGCAGCCACTACCCGGCTGTACAAACAACGATATCCATAATATTAAAGTCACAAGCAACGGCTTATTAACCGCGCCTCCCCCTCCTCCCAGCCGCTCACCTTGTCTCACATACGCGCCTTCCTATTTCGCTTTGTTTCCACTACGTTTCCGCTGATTTGCGAACTCGCATTGCTTCTTGGATACTTGGACATGCTCTTGTTTTGGGGTTGGATTGTGTTCAAAGAAATATGGAATTTTGCAGTGTGTGTTTGTTTGTGAGTGCTCTTTGTCATTGTACGTGAATTGTATATTATTTGTGAGTTAATTAAAATTTGAATTAAATTTATTTGGAAAGAACTTTAAGTGAATTGAAATTAAAGTTGAATTAATTTTAAATGAATTGTAAGTTGATGAAAAATCAAATAGAATTCATTGTAAGTGAATAGTAGATTGATTGAAATTAAAATTAAATTAATTGTAAGTGAACTGTATATTGATAAGAATTAGAATTAAGTTAAGTGTAAGTGAACTGTAAGTTAAATCAAATTAAAGTGGAATTGAGGATCACAAGTTATTGTTAGTTACAGTATTAATTAATTACTAAGTACCATATTAGCTTTTAATTAATATTCTTGTTACCATCTCTAACGTAAGACATTTCACAATATTCCTTTTAAAATTACCATCTTCAAAACATCTCTCCCTCTTTTAATAAAGCAACCGATCATTTCGCCACCATAGTTCATACTCAGTCAAACCTCCTCTCTTTCAAAGCGGACATAAAAAAAACGTCATGAATCCAAAAGTTTTGACGATTCGACTGGTGAAAGGGATCTACCCTCGACCTCCATTTTCAAGGATAGTGCGTGCACCATGGCTAATCGCGTAAAATCGAATCGAAGGTGATCGATACCGTGCCGATCAGAAATGATCCTGAATTAGCTACTCTCCCTCGAGGCTCTCGTTTCCTTCTGATCCTTGATGGAGGGTGAGACGTAGCACAGAGAAGAGGCGTCGAGGGAAGCACCGAGACCTCAACAAATTGACATTGTTCCCACAATAGCTAATAAATTGTTTTTCCTAGTGTTACCCTTACACCTTCGAATAAAAGGTATTCTGATCCGTTCATGGCTCATCGCTCTCCCTTTCATGTTTCCGAGTGAAAAAAAAACAACTTACGGTTTATTGTTGGGATTCTTTTAACGTATTTTCGTCATCGTGTTTCATCACGCTGCGTGCTATGAACACGCTTTTGAACACGGAAAGTTTCAATGGTTTATATTATATTGTATGGAAGCTGGAATTATTATATTGGTATTAATAATGGATATAGTTTTGACAATGTTTTGATCCACCTAGTTACGAAATTCCGGAATTAATTGATATTCATTTTAATTCTTCATTAATCTTGGATCTCATATAAATATTAATATTTCTCATGTATTAATAAGAAAACTTTCATTCGAAACAATGAAACTCTACCTGAGAATAACACTACTTTAAACCAAGCTAATAAATTGCCACTCAAAATAATAAACAAACAACACGAAATTCAAGCGAAACTCATTAAATTTGTGGAACTTTGTCAACTTGGCATTCCAATACTCATAAAGCCAATAATGATACAAATTTTTAAAAAATAAATTATAATAATCCAGCAAATGATACATCATATTAGACGATCTTCTCGGAATTCAATCTCGGAAACCGTGAATAAAAATGCTATTCCAGATCCTTCCGACACTGTCAACACCATGGATCCAGGAATCACGATGACGAAAGCAATGAAGAAGAAGAATAAGAAGAATAAGTAAGTAATGGTCCACCATGAAACTGTATAGTCACGTTGTTATATTGGCTAGTAGCTTCTCGTGAGATTACTGGAGTTCGATCCTCGAGTTGGCTTCTATGGGGTGATTAATTCTATTTACCTGTAGCCGGTGCACCGGTGGATACACTCCTGGTATAATTTATCAGTTTGTCGGGATTCATTGTCGCCTGTACGGCTGGTTGCTAATAGTTGCCCATTCAGGAATCAAGAGAACCCATCTATTCTTATTACGACCATCGTTGTCCAAAACCTCCAAGATACCGTTCTCTTCGATGATTCTTTCTTGAACTGCAATGTCCATCTTCTTTCGATCACTCAAATATTATGTTATTTTGTTAGAAGTAGTTTGTGAAGTGAGATATGTAGATCAAGACGATGCCAATTAGAATAATAGAAATGATGTTAGAAGTAGATCGTCGGATTAGCAAGTTTTATTGAAATGATAACTTGATGTTTTATTGGAACTTATTAGAATTGCAATGATGGATGTGAAGAGTCTTGGTTCAATTATTATATTTAATATGGTTGGATTCAAATGGTGCGAAGAATTATTAAATTATTATTGCTATGACAGAGGAATAATTACCAACGAATCGGAGAAACGTGTATTTAATTACAGATGGCATTAATTATTTAATTTCACCTATTCGTTTTATTGAAAATATAACTTAACGTTTTACTGAGATTGATTGAAATTAGGATAACAGAAATGAGGACTCTTGGTTCAATCATTTAAACTACAGTTTCATTAAAATTATGGTATATAGTTCAATGCAAATTATTCAATGCTTGAATTCAAATAGTTCTAAGAATTATTAGATTATCATTGTTATGACAGAGGAATAATTTCAAAAAAAAATCCTCCAAAAAATCGCTGTGTCTAATTCCAGATGGTTTTCATACTTCCATGGTTACTATTGATACCGGAAGCAGGAAGTATAAGGAAATAACAGTAGGAGGGTCGAGTCGATCGGTATCTTCGATTGTTGGGTATAAAGAGAAGACTATAATCGATTAGGATGCGCGGGTATGACCATGGGAAGATTTAGTGGCTGAAACAGATGGGGAGTTTCGGACGATGTCACCCCTTGTCTCCGGTAGTCATTAGCCCTTGGCATTGTTAATACCTGGGTACACGCGCGAGGGTCGATGACTGCCAATACAAATCGACACTCACGCTCGATCGATTCCTCGCTCGATTTTAAGGGATGCTTATTTTAGTCCTCCAATACGCGTCTGGCTCACAGGCTTCGGAGTATATAATCCCAAGGAACATCTCCTATTATCCTCTCGCAGGCTCGATTTAACCTTTTACGTAAGTTCTCATTATGATTAATTATCGGTTGAAAGGCTTACCTGGTAACGATTTATTTTTGCTCCGATGAAATTAGTATAGTTTCAAGAGTAATGAATCCATTGACAATGAAGAGATTTCGTTAACAAGGTTTATAATTGTGGTATCTATAACGTTAGGATTAACGTAGATTTAATTGGTACTCATTGGTTTATATTATCTGAATGAGGTGCAATTAATTGAAAGATGATTTTAAAAACTTCAACTATTCCTTTGTGGAACATGAAGTAATTCATATTCTGATAAGAAATTCTTGATGTTTTGTAAAGCACATCTTAATTCATAGAAATTATATATTAATATATGTTATATTATTTATCTACGTATTATATCCAACTATAAATACAAATATCGTACTAAAACAGGAATGAATATTCAAACAATCTCACAAGTGACCACTATTTTATAAGGCAGAAAATAATCAATATTATATAATAATAAGTAGGAAATATTTCCAGTACCCAGATACCCATCAGGAGTTATATCCGTCCCAATTAACTTTTTATTTTTTCAATGATTAAAAACCTAGATACAAATGGCGCATTGCATGTCACATATTTTCCATAAAACATCAGCAAAGCATCCATGGCTGGAACAAAGAAAGGGCGCATAAATACCTTGTACTCAGTGGTATCCGGGTTCCTTCAAGTGTAATCCCGCTACTTTGCGATTATTATTCGCAGTCTCGTCTCGCGCACACAGAACCCGGCAGCGCCTATTCAATTCTGCGACAAAAAACAGTGCGGATCATGTTCCCGAGTACCGCCATGTCCCCCGCGATTTCTTCCAGTTTTCTGGCGAGTACCACGGTAAGAATCCCCGAGGTCGGACGACATCGAATCGCGAACCAAAAACCGTGTGTCGCTCAGATAATCACACGGCATCTGAAATAATCCCCGATGAGTTAGCGGGGAGTTCCGGTTTGAGGGAAAACAAGGCAAACGCGTAAACAATACTGGGGTTGGAAAATGGCAAGTAGCAGGCAAAATGAACCACGGCGAGAACGACTTTTATTCAGAGACTTGGTGCATTATGTTGACAGGAATTATGTGTTTTTTTCAACAATAACAGTTTTTATATTATATTCTAGGCGGTGGTTGTTTTGGTGTATTATAATCCGATGCGTGGAAGTGTGTGTTGATATTTATTTGAGAGACTGTGTTTCGTATATTACTGTGTTTATATTGTATTATATAATAATTAGATATACATTGATTGGTTTAATAGTTATCGTGTATTAATATGATATGAAAAAAGTTGATAAGATGCGACTCGTTTCGGCATCTTCCGAAATGGAATAAAAAGAAATAAATAATATCGTAATAAAATAATATATTTTGAATGAAATTAATGGTCGGAATGGCAGAAGAGTAAAAATATTATTAATACGAGGACAATATTTTATAATAATGTTACGTCGTTTAATTTTAAATTATATTATGCAGTGTACATTATGTATCACAGAAACAGCTATTTATATTATTCATATTTATTACAATAAAAATTGTATAAAATTCCAGCAATATTATAATAAACGATATTTCTTTATCTCTGCAGAATTGCATAATCCTTGGAACGTATTACTTATCGCACTTGCTAAATTATTTTTTATATTTAATTTAACAACCCTTACAATTCCTTTATCACAATCCTCTTCGAAATCGCTTCTCCACGAAGAGCACAGATTCCAAAGACCCGAACGAAAATCACGAATGCTCGAAAGGAATACCGATTTTTCGAATTCTTTTCTCACGGATTTCTGATTGGAGGCAACGAAGCGTATCGCACGACACAGAAATATGATTCAAGATGCGCGTCGTTCGGTCGAATAAAATCGAGCTCGTAGAGCGTAGGATGATCTTGCAGAACGATCGCAAAGAAGATGAAGAAGAGATGATGACGAGAAGGAAAACGAATCGGTCGCTTAATGAAGAATTCGACGGATTCCTGGCGGTGGAGGTGCCGATCAAAGAATCAGTGAAATGATCTTTTTCTTAATCGAGTTAATCATTAGGATCACTGGTATCAAGTAAAAGAAACATTCTTTCTAATATCGAGATGAATAATATCATTCAATTTACTGCAGTTAATCAGTAAATAATAATAGACTTTAAGAATAAATAGCAGTAGAACTGCGAAAGAAATCATAATTATTTGCCTGCCATATTTAGTTAAATTATGCGAATATACTACGGTAAATAAATAACTAAAAATCCATGTATATATATTTACGATAGTCACAAGCTAAACACCGATCAAAAATCCAAAGAAACAAAATTGAAAATGGGAAATACTTCAGCGACTGCACCCGGAAAATCGTAACCTCGACTTCGCCACAATCAATCAGTTTTCATATTGTAATAAAATTCGCATACTCAACATATATGGGGCGGCGTAGAATTCCCATTGTCCATGAAAAATTATCGAAACACGAACCGCAAGCAATTCTTTTCCAGCGGCAACGTAGCGGATATAAAATCGCTATATCCACGTACTTATAATGGAACCATCTTCTACCCCAACCCTCTTCCAGCATACGTTCTTCTTCGTCCCCTTCCCTGGTTTCTTTCTTCCACTGTTCTTTCTTTCCTCTCTTATTCTCGAGGTATTCTCAATCTCCCTCTGTCTTTTCGCTTTTCTCTCCTTCCACCGAGAGAGTAATTTATCACCGCTCATAACAAGGAGCCGTAAGTTTGTACATATTTCAGTCCCGCATCCACCCACCTTCTCGATGTCGTTACAACCCTCTCTTCGTCTCTCTCCATCCTCCACGATATCATCGTACTCCGTCTCTCTCGTGCACCGAAACCGCATACCTGATTCGTTGTATCCATGAGTTGGTTGAAGAGGGAGGCATGGTAAGAAGTAAGGGGTAGTGGAAAATCTGGGACGCAGGGTAAGGGATGCAGGAACAGGGGGGTGGAGAAGTAGACGTTATTATTTATACGAGGCATTATATATCAGCCGGAGTCGCTTGGAATATTGTTCAAGACGTCCCGCGCATACATTACGAGCGGGAAGGGTGAAAGGAGCCCTTCCCCGCCCTTTTATTACCGCTACCACTTATTTGTTAACATAATATACACATTACGGGGCGGTGGCTTCGCGGCAGCACGCGTCGCTTGGATTTCTCTCTCTCTCTCTCTCTCTCTCTCTCTCTCTCTCTCTCTCTCTCTTTCTTTCCCTTTCTCTTACTCTCCGCTCTGCTTTGCGGCCCGGATGAAGAGCAAGAGGGTGGCTTTTAGACACGGTGGACGAGCTTTCGCGAATTCGAACTACCCCCGCGTGTCGTGTCGACCTCCTTCGGGGTTGCGAGTCACGTTGAACAACTACTCCGAAGACACCTGGGGGAGGACCGCGGTTTATGATATGTTTTATTCATTGTTTCAAGAGTTACATAAAACGATTACTACGTATGTATTAACTGGAATGTTATTCTAAACAAAAATTGATAAGAACAATTTAACACAGAGAAATATAATGGAGAATTAACATCACGATTTTCGAACAAACCTATCATATTCCTAAGACTTTACCCTCCAATATTTCTTGAATTAAAATCAAAACTATATAATCACCTACATAATATATCCATATTCATTAATACTCTCCGAAATGAACCAGTCAATCAGCCGCCCAATTAATCGACGAAAACTAATTTTCACATTTCTTTCTTATAAAATAAAATGAACAATAATCTCAAACACAATTCATAACTACATTAATTCCTCTCTAGCCAATTTCAAAATATATTTCCATCCAGCTAAAATATGGAGTATCTCCTGAACGAAATGAAGTCCGTTGTACAAATAAAATCATTAACTTTCCAGTAAACGGTCTTTGCTCAATTTTCCCTGCTACACGTCGAAATCATACAAAGACTCGATGGGGAAATGTCGCGAACCCTAAACATCCTCGAGTATACTCTTATCATGTGATATCGGTGGTTGAAGTACCTTAAAAAGCTTCAAGCCTCTCGATTAGTGGCCACGTAAACGAAAAGAGTGACCCAAACGGACCCCTTTCAGAGGTGGAGCGGTGCAATGTATCCCCGGAATGTAGGCGCTCTCGAGATTCCCGGTCTGAAAGGCAAAGCCGTGGTTAAGCCGCTTTGTAGCCTTAACCGTCGCCGCTTAAGAGGGTGGAAGTATATTATGGCCAATATTACGGATGAATGCTGGCCAACGCGAGAAACAGCCACTTCGGGCGATAATCTCGTTACACGCCGCTCGTCGGCTTGTTTTTAACGTGCAAAGAGACGTGGTAGAGAAAATAAAAACCAAGAGAAATGGACCCCCGATCGTGCCTCCTGGTTAGTCCGATCACCGATTACCAACATATTAACGTCCTTATAAATGGAACACGGATATTGTTCGTTAAAGTACACCGTCATAAAGGTGACAAGAGATTACGGATAATGGTTGGTGGAAGTTATGCACTTCTGAAATGTGACTGGAGGGATGATCGGGGTTAATGTGACGATTATTCGAGGGTATTATCTTTTAATACTTTTGTGGATACTGAAAGTGTCGGCGGACAGATGGTCCTCTAAGTAAACTTGCCAATTTGATTTGGCACTAATAAAGGTAGTGGTTTCATTAAATATTGATGGTGATATTAATGCGTGTTTTTGGGATTTCAAGTTGCAATGGATTTCATACATTTGGAAGAGAATATTGTTTAATCGATGAAGAAGTTGGTTTCTTATTCTTTCTTCCGATTCATTCGAAACCATCATAATTTAATGAAAAGAGTAAACAGTCTTAATGCTGATAATAATAATAATGGACAATATCATAGTAATATTAAGGTGCCAATAACATTCGTTCAATCTTTAATAAGACAGTACCTGCAAATGCAAATTATTATCTCAGATTCATACCTTTTCCATATCGCTTCAATATCACAAAAATCCACTGACAATGTTACACTACTTAATCTAATTCCTCCAAAATCTTTCATACCATTCCACAAATTTCAAGCAATTTTTACTCGACATATATACATATCATACAATCCATACGATATCAGGAAAAATCAAATAAGCAGTTTAAAAAAATCGTCAACCCAACAAAGACTACCCCGCAGACGGGGGCAACCTTTGTAACCATAGAAAGCCTAATAATATTCGTAAAGCAGATGCTTTGCACCGGTAATCCTTATTCACGCGCGTGCTGAGCTTTAATATGATGCAATAATATGGTAATAAAGCATAGATGCAATTCTCGTTAAACCCCTTTTTGGGTCTCGGAACTCGGCCGACCTATAAATCGGCCGTGACGCATGGGGCGGTTGCGTAATAAGCACGAGATCGGAACCGATTCTGGCAGAGGTTCGGTTCGGGGGAATACAATTATAGACAATATCGGTTATAAATTTCGATCGTAAAGATGTCTGTAGTCTTGTAGGAAACGGGGTGAAAATGGGCCGGGCCCGAGTCAGTGCAACGACACATTCAACCCCATTGTCCAACCCCCGATTTACGAGTTTTCCGGATCATGCCCCCCCCCTCCCCCCGGGGTGCTAGTTTCGAGAATTCCGACAGTGAGATCTCCATTCGACTATGGGTTTAGATATATGTTATAAAAAAGATCCTTCCGATGATGTAATGCGCAGGAAGGCGGGGTTGAAGTATAGTGTACTTTTAGTACATGTAATACGAGAGAGTATTAAAGGGCCTCAAAAAGTGGCGGTTAAAATTAATGGCTCAATTTGTGCTTCCTATGGCATTATAGATTGTGGTAACGGTGTAATCGCGTAAATCAGAATTGTGTAATATGATTATTTAATTATGTTATTAGACTAGTAAGAGGTCTGAAAGAAATTCATCAAATTGATTATAGGAGGTTAATCAATTACTGGATTATATTGATATATGAAATGTTATAGATATATTGTATTGTATTATTTACAATATTAAAACCGATACATTGGAAACTCTATCATATTCCTTCAATTGAACTAACCAATAAATCGGTTAATATACTTGTTATAATATATGGATTAATATACTGATTTCTTTACCATCCTAGTTAAAATGTTTGCTAAATTTCGTAAGATACAAAAAATGTCATTGACACGTTGAACAATATTATTTGATACAATATTATTACAACTAGACTCAAATATATCGCTGATATTCGTAAAATTTCCAATACTTTTAACGTTACGATAACGACGTAAATTATTCAATACATCGTAGAGCTTAAACAAATTAATTTTTAAACGTTACGGATGCCTACCGCGAGGTATCGTATAACACGTATTTCAGCGCGTAGTACAAAGTGTTAAAGCAATCCTTACCAAATAAAAGTGTTGCGAATTAAAACGATATCCGAAGTGCAAACTATTGGTATCCCTTCAGGAGCCCTATCGACGATTTCAAATTACTCCGTCGACAGTGAACGGCTCTTAACGGCTTCGGGATACAGCGGTCTGTGAGTTTATATAAATCTTCCCTGCTCCGTGGAGTCAGGAACCCGCGTCTCCGTCGCGGTAAAAGGTGTATACTCGGAAATCGTGCCAATATTTATGTAACAGAATCATGTCGTCTCGCAGGAGAAAGTTTCTACCCCCCGTGGAAAGATAAACAGGGAGAGAGTCACCGCGGGAGAAGAAGAAGAGGAAGAAAGGACGAGGCGTATTATAAGAACGACAAAAGAGAGTAGAGGGAGCCGAAACTAGTGCAGTTCCTGCTTACGCAAGAGGGATGACGACAGTGATGGTGTTGATGGTACAATAACGCGTTCAAATTAAATTTAGAGTGTCATCCCCTGGCGTCATATGATGTGGCTATTGTATCGTGAAAACCCTGGGGCCCGGGAGGAAGGAGAACCCTTCGTGTCCCCCCCCCTTTCGAACATCCAAAATCCTGATTTAAGATGCAAACCGTTCGGTGACCACTCTCGTGACCCAGATAGAAATATAATTATTGTTCGATATTGTACAATATTTATTTTCTGTATCGTTGTTAGAATAAAATTCAATAACTACGTTTGATTCGAACATTCTTTAATCGTATTTATTGCTGTAATTTTTTGTTATTGACCTGTTGATCAAAAGAAAGGATGTGAATTTAACATGAAAATGTTAGTTTATGAATTTTATCTCTTTAACTATGTTATGCATGTGATATTGGAGTAATAAATTTGTTTATGTATGTGGATGTGTTTCTTTGTTCTTGTAACCTTCATTTCTTTTAACGGATTTGATTTTCTGTTTATAAGAAATTATATTGTTGTTCGGACATCTTTCGATGTGTTGCTATTTAATTGGATAGGCAGATTTGTGGTATATTTAACAAACTGCTCTTGTTTGCGTATACAATTTGAAAGATGAAAATTATTGCACTCCCAGAATTCCGTACGATATCTTGAAACTAATTTTTCGTACGATATTTATTGTAATATTATGTAAATATGTCACCTTTTTAATATTATACAATAGATATCACATTCTCCCATTCAACTTTAATTGACACCCGCAACACCGGTAGTTTCAGACACACTTAAATAGTAATTAAGCAAGCTTAACTAGTAAATTCATAATTACTTCCACGCTCTTCGCGATAATAAAGCAATTTCATAAAACCGTATAATCAATCCGAACCATACACCTACATCAAGTAACAAATTCAATAAAACCTCCTCAAAATCACAAACCAATATTTCCGATCATATCTGCAAAGCCCTGGAAACAGAATCCGGTATCGTGTAAGTCAACATCAGAAAGTGAGTCAATATCGAGACTAACTCTTGACAAAGAAAAGAAGAGCGATTGGCAAAAGGGTAGAGCAAAAGACGAGGGTTAGAAACAGTCTAAAGAATGAGAGCGAGAGAGCAAAAGAGAGAAGAAGAGGGAGAAAGAAAGAAAGAGAGAGAGAGAGAGAGGAGAAGGTTGGCAGAGCGTCAGAAGGCCGGGAAAAAGGCAAGGAGGAATAAAAAACGAAGGGGGGAGGAGGAGGACGGGGAAGAAAGAATCCATGACTGAAGGATTCTCGAAGGGAGGACAGTGGAAGTTAAAGCGAAGGGTGGCGAGCCGTAGAACTTGGAAGAGACATTAGGTTCGAGTTTTTAACGACATTCTTGCCGTCCAACTTTTCACGGTAAAACGGCGAGAAAGAGTCGAGTATGAAAGCGCGGAAGAACCGGAAGGCGCATCACCACACGGATGCAAACTGCTATTGCAACGGGTGGAGGCTGCTCAAAGTTTTCCACGGCGCGAGTTCAATGAAAAAAAGAAAGAAGGGGCGTTACGAGATTAAGACGCATCGTGCGAATCCGACCTTTGATCTTTCGCAGATACGGGAGCGTGTTTTACGAGAAATTTGTAAAAGAGAAAGAGTCACGTTTTTTGCTTACGAAGAGTGAAATCATTTCTTCACGCATTCAGTTGCCTCCGCCATTCTTTTTCACGAGTGGTAGATGCGTTCGACTTCAGAGGGAAGTTCTACTTCGTAGTCTTAATTTCAAGTTATTATCTGCCGGATTATAAGCACTCCAGATTGTTCTCAACTCTTTGCTGTGTTTTATGAAGTCGCATTGTCTTCGGTGGATATTACAGAAGTACAAGGAACGAAGTATGAAAGTTTCGGTGTTTGAAGTCGGAGGAAAGTTTTGTGATAAAAAGATGTAACTTAAGAGCTGTTTGATGGCAGTCGGGAATTTGTTATTGGCAAGAAATAATGATAAATATAAAATACTATACCATTTCATTAATTTCACTGCCATTTTGTAAGTAATATTCATTCACATTTTTCATGCAATAAATCAAAAGTGAATAATTTCATGACGACGAAGAAGAGGTTGAAAAGTTGTAGTTCCAAAATATACAGTTCGAAACAAGCTACGAAGGTGCTTATTAAAAATAATAAATAATCAACTGATGATTAAAATTCGTGATGACATTGAACAATATTAATGAAATGACGAATATTACATATCTGAAGATAAGATAAATGTCGCGTATCTAATTGGACGGATCTAATTGAATCTTCATAAAGGTATACCCCGAATATCCTCAGAGTTCACTGGACATAACCACTAAACAATAAAGTCGTTACAGCCGAACAGTTCAATAAAACAATAATAAATCCTTGTTGCAATAAAATGTAAACCACTCTGGTGTCAATTTCCCAGCCACCACCCCGGCCAATATCGATATGAAACCTTTCGGAAATTCTCGCAGTTCAGAGACCCCGGTCTTTGCCTCGCGGAACAAAACCGCCAACATCGAGCGCACCTGCGACAATAACTCGCAAAGTGCATCGAATTCGAAGTGCGTTCGTACGCACAAACGTACGCAGAGAGAGAGAGAGGGCGGGGGCGGGGTGGTTGGAGGGGATGCTGAACAAAAGGAACTCGAAGAGCGGAGAGAAAAGGGAAATACAGATGAAGAGCTTGTAGGAGAAAGGAGATAAAGGGCGAAACAAGGAGAGGGAAAGAGTAACGGGGGACAGAGAAATGAAGAGCGGGTGGAAAAACAGGCACTGGAAAAAGTTTTCCACGGATAAAGAGAGTGAGTCGCGGGCGGCACTTGTGTCAATTGCCGGGCGCTGTTAGCTTAACATTTCCATTGTTCCTGAAAAGGAGCGTGGGTCGAGTGCTATTTGCTTTCAGATGAGGACAGCCGCACTTCTAATTTCACTGAACAGAGTGCATGTCTCCATCCTCCCCCGTCCCGCGCCCCCCACATAAACCACCATCGACCCGGCAATGTTCACATTTTGTCATCGAGCATGTACCAACGAAACACGGAAACCCTGTAATCTTGTTTTTTGCCCCGTGTCCCTTGTTAGTCGAGAGTAAACCTTCTTGCTCCTTTTGCTGCCGTGAAACGTGAGTTTCTTTGCGATGATGTTAAAGGGTTGCATCTGTTGAGACTTTTTAATGACGATTGCCAGAGATAATGATGAGTGGTGCTGTTTCATTGGCATCAATAAGGGCTTACTTCGAATCCTGCATTTATGTCAAATTTAAGTTCAATTATTCGGCAATCTTATTCCGTTACAGCAAGTATGAATGAAAGTAAACGTGATGTGGTTCACAGAAGGGGATGTTCGTTCAAATTCTGGGAGTATCTTGGAAACTGTTGTATATTACATGTTTTTAATTCTTTACGTTTTAACGGGACTTATATCTGCGTTTCATAATTCGAAATATTTTGAATATCGTTATATTCTCTTTTCTTTTAAGGCAGACTCATGGAGACATGAAACTCATCGGAATAATATAATACATAATTCTTAAATCATATTTTAAAAATTAAATTAATGACGTTTTGGAATTAATGGTCGTTAATAATGGTATTAACCATGCCTAAGAACTTTTCCACTTTCCAGATATCATATATATTAAAAATCGTATTACTATATCTTCTAGCGATTAAAACTTAACAAATTAGACAAGTCTCGAAATAAGCCCGAAGCAATCGGCAACCGTCAATGTAAGTATCTCACAATAAACCTTATTCCAAAGACATCCCTTCATCCCAAACACCAAAGAATCCCTTCGAAACACTTTCTGTGGACCACACGGTCCATTACACTTAAACCTCGTCCAAAATAAAACCAAACAAAATTACCATGTAAACCCAAACGCCAATCAGCGGATCATCCCGCAGTCAAACTAGAAGATGCAAACGTCCCGAAGTCTTTATTTGCAATAAGCCCCGAATGTCAAACCAAATCTAAGGGAGTCTGTTGGCAACGTTCATTGTTGTTTCCATGGTATCTCCGGTTGTTTCTTGGGTCGTCGAAGGGGACTGAAGCACCTGGAATGGCTTTGGGTCTCCGTTCACATACTCTCGTGGCACGACAGAGTTACAGAATACATGCTCGAGGAGGTTGAATGTACTCAGGACGCATGGAGTACAGGAGGAAGTGTGTTGCTGGCATGTATGGCAACGAACGAGTACATTCCACTAAGTTTACGCGAGTTCACGGTACTCGCAGCCTTAGAGCTCTTTATCTCTCTTTCTCTTTTATGCGCGCCACACACCATGGAAATTATGCAGTCCAATATGTTGCAGGTGTGTCGTGTATGACTATGCTAATTATTGCTATTGTACTCCATTTGTACGTAGAATTAATGGGGTTCAATAAGGATCTCTTTAAATCTGTTATGTTTCTTGACAGTTTTGTGCGCACGTAGCTGTGTCACCGATGAGATGTAATGTTATAAATTAGCGTAAACATTAATTATGTAATTACTCAGCTTCGAGTTGCGTAATGTAAGATTTTACTTTGACTTTAATAGAATTTATGATTATATTCAAAATGATCATGTTGGGCATTATTAATTGTACCTATTGTACATTAGAGAGATGATAGGGTTGTAATTAACTGGAATGAAGTAAAATAAAATAAAATGAAGTTGAATTAAACAGAATTAAGTGGAATTATGCAGCATTAAATATAAATAAGTAGAATTAAGTAAAATTCGATAGAAATAAATCAAATGAAGTAGAATTAAACAGAATTAAGTAGAATAAGATAGAATTAAACAGACTTCAGTAAAATTCGATATAATTAAGTAAAATTAAAGAAAATTCAATAGAAATAAATCAAATGAAATAGAATTAATTAGAATTAAGTAGAATTGAATGTAATAATAGAGAATCGGACAGAATCAAACCGAACAAAACTTTATATTATCCCTGTGCAAAAAAGATGAAACTTTTAAGTAAAATAAACGAAGACCCCAATTATGTGTATCATTCTCACTTACGTCATCACTCGCGATTCACACTTAGGACTTAAAAGAAAACACATACACGCCGCGTTTCCCCGTGCGACCCTCGAAAATAGTGCAACGTTCTTACGTCAGAATCGTGTGTACTCGCCGCACGGATATACAATAAAGACGAGTACGTATGACAAAACTGAGGGGGTGAAGGGGGTAATATGGCCCCCAGAGTCCTATTTGCCATTCGTGCCTGAACAAATACTGTCTTTGCCACATGCCACACATCCGGCGCACAAGGGTACACGCAAAATGCAAACATTTATTATCAATCGAATTAAAGGGCTTGTTCTTGCGCGCAATGGGATTGGAAAGGCGACCCTAATGTTGGTTATGTGCCACCCTTTTTAAAATGTCTTTATTAAGTGGATATCCTTCGAGTATTCCTTCTGTGATTTCATAGGGTTTTTAATATCTCACGCGTTGTTTTATTATTTTCTGACTACTATTTTAATATTCCTTGATATCGCATACTTGATATATTTATCTTGTATCGCATATGTGTACCTAGTATAGTTCGTAATTAATTATTAACAATATAATCGCGTACTCATAAAACGTAGTTATGTATATACATATCAAATTGCGAAAATGATATGAATTAAAAATATCTTATAAATTCCACATAATGGAGTAATATTCAAATACTATTACTGAGAAGCATTGATGAATTTGATACAGGAATTAAAAAATGTTTAATATAAACTGCAATTGTACTATTGGATTATTATTTATACTAATCAATCAAGCTCTTACTTTACCAAATTACCATTAATTTCGGCGAATAAGTCTAAATGCCATTTCAGGGATCATCGAAAATGAACCTGCATAGATTTAATAATATTAATATTCACAGTGTGCCATTAAATAATACATAAACTATCAGTGAAAGTATAAAAACGGTGAATAAAAGGATGAAATGTCGTGTTGGAAGGATGAAACGTAATTATTTAGTGGCGAGTTTACGAGCTTAGTGACAGGGCGTAGCATATTGCTGATCCACCCTTTCATTCCCTTCGGCATCCATTAGCAGGGTTCACCCTCGGCACTTACCACAAGGAGGTTAACAGCGATCCAACGTTTCACGGATGACAGCGTATTGCCGGCGTATATATACGTCGGCGTATACATACGTCGCGACTCATTGCAAAGGCGATTGCACTAATGGGGGCCGCAAGTCACTCGCCGACACGTGCCCGAGTAGTTTCGACTTGATTTTAATACAGGAAGAAAAATCTCGAACGAGGATTCACGCTTCGTTGCTGAACTCTCCGCGATGCTCACTTCGACTCCTTTTATCAGTTCCCATGACACAAAAATCCCATAATACAAAAACGAACAATCTTCGTATCAATAAAAATTAACATGGCAAAATGAACAATGTATATCTTGCACCTAATTATTTCTGCACATTTCTAATTAGCGAATTTTATTGCACTAAGTACATCGCACGTAAATTGTTCTAATTTCTCAAGAACAGAACATATCCTATCTTTAATATAATCCAAACAGATTAATAGATCAAAATTAATAGACACCTCAAAAATCACATATTTCTCATGGAATTGTTTGACAGTCCCCAGAAAACTTACAAGGTACTATAACTCTCACATATTAATTTCCAATACATTTATTTCAAAAGGAGTCGTTGCGAAACCTGATAGATTAAGTATGAAGAATTCAAGTGCGATATTCCTACACTTATGCTCGCAACATAAATCAAATTTAAATTAATGTATGTTAAATACATCGATAAAGATATTATTGAGTCTTGTATCTCCGGGTGTCCCATAAGTGTCCATGGAGGAGAGATTCCCTGATAGGGCGACGGGTATTCAAGTGATTACAATCCACACCCACGCGGCCAAGAAGCTACACGCTGTGCTCATATTACGGGGGGTTCCTAATCGGAATACGGAATATTATACGTAGGAGCCGGCATAAGGACATTAGACACGTGCACCCGCCGAGTAAGAATAGAATCTGCTCGTTCTACTCAGGAGGACTCTAATACGAATTACTTCGAGCAACCGTGAAGAATGCGGATGCAACGTCTTTATAGAAGACACGGGTTCCTACGGCGTCCACGTGATACCGGCTCGAATTAGAAACCCGATTATACGATATGCTTTTGAATTGTGTAATTCTGATTCTATTGGAAATGATCTGTTCTGTTTTATTCGACGTATTAATATATCACTATATAATACCTTCGTTTATGATTGATTAAATAGTATGTACCAGAAATAAAAGGAAAGAATATATTGATTGAATACTTTTAACGTCTTTAATTTGCATATTCTTTATTCATTATATTTAACTTTATTGCTTTATTGCTTCAAAGATTTAATTTTAGGTTTGTGAAGGGGGTTGAAAAATTCTACTGTAACTGTATGATACGATTAACGGTAACGGATAATAATTAAATAAAATATTCTAACATAAAATCGTGGTAATTACAAGAAACTGAAAAGGAACCCGATCGTGTTTGTAGGTGTAAGGTTCAGCGATTGTAATATTTTCCGTGCACAACTAACGTAAGATTAACACATGTTAATACCGTGAAACTCGTGACGGCGGTGTATCGTCGGGAATGCCGATTTGTCGTTTACGGGATCGTTGTCGAAAAGGGGTTCTCTCGACGTAGACTTTTGTCGGCGACCAGTGAGCAGGAAACCGTGCTGTTACCTTGACGATGCCTCGACGAAAAAGGAACGAGGGTGAAACGTGTATTCCCGTAGCTCGAAAATCGCGCTGGATGCGAGACCATAAAATGGAAATGGAAAATTTGATACAGTAATAAACCATGTGTATCGCGTTGTATCAGTAACGTTGAACTAATAACACCTCCGTCCCATTCCATACCCTCCGTCCTCCTTCCACCTGCCACCCCGCATCCCGTAAACGTCGATAATTCAACTCTGGAAGGAGCAACCTCGGCAAAAGGAACGTACCGTCGCGTCAATTAATTAAAACACAAATATACACCGTACTTTCATCATTAATTGGAAATTGGAGTTTAAAATTGGAAAAGCTCATAAAGTCTATATCGAATGCGTTACATGGAAATCAATAAATGATTGTGCACTTTTATGCACATTAAACGTCACTTCAAAGCAAACGATTCTGGATGCGATTGTAAATCATTACCACGATAATCAATAATTTACACTTTATCGGGATGTTTGTGACAGCAATAATGTCGGCGATTTAAGACATGATCATTTCGCGTATTTCTGATGCGAGGTATATCGCGATAAATATTTGTGGAGTGAATCAGAATGATAAATAAATAATTAAACTTCGATAAAAATGATTTCAAAGGTAGCAATGATATTCGTAACGAATTGAATAATTAATATCATATAATAATTCCAAGCACAATCATTTCTTCTTTACAATAATATTAATAATAATATTTATATCAGAAATTTGAAATACGGTTATTTAATATATTTGAGATACAAGACGTGTCACAATAAATATAAATGAAATAAATCTGTCAACGTATTATTAATTAATAATAATTAGAATACGGCAGATACTTATTATTGATAATCGCAATAGTTCGAATGTTACACTCGAAACTTAATAATTCACTGGCATTTTATAAGTTGGAAGAACGATTCTCGGCAGCTTCCAATTGCGGGTTCGCGCGATTAGAATTACAAGAGAAATCGCGGAAATCAGCGAGTCGGTTCGAATTGAAAGAGTTCGTGGAAAAGTAAGGTAGGTTCCAGCAGTTCCTTTCGCTCGATCGATTAAACAAACCTGATAAATTATGCGGAAGCAACTGGAACCCTTCTCCCTTCTACTCCTTGCTATCTCTATACATACGAACTGACGACAATCGACAAAAACTGACGGCGAAACGAGCGGGCATTGTTGCTCGCGGAGTGGAGACAGTAAACAGCCATTGTACAGAGTACAATGTGTTACTCCGTCGGTTCGATTCCTTTTTGCACGAGGAACCTATACCTGTCCTCTCCCTTCGATTCACGACCCCCCCACCACCCGCCCCTGATCTTCCTCGGACAAAACGATCCATCCTGATAACGTGTCCCTTTCTTATACAATACCGGTCAAAAGTTTGGGATCACTTGCTTTGCCTTCATTCTAACGTTTGAAGTAAACGTTGGAATGAATATTAAGAGTAAATGGAATATAAAAGCTTTGTCCATTTTATAATTTTATCATTAATATTAAATTATTTTCTTGAGATGCAGATACATATTGTATTGGCACCTGGGTGTAATAAGATTTTGTTACCTTTAAAATCGATCGGGTTCGTTTATTGCTATCGGTCGGTTTTTAGTTTCCCCACAAGAAATTATTTTAATACAAGAAGGTTGGCGAACTATGCAGCAAGAAACATTACACAAACTTGTTGGGGTATGTCAGGAATATGTAAAATAGCAATAATGAAGAAAGGGGATACTTCGACGAATCGCGTATTAAGCGAAATGTATAATTAATATGGAATAAAATATACGAAATTTGTACAACTCTTCTGTCTTATAATATCAACATACAGATATACCCGAAGAAAAGTATCCCATTCCATTTTATAGACAAGATTAAATAATTTGTTTAACGATAGTAAGTGATTTCAAACTTATGGCCGGCAGTGTACGTCTGACATTCTTATTCTACTGGCTCGATCATAATTGACCCTTTCTCTCTAATTGTTCTTCACGACCTCTTGTTATGTTCTTGAATTATATTTATCACTTTTTGAACGTTGAATTTTATTATAACATTATATTACATTTTAGTCATTCTAAGGAATTATTAATATTGATATGTCCAGAAAGTTTATTCAAATTTTCAGTAGTTTTTCAGCGAAAAACCGGAGAGGTTTTAGTAGTTGCAATTAAATTTAAGTCGTTGCCTCGCAAGAATACTTAATTATAATTAATAATAAATGTAAATATATACTAGCAATTATAATTCAAGAACGAATTCTGGTATTTCTATAAATACGAAATATAATAATTACTAGTTAATATTAATCAGTAATGTCGACATTATATGTACATCCTTTTTATAATTCAGATTTTTAACGTAATATGAGGAAATATTTGCCGAGATATAAAAGGTATTATCGAATAAAGAATGAATTGTCGAGGAAAACCCTATTAATACCACCAGCAGATCTTAACTTATTTCAAAGAAATCCCCCAAAGCTTCCACATAAGCGACGAAACCTTCGAAATAAACCATAATAATCCAACAATCGTGTACACCTCGAAACGATCGATTCCTCGAGGAGGCTTTATTTAGCATAAACGACAATGGCTTCTCGTCAGGATGCTCAGTAGCCCATTCACCGATTCTCCCTTTTCCCGGAAGTCACATAGCGAAAAACGTAACGGGAGAGGGAAAAAAAAAGCAAGAAGTCGAACTGGGATAAATTACGAGTGAAACAAGAAGACGATAGACGGTGAGGAATAAAGCGTATAAAACACCATAAAAATCAGGGAATCAAAACACTTTACGAAGTAAGCCGTAACGGTGAGAGAGGTTCAGGAAGAATCATTCGTTATCCTTGCACAATGGCCCCCACAATGGGGACTGGTTTTCGCGCACGGTTATGATGTATTATGGGAGAAAAGCGGAAACGTATGTTTTACCCCAGTTTCCCCCGTTTAGTGGCATTTAGTTCGCTCCACTGACTCGTATTTATTTTTTTCCCCTTCTCCTACCAGTTTCGCTCACCCCATCTTCATCGTCCATCCTCTTCCTTTCGATTTCAACCACCCTGTTTTCTATCCTTCTCTCGTCACCCTGCTGGGTCTGCCATTCCACCTCGACACTGACATTTATCATTGGAAGTTGCTGCCACCGTCGGCATCGCTGTCGCTCGATATTATGCCTGTTAACGGCGACGTAATGGCATTATCTGGCCATTGTTCGACATATGATATAGTGGAGGGAAAAGAGCCACGAGGGTGTAGCAGGCGGGGGTGGGGAATACTAATCGGTGGAAATCAAGTTGGACGAGCAAGAGTGGTACTTCTATTTAAACACTGATTTTCCGAAATGTATATCAACGATCATTAGATTCCATTATGGCTGAATAATGGCACTGGGTTTGTATACACCGTAATTTCGATGGGGATTGTTTCCATGGTCATACGTAGTATTGACATTTTTAATTGAATACCGAATAATAGATGATTGTACAATGTTACGTTGCGTACAGTAATGGAAATATTTACGAGCAGATATTACGAGCAGATAAACTATGAAGGTTTCGTAAAAGTTGAGAGCATTTATTCTGGCGAGGAAATTGGTGTTTATTATTAGTTTGGAAAAAGTGATCTTTAAATTAGTGTTTGAAGTGTCTGAAAGAAGATACGAAGAAATATTGATATTTCATGATGAGACTAATAATTGTTGATTCATTAATTATCTCAATTAATACCACTTCAATTGGCAATTTTCAAAAATGATTTTTCTTGGATATGCCAAATAATCAGATTAAAAGACACGCTTCTGATAATAGAATAATTAATCGCATAATCGAATATTTTCATGTAACCTAAATAATATCATGATCAGTAATGAAGAACAAACTATAATCATTGATTATTACTGATATGATATTAATATAGAATGGATGTAAATATTCAATTGTCAAATATTTAATAATTGCTTCTGTTTCATGACGACACGGTCTTCCAACACACGAATACCGGCGGAATCGAATTTCCCACATTATAATGAACCGAGCAGGAGACAATAATAAAAAGATCATATCTTAGCCCGTGTCAATTAACGTTTCGAAATGAATGAACGACCGGAGGAAAAAGTTTCGGCTTATTCCAACTGACTTCGGCAGCGAGCCTTTCCTGGGGGGCGAGAAAAGACGGAGAACAATGTCTGCCAGCGCGGAGGTACAGGCCACTAATTATAAATCCATTGTTACGCTCATTTTTTCGCCCGACGTCCTTCCTGCCCGCTCCTGGAGACGCAAAAGAGAGGAGCCATTCTCTCTGCCGCCTGGTAGCCGTCGTAATGCTGCTATTGTCTCGCCATTGTCGCGACATTGTCGCACGATAAAGCGCCAAGACAAAGCCCATCTACAAAGCTTCTGCCTCGCGTAACAAGCCGTCTTTGTCTTCCCTCTTGTATACCGTCTTCTACCCCCCCTCCAACTCCCACCTTCTTCTTTTTCTTTCGACGTCTTCCTAACTTGCTCCTTCGTTTCCCAAGTAAATCTATTTTCTAGTATTCACCCGTAGATTTGTCTCATCCGGTTTTATTTACTTTGTGATAACCGATAAGTGACCATCTTACTGATCACCGATTTGTACAACAGAATACTCAAAATGAGATTATTAACATGTTAACCATTAAAACGTCATGGAACTTCGAAGTTCAGCACTCATCTATCTGTATATTTTTATATCGTTTCATTGTTTATTAACTTTAATTCCATTTTTTAATTATAAAAGTACGTGCAACGATTGTCATCCTTTTCAGTGCGTTCAAATACCAATTTTGTTACTATTTTCGTGTAATGTCGTTTCGTTACATTCGCGTTTTACTGATTTCGCGTTATACGATTTTATTTTAGACACGAAGAAACTAGGTTGCGGAGGGTTACACGGGGATAACGAGTTAACTCGTGATTTGAATCCGCACGAATATCGAAGCTTACGAATTAAATGATAATTATTGTTCTAGTGATTCAGATATTATTAAATCATATACGAAAGAGAAAGAAGATATGAGAACCCTGTGACCCTGTTTCTACTGCCAGTCTAATTGTAAGTCTAACAAAACTGTTAGAGCCAATCATGTGTCCATCAAAATGAATACAGAATATCGCTCGAGATATTCGGTAGAAAAAAAGGGATGAAAAATTGCCAATGGAAATAATAGAAGATAAGTTTTCATATAGTCAACCAGAAAGAGGGAAACCAGTAATGGTAGACGTGGGCTGCTGTCGTTGCTAGGTGGTACGAATGGTAGGTACACCCCATGTCCCTATCAGGCCGATAACGAGTTAGCGTTCGCAGTGTTGTATGGTTGGCTTCAATGTGCCACGACAATGTAGCCAACGTTCAGGCATTCAGTGGTAGACAATGCCGAGAACATAATGTCATAATGGAGCGGGGCGCTCGACAGGACCCACCAAGAACAGAGGCACACAGAGGGAGACTGTTAGAGAGAAAGAGGGAGAGAGGGATGCAGACGATGGCGAAGTCAGAGAGGGCTGATACGCTCGAACAAGATTGGCTGAAGAAAAGAAAAAAAGGGTTGCTGGAAAGGCAAGAAAGGATGGAAGAAGGCTATGGTCCTCCGGGGATCGGACAAATTCAGTTTCGTTAACTATCTGTGATTCAGGGCACTCGTCCATACCCAAATTATGAGCGATTAGAATAGATGGAGATGAAAGAACTAGATTTGTAATATTAAAAGACTCATCTCTCTGAATGCAGAGTCTAAGTCATGTTCCGTGGACCGTAGAAAGAGCAATGTATCTGTGTTCAAATAACTCAATAATCCACAAACAGTTTATTAGATCTCCTCACCCCCAAAAGAAGAGGGAAAACCAGACGCACGATACGTCACGTATTCACCCTAGTATTAGCCAGGCCGTGTTAGTCTAGAGGAATACCGTCATCTAGGTCTAATTGTGATTATCAAGGAGCAGGTAAACCACCCTCTGTCGAAGACCGATAAGAGGGTGCCACTGACTGGCAGCGGCTATTAATGATCCTCCCCGAATCGTCGATGGCGGATCGGGGCAACTAAAGCGCTTGGCATCGTGCAGCATCGCCGACGACGGCTACGACGGGATCCTGGTTCTATAGTTCGCAAGCGGTGCCGAAGGGGCTGCTATATAGACCGAGTGTTGCGGGTATAAAATGGGGGATGATTAAAATAACGAGGCTGCGAGGAGGGTGTCCTCCAGAGATCCCTTGGCAGGCAGGAGGAAGGAAGAACGAGAAAAAGAGAGAGAAATGGGAAAGAGACGGCGGTGGGATATTGGAAGGGGTACTGCGGATTGAGGTGGAGATGAAGCCATGGAAAGGGGATGATATTGTGCTGAAACAATGTGGCGCCGACGCCACCGACGCTGGTACCTCGTACTGGCGAGCACGACATCAATTGACGCCCTTACACCAACTCCAAACCTTCAACCCCCCCTAACGCCTCCGCTGGGCTTACGTTGGGGAGCGGGATAAGGACGATGATACTGATTCTACTGATGGCCACCTTGCAGGAGCCAGGAGAATACTTCTCTTGATTATTACGATCTGACATTTACGTGAACTGGGGGTGTATGGAGACTCCAATAGAGTGTTTTCCATTACAATTTCATTGACCGATGTATAAATAGTTTTAATAAAAATTGTTTCATCATAAGAGAAGGGTAATACGTATTCATTTCTATTAATCGATAGAAACATCAATACACCTTAATATTGCATTTGTAATACTATTATTATATCAGAAATTTATGTTACTTTCACGGTTAACGAACGGAATAACTGTAATTTTAAGATATAATTAATCCTTGTAAATATGAAACTTATTATAACAAACAGTAACTTGATATTGAATATAATCAATTTTTATATTAAATATGGGTGATTAATTATAACGTTTTGTGACATCTGCTATAATTAATCGAAATTAATGTTAATTGGTAATTCTAATATTTTCGGTGATTAAGGATAACTGTATAAAACAATGTACCGCATAATCGATATAATTTTGGATCCATAATTCTTAAGGATAAATGTATACAGAATTAAGTAGGTGAAATATTAACGAATAAACAATTTGAAGTAACGCGATCTAATCATCTGCAAAATATGCAGATTCACTGGTACGAGAAATAAGATTAATGGCATGTATCACAGTTTCAAACTATTTTTAATAAGATCTTATAGAGGTGTGATATAATTAAAATATTTAGCAATTATCATCTACTAATCTACCCTTCAAATATATCGCATATTTTTTCGCCACCCTCCCCCAAAGTGTACGCCGAGTATTCCCGAGCCATTTCTCACGAGCAAGGTTTCATTACGTGCGGTGAGATGGATGAATCTCGTTATGACTATAAGAACCACCCTGTCGGGATGTCACGAATAGATTAAATTCGACACTCTGAAATTCCAGAAAGTAATCTTTCAAATTGTCCGGGATTATTAAAAAAATTATTTCACACAAAATTTACGACGGAATCAATGATCCCTATACTCCGTGCTCTCTTCTCCGTTACTCGAAATTATTAGAGTGTACATCGTCGAGTGAATAATAATAAATTATGATTGAGATTCATCCATCAGCATTCTAATTAAAATTTGGTAACATGAAATATATAATATAATTTTATATCAATTGTACGGGAAACTTAATTTTGGAAAAACTGCATCTTTAATATCTGCACATGTCCCTATTCATTTATATACGTAAAAATATAATTTTTTAAAAATCCTAAGTTTTGCATAAAATTCAGACTAATATTAGATTTAAATGAAATCAATTGGAATGAATTTTTAAGGAACCCCAAAAGAAAGAATGGCTTAATATCTGTCTGATTTGATCTCAAACTTGAATAGCAGAACTAAAGTCACTAAATAAATCCACCCAATTCTAACTAGTCACGAAGCATTTGATAAATTGTCAGCCAATTAATCCTGAATTCGCAGAACTTTAAAAACATCAATTCCAGGAATCCCAAACCCTTGAACACCCAAGTTTCCCGGAACCCAGGAACACGTTCCACATTGTACGCCAAGGATTCGCGTGCCATTTCTTTCGGTGGAACGTCTCATTACGCGCGTCGAGACGAATGGATCTCGTTACGATTACGAGGTCGAAATCGTCGTCGTCGACGGTCCCCGGTTGCGCAGAATGGACGACGAGCGACGTAACCAACGTTATACTTTTTTTTTCTTCTTCTTCTTCGAAAACCGGATAAAACGACAGCAGGGGTGGAAGAGAAGACCAACCGGCGGGGAGGGACGGGGTCGGGCAGGGAGGGGGGAAATAATTTAAAAGCTGAATTGAATTTTTCGTCCTCGGAGTCTTTCGTTCGGGCATTGGGAGGCGGACAATGGCTCAATGGCGATGTATCAAGGAAAGTCGATTCGCGGGAGAGGCCAGCATTGTATCGGCCTTTCCTCGTGCCCACCCCACCTCTATCCATCCCAAGCACATATTCACCAAAACACCGACAATTTTACTCACACTAGTCACTCTACTCTGATGCAGGTCCACTGCAGTCCCATGTGACGGTGACTCTATATCTCGGTATATACGTACACACGTGATTTTGGGATATGCACTTGTATGAGAACATGTGTGTGCTACTATATCCCGGGACTCTGTTATAAGCGACTATGTGCTGTATAATATCCAGATAACAGCACGCGGTGGTTTGATTTCCTCCGATTTCTAGCGGCTAATATATTTGTAATGTTGGCAATTGTAAGACGATGGTGGATGTCCTTATAAGTCATAAAACTTTGTATAAGTATTTTTTAATACTTTTCAACACTTACAAATTGTACCTAATGTAAGATATTCCGGATGTTTAATAAAGTTCACTTGACAGCATTATTTAATAAAAATATTCATATTCATAGTATTCCATTCTCTAAGGTTTTCGGCGGATCGTGTTGCATAATAAATATAATTAAATCGAGTAATTTACCTTCGCCATACATTTTGATTTTTAAGGAGATATTCATAGCTATAGAAATATAGAAGCGCCCTTTTTGTTATCGTTATTGTAATATTATAATCGATCGCTTTTTACTATGTACTGAATTAGTTGTTAATCATTTCGCTTTAAGTCTCGAAGTGTTCTATTCTCATTTCACTTTTCTCTAATACAATGTATTTGTGTTGATGAACTCAGTTCGCATCTTATTCGACCTCTGTTTAATATCAACGCATAACTACTCTCTCAGACACTGTGTAACTATTTGATGTAACATTCTTTTACAAATATGTAGCAGTACCTCACTTACGGCATTGAAAATTCCGTATCTTTACTCTAATCTTTGTGACGAGAAAACTTTTTACGGGGTGAGATTGTCAGTCTCACACCCAACGCCCTTTTAGTCGCCTTTTACGACAAGCAGGGGATACTGTGGGTTTATTCTACCCCTAACCCACAAGGGGATATAATACTTATTTTTGTATTCCGATTGTACGTACAAGTACATCGCATAATTTTTCGTATAAATGATAATGCGGTATTCCAATCACGAAATATTATTAACATAATTGTAATATTGTATTAGGTCTACCAGAAAATTCTGTCGGTTTTCTGTAAAGGAAAATAATGTTATGCTGTTTATTAATATTTAACTTCTTCGTAAAAATGAGTCTTCTTCGAAATTATTGCCAAGAATATTATCAACTATCGTTTCCAATAATTCTGCTCTAAGCGAACAGAACTTATATATCCCATAATATTTAATATTAATAATTCTCTAAACGATCGCAATAACTCCTCGACGTATTCCAACATAATAAACACTAAAAATTTTTCCAACAAACAAACAACGACTCAATAAAATACTGATTAATCGTCTCTAAGATAATTCAGCATCGTTTCCCATATAAAACCAAGTTATTTCGCATGGTCTGAAATTTCAGATGCTTATCAATCACTATCAGTGAATGTATCAGCGTTAAGATTCACGATTAAAATTCTACTCGTCGGTTCGCGGGTGGAAATAAATACCAGGAGTACATCCTGTGATTATTCTCCGAATAAGCTGACGGGATCTTGGTTTCTGACATCGCCAGGAACCAACTAAGTTCCGCCCTTCCGTTCTTGGCGAGTGAACGAAAGAGGGAAAACGGGGAATACGGCCATTCGTCTTCGTAGAACAAAGTACGGCGATCTACTTTCCTGACCGAATGCGAATCCAATGCAAATCTTACGGCGTATCCTGACAATGGCTGAACTGGTGATATGGTAATACACCCACACATTGATCCTCGGGATCCGACTGTGCGCGTAAATTTCCCTATGTTTGCTTTAACGTCTCTATTCAAACTCTTTGGGATAGAAATCTATGCGTTGTTTATTAACCTCTTAGCTACTGCACGCCACTATTGTGGCTTTGGCGTACGTCATATTTTTGAACGGTACACTAATATAGTGGCATTCGTATACGTTATCTTATTACGTTTTGTTTCGAACTCTTTACATGAAAATCTCTAATTCTATTCTAATGTAATTCCATAATGGAAATTCGCAGTGCTATTTACATTATTTTTTGCCCGCAGTCCGCAAAAGTTTGTCTTTTATTTCAGTCCCCTAATAAAATTATTTTAAATTGAAATATTTTTCTGTCGTTTTGTGTTTTTGTAAGGTTGATATTGAACGTTGTGAAACGTCATTCAGTATTATCTAACAATAGTTTCAAGGTGAATGAATGAATTGAGAAAAATTCAGAAGCTCGTAAAGACTAAAACTTGTGCATATATCGAATGCTTTACGTTTATTTATATATAAATTGTAACTGATAGGTGCAATTTAATTTGGATTCAATTATGCTCGTTACCTTGGTCTTCCTAAATCGATCCTTCCATTAATTGTAGCACGTGAAGCACGAAATATTCGGAAATAATGTCAGGTTCTCGAAGCAAGCAATGCGGCAGTAGAAAAAGCGTGTACGTCACCCGGCAGCCAGACACGAACTACGCGCCGCGTGTTTACAAACGGCGACTACTTTGGATTTCTTGCAAAGGCTCGAACATATTATATTGACCTCGGTGGAAATTTCGTATGAAATCTCTTTAATATCTTAGCATTCGAGTCACAGAAACATTTGTATCATTTAGAAATTATTTAATAAATTGATGAAGATATAACTGACGAATATATCGCTATTATAAAGGTAAAATTCATACTACTATTATTGGTGCATTAAATTAACTAATATTAACGCTATTAATGTTAATACTAGTATACTAATATTAGTGTTAGAATGTAAAAATCACGGATTTTCGAATGGATTGATAACAAGAAGTTACATCAATAAATACAAAAGGAGAGTTTGTGAAAAATGTAATTAATGAATTTTACTGACATAATTTATGTATATTTGCAAATATTGTATATAATATTTTATTTAATATTCTTATTTGAGTTACAACCCATTGTAGATTACAATGTTTTATTGGAAAATGATTATAGTGAAACATTTATCGTACGTAGAAATATGTCTGAATTCACTTATTTCAACATCGTGAACGGCGAGTTTGTAATTAATTAATATGAATGCAGAAAATAAATATGATTTAATACCCCGCAATATCACATTATATTCATTATAATTTACCCATCGCCATCTTTTAAAAAAATCACCGACACCACATAAATCACAACCTGACAATTTTATGCTTGCTGAAAATAACCTTTATAAAATAAATTCTATAATTGAATGAAGACATATTTCAATATGGAAAACAGTGGAAGAATATATGTAGGAACCTTTAGTGAAATTAAAACATTCACGATACCAATTCTTGTGGATCTTACAATTACGCGAAACAAAATGAATCGACTTAAAAACAAAAGAACCGTGGTGCACATATCACGCGAATTAATTGGATTATGATAAGAGAGACGGTGACATTTTCACGGTTTAATTAACAGTGGAGTTTCCTCGGGATTTCCATCGTGAGTTTTGTCCCCGAGAGGGAGAAAGAATTGCAAAGAGCATAACTTTTCATCCGATTTCTCACCCTCGGCCAGGAATCCGTTCTATCAGTCTAATTCTTTATCTTCGTTGCGCCGGATTCTCTCGGCTCCGTCGTTCTCTCGCGCCAGCGCGAACAAACGGGGAGATTCAGACACAGAAAGGTACAAAGGGTGGATACAAAGGGAAGCACCGCCCTCGAGATACTAGAACAATGGAGGACGAACAATGGATGGATGCTGGAAATTTAACTGATCATCGAAAGTGCCAGCCGAGTACCCGCTATTTTACACTCCCCCCGCTCTGCCCTCCCATTGATAATATTCTTTCTTCTCGACGACCCTCGTATCAACTCTTTCATTATTAATTCCGCGATTTAATAGATGTTCCGAACTGAAATATTTCAAGTATGTATTAGTGGCAAACTGTCTTGCATCATTTCAACGAATAAATTTCTGCTTTGGAATTTCGTTGCGACTATTTTTTATAATGATAACACTAGTTTGTTTATTGATGTTCGTAGATCGTTCCTCGCTTTGAAGTAATGTCTATAGACAGTTTTTAAATTATACTTCTGCGGCAAAGGAAATTAATATGCTCGACGGTTTATATTTCATAAAGAATTATTAACCTGTATCTTAGGTCTACCTATCTGTATAATAATTAGTACAATAATAATAATAATGTAAAGGATATTAAACAGCTATTGAAGTTTCATTATGAAGCCTCTTTCTTCCTGTTCTTATCCCAGTTCCTTAAACAATGTCATCGATATCTGACCTCCCTGAAAGGTGACAGAAATAAGCCAAAAGAATTCGAGTTATCCTTCAAGGAATTTCATCCTGTTTAAATGGCTGCCGAGAAAAAACGAGAAAACGAGATTGGAGATGGATACCAGGACAACTAACTGTCGGTAGCTGGTCAGTCCCTTGAAAAAGTGAGTTTAATGGAGATCGAGTGTTTATGAGAGGGCTCACTCGAGAGGCTTCGGGGGTGGATAAAAGTGAAGGGGTGAAGGGAGGAGGATATGCGTGGCAAAGTTGCCCGTCGAAGCGAAACCCGAGAGCATACCTCGTTGGTCGTGTACCGGCTGGTCCAACCTAGTCCGATAAAAACTGTCGAACCATACACGCATACAAGTATATATCTATATATATCCTTTCATATATACATATATGTGGAGGTACTACAATGACACTCACCTTCGTTCATTTTCCCCTGAAATAGATCTTTCGAAAGGGGTAGATACCCAGGTGAAGTCATCCTTGGCATCTTCAGGAAAATGAAGCTTTTTAAGTCTTACAGACATTATGCATACGTATCATCACTATTGACGCGGTTTGTTTATACGCAATTAATATAACGGGTGTTAATTGAGTATCAATAAACGAGTGATTTAGGTAATGATTACTTGATAGTCAGACGGTAATATGTATATGAAATCGAAGGAAGAGGTTCGTGGTAAGGCTCGTTACTCTATCGAGGGACACATCGAAAGGAACCACCCCCGGGGACGGGGGTACCGTAATCAGAGATCAGTCCACCGGGAAGCGACTCCCGTTCCACCAGCAACAACATCAGCGACAAAGCCCCGACAATAGCTGGGTCCAAAGACGAGCGGGCCACCCCGTGACATCGCACAAAGGCCCGCTGTTCGTTGTACGGGCGCGTTTGTACAAATGCAAAGGCGGGCAGGCGAACACGTGAAATCGATTTCAAGCAAATAATCGGATACTCGGTTTAGGGACGGCTACGACTACGGTGTTGTCGTCGGTAGAAGAATGTGGAGTAGTGGGTGGTGTAGGTAGCTGAAGGAAGAGGAAGAGGTGGAGAACACGAAGAAGTAGTATTAGAAGAAGAAGAAGAAGTAGAAGTAGAAGTAAAAGGTGGAGGAGAAGGAGGAGCGTAGTCGCATAATTCAGAATCGACAAAGCGGCAGATTATGGAAATAGAGTCCCTGAGTCGGAGCCAGAGCTTTCTCCTTCCCTCTTTCCCTCTCTTTCTCTCTACCATCTTCTCCTCCACCACTGCCTTCTACCCTCTCACTCACTCTTGGTACTCGTGCTGGATGCTGTACGGTGTTACCATGACAACCATTGTGGTACTCTCTCTTCCACCACCAACTTCACTCCACCTTCTCTGTTCCCCTCTTTTCCTCCGGCTCCTCTGTAGAACCTGGTTTCCCTCAATATCCAGCATCTCCTCCTCCAACTACCTGCCCCCCTTTTTCACATCCACTTGCGATTACAGCGCCAACGTACCCGCCCCCTCTTACCAACCCAACAACTGATGCAGCAATCCCACCGTGTGTACCTCATCTCTCTAACGACTTGTTGTTAATGTTGTATCAACTCAACCCTGCAAACAGCCTCTCCCTTTCTCACTCTTTCACCCAATCTCTCTCTCTCCCCCTCTCTCTCTCTCTCTCTCTCTCTGCGACCCAACGAGACTTCTCTCTGCGTATGTCGGTTTGTATAAGTCTGGGGTAATGCCGAGAGGTAAGAGAGCAGAATGTATGTTCTTCGGGGCTTACCTAGCATTTCGACGTTTTTCAGGCGTCGCTTTTTGATGTTTCTCCTCTCCGACTTTTCGGGGTGTATTTGGAATTTGATCTCAATTGTTGACGGGTTTAATGCCGATTCGACTTCCCTTATACCGATGTACACTTCTTTAACCGACACTTTGGGTATCGAATAACGTCGTACACATCTCAAACTTTTCCATTAACATGATTTCCTAAACAATTACAATCACACTGACAAGCTATTCTAATTCCCAAACACGGTACTAAGCTTCATTTTAGATATACAATTTGTAACTTCAAGTACTTCGTTTTCCTTTAAACTTCTTCCTTCCCGGAGTCTTTAACTGAAGGAGATATATTAATAATTAATAATTGCACGCATCTCTCAATAATTATACTACGAATTAAATAATAATGAACCAATGTTGACTCGCTGCTTTATTATAGCGTCAAACTTTAATCGAGATAATGCGAAGTCGAAGTACGAACTTGTTTTCCTCGATCAAATTAGCAGATATATTTTGACAGTTTTTAAACTCCCCCTTTTATCTGGAGGGCCTAAAATTAAAAAGGAAATTAATGTAGGGTGGTGAAACACCAGTTACGTCACTCGCGGCACGGATAATCCGTCACGCGTACCCAGATGGTAATAAACGTCGAATCTGCATGATTCTGCGGTCCAGAGGATTAGTTCCAGAAAATCACCGACAGAAAAAAAGGTCACGGCACGTCAGTATAATTAATGACCTATCCGGTTGTTTCAGCTTCGATAAAAGGAAGACGTACCGCCTGGTTCTTACTCGCGGCGTGCGTCCTCCGGAAAAACATCGTTTACCGGCGTGACGTTTGCAAAGAGACTACGATCTGGGCTTTGCGCACGTGCGGCTTCTCGAACACCCGAAAAAGTGTTGTGAAGAATTTTTCGTTTATCACCGTGTCATCAACCATGACAAATAAAGTAATATCAGAGGAAATATTCGATTATTTTTATACTTTCATTGTTACAGATGTAAAATTCATTAGCTACATTTTTGTCGGAAACTCCTTTGCAGTATTTATTGCTGTAACTTTTTGTTATCCATTTATTCGGAATCGGTGATTTGTACATGAAAATGTTGGTTTATGCATTTTACCTGTATACAACGATATGTTGCTTTAGACTTATCCTAAACTATGTATTATTTATGTAATTCAATGAAATTAATAAAAGAGTCCGTTAGTCTACGAATTGTGTTTTGATTAACATTTTTCCCTGTATTTTTATTCTTCCTTATTACAAGACAGAAACATTCGATTATAATCAAAAACACTCCTTTCCTTCAAACTTGATTTTTTTCAAAAATGAGAGAAATGAAGAAAGACTGTGAGATAAAATCTGTGAGAATCACCTGATTCGTTGACATAATAAATCTGAAAAAAGCTTCAAATTTATTGGACAGTAATCATGGTTTTAATCGATACTTAAAAATCTTGTCCCAAGTTTGTTCGCACGAAGGGAAGTTTTTAACGAAGATGGTCGAATTATACAGAGATAAGCATAATCGTGCTAGTAGAGTAAACAATGGGAGCAGTTAGCATAGAAGGTACATCGGGATGCATGTACAGAGGCCGGTGCATAATGTCGACGTCGTGGTGCATTATATAATGACACGGAACGGATTAATCCTACCGGAGACGGCGGCGTCGCGGCGGCGGTGATGGCGGCGGCAACTCGGCCAACATAATAGATATGCTCTTTCTTTGTTTCGTCCGCTCATAATGGCCGCGCCTCGCAAGAAAACGCGGAACACGGAGTATTATGCAGTCCGCCGAGACGAACGAGAATAAACCGGGTCTGAATGCCTCTCGGAGTTTGTTTCCTTTCGTACCTCACTTCTTCTTTTTTTTCACTCTGAGACGGCTGTCTCCACGTTTCAAGCCTCTCCTTTGGATAAAAAGGAAGACCGATCGGTAAGACTTTTGTGATTATCCCAGCTGCTTGGAATTCTTGGCTCTTCTTACTCCAATTATTGGGACTTTTTTCTGACTGCTTTTTATCAACTTATTTAACTATTACATTATATGTATCCCACGAATTATCAGTATTTGTTTATATTGCACGATGTTTGGTATTTGTGACATAAATGTTTCAAGTAGAAGAAAAATGTCTTCTTAAGTAAATCAAATAAATTTTTAAGACAATAAGTAGAGTCTTGAGTAATAAATTAAAATTAATATTACTAATTGCTAACTGCAACGATTCATTCCGTTTGTACTAGGAAGGTTAGTAATATGTAGTATGTATATTTTTAAATTATTAGTATTATTAAATTTATGACCAAATTCCTGAGATAGAATATTTTATTCTATGTTATTTTATCGAGCAATATTAATAAAGCAGTACTATTTAAACGTACCAAGAAACAGTTAAACTCATCACGTACCAATAAGTTCCCAGAAATTAGTATTAAATAACGATACTTATAATATTTTCATATTATATCATCCAACAGTTCAATAAAATAATAGAAACTACCCTAAAAAAATGTCATTATTTAATAAAATTACTAAGATCCAAAATTCCACGGAACTCGTATCAGAACTTGAATCGGAGTCTACGTAATTTCGAAGATCATCTTTTCCAAAGAAAACAAGGAATAAAATCAGCGTTGCCAGCAACGTGGAAAACAGAATTGTGTAAGAAAACTGAAATTCCATATCACGATGTTGAAGCTCACCTGCGCACAGCGCGAAGTAACAACTGGATAGCAGCAGCACGAGATAAATCTTGAAGGGGTGAATTCATAAAAAAAAATAAGGATCGAAGTGGTCCCGTTGGAAAGGGCTCGGCAGTCTTTCTGTGTTGGTTCCGAGGCATACGTTCATGCGGATCTACGGTTCAAAGAAGGGTCTTCTTAACGACCGTATCAATTCGCATTTTCTCCCATTCACGCGCCTCCTAATCCTCGGCTCGACGGTGTATATATGTGTCCTGTATCGAGCGTCCTGCGGCAGGACTTTTATGCCTATTCCTGCCCGAGCTGTATCTACGACAGACGACATAAATCGTCGTCTTCGTCGTCTTACTTCGAAACGACTTCCATGCCGGAATCGCAGCCAAATAACTTTACGCTCACCTTCTGTGTCTGTTACATGATCAATGTTGAATATATTTTTTCATTAACACTAGAACTACTGACAATATATTCAGCTATATTTATATATTCATCTGTACGTCCAGAAAAATATGGGTAGATGGAAGAAAGAAATTAATCGATTCAATTACGTCCATTATGCAACGTGAGTCGTAAACAATCATTTTTTAAAGAATGCAGCTCGATCTTAATTTGGTGAGAATTTAACGTAATCTTTTAATTAAGGAACAATTTACGATCCAGATTTGAAGTGGAGTTATTTCTGAGAATCTAAATCTAGGACGTTTAGCGTCTACGATATTTATAAATAATGAATTATAAATGGGTAACAATTCGTATAATAATAGTACGGTTTGTTCTAATAATTACAAAAAGCTGGGTCGAAAATTCTGATAAATCGCGGTATACAGAAAGATCGTCAGAATAGTAAGAATTAAACTCCACTATTTGAAGTCCTCGTAGAAAGGTATTTTTTTAACTCGTACTGAAAATAATTACAAAAAACAGGGTCACAAATTCTGATCATTCACGATATACAAAAAGTTTGTCAGAACGGTAAGAATTTGAAGTTTTATTTAAGGAGAATGCACATAACGGAGAAGTAGTTCCAAGAGTATTTGTCCAGTCGAAAGATGTGGAGGGCCGCGAGCCAACTCGGTTCTCGAGAACTCGAAGACCCGTTCACTGTTAACTCGCGGAAATGATCCGGAAGAGCCGAGCGTAAGGTTATTCTCGTATCTGGAAGCAGTACTTTCGGTCGTTACGCGGAAGAAGCACCAAAGTTTCCGTTTCGTATCCCTGTGCGGGGCAAATGGAATGCCTTCTAACAAAAATCGTGACTGTCCCCGTTTGCAGAACGAAAATACCTTGTAAGCTGATCGTGTTACATCAGAAGGACACTTAAATGCATCCTTCCTTCCGGTTAAGATTATGGCCGCTGTTTTCGAGTAGTTTCAAGCAGAATGAAGTACTCCACTGTGGAACTTCAATGGAAGAAAGTTTCGGAAAATTTCTATGTACGAAGTGCAGTAGTAATACATATAATTTCGTTATTTTATTACGTGGTTATCTTAAACGTTATGAATTCTGAATTAAGAAAGAAATAGTTCGAAGAAGTTTTTGCAACGTATCTATATACGAAGTGTATATAATAGTTATGATTATAATATAGAAAGCATAATAATCGGATTTTGCATATTTTGTTATCTGACTATCATATATATCATGAAGTTTTTATTTAAATTTTTTACAATTTCTAAGACCGAATATTATTTACTTACTCCGTCACATTTTAACCCAACTAGAAGTTTATCTGCTAATTAATCGATTCTAATTTTAATCAAAAATACAATCAATATTTCTATAATCACATCACATATTTATACATCGACAACACTAATAAAAAGTATTACCTTTCAATCATAAATACTAAATATATTATTTAATCAGTGCACCAATTGAAACACAAAGCGCACGTTAAAAAGCCAAAGTCATACATCCACGTGTTCATATTTATAACAATTCGAATAAATCACCAAAAAAATGGCAGCCACCATCCTCACAGCCTCAATCATTCCCAACTAATATTAATTACGAGCATCACGCGAAGAGTGGTAATAATAATACGTAATACAAGGTAAATAATTAAGAGGAGGGAACAAAGAATAATTACGGAGTACCAGGAAAACTACGAAATAAACGGGAAGGGCGAGTATCGTTGTCGAAAAAAAGAGACGGAGTAAAGTCGCGCGAGGTTTCCCTTCTAGGAGCAAGTGCCAGGAACGATGGTCGCGGAGGCAGGATAATGGGTAATTACACGTCTCCCTGGGTTGCTCCTGCAGGCTGAGAGGATGGAAAGGACGAAAGAGGGAAAGAGCGAGAGGTTGTGCACGTGCCAGTTTTCGACGTCACCGACGCCGGTGCTATTTAAATCCAGAAAATATGTAAATCCGTCGTTTATAAAGCCATACATCAAGCTTGCCGCACTCCCGCCATGCCGCAGGAAGGAAGGAAGGAAGACAGCTCTAACAAACTCTACAGCTCTACAACCCTACAATAAATGCCGTTAAGTATGAAAAGTAATTCTTTACCCCTTTCGGAACAATCGTCGAATGATTATCCAGGCAAACCTACCGCTTTTGTTTCCTATGAATTATAATATTCCCTGTAATGGCAACCGCTTTAATGCCACGATAACCTGCCGACTTATTGTTCTTCGATTCCTGGAGTAAATGAATCTTTGGGGATGTATTCGGAAGGGTGGAAAGGGGTGGTTTTATTACTTGGAACACGGTGTTGGGAATATGATCCGTTACGTGGTATAATAAATCTCGTATTGTATGGTGTTCCACAATGTTCTGTATTTACGTGTGGATTCTATGGAATTTAATGTTGATATTTGTGTGAGATTGATAGAATGCTACCAGCTGACAATGGAAATGTAAGGAACTAATGTGAAACTGTACCACTGTCATTAAAGGAAAAATGATATAATGTGGTAATGGAACACGCTTAATTGTTACTGCGATGCTTCTTGTATGAGATTATTGTGGTATTATAATGAATGCCACGTTTATGGTGGAAATGTAAATAAATAATATGATGTGTATGTAAACATGCGTTAAAATGTGCATGCGTCATCCGCTATTCGTATTGCGCTAATTTAAGTCCCTGTGAAATGGTATTTTTATTATTATAATTTGGTATGTATTTTATTATTACATTTGATATACATTTTATTATTCTGTGAGCCGCTCAAATGCCAATTCTGAACATTTTCTAACATTTAACTCCAATTTTGAATCCAATATTTCAATTTCCTTTAATTCTTGTTTGATGGAGTTATTCACTTTGGCTAATATTATATTAATATTATATTTTACTATTATCAGATTTTGGCATTTTGCACGAATGAAATTATTGTATATCAATAACGCGAATCAAACTATGTCAATCATAGTACAGTTCTTAGAATTCCTATAACGCGCCAAAGATATTGCGACTACTGTTTTCATATAACGCGATTCTTCCTACAACGCGTAGGCATGTTATTTATTTTTAAAATACTGTCCTATTCGATCAAACATAGAAAATAAAAGCTGCCATAGCAATAATCATTTCAAACATATTGCTTTAGATCCTGCGCATTATACGCGAAGAATTCCCGTACAGCACGATTGCCTATAACGCGCGTTCATATAGCGCATAACGTGTTAACCGTGTTATACGGGAGTCTACTGTATACGATCACGCAAACGGTATAAAAACATCTCCAACACCGTATAAAAAGAATAGCTAGAAGAATTGATAATAGGATATGCATAGCACTCGGCACGGATCAACCCTTGTTGGTCAAAGGAAGGAAAGCCGAGGGAAAACGACGAAAGAATAAGACACGAATGGGTGAGGAAGGGTGAGGAAGGGTGGAGAATGGAGGACGAGAAGGGCAGCCATCGAATCTGCATGCAAAAACCATTTCTCCCTTTGGATGCCAGTAGCACGGTGAAGCTGATCGGTATAACACGGTGGGCCTCTCCTTTCACTTAAATGCATTCAGCCGAGGACCGCGTGCAAGGGATGAAGTTTGTCGCGTGCTTGCTGGAGAATAATTCCATTCAGGGAATTTTCCGACCGACCGACCACTCGCCGAAGGGATTCTGCTTGCCGGATCCTCCGGGAAAGCGTGGAAAATCGGGACGCAAGGGCGCTTTAAGTAGCTGTAAACGTTCTGTAAATATTTCCCGGAACGACTGCAATGTAAAATGCAGTTCGAGGGCCTAATTCATTATATGAATGGAATGTCTCCACTGAAAACATTGTAGATAAAAATATATTCATAATCGTGGACGTGTTATGACCAATGGAGTGTGCCTGACTTCATTTCGCCGGTTTTAAGATATTCTGGTAATTAGTAGTGAAATGTGTTATTTTGTGGATGGCTATTGAATGTGTTTATTAAATCACACACTTTTTTAGGCTTTCTTTATTATGCAAAATGTATTATATATATATTAAACACATAATATACGTGTAGTTGTTCAAAGTACTTTAAGCTATTTCATCTGAAATATAATAAAATATTCTGTAGAATGTAAGATTTACTATCGAATAAAAAACTCCACAAATTTCTTAACAACATATTAAAAAAATCCCAAAATTGAGCCCGCAATCGCACCAAAACAGCATTCTTATTAACACTAAAACTACCGAGTACATATAAGTTAATTAATGGATTTAATTATACGTGGTATGAACATATAATAAAGATATATGAAGTCTCAAACAAGCGTCACTGTATGTCCGAATAATTATAGTAAAAATTGCGGACCCAGGTATTTTAACTGTTTCAGCAGTTCTACTCTAAAAATAGAATACCTCTTCCACCGGAAACCCGACACCTCATTCGCCGCAGAAGGCGGAATTCGTGTGAGCTTATTAACTCTAAAAGTCATCCTACCCGGCAGAGTTTCCTTGGTCCACGGTTCCCGAAACTGTGTAAGTTAATGTTGGCCGTCTTATTCGTTGGTTCGCTTTCAATTTATTACCACTCGGCAAATAATTACCGACAAGAGCGGCGACCGTTCCTCCCCCCCGTTCGAATAACGGTTACGTCAGCTCGGTTTATTGTGTCGAAGAATGTATTCAGAAGCTGGCTGAATCGTCGTAGAGAAAGGGGAAAAGAAGAACGGAAGAGAGGAAAGTCATTCAGGTGCGAGTTAATAAAAAAGCATTTCGAACGACGGCGGATGGCAAGTGGCTCCGGGACTACGGTTATAGAGATCCTCCACTCACCGGTGCACCCGCGACCGATATTTTTTCTTCACCCAACCCTGCACCCATTTCTGAATCGCCTTGGGTTAGACGGAAAAGGGCAGCGATGTCGAACCCTTCGTTCACGAGTACCTCCTTCTCGATGAATATCTTATAGTAAATAAGTAACTTATTAATCGTGTGCGCGACGAGGCCATTCATTAATGTGGCTTGTTAAATTGCACCGTTTATATTGATATTTAATTAATATTTATCTGTATTGTTTTATGAAGTATTCGAATGAAAACCAAAGGTCGAAGGATCTGAATATTATTAAGGAATTATTTGTTGTATTTTGTTTGCAAACTTTAACTTTAAACGACTGATATATATCTATATATGGAATGAAGTATTCGAGAAGTGTTGGAGCTGAAATTGAAGTCAAAAGCCGACGCAATATGAATATTATTAGTGGAATATTTATTATATTTTGTTAAAGTTTGCGAATAAAATACAATAATGAAGTATTCGAGAAGTGTTGGAGCTGAAATCGAAGTCAAAAGTCGACGGAATATGAATATTATTAGTGGAATAATTTATTGCATTTTGTTGAAATTTCTGCAAAGAAAATACAATAATGAACTATTCGAGAAGTGTTGGAGCTGAAATCGAAGTCAAAAGTCGAAGCAATCTGAATATTACTTTGCTCGCGATATCAGCTAACATGTTCCAATAAAAAAGTGTCACGAAGGAACACAAAACATTATCATTGAAATCTAATCATACCCAACAACACGCGCAGTGGTTAATAAAGTAAAAAGCCCGGTTCCGAGATGTTTTCATTTCGAGAATCGAACAAAAATGTTACCACGAAGAAACGTGAAAAATCGAGCAGCCTTAGCTGCCGGAAAAGAAGAGACAAATGGCGGAAGAACAAAAAGGAAAGAGGGAATACGACTCGAGAAAGAGGGAGGGGAACAGAAGGAATTCTCGTCGTCCCGGAAAAATGTGCATTGTGTGTACGCACGACTGCAACTTCACCTGCATCTCCCCCCCTCCCTCCAACGCCGCGGAAACTCCTGCAGGGCGAAATACCGAATTTTTGCAAGCGCTTTTTTCATAAAAGCTCCCGTATACTCGAGCAGAAGCCCGCTCGACGACTACCGAAGAATTCGTTCCATGCAACAAGCGTAAATATGCAATTGCACTTTTTTTTCATGAAAAGAATATTTCAAAGTTGAAATTAAATAGTTCTATATAAACTATTACTTCTGTTCTGTTCGTTGTGCTAGATTGTTACTAATCATTGTTTACTGTGTATATTTATAAGTGCAGTTCATACTTATTCATATTTATATATTTAGATATTTATATCCCAGTAAATGCAATCAGGAAATGCATCCTTGGACTTGCAAGTTTGGCTCTGTGTTCGGTGTTGCTGAGTTTCGTTCTTTTTAGGGAATCCATTTGGAAATATATTTTTAGATGTGCTAATTACCTTTTTATGTCAATTCTGGGTTACTCGTCATGCAGTATTCGCGATAATGAAACGCGAAGCGTTGTAGAATCGATCATGAATATTAATTTCAATCATATATATGGAAATATTCATATTTTAACGATACAATAACGATATAAAGTAACTTATGTATCGTAGAGCGCTTTAATTATAATTATATTATAATACAATTATAACTTAAGCATAATATAAATAAAATTTTTTAATTCTAATCTAAACATAATATATATAATTATGTTTAGATTGCATGATTTAAAAATCCGCACGAACTATTGCCGGTATCAAATACACGTGGCATTTATACAACGCGGCACTTCTACAACACGGTTACAATATTTGATTTAAGATGTTACTTTTAGACGTTACATACACGTTACGAACTAATTCTTCAGATTACCTTCCAAGATCAAACCAAATAAAACGTGAAAAAGCGAAGAATCGAGGGAGATTTCTTTCCTCGCTCGCATCCGAGTTCAGCAGCCAGTTCTCCATAGCCACGAGGCAAACGCCATCGAGCCAACTAATTTATTGAAATAATGATAATTTATCGAGTATCCCGTGGACCACGGTCAGCCCGTCTTCCAGGAATCCACGAAATCTATCGAACAGTCCCAACCTCCGTGTGTCTTCCAACCCGCAATATACACGGTGTTCGAATGTTTCTGCATGCAGAATTAACTCGCCATGACATAAACTCTTATCGAACTCCATAGAATTCTCGCGAAAGGGCTGTTGTAGGGTACAGGTGCCATCGCGATGCCCTTCCAAGGGAAGACACCTCTAAGGGCTTAATCTACAGGGTGGTCGATTCGTTTTTTGCATACATAATCACCTGACACACACCTTTGGGAAATACAGGTGTTTCTGGGGTGCATGAATTTCGGTGCATCCGTGCATCGGTGCATAATGTTGCCATTAATTTCTTTCATGTCGATGTCGTTAATTCTACATGATTCATGTGTGCTTAAGTATAACTGTTTTTAATTGCATGCTAATGTTATGTATTCCTGTATGGATGACTTTTTTGAAGAATATTTTTCAATTTTTATATAATAACAGGACTATAAATCAAATATATATAATATAGAATAAATTCGATTATATCGTGGGATCATATATTATATGACTTTATAACGAAAACAAGTAGCAAGAAATCATGAAGGGAATACTTTGTAATTTTTATCTAATAAGAACATTACAAGGCAAGTATATTCAATTGTAATATAATAAGAACACTGCAAAATAAATACAAACATTTTGAATATAATTCGATATACTTATAGATTTTAGATTCTAACTTAATTCCGATGTTATTATTTTTATTGAATTCGAGAAGATCGTTAAAGAAATACATATTCTAAAAGTACATACCCGAGTGGATTCACAGGAGGAGGCGTCTTCGAGATCCAGAAAGAGGGGGAAGTATAGCGAGGGTAGATAAAGCAGACGCGTTAAAGAGAGAGTGAGAACGAGAGAGTACAGCGGTTTTAATTTAGTGGCCGAGTGCACGCGGCTTCGGTATAAATATTTTTATTTATCCCGAGTGACGTTGGGGCGGTATATACAGCGATGGTGGTGGTGTATCCGCGGAAATAAGCCGGTAATTTACGTCCACTAGGCAGCCACGGATGCCCCCGGTGGGAATTTTCGGGCGATTTATGGGATTCCAGGCGTCGGGCACGAAAGTAGAGAATTAAAGAACACATTGTGCACGGTGTCGTATCAGTGTATATATACGCATGAGAAGCATAGGTGCATGAATGCACCTTCTGGCCTCGATAAAAACGCGGATTAGAGGAACTGATGGTGGGGGGGACCTGTACCTCCACCTCTACCTCTCCTCATTTTCTTCACGACGAATGAATATCGTTAGCGTGCCGGTTTTCGACATTTATCGACGATACTTGGGACATTTGTAGTCAATGATTCGAAACTTTGCTTTGGTAGAACGAAAGTGTTGTATGATTTCTTGGAATTAGCTTAAGTTAGCCGATTCTTATGTTTCCTTTTAAATACTTGTCCCTTGTAAGTTCACTTTCTTATTTCATCCAAGAGATGTAGAATCAATTACAGTGAATTCATTCTAATTACTGGAATCGGCTGATAAGGCTTGTTAAGTAATATTCGAAAAATTGTCATTTTCTATTCATTACCGTAGCAATAAATAATTAATCGATATTAATAGATAACTTGTAAGTCTGTTACGTAGATCAACTATTACATAAACAGCTCGACAGAATCGCTATCGTCAACATTAAAACACGTAGCGCAAGGACACCGTACCAACAGAAAGGAATTCGCGATTGCTTCCGGTACCGGATACAAGAAGAGGAAACACAGACCGGCACTACCTGCTTTTTCGGGGTCCTTTGTCGAGGAAATCTCATTGTTATCGCGGTGGAAAACGTTCGATGATTCCGTTTCGATCAATGACACATCGGGGATCCCCTGGCCACGATCGATTGTGTTGCTTTTTTTTCTTCATTCATTGCCCTGAATACGTATCAGGGGAGAATGGAGGGAGTTGACCGGGGGATGTACACCAAGTAGAATATTATTTCTCCTTTCCTTTTTTCCTTCGTCGAACCCTTTCCTAACTGAAGGGAACCTCGATTCGACGGATAAACAATTCGCTTCGTTGAGTCTGGATTTATTTCCCCTTTGTACCCAGAGGAGGAAAGGGGGAGGGTTTCCTTAAACCTTTGACACGCGTGATCGAACTTTCCCGGTGTAATTCCTTGGACGTTACGATTACAGAGTGATCTGTGTAATATAATTAACTGCTTCCTTTTATCGCTTTTTTATTATTAAAAACCGTCCAGTTTATGTGGTACTTATTATATTAACCTTTTTCTCTCGGAGAGAAAGTCTTAATGTCGCCTCTCAATCGCCACTCGAATTGCCGCAATAAACTTAATATCGAGTGAGAGTAACCTCCGAGTGCAACGGGTTAAACATCCCAGAGTCTTAAGTCTATAAGTAACCCTTTTATACGTTTAGGTTTATTGTCACCGCTGTAAATATAATTGTAACTTGGTACCAATAAACGTATGTTAATAAAAAAAGGGTTAAACATCCAATTGCCACACAGGTTAAGTCAATGCACAATACACATTTCTATTTTCGTGGAATTCCGAAAGTAGCATAGTAATATTATTCCCTAGGTGATTAGGAATAAGTGATGAGCGACGTGTGGATTCCAAAATGCGTGGAGCACGTAATAGGAACGAGTGGAAAGATGCAGCGTATGAATGATACGGTGGATGGTTTCATTAATCAGGAATAGGGACTTTTGCATCCGGCAGTTGCATAGAGATATCGATTGCCTCGGTTCAACGAAGTCTATACAGCTACTTACTTCGGCTAGAAACGACTCCAGTATGCCGACTAAGCACCGGATTTCCAATAAACGTCATTAACACTCATCAGTCCGTACGGGAATCCGTGAACCCGTGAACTCGATAGCACGCCATGCAAACGTAAGGCATTCTCCTGCAAAACAAAGATTGATGTCCGATCGACAGCGAATGGAATGGATGGAATCGAGAATCTGATTTATCATTCATTCCATGTCGGATTTTGAAGGACCGAGACACTTTTCATCGACTTTAATCCGCTGCAATTGAACTTCCACTAGGATTATAATATATAGATGTATTAATTATATGCATATCAGGAAGTAATTAGAAATTAATTTCTAGTAATTATTCCGGGGAAGAGTTTTGATGTCAGATTTCCAATTATTTGTATATGACCAGAATTAAGTTGTAAGCGTAGTTTATCAATTTTTAATCATTTCAATTAGGATTGTAATATGTAGAGATATTAATAGTATGCGTATCAGAAAGTAATTGATCTTAATATTATTTTCAAAGAGAATTTTTATGTTGGATTTATAATTATTAATATATAATCGTAATTGTATTGTAAGGGTAGTTTATCAATGTATTTCAATATTACTTCGAGACACTTTTAATCGACTTTAATCCGCTGCACTTGAACTTTTACTAGAATTATAATGTACAGATGTATTCATTGTATGCGCATGAAAAAATAATTACTGATTAATTATGTATTAGTTTTGGTCACTGCCATAACAAACTCCCACTCTATACTGTTTCCCATACGAATTTTATAATTTGTCGTCAAGTAAAAAGCAAAAGTAGAATTCATTTATGAAAAGTCAAAGACACACGATACGAATAGTCAGTGAACCCGCCGGACACAAAATGGTCGAATCAGAACATAATCGAAGGTAGAATTTAAAAATAGAATAATATCCAGGGAAGCAGGGAAAGAGGTGGAAGGTCCTCCAGTCCTTGATCAAAAAAAGAGTGTTCTTCGATCGAAGGATAGGCAGAACAATCTCCTTGGATGGGGTCTACGATTCGCCTCGATGGCCTCCGCGGGTCCCCTTCGAGATTCATCCGTAGTTTTGCATTATCCCCATTACTGCTGATTCACACGTCCTCCTTTGTGGGCTTTGTGAGCCGCGACAATGCAGGACGGGGCTCTTCCTCCTCTCTTTTCCTCGCGCTTAGAAAATACGAATGGCTCCGTAAGAGCGAGCCGGATGACAAACGACGCTCGGCTATACCCCATCAGCCCGATATAATATGCGCCGCGACCAAACTTCCTCTTGGATCGCCTCGAACTCGTCCTCCTTCTATTACCTTCTTCTTCTTTTTTTGTTTACTTATTCTTCCTATCTCCTCCTTTTGTTACTTCTACTCCTCGATAATGGTGATGATTGTTTCCATCGAGGCGAATCGATTGTTATTAATTGTCGTGGTTTCGTGGCCACCTTTGTTTAGCTACTTTCCCCTATATTCACACTGGAACTACTAAGCGGGTCCAAATGATTTGTACGCCATTTTTAGTTGAATTATTCGAATATACCACGGGGAATTGTTTGAGATTTGATATACTTTTATATTCCAGCTTGTCGTTTTATATCAAAACTCATCGTTTACAAATGAAATAAACGTATTGTGTTAGATTTCTTTGGATACAATTTCTGTTCAATTGGAGTCTTTTTTGTCTTCAAATCTTGTGCCGCGAAGAGTAAAGGAATATTTGTACTTTCTATCTTTTTTCTGTACAGTTGAACATCCAGGTTTTCTGTTATTTGATTTTGCTTATAATCTATTATACTAATAGGCGTAAATTGATTTTGTGTTGTCAACAATGATACCAATTTTACCCGTAATTAAAAATCGAATTGAATCAAGTAACACTTCCACAATCTTTTATCTCCTTATCAGATTCCCATGTTACATAAAAACCATTTAATATTATGCTTCTCAACATTGAAAAGTATGAATTAATTTTATATCATCACCAAGGAGGAAGCAATTAACTCCAACAATTACCATCGTATCTATAATCTTATCTCCTTCGTCAGATATTACTGAAAATCCGACAATGCAAAAACTGATCCACATTATCTGCCTCCGAAACTATCATCACCCAAATAAATTTGCATAATCATGTAAATCGAGGAAGATAAATCCAACAATCAAAAGCGACATCCAGGAGCAATGTTTCTATATCATTCTTTCACCTATTTTCATTATTAAAACTATAACCGATGGTGATGGTGGGGGGGGGAGACCTGACGGGCAGGGGGGAAGGGGAGAAAAAAAGAACCGAATGAATGCGATATCAAAAGAACACGAATCACGTTCCAATCAAAGTGGCGAGTAGAAAAGCGAAGAAGGAAACCGATCTATCGAAGGGCAGAAGTTTCTTTGAAGCAACGCCGTCGGTTTTTCGGATTCACCGTCTCCCGGATCGGAATAAAAGGTGGCCGAATAACACCAGTGGCCTTCGGTAGACACCCACTGAGAGTTATTAAACGATCTACAATGCTTGTTGCCACGTCACCCATCTCTACCGGCATCCGTGCAAAGCGGCAGCAGCACCCTCAGAAGCCGTAATCAAATTCGTCGGCTGATAATTCAAGAACCGAGTGTCTGCGCCGATCGTGAAACGCGATCCTCTTTTTTAACGGCACCCTACTCTGTAAACCAATCGAAGCACCGCCCTTTTGTTATCGTCTCGAGAATGCTTCTGTTTCTGTTCCTGGACTACGTGACTTGTGTTACCGGGAACTGACGAGTGTAATTACTACATGGTGAATTCATGGGGTATTAAATCGAATATGAAGGATTATGGTGCTGTTATGGTGATCGATTTGATTAGGAAATGTGAAGTGTTCTTAGCAAGTGATAAAGAAACTTAGGTAGCTGTCCGACTCTGATTCTGTTCGTTTTCACATATGTTGTAGTACTTGAAACATTAAGTGACATGTTTTTTTATGTAGTCAGAATTTTAGTTTAAACACATCTTTATGTTTGAAAAGAAAAATACAACACAGGAGTGGTTCAGATTTAAAAATATGTATCGGTAAAATTGAAATTCGATGTTAAGTTATTTAAGGCAAACAATATTTTACACCCACGAAAATTTAAAGGAATGCAAAGTTTTGATGAAAGGTTCTAATTATTCTTGTTACAAGGCAAATCTTTGAGCGGGGGTTTTACCCCTTTAAACTGAAATTCTGCAAATATGAAAAAATACGTTTCTCTTGATGCCAATAAAGAAGTGAATAATAATATTGCAATTATCCAAACTATAATAATATCGTTGAATATAGTTCTGAATATAGCAGTATCAACTAGCACTTGTAATATTTCATCTTTTTTAATTTTAAACATCAAATGTAATCAAGTAATATTTTTTGTATTAACACCTATTTAAGTAGCACAACCCTACGGCATTGGCTGCAGATTTTTAAAAATTGTGCGCGGTATTCACCTGATTGTAAGTCTCGCCTCAAAACCGCCGGTAGCGAATGGGTTAAGCGAATATGCTAATCGAATACTTTAAACACAGAATAAAATCTGCCTGAAAAAAGAATAAGTTTTCCACTACTGGAAGAAATTCCAGCACATGACGCTTGCTTCTCACGAGTGGTTCTTCGAGGAAGAAAAGAAAGTTCGAGTGAGGAAAACAGAAGGGAGACAGGAAGCCGAGGAGGAAACTTTCTCCGTGCATTGGTTTCGATCTATCGTATACCGGGTGTAGTCGCGTAAACGCGGATCGTTTGTACTCGTCGGCCACCTGGAAGCGATCGAAGATCGAACAATCGTAACGCGGAGTCACGATTGCTTCGAACAGCCAGAAAGGAACGAAGAAAATGGGCCGTTCAAAGGAAGAGAGACAGAATGAAACAGAAAGATGTTGGCTGCTGTCATTACTAACACAAAACGAATCGCTTCCAACGTGCTAAAGAAACGCGCCGCGTTCCCGATGACGATGATCGAATTCACCGACTGTTTAACGATACTCGATTGTCCTCGATTTTAAGCCCCGAAATTGCCAAGGGGGACCACCTATGTCGAACCAGAAACGCATTATAGCTTATCATTGACTTACTTCCGATGATTTTTAATCGACATTTGTAACGTACTTATATCGGTCATAAAAACCTCGCCTTAAAATTACTTCGAATTCACCATCGAAATATCATAATCGCAATTATCGATATAAAATATCATCGACGGTAAAATTTGAATGTTCAACTTAACACTGGAACTACCAAAGAATTCAAGCTGACTTGTTCATAATTTTTCATAAAATTATTCGAACATATATCTGCGTGTAATTTCACGTTTTATTATTTATACATAAATAAATGTATAAGTATAACTGAGTATATGTTCGACAGTTCTAGTGTTAATTATTCGAATGTAAATTAGCCTGTTTCCGAAATCACGAAGAAACTCAAAATTCTAACAGAATCCTTAATCTCCAATAAAAAGCACACGATAATTATAAGAAATCTCACAGCAACCAATTTTAGGGCCAACTAATTTCCTTCTCCTTCAAGTTCTACTCGAGAAACAACGAAACGAAATGAAAGTTTCTTATCAAAAGATATTGACAAGTAAACCTTTCTTACTGAAATAAATATTAACAATTGTGATTGACTCACGTCGGATCGTAGTTGTACATGTTTCCAGTAAAAAAAATTGCTTTGGGTAAACCACCCCGCAGTGGATTCAACGCGTTGTACGAACGATTGGAAAGGAGGGTGGTGGTTTATTGTTGCGGGCCGTGGAAGCTGCTTTTAAATCGCAAAAAGGGCCCGGTCGGCCGCGAATTCAATAAAGTAACGATCCAAGCCGTTATCTGGATACCGCAGATTGGGGTTCCCTGTTCTGATCTCCTCGATATCGTCGCCCGGATATAACGAGACTCGTCCTCCTACTTACGCTCTGGGTGTTGCGAAACAAAACGAGAAAACGTGCGCTTTTCTATGGATAAGGCGAGAGGGGGGGATGGATTTCGTAATCAAAAAGGGGACTGTATTGTATGATATTCTTACCACTGGGCTGTTTCATAAACCTATTTCAAGGGTCTTGTATCAGTAATTGCCTGTGTTTGTTGACCCGGTGTATAGTTATATTTGCAATTATTATTAATGTCATATGTGTGTGTTATAGTCACGTAGTATATTATTCTTGCTATCAAGTAGTGCAGTTATGATTAAGATTATTAGCGTTATCTTTTGTGGGTCGTATAGTCATACTGTATATTATTATTCTTATAGTTATTATTTTTTGTACGAAAGTATGAAAGGTCCTTGGAAAGAACTTGAATCGGATAATTAAATAAGTAAAAAAGATTTGTGTAAGAAAAATTGAATGGGATAATTAAAGTTAATATGTAAATATTTTAATGTGCAGGTGTAATTAAAATATTAACTTCAAAATATTGACTTGAATTATCCCATTCAATTTTTCTTACAAAGATGTTTCTTACTTAATCAATCATCCGATTCAATTTAAATTAAACAAGTAAGAATTAAATACGTAAAATAGATCTTTGTAAAAAAAATAGGCTGGGCAAATCAAAGTTATTATTTTTAAGTTAATATTTTAATTACATCTGCAGTTTAAAATATTAACTTTAATTATCCCATTTAATTCTTGTTTCAAAGATCATTCTTACTTTCCTACAAAACAGTAATTATTATGATAAGAATACAAATAGTAATAATTATAATAAAAATAACTGCAACTATGTATACATATACATATATTAAGAATGTTATTTCATGAGCATTGTCCAATTAAGACTCTATATTACAATTAGGATTACCTTAAACGTTAAAATTTGATTGATCCAAAATAAAGTGCATTTATATCTGAATCAAGATTAGTAATAAAATAATCCCAGGGCTCATGAACCCCGAATCGATGGCAGAGTATCACTCGAGTCGTTTCAAACTAACTAAGCAAGTTAGTTGGGTGGTCACGTGCACCACATCGATCCACCCTTTTCAATCCTTCATCCCCCAACGACGAGCGATCCTTAAGGGATGAGTCACAGCGTCGCGACGCCGATTCCACGGTAGCTCGCGCGGAATCGCCGCGACAATCCGTTGCTTCGAGGACAAACCATAATCAATAATCGAACTGACAGTTTTCCAAATTCATGGCTAACCATAGAAAATCCGCCAAACGAGAACTTTAAACCGAGTCACGCGCATTAAAACGAGAACGAATTTTTTTGATCGATCGACCAATCAACCGCGATTCTTTCGCGATCCACTTTTGGTCCACACTTTGACCCTGAATAAAAGACTTCGAATTTATGTTCCGATGAATTATATCAAAGAAACGTATCAAATATATTTATTTTAATAATAATATCATTAACAATACCGATATTAAAACTTAAAATCCGCGTCGGTACGTTTGAACCCGATTTTATATTATTTATATTTGAACACTGAAAAAGTAGATTCTAATTCATATTTATTAAATTTAGATCGTACATAAGAACAAGCTTGTAGTATATTTCGCAGAAATTCTAAAAATCAAGCACGCCGTGAGAATAGTAATGTCACTATCCTTTAATAACTTCCCAAAGTCACTGCATTATAGGAATATCGATAGCAATATTATAATAGAGATACAATTTAAAGGTGCAACGAAATTCCTTCGAATTATCATCCGGCATCTAAATGCATACCACTGTGGAGAGCGTGAAAGAAGAAAGTGTATGGAGGGTAAGAGGGGGAATAGAACTAAGGTGAAAAAGATGAAGGGACCATCGCTGGTGGAATGCAGCTACACAATGCACCGGTTTCTTTACTAACACGAGCCTAGCATTTATATTAATATAGCACATGTGGATACATGCGAACCCACCTGGATACCGATGGACTTCGCCTGATACACTCGATAAAATTGATTCTCATATTTAGGAGGTATTCACTGGCATAGAAAATAATAAAATACATGTTTCATATATTTGATTCGTGTTTTAGTAATATTGGCATCGAGACTCACCGGTGACCCCTACGGCATTCATCGTGTTAATATAATAGAACATCGATTAACCGAACTAATTGGTACCAAGACACTTTTCACCAGATCCCACTGTAATTCTTTCCGCGAATAAGTCTCCAGGAAGGTGCGACTGGGAAAGTTCCTACGCGACAGTTTTTCATCGAATCTAACAGGTAGTAAATGTTTTACCCTAAAGCCGCGGGGAAAATACACTGCCAGGATGAAGGGAGGGAGTTTTGTTACCGGGAATTCCAGGGCGAAGTGGAGGCTGCTCGGTGGTTTCGGTGTATGTAAATTAGCCGGTGGCCTATTCACACCCGTACACCTGGTCGCGGCCTCCCACTGCACGGATGCACCTACATCACTGTTCATAAGTACAGCTAACATTCGTATAACGCAGGAATTAGTTTCCAGAGAAAGATCGCGTTATAAATATCTGCATTATGCCAGACTCGTGTATCAAATTGTATCAAATTGTATCAAACTCGCATTGTATTAAGTTTACCGGAAAGTAATCAATTCGGGAATGGAGAATTTTTTTACATCCAACTGTAGGAATTTGGTTTCTTCGAAAAGGGAATTATGACATTGAAAAATCGACCGTCAAGGATCATAGATAACGATAGAAATTATCTAATAGAATAATGTTTAATATAAAAAAATAAACGGAGTTTCATAAAGTATGTGAAAAATAATTGATTACTTCCCGGTACCCCTGATATAAGAGCCGCGTTATACGAGGATCGCGATAATTAGTGAACCGCATTAGAGAAAAAAACTCGGCAAAAAAAATTCAAATACTCTTTTGTGCTCTTAGTATCTCAAAAAATTGTCCCTAATTTTATAAAGAAAGCTATATCTGTGGAGCTTATCTACCGATATCTAAAAACAGAATCAGATGTATTTGCTTCGAGTTTTAGTAATATTTTCATCGTCGGTCCCCGGTGACCCCCACGGCAGGCAACCTATTAAAATTGCGGACATTGACACTTTTCACGTATGTTTCGCCGTATTGAATTCAAGTTGTCACACACGTGTCGCTTATTGCCAGCATAAATGTGGGTTCAATATACTCCTAGGTGTACGTAGATATGCAAATGCATGTGCAACGATAAAAAAAAACTTTCCAGCTCCAGCCTCGTTACCTTAATACAATTCCGGCATGAATTATACTTGCCGTATGATACTTTTCAATGTAGTTACAAGTGGTATGATATTAATCATTACTCAACATTAATGTCGCTTGTAATCGGGGATAATTTAATCGTGATGTAGCACACGTTCTACCTCCATTTATTCTTACTTTACTATTATTCTACCTGATCTTTATTTGCCTCGTGCAGTTGGGTTTTAAATTCACTCGCGGCACAAATTCGAAGGTAATACTGATATGAACTATTGGTGGTGCTTGGACTGAATTAGGAATATTTATGTCGTGGGCTTTTCCTAATTTATAAATCTTACTCTGAATATGTTATATAGTGTGTATGGTATTATGGGCTGCAGTATATTATTCATAAGAGACGTTAATGTGTTATGATATTCGTGTAACGGGTTTGGAATCCAACGGACAGCATGTGATTGTCGGAAACTGGTCCAAGAGATAGTGGACATATGTGGAAATAATAATGTTCATTAAATTTAAAGATTATTGTGGATATCGGGTTTAGACGTTGCAGTTGATTGTAGTTGATTATGGAGGATATTGAGTTAAATATTAGAAAAAATTATTAATAAAATGAAATATGTTCAAATAAGATTTCATTGAAATTATTATAACAGAGTCATAAAATTCTATAATGATATTCTTATATTCCAGTAATCGCACGCATCCCGAAAATATTAGATATTAATCAGAACTGTTATTAACAGACTCATAATATTCTAAAATCATTATTAATTCTTCTTAATATATTTCGCTCATAAATAATATCATCGAAAAATCACATAAACCATATTAAGATAATCTCCATACAAGTACAAGACTATCAGACATTCTAATATTTAATAAATAAAATTCTATTATCCTCGAAAATATTTCAAATTATAAAAACCAAGTACCATGAAAGAATCTCAATGCATAATAAATCAATTCCACTTCCGTAACCAATATTCTTATCCCATAGTGTATCATCTGTCACATTCAATCACCTTTCAAGTTCGACATATAAAAACACTGCAAAAATACCAAAAAACTGAGTCTGCACGGTTTCGGTTTTCTTGGGGCGCGGAACATAAATACGCGAGTGGTAGGTGGTCGCGAAACCGCGTAGAGTGGATACACAGAGAGAAATGTCTACAATCAATATGCAAACATATTCGCCGAGGAGACAGAGAGACAGGGGGTTCGATAACGCGGTGAATTCAACCTTGCTGGTATTAGTGGTTATGGGGTGAGTGGGTGGTTGGTGGAACGGTTATGGTAAATGTTTGCGCAGCAACAAGCACTTGCCGAGTTGCTGCCAGCAACGATTCACTCGTATAAACAACGTGGAGGAGCATTGCTAACTCTCGACCCACCTGCCACAGTTGGAATAATTACTGAACAAACAATCCACCGGACAGCCCCTTCTGCCGAGATTAGGCGATAATTCGTCAAGTATGCTCCTTGAATTATGTATTGTTGTTATGTTCACAGGGGTGCCACCATGGAAAGACCACTTTGTGTACATTCGCGGTGATACATCATTGTTTTTAACCAAATAAATCGAAGTATTTATTCTTCCCCGTTGGAATCAAATATTCATGGAATTTTTTATTACCTGAACACCCAGAAATGAGCCGCTCAAATGCCAAGGTGATTAACTTGTCTGACCATGAAAACCATTAACTACTTAATGCGCAAACATTCGGAAAATGTCTATCGGTTAATATAAGGGGTCCTGATAGTTTTTGTTCATCCAGTTTCATCATTTTTCCGAAGAACTATATTTTCCAATAAAAATATTTGTATTACTTAATAATGACTATGGACGTGACATACACGTAGTTGAATATTCTTACAATGATTAATCATAGCCGAGTATGTCACGTCGCTGCACGTTAAGCGGTTAAGGGTTAGGAAATCCAGATTGCATTCGAAATTACATCCATCTCCATTAATTTCCATTTGCGGATCTCGTTTCGAGGGATCTTATGTGTAATGCGTGAGATGTAAATTCTAAGGGTGCGTTGGCAACCCTCGAGGAAAGAAGGCATCTTGAGTATGACGGTGAAAATAAGACAAGAGAAGAAAAAAAAAACAGGAGGAGTGAACGATTCGAGTCGATGTGAAGTGCGGGGGCTGAAACGGAACGACGGTCCCCGGCACGTTCTCGGCGAAACAATGATCAACGATTAATTATACTAGGTTCCTGGCTCTCAGATCGAATCGCTTGTGTAAACGCTCACTCGAGTACTACCGCGAAGCGCCAATCAAGAAATTACGCGAGTAAACGGGGGAGAGGGTGCACCGTTCTCTAGTGCTTTATTAATTATTCCGTCTACTTCCTCCGGTATATACGCGGAAACTTGCCTCCTTATACCAGAAGAGCGAGTAATATCACGGGCGATTCTTCGGAATACCGCTCCGACGGCAATGAATATTATTATAAGTCACCATGTAACTTTCGTTTATCAAACTTACGGATCTATACTTAATTACAACCACGAATTAGTCGGGTTCACTTGCGTCTTCCATTAAACAATTTTAAGATAAGAGAACAATTAATATTTGGTATTTATGAGGATTACAAAGAAATAATGTTGTACTGACATTGTTATAAGTCACAATGCGTTTTATATTTAATCATTTTAGGATAACGAAGCAAGAATTAATTTGGTATTATATAAGGATTACAAAGAAATAATGTTGTATTAACATTGTTATAATTTACATTGCGCTTGACGTTAAATAATTTTAAGATAACAATGCAATAATGATTTTGTATTACAGAAAGGTTACAAAGAAATAATACGTGGAATCTCTTTAAAACACCATTAACATTCTTATAAGTCACAGTGTTATCAAGATCACAAGCATTATTCTTTATGCTTAATTACGATCAGAAATTAGTCGAGCAATAAATAAATGTAATAAAAGAAGTAATCTGATTAAACAGCCGTATTTATATATTCACCTTAATATTTCAGTAAACATCGAATTTACATTACAGATATTAATACACCGAAGCTCGCTGAAAACCGGATATTATTTAATGACGATATTAAGTATCCCAACTAAAATTTCGTTGAACGAGGTAGAAAGAAATCAGTGAAACGGAGGCGTCGGAAGGAATAACCCGTTTTCATCGCGGGGATTGCAAAAGGTGGGAGCTGGAACTACGCTAATGAAGTCGTGAGCCAGTGGACGAGGAGAGATCCTCGTGATTTACATTCCAGTTAAACGATGTAAGTAAGCGGCGAAAGGTGCTTCTCGTAGCGTAGTTCATCGTTGCTCATCGTTGTATAATGAATTTAATGAGAAGATGCCAGTTTCATGGCACCTTCCTCTCTAACCGTAAACAAGAGGTGCTCGCCGTTGACGGAGACTGATTTCGAACGAGGAGATGACAGCCGGTCGACGGGACTTGTAATTAGCAATTATGTTATTCGTCATTTTACAGCCTTGCTCCTACGGGATTTCTAAACAATTACGATCAATTCTACCAACGGACACCGATTACTCTATCACAGGGAAAGTGCGTTTTCTAGGATCATTAATGTAAATCATATTTTGTGAGTGTCGTTTTGGTGTCTTTCACTTATTTCTTAACGGCTCCACTTCGATTCAAAGAGCATTGACTGAAATTCTACAGCAAGCTCAGAATTGGCTGAGACTTATTGACATTGCTCTATAAATGACTTATTAATCGAATTTTTATGATTTGTTAGAATTATAATTGGAAATCACGGTATGATTATTTATTGAAGCTACGTATTTTGATACGTTTAAAGTCCATCTAAGGAGTAACATCTAAGCTTATTTGATTTGTACGCTCGGAGTGTTTATAAAATTGTTTTGCATGTTATTATAAGAATACCATGTTGTAAAAGATATTAAGTGATTAAGTAATGATAGCAAAATTAAATAATAATAATAGATGGATGGATAATGACGAAGATAGTAAAAAAACCAGCAAGAACCGACTGAACAATGAAACCGAGTGAATCGGTATCAAACGAAAATCCGAGTCAAAAGGAATCGGTATCCAGTCCAATAGGGAACACTATGATATCCCACCAGAATTCCCCGTTAAGCCGGGCATTCCAAAGTCAGCAGGTACTAATGAAGTCGTGAGAGGTTGCCAGGAACGGTGCCGCGGTTGAACGGCCCTTCCAGGAGTCAGATGGACCCAAAGGATAGAAGAGAAGGGGGATCCAGGAGATGATTTAGATTCCAACTAAACGATCTGTCTAAAAGCGAACGGAGACCTGGATGACGGGTGTTCGGTTCGAGTTCATCGTTGCTCACTCCGTATAATGGATTTAATGAGAAGGTAGCCACCTGTACCACCTCCTACATCCTATTGGATCCCATTGGACCCAGGTTGCATGTCCTTTCGCCTTGTCTTTGTATATACAAGGTGTCATGTAACCGGTGATACAAGTGAGAAAGTAATTCTATATGAAATACTAACACGAAAAAATGGAATAAAATGTTTGATACGAGGCTTTGTTTCCAAGAAAAATGGTAATGGAACTATGGCCTGTATTGTAGAAAGTAAACCTATACAAGGCTCACAACGAGTGTGAGTTATCAAACATAAATAGATTTTTATCATTACGATAATAAAAGACACACTTTCTGCGTTCTAAAGGAAACGAGAAGAAAAGAATGTAATCAATAGACTGCTGCTATATTGATAATTATGTTATCCCTTTAACAAAGATTTTCTTAGAGACTTTTCAACAACGCATTTATATTATACCCACATGTCATCACAGAGAACTAGAAGAATTGAAGTCTTACTCTCCACTCATTAAAATCTCGATCCACGACAGACATTCCAGACAATTATCAGTTTATAATTGACAAATCGTGTCATAATTATATGATATTCACCCTAAGATGACAGGTGCTTTCTCTCTCGATTAAACCTTGCCGTTTAAGGAGACGATCCATTTCGAGGACACCCTGTAGAAGGTTCTCCACGGAAGGCCGGCAGTGTTCTAAGCACGACAACCTGATGGCCCTTCAGAGAATGGAGAAACAATGGCATTGCTCTCGAGAGGATAATGACGGTGAAAATTGTCAGTTTGTCGTGGCAAGAGGCGTGCATAAGTTGGTAATCACCGTTCTCACGGAGGTTGGCGCCTCATTATTGTTAGCCAGTGGTAGGCGCTACCGAGTCGGTTGCCTCTTTTTCCTTCAAGTTTTGGGCCCCCGCACAAACAAACGAGCAGAAGCATCGTGGATGCTGTGGTAGCCCCCTGCCAAGTGGTCCAACTGCTCGTTACCTTCTTTTATATCTCCACAGCATCCAGTCATTCCACGCTTTGTGCACGGTTTCGGGATGCTGCTGATCTTTCGCCACTTCTTCGGACATCCCAACTGCTCCACGGATAAAGTAATGTGACGTGGAACGTTTCAAACTCCTTGTCGTTCCATTAAATCATTGCTTGCCGTGTTATACGCGTACGAATGACACCTATGTTTATTGTAAGACGCCATCGTCATACTTGTATGACAAGTACTTCTGATTCAATTAAAAAGTAAACTTTTAAGAAGAGTTACGAGGGGAATAAAATGTGTCTTGATTCCCTTGAAATCGGATTGACACGCTTTGGATTCAGCTGATGAAGCAGTTTCATAGGGAATTTTAAGAGGAAATGTTTTTATCTTGTTCCTTTACAGGGTTTTATGTGGTCGATGATCCCGAAAGATGTAAGAGAATATTTCAATTACTTAACTAGTTTTGAATTCATTAAGTGGCAGGCTTATTTGGGTGTCGTTGCAGGCGTATATTATTTCGTTATCAAAGTTTATAATTTCATTACTGACAATTGAATTCGGGATAATTAATTTTTTCAAAAGACACACTTTGAACACCAAGTCATTCGGAATTCTAGGAAAAGATGGTTCGCGGAAGTTCATAGAAATTTGGTGAATTCACGAAGAAACGTGTCCGTGGAGAAATACGAAGTTTAGCCGGCGTGAAAAGTGTAAGGTGTTTTCATAGATTCGGGAATATCGTTTAGGTGCGAATGAATGGTTCGAGTTTCCAAATGGTTCTACCGATCGCAGCTGCCGCTTTTCGGGGTTCCTGACAATAGACGATGCTCGAAACTTCTTCCATTTTTTTTTCCTTCACATTTCGACCGTACCCGGTGTCAGAATTCGATAGCTATTGTGCACACAAAGTGCACAAAGTGCAACTTATTTCGACGAACGGCGAGGCTTATTCTCTGTTTTCGACAACCTCCGAGAGCCGACGGCTACTCGGAACATCGAACCTACAATTTTGTTTATGGATCCCGCAAACGGATACAAAATAATCTTTTGTACTAAAATCCCTTAGAACTTCTGAATTGTAATATTCTTAATTCTCAGAAATATTAAAGTGTTTAATTAATAAACGATCAATAAACTAACGAATTGAATAAGTTAAGACACTGTGAGATTTGTGACTTCATAAAATGTCACTTTAAATCGAGAGATATTTCTTCCTACTTTCTCCGGGAATCAAGAGATACTAATAAATTATCCTTGACATTTGATCATGTTCATAAATAATCTATTATTACTTCATAATTAATCGATTAATATTCGGATATAATTAATAGAGTATCTCAAGCAGATATTTCATAAAGGAAATAAGAACACTTTAACACAATTTCCGATAAATATTGAATATTCTTTAAAATCCTCGTGCATTTAAATTGATCTGAATTCAACGAAAAACATGAAATATTGAATTCCATAACATGTACTGAATATAGAAAGTATATCAACTGTCGAAGAACTGGAATTGATCAATTTCAAATATTTCCCGACCAGACATCCTTCACATATAATATTCAACTTTTATGTTTAAATCCATTTATTTTGCTTAATATTATTATTATTCTATTACCATTTTCTCAATTTATCTCACCATTCTTATCAAATCCGCTTCGTTTTAGTACGCCAGTTGAAATTTCTCATTTATCATAATTAAAAATATCAATTTAAGTTTACATTAATTAAGATTGATTAACGGGATTGGGGACAATCGTATATTATAATCGCGTCGAATTCGAAGGATAATACTTAACGTTTATTTTGCCTTTTCACTTACAATACAATATTTATAGGTTACTTCTGCCGCTCATAGTGTAATACTCGAATAATCGGTACAGTTTAAGATTTATCGTAACGATACAAATAGAAAGGTTACACGTCGTACAGCGGGGCGGGGGTCGGGGTGTGCGACGCGTTTCACGAAAGTACGGGTTCTCCATATATTTTTTTTTTATTCAACAGTAATCCCGCACATTTCGCGAAACGTCCATAGAAGCTCCTTCAATAACAATTTGGATCGCTCGAAAACAAAAGTAAAGAAAGAAATGAGAGAAGTAAAGTCGGCAGGAGAAAATACGAAATACTTCCGTCGTAGAATTAAAAAAAGGTAGAAATCAGTGGTAAGGCTTTCGATGATTTTTGTTAATATCAACGTTACTGGTTAAGTTGATTCTTGCGTCCTGATTCGAGGAACGCGAAAGGAACAAAAATAAGAGAATCTTTCATTAAAACAAAATCATAATAAATACTTTTTTTTTAAAGAGAGAACTTAACGAGCTGAATAGCTTTCTTGGTATTTGAATGTTTAACGACGCGTATTGGTTTCTACGGACAGAGGCAAGAAAGACGCGACGGGTTATCAAATTATCGTCTTTCCCGCAAGAAAAAGACGCGACGTACTCCTTTCTTTTTAGCGGATTAAAGATCTATTTACAACAATTACTCTCACGATAAGAACGACCGCGCGGAAAACGTCTTCCCTTCGTTCCCGTCGCGCACAAGTTTACCACGAAAAATAACAACGATTATTCATTAGAATAAAGCACCGAAATAACGAGGTTATTTTCCTAGAAATAAAACGGGATATATTAAATTATTAAAAATTAACGACGGGAAAGGAGAGTTGCTTACTGTCTTCCGATACTCGAAGCACAGAAGAAAATCCATGGGATGAGTTCCCATGCCGCACGCAAGTGAGACGGATAGTCCTCGATTTCGAATGTTTTTCTTGGTAAATGGATATGGAATGTTCGTGGATTCTTGGAATTAAGGGAAAACCAGGGAAACTGGGCGGGGAATAAAGCTTGAAGGCTTCACGCTCGGTTTTCAGGAAAACCGTTTTCGAACGTCGTACGTGATAAATCCTTGCTACACTATTTACACGGGGTCTATGTACAATCTTTATAATTTGGTCTCCGATAGATCGAGATTAATCGGTCCATCGAACCTGGGTCCGATAAATAATTATCACGGCTCGACATTTGTTTAGATAGATCAGAATGTCCCGTTTTCGTTGTCATGTTCAACGATCTTCCGTCGTTGTCCTTTCTGCTTTCACTTCGTGCAAAGATAAATACATTCCATTGGTTCACCTGGTCCAGGTCATTAACAATCCGTTTTCAGGTGTCACTTGTAATCAGTGTTAATCAAGCGCCCAATCAACAGTGGCACCATGAATCAGAGTTTAATGTTCGTAATTCCTTTTGATGTTCCTTATGACACACATCAAACAGATTCACTGATTCCATGACACCTAATGGATACTCGGTTACTGACTTTTGTAATTGTTCTGATTCGTGGAATGTGGATGCTTCACACTGCACCAAGTTTAAAGAAGAATTCGTGCACTCGCGTCAAGGTTTAATTGTGTCCAATGTCATTCTTCTTGGATTGATTTAGAATCGTGTCCTTCATCTTGCGTCTACGTGCCATCGGTTTTAATATGAACCCTAATGACATCCTGGAGACTCCAGTGAACATCACACTTCGTGGACTGGATTCACGGTAAGGACTCCTCGAAGAAGGAGCAGAGCTACGCTCTATCGGGTCAGAAGATGACAGTCAACGGCCGTCGGAATGATTCGTTTCCCGGTGCAGGTGCAGTTTGGTAGCCGCTGTACTGACTCATTTGTGGCGCAAGTAATCCACTAGTTTGAACTGGGCCAGGATAATACGTAGGTAAACTTGCACCAGGACTAGCCGCTGACGACGTCGATGTGGAACTTGCACTCGACGAGCCTTGTTCCGTTCTTTCGTGTTGTTTGTTCATGTCAGGTGACTCTGCCGCGGGTGACCTTGTTGGTCCACCTCCGCCCACCACGCTACCTGGACTGGGTTCGTCGTAAAGTTTATTGTGCTCGTAACTCGGACGATTGTAGTCGGTGATCGTTGGCTTCTGGTCCATGTAGAGTTTCGATTGTTCGAAATATGCCTTTGCAGAATCCAGGTAGCTCCGGTCCAGATAAGATTTCGGACTGGAGTCGAGGTACTTTGGGTCCGAGTACATACTCATTGCTAACGTACTCGGTGGCATGTAGGCTGCACGGTATTTGTCAGCTTCCATGGAATATTTCATGGCGTCCATTGAACTTACCACCTGGAACATAAAGAGGAAACACGTCTAATGGCTGCATAGATATGCTTCTATAATCTAAGATAAAATGACTATACAGGTTATTGTATGAGAAAGAAGAATGATAAGAACGAAAAGCAGTGAACAGAGTTAGAAGAAGAGGTGTCGGTAGTCCAAAAGAAAATTCGTTTCGGTCGCAGGACAAATCGCGAAATTAACGAATCCACGATAAAATAGACCTGGGACCAGGGGACTTGTTCTATTCGGAGGACAAAGCTGCCAATGGCTATAAATTTCATAACGCTGGTCCAACCATAGTTCCACGTGTAGAAAAAGGAGGCTCGGACACGAGGATTCGCCAGGACACTCAAAAGGTGAGGGAAAAAAAGGAGGCTGGAAGAGCGCGTATTCCCAATTCTATAATTCGTGGACGAGGACCGCGCGGGATCCTTTGTCGGATCGTTAAGCGGCTTTGTCCAGATGATTTACATCCAGTCTTAGCCGCCTCGCTCGTCTCTCGTTCCTGCTACGTCCAATTGATTACACCTCGGCCTCTTCGCCTCAAATCCTCCTGCGAGAATCGCGAATCGGGCCCTGACTGGCCCAATCCTTCGTATACGGAAATCTGGACCCTCGCCAATTTTATAGATGCACCGTAGGTGCTTCCTACTGTTATCTTAATTCTTTAAGTCCCCTGATATAATGAAAGTTGTCTTTTGACAATCAATTAAATCAGATTTAAATGTGTTGCAAAGAATCAAAAATTGCATGCAAAAGGATCACGCGTTTGAATCGACTTGGCTTTCTCCTGATGTTACTTGAACTCGAATCCATCGGGGCATAAGGATTACTATGTGGGTGAAATATCGACGACTCCGTGCAACAATGCATAGAGGTAGACTTTCTTCCTCCAGTCGACCTTTCTGGTACGGGAATGGAGAGGAGCCATTTGGAAAATAAAGTGCGCCCGTAGCAAAAGGCATTCCAACTCTTTCTCTCGCGTACTCTCCACCACGAACGACACATGGCGGCATACAGAATGGGTGCTTTTGTGAATGAAAACAGAAGAGAAACGGTACGACGTCATTGTACGCTTTAACGGCGACACCATGGTGGAGCAGGATAATTAAGTCTTGCTTGGCAGGGACGAAATGACAATCCACCAGGACGAGAAGCAACCGCGAAGTTGGTGGGAACGGCATCAACAGCGGATGCTTTCCATCTACTCGACACTTTTCGACATATAGAATTGCACGATTCAACTCTATTCAGACGATCTAAATAGAACAAGTTTCTCTATGCTTAGTCGATCCGTAAGCCATTCAAGATGACGATTTATTCCGGCCCTATTTCTTGTCGATAAGCCGACAGGAAAGAAGTAACTCGCCGGGGTTACAAACCTCCGGATTACATTTCCTGTACTTCGGTATTTATCGCCTTTTCTAAACTCGTGAGTCAATCTAGCAATGATTTAGTATCATTAATAAAAGAAGAAATGACCAACGCAGATTATTATACTTTTGATTCATTTCTATGACATAAAACCTCTGTTAACAATACGAGAATACGAGGTTCTACAGTCTAGAGAATCCAGAATTCTCCAAAATAAGGATCCCACAAAATTTCCACTACTAAGGCTAACATGGAGTACGTGTCAAAGAATGCCATGAAATCCTTCTCTTAAAAGTATTCCAAAAATGAAGATTCCACGAGCCATTGACTACAATAAAAAAACTCTGAAGTACCAGTAACTAACAAGGCAAAGCCGCGACTACTTGAAGAGGCTAAGAAGATTGTAGTCTAAAACGTGGTCTCCTCAGAAGAAAAGCAATCATCCGACGGGTACGAGGAGGACGATGACGGTGCCGTTTCGTCGGGGCACGAGGACAAGGCCCACACGAGGACGATAACAGAAACCACGTTGGAATTCTTCGGGTGTGCTCGCTTGGTTCGCCAATAATAGTCAGTTGTATCGCGCCGGTACCGTCGTTCCAGACGCGTCGGGTATTCAGTCGTTGAATGCAGAAATAACTAGCTATCTGTTTGTCTCCCATACCCAGCTGCGGAAATTCATACACAGACCACGGTCTCCGGTTTCTGTTTGCGTACCCACCCCGGGGGCCCTTTGTTGCGACAACGAATGAAACGTACCTACACTCGTCCTCCTCCGACTCCTCCTCATCCTCATCCACCTAGTACTCTTCCTATATCCTCTAGTCCCACCCCTGCACCCCTTCACCTATTCCTGTTCTTTATCCAAAGATCTATCAACCCCTATTTGGATATTTCTTATTCTTATATTTCCAGTCTGGTTACACGTCTCTGTTATAATCCGTTGGTTCTGATTGATTGATATTGGTTGGAATTGATAAGGGGTATATATTAAATCTGCCAGAAAATTCTGCCGGTTTTATAGTAAAGGAAAATATTCGACTTTTATGTTGATTATTAGTATGTCATTAATAATGTCCTTTTCATGAGATATTTTTTCCGGACAGTCTAATATTGATTTAATTTGTGAAAGTGCAATGAATGGAAGTTTGATATGTTTTAACCCTTACGAGTTATGAAGCAAGTATTCCGCTGGAAGTATATTTCAGTCTCGAAACGGACGTGTAATAATGTGTTTAAGAAACCAGCCTTGGTACGAGCGAACGAAATAATCAAGAGTGAATGGGAAGATAAATCGGGAGATTCATTGATCTAGAGTCTCGATGTCAAATTCGTGTGAATGGAGGACCCGAAGTGCGTGGGTGGGCCTTTTCGTCGGTATCTTGATAATGGCTGTTTGTGCGAGTGTCCCGCGTATTTCTCGAGTGTGACAAATCGGGAGGCAGTGATGTCGCCCCCGTGTATCGGCCACCCTGTCCTCTAATTGTCCCCGATATAGAAAAACCCACAAAAGGCTAGCATAATGGTGGTCGCTTTAACATACTTTCCTCTGCGTGGCAAGCAGAATGCATCCCCCGTCCGACTGAAACCGGCCGCTCAGAATCCGGAATAAAATGAAATTCACCCGCGGGAAACAATGTGTAATTAAAATTCCTAGAAAGGACTTTCCACCTTTTGTACGGTATATTTTAAGCCATTATTTTCTTAGATCATTGTGTATCGCTGCTGCTTGTTCACGGAAACCCTAACATACCGCGTTTCATTGTGCACCGCGAAATTTCCTATTCTCTTATTTACTTATTCAACGATTGAAATTAATGTAAAGACCGGTCTACAAGAATTTCACAATGTTTACAATGCCTTCTGTTTCAGGTATTTTCGTAGTATTCTACGTGGAGAATAAATCGAGGACAATGAACCACCCTGTATATGGATAAGCAATTTGTTATTCTACAAATAAGTTCGTAATGTGAAACATTGATTGCAGGTACTCCAATATTTTTGGCTCCCTTAATTGGATAATTTGTAGAATATTATTCTTGTAGTAATTTACGGTTACACTTTCTAATAAAGCACTCAGGAATATTAATAAAGATAATCTGTAATTTGTTGTACACTTTTTAACCCCTCGAATAATAATTTAGTTTCAAGTGTACTCGTTCAGACCTTGTGAATTTGTTTGGCAAATCATTGGTCTGCCGTTTTTAAATATTTTTTAACGAACCAAAAGATGGTGTAATTAAATATGTACTCTGGTACTTTAAATATAATGCCGAGCCCAATATAGTATCAAAGTAATATATAGTATTATATGCATTAAAAAGTAATATATCGTTAGATATAAATGTGATAAGGAAATAAGGAAATTTTAACCCTTTTAAAATTAAGAGACTAAGAGATCAAACGAAATGGGAATTAAAAATATACTATACAAAGGAATCACCGCGAAAACTAATAATTATAATAATAGTACGAATTATACTAATATTTATAGTAGTATAATAAAGAATAATTTATGAATATAATTAAGTAAACTTAATGTTGGTCCCTTAATTTTCAACAAATGATATTTAAATTGAAAATTGTTCCAATATTAAATATTAAATTCGAGCAATTTCCAATATTAAATATCATTAAAAAATGTTCTTATCGAAGCGCTTCAATAAGCACCGATCTCCAGAGAAGCATGAATCCAAGTCAATTATAAAACTAATGTGATTGGTCCTTAATAGAAATTGGGACTCACCTGAGCAGGTGCCCCAAGACCAGCCGACATGGCCGCCGCTGACTGTTGTGCGGCCGCAGCCGCAGCCGCTGCCATGCTTGCCGCGGAAAGTGAACCGTAGGCCGCCGCGGGCCCATAATAAGACCCCATTCCAGCCTGTCCCATGCCGCCTGCCATGCCTGCAACATTGTAACAAAAAAATTTTATCTTTAATTATGTTCCACCTGAATTTGTCCTTACTAATTAGAATTTACAAGTAAAATGTTATTTATGGTGAAAGTATAAATTAATGAACGGCTCAATTTACATCTTTCGGGTTTTATTATAAGTTATGAACGTCATAACGATTACGTTCATTGGAGAGTATTTTCAAGGAGATTGTGATCTACTTTAGTCGTACATAATTAATGAATAATATTTATCGATTAAAAAGAAATACATTTAAGATATTTTTATTTCACCATCTACACTTCGTGTTATCTTGTGTGAAGATATATCTATATCTTATTTTATCAATTACTTGTTTTTATATAGTTATGATTTAACTCCTTGCACTCGAGAGGCGAATCTGAGTCGCCACTCAGATTATTGCGGCAATTTGAATGGTCGGTAATTTAACGTCTAATAATAAAATATAATTCGAGGAAATCTTAATGTCTTCTCTCAGTGGCCACTTCGGTTTACCACTGAAATTCCAGTGGCGACTGACAATCGCCATCAACTGTAAAGAGTTAAATTACCGCGTTGTAGGAGCCGCGATAAGTCTAAATAATAATAAATAATCTCGAGTGCAAAGAATTAATACCGAGAACAAATAATTCTATCATTCTAATTATAAAACATTCGTCGATTACAATCGGAATGTCTTATCACCTCCAACCCCACACTTTTCCTGTAGGATCACAGGGGAACAGATGTTCGATGAATCGACTCATGCATGGAACTCGGAACCCCCATTGGTTTACATAGATTCGTCGGAGGTTCCTCGTTCGCCATTGTCCGCATTGTTTCCGTGCTCATACTGGATTACGTAATTTCGAATTTCACTACGTTACGGGGAATCAGTGAAAAATAAGAGAGGCGAACAATCGCGCGAAATTACGAGCTTAAAAGGGGAAACCCGGACAAAATATTTTATGCATGAAGTTTAACGATTCAGTTGTGTTTCCGAGTAACGACTACGTTTATTCGTCCATGGATTGTTCCGGATATTTTCTATTTAGAATATTTACAGGAAGTCATATAAATTATATTCCAGCACTTGCATATGAATACGATAATTACTAAATAATTAAAGACATAATTATAATAAATAATATAGCAGTAAAAAGTAGTAGATTATAATATTAGAATGACCATATAGCAATTTCTTGTGTCGTTGTCATAATTATAATATTATTAAATATTATAAACGTGTAACTTTAAGGACGGTACTTTTTTACGGTATCTTTTGTATAGTTTGCAACAGTTTAACACAAGCTTCCTACTTTCTTGCAATTCAATTTATGCACGACTTTTTTTACACGATCTTTTTCTACATCCTTTTAACCCTTTGACTGCGAAAGGCGTATATATACGACCAGTAAATTTCGCTCTGTACAACGCATTTACTTTTTTAGTAAATTAATACAGTATGGAACATAAGTTACGTGTCACATAATAACAGATCAAATAATTGAATCTCAATAGCTCCTCGACTTTTTTATTTTTATCGACACAATTTAGTGTCAACTACTGCCACGCGAATATCGAATCGTACGATGTCAATGGTTTTTTGTTAGAAAACGCCGCAGTCAAAGGGTTAAATCATATTGTAATTTTGATATTAAATACTGTTGGTTTCTTCGTAAAAGTACGAGTCAAAGTAACAGTTCTTCGGTATCAGATCGGTGCTCGAAGGGCTCGAAATAAATAGTGGAATAATTCCGCGTTGCTCGCGGAAAGACGAAGGGCAGAGGGCTGAGGATTCATTGGACGTAAGCACGCGAGAACATAAACATGTCGGTGGATGATTATTTATGGAATTGTTTTAGTCCTCCGTGTTATTATGCGAAAAGTTCGCGAACGATTGCGCCCGGGGTCTTCCCTCCGGGAGCACGTGACTCGGAACCTCCGATTATAAATCCGTCAACCGAGAAAAACTGATCCCTAAGGAGATTAATCAAAAAGATTTGCAAAAATTTATTTCCACCACTCGACGAGCTGCCGCGTGATTTATTGCTCCGCGAATCTCCGTGCGAAATTCGTACTTAATCATAATTTAAACGGAAGTAAGATTAATGGCGGTTTAAGACAAACCGGTGATTCTTTGCGTTGTTGGAATTGATTTTTAAAGAAACGTTTATTATTGGTGAACATTTAACGTTCCGTTATGTGATTGGCTTGCAGTAATTACACTGGTTTCAAGCTAACATGGTAAGTGATACAATTAATACCATTTTTCTAATAAATCGTGGATATGAGCTCTCTTTTTTTAAAGCAGTGTACGTCCAGTCTTTAAAAAAGCTGAATTAAATATAACTTTAATTGTAATATTTCTAATATTAGAATCAAAAGAAACAAATTAACTTATACCAGCTTTAGATATAAATATTTATTCAGTCACTATTGGCATCTATTAAAGAAACGTAGATATTCATGAAATCGTAAGAATAAATAATTACTTACTCGAAATATTACCGTAGATTATTAGAAGTAATAAAAAGATATCCAAAAGTGCGTGCATTAAATGGCAGAAATGAAAGAGAACCCGAATATCCCCGCACATTTGTTATACGGCGAATAGCGAGTTATTTAACGAGATAAGAAAAAAATACCAATAAATATATAGATTAGGGGACAAGAATGAAAAGATTCAGATGGTGCGATAAAAGGTTGGCTTGTACGTCGAAAGGGGTTCCAACTATCATGGCGGACTCGTGTCTCCTTAACGGGGGATAGTTACGCCTGGACTTACTATCTGCACGAGCGGAAACTCCAGTCAGAAATTCCAGCTTAAGCCGATAATTTATCTCAACCACCCACGCGCTTGTCTTATGCGCGTGCCACCTTCGCTGATGCACTCGGGGCCCGTCAAGAACCAAGAAAAAATTGTGAAACAAGGAAAGGGGAACGTGGATCATGGCTCCCGATTTACAGATACGTGTTTCTAGCTTTTTAAACTGTTAGAGTGGCAAACGACGGGATCGCGATTCTCCTGTTTCACGCCGAAAAATGTTAGCGGATTTGGCAAGGAATTTCTATCTCATGTTTTTAAAAGGCGAGAGAAATTCATACGTTTCATAAATATAATTTTTTAATTCGTTCGTTTGAAGTGGGATCCTTCGCATTAAACGAGAAGGAAGTAAACGTACTCGACATTTATGAGTAAAGACGAAGTAAACGAAGTAGAATTCGACGAAAGTCAAAATTCGATCGCGTTGTCTGGCATTTTTTTGAAAGTATGATAAGGTTTATGTTAGAAGTACTGGAAAGGTATCAATTGCTTTGTAATACTTGACTCGATTATCCTTTATAAAACAATTACGCGACATGTAACCTCGAAATTGTACGCTTTATTTATAACTTACTTGCAGATACGTGTTTTTAAATATTCTTAAGTGGCTCGGGTAAAAGATGATAAGGTTTATATCAGGGATATGATACACAATTGAACCATTAAACAATATTAATAGAATCTTTAACATTCCTCCGAAAACATGGGCCGCAACTTCATTTAACATGCACCATCTTTGATTATCCTTTTGTGCTTCCCTTAATTTTTATTGACAGAGAAACTCAGTGTGCTTTTATAATACCAGTTCTTTCGGATCGTAAATGCTCGAAATTCCATCCGGTTTCGAAAGGATCGAAAATTAACAGGCAGCGTCCTGGCATAATAATAAAATAAAGGAGGTGGAGGGGGAGTGGTAGAAGAAGGGCAAAGGATGTAGGATACGAGCGATAAATCGGAGATTACCGATCACCTTTTCAGGAGGGTCGCGTGGGCGGCGGGATAAATTCCGGCTTTAATCGGACCCGTCGCCATTGCCGGAATTAATAATTTTCTTCGGTTATGCCGCAAGGGTACCATAGAAGGAACGTGGACCAACCACTGTACGGATATTCTAGTCGAGGGATATCCCTGATGTTGGATATAGGACAACTTACGACACGCTTGTGGACAACACTTTGTCAAAAGGTTTACAGTGTTGCAAGCAGACTCGAAGAACTGTGATTGCATAGAGAGATACTCGATTGTGTGTAGTTTATACTATATACATACACTACCGGCCATAAGTTTGCGATCACTTGTTAATATTCAGAGTAAATGTAATATAAAACCTTTGTCCATTTTATAATTTTACCATTAATATTAAATTATTTTCTTGACATGCAGACACATATTGTATTGGCACTTGGGTGTAATAAGATTTTGGTACCTTTAAAATCGGTCGGATCCGTTTATTGCTATCGGTCGGTTTTTAGTTTTCCCACAAGAAATTATTTTAATACAAGAAGGTTGGCGAACTATGCAGCAAGAAACATTACACAAACTTGTTGGGGTATGTCAGGAATATGTAAAATAGCAATAATGAAGAAAGGGGATACTTCGACGAATCGCGTATTAAGCGAAATGTATAATTAATATGGAATAAAATATACGAAATTTGTACAACTTTTCTGTCTTATAATATCAACATACATCAACCTACAGATATACCCGAAGAAAAGTATCCCATTCCATTTTATAGACAAGATATTTAATAATCTGCTTAACGATAGTAAGTGATCCCAAACTTACAGCCGGCAGTGTATACACAAGTAACCCTCGTAAACGCAGAGGTCAGATTCCAGAAAAATGTAGCGTTACGAAATTCACGTTATGTCAGTCTCGGATTCTACACGAAAAGTAGGTTAAATAAAATATAAGTTCTATCTATTAATTCGAAAAAAATATACTTTTACTTAATTCGGAAATAGATTTTTATAAAATGAATACTTATGTATACGCGACGAGTTGATTAATATAAATAATATTATAGTAAACAATTAATACGATGATTCATATCAAGCTATAAAGATATGAACGATGTATATCAAACTAATAAGAAACAAAATGATTTGGATAAATAAGAATTAATGCTTTTAATCGTTACCCGAATATCGAAGAAACTGACGAATTCCATATTTCTCTTAAAAATACGTACACAGTATTGAAAACACTAAATGGTTTCTCTGGAAGTAAAACAAATTTCTTCGAAGCTGAATTTCGAGGATTTAATTTAATAATTAAGCGTGTTAATTGGTAGCACATCATTGTGAACAAGAATAACTAATCGACAGTGAATGAACTTCAAATATAAATTGTATTAAACCGGCAATCGATTGTACCGAATTTGTCGTTTACGTCAGTCGGTTGATTAGTAACAATTACGATGAGAAATAGCTAATATTTTCCTTGCATCTGGAAGTCTGTGTATTGTTGGAGCTTATTAAGCAAACGTCGATTATTTCTTTATTATTTCATAAGTCCAAAGTAAAGATAGAATTTATTATTGCGCACACACTAACACATGTGGCACACTAACCATTTAATCGGATCGTTGCATTGTCGAGTCTCAGAACAAGAAAACACTGACTGACGTAAACCTTAAACTCAATAATGCAGATAATGCAGTTATTAAAGAAATATGAAAAGTGCTGATGCAACTTTCTCCATTATCCTTGTTCATTTATGAACTGACCTCTCCAACGCGCAGCTGAACACATTCTACGCCTTTAAAAATATCTCCAATGTTTATAACAAATTTCTTTTAATTCATTCCAATGGCCTCGGGAGTGGAAAACATTACTAATTATGTACCTTCTTAGGCTTTTGAAAGTATTGCAACTAAGTTAATCCATTTATAAATACTTCAAGGTATTTAAAGGGGCGGAAGATGGCGGATGGAAGTCAGTCAAAAGTAATATAATATATAGAATTTCAAAGAGAAATTGGAAGGTAAAATATAAAGCGATATGAAATGTACAAAGTAATATTAATTGGATGACGATTAATGTTTCTGAGACAGTAATAACATTTCTATTAACAACGCTTATCAAATGACTATATGTGATAAATATTGTTATATTATTAAATACATTGTCATTAGGAATAATATATACATAGAATCAGTTAATTTTTTAAATTACTCTTTTCTGGTCTAATTTTAATTATATTATTAATATTAGATTCTTAGATCTCGAAGTTTTTAATTACTTTATGAAACCCCGCTTATTTGTTCATATTAAAGATTATTGTATTAGATAATCCCCATGGTTATTTATGATCCTTGACCGACGATTCATCAATGCCATAATTCCATTTTCGATAAAATCCAATTCCAAACTTTCAATGTAAACAAATTCTCCACTCCCGAATTGATTACTTTCCGGTACCCTTAATAATTACATCGATTCCTTTTTAACACGTTCTACGCCAATGTTTCTAGCCGCGTATCTTCCACTTCGCGGAGACATGGAATTAAAACAACTCAGTTCAATAACGCGTATTACGAGTAAGCCAAACAGTCATCAATGTTGGCTGCAATTTAAGCGCAAGTGTTCCGTGTGTTTGTTCAACTGCACCGGCTGCATTATTTGCGATAAGAGGACGCGAATGGGTGGCAGAAATGCAGACGACGTGTCTTTGATGGGAAATGTAGAATACGGTGGGGAGCCATTAACGAGATGCTCGAGAAAATAGGAAAGGCAACGAAAGAATCGGGTGGACCTCGAAGAAACCGCCATTATAAGATTTCCTACCAGAAGAATCCCGAGGGCATCGCCGGTAACAATACACTTGAAATGCGAACCGAAAAGATAAGAATATCAAAGCCCTACCAGACGGACTGTTTTCCTTCCATTGTATTCCTCCACAACCACCTATACGTTGGAATTATTGTACATTCTTACGGGTCACCGAGCATTTACTTTATATCACTTTTCACTTTGATATTAATTTCACTATCGTTCTTATGGAATTAAATACAATTTCTATTCTTTCGAATATTAGTAGTATAACCCTTTGCACCGAACAGGCAACTGAGGGGCTGATTTAACTTCCAATAATAAAATGTAATTAGAAAAAATCTAAATGTCGTCTCTCAGTCGCCACACGAGTTACCGCAATAAATTGAGTGGCGACGGTGAACAGAAAAGTGTATTACGCATCGTCAATTCACCAACTATTATTCAAAAGTACCATTTATTGAATTGTCCGGAAAGTTCATGGCAATTTTTGAGGCAAATTTAAACTTTTTTATATGTCGATATATATTTATTCAATTATGTACGCACAGTTTTGTTCCACAAACTTTCTCTACTTTTTCCGCAACTTAAAGATTTCATCCTCCCAGAACTTCCCAGGTTTTTCGTCGAAGAATTGCTGAACTTTTCGGACAACTTAATATATGAAAAAAAAACTCACCAGCTCGTAGCGCATCCATTGGTACACTGGGGTATGGAATACTGTACGGATATCCTTCTTTCCTGAGGGTTTTCGGCTTCCTTCTGGGCCTGTATTTGTAGTCCGGATGTTCCTTCATGTGTTGGGCCCGTAACCTCTTCGCCTGGTCTATGAACGGCCGTTTCTCGTCTTCCGTTAGAAGCTTCCATTCTGCGCCTGAAACAAAACCGAATTTCACGTCGTTAACCAAAGGAACACCTTCGACGAGAATGGAATTTGAATAAACGTTCACACTTGTCAGCGCGCAACAGCAGACGAAACTTCCTGTATTAACATAATAATGTTACCAACTCCCATAAATTGACAGTTCCCTTTTATGCATGCAACACTGACGAGCCACGTACAGTATTTTTTGTTTTGTTTTCTTTTCCTTTTATACCGCTATCACTGAATGGACTTTATTACGGATTTACATTGTAATTTTGTTTGTAGTTTGTCTTGCGAACGCGTCATGTTAATAAATGTGCTCAATGGATGTTGCATAACTATATGTTTCAAGAATTAATTAGTTTCGTTATTTATTTTGGTCGCATTCCAGCCGTGGCTTGTCACTTTTGTATGAAACTACGGTAAACTTTCTAATAAATATTTATTAAGTCATTCAACCTAGTAGATTCGGGTCTAGTAAGTTCTTAAATAATTAATAACTTCATATTTTTCCTTCAAGAACTCCAACGAAGTTGGTGTACTTCGAAAATGTCACATACTTTACAATGACATTTTTTACGGCTTATTTATAATTAATATTTTATAACAAAATACTTCCAAAGCAGTGAAAAGCAACATTCTCTCTTTAAAAACTATTTATACATAAATGATGACTTGAAGATACAAGTTATTTAACGGATTCAATTATTTGCGTTATGTATACACAATAAAAGTCTATAAAAATCTGAAACATTCGTATAATTTAATTAAAAATGGCAGACAAGTAATTTTGACCGTTTTCGTAATTCTAGTGTTAACAAGGATCGGCGATATGCAAAGCATTCAATTCGTCAATCGGACGTTATCACTGTATCGAAGGTACGAAGGATAACAATAAAAGGATTCGATTTTCGTAACTCACTGGGTGAAAGGTGTTATCTGGACGGTATCTGGATGTAGAGACAAGAATGTGACGTGTATCATAGTGGAAGCGGATTTCTCGTGAAAATGTTTGCGGTTAATATAACGTAGTTTGTAAACGAGCGATAGGCACTTGGATAACGCGTCCGATCAATGAGTATAAAAGGCATTGAACGCACCGCTATGTTTACCCGGTGAAACGGCCGCGTTTGTGTGTTACCGCGAATGGAGCCAGGCGTTATGCTTGAATTATCGACGAGCCGTAGTCTCGCCTCGTTTAAATTCACGTTCATGATTGTTTGCACGGAAAATCCAATTTCGATTTTCCTACCGGATTTACTGGCCCGGCTCGCTTTATTATTTTGTTTCCTGCCGTGGACAATCGGTTCTTACGCACCCTCGACATCCTTTCGTGGATAATACAGGATAATTTGAACCCTAAGATTGAGTGTTCTGTATATTTTCATTATAATATTGACGATTAAAGTGGGATGATAAGAAGAGGAGAAGAATGCGGTGCCGATTATGATATCAGTTATATGGACTTAAAGTTGTGTCCATTTAATTGGTGGCCGATTAAGTCTTTAATATTCATCGAATATAGATACGTGAAAAAAGTTCATGCAATTTAGATATTTATGTGAAGATATAGAAAATGAATTATTTGTTTTAAATATTTATAAGTATTTCTTGTATTCTTAACACTGTTTGCATTTTGTAGAAACAATGTTGCTATGGTTGTTTATGTATCAATAGTTTATGGAATAAAATGATTGAATTTATGAAATGTGTTTGATTTTTACCCCACAAAATAAACCAATTTAAGTACCGAATAAAAGTGTAGAATGATTCATAATATTTTTCTAATATATTGACCTAAGATCAGAGAGGCTTAATTATTAAGTTAGAAATTATAGTTTAAGCTCGACATTTCTAATACTCTTGTTACATTAATACTAAAAATGACCGTCGACAATTAAACAATTTTCTAAGTTGTTAATTCGTAAGACATTTTCACGTATAAACTGCATCGCCGATCAACAAAACCAACAAAGCACGATAAACACGAAGAGAAAGATGAAGGAAAGGAGTAGTTTGACCGAAACAACAAACGTTATCGCAGCAAAATGCTTTTACCATTCAACCACCGCCTCTTTCCACCCCCGTCGTTCCTTCAGTGGCAGCAAAACGATTGTTTCGCGGAGAATTAATTACCACTTATTGTGGGTGTACCGGGCTGGCTTGGCGGACAAAGCGCGAAACCCTGGCATCCTAGAAACCGAGGCTCGTTCAAACGACGGAATGACGCCACTGGAGAACGAAAACGCAAAACACTAACGCTGTGAGTGGAGAACGGAGAACGGAGAACGTAGAACGTAGAACGTACTGTGGTTCCCACCGTTCCATGGAACACGGATAAAAGGTGCATGGATTGCACCGAACCCTCCAAACAATGGCTTCCAATTCGAAGATGCAAGTGCATCGTGGTTTGAAGTTGAATGTTTGGATCGAATAAAGTATGTGGCTGCTGGAAGACTTAGAATGAATGGAACTACATTTGAAGCTGTATATGAACCCCCATAATTAATGAAACTGCATTTTCCACATATAAATCATAACCGTTCTTAACAAATTAATTGTATATTTGATGTATATTTGATGGGTAACCCAAGTCTATCAGGGTATACTTTCCAATCGGATACTGGAAATCAAGTATTTCCAATAAAGTTCGAGATGATAGACTCACTGGAAGAAGTTTAGCGTCTCGGAGCAAAATGGAGGCAGGGTAGTGGAAGAGGAAATAGTCGGTAGAGAAAAAAAAGGGGGCCAAGGAAACGTAGGTGGGAGTAATATCCAGAGCACGTAGTATCCCGACAGAGGTACAAGAGAACTCGAAAGAATTGCTGAAGGGGGATGAAAGTTCCTCGATACAGAGAGAAGATACATTCTGCCGGAAACTCGGTGCTCGCAAAACGGGAGTTAGATTCTCGTGAGCCGAGGGAGGATGGGAGTCACGTTGCTCGATGGATCTTTTACTCTCTTGGTTATTGTTGCTGGCAGCAGGCAACGACAATGGGAAGAGTTACCTCGTAGACTGGAGCGGAGAAAAAGAGCTAAACAATACAGACACGTGGTAGCTCACAATGAAGCCCGAAGAACGGGATTGAGAAACGTTGCCGTAGAGAAAGGGAGAATCCGAGATTTTTGTCTTTCCGGACAATGCGCCCCGCATTGATAACGCATTCGACTCCGTGACTGGTGTCGAACCATTCTTAATCCTCGTCTAAGCTATTTTGGATACCTTTCTAATGAATATGTTAGTTATGAAAAACTTCATTATACACCCTTTATAAACCACATCATTCTACACTGGATACTATCCACCAGAACTTCAATGTGGTTTCTTAATTTCAATTGAAATGCTTCAAAAACATCAAGCATAAGACACCGCATTCCACTAAGTTCCTTAATAATGTCCAAATCCAAATCAACCCTCGAAAGCATCCGATAACACGCCGCAAAAAGGGGTTGCCGGTGTCCTTAATATTTACATTGGAGGTTATCCAATCGATACACGTTTCCCCGTTTGAAAGGCAGGTGACACGGAGGAACAAGGGGGGTGGTGGTAGGAAGAGGTGGTGAAAGGGGTGGCTCGGCGTATTTGTTTAGAACAAAGGGTTCCCGGCACCTATGGTATTAGTAGGTTGGTATTCTCGGGCAATACTCCTTCCTACTCTCTTTCGTGCTTTCGTGAACGACGAGAAGGACGACGTCGACGTCGACGACGTCGGCTACGGCGACGACGGATACGACGACTACAACGAATGAAGAGGACCGAGCTTAAAGCACAATGGAGCCTGCTTTTCAATCCTTTCCCTGGCGGACAATGCCGTTTATTTAACATCGTTTAAAAGTACAAAGCCTGTTAATTAATGGACGGCTCCAAAGGAGGGGTGAGGGGGAAGATGGCGGGGAAAGAGGTTCAGGGATACCATGGTCACGACGATGGTACCACTACCAGTATACCAATGCTTTTATCAGTTCCAGTACTATTACCCGTTATTACTATGTCTGAAACAACTACCACTATTATCCCGTTGTTATCCAGGCACTGCTGCATCCTCCTTTTTTTTTATTATTTCTCCTCATTGTTACGAGAAAAACTAGGCTACTATTACTGTTAGTACTATTGGCCCACCACCGTTCTTTCTCTTTCTTCCGTTCCACCCCGCGTTTGTCTTCATTGTCCGAGGGAAGAAGCAGAACGAATGTACGAAAGCATCTGACCTCGTATGCCGGCTTATTTCGAGCCGAATGGAAATAGGAGGGCTTCTCTTAAAAACTTTCCCCGAAGAAAGGTGCTGGAATGTCTATTGCTTCTTTTTAGCTAATTAGCTTTTCAAAGGGGGTTCATTTATATCCGAAGCGAAGAGACGCGTTGTGTTTAAGGCACGGAGAATGACATCAGATGAAAGGGAACGATTAGTGTAATTGTAAACGATCATTATAAAATGTGGAAACATTTGTTGGTGTAATGTTAAATTCATATATTAACTTCTTCTCTCGCAAAAAAAACTCAAACACGCCTTTCATAAATTGCTTGTTATTTCATTCGACTAATTCGGAGGTAATTTAAAGTCTCATTATATCATGTCTTTTAATAGGTTTCATAAAGTATGGATAAAGTATTGAATCTCATGAAATTACTGATAATGTGATTGAATATAATAAATGGGGTTTAATTATGAGTTATGGAATTAATAGTGTTCCTGTATCCCTCACATTAATAATTACATCATACATTATTAATTATCTCATTAATGCAAACCTCGTAGTGAGGGATTAACATAATACGAACATTAACGACAATATCACGATTGCTGTCTTAGTAATAATTGCATTAATATGAGTGCATGGAAAATGTTACAGCGGAACAACATAATTATCAGGCAACAAATGATTCATAACATTCAGGTATCTCGTGTCGGTTGAAATATGCAGGCATATATGTCAAACGAGAGGCACGTGAATGTTATGTTTGCACACAACTTAATTATGATGTTCGTTTATTAACGGCACGTGACGATACAGCTGGAAAATCAAGCCTCCGCAGCGATGCCAAATAAAGACGACGTTTGAGCGGTACATGCCTTGCCACTTAACGTCCTTTTTGCATCCCACTGCATACCTCGCTAATGATCATTGCTTTTTATTAATGCGCTAAATAATCCGGCCACTATTCGTGTCGCGATATTTGCGTGTCTGCTAATTTTTGCGGAAGCTCCACTGCCATTATGTCAATTGATTAACGTGGTTCTTTAATGACAATGGATACTGACGCACCGAGTTCTGCGTTGCATTATTTAGGCCACAATGTGACGATCGCGGAATAATTCATTTCTTGAACCGTGGTAGACTTGGGGTTTTTGGACGTTTAGTTTTGGGGTTTGATTGGAAAGGATTGCGCAATTTTTAGAGCGTGGGATGGTGATTCAGTGATGAAAGAGTAATCGGTATTAGGTGGGATAATTATAATGTTCTAATTTTATTATTAGATGATTATATGCGGTTTCTAAATACGTATTCTAATATTTGCGATATTAATTTTGTGATGACTCAAATATTAATGTTTCGATAGCTCAAAAATTAATGTTTCAAGAGAAAAAAGCAATTTTCAAGTACACTACGGGAATGCATTAAAAGTAAATGTCTATTGGTCGACGAGATAAGTCCAGAATGGGGTGGTGGGGTGCAATAGTGATACATCCGTTCCGCATAAGAGCTTTTAGGCTCGAAAGCTTTAAGCTTACTTGGGGACGATCATTTTTAATCATGAGCACTGGCGAGAGACTAAGAAAGAGAGAAAAAGAGAGAGGAGAGTGGAGAAGGAGGAGAGTAAAGGCTCGTGTACCTGTGTGCAAACGTTTTGTGTTCCCTCCTTTGTCGCAATGGCGGCATTGTTCTCGCGATTCTATAGGATCGCAGTGTCGGGGTCCTCCGCGAATTGTTTTCTTCGCGAATCTTGCGCGAGTCGAAATATCTCGGTGTCCTGGACACGATTATGTCCACTTTCTACGGAATTATCGAGTGCCTTTGGCGATCGAATTTTGCTTTGATTCTAAAACCTTCTTGTATTTCACTCAGTTTTGAATAAAATGCGAATATTTTCTATTATATATATATTCTATATACTATTATATAGTATATATTCTACTTATAGTATGCGGCATATAATTATGAGTAACAAAATTTCTATTAGATACCTGTATAATGAAAATTTAATCCATGACATTAATATTTGCGATTATCAATGGATATATTTAGCAAATTAGGTTTAATTCCCAATGAACGATTAATTATATTATTACAAGTTATTCTAACGCAAACACGTGTACGAGTAAACAATGCAGCATACAAAACCATTAAACATCGCAATCGACAGTAGAACTATTAACCAATACCCGGGGAATCACAAAAATAAATAATCTTACATTACCACCCACTAATATTCTGCCCCCATTTACGGTCCCAGAAAATACATTACATAATGCAAACAGATTTTAAGCGAACCAGAGTCCTCGTAAATTAAGAGGGGGAGGTTGGAGTCGCGAGAAGGGAAGGAACCTTAGAAAACGTTTCGCGTTCCATCATCCCCCGGGCACGAAGGGGTTAAATAGGGTTGTCCTTCGACGTGCACGAAGGGCGAACATCCCTCCGTCTCGCTTCCGCCGTGTCCGATGAGTGCGCAAAACCGACAAGTCGTTTCTTCAACGTATGCGAAAGAACTCGCGGAGAATAGCCACGGGGAGGAAGAGGAGGCTTCGGCAAGCGGCAGAAATACTTCATTACGATGAAAGCTTTGCTCCTACCTCCTCAATTCTCCTCTTACCCCACCCCCCAACCCTCCCGCCGCCCGGCCCCTCCTGCCCCCACCACATTTCCACCTCCAACTCGAACTCGTACGCAACGCGTACGTCCCAAGTCATTCTTCCACCTTTCTTTCATTTTTCACGACTATCTATCCAACACCCACACACCCCACCCCCGGAAACGGGTGAGTTTTTACATTGTGAGGGTGCGTGCGCTCCTCCTGTGTTTTTTGTGATTTTTTTTCCTCGGCGAAATAATGCACCCCGGGTATTTTAGACGATCGACGACAAAAACTGAGAAGTGTAGTTCAGGATGAGCCAAGGGGGTGGGGGGTAAGGGAAATTATTTCGATCGACGGGGGGTTGGAAAGGGGTGCAAATGTGAATCGAGGATGTTCCGAGGACTTTTACGTTCACTTTGTTTTTATTGGGTTGAGGGAATCGGCATGAATATGGGGGTGTACGTGGATTGACAAATATAGGTGTTTAAAGCTAATCTGGTGAGTGTGGTTTTTTATGGTGCGGATGCGCTGGGAATAGTGTGATTAAGTTCTTTTATCGGTGCTTCATGTGGTATTAATGATAAGAGTAGAAAAGTGATTATAATGTTTTATAATAAACTAAAGGCTTGTTTTATAGATTATGGTGTTTTTAATGTGATTCCGTAGATCGAATTACTGCTAATGTCAATTAACATTTGCAACACTTATCTCCCGTATCTGAGGTAATACTTTAAACCGCCATTTGTAGAACTCTTTTTCGAGTTTTATATAAAGGGATATGAAAAATGAATCGCAAATAAATAATTAGCAGCTAAACTGGAAAACCGCGAAATATCAAACCCACTCCAGCGTATATTCGAAAAACAGTATAGCATCATTTTTCTTGTTAATAACTATATTATTGCTACATTATGGAAGCTAATAGCCCATCAAATTAATGAATTATGAAATCATAGTTTCATAATTCTCCATACAATTCTAAAATATGCAAACTAATATTCTCAGATATGTCTTAATTGAAAGGAAATAATATTTAATAATACTAATACTTTTCCTTTAAGTAAACAACTCTACGTAAACCTCATAAAATGTTTATATTACTCAACCCACACAAACAAATTCAATCAATTCCAATGCAATTAGCATCAACCCCCAAACGAATCTTCCACGAAAGACCTTCAAGATATTCCCATCCACGTATTCTCATCAACCTAAACCCGAAAAGGAAGACCTAAAGACGAAGTTGGTAGAGAAAGGGAGAATCTGAAACTTTCGGGATGAAGCTTTCGAGTGTGCACCAGTTACAGGAACATCCAATAACCAGATTAGTTTCGTCCGCCTCCCAATGGACCACTTACTTGGCAAAGGGCCTTATAGTACAGTCGTAGCAGATGATTCGCTTACAGTCTGAAGGTAGCTGCAGCAGAGAGCTAGATTTTCTATGCAATTTACGAATCCTGCTTTCTTAACATTAGAACGTTGTTGCAAAGGTAAAAATTAACTGCAATTTCACCATTCTCTTCTTCAAATATAATAATTTATCGAAATCAATTTTGCTGCACAGTACAGCCAGGATATATAAAAAACTGATATGAAATATTTTATTTCGTAAATATTGAAATTTTAAGTATTAAAGCAACTGTTGGCCAACACAATATTTATTTAGGATAATTACTCAAAATACAGAGGGGGGCAGAAATGTATACACGCTTCAACAATAGAAAAATTGTATAAAAAATGTGTTTTTAGAGAGAACTAAAACGAATAACTATACGGCACTCATTCGGGGCTTTTTAATCGGAATAAGTATACTTTGAACTTGCTTTTGAGGGGAGATAATATTATATATTGCTACCGTAATTCAATTAAATTTCGATCAAGTCCATAGATAACATCTATTAAAAATGCGTGTACATTTTCTGGCCCAGTCTTTGAATCATCTGCTACGACTGTACCTCAAACGATTACAGTTCCACTGGTAGCATCGTGAAACACGCGAAACTACCGGCGCTGAAGATAAGCTGAGGGCCGACGGCCATCTACTAATTGACACCATAAAACTCCTACTGTTTATTGCTTTGAAAGATGCTCATTGCATTTCACTTTGCCGGTGGCTACGCCAATGTACAGTTGCATGCGAGTCGCGCGCGCGCGCCGCGAAATGTTTATACAATGACAAAGAAAACATTTGCATTGCGAGCCACTGGCAGACCTCTGTTTGTAATGTTAATTATAGTCGTCGCGTAGAAACGAGCGGTGAGTTTCGTTGACTACTTTGTGCGATTCGAGGTGTTTGGAGGTGAAGTAAATAGATATTGACTTTTGTGCAATGTGATAAGATAAATAATTGGTTCCAATTTATTAATGTAATTGATATTCGAAACGACGTAAGAGATAATGTGAGACTGCTTGACGAGTAGCATACTTCTTAATTACCATTCCTACCCTTCTTATGTAATCAATTTATATTCAGAATTGTCAAAATATGAAAGTCGCCAAAATTGCTCCTAGATGGTCCAAATCGATGGTATATGATGCCTAATGATGTTCTAGGACCGTTTTGGGTCAAGAGAAGTGGTTTAAAAATTTTGTTGTGCGAAAAATGGGTCGACCCAAAATCGCAAAAATGTGAAGGGGTATACCTTCAAAAATTGTCAAAAAATGAAAGTCTCCAAGTTTCCTTCTAAACAGCCCAAATCGATGGTAGATGATGTATAAACATATTCTAGGACGATTTTGGGTCGAAAGAAGCGGTTTAAAAATTTTGTTGGGCGAAAAACAGGTCGACCCGAAAATCGCAAAAATGTAAAGGGGGATGCATAATCTAAATAAGTATTAAACACTAAATAGGACACTGTTCGTCCGCAACTCTACAGATTAACTGAAAAACTGTGCAGAAAAACACAACTTCGAACTCGCCATTAAATATAAAACCATGTACAACACAATACAAGAAATCCACAACAATCTCGTTCTTCGACCAAACAAATGAGCCCCGTATTTATGGAAACCATTAAAACCGAAAATTAGAATGATCACATTTGACCCATTTAAATAATCCGCCCTCACCGATGCCCTTTCATAAAACCATCATTAGAATTCAACGATTAATCCTCAATCCCGATAAAACGAACATGGAAGACGGTCTTTTAGCAACATCCCTCACGAAATACTTGGAGAACCGCGGAATACTTGGGGCGGGGGGGAGGCAGAAGGCGAAAACGCGGCATTCCGTGCACTCGTCTGGAGAATTCCAGAAGAACGAGTCGGTGGTACTTCGTACAGTACATCGGTTCCTCGAATCTTTTGTCGTCCGATGGTAACGGGGGTGGGCAGGGGGTGGTGGATCGTGGGGATAGGGAAAAAACGAAGTAGGTAGTCGGAGGCGGTGGGGTCGAAGGGGGCTCGGCGGAGTAAAGGGGGGCGATAACTGAAAAGGAGGAACGGGGTTGCACGATGAAATTTGCAAATGCTCCGACAAGCCAGCCACGAACCTCCGTGGATGTATATCAGCCAGAAATATACGTAATGCCGGGGATATGGCGGTAAAAGAGCGACGAAAAAGTGTCGCTTCTACAAAGGGTGGAAGGAAGAGAAGACGGCGGCTGTACGTATTCGGGAGGGTGGGTTGCAACCGGAGGGTGGAAATACCGAGGGCGGAGGGTGGTACACGGAGCTGTGTCGGAGGGTTCGAGCGTGCGCGCATCATTTTTACCGAGGAGGAGGCACTTCCCTTATTCGTCGTCGCCGGGGGAACGAAAAATGGGGGTAGAAGAAGAAACGCGAGGAAGAAAATGACGGATAAAGAAGGCCTTCACGGGGTAGAAGGAGTTGCGGGAAGACCCTTTGTCGATTCCCGGGTATTTAACGGAAATACCAACCGGAATACCATCGTCCCCGTTCCCCTTTGTCCCCCTTTCTTTTTCCACGGCCGCGATGTCTACCACGAATAACGAATAACGCGGGGGTGTATCGTTGCTGGACCATTCTGTCCGCGAGTATGCAAAAGGGAAGGATTTCTAAGTCTAAGATTTAAGGATGCTGCGCGGAAAGTGTACGTGGTTTCAAAGTATTCCAGTTTGTTTCCAAATTTCACGGTTGCATGTATATAGTTCTTGCGCAACAAGATTAATAACCTTCAAGGTGCAACAACAATCATTTAAGTTCATAATTTCGATTTTTATAACCGTAATAAAAGGTATGTATTTTATCGCTATAATGTTAAAGACTTTACATATTTATAATAATTGCATGCTATAAAATAGTGCGTTGTATATTGGTTTATATGAACCACGCATTATAATTATAATCCACGTACTGAAAAGTTCAAAATACCATAGCTTCCCCCTTATTTTGTTTACTTCCTTTCCAACAATTATTCTCCCTGAATTTAATACCCAATTTATTTTTCCACACAAGTTAAGTTACCCTTGCATAACTCTGCGTGAAAGCAAGTAATACTTTCGCTAATTACGTTTCCAGCTAAAGTTATCCTGGGACAATGGAAAGTTACGGAAAAACTTTCATAATGGTATACCATAATTAGAGCTATCGAAAATAAGAGTTTATGAAAATGCACTCGTAGAATTTACATTTTAATGCTCGATAATTTATGCGGTCTATGAAAGTTTTTACCCTCGATTTGAATAAATCCACAGTTTATCTCTATTTATTTGATTCGTTGGTACACGCGTCATGAAAGCCAACATGTCGTGCCGTGCTTAACGTGTCAGACACACGCCTGAAGCAACAAACTCGATTTCGGCGATTTTGCCGCGTGCTATTGTTTCCAAAGCGTGACGATAAATTATATTTGTATTTCGTGTTTGCTATTCAGAGTTGTATACGTAATCCTAATTCCTTACATTCGTTTAATGTTTATAATTTAAACAATTTAATCTCGGGTAAGTGCTACTCCGTTACGCATTACCGTAGTAATTATCAGTTATTACACACTACAATTAATAATATTTGATATATTAATTCTCATTCTCTACATCTCAAAATACTCCATCTATTCCAGTTTCGTAATCTTATTTTCAGCGGATCGACATCCGACATAATACCCTCTAATCGCGAGATTGGAATTTAATAACAAACTTCCATCAACATAAAGTAAGCATGTCTCACACACTTCATAATCATTACTTCGATTAATAATACCACAATCAATTAGAAATTCCAGATTCCCAAGTCCAATAATCATTCAATGTAAAGCACGATATAAATAATATTAAAAATGAAATGACAAAAGCGCAAAAACTCACCAAGCCTCTTGGAGATCTCGCTGTTGTGCATCTTCGGGTTCTCCTGCGCGATCTTCCGTCGCTGAAGCCTGGACCATACCATGAAGGCATTCATGGGTCTCTTAATATGTTCCACTTGTACCTTCTTCGTGGTTGGACCAAGGGGGCTACCGAGTCCAATCCCCATAGGATTGACCCCTGTACCACCGGGTGGCGACGTACCCGACATACCCTGCATACCACGCAGGGTCTCCGTGAAGGAGCCGTCGCACATGTTGCCGCCGGCTCTGTAATTAAACCGAGCAACCAATTAGTAAACCCCATGGATTAATGGGTCACGCCTATTCCCGAGGCTACCTAAACTCCAAATAACTCAGACATCAACGATGTCCAACCGCCTATTGTTTCAATGTTCAGGACCCCCTGAACCCTGATACCTATCATGGTACCCCTAATTTATGTTCCCGAAGACATTATCTCTCTCATTGTTTTCACTGCGTTCTTTTTCTCGCGTGCATCTTCCACGGCATAATTAGTAAAACAAGATGGTAAAGGCAAGGCAAATAATGTTATCGTAGTATGGTAGGTGTTAACGGAATAATTATCAATTACTTTTATCGGTTTCCATCGGTTCCCCGGGATACCATCGCGATTATACTTAAACGACGCGGAATAAAACCAATTAGCCGGTGTAATTATATTACATTCAGCATCCTGCGTGCCACGGGATTTCCGTGTATCTTAATTGTAAACGAGTAACACGGGAAACTCGACTAAGGCGAGAGGGCACTCGTGCCAGGCACTCCTCCGCGCTCTCCGTGGTAATTGCTTATTCGTTTGCTCTTTGATTCATAAGCAAATTAATCTTATCCTTTTCTCGTATCAAACCCATTAACCAATCTCGGCACGTTGCACGCCGGTTGCCTTCGCCTCTCCATCGTCCCTTTACCCCTAAATGTCACCCTTCGCATTAGGGGTTGCGACTCGACTCTCCTTTTCTTTCTTTCATTCTTTCCCCCTTTCTTCCAACCGCCTCTTACACTGTTTCTCCTCTCGAACTAACACAATTACCGCGCGGATCTCCTTGAGCTTTCATTAAAAATAAAAAACCTGTAGTGGTTGAGGGGGTGGAGCCCGAGGCGGTAGTTACGATTTTGCAGGGTTAGAATCAAACCCCCCCGGCCCCCGGTAAGGGCCACCCTTGAGTGTCATTCAGTTTGGATTAATAGATACGTTGGTTAGCAATGATGGTGGGGTTGGAAGGAGGGTTGGGGGGGGCTTGGAGAACACCAGCGTCATTGCTTACAAGGGTGACCCAAGGGTGCTCGGGGGTGGTTTACCGATGAGAGAGAAGATGCTGGAAGTAATGGCTGTTGACAACGAGTGACGGGGGATTAGGAAGTGCTAATTGAATGTTTAGGATATGCTACGAGTGGTACCACCATGGCGAACTGAAACCCAAACTGGGGACCGCGCAATTTATATCTAATCTAGCTTGGTCGTTTTTATCGCTGCTTTGATTTCAATCCAAAAATCACCGACGGCGAACGCGGATTCATTAAAGTAAATTGATATCGAAAGGAAAGAGCTGGGATAGGATCCAGGTCTATTATTTTACTACAGAAACATGATACTTATAACTCTATAGAATTATTCGTAAATCTATGTAATTAACCATGATCTCGATATGTATAAATAAACGTATAAATGAATATGAACGACTGCTTATACTTATTAATAAAAATATTAATACACTGGCCTTGCAATATTTGCTGGTAACATGAATTCATATAAGTAGAAATTGATTAAGAACTGTATGGAATTACTGATTCTATTTATTATGTATTAGAATACTCATAATTATGGAAAACGCATTTGTATAGTAACGAAAGTAACTGAACAATTAATTCCACGAATGATCAGAAAAAGCGTAGGGAAGACGATAATTAAGGAATAAGAGCATTAACAATTAATCACTAATTCCTCTCATATTAATTCGCACGCTTGTAAGGCTGAAGACTTATGTACTTATATTACCGAAATAAATTTAATCAACGCGGCCAATTACGCCGAACGTTGATAAACGTTGTATAAGAAATGTTTACATTCCTGATTACGAAGCGGACCGCTCTCATCGAGCCTGAATTATAATTCTTCGAATCGTCGTATTAATAGACGAGTTTTTGTCGGGCCGCAATGTTTACATCTAACGAGCGTATCAACCGTATAAACGCCATATATACAAATATAGCATGGATTCATAAATTAGCCGTTGAGATGAAGAACGCAATTCTAACCGACGCAAGAACATTTCGAAGGAAATCCACGTGCATATTATCGAATATATATTCTAATCATTATCGATCTCATGTAAAGATAATACAGTAAGAAAACGTTGATAAATGTCCAAGAAACTAACCTCATAAAGTGGCCGGCGGCCCGTTGGTGCAAGTCCAGCTCAATTTTGGTGCCGTGTTTGAGACTCTCGTCTCGCAGGTCTCGTAATCGAAACGAAAGTGTCGAGGAACAATAACCAGTAACAAAAACAACAATAACAAGAAGTCACTTCACCAATAATAGAACAGATTCATCCACTAGAGTCCCAAGAGTACACTGACACGTCTTCGACCGACACTCGTACGTTTTATTGTCTGTCTTTAAGTAACCCGACACGAAATGAGCCACGTAAATGGTAGCATCAGTCTGATAACCGTTTAATAACCATCGAACAAAGTCACGATAATGCAGGTTGATAAACTGTCTGGCGTAATCCACGAGGTGAAAGATACTTCGGCGCACGACAGCGTTCAATGTTTCTCCACGGACGATAGGTTTGGGAGTGTGCACGCAGGATCCGTCGGCCCGAGCGGCTTCCTAAGCGCCGCTGGTGCTGAGTTCCCCCACCACCTCGTCCTTGAGCGGGAAAAGCAAGCGACTCGACGAATCAGAGAGCACGGAGGGCGTTCTTTGTCATGTGAAAACGGCACCGTCCGGACACCTGATTGGCTCGAGTAGCGGGACCGTCGATAACGAGGCCGAAGCGAAACGGTGTACGTGCATCCGTCGCTCTGACGTATTTTCTCTCTGCTTTCTATTCTATCCCTCGGTTTTCTCTGTTTTGTCTTTCTTTCATCTCTTCCATGAATTCGCCAGTAGCAACCTCCCGGACCAACGCGAGACTTCTTCTCGAAACTGACGGTACGCGGTTTGTACCGTTTCTTTTGGTGATTGTCAGCCTAGGAGTTTGCAGATTATTGGCTCCTCGAGGATACATTGTCCGGAGTCTGTCTTATTTCCAGTATTCCTGGGATCCTTAAATACGTTAATGTGATTTTAGTGAAAGGAGATTGTTATCGAAATTGTTACTGATTCAGACCGATATTAATGAGCACAATAAAGGAATACTCTTCTACCTATTTTGTAACGTGTTTCATTCTTATCCCAATCCATTCTTGTTGCTCAACTATTGTCGTATATTGAACTAAGTTTTTAAAGGCTTGATCTGACAGACCAAAAGAAAGCACGGAAAAATAATATGGTTAATGACTTTCTTTCATGAATTAATACATTATTATATATACTACATTATTATTATAACTCTATACATCTCCTATGTTCTTCTCTCCAGAGTTTTCAATAATTTCATTTTCAATCGAGGTAAATACATGAAATGCATAGATTATAATTATATATGAATTTAAATATCACGGTATTTAAACCATGTTCCGCAAAATACCATAATAGTGTACTTTAAGAAAACACTTCTTTAAATGAATCTTATTAATTCTATTAATTCAATTATTTATTCCGATTGAAATAAAAATTATTAAAAATTCCGGAGATCAGTGTAAAGGAGATATTGATACGTAACAATTAATTATTAATTTACTTGTAGTCATTTATTATTATGAAGTATTTAGGCAGGAAATATTAGTATACGCAAATTGCCATTTTTACTATTATTCACTTATAACATGCTTAACTATCAGCAGCAACATATTATAATAATAATCCAACATGCTCTTCTACAAATAAAAATCAATTAAATTGAATATATCCCAATTAAGCTGGCACCAAAATAATAAAATATACAAAAATCTCAGAAAATAAAACTTTATAAATTTGAACATTTCTATTAAATTACGCGGACTCGTAATTTCAACTGCGTTGGTAGTTTCAGTATTAAATCGCAAGAAATTCGTGCTTTTGGAATCGTTTTCGGGGGTGTCCAGAAAAATAGATTCAGGTGTACGCTAAAGCGAGAGGGAAGGGAGAGAAATACGTGGTGCATTGGTACCACCACCATGAACATTACCAACGGTCCCAACCCATAAGAAGTGGGGGCTGCTAAAGAAGAGAAGGTGGGACAACTGAGACGGTGGGCATTGCTATTGCCGAGTCGAATTCGAAAGAAGGCTCCTAAGAATGGAAATAAGAAAGTGACTTCTCCCCGACAATCCACTCGTCCCACCTTTTCTTACCACTTCAACCCCCCCCCCCCCCCCCTTCAATCCTATCTGCTGCACCTATGTTCTTGCATCTTTCTTTTACACATAAGACTTTCCTCTCACTTTGATCCATGGGACTCCGAGACATTCTACAGCTTCCATAAGAATCATGCGTTACATTGTCGTACAAAATGGTAGATTCTGGTGGTTTGCTCTCTTTTTGGGCCTCATGGGACGTGTCCGAGGAAGACGTGTTACTTTTTGGACTGTCGAAAATGTATTAGAATTTCTTTGCTATTAGATTAATTCAGCCCTTTATTTTGAAAGTGGATCTAAATGAATTTTGTTTTAACATCGAGTTAATGTTTGTAATATCAGGTATGTGCATGCATTCGTGTTTTAGATACACACGAATGGTGTTTCGCGGAACTTCGAAAAAGTATGATTATTACGGAAGGATATCGATCCTCGAATTGACGGGAAACAACCGATTTCGTCCTTTTTTTTCGTACCAGCGAAACGATTATAATGATGGTGCGAAGTGACGGCGATTACAAGAGTTTATGGAGAGTCCGTGTATTTTCTGTACAGACACTCGATGCCAACCCTCCCTTGTTCATCGATCGTCTCTTGTTTATTCCCAAGTGCCAATGAGGGGTGAACTGTCAATAGGGATGACTACGTTTCGGTACCCCACCCTCACTAATCTTGTAATTTTATCGACACCGATAAAACTGACAATTCATTTTCGAAATAATCGACCAGCATTTTGATCCCCGTGTAAACACAATAAAATATACTTTCCATTTAACACAACATACATTATTTAACCCTTTGCTACTCGAGAGACGTCTCGAGTATTATTTAAGTAGCAGTAAACTATTGTTTATCTCGTAGTATTGCAAGGTACTGGAATTATGCTTACACATTTATTTACATATAAATAGTAGCTAGTAGATTTAAGTTATTTAATGAAATCAATTATTTCCGTTATGTATATGAAATAAAAGTATATAAAATCTGAAACAATGCGCCGTGTGTATTCGGATAATTCAACTGCAAATGACGGAATGTCATTTTTAACCCTTTGGTGGTTCTAGTGTCAAAGCTGAGTATTATTTGCAATGTTAATATTTTTGTGCATCCACCATAAACATTGATACGTTGTTAGGTTGAAGGTTGTAGGTTGAATTTAACACGTTGAACATAATGGCGGTCACCAGTGGCAATATTTCTAAAATAGAACCAAATATATCGCTAATATTCGTAACATTTTTAATATTATTTACGTTACAATACGAGATAAAGTAATTCTTATATCGTAAAAGCTTAAACAGTTTTATTTTTAAACGTTACAGACGGGTATCAAGAGGTATCTTATAACACGGATTTCAGTGTGGCGCTCAACGTGTTAATAGTTCTAACATATCTTTAAGTTGACAATGAAATCAAGTTGGAGAATGGGAAACCAAGCACAGGAAGTTAGCGTTACCTGAGTAATCATATAGCGTTACCTGAATACAATAATAGACAGCAGGTACTCCAGTTCCGCATTTAATTGTCACCCCCGGATTATCCTGTTCTTGGTTATTTTATTATTATATTGTATTTGGATTTACCTGTGGATCAGGGTCAGACTGTATTGTCTCGGTTCCTATTACTTTCCTTATTCTATATCATTATTTCCAAATGTTTAATACAATACAGTTAATATTACCTCTAATCTTCCGAAAATAAACTTAAGTTTATATAATCAAAAATTAAATCACGTTCATAAGGTAGAAGATAAAATAATACAGAAATAATTTCATTACATAATCCTGACAATAAACCATCATGTTTCACTGAAATGATTACAGAAACCTTTCTTTTCGCGTCAAAAAGATGATTCCTTTAACGTGAATTCGACATAGTCAGATCAATATTTTTCATTTGAAAAAACAAAAAACTGGAGCTCATACTTCGAGTTCAAAAACAACATTACTTACTTGGGATGACTTAATAGACATGATAGCATCTTCAAATATAAATGATTCAGTAACAGTAGCAAACAGTCTTGAAAGCACCGGCAGTGTTTATGATAGAAAAGATTTATTTACCATAGTACATCCCCTAGCAGAGTTAGGGGGTGCATGTGCTGAGACCCCCCATTCGAAGGAGGGTAGTCGATATATTGTTGTACGCGTCGTGGAACATGTAACGTATGAATATCTAATGCACCCCATCCACAATTAAATTCGGACAATATGTTTTGTTTCGGGAGAGGACCACCCTCGACTGGGATCGTCCGGGCTTACCGCGGCTTACTTGGAATCAGGGTGGAACCAGGTCCCCCCTCCCCCTTCCCCCTTCCCCCTTACCCTCTACCCCCTGCCCCGAGGGATCCTCGACATTGAATAACACCCTAAGTGTAAATCTCACACTGTACACGCTGATATCACCAGAGATGATAATAACTTTTCAGCAAATCAGGGTACACCTCAGGCTAAGTGTTCGGCGAAATTCTACCGGCTTGATGGATGAAGCTTTAAACGATGATTTAATGCTGGAGTCTGTGACGTATCTTTGATTCCTTTTAGTATATGTGGATAGTATTATATAATAAATATATATATATATATATATATATATATATATATATATATATATAGTACTGTTAGGATTATTGGAAGATGAGGATTAGGGATCTTGCTGGGTTTAATTAATGTTATTTGTGTATTTTGGGATCAGTGTTATTATAACTTCGCTAAGAATAACAATTCATTAGAATAAAGTGAGAATAACAGACTCACATTCTGTACCATCATAAACCGTAATATACCTGGCTGACATAAATAAATAAAAATGAATATCATCCAGTTAACTCGAAACAAGATACCTGAGCTCGGCAAACAACGATTCCAAAATCTCATTCAAACAGAATTAGCAGCCCCTAATAAACTTCATACATCCCAGCGACGATAATCTTATTAAGTATGTCAACCAATCAAGAGGACCTACCTAGCAATTTCCAAATCGCATAGTCCAATTGGTCAGGTAAAGGGCTATTAAGAGAAACGACCTGGCTGGTTGGACCTGGGTCGCCTGCTGAAGTCGCATCCACTGTTTGAAGGTTGGAACAAGCGTGTCATCCTAACGCATTGTCTTCGACAATTTTTCAAGTTTTGTGGTGATGAGTTGGTATCGTAAATGGTACCTGCAGGCTGACAAAAGACGGCCACCAGCCTTTGCACCGGGCTGCCTGATTTTCGGCTGGTACCTCTTTTGACCCACGTACCACTGCCAGGAGAAACTCTGACAGGTTAGGCAGTACTGTTTAAGGAAACTTAAAGATACTTTATTGGCCCTGGTGACGGACGATTTAGTGGTTGAAAGGTGCATCACCACCCCCGTGGCACGATCCCCGGTACTTCTCTTCTTCTCTTGGCACTGGGTTGATCTCTTCGAAATTGTCGTACGTCTTTCTCGCTTGGCAGACTCTTTTGTCATTGTCTTTCTATTTTGTGCAGGGGCAGGTGTCAGGAATAGTAAATACAATGCTGACAATGGACGGCCACCGGTAAAACTTTAGTTGGCCAAAAGGCTGGTGGGAATTGTCCGATCACAGCGGGCACTCCATTTTGATCCCTAGCCGTGCGGCGGTTTCACTTTTTGCGGCTGCTGGGGATTCGAGTGACTAATTTCAGTGTGATTCTACTAGCAGAGTCTGGGGTTTACATATTTCTAATTGTTACCTTGTTTGTTTAGATATGTTAATAATGATTGCAATTGAAAAAGTAATAATATGTACTTTAAAATACGGCTATATTGAAGACCAAGTGATAAATCACTTTAAATTACATATTATTACATATCTAGGAGCAATAAAAAATTCAAGGAAAAATTGAAAAAGTATAATTTCTGAAATATCTAAAGTCTGTAGCAAAGCTTATGACGCGCAAGATAATTTCTATGGTTCTCTAATGTTCTTGGAAGAACAATCCATTAATCGAATTTTTTGTCGATCCTTAGTAATCAATAATATTAATTTCGTATCTCTAAAAAACGATGTTATTCCTCTGTATTTTTAATATCTATATCTACAATGCAGGTTAATAATCCATAAAGAATATTCGCATCCTAATTTATATTCCCAAATTAATAAAATAGGTAATGGAATCAGTTGACCAACCTGCACGTATCCAACCTATTATTTATAAACAAATGAATTAATAGAATCCAATACAATAAACCTACACTTATCCAACCTGTTCTTTATTGTAAACATACAACAACAATTTCTTAGGAAGGTATCCATCCGGTTTAATAGATCGAGGCAATGTAACCAAACTGAAAGACAAGCTGCGCCATGTTGTTTGTAGAAAATCACCTCATTGTTCAGAAAGGTAGGTGAGCTGTTGTTCGCAACAGTACAATAATCAGGGGGTTCTGGTAGCCTACAGGTGTTCTGGGTTCGTGGTCCGGACAGGCAAGCCGCAAATAATTAATAACAGTCGAGCGACAAATCCCGGAACTAGCAGCGTGTCGGTACCAACGTGGAACAAAACCGAACAGGAGGGCTAATGCCCGGCTAATGCTTGCCCTAAGCCCTTTAAAAGCATTCGACGGAAACCCAGGACACCCAACGGGCTCCGTTCGTTCTGCCACCTACTTACATGCGAATTTGCACCTACAAAAGGATCCTGATTCCATCCTTCTCTAAAGACATTCTGCCCAGCAAGGATCACTGTCACTCCATGGATGCAGATGCACTTTTTAAAACAGCAGGAGATGTGTGTTGTTAAAGCGACCGATCCACTGGAAGAGAATTGTGAATTTCCATGTGTCGATAGACGTAGTGAAGTTCAAAAGTTCTCGGCCTCAGTATGCAGTTTTAGATCATTTTAACCCTTTGATTGCCATGTGGTTTGATAAAAAACCATTCGCATAATGAAAAGAAGAAAAACCGAGGAGTTATTGGGATTCGGTTATTCGATCGGTCGCTATGTGACTGTAACAGTACGTTCGAAACTATATCAGTTTAATACAAAAGTTAAGAATAAAGATTCAAATTATTTTTTCACTGGTATAGAAAGTTAATTAGCCGTTAAACTAACATACCAAAATTCATCTGGGACCCTAATAAACCTGATCCGATAAATAAGCAACATGTATCCTGATTGTAAGTCACTCCAAAATGGCGCATTCCATCGAATCAGAAATTTCAGATCCAAAAAGAAGGTAGGAATACTGGCGCAGAAAAGCGACGAGCACAATGTTGGTTACGCAGAAAGGTTTTCTAGCGGAAAATTCGGTGGTCCACTGGCTGTAGATGGATCTTGCCAGCTAAGGATACACAAATGTGGAAGGTCCGGGAGAGATAGCTGGATTCTTCTCAAGTAGACGGCACACGTCAGGTTCGTAAGGTGTCACAGGATACGTAGGAGAGAGAAAGAGGGGTGGAAAGATGGGGGAGGAAAGAGAGAAAGAGATAGTGGAATGTATGTAGACGAGTAGAAAGGTGGAGGAGATAGAGGGGAGGGATTTATCCAACGAATGTCGCCTCCTTGCAACCCGCGATTTATTTGCCTGGGCTAAAAGCTTGAGAAGCGCCGTGTATTCCGCGCTGGGAATACCAACCGGCGGTGTATTCTGTATTCGTGTCGTCGTATTCTCATCCATCAATTCCATGTACCACGAAAGAGAGTAAAGAAAGGGGGAGTAAAGAGCGAGAGGATGGAAAGAAGGTGGAGGGACTTCGAGATCTTTGTAGCCCTCGTTGTTGTTGTCGTCGTCGTAGCTATTCGCCTGGTTTATTCGTATCGGCATTATGCCTCGCACGCTGTAAGCGTAGTCCTTTCAAATATGCTTCCAACCATTATGGAAATAGACAAACTTATTTTTCTTCAATGCCCCATTATTCCTTCGTGTATGGTGTAAACAAGAAAACTAAGGTTGTGGGGGGTGGCAGGATGCGAATTATAATCGTTTTGTATGTTGCTATTGTATGCACAAAGGTGGATGATATTCCATTAAAGTTTTGATTAATAATAACTATCAGGTGTAGATATGTATTCGGCTATTCAAATCCAAATATTCTCCTGCTCTTTTGCGAGCTGCTAGAAAATTTCCATTCTCTTTAAATCAAACTTTTATTGACCCAAGAAGTTAGCAAGAGTTATTTCTATAGCTAATATAATTAATGCCCTTTAATTAATGATACTCATATATTAAATTTATAATCTGATATCGATATTAATAAATTACGATAATCAATTGTCTACGACACTATGTGTCTTGGAAACTACGTACGTGTTTATGTACATATTCTTTTTCTTTACCACCCAACGTCGAATTATTTCTATTTTCAATATTCTAAATTCATCAATTCGATCAACATATTTCGAGCACCCTATTGTCAACCCTTTCCACCTTGATCTCAGCTAAAGATATCATTCAATATCTACACAAGCGAATTACTACCCCAATGGATACAAGCATTGTACCAGAATATAACCAATCATATTTAACAATTGAAGCTTATGATATAAATAAGATCTCGATACCTCGAAAGCATGCCTGAACGGATAAACAACAACCGATCACAATATCCCAATATGTTGTCCATAATTTCGTGTACCAAACAACTTAGGAAAACAAGCCAAGGGTGGAAGTCCGGGTGGTTGGTTGCGATTTCTGTTCACTTCGAGTGCACGCATCGTTGCTTATCAAAGAAAGATACGAAACTGGCATCCCCTTTGCCATCACCAGCAGGTGTATTCTCCTTGCATTCTCATTGGGCAGACACGCGCGAACCTACGCCAAGAAAGAAATCCTGGATAAGCCGAATTCGGGATTCAGAGGGATTCCGGTGGCTACTGGTCACCACTTCTATGTCGATACATAAGCAAGATCCAAAATGTGTGCCTCGTATTAGGTTCTAGATGTATGTCTTTCTTTCCTTTTTTTTCTGTATTGGTGCACGCCTGTAGAATCCACCTCGGATGAAATTAAGGTTATATCCTTCAGGATCCTCTTACGCCATTATCGAATCGGTGCCAACAATAATTCCACTTCTATGGGGACCGCCGTTCTTCTGCTTCTTATGGACTTTTCTTCGTCCTCTTGCAAGGCTTCTTTGTAGTATTCTTTGGAAGGTATGAGAACATCATGGGTAGTGTTTTTTTACTTGGGACTAGGGACATTTGGAGAATTTTGGTTGTCTCTGGAAGAAACTGTGATTAATTATAAAGGAAGTTTCACCCTTTGCACTCGAAGGGTGACTCTCAGTCGTTAAGATTAATTTAATTTATTTTTTGTTATTGAATTTTAAATCGCCGGTAACTGGAGTATATTTTAATGTCGTCTCTTAATCGCTTAATTAAAGGGTTAAGTATTGAACGCAGTTTTAAGATATCGTTATTTACGGGAATTGTTAGATAAGCTTTTCGACTTTATCCAATAATTAATTCTTCCTATTCATCCAAGGAAGATTATGAATATATAATTACCAAACAATCGGATACCAGCCAGGATATCCATTCTGCAGGAATAACCTGTTAATCAAGGAATTCTTCTAAAAAACGACATCACCGGTTTCTTTCGAATTAGTAACAAAATAAATCCGTGCGATTTATGTATATTTACAACATTTACATGGGTGTGACTGATAAGCGTAGATCCGAATGACGAGTTAACTCGTCATCCCCTGATAACAGGTTAAACGGTACCCCGAACGATGTTGCAAACAAATTCTTCTGTTAGAATATTTGATTTATGAAACGAACTGCTAGCATTTCCCTGGATTGATTATTTTTCTAAGTGCAAGTATAATCGATATCGATGCAGCTTTAGATCGACAGATCCTGGGACATCTCATTACTCCTGAAGAAAGGAAGTCGAAGCCACCAAGAGATCCGCATCCTGGCGGTAGCTGAAGGATCCTCCGTTGTCATTTAGTCCTGCACAATGGATATCCCGTCTGGTATCCGATTGTTTGGTACATTTTTTCCCACAAAAGGAGAGACGAGGGAGCGGTGCATAGGGCGAAAAAAAAGGGGGAGGCCGAGTCAGTCGATCGCCAATTGACTGACGTTATCGGCCCATCTTTCAGATTAGGAAGATTGCTTGGAAAAAGCCAGGCGAGGATATACGGTGTCTTGCCTTTATTCCTAGGAATAGAGGTATTGCTTGTCGATCGTAATTCGAAGCCAGGATGGAAGGACCCTAAACGAGAAACAGGACTATGAGATCCTTCCTGGGTCTTTAATGTGATTATCATGAAGAATTTCGATTCTTGTGCCCTATTCAATATTCTAATGCCATATACGTTTTTCTCAAAGATCTATTTCATTGTATCATCAATCATACGATTTTTATATAAAATGATATTTATGTTGGATAATAAATCACAATTTTGCTAAATTAGTATTTAGAAAATATAATCATACTACTAAATGACATAAACTGAAGTAAACGTGACTTAAGATAGGAATAATATATTTAATTTAATGTAACATTTATTTTTTAATAAGTTATTTAAAAAATTATGTATTACGGGATTAACTTATCAGTTTTACGTAACTATTTATCAAACTACTACACCAATGAATTGTGATTATACTTGCGAAAAACTAATTTAAACCGTAGTTTATGCAATCTATTATTTACGTACAATTATATAATTTATTGTATGAACATAATTATAATAATCCCTATACCATATTTTCATATAACAGAACGTAATTTCGAGTACAATGCGCAACGGTAACAGTGCACCATAATGAATCTCAGCATTGCCATCGAACTATTATAATTATTCCAACCACCATGCTTTAACATAAAATCTGTAACTCTCTATTTCCCGGTGAGTCCATAACTCGCAGGGCACATTAAATTTCCATAAGCAGAGCGTTATATCCTGCTATAATACCATGTACCCCATGAAATAAATCTCAGTAACACGAGAAAGTTTTTGATTAAAACCAACGGAGGACAATGGACAGTGGTCACGTGATGCCGTCTCCGGGAAGCAAAAATCCACCAGCTAGATTTATTTCCTTCCCGATTTACCCGGTTTTATCTGGCAAGCAAGTTCGCCTTTGAAGCGTCACTGTACGGCATCATGCATTTATCCGTAATTCATGAGTCACGTAATTCCTGCGTGCTCGATAAAAAAGAACGTGTATCGCCGATAGCCATGGTTCGTTTAATGGGTAGAAAACATGCAAAACAACATGGCCGCGAATCAGTACAGTTGATCTACGGTCAGATCCCTGGAAGTAAAAGGATTACTTGATCGAATCGAGATCAGTGAGAAACGGTGTATCAACGGGAGGAAAACCATGACGTTTCCGATGCAAGGATACAGTAGGAGTCGAACAGAACTGCAACAATGGCTGGGCGATCGGATTATCCAACCTATGGTGGGTTTACGCGTACGTGTTACTTTAAATCGTGAACGTAAAGGCATAAGCAACCCCTCCGTAGTTCCATGCTCGTTCGACTCACCACAAAGGAGAAGTTATTCTCTCGTAGATCTCTTATCTGCCTGGATCCTCGCGGAAAAGCGTGCAACGACCCGGTAAAGTCTTCCCTTTTGCGGCGGCCCTTTGTGGCCCTCTATCCACTCTCCCTCCTCCCAATCTTCATTCCACCATCTCACTTACACCCTCCTTCTACTATTTCACTCTGGTCCTTACTCCCCTCCTTCTCTTTTATATTGTATACCTAATCTTATTTACTCACTGAATCTGCAACCATTGAACGAGATGGTTCTATCTATTTTCTGCTTTATGGGAAAGCTAATTTTATTGCCACGATTTTGGAGGATCTCGATGTGAATTATGGTGGCTTGGGATTCGAGAGGAATTTAAGAAATTAGGGATACCGGTTGATGATGGATGCTGAGATAGCTGTTGGTTTGGATCTTTCATGTTGCGAGTGTGTTCAGAAATATGGAGACGTACAGGGGTTGTGACAAATAATGGGAACATTCTTGTAAGTCTTGTATTGTGTTGCTGAGATTAGTAGCTGTGTAGTTGTACACACTGCGATCGTATTTTTTTGAGTGTAATATCTCATTAAATATTATTCAGAATCTGTATGATTTTAGTGGAGCTGCATCATATTAAAAAAGAATTTTCTTAATGTAGAAGCTGCTTCCATTATTCTGTTCAACGCCTGTATGTGGAGATGCCAATTAATACAGGGATTGTAGTCCAAATTAAATCTTTTTGAGAACAAATTTACCTTAAGTCACAGATTTACAGGAAATTACTGTTTTTCGTAAGTTGTAAGAATTCCAGGTAAGTTAAATGTCGATATAACTTTGCGAGACCAGTTTAAATGTTACCTATTTACTGAGTGAATTTGCTCGGAAAACGTGCGAATTTGATTAGCAAAAAGGTGAATATGATCTGCGAATTTGTAATGTAAACCCTGCATCCGCAGGCAGACCTAACGAAATGTCCCTAACATTACTGATTATAAGAAATAATAATGTTTCCTCTAACATCTTCGATCATCAACATATACTTGAAACAGGTTAATACAACGTCAGCAAAGAAACTGAAATGACTCCATTTAAAATGAAACTACCCCGCGATACAATGGTGACTTCCCAAGAAAATAGGGTATAAAAGATTGAAAGAATATTTAATTCCTCGAAGGAATAGCATCAAGGGTTTTATGGGGGCGTCGGTTGCAGTGACTAACACCTGCTGGTACGGTGACTCGAAACGGCTCTCTATTGTGTTGGACACCTTCGATCTACCTGCAGAAAGAGTCTCACCTTCTTTCTCCGTCCAATAAACGGACATTTTCCGCGCGTGTTTGCGTTCATGCGAGAGAACGGAAGGCGTCAGATTTCATTGAGGGTGCTGGCCCAAGAGACGAGTCCGTGGGTAGAAGGGGCCTAATGGCCCGAAAATTCAAACCCACGCATTCCGGATTCCATCAGCCGCACCGTCCAGACTGCTGGGCGCCTTCATCGACCATTCTCCTACCTTTTTGGCGGGAAGAAGCAATCCAGTATTCTTTCCAGTCATTCAAGGCTTTGGGGTGGATTCTTAATCTGTTAACCGGGTGATGACGAGATAACTCATTCGAATCCACACTTATCTCGGAAGTTACGAATTAACGTTAGAACTACCAATGAAGTCAAAATGACTTGTCTGCCAGTTTTAGTGAAATTATTCAAAATACACTACGGCGAATTGTTTGAGATGTTGTCTACTTTTATTTTATATACATAACGCGAATAATTGAATACATTAATTAACTTAAATCCTCCAGCTATAAATTTCAATTATTACTCTCGTCATTTTTAATTTCTTGATACGTATTAATTTTAGCAATTAATAGTTAAACTCGTATATACGTCATAATTAGAAATATATCGTACGGATTTCTTTGATTAATGTCGCTTTTTATTCGATATTTGTATTAAATTGTGCTTCGATCAAATATTACGGGATTATGCAGACTTAAATTGCTGATGATAAAATGGAAGATCCACTAAGCATAACAATAATATATTTTCATTATATTATTACCAGTAACTAGTAAAATAACTGAACTGTAGGCATTACTGTATAAAAATATAATATTTACAATAATATCAGGGTATTCTAGATTATTGACACTATGACTGTTTCTATCGTAAACTGTAACAAATCCTGTACACATCGATTCATATTATTATATTAAACAATAAAATAACTAAATTTCCCAAAATCCTAGCAGTGTCTAATAATTATAATCATATCGAAACAGTCTCTAATCACCTCCTAATTCCAAGGATCAAAATGATCTCCCAGCATCACTTTACCCTGAAAACTCCTCGTTGATCCTCGCTCATCCAAAACAAGCCTCAAAGAGAGTCTTCCTTAATACAAATTTAAATAACCAGAAATCACTAGGAAACCGCTAAAGAACTGTTGAAATGCACTAAGCATAATAATGCAATATTGACAGTTAGTAAAAGGAAGATAATCGTGATATTTAAAGGAGGCGATTCCACGGTTAAATGGGAGGGAAGCCGAGGAAAAGTCTGAATGTCGAATAAAGGTGAGCCGAAGGTAGAAAGGGTCCGAGAAAGTAAGAAGCTTCGGTGGTGGATCGAAATTCGGAATCGGTAAGGGCAGAGAAGAGGTTTAGTTTCGTATAACGGGGCAACAATAAATTCGTCGTGCTGTTAATAAATCCCATTGCTGGTGAGTAGAGAGATTCTGAGCCGCGGCACAAAGCCGCAGATCAAGGAGGACAGAAAGCCCGGCCCCTTTGCAGCATTTATTCAAGGATCTAAGCTTTAGCCATTGTTACCTCCTGCTACTGGCATTGTCACTCCCTCTCCTCTTTTGCCATTTTCCTCTTACCTTCCTCTCCCTTCTCCACGAAACGGGAAACTTTCTGTCGTCCAAGTTCTGCCGGTTCTTACTTGATTGATTGTGAATTAATTGTCTTTTTTAATTATCAAATGAAATTCGATTATGTGGGGGGCAAACTTATAACAGCAAGCTTGAAACAGTCGGATCGTTTCCATACAAAGATCTGTTTAATATATTAATAATTATATTTCTATTAATACTTGTAGTTATAAAATTTAGCATATTGCTAGTTGGTTTAATAATTACTTATTCTGTGCATTTAATAAAATTAATGAACAATTAAAGGTTCTATACGTTCATTCATTAGTTTTATTCTTTCGTCGGATACATTTAGTTTAGTCAACTTTACTTGTTATCAGACATTTATATTCCTACGTTAGCATCGTAGATGTTCGTTCCTGTTATATTTAAATATATCAAGAATTATAAGTATATAAATAAAATCCCAAGAATCGTAGGCTAATAAATAATATTTACTTTTTAATATTTATTTTAGCCGACCCGAAAACTTCCTGTTTTCGTTTCCTTCGTCATCTTGGTGAACTCGGATTATTTTCATAGTAGAATTCTTCGAATTTTACACTGCATTTCGATATAAAGCAGACTATTATCATGTCTCGAATTATACTAATTATTCTTAATAACATATGATTTAATATTTATAAAAATTCCGAACTATGTGCCAGAATCTACACAGTGCATTCAATTATTATTAAAATCATATTTCTTGTGTATTAATATTTTCATATTCAATCTCAATAATAAAACTGTACCACAAGCATCAATCGGAACCAATAAAAAAGACAGTTCGCAGCAACCGTTACGTTATCAATACATCCTTCAAAGGACGTGTCAAATTCTAGCGCGGAACCCGATTTAACGGTTGATTAAAAATTATTCATAACATCCACACGATCCTTCACCAGACATCGTTCGTCGTAAGCGTGCGCTTTACCTGCTTGTAACCCAAATTCTAATTTATCTTTTTGAAACCCCTTTTTTATTCGCGGGTTCTTTGTCGCGGGAGGAAGGGGGCGGGGCAAGGTGCGTATATCGAGGTGAACTAAGTGTAAAAAGAAGGAAAGGGGAAGATGAAGAGGGTAAAAGAAAGAGAGGCTCGATTCGATGCATTTGCATGGGGCGAGGTTGGAAACATTGATTCGATTCGATTCGACCTTCAAATTCAAAGTTCCACAGCTACCAGCCCCATTTCCGGTGAATGGCAATCGCATCGGGATTTGAGATTCGTGTCGCGGTTTTGCATGACAGTGGACCCGGGCCCCGTGTTAGCGAACGTCGAAATGGCACACGTTCTGCCAAACGATAGAATGGGCGATGTCAATTCGAGCGAACCGCGCCAATTTCCCGCTCATTTTATAGTTACTCTTATTGTTCGCACCGTGAAAGAATGATCCTCCTCGGTTCACCGAATGATCGGGTTTTTTGTGACGAACGTGTGTGTCTTCAACGCGATATCCGCGAAATATGAATATTATTTAAGTAAAAAATCATCAGCTGATTAGTAAGAAAAAGACGTTGTAATGCATTCTATGTACGCATCAATTAAGAAAAACCAAGCTTTAATAACAATTCTATACAAGAAATGTTGAAATAAATCATTTCCACGTAACGCTATCAAAAAATATGAATAGACTTATACAGACTTCGAAATAATTTAATTTATACCTATATATTTTTCATCACGAATGACATATGCATGATTAACTAAACCATCACCGTCATTTTTTCTCCAGCAACGAATCATTAAACGTGTGAACAGTGTCAGCGATATACCATCGATTGAATATCGGTCATCAATTTCCCATGACACCGGGTTATTGCATGATTAGTATATTAAGGATGAGGACATTAAGTATTTACGAGGCTTGAAATATGGAAGGCTCGTTAAACGACAGGAGTTAACAGCTCAATCGGTTTCCCCGAGGTCTGCGAACTAGCTGGAGATAAATAATCATTTATTACCAAACTGGATACGAGCTCGTATTGGCCCTCGAAGTTACCGATCAGACATACGTGAACCCGATTGAACCTTAAAGCCTGTTTCGAGCCACGCCTTGATCGCAATGTACAAAGACATCAACTACGTGATATATATCTAACAACCGACCGGATTGATTTCGCATTCTTTGTCGGCTAATAAATCGGCCAAAATCACGCCCATCCTGGCTCCACCAGGATACCGATGTTAATTTCAAGGGTGATACGTAGACACCCCGTATCCTGGTTACCCTCGTAATAATTCCCGGAGGACATTTTGAATTTCAAACAGCAACTTTCTTTACTGCATATTCGAACGGGTTTCATTTATTTCGAAAGAAGTTCAACGTCCAATTTTCCCGGTGCTTTCGGAGAATCCTTATGTATTCATATCTAGTTTTAACGCATTGCGAATCGGATATTTTATTGCCGGAAGCTAGGTGTTCTTTGGCGACAAATATTTTTAAGCTTGTGGTAAAAATAGTAATTTTAAAATGCGAGGTATAACGGTATTGGTCTTTGATTACGGGATACGAGATATTATGCGATTTTAAGGAAATATTTCTTTGATATTTTTACGAAGTTTAAAAGTATACTTCTTCCACTTTGACGTTACTAGATTCTTCTATATTTTATATATTTTAGAAGTTTATTATTATTCCTGCGAATAAATATCTTCCTGTACCTTCGACGAGTTACCAACCTAACCAGACGAGTTACTAACTTACTAACCCTTTACAGCTTAATGTTTTTCGCGTCCAAAAGGAAATCGTACAACGTAAATCTAACTAAACACGATTCCAAAGAAATTATTACTTAAACGCACCGAAAAGAGTGACAATCGTTGCGCGTACTTTCATAATTATTATTACACCGAAAAAATCAAATGAAATGAAAGAAATCGTATCTTTATAAACGAGTATATGATTTCAAATTTACGTGGGATTATAAAGGGTTAACATCATTTTTTGAACATGTTACTTGAGACACTTTCAGAGTTACAGACACGAGTCTCCGTAAAAATACAAGTTACGGTGATTCGCAACCATGAAAGGAATGGTCACCAAAGAACACTGAAAGACTGAAAATTATTACTCGTCCCATTCCCATTCTGTCCGCCATTCATCGTTTCCCATTTCTGGCTCCATGAATGAAGGATCTCCTTTCGAGTGACGACGAGTTCGTCACCGATGGTCACATCCTTGGAGGACGATTATCCTTCTCTCTTTCTCCTGACCACCGAGTCGTTTCATCCCTTCTCCGTAGTTTCATCTGGCCCTTTAACCTTCCCAGTGGTCACGCTTCGCCCTTTCGTCCGCCATTGTTGTGCTTCTCGTAACAAGCTGCGCAACAATGTCACAGTCTTCCTCACCCACGCGGACAATGCATTTTTTTTCTAGAATTCGTCCTGGATGCAGTTGGACAATGCACCGGGTATACAATGGAGGAATACTGGCCCAAAGGAAAACCTTTTTGTCGTGCGAATACCGAGTTATTAGAAGTAGAGAGGCCCTTTTCTATACGAACACCATCTTCCTGGAGAAGTTTTACGACGTAAGACCCCCCCTCCAAGGTCATTCGTGGGACACTTCGTGAGATTTTCGAAGTCACGAGTCAAGTGGACGGTTTCCGGTAATGGAACTTCATGGATGGACACGAAATGGAAGCTTTGAAATATAGTAGAAATTGTTGTATTTTAAGTGTACTAGAAGTGTGGAGAATAAATGGACGATGTATTTTTGTTGAATTAAAATGTTGTTGTTAATAATATTCGTCGATTTTGTTCCCTCATCTGGAGAATTTTTTGGTTGATTAATGATGTATAAAGAATAAATCTTCGATGTGGAAAAACATTAATATGTTGGTAGATAAAAGTGTCCCTTTAAAACTATTGGAAAACATGGCGATTTCAACTTTGATTTGTTATAATAAAAGTTATAACAAAATAAGACTTTGTCAATAATTCTACATATAACAAGAGTAATATTAATAACCGCGCTATTATTGCACTGAATTTTACATGTAAATAATAATTCTTCAACACGCACTAATAGTACCTTAAGAACGAACGGATAGACACATCTTTAAATAGAAATCGATACAAATAATTTATACTTAACCAGAGCTAATGTTATTAAAATATATTATCATGACAATGTTATTTACAGCGGCGTAACATATATTACATTATTTACCTTCAGGTGCATAGTTAGCATGCGAAAAGTGCAGGTGCGGGGTGTTCATCCGTGATCGTCCTTGCTGACCCATCTCTCCTTCGACTCTCCCTTTTCTTTCTTCAAGAAGGAAAATCCATCAATGGATTTCGAGTGCTAATGGTCCGTGACACACTCCACACGGGCGTCAATGAAAATTGAAAAAGGGGGATTCAGGATGAATGGCGGGCAGCTTATTAAAGGACGAGTCCCCTTGGGAGAGACCAGCTTTTCGTCCCTACTCGGATGACCCAGCATACCACGCTGAATTCGCATCTAATGCAACGTTTACATTCATCAATATGCACTTTTTCTATAACAACATTATACAGGTAACCCTCGTACAACACGGTTCGCAGCGATTCTCATATAACGCGGTACTTATACAAGGCAGTTTCGATATAACGCGAAATATATTTGTACAAAACATTATTTCATACATAATCGTATAATTTTTAATTTGATGATTCGATTTAATTTGATTCTACTGTAATTTTAATTACAGTCATTTTGTATTCGTTTCGTTACATGACAATTTCTGAATTAAATAAAACTATGTTTCTTCTCGACTTGATAGATGAAGGTTATATCTTATTTAAAAGAATCGTTCGTGGAACGTAAACCCAATTTTTGTACGTGTTCCGAGTCTCGCATAACACGATTTTTCTAACGCGACATTTCTCGTAAATATTCCTGTAAGTCTTTTGAAAGTGTTACATCTTGCATTATGCAATTTTCAGTCAAATAATATGCATAAAATATAATTATTAATTCTGGAAAGAAGGTGTGAACTTCAGTTTACGTTGCTAATTCACATTCTACCTTGAATAGGTCGTGTAAAAAATAATAAAACAGTATACGCCATTATATAATAATTAATCTTTCGTCCTTTTCCGAACATTGGAATCTCACCTAAAAAGAATATTAATAACATTCATTAGTAGAGTAGAATAGCATTGTTGTAATATTGATAAAGAGCTTTGGATTTCATTAATTAAATACGAGCACGAAAATCATTGAATGGAGGCGATAAAGGACAATCAACAATAGGGACACCTGGCTGATTAGCGTTAACTTATAAAATTCCATTGTCAAAAGTGAAAAGCGCACAACGCCGTCACGGAATTTTCAAAATTCAATTGCACACGAACATTGTACTATTGTTGTATCCGGCAATGCAGCGGTGGAAGTGCGACGTTGTTTTTATCACACGCCATTAAATTCCTCAAAAAATCCGAGCTCGTCAAACTAGCCAAACAAACGTTTCAATTAGCCTTTATGCGCCGCTCTTTTTCCATTCGGTTTATATTCGGTTTTTGCACATTCAAAGTGTTTTATATGTTGCTTCTGGTTTCGCCGTTCATTTCCATTCTTTAATGGTACACCAAATACTTTAAATATTGTGATCAATATTTATTATGTAATAATATTAATTGTGTAATTGCATTATAATAATAGCCTGTGGGATATAATAATGTAATTTTATTACACGCAATTATCAATATTGTATTACTGACGCGAAACATATTGTTAATTATCCACATCGTTAATAGCCGGTTTGTTTAATTCGAAAGTCACTGATCATTCTGAATTAATTTAACTTTTATATCATTGTTTATATTGTAAATATTGTAATTATGATTGCACGTCTTCAGTACTGTTGATAATTGTTGAAAAATAATTAAACCTTTGTATGACATGTTCGGAATCTATTGAATGCTTATAATTAAAAACTACTGATTACAAGATTAGTGTTTTAGTATTTGAATTATTTCATAAGTAATATCACTGATCGTGAGTTATTCGAGGGTGTTCTTAACTGTACCGTTTTATATTAATATCTGGAGAGTTATGTAAATTCAAAAAATATAGGTAATCTTTCAGGAAACACTATTTCATTATTTATTAGTTTTAACACAGATTCGTAATAATGATGGTAATCAAATTAAATAATCCGAAACTATTCAATCTTTTCGTACGAAGATAAGTAATGGAAAAATAATATGAAGTTACATAACAAGTCCATCAAGTTACGTCACAAAAGTTGCGAAAGAGAATATGTCACAGATGATAGAAATAAAATTACTTGCCTCGTTACTCGAAAGATTATGTCATAGAATTTCTTCAATTTACGTCCTTGAAGAATGTCCATTTCTAACATCAACCTTTAAACCCGACTCATTTTTTACGGTCTCTCTCATTAGCGATCCATTATTCATAATTAACCATCCACAATTCAGCTAAACTTTCACCACCCACATTTCCTTCGAAAATCTCTTCGCCGGCAACAATCACCGTTTTTCCATGAATACGATTTCCCTCGTCGATTTTCACGCAAAGAGAAAAGGCAAGGTGCGCGGTTGACGATCCAGTATTTAAGTATCGGCGCAAACAACATTTTAATTTAAATCCCACTTTCGCGATGGCTGATCTCGTAGCCTCGTCGTTTCAGTATTGTCAAAATGGGATATGTAAATAGAGGAACCACCATGCCGTATAATTATCCGTTTTTCCAGACGAGGATCTGTTTGTCCGGCACTTCTGGCCCCAGCCATTACCAACCTCCAAGAGGAAAGTCTCGATCACTTTTATCCAGGATTGGATCCCGGAGATCGGGGAGTGAAATTTCTCGGTTTTGGCATTGATTAAGATATCGAGATTCGTGATTCGATGGTTTGTGATACCACCCTCGATATGCCACGGTTTATTTTCCCTCCTGGTATCCTGTCATCATCCCAATTGTTCGGTGTCTCCTCTCCTGCGCGAATTTGCATTCGGGATTGATTGAACCCGGCATCTAGTACCGGGAAATCTTTCAAGAATCACCGGGGTGAAGAAGGAAAACGACTCCTTTCCCTTCTTCTTCTTCTTCTTCTTCTTCCACTTCTTCATCATCCAAGTCACCTTTTACTACTCGAGGACCTCCCAGACGTATATCGTCTAAACTCGACGTTTAATTTAATCTCGAAAAAGGAATCTTCGAACGAGTTCGACACCGATTAAGCAGATCGCGATTACTGCTCCTTCAGAGGAGAGTGATTTCACTCGAGGACATCTTTAATCGTCGACAATATAGGAATTTTAGGGACGAATCAAGATTTATTTCCGTAATATAGGGATCTTAGTTGTATAAGGTTAACGGGGTTGAATTTCAGCCTCAGAAAATGTAGAAAGTTTAAACAATACATTGTTATTTAATTGTTCAATTATAACTTTTATTATGTCCTTGGTTTTAAGTATCTTTCGATGACCAATGTTTTGTAATAAAAGAGCAAAATAAGAACAAATAATGACGGAAATGATGTAAATAATTCTGCATATAATTCAATTATGGATGCAGAATTAATTACACTACTAACTTCATTTTTTGACTGCTCAACGTAATTAAAAAACATCGTTATCATAATATTAAAAATATTGAAAATTAAGGGGACCGGAAAGTGATAAATTATTTTTCACATACTTCATGAAACTATATTTATTTTTTCCTATTAAAACATTATTTTATTAGATAATCAACATTGTTATCTATGATCCATGACCGACGATCTTCCAATGCCATAATATCCTCTTTGAAAAAATCAAATCACCAATTTTCTATGCGAAAAAACTCTTCACATCCGAATTGATTACTTTCCGGTACCTCTAATATTTTATACGGGTTTTAGTAATATTTCGAATCGTTGGTCACCAGTGACTCCCACTGTAGCCAACAGTGTTAAAAGGGCGATTAGTAAAAAGATATCGGGAGATATCCGGCCGGAATTATAAGGCGAATGTATCCGGACCAATTTCTGCACGGTGACATCTTTAAAGTAGCGCTTGAGTACGGGAACACCGTGGTGACACGTGTTTCTGACATTTCTATGCTCCTACTCCCTTTACTGCACACATAGAAATTCGGGAGACGATGGGTGCCTGTGGTTGGTTGCCTCGAGACTTTCGACACCCTTATTTCTTCGAGCTTTTTCCCTGCTTTCTTACCAAAGTGATGGACCTGACAGGCGCTCTTCTTTCCTGGCTACCCCGCGAACCTTTATTTGGGTTCATATTCGATCCGCGAAAATAATGCGAATATACAACTTTCGTGTATATTCTTACACTTATCATCGATCTTTTTTGTCATTGTATTGCATTTTATTACGAAGGTATTTCATTGTAAACGTAGTTTTACTTCGCGGATTCTATGTAATAGTTTATCTTATTATACTGTTATACTGTATTTTATAATGTTAATATGTTATTACTTTATTATATTGATTAATTACAGGCTGATTTGGCGAGTCTTCATTTCTATGGTATGATCAATTATTATGATCATTAATGTAAAATAATGTTGCGATAAAATGATGTATTATATTAACACCTTATCTTTGACTTCATACTTCTAAAACGGGAAGTAGTTTTTACTTTTAAAAATTGTGGAGGTACAGTAATAAATATTTGATTAGTTTTATGATTTGTGCATGCACTAAAGTGTCAATTGCAACTGAGTATGTAACGATAGTTTAATATAAAATAGAATTCAATTTGATAACATTATTATTATTCAATTTAAAAAATTGGTCTTTAGATCGTCTGAAATTCTAAATCAAAGTCTTCATCACGAATATCAGGTGCAACGAACGTTATATTATTTGAATGACAAATCATGAAATTTACCATTCAATTAGATAAGCAAACGACAGTTAAGATCTGAAGTACGTCCTAATAAAAAATGGTTCTCACGGTAAACCGCGTGCAAACGTGATTCCACGATGTTTCTCTCGTCGTAATTCGATACCAGTTTCAATCGAAGCCTGCGAATCCAGTCGATTTCTTTCCAATGTCCCGAAAATTATTCCAGCCATTATCGGCGAGTAGACGAAGGTGCAAGCATCTGTTTAAAATGCTGGTCGATCGATTATGCAAAAATAATATTTTCTAATAATCACCGGCAAATCGACTTAGGCGCGAGAAAAGGGGATCCGTTACGGTTCTCCATCGAGGCTACAAGATCAATAAAAAGAAATCGCATTGTGGACGAGGAACGTCTCGCAGCGTGGCTTTAGACTCCTCGTCTTCCTGGTGATTCGAGGGAGAGAAGGAGAAAAAGATAAAGAAGAAGAAAAAAGATAGATGAAAAAAGTGCCCTTCTACCGGGACGCGGGACAACATTGTATCCCATAAACGCTCTCATTGTGATCCACGTGTGTTACAAATTCCCTTTCGTGCCCTTTGGCTGGGAATAAACCCTTTTCCTTAATTAGCATTGTATGGAATTCCTATTGCTGAATTCGTATCTGCCTTATACACCTAAACCCTCGACCATTCCCCCCTTTTTCCTCTTCCCGCCTCTCCTTGACGACTTAGAATGATCCGAGGCATCGATAGCTACGCCCTATTCGATGTTATTTCAATTTCCAACCTAACGAATGGTTAAAAAAGGACATCGTGATCCGGGACGAGCTGGGAAAATAAAGAAAAGGAACCTCATCTGGCTCGATTCCTTCGTGAAATATGTATTTCGATTGACGTTCCAGGATAACGCTTGAGAAGTCGGTTACTGGGTATTGGAACAGGATATGAATCCTGTGCGATAATAAAGGACATTATGTGAGTTACAATTACTTGTGAAAATTAGAATGTATGGGATGACGATTGAAAGCATGTCGTTCTTAATAATCACCATGAAAGGCGATACAGGAAGGAGTTACAGAGTCTTCGTTTCTGAATGGCGAAAAATATGTATTTCCGTTATCCAATTTGCATATCACAGAAGCAACTGAAGGTTTATGGTCTCGGAATATGTAGTGAATATATATACACGGTTTAATAACTTGTCACTTGAACCTGGTTTGGTCTGCATAACCTGATATCTCCTTCATTTTTATATACAATATTATAGTAATGTAATTCAGTTCAAATTCATTTTCATTAACTTCAATCCGTTTGAATGATCTTCAAAGATTTTGTAAAACGACTACCTACTTGCATCTAGAATGGCATACAAATTTCAAACTCGTGATTTCAATCTCGAATTAATCATCTAATTAAGCATCAAATCTTATTCAAGAAGAAAGATTCTTATTTCGAAGAACTCCCTGGTTAACAGGTTCATTGTACATCCAAGCCGTCACCATTATTCGGAGGCTTATTCGCACGGACGAAAGTGAAAGAAAATACCGTCATGAGACCAAAGGGGTAACAGGCTTTCGTTTACACGGCTGGTTGTAATCACGATGATTACACGTGGAGATCCGCGGAGTCATTTGTAAAAGGAGCGTCGATGGACGGACAGCTGGACAGAAATCTCCGAGTGGAGTTTCTTTAACTAGATGGACGTGCCATGGTGATCATCGTGAGGCGAACCTCGCGTGGATCAAAAGTATGTTTCCTATCGAACGCCTTGGGTGGCTCCTCTTGTTCACTGAGACGTACATTAGCAGCTATCGCTTCTCCGAGGAGAGATCAGATCTGACTATGTCCTGCCACTATCATGACGTATCTGACAAGCATCGAGCCATCAAAATGACCCCTGAACACCAATACGATCAGCCCACTGCGGGGATCATGTCACGGTACACGCGAGTCCGATTCATGAAAGTGTTATTTTGCTACAATAAGTTATCCAGAATACCGTTTACTTGCTCGTGCAAATCCTCGATTGGGATTGCTACTCGATCAATAATGGCATAAGTAAAACCTTTCGTAAAAATAAGCCAATTAGAGTACCCCATAGAAGTCCAGTATCCCAGATGTCCTTTGAGATCTTTGATAACGAAAGTTTGAAGATTAAGTTTCAGCTTTATATTGAGATGATCTTGCTCGGAATAATTTGTTATTGGAATTGGAACATTGGTTTGCTTACGAGTATTAATATTATATATGATTGAAATTTTAAATAATATCGTACCTATCTTTTTAACCTGTTAACCGGGATGACGATTACCAATTAGCTACCAATTAAATTACAATTATCCCTGTTATAATTCCCAAATCTTGATACGTATAAATTTCAATAATAAACAGTCGGATATCAATATATCGCACGGATTTATTACATTACTAATTCAGTACACATATGATATCATTTTTTGGAAGAGCTTCCCGGTTAAAAGATTAATAGCCCTAACTTTATGGTGTCCACAATTATCTCACTCTAACATAACTCCAGCATCCAATAGCACCCAATAGCACCCAGTTCGGCAAACATACCAACCACAAAATATAATACATGAAGAGGACCACTGTCATAGAAGCTAGAGAAAGTTCAAGTGTGCAAGCATTCTAAAAGAACATGAAAAATATCGTGGACGGCAATCGATGATTCGGTTGACAGGAGGTGACGTGACAGTTCGTAGGAGCCAGCAGGCAACACCTGCGAGGAGCAATCAGGTACGTCATCCGACGAGTGCTCGGATGCAATAAATCAACCGGTACCTTTCCTCTATGGTACGTACCCATGGTACGTTATTATTTATGGGTGTTCGTTAGCGCGGCAACAGTTCCGAAACGTGTCGAGCCAAAGCGTTTAGGAGTCTGTGTGGCCTCTTTGGTTGCACGTCATCGGCCCTCAGGATTCCTCGACGTTGTAATCACTGGTGAAGGAGCCACGATTACTCGTGTATCGTCGGTTATCGATAGCCGATAGATAATTTATGCTCAAAAAGATCCTCTTTCGTAATTGGACATTGTTGCCCATCACTTATCTACTCATGCTTCCTTGTTGATGGGAGTCTATGCTTTTGTCATGGATTTTTGTGGACTCACGATACGTTCATTATTGCCCATTAAATCCCAGAGTTCTCTTTTTAGGAAATTTTGAAATTATTGGGTTATTTTAAATATTTACAATTAATGGAGTATTGGGTTCGATGATAAGTAGCTGGCTTGCTCGGATGTATTTAATGCAATTGCAGTTTGTGTATGTTTAATAATTATGATATTTATATGTTTAAGAGGGAAACGTTGTTTGTCTTATTTAATTATTGGCGCTTTGGTTTTATTACATTATGTATCTTATTAAATCTTACTTTTTGAACGAATTTCATTGGATTGCTTGGAATGTTTGTGGCTGTATTAAATGCAATATATTTATTATAAAACCATATGAAATGCATGGTGAATATTAAGTTATGAATTACATTAAATTAAGTTATCAAAGAATATTAAATTAGGCATCAAAGTTTTACATAGAATGCAAATTTTCAAATTTCTAACAACATCTATTGGCAACACAATACTTCAACACTCTGACATTTCCTACACATCGTACGTGAAAAACACTCACATAAATCATCAGTCCTAACATATGCCATAGGATCCTAACACCATGGAATTCACATACGTGTCTTGTTTCATACGGCTCTCGAATGCAGGGAATCTGCATGTCACGCTTATCAATAGCCAACAGATAACTTACACGAAAAAGGAACCTTTTATTTCGTAATATGATAGTTGCTATTCTCATGGGTACCTTGCACACCATAACGTTCGTACATGAGTCGCGATGAAACACGTTGGCTTTCATGGTGGTTTCATTGCATTACTAGACAAAAATCGTATGCTTTCAATTTTACCTATCGTAATGCAGTGGATTCGTAACCAGCCTGAGAAAAGCTTGCTTCGGGATTACGATGTAAAACCGGATAAATCGTCAATAGATGTTACATCACGGCAAAGCTAACCTTCGTTACAAGGCAGTCAATCGTCAATGATGAAAGCACAGTTTTCAAAGGGTAGATTTTATTCGCGGAGAAAAATTAACTCGCAAATTCACTGAAGGAATAAAAGGAATCCGCGGCGTCTCTTTTTCGCGAGTCTCTGATGAAGAATCCACGATCGGAGAAAGCTCTTTCTTCCATATGCGTTTGCAACGTTTGGCGGAGTGAAAAGAAAAGAAACGGAGAATCGTTTCAATGCAACTAAAGTTGGAGATGCAGCAGGGTGACTTTTGTCTGATTATTGTTTATCATTTCTCGAAGGTGTGAGTGGTACAGAGACCTTTGAATGTTAGTGATATTGGACTGAAAATTGTAACTTTTCTGGTTGAAATCGTTTTGATGCCTTTCGTAATGCTTTACTCGTTTCCAGCTTGGTGTTTAAGTATCGAATGAATGCGTTATGAAGAAATTTCATATAGAATTGCGTTAATGATTCGAAAGCAAGATTGGAATAATTAATGACTAGGTTGCATTCGATACTAATCGCTTTTTTTCATTTTGAAGAAATAAACAAGGATATGAACCACTAACAGTTGAAAATACTGCAAGAAATCTTATAGTAGTTTTGCCATCAAAAGAACGTTTACTATGCCACAAGAAATTGCATCAAACTCAAGAAACATTTTACATCGATTTGGAATACTTATTTCCAACAACTTCATCCCTTTCGAACACCAAATTCCAACTGCATGTATTCAACTACTAAACATGTATTACTGGCAACTGATCGAAGTACAGAATGTGTCATCGCAACTAAGCAACATCCGTTACTCGAAAAAGTACAGTTCACCAAACAAAGTCGAAGTATTTGGGATTAAACAAAATTCGTTTCCAACAAAAGCTTTGCAATTTTCGGGTCTGATACACAACCTTGGATGCCTTTGACCGAATCGTTTGCGGCTTTGCGTTCTCCAGCATCAGGCTGAATATAAAACCGAGTTCGAAAAACCAGCAGAAAACGAACTCTCGAGCTCCTTACAGTGTTTCTACCCCTAACGTTTCTATTGGGTTGTCAGCAGTGTGTCTCTTTCCGCGGCCCCTCTTCTCGTTAGTCGTCGTCGCGGCGTTGGCATTCGCGAAGAGAAAACCGCCGTTAGCAGTGCCGAAGAAGAAGAGAAGAAGCACGTTATGTCGGTAGCTCGCGGCTTTTGTCTCATAACGCGGCATAGATGTGGCAAAGCGCACATCGTCAGGTACCCCGGGAGGAGAGGGGTGGTCGAGTGAAAGACGAGGTGCGGAAAAAGCATCGAGAAAGGGGAAGAGAAAGAGAGAGAGAGATAGATAGAGAAGAGGGAAGAAAGGGATGAAGAAGAGTGCGAGGAAGAAGGGTAGAAAGAAACAGGAGGGTTCGGTATAACGTATCAGTATTCTCACCTATAGGAATACCACGCATCACGGAGGTGGAGACTTCGGTATATCGTACGGGGATCTACGTATAATTACGATATATACGGGTATTACCGGCATTATTGCATTAACGCGGCCGACGTATATATACGGCGTATTATAACACCTTCCATAGAGCCGCGTTGCTGATGAATATTACGAATAACATTTGGGTTTTGTGTATGTCTCTACCTTTCTTTCCTCCCTCACTCTCTTCCTCCCTCGTTCTCTCTAGACGTACTTGGGCAAAAACGCGCCTAACCGCTTATGTATATACGCGGATATAATACACGTATATATGCGGCTCGGTCTTCCTATCCAGTCATCTGTCTATCCGAGCGTGGTGCATCCATCTATCCATCCGTCCATGCTGGATACGCGGAAATTCCGAGTCTCAATTTCTATGCGACAGAACCCAGGGAACCTTTCTCCGCCTCCCCGCCCCTTCGCCCCCCCCCTCTCATTCTGCCCGTCTCCCTTCCCTCCCCCTCCCTATCAGCGAATGCCTACTGCACGAGCGCGTACTCATAATGCGAGCTTTATCCGACAAACTCATAATTAGACCGCGGCTCCCTGAATATCTTTCCTATTCCTCGCAAAAGTTTCAACCCACTTCTCCAACGTTTCTCTACCGACCCCCCTCCCCCCTCCCCCTTCCCTTTTCGACGGCCCCTCATCGCCATCTCTTTTTCGTGTCCTCTTACTCAACCCCCATGGGGTGGTATTCCAATTCACGTTCCTCTTTCGTTTGCATTTCTATCTTTCCTCTCTCTCTCTATCGTTCATCCATTCTGGATCTCTTCCAGTCTTTCGAGTTTCGCGTATTTCGAATGTTTCCGTGGAACCAGTAGGGTACCCTCTTTTTTAGGCCTCCATTTTGGTCATTATCATGGGTGATCGTTTCTTGAGCAGGGTTCACGATTAGGGTTCGATTAGATGAGATATTGGGAATTATAGAGAAATTCGTTTGGAGAGGTAGCTGATATTAGGCTGCGGCGATTTCGATTATGAGATCTCATTGGTCTGTCAAAGTTTGGATTTCTGGATACGTTGCGCAATCTCATCTCAATTTTCCTCGGATTTTATGGAATCGCCACTCACATGGTATTTTCCCAGTCATAGGTGAATATTATGGAGTCCACTTAAGGGTGGAATTGGGAAACGAAGCTTGAGCGTGACTCTTAATTTTTCTTAGTTCTTCTTCAGTATTTGTAAAAAGGTACCAATGCGTTATTCCTCGAAGAAGAACTAGATTTTCCTATAAAAATATTTGTCATACTTGATAATGTTCTTACGGTGAAAAAGTTATCCTCAAAAGAAATCACATTAACATAAATAACCGTAAGTTCATAGCAAAGTAAGCCAGAAAACTGATCTAATATTTTATGACAAAGTCGTAACTACCGATAGTCTGAAAACTAGCTAAAAAGTTAGCGTTACAAGTCGCTAGGTTTTTTAATATTATTAAAAGGAAATTCATATCGGACGAAATCTCATCTATAATAGCCCAGCGATAATAAGTCTAATAACAAATAAGGAAATGAATAAAGAACTCAAGATATTCTAAAAAAAAAAATGTCAGAAGAAGTGTACGACCATCGGCTCCGTGGATTCGAACCGCGAGCGTTATTTTTCCACGGTGTCAGTATCCCGTGCATTGTAGGGGATTCAGGGGTAGTGGAAAACGTGAGAAAGAAGGTAAAAAGGGATGACTATTAATTTCTCTCTGGCACTCGGCCATCGATGGTATGCATTAACGGTTGATTCGTGCCTTCGGACATCGAAGGTCCAACGAATATCCAGTGTATAGATACCTTCGTAGGAGAGCTAGAGGAGTGGTTGGGGGAGGGAGGAGGAAGAGGTTGAAAAAAGGAAGAAGAGAGTAGCAAGGGTGAACATGACCCTTGCAAAGATTGATAGGACCGAATTCTGACGGTGGATTCGTAATGGATAGCCCGTGTCCGAGTTCACCGATACTCACTCTCTCTATCATTCCATCCTCTCTCTTTCTCTCTCTGTACCCGATACCTTCTAATGGAATCCACGATTGTACTCCTTATCAATGGGCCCCGCTCGAGTGGTGCGCCTCTCCCATATAACCCCAAATCGAGGAGTTCCGATCCATTATTGTTGGCGGGTTGCGCGCAGAGAGCTTTCACCCCCCTCGAGATAACTTACTTTTTTTTGGCTGTTTACACCTACGGGGATGGATACGAGGGATACTTAGTTCGGGGAACCAGATGTGATTGTACATATGCCACTGGGATTAAATAAGATAGTATTTATGTGTCTGAAGATCCTCAACACCCCAAGCAACGAAGACGTAAAGAATTAACAAACCACATAGTCGAGCTTTCTGTAGCTGATACCATGGTACCATAGTTCCATTAATTAAATGAACTCTCACCAATCACTAGCAGTGCCAAATTCTCAAGTTCCTTTCGTGGAAGCCTTAAGGCAGCTCAACCAGTTCCCTGTGTTCACCCCCATCGGTGCCATAAACCCTTTAATACTTTGAAAGTTGAAAGTGAAATAGTTTAGTGGCGCGCGAGCAAAGGGCCCCCTCCCCCCGTGACAAAGGAGCATTCCCTCTATCGGGTTGTTCCGGTGAAAAAGAGAGCGCCTCGACGTACGATCGTAAACTACGAGTAAGGCCCCCATTGAAAGGAGTCCAGGCGTGATATTTCAGGGCGCGTATACCATCGCGTACCTACACGTTACCTTATGTCCCTTGGAAGATTCATATTATGCAAAAGACCGTGGAACATATCGTGTGTTGCGAATCGACCTTTTCTTAAACCCGCCGGCTATTTATCCTTCGACGCACCACAGACATATATTTCCTTCTAATTACCCTGATGTCGAATCCGATTTTTCACGGCATACGCACCGAGAGACTGTAAATTCCAGGAAGAATACTGGCTAATGGATTATTGGCACCTGTGATACTACTTTCGATCCGCGCGAGATTCACTTAATTGCTATTACGTCTATGCTTTTATTTATCGGTTACTTTGTCGCTGTTTTATTCTGCTTGGAAATTCATTTATTGTGGTGGGAAGGTGAGGCTGGAATTAATTATTGTAAGGTACCTTTTGTGTAATTCCAGTGAACACGATTTAAATCGAGATTGTTGGGACATTAATATATTAATAATGTGTCAATAAGTTATCGCTTCGTGCTGTTTATTGAAATGAATTGTGTTTTTTAAACACGATAAGAGTCTGATTGATTAACACCGCATATTTTCCACGTTATTCTGACTTTCGTTTATTATGAGAAACTATGTAGAATTTGAGGAAGTATCACAAAATGTTAGGAATCTTTTGGTTATTTTAATAAGTTCAATATTACGATGTTTGGAACGACTTGAAATCTAAACTCGTATCGGCACCCCATGAGGGGTTCATTTATAACGTACATTTATGTACACTCTTTGAAAGACTTGCATTTGTAGGTTCCAAAAGTCGTGCGACATTTCGACATTTCACAAAAATTCCATGCCTTTCCAACGAAATTCTTGTCACCCTTTCGAACCGTTCTCATAAACGAATCGATAGTATGACCGTTTGCAGACTTCTTGCAGGGTGAAAGGGTTTGATTTCAACCCCAAAAGAAAACCTTACGTCAAACTATTTGGAACCCTCTTTATTAGAGATCCCATGTTCCAAGAGCACATAACGGTCACTCAAGAATTGGCAGGTGATCCTAACTAAGTTATAACACCTCGATTCGTTACCCCTTTTTCCCGATCCGTGTGAAATCAAGGTAACCCCTTACACCGAACAAAAATATCCTTTTTTTACCAAAAAATCTCCCTACATTTCTTAGAGACCGTGGGAGCATTGATTTTATTTTCATGGCACGGCCGCTTCAAGGAGGACCATGGAAACCATACTCCGTTAGAAAGTAACACGCGCGATAATGTATTCTTTTCTACGAATGGCGTGGCATTCTACGGGGTTTCAGGTGAAAAACGAACGACACGAGAATGAACCATTGACTATTCACCGTAAGAAGAGGCAGAAAATGAGAGAAGGAAGGCGAACGAGTTCCGCATAAATAATCGTGCGTGCTTCGAAGGAAGGTGTCGCGGAACGAAGAGGTGGTTTCTCGAGGAGGGGTGAATGAAGGAGGACGAAAGAAGGCAAAGAAAAAGGAAAGAAACGAAATCGAGTTAAAGGAATGCAAAAGGTTTTATTCGCGACACTCGCGGGAGGCCCTGGAGGCAAGAACCGTTTTCGAACGATTAATTTGGTTTTATGGTCCGGTAGAAGTTATGACAGGAATTGTGTAAATCATACTGGAACACGAATGTATGCTCTGCATCTAACGCCCACATGTTTGTGGATGTGTAACGCATAATGCATACACGGTACGCGCATCCTGGTGCATAACACTGGCGGTGCAGCAAGCTGTCGAGAGTGCAATAAATTCCACTTAGCCGTTTTTACTGTGGATGTACCGAGGTTCGCGTGCGGATGACACTCTGTCAACTTTGATCGCGAACCGATTCAATGATCATAGATATTACAACGCTAATGACGATCTTTATTGATTAGGTGATTAGATCTTGTAGAATGATCCACCTGATTTTATCATCGTGTACGTGTTGACTATCTAATTGATTCAATTGATTAAAGTAGTGTCAACTGCACTGTAAGGGAGAATTGATAAGACATTTTTTGTCTTTTTGTTAGAAAATACTGTAATCAAGGTAATGCATGATCGTGGAGTTGCATTATAATAAGCAGTATAATATTTAATGATTAGAGTTGGAGTAATTAAATATTGTGTAACCGATCTCTTTCCGACGGTCTTGTTTTTGTCTTGGTTTTGACTTGTTTGGTAACATCAAAGATTCCCAATCGTCCTTCGGTGGTTACAAATACTGTTTTCTTTATCACTGTTATCACATCTAACATGAAATAACTGTAAACATCCTCAGCTTCAAGTCTTAAACATGATCTTAAGTCTTACAAATCTTCAAAATTGTCGGTGTCTCGAAAACTACGAATTTAATTCGTAATTATAAATAAATTTATCGCCCGGATTTATATTATTACTGAATCGAAAGTAGCCAGGCGACGTGGTTTTTTGTAAGAACTCCCAGGTTAACAGGTTAAAGAAACAAGTTGTTTAATGGCAACACCATCACCTATTTTATATCTCATCAGACTCGTATCAATCATTATAAAATAATATAATCGACATCATCCGGAGCCCCAGAAAAAAAGGCCCGAAGGGTGCATCTGAGAGGATCGTGGATGATCTCGAAGCGAGTGGAGCACGTTGGGTCCATTTTCCGTGGAAATAATTTATACTGTCGCAAGGGCGCGAATGCAAGTGACAATGAAAGCAGAAGAAAGGGAGGGTCGAAATAAAGAATTGACGATAGAGGCGAAAGGTTTGGTCTCGAGGTAAAAAGAGAGACCAAGGAATAATCGAACGTGGCAACCGTGCGGCGCACTCGGTGCCACACTAGATTAATGTTATTTCAATGGGGGCCTAGGGGTATCGCCATAACTGACCCCGATTTGCATTAGAATCGATGTAAAATCGTGGCGGGGTTGAAAGAAGAGCGAGATGCCTCTCTTTGGGAACGCGCCAAACCGTGCGCATGTTGTCCGAAACATATCCGTGAACCGTCGAGCCACTGTCCGGTTTTTCTATCCTTCTCTCTTTAACCCTCATATCCCTTCATGCCATCCTTGTCCCACCCCTTTGCTTTCTTTCGTCTCTTTCGTCTGCCTTTCGTCGGGATTAAGATCCACCTCGTGCTATGCTATACAGAAAAATTACTCGTTTGGAAGTGTACCGAATGCCGGGCTGAAATGCAACCCCGTTTCTTCCCTGCAGAGACATAATCGTCGTTGGCAGACATTGTTTTGCGTAACATTCTATTCGACATCACGAAGTGGACCCTTTTGTCGACCAGAAGTTTGACTGACATCGATATGTTGCTAGAAAACCCGGCTTTTTTCGACTTCCTTCGAAGTGCTATGAAATTAGCGATCTTAATTGACCTTCGGAATATCCTGTTATGACACTATGTTATTCATTCATCATTGTTTTCAATGAAACCATACTTTTTTATAAAAAATATCTTCTTCCCGACCAGAAGTTAAATTTTATTAGCTACGTCTAGTTAATAGTTAGTTAGTAATGTTAAATAGAAGCTAATAACATTGCTATAAATTTAGAATTATAGTAAATTAATGATGCATCGTTCTTACTCTAACAATATTTTTCTCGTGGATGAACGAATTATCATAATTGATTTCAATGTTTACGTCATTATCGGAAATATTTATATAAATACTGTGCTTATACGAAAGTTAAAGTACACATTCTATGTAAAATTGTTACTTTTATTGAATCATGAAAGAGAACGATTTAATTAGGAAACATTACCATCGAGGATTAAAGAATCTCAAAGTGAGACTAATAAACAGTTTGTGAAACATGGATTTCTAAACATGAAATGATATACATAAATTGATTAATTGATTGATTCCTGACATATAGTTGTTCCTGAAGATGCTTCCGAAAACAATCGACAAGAAGCATTCAGTTATTCTAGCGATCATAAGAAACCGGAAACGACGAACCTCAGATATCAATTCCGCCATAAAACTCAAAAACCACGTCATAAAACCTTTCGAGCTACCGAGTTAAAGAAGATAACATTCCAATTTACTTCGCAGCTACCAAAAAGCTTTTCAAGATGAACCAGCTACTTTACAGCTTCTTTAAAACATCAGTCTTCATGAATACCGGAAGCGAGGAATAAAAATATATTCATGTAAGAGGATTCTTATGCATTTTCTGGGAACACTGAATATCGGCATTCTACGAAAAAAGGCGAATAGCGAGGCTAGAGAAATGAACAATGAATCAACATTGCATTTTACGTGGCACGATTCTCGTTTTCTTAATTAAAGCTGCTACCATAAAAACCACCAACCATTACGCGGTCTTTTCGGTGGATTATGGCGCAGGAAAAACGGCGGAAGTGACTCGACGAGAACCACCATTATCCGACAAAGTTCCAGTAAATTGGAAACAGCAGTTCTGGCCGTGGAACGTGCGGGGTGCGCGATCGGTATTACTCGACGATCCGGAACTTCGCATCGTTAATATCCGGAAAATCATGTCCGGTCCTTCGCTTGTACTTTCAGGACGCCCGCCGTCGACGCTCCAAGACGTTTCATTCATTTTTCATCAACCAGAAAAATACTGACAGAGTGATAACGATGCATCATTAATTCTACGGCTGAGTAGGGAATTGATAGCAACTTTGTGGAATCTCATTACAAGTAAACCTAACTGATACTGAAGCCTAATTAATCGATAGACAAGTGTTTATAGAAGAAAAAGCAGAAAGTGATGGTGTTGATGATGATGGTAATTCTGAAGAAGGTGACGAAGACAGTAGCAGATTTCTGAAGATTATTTATATTCCTCATCTTTTTCCATGATAAATAAAGATTGAGATATTCCTATAAATTTATGGACAATTATTGTCAATTATAGTCAACATTTAAAGAGGCTTGTTAGTTTAATATTTTTCAATTCATCTATATTCTTGTTCGTTATACTGGAGGGTACACGAAGAATTCATTGCAAATAATTATTATTAATATCTAAAATAAATATCATTGGATATCGAAAATCTTGGGAAGTAGGTATTTTATCATACCACAGAAGAACCTAAGAATGAGACTCCTAAATTTTTACGAAGAACCTTTTCTTCAACCCTATTAGTCGCCTTTTACGACAGGCAGGGATACCGTGGGTGTATTCTGCCTCCCACCCACAGGAGGATAAGATATTTAATATTTTTCTACTTCTACTTTCACACTCATTTCAACCGAAAAAGATCTTAAACTTCCTTATCCCGTTATTAATTCAACATTATAATTTGGACACGTGGGAAATTACGAAGAACCTAGTACGTCATCCTCTTGTTATCTCGTCTCCTTATCACTGATCACAATACAAACTACTAAATACATCTGCCAAAAAAACATACTCTTCCGAATAATATTAATTAAACTTTCTTATAACGGTAATTAATTTCCTTAAATTAATAATACATACGACTTAATAACCGTGTGTACATAAATGCATATTAAATTATGAAGAATCTACATCATCTTTTTATCACTGACACCGACGTAAACTATTAAACAACCCTCTAAAAAGTCTCCAAACTATATAATATATTTCAGTTTCTATACAAGTGAAAATGCATATAAAATAACCACTAGACATATAATACAAAAACAGAGACGTTTAAAAACCTCCCCATAAGAGTCCCCGGAACAGGGTTTCACAGGGGGATCAAATATTAGCCGGATATTAAACAATCCTCCATCAGAATCCAGATAAATCTGGATCGACCGAGGTGAATTATTCCGCGTATTATAAGGGTATATAACCGGCAAGTACTTACTCTCTTTCCTCGTTCTCTCGTCTACACTCACACACCGATGGAATAGAAGTACTCAAGCATACACATGTGCACATATACGTACATACAATCCATGCAAACTTCGCGAATCTTTATAGGAGTATAACGTGCGTGTATTCCGGGGAGTTTAACGCTCGGCGCACGGTTCTGACAATGCCGTGTATGGACACTATGGGTATTGTGCGAAGCGAGAGCGAATGAATATGCGTACGATGCATCAAAGAGTTAAGACTCAATGGCGGACCACACAGACCCCGGAATTGAGAGGACAGTCGGCTTAACGGTTAACGTATTATTATATGCCAGCACGTTAGAGCCGGGCATCGGAACGGTCATCATTGTCTATGATCCTTCAACAGGAGAAAGGACCAGACGCGTCCCTGACCTCTGCACCTCCTCGCAGATCGTTAAATTCACCATCGAGACCTCTGATGTAATTCGATAATTAAACCTCTTTATTCAACTCTATGTACCTACTTCATAACTTGATATTGTCCTTTAAATATTTCCTCGCCTTTTTCTTCATATTGTTTTATATACTGAGTGGTTTAAGTATCCTTGTTAGTAATCTTATTTAGAATTTATATGACATTTAGAATTTGTTCAGGGGAATTATTAGAGCTTTGCAAAGATAATATGGATTTTGTATGATAATGGACGGTGTTATTCTTGTAGTTATGATTTACTACACTTTTTGTAGATCCTGATGGACTACTTGATCGGAGAAAGGAGATGTTTATAGAGTCTCCTATGGGACACTGGATCTCGTTCTATCGTTTTCTTTCCCCCTTCTCGATTGTCGAGGGTGGGACTTTGTTATTATAATGACGTCAAGAGGGACGAGCAACAACAGAGTGACCAGTATCTTCAACATTCATGCTCCAACATGGCAGTCTATGTACTCTAAATATTCACAAAAGGAATTTATAACTCTGAATAATAAGTTAGATTTCCAACACTTAAACAGGATTCTATTGTTTAAATAACTGGCAATGTTATTCAGTAATAAATACGTAAACGATTAATACATAAACATTAATCAACGTAATCATTTTATAGAAAGAGGAAGATTTTTTTTGTTTTAAGCATGGTTTATTGTTAGATGAACCTTAATTGTAGAAAAGTCACTCAGCAGATTAGTATTCAAAAATTCTAGAAGGAATACGATGACGTAATTAGCAATTAATGTGAAATATCTGATCCGTGTATCAAAAAGCGTGTATAATAAAATAAAACCTATTATTGATAAAGTTTAGGAAAATAGACTCTAATGACGATGCTGATATTTTGTAGTTCCTGTTACTATTATAAATAAAATATAGTTTCATTTCACACTATTTAATTAACAAACCGCTAATTAAAACTCCCTTTAGTTCACTAAATATTCCTATCGTTTCACATCCCATTACACTTATCACAAAGAAAACGGCTCAAGTGCAATATTCATAAATCAATACTATCAAAATTTACCCAAACTTAATCTCCGAGATGTGAGATTAGTTTGGATAAATTTCAAGTTGATCAAAAGCTATCAGGTCACCAATCTTGGCATTAACTCCGGGATCCCGAAATTCCACATGGCGTCTCATAAATCTCCAGGTCTCATCACTCTTAGCACAATTACCTGAACATTATAAGTATAATATTCATATATTATATCGATACTATCAAAGATTCCCCGAATTTAATCTGCGGGATAGTTCGATGATCATGGTTGGTAGGACTTGATACAATCCTGCTGAGAACAGGGTGGATCAGGCGGAAAGGCAGCCCTGTGGTTGTAGCCCAGCAGGAGGGATGCGCTCATACCGGCACCAGGCTGTCTGGTGCAACCTCGAAAACCAGCCGGACCTTCGGGGCGTTCTCGTGTACTCTGGGACACCCATATACACCCATCTACACCCATCTACACCCATCTACACCCATCTACACCCATCTACAAGGTAGAGACACGAGCTGGAGAGAGTATCCAAGCGAAGGACGTTGATGGTTTGTAGCGGTGGTTCTGCTGCTGCTGCCGCTGCTGGTGTAAAAATAGAAAAGCCAACCCGGGAACCCGTCCAACTGCATATTACCTCGGACATCGGAATGCATAGCTCTGTGACGATCCGATCCCTACGAACGAGGAGTCTTTTACGCCCCTCTTCAGCATCGTCTTTACCTTCCTTCCTTGAGTCCACTCGATTTTCACATTGATTACTTTGATTAGGTTTCCGTGGAAACCGAGGATAATTATTCTAAGTCATACGATGAAGTCCATTTATATGTAGCGTAATGTCAATTATCAGTAGTCAGGTGTTTATCTCTAGTCTGGCTAAGTTACACCCTTGAGTTCATAATTAGTACTTTAAATGGCTTATAGTAATTCATTATTATTGGATAGGGTTATTTAAGATCGGATAGTCTTGATAAGTTATTTGAATGATGTCTGAGAACTTTCTTCGGTATCATCTTTTATAATAATATTTGTGACAATATCGGTTTATAAAACTCAGTCTATGAGTGTAGAATAATATTTGCAAACATTATACTGCAGTTCATTATTATATTGTACTGATACCACGACGTTAATATTTTCCAATGATAATAATGAATTAGATCAAAGTGAAAGATGAGAATCTGATATACCAAGTGCATCTAGCTCCCCTAAAACCGTTCAGGAACCTAACAGGAGGAAGATGTAGTGCAGGGTCAGGATTGCCAAAGCAAACTCTATTTCCATCTTCATTTGCTTACGCCGTACGTTTCAGAAATGGCTGGTGGAGCCCATAAACGTTGCAGTAAAAATCGGTCCATGCATTCGCCGCGGCTTAATGGCTGATTCAGCAGGATCTCGTTTGTCGCCCATTATAGCAGGAAACCGATCGACAGTATTTTTCGGGTAGCATTGTGCGAAATTCTTCACGCCTGCCAATCGTCTCTACACATTTCTACGCACCGAATATACACGCACGGTTTGCCCTCGCCATAATGCAAGATTCTATGCAAGGATATAATCCCACCAGCCGAAAAAAAAAGATGAAAACAGAATTGCCACGGGGATGCACCGATTATGCGTTCCAGAGAGAAAAGAGAGGATCCCGCATTCAAGAAGCTCGCTCGAGCGCGAGATATTAGATGTTTTGGAAACATAACGTGGAAGGGTGAGAGCGGAAAGTTACCTTTGGATTTTCTACCATCGTTCCACCAGCTTCTTCGTATACATTTGAAAAAGAAGAAAGGAAGATCCGTGGTGCGCCAAAAGCACGGATGAACGAAGCTCAAGAGAACCTCCGCTACGAGTTGCCATATGGATCTTCTTCTCGAGGAACCATGCTTCGTTAACCTTGATCTATCGACTTTGCTACAAACTCTAGTTCCTTATAGTACAACAATGACTGTCGGTGCATTCGTGATGCAGTAGTTACGAAGATGAACATTACATTCTAAGACTTGGCATCACCATTCAATGCTGTGTAGCAATAATAATTATCACAATACGAGGGCTAATAAACTGGACCACGTGATTAGCCCAACAAAGTCCGAATTCTCACGGTGGTCAGAACAAAGCCTCTCCCCTTCAACGTTCAAAGTTTCGGCGAGTATAAAGGCGGCACGCTTTTTTCCTCCTCGAGGAATTTAATACATCCATGGACCAGTTTGATTTGCAAGGAGAAGATGAAAATACGTATGGTGGCATCATACACAACCGCCACGATGAGCTCGTACAATGTATCGGCTCGAGTAGATATTATCTGGGTTTGATCGTAGGAAGGGTTTAAGGTATCCAACCCCTTCCTTGTGGCTGGTAACGAGCCAACTACCCCTCTTCCACTCCTTTTCCATTCCAATCAGTTTCAAAGGAGGTTACACGGGGTCCTTCAGCCTCTTCCTATGCTTCGCAGATCTCGTGGGATCTATGGTCCACTGGCCTAGGTCTCCTTTTTTTCGGGGACCCTCGATTCGACAAAGTATCATATATCGCCCGCAAAAAAAGTCGGTGTATTCATATACAGATTGTTACTACGAGGATATCCTCTTGTAGCACCACTCGTAGATACCTCCTTGGGATTGTTACTGTTCCGTTTTTTATGCATCCACCACTTGGCCCGAATTGAGATCGTTGCTGGGCCAGTTGATCGGCGTAGGCTGCTTCAATGGATTAACAGGTATGAGATGGTAATAACTAGATCCGGACACGTGGTAGTGGATGCATTTTATGTAACGAATCATCTGTCGACGAAGAACCGTGTAAGGTATATAATAATCACGATAAATATGAACATAATACTTCCTGAATAGATCATCATTCTTAATAATGATATTAAGATGACCACGTGGAAGTTAAAGTGTAACTTGAAATACCAAGTATCCTGTTCATAATTCACTCCCAAGTTCTTACTTTGATGTCATTATTTTACCGAAAAGTGGATATGCTATTTCATGGTAAAAAGTCAGGAGAGAAATGTATTAAACATACTTCGGTGAACTCCACTAGCAGGTCAGATTCGAATCTATTCCGAAGCGTCAAATCGTGATCCGTTTCAGGATCCCGCGGCATCGAAAATAAAATAATTCCAAAAATAAGACAGTGGAGTACCACGGAAAGATTTCTTTGCCTTTTTTTCTTCCCGGTCCTCGATCGGCCAAGATGAGATCGCGATACTGTCGTCCTTAGACGAGAGACCGGGCATTGTCTGGCTTATCTCACGAAGGTGTCCCACACGAGTGAAATCATCCACGAAACAAAAGGGGCGACAGGGTGTCAGGAGTGGCTGAGATCGTTTGAGGTGCTACGAGGCACAATGCCAGGTATCCACGGGACGTGGCATAAATATATAATACATTTATGTGGCGGCGTTCCTTTTCAAGGTGTTCCGCGACAGCCTTTTATTTTCGACCTTTGAGCTGCGCCAGGAGGGCCACTGAGAGAATGGAAAGGACAGATCGTTGGAGATCGATGTATCACTTATTCAGAACGATCGATTTGTGACTGGATCGTATTGTTTGCTGGACATTTCAACTGCTTTCACGACGGTCCCTTTTTATTCTGGCTTTATTCACTATTCTTGCTACCTAGATTAGGATTTTCTAATATTTTCGTCAGGTGTAAAGAACTGCTCCTTTGTTGAACCTTCTCTGAACAGAGGATATATTTCTACACAGAGGATCACTATGTTGCGTAATGTTACAACGAGATTATTTTTAGACTATAAAAGTATTATCTTTCGGAGAAGATTCTTGATATTCACCTTCATCGAGATAAATAAGAGTACATTTTCTATCCGGATGCTCTCTGTTTCGGTTAGCGATATTATTAAGTAACTGAAGCAGTCGAAAGTGGGATAAGTGAAGTGCCGCTTAACTTCAAAGCGGACTTCACTCGGGGGTTTTCTTCCAGGAGGGCAGTTAGTATCCTCGCATTCTAGAACCTTGCTTTTGGAATCCAGATCTCATAAGGCTATCAGCAATTCTTTTATTCAATGGAAGTAAAGATGGGTCGCAAATTTAGCGACATTCACGAGATAAAATAGATTACAGAGAGTTAAGATCATCGGAATGCAGTTATATAAAATATAACAAATACTACTGATAGTAATAGAAGCAGAAAGAAATAAAGTTTGGTGGTCACCCGGTGGGTATGTTTGACCCGTTGCGGTTCCTCCTTGGCCGAAGCAGGAGCCGAGATCCTTGGGGGACTCCCCGCTGGTAGCATACGTAAACCATACACGGAGGAAACGAGAATGAAATTGGTAGAAAGAGAGCATAAGGGCGTTTGTCGAAACTAGCTTTTGAAAAAAGGCGTTGTGGTGAACACGTCCCTTACCTCCCACGAGGTATAACTAAAGAATTGTTTATCGGCAATTGCCACAAAAATCCTTGACCCTAGAACTAAAGGGTAACCCTCTCGTTTAACATTATAAAATAGAGTCGAGTCCCCTTATATGCGTATCTTTTTAATGCGATTTTGAAATTAATAGGTAATCCAAGAAATGTAGGAAGTCTAACAGCGTAACACGCTGATATATTCATTTTCGTTCTTTTGATGTTTGCTGTTAGAAATTAAGAGGGAAGCGAATAATTCCCACACACAAATAAAGCTTTCCTCGTTCGAATTTAAAATCTTCTTATGCATAAACAAAACAAAGCAACTGAATGTGTAAGTTATCTCTTTTATGCTGCTGGTATTTTAAAACATTATTCTTAAATTTTACCAAGAAAGATATATCTTTTTTATGGGGTTTTTTAATGCGGAATTCGGTGGAACGTATCTATCGCATAAAAAGAGACTTGATCGTATAACAAAATGCCACTGTAACAAATCTGGTATAAATGAAACAGTGATCATTGAATTTTATTTCCTTCTGTTTTTATTACTTCGAGTCCTTCAGGAATGTTTTAAGCGCAACAATTAAATGTAGGGTTCGTAGGATTTTATAAGTCCAATTGACTTTCGTCCTTAGACAAAAGGATCCAGGAACGCCAGTGTTTACTGTGATTGTTTTTGGGCCCAACTTATGGGACTGGTATAATAAACCTTTATTTTGGGACAGGCTGCAGGATCCAATGTGAGATTACTTGACTTAATAATTGTATATTCCTTAAGTGTTTTATACAAACTTACAGTTAAGTTATATTGGATTTTATTTTTAAGGACTAATTGAACCTGGAAGTTGTAGGATAATAAAAGTAATCAGAGATTAAGATACCCGCTTAAAATCCTAGAGAAATGGAGGAGCATAAAAAATGTTTAAATTCCTAGTCCATTTAAAGGAATCTATCGTTATATGACATTAGTATATACTTAATTATTATTATTCTTAGTTAAGAATTAATTGTTCAATTATATGCAGCATTATCTTAATTGGTCTATATATGTATATCATACTACAAATGTAAATTAATAATTACTAATTTACGTTTAGGGAAAATGGTTGATAAACAGCATATTATATTGTATTAAAATATGTGTAGCATTGTGTGAACAAAATAAAAATGATTAAGTGCGGTATTTATGGGGTGACGTGGAACTATAAATTAAAAAGGGAAAATCAATGAATTCCCTTGTGATCAGTGGGCACTGCTCGTTGCATAGTACTGTCACTTATCACGGCTTGCACCCAAGGACCTCTCCCTTTTTTATTTTCAATTGGCTTTGAGCCCTAACCAACAATTTGCGGACCCTTCGAGAACTGGCCGACCGCGAATCGCCAGACCACCGTGAACAAGAACGTATGCTGCCTGCACTTACCCCCTTGACTTTATGGGGACACATATGTGCCCTCCACAAATGCTTCCTTCACGTTAAAATATTACTTCTAAATGGCGTGCGCATTCGAAATCTGCGAATATTACTCGTAAAATATTCTTCGGATTAAAACTTGATTAGAAATATTTAAATTACTTTATTCATTTTAGAAGTATTTTATTTGTTCGGTTTGTTTTAAAAATATTCTTTGTAGAAACTTTCGAATATGATGAATTCTATGATTATTAATTCAATTTTATTATTTATTTTAGGAGTGTTTTAATGTGAAAATTTGGAATATTTATATTGTTATTAGGAATATTTTCGTAGTAAATGTGGATTATTAAAACTCGGATTGTTGTGCGATTTAAATACAAACATAAGTCGAATAATATACAACATTAAAAACAAAAGAGTAATGTTTTCCAGCACGGAAACGCGAACATGTAAATCCTCGTGAAATTGTTTCATACACGTAGAACATAAATGAATACTTTCTTGTTGAAATATTATTTTAAAAACTCATTTCTCTAGAATTCTATAAAACGGAAAAATAAGAAATTTCAATAGTAATATTCGCCGAGTGATGCAAAGAAAATTAATGTTATTGAAATCCAAAATCTAACGCGTAAGAATGGAACTCACAACAACGTGAAAATAGCGAACACATAAATATTCATGAAATCATAGTAGTTCATGAAATCGATTTATTAATGCAAATCCAAACTAAAACCTCCCTCTTCATTGCAAATTGTTCTTTTCTATCAAACATTGAATTACAATATTCGCAATTTATGGAAATCTACATAAAATGCCACAAAATATTCAATAAAATATTCCACATAAAACACAAGCAATTTACATTCCAAACAAAAGCGAACACCTCTTCTGCATATAAATAAACATTATCGATGAAAACAAATAATTCTTTCATATGTCGCTGTTATCATTATCACAGTATTACACGGAATAATGAAAAAAAAACATGATTGACATTTTGAAAGAAATTAATGTCAATATGAGAGACAATACCACGTTTATCTTTATACGACAATATTATTCTCAATTCGCTTTCATATCTTTCTTCCATTAAAAAATAGTGCAACAATACCTCGCTGCAAGCTGTAACAAACTCTTCGTGTTTCGTTTTAAATACAATTTTTCCGGCGTAAATGCAACGGTGTTCCGTGCGCTTATTTTCCATTCAAGGAAAATCAAGCAGAGTCGGTTTTGTGCAAGCTGGCCTAGGAAATTTTCTTGGCATTGTAAGAGCACGTTGACCTGTCCAACCACGAACAATGGCCGATTCAAAGTTGCACGAATCACGAAAATGTTTGGCCATTGTCCACGCCGGGGTTACAAAGGAAAAAATCTACAAATGCCGTAGGAAGTGCGGGGTGCAAACCAACCGAACCTTTCCCACAAACGGTGCCATCCCTTCACGTGTCTCCAAGCTTGTGGGAAACTGTTGCGAACTTTCCACTTCCTGTATTCTTCCCGGTATAATTCCCCGGACCACGGAAGTACAAATCAGATTTCACATGTAATCCATCAGAGTTACAGGAAATCTGAAAAACCATCCACGTACTTCCGCGTACTTGTGTTTTACCGAAAAGCATGCATCGGAAATATTGTGCTTTAACAACTTGCCATGAAATTGGAATTTTGGTTGAAACTTGGTGAGACATATTCTCAATGTATTTCGGGGGAAAATAGTGAAAATATAAAGTTCACGGATTTACGGAGGAGAAATGGAAGGATGAAAATTTCCTGTGTTTTGGAAATACTGTATTTTATCAAACTTATATGGAACTCGAGTTTTAACTTGAAAGTGAGGGAACACATTTTTATGTGCTTCGAGTAAATGTATATACTTCGTATGTTTATGAAAAAGAGTAAGGGGATGAAAATCAGACGAATTGGAATTTTAATTTAAAAGTAGGAAGCACATTTTCGATGTGCTTCGTGTAAACAAATGTACTTGATATATTTTTGCAAAAGAGTAAGGGGATGAAAATCTGACGATGTTGAAGTAATCTGTAAATAAGAGGATACTATTTCGGAAAGGAAACAACGTGAGACCCTGACAAATATTTTCGTAGAGAGAAGGATCAAGAAAAGGCAGAACAATCCTTTCGGAATGCGGTGTGGAAAATACAAGGCAAGCACACCCGGTTCATTGATAGTTCCAGGGAAGTCCTGAAACGGTGGGAAATAGTGGGAATAAAGGGAACCCGGAGACGTGTCGGGGGTGGAGTCGTTCTCGACAGGGTGCCAGGAATTTTTAAGATGGCCTTCGTTACGTTTCCTTTCCTATGGGCGGAAAACATTTTCGAGGGGAACCTGGAGGCTGTCTCGACCAGACAGACTGGCACCAGGAACTCCATAGGCGTAGACTATGGCAAACTTGCTTTACTAGAACCCCATCCGATTCTATCGATGTGTGTATCTGGAGACAGATTTCTTGACAATCATCCTCATTGATCATCAATATAAAATAAGGACAGAATATTACCTTTCAAAATATAACGTATTAGAATTATTTTAGAATACTGAAATATAATAATTTAGGATTAAGTCAAAAATTGCACAACATATTTATTAAAAAAAGATACGTTTCAGCGACCGGTTTTCGCCTTCTTCAGATTAAAACATCTTCCGGTGTATTTGTAATAATATTCGAGACCAAATAATTATCAATTTTTTAATTCTACAGTAAGAAGTATATATAAAATATAAAATGAGATAAAAATTCCATTAATATGCGGTTAATGGATAATTAATTACTAACGAAATTATACACCACCGTATTCTCCCCGAGATGATCCAGTTACAAACACATTAATCTCAACATCTTCATTCAACACCAAAACATTAACGCAATTAGCATTCACATTCCGCGAAGCAAAGCGCGACGTCACGTAAAACAGGAACTTATGTAGTCAGCTAATAATTGTTGGTCCAAACATAGGCATACTAAACAATCGATTGAACTAACGAAGACACGAATCGACAAAGTGCGGCACACCCATGAACACGTTTGTGGCAACAATGGGTTAACAGAGAGAGAGAGGAGACGAGAGAGTGAGAGAGAAGAGATGTGGCGCAACGCGGGTAATGTAATTATGGTAGACGAAGCACGGAAGGTAGTCAGTGGCATAATGGGCAATTGTCCCCAGCGAATGGTGCCACAATGGCGGATTTCATTGCCGTTAACAACTGACTGTCCAAATACATCGTCCAGCCCGCGGCACGACAATGAGAGACCGCTGTCCGGATCAGGTTCTCTTTATAGCGTCCATGTTGTTTATCAGCATCGCCTGGACAAGGATGCCTCTTCTTGCTTACTCGATTATCGTCTTTCTCCTGGTACCAGTTTTTCGATTCCCACCCTAAGCTTTCCATTGCCTCCTCGACCAACAACCCATTGACAAACCTTCGAATTTGTACGAGGATTACTTTGACCTTCTACTGGAACCCATTGCCATGGAAGGGGGTGACAGGTTCTGCCTCGAAGGGAAGAAGACTTACCACTTTCGAGGTGTATTTGCGAGGATAATCGACGTTTAGTATGCGGTTATGTAACTGATACTGTAATTGCTGATTGGTAGTGATATCTGGTTGTAACAGGATACGATCTGCTGGGGTTGACAGTGTTTGGTACATTATTGGTAAATATGGATAATAATGACACCTAGGGTCAATTATACAGGAGCTATTATTATAATTCTCAGTAATTCCTTGCTGAAGTTGTATTCTACAAGATGATCGAAATAGATCGTGATTTTTATAAGGAATTATAGTAAATATGTTCATTGCATTTATTTGATATAATTTATACTGGAAACAATACTTTTACTGTGTTCTTGGGCAACATATTGTTGACGAAGTAATGATCTGTCAACGGGTTTAATTATTTTATCGAATCTGTGAAGTATATATCGCCATAAAAATTGATATTCGAAGATCTATCTGATCCTAAACATTGTATAGGAAATACTGGAAAATAATATACATCGTTCGAGTATCAACGTAGTTGAAAAATCTTTCGAGAAATCTCCCAATATTTAATTTACCGAGCTCTCAGTCCGCAGTATAATAGACGAAAGAACGTATCCGCAAAATACTTCCTGAATGGAGGTAGTTTCTTTCGGGGGGTATTTTCGGTAGCAGACTATTTACTCAGGTCGTTTCCGCGGTAAGAAAAATTCAATGGCACCGTTTCGATGCTCGCCGAGGCGTTCAAAGTGGCATTCGCATCGAGAAGAGCCAGGTTTCTTGTGCAGAGCCGTGGAAATCGTTTTCCGAAAATGCATTCTCTGGCTGCCGACATTGTTTGCCCATCCAGCCACTCGTTATTTCGTACTTACTTCCGCGAAACTCGTTTCTGCCAGCATTGTCCTTGCGCCCTCATTGAATGCGGGATGCACGCCCGAGTCACTCGACTCTTATTTTCCCATTAAAGAAATTCTCATTTATTACGACACTTACGGTGGACCTCCGTCGGATTTAATACTCGAAACTGGTACACGTTGGTCACACGCGGTAATAAAAAGAGGGGAGGCTTCTCACTGACCGATCAGACTAGTTCTACGTTTATGAATAATCGTGGTCACCCTATAATACTCGTGGCTGGTTGTGCCATAGCTTACAGATACACAGCGCGGGAAATGATTTGTGAATCACGACAGATGTTACTGATCTTCAGAAATTCCCTTGTTCCATCGCGAGTACATCCTTCGTGGAGCAGGATACTCGAAACACATATTGACTCAATTGAGTGTTAAGAATCCTCGTAAATATTACTCTTAAAACTTTATGGAGTATTATGACCTGGCAGGTACCAGCCTCTCTGCTAATCCATACCCAGCGCGTTATTATTATTATTATTATTATTATTACTTGTAGCATTAATATTAATTAGCATTGTTATTGTAATGCCGATCTCATTGTCGAGGTACCATTACACTTGGAATATTATTCACACGACATTCTATGGCTCTTGTTACTTGGAGATTATTCTGATTTCAACGTTGTTTGCTGGCCACTTTTCTATGGGAGATTGCCGTCGAATGAAATTTGTGCGGTTATTTGGTAAATATTACTCTGTAAACTGAATTTCCGTGGATGCAGTTTTTGTAAGGGTATTTTAATTTCATCTACTTTTGTTCGTATGTTCTGCTCTTAATAAAAGATCCATAAGAATATAATTAAAAGATTATTAACAATTATGTGCTGTGCGTTGCATGAAACGAAAAGAATAATAAAACGGTACAATACAGTTCACTTAGTCTCAAACGTACTAAATACACGAAGCATAAATAAATTTATGCAAAACTTAGCATTCAATGTATTCCGGTGAAGAATAGTGAAAATATAAATGTCATGGATTTACGGAGGGTAAAAGGGAGGATGAAAATCTCCTGTCTTTTTGAAATATTATATATTGTGAAAATCGCCAGGAGGATTCCTCACAAAATAAAATCCCCAATTTCATTAATAAAAACCGCCAGACAATAGAATTCCTCCAGGAGAAACATTGAAATCAAGACTCGCGAAGCAGCCTATGATTGTACCGTCAAATAAACATATTCCAATTACATCGAAATCAATCATAATTCCGAGGGAACAAATTTCTCAATACGAGTTCCCTTGTAAAACAGAAAAAATTCCCTCGCAAAAGATCTCCTTCACAGTGCAGGATCGCAATGAAATACATATCGCTCCTGTTTTAATCAACTTCCCGTTGGGTAGGGTAGCAGGGGGTGGAAGGTACGGGGAGTGAAAAAGCGCGGCACCATCCCACCCCGTGTTCCCATGCATAATAAAAAGGTTCTCGGTTCGGAGACCGAGTCTTATCGGGAATCGAAGCGATCGAGCCGAGGATAATTCGCACGAGCGAACAAAAACCCCGCGATATTCGAGCGTGGCATAGGTGAGCGTAATTATATCCTTTGAAATCGAGTACAAAGGCTCCCGGGCCAGTCATTGAAAGTCGAGTACCTGTGCCTCTTGTGAACTTCTACCGGTGTGGCCGCTCTATATAAGGCGGCTTCAAACCAACCAGCTAGACAAGGAGAACGTCCAATGAGAGACAAGGAAGGAGAGAGATAGAGAGAGCATTTAATGCGTAATTAAATTCTGTTTGGCATCGATGCTTAAGATCGAGTCTTTCCTTTATTTTTTACTCCACCCGATGCCTCGATGAACCACGATGACGTTCATTATTGCCAGGAATAAAATTCCTGATTCGATTAAAGTCCCTGGGTTCACTCTCTCTCTTCGTGCCATTGTTTTAGGCCTTCGGGGTTGGCTCGCGTGAATAGAGTCAAGGCAAAGGACCCGGTTATGCCGAATTATTGCCAGTAATTGGGACACTTTTGATTGGAATATTTGAAAGTGTTTTTTTAGGCTTGATGATGAGTGGTGATTATTCTGGCGATTATAGATTCGGGGATTTTGGAATAGGAAGATGATGGTGGACGTTTATGTTCATCTACATTTATTATAATTAAGTGGAGTCATAAATTTGGATAAAGTAATGTGTCTTCGAATTGATTGCGATTTATTTTAATTCGACGTCAGTTTATTCATTTTAAATGAAATTAATAGAGATTACTGAAAATTGGCAATGATTGTGAAGTAAAAATTAAATATCTTGCAACGTTGGCTTAAGATGTTTTAAAAGAAGTCAGAGCTGAATCGGACCAATTGTGAGCTTGTATTCTTTAATTATTTCACTAATTATATTATTGGAAGGTACTTAACCCGTTAATCGCTGATGACGAATTAACTCGTTACTACAAATTAAATTAAAATTATCTTTCTCATAATTGAGCCGGTCAACAGCCAACCCGACAAACTGCGTCCAACAAAAATCGAAGAAAATTAATAACTATAAAACATCAAGCACATCAATCACTCGTTTTGGCAGTAATATTGTATAATATTCAAACTCGTATATTCAAATTAATTACGAATACATCATAGGGATTCATTTTCAATTAAAATATAATAATCCATGTGATGTCATTTTTTGAAAGAACTCCCAGGTTAACAGGTTAATTACTTCCTACCTTATACCTTTTCCAAATTACTCGTCACAAAGCTACATATTCAAAATAAATCGTAGACATCGGATTCAAGTAGAATCGAATAAGTCGAGGGCAGGAACCCTCGAGTTTCTCTACTGTGGTGACGCCAATGTACAATAGGTGATTCGACAAGCACTTACGTCAGAGAATTACATACCCACTCGTCCGGCATAATGAGAGTCGAATTAAACAACAAAAAATTACAATGGCATTATCGTCGTTTATCCATAATGCTCGCTCGTCAAGTGAAACAAAAGAGCCTACTTAACTCGGCCATAATCCGAAGCTCAGAATAACGCTCACTTTTCACCCTCAACTACGTCAGTGGAAGTAATAAAAGAATCCAAAAAGGAGATCAGTATCGAGGAAACTGTTCTTCGTTCACCAACCCTTTCCTTTTTATTCTTTCAATTTCGTTCCTTCCTCCTCGGTGTTCCACGCATCAACGTCTTTCTCTAACATTGTAAGAATCGAACGAATCTGCAGACTGGGTACTTCGGGGAAATAATTGCATTGTAATATCACTTAAATGGGAGGGTGCCGAATACGTTAATCACTCGCGAGAACTTACTGTGAAGTCGAGCGTGTTCCGTGTTATTTCATTATTTCATACGCGAAGGGCGATTCAAGGAACGGAGTGCTCGAGTGCTGACAAACGATCGCCGCTTCGAGAATAGAAATTCGGAATAGCTTTGTATATTTGTGAGCTGACGGCGATTGAGAAACTCGAGTGTTGTGAGAAGAAGAGAGTTTGTTCGGCATTCACGGGAATCAAGATCTTCGTAGTATTATAATTACTTTGTACAGAGAGTCATTAATCCTTGGTAACCCTAGCTTGAATAATAACTACGTACATAGTTCTTGATTATGAATGATTTTGATTCTGAACTTGGATGAAGAAAAGGATATACTTCGTGAAGAGTATATCCTTCAGACCTGTATGATAATCAACGAAATATTAATCTCATGATTAAGATATGAATGTAAAGTATTGAAATATTGATTCACGTTTTTGGAAATCGAATTCACATTGTTGCGAATCTAATTCATCCTTTCAGTTTACTTTGGATTTCGTTTTTATTAAAATGGCTGAAGAAAACAAATTTGTAGAAAGGCTTGAAATGCGAAAGGGGTTAATTTGGAGTACAAAACTTGTATACATATTAAATATACCATAATTTTCAGTCCCAACAAATCTAAAGGTGATTCCACAGTAAAATGGAAGAAGAAATGTGTATATTAAGAAGGAAGCACGTCGCGGTGAAGTCAAAATTGACCGCAAGCCTTATCCACAAGGAAGAATCCAGCATCGAGCGAAGGGTTAAAGAAAAAGAGGTGGACAAAAAAAGTCGCTCATAAATAACGAGGTGTTTATATGAAATTGCGCTTCTTGGAAGCCTCCCCCGCTTGTTCTTTCGGGTTTCTCTCGAAATTTATGACCACCCTGAAGACCGCGGTTTTTTAAGCGGACGAAAGTGAACGAAGAAGTTGGTTATCGAGTGGAATACCCGTGGAAGGATGAGAAGATGACGGCGGAGGAATACGAGAAGGTGGACGATGACGAAGAGGACAACGGAACAAAAAAATCAAACTGTCCGCTCGTCATATTAGCATTCCACGTTGCAGTGAAGGAGAGGAAAGAGACGGTGAGAATAACAGCAACTATTTCCAAGTTGGACTTACATTATGTATCCAACATTAACCGGACGAATGGCACAAAGCCATTGTCGGGTACCGACGAATGGACTCCAAGTCAACTATGGCCCGGGAACGACACGTGATTCATGATACTACGACACACGTGCGAGTACATTAGAGAGAGTACCCGGAGGAAAAAAAGGAACCGATGCAAGAGTGCGCAGTACCTCTTCGACGAAGCACGTGCGAGTTTCCTGAAGAATACTTGCCGAGAGGCGAATTCAGACTACTGGAAGGTGGGTCGTGAAAATCTACTTCGCGGGGAAGAGTCAACGTTCCACACTCAATAGAAGAGCGCAGTGTTATGGGAGTAAAAAGATGGAAATGTTTGATGGAGATTGCTAGAAGTCCTGGAGTACTATTATTATAAAAAGGATATTATTAGTGGAGGAATATTTGTAGATTTTTTTAATAACGTTTCTATGGTGTTTTTCAACCTTCGCACTTGATGGTGCACATGCAAATGGAATTAAAGTCTGTATATTGGAAAGGGATGTACAAATGCGAAGGGTGAATACGTTTTGAGATAGAAAAGGAATTGAATTGTGTTTGGAAAAGGTTAATAATATAGTTTGATTTCTGGGATATTGGGCTTGATGTTAATTACTTTTTATCTAGGTAATGGACTAATTATTGCAGCTCACTTTAAATTTTTTCTAAATGTACATTTACTGTATACTTTCTTGGAATATGAATGAGATGTAAAAATATGTGTAACGCGTTTGGAAACTCATACTATAAATAAAATAAATACACAAGTATTATAATTACAACCCGACTCCTTATTTTATTACCTGATAAAATTCATCGAACTGAATACTCTGAATTTGAGTATCATTTAATTCCTAGGGAATACACAGAATGATTGATTGTCAAATGCCAAAGATCCAGGGTCTATTATGAAATATTTACATTAAACATAAACAGGTCAAAATATTAATCATAACGTGTTATAAAATGGAAAAACTACATAACAAAAAATATAATCATCCTCCACCAAAAACTGAAGAAAAGAACGACAAAAATGATAAGTAAGTTGATTAAGTAGTATAAATAATACAAGTCACATAGATATCTTAGCCAAAAATATTAATAATAATTCACTATAAAATACAAGATCTACACAATAAAAAATATGGTCAGCCGCCTCAAAACACTACAGAAAAAAAAGCAACGAACATAATAGACAAGTTGATTAAGCAGAAATATAATCTAAAATATAAGTAACATAAACATCAGTAAAAAATCCGAGAATCAAAGAGCCAATGTTTCCTTTCTCATCCGGAGAAAGATTGAACTAAAGTTCAAAATTAAATGATCTGAATCCTCCAGCACGTGATCCTAAGTCTAACTAACAATGAGATTATCTATCCAGTGGTACCTGTATAGAGACGATAGTTATGGATCCATCGTGATATATGCACTGCCAGTCTGCTTTGCCAGACTGCTTGGCACCATCGAACAATGCCGCCCTTCAGCATGGGGTCCCATAAAGATTCCAAGGAACGGGCCCGGATTCCTCGAGTTTCCCAGAATGGTAGGCGTGCGGCTATCCCTCATTCTATTCGATGGTGGCTGGTTACTAAAAATGTAGCCGTTCCTGAAAAGTTATTTTGACTCGGCAATGGGTCCCGATTATGTACCATTTTAAGAGGTACCAGTCGAAAGCGCAATGTTTCAATGAGGCCCACCTGTTCCACGAAACAGATGACATGACTGGTGGCATGGATTCTTATTCCAGGTGAATATCGAATCACCAGCTGCGGCGCAAGCTTAAGAATTATAATAAAAAGGAGACTAATGTTAGACGTAGAATAAGTGTATATTATGCAATATGTTATTCCAAATTCTGAGTATTAATATTAAAATACATGCTTGATATAAATATCCATTATGTGCATAGACAGCTGTGAATGTTTTGAATGATGGTATACAATGTGTATTAATGTTAATGTTTGTTATATATCCAGGAATGAAATATTCAGAAACCCCACACGTGACTGACCGTAGAAATTTGTAGGCGGAAGTGGAATTCCGTTGTGGCTCGTGCTCCTGGAATTCCGCACCTACCAAAACTGAGCGGATGAGGTGGGTCGAGGTCGTTTCATTGTCCGGCAGAATTCTACGGGCAAAATCGTTTCACTCGGTTATTTTCGATTGGAATCGATTACCGAATCGTTCCTGTTTGTTAATGCAAAAGGGAATACTCATTCACTCCATTCACGTTAATCTGTACACGATCCTCTTAGTATAAATAATGAATATTATAAACCGGTGCTGTTTGTATTTTAACCCATTGCATTCGAGAGACGAGTCTCCAGAGTTCCGTAACAAATTGAGTGGCGACTAAGAATTTCCTCCAGAGTTCCGCAAGAAACTAATAAACCGACTGGCGACCGAGAGTCGACTCTCCAGCCCAAAGAGTTAATCCTGTATGAAAATACGAATATTTCAATAAAATATTATTTTTCGTGAGATATTATTTTTTTTCTCACCGAGTTCAGAGAATATCCAAGCAGAAACGTTAAATAAGAATTGATATTTCCAATGGAACAGGTTCTGGCTTCTAATGAAGTAGGAACATAAATTTGGTGCCGACGAAGTAATTTCTACGAAAAATCAGTGGAAAGCAACAAAAGGACTTTCTTCGGGTAACAATGGCAAAGGAATTTCGCGGTAAAGTCTTTCGGATGTATTCGGCCACGTGGGTTCGATCTCTGGCATCAGGGACGTGGGTTCCTTTTCGAGTTACAAAAGCAATACGCTACCGGGAGAGTAAATTCGGAGATCGAGTTTTGAGAAGAGTGAAATAAAGAAAGGCAAAGAAAGAGGAGCATCGCCAGCAATGTTTTTGTTATATCTGCCAACTCATTGGCCGCTCGTGGGAACGTCTTTGTGGCGAGCAAAGCCCAGCCACAATGCGTGAATTAAAAGAAGTCAGAAACGCCTGTTTTTCTTTTGGTAACCGAACCGCGCTCCTGCGCGCACCATATTTTTGTTTTCGGAATAATTTGACCAGTCACTTCCTCCCGATACCATCAAAAATTACATCGATTCAATATCGGTGTGATGGATCATTTCAGGGTGCATTCCATTTTTTTCATTACTTCAAGTATTCATGACATAATCAATGATGATTATTAATTCCAAATTGTATATATTATTAAGTCATTATTACTGGTTATTAAATGTTACGGATTCCGCGTGCGAATAAGGGATACTGAATCAAGATACATAATTAATATAAATTCTTTAATACCTTGTTATTAAATAGTATATACTTTACTGTTGAAAGACTGCGAACTAATTCAGACATCTGCGTTAATAAGGTGAGAAATAATTAACTTTAATGTGTAATAATAATAGGGATTATAATAGTTTACTTCTCATGACTTCTATATATTGTCTTCTATCCTTTATATCAAGTTGTTCTTTAAATAAATAAATCAGTTTATCCGCAATATATTCAAAAACGAATGAGAATATTCAAAAGAATCATTGAAGAAAGTGATTCATTTTATACGGAATGATTCCCGCATATGATTGTCTGCCTCTAAGTGATTGTAACTACTTGTACGCAATCCTTTAGTTGTACTACTTACGCCGTATGACTATCAATGCCAGTGCTTTTTGTTCCTGAATATTAATAAAGCATTGTAATCAGTACGATCTCTTTTAATCAAAACATCTGTCCATCATCTGTAACTTCATTTTGGAATCACGTAATTTTTTGTTTTTCAAAGAAAAGATTTAAAACTTTGTATCATAATTTCAGTTATATCGACTTGATACCACTATTAGTTTAAATACCATTTTTCTAATAATAGCATCCAGTTTAATGATCCAAGAATTAAGACACTGTTAATCAGAATTGTACAACAACAAACCAAGATAGAGAATTCTTTCCTAATTCTCACAATTTCACATCCAATCAACGGGGTTCGAGAAGATTGATCGATCATGGTGTTCGCAGAAGCGCGAGACTATTTCCATGGTGGAAGAGTACTTGTTTGGGGTCCTCGAAGAGTCGCTTAGAAATGCAACGAAATCGTCGGTCGAACGAGCTGGTACGGTGATCGACTCGCCACGGGTGGGCCCTATGGTGAGTCCACGGCGAGTAAGAAAAAGAAAAGCGGGGTGGCGAGGCGGAAGAAAGAAATAACAAAAAGAGCAGTAACAGTAAGAGCAGCAGCGAGTATTACTCGAGCCGACGCCCACGGGATTGTTCCAGTATTATGCACCATGGCAGGTGAGCTTTTATGTCGAATGGCACGTCATTTCTGTTACGACGCAACCGATTCGACGAGTAATTGAATTCTCCTTTTCGACGAGCAAACGAAAAATCGGCTGCCAGGATACGCTTCTTCTCATCGCCCTCCGGAGGATCATTAATTTTCTTCCCTTTTGTCGAATACATAAATTTTTGATAATACCACCTCCCATTTAAAGTCCACCGCTTGCCCCGCCACGGTGACGCGCGCTTATCCGCTACTACGCTCTTGTTCGTTATTTTAATTAATTGCTACCTGAATGCGATTTGATATTCTTGTATTAATTGTACGCCATTTGCGCACTGGGATTTTAAGTCCCCGTAATTAAATGCAAGTGAAGCAATTAAATCTATGCTCGGGGGATATTCTCGTTTCAATATCATTCACCGTAGTGAACTAATAGCGGGAATGTTTTATTACCGTTCTTGGATCGCAATCAATCCTTAGATCGTGTTTATTACATTATTACATTATTATAAAATATGTTTACGTCGTAATTAGTAGATATTACAAAATTAAAAGAAATTATTCATTAATTTATTAACGGAGATTCACAGTTCGTCGACATAACAGAGTAGATAAGATGGAGGGCAGGGAATTAAAGGGTTGCTATTAATTATGCGTCTTGATTCAATATTCATTACCCACACAAAGGAATACGTAATTATTTTGTCAATCACCGCGGAATTGTCTCCTCATCGTTTTGGTTTGCACGGCTATCAATATCCTGTCCGCGAACCGTGGACGTTCTTCGAATACAATTCTTTTTTTCGTGAGCTTATTAGTTAGGTCGCGGGGTCATATCCATCAAACACCATCAGCTTCTATTGTTTCGCTTCACCTGCGAAGGTGATTCCAACCATGGACCCCTTCCCTTATTTATTTACACGCATATTTACATCCAGACAATTCCGAATCTTTCATACTCGTCAATAAATCATGTATCCGCCAACAATTATTTCGTCAATAATTAAACTATCATTGTTACGACTCTTTCGAAATATGTCGGATTAAATAGACCTATCAATCTCAATGTTATTACGTTATTACTGTTATAAGCGTTACGTATGAATATTGACTTTCTAGCTTCAGATTAAGATCACAATATTTTGTTTTGTGGAATTTACGGAAACAATTTGTTCTTTATAATTCAAAATTGACTTGAACCATGTTATTTCTTCTTACTTTCGTAGTTCGCCTTGGCAAGAGCTATTCAAGTCTCCACAGAAAAAAACAGTCCCACTTCGTGCCCTTATCGGCGTGGAATCCCATCGAGATTACATCAGTCGATTCCGAGACGACTGTATTTTACAATATTATTTCCAAGTGCAAGCGCATCGATCCAGCCTTCCCTCTTTCACGCCTCCCTTTCTCTCCTCTCTTTCTCTCTTTTCCCCCGTCCAGCAGCATTCCCTCGTAGAATCGTGGCTTCGTACCTTAACCATTCAATCTCTGAATCACAATAACAGCAGTCGTGATGTATAGCACCACCGCGACTCGGCATTAACATAGGATCCAAATATGTAATCCCAGACATCGCTGGCGGCCATCTGATATGTTCATTATATATTATACCGTAAGCAAGAGAGAGAGAGGGAGAGAGAGAGAGAGAGAAGCTGGGAGAGGGAGAGAAACGAGATAAAGAGAGGCAGAGAGAGGGGAGGGAGATCAATCAGAGAAAGAGAGAAGAGAGAGCCAGCAAGAGAGTTAAAGAGGCAGTTAGAGAAGGGGGAGAAATACAGATCAGCAGAGAGAGGAGAGAGACAAATACAGAAATGCAGAGAGAGAGGAGAGCGACAAATATACATATATATAGAGAGAGAGAATGGCAGAAGGAGGAGGGCGAAGAGAGAAAGAGAAAAGAGGCAGAGAAGAGAAAGGAGAGAGAGGCAGTACCTCATGCACCGCCGCCGCGGAACAAGTAGGTGCACCCTCTCCTTCTCCTCTCTCTTCTTGTATGCACCACGGTGCAACGCGTCTAGTTAGATGCATTTCAGGTGTGCACACGTGCACACGAATACTCGAGCTCCCGTGTACTCATGGTACTTTGAGCGCGCTATAATAAGGGGAAACGCCGAATAAGGGAAAAGGGATTAATTATTAATTTGAATCGCGCACTGTGCAGGCTATGGAGACCCGTTAAGTAGACTGCGATCGGAGGACAGAAAGGAGAATGCGAATGTTGGGGATTATTTGTGGATGATTGATAGTGGAGATAAGAGGTGGGTGATAAGGAACGCGGAGGATCGAGGATTCTTTCGCGGGATGGAGATGTGGGTGGACTTTCACTGCGTTGTGATAAGGGGATGTAAGGGGATAATTGTAACTAGATTAGATAAAGCTGGCAATTAAAATCGTAAAATTTGACGCAGATTTAATATAAGGCTGGTCAATTCGAAAATTAAATTGGTATGGTAATATGTCAAATTTTGAAGAAAATGAGTCAAAATTAGATCAATTTATAGACTGATTTATAGACAGTCTTTTCAGTGACTGAACATCCTTGGCTGGACTACTAATTAACGAACAGAAATTTCATTATGAAGCAAAATTATATTAGGCCGAAGCAGCAGAATATTATGTCTATTTTCAAAGATCCCATGTAAAAATATGAAACCTGAACTGCATTCGGGTATCGAAAATCAATTATTAGGATTCAATGTAATTAATTCTATTAATTTGTAGTAAAATAAAGACAGAAGATTAAGCTCTCCTTCGAACATTAGATACGTTCCTTGACAATATGCACTGAACCTCCATATATGAATAAATACACTCAATAATATATTAATATAAGATTACCACAAATGATATCAGAGATACTTGCCATTGAAACTTGTTACATTAAGTTCCCTTTTGGAGTCCAGTTCCAAATAAGTCGACTATTATGGCCGTAATATATTCTTGCGCCATTAAAAAGGAAATGAATCAAGCATCGTTAGGAAGTGTGTATAAAAGGTGAATCATTGACTCGAGATCATTGAGCGTGGGTAAGAAATCGATCGCTCCACGTACCCTTTTATTATTAAATCTGTTTCATCGTCGAAATAGTGGGCACGAGGCCACACTTTATACATCGCCGGAGATCGTAGGATAAGCCGTGTCGACCGTGCCACCAGATTTCCATCTGGAGATCAGCCCGCTCGCGAAAAAAATCGAGCTGCTCAGGAATGCTTTTAAAATGCTAAAATGATCGGTGGTTGAGCGATCCACCGTAGAAGGACACGCCTTCCTCCTAGTAGAGGATCCTCCGAGGAGAAAAGGACTCGGGTGACGCGAACCGCGTTGGCGGTTTAACGGATGTTTCCTGTTTTAACCGCAATCTTTTAAACGGTCCAAGAAAGACGTAAGGATGGCCAGTGGAAGGATAACTCGAGAAGGATAATTACTCCTTTTGACGATTTAATACGTTCGAGCTAGCTTTTTGTACTGGCAAACTACTTGTTATCAGTGTACAAAAATATAGAGTCCGTTATCGAATAAAGTTAGAATAAATTGTAACTTCTAATTTGGGCAAATTTGTCTGTATAGTACCGAACGTTCCACTCACTGAAACATCAGTATAATTAAACGTTAATTAATACCCGTATAATTATATCCCGAGGTGGATATAGTCTCTTATCGTTGTTTATCATCCTTTTATGGCCCGTCTATATTTCGAGTTACTGATTCTGAGATATTATTCGTTGAGAAATGGATGAGACATTTGAGTACATTGATTAACATTCTAATCTTCACCTATGCTACAATCAATCTTAATATTCGAAATGATTGAAGCACTAATATTTCTTTCACATTGATATCTACGAATTTAAGTCCACGAAGAATATAAAGTACTTCGGTCCATAAAAAACCCTAATAATCACACCACCCAAATTTGCACGGCCATGAATCACTCGATGATCCAAACTATCAAACCTCATGTCTCTCAATTAAAGACCCACTCCGCAGGCAATAAATCCAACACCTGATGTCTCCCAAAGAATAATTCCTACATAACGAAATATAAATAATCCCATAAATGATTTGACACGTTAAACAAGCTAACACAGGAATCCTATTATTATACCATCCAAAGTAACACACGGGAAGAGTATAGCGATTTAACCCAACAGGTAGAGAATTCCATTTAAACCCATCCGATGTTTCTTTGAGTTCGTTGCGTGGCGAGGAGTCCTCTCGATCCAACACGAAAGGGGTTTCGAAAGCTTAATTCACACAGGTGGCACATAGATATTTGTATACGGTAAAAGCTTTCCCTCGGAACGTTTCTTTCTCTTCTTCTCCGAGGAAGAACCATCTAACGCCCACCATGTCTTAGATAGGATCTTAGCAGTGTGCTGCAACCGGGAGCACCGGCAGAACAGGGGCGAACCACCCGGTGCGAACCACCATAGCCCATCATCCATTTCGCCGGAATAAAAGTTTCATGGCGTGTGAGAGCGATTTGCTGATGCGTCTTTAAGGTGTCGGCAGACAATGTCGGATGCTGCCAGCACTGTTTTCAGATTCTGGATATCGTGTTCCTATCAATTCTACTGGATCCTGTTTAGTTGGACTTACGAAATGGTCGACTATTAAATGTTCGACACTTATTAATACGATTTTATTAATACGATAATAAGACTACGGATAATTCGAAACTGTTATTATCAACCATTGAGGGGTCAGTGATAGAAGTCTATGATATGATAGTAATTAATTAGGAACACCGAATTATGTTGATTGTAAATATAGTGTTAAACATTTTTCAGTGTTGTATAGTTGTAGTAAGATTCTGGTTGTACTTTAAATAAAATGGATCTATCGAGTATTGGATATCAGAGTTATTTCAACTAATCATTTCTTATAGATAATATATAGGAAGTCTGATCAGATTTGAATTCCACCTTCGATTATCTGCAATGAAATTTATAAAAGATATAAAATATATATAAAAGAGCGCAATGTTGCTTTTCCTAAGATCAGTGGATTAAATGTAACTCAAAGATGATATGAACCACAGGCTCCCGGCATGGAGTCACCGGAGTGAGAGTAATAAAACCGTAGGATTAACGTAACGATCATCAGTGTCCAAGGAAGTATCTATCCTGTCCCTGACAATAGGGACCAATCAGCGGAAACCGTAGTGTCAAGTCGCCTCTAATTGTGCCATGGGGACAATGGCGAAAATAACATGGGCGTGAGCTTCACTTTACAGCGGTCTGGCCTGAACCGACGGTGGCGTCTAATGGGTTTTGTATTTCGTCGATTAACGTTTGCGGATGACATTCATAACCCACCCTACCACCCCTCGCAACCACCAATGTTCCCTGTTCTCTGGAGCCCAGGAATATTCATAGCACCATGGCTGACATTAGGGTCCAGCGTTTGCGGCGTTCCACGATATCCGACGGCACCGATTGTTCACCGGAGACAAGGAAACCCAGTCAAGATACCAACAGAAAGAAGCAAGATAGAAATAAATCAAGGATAGAAAGAGGAGAGAACCCATGATAGAAGCTAGTACGTTCTACCCAGGTACACTGAGAAACTGGTTCCATCCCTCTTTCCCCATGTTCTCCTAGTTTTTTTTGTCTCCTTTCGTTCTCTTATGCTACCGGCAATGGGTAACCTTTCGAAACTCGAAAGGCCAAAAATGAGGGGTCTGGTACCTCAGGAACGGGATTCACAATGAGAATTAAGTTTCATAACCGGGCCACGCGGGCACAATGAGACGAAATTGCGTTACAACGAGGGTTTGGATTTATTATATCGCCGGTCCACGCGGTGGTGGTTGGTTTCGCATTGGTGGGACATGTGTTTCCTTGGTTGTTGCGAGGAGGGAATAATTACCCTTCGCACTATGCCGCACTGGTAACCAACGGGATCATGAAGAAATGGAAGAAAAAGCTGATGAGAAAAGGGACAGGGTATCGATAATGGCACATAAGTTCGGAACGCCGACGTATATCGCGTCACGCCCTAAGTTGCAAGGTCGAAAGGTGTATGCGGAAAAGATGTCTGTCAAAACCCATGTAAAAATTTGTATGGCACGCTATAGTCATACAAGATTTACCATCTTGCAATAAAAAGCTGACTAACTGCCTCGGATATACCTTGAAAAAAATAAGAAATAAATTAGATTTGCTTTCATCTTCATATGTTAAATTGTTTTAAATAAATTTTACATGAACTTCTATGATTAAGTGATCTAATAACAGGCGCTAGTAGGATGAGCTAAACCGTGCGAATTTGTCGCACGACCGAGCAACGAACCCAAGGACGGACCCACCTACTTTCCAACTGGGACTATGGTCCATTCAGTGGTCATTCATTCATTGTTGCAATCAACGGTGTATCGTTACCAGTAACAATTGCCTGGGTTCCCTGACTGCGTGAGAATGAACCTGAATAATCTCACCGTATCATTTTCATTTCAATCGTCACACTATACTTCTTATCAATGAAAACGAATTCATCCAAAAAGTATCTTGTCCCATGTAACTTTATATTCACACATTGTTGTTAACTAAAAATCTTCGACTCTATTAAAAGAAACCTATTTTCTACCAGTTTAAATCTCACAGGAAGTACCCTAAGATCTCTTTGAATCGAACCGCTCGGGACCAAGTGGTTCTAACTCACGGTAGCTTAGGAACGAAATAATCCGTAAAATTGGCCAATTAAACATTGCGTTTGCCGAAAAACCTCTAAGTGGAGGGACAAAGATCGTTCAAGTAGGAAGAAAGGTTCGGTTGTGTGGATCCTTTGACTGTGCAACGCAAGGATCCATGGAGGGATGATTATTTTCGATCTTCCAGGTCCTATACTGATCTCCATGATCGCGGAAGGAGTAGAATGTCCTCTGGGTGACAAACACTTTTTAAAAAGCCACAAATGGTAGGTGGAAGCAATGGGTGTACATGGAGAACATAGAACAGGGTGCTCGAGAGAATGGAGGAAAAGGAGCGGAAGAGAAAAGAGATTCAGCTAATTCGAGGAGACAGTGATCGCGGTGACCTCGTGGAAAGCAATGTATCCTGGGGTGGGACGATTGACAACGACACATTCGTGTGTGACGCATCTGCGGATCATCCTATGAAGCAGTGGATGGGGATCATCGAGGGTTTTAAGGTTACGGAGAGGGGAAGGTAAGCCGCCGGGAGCAATGAATGACATAATTGAATTTCACGCGGCACTGATTCTACGGACCAGGACCAAGTAAGTATGCAACCACGAGCTCCCAGGAATCTTTTCCTGTGATCTTCTGGACCCGGATTTAAGGGCTGTGACTTTCGGGACTAAACCCTTCGAATTACGATCAAAGACAACTATGCGGAGTATGTTTGTGAATGAACGGAATCGTTCATAATATTACTAAATAGTTCAACGTTGATTAATGTATCTCTCGTATGCTAATATAACGAAATATGTTAGCAAACAACAGATTCTTACAAAGTCAACCCTGAAAATGAATATGCAGATACATAATCATTACAGATCGTAATAATGTCTATTTCCCAACTGCTCTCGAATCAAAAATATCTAAAATGCCAACAACCACAGGACACCTCTGTAGTACTCGGTGAACACGAAACGTTCGCGACTACACTTAAAATGTGTAATTGTAAATTCCATGGTTACTGTAAACGGTGTAATGCTGATAGTTTTGTAATATCGAAAGGGGGATAGAAAGAGGGAAGTAACGGAGTTTGAAAATCACGTCTGCTCGGTGGATGGTTTGCAAACAGGCGTCACTCACATCCCCGTTACTAAAGCATAGGCCGCAGATTCATCCAGCCGGGCTACACTATACTTACACGATGTGTGTAAGGAACAAACGCGGCAGATGAATAGTGTTTCGTATGTTCCGTCATTGACTGTAATAGCGGGGTGGAACCCCCAATAGATGCCGGTTGTATTCACTGGATTGAACGCACCACCGTGAGCATTTAGCGCTTTCCCATTGTCCGTTTGTCCGGATGTCAGCATCACTCTCTGATTGGCGGAGAGTGATGCTGACATCCAATCGCCATTGAAAATCGTTAACTGTTGACTGTGGGGTCAACCTGCCTGCATTCAACCTCGCATTTCTCTCACCATTTCCCTTAAACGAGACTGCCTGCACAGTCATAATATTCCTCTAACTAATTGTCCATGAAATCATTTTTACATTGTCATCTCAAGCAGCCTTTATTCGGGCCAACACATCTTGGTATACAAGTCCAGTCTCGTGAAAAATAACAATTACGTTGGTACACAAACTCAACGTTAAACACGTGTGTTCCTGGAGCACATTGCCTCCTAGGTAACCATGGTTACCTACCACTCTTGATACAATCATCTTCCTTAGAATATATATTCGAGAGTTTATTATCAAGGAACCTAATAATTCTCCTGCATCTTTATATCTCTCGATCATCGTCCTTTCTTCTGTATTGAAAGAGTTTGTTAAGAATATTCCTGGTATCGCACAAAAGATAATCAAAGCGCAATCGATAATCCTTGGTGAAGTCTATCGATATGTCAGGCAGGTCTCCTTTATTCTGATTCCGTAGCTAGCGAGAAGGGTGGATTACGCGCGCAATCGGTTCACCTGAAAAGGGAAAGGGTTGTGCCCCGTTGGAAATTTTCGGAAGCTTCTAAAGCGTTCTCTGTTTCCATCGTTCACCCATACGTGTTAGACACGTCGTTCACCCCTCGAAGGAACCAGGGGTGCGTATCCACTCCCCTTCTTTTTTAATCTAGCCATTGTCATGGTAATGCACAGTGTTAGTTTCACGGAAAAAAAGGGGGGGTAGACATTGTATCGTGCGAGGAGGGGCACGTAGTGTATACGCGTACGTGTGTGCCTCTATGGAGCCGCAAGGACTGCTCTAATTTCAAGGGGGGTTTGTTTTACGAGCACTTCAATCCCACGGAAAGCAATACGCTCTGAGTAGGACCTGACTCGTTGTAAACAATTCGTTCGGAGCTCCCTAAGCTCTTGTAATATTAAATAGAAGAAATTCTTTTTGACTTTAACATTATCCTATCCATTATTCTACCCACTGCTCGATATTTTCAAATTCATTACCAATAGGAAGACACTTGATACATTTTGCACCGGTGACGCAAAAATACGACTCTCCCATGTTATCAGTTAACCGTCGACGGTTAGGCAAGTCTCGTAAATCGTCGATGCGGTGCAAAATATGTTAATGTACAATGTTGTTAAGCTAACAGATGAAAGAGATATAAGGTCTAATTCAATCAGCTAATCCTCAATTATGAAATACTGCATGCTTTACTACTAAATTAACGCATTATGTATCATATTCAACGAGGATTAATATTCGGTATAACGATCAGTTCAACCTGACAATACCAACAATAATAATCACCTTATCTAAAAGAAACATACTAAAACGATTGTACGAAGCACCTGCAGTTTTGACACGTTCAACAATGCCTCAAACTATCGATGAAGTTAGTGTCCTAGGGCTGAAACTCGAGCATCGGCAAAAACGAAAGGAAGAAGTTGGGTAGGGCCAAAGATCTGGTGTTAAAAAGTGCACGGAGCGCTCTACGAATCACCTGAACAATAGACGGTGCCTGGAAAAGTGTCCATAACCAACCAGCGTGGCTCACGACAATGGACATTCGAAGAAATGTATGTTTGGGGTCCACAATGCTGGACAAAGGAGCGATCTAAGTGCCTACATGTAGCGTACCACCAAAGCACAAATACCCGGATGTATACCCAATGGATTCTGACGGGAGTCGTCTCTCACCGTGTCCCAGAAACGTTTACACTGACGGAAGAAAACGCTTTGGTACCAGGTGACCAAGAAAAGTACCATTTCTCCAAGATGAGAGGTTCCCCGGTGTCCTACAACTTGTTCTCTATCTAAAATATACAATTCCAGACTAGCTGAGCCTGATGCGTCTGTGTTATAACTTCATCGTGTTCCGCGATGTAATCTAAACAAGCTTTTAGTCGGAGAATCGAGACACAGAGAGAAAGAACGATTGGCCATTAGTTTTACAACGTTTCCATGAGGAGACGTATAGAGTCGAGGCATTCACAAATTTATGACTACAACGACCGAGGAGAGATGTAAGAAGATAGATGAAGAGGGTGGCAGGGAGTCAGTGGATGTTTTGGAAATCATGGCAAACGGTACCGCAATATCGAAATATTGCGCCCGGGCGATCGAGGTAGGACTTAATGGCCCACTGTTGTAAAACCAAATGGTTAGGACCGAAAGCTTTCTGCGTTGTAAACAGTGCTTTGGAGGTTGTAAAACACCTATCCATTGACCGTGAGGACTGCGTACTTAGTCCAGGACCCTCTCGTTCGTACGGCATACACCGCAATAAATAGCCGCGCGCATATTTTGCCTTTTAATATCTTAAGTGGATTCGTTGTCCGTTGACTTCTTGACTCCTGACTACGTGTGTACGTTTTATGGCTTGACTTTTGTTGCTGATATTTTGTCACCCATGCCTAACTGTTTCTAGCCATCCTGCCATGGTTCTAGATATCCTATCGAACCTGGTACCGTGCACCAATAAAACATTTCCCGTGGGTCATGCGGGTACGACTTATTTTTATAACGTCTAATAACTTCGTGTATATTGAAGAAGGATATGTTTCCATATTGCTTGCAGTTTTTTTTAACAAGCATACCTGGCTGCTGGAGTTTCCATGTACAAACACAATGCAAACACTGCCTTTCTCTATCGGATAATATAATATATTATAACAGTATCGTTTTATAATGTTTTGTACGTAGTGTTATGTACTTTAGACAAAATGATTATTTCAACCTCGAATAATATCCTAGAATTTTGCCTATTTCTCCGAAGCTTGACTTAAAACGTACCAAAGAATATATTAAACTTCATCCTTTCAGAACCCCTGGACGTGAATTAAACACACTGGACGTACAAATGTATATAGACCCCGTTCCTTTGTATATTAACAAGGACTACTGACATTACCCCCGGAGTATGAAAGCCAGCGGTGGACGAGTTATCCTGCTTTCGTTATTCTCACCAACAACAGACGCTAGCAAGTACACACGGCTCTTTTAAAGCGGGTGAACTAATACCCTCTCTGAGCTTGTAGTGGTAGAAAATGGTGTAATTAGCGCGAGTCACCGGTGACCGTGCTCGAAGACCTCCGCTTTCCCTGTCGCCACCACGGAACTCCTATCCCCCTTTCTATTTCTTTCTCTTAACACCAAACTCCATTCTCACCGTCTCACTCTTTCTTCTTTTTGCCTTTCCAAGTTTTCTTTTCAGGGACGATTTGCACGCGCTACCGACGCTACCGACGCTACCGACGCTACCGACGCGCGACTCACTGGACGACCGTCGTCGACCGGTGCTAACCAAACGCGTTTGTCGGTCCTACACACCCTCCATCCACCACAGGGTTGAACACCAAGGATGCCGTAGAAAAAGAAAGCCACGACCGATCTCCCCCGTACCACCATCATCTCTTCTTTCGCACAGGGGAGTTTTAATTAATTACTACGCTCGTTTTGTACCGCGAGATTTTCTCGCTCCCGCGGAAAGCTACGCTTTGAGGCCTGGCAGAGACTTCGCGCGGATCGGCGAACAGAGCTTCCGGTGCTCCCGTTTCAGGCTAACCACAGGGAAGATGGAAACAGAAAGTGAAGGAATTTATGCATACGTGAACGGCATGCACACGTGGGGTCGAAGCGTTTATATTGCGAACAGGTATTTATTTTAGAGGGTCGTCATGGCAAACGGCTCGTCCCTAGTCGGGTACTTAGCTATCGTCACCACCTTTTTTCAATGCCAATTAGCGTCGCCCACGCTCGGTTTCGCCCAACTGTACGTCGCGGGTAATACCAACAGAAGAACGGGCAAAGGAAAAAAGGTGAAAGCCCGAGGAAAAGGAGTGAATAACAGAGAAACGCGGGCCATTTAGAGTACCGGCACTCGCGGCACCCACAGCGCACCAACACTTTGTTCCACGGCGATAACGACGACTTATATCCTTGCTAAGAAACGGAAGCTATGCCTTATGCCAGTGCAAGCCAACCAACATTTAGCATGTAATAAAAATCTGAACATTCTCGTGTATGTAAGATAAAGATGTCCACAAACATATTTTACTTCTTATGATGCATTATACATAAATGCATTAAGGTGATCATTCATATCTTGAATGGTGCAGGGTTTCAGAAAATTATCAAAATCAACGAATGTGACGACTATCACTTGATCGATACATGCCTCGCAAATTAGCCATAACTCAATGTATTTTGCATTTTGTAGATGAGTTACTAAATAAAGTATACGCTGAAATGTTTGAATTGAAGTCTTAATTATAATCACAGTTTATCGAACTCCGTTTCGCTTAGGTTCTTCTAAAAAAACGTTATGTCACCCCACCTTGAAGGATATTCCTTTGCTGGCTGATAACCGTTACGCAAAAATACATGGTAACTGGCAAAGGTAAATACCACTACGCCGCGATGTTAAGATCTTTCTCCAACGGCATAGAGAGAGAGAGAGAGAGAGAGAGAGAGAGAGAGAGAGAGAGCAGCCGTTTTGGCCCGCTCGAAGAAGAGTTTCACCGCGAAAATTCCTCGTTTTCTCACTTCCTCGCGATTTCATTTTCTCTCGCGTTCTCCCTCGCTCGTAATTGGCGTTGAGCTCTTTGAAGTCTGGCGGTATAACGCGCCCTGTATACGTAGGGTGTACTCGTGTTCTCCTCTCTTTCCGCGTCCGACTGGCGTTCGTGTTTTTTTTGTCGCCGGGTGTCGCGATTACAGAAGCATACGCGAGGTTGAATTTTAAAATCCGCACAGGTTCCTTTCCACACACACCCCCCACCCCCCCTCCTCCCAACCCCCTTCGTCACCGTTACACAACCATTCTTGTTTCTACTACCGTCGAATCGCAAAATCACGCCCCTTGATAACGCGTTCTGGTGCTTTCTCGCTGGAGGGTTGCCCGCGTATAACTCCCTGGGACTGTTGCCGCAATCAAATTAGAGAAATTAGCGACCCTTCTTTTTACGCGGATTTAAAAGAGATCGAGGGTGGGGGGGTGGCAGCGGGTGTGGACCCCCCCCCATGATTGGATTGCGGGAGCCACTCAGGGGATACTGTTTTTGGTCACGCGGATAAAGGTTCATGGCTGCGGATGAGCGATTCGCAAATTAGTTGCTAGTACGCAATTAAATTGCACAAGGATAATCGTGTCAAAGGAGGTTCTGGTACACGAGCCAATTAAAATATCTCCGCACTTTTTTGCGGTGAAATGATAATCAGGAATTATTGCCGAAGCTGATTACTTAACGCACGTTATAAGAAGAGGTATTGGAATTAATACAGTACATATTTCACGTTAATATGATAAAAAATTGTAATATAATAATTCACCGTAAAATCGGGAGTTGTTTTATGTATTAAATTCCAGAAGAGATATCCTTGTTCCTACTCGCCACGCGTTAACAATTATAGTTAAATACCGAAACGGTAATTAATCCACAGAAACATGTAGACAAATTAAGGCTAATCTACTTTACATGTAAAATTAATTTGTAATCATTCCTATATTAATTTCTAAAAAAAGTTGTGTTTAATTGACATCCATTCAATCATTTCTGATGAATTCTTTTAAAGAACCAGTAGCTCTTCACTGCCTAATTTCAAAGCATTATAATTAAAACAGAAAACCGGCATTTGTTTCCTCGAGTGATTCGGGGTCGACTAATAAACTCACCGGCGGCCTTGTCATTCCGCGCGAACGCAACGGCGTGTTAACCATCTCGTCCTTTTCCACGTAAAAAAAAAAGAACACGGAGCACGTAACACCTCTCTTTAGGAAAAGAAACACGTTGTGCAAAAAATACTTATGGGGTGGTCGCAGGCGACAAAGTGGCAGGTCGCGTACAATTAGAGTTACACGGTTCTCGCCTGCTTTTTGACTTCTTACGGTGACTGGTGGTTCACTGGCATAAGAGTGCGAGTACAGCAAAGTGCAAGGGACAGAGAGGGCGAGAGAGATTGACATAAAGAAAGAGTTAACTAGAAAAGGAAGAATGAAAGACACGTTACGAAATCCGCGTTCCCTCTGATCTTCACCACGGCTCTGTCCCCTTACTCTTCTCAGGCGTTCTTTTCCTTTCTGTCTCTATTACGCATACTGGGTTTCAAACTCTTTCTAGGTTGACACCTTGCGATTCTTGCGAAGCTTTCACACCGGCGTAATATACCTCGCTGGGCTCGAAAACCTCCCCAGTCTGAAAGCATTTAATTAAAGCGAGCCACCCGCCCTGATAGAGCCGGGAAAACTGGGCTCCTGGGAGTTGGAATAACCTTGCATTGCGACTGATGCTTAAGGTAGAAAAAGACAAAGTGTTAACGTAAGTACGTCAGAATAACGAGAATGGAAGATGACTGGTAGCAGCGTGCACATGAACACCGCCACGTTAGCAAACGTAGGGGGTGCGAAACTGCGAAACATTGTCTGTCCTCGGAGTATGTGCTTCATGCTGCCAGGCATTTACTTAATTAGAGACCAGACCGTACTTTCATGCCTACCATTTAGAGCAAGATAAAAGTTGAATAAAGAAAGAGTGGTGGGCATGATCTTCAAGGAGCATGATGCATTGTTTTATCCGAAGTTTCGTATTCTTCGATAATTAACATTATACTTGTCAGGAGAACCTAACAGAGTAAGAACATCAAGTATTGCCCGTTATGATCAATGATTCCAAGTCAAATACGATTATATACGTATTCAAAGAAATACAAGAGATGTTCAGGTGAATGCTTAGGACGCTTCTTAGTTTTGTCCGTTTTTCATATAAAAGATATCTTGGCAGCTATCCTGACCTAAGTCTTTTCTTAGTCGTTTGTTTGACGCTTCGTGACAATGCATCGAGAAGACCGACACAGAGAGTCTTCGACGCCCGCAGCTGTGAAAGTGGACATCGGCATAGTGGTTACGGGGCTATGAAGAAGATGAGGAATACGAAGAAGAAGAAGACGACGAAATGGAAAGGGGCCAGCAAAGAGCACCTGGCAGAGATTCCGCCACCGAGACTGTGCGGCATTATATTTGGTGACAATGGATGAAAAACATGCCTTCGCACAACTCGCGTACTCTTCTTTTCTGGACCTCCTTTATTACCGGGGATAATGTCCCTTTATCCCTTCACGGGACCTACGACTCGTTTCAGTATTGTAAGCGGACACTTCGTTGGAGGCTCGAGACAGAATCTATCCTGCGACCACCTTTTTTTCTCGCCCTTAAACGACCGTAGAACGCGCATCAGACACGAGGATAATTTCGTGCCTTCTTATGGAAAACGATTTTCCGCGAAAATGACCTCCGCGAATTACACTGACTACGAACCCTAGATATATGACACCCTCCGATTTTGTTTCGTTTTCCCATATGTGGTAGTTCTCAAAGAACTAAGCGACACGTATTTTTTAATATCTGCGGAATTTCAGTATAAAGGGGTGAAATGCTCGCTCAAAGGTTTGACACGTAACGGGAGTAACTACAATCTTTTATAGGAATTTCGAATTGTTTTGAATTTCACTGGATGTAAAATATTATTTATCATGAATGATTTTTTTCCCCACATAAAAAATTGGTTTAAACCGAAAAAAATTATGTGAACGAACAGTTAAAATTCTTCAGAATGAATTTTCTGTAGTATATCGTAGTCACTTCGTGAATTTAAGATATTAGGGCATTTAATAGAATATAATGAATACATTATTTGTACTATCTTCAAATGCCCCCTATTATTGGATTGTATAAAAAGCTTCAAATTTCGTAGAATGTTTCATGTTCGAGTTACTATTGTATGTCTTTCGAAAGTGTTTTCACCGTGGTTGTTAAATCGAAGCGCCTCATGGAGGAGCACGTATAAGGGTGAAATATAACTGTGCTCGGGGATTACGGTGCAACCCTTTCCACGGCTTAAGTCGTTCGTATATTGCTTGACCTGCAAGGCCCATTGTTACGGATCCTTTACCTTCGAATAATTCGCCTCATGAAGGCTATTAAGACAATAAAAACGACAGGACAATTGGAAGGTACAAATATGACTGGTGCATTGTACTGCAGCTACGAATGACCAACAGACACTATGACTTCGTAGAAACATTTGGATGCACTTCATTGTTTCGTAGGATAGGCAACTATTTACTTTATTATTCTTCGCAAGTGGATTACGGTAACTGCTCTTTATTGCACGACAAAACTCCACGATCCTCACGAATACCCTAACTACAATGCCGCCCGAAAAAAAAATTAGGAAAATAACCGAGAAAGTAAAGTCTGTTAAAGGATCTCTTAACTTCGCTCGTTATATTCGAGTCTGTAAACATAGTATCAAAATTAGAAGTGTGCCTCGTATTTCAATAACTTCGAAGACCTTCACACACAGCTAAACATTATTTATCAAACATCCTGATATACACCAGGTTCCTGTCGGTTTTATGGAAGCAATAGATTTCTTAGGATTTGAAAACTCATGCTGATACGAGTGTATTCTTTAGTCCCGTTTCATGCAACTCGGCGATCTCGTAACAACCAAGCAACCCAGGGTTGCATCGTAATCCAGTAATACGGCGATACGTGAGCCAGTGGAATTTTATTTTTTTTCCCCTGATCGAACCGTAGGGAGGAATTTTTATTATGCCACGTACACGGGTGTGCACCAGACAATGAATACAAATTCCCCGGGCAGAAAGGAACGCGACCACCGTCGACGTCAGTGCGCGATGAAACAACCGACCACCCAACCCTATTTTTTCCTCGGCCATCCCTTTTTGTCGGTTTTTTTCTATCGCGCGCACACCACGCGCTGAAGAAGGGGGGTGGCCGATAATACCGCACAATGACACCCACCCGACTACCCCTTCTGTCTATGGGTGCCACGGCGACGGCTGTTGCGTTCATAAACGGAAAAAAGTCGCGGAACTCACGGCGTATATGTCAATGCTACTCTAACAGTACACGGATGAAAAGCCGCATATCTTATCGTCGTCAATCCGCGCACGGAGCCATTCAACGCTGCCTATTCTACCATTGCAGCGGAGAAAAATGCCGGACAATCTATGCTGCCAGGGTACACGTTCGTTGGATATATCTGGACAAACGGGTGTAATTAAATACCAGCTGATATTCCGGATTTTCCATCCACAGTGGGAATATCTTCTGAAGTACAGAGATAATCAACGTAATAATTTCAATTGACGTGGATTTTTAGAATACTGGATTCATCTTTATCCGAACAGGTATAGAGATGCATCCTAAACTATTTTATCTTAAACTATTGTGATCTACGACCACTAACTTCGGTCTGAAAATATGAGTCTGTATCAATGATGTTCTTTCTGTTGGATAAATTGTCTCCGTGTACCAATAGTTTTGTAAAGGGGTCTCAACATATGAAGGCTAACTCGCGATAAATCCGAAACTGAAAACTATCGACGGGAATAACGAAGAATGGGGACGAATTTAACCGAGAGCATCTTTTGTCAATGGACGAGTATCTCTCTACCGAAAGGTAGGCACAGGGGGACAGGTAGCCGTGTATAACAGTGAAAGAAGTCAACGCTGGTTCTTGAACGTTGTTTTGGACGTTCTCCAAAATGCCGATACTGGACCCCTCCAACGGAAGCACGCGGATGACGATTCCGGAGATTCGAAACGAACCAGAGCCGGTGGAGGAGGAAGAGGATGGTGGTTGGTACGGGGGTGGTAGGATTACAAAAGCACGGAGGCCTTCGATCGACTAGTCATCTGGGTAACAATGCACTTGACAATGGGCAGCGGGCCAGCAGTGTTTCATTAAAACATGCATTGAATTCGAGAGAGCCGACGAATTGGCTGAAACCAAGAGAGGTGGACCGGACCGACCCATCCTAAACTCTCTTCCAAACCGCCCGTGGGCCGAGTATCAGCTTCGGTGGAGCTCGGACGACGGTCATGTCTGATTGAAATGTCGAAAAGTATCTCTCTCTTTCTACTCGTACCACCCACACCGCCATCAGGATTTGTTGCTACTGTTGTTGTTTCGTTCGCAAAGAGCTCGAAGAGTCGGATAGAGACGCGGAGAAAGAGTACGACAGAAGAACAGAGGACAGTTCGAAAGAGGGTAGGGGAGGCAGGTTGCCCGGGTTAAATTGGAATTGTCATGTGAGGGAGAGCGAGGCGAATCAAAAGAAAAACAACTTGTATAGGATTGAGTTTAATTGTGATCCATCCGGTCCATTACTCCACCACGCATACCTTCACTGCCCTCGACCCCTTCCGGGTGGTATTCGCCACCGTCATCGCCGCAAACCAGAGTTGGCGAAACCTAACGAAACGAATGGAACCGAGTACCGACTGTAGTCCCTGAGAGAAAAAGGGAAAAAGGAAAGAATAGGATACTGGAGGAGGGTAACTCAAGTAGGGTAGATGGGAAGGCGCAGAAGGCTATCGGGAACTGCTCCCGATAAACTAGTAATTAGAAAACTGTTGTCTCCTACTCCTAAGAAGTACTTCTATTGACGGTTCTCTTGTAAACTTAACGCGGGTCTATGGTCATCTCGGGACTACTTCAGCAAAGCTTATTTTTCATTTATTCTACACCAACGGACACAATCTTAATTCGATTACCCGTTTATCAAATTATGATTCATTGTCTGTACTGTATGAAACTGGATTTTGTAAATTCTATCGAGTAATCTGTTCTTATAGTAATAAATACTGTTCACTTATATGAGAGGTGTACCCATTCGCAGATTAACTACCCTGGCCCTATGGACTTTCCATGGTCGAATGCAAAAGGTAGAAGCATAAAAGCAACTATTCGGAAGTTGAGTTTTGAAACGTTGACTCATAAAAATCGTTTTCTAAAATCCTGAGGTCTATCGATAGAATCGATATTCCCCAACTGTTGACGTTTGACGTGCTCGTATTGCCCCCTCTCTTTCTCTTTAAATGAAGTTCTTTGTTGGTTCCGTCTGCGAGGACAGCCCTCAAGACAGTTTAACAATGCGCTCTCCCTGGACACAAGCAACGCCGACCTCTCCTTTCCCGTCTATCTTTCTCTGATCCATTTTCGACATAACGTACATCCACTTACCCGTCTCTCTCCCTCTTAGATACAATCAGTCCTCTCGACCGCCGGCGCAATTTTGTTCTCAATTTTGTTCTACGTCGTCTTCGGTCTCAACAATCGGCAATAAGCCGCCCAACTGAGATCCAATTTAAACCGTTAATTACCACAGAGCTTCGTCCTCTCGCCCACCACATCACTTCCTCTCTTCCACCCTCTTGTATCCAAACCACCCACCGGCCCAACCCCCGTCCTCCTTTCTCTCTTCACATTCACCCTCCATACTATCTCTTCTCTACCACCCTCATTCTCCGAGCACTGTATTTTTCCAATTTAAAATCCTATCTCTTAATTTCCTACGTGTCACTGGTACGTCTGGGAATTTTTATGGAAACGATGATATCTACTCTCTTTCACTGTTCCTATGCGAGAGTACCGCACGATATTGTGCGGTATGGGCCGATTCTATCGATGATTTTTTTTTTCATTTGTCGATCGCTACCAGCCTGGTTGACTGCACGAGGGAAATTGCACGGAACAGTCATTCGGTTCTCGCTCAGAAACGACATCCCTAGTGCTTATTATTATCAACAGCATATATCAACCATTTTAATGGTACTTTCTACAGCTAATTAGATCTGGCTGTCACGCAATGAATGACCGATGGTGTTTACTCATTCTCCATCGATTCATGAATCTCAGAATAGCATTGAATCGAACATCTCATACTTTGTTGGGCTCAATGTCTCACATGTTTCAGCGAATATTCAGTGAATTAGGAAAAAGTGTTATTGAAGTCAAAACTGATCATTTTCCCCTGCAACGTCATCGGAATCAGTGGCAATGGTACCTTCGGTAGCACCATCGCGGACGAACCAGGACTGGTTCGCCGCCCGGTAATATCCACACCAGCAACAATCACGGATTAATGCCATTGTTCGCGCGTATCTACTCGAAATGTACGGGCTCGCAGGTCTATGGGTATATACGCTCGTGATGCATCAACAATGGGAGTGGGTCTGTTCGACGACCCAACGAGGTATTACCAACCGAACAAGCATGCAGTTTGTCCCCCATTGTCGCCTCTCGATACACTGGGAATAACGCCCACCCGCTGTATTTGCAGTATTCGGCAAGGTTTCGTCCGGTTGCTGTTTGCCGTTGGCCCGTCTTACTCGACATTATATCCGATTTGAAGGATGTCCATTGTCCCGTCGCTAGGCTGAATGACGATTGGTAACACGATCGGTGCTAGGTACACTCGTAAAAAAAAACATGAATCATTCCACCTTCTGATCCTAACTTAAGGATTCCCCGGATGAGCGCATTAGCAAGATGTTCCCATTCATGGTAATAAATTATTGCTAACCTTTATCCTTCTTTGCTGGTCCTAATCTCCATAAATGATCTGTACTGGTGTACTTCGAAATAAACAACAGTATTCAGCAACACAGAAATCCTGCCCTAACCCCAATTGACCAATTATACTACAAATAACATACCGATCCAATATTTTCATTGGATACCAATGAAATTACTACCCCATCATAACACACGGTGTAATGATGAGGCAGAATAAAGGGATACAAGTATCATCATCACACACCATTAACTAGAGTAAGCAGATCGCAAATCCGCCGATATAATCTTCGATAATATACCCCCATACCAGTCTTGCCAATGTGTTAAGCACGTATGGTGCATGTACGTAAACCTTAATCGAAGTATAAAACTCACGCGGCGCGTGGATTCCTTTCCATTCCCATCGAAAAAATTACTTCTCACGATTGATCGTGGATCCCCGAAATCGGCGAGCATTCGTAAAAATCGACGACGGTGTTGATCCCGAGACGAAAGCGGGAGAAAGACAGGGACTTTAAAGAGAAAGCACTATCGCGTGCAGTAGGTAGAGCTCGGGATTTGGCGCGGACTGAAGCGCATCTGCCTGTAATCCGTAGTGAGACCCGCTCGTTGTTTCGCTGATCCCTGCATTGTGACGTCGCTTGTATACTTCATTGTTCCGCGCTCGGCGTTCATTGTTCGCAGATTGTGTACACCTACTAACACTGCAATCCCGCACCATTGCACCGAGTACGCATCTATGCACACGTATATCTGCAACACGCATCTCCATCCACGTTTATCATCCGTTCCTTACTCGGTCTTTCGTTATACTTCATCCCACCCTGTATCTACATATTTTATAAACTTTTATTCCTTTTTACATACCAGCTCTCGAATCGATCAATTCTATGCCTCGATTTTGATCCTCATCCTTCTTAACTGTTTCGTGTTGTAATGCTTTCTGATATTCCCGGGAATACAATTTTTATATGCTGCCTTTATTCGACCAGCCTCGTCTCTGATTTATGATAAAGTATTTCAAGTTTTGTCCAGTAAATAAACCGATGTATGTCGTTTATTCTTTGTAGATTCATTGAGAACCAGAGAATGGTTCCTTGAATTCTTTTTTGGTTACCCTCCCTATATCGAATAAATCGGGCCATTTATTCATTCCTTGTCTTTCTCTTCTATCTATCTTTCTTATTTATTCGGGGATTAGTAAAGGTGTTCGGAGCTGAAGCTAGCCTCGAGTTGAGTGGATCAGCCAAAACTGTTTAGTGGCTCCTAATCGTCCCGAATCAGACACAATGGACGGATGCACCGTGCGACACATGCCCCTTTGTAAACGCACGATAGCACACCCCCCTATAATTCCCCGGGATTTTTGACGGTGAAATAAGACAGCGGGATTCAATCGACTGGAAATCCAACGGGGGTTCGGCTAACGATAGTTCTTATGAGCCACGCCACTACAATACATCGTGTTAACGGACAAATATTTATTGGAATTGTACGACCATTAAACATTAAGTGCAACCGTGATTTGCTACTTAAACTAATCCGTAATGTCTCCATCAAAATAGTAGTATACCAATTAATAAAAATATTGCAAATCCTAATGAAGTCTATGGACAAAGAAAGGAATAAGTTCATCCTGAAAATCAAGATAAAAAATGCACACTAATTAAATCCTGAATAGTACTTAAATATCGCAATCTTTATTCTGTTAATCCGGGAGTTCTTCCAAAAACCATCATGGGTACTTTTAATTTAATTATAAAATTATAAGATACATAATTCTGATTTAATTTGTAACCTTCGAGATAAGTGCAGATTCGAGTGACGAGTTAACTCGTGATCCCCGGTTAACGGGTTAATATATGATGTCATAAAGCACTTGTTTCCGTACTCTATAAATTCGAATGACTTAAATAAAGATGAAATGACAATCTGTGTAAACCAGAGTACAAGTTATATCCAAGTATCAATTCGCAAGTCAGCAAAGCAGAGTATCATCATTATATGGACACTACACCGTGAAGTTAGTGATAATTTAATAATATCCAAGAGGATCATCATATTTACTCAATCAACTGAGTATTAACAATCAAGTTAAACCCTGCCAAAAGAGATCGGCATATTAAGTCTACCCATAGCTAAAATAGATCCTACGGTGCATCGTGAATGTCCTGCATAACTGCATCTCAGCCAAAGTCACACGAACGTTTCACCTACACGTCCACGGGGAAAGTATGGAAGGGCAACCTTGCCCCGTCTGTGCATAAACAAAATGGGCCATAAAACCTCGAGGCGCTAATCCGCGCAGAATGCCGCCGCGAGGATATTGTCAAACCCTCCTGCGGACCCGTTCACTCCGCAGGAAGACCAGCTGATTCATGCGGCCATATTTCACGTCTTTATGCATCCGCGAATATTTCAGGTCTCTCCACGCCGGGAAGAAAGAGAGACAAAGAACAAAAAAAAGGGCCCGTGGAATAAGTTACCATCGGCCGCATGTCTGCGCGAAATTTCATATTAAGAACCTATTGATCCAACCATGGTTGAAAGAAGACGTCCATGGACACCATGGTGTTTCGGGATAACCCATCCCTTAATGTTGATTCACCTTTGCTCTCGCCACACTTGGACAATTGAAAATTTCTTTCCGACCATTGTCACCCGGCTGACAACGTTTCTGTGGATTCGCGGACGCGATTTTATTTTCAGAAGTGAAACGGGTTTTCAATGCACTTGCGGGGGCCTTATTTCTCGCTCTTTATTGCTCCCATGCGAATAGCGATTTTCGAACTCGCCTTTATGTATGATAATTGTGTTATTTATGCTCCTTAAGAATATTAAGTATTCGTTTGTTGAGAAGGGGTGTGAGCTCGATATTAAGATTCTTGTAATAGCTGGCATTCTATTTGTGCAATTTATGTAATTTGTATAATTATATCCAACAACTACGAACATAATGTTTGAAAACCATGCATTTCAATACTTGCAGCTGTTACAAGAAAATGATCATATTTAATAAAACGCAATATTTATAATTGAATAAAATAAAATACATATGAAACTAAGTGCATGACTCTCACTCATTTTCTTTTTATATTTCCATTATATTGACTAAAATAAATATTCTATCTCATTTAATTCTACTCGTTTCGAGACACCATATTCGATCGCAATTCCCTGAATAACTAAACAATCAGTTCAATATTTACGCATCTATTTCCTAGATTTTAAACAAGCCTAGGATCGAAAGTATTTTATACAATAATTGTCACCTACTCATTTAAAGTATTCAAAAATGAAGTCTCCACGCAAACCATGAGTTCCATGGATCCACATGAAAATTTTGAACGTACCATCAAATAATTTAAGAGCACACGTCTCATAGAAACCAGGGATAAAAGCTTAAAACATACTGCTGGACAAGTACGTAATTTCAATTTAATGTCCACGGTTGGTAACCACACAAGTAGGTGGACGAGAATAATCGTGGATTACACCTAGATTAAAACTGATGTATATCGTTAAGAACTTGACACCCTGCCAGTGGACCGAGAGAATTAAATCCGAGAGAAGCATAGGATTTATTTGAACCCATAAACATCATACTACGTGGCTACCCAAAAAGTGTCCCTTAATAGCGGAAAGGGATGTCGCAAAGTCATTCGGTCTAATGTAATTCACACCAAAGTGTAAAATTCGTCACGTAGCAATGGTGACACGAGAATACCCATGGGACCAACGTATGGCTACCTTCGTATTCAGCTACTACATTCAATCCTAGCTTAGGTACCATAAAAATTCGTAGAATTCTATCTTTTACTGTCAACGGGAGTTACGATCGTCTAAAAGAGCGAAGTGTTCTCATCATAGTGTCATTTCCATCGTCAACGACTACTTGTGAAGATAATGTTTTACTAACCAATACTCTTATTGACTTTTATTTCGGCATTGATGGTATTTGTCGTGAGTTTCGTGGAAGAAAGTTTATACGGGAGTCAGCAATCACAAGTATCTTTTATGTAAAGGAAGTAAGTGTTAAATCCATTAATTAGAAGTAAATATATTACACTATAATCACTACAAGTTCAGTCACCACTACGAACATTATCAAAGAGAAACTTTAAATAATTACAAAAATAATGGATATATGATTCAACTAACAATTCATGGAAGTCGAAATATCCTTCTCAAAAGAAGATATCTTCTCAGCATTTCTACTCCTATAATTACTTAACAACAAAATATGAAATATTGTATAATCCCACTTACGTATTCTAACATTTCAAATTATCTGGAATACGATTCGAATTAATAATTCAAGGTATCCACCAAGCTTTGAACCTTCCAAAAGAAAGGTAACCTAATAGACCCACTTGGTCCCTATAAAAGGCCAACATAGTAGCTATCTTATCAGTCGCCTAACAAACAAGTCTTAATTTCCAATATTGAAATTCGAGCAGCTTCCGAGTTTCCAATATGTGTATTTAAAAGTGAATATCAACAAGACTCGGTAGGACTCCTGTCACCAAAATCAACGAACGAAGAGAATGGAAAAAAGGGCTGTGAACATCCGCAAGGCACGGGTGCGTATCACATTACGAAGAAAGAGTCGGTGGGTACATAAGGCTTAGTTAGCCAGGATAGGTTTACAAAGCACTGGCCAATGGAGTAGACTCTATGCGAACACTTGCAACCTATGTAAACAAGTGGCACATACCATTCCTGGTGGCACACCATGATGTTTGTAAATGATAATGACCATTAGAACGTTCGTATCCAACCGCGGTTGAAAAAGTTTCCATCTGCCGCGATGATTCTTCCACTTAGCGATCGGTCGACGTGAAGAGCTCCCGTCTTGTGTTTGCTTGCCGATATCTTGCCCATATCTTTGGCTTTTCTCTCGAAAAGAAGGGAAACCCTATGGGACCCCGTATATGATGTAGTTTCATTGATAGAAGACACTCGAGAAACTTCTTTGGGTAAACTTCGTCTATTTGTGCTACTTTGTTGGGAATATTAATGACATTCACTGTGTGGAGGACATGAATGATTTGCATATAGAAGGACTTCTGGGTAAATGGACCTGAAATGGTCCTCGAACATGTTTAGGTATCGTATACCTTCGATTTGGATCATTTAGAAGCGAAATTGGCGACTTTGAAATTTTTAGGATTTTAGTTCGACTCATGTTTTAACCGGAATCCATTTTTAATCTACTTCTTTCGACCTAAAATCGCCTTAGAACATGTTTATACAGCATCAAACATCGAAGAACAGTATAATAATAGTTAAAACATATTTTGAAAGTGATCCAGGTATAAACATACTAATAATAATAATTTCGTTCAAATATTGTGCAAGAAATGAAACACGAAAATTAATAAATTACTTCCAGTAAAAAAATCGGATTACCGCGAATTTCGTCTGAATAATTACAAGAATTTAAACGCCACTAAACAGTCATATAATACCCAATAAAGAGTGTCATTGTAGAAATAGTCATTTCACAGAAATACTCGGCAGGGTGTACGGACATAGAATCCTTAGTAAAAGATGAATGACCATCGCTAATTAACCATCAGTTCGTCTCGTGTGAACTATCAGCGTGGCCTGGTAATGTTTTTCGGTATTCCTCGGTAAGGATAAATGATGTTGCAAGGGTACTCATCATCGCGTCGTTATGAGCCGGCCGATCTAAAGTAACTTAATTTGTACGAAAAGTTTACACAGGCCACGCAGACCGCCGCGCTAAAGAGTTAATGAGGCCCCGTGTCTCTGACAAAGAGTGCGCCATGGAAATCAGTCACGCATTGTCCGCTAATACTTTACGAGGCAACCGAGCGTGGGCCAGACTGACAGTCATGCCTCTTCAAAACGACAGCTAAGAAGATTGCTTATCCATTCCCGGTTGCGTCCTCATCATCCTGGCTTTATCCTCGACTGCGACGCGAACCGCGAAATTCCAGACGTTCCAGGAAGTATCTAACGACCCCTTATAGTTCTCCATCCGAAAATTATGCAACTATTATCCTTCGACTGTTACTCCCGACTATTCGTCGACTGACATTTATTTCACTGTATAACACGCATGGTATGTTATATTATTATTTTCGACTGTTACTTCTGACTGTATGAAGGTTGACATTATATATTATACAGTATAAATATGGATGGTATATTATATTATTCGTGAATGGTATATTAATTATTTGATGACGGACATTTTTCTTAACTCGGTAGCATCGAATAGCATGTTATGATCTTGAACTGTATCTCAATCGTTCTATTATTATCATAATAAGTTTGTTATTACTATAATGAGTTTAATTCGAATATTGCAAGGAATTTGCCCAATAAACCTTCCATTAATTCTATGTATAATTAAAACCTCTCGATGATATAAGAAAAGAAAATATAAAAAAGGAGTTAATGAAGATCCAATTCATGATCGAAAATGAGACTTATCTTATTTTTGGGTGGTCTTGTTATGTGAAGAGGGTTAAAAAGCGGAGATTAAGCCTGTACCCCGGAGTATTTAGATTTATAAATCTCGTAATATGGAGATCCAAAGTCATAAGCTGGTGTAGACTATGTCATACGGTCCATTATATTCGGATAATACCCTGAAACATTTGTTTCCGTAATCTGCCGACGATACGATTCGTGATCTCCCTCCGACGACTCCCTATTTATACGTTACAATACTCCCATACGGCTTTCTTAATATACTTGAATGAATTAATCTCACGGATTACGATGCGATGCATTCTGCCGTAAATGCAATAACATTTGTATCGAGCACACACCCACGGATAAACGATACACGAATAATAAATGATATGATATTTCATCTGTGTGAAATGAGATTTCAATGGAAAGTGAACGCGATTATATCGTGCATTCTGGTTGAACTAAATTAATCACTCATTCAGGGTACTAATATTGATATCATTTTATTTATGTCACCTATGCGCTTTGTTTCCGTTGTAACGTACGCTTTGCACGATAAATATTGCAATTTATTCGTATAATATTAAAATATAATATGAAACACATTTAAGTTCTTCTACTTATTTTATTAGAATTGATACTATGTTAAATAGTGTCTCTTCTAATACCGCAGTGATATGATGATATAATATGCCGGTAATTAAATATGAATGAAAAGCTAATTAAATTACTCTGCATACTTTGCTCCCGCCTATGTTAATCACTTATTGACATTATTAATATCTTATCATACTTATCATTCCTCCGAGTTTCTGTTTCTTTCGCGCGGCACAAAGCGAGGTGAAAAACGGTAGCAGAGAATAACATTTGTCATTTGGTATGAGTTCTGTCAGAGAAAACTTTGGATACCGGTTTTAATAGAAAAACAAACAGAGCCTGTGCTAACAGCTTTTCCATGGAGTACACCGTATGCGTGGGTGTATGTATATGCAAACAATGACAGTCTAACCGGTGAAAGTTGCTCGATAAACAAATACATCGAAAAGCCTGCATTTACACTTGGCTCCCCGTCAATGGAAGAGTTCGAAAGAATTTTGATGACCCGTGACGGCCCCGCCTTTATCTTTCCATTGAACACCACTTTTTTTAACTTGTTTCAGGTGCACCAATCGCTCGCCCGACGCATTATTTATGCAGCTCCTTTAAATATTGCAGCAGCCCGTTTTCACGGTATTAATACGGAAGAACGAAATAAAAATATTCGAATCCAGTCGAATGGATCATCAAATTCCACTCGTTTCCGATGGATTTGTATTCCGTTTGGAAAAGCGGACGGTGTTCTTTGTTTAATTTATATTTCATTATGTAACGTGGATAATGAGGCTTTTAATAAATATTTCTTAATCTGTTTAAGGAATGAAATACTTAAATGTAGTTTTCTATACCTATTTTTAATATCGTTGATATAAAGTTAAAATTCATTAACTGATGTTTTTCAAACACTCCTTCCTTGCATTTATTGTTGTAACTTTTTGTTGTCCATCTATTGGAACAGCCATGATTTTTACATGAAAATGTTAGTTAATAAATTTGACCTCTTTAACAATGATATATTATTATTATTATTATTATTGCAATGATTTATGTTTATTTTATTGGTGCAGTGATAAATCTAAAGTATTGTAGAATTTGTTACTCGTACGAATTAAATACATTTTTTGGAGTGTGTGACAGTAGAAATGGTAATTGGTAAACTTAATTATCACCGAATATCAATATTCTCTAGTTATCAGTAAATATCAAATACTGTTACTTCGCGAAAGAAATTCGCCATTTATATCCGTTGAAACTAATTAAAAATATGAATATAATGTATTAGAGATACCGAAGGTAATGCGTTTATTTAAACGAAAAGGATGGAGAAGATATATTTTCTGCTCGGTATCATTAGGTATTTGATTAAATTTCCATTATTATTAATTATATGTATCCAACTACAAACTAACGATATGCATCGAATTCATCCTATAAAAAAGATGAAGTCTTATACTGTTTTCTTTTTTTATACCTGTTTTCATTGTTTTCTTGTCTCATGTTAATGTTAAATTAATAATCAATCTTTATAAATACAATCGCATATGATTTTGATTCTAACGACAATCTTTATGTAATTACATCACACATACTAAAGTGGCCAACCGTTGAAACAAATAAATAAATAATGAAATAAATACAAAATTCTGATCTCTGACATTTTGAAATATTGATCGACTCTCAAGGTGACATACGAATTTAGCAAAGCAATAATACGAAGATCGCAGGGAGGAGGTTAAAATAAGCCGTAACACGGAACCCCGATGGTGGCAAATCGTCGTCAGAATCGGCTAATTAAATTAATCCGTCGGCATCAAAGCGGCAAGGAAGGCAGAAAGAGCCGATTTTCCGAGTCGTCGCGTTACGTCATATTAGCCGAACGACCGTTTACTCGTGTTTTTTTTTTCTTGCTACTCCCTTCACTTTGAACTTTGCGGATCGGATGTCAAGTTCCAGCGGAAAAGAGAGGGGTATCGGTTGGTGTGTGCCTGGCGTATAATACGAAACGCAAGAGCCGCCATTGCGGGAGGACGAAGCCGCAGCTGCACAATCTGCAGATAATTATGACGTCCAATTAGCATTAATTACCGACCTCTTTCTAATTAGAGGCCTCGCTTGAAATATCGACGACATTGTTCCCGCGAGGCTTGACACGCGATTCGTGGATTCTTTCTCTCACGTTGACGGCCTCCCCGGAAACTATCTGTTAAACCTCGATACTTTGTACATTTCTATACTGCCTCCTCCCTCTTTAAACTCGACACTCTTCTCTCTCATCCTATGATTTATTTCTCAACCCGATCATCGGGAAGGGCATTAATAATCCGATTTTGCGAAGGCGGCTGACATTGTGGAAAGGCAGACACGTTTGATCAGTTTCCACCGGCGGAATTGAATAATACGCTGATTAAAAATCCACGGTACGTCAGAGGTATATCTCGGTTAATTACGGCAACTGAGCTGCCGCTCTTGTTATTCGGATCGCCGAAGGGAGCACAGAGAGCAACGAATTTAAATTAGATTTTAAATCCCGTTTTCACGATAAGGTTTATTCGAGATTGTTCGCTTTGTGGAAATTCATGACCGCGGAACAATTTTGACGTGCAGCGAGTGAAATTATTTCGATAAAAAGGATACTATGTTCTGTGTCTATCAGGCGCATCTACACTTTTATATAAATGAAGTTCTTATCTGTACGTTATTATTTATTTCACTCATTGCACTTTTTCTTATCTGTTATTATTATGCATTTATTGAACTCTACTGAAATAGCGTTTTAGTATGAAATGTTTTTACTAATGTCGAACTTTTCTGCCTTACGATCAATTAATAAAGTAGTGTTTTATAATATGTATAAAAGATAGAAGTTATGTCAGTTTGAAATGAATTTCTTACACTAACGAAGTTTCTTAATTCACCAAAAGAATATAATTACGGTAAGTCTGACCTGATTGAATGAACATTTTCCTTTGAATTACTAACAAACATAACCAATGCGTGATCAATAAATAAAGTCATAAATAAAGATACCGTGTTTCATTTATGAAAAAGAATATCCACGAGACAATAGCCCCATTCACCGTCTCGAACAATTCAAATAAAAGTCCAAGGAACAACAAAATTTCTATTCACGACTAAACACATGGTTCTTAACAGCACCACCCCCCTACCTCACCCAACACCCTCAGATTTACAGGTCATCGTATAAAGTAACGAAACAGATTCGTAAAAGGCATCACCCTTTGATGAAAAAGTACCCTCGCCCGTCATAAAGCCGAAAACTAAGGTCAGTTTATTAACCGGCAGGTCATTACCTCTGACCTTCAAGGATAGCCGTTTCCTAGTCGCTCAACGTCGAAGGAGGGTGGAAAAAAAAGGGACGAGCGGTGACGTTGTTTGCAATATTCTGACCTCAGGGGGTTCTGGGGTACGGACAATGAATTGCCACGTCGTATAACGGCCCTTGAGGTAATGAGATTATTCGCAGAAAACAGTTAGGCAGCTTGCAAACACCGGGGAAAGTCGAGGAGGCGGTTTACTACAGGGAAACGTTCTACCTGCTTCTTCTTTCTGGAGTACACGTGGCAGGGAAACCTCCGAATGGGACAACAGTGTGTTCTTCTGCCGATTTTCAGGGACAATTGGCCCTTTTGGCGACTGATAATGGCACTGAATATTCAACGGCATGGTGTCTTTGTTCCCGCCGCTCATTAACACTGTCAATCCAATAATATTGTTCTTCGAACAATCCCACCTCCCTTTCACACTGTCTTGCAAATTCTTTAATTTTCATGCCAATTATTCCTGGCGCTTAAGCGTGACATTTATGCTCGCTTATTTGACGCGCATATTCAAACATTTATAATTATATATTCGAGGAATATGGTTTCCTTTAGACGACGAGAAAGTGTTTTCTTTGAAACAATAAGATAATCAATTATTTGTTCAATTTAGAGAAACAAACACGAATTTCTACACTTTCTACATAATGTTCTTTAAATTGGCAAATATTTGGAAATTACTTGAACAGAAACAATGGGAACGTTATATTGCATTGTATGTAGTGCGACCAAATATTTTCTGGCCCCAGCATGCAGTTTTAAACCATTTTAAGAACCAAAATTCAGATTGTTTTTCAGTGGTATAGAAAAGTTAATTAGCCGTTCTAAAGAATGTATTGAAGTAAAGGGTGATTATATCGAAAAATAAACATTATTGTTTGACTCTATTATCTTCCTTTGGCCGGAAATTCTTTGACCTTTCAATGTACCTCTAAATAAGTAAATTAACCACCTATAACCCGATTTTTTTGTGTCGGAAAAAAATGTTTAACGTGAAACTAGTTGAGTTGAATCCATCGAAGCTATATTACATTCAAATAGTAACAAAATTATTACTTAAACGCACTGAAAAAGGTGAGAAAAATAGTAAAAACGAAATGATTGAACCAATAAAAAATTGAAATAAAAAAATTAGAGTAATGCTTGCTTCATTATTTTACCGTTTCTAAACAGGGAACGTGTGGAAGGTTCCTTTCGAAATGATAATTAATAAACTAATAAAACATGTTAAAGTATAGACTAGTATTATGTACTACTAAATGGATAGATTAACGCAATAAAATTCTAATAATTCGCATTGAATGATTTTATTGCATTCAAACAGGGGACGAACGACAAGGGTCCTTTCAACGTGAGAATGGAAATAAATGGATAAAATAGGTCTTAGGTAGACACGAAAGGCAGAATGGATTTATTTGCACGTGTCGCTTACCCTTCTTATTGTTTAAGGATTAATTCGAAAGAAGGGCGAGAGGGTGAGGTGCGGGCCAACAAATCCGGTCGTTTCAGAAGAAATGACCAATAAACCGGGCGTGCTTGTAATAAGCCAAACAGCCGTAAATGTGACATTATATTAAACCTCGCATCGCTGCAGGTCATAATCCCAACTGGAGCTTTATGGACGACTAGTTGACTTTTTCTCCGATCGCGGATTATTATGGTGGGCCGGTCAATAATTAGTAAACTCTCGTTGTCGTTAATGGGATAATCCGAAAAATTGACTTGTTATCATAAAATATATCCAATTTACTTCAATTATTATTATTGAATGGAAATATATGACAAACGTATATATTTGTTTCTCGTTAAATATTTTTATACACGTTTCTTTACTCGTGTTCTTCGGGAACGTATCTATCGTGTAAAAACAGAATTGGCTGTATTTATTAATCTTCCACACTAATATTTTTAATGCCGAAATTCAGTACGCTGCCAGAAACAGCCGTCAAATTTTAAAATCAAAATGAAGCGACCGTCAATAACTTTATAAAGATGTAACCTATAGACTCACTGTATTCTGTGAAATATACACGAAAGAGAAAGAACTAATTGTTTATTAATACACTGTTCCATAATAAGGCTATTAAATCCCCAAATAACCATTCACCAAGCATTGTCCATGAAACCATGCCCAACACTTTATGTAATTGGGAAAAGATTGAAGAGCCTCGTTTACTCGTGCCTCAAGATTAATTTACCTCTCAGAATGACGAATCGCGTTTAATCAAAAAGACCATCCTACAATCTCGTTCTTAAATACTTTAACTACAAGTAATTATTTCAATCTTTTTTGTTCACGGTACAACAATGGACCAGGTAAACCAAGTGAATCATTCCAGGAACATTATATCGTGGCGACACCTCGTACGGCATTATGTTAGAAAATTCTCACACTCGTAATCTGCGCCGACTCCACGCGGTCTGCGATTATCCTGTTAATTATTCATACGATCGCGAGTACAATATCCGTGGCGATTCTTTCGACAAAATAAAGACACCGTGGAACACCGTGGAACACCGTGGCACCCTAATGATCGTACCCCATACGAGAGACAACACTTGGAGTAATTCTAATAAGTAACGCCGTAACAGAGTTATTATTCATCCGCGCCGTTGTCTATTGACCCTCCAAAGTGTCTCTAATAAAATACCATTAACCGCATCATCAATCATCGCCCCACAATCGGAGACAAAACATACGCTTTTACCTTCGGTGTTTCTCTCTATCTACCTCGCTCTATCCTTCTCTATCACATTCGTCCTACACACGACTGTGTCTCTCTCTTACTCGCACCATTCACCGTACCACCATCGTCATCATACAGTACCATTCATTCGCATTCAAACGACCGAGGAGACACACGGTCATATACATTTTTTTGGGCCAGCACTAAATCCGCGCACTGATTCGATTAATTTGTCCGACGTTGACAAGCGGTGCATTGTTCGCCGGACCCCCCCTCCCCCTCGCCCATAGTAGTACATTGCGAATTTTCACCGGGCGGAATGACGATTTTCGATAAATCATCGCGGTCCTCTCTCCAACCGGGGACAATGCTGTTGTCAATTGTGTAGGCTTATGGACAACTAGTCGCCAAATCCACCGTATTTTTTTTTCATCTACATTTTAACCCCCTTTCCAACCCTGTACGCGGATATTATACGAGCTTTATTAATGCTGGTATTTCGGGGACGATATCGTGGCCGATTAACAATGATTAGCGTTGTTTTACCATTTGATGTTCCGGGGATAATAGATTATTTTTGGAATGAAGTTTGGGGTGGCATTGCGGTAGCTAATTGATGTGTTTTGGTGGTCGATCGTAAGTCAAATGGGAGAAGTAATCAAAGATAATTTTAATATTAGTGAATTCTAATATAGAATTTATAGAACATTATAATTCTTGCAAAATAAAATATTTTCCCTTGCTTATATCAGAATTAGGAAAAATATGGTATTTTTGTTATCAGGGATAACATTATTCAAGTTAATGTTATTTTATAAATTCGAGGAAAGTATTACATAGAATATAATAATTCCCTCAAGTTTATAAAATACAATTTTCTTGGTTAATATTACCGCTGATAACGGAAATATTATATTTATCTTAATTCTGGCATGCGCATCGAAAAATATCTCGCCGACCTAATAAATGTATAAGTATTATATAATCTTATTATTTCGGCGATTACATAGAAATTCCAACAAATGTATTTCCCATTGCAAATTTGCAATTTTACCAACTAAAATAATTCATATAATATCGCCCTCATAAAAAAGAGCACAATTCATATATCAAAAATCTGATTCAAGTATCCAAGAATAATATCCATAACAATGTATCCATAAACAAAAATAGAGCCACTGCCATTTGCATAAAAACAAAAACAGACAATAGAAGAATTATGGACGAAATCATATCTCCTTAGATTGCAATCAAAACCATAATTCGAGTATTAATGACAAGTATTTAAAAACCACGGGAACTTGATTATTTCCAACCCTACTCGTAACGTCTTTCACTTTATTGCGAATCGAATGCAGCTGCTAAATAAATGCAGGTTTACGGCAGTGGCTGTTCACGACACAATGCAGCCGGGTGTTATATACATACATAAATATATAAATGGTTTGCAATGTACTCACTCATACATATCCATACCCTCCCGCAATCTCAGGGGCGTGATTTTAATCGCGGTGGATAAATCCATGCTGTCAAAGGGGGCCTCCTTTTTATCGCCCCGTTGTTATTGTCCAAGGGCCAGCCACTTCTCCAATCATTATTGTCACTTACACTCACCGGGAACCCGATTCCGTTACAATTCGACCACCGCAAATTAATGGCACGCGACGAATTTGTTGGTAAAATATTAAAGTACTAAAATACGGCTTCTTTAGCGCCGCGACGTTTTGTTAAAATATAAAATTAGATATGTATAATAATTTTATATTAATAGTCCGTAATATTAACGAACTAAAAAACGATTCAAGAAGAGCATTTCTAAAGAAATTAATCTAGCACCATAAATAAAGCCTAAATAAGGACAATATTAAACGGAATTGAATAATTGCCATCGATTTCAGACGTGGTTCTAATAAAGAATAAATTTGAATATTGTATGTAATAATATTACGACAAACTACGACATAAAATGAGCGAATAAACTCACAGATGTGAATGTTATTTATAAGCACTCGAGTTTACGGCCTTACGCGAGGAACTATGTTTTCATTTTTTGCTCGGTGCCTCGGGAATCTAACCTCGAGATATAAACAAAGCTTGGCTACGTACCGTGTATCTAAATGTATACGCAACAAAAATAATATAATAACTATTGAGAAGATGTAATATCAATTATTACTATACTACTTTATTACTATAGATATTATTATTCTTATTGTTACTGCAAACTGCTTGCTTACTAGAGATTGCTATTATTATATTCTATTGTGTGATAATATAATAAATCGCAAGTAAGAATGTATAGGTAAATGGCGATGGGGTAATAAAACATGGTGGGGGACGATAATAAATGTTTCTGACGCAATAATTCGTAGCGTAAATTATTAGTGTAGTATGGTTATAATTACACTAATTCCACGTTTATATCATTCTCGCAGTTATGTAAAAGCTGTGCTATGTTTAGAATTTAATTATCATTACAATTTCTAACTTTACGAAGCTTGTGTTAGATTATTATTTCAAAGGCGTCGTCACTTTTACTAGAAATCTTGTCTCATTAAGATGATTATTATACCAATAAAACAACGAATTTATAGAGGCTATACTTTGTTGCATTTTTTTAGTAAAAATTTTACTAAATAGAAGATCTGGTACGTTTATAAATAATCTTCGAACGACATAATGAACAACAAAGTGATAAATATCAAGAAGGAAGTATAGCTTATAACGAGACAAAGCAAAGAATATGAAAATTACATTACGAGTCCAAATTCATACGTCGAGACATAAAATCTTGTCTCCGACATATCGAAACTTATAATAGTTTCATACTTACGACTTATCACAGCATCAGACAAAAAAGAAACGTGCAATTAGGACGAAAATATGCTATGAAAGGGGTGATCTTCTCAAAACACAGTCGTTGACATAACCTATTACTCACGCGTCGTTGGACGTCGATCGTCAATCAAAGAAATCTTCGAATATCGCGACGTACTTGTTCGATTTTAAGGTTTAAACTATTCCGCAGTGTTTCTGTCGCATAATTATTAATATTATATGAAACTACGGTGTGAAATTACTCAGTGAAATCACGAAATTCACGCACGATCTTGACAACTCTCTCTCCGCGGCAAGCGACACACACAGAATAATTGCGTATGCGTGCTTGTGATTACGTGCGTGCGTCAATGGTGCGAACGAATCGGAACAGGTTTGAATTTATTCGAAAGTTAGTATTCTATTTCCGATATTATAAAATGCTGGCTACAGGATGTAATTTAATTAATGAATTTAATGATGCATATTACATACATCAAATAATATATGACGTCCCAAAAAATCCGCCGTTGCATTTTTAAATAATTTTATGGAAAACGGGAGACAAGTCATTTTGACTAAAAGATAAACTTATAATTTCCATCAAAAACTGTGAAATACAACTATTGATTGCTTCCTATGAATTTTAATTACGTTACAAATTGTTGCATGTTAATAACTAATTAACATGTAAATTGATGAACGTATAGCTATAATATAACAGCCTCGTTTAATCACACTACGATTATAATTTGTAACGTTGCAAAACGAGATAGGGTCTAGATTTTACTTTACAAGTTTGTTATCATTAATTCTGGTATAAAATATTAATTGAGAACCCTATATTGCAGCCATCGGCAAATTCATAATGACCATTTTCTATAACGAAAATCAGACATTATGAATTTCCCAGGTCACACCACGTGGAGGTTGCTGCCAATGGTGACCCAACAAAGTTGCAACTACTGTAACTCGTACTTTAATTAATTGTCCGTTAATTATTATAAACAAATGTATCTGTACCCTTGAAATATAGATAGATGTTACTGTCTGTTGAAAACTGTACTTTATCTACTTAATAGTAGAATTTCTCTTAAGTAAATGGAATATTCTATAATCATCTGTTATTTAATTGTGATTCTGAATGGATAATTGAAGAGATTCTTAATTTGAGAAAACACCGACAGCGATCGGAATTTTGGACTGCACTTTTCAACACTATTAAGCGAATTTCTTCTAAAGAAATAGAATTTTCTGTAATCACATATTAAACATTTGTAATTACAACTGGACAATTGGCAGATCCGGTGTTAAGGGAAGCGATACAAACTAGTAAACTGGTATAAATTGGTACAATATCTTTGAAGGTTCTCGGGTCTCTTTTATATTGAAAAAAAAATGTTCGATATACTGACAAAAGCATGGTATCAACAACGATGGAATGGTACCTCTCAACAGAGTATGACCCACTCGACAAAAAAACAGCGAGGACCCCTCGCGTTTTCATTCGCAGGGGGGGCAAAGGTCAATGCCTGCACGCACTCGACATCGCGAAACGTAAGAACCGGGCATAATGGAGTTTGACAAAAAGGAAGGAATCAGAAAGAGACGGAGGACAGAGAGGCTGTGAGTGTAAGGGTAGGTGAAAAAGAGACCGAGAAAGAACCCAGGGCTCACTCGAAAAAACCTCGGTCATATTATGCCAAAAGCCCTGGCACAATCTTGACTCGCGACGATATTTTTCAAGTGGCGAGAAACCTGGTTCTCCCTCCTTCGCCGAGCACCGATAATGCTGAAAGAAACATTTATGCACGAACCCTCGAATGTTTTTCCAAAGCTTTATACTGTTAAAGGGGGGCGATGTCGCACAGTGATCCTCGTCGACGATGGTGCCGAATCATAAAAGAGAAATCTTCGCTTCCAGTAATTTGTCTTCCTCGTAATTACGAATATGTACAGTACACCGATAGACTAACATTTATTTTAGTATCCGTCTTCTGTAATGTTTTAAAATAGATTCAACCTGCCAGTTTTGTAAGCGAATGTGATTTGTGTTCCACGAAACTCACTCACTTAGGAACTTCATAACTGTCCCAATACTGTGATATGCAAATGTGTTTTCCATAATATTACACACTATAGATATCAAGTCTTTATCGATATCCATTACTTAATTTAGTATTTTACCAAGAAGTAAATAAATATATATTACTCACACCTCTAAACAATCGCGAAGGATATCATCGTCGATTCAACGCACTGTACTTCTAATGTACATACGCAGGATACGTGGTCCCCATCGTGGTTATTCATCTCAAAACGGAATTTTCAAAAGGGTCCCGACGCAAAGGCCATTAAAAGGTTTACATTCAGGAGGTTCGTTCTCTACCGTCAAGGGTCAAGGGATATTTCCCGAAAGAGGAGAGCCGCGAGTGTCCACAGAGTGCCATTCCACCGGCTCTCCCCTTTTCTCTTTTCGCGCCGTCAATCTACCCCTTCGACCACCCCTCCCCAACCCACCATCCTTCTTTTTTCCTCTTCTTCCTGGTGACTCTTCATTCGAGCAGAATGTATTACGATACACGTATCACTGAAAATGATATCCTTCGCCCGTTTGTCGGATTTTGCCTCCTCTAGGAAGCCGGTCCGCCGCATTCATCCGGTGCACTTGACGCAACGCAGTCGGCGCTCCGTCGTCGTACGACTCTCGAGGAGTTGCATCGTATCCACCTTCAATGGATATTCTTGATACGCGGGAATATTTCAGTAAATACTTAGGTGAGTGCACTCTTCAATGGAACCATGGATTGTCGGGGAAACGAATAATTCCTCCACCGGGAAAGAAATTAGTGAGGGTGAACCACCCTTCCTCCATTCGACGAATGTTCCTAGAATCTTTAGGATGAAATATATATATTATTCATGTAGTATTTTCATTGATTGTATTCGTAAGGAAATATGGAATTATATGATCATATAAACCGGAATGCTCTTTAATATATTTGTATTAATCGTTATATGTGAATATAAGGTAAATGTAATTTCAATGCTTGCATTGAAACGATTTTTCTGAATTATATTTTGTTTCCACAATGTTTATGGTGGAGTTGGAATTTCAAAGGTTCCTCTCAAGAAATCCTGGTTCGCGTTATGATGAACAGGCTGTTCATAGTTCGCCCAAGAAAAGGTCTTCGGGTAGAATAAATTCGAGAAAGTAATTGTCGTTTCAGGCGTCACGGCCTTCAAAATAATTGTCGTTCATCGTTTCTGGAGCACCGAAGCTCGCGAAGGAACTTCTCGTCGACGAAATTCGCGTGAGAATAAGGCGGTGTTCATTGTGCGAAATGGGAAAGGCTTGTTTTTCGCGGATGTTGAATGCCAGCAGGGCGAAAAGGCATCTCCGTCCATTTTCGTTGCGTTTTCGACGCCTTAATTTTCGTACCCCGCGAAACAATCGCGCCAATTGCCAAAGTGGCTTATCGCTTAATAAATGTCGAATCTTTGTGAATTCACCCGAAGGAGCCTAAGTGGATTTCTTAATTATTTAGGTCGCCTATACGACCAAGTTTCTCCGATTGTTCGACCCCTGATCAGTAAAGCTAAGTTTACTCCATGGGTGTTAAACCTTTTCCACAGCATTCTGCATTGTGAACTCACCCTACTTTTCAGAAAGTTGTGTTCAAGCTTGAAGACACATCTTCGTTTATAATAAACTACCTACAATAAGACTTCGTTTTTCGCGAATTGCAGTATGGCAGACAAAATAAAAATATTAATAAAACCGAAATATAATTAAGATATAAGACTACACTTAATTACAATTAAATGATATAATTCCGTAAGAAATATTATACCATTATATATATACTTGTAATATTATCTTCCATCTTTAATCATTTTTATTGTTTCCGTATTGGAACAGTGCACAAAGTTAATGAAATAAAAATTTGCTTTTAATAATTTATTGGGTTACGCACATTCTTTTTGAATGTACTTTCTTATCAGTGACTATTTCCATTGATCAAGAATTCTTGTCATCTTCATCTGCGTTATAATTCTCCTCGATACAATCCAATTGTTTTAATTAATTATGATAACGAAGCACAACGGTAGAGTGTATCAGCCTCATATAACCGCGCACACTTCGCCTGTCTTTTATCACAGGAAAGGGGTAATTCTACTCTTAGCACGTAACAATTTCTATCGCGTCTAGTTCCCCGATTTTACAATCAGTTTCACGCGCGACCGAAAGGCTTCTCCACAAATGACGAAGGTTGCTTTTCAAAGGTACTCGAATGGATTCCGTGTACACAATGCGTACTCAATCCCTTCAACTAATTTAATTAACTAATTCACTGGCAACGTGTCAGACTTTATCTTATTGCATCCGGTAAATATTGGTCCTAGCCGGTGATAAATAATATTGTAAGAAATATTGTCGAAAGATAAGAACTACAAAAATGGAAAAATATTTACAAACTTATTATACATTCAATTTTATATTTATATATTATATACTATACTATATACTAGAACGAGAATGATTTAATCTAATTATTATATTTAATTCAAATCAAATAATGTAATATTTGTTTTAATTCACCTGTCAAGTTTAAAACTTGTAAAGGTCTTCAACGTCCAAGCTGAAAAGTACACCTAAATATTTACTCATTGCAATCAATTAAATACAAGTTCGTTTATAATTATTCCGTATTCAGCAATGACAAAATGTTACTTTTAGAATATAATCAATGTACTACCAATATAAGGAACAAATTTCACCTGATTCATAGCTTGAAATCTTGGCAACGGGCGTACCACCATGAATTTCCAAAACTGCACCTAACGACATGCAATAACGAATAATAAATACCCGGAACCATCTCCAACCCCATAAGAAACGTAGATTGACTTCATCCCTTGTACCACCCTCGTAAAAATACACGGAATCGTTATTACGTCAGATCACGCCATACGTTGTAAGCGTAATACCACGTGATTTCAAGGACCAATCTCGATCAGAGTTACGAGTGCTCTTGGGCCAAATGTTTAGGAATATCAAGCACGGAGTTGTATCAAGACAAAGTGACAAGGTGGCACAAAAGAACGAGACTTTAATAAAGCAAAATGAAGTCAAGGGGAAACGAAATCCGGTTCTCCTCGTTCTTTATTTCACTGAGGTCCTTCAATTCTGATGCTAGCCAGGATGCCACTTTTCTATTTAGGTTCGCGACGTCGAGTGGCGAACGATCGACGCTGCAAAACTGTTAAGTGCATTGTATCATCCGGCGAATGCATTGCTATCGGAGTAGACATTGTTTCAATCCGTTCGACGAAAACAATGCTGAAGGATCGAAGTGCTCTGCCCTGCCAGTACGTTGAAACACTTTTGCCTAGCAGTCAGCGCCGAAACTTGACGACAATGATCTCGTTAAAGAGCCCTGACCGGCCCACTTTGCTTTAATAATGCTTTTCTTTTACACCCCTTTAAACCCTACTCGAACTAGTGCTTTTAAGAAGCCTGAACTGTGCTTCTCATGTTAACTCCTTTAACTGAGTACTTCGTAACGGATATTCGTCAAATACTTGACGCTTGTCGTTGAATTGTAAATGTTTGGTTTCGTGAGTATTTTATAGGGAATTGTAAATAATTAATAATGATTATAATGAAAATGGAAATAATCCGAAATATTAAAGCCTTTTACTAGCAACAAGAATTATACAATTCTGTGGAATATATAATTAATAGATAATTATAATAGAACTGAATTAGAATGATAGAACTGCCAAATGAAATTTTCTACAAAATAGATCATTAAATAGAATGAAATTGAAATGTTTATATAGTACATAAATTAAACAGGAATAATATGGCATTACGTAGAATAAATTAGTGATAATCAAGAATATTCAAAACTGCAGTCGTGTAGTTATTTATTCTTAGCACAAAAATATACTCACGGTAGATCTTCTTTAATAAATTCCCCTGTAAAAGCATTATCCATAAATCGAGGCAAATTCCGTCCATCAGCTTCCGGAAGAAGCCTTGACGAAAGTGCGGTCAGAGTACCGACCGGAAATGGGAAAGGGTCGAAAGTTCGCGCCCCGTTATCGGTACGCGAGAACGCATAAAGGTACATATAATATCCACACGAGTCCGAAGGAAAAGGAGATGAAAGTGAGCACCCCACCGAGGAAAGAGCCCAACAGAGCCAGCGGGGTTTCTTAGGGTGAAAAGAGTAAAAAGGGCCCCACGCCAATACAATTGGCCTCTAAACAGAGGGTAGTTATAGCGAAACGCAATGCCCATTCAGATAAAGTAGAGGAGACCTACAAAATTCTCCTTCCATCTTTCTCTCTCGCATGCAATTGCGTTTTTATCCCCCATAAAAGCAAAAGGGTGGTCACCTTCGGATTCGGGGTGAGACTCTATGCATCGAGGCGAGCGTAGGAAAAAAAAATTACATACACGACGCGTGAAGGGGTAGCATGGTGCAGTGAGAGGTGCTGTTTGACGAGAATCTGACGTCTCCTTTTTTTCCTCCTTCTCTCTTTATTTCTAGATTTTCTTCATCCCTTTGCTTTAGGTGCCTTTCAATGGGCGTCAGCTTCTCCAATGTCGTACGAAGGAAATTCGAGGTTACGAATTTCGTGAGGGTCTCAGTTTCGCCATTGTCTTGCAGCTGCTCTCTATAGTCGTGCGAAATGTCGTTACAGTTCGATGGCTTTCGATTCTCGATTCTAGATCGATTCCTCAGCTACTTTCTACCTGCGGTGATTGATCGGCCAATTGCTGTGACTACTTCTTGAAGTCCTGACACAAATTCCTCTTTTTATGGCCTGTTTAGGGATACCTTTCCTGAGTGTATCTTTCAGGATCATTATTCTTAAATCTTGATCCATTATTATATCTTGTCTGTGTCGAAATTAATGTACTCCGTGTAAAAGTTTTGTCAAAACACTTTCAAACATTCATCGACACTGTTGATATTAAATTCATAATCCTGGCAATCTTCCAATTATTATCATTCTAATTCTTTCCAATAATACATTTCTGTTTTAGAAAATGATTTGAGATTAAATTAATGATAATTAAGCATCGCAAAATATTGTTTATTTCTCTCTGCATTAAATCGGAAATGATTTGCTGAAGAATTCCACGTATTATTCAAAGTACTTGCCTTATCAAAGAATAACTTGCTACTTAATATAAAAATTAATAAATCTTGCGATTAGATAATAATATTCTAGTAGATATATGATGACTATTATGTAATACTTTATGAATAATTTATCTTGACTCAAGAAATTTATTCTACGTGGTTCTTCCATTATACTTTCTTGAAAATATTTTACGCCTCTATTGTTTATCACATCGTTTTTATTATTATCATTTGAATGCTTTACCTATCTCGAGTCTAGAAATGAATTCTACGTTGTTCTTCCACTCTACTTTCTTGAAAATATTTTACAACGTTATTCTTTATCATATTCTTTTTATTATTATTATCTAAGTGGTTAATTGCTGAAGATCTTCACAAGAAGATACACCGGATGTTCGGCAGAAACCCGGATCGTTGTAGAAGGAGACACGATACAGACTTCGTGCTATGAACAGATAGTAACAATTTATTCATAACAAACACAATTTACAGGGTGGCTTAATATCTACATCGAACGCACATATACCACGGCCGTGTCAAGATTTCGTTTCCTTACGAATTAGCGTCATACAAAGATTCCGGACAACATCGAAACGCATATACATATACGTATGTATAAAATAAAGGTATCGACGGGGAAATAACAAAAAGAACTAGGGATTTATTCCGAATCGAATCGTCCCGATAAATAACTCTATGGTGCAACAATTTAGCGTAACAACGCGGTGCTCTCTTATCGCAGAGATAGGACGATAATTACAACGAGAGGTACAAGGCGACTTAACCTATGGAAATAACATTTTTTCTTCATTTCTTGTTTTACTCATCATTGGTACACGCTTCTTACAATATAATCAAGATTACAATAGAATGATCGCATGTTCCAATGTACTTATGACGTAACAAAATCACAGTTAACGCGTGGCTCGTCAAAGTTGAACCACGTCGACTAAAAGAAAAGGTGTATCGAGAATCGTTATTCGATCGAGGAGGGATAAAGTTGATCTTAATTCACCGCCTCCTTCACGTTCTATCATACAATTATTAAATCGACATAAATGGAATGAATTCACCGTCGATCGTGAAACAGAATGAAATGTCGGCCGTAAAGCGTACACGTACAGATAATAATTCGGATTAGACTAAAGAATGAAGACGGAATATCACAAAGTATTTCTTCTCTCGTAAACATGTTCCTGTGGCCTACCTTTGGACGAATATTCGTAGCTTGAATTATTGTGACGGCAAAGTTCATCGTTTCGTTCTCGATGCTTCTTGAAGTATCTCAGAAGATCCCGGAATTGAAATGCTAACGATAAGTCCCACGAACGAGGGAATGAATAAAATGTACTTGATCCGAGTAGGTAGACGGACGTTACGTGTAACCGGATCTGACGGAAATTGGACGTGCCATCCCACGAAACTATTCGCTAACCGGGGGAGAACCAGCGTTACCTCGATCCTCCCGCGACTCTTATCCTACGCGTATTCTATATTACGAATTATTTACATCTGTATAAACGATATATTAAAACGAATGATAATGACGCTCGAGAGCCGACAGTAAAGGCGCACTGAATATCGCCTGGCGTCGGATGTAATCTGCTATTTTCAAAGACGAACACGCACACGTAGGTAGTCTGTTTCGTGTGACGTTGTATGTAGAACAATGGATCGTAACATAAATCGGCAAGTCTCGAGTAAGATTTCTTCGTGAACTGGATGATTTTAATCCATAGGTGGTAATTGAATTTTCGTAGTATACTTGGAATGAAGTCCCAGGAAGAATTCTATTTTACGATCGAATGGCACGTAAATGGTACATCCGCAATTAGGAAACATTATGTTGGAAACAATGTGCTTCACCTCGCGGTGGAGGGTCGGCCCGAATCACGAGGTACCGCGCTCCACTATAAAACCGAATGGAATAAAGCAAAACGAATCCGGGCCTAAACGATTCCTTTGTCCGGGCGCATTAATATGCTAATTCAATTATCCGCGTCGTTGACGGCTAGCCTTATCCGAACGATGAGCGTCGGCTCTATGGAATCGCACCTCTATTCTCACCAGAAATATGGCCAACATAAATCCCGAAATTAATAACGATCGATTTAATAAACAATACGAACGGACGTACCAAAAACAAGATCTACCATTCACCGTTGTGTAGTCGGCTCCAGAGCGTCGAAAGTATAAATAAAAATTGTCAGATTTCCGCGCTAAGACATATATATATAAATCACATACAATATAAGTAAACCGAATTCCTTCGTATTATAAATCGTCCCCAATTTACAATGTACGATGCAAGGACAAGAAGTTCTTCCGTGATTCATCGATTGCCTTGAATCGCAAGAGAACTTCCTGTTCTTGAGATCGTCGGATAATTTAATCGAAATATACATTTACTCTAAGATATCTAGAATATCACGGAGACTGGTCTGCGTAATTGTTCCAGGTCCAACGTGGACGTCGATGATGTTGGTACTTGTTGATGAGAGGAAGGTATCGGTGTCGAACCAGGGCTACTGCCAGGACTACTGGTCGTCGTGACGATACTTCCGGATCCGTTGGTTGCCGAGGTAGAGAACATCAGATGCGGATGTGGCGCGGTTGTACCAACAGAATGATGTCCGGTTGGGAAAAGTGGTCCCAGATGAGAGGCCGTGGTTGGATATGGTTTACCTGCCGTCGTTGGTGTCGAATAAAATCCGGAATAGAAGCTGCTCACTACGGCCGCAGCGGAAGCTGCGTTGTTATTCGCTGCATCGGCGGCTGCCGCAGCTGCAGCCGCTGCTGCCGTCGTCGATTGCGAACCAGTGGCACCACTTCCTGCTACCAACTTGCTCAGATGAACTGCATCGAATGCCGATCCAAAATACGGTGGCAATGGTGGATAATCGAGTGGGTGTGGATGATGATGATGTGAGACAGGCGCGGCTGGTGCAGCGAAGTACGGTGGTAGTGGGAAACTAGGAAAACCACCTGGACTCATGGAGCCTGCCTTTCCAGAAACTACGGAAACTGGCATCTTCGGTTTCCTTCGTGGACGATATTTGTAATCAGGATGTTCCTTCATGTGCATGGCACGCAGACGTTTAGCCTCGTCGATAAACGGACGCTTTTCACTGTCTGATAGAAGCTTCCACTCTGCACCGAGTCTCTTCGAGATTTCCGAATTGTGCATCTTTGGATTATCCAATGCAATCTTCTTCCGTTGGATTCGAGACCATACCATGAACGCGTTCATGGGTCTCTTGATATGTTGCTCCTGTGACGTGGGAGTCTGTTGACTCGACACGTTCATATCCTGGCTCACGTGGTGCACCGAATGGTGCAGGTCCATCCCCGAAAGAAATCCGTAACCGGGGTGTTGTTGGTGTGAGCTCATCATGGTCACTGATTTATCTTCGATACTAATCGGCGGATATATGAAATAATCGTTCACCGCTTCTTCACTGATCGCTTCTACAAACGTTCCAAATAGTTCTTCTATTCACTCACATACAGCGGACATCCGCCACGATCAAAGATTCTTGATTCCTTGAGTTGATCAACCGACCAGTTATGACGTTCTCGATCTCGTCCTGACTAAGTCACACCAAGACTGAATCGAACAAACACCTGATCCCGTAGGATAAACCGTGAAACGACGAAATAGGCTTAAATAGTGAATGCAGGAGCGCGGTAAATCGTTAGACGTGCTCGAATGGAGTGCCGGTGTCGACTGAACGTGGATTGCTTGTAGGACCGGTCCACGACCTGGTGGAGGTATAAGTCCTTTCTCACTCTCCCCTTTGCCAGGTCTCACTTTTACCACCTTTCCGAGGGCGGAACCAAAGTTGAACGTTCTATGCCGCGCCCACAAACCGACCCTCCACATTTGATTCGTCGAGCTGAACTTGGTGCACGCGTACCTTTTCTACCCTTTCTCCCTACCCTTAACGAGTGCTACGACGACCAAGAGCAGCAACCCCCCTCTGAATTCAACCGAACTGAGGAGGGCTGCTGCCTCGGAGACCGCGGCCTGCAATTATTATTATCGATTACCTCGATACGATGAAATACAAATAGCGTATAGGCTACCCGTTATTGACTACCTGTGTTCGTGTATTGCCGCTCGCCACTACGACGTGATATCGCGAGATAATTGGTTACGCTTGCTCCCACCCTTTCCTTCACCCTTCCTCGTTCCGAGAAAAACTCTAAGGGTTCCTTGGTCACCCGGGCTCTCTTCGATCCTTCGATTGGATTAGATTCTTCGCCTGGCGTTACTTCCGATAATATTAGATCCATTCTCCTACATTATTTTCCTATTATTATGCTCGGCTATATTAACCATTACATTATTGGCTGCTTCTTCATTGTGGGACGTTACGATACGAGGGATCTCAGATTATATATGAAGTATTAATCAAACAATGGCTCCGTATTCATTCTCCAAGATTAGACGATTTATTTCTATGTAATTTTCTTGAAATTTAAAGAAGTTTATTCTTGATAGGGTTTCCTAAAAATTGTCAGCAACCAACAAAAATTGGATTGATATCATTAAATAATAAAATGAAGCAGAATTTAATTCAGTATCTTTCTACCTTATCCTGTTTACTTAGCAGATTTAGGATATAAGTATCATTTATACAGCTATTATATATTTTAGAAAGCTTGGCATGTAAAACCTGATTAGTTCGAATAAACAGTAATTGGTTTTTTTAAAATCCTATTGGAAGATTTAGATAAATGTTTCTATGGAGACGGAAGCATCCTGGTTGTTCGGGGGGTAGTTTTTCTCGAGTAATTAATCAGAAGGCACCGGTCGCATGTTAGCGTTTAGTTTAGTCCCGCATGCACTTCTTTCTGTTTAAAACAATACCGGGCAAAATCTGCTGGTTGGTTTCCTATGGGAAATCTACGGAACAATGGGAAAAAATCTCTCGACGACAGGCACTTGGATTAGAATGGAAAGCAACAGCGGCGAAAGGAACGAGCGTTGCCCCTTTCTCAATCTCGGCTCGCCTCGCCCTCCTTTCCCAAAGGACATTCAGCAATGCGAACGAATAAAAGCATCCCTCTGTCGGTGAACTGCATTAGTCGTTTGTCCTTTTGTGTCGCCAAGGTGCCTCCTCTTCCCAGGAATCCCTACCTATTTCGATTTTCGAGTAATCCTACCATTTTCGTACTTCCACAAATTAAAAGTAATTCAAGTTAATCACCTGCCAAATATACCTTCCATTGATACCTTGAATCTGCTGCTTCTGCTGCTACTATAATCTACTAATTATACAATTACATCATTGCTGTCTCCAATTAATTATGGAACTTCTTTTATGCACTTTAATCGGCATAATAATTAATATTCTCGGAACTGGACTTGGTTTGACGAAGTTTAAGAAATCTAATTATAGATGAGATAATACCAGCCGATTCCGTAATGTCATAAAAGTGAATTCTAAATGTCGCGACGGAGTGCACGTACTGAAAAGGACGAACCGCCGAAGAATTTATGAGAACAGGATGAAAGAATTGAAGACTGGCCTTTCCCGCCGTGGAAAATCCTTGGACATGATCCTCGAGTCCTGGGAAATATATATATAGATTGATGTGTACACCTGCGCCAACCGTCTCACACAAACACCGGTCATAGTCACCCACACATTCTTCCGGGTATGCAGTCGGGTGCAAATTGGTATTGAAAAATCTCGAAGTCAATTAAAACTCGAGATACAAAGGATTTGGCGAGACAAAATACCAATTATCTCATGTCCTCCGCGTCTATCGTCCCTTCGAGCCGTTCCCCCGATTGCACGGGTTGGGTGGCGGGCGAACGGAAGAAGGACGAACGGGGGTTTGGGTAGAGGTGGTAGAAAAGGGATGGACGAAGGAGGGGCGGGAGGGCGAGGGCGCTTACAAGAACTCAATTCCATTAAGCATTGAAGTGAGTAAAACGAGGTAGCTCAGCGTGGATGGGCATCTATATAACGCGCTCGCATCTCGGTTATCTACCTAATAAAGGTTTCCACTCCTCCCCCGTACTTCGTCTCACCGAGTCACACCCTGCAGTATGCTCTCTCTCTCTCTCTCTCTCTCTCTCTCTCTCTCTCTCTCTCTCTCTCTCTCTCTCTCTCTCTCTCTCTCTCTCTCTCTCTCTCTCTCTCTCTCTCTCTCTCTCTCTCTACTACCCTCCACGACATAAAGCATGTGCCAGTGAGGTGTCTGCGAGACAATCCCCCGGGGATGACAATGCTTATCCCACGTATGAATGCCGGAGATGCTTCCCAGGTAATTTAAGTATGCTCTCCCTCTCTTTGCACCCACCTTTTCACCCTTGTGTCACCTTGCCACCTATCTTCGTCCATCCGTGCGAGCCAGCCGCATATCTCTCGGTACGTGCCGCTATGAAAACCACCACGCAAACCCACCTACACCTTCCAACCCTACGTTATCCACGTTTAATGATTGCCATTCGAGACGCCACGAAATCTTTTCGCAGCCTCACCCTCTTCCGCGACCTGTTATCACACCACACTGGGATTCGAGAGCCTCTGAATTTCGAATGAGTCGATTCTGTCCTGGGGATGCTGTCGGTTGGTGTTTTTGTGTTCTATCGAGCTATTCGCGAGAGCTCGGTTCTCTCTGTCAAGGAGAGAGAATCGTGGATACGGGACAATCACCCGGCTTTGTTTCACCGGAGATTACGATTTTGAGAGTGCAACCTGGGGAATGCGATTCGGCACCGTTTTCTGTGCAGATTTTTCTTCGGCGTGATTCGCTTTGTTGACGGGGGAGCAGTTTTAGTTGGAATGCTATTCCGCAGGCGTCAGAATAACTCTCTTACGATATGAATAAGATGAATGCAACAATGTTCTCGAGACAAATGGTTGGATTTTATGGAGTCATTGTCACCCGTTCTACAAGAATGGGGTTCATAACATAACCTGTTACGTACATATAGATATATTATACCTGAATTGTACAAGTGGTAATAATAATCTGTCGAAGATATAATTGGAACACTTGGTACACTTAATTATGGACAACGAACTAAAGAATGATAATGTGATAATGATCTAAATAGGCCCACTTTATCAGGAGAAAAAGTACTCTACAAAGTGAGTAGCGTAGGTGAACTATGACCCCAGAAGCTCAACGTAAGCTCTCAATATCCGAACTCTCGACTAATTAGTAATCGTCCTTCTCCGGCAAGCGGCGCAGGTGTTATATCCTAGCATTACGCGGAGCGTATAATTCGGATGCGTCGGATTATCCGCGCAACGTTCCGTCGTTGATCCTGCAAATTAAGTCGGTTGCTCGACCGACTCCACGATTCGTTGCCGGGGGTGGGAGGGGTTGATGTTCGGGGTACCAGGTTGTAGAACAAGGAGGAAGAGCGAGAGGCGTGCGGGGGTTGGCTCTCCGTAACTGGAAACAGGTGGGGCAGAACGAAACGCAATCGCAGCGTACTTTGGGTGATTATAGGCAATCGTAAAGGTACCAGAAAGCATCGTGTAAGAGGGAATCGAATAGAAAGCAGGGGGTTTGAAAGCGAGAGAGAGAGAAAGAATAAGAGACAAAGTGAGTGCGAGTGAGAGAGTGAAGTGAGAGAGGGCTACGTTGGCCCATGACGGTGCCATGTCGCCACCCCGACGTGTACGCTCGAACGCGTTGCGTAATTAGCGACTGCCTCTCCGGTTTTGTCGGTGGGTGAGAGAGGGGGTTGGTTTGTCGGGTGGATTGGGTGGCGAGGGTGAAGTGGGTGCACTGTTTCCCTGCACCAAGGGAACGGGACAACCCCAGAGAACCCGTTCGAGCGACTCACGTCTCCCTGAAGCCTCCCGCGTGCGTCACACGTGCGATCTACTGGGTGTTTCTTCGTGTAAGACGAAGCCACCGTTCCTTCATCTTCGATCTGGAATTTAACTCTTAATTCCACTTGGTATTCTCAGATGAAACGGTTTAATTCAATATTTACAGCCGGTATATATTAAGGTATAAATAACTCGGTGCAAGCAGAGGGAATGGAGTCGTTGGTCAAAGTAAGGGGATGGTTTTTAAATGAATTCGTTCATTCTGATGTAAATTTGCGACCCCACATGACGGGCTTCAATGAAAGGATTAAATAACCCTGCTGTTTAACGGAATTACAATTATTACCGCGATTACATATTGAAGTAATTTATTCTTATGTTCAATTTGATTAGAAGCAACATTTCAGGTCTTGAAGACGACTAATTACCGTATGCCAAGCTCCTACTTCGATGTTAATAATTAATATTAATAAGTATAATACATAACAAATTAGAATTCGAATATACTCTGCTCAAATATCATTTTAAAGAACACCAAATTGATACCGTTAATATATAATTGATTTCAACATTATCAAGCATTACTTTCATTCCAACACACCCTATACAAATCATCCACTCCGCGGATCCGCGATCCCAACGGCGCACCCGCCGTTAATGAAATTACCGTAACACCTACATGCAAACCATCCAAGGAAATCGTTGGTTCCCTATAATCGATAACACGTAACACAATCAATTATTATATAAAATGCGATTGAACACGGCAGCTTTAAGGGTTTCATTAAGCAACCCTCTCGCGATGGATTCTTTAAGAAATTAGGGTACGGGCCAACCACGGATGTGATTCAACGAGAGCACCGAATTATGCAGTCCATGGGATCGACACTAATCCTCTTGGTAGTACTCACTGTAGGAGTGAGGGGGTGTCGAATCGTGGAATATAGGGGGCGGGGGAATAGGAAAGGAAGTAAGGGGACACGTAGAACGTGTAGAATGGCGTAGACGCAATTAATGCAGAAACCAGCCGCGAACGAGGGAGTTTCGAGGAGGTTATCGCTATGCCGTGAGACGTAATGACTAATTGAGATTGGAAAAGGAGGGGGAAATAATACGTGCCGGGTGGTCACGATAAAACGCATGTTCTCCTTTCCTTCTTTAACCTTACTGTTCCCTATTTCTCCTTGCTTTACTTCGATCACAAAGGATCACTCGCCTGCAGGCATACCAATGGTATTACAGACTACGTTGTCGCACCGCTACCTTTCCAATCTCTGATCGCTGACTCGATTTTCAAACTAATCGATTTACCAAGATGCTCCTCACTTTCGAATACATCGTGCTACATGATTTCCTGATTCTACTGCTTATTCCTTTGCTAACGAGATTAAATCATTCACGATCCGCGTCACGGATGACATTCGATACCGGGGATGTCTAGGAAATGATGAATTGTATCTCCAAGATATTTCTAGATACTGGATATCGTGTGAAGTGTTGTTAATGATTACTGCAAGGTGGGACAATTAAGTGAATGGAATAAATGATGTATATTGATGTCAAATATTCTCTGGGTCTATTAACGACATTGTTATTCTTAAGGAATTTTTAACGTGGAGTTGTGTAATCATTTTTTGCACGTTTGGAGGAAGTTGTTTCATTATCAAAGTATGATCTGCTGAATGGTGTTTCCACTTTTGGGATCTTTAAAGCGAAGGATTTTAGAGTCCAATCTATTAGCATTTTTAAATATTAATCAAAACGATCGAACAGTTTCAATATCGATGAACAATTCTGAAGTAAATGCAAATATGAATCGTACAAATGAATACATTTCCATTGAAGATAATAATCATAAGCAAATTATTAGCATAATTATCACCACATTTAACAATAAGAAATATTAATCCCCCCTTAGCTCTTCCAGAATGTCACCACTCAAGTACCCCCCCAACATCATCCCCTAAACCTTTCATCCATCATCAACACCCACTCATCAAGAATCCAGGCGCAATACGTGGCACAATTTGTCAGGATAAGTGAAACACTTCTCTTCATCGATTGTTGCGGGTACAGTTTCAAGTATGGAACACTCGAAGAAAGGAAGGAAAGAAGGAAGGAAGGAAAGGCACGTACGAGAAGAAAGAAGAAAGAAGAAATCAGTGGAGAAATAGAGACATATGGAGAGAGAGAGAGAGTGTGAGAAAGGATGAGGAACTGGGAGAAATATAGAGAAAGAGAGAGAAAGAGCAATATCAGAATAGAAGAAGAGAGAAAAGAAGAGAAGGACGAAAGTAAGGAAGGCGAGAAATCTCACAGAACAGAGGCATCGAGCGAGTGTTCTCCATTCGTCGTAGCTGGCTCGTCGACATTAAGATAATTACTTTCCAGCAGGACGTGCGCGTTCATTGTTGCCGTTACCGCGGTAGAATAGCATTATGTATTGTCAGGAAGAAAGTGAGAGAGTGGCGGGAAGGGTGCGAGTGAGCCGGGTATACCTTAGCCGTGGGTGGAGCATTATTCCGTCAGTTCCATGTTTTGCCATTGAAACGGGGGTGCTTTCCTCGAGGAAGGCTGCCGCGGAGGGGTAGGGCGTCCCCCTACCTTCGTACACCGATGTATCCACCAGGCTTTCTCCTGGCGACGCCATTAATGTAATTATTTCCACCGAGTGTTTCAGACCCTCGAAACCTTCCGCGGGAATTGAGACTGATCAGCCAGATAGCTGAAGAAAGCCTCGAAAGTCCTGCGGGAATCTATCCACGTCCCCGTCGTTGACACTATTCGTGGATTTTTATATTCATCTTTTTTTTTCACTACCAGTTTTGTTATTACTCGATTTTTGATGCGGAAGCCTGCCAAGGGTAGAGGAGGTGTTAAAATGGCGCGTACTTGTTGGATTCGCGTGAACCAACCTCACTGATTCTTATTCTTGATCAAGAAGAATAACGACTCTTCTTTAGCATCCTTGTTTACTGGTATTCTCTTCGCGGGGGTGGTTTATCCGGGAGATTTTATTTGTCAATCGATTGTCGTCGTTCACATCTGAAGTTGGTCATTTTTTAAAACGTTTTGTCAAACTTTGTGTCTGCATTTTGTATCCCCGTGAAAATGTAAATTCGTGTCGATCGAGAGCTTTCAAATTCTTAGTGGAAGAAGTATTTCTTTTTTCAGAATGTCTCCGGGGATTATATAAAGTAATTAGCATTTTTATAGTTTCCGGGTGTCGTTTGAAATTAATGCTGTTTAATTGTGCTGTATTTATTGAACCTCATTCTGATAACCTTCAATTATGACTAACACTTTAATCCGAGAAGATGGTTTTGGTTTCGTACCAAGACCTGATTCCAATAAATCAGGAGATTCGTATGAGATAATTAGAAGGTAAATCTCTCAATTAATATAACAATTAAAATAAAATAAAATTACGAATATATTATGCTAGCTTTTCTTGTGATTCCTTCATTGGTTTTATCCTCGAATTCTTTGTTATCAGATATACTTTAACTAACAAACACAAAGCATCCGTCCGACTGATATCTTGGGGTGCAACAATTCAATCAATTCGGGTTCCAAACAATTCAGGTGTTTTGGGGGACGTTGTTTTAGGGTTCGATGACATGGACGGTAAAAATCACCACAGTTTCACGTACAATAATCATTAATGAAATCATAACCTTCCTTATTAAATCAACAAAGGACAGACATAATCTTCGTGATAATATAATCAGGGTATTTGAAGAACAGGTATATGGGGAGTATAATTGGACGAGTGGCAAATCGTATTTCCAATGGCAAGGTGAAAATTAATAACAAAATTCACTGTCTCTCGATCAACGACAAAATTGGCAATAATCATTTTAATGGTGGTCTCATTGGGTTCGATAATGTTAATTGGCAGTCCCACGTATTTAATAATCAAGTTGTACGTGCGATCAAGTGTGAACAATTAATTAATTCATTTGCGTACATGTGTTTGTATATCGAAAGGTAAAATTACTTTTGCAATGGTTGTTGAACGGGAATATATTTCTGTTGGTTTTTAATTTTACCAAGGTGATGTCTCATTTGAGCCCCGAAAATTCCGAGGGTTATCCGGGTGATATGTTGGCACAAGTGAAATATAGTTGGACCGATGATAATCAACTTCACGTTAACATTTGCGTGACAACAACAAAAGCTACACCTGTTAATATCACCAGTAATTGCTTATTAAATCTTGCCGGCCACGTAAGAATCTACCTTGAATATGTTCATTCATTTTCACACGGATTTGCTAATCACTTGTTAATTTAAATCTCTATAATTCCTCGTCAAAGTAATGATAAAAGTGATGATAACGCACCTGAAACTTTGAATGTAAGATAAAGAATTATTTAATGTAATTACAGTACAAACGCGTAATCACATTAATTAAATATAGCAATACGAAAATACGTCTGAAGAAAAGCGATGATAGAAGAATTATAATTATAATTAAGAATTAATTAAGATATAATGAAGAATTAGTAGCAATCAATTAAGAATTAAATTAATAGAATATGAAGTACTATATTATATTTGAAACAAAATATTTTTGAAATCCATAAACTACTATATTATATTAAAAGTAAAATATTTAAAAAACAGTGTATGTTCACCGATAATCTAAGCTACTATTACTTAGACGAATCATAGTTTAATATAAATAAATATTTAGCAACCCAATTGTATTAATTAAATATAGAAGCACCGAGATATGGCTAAACAAAACAAAGAGTATCATCGGAAATGAATAATTAATGATACTTATTGAATAATGTCTATATTAATTATGATACCTTTTACTTCAGGCTGCTGGCCCAAAAGAGTTAAAGAACCACGTGGTCACAATTAACGCTGACAGTTGGACGGTTATGGATATCAAAGACAGTTTGCCGACGGGTGCTATCCACCCTGTTGACAGTACAATCTACGATCTCCGTTTACCGACTCGATTGACAAGGGATGGACTTTACAGAGTACCAGGGGGTGGTTACAACCACCATTTCTGCGTTACGAGCCCCAGCTGTTGGTGCTACCGTTTCCATGCTAGGTAACTTATCGAATTCCAATATTACAACCACCGACGAGATATAAGTATAGTAGGCCAAGCACGCAATGCAATCTGTAATTCCCACGTTATCCATCAAACAATAAAATCAATGTTTTTTTCATACTTTTAGTTCAGAAATACAAAAAAAAAATTAAATTGTGTTTTTTGAATAAATACTGTCTATCTTTCACACTCACGTCACAATATTTATGCAAATTTGAAAAGAGTTTCGAAAAACAATTGCGCGAAATATGTCTCGCCGAATTTAACTAATGTTCACACATATTTGCAAATTCATTTTGGAAATGTAATTTATACCATTTCATTAGCAAATGTCCACAGAATGTTTTGCAATAAATGAAAACTGTCTATGTTTTATACTTACGTCGCAATATTTATGCAAATTTGAAAAGAGTTTCGAAAAATCTGCGCGCGTAATGTGTCTCGCCAACTTTAATTAATGTTTAAATATATTTGTGTATTTGTTTAAACATATAATTAATAGAGACTGTCTAACTGTATAATCCTTTTCTGATGTAACGAATAAGAAATTTAAGTATAGTTTAGTTATAACGAATTAATAATCTAGTTATTAATAATTAATAACGTTTGAATATAACAAGTAAGTAATCTAATTGCAATTCAATTATAGTCAGTTAATAACCTAATATATTAATGATCAGTATTGAATTAATTTCCCTAATATTTAAATGAATCTTTGTTCATATCGGTTTAATTAACCCTCGAAAGTTAACCTTAAACGAATCATAATATTATGAATTTTAACCTGTCTCTAACGAAATAGTTTTTCTTACCATTCTACTAGCCGTTGTTATCAGTGCATCATTCATGAATTCTTTTTCGTATGAATTTTGTATAATCAGAATTTTGCATCCTGGAACCGGAAGAACGTTAGAAATCTACTCGAATCAGCCAGGTTTGCAATTCTATACCGGAAACGATTTACCGGATCCGGATCGCAAATATCCACCAGATCTCAACGATGATCTTGGCAGCGAAGAAAACATTAATTACTGGCAGATAACGAATAAACAAAATAGTGAAATTCGTGGAAAGAATGGAATTTGTTATCGCAGACATGGTGGATTTTTATTATCACCACAAAACTACCCGGATGCAATTAATATCGAAAATTTTCCGTCGTGTGTCCTCGAAGCTGGGCCAATCTACGTCCACGACATGACTTACAAATTTGGATTGAAGTGACTTGTAAATAAATAACGGAGAATAATTATTTCGATAAATATATCAGATTATCAAAGATGTACAGAGTGACTTTCATTCTACATAATTAATTTCTATTACCTAATTAGGGCTTTTATTATTATTTCAGTGTAAAGAATTCCTACATTACCATCACTGTATACGGTATAAGAATAAGAATGATTATCTTGTAACAATTAATTATGATAATCGGTTATTACTTGAACTAACGAAGTCGTATTGTTATATATGTAATATATTGACAATATTTGGTATAATAATCTTCGAATAATTCCCATTAATACGCTGTACAAAATTATGTTTAATAGTTTCTATTCACATATCTATCTCGTCGAGAAGTTCGAGTCCAGTGATCTCGAATTAAGGTTAATTGCTTTCTCTACTTGTAATAAAGTTGTACAATCACTGTCTTGAATAATGTTAAACAATAGATGTGTACTTTACCTAAATAATTCTCTTTCGATCGTTACGAAGGCACGTGTAACGTAAATCAAGAATACAATATTACATTGTAATCAACGTAAAATTGTATACTTCTTCACCAGCTAACAATAAGTGTTTATAAATGTTTATAAATACATAAAGCTATATCTTTATATGTATACATCTACCAATCAGCTTAAAGTACGATTATAAAACTAACATTTTGTACATCTCTAGTATTTCAGTTATTAGTTATTACATGTATTAACATATTCATATGTTTCCGGATAATAAATTCGATTAGAATCACTAATTAATTGTGATGACAAAGAGAATCAAAATGGCAGTTTTAAGAGTAGCTTTCTATCGAAGGCAGTTTAATCTTGCAATCTTTCATCTAATTATTAATATGGTTTATTGTTAAGATTATATATTATTAAAGTTCGATCTCGCGTATTCCGAGGAATGTAAAATAATATTCGCCTAAATCGCGATTTCTAAAATTCGCCACAGGCAGTGTTAGTTTTAATTTAATAGTTTGTGTCGAAATTATAAAATATTTTTCGATTCATTATTATTTGGCAGTTGATTAATATAAATTGATTCGCCTCGAGTGGCGTTTAAATGAACACAGAATTAAGGCACTTGTTAATCTAAGGTAGACACGATATTCTTTTGTTAATGTTAATACTTTGCTACCCGGATCACCATTTTCTTCGAATGCTTCCCAATGATACATTTCTATTTAAATAATCATCAACTTCGATACAAAATCCTGAAAGAACTTTACGAAAACTCAAATACTTGCTTTCAATAAAATAACATAATAAAACGGAACACAAGATTCCTGTCAAGTATTAATTGTTATAAATAGAAATCTTGGCAGCGACGGAATAGTAAAACATATAAAATTATATTCTATCGTTACTGTAAATTAATTAATATTCATATTTAAAAAATACAAGATTTGATGGAATCATTTAACACATTGTAGACGGTACTTTCCGGACAGCAGGATGTAATTACTATAAAAATGCTGATATTTTATTAGCATTCCTCGCATTGATATTATAACTCGTAATGTTCATTCTATTTATTTATTTATCTAATATTTATTTCTTATACGACAACGCATGAAGTACATAATGAAATACATAACTCATGCCATCAACGTGTTAAACCAAAAGACACCGATTCACGTTTCCCGTCAATAAAGTATTAAAAGTTCGTGTTAAAAAATGAGCAACTTTCGAATACAGAAATGAAAGAGTGAAGAAAATCAACTTGTGAGTGCAAAGTATTAACAAAACTTCAGATTTCTGACCTGTAACACTCGACCTTGATCTCGTATACGTGTAGTTCCATCAGGCCGATTAATTCTATCTTCGTTAATTACCTGCGTGACGATAAAAAATTAGCTAGTAGCGTATCGCAGATTCGTAATCTCTTCCAAGGACTTCAATCCGTAACTATCAAATGAACCCTGAAGGTGAGTGGCTTCTCCCAGACTTCGTTTTCACCGGCGACGCCATTTCTTGGACGACCGTGGATTACGATTTTGAATTGACCCGATCGTTTTAATCGACTCCGGAAATGGAGGGCCCAGATTCCATGACTTTTTACGATCTCGAAGTGATTGTTCTTATTTCCGCGGACTATCGTGTACTCCACATCCTCGTTCTGCAAGATTATGTTGATAAAGGAATTAATTGTTAATTAACACGTTGACTTTCCAGCATTTGTAGAGATTTGATTTACGATGTTACTAGTTTTTTCTATTAATATATTATTAAATACCTTGAGAGCTGGTTGCAATTTAATGACTCGCATACGGTGTCTCGTTTGTTTCAAGCTGATCTTCAAAACGTATTCCTCGCCATGATGATGTCTCCTCGTTGTTTTAATCACTCGTTTCTTTTTGATCTCGCTTCTTCGTATCCTGAGTATTTCGTCCATTGATTTATTCCTTGTTCCTCTTCTGTGTCTTCCATTGCCGTTTATCTTAAAATTATGTTAATAAAGTAATTAAATTAATTTAATATAACACTGTTCATTGATATGATAATATCTTTTTATGAATTCAATTTAATCTTTTATTGAGTGATTAATTAATTCCGAATTGTATTAACACTAGAACTACCGAACATGTACTCACTTATGCTAATATATTGATTTATACATAAATTATGGATGGAGAATTTAAGTTAATTAATGGATTCGATTATTTGCGTTATCTATATAAAATGAAAGTATATGAAATCTTAAATAAAACACCGTGTTAGATTCGAATAATTGAACTACAAAATGGTAGATAAGTTATTTTAACCACCTTGGTAGTTCTAGGGTTAAAGACGCGAATAAAGAGAAATGGTATTTAATACCTTGCAAGAAAAGCAACCTTCCGTTGAAATCGTCTTATCATCCGCGGGTGGGATGTGATAAGGATCCGGATTTATTACGAAGGTTGGCACGTTGCCAATCTCTTCGCCGTAACGTCCTTGTGATATGGGATTTATAGTTGACAGGCAGTGGCCCTGTAATCAAAAATATTTACCATCATATAGTTGTTATAGAGCTAAAGTTCATTAGCTTACATTGTCAAGTAAGCGAATTACAGAGGTTTTTGTGTTTACAACAAAAAGTTACAGCAACAAATGTGAAGAAAGAGTTTTTGAAAAATATATAATCAATGAATTTTATCTCTTTAAGAATGATATTCCTCATTGACAGAGAATTATATTACAGTAATTTTTAATATGGAAGAAAGACAAAAGTTATAATATGGTGCTATCACGAACCTGTCCAATGCGTTGATATCCGGTTGGACATCCACAGATGAAGCTACTTCCGCCGTTAGGAGTGCATCCGAAAGAGCAAGGACTACCGAGGCATCCGGCGCTTACCTAAATTAGATAATTCATAATTCTAATTGTGATCGAATATTTTGAACAGAATACAATAATATCACATTTTGAAGCATTGAAGTACCATTTTAAATTGATGTTAAAGGCTTGGGACATAATGAACGACAAAAATATGAAATTTATTAATCAATTGACAAACTAGAATAGTTACGCAAAGTTACTTTGTAACGTTTTAAACGTTAACTTGATTGTTTTTGAGAAATGTATGCGGTTCACTTACAAAATGAACGCCTGAATTATAATAGAATACAGCATTAGATAATTAGAATGATAATAGTTCCAGTAGAATAATTACAATTCTAATAGAGTAAGATTCTAATGAAGCTGCAATGAAGTTCAACTTACTTGAACACAAATCTGCATATTATTATCAAATTGATAACCATCAGGACAACCGCACTTGTAGCTTCCAATGGTATTAATGCAAGTGATATCTCCGCATGGAGAAGTATTGCACTCGTTTTCGTCGATACATTGATTATAATAAAGATGTTGAACAAAACCGTCCGGACAGCCGCATCGATAACTTCCCATAAAGTTCTGAAAGATATTTATATGGCGAAAATATTATTATTTATTAACATTAGAACTACCAAAGCAGTCAAAACGACGGGTTCTCGGAATATAATAAAAACATTCAAATTTATAACGTTCCTATATATATAACATAAATAAATCGATTAATTTATTTCTTCCTAGTGTTAAAAGAAATGAGACGAACTCGTAATATAAGGAAACAGAAATAATTTACTGGTCAAATAATTACACTAAAAGATGGCTGCGATTATCACAAAGTATTATTGTTTTAATCGAACGTGGAAAAAGTGTTAGACACAAATAATGAATAAAGGAAACGCATTGTTTACCTGACAACCGTGTTCGCAGGTTGCATCATCCGCACATTCATTGTGATCAGTGCAAAATCTTCCTGATTGGTCGAGTTTGAAACCCCTTGGACAGATGCACCGGAAGCTACCAAGCGTGTTAATGCAGGTGCCAGGTTTCGGGCAAGTTCCGGGTTGGTCGCATTCATTAATGTCTATCAAAAATCATAATATTCTAATGCGTTTTACTTCAAATATATTACAATATATTTAATGCTAAAAGTTCTATTATTGTATAATAATACACATCGTTGCATAGTGACAAATTCTTAAACTAGCATTTTCATGTAAGTCAGTTACACAGGTTTTGTTTTTTTATAATTAAAATTTCAGTATTTACGGAATAAAATATTTGAATATAAAAAGTCATTTATATATACTGCCAGTAATGTCTATTACAATCGTGTTTGTTAAATTATTATATTGAGTTGGCTAACAAATTCGATTATTCTTCAATTTCGTATATTCCTTCGATAGTTTTTATTCGATTATTTATTGTCCGTTTTGATTTATAATATTTGTGGCCAACCCAATGTTAGAGGAAGAATATGGCGAAACTGAAGTTACTGAGTTTTACTTCCGTAACAGCATATATAATAATATAATAATTAATGTATAAATACCGTGGCAAGCATCGCCATCCTGAGTGTAACCTTCTTGGCAACCGCAAGTGTAACTTCCTTGAGTATTCACGCAATTCTGTTGGCACAAGTGGTTTCCGGTTGCACATTCGTCCAAGTCTCGACAACTAACACCATCAGGATTCAAAATGAAACCAGCCGGACAGGAACAGATGAAACTTCCTTCCGTGTTCTGGCAATTGAACTTGCAGGGTTTCGGTGTTAATTCGCATTCATTTATATCTGTATTAATAGAACGGTGTCAATTAAATTCGCAAGATAATATTTGAGTAAATAATTATTTTTGCGTGTATGATTTCAACTGGAATATAAGGAATATAATTATTATGTTAACAACAAACTAACGAAGATATAATTACCAATACAATTAGTTCCGGATTTGTCAGCTTTGTAACCTTTGTTGCAGATGCATCTATAAGATCCCAGAGTGTTGATGCACAATCCGTTGTTACATAAATCGGGGATCGTTTTACATTCGTCGATATCTGAGAATAATTAGAAACAAAAGAATATTATGTATAATATGGTATAATAATGTTTGTATCGCGTAAATATGATTAAATATTAAATATAAGTATTTAATGAAGTTCTTAGTTGGAATAATATTTTTGTCAGAAATTAATTGCCTAAGTGCAGCCCAAAAAACGTGCGTTAAGCGGTGAAAAATGTAAAACTATTTTTCAAAAATACCTTGGCCATTCACGGAGAAACCTTTATCCAAGCAGAGTTCGTTGTAATTTTCTGAGTCCTTCGAAGGACATATTTCGCAATGTGGTCCCCAAGCAGCTCCCATCGTACAGCAACAATCAGCTTTCGTAACTGTTCGCAATTCCGATGTCCTGGCAGTGCACCTCCCGCCGATTGTTTGCAGGAAACAATATCCTACTCTGTGATCTACATTTAAGGAGAAGGATTCGAAGCATCCCTTATTATTCTTTATTATTACGTACATGAGCTCAATAAATAATTAATTTATTGAGTTATAATATTGAGTTATAATTTGTCCTAATTATTTGTTACTAAATGTTTGAGTTTGGTGAACAAATGTCCAGAACCAACCATTACAGCACCCCGGATTATTATTAAATAAATGAGTTTCTTAGAAAAATGACATGAAGCACGCATTAGAATGCTTTGGGTTTTTATTAAATTAATGAATTCGTAAGAAAAATTAGAAGAACCACCGGTTAAAATGATTTGGATTATTATTCAATAAATAAGTTTGAATTTTTTTTCAATAAAGAATTACTTGAACCGCATCTTAGAATCCTTTAGATTACTATTAAATAATTAAGTACTCAAAAGATTACCAATGCAAGATTTTCCATCCTGGCTCTGAACGAATCCTTCGTTACAACGACACTGATAACTGCCTTCCAGATTGATACACCGGCCATTTCGACAGAGTCCTGAATTAATTGCACACTCGTTAATATCCTTACACTCGTCCGCCATTCCGATTTGTTGATATCCTGGAGGACATATGCACATGAAGGAACCAATAAGATTCTTGCACAGGAACTTGCAGTCATTGGCTGGTGTCGCGCATTCATCGACATCTGAAAACAAAATCACATATGGATTAACATACAAATAATAATAATAAATAAAAATAACAGCCAGAGAGTAGAATGCACAAACAATTAAAGAAGCATAGTAGAACATAAGTATAATTACATAATTTACGTATCCCAATATAATACAATTATGTATCTAAATATATATAAAACATAATTATATAACGTAATACAAATACATTTCTTGGGATTTAAAAATGTCTCTTTAAATCAGTTTTCATATATATATTGATATGTATTATATATTATACATAAATGTATGTACTATTTAAAATGTAGCAGTTAAATAAATAGATAAATAAATAAATTGCAGGCCTACCAATACAATGACGTCCATCAGGCGCCAAAGTATATCCATAAGGACAAATGCATCTGAAGGATCCAGGAGCATTATGGCACCGGAAGGCACACTGGGTACCAAGTTCAATACACTCATTAACATCCTCGCAAACTTGATTAACACCAGGTGCAAATCCTTCGTGACAATTGCACTCGAAACTGCCATCAACGTTGATACACGTTCCATTGCCACAAATATTTTGCACGGTAAGGCACTCATTATTATCGATACAACGTCTACCAGTTTCGTCCAACACGTATCCTGCTGGACACTCGCATCTGAAGGAACCATCGGTGTTTATACATTCACCACCGGAACAAGCATCGGGCATAAAAAGACACTCATTCAAGTCGATTCCTGTGTCGTCACGTCCGGGTCCTTCGGGACATAGCCTCCTGAATTCCTCTGTAATATAGAAATATGATATATGAATAGAAACAACAGCATAATATATTATATTATGAGTATAAGGATAATGATTCAAGAAAATACGATCGATTACTATCGCAATATTATAATCGATCGCTTTTTTTACTATTTCGTTATTATGGATATAGTTCGATCTTAAACGAGGATTGAACTACATTTATAATTATTAAATATTATATGTATATAATATTGGGTTGTCCGGAGAGTTTATGCCAATTTTCAGTAGTTTTTCGAGGAAAAACTTAAGAAGTTCTGGGAAGATGAAATCTTTAAGTTGCGTGAAGAATGGAAGAAATTAGTGTAACGAAACGAAACATACATAATTAAATAAACATACATCGACATATAAAAATGTTGCTTTTGATTTTTCCTTAAAACTCGGCAAGAACTTTCTGCACACAACAATATTATAAGTATAGTGTGCTACATTCGCGTAATTATTAATTAATCCAATTATCATACCATCTAATAAGTAGTAGTAATTATTTCAGGGAGGAACGAAAATAAAGGCAAAAGAATCACTAATTATTCAGGAAGATTTACCGCTGTTTTCTGATGGACATTGTTCACAGTATCGACCCCAAGCTTTGCCCATCGTGCAGCAACAATGTTTCTTGGTCATTGCACCCTCCCTGGGGTACGAACACTGTCCCCTTCTGTAGCTATCGTAGCACTGTTCTTCCCGAATGTCAATGCACCTCATTGAATTCGGTTTACTGCTTAAACGAAAACCGACCGGACATTCGCAAATAACTCCGCCATCCGTATTGATACAACGACCATTTTCGCAAATACCCCTCGTTTCTACGCACTCGTTGACATCTACACGAGACAAAAAATAAATGAAATAAACAATGCTGTCCTACAAACTTTAACATCCTTTCAATCCATTAATCTGAACTAAAATCGAATTTGAAAATCGTTTTTTTTTATCATTCTCGGCGCATCAAAATCTATAAGAATTATTCAACTGATGTTGAAGGGCAAATATGTGTTCAACAGTGTAATCGATCAAATGAAAGAACCTGGTTATTGGTTTAAGTAAGGTTTTATAATGTTTCTTATCGACGACAATTTCTTACCAACACATTTCTTTCTTGTATGATCCAATTCGTATCCTGGAGGACAATTACATATGTAGGACCCCATTAAATTCTGACACTTTCCTGGGACTGGACAGAGTCCTGGCATCTGATATAATAATATAAATAAGAATAATATAATATAATATATACAGAAAAGTAATAGAACTTGTTTACAGTCGCGGCTACCGGTAGTAATAATAAGTAATAATAAGACTAGGTCTTACTTTTGGACCAAGAGATAATAATGAAAATTGAAAACCAAAACATTAAAAATATCTTTATTCATAATCTAATTCATAATAAGAAATAAGACCAAGACTTATTTTTGGGTGGAGTTATTACTGTAATGAAATAATATTATTTAATATAAATAAAAAGGGTAGAATAATATATATTATGATTTGAACCCACAGAAAATACATTGGTATACAAGATTATTGATGCGTTTACTTAAATATTTGTTTACCTCGTGACACTCATCGACGTCTCTGCAATGTTGACCATCCTGCGCCAAAACATAGCCATCAGCACATTCGCAACTAAACGCGCCAATTGTGTTTCTACATCTGCCATTTCTGCACAGGAAAGGCATCAGCCGGCACTCATCGATATCTAGAAAAAGATATTTATCCTACGTGTCTATAATCTAATAATTAATAAGAAATCATCTCATATGGAACTATATGTATATTATATCATAATATACACTACCGCTCAGAATTATTCGAACGGCTTTCGAATTTTACTCCTAAATGTTTGCTGCCTTAATTACCAGGGATAGTCTAATTAGGAATAAAATAATAACAAAGTAAACAAATTAGTAGTCATTGATATTAATATTTTTTTTTATTTTATCATCCTAAATAGAAGATGCGAATAAAAATCCTTTTTTATAACCGAATCCTGCAAACTTCTTAAACTCTGTCGTTGTTCGAATATTTATGCGTGATAGTGTATGTATATTAATTTTCATTATTTCCTAATATTCATTAATATTCTATTGGTTAATAATGAATTCTGGTATTATTATATAACTACATATTTCAACAGTAAAGAAATGAATATTTCTTTATTATGACAGGAAAGATTATAATAAAAAGAAATGTAAATGTTCCTGCGTTAGGAACTGCGTGAAAATTTCTTCGTTTCATAAGTAATCAGAAATTGTTGGCAATAAGTGGGTTAATTAAACAATTAATTGACTTACCAGCACAATCGTTATTAGGACTAAGTTTGTATCCATCGTAACAAATACATTTGTACGATCCAAGAGTATTCACGCAGGTTCCATTATTGCAAATATTTGGATTTCGTTGACACTCATCGATATCCACGCAATTATCTCTGTCATGTGTCAGCACGAATCCAGAATGGCACACACATTGAAAGCTACCCTGTAAATTATTGCACGCTCCATTGTTGCAGATTCCGGATCTCTCGTAACATTCGTCGATGTCCACGCAATCCCGGCGATTTGTTGCTAATTTATATCCAGCTGGGCAAATGCATTCGAAGAATCCTTGCTGGTTTATGCACTGCGCGTTTGAGCTGCAAGGATTCGGAACCTGAAAGAAATTTCAATGCTCCTGCGTTACGAACTTCCTCGCAGGAAGTTTAATCCTAGATTTTAACATTACAATGTCCTTAAAATTGCAATTACCAAACATATACACAGTTATGTTTACACATTTATTTATATACAAATTATAACCGAAGGATTTAAGTTAATTAATGCAGTCAATTATACGCGTTATGTATATGAAATCTGAAACAATGAGCCGCAGTATATTTAAATAATTTAACTAAAAATGACAGACAAGTCTTTAAGACGCCTTTGGTAATTCTAGTATTAAATATTATAGGACTTAAAAAAATATTATTTGTGCTAAGCCAAAGGAACTGACTTAACTGGAATACTTAATTTCACATTACTTTATGTTGTCAATTTTTAATCGGTGACACGTCTCGTAACAAATAATAATTAATTGAAGAATGTTAGGACTGATGATCATATATCAGGATATAAAAGGATACCTGAAGGCATTCGTTCTCATCGATGCACTGATGAGAGTCCTGATCGTAAACGTATCCTTGATCGCATTGACATTCAAAACTACCAGGAGTATTCAAACATCTTCCGTGGGTGCACATTGTTGGCATTAATGAACACTCGTCTATCTCCTCGGTGTGATTAGTAATTGGATTCATAAACTGACCAGGAACCTGGCCGCACAATACTTCGTGATCACCTAATAGCATTAATAATATTAATTATATTCCGTTAGAAATTCTTTGATTATAATTTAATATAATATTCGTAATCACACTTTCTGCTGAATTCATTTAACACCTCGATCAACACTTTCATTCTCTACTCAAAATACATAAGTATTTTAAGCAAATAAATAATGCTGGTTCATTCGTTTTAAATATATAGTAATTAAGGATATTATTATGACTATTTGGATTCATATATAAAACGTGTTATATGTTAATACTGCATATTTTATAGTAATCATATTATGTATGTGAATGCATTTACTAATTTTAATTAATTATTATCTTGTATTTTGATATTGATAAAAAAAGGTATTTCGATCTTGAGCGCATTTGGAGCGAAATATCAAGATTGGTGGAACATCGAAATAGCAACTTCTCGCTTGATTATCGGAATATTATAATCGCTCGTTTTCTTTATTGTCTGATTATTATTAACGATATATTTCATAGTAAATAAATAAAGTATATTCATACGTGTTCTTTCAGCGGGACACTTCTCACATGGACTTCCCCATGCAGCTCCCATAGAGCAGCAACACAACATTTTTGTTTGGGGGTGCATCATAGGATTGAAACACTGACCCGCTTCGTAGCTGAGATAACAGGATTCCTTTCTCATGTCGACACATTCCTCTGATAAGAGAAATACAATAATATATATTTCATAACGAGATTCTTATTAAACCTTCCCCGTCGAAGTCCAATTTTTTGTCAAGGCATTTTTAAGATTGCAATCAAAATTCGGAAATTTCCGATGAATGCATTTTTATCTCTACGAAACTACCGTTCGAAACAATATTGTACCGAAGAACAATATAAAGCGTAATACTATAAAAAATATACAATTCTATACTTCATATACTTCATTTTGATAACATAAGTTCATGAAAGTAACATTTATGGATTAGTCAGGCTATAAATGATTGAGTGTATTATAATAACTATTACGAACAATGGGATTACTCATGGTTCTAACTACTCCGACAGGAAAGGGTTAATTGCGAACTAAATACTAACTTCCTCCTGGCATTGCCATGTAACCTTCCGGACACTCGCAGTGGTATTTTCCTTGATCATTTATGCAATGTCCTACTCCGCAAATTCCGGGGTGCAAGGCGCATTCATTTATGTCTAAAATATATTTTCATTTTATTATTATTGTTGATTATATATTATTATTATTGTTTATATAGTATTTGTATCAGTCCACTAATATTTGAATCTAGGAACCTAACATCAAATATACGAATATAAATTATTTAATATATCATTCCGATTGTGATCTGATGATAGAAAAGTAAAGGTTGAGAAACAATAAAACAAGAATTATTATCTTCGTATTACATAGAAGCCGTTTTCTTATTCCTCATAAAAAAACATTCGAAATGTTTATAAACTCTTATCTGCATTAATTCTAAAATTAAATAAAATTTCGGGTTTTACTTATTGTCATGGAGTCTGAATTAACAAAATTTAATTATAAGATTTAATTAAGTCTTAAAACTTGAAGGACAAAGGGCTAAATATATTAATGTTTATTCTAGAATGTTAATAAAGAGTCGTGTTCAGTGTTTAATGTATCGCGGCAAGAATAATAATTAAGCCAATTAATGAATCTGGTAAGGCATCGTAATTGGTACATTACCGATGCAACTCGTCTTCGTATCATCCAAAATGAAGCCCTCATTACAGGAACACATAAAACTACCAAATGTATTTGTACAGTGGCCATTTTGACAAATATTTTCGTGCTCCTCGCACTCGTTAATATCTTCCAGGACTACGGTAACTCGATTAGGTCTATATCCAGGACCACCAGGACATAAGTCCTCGTATTCCTTGGTTCCTTCTTGAGGACACTCCTCGCAACGATTTCCCCAAGCGTTACCAACACTACAGCAACATGTTGCTTTGGTAACGGAAGAGGACATGTCAAAGACACATTGAGGTCTTCCGGTACCGTGTTCGAACCCGGTGAAGCAGAACGATTCGCGCCTATCTATAATATTTAAACAATATTATATGCTACGACGTTCATTAAATAAATTAATTAATTAATCCTCTGTAAACCGATTTTTTCCGTATCTAAAAAAATTCCATAGCGCGAAACTAGTTGAACGTGAATCTAACGAAGCTACATTAAGTGAAAACAGTAACGAAATTGTTTCTTAAACATACTAAAAAAGGTGGCAATTGTTGCACGCATTTTTATAATTATTATTACAACGAACAAATGAAACGAAATGACGTTAATCAGTCTCCTATTACTCTGCTTCATTAAAGTATAATCAATATTGATATAATAGGACATAGATATCACTAAAATCTTACTGAGTTATAAAATTAAAAAATTAGAGATTATAAATCCAATAGAATCGCGTTTCATTTTTCTAGTTTCCCATCGGCCTTTCTATTTCTTCTACATTTTAATACTGTTACATAGCGCTGAAGTATAATAAATCTATATTTGAATACCGACTATAAAATGCAATACATGTGATATAAATTATGAAAGTTATATAACTGACCATAAAAATGATTTTACAAGAAACTTACCAACACAGGCATTTCCAGCTTCAACCAACTCGTGATTGGGCGGACACTTGCAGATATATTTTCCCTGAGTGTTGATGCAGGTACCGTACTGACAAGATTGTGGACTTTCACATTCATCGATATCCGTACAATTTCCGCCGGAACCATCGAGTTTGTATCCCTCGTTACACTCACACCGGAACATGCCAAATATATTCTCGCAACGACCAAACACGCAAAGATTGCGGAACATGTCACACTCATTGATATCCACGCAAGCTTGTTCGTTATTTTCATCGGGATGCATGAAACCCATTTCACATTCGCACCGGAAGGATCCAGGATAATTAAGACAGTGGCCATTTTCGCAGAGAGTATTGTCATTTGCACATTCGTCGATGTCTTTGCAGGTGTAACCGTCACCTCTATATCCAGCGTCACAGACGCACTGTAACATTTTCCATTAATATACAAATGAGTAGTAAAATATTAATTGTTTTGTTTCCCAACAATTTTGAATATCGTAATTTGATCTGGTTTCATAAATATCTTCCATACATCAGAATTCCACATTTTCTTTTATTTAATGAATATTACCGATGTTTCCATATTTGAAAGACTATTTTATTTAATAAATATGTTTCATACTCGAATATTCTAAATGACGTCTTAGTTATGAAATATTTTTAATGTACGTAAATTACGAATTTTTAAGTTTTATCTTAAACGATCTATGGTCTATTTAATAAATATTATTAACATTTTCATATTTGAAATTTAGTTTTATTTAATAAGTATGTATCTTCGATATTCAAATATCCTTAATTTCGTCGTAATTAATGAGTATTTTGAATGCATGTAAATCATGGATTCTGTGAGTTTACCTTAAAAGATCCTTCGTTGTTAATACACTGTGCATTGGAATCGCATCCACCGTTATTTGTTAAACATTCATTGATATCCCGACATTCGATTCCGTTCCCAACGAAACCTTCGTGGCAAGTGCACTCGTAAGATCCCTGAGTGTTTTGGCACTCCGCGAACTCGCTGCAGGAGTAAGCATTTAAAAGACACTCGTCGTCGTCAGTGCATTCTGGACCAGCTTCCGGTTTCACCGAATATCCTTCCTCGCAACGACAACTGAAGGATCCAATGGCATTGTAACATTCTCCGTATCCGCAGATGTTTGGATGCGTTACACACTCGTCCACATCTAAAGGAATACCAAATAAAGTGATTTATTATTATTAAACTTTCGGCAAGCAGAAACATAATCATTTTTAATCATCTCAGAACGAATCGCACAAATGGGTAAAATAACTATGACAATCTAATAAGTATAAATATAAATACTAAGATTGATAATAAGTGGTTGCAACATTATACATGTATTTTAATGATATTTTGGTAAAAACAGTGGATATCAATAAAAAGAAAGAAAATAAGAAATCAGTTTCGCTTAAAGATCTGATTGTGAGACGAATGATTTATGCGCATTCGGATTTACCGTTTTTTCCGGTAATAAAACTGGGTCTTATTTTTAGAATAATAAATAACAATGAAAATTGAAAAAAAGGATTTGTAAAATATAAGTCCAATATTTATGGTCTTATTTCTGGGTGATGTTATTATTAGAAAAGCCTTGTACTTATTAATGGGAGCTGTGATTTAAGAAGACGAAGTCGAATCTGTACACCGAAACGTTTCATTCTTTATAAATACAGTAATTATTTTCCAAGATCATAATTAGCAGTTTCTATAATGAAACTCACCGACGCAGGATGCTCCATCCTTTCCAGGAAGCAGTCCATCCGTGCAGGTGCAAATATATCCACCCAGACTGTTTGTGCATTTACCGCCATTGCAAATACGTGGATTTTCCTTGCACTCGTCAACATCCGTGCAAGATCGACCATCAAGATTTAATGCAAAACCCGTTCTAAAAGAACAGCAAACAATACTTTTCTCTTCCTAAATACTTTTATTATTTGAAAGTATTTAGAATTTGTTTTATCGAATATCATAATATTTTGTATTTCATTATTACTTATATCTTTTTCAACTACAAAATGTACAATATATAAGACACATTCGTGCCAAAATTGAATGATTTAATTATTGAACATATATTAATTATCATTGTGTAATCAAGTAATGGTGTTGATTGTTAAATAAACATTACCTGCAAGAACAAGAAAAGCTGCCAGGAGTATTCAAACAAATATCCTCGCACCCGCCATTATTTATTAAACATTCATTGATATCCTCGCAATGTGACTTCAATCCTGTCTGTTGATAACCATCGTCGCATATGCACTGATAAGTACCCATCATATTTTCGCAGACACCGTTCGAACATATTCCACTTGTTCTGGAGCACTCATCGATATCCTTGCAGGATTGTTTGTCGAGTCCTAATTCGTGTCCTGGAGGACACACGCACTTGAAACCACCCTCGGTGTTAACGCAAGTCCCTCCGCGACATAATCCTGGCGTTTCTTCGCACTCGTCTATGTCTAAAGTTATAATTTTTAATATGTTATATTTTATATTTTCATATTTCGTATTGTATGCTTGGTCCACCTTTATTAAGTCGTTGCTAATATCGTCTTCAATATCAAATCTACTTAGATTATTACGTAGTTATTAATATTATTATTTAATATCTTGTATCAATATTCCATGTTTACAATAAATACTCATGATATAAAAGCTGTATAAAGTCAGAAGAATTTCAGACTCATAAAATATAGTTGTATATGAAGCTACGAATTTTTATAAAAAATGCTTGAATGATTTATATTTCATTACCCATGCAAATCTTCATGATATCACTACTTCGATATCCGGGGTTGCAATCACATTGGAAGTTTCCGGGGGTGTTTCTGCAGGTGCCATTTCCGCAGACGCCGTGCATAATTTCGCATTCGTCAATATCTGTATTAACACAATATTCACAAAAATATGCAAACAATAACATATTAATCGTAATACCTTCTGCCAGCGAAAGCTTCAAGATTTACATTAAATTATATGATACATGTCGATTATAATAAATAAATATATTTAATCGAAAACCAATGTACCGTTATCATACTTCAGAATTGTCTTAATTTTCAAATTAAAATTCATTGTAATAAGTGATTCTTTAATTGATAAAGATTTGATGAGAACCATATTGAATTTGATTATAAACACTTTGTCGTACTATTATCGAGCATATATTAATTACTATTTTATAATTAAGTAATGGTGTTGATTATTAAATAAGACTGAATTATAGTATACTAAAGATAATAATATACTAAAGGGTACTTACCCGTAAAATTGAATTAAATTAAATTAAATTAAATATTTAATAATAAATTAATAAATTAAATAATTGACACAACAGAGATACCGAATGACTTACCGTTACATTTAATACCGTGTTCATCCAATGCGAATCCCTGATTACATTTGCAACTGTAACTTCCTACGCTGTTCTTACACCTTCCATTCAAACACATCCCCGGAAACTCAATGCACTCGTTAATATCCTGTCTCTCGGTAAAACCATCTCCTCTTGGACATAACTCATTGTAAGCATGTGTTCCAACTTTTGGACACGATTCACACTTTTCAGTACCCCATGCACGACCAACGGAACAACAACAAAGACTTTTTGAAAATTGACCCTCGATGGGTGTCGTGCACTGTCCATGGCGATATTCCATGTAACAGGTTTCTTGCCTTGTATCAATGCAAGTGGTATCTGAAGAAAATATTATTATTTGTGAAGTTATTAGAGTCTTAATTATTAAAGATTAACTCGAACATGTTAAGGTTTAATGTTGCTTAATATTAGGTAGTTTGACTTGGTTAATTTTAATATAATCTTATCGCTATTTCTACCAAAGGTGTTCGAAAGACAGCTTTTAAAATGTTAACTTAAAATTATTTTCTAAGTTTAATCATTTTCCTAACTTAAATTAATTTAGCGGTATCGTTTTTCACACATCTCCTATTTTTTTCAACTGGTCAAAATAGGTACACATAAAATCGCGATAGAAATAGTGTTAATATTAAGTAATTGGTTGATATTAATATAAAGATCTTATTATATAAGATATTTATTATAAAGGTTGATAAGATCCTTACGTGTCGCATCTAACGAGAGACCAGGAGGACATTCGCATCGATAAGAACCCTCGGTGTTAACGCAAGTTCCACCACCTTTGCAGATACCACTGTTGAGTTCACATTCATTGACATCCACGCAGGCTTTACCGTCAACTTTTGCATATCCTTTTAAACATTCGCAAAGGGAATGATCACACGGTTCACAAGGACTACCCCAAGCAACACCCACAGAACAACAACATTCTGACCTAAGCGCTAGCCTTGGCAAATTATTTTCGCACCGGCCATTCACCATTTTGGTCCAGCAAGAACCTTTTCGGTTATCTGTGAAAATTAAAATTGACTTTACACTAAATTAGACTAAAGTTAAATTGAAATTGAGTTGAATTTATATTAATATGAAACTTAATTAAAATTAAATTAATATCGAAGTAAAATTAAACTATAATTGAACTGGAATTAGACTAAAATTAAAATTAAATTGAACTGAATTGAAGCTATATCAATGTGGAATTAAATAAAAATTAGATTAATACCGAAATAAAATTAAACTATAACTCAACTGAAGTTAAACTAAAAGTAAATTTAAATTGAATCGAAGTAAAATTAAAAACAAATTAATATTACTTTTTCTTATTTCCTTCGCGCGTTGATTAAAATATTTCAGAATAAATTGATGCCACATTATTCTCAAAATGTGACTACATATTATTATGGTAATTAACGATACGAAATAATAAGAGCATTCGAATACAATGATTCTAAAGTAACTCAAACTCGATTTCTTGGTTTGAAAATTTTGTCGAATATGTTTATTATTTTATGTTTATACCCATGCATATGTGTCCTGTATGATCCAGGATATATCCAGGTGTACATTCGCACTCGTAGGATCCAGGAGTATTTATGCAATCTCCATTCACGCAAACATCTGGACCAAGTTCTTCGCATTCGTCGACATCCTCGCACATCTGGTTTTCGTTGTTGAATCTCGTTCCAGTTGGACAAATGCACTATTTTATAAACAATTCATAAGAATATAACACAAAGATACAACTACAAGGACAATGTTCCAATAATTTTCTTAATTATTGAAAAATTACCTGAAAACTTCCAGGAGTATTACGGCATTGGCCACCGCTACACAAAGAATCCTCCAATTCGCACTCGTTTATATCGCTGCAAATTTTCCCAGTGGCGTCAACTTCGTAACCGTTATCACAGATGCACCGATAAGTTCCCATTAAGTTCTCGCAGCCGCCATTGATACAGATATTAGGATTTTGTGCGCATTCATTGATATCTGCACCATAAAAAATCATCCCTTATTAATCATTAAAGAATCGATATAATAATATTATATCGTGTTCGCCCGAAAAATCGTGAAGTTTGTATTATTAAATAAAGGAAACTAAAGAAATATACATAAAATAGGCATAAAAAAAAGGAGTCTTTATATGTCAAAAACTGCACGAACATTTTGGCCAATTCAATATTGATTACATAATATATTGGATATAATTATCTCACTATTTTATAATAATAATTTAAAACAACAATTCGTGCGTGCAAAGCTTCTGATACTGATTTATATATTACATATAATATATAACATTTCGGATGCAATTAATCAAATCTTTAATTACCATCGCCATTATAGGTCATTCCGGCGCCATGAGGACACAGGGTCTCAAATTCCGTGGTACCCGGAAGTGGACAAGGTTGACAAGTAGTACCCCATCCCATTGGTTGACCCAAAATTACCGTGCAACAACAACAGCTCGATTTTGTTACCGCTGTTGATGTCGGATTCGAACACTGGCCATCTCTATATTGCGAATAACACAGATCCCGCCTTGTATCTATTAAGAATTGTATTAATTAATTGTAATATCATCATAAAATGTAACAATAAGATAATAGTGATAAGACAATCACGATAATGTAACAGTAAAATAGTAATTATGTGTTTTGGAGTAAAATGTACGGACCTAGACAGGATCTTCCATCAGGACCTAAATTAAATCCAGCAAGGCACTCGCACTGGAAACTTCCTGGGGTGTTAATGCAATTTCCATTCTGACATGGTGCACTTACACACTCGTCGATATCTAATTAATAATCACAGTGTTTGTTAATATTCCAGTTACGTCCAAATGATACAAAAATATGAAGATCTTTTACGAAAATGTCAGAGTTTTCCAACAGTATTCAAATAATGTAAACATATTAAATATTCTTAAAAAGAGTAGAACTTTCTGGTTAGATTAAAATAATATAAGAATATCAGATTATCTTAAAAAATAGCCGAATTTTCTGATTTCATTGAAATAATTAAAACTATCAAAAGTTCTTAAAAAATAGCAAAGTTTTCTGGTTAAATTCAAATAATATCGAAATATCGAATATTCTTAAAGAAATTGCAGAATTTTCTGACTAGATTCGAACAATATAAAAATATCAAGTATTCATAAAAAAATTGCAGAATTTTCTGACTGCATTTAAATACTTAAAAATATCAAACATTCTTAAAAAACATCAGAATTTTATGACTACATATCAGAAACTTAACGACATCAAACTTTTGTTACGAAATAGTAGAACATCATTTTTAATATAGAAATATTGTAGATGTTAAAAGTAACGTACCAATACAGTGACTTTGATCGGGACCAATTCGAAAGCCAGAATCACAGACGCACTTGAATGAACCCTCCATATTTACACATTTTCCATTTTCACACATACCGCTCGTAGAACACTCATCCATATCAACACAGAAAGTATTATCTCTCGACGGTGTGAAACCGGATTGACAAATACAATGATACGATCCCGGTGTATTTTCGCATCTTCCATTTAAACAAATCCTTGGGTTATCCGCGCACTCGTTGATGTCTATGAAAATTATGATTAAACATATGTATGTAGTCTTAAAGTGATTGCTGAATTTAATGTAAAACTTTGATAACAAATCATTTTTTCTAGATTTAGATTTTTTAGTTTCATATTTCTTACACAATTTTATTTGAAACTCCATATTTCTTAAGAAATTTTATTTTAAACTTTATACTCCTTATGGAATTTTATTTGGAAGCCCATATATTTTATGGAGTTTTCTTTTAAATTCCGTATTTCTTGTCATATTTTAAAAAGCGTTGTTATTTTACCTATGCAAGTATTCTTTGTCGGTGATAACACGTAACCATCATTGCACTTGCACTTGAATGAACCATTCATATTAATGCAGTGTCCATTGTTGCACATCCCAGTATCTTGACACTCGTCGTGATCTACATAAATTTGAATAATATTTCCATAAACCACTTATTCCACGAAATGCACAAATAAAATAATTCCTCATGTACCACCCCAAATTAATCATTAAAAGATGCTGATTCATAATTAAATAATCAATGCGAATCATTTGATGCCTACCTCCTATCTAAGATATCATTTAAATATTATTTATTATATATTGTATTACCACGCTAAATTAATTGTTAGAAGATTTCCATTCATAACAAAATATATAAACCTTGTTTTACGATTGAAACCTATATGATTTTATAATTATAATTGAATTAATTATCCATCAAATTACCAGTGCAATATCTGCCCTCTCCAGATACAACGAATCCTGGCGGACAATTGCAAGCGAAACTGCCAGGATAATTTTCACAGGTTCCACCCTTACAATATCCTAATTGGCACTCGTCCACATCCTCGCATCGTCCTGCTTTTTTTGTGAATCCAGGATAACATTCGCATTCGTAGCCTTCCTTGATGTCGATGCACTTTCCGTTCCCGCAAATGTCCGGTCGCAAAGCGCACTCGTTTATTTCTATGATGTGCTCCAATTCGTGCGTGCAAAGCTTGTGATAATCATCTGTATGTAATCATTAAATTCACCATCATTACTTAATTGTTTTATAATAATTTGAGGCAACGATCGTGTACACAAACCATGATTTAATTATTTAACAATTTATAGATAAAGAAGAAAGGTTGATTACAGATTTTATAATTAACTATTTTAATTGTATGTTATGCGTCGTCGGTTCAATTATATCGGTATCACAATAATTAATAATTATTTAGTTTATATCTCCTAGTTATAAATATCTTTTAGTTTATATATAGTTTAGGATCTTCGACCTGACAAGCTCGAATAAAGGGTTAACTGTACATTAACAATACTATATATATTATTTTATAATGATTAATAACACGTTCTGAAATAATTATATCAACTTAGATATAATTAAATGCTAATTAATTATAGTAAGTTCATTGCAATTTTTACGACATACCGCTTCCAGGGTTGGGACAAATGAAGCATTCGTCACCCCATCCTCGTCCCATATTTTTACCGCAGCAACAATCTTTTTTACTTAATCTCATTGATAAGCGATTTCTGCACTGACCATTCCTGTTCACTGCTGTGTAACATAAACCTTGTCTTCCATCTGAACATGGAAAAAAACAATATTTATTTACATTTACTTAAATCCCGTATTCCTTAATTATTTCAATTATCGACGAGGCCATTACTTTGAATGTTAATGTTTGCGATATTATATTAACATTTGTATCGTTAACAGATTGCTCTAACTTTTTATTATAAAACTCTTGGAAAAGCGGTGATTTTTTCATGAAAATCTTAGTTAATGAATTTTACCTCTTTAACAATGATATAATAAAATAAAAATGTAGCAATATGTAATTATTTAGAATTAATTGCATCGTGAAACCCTAATTCATTTTGATTATCAACAGTGATATTATATTGTATTAGCTATTAATATTTCATGATTTACTCGAATAACTTTGGAATAAAATAAACAGTTTAACAATCTGGAAGTTATTATTCTTGGAAATGTCTAATTATAATTCAATAGTAATAATATCATTTTACCAATACAATATCGGCGATCCTGGCTCTGAATAAATCCAGGATTGCACAGACAATAATATCCGCCATTAGTATTCACACAGCGGCCATCGGCACAGATTCCTTCCTCCTGGCACTCGTCCTTATCCTGGCACCCGTTGGTTTCCAAATCTCGCGCTTGTCCTTCAGGACATTCGCATGCGAATGATCCAGGACTATTCAGACATTTGCCACCCTCGCATAATCCAGGTATCGCTTCACATTCATCGATGTCTGACGCACAACGAATGACAATTTAACATCCAAATGCAACGATGTTCTAATGCTTCTTAATTTTGATTCATTTATGTACTTACCGACACATTGACCTTGATTGGTCTTTAAGTATCCTGGTTCACAATCCAATCTTGCTGGACACCGTTCGCAAGGGTGGCCCCAACCCTTTCCAACGGTGGCGCAACATAATTGGCGGGTGCAAACGACACCTTGAAGACTCACCAGACATTGGCCGTTTCTTACTTTTGTGTAACACGGTCCAGTTCTATAAATTAGTTAATTAGGGAGATTTTCATACTTCGAGCTGATTAATAATAGAAACTGTCTGTTTTTCAATATTATTGGTTTTGTTGGATGATAAGACCAGGTGTTATCAGGTCTTATTTTTAGAACAATACATAATAATGAAAATGTAACAGTTCAATAATATCAGTACAGTAATTATAATTTGACATTATAGTAATTCAGTAATAATAATTCAGCTGTATCTGTTCAGTAGCGATTATGTAGCTGCATCGATAATGCAATGAATATTAATTGTAAACAAAAATTAATTATGTCATTAGTATTGTTACCTATAATCTGTTTCACAACGTCTTCCTGTATATCCATAAATACAGGCACAGCGATCAGGACCAATGCATCTTCCTTGATTCAAGCAAGGCTCCCTGCAGATAGCTATTTCGCAATAAAACCACGAATCACTTTAATACAATATTTTATTATTGATACCTAATCCTACAACTTCAGTTAATTTATGTTAAACCCGAAATAATCTGAAATACACCAACAAACACTCTGCGACTTTCTAACAAAATGAAGACAATATTGAATAATTTTATTTATCCATTACTAATCCAGACTCATTAAAGTATATAATAACTCGTAAGATAATTTCCATAAAATGATATAGTCGAAAGACAATAATAGAAACCTGTAAAATAATTCTGTCTTATGATTTACTCTAACATTTTATTAGAATAGTGATAATAAAACCGCTAGATAAAAGAAGTCACATTTTGATCAAAGGTCCATTTACATGTTTTGCTTTAATATTACATAATTATTCCCTAATAAATTATTATAGTATTCAGGTTACTAATATATCATTCTTTTCAGCCGTGCCATTTTTATTGACACTTCAAACTGAATTATTTCAACTGGTTGTCCTAAATGCATTTGTTATACAGTGTTACATAGTTTATTGGGACGATGCAATTTTTTGCACTCACGTTCGTTACAAAATTCTCCTTGGTATCCATTACGACATTGGCACCTGCCATCGACACAGTTACCATTAATGCAGTGCACTTTGCATCTGCCAGATTCACCGCGATCAACCGAACTACCGGTTTCATAAGGCGGCACTGGAAAGAACGGAGAACCGACAATACTTGATAACTAATATTAATGAAGATGTATTAAGTGCATATTTATTATTATTACCACACATTGATTTAATAATGTAGTATAAGGTGTGTATATTTAAATAAAGATATTTTTTAACTCTTATTAATTCTTTATACATTATTCTATCTTCAAGGATTATATAATAACTAGATGCGTTAACATATTAATTATTATAAATAAGCGATGTAATTATTTACCCTTCGATTGAATGGCACCGCAAGCAGAGGAAACCGTTCCACCTTCACATAAACATATATTGGGCCTTATGCATCTACCCAATACACCACATCGTCTCGTACAAATTGCTAGAATGAAATTTTGGATTTATGAATATTATTCACTTTTTTGTCAAAATATGATATCTTCTGCATTATACATAGATATTAACTTGTTAACGGAGGATGACGAGTGAACTCGTCATTCGAATCTACACTTATCTCGATGTATTTTATCTCTAAATCGTAACGAATTTAATTTTGGCACTGAAACGTATTGTCCGAATTAAATAAAACAACGTTGAAAACTAAATCGTAAGTTAATCGTTTTTCATATAGATAATTTATAACATTTTTATTTCATTTTAATATTTTTACAGATAATTGTAATATAAGAGAATAGAAACATAATAATATTTGTAAACAACAAATACGTATTTTAAATCGAGTAGTATATAAAGATAATTATTTTAATAGAACCAGGTCAGTTCAACTTATTATTAATGACAAACGGAATATCGGTATGCGAAGGAATTAAGTGGATCGAAGACAATGCGATCAACAGGAAGTACGTAACAGGCCATTAAACCAGTTTCGTTCGAAGAACGGATCGCTCACGTCCATAGATACCCATTTATCCGTTACGTAATTGTGCAATTATTATCAACGTTATCGTCGCAAAGTTAATCAAGGATAGGTGCTCGTTTCCGCGTCATTAATAACAATGTAAATTGCATACCTTTCAAGTGTCGTATCATACATTGATATTTCAATTCGTGTAATTAACGTCGATTTGATTCGTGTAAATTACCGTTAATGTATGTAAAAGGTTTTCGTACTTACGAATTACGCAGAGCCCGGTTTCCGGTTTTTTCGACCAACCAGGGCAACAATAATTCTTGTACCTTGATCTGCACACGTTCGGACTGAAAGAAGAGCATTTTATTATACAATAATTATTGTTCGTAATTGTTATAATAAATTGTATCCACTATTTTATGCCATCACTTATCGCTATTCATATAAAAATCCCATAAACAAAGAATGTTTCTTTGATGTAATTAAAGAACTCGAAGAACTTGGAGACTAAAGGTTCCCTATTGGAAACATTAAACGTGATATAATAATTATTAAATAATAGAATGCGATATTGTAATTTCCGGTATATCACATTACATATACATATTTTATTCCTTTTTCGTCTAATTAATATATGAATTAGACATTTTCTTTATTGTCCTTTTCAGATACCTTATCGATATTATCATTGTACAACATTTATTAGATTCGAGTGAAATCAAATTCCGCATACGCGTTGGTGGCATAATTCTTAAATCCGATTACGATTTTCGCGATTTACATGAAAGGAGATGCGCGCGGAATTGAAATTCGCGATTTCCTTGATGACGTTCGAAGGAGGTCGCCGCGGCTATCGTAAAGCGGAAATGCAATTTTTCTTGGTGCAACGAGCGCGGTGTCGTGCCACGCGCAGTAAGAACCAAGGAGTACCAGAAAAAGGGAAGAAACAAAAAATAGGGAAGAGAATGTGGTGCACCACCTCGGAACAAGGCGGGCATTCACATCATGCGCCCATAATTAAACTCAGCTGCTAGAAGCCGCCTCTAATTGTAAGTACTTCCACTTACGCGCCTTGGCGCCGCCGCCAGTGCGCCAGCAAACATGCCTCCCTAAACAACATTTACTTATTCTTGGCAAAATTCATTTCGTCCGGAATCAAAATACGACGATTTTTACTCGAGAATGCTATATGTCAACATTCCAAGAAGAAATTATTATAATTATTCATTCCTTATTAATGTATTAGCAGACTAATGTTTCATGCTCTGATCTCAGAAAGTTTCAATCTAAGGATATACTAAAATATATATCATGTTCTATTATTTATTACGCATTTAAAACGATTTATTTATTTATTAGATTTAAAACGCAGAACCTGAAGAATCACGGAATAAGAAAGTTATAAAATAATTAATAAGTAATCATGATAAGATAAGATAATAAATAGGTGTACTGTTATAGAGTCATTAAGGAATTTTTAATTCCTTTTAATAAATTCCTAACAAAAATTCGAGCCTCATTAATTATAATTATTAGTACCAACGCTATAATCCAAGACCAAGAGCAACGCATCATTATTGTCATATGAAAATTAATGCAAATAACGGAGTCATATTTATTAAGATAATTCGCGGTGTCAGGAGGCGTTGAATGATAACAGTGACCCAAATATGAAATTACCTTTCAATAATATTTTTTCACACCTCTTCTTCTGAAGCCTTTCACATAACGAGAAGCGTAGCTTTCGCGGATGATTAAAACCGACTATGATGGATTTTTATCCTCGCCGTTAATTGGAAGATTACAGCTCACCGGAAGTCGGCGCGCGATGGGAATTATTATGGAAAGAATTACGAGAAGGTGTAAAGAAGGTTGGTTCTTTGGAGAACACTTTGATCCAATTTGTATGCAGATCGAGCGACCTTTCAGGAATTGGTTCATTATCAAATTAGAAATTGGTTCATTATATTGGAACTGATCGATATATGGTGGTACCTTAATTGCCTAAAGGGTGTAATTTTAACACCAGCCCCAAATTATACCTTTCTTAACTGGTTACAAGCTGATCTCAGTGCTACCAATGTTTCTTCAACATCCGATATCTTCTTCAGAATCTTTAACGTTTGAACTTCGTATAAAACGATATTTGTATTTCAACGATTGTTTCAGAATAAAGTGTGTATTGGTAATAATAATAATTTCTTTTTATGTTGATACATTTTAATTGCAAGCTTCCGAAAATATTTTACGGTAATTCATTGTTGTAACACGTTTTTTATCATATATCACTATTCTCATTTTTTATTTAAGATGCTTTACGTAATAATAGGATATTGCAATTATTACTTCAATACTAACCTGTTTTAGCTAAGCTCACTCTAATGAAGCGTGTTAATTAAATAAAGTAACTTTATAAGCTGGATGCGTATCTAAAGGGGTTTTAAGTGGAAGATGAGTTTAAGAGCTCAATTAGAAACTACACTTAATGGCATCAAAAGCTTATTAATTTGTTCAAGATAACTTCTAACAATGCAACTATTTAATGTTCAATATTTCTGAATGAAATTGTATGAACAATTGATATAAATCATTGAGCAATAATTCTTTAATTAATCTGGAAAGAAGGTAAATAAAGGAATTCACTTTTTCATCGAGCCATTTCTAGATATTTCAACTAAATAATATTATAATTTATTATTAGATTACAATGAGTTAAATTAAATTTTTTACTAACTATGAACCCCTTCTTCAGACATAATAGATTATCAATGTCTTTCAACTTACTTCATTTCTAATTTATAAGTCCCTAAATTATAGAAAATATTAAAATTTCAATATTATAAATATAGAATACGCTGCAGTTCTGAACACTTGGAATACTTAAGAACCCAGTATTAAAAATACTCGATAAACTTAATATACTTAACATACCCGATATTAAAAATATTGAATATTTCTGAAAATGATTAGAAATATGGCGGATGCCATAAACCTTAACAGTCCCTAAACTGACAGCGGAACAAACGGAAATGAAGAGCGAATCAAAAGCGTTCGGTCGAAAGCTCCGCCATTACGAACACCACGGGTACTTTACACATTTTATTGTTGCAATTAACGAAGTAGTTCGCGCTAAGCAAGTGTGTTAATCGAATAAAGTGAGCGGCTAAGAGCGATGCGTGTCTAAACAGTGGCGGTGTGGGTGTCAGTTGAAAAGTTCAATTGGAAAGTGTACTTAATGGATGTGAAACAAGTGCCGGAATAACTGGATGGTGGATTACGGTCGACTTGGAATTAAACGCGATCAAAAGTCGAGCTAGCGAAGTTGTAACATAGGCGCCAAGATATCGTCTGTTGTTTTTTCACACCGTGCTTCGTTAACGAAGGAAACGAGGTAAGACAAAGCGGGAGGGTTATTTATGATCTCTTAAAATACCATCGTCGGATTAAAAAGACTAATTCAGGCCAACCCCGTGTTACGAAACGGATGTGATATATATCAAGCGTTACGATCGAAATTTATTGTACTACTTCGCATTATTCTACCGTGTCATTCTAATAATTATGAGAGCTATGGTGTCATTTGGTCAATGGGAAATTAATCGAAATACATTGACGGTTTAATTGTTGCAATTGATGTGTTATGACATACACGATTTTTGTGACATTTAACATTTTTGATCGCCGGAGACTCAACTCTGAGAAATGGAATAAAATAGTTATTAATTTGAGTAATGTTAGTAATTAATTCAAACTTAATTTGAATGAGTTATTAAAATTCGATTTCAGGACATAAAAATAAATTCGCGTACAAAGAAATTTGTATAAAAAATATTGTTATGGAACATTTCTCGTGATTTCCGTCTTTGTCAGATTTTATTTCTTTCCCATGAAAGTTCGAAACAAAGTATTCTAGAAAATAGAATAGGACCCATTTTACGGGGAATAGGATCATCACTTACATAATTATTCACGGTTAGTCTGTGGTTTAGATTGGTTTAAACTAGGTTTTACGTAATGCACGGGGGAGGAAGTGAAAGACGAATTGGAGGGAGGAAAAGTGGCATAAGAATTAGGCGATGACACGTTTCGCTTAAAATCCCGTAACTCGGATCGTCCAATGATTGGCCAATGTTCCTGTTTTATTTCACTTATGAGTTCTTAACCGTTTCTTAATTATATAATATTAATTAACTCATCATATCCATAGAATCTTCCATTATAAAAATATCCTATATTGACGATCTCAAACATTCGAAGTTAAATCGTTGGATGATTCGATGAAATATTATATCGATCTATTAAATAAATCATACTTTTATCATATTGTTAATATGGATGTATTGGAAGATGACCTTATCAGTTAGTTAATGATCACTTCCAACAAAGGAAGGCAGCATTCTTATTGATTAAACATTTTCTGTCAGAAATTTCTATTTTAAGACTATGTTGATAAGACTGATAACAAAACTACGATGAAAATTGGATATTAGGTGCAAAAAATGCACTTGATACTCGAGGATAATAAACCTTATCTTCACATTCCGCCACATTCTCCGGCGTTAATTAATTACAGCGTGATAATAAAAGCATGTATTATCAGTAGCACTGATAACGCTGTTATAGGACTGTTAGAAGTAGGGCGCGATGCGTATCTCAAAGGGAGGATCTTCAAAATTTATCTTTCCTATATTTCACTCTGTATCTTTACGTCAGGATCCTCTCGTTTTATTTCAATTCTGAGTTATTAAAAATAATCATAATATATATATATAAAAAATAATAACAATGAACCTTCACAACTAAAATTCTAATATTACATCGCCCATAAAAATATTTTACTAATAATCACAATTTGCAGCTCACAATAATGAATTTATAAACCGCGGCTCGCGGTTTGCTGTATGCAAAATAATAACGCAAAAGTTTCGATTAAGAATCCAGCGAAATTTATTGGGGAGTCGTATATTCGCGATTAACGAAGGATTTCATTAATAGAGTCGTATTAACGCGTATCTTCGAATGGCCAATTAGATGCACGGTTTATGTGACAGAACCTAACCAACTGGGTTTAACATTACCATTAACGCACGGCATTAATTACCATTTTTATGGAGTACACTTTAATATACCGACATCATAACTACGTTACGTTCTCAATTAAAACCGTGCATCCATTTTTTTGTTGGTTTCGTTGGTTTGTCGCTCGAGAAACGTGCACGGTTTGCACAACGTCCTCGAACATAGAAAAATCGTGCTCGTAATTGCGAGGATCGTAAGAGCTGTAATCAGCCTGATAGATAACTCGTGCCCTACAATCGTTGACCTTTGACATTTATCGTTTGTATTTCTTCAATTCGACGATAACAATGTTCTACAGTGAATTTCATGTGTCACCATACATCTTCCATTGTCTCGATACCATCATCTTTGAGCGGTGATTAATTACTTCCTTAAAATTGATTCAATTTGGAATTCATTTAAAACAGAATAGTTTGATTCCATGCATTTTACTCTCATAAACATAAACGTAGCTAGCCACGTTGAGTAACCGAATAAAATAACAGGTAAAAAGAACAATGAATTACGAGAGCTGAGACTAGTAATCAAATATTAATTATACTAATCAATGCCTAACATTGAATTATGAAAGTAACCAAGCTTTTTATCGACAACGTAAAATACCTATCCTTAGCTATGTTAATATATCAAATCTCATTATAAAGAATATAATATATGAATTCTTCGTGTTTGAATGATGTCGAATAATTATAATACAAATCGTTGTAAAAGTCACATCGTAAGTCGGCTAGTTATTGTTAATGCCAATAACCTCAGGGAAGCATGTAAAACCACGGAGTGGATTGACGTTATTACCTCAGCTGATATTCCACGTTAAGCGAAATCAGCGGATCATCGTGTTTTGATTGTTTTTATTAAGTAAATATTGCGATCCACCGACAACGACGCTATCGACGCCAGGAGAGATCAAGATCTCTTGTACTACCGCGTGCAATGAGCTGCCAAGAATCTTTTACCGTAACAAACTAGTTCCTCTAGTCCCAGTTATACGATATCTTCAGTAATGTTGAATACTTTTCTGCGCGAGAGTGGCTAATGCCGTCGGTTGGTGGGCTTCCTATGATAAACCACCATCAGCTTCCATTTACGCCAACATTCCGCACACTTTTCGATACCTTCTCACAACTTCGTATGACTTATCATCGCGAATCATCAACATTTTATACACATTTTCTTTTCATCCTCTTAATACACCATGATATAATTGTGGGGTGCTGGGATACTAGAATCTTGCTCCGTTGATACAGTAAATATTTTAATTATTTTATGTCAACATTCCACACACTTTTTGATACCTTCTTATTACTTCATACGACTTATTATAGCAAGTCATCAGCATTTTATAGTCTTTTTATTTCCGTTCTCTTAACACTAGAACTACCGAATCAGTAAAAATGACTAATATGCAATTTTTCATGAAATTATTAAAATATGGAAAGGTGTATTCACTAAGATTTATAAATAAAACATAATTACAACTAATTACACGTTCGGTATAACTTGTCGTGTGCTAAGATACTTAAATCTGGGTTAGGTAAATTATAAAATAATAAAAACATTTATTATAATATATAAAATTCGATTAAAACTATAGAACCTCATAATAGTTTGAGACTTAATAACCAGAAGATTCGAGTTGATTTATAAAATTTTGTTTAACAGGTAAATGAATCCATTAGCTTCAGATGAGTATGCTTTAGGACCTGCTATTATCTCAATTACTTTCCCCTTTTCAATTTAATATAATAATTATATATTCCTTACTTTAATCTGATTAACGATATTAACATTGATATTAACACCTAATTTACAAAGTAGTTCATTGAAACAAGTAAATTGCCCATATCTTCAAAGTACACGTTAATCACCGACGTTTAAATCTATATCCTCCGCGCGTAGAATGTCATTGTTGATAATAAATTGTTAAGAGTTTATATTCAAGATAATATGAAATCACTCGAGCTCATTACGTAACTTGAAACACTGACATTACTGAAGGATCCACGGAGAAGCAATTAAATCGAAACAATCGGAGATTCCTTTAAGAAGCGGACTCGGCGCACGTTAAAAGGCGCGATAACACTTAAGTGGGTTATCAGAGTGTTACGTTGGAGCGTACCATTGAATTCGGTATGCGAACTTTTTCGCAATAAAACTCGTGTATTCATCTCGATAGTACTATTGGGTTCTGGAGAGAAGGCACTCGTGACTAGGTGTCACGTGGTATTTCGAACTGCCATTGGTCACATATATTATATATTACATATTATATAGGTTATATATTATAAGTTATACAAGTTAGGATCTAGAATCTATTCATAAGTTGGGACAGTGATTACTAATTCATAATTAACTGTTTTTATACTTGGATTCGAGAATATTAGATACGGTCGTTTTATTATAACTTATTGTTTTCATATAAGTTACAATAATAAGATGTAATAATTAAATCACGCAGACCTAACCCAGACCTTATTGTTATTATATAAGCTATTATAATAAGATATAATTGAATAATCGTATTTAGTGTATAATGATCTTGGTATAAAACCGAGTAATTAGGAATTGGTAATTATGCTCTTCGCTTAGAGATAGATCCTAGATACTAACTTGTATATAATAACATTTAATGTGTAACCTATATGATATCCATATATATTAATTAATAAATCCTTGTATATATTTAAATTCCTCTTCTTGCTGCCCAAAGTCAGAGTGCGCTTTCTTTCCAGAACCTAACAGTTGTGCATTCGTGCGAATGCAAAAATTAGGTCTACCCAAAATCACAAAAATGGAAAGAGATGAAAAATCATCAAAAAAACAGTCGCCAATTTTGCTCCAAAAGGGTTCAAATCGATGGTAAATGGTCCCTAAACATGTTCTAGGATGATTTTCGGTCGAAAGAAGTGGATTAAAAATTGTTTCTAAAATCCAACTGTTGTGCGCACGCAGTTCGTGATGTCGAAACGCGTCGAGTAGCAAATATTTTAATAGCGCGCCGTTAAGTCCAAGTGGATAATGAACCTGTATTATCCATCCATTACGGTCAATTGACAGTGGCATGTGTTTTAAGGCGGCGAAACGTTTTCCGGGAACGCGAATATTCGCGTGGAACGTCGAATTAGCCAGCGTCGACTTATCCAATCCACGGTGACCTTAAACTAATCGCCATTCCAGCAAATAAGGGTTCAACGTGGCTAATTAGTCACGATCGTGATAACTTGATTGCGGTAAACTACGTTCATCAGTTTTATCGTGATTGCATAGCTGGCATTTTCGCAATTCCCTTGTCGCCTTAACTGAGTTGTTTGCCAGGGAAAATGTAATTTACTTGTCATTGTGCTTGACGAGCATTGGAAGTCCGCCTTTAGCAAAACGATATTAGACCTTGTGTGTTGTTATTAATTTAAATTAAAATTCTTAATGTTATAATAAAACGATCGCTTTCTTGGACGTTACTAAATTATTAAAGATCGAGATAACATATTATTTACTATTAATCTTACTTCTTTATTAAATAATCCTCGTTAAATTCTCCTGAATTCTTATTAAATACTTATTAATTCGTATTAAAGTCTTTATTAATCCTAATTAATGCTTATCGGTTTTTATGAAATTCTTTGTAAAGTGCTAGTTTTGATACTCATCTACTTAAATATAATTTGCAGGATTAAATGACAACATTTTAATTAAGCTCTGTGTAACACGCGATATTAGTTGTTAATTGGCGTTTTGTTCTGAGATTTTCAATAAAATGCAGAAATTTTTGAAAGAAATTTTGAATAACTTTGTGCATTCTGCAGATTAATGAAAATTAATGTTCTGAAATTAATAATTCTCTCGATGAAATAATTTCTAGTTGATACTACAGATAATAATATTTTATACATGAAATATTATTAAATATTCGATCATATTCTTTTGAATTAATTGCTGCTATAACTATATTATCACTCACGGTATCTATAAGAATAATTAATCGGTATTGATACATAAGATATTAATAATTGTGAGTTAAATATATAACGGGTTAAAATATTGATGCTTAACACAGCACTAATAATAAGTTGAATTACTCTTAATACTTAACACGTGGTGAGCATTAAAATTCTTAGTCGAAGACGCATAGCGTCAGGTCTCTCGAATGATGAAAAAAAAGAAACTAGAGCAGAAAGTTTCTTGTTAAAGTGATTTCATTAGCTCCCCGTTCCTCGGGTTGTAAAAATAGAAACGGGCTGAAAACAACTTTATCACTAACGTTCCCACGTAATCCGGAGATTAGGGATTTGTCGAGAGGAGATTTGTCTGTTCTCCGAAGCTTTAATTACAAATCCGTCTCATCTATCTGCTTATTTCATTATTGGGAACCACATGAATTTAAACTAATACTTTTTTATGTTATTTCTTGGGAAAAGCTTTTTTTGATGCTTCGATGCTTCTAAACAACATATTTTTTACTATAAACCTGACATCTATACCCCTGAAAGGGGTATACCTTCAAGAATCGTCAAAAATCAAAGTCGCCAATTTTAATTCTAGATGGTCTAAATCGATGGCACATGATGCCTGAACGTGTTCTGGGATTGTTTTGGGTCGAAAGAAGCGGTTTAAAAATATTTTCTGGTCAAAAATGGGTCGACCCAAAATCGCAAAAATGTAAAGGGGTATACCTTCAAAAATCGTCCAAAAATCAAAGTCACCAATTTCGTTCCTAAATAGTCCAAATCGTCGACTCATCAATCTTTACTAAATTCTTATTAATCCCTACTCAAATCCCTGCTCAAATGAACCTATGTTAATAATTACCAAAGATATCCCTACACAAACACACGAAGATAATCGCGGAGATCATCGCAAGATAATACAAAGCACTCATCCTGAATTACAGTTTGAAGCCCAGTGTCTAAATCCGCGGTGCATGGACCTAGTGATCATACGAGGAGTACCTTGTCCCAGCATCCCATTATTTCTCCTGCCATCTCGTAATCAAGGTATCAAGGAAAGACGATCGAAGATTGGCTGTTAGTGTTTCACGCGATTGTAGGATTAAGTGAGGATAGTGGATACTCGATACTCACCCAAGTGGCGGTACTGATTGCAACGTGTTATCCAAGTCCTGTGAGGGGCTTGAGGTATAACGTTGCCCGGCCGCCAAAATATCGCCGAGCTGACCAATAATAACGAATAACACTGCCAGGAATAATCTTCTCTTGTGCACAGACATTGTTCACGCAAGATTCACACTTTACTTTATCAATTTCGAGGACTGTCTTTTCGAAACAGGACACTTGTCTTCGTTACTTTGCGCGACCGTGAAGACCTCTCTTAATATACATGATCCTTGATCAGGCTCCCAATAAGTTCTTATTGTTCGAAGATGATTTAGGAATTAGGGATTGGTGGAGATTCTTGATGGAGATTCATTGTCTTCATCTCCTATCCTTCTTCGCGCGAATACTTAGAAGGGAATGTGATTCTGGAATTATAAGTTTGATTTTAATGCGTATGGAGACCAGTTTTGATGAGATTTGTTGGAACGCGGAAAGAATTGGAAGCTATTTTAATTCTATTGAATTATGTGGTGTTTATAAATAGATGATTGGGTAGTTTTGATATTTTTATAGAACGGAAATCTGGAAGAATTGGACAGCAGATTTAGAATTCATCTGACAGAACGTTTAGGTATCTCTTCTATTAATATTAAAGGAATAATTAGACAAATTTTGGACCACGTCGGTGTCGTAATAGGGATGAGTTCCTTAATCAATCACACTCCTGCATTCACTGAATTCTTTGTAAATTCGTCGAATTATTATATTGTAATATATTTGATAACACGATTCACAAGAAAACCAAGATACCGAGCTACGTGAACCACAATGAGAGACAAGTGGCGATAAATTTCGCGATTTCGCGCGTCCACTATGACGCCTTTCCGGAAGCATCAAATTAGTACGATGTGATAAAAGGTGCTATCTTCAGATATTAATATCCATGACAGTTCTTTCTTTACTATGACAAAAGCCAGTGAGTAATTATCATGTTATTCTCCAAGCTTCCATCTAAACGTCGATTAGAATCACTGAAATATTTCGCGTTCCTTCATAATTCATTCCGAAAATGGATCAATGTATTAAGGGGGAAAGTAATCAATTCGGGAGTGGAGAAATTTTTCGCATCGAAAGTCAGGAATTTGATTTTTTCGAAAAGGGAATTACACCATTCGATGATCGTCGGCCAAGGATCATACATAACGATGGGGATTATCTAATAAAATAATGTTGAATATGAAATAATAAATGGAGTTTCATGAAGTATATGAAAAATAATTGATTACTTGCCGGTATCCCTAATACCTGATAAACCCCTGACAAATATATCATTTACTTTTTTATTAAAATAATGAAGCTCTAATTATAAAATCCAGAATTAAATGCAAATAATGGACTCCACACAGAATCGACTGAAAGATAGCAACAAACTAATTGACACATCACAAAATATAATAGTTAATATTATTGTAAAATATAATCGTTAAAGTACAAAACTTCCGAATTTATCTTAGTTTATTGTTTGTTTCAAGAATTTGATTCGCGGTGGTATTTTTTCTGCCAGCGGAGAATTCAATGAGGAACAGTGTAAATGGCAGCACAATAAAAATGTGCGCCTTCTCGATTGCAACTGGTTCAATCAGAATGGATAAAGGTCACCAGAACGAGGAAAAAAAGTAGATTTTAATCGCAAGCCACGTTCCTCGGAAATTTGTTACGAGATACGGAGCTGCTTTCACTCGTTATCAGAAACGTAACAACGTAAAAGTGAACCGAGCAGAGGCTATCATTAAAGTTCCATAAAGCTGGGTATGCCAGTGCAAAACTCGTGTAAAAAGAGTTCAGTCTGGTTTGCACGTCCTATTACGACAAGATTGGATTGAGATGTCTAAGCTTGGCTTCGATGGCGAGAAATATCTCCGCGATTCGAATGACAGTAAAAACCTTCGTGATCGAGGAAAGTAGTTTTACTTTTCGTAACGAATGATGTGTAAACACGTTTTTCCGACAATCAAATGTGTGAAGGGTGTATGTTATTGTTACGTTGTTTTTGTATCATTTCTTCTGTTCCTTAACTTGAATACAGAGGGTTGAGTTATCTCCAAGAGGGGTGAAAAAAGGATGAATTCAAGTATTTAAAGCTCTGATATGACTGAAGAATATAATATCATTTTACTTGTAATATATAATAATTGAATAATAATTGTATTTTTAATAAGCAGTTATAGATGTGCTAGAATGTCGTGCAGATTTAAGAATACGTTAAAAATGAATCATTTATTTCTAATTAATGTATAAAGAATATAGTTATTGAAATAATTGAAATAGGTAGAGATTAATATCTCCGAAACTAGAGAATTTTAATTGATAATATCACGGTATTTGGCGATTTATTGAAATTTGTTTAACAATTAATTCTATGTATGTTTACAATACTACTAAATTATATTATATTCTTCGTCAATATATTTACGAGAAAAATGAAGCCCAAAATTATTACTTTTACTAATATCTTCTATGCAAGAGTGAGATTGATAAAAACTCCTTTATATCCTTAACTTTGATTACACTTATCTTGCGTTAAAATTTGGAATGAAATGAAAACTTCTAATACATTATCATCTACCATCAAAAACAATCCCACACTCCAAAACCAAATGAATCGACACAAAAAACCACTTTCATCGATTCCTAATCCTTCATTCTTTGCGTGTGTGCTTCCAGTATCATTAACATTACTCCAACACTCGTAAACATCAAACGTAATACAATACCTATTCTACTCACAAACAACAACAAATTCATTCATAATCCTCGTACAAGGTACACAAGAAAGCACAATAATCTCTTCCACAAATGTGATCCAAAAATTCTCCTTCAAAATTGTTATCCAAAAATCATCCCCAATCTACCACCCAGAATCCCAACAATCTCAAAGACTCGCTTATAACTCCCCGATCAGAGGGGTCCAGAAAGCAGGTAAAAGATAAATGAAAAATGAACCGATGGAGGTAAACTCGCTTCGATCACGAGTGGTCCATATCACGATTAACTAATGATACGCGTTATCACGAGTGAAAGAAAAGAAAGATGAAGGGAAAAAGTCCCGAAAAGATGCGTCGACGGGACTCAACGCGAGACTGGAGCAGCAGATTGTAGACGAGCTTCTCTGACCGAGGTCTCATCTGGAGTCTCTCTCTCTCCGTCTCTCACTCACTCTCTCTCCCTCTCTCTTCTTCTCTCTAGCTCTTTTTATCATCCAATCTCTCCTTTTCTCATCTCGTTCTTTCCCTCCTTCCTTCCTTTCATCTCTTGGTAACCTCTTCCAGCTGACGATGAAGAGGACGCCGAATGGTACCACCCCTTCTTCTTCCTCCTCTTAGTCTTCTTCTCCAGCTTCTTCTTCTTCTTCTTCGTCCTCTTCATCTTCTTTCCTGTCAACGCTTTCGAGCATGTGTGAACTACGCTTCCGTGTGTGTAAGAATATCGTAAAAACATGAGTGTATGTTGTATACAAGTGCACGGAGGCGTGCGGGAAGATGTTTGTACGAGGAAAACGTGATACTCTTCGGAGCAACTCGTGTTCGGTGATTTTAATGGGATCTATTAATGGTATGGGGAATCTCCATTGAACTTAGGTGATTGGTCCACGGGGATTAAGGTTTTTCTACAATTATAAGCTTCTTCCACTGATTTGTCTTATTATTTTATGGCGAATACTGTTGAGTAGTTGTACAACGACTCGTTGTATAAATAAAGTGGTTAATAAGTTTTCAGTAATATCGAGTTATGGAAAAGGGCGCTCGAAAAAATGACGAAAGTGTCATTATAAGTATCATGTGAAACTTGAATTCTATGTATACGTATATTATACATGTTATATACGTTATATATTATAATAGGAACTCTCCCATAAGTAGATATATTTCAAGGAACATCTTATTGTTAGATCGTTCATTTTTAAGTCAGATGTTGAATGAGATTATTTTTTCTTTTATACTATTAAATGTAATATTAATATTTGACGATGTTTGACATGTTCGCGATTATGATATGCTTATTGTCAATTCGCGAATAGATTATAATTTGTTCAGAGTAGGTGTACTTTATTGCTAATTAATATTTTCTTCTCCTCCGTGGTAGAAATTTATTTATCTGTTGGATGGCAAATGGAGTATTTTACTGTTTATATTTTGTAGAGATCGAGGGTTATGGTATAAATACTACTTCTATTCAGAATATTTTAGGAACTTTCGCAATGACACATGGTGATGCGTTATCAAATGGGGCTAAAGGTTCGATTGAGAAACTGTCGTGACATTGGCCTCTGTGTTCCGAAGTAGTAGGAGCTTTTATAACAAATAGACACCACTTCTGCCAACTTGAACTGAAAGTATTTCTTTTCAATTGAATATTCGACGAAGCGGTTTGCGATAATTAAATAAAAGCGATTTACATACAATGCCATCGCATGGAGCAGTGTTTCACCGTTCGCATTGCCAAATTAATATTTCATATCAATTTCACGTTAATCATATTACCTTCAACATCACTATTTTCCATATTACTATATTAATTAATCGAAATATTATAATATTATTCTAACAAGTATTCCTTCCCTGAAAACACAAACCCCGAAATTCCAAATAAGTTCGAAAACAAAATTCATGACCTTTTCTATTATTAATTATTAATTATTAGGTGTAGGAATAAATTCTTTCCGACTGGATTCACATAATCAGTATAGCCATTCGAGATATCACGTATTCATTTAAGGAACATATTTACGAAATTTATAAATAATACCAGCACATTAGTGAATCAACTTCCCTCCATTTAATCGACATTAATCCAGTTAAATGACCTTTAATAACCTCCCTTTGGGTACACAAAGGGAAGTTGATGCGGGTGGTAAAAGTTACCACGATATCTGGGTGCCGTTAAAGGAAAAGAAAGAACCATGGACGATATTTTTAATGGGGACGCATAAATCGTATCCAAGTACAAGTTCCTTTTTGGTCTGCCGCCTTATACGACCAAGAACTATTCGATTATCGTTTGGTAAGCTGATGGTTTTCATGATTTTCCTGCGCCTTTCTCGATGATAATTTTGAGTGACGACGGTGGAAATTGTCGGACGGTTTTTAATGGCGGGCATGAATCAATTTTACTGCCTTCTTCGCGACCGAACAGAAGCTGGGGAATAACGAATCCCTTTTTCTTCCAATATTAAACGTTTAATGGCGGTTTGAGTGAAAAGAAGAGATAAGCAAGAAATAAGGTGTATGATTGATTTATGGATCAATGGTGGAACAATATTTTACTAATTTTCGAGTTACATTCAAGCTTAAGCCATTGCTTTCTCGAACATGAAGCATTATTTAACTAATTAAAAAATGGGGATTATTAAATCAGTACTTATTATAAGTGTTAACTAAGTCTTCATTATTTTTCCAGGCTAAAGTTTAATTCTGGAAGAAAAGTTTTCCAGAGGGCAGGCAACTGGAAATTACTTATTAAATCTATTCAAATATTTTCATTGCAACATATCCTGTTAGAATACCTAGGCGGTTGATTTGACTAAAAACGCAATAATAATATCCTGTTCTCTAAATAATATATGTATCCTCTGAATATACTAATGTCCTATCATTTTTATTCTACAATTTCGTACTTTTCTCTGCACTCAGTCCACCATAAAAGTCAATGTGGAAATTTGGTGTCCTAATTTCGTCCTTTTTCGACAGTATTATGTCATTGTGCCCTTCATCGTGAAACCCTATCCACCGCCCCGTTATTCGACACCGTCGCAGGACCCCCCAGGAGTTCGTTCCTTCTTCAAATACAGGAAGTTGCTGCATTCGATTCCGCGATCGTTTCGCAAATAAACCTTACCCTTTTACATGGCTCGTTTGCCGCCAGGTATTCGCATAACTAAATTCAAGTCGACTTCTCTTTGTACTTGAAAATATCTCCAATATATTCGAAGTATTTGTACACAAGATTAAATGATCCTCAAGCATTCCAAATTAATGCCATGAAATCCGCATTCACATCTTTATCCAAGCGATCCAAATCGAAATTAAAATGGGACCGCATAATTAAATTTAAATCCAGAATATATCGAGCTGATAAACAAACTGGATACAAAAAACAGTTCTCTTGATACTTCAAAACATCTCCAACATCTCAAAGTGTTCGTAAATAAAAAATTATTGATTCTTAAGAATTCCAAATTAATGCCATGAAATCTGCATTCAAGTCTTTATCCAAGTGGTCCAAATTGAAATTAAAATGGAACCGGATAATTGCATTTAAATCGAGAATATATCGAGCTAATAGACAAACTGGATACAAAAAACAGTTCTCTTGATACTTCAAAACATCTCCAACATCTCAAAGTGTTCGTAAGTAAAAAATTATTGATTCTTAAGAATTCCAAATTAATGCCATGAAATCTGCATTCAAGTCTTTATCCAAGTGGTCCAAATTGAAATTAAAATGGAACCGGATAATTGCATTTAAATCGAGAATATACCGAGCTAATAGAAAAACTGGATATGGAAGAACCAAGTCGCCATATAAATATATGAATAATTATATAGTTAAAGGCAGAGGTAGTATCGAGTGTACATACGAAACAGGTATTTACCAGGTAAATTCCTGTCAGTAGTTCATAAAGCTAGCTACGTCGAAAGCATCGTGATCGTAATTCGCCTTGCGACAGACAAGATCGTCTAACAAACACGATCGACAGTGATTACTGGCAGACTGCCAACGAAGAGGAGTTCAACGGCTAGTCTTCGTAAATACGATACACCTGTAATCAATTCATACGATGTAGTCTAGCACAGTGTGCTTCGTGAACCATTTGCATTATTTTAAACGTTTAATGTTAAACCTCATCGAAATCACGAATAATTGTTATTAATAAACACCTTAATAAGAGAAGATGTACACCTCATATAAGTACCTGTATTATTTATCCGAAATAAATTGAGTATTATTTATGAACGAGGCATTTAATTCGGTAAATAACTTTCATATGAAACTATAAACTGTTTTTGTTTCAGTTAAAGTGAAACTTACTGTTTATGTAGGATAAATACTTTCTATATAATTCCTTGATTTTATTTATGTAATATATAATTAACACGCAATGCTGACAACAGCTGTATTCCATGTAATATTTACTTAAATGTGATTACTAATTTAAACCGTGTAACAAGTGAATAAATATTGGAATTATATATATTTAATATTGAAGATATTAGAAATATTAGAATTAAAATTCTTCCTGTATCAATTTCTATTTGAATCAATCATTATTATTGGGTAGAATTCTGATGTTGCTAGATTAACCACTAAATAAAAGGAGTCGAGGACCCAATATATTTTCAATAAATAATATAGATACTTAGAGGAGGTTTCTCTTCCCTTATTAAAGTGTATAACTACTTGTATTAATGTTAGAAAATAAAGGTTTACAGTTGATTACAGCTACTGTACTTCTCCTCGCATTTAACCTAGACCTCTTACTCCTCTTCTACCTTAGTTTTGTAATAATCTTGCTAGACGACGTGGACGGGTTCCAATTAAAAAATCGACGGAACGGATCGTCATACTTTTCTTTCCCGAGATGAGCGGAGAGGCATCATTAAAAGGCTCACCGTCGACAGTCATTCAGGTGAAATAAGGTGTATGGTTAACAGGGAGAATACTGAAGCGTGCATAAATTCGAGCTCCGGAACCGATTCGCCGTCTAAATGTATCCTCGGCCATGACCACTGACCGATTCAGATAATTACGATAAAAGAATCCGTCCGCTCGAATACTTGCGATTAATATGATTCACACTATGCAGACTAGAAATAGATCGAAAATATATATTCACTGAATACACGATTCAAATGTAAGCGAGTCAAAGATAAGCGGTTCGTAAATAATGCGATGTGAAATACTATATTATATAGTATTCGAGGTAAATAATAGAAATCGAACTATTGTATGATTTAGAATTTACATCTGGATTTAAATGCTTTTATTGTATATTAAAAAGAATTCATTCTGAGAGAAGCAGAATTATAGAATAATAAAATATAGTTAAAAGTATACTCCTGAATTTATGGATATGATTATAGATAATTGTGGATAATTATATCCGTGAATTAAGTATCAGTATGTGGCAAGCGTAAATATTGTCGATTATTAATTAGAATTCTTTTAATTCACGATGGTAATTAATTATCAACACATTGAATTATTATCCTATAGAAATATTGTAGGAAAATCTATCTCACTAGTTTCAATAAATTAATTAATATGTACAATTAGCTCAAGTTTTCTTCCCTTTTTTGTTTCCCTTTACGGTTCTCACAGTCTGCTCGGATTTATTATCAGTTTCGTTGATCTTCCTCGCTTGATAAATTTCCTCTAACAAGGCTCTTCTTTCCCAAAAACATTTCTTATACTGTTTAAATAATTTACCATATTTCTTCTTTCGATGGTTTAATAAATTCATTACATCTTCTTCGTTTATTGTATCTTCGTTCTTCAATTCTTCTTCACTACAAGTCGACTCTACTTCATTCTCTACTCCGTCTTCTTCCAACATGAATGAAGATAAATCCAGGGGTTGAAAATGTGCGTCGAAGGATTGGGGTGGTTTCAGAGTTCTTATTTCAATTTCGCGAGTTAATTGTATCGAATCGACGGTAGTTGATCGACCACTTTCGCTTCTCGATAATCTTTCATTCGAAGAAGCCGAGGACTTTTTTGATTCGTAAGTCGAGGATGTTTTAAACACATATTTATTTAGGAATTCTTCCCGGAGTTCTTTGCCACGTTTAAGACTCTCTGGATTTTCTTTTGACCAAGCTTCCTTTAGTTTTGCTAATTCCATTTCTCTTGATTTCTCTTGAGACATCTGATCATCGTATGCAAATGAGAAGTTAGATTAAAACCATTATAATATTCGATTAAGTTAATTCTCTAGTGCTTATAAACAATGATTTGAAACTTCCTCCGATATCTTATTTTCTTAAGCAGTTACTTTTCGTTAATCTTGAAAAATCGAAGACTTGAACAATTTTAGTCTTCCTAAATTAATTCTTATTTTAAATAATAATTTACGAAAACAATTTTCATTTAAGGAGTTACATAAACATACCTCTAACCCACTCCTGGCATCAGTGACAACTTGCAAAATCCAAAAGGGTTTTTCGAGAACTTGCTTATTATCCACAGATTGTTTAGAACCCCTTTTTATTCTCAACATCTCCGACTTCGAAATCTTAGCAGAAGATAATCTCGTTTTCACGAAACCACTCGCCATCTTTGCTTTAGTTTCCGCCACAACAGTCCACTCAGATTTAGTTAAAGGCCAGCTATCATTAATAACAAAAGCTTCCACATAATAAATCTTATTCTTCTCTTGTTCTTCCATCTCGTCACTCTCACGAGCACTAACTTCGCTTGAATTCCGATGAAGTTCCTTTGAAGTATGTTCCTCTTCATGTTCCAAGTAAACAACAGGTAAAATAATCGCAGATTTGCCATTCACTTCGGAAAGAATATTACCATCTTCATCGGTGATCCTAAATTTCAGTTCCACCATATCGTAAGAAGTCTTCAATCTGAAGGAAACCAGGTTACTTTTTGCAGTTCTTACGATCCACTTTGCGATAGAATTCCTCGAGTTTGGAATATAAACATTGGATAATTCATCAACCGTTAAATTCGGTAGATTCATGTTCATCGATGACGGTTCTGCGTCAAGAAGAAGATGAAGACCAGGTTCTCCCTTCATGGTAACAAAGCACAAAGTCCAAGTCAGTTCTACCAATTCTTGATTGTCACTCCAGCCATAAGCAATCACAGTGTACCCTGTCATCGAATGATGATAATGAGTAGCAACAACATTATTCGCACTGCGAAACATTTCTCGGCCAGTTTCATTGTTGAAGACTCTCACAGTGTACCTTGGAAGATTGATGAAGAGATTAATGGCCGCAAATGCGACTTCCGTTTCCTGTGTATTAAACCTGGTCCTCAGGATTGGTATCCATTGGTCTGCTCTGATATTCGCCAAGGTACCCTTGCACTTCTGTACTTGAAGAACGTACTCGAACTCACTCGCGAAAGGATACATTTCCGAGAACCTTTCGTGTTTTTTCACAACGTTTCTTAATATACGATGTGCCACGGATTCTTGTTTCTCGTAATCAAATAATTCGGCAAGGTTCATTAAACCATTCTGGATATCCTCATGTTGTTCATGACTTGGATCACGGATGTCCTTGTATTTTTTTATGATTGCCATTTTGAAGAATGCTTGAATCCTTGCAGCAGCAATGTTGTAATCGGCGTATTTATCCGTCGATGATTCGTCCAAGGAATCATTGAAATACCGTGACTTCGAAGTCTTATCAGTAGATAATTGCTGAAGGCTCTTCAGCATTACAGATATCGCATCAAATCGTTCCAATCCAATGGAAGGATTTAAGAAGAATATTCTTAGAGAACGAAGGATGACCTTGACTTCATCTGGCGCAAATAATTTCCTTACAAATTGTACTTGTTCCTCGGCGAAGTACTTATGTATACGTCTACGAAGGACTTTGTCTTTCATCCTGTTCGAACCACGTGTTTCCGGGGAGTAACTCTTGTAATAGAGCCTTAAAGCTTGTCCGTAATTCTCAGTACCAAATGATCGATAAGCATTGATAACACAGTCGCTAATGTCCTTGACAATACATTTGATTCTCTCTGACTCCATAGACATTAAATGATACATTTTTAATCGATCACCGGTATAAAAGATTGCATCCGATGATATAGTTATAAAGCAATGAGATTCTGAACGGCAGAAGATTCGTAGAAGATGTCTTCCTGATCCGAGTTCCATCACGATAGACTTGCTACCGGAAGTGGAGATTCGCAGTAATGGTTCCGTTTGAGTCGATCTGTAAAACCAACTATGCTTTTCCACTGTTAAATAATCTTCTTCCGTTGGTTGTCCAATTATGAATTCGTCACTGTTCTTCACGAATGGAATGAATGTTGAATGAGAGTTAAGTACCGAAAAATTGATAAGATAAAATTTCTCTTCCATGGAGTCAGAGAAGAGGTATAAAGGCTCGTTTCTACTCTTCGATATTTTTCGGGGCCATTTATAAGTATCAATGAAATCTGGTTCTTTAATTGTTATTACTCCGGATGCTGTACTCTTTCGACTGTCCTTGTTGTTGTTCGTTATTTCTTTGTTTAAAAATGTGTTCGACATCTTTACGGTGTAGGGAAAATATTCGAGTTTGTAGAAGAAGAAGATGTCCTTTATGAAAGGACACATTTTATTAAAGTCACACCAGAAACTGAAGTCCAAATCTGCGTTGGATGCTCTTCCTTGGAAATTGATCAATGACCCGCGAGATTTATTTTTATTATTGGTTTTATCCTTCTCCGATTTTTTATTATTTTGTTCAGTTCTATTGGAATCTTGGTTTTGTACTTCTTGTGTATTTTCGTGGATATTATTGGTGTTCTCTGCCATCTTTTTTAAAGGGCTGACGATCTTTAAATAACGAATGGGTACGAAATATTCGTTTGGGTCTATTATTCCTTTAGATATGGCCCACTTTAACCAACGAAATACTTTCCATCTTGCGAGGGGCGGTTTTACCTAATTAAAGGTTTTAAATATACATATAGAAATTGTGTACATTGTGTTAATTCATTATTAATAACGGATTATAATCCTTTCAACTCTTTGTTAATAGTTTAAAAAATGGTTTACACGACCTTTAATATAAACAGCTCAAGTAATATTCAATCATTCTTGATTTAAACTCTCAATTATATGATAAGAATAGAAATTAAAATGAAAAATGGGGAATTAAATATAGCAATTAACAAAATATATTCCTATTTTAAAAACACATATAGAAATTAGGAAAAGGAGAAGATACGATCCACGATTTATTTTTTTTACATTGTTCTACTATCGAAGAAAACACGTCAAAGTTTACCTTAAACTTAATTTACGACGGAGTAAAAATGGGTTTGATTAGCGCTTTATTTTACAAGAAAGTAAATACTGTTTCCAATTTATACTACGACATACGTCTTTTGGATCCAATGGGATATCGCGAGACTGAACAACATAAACAAAGTGTTGCCAACAGGGTGACAAACCAGGAACAGCATCCGAATCGAGTTCGCTCATATCTTCTACGCCGACAAACAGTGTCACCGGAAGTGATTTATTTGGAAGTGTAATCTTCCCTAAAGTTTCTTTAACCCTCATTTCTTCACTGTTTGTTTTAACTTTCGAACCTCCTATTTGTTAAGCGTTAAAGCTATAAATTCTATGGTGAGACAACACACGTAATACGAAACCGACCGTGATCCTCGACTTCTGCGGCTTCCGGGTGCCATTCGAAGTGTTCCGCGTACTTCCTTAAAAGGTCCCACTTATCTTGAGCAGACAAATAGGAGATATTCAACTTCAAGCAGGTCCAACCTTTAATTAATTATGTCTAGTCTTCGAATGATTTTAACAAATTTGTTTTTCGCAAAAAAGAACAAAAATGTTGTTTCTTTTAAACCTAACAGATTCCTGAGTATCAATTATTAAATTCTATTAAATTATTAATTGAACTAATTAAATGGTAATCAGAAAAAGGTATTGCAAACGAAGAGAAAGATATTGTTATATTGTTTAGTACTTAATTAAACAATATTTTTTAACAATTAAGTCAAAAACATATTCTTTTTTATCTAGCGATAACTCGGAAGTTATAAATAGAACAAAGTAAATATGGAAATTGCAGAAAAACGTTCTTGTAATAAATTGGTGAATTAATTAATGAAGTGTTCAAAATTATTAATTCGAAGTTATATTATTATAAACGCTCTTCTTGAAATACCGGTGAAATATGTGATTGGATAAAAGTCCACGGTCTCTTTTCTTTCGGACCCAAAAATGGGACATAATTTTAACAAAGCTTTGCAAATAAGCATCGGCCATAATTCAAAGTTCCTTGATGTACGAGGTAAAAGTGGATTTCCTTCTTCATCCACGGGTATCATATCATCAATCACGATTCGTCGCCACGAACCCATACAAAATAACCGTACGACATATTTCCCTGGAATTGATTATATTCCATATATATTTCATACTTTTGTTTTGATACGGAATTTACTCGGAATCAAAATGACTTCGAATACCAAATAATTATGATTATTTCTAATGTCATTTATATTATTACTACAAAAACTCAAATTACTTCCCTGATGGAATGATTAGAATAAGTATTCAGGATATTGCACATTAAATAATATATCAAATGAACTTCGATAAAATAGCAGTAAAAAATGTAATAATAAAATTGAACTTTCGCAAGCACCATTCGGATTTACGATTGGCCGATGTTCCACTCCTTTGCCAGCTTTGTTCATCGAATAAGCATGCGCCCATCCTCTCCACGATTGGTTGCGTTCGTTCCAAATAAAATTACCACTTTCACCACTTATTTCCAATCCATTTTGTCCACAATTATACAGGTGAAACATTGATAGAATAAAACATCGCATAAACTGCAGATTCAATCAAACAAGTACTAGTTTTGTAACGAATAATCACTTTTTTAAAACGTCGCATTAATTGAACGCGTTCGTTACTTAATTCACGATCAATTAATAATCGAAATATGGATTGTTTAACGTGCATTCTTACTTCACAGTGCAATAAATGTGCATTATTCTTAAACAGATCAGGAAACTGTTCACTGGCAACAAACACTGTCAATGATTCCTAGGCATTCACAATTATAGATGATATAAATCTTCAATTTATCACGAATTTCACATTGAAGTACTTCCGTAATTTTTAATTATGGCAATGGATAGTAAAGTTATTTTAATTAACACACAGTTAGGTTTTGTAAATTTTGAGATCTTATCCATTCATGGGGTTCCAAGGATGGCGGCATAGTCGGAGGTCTTGTATCCAGGAATAGTTCATCAGAACCATCTAAAATTAATATTTTTGGCACTGATAATAAAAGGGAGGTTCATAAGGAAATAGAGCTTTCATTATCATCTTTAAGAATATTAACACTAGAATTACGAAAGCCTTTAAATAACGCATCCCCGGAACTTAATAGAAACTTTCAAATTGATAAGGTTCCATTTTCCGAGATATTTTGCGGGTCACCTTGCATGATGGACGTAACTAAATCGATCAATTTATTTCTTCCATCCGTCTTCATTTTGAAGGATGTAAACGTGAATGTATAAATATAGCTGAATGTATTGTCCGTAGTTCTAGCGTTAAACTAGGTATTTTATTATAATTTTGTGTAAATAATAATACGGGAATTTTATTATCATTACTTTTAGGAAATCCCCAATTTTCTTTATTTAATTCCTCGTCGGACCACTCAGGCCATATTAGATTCATGCTGTTATAATTATTGGAGTCACTTTCCGCAAATTCTTTGAATTTCCTGGACATGCTGAGACATTCTCATACTTAAATATTACTGAAAATAGTAATAAACAAATATTCGAACGATTTTGTTTTAAATCGAAGAACTCGTTTCTAAGTTACATTCAAGTCGATGTAATAAAGCATCATAAAGTTTACTATTTCCATGGAATGTCCACAATTATTTTTAACCGAATGGATATTCTCCAACATACAGGATCTTTAATCGTTTTATCAGTGTATTTAGAAATAAAGAAACAATGTTTCCGTTAACGAAGCCATTGGATGAAGCCAAGCCGATGTTTCTGGAAAAAGTATATATTTATTGGTACTCTGTATTATACATAATTATACGGAGATGGAATGCGTTTCTATATCGAAAACAGAGTCTATAAAAAAATACAATTTAAAGAAACCGTATATCATTAGTGTCTACTTCGCCGGTCGGCCCTAACGAACTGAGTAAAGTTTAAAATCTAGTACAAAATATAATTTCTACAAAATATAGTTAGCATTGTCAATCTCTCAGTTTACAAACTGAATAACGAATCCCGTTATCTATATCAATTCTTTCGTGACAAACGACGCCCCTGTATACTGCCGTCTTATAACGCCAAGGAAGTATATATTTTTCTTATCAACAAGAAAAATAACAATTAATAATCGTACATATCATCTGGAATCAGAAAAACCTTTCTGTTCTCTTTGTAACGCACTTTCATACAGTTTCAACGATAATACAGATTCAAGTCTTAATTCACTGAATTAAATTCGACCACTTCATAATCGTTTAAAGTAATCGTAGAAAAAAGAAAATCATTTTCTCGAGATGATTAGCGATTCAATAAACTGTGGAAGTTAATAGAACATTACACTGTTCTAATTGTTTGATCAGTTTTTAAATCCATGGAAGATTCTTTCACAGTTAGAGGATTTATAAATAATGAGGAATGACGTTAATTTAAGTTACCTATTTCCGACTATCTGTTACGACACAAATATCATGGAATACTTCATGGAAGGTCGAATACTGTGGCTCAATATTTATGTCTTTATAGTATTATCAGAACTTAAATGGAGCTGGATATAGATAGGATTATCAAGCCCATGAATTTTAACAAATCGAACTCTCCTAAATATCCCCATATGCATTAACACTTATGGAATATTGATATTATCATGAATTTTAACGTAGTATCACCACAAGTAGAATGAATCGAACACTGATTTCTTTTTATGATCCGCGAACGCTGATCATGTAACTTATCGTATAGGACGTATTCCAAATATACAATGTATCCGACTCAAGGGGGACGAATACGATATTATCATCCACATAAAAAGTAATATCGATGTTAAATGATTCTCGTCGATGATATTCAGTTTAGACCATATCGAATATTTTGCTGAATATCTGAATTGTCGTAAGTTTCGTCAACAACGTACGTTAGAGTAATATGAAGAGTAAAAGAATCGGAGGGTTACGAAATTATTAATCATAATACTTCTTCTCCTTTTATCCTTTTACTCTTAAAATCCTAAGTGCAACAATGTTTGGCACCAAATCCATTACGTAGTTCCCTGCAAAAATAATCTGTAACTCAACTTTACGATCTGTCCGGTGACAGTGTTAGAATGAAAGGCTCCTCCCGTGTATTTACGGCAGTCCAACACTTTGTAACACATTATGGGAGATCTGTTTACATAAATTCCTGCGCTCAAAATGGCAGTGTTTTGAAATCTGATATAAACGCGTGTTCTCATTATTCAGAACATATCTGTTACGCGTCAAATAAACGCGAACTACTCGGTGCTTGGAAACCACGTCGCGGTTAAACATGAAATATTATTTAAAAAAAAAAGCATTATCTACGTAATATTGCGTAATACTTCCGAATTATTTGCGCGAATAACTTAAGTCTGCCTGTACAGAATTTGGCACCATATTACAGATTCTCAAGCATACAAAACATAAGAGTAATAAGTGGAGCTTCACTGCTCAAATCATATACTTTGTTCATTAATTATACAGAATAACTGTATAATTCCGTATAGTAAGTGGCGGGTAAAGAACTAATTCCAGTGGACGGTGTAATAATACCTTGGAATTTCCTAGGGCTTAGTCACGCGGATGTGTAAACCAAAACGTAAATCCCGTTGTGCACTGTAAACTGAAGAACGTGAGTTTTACGGAATGCATGTTTCGTAGGATCGTGATACAGCAAAGATCTCAAGCAGGCCTGTTAGAGTTAGGGAATATTATGTACTTATTCTTAAGTCGTTTCTTGCTATTGCATATTATTATACCGGTCTAAAACAATTTGCCGGGACCGGAAGCACGCTGGTCCTCCATTCGACCTGCTTGAAGTCTTTGAATCAAAGCAAAAAGATCTTCTTCTGGAACCGTCGATCCCGCTTTATTATTCCCATTCGATCTTTGGTTCTGATGTTCCTCCTCTGCATCTTGTACCGTAGATGCTGCCGGTAAAGGACTACGTTGGTCGTCAAGTCGCGAGCCCTGTAAACAATATAAATAGCATTTATAATTAGTGTAATAAAGAACGAGATTTCTGTAACAGCCTAATTATAGTACCTGACATCGAACAAGCATCTCAATGAAAGAATCATCGAATGACTCTTGATTAGTATTTAGGCCAGGCAAATAAGGCAAAGTAACTCGTTGCTCGTCCATTCTTTTACTTTGCATTCCTGCTATCAATTCCAACAAATCTTCACCATCCCTGCAACAAGAACTACTTGTTGTAGTCGAAAGCATAATGCAAATCAAACGTAGAAATTTCGATGAATTCGCGTACTTATCCTCCGGCTCGCATACTTCCGGCGTAATCGTTCGGAATTTTTGATTACGATTAATATTCAAAGCACAACGCTGGTCGTCCATTCTTTCCGATTGAAAACGAGACAGAAGATCAAAGAAATTATCCTCTTCTTTCTGCGTAATTTGCGGCGCCGCGTTATTGCTTTTTTCGGATACGGATTCGGCTTGCTCTTTTAGCTTAGCATCCGGTGTAAGCTGAGGAAATTGTTTTGACTTTATCGTACCCGTGTTATTTCGAACTTGTGACACACGAAATTGTTACTGCCAAAAATTCTATTGTACCTTAATGAGATCTAAGTTGTCCATACTCTGGCGCCTAAGTCTATATCTACATGGTGATGACATATTAACATTGGGTCCACTATTTGTAGTTAGTTTGTGTGCTACATTTTCTTTGTTACTCTCCTGTTGGCCTTTTTCTATGCCTAGCATTTTTTGCAAGTCATCAACATTCATTTGTGCAGTAGCTTGTCCCATTGGGTCCTCTAACTCTTTAGAAATATTTAGGTGCAAATTTGCATAATGCAATGCCTTCTCATGATTTCCCATTGCTGCATATGCATTGCCCAAAGACCAACAAGCGCGACCTTCCCCCACCCGATCTTTAAGTTGTTGCGCAATACCAAGATGCCATAAATGGTATTCTATAGCAGCTGGATAATCTCTAAGAAGAGTATATGTATTCCCTAAGGAATAACATGCTTGTGCTTCTACACCTCTATCCCCTAATTCTTGCGCTAGGACTAGAGTTCTCCTAAAATACAATAGCCATTTTATAGTGGAACCATACATTTTAACAAAAATTAGCAAGTGCAAAAAGCACTCACTTGTAATGTTGTGCAGCCTTTTCAAATTCACCCAAAAATATATGTGAATTTCCCAAATTACTGTTAGCTCTCCTTTCAGCTGCCTTATCACCAAATTCTCTAGCAATTTTGAGTCTCTCATTATGGTAATAAATTGCTTGTTGAAAGTCTCCCAATAAATAAAAAGTATTCCCAAGATTACCACATGCTCTACCTTGTGCAGCAGAATCTTCCAATTCCTTCATCAATTCTAAGTTTTCCCTTTAAAGTAACATCAAACATATCATTATACTGCACTTCACTTCTTTCAGAAATGTAGCATCAGGTATTCCTTACTCATAATAATTTACTGCTTGTTGCAAGCACTGTCTCACATCCTCAGAGAATTCTCCTGGATCTTGATGTCCTACCCTGCCTGCTTGTTTACCTTTAGCATGGTAAACATTGCCTAAATTATATAATGCTCTTCCTTCACTAAGCTGCAGGATACAAAGAACTATTATAACATCAACATTCCTGTATACCCTAATGACCTTACTAATTATTGTTTATTTTGCATTCACACCTTATCCCCTATTTCTCTTGAAATCTCTAAGTGCCTCTTACAACAGATCATAGCCTCATCAAACTTTCCCATTACTTTCAATGTATTCCCCAAATTCCCACTGGATTTTGCTTCTCCCAGCTTATCTCCCATATTTCTTGCCAGTGTCAAATCCAGTTTGTGATATTGCATTGCTTTCACATAGTCTCCAAGATAAAAGTATGCATTCCCTAACTGGCTATAAATTGCACTTAATATCCTTAAGTCATCTGTACCAGCTTGTATAGCTGCTTGAAAGAATGCCACCCCAGATTTACAATCTCCTGCCTTACATAGCCGTTCTCCTTCAAGTGCCAGTTCCAGGCACATATTCCACTTTTCATTATTCTGAGTAATAGAAATCAACACAACAATTGCATGAGGTGCTTCAATTAAACTCTCAAGTAACAGAGTTAAAGAATATTCACAATCATCATACACACATATGATGATAGAGCACACACATATGATGATAGAGCACACACATGGAAGCCATGCAATTTTAACACACACTAATAAAAGAAGCAAATGCAGAAGGGAGTAGAGTAATGATGGGAGTGGCTACTTCAACATGTGCCAAAATAAACAGTAAAACTTGACAAGTTTTATTCATGGCTCATGCATGTCTTGTGGGTAATAAGAAATAAATTAGTTATTCGATAAATTTGGTATTAACGTGCGGTATTAAGTGCATTTAAGAGAGAGAGATAGATATATATATATATACACATATATATATATAATAAAAGTATAGTAGTAGTAAAGCAACATATGAATCTGTATCATATTCTCGCATTCCAATCCCGAAGAAGGATATATTCGAAGCGGTGGATGAATCGATCGTGCAAAATCTGGGATGGTACGATTTAAATATATGGGAGCAGGATAACAGGTGTAAATGAAAGTGAATAATGCAATGACAAGTCAGTATGAGTCATTCAATGGAAAAGTAGTAATTAATATGGTTCCCATACTTGGCCTTCCGAAGATAAGTTTTCCGCGCTCGCACTCAGGGACATTGTGCTCGTTTGATCTTTCTCCGGTTAGCAATTAACAATCGATTCCTGGCCGTTTGTACTATGAAAATAAGGCGGCTCTTATGTGCGCGGCATCCAATTGTTCGCGGAACGATGATAATGATTCATTAAACACAACATCCCCCGCACCATGATTTCCACATTTACTTTCACACTACTTGTTTTCTTACACAATCGCATTTGCAAGCTTTTCCCACTGGAGAAAGTACGTCCCTCTCTCACCCCCAAACCACTTCACCCCCGCACTTTCAGAATGCAACTGTCGAGGCGGATAAATTCAGCGTCTAAACAAATGGCGCTTGATATTGCCCCCCTTCGAATTAACCAATCAGCTTTCGAGCTCTATGCACTTTAGTGGGAAACTGAAAGTCCCCGCGCGCGTAATGCGCACGCAGTCATAGTAGGGTATTCAAGGGTCTGTACCCTAGACGAGATATTAGCACAGATGAGATATTAGTAGACAATTCCAATATTATTATTATTATCCGATATTAGTAGGCCTACCAAACCCTCGTAGGGTTCCGACAAACCGACAGTTTATTGTCGTTACCAACGTTTCCAACCACCCTAATTCAAATTTACCTTTTCACACTTTTAAATTTAGTTTTCTAATATTATTCTTATTATTCTATAACACATGGTAATTTAATAAGAACTTGATAACACCCTAAATGAGGGATGGCTATGAATTGTATTGATTTCGGATTTTTGTTCACTTCTTTGATCCTACAATGGGTCCCTTTACGCACACAATGATAGAAAGCAAATCCCTTCATTGTACATTATACAGAAATTATTATACACGGATAATCATTTTAATGTACAATGATTTTCATTGTACATTATACAGGCATTCTGTATTGCTGTAAGTCGAGGTACTTTCATACAGATGTTACTGCGGGAGTCAGCCAATGGGCAAAACTATTCTTCTTGTTACGTATATCTTCCATCTGGGCTTTAAGAACCGAAATGCCGGGCGACAACCGAAATGCCTTAAAGATGTTGTCTACTTGCATCTCGTCGGTTTATAATCCTTTTAATAGTCCTTAAATTATCATACATTGATTATGTTGGAAATGTGGGAATAATACAGTAGCTCCAATATTCTTCTAGTAAGACTTAAAATTGGCATTCGACGATTGCTCTACAACAGATTTTTTTAGGGATAAACTTGCGTATTATATAGGGCGGCTGAAAGATTTTCATCCCTATTAAAAGAAATATATCTTCGATAATATACAATACAAGCAATATATAAATTTCAAGAAAACATTCTAGTAAACGGAGATTTAAGAATATGCAACGTTCCATTTAGGTTTCAAGAATAATTTGCTACTGTTGAATATTTCAAAAATACATGATTACCCTATATTATTTAAGTATACTTTAGTACTGCTGTGCGGTTTGGTATAATTTATGCCATATACCAAGTGTAATTTAGATTACAATTTTGGATTTTCAAAGGGTTCAAGTTTCTGACTTTTGGGAATCGGTTCAGGTTCCAATGGTTTAACACAAGAAAAAATATTTCTACCGACATGGAAATGGTATACAAAAAGCTTTCATAAAAACGTGATGATGAGTAACCTCCTTCATATATGCTTCTAATTCTATTTTTTATGAAACTACAAATTATTTTCATAATCTTGCACTTGGATAGCGAAGGTTTATTATAGTATTATTGAATAATGAATGATAAATGTGACCTTTATTTTATATATAATTATAGTTTCAGAGAACATTAATTTTACTTCTATGATAATCATATTATTGAATAATCAATGAGGAATACGATTTTTATTTTATATATAATTATAGTATCATAGAGCATTGACTTTACTTCTATGATATTCATATTAATTGTCAAAAGCCGCACGTTATGTTTTCTAAATGTTTTTTTTATTTATTTTAATCTGCAAGATTTTTATATTTCTTCTTGTTGTTCATGTGTTACGATTTTATGTAATATATGTTGCGATATGTTATAGGCTTCGAATGATGGTATTCCACCACCCGCTGCAGTACCTGGGTTCCCACCGGCAACCCCAAATATTCCTTCTAGTTTTGTACCACCAATTATGCCTGCTGCACCTTTTATACCTCCTCCAAGTTTACCACCTGGTCCACCAGGCATAATGCCACCACAATTTTCTATACCTCCACCTGGTTTTAGTTTTCCAATTAATGCTGCACCACCACCCGATGCCAGTGTTATAGGTCAATACTTTTTATTCAAATAACCTCCCTGATTTTTTATATTTTATTTCAATTAAGTGATCTATAATTTATAGCTGCCCCACCTCAAATAACAGCACCAGGTATACCACCACCAGCACCCTTAGGTAGTGATATTACGTCGACGGTGCAAGCACCTGGAACATCAGAGAAAAAGACTGACTGGACAGAGCACAAAGCTCCAGACGGAAGGACTTATTACTATAATTGTCTTACAAAACAATCTTTATGGGAAAAGCCAGATGAACTAAAGTCTCAGAGTGAATTGCTGTTATCGCAATGTCCATGGAAAGAGTACAAGTCGGAAAATGGGAAAGTGTATTATCATAATGTGACAACTAAAGAATCTAGATGGACTATTCCACCAGAATTAGAGGAATTAAAGTCTAGGATTACAGCTGAGGAAGCCGCGGCTGCTGCGGCGGCTGCTGTTGCTAGTGCCACTAATACGTTAGTAACTGTTTTCCTATAAGATTCTTATTTGATCGACCGTTTATCATTATAATTGTTTCTCAATTATCCTTTTTTTATTTAGAATGGTCCCAGCAGCTATACAACATTTATCCCCAAATATTGCTACCATATCGCAAACAAGTACACCCGAACCGGGCGGAAAATCTGCGATTGAACAAGCTATGGCAGCAACTTTGGCAGCAATAAACATTCCTACACCACCTACTAAGCCCGACGAAGACAGTAATTCAGCAAAAGGATCGGCAAACGATAGTCGTACTAGTACCCCGGAACCAAAAATGCAATTTAAAGATAAAAAAGAAGCGATCGAAGCGTTTAAGGACTTACTAAGAGAAAGAGATGTACCATCAAATGCTACCTGGGAACAAGCAGTGAAATTAATTCAAAGTGATCTCAGATATCCGCAAATGAAGAAGTTGAACGAACGGAAACAAGCGTTTAATGCCTACAAAACTCAGAAATTGAAAGAAGAACGCGAGCAAGAACGATTGCGGTAAGTATTTCTTCATATTCATTAAAATATACATAGCATTATAATTAGAATCATATGATATTATTCTAATTAAATAGATTAAAGAAGGCTAAAGAAGACTTGGAGCAGTTTCTGCTTGAAAATGAAAGAATGACGAGTACAACTAAGTATTATAAATGTGAAGAAATGTACGGGAATTTAGAACTGTGGAGAGCAGTAGGCGATTCCGACAGACGGGATATTTACGAAGATGTAATCTTTAATTTGGCAAAACGGGAAAAAGAAGATGCGAAACAATTAAAAAAACGAAATACTAAAAGGTTGGCACAAGTTTTGGATACAATGACCGACGTTACATACAGAACAACTTGGCAAGAGGCACAAGCATTGCTCCTGCAACACTCAGCATTTGCAGAAGATGCAGACTTACTAGAAATGGATAAAGAAGATGCTTTGCTTGTATTCGAAAATCATATACGCCAATTAGAAAAAGACGAAGAGGAAGAAAAAGAACGGGAGAAAAAGCGTCGGAAACGGCAAGAAAGAAAAAATCGGGATGGTTTTATAGTTAGTAACATTAATTGATCTATTTATATATTTTTAAACCATTTCTATTTTTATAGATTTCAATTAATGTATTTGTCCGTTTCTATAAACAGAGTTGTTGATTTTCAGAGTTTACTTGACGAATTACATGAGCAGGGAAAACTAACGTCAATGTCGCTCTGGGTAGAACTTTATCCAATGTTGTCCGCCGATTTAAGGTTTTCAGCTATGCTTGGACAGTCTGGATCGACTCCTTTGGATCTATTCAAATTCTATGTTGAAGATCTTAAGTCAAGATTCCACGACGAAAAGAAAATCATTAGAGAAATTCTAAAAGACAAAAACTTTGAAGTACAAGTTAATACAACATTTGAAGAATTCGCGACTGTTGTATGCGAAGATAGGAAGTCAGCAACTTTGGATGCTGGAAATGTAAAACTAACGTATAATTTACTACTCGAGAAAGCAGAAGCGCGCGAGAAAGAACGCGTGAAGGAAGAGGCCAGGAAGTTCAAGAAATTGGAGACTGGTTTCAAAAACCTACTTAAAACATTGAATGTTGATTACCAAATGACGTGGGACGATGTCAGGATGAAACTCGAAGAGGAGCCCGATTTTAAGGCAATCACATTGGAAAGCGAAAGAGTTCGGATATTTAAAGAATACCAGCACGAACTTGAAGAAAGTTGCAGCCATCATCATATTAGAAGTAAAAAGAAGAAAACTAAGAAAGTCAAACGGAAATCACGTTCTCGATCACACAGTGTGAGTATTCTGAATATATTCATTATATCATATCTAATTATAGTTTTCTATATTTATATTTCCTCATTATTATTTATTAGGAGTCGGAAGGCAGCGACAAAGGTCTGAAGAAGAAGCGTCACAAGTCACGGTCACCGAGCATTCCCAGCAAATCAGACAGTTCTGAATCCGACACGAGAAAGTCAAAGAGAAAGAAGAGTAAAAAGAAGAGAGGCCGTAGCCACTCCGTAAGTTTAAGAAAAACTATATCAATGAATAAGATAATGACGATCTTCTTTTGTATTTTTCGTACATATATTTCACGTTCTATTTTTATATAGCGTTCACACTCAAGGCTTCCATCCTCCGAGGAATCTCCCGAAAGAAAGCGAAAGGAAGAGAAACATAGGAGGACTTCAGCACACAGCGAAGGTTCCGTCACTGAAAACGCGGAACATCACGAGCTTTCAGAAGACGAACTTGAAAAACAAAGGGCACAACTTTTACGCGAATTACAGATGCAACAAGAAGAGAATTGAAAGAGCCAGTTTCGTGTAATGTTAGATTATTATACTATTTAATTAAATTTACTTTATACAAGCTAATTGCTGCCTGGATTGATCGATACTACAATAAAGTTCCTTTGATTTGTTACTTGTGACAAAACGTTAAACGAGCGGCTTTGAGACATTATAAATCATGAAATTCTACAAAAATAGATTCGCTTATGTAATGTATCCGAAGTATGCATCTTGAATATACACTTTTCTAAAAATAACTATACTATTTGCGACGCCTTTGTTACAAGAGCTATTGGTACTCCATTTTTTATGTAATATGTTCTAAGGTAAAGTAACACCTTGAGTAAAAATAATTTGCCAAAATTAATACTTCTAAACTCGCTCAATCGCAAATCATTCATGTCTGCAATTATTTATAAAGATATATATTTGCAAATATATCAGAGTCATAGTGCAATCTTCATTTGGATATTTGCTGTATACATTTTACTGGATTGTGTCTGGTGGGAGGATAAGTGGAAATTATTCCAATCTATTTTTTTTACTATTTACATTATTACAATATCCTAAATGTTGATGAAGATCGATGATGATATGATCAACTGTAAGGTTCATGATAATAAGACAATCATTAATAGAATGATCACAGGCCAGTGAAGAGAAGTTATAACAGAAGATGCGCCATTTTCTTCATCCGAATTTATACATTGAAATATTATATATTTTAGTGTAACACTTTATACATTTTGACAATTTCGCAACAAATCTAATTGAAAAACCAACAGTTGCTTTCAAATAATTGAAAAACGCTAATATTTCTCCTGCAAGCACCTCTCCATAAACTGATACTTAATGTTACCATTTTTAAGGTAAACCTTAAGTACCAGTTTGTTGTTCTTTAACGTTTCTAAGTAACATTCAGTCAAGTTGAATAAATAATTTGTACTCGAAAAATCTGGTACTATTATTACGGCCCTGTCGCATGGTCGAATTCATTCGAAGGGGGGGGAACCCGAAGGGGGGCTTTGACTAACCATTTGTCCGATGGTGGTCGCGGTTGTCTTTCGTAGCTTTGGCAATTCGGTTCGTTGATCGGTCCGTGCAATTGGTTTCTTTGAGATACGGCAGTGACAACTTCGTAAAGGGGTGCGAGGAAACAGAACAAGTGTGCATGTAAGAAAAACGAAGGGGAAACAAAATCCGTTCGAAAATGTTGAGCCTTTGCCGTCAGGCGTTAATAGGTAACAGTCAAAAGTAAGTAACGAAACTAAACTCTTCCTTGGACGTATCTATCTTTATGAATGTTGAACGTTCATTAACATAGAATACTTGACTTGTTCCACTATTCTGTTAAACCTATCAAATCCTAATACTGTGGTATATTGATTATTTTCGCGCATTGGACATAGTCAGGTGTATAAAACACCCGTATACAAATGAAGATACGCGCCTGTGTAGAAGTCAGCTTATTGGTTGTTATTGGTCCCCTGATTTGTCCTCTCACTCTCTCCTGAATTCTCTTCTATCCTTCCTATCGTCCTTCCTTCTCTATGAAAGGGATAGGCTAACACTGTACGATTTCGGAATTTTCCACTCTAAGAGAGTACGTCGATGGCGAAAGAGAACAAGAGAGAGAGAGGCGTTGTCTGACAGTTCGTTGACCAATATTTTTGGCAATGCACACTGTTTCGTATGTCATGTCATCTCTCTTTCATAATACCTTCAAGTAACCGTGCTAATACTCCACGCACACTTCGCGCATTCTGCGGAGAAATATAGATTCGAGATAGATTTAGCCTGGTGCTGGACGATTATAACTATCTCTCCAATTTCCACCAGTCTTCCTTGCTCGAAAAAACTAAATTAAAACGCACTAGAATAAGAAAACATTCCATATCGATGGAATGATTTAAAGAGCTCTTTTGTTAATTGGTCTACTTTAATTGTTTCACCGGCGATAAACGAATAGAATATACGACAAAGTCATGTTTGCATTTCTGAGCTAATTCTTCTATAAGCAAATACCTTAGCAGAGGTATTTTTGGAGAATGACGAATAATGAATTGTATACGTATAAATGTCTTCGGTTAAATGGGGTTTAACGAAGAACAGGTTGTCCTTGAATACGTGACATTTTTACGGCCATCCAAAATATTCTCATCGCGCGGTACCATCTGTTACAGAACACCGTTGTTTGGTCTCTTATCTTGAACATTGTAAATTATAAAATGAACTTTTTATATAGGCGCCTTGATGCAATCGATTTTGCACTTCACATCTTGCATTCTCCACTTGTTTCGCGTGCATCTTTATCGTATTATATCGCTGTAACGGATCACCGACGAATAATTACTTGAGTGGTGCTAATTTCCATGAAACCGATAAAGAATAAATGCACTTAGTTACTGAAATCGAACATTTAATGCCGAAACGATACTTATAAGTAACTGATTTCAAACGGGTCATTTATTTCAATAACTGCTATTTATTATAATTTGTTTTGATTGATAAGGACTAATTTCGGTAATTATTTCATATCGCCTTCTACCACTTGTCATAATTATTCACTCGATAGTGATAACTGCAATAACAAGGGTCACTGAAATTGTGTTACGTAATACCCTGACCATGGTATTGGTTTAACACATATAAGCAAGTTTAAAATAACATCTTCCTTTTATTAAAATATGCTTTTTTTACTTACGTAAGACTTTACCAACGAAGTTTAAAAAGTATATCTTTTCACGTAAGATCACGTATTCGATTCATTTACGCGCTAGATAATAAATTTACGATTGCAAAGAAGACTGTTTAACATTTATTACTTAGGTCACTGGAACTTATATTTTCACGTTAATAATTTAATAATTTAATTAACGAACATATGTAAGTTCGATTAGTTTATGTTATAACGCAAGTACATATGTCTCTTTATTTATATAACGATTATAAATAATTGTAATTGCGAATTGCTGTCGCATATTTACAATATGAATTATACTGCAAATTGATCCGATACTGTCGGCATTGCTATTTGTTTTATAAATATTAATATGTTAAACAAATAATCCGTGCGTTTTCATTAATTATTTCGATACCACATATGTTGTTTTGGTGTATAAAAAGGACAGAGAATGTTTTGAACTCCCGAAGATTCAGATCGGAGATAAGATTAGAGACATAGCTTTACTCTGAGTACATAGATAAATATTTAAGGATGATATGAGAACAGGTTTAAAGAGCTAATATTGGTTTAATGATGTTATTGTATCACTCTGTTGCTGTTTGTTGCATCTAAATAAGAAACCTGTTATCTATACATCTACATAAACATATACTAATAAGCTGATAAAAGATACTGTTAAGTTACAGCAAATTTGTTCCCAGGTTCATGCAGATCATTTCTTTTAACAGGGTCACTGCTAGGTGTTTAGGGTCAATTGTACCAGTTCCAAATCCTACTGACTTTCCATTGGAAAATGAACCAATTCTTAGTTATAACAAAGGAAGCCCTGAAAGGGCAGAGCTTGAGAAAGTCCTGGACCAAATGGCCAAGGAGTGTGAAGAAGTGCCATTGGTAATTGGTAATGAGGAGATCAAGAGTAATCTTGTCAGATATCAAGTTATGGTATGTTTTAGAATTTGAAAATAAAAGCGACTTCTGCCGCGAAAGTTGCCAGAAATACGAAAGCTAATATCCGAAGAAACTCTGACTTACTAATTATGTACTTATTTCACAGCCGCATAATCACAAAACGAAAATCGCGAAGTATCACTGGGCAACTCCTGATTTAGTTCAAAAGGCGATTGATGTTGCTGTGAAGGCACAACGTGAATGGGAGAAGGTTCCGATTGAGAAACGTTTAGACATTTGGTTAAGGGCAGCTGATTTGATGTCTACAAAGTATAGACAACATTTGAATGCAGCTACCATGCTTGGTCAAAGCAAGACAGTTATTCAAGCCGAGATCGACAGCGCCGCTGAGCTAATTGATTTCTTCAAGATACATGGATACTTCGTTAAGGAGGCTTTGACATATCAACCGATCTCCCCGAATCGCAAGGAAACGTTAAACTCTATGAGGTACCGTGGAATGGACGGTTTCGTCGCAGCAGTATCGCCATTCAACTTTACTGCTATTGGTGGCAATCTTAGCTATACACCAGCTCTGATGGTTCGCATTATCTTTGATTGGTCCCATTGCCATAGATATTTCTACGAGCTATACGATTTTAGCATACGTCTAATCTTCCGTGGCAGCCCTTGTAATAATTACACATTCTGTTGAATCAATCGACCATTAGGGAAAAAAGAACTAGCAATACTTTTTTGCGATGCATTAAAGGGCGCAATACATAAAACTGCTTTCATTGAATTCTTTCAGGGTAATGCAGTTCTTTGGAAACCATCTGACACTGCCCTTCTTTCGAATTGGTGGATCTTCAAAATATGCCGGGAGGCTGGTGTACCACCCGGTGTAGTCAACTTTGTTCCGTGCGAAGGCCCCGTTTTCGGCGATACTATAACTGCTTCACCTTATCTATCAGGAATTAACTTTACGGGATCTGTACCTACGTTCAATCGCTTGTGGATGCAAGTTGGTCAAAACTTAGGAAAATATAAGAATTATCCAAAATTAATAGGCGAATGTGGTGGGAAGAATTACCACTTCGTTCACGCAAGTGCTGATCCAATTTCGGTCATTAATGGAACCATAAGAAGCGCTTTTGAATTTAATGGTCAAAAGTGTTCAGCTTGTAGCAGAATGTATATCTCCGAATCTTTATGGCCCAAGGTAAACTAAAGTCAACGAATTAATTGTTTAATATCAGCGGTTCTTAATTAGACTTGATAGTAATAATATCTTTCAATATCTAGGTGAAGGATGGTCTATTGTCAATTTGCGATTCTCTTAAGATGGGAGATGTCAGAGATTTTACAACGTTCACGGGTGCCGTTATCGATGCTGCGGCGTTTAAGAGAATCTCTGGTTACATCGAGCATGCAAAGAAATCAAAAAATTTGGAAATCATTGCAGGTGGAGAATATGACGATTCGTAGGTTTCCTTTGAGTACACTATTTATCACCCCTTTTACTAGTGATTTCACTAATAATGGTGCTTCTAATCTTCATCTTCTGTAACAGGCACGGTTACTTCATTAAACCAACAATCGTAGTAACAAAGGATCCAAAGGACAGGATAATGACTGAAGAAATATTTGGGCCCCTTCTTACGATTTACGTTTACAAGGACTCGAAACTCGATGAGACTATGAAACTAGTAGGATCTTCGACGCCATATGCTTTGACAGGAGCAATATTTGCACAAGATGAGTAAGTTTCGACTACCTACTTTTTATAACGTTTCGTTATGTATCTCTTATTTACAATCCTCATACTTTTCTAGGCAATGGGCGATCAAGGCAATGGAGGAACTGAAGTATTCAGCCGGTAATTTTTACGTTAATGACAAATCGACCGGATCGGTTGTTGGGCAACAACCGTTCGGTGGTAGTCGAATGTCTGGTACAAACGATAAAGCTGGTGGACCACATTATGCTCTTCGTTGGACTTCGCCACAATCGATCAAAGAAACATTCGTTCCTTTGAGAGAATACGATTATCCATACATGAGATGTTAGGCGTAAGTAATGTTTATAGCAAACTGTAATAAGGGATAGCACTGAATACCGCAACGCGGCGTACTATGTTGCGGAACAGAGAAATGCAGACGTTTCTGGTTGATTGTAAAAACAAAAATAATGATGATATAACTTTATGCATTTCCTTTGCGGGGATGGTGTATTGGATTCACGTATACATGCCGCTAGTTCTTCTAGCGATACAAATTCGTGCTTTTTAGAAGTTCAAGGAAAAAAGCGAAATGCTTACGCGTTGCAATTCACCGCAAGGGTAGATCTTAGTTTATTTTTTTAGGAAGAACAGAACGTTTCTATAACGTTTATCGATCTGTCAATTCTTCGTTTTCGAACATTTTAATGTTCGTTCAATAGTCCAGTAGCAGGGTGTCTTCAAAAGACACGCGAAAGTTGGGAGGCAGAGTATTTATATATTGTAAATTAATTTCGTAAAGCTGCAATACCAACCCACCTTTTAAATATTTGCTGCCAGTAGACTGCAAGGAATCCTTTTTCATACAACTTGCAGCACTTGTATAATCTATACCGCTAAGATCGATTTTCAGTACAATAATGCTAATATCTCAGGAATTATATATGTGGTCGGATATAAAAAAAAAGGCATTTCATTTCACTCGAATATACAATGATGTTATCACGAGATGTCATACAACACCGCGGCCGATGCCCCGCGTTAATTTCTGCTATGTCGAGTTGTGTAGTCATTGTTGTTAATCTGGATAAATATGATGTCGTTGAGTAAACTGTGTTACGTTATTGAGATGATAACTCCTCAATGACCGAGGATCGTGATGAATGCATAATATATAGTAAACCCATCTGTTACATCTTGTAGATCTTCACTTTTTTTATATTCTTACGTAGATCGTTTACCTGACTGATGTTTCAAGTCGTAAACATGTCACTTAGGTTTCCTTCGGTTTTTACTATGTAATATACGATTTTCTGTAAAAATACGACGACCACAATAGGATTCAAAAGTTACCGTTAAATTATGTTCTTACGCCCGACCGTAGATCGCTCGGGTATGTTATTGTTAACAGTGTGATTGAGACAAAAGAATCTCAGAAGTCGAACGGTGATCACTAACTAAATATACAATAATTAATGATATGTTAGATATTGTGGCTGATGTTATGATGTAATTTATTTTAAGTATACCATAGCAATAAAACAGTATACAATAATTCCGTATATATTGTGTGTCATCTACAAAAATCCATTAGAATTTCAGCTAGCAATTTGTGGAGAAACGTGAAACCCATTTCAGGACGTATAAACAATATTTTACTAAGAAAGATAATTGATCTCCGATTTGAATAAAGTACGTGATATAAGTCAACATTGTGTACTAAACTGATAATTACTATTATATAAAAATATAAACAAATCTTCTAAAATTCCTTGACAAAAACTGCTTACTTACATGGAAATGTTATTTCCACGTAAAATCAAGTCAATATTTAGAAGCTTAAGTTTTAGATATCTGTATAAAATTGAACAATTTTTCGGATGCAAAACATATTTTAGTTCGGAAATGGTAACAGTTTTATAAATATTATTAATGTTTATTGTAACACAGCAAGTGTGATGTAAATTTAACAGTAAATAAGTGTTAAATTGCGTAGTTAATTTGAATTTGCATCTGGAAAGTCGCTAAATAATAAATAAGTAATGCGCAAAGCTGTCATTCATTTGCCGCAAACTCTTAAGAGAGTTTACATTTTTTAATTCAACCGGGTCTTTTTAAAATAAACGGGCGCTTTTTTACCTAAACAATTTATTAAAGAAGAAAGATACGCAGGGAGAGGCAAATCTTCCCACCGGAGAACACCTGTGCATAAACATTCGGGAACAATTAATTCTCGAAGTTAGAGGGGGCGCCAGAATGTTGTTCCAAATATTGTTTACCATATGTAATCTTTGCAACCAGTTGCCGATGGCTGATACGACAGAATTAGAGAAACTGTTTTTGTATACTTCTCCATGGATAATTAAAAAATGAAAGTAGTTTTATCACTAAATCTTGCTAATTTTCGTAAACTAAATTTAGCAAAACTAAAGAATATCTGCGTTATGAATACGATGAAATCTGTTAATTATCTATATATAATTATCTTATAAATTATATAATCTGTTAATTTGAAATCAAATGTAACTCTATTCAAATATATCTTTAATACTAATAAAATTGTTCATATTTTTAATGTTACTATAACGATGTAAAGTAACTAACCTATCATAGAGCACGTGTATATAAAATGAAATGCCTATCGCGAGGTATCGGATAACACGAATTTTTGCTTGGCAATCAACGTGTTAAAGGAGGGAATAGATTTTTGTGGACACCTTAGAGGTTTCCAGTTATTTTTTTTAAGTGCAGGACGTCTATGTGGGGGATGATTCTTGACGAGTGAAAGCAAGGTTGACACTAGAAGACAGCGATGGTAAAAGAGGGATTCAAAGGCTTAGGAGAAATCGTCGTTAATGGCCGGACCAACGGATTTCCACGACGTTCTTCGATCTTTTTTTACGAGTTTTCCAGGCATTCAGATCGAAAGCGCTCACTCAAATCAAGATTCTCACCTTTTCAACGGCAGACAGGACCAGCTCGACCAACCGAGTCTTCGTTGCTACGACCGTTTCTTTTCTTCATCCATCTTTTACCGCTTCGCACCCTTCCCCCTTTTTCTTCCTGAAATCATCCTTTCTTTCCTCACGAACTTGAGCCCTTTTAGCTCTTTAGTTTTTTCGGCTAACTAAATGGCTAGTTTTTTTTTGGCTCATCGTAACCGTTAGACCATCCTGTTCTTGGACCAACGAAAGTCTTTTCTTTGTACTAATCTGGAATTGACATAATGATGACAAATGTCCGACCGTTCAGATTATACCCCTTCGTTTTTGGAGAACCGCTGTTTATTTTATAGATCTTAAATTTTTATCTCGTTTTCACGTATTCTTAGTTCCACGTATCTTAAATTTTTTTCTTAGTTCCTCGTGTTTTTAATTTTTGTCTTATTTTCCCCTATTTTACATTTCCGCCTTATTTCATCTTTAAGAAAGTTTTCTAAAGGAAACATTATAGATTATCAGACTTTGGACTGACAATAAATGCTTGTACAAACCAATTACGTTTGTTTAACTAATTAACAGATCTGATAATGAGATCTTAATTAACACTAGAACTACCAGGGGGTCGAAATGAGTAGTCCGCCATTTTTAATTCAATTATTCGAATATATCACGGGAATAATTGAATTCATTAATTAACTAAATCACACGAACGAATTCAACCGACAAATTTGAGTACTGGAATACAAATCAAACTATTCTTTCAAAATAAATTCATTAGCAACAATAATGAGTACATAATTTACACGTAATTGGATATTAATAAATGCCTACTGAAAGTTACAACAAAAATGTTATAGAAATGAGATATTTCAGGTGCATTCTAGCAATTGTTCTTTAATATATCGGATAATTAGGGGTTGAAATAATACAGTGTCGATTCCTGCGAAATGCGGCTGCGAAAATACGGGGAACTTATTAATTAGATATCAAGTAATTGGCTAATTAACGGTTTCCAATACTGCCGGGATATTCATGGCATGTGTTAGTGCGTGTATTTGGTGTGTGCCCATACATTTTGCATACGGAGGATCTCTCAGCAGTTCATAATTCAGTGATACAAGTGTACTGTGTCACATTGCTGTGTGATAAGCGCCTCCAACGATATGATCGAATCATAAACAACAGAGAATGCATAGCTTCCTGGAAAGATATTATCTCCAGACTCTGTTAATGATTCCATACGTCTTATTAGATGAATTAGAACACTCTACAAGTTCGTATTACGAATTAGACTGCATTAGATGCGTATGTGTGCGATGCGTACATAATTGAATGAATATATATCGACGTATAAAACTGTTGCCTTTGAATTTTATTTAAAAATTGGCACGAACTTTCTGGACAATTCAATAATATATTATTCAATTCATTCGATATACAAACAGATTAATTCGATGTACCTGATATTTGACTTCAAGAAGCACTCGTCACGCGCATAATTTCAATGAGAAACAGAGAGTCACGTGTTCTAACCTCGAATCTCGAAGTAACATTGGAGGCACAGTTGGAAGAAACGGTTTCCATGGCACGTCAAAACATCGAGATTTCGTAACAAGAGACAATTTAGAAGCAGTCGAAACAGACAATACTGCGTCCTTCGAAGCGTAAATTATGGGATGGTGGGGGGAGGGAACTGCGCGAGGAAACTGGAAGGTGGAAGTGCATATCTTAATTACAATATTCCCACGGGTTGAACACAGGACTCTTGCCCGGTTCGCCGACCATCCCTTAGCCTTTCCATCCAGCTTGTAGGAATTTAATTAATTTGCCAGTGGCAAGCATCCTTGCTCCTTGTCGCCACTCTGAAATATTGTATCCTTCCCACCCTTTAAAATCCTATACCACCTACTTCGCCATACGATATCGCTTTTGCCCTTCGCATGGATACCAACACGACTAGCTCCGAACACCCTATGAGTACCGTTTGGAATGCAATATAAACACTGTCGATGTTTCTTAACACTGAAATTACAGAACATATGTTCAGTTATGCTTATGTATTTATTTATTTATACATTAAAGCTGGAAGATTTAAATTAATGAATGGATTCCATTATTTGATAATCGAGAATTTTGATAGAAATACAAAGAACGTGAACGTTTGTTAATTCTATATAAACGATTACAAAGAATCTTTTGATGAAAGAGATATTTACTTGTTCAGGAAACTTATTATATAGTTAACTAAATTGAAATATCTCTTTCATTCAACCCTTTTAGTCGCCTTTTACGACGGGCAGGGTTTACCATGGGTGTATTCTTACCCCGACCCATAGGGGTGGAATATTTATAACTAGAAGTCTCTGTCTATATAAAACCACATATAATATAAATAATAATAATTTAACGCATTTACTGCCAGACCGAAAGTGCTCTATGATGCGTTAGTTACTTTATAATATTGAAAATGTTATAAATATTAACGATATATTTTGATTCGAACTTTTGTAATATTCGTATTGTCGATCACCAGTGATCCCCACGACATTCAACGTGTTAATAATACATTTGATATATATTCGTTATTATGAATTCACTGATGATCATAATTCGTTCTTTATATTGATATATTTATCGGCATCGAGCGGTAAGAAAATTTCTTCTATTTACATGTTACTTCATTACAAATGTTTGAACGGATATTTACTCAACTGAAACTGCCTGGAATGATACACGCGGCTTAATTAATATTTGTCCATAAATATGCATTTCCACATTAACATATTACATGGTATTTCATGTTGGTCCGAATGAATACAATTAATATTAATTACATTAACAAGATAGCATGTAATTGAAAATTAGCATTTATCGAAACGAAATATGTTATCTGGAGGTAAAATGCTTCATTATCTGCATCGTGCTTTTACTACACATATTTTATATTTGCTTAAACAATTACACGAATAATAATATTTTGCTTAGAGTTATTTAAGGTAATTTAAGACCACGATCAAGATGTTTCTTTGCTAACGATTTGTCTCTCCTTTATTAAAAAAATAATAACAAATTATTCCCAGCATAAAACAGGTTGAAATAATCATTTCCGTACGGTACACCTGGAGAATTGGATTCGGCAAAGTAAGGCGCAAGGTTGATACGATATCGAAGGCACGAGTGGAGAAACCTAATCTTCCCTTGTCATAACCATATCAGAAGCAACCGGATTAGCAATATTGCAGCTGGCATTGTGTTTCCGCGCTATCGAGACACCTTTCCTTTGCATCGACTTAGCATCATCAACATCACCCACCACAATGGAGGAATACTAATGACAGGCACACAGTAACGGAATATGTAGCTGGTTCGTCGAGTTCGTTCTGAATAGGGAGTGGTAATGGATACGAGGGATTGGATAGAAGGGAGGTCCCACAGGATAGTTTCCTAGGAATTGCGTCTATTTATTGATCGCCTGGTGCATTCGAATATTCAGTTGAACCTTGGCCTCCATCCACGTGCATCTCAATCAACCCCTCTTTCCATCACCCTCGTCTTTCGATTCGATTTTGCCTTCGGCTGTTTTCTCTGCGAATCCTTCGCCTCTGATAATCCATAAACACGATGCCTCGTCGAATACGATCCTTATCAGTTAGGTTAAAACATTCTGATAGTCCTTACAGGTTTTGCAATTGAAATGAATCCTTTCGCTGATCATATTCATCTTCCGGAAATCAAATTCATCGGGTGTTAAATATCTTGTGTTGATTTTACGTCGGCTTATGTTATTTTAAGCTCAAGTATAAGATAACCATTTTTATTTCGTAAGAATAACTTTACATTGGATTTTATTTTTATTACAGTTGTTTAAGGAAACAAATTTGTGAGAATTTGGAGTGCAAAACCTGTATCACGGAATTTTGTGACTTAAATGATTCGAAAAGATTGACTTAACCCGTTAACCGGGGAGTTCTTCCAAAAAATGACATCACGCGGGTACTTTCGATTTAGTGATAAAATAAACCCGCGCGATATATTTATATTTACGATGTATTATTGTTAAAGGATTGTATCAAGATCAGTATTAAGTTCTTAATCCAATTTCAATAAATACATTCAACGATAATATTGCATATCAAAATTCTCAGGGCTTACGATAAATTAATTTCGCGCGTTTAGGAAGCCCCTGGCAAAAAGCAACCCCATTGTCATTGATCCCCTTAACGATCAAAGTTACCGGAACTCGATGGTCCTCGGATAATGATAAGAAGTCACCGATCAAAGATAGGAATTAATTGTGCCTCCAGAAGGACTATCTGTCAAGGAATCAGGATAAAAAGAGTGAGATAGAGTTACAGGGGGGTTTGCGGGGGAAAGTGTAGCGCTTCTAGCTGTGCTATTAGCTCTCAAGCTAAGCCGGAAATTCCAAGCCGGAACCTAGAAGCCGCAAGTCGACCGGCTACGGGGAAAGAAACCCTGGCCAGGAAGATCGGAGAAGATGGAGGGTCGAGTATGAAACGAGGTAAAAGGATTTATGTGGATATCCAGACGATGCTCCTCCACGTGGCTAGCATGTACTACTGGGTTCCGGAAAGAAGGCGTATATGACTTAATAGTTTCCATTCGATATATAATACACTACCGCTTGGAATTATTCGAACTGTATGGTTTTCGAACTTTACTCCTACATTTTTGCTGTCTTAATTATCAGCTGTACGTTAATTCGGAATAAAATAATAACAAAATATACAAATTAGTAGAGTTTGATATTAATATTTGTTGCCAATTTTATCATCCTAAATAACAGACGTGAATGTCAATCCTTTTTCGTAATCGAAACTGCAAACTTATATTATTTGTGTCTTCTAGAAATTGTTTAAAACGACTCCATTAAAGTAGAAGCAGAGTACTGGATCTTCATGTCTGTATTATTTATTATGATTTGAATAATAAAGTATACGTATCGAAGTATACTGTGGTTCTATTATTATGTTATTATCCTATTACTATGTTATTCGATTATTGAATTAATTAATTGTTATTAATTATATTATTTAAATACTGCCGATCATAATTCTTTTCTAGCCATGGATAATGAATATTACATAAGCAAGAATTCCATGCTCGATGACTTAAAGACGATTACCATTGTACTTCTTTATTCGTCGACATCGATGACGTTTAGAAGAATTAATTAAAATCTCGAAAGTAGCCAATAACCAAAATGACTGGGTGTTCGAGCAGGCAAGCTGTTTACCTACGAAAACGAAGTAGATATATTCGATTTGTTTTTGTTCACCCAGGATGGACGGACACCAACGGATTGCCAAACATTTGCTTGCGGTTTGAAAGTAAATATGCTTTAACGCGCGGCCATGTCGTGTCCTCTTCGTATGCTTTAAAATATTTCATCTGACCAATAATACATCAAGGATTTATTGTAACGAAAAATGCATCACAGAATTCTTGTATCGACGACATTCTATAATACGTAATTATGGCATAATTAATTTCGAAATTATTTTTATTGTGTCATATTCTATGTAATAATATTATTATTGTTATTATTATTTCCATATTTTGTATGCATTTATTTCTAGAATTCAGTAATAAATAAGTTCAATTAATTCTGAAAAGTATGTTCGACACCACAAAGTATTCAGATACGAGTCTACCGTGGAGATTTGATTATTAGGGATTAAAGGTACTTTCCCTTGAAAACCCAATTCAGGTGAGCATCGGGGGGTGGCAGGGGGTTGGGTTCTAAGCGTCCCGAAAATTTGAGCACGACGTTCGAACGAGGTTTTATCGGGTTTCTGGATAAAAAAAGGGGGGGAGAGAACGGTGGAAACATGCGGTAGGCGGCAATAGGATTTCGTGACAAGTCGATTTGCTGCGGAGCAAAGTTCTCGGATTCGCCATCGTCCTCACAGCCATCGTCTTTTATGTGAGCTTTCATGCTTTCCAACAATGTCTGCAGGGAAATTTGAGATATTCAATTGTCAGAAAATGGAATACCGATAATCGGATAGAGACGCGAAGAATACCGTCAATGGGGGTTAAATATCCGAACCGTTCGGTTTGCGATAAAGTATTTCGCCAATTAGAAATAAGGTAAATATATCCACCGTGCTCCTTTCCTTCTCTTATCATTAGAACTACCGAAGTATGTTTAATAGAATTATTAAAATATACAACGCCGGATTGTTTGAGACTTAATACCTTTATTTTATGTACGCAACGAGCATAATTGAATCCGTTAATTAAATTCAACCCTTCAGCTATAATTCATATACAAATAAACGTAAAAATATAACTGTTCTAAATATTACTATGTTCGGTAGTTAAAACTGTTAAAAATGTTCAGTTTTCCCTAATTCCAGGTATTTATTCGAAACCCTTAATAAATACATAAATAATACTACTAATAATAATGATAATATAGAAAATAATTACGACATTAATTATGTCATAATTGCATAAAATCTGACACAATAATTCGAATTCTGAGCAAGCAGTTAAAAATTCATCTAACATCAGAGAAATTACACTGAAATGTTTGTCGAATATTATTTGTTTGTTGAACTACTGTTAATATTTTGTAAAGCAAATTGTATTCTGTAAGTACACCTTTTGGGAATATTCTCTGGTATTTTACGTTTTACGTGAAGTGCTTAAAGCTTAAAGTCCCCGATGTTTAAGTTTTGATATTTAGTTTCGAGATGGAAACTTGTTTGTCGAGTGTTTTATGTTAGCTTTCGGATTTAAATGGAGATTTATCCGACTTTCTTGGATTTATCGTATTCCTGTAACGTTTCTATTACTCGGTTTAAAATATTAACATTTAGTTCGGATAATAATTTACAACTTAACTCCCTCTTATTTCCGGTCCTTTATCTTCTCCTGTTACTTCTTAAGACTTAACAACCCTTAAAAGTTCTCAAACTTAAATTCTAATCCAATACTCCCTAGTTTCAACATTTCCAAATTATGTTGAAATGGAATGGTACATTATTACTGCAACATTCTGGCCAACTGAAGAACATATTCATTAATATCAAGATCAGCAAGAATGATACATTAATAGATGAATTTTGTGGCTTACTCTGAATTGAATTGAATTAAGTGCATCAACACACTTCTCAGCTACTTTAATTCAAATAAATAAAATGCACGCATAAACGTAAAAGATACAAAGCCTGCCATTAAAAAAAAGCAGAATGTCGAAAATAGTAGCCACACACAAGAAAGTGTATGAAAGGATGGTAAAAGATATTTGAATAAAGTGTACCAAAATATCTCTCATCTTCAACTCTATAAAAGACTATAAACAAAGCCGTACAAAGTAATCCAGCCAACAAATGCACTCATTTTACCATAATCACGTAAACCGATCTTTAACCCGCGGACAAAATGATCCTCGTCCTATAATGGTGGTCTAAACACAATATTTACTCTGTAAAAGATATCTGAATAAAGAGTACCAAAGTATCTCTCGCATAATTTCAACTCTACGGAAGACTATAAACAAAGCCAAGCAAAGTAATCGAGCCAAAAAATGCACTCATTTTACCATAATCACGTAAACCGATCTTTAACCCGCGGACAAAATGATCCTCGTCCAATAATGGTGGTTTAAACTCGATATTTACGAGTCTTTGTCTCCAGGGTCCAGTCAGCCCGAGGAGGCGAATGTGTATTTTCCTTTATCCAGCAAATGCGAGACATCCAGCCGTATCGTCTCACCTGGCTCTCTTCATTCTTCTCTTTGTCGCTCTGCGGATTCTCACAGCACGTCCGTCGGTGTTCTTTTAATCTTTCCCGCTCGCCTTCCTCGGGAGATTTATCCTTCGTGATTCGTCGAGACGTTTCGGTAGGGAACCAGGAGAGTGAATCGTAACGGATCCTCCGAGACTTGAACTGAGAAAGTGTGAAAACGATCACGTCCTATTGTTTGTGTGTGCACACCTACGTAGGGATTCCGTGTGTGCGTATTGGTTTCGACACGTTTAAAAAGCTGGTGGCGAGAATCATGGGAAGAAAGAGAAAACTAGAAGGAAGGGAATACTGTCAACCGTTCAGACAAAGGCACGTCCCGAATGAGACAGTCCTGTACTATTTGATTCCGTCCTACTCTACTTCCATCACCACCTTTCTCCTACCCCTTTCGGGCTTTCTTTCTTCTATTTATCCCTCATTTCACTTTAGCCCCCTGTCCCTCCAGCTCCTTTCATTCACTTTACCTTTCTTCCTGTTCTTTTTTTTCCTTCTATTTTCAACCGTCCTCCTTCTTTCTTCCGCACCTCTCTGTTCCCCCCTCTTTTATTCTCCCTTTCTTCTTTTATTTCCTAGGACTACTGTGACTCTAACATTTATTCACTAATTAATCTATTAACATCCAAGACACCACGTGACACCTGTGTACGTCACAAGTGCCTTATTCCCAGAACCCAACACTAGGAATCTCTCGCGACGAAGACTTTCTCGTTTATACCAAAGATTGTACAAATTCAGTAATAAAACATGATCGTTGAATTATAATATTAATTGTGTAATATACATAAATATGATAGAAATATGAATTCAGTTAACCTTATTCTAAATAAAATTAATTATACCTTCGCCCTTACAAAGCTACTATCAAAAGAAATCACGTTAATATAAATAAACATACGTTTATGACGTAGTACGTCAGAGACTGATTTGTTTTATGATAAAGTCGTGACTACTGATGGTTTTAATAAATATTAAAAAAATTAGTGTCATCAGGCGCTACGTTTTGTAATATTATTAAGATGAAATTCGCACATGGTGTATTTTCACCCATGACAGCCGTTAAGGGTTAATATTTCATCAAATATCTAATAAATTCTATAAGGCTTCGCATTGTCTGTTTCCCATCCAGATTCCACGCTTTTCTACGTCCCACGACAAGTTGTGATTATTCCTGTGTACCGAGGTTGGGAGACTTAAGTTAAACTGGTATTTGTATTTATAAAGCGATGGTAATATGCAAATTAATATCTCGCGGTGTATCATATAAAACACAGTTGCTGCTGCTGAGATTGATACATTGTCAGTATTCATGATATTCAAGGTAACGGTACGAAGCGTTGAAATCTTTGATGAAATGGTATCCGTGTGTGAAATGTTATCTTATGTGCGGTTGTTGAACACCGTTGTGTGTTGTGTCAAAACATAAATTTCTAAGAAATTTATTCGAAATTTTATGTTATAATTTATTATTTATTTATTAGATTTATGTTACTATATAATTCATTTATTAGAAGTTTATGTTATAAATGAAATTGAGTGTTGTTTTCTAGGTTCTTACTTGTGTCCTTCCCAATACTTAGCATTTATATAATATATAGTATTTATTATAATATTTTCGACGTTCATGATCTTCAGTTAATTTAAGAATATTTTCTCTTAAAAATATTGTTTTAAAAAAGACTTAAAATATAGATTTTTGGTAAGAAAGATTAAAATATTTTTTATAATTCAGCTATAATTAATTTATTTGCATGATTTACACAAAGAATGCAATAACGCAAAAGTATATTAATCCAAAGTCTTAAATATAGAACACGTAGAAACATTAAAATTTAAGCTTTGAATTAATTCGTACAATAAAGGAACCCAATATAATTAAAATATAAACATATCTATTAATTATAACGTAATATAATTCACTCGGAATAATATCGCAAGAGTGACTTCAACCCCAACATACAATTAGCCATATTGATTTCAGTGCGCACAGTGCACGGCATTAAGTAATTTCATCTTGAATACGATGAAATGACTTACCACCGTACAATAGTAATATCCCTAGACTATTAATCGCATTAATTTCAACTACTGATAAGGGAGCGAAGGGAAGCTTGCAGGGAGATAATCAGATATACAATGCCATATTGACGTACGAAATTCAACTCCCTTGGTCATTACGGTTTGTGATTTGCATTGTGCTATAAGTATCTGAATATAGTGTGGCTAATCAAATCATATGGCCAATTAATATTCAAGAATATTATTGCTGGAAATTTGATTAACTCTGAAAATTAATATCTATTGGGTTGGCCAGAAAGTTCATGTATTTCGCATTATTATTTTGTCGTGAAATCGAGGTGTTTTTAAGATCATGGAATTACGAAGTTTTTCAAAAGTTTAAGTAAATTAACGTCATGTGCTATAAGTATCAACATAAGGTGTAACTAATCAAATCATATGGCCAATTAATATTCAAGAATTTTATTGCCTCTGAAAATTAATATCTATTGAATTGGCCAGAAAGTTCGTGTATTTTGTATTACTATTTTCTGGTGAAATCAAAGGGTTTTTAAAAATATGGAGTTACGAAGTTTTTTGAAAGGTAAAATAAATTATCGTCACCGACGTAAAGTAAGTTAACGCCATCACAGATATTTGATAACGATACACTGCAATATAATCACAAATTAATTGACGTAGTCTGCTTAAAAACCGAGAGAGGAGTACGGTACACGATATTTGGCATTGAAGTAGGTACAATTACATTTTCACTCCATACATAAGTACTCGCGTGGCCAATTGACTTTGAGTTTCTACCAAAGCGGGTAACAGTGCAACAGAAACAGCAATGGACCCTTGGACGATCCGTGAAGCGGATATTTCAATTTCATCCGTCTCCTTCTCGTTTTCGAAATGATTTGCGCGGGCGCGTCACGTCATCCCCTTTCTCCGTACCCTGCTTTCCTTGTCACCCCCTTTGACCTTCGTCAGAGGGGTTGAAATGAGATAAAGTACGAAAGAGCTCTTTCGTAACGAACCGTTAAACGGCTTCCTCCAGCCGATAAGTGACTTCTTCGATCGAACGCTTCTCTTCCGTCTCATCGGTGCCATTATCTTCGATCTTACATGAAATTCAACCGCTCCGAATTCAACCCTCCTTCTACCCCCCCACCTCTTCCCAGATTTCGATTATCAATGATATCGAAATGACAGCAGAACGGAGATGAAGCGATTAAAATTTCGATGCTGTGCAGCCCCGAAAATGATACCGAGGTCAGATTTTTCTTCCGGATTGAATGATGTTCTTTTTCGTTAACTTTCTATTTTTTGTGTTTTCTTTTGTAACCTTATCGTCTTCTGCATTTGTTTCCCTCTTTTTGTTTGAGGAAAATTCGAATTCTTCTCACTTTTTCGAGACATATCAATATATATATATATATATGTTGGGGTTGAAATCACCCTTGCGATATTATTGTGAGTGTATTATGTTATGTCATAATTAATGATATGCTCATATTGTGCTTATATATTGAATTGTTTTATGATAGAGATACTTATTGACCAGGAAACTTTGTATTTAGTTAACGACATTGAAATATCTCTTTCATTCAACCCTTTTAGTCGCCTTTTACGACGGGCAGGGTTTACCATGTGTGTATTCTTTACCCCGACCCATAGGGGTGGAATATTTATAACTTGAAGTCTATGTCTATATAAAACCACATATAATATAAATAACAATAATTTAACACGTTGTATATAACATTTAAAAACAAAACTGTGTAACTGCTCCATGATACGTTACTTACTTTACATCGTCATCGCAATATTAAAACATTGAGAATTTTATAAATATTAGCGACATATAATTATAAATGTATGTAAAAGCTGTTTAGGTTATAAATAGATACCATGTTCCAATCCAGAATCTATTTATTGTCAACACTTGTCAACATCGTTATCAAAGAACAACTAAAGTTTTACATATTAACCTGAATTGTAAATATTTGCTTCGAGTTTTAGTAACATTCGTATCATCGATCATTAATGACTCCCATGGCAGTCAACGTGTTAAACAAAATATTTCCGGGATGCAAAGAATTGAAACTAAATCAATTCAAACACCGATAGAGATAGGGAGAAGAAAGTGGGAGTGGCAAGCAACGGGTGAAAGAGGTGGTACAGGTTGATGGTGGCGAGAGTTTTCCTGGGGAAAAACACGTCCTCGCTTATTTCCCGAGCAGATCAATTCTTTGTGTTTTTAAATTGAGTTAGCCACGGGAAAGCCCAAACTTTTTCACCGACCTTCGCTTTCTCTTCGGACATTTCTAGTTATCCCTCGCCCCATTCTACGAGAAAGCCTATCGTAATCATTTAGAAAAATAAATATGACGCCTTCTTCTTCGCCTGCTTCGCGTGAAACTCTTACGACTTTTTATAGCTTGATTTGGATCAGTTGGAGAAAGTGAATTATTTGGATGAGAGAGGAAGATGTTTTTTGGGTTATATTGACATATAAAATGAACGTTCGCATTTTTCACATAAGAATGGATTCTTGGATAGGGGAACTTAAAAATAGAATCGATTAACTTAAACAATAAATAGTTATTATCGAGATTAATGGATTGATATGTTGTTACGACCTTTCTTTTGAAAAAGGATATTTTCTACTTTGAAAAATTAACAAATATTTTATATTACATGCTTCATATGTAATAAGAATTAAAACTTGAAATGAAATCCTACATTTTAAATTCATTCTAGTCTACCAACTTACAATTAGTTAAATGAAATTACATGTTCTACGGTATATAATATTTCTCATTTCATAAAAGACGTACTCCAGTTAATTATTAATTAAAACTAGTAATGTCATTCGTTCATTTTATCTTTAATCGAACCGAGTGTTTTCTACGTATTATTTACAAACTATTTTTAAAACCACCACGCAGTCAAAAAGTTGTATTCCATAAAAATTAATTTAATTATGAAGTACGTACCTTTAATGTCACCGTGATGCAAATAATTGAAATTAAAGTGAATAGCCCGTTATATTATTTACAGTAAACTAATAATAATTCACAAAGAATTAGTGTTTTCATGCCATTAGAAGCGTGTGTTAATTAATATTTAACATCCCCGCTAAAACACTGCAGATTTATTGTCATATGCATCGAATAACTGTAAACCAAACTCGATATGCGCTTACGATACCCTGCTTCAGTTAATTTCCAATTTGTATATACACATAATCGAAGCCCAGTGTATTTAGGGGACTGCTTTGGTTAATTTTCAATCAACAGTTTCCGTAAACAGTTAGCCAAACCTAGTGAATGGTAGAATTAAGTCCATTGACACTTTAAAAATCGACTTAGCGAGATAGTAGAACATGTAAAAAGTGCATATTTGCAAGGTAATATTTCTCGATGTCCCATAGATGATTTGCAAGGAACTAATAGTGTTAATCCAACGATAAAAGCAGTATAAAAACAGCAAAACTAAAAATCAATATTGAACGAAAAAAATATTCATGTAATTAATTCCTAGCAAATACTTTACTCAGAGTGGTAAGTAATTAAAATAAATATGTGTTTCAAAAGCTGCCCACAACCCCTTATATTTTAGCGTACAAATAATTGCACAGGAAATTATGAAAACCTAAATCACTTTCCCGAAAGCATTGATTAAAACCTGTTTAGATTATAAATAGTAAATATATTAAATTTTAATGAACATATCGTAGATCAAAAGTGACTTACAATTATACCTCTTTAATAATTACCTGCACAACTCATTGAAACACATCGGATAAATAAATAAACACAGGGTGGTGCGACCACTCGATTCTTACTATTGGAGGGTGCAAGTTCGTGTTTAAATAAGGAGTTTAAAATGATAATGGAAGGAGTTAATATTTCTAGTTTGTTTTATGGTATGCATGGTCTGTTGAATAGAGAATGGAAGGGTGGAAACATACTGCCCACTTTCCAACATCATTCAACTGTTTGCACTGACCGACTGGTCACACAGATCTACCTATGGTAATTGCAAAATGCTTGTTCTCTCTAGTCTCTCTCTCTCTCTCTCTCAGTCTGTGAACCAAATCCCTGGACACCGTGGCTTGGATTGTTAGAACTTTCGACTATTACTTCTAAGCAAACAAGTCTGAAGTACCATCTTCTAATTTTCGAGTCCTTCTTTATGGGTGCTTTATATGGAATAGTTTCATTTGTGATATATTTTTGTTATAGAAGTGAAATTCATTAATTACATTTTCCTCAAAATCTTTTTTCTTGTATATATTACTGTAACCTTTTATTACATCTATCTATTGAAGAAGCCATGATTCTTACGTAGAAATGATAGATAATGAATTTTAGTTGGCAAGAAGCTAATGTTTATTCCGCGCAAGTTTATTAACTAATAATGGAAATACTTTATCTAAAATATTTTCGATTTCTTGGAAACCTTTCGATGCCAAGATCCACAAAATCTTACGTGGATACGTTAAGTTCCCTTTAAATCCAATTAGTCAATTGTATAATTTAATATTAAAGAACCTACTTCTTAATTCAACACATATAATGATATTATAATAAACATATTATTATCCCTCCATTTTCCAACCTCCTTATTTCCATCCATTAAAATCATCACACGCCAACAATAACTCTTAAAACGCCATAATACCTTTAAACTCAGCATTCACTGACAACTCCGCCGAAAAAAGTGGCCATTTCGAAAGAATAAAGGATACGGAAGAAAGCACTATGCAGGGTTTAGAAAATGATTTAAGAAGCCCTCGTCGAAGAGTTCAGCCTAAAGAGCACAAAGTGCAATATTACTGATCGCTGTGAGATAAAAGATAAAGAATGGCGAGGAGTAAAGTTTGAGGTGAGAGGGTAGTGGTGGGGTGAGTATAGGGGTGGCAGTCATTGTCAAAAGCAGTAATAGCGACGGAAGCAGCAATGACCCGTAGAAAACGTCGCGCGGATGACGAGACTTTTGCACGGCAATCAGGGTGAAGCAGGAACCATTCAAGTTGCGGGCTTTCATCGTGGCGCATGGGAAGCTCTTTACACTTTTCTCTTTGCCTTACGCCTTTCTCCACTGTCTTTATCTCCCTTTTCTCCTAACTTTCCTTTCCACGATCACAGTCCATCCCCATCGGGTGCTTTCACTTCGGACACACCGATTCCGTTCGTGGACTTCTTCTTTCGTTGGTACCACGTGCTTCCTTCTCTTTGAAGCCTCCCAGAATTGTATATAAAGTGGTGCCACTAAATTGGAAACCACAGCTTTGTCGATGCTGTTGCGATGTTCTTTTCTGATTCTTGATCGTTTTCTTTTCTTGCCATTGGTCAGTATCCACCACCATGTTCCTCAGGAACCATGACATTGCCTGAAGGTGGTAAAGATGGATGGATGGATGGTCTCAGTTGACACTGGAACTGAATTTATTCCATCTTCCAAAGTCTAGGTTTTGGGTCTTTCCGTGGATTCGGTTGTAACTGGAGAATACACTTGCGAAGGTTCACTGATCCCTTTGTCTTTGGGTATTTATTAGGGGTTCAAGTGTTTCTACGTCCCGCTTACTGAGTTTGGTAAACTTGGAGCACGTTTTATTACTGCGAAGTAGTGCTTTCTTTCTTTTATTGAAAAGACTAAGAATTTTATTCGCTAAAGTCGTTGTTGTTGCGAATCAAATAGATGGTACATAAAGTACATCTAGCTTTAGGATATTAAATATGGTAAAAGAATTGGATAAAAGTTTAATATAACTGTTGAATACTTATCGTTAGGATTTAATGATTATTTAAGGTTTGTGTTGATTCCTTAGCATATTAATTTGTTAATTAAAGAGGGTTCCTCCAAAAAGTGACATCATCGAATACTTAGAATTTAATGGTAAAATAAATACGTGCAATATATTCGTAATCACTGAAGTAATTAATAATCACATTCACTATTCATATTTATACGCATCAGAATTTAAGAATGATGAAAGAAGTAATTATAACTTAATATGTAATCACCAACAAAAATTTCGTAATTTATCAAAACTCGTAGTTTAATAAAAAAGTATATTCGCAATACGTTCGTTGCAGATATTATTATATACAATTAATACGAATATACAAAAAGATCATAATGCATTCGCAGCAGACAATGAATTTAATCCAATGCAATTTGATTTCATTTAATTTCCGTTACCAGTAGAATATTCAGTAATCGGTTTATCATTAATATTTCGAAAACAGTATCCTCGAGCGGTACTGCAACTGAGGTAAAAGTTTAACAAACAAACGCTGTAAATTGTAATTTTCATTGTAGAATTCCTATCACCAGGAATAATATTGTATTTTGTGAATTAAAAGTGAAAAAGTAATTAGAGTATATGTAGGAAAAATAGGTGCGCGGGTGAAACGTAAACCGTCGAAGCTGCACATTATGTCGTATGAACAATTCGCATTTTGCTGGTTGCAAATTGAATTATTCTGCTGATGGATATTTTCGCGAAAAGTAAATATTCGTGTAAACGCAGAACGAAATAAGTATTCTAATTAAACAGAACATGATCGTATGCCACGTAATTATACTAATTAAGCAATTACGTATTATATATATATCAATACAGATTGATATGTATGTCTATTACACCTTATAATATAATAATATTACATTAATAAAATAATATTAATATAATATTATTATATTATATAATACACTAACAACAATACCCAAATCCCAACACACTGAACACGATTGTTCAAACACACCATATAATTAAGACTCACATTAACTTTTGGCGAAGTCTGTGATTAAATTAAACAACATATTTCTTATATACTCCGCACAAGAAGTATTATTATAAATTATTACTAATAATACGAGGAAAGCGGATAATTGTTCGATACACGCATCAAGAACGAAGTTCATACGCTATATATATTGTTAAACTATCAATATATTTACGCTTATCTTGTAATAGCAACGTAGAGAAGCAGAGTAGAGATGAGAGTGTGCCATTAACAATGTATTAAAGCGCTTAATAAATAAATCGGCTGTTAGTAAGAAAGAATACGACTTACAGATATTGCGGTGCGTTGTATCGCTCGGGTGACGCAGCAGAGAATGATCTGTTTGGAGTTTAACTTTGGAAACAGAAAAGGTTGGCTGACAAGTAGATAATAATAGCGCGTGATAACAGCGCGCCGTGTCATTGTACTTCGAATGTTTACGTTTTCTTTGGAACGTTGGGCTGCCTGACTCTGAACGAATATCGCGTTATAAGTTTCTGTAATATTATACCTGTAATATTTCTGTATATTTCTAATATTATTACTCATTTTATAGTTGTTACGATATTGTTACAATATTTTCTCTCTTATTATGTATATATTATATAATATTATAAATATAATATTACAGGAAAAATATCGTATGTAAAATAATAATAAAATCTTATTAATGGAGTTTATTATAAAAATTCGTTGTATATGAAACTTAATAGAAATAAATTATTAATTAATATTCATTAATTAAAACGATAGATTTTATGAACTTCAAAACTGAAGCACATAATGCTGTGTATAATTAATACTGAATTTTATAGGTAGTTTTAAGTTGATGTAATATATATATATATATTTATATATTTAATTGTAATATATTATAATATAAATAATAAGAAAAGATAGTTGCAACACATAGTTAATATTTATTTAAAGACGGAGCTGTTAATCAAATTTTCCAGTTTCTATTAATCATTCTACGGAATATAACGAATAAAAAATAATATAGAATTTTGACCTTTTCACCTATGCAATTATATTAAACAAACTTATACCTCTAATTTCCTTCAACGCCAGAGAAACTCGTCAAAACATTCAGTAATTACTCGTTAACTAAACTAACAATTGCTGGAAAATAAGCTTTTCCCTGATTGTAGAAATTTGATCTAGTTTACTAGTGCAGAGATTTATCGCAGATTAATTAAAATGGAATCATATATGTAATTTACTAGAGTTCTTATGAAATATGAAACTTCATTATTTGTTTTTCGTTAAAGTTACTCATTAACTGTGAACGACATCTGTTAAGTATCAAATCTCGATAAATTAACGATAAATATAATAAAGAACTGTCTTTTATTATTTGCGAACGGGCAATAAATCGAGAGAAGATAGTATTTACTTTAATTATAATGCAATGCTTTTACTTATCAAATATTATATTATTGAAAATAATTGTCTGTATAACTGCCATTGAAAGTAGATTTAAATCCCTGTATGTATAAAGAAGTTACTAAAAAAACAACAGATTTCAGTTTATAACTCAAAGAAACTTCTGCAAAGAAATCTTCAAGAAAATAATTCTCAAGTTTCAAATGATTCCTTTAATTTTTCGATGCATATAAATGTCTCGAAGATTATTATAATTACTTCAGAAACTAATATTTAAATGAGGTAATTAATTAATGAATTCATTTGGAAATTATAGAAATACGTATAGGTCTCTGTTATGCAGTATAATATTATATTATTATTAATCGTCGTAAAAATTCTTTTATAAAAGTAACGGATCCAATCAGATTATTATTTGCAAGCAAAATTGTCGTAAAACAAAGGGGATGATAAGAGGTTTCACTAACCAGTATGTCGATTCCTCCCACGAACGAGTACAGATGGATATCAGCAAGGTGGATTTAATATATATTGAGGTCGATTCACCCGGAATTAATTAAGATTGTTCCGCTAACGCCGATTACTCTCGTTTAGAAATGTCCGATAAGGAAGATTCGAAGTAACTACCAATCCTCGAATATCGTGAGATTTACTGCACCGTTTCTTACTCAACGCTGAAATGATTTGAAACCGGCCCGCAAGAGGATTTCATTTGGCAGGGCAATTATCTTTTATAATGATCCATTTTTATATCGATGTTTCGAACACGTCTTAAAGAAATCGAAATTGAAAAGGAAACAATGGGACATAATCAAAATAATTCATTAAATTTAATAAAATTAATCGAGTACAAATTTTCGTGTACTCTTAAAATAAATCACTTGATCCAAAATTCATCTTCCAATATACTCGTTCAATTTTAATGAGATTTAATGATTTATTTTTATTATGATCCATTTTTATATAGATGTTTCGAGCACATCTTAAAGAAATTCAAATTGAAAAGGAAACAATGTATCATAATAAAAATAATTCATTAAGTTTAATGAAATTAAACGAGTATATTGGAAGCTGAACTTTGGAACAAGTTATTTCAAGAATCCATTGCAAATGGGTGAATTTGATTTGCAAAAAGGTGAATATGATCTGTAAAATGGTTAATTTGGAATACAAGAAGGTGAATCTGATCTACAAAAGGGTTAGTTTTGAGTGTAAAACATTGCTGTTCGTCACAAAGAGTTGCATTGATAAGATGCTCTGAGAATAGCGGTATCACTATCGACGTATCCGGATTAAAGTTAATCGATGACCGAATACCGTTGGGGAGGACGAGGGGGAGGAAAGGGGGTGAACGACGGGGTGCACTTTAGTTGATTGCTTGATTTAATGTATAAGCGCGAGATCCGAGCGGAGAGACAGGAAGAGATCCCTGTGGAGGAGCGTTGCAGAATGAGCAGAAAATACACTTGGTTTTGTTTGCCGGCGCGATATCATTCTGGACCTCCATTTCCGGTCTGATCGGACTCGTTTAACAGACTTCCATCCCCGCGTGTCTACGTGTTTATTTATGGCGACCGATTCCAGGGATTGCTCGTCAGTAATACAATAGTTTGCATCATCCGAATCCGCGGCATCCATCGGGAACCGAATATGCCGATTAATGTTTCTCTTTTGGCAAATGGAGACCGGTGGTTTTGAATTCGATTAATTCGATTATATTGGCGGTGTTATTATTCGGGATTTATGTGAGTTTTTTGTGGAAGACGGAAAAAGACGTAGTTATATTGTAATTAAATTATATTAAATAATTAAATACTGAAACAGACGACGGATTATTGTATGTGGAGAATTATATTAAAGACAATAATTTTGATCCTGAGCGACTTCTTGGGTTAATTGTACATAATTGGGTTAATTGAATATAATATTATTTGACTTTATTTATTCGAGGTATTTAGTATAACAATGACACAGTGTTCTCTAATAAAAAGTTATAATGTTGGATAATTATCTTCAGTTATGAATATCAATATGCAAATGATTTTTAGTATACAAAGTACTGGAGATTCGAAATCAGGCTACAAATTAGGAGGATTATTTCGCGGTCCACAAAGGGGTTTAAGTGGAAAAGGGATTTCAATGGCGGACCAAATTTATTCCCCTTAAGTCTTTCAAGGAAGCTTGAAGAAACGATATCGCCTTAGAAACGGTTCTCATCAATGGACTTTCGGACGTTTATAATATAATTGAGTTGAATGCTAGTTTCAATGTGCTTCGGAAAGCACAATGGAGATCCTTTCGTTCAATTCTTTATTGTCAATGCATCGCAAAATAAAGCTTGCTATAAAAGAGATATCCTTAAATGATATCGACTGTTAATATTTCTGTTTAAAATGCCTTGTTTAAAGAATATTATATATTACGATATATTACACATGTCAATGTAAAATATATTCAAAACTTACCGTTTAATCAAATCATATACACATATAACCCTATCTGTCAATTCTTCATAGAAATTCAAGCTCACATTGAATGTATAATATAATATTACTCGCATTCAATTACTTAATAAACACTGCTGAAACTACAAAACCTTACAGTTTCTATTAAACTATAGAATATCCAATAAATGTGTATCATTCAAAGAAACTCTTATTCTTCATTTACTATTAAACCATTAATCTTTTTAGATGGAAACTACAAATATAATTATAATACATAATTACTATACCTCATTAAAAATAAAAGCCGCCACAGATCTCGGTTTAAGGAAGCACAGGGTGGTTTCGATTTCGTTTTCGTTTCCCGGAAAATGCTTTCGAGCCTCGGGGGCCTCCTCGCGGCGGGGTACACAGAGAAAAAGAGGATCCGCGGCGAGGAAATTGAGAAGACACCGTCGGATAGCTATGAGACATATTGGAATTCTGGAATTCAAGCCGGGATTTTTCTTTTCCCTTCTTTCTCTGTCCTCGGTTTTTCTAAGGGAAAGCTGAGCCCGGAGTTCGGTGGTTCGCTACTCGTCGCCTGTTTCGGAACTGGAGCAACGTCGAAGACGTCGTCGCACGTGATTGAATATCGATTATGTGTCGGGAGCCCCTTTACTTGGTAGCACGGTTACTCGAGGACACGCTACCGAGACGACTATCAGGACGATCGAGAAAGGATTCCGTCTTGAACGATCCTGAGAATTCCCATTTTCCCTTTCAATCTCTCTTTATCGATGACTCTACATCGTTTGTTAATGAATGTATTGATAATATATCGTTTATATTTGTATTTAACCGACTGTCAGGACGAGCGGGAAAGGATTCCACCTTGAACAATCCTGAGGACTTTAACTTTCCTTTTCAATTTCTGTTCATCGATGATTCTATATCGTTTGTTAATAAATATCTTGGTTATATATTATTTATATTTATTTATATCCACGTATATAATGAATAGGTTGATAGTGTTCACTGTGGAGATTAATTCTTTCCGACTGGCTTTACATAAACAGTTCAGTCATAAAAATGGCAAAAGGTCATCGACAATAATGAAAATTATTTCGATGATTGATCTGTTTCTGTTCTTTTTAAATATAACTTTGATTGTACTCGAAATTCGCAATGAATTTATTTCTACGACTAATATATTGTTTATATGTATATACTCTTTATAAGATCTATTTTTTAATAAGAACGAGTAGAACTATTTGTAAGTAGTATAAGAAATATAATAAAACGTATCACGTACAATAAACTATTGGTTAGTAGTTGGAGTTTTAATTAATACTTTCTTTTAAGTCCCCTAAACCTGAATTTTTATTTCAATAATCCCGTGTTATTACGAGTGTTAAATGTTCCTTGCCAAGGGTTGAGCTCGTACTCAATCTGTTATAACCCCGTTGTGGCGACATGCAACCTTTCACCCTCCCAGCTTCTGCCATTCGTCAGCTACCTACGTTTTATGACTTACAAGGGAAGGTTTTTGAAGGGAGAACAGGGATTTTTTAGACTTAGTAGGGTTGAAGAGCATTCTGGTATAACATAAGGATGCCATGTTTTATCTGCACGATTTTTGTGTTAGGGGGTGAATACTGTCGTTATACGCGTTCCCTCTTGGTTTCGATCAGATATCACTTCCGCGTGAAATATGAAAAAAGTTTCGGGCGAGGAACTTAAATCGTACATATAGAAGAACCTAAATGTAGTTTGTCAAGTTTTAAAAGCCATCTTTGAAGCGTTTTAGAAATACTTATTGCGTATCTTTTATACTCGAAGAACTCTAACACTTCAAATCCAGTGCATCGCCTTTAATTTAATATGCAAGACGATGTAAAGTGTCACTTGGATAACTTATTCGCGATATATTATGAAATAAATAAAGCGCGTTTTCAAAACATCAAAATGGTTTCTTTCTTGTCAAAAGTCTGACAGGACTTTCCGGACAAATAAAGCATAAATAAAGCTTCTCTCGTTCGAATTTAAAATCTTTTTATACAAATGCAAAACAAAACAACTGAAAGTGTGTAAGTTACCTCTTTTGTACTGCTGGTAATTAAACAAATTATTCCTAATTTTACCAAGAAAGCTATATCATTTTTTGCGCGTTTTTTTATGCGGTATTCGGTGGAACATATCTAATGCATAAAAAGAGACTCGACTGTAAATAGAAAGTGATTTTTATTCCGCGAACGTGTTAAGGATCAGTGTTCCTTACCAAATCCGTAAGCCTAATGCTCGTTTACCGGAAGGCTTATTTGAATTCTCGAGAAGGTTTTCAGGAGATTTTCAAGGATGGAAGTGAATTCGATTCTTTTGAGAATCCGGAGTATGTCTGATGCCTTTTCTTTTTCCGGTCGTTCTACCGAGATTCAAATCTCGAGTCGATTGACTCAAGACCACTTTACCGTCGATAGAGTCCTTTTTCTCGGAACCCCTCCTGAAGTTATCCAACCGGACGATACCATCGAAAAATAATCCCGCGGTTTCGTCTTCCGAAAGACTCTTTTGAAGAACACCCTTATTATGTCTTCGAATGAATTACGTGACTGTGTAAAATATACATAACGAACGCGCAATTAATTTGGAAATTAATTTAGTTAACCCGCTATAACCTCATTTTTTCGTGTCTAAAAGAGAATCGTATAACGCGAATCTAACGAAGCTACATTACGTCAAAATATTACCGAAATTAATAATTGTGTCATAATTGAATTAATACATGTGGTATTATAAAATAAAATCCATATGGTGAATCCAAGATTTAATATAATATCACATCAGTTATTAAAAGAACCCTAAAAATGAATATACTACTTGAGAAAGATAAAACTCATTTTGAGTATAAGTGATTCACGTAACAGCCCAAGTTTTAATGGAAATATTAACGTGAAGTACGATACTATTAAATCAATATAAAAGGAGGTCAATATTAATTTCAGAAAAAAAATCATTTTGAATTTCACCGCAAATTTTGTTCTACCAATTTTGCATCTATCTATTACTTCAAAGTAACCTTATCCAAATCTTGTAGTCTTTTATCCAAACCTCATCGTGTATACCGCTGCAGTGCACTTGATTTTTACCTCTCTTTAACGTGACGCCATATAAACTCTCGAGGAGACGAGATAAAACACGATTCCACCCACATACTCGAGGTAGGCGCGACTCCAAAGGATAATATTGACCTTTCCTCGAAAGTCGTTCAGAAATCTGCGCAAACTATGCCTCGAGTGCCATCCGAAACCCAGCAGGGCGGCCATGTTTCCATAGTTGCCTATGTTTCTCTTAAAACTAACATTGCGTATGGGGTTTTGGTTTAAGGACATGGAAGACCATTTTTTTCCGGGACTTTATGTCTACTTGCTTCAAGGTGTTTTATATTTTGCAGATCACTTTAGTATATTATATAATAATACCGGTATTCCTGAATTTTTAGTGATTTACTGTGGAAGACAATAATTGTCTGTCAGAAAGTAGTTAACCGCGAATGTTTTCACGAAATTATTACTTAAACGCACAGGAAAACGTGACAATTGTTGCACGTACTTTTATCATTATTATTGCAATAACTAATATAAATAATTCGACGTAAGCATTTCTGTATAATTTAATGTAATAATTCAACGTAATCGTGAATTCCGCTTAAACATTCAGCGCTATCATAATTCATAATATATTACTGAATTTTCTTTAAATATTGAACACCATCAAATCAATTCTGCAACGATACCGTTCTTCGTATTAAACTATCTTACTAATGATGATACTCCGTTCCACACTTTCTTGCATTCATTTCTAAGTATTTTAATTGCTCTTTTTGAGATACATTCTGACTTCTTGTTATTCGTTCTCAGAGAAGATCCGATCTCCGAGTATTGTTTGCATAATGGTAAAGCTAGGAGTTACGGTTGCTTAATGATCCAGCCTCATCAACTCCAGTCTTTCGTTTAATCCCGATCCCTCTTAATATAAAGGTCATCTTCGAGTCCTGTAATCTCATCCTCCCCCCACCCCCCTCCTCACCCTTCTATTTCCATCAATTGATTCTACCTTCTTTTTACTTAATGTTTCTTTCTTTCGAGCCATCCTGCAGTATTTCCGTTTGCTTTTTATACTTTCGCTCAAGATGTCCCGTTCTAAGACTGTTTTTACTCGACGAAGAACTTCCTCGTGTAATCAGTGAGAATTTTCAGGATACTTGAAAGTATTCGATGATAACGTAGCGATAGAAGTCAATTGTTGTTCAAATAGTTGCAGTATATTAATATAACAATGTAGTACTGTCATGTTAATATATTATATTAATGAATAATTAATAATATATTAAAAGAATAGCTGGCTGTATTATTTATTTATTGAATATTATTGAATGTGCGAAATTATATATGTGTAAATGATTTAAATGTATAAAGGAATTAAATTTAAGTAATTCACTTGAATTTGTTAAGCTACACGGATATATTTAATACTTATTACTATTTGTACGATGCCGTCGTATTGGAGACAATAAATCGGATGGTGTTTCGCGCGATATGGTTTTAAATAATTCACAAACTGCCAAGTTCATCGTGCAGCAAGATTTCGAAAGCTTTTATAATATAACGTGCATATTAAGAAACTTAGAAGGGAACTTCTCAAATATAACAAAGTAAGGCTGGGGGGGATTAAGTTAAGGGGAGCTAAGTTTCTACGTAAGTTCCAGTTGTTTGCCTTCACTTCGAATAAGTTCTTCCTCTTCGTATCTCACGGTGTTTTTATAAACGTAAGTGTTTTAGGTCTCATAAATTGTGCTGGAAAATCTATGTGATATATTTAACAGTAGAACTACCGAACATATAGTCAGTTATGCTTACACATTTTTTTATATATAAATTATGGGTGAAGGATTGAAGTTAATTAATGGATTCAATTATTTGCGTTATGTATATAAAATAAAAGTATATCAAATCTGAAACAATGCATCGTGATATATTCGAATAATTTAATTAAAAATGGCCGACAAGTCATTTTGACTCCCTTGGTATTAAACTTATCTTGTCTGAGAAAACTTTTCATGGAAATTGGATTGCTTTTAAACAAAAGAATAATTAGCATATTTCGTTTGTAAAATATCAAATAGTGAAGTGCAACAAATAATAAATATTGTACAAAATATTTACGATAAATTTATACAATAATATATGCGATAGAATAATCAAATATTGTAGATGTTATAAAAGTTCTCATATCACGTATTACTAAAAAATTGTGTCATCCTCGTTATCAGTCTTCTTCCATGCAAATCACAATGGAAATTGCTTTTAAACGACAAAAAATCCCAGTATATTTCATCTGTAAAAACATCAGGTGTATCGAACCCTTATCGCACTCTTTGTTTTCTCTTCCACCCCCGAATCCCTCCTGGTTTCTTTTATCTTTATACTCGCCGGAACCCCGACACAACTTGTCGCTATTCATTTACCCTTTTCCTCCGCGGAAAAACGATACTCTGCCACCCGCCAATGCCACGCCACCCCCCAGGGACCAGCCCCCTTTCAATCCCCTTCCAGTTTCCGGCTCCGTGGAGACGTTTTGAGGAAGTGCGAACGATTGGGATTGTCTTTTACACCGAAGGATACCCAGAAAGGATGCACCTGCGGCAGGACTAACTATTGCGATCCTTTTCCAGTGTAATTAAAATACCCCTATTTTTCGCAGCCAAATTTCACAAGGTTTTTAATACAATATTTTAATTGTCGTGGAAATTTGGCGGAGATTTATTATCGCGATTTCATTTCATTATTATAATGAGGGTTATTTTTTAAAATTAGTTTCAAACGTGCTAACAAAGTAAATAGCTATACAATTTATACTTATAAAAACGTGTCTAATACATATTTTATTTTTTTTCGAAAATATTGTTTCTGAGTACTCCTTGTACAAAAGATATTCCAACTAAAACCCTTTTTTAACAATGGAAAGCATTGATTCTACGTTTCCGTTTTGTATATAGCTTGTAAATCTATAAATTAATAAAATGATTTGTGCGAATTCTAAGATAATTAAAAAGCTTGTTAATCGAGATTAATTAATTTAACCTAACGGTGCCATGTTTCCATAGCTGCCTATATATCTTTTAAAACTAATATCGCGTATGGGGTTTTGCAAATCTGCTAATTGATAGTATGATTTGTACTAATTCTAAGATAATTAAAAAGTTTGTTAGGCGAGGCTAATTAATGTAATCTAACGGTGCTCGCGGGATATAATATGTGAAGTATAGTTTCCGAAATTTATCAATGACCCCTTTGACGACATTCTCGTAAACTATCTTCTTCTGCACTTCGGTAATCAGGTGAAGTACGATGCTATAATTACAGACGTAATTTGTTTCAAGCGTCGATGCACGCCTTCTTGAAAGCAACTCAAGGATCACCGTCTTCCATACTTCTCAACCCATCCTCTACTGTTCTACCTTTCCAAATATGAAACATTTTTCAAACGAATAAATAGTAAAAATATATCCATATTGATTTCACGTGACTCTTAATGTTGTAAAACTACATCGTTAAAATTGAATATAAATTTCGAAGTTTAAGCACCAGACATATTTATTATTATTATTGTCATTATCATTATACTTCACTGAGTAAATTTTGCCAAGTAACGGAGTTATAAATTATGATTTTATGGATCCTAAAATATATTCGAATCCATAACTAATGGACTGCTATATGAATAATCAAATTTTTTACGAGATTTCTGTAGTTTGATGAAATCTAGTAATATACTGTTTATATTACTCGATAATTTTGATCATAAGTGATTGTAATACTTGCATTATTATGTAGAAATATATTTCCTGGTTTTGTAAAGTTTTGTGTAGTAATGAAATCGATAATAAAAATGATATGTGAAGCTGATTATGAATATAAGTTTCTTATCAATTATGTTCAAATATGATATTCATTATTATATTCCGATGAGTGATCACCGTTCGTCTAATATTTTTCATAAAACTTTAGCGCGAAAGAGGAACTACAAGATATATTTACAGGGGAAAAGATACATCCGAAAATCAAGCGAGAGTTTCGCGGCAACAGATGGTACGATTGCAAAACCGGTAATGACATTAATCAGGGAAAAGTATATAAAGTTTAGGGGGCGAATAAAGTAAGCGGGACGTTTCGACGCGTAAAATTACTTCGAGATGATGAAGTCCGAAGTGGGTGAAGTAGAAACGAAGGAAGTCGAAGAAGAAGAATAAGAAGGAAGCCGAAGAAAGAGAGGATCTAAAAGATGAGACGTCGACGAGGTTCTAAAGAAGGACTGGAAATAAGAAATGTCATTAAAGTTTCTCAAGACCCCATGTGTCGATTCTTTTCCTATCACGGTTCCACCCTTCGAACCGCACTTTTTCTTCGACTACTCTTTCTGATTATTCTTCTTTCCTATTGGTCGAGCAGCAACGGGAGCACCAGGAACTGGTAGTTATCTGCATTGGAAATTCAGGGCTTTAGATCAGAAAAGGAAGAGGGAAGAAGTAGTGAAAGGTCTCGGTAACTATTGCAAGGAAACGCACGAAATTACTTCCATCTTCTTTCCACATTCTTTTACTTCCTCTTTTAATTCTTCCCACTTCTCACCCGTGCTATGAGGACTTCCTAATTGCACCTTCTGATTGGTTATTCTAAGTACCGCTTCTGCAATCCAGTAGGTGATACTGCTTTTGTTACGTACCGGACAAAGCGCATTTGAACCCCACCCCCACACCCTCAACCCCTTTTTTATGTCCTGCAACCCCATCTCGCACGTGCAAGGACTCCTGGACGATCCACGAGTATCCCTGGCTTACTAGAGATCTTTTTCCTTGGAGCACTTTCTCTGATTCTATTTTGCTTTCTACCATAACAGAGAAATGTAGCAGGGAAATGTTTATTGTTTAATAATATTTATTTTGCTGATATAAAGATGTGTTGACATAAGGAAGTTGGACTTTGGTTTCATTGAGTTTGTAGTTGGGAAGTCCTGGTTTCGAGTCTCAAGAGGAAGTTTTCTATGTCAATATTCTCGAATGAATTCTGACGATTTTTGAATTTATTGTCGGGGAGATTGATAGACAATCTTCCCGTTAGAAGTTGATATTTCCAAAATTGATAATCTAAATTGTTAAGTAATTTAAATAAACCTGAAATAATCTACGAAGTAGAATTTTTTAAAGGAAAGATTGTCCAACAATCCGGCCGATAATAATTTCTAAAATTTTGAAAATTTGTTATCTGATATTTTCACATTAAATTCATGGCTGACGTTAAACAGATGATGATCATCAGAGTAATTCATAACTCCAAAACTGTATACAAATTTAAATCACGTACATCCAAGTCAAGAAACTAGTTATACAGCAAGATAAAACTAACGATCCAACGTACCAATTTTCCATACACACCACTAATTACTAAACTAATTAATAACTACTCCTTGCAAATATTTGGAAACCCACGTACGTACAGATTTGCCGTCGAATTACATCTTCATATTGACGAGAGACGATATGCATGTTTATGTTGATAATATGCGTATAAACGGGAATGAGGTCTTCCATAAATACCATAGGAATTACATTTCACGGCTTTACACTTGCAAATCACGTATTGAAATAGGAACGTTGCCTTGAAGGAGGACGGCAACAGAGTGATTTGATTTAGCAGCCACGAGTTTTACCCCTCACCGTGTTTTCTCGTCTTTCCGCGAATCTTATTTTTCCTTTCTCCGCCTTTGCTCCCGCGTCTAATTTCCTTTATCCATCTCGAGGACGCAACCGTTCCTCGAGGTACACCAGGACATGCTAAGGATGAATGTAGTGTGTGTTTGGTATACTTGTAATACGATACGACGCCATGAATAATAATGTTTACTCGTACAGTTTCATCTGGGGTTGGATCTAAGGGGGGTTGGAGGGTTGCAGTATGCCGGCTGATTGCATCAAATAAAGTGCAATACAGCCCCCGGGCACCGATCCTGGAATTCGTACCAGACGTCGGAGAAATTCGAATTGGCATTGCGGCTGGGACTCTCGGAGCATTCTTAAGATGGTAGCCCCGCGTACTTCCGCCCAAGATATTTAATATCCTTCGAGTCGCGCTTCCTTCAAGGATCGCTATGAATCCTATCTGAACCCCTCCACCGTCATATTGATATTCGAGAAAACCACTAATTGCTTGATATGACAACCACGACCGTGTTCCCCTCAACCACATTTTTCTCCCTCGATTTCCATCGTGGATTCTCTGTACTTCATACTTGGAATATTTCAGATGATTAGGGGGACATCGAAGTAATTCGGGTTGAATAGTTTTCGGTTTTGATGACGGAAGGGGATGACGAATTATGTGCACGTGGGGAGTACAGATAAGCCTCGTATAACGCGTTATTTATACAACGCGGTTCACTAATTGTGCCGATCCTTGTATAATGTGGCTATTATATAATGCGACTTTGATTCGTGTTCATGGTTTTTGGAGATTATGATAAGAATGAGAGAAGAGTGATTAGACTTTGGAATGATTTGGTGTCAGAGATTATGAAGTATATAAAAGGTGCATTACTTGCATTTTTTTTAAATCAAGGATTCTTTAATGATAATGAATGATCAATGAACGAATCTCTGATGAATATCATAATAAAAATTCATTGAAGTGAGTACTAGTTTAATTGTTCTTCAAACATTTCGTTGTATCAACATATTCTTGAATATTTCATGTTTAGAGCAACCAAATAAAAATGCCCAAATATGTACACCAATGAATATAGTCTAAATAATTTTTAGATATTACTCTCATTCACTAACGATACTTGAATCTTTTTTAACAGACTAATTTCTAAAATCAATATTTAGACTCCAACTGTCATAATTAAATTTAAATAAAACAATTCGAGGAATAAAAGTGTCCAAGCATTTCTAACAGTCTCCAAATTTCATAACGTTAAATCACTAATCATATTAATATTCATAAATACTTCGAGAAGATACAATTTTCGTGACTCCAAAGTACTGTCTTTCCCGAGGATTTCCAACAAACTGTGCCCGATCTCTAAACAAACACAAGCACGTACCCCACTCCTCACATAAATGTATATATTTTCATATATCGATCCCCAAAGAGAGGGGGTGGGTTTATGTAGGACGATTAATTTCGGTCGAGCGAGGACTCATTCGCGGTATGATAATTAAAATTTGTTGTCGAATCATAATACTACATTCCAATCTTGCTAAAGGTGGATACATTTAGGACGAGGAGGGTTGATACGAAGGAGAGAGCCAGATAGATAAGGTTGACAGTGAGAAAGAAGAGAAAGTAGATAAAGGGTGAGAACGGGGGGGGGGAGAATTTGTTAGAAAGGGATGAACGTAGGCTACCGGCAATTCCATTTCGTTAAGCAATTCCGACGCGTTTCGTCCGATAACGTCCGGCGGTTGGAGCCTCTCATAACAAATGAATTTATTCGTGCGCGAGTTTACGCAGCCGCCATTCGCCTGGAAAATGTACAGGTAAAGCTCTGTGCGACTCGTGCAGATACGGGGACACGCCGAATTTGCAGAATTTCCAGACACTTTTTACGTGGATTTCACTCCTTTTGTGCCTATCATATTGTTAGGAAGATTGTATCACCGTATATATGTTTATATGTATATATACATAGAACGTATGTACATTGTAAGTACTGTAGAGTTCTGTAAAGAAGACACACCGAGACTATGTGCCCTAAAAATTCTGGTCATTTATATTCTCCCTTTAATGATAGTTCGATTCACCGGTAGTTCTAAAACCCATTTTTCTCGGTAAATACCTTAACCGATTGAAACATCATTTCGAGCTCTTTTTCTTTCGATTCGAGTCACCTCCTCTGCCGACTATGTTGTCAGCTATTGCGTTTGTGTTAACTCTGGAAATACTCTGGAGGAAAAGTCTGTCCTCGTGCTCCGAAATGCTTCTAGGTATTCCGGGCGCGTATCTTGCAAACGAGATTCCGACCGGAAGTAGGAGCGAGAAAAATTTTCAGCTCGTTCGTAAAATGTCGTAAAGACGGACGTTACACGTACGGGAAACTATCTTACGGCATTGCGAAAGAATGTGCCAATGGAAACCATCAGGACAACGATTTACATCGTCCTTCCAGTGTGTCTTAAAAGGATTTAACTGTTTCTACTATTTTTCAGTGGTATAGAAAAGTTGATTATCCGTTATTAAAATGTATCGAAATAAAGTGTGATTATATTGAAAAATACAAATTATTATTTGATTCTATTACCTGTTACCTCTAAGAATTATTATGTTACAAGTTGAAAAAAGAGATTCTTTTACATTATTGTGTAATATTAATATATAAAGATATTTCTTTATGAACGAATGGTACTCAGATTCATTATATGATTTATGTCAAAAGCGGTCTTTTATGATGGCGGCTCGCGTTGTATATTCTAACGTGTATAATGTGCGGCTGTAATAAGTACGCTGTTACGGATAAAAATTACTCTATCAACAACAAAGTTGCAAAGTGCATGGAGAATAAGCTTTAAAAGGATTTCTCTTTCAGTCATTATGAAAGGAAGCTTGCAACTCGTTGTACACCAAGTTCCAGGTAAAGCTAGTTTTGATTAAATCTTGGTTCACCTAATTATTTACAATTCATGAATATATGGTTCTACTTGCTGCCATGAATATTTATTATCACAATTGCGGAGGAAACTAAACCTGGATATAAAGTATTCATAAATCGTGAACATTTTCAATAAGTCTATTACTTGAATATTATTATGCATTATAAAGTCGTGTTTTTTAAAAATTCAAGAGCAGCAGGTGTAATTAACAAAGAGGAAAAGATCCATAAAGCAGTTCCAAAACATGGTTCACCAATCAGGATCCCAAAAGAATCTCGAAAGCCAAGATTTTAAGAAAGCAGTAAATTCCACCCCTCCTGGTTCCTTGCAACAAAAAACCGGCTGCTTGTTCGCCGAGGACAAACGACGCGTAGTAATTTCGTCCCCGCGAAGTCTCAAACGTCCCGGTAATATCTCGGAGTAATATGTCCAGAAACGGAAAGTGGCAACAAAAAGCGCTAATAGTACATCAAAACTGAAGCTGTAGGTACGTGGGGGGTCAGAATGGAATGGTGGAAAAACGGAGGGGGAGACGACACGAGAATAGAGGAGGATGGGGTGAGTTTAGGGGGTAGACAGGATGGGAAGACAGGAAAAAGCTAACATTAAGAGGCGCTGAGCTGGCGACACGGCAATCTCAGGAACTGGCAGGAAAAAATCTGCCCTCTTTCCATCGCTTCAAAAAAGAACTCGCTAAAAGGTCGTTAAGGTTAATGCGCCGCGAGGAACCAAGGCCCTGAAAGCGTTGGCTTGCTTGTCTGCGGTTCATTTTCCTGTGGTGTGGGGGTGGAGGTACCTGGAGGCGTGGTGCTCGACACCGTGACGATGATGTCGAGGAATATGACGGAGAGGTCTTATCATGTTCGTCATATTATGACCTCGTTAAAGTGCGCCTGATTTGTTTGCGGACCCCTTCCAAGGGGTGGCCTACGAATTACTTTCGGCATCGTTGATTGCAACGAGTTATAGCGTCGCGATGAGAATCGGCAACAATCTGTAAAATGATCTGCACGATTAGTGGAAGGATATTGTTTTGGGAAATTATTTATGCGGGATTTTGGTGATTATAAAGTGTAGGTGTGGATCTGTTTCCAATATATCGAACAATTAAAGCTTTCGCTTTCAGGTTTCTATTGTTTAAACCGATCTCAATCGACTATCAATTACTATAATAACAAACGGTTAACTCTTACATAAATTTAATTAATTAATATAATATTCTATAGAACGTTTATAAAAGTCTTTAAAATTCCACCAAAACTCCGCAAAGTTTCTATTTCCATGAAATGCACAGTACACGAAGAGAATTCATAATCAGCCTTTAAACAAGGCAGAGGATCCAAAAAGTGGGGCACTCGAGCAGCAACAAATTTTATTATGCAGCCACAAATAGAGGCGGTGCGGGTGGTGAATTTACATTGGGTGTAAAAAGATAGAATTGCCGGTGGGGTAACGGGACGCATTTCGCGCCTTCAGAGAAATCCTTAAAGCTCTTTAAGCCCCGCGGTGACGCCGGATCTCACGTAGCCACAGAGAAGAGCCCTGCGGAGCGCAAGCGTTCAACGTCGGATGAATAGAGCTTAACTCTGCGGCCGTGCGATTTGTACGCGTGTTCCCCATCGCCGATTTGAATAGTTAATTTACCGATTATTGTAGATCACCGTGAACCCATGAATCATATTCCGTCACACTCTGCGCCTGACTTTCTTTTATCCAGAAACATTGCCCCGTTTTATTACATGGCATACTGTTATTGGACTTTGCGAGATTACCTGGTTGGTATTATTAAATATTACATGTCTGATCTATTTCGAAGTCTGATGTAGAAGTTTTAGATTAGAATTAAAACAGGAGACTGTTTTATTTCCATTTATGACATAACTACATATATAAATGTATTCAATTATCAAATGATATCATGCAGAATCATTGTCTACTTTATTTCGAAAGCAATTTTTGGAGATGACAGCTTGCGGTGTTTGTTTGAACGCGTATAATTCATGGAAGTAATAATTAACCTTTTATGAATAAAAAAGACAGTATTAATAACGAAGTTGTAAAGTGTACGGATAATAAGATTTAAACGAGCTGATCATTTAATCACACTACGACTCTGCTGTCGTATTTTGTTATTCTTGCTAACATAAGATAATTTACAAAAGAAATAATACCGCGCATATTCTTGTAAGTCTCTGCTAATTGAATACAAATATCTTCGATACATCAACTAATATTAAAATAGTCAAACATCCATACAAATTACTAATACAAGGTGTGAAAAAGTGTCGAAAACTCGATAAGTAGAATCCTAGAGGAGAGTACACCACAGAGAGTACAAACCGTTAGCGGCCCTTAAATTAGAGTAATTACTTCGTGAATCGAGTGAGCCCGAAGAGTGGAGAGTGGATGTCATTGAAAAGTCGCGACACGTCCTTTTCTCGTCGAGCGGTTAAATTCAATTTATCCGTGGGTAGTACAGAGAAGAAGCCGAGGAGAGGAGCACCATGGGGCTATTTCACCTGAGAGACGCCTTTAAGCTGAAACGTGCCACGATAATGTAACGCGGACCGGGTAATGGAACTTATGATATATCATGTCGGCGGGAGGACCGCGAGTAGGATGATCCGCACACATCCTAATATCTTCCTATGAAGAGGCCGCGAAGGGCTTTTACTCAACGTTACACGCTCGCATATTATCCGCCAGATTAAAATATGTCAACGTTATACAGCCCTTTGCATAAGTATTCTGCTTAACGTCGAGGTATTCCACTGCTGCATTATCTCAAATATTTATGTTCTGATTAAAGCCTGGTTACTCTGCCCAGGAAAAGGGGGGAGCTATAATGCAACCATGGCCTATCTTGATACATAAATGTTCCTTATTTATTTATTAGACTTTTTATGTGGTCTATGTGGTTCGTTACGAGTGACAAATGGAACGTGAGATTTATGATGCTGTAGTAATTAATTGGATTTAAAGGGAGATGTAGTATTTGGTTATAGTTACTTGACTTGGATTAATTTCTTATTAATTAGCGATTAGAATTGAAGGAGACTTCAGCGTCGGCCGGGAAGAGGATACTTGATTAATTAAAAGAAGATCACACTGTATGGAATTGAAATATCGAAATATTACTTTAATAAGATTAATGATTCATTAATTAGATATTAATACGATGTCATCGGAAGTGTATAATATTGATTGATTAAACGGTTAATGAATCAAAGAGTGTACTATTAAAGACATGAAATCCTGGCAACAGTACTAGTCGAATGGTGATATTTAGAAAAATACTAAATCCATTTTCTCTGGGTCACCCGTTATAATAACTGTTATGCGGATATTAAACATATTCAGAATGTTTGGTGCAGCTATGGAGACTCTGTACTGACTTTGTATTAGAGATGTTCCAATATGGGACCAGTCTGACCTCCGAGGTTCAACCCCCTGTCTGGATACCTTCCACCCCGTGCCACCCAATCTACAGTATCCCCTTCCAGCAACCCCTTCGTGTCATGGTATGCCATGTTATCCGGCCGGTATTATGAGTTTAGAAATATCATAATATCTGCGACGTGTTTCTTCGATATTGAATTTGGAACGGCGGAAAATCGTACGGTGAGAAATCGCTAGGAATCCTGTCGAGTTGGCCAATCGCGTGTCGCAGTATCGAGAATCATACGAATATCACATTGGCCGGGTAACATCATCCATCTCGAAGTTTAATTGCAACATGATTAGTTTCAAGATAAATCACCCTTTGCTTTCTTCGGTTGCCGCTGATGAAAGGGAATGGGACACCGATTTTTCCTTTACGATTATATTTAGAGGCAAGGAAGCGATAATAACTTGGACCCATCCCGCGTAGATATAAAAAAAATAACTTCAGATAGGGCGGTTTCACGTTAATACCGCATTGGCTTTCTTTACCCTCAACTTCTTAATTGCGAATCTTTCTAAAGCCATATCTTAGCCATCACAGAAGGAAGAGATAAAATTCCACGTTCTTTCCAACCCCGTGAAAAAAATCCACTTCTATGAAAAATTTTTCTTCTCATGAACTACCGCGGTGCAAGGTGGGCGGGGACGGATGGGGAGACGGAACTTGTTCGCAGAAATTTAAGAAAGATTCTCCATCCAAGGTTTCAACCGGCAGGCTGTCATCAGTTTTTCTTCCCTCGTAGCATCGACGTTGAATCCTTGAAAAGCGGCACCCTTTGAGACACCGGGAGAAAGTTGAAAAGCTTCACCATCCATTTCTTTTTTCTTTCTTTTTTTTATGTCCCGCTTCACGTTTCCCAGTCTTCGTCCTCTTTTCCATGCCATCTCTGTACGAGCGGCATCAACGTCACCGTTTCCACCACTTCCGTTCACCCCCGGAGTCGTTCGGATTAACTTTATATAACTCTGTCCGAGGATTGCGTGTAAATCAAAGGATGCAATTAATCGGATCTTGATTGCAATACTTCGTGGACTTTCAATATCCAATTTCGACCCGGCAAAGACCTATGGTCTGAGTCCCGCCTCCTGGATTCACCTGCTGCTGTAGATTTCTCTCATTCAACCACCAAGTCCCTGAGAATGGGCCTCCATGTTATCTCCTTGCTGAATTCCAGATCCTTTATGCACCTCGTCATTTGTATGTTCCACCTCGCAACGAGGTTCTCGTTAGGTTTTTAACTGCCCACTTTTCTCAAAGCTCGAAAAAAAGCATCTTTTATTGGATCCAAATCGGTGCCTGCGGATTTCCTTTCGCCGGAGTATTTTAGTTTAAGGAGATTCCTACCGTCGAAGGTAGACATGTTTTATAACGTAAAAGCTTTTCTATGTATCTGGCGTATTAACTCTGAAATGATTCGCGTGTGAAGGATATATGTGTTGGTGTTCATTCGGAAAAATTTGAAACATTTCGATCAGAATAATTTGGAGTGACGGTGATTCATGACGTGTATCAGATATCGATTAATTAATGCTTCGCTTAATTCCATGGAATAATATTATACAAGGAATCTGCATAATTTAATATATTTCATATTGTACTTCATTTAGTAAATAGAATAACAAATACTTCGGATACCATCATCCTTTGGGCTCATATCACTTAATTAATTCCATTACTTGAAATACGTTATTAATATAATAATGATGTACATTCTATAAAATATTAAACTGATTATATTACAAAAATGTAGCAATTGTAAAGATTTACGCAGAATAAACCAAGATTTGGTTTCATGTTACTTTAATCTTTGTCAAAATATCTAATCAGAGTGTTGGATCTTCTCAATCCAATTACCACAGAATTGCTGTATCTTATTACAAGAATTAATAACAATTAAATACATTGGTTAGTTTACTTCAAAATGAAGGATTATTATTAAGTTGAAAGTATTTTGATAAATTTAAACGATGCTGTAAAATTAATGGACAGCATTAAAACGTAAGCATTGAATCCTTTCGTAATATTGTTGTAATGTTCCGTTACAATCTGTAATATATCTAGAATTTCAAAAAATCCATGTTTTCTCATCGAATCTGCATAAAGTCGACGGTAAAATATTGGAATTTCTTATCCAAAAATGATTATTTCTTACTTAACACTAGAACTACCGAACACATACTCACTTACACTCACACATTTATTTATACACAAATTATGGCTGGAGGATTCAAGTTAATTAATGAATTCCATAATGTGCGTTACATGTATCAAAGAAAAGTATATAAAATCGCAAACAATGCGCCGTGGTATATTCGAATAATTTAATTAAAAATGGCAGACAAGTCATTCTGACTTCTTTGGTAGTTCTAGTGTCAAGAATCTTAATTCTTGTTCGCACGACAGTTTGTGCTCTACATAGAAGACCTGTACTAAGTAGAAGATACCAAGTGATTAAAGTGCTAATAATTAATATGAACCACCCTCGTCATACAATATATAACTTTACATGCATCCTCGACATCCGGTTTGCAGAGTTGTGCGTGACAGATGGTCGATTAGAGGACGGCTGTAAAAGAAAGGATTCGAAAACACTATGCAAAAGATAATTCCGTTGATCGTAGGAAGGATATCAGGTATCCGCGCTTCCTGGCCGGGTAAAAAAAGGGTGATTTTCAGGGAAGGCAACGTTGCTCAAGAAACCGAGCCTAATGGGAAGTGGAGGCTTAATTACGGGTTGAGGCGGATATTAAGGGTATGCACGGCAGCTCAGTATAAACGTTACCTCAGCAGTGTATGTCTATCACCGGAAATTGACTACGATACTATGGATAGAGAGAATATGTATGCGCAGGACGCACGCGCAGATATGGAGACACAAACAGATGCGATTGAACAAATGAATAATGAAATCGGTAAGAATGAGAATGTAGCGGAAGAAGTAGACTTAAAAGACAAGAGAGTATGTCATGGAATAAGATTTCACTTATGGTATGCTGCTGATGTGGATGCCATCATTCAAAGGGTCTAGCCGGTTAAGGGGGGCCAAAAGTGCCCCTAAACCAAATTGGACTTGCGATGGGTCATTCGATAGCTAATGAAAAAAAAACAATCTGTGCCAAGTTTCAACTTTGTATCTAGACTGGGGGGGTAGTAAAGGGCAAAAAACGAAAAATCACGTTTTTGTTCAATTTCTTCGAACTGAGTGCATGAAAAATTTTGAAAAAAAATTAGTGGCACGTCAGTTAGCGATACACATATTATAGAATTTTTTCAGATTTTTATGTTGCAAATCCAAGCTGTGAAAAATAAAAAACCCCCAAAAATTCCGAAAAATGCCGATTTGGTATTGAAGGAGTTGCAGAACTATAATTATATAATTTGGGTAAGTGGGTATATGTGATAGTATTGCTCTCAATTTTTTTTAGATTTTTTGATTAGGTGCGCCGTAGTTAAAAAAATTAAAAACCGGTTTTTTCGGCGTTTTTTGCGTGTCTAATTGACTTACAGGTCGAACTTTCGTATTATTCTCTATTAAATAAGTGTTTGTGCAGTAATCAATGTTTTTGCATCCGGCAAAGCAATATAGGAATTAAGGAAACTAAATAAATAGAGAAAATTGGAATTACTGTGCTATTAGAGCCTAGAGCGTAAAGAATATTTTCAAGTGGTTCGGTGGTCCCGTGGCAAAGCGTCACGCTATTGAAACGCTGCGGACTTTTTTTGTAGGTTCGCATCCCACTTAGGTTAATTTTTTTTTGCATTTCATTTTCTGAACTTTTAACTATATAACAACCGAACTATATCAATATCTGTTTACAAGTAGTTTAAGCATATTTTTGAAATATTCTAATCTGTAATATACGTAAATATGACTTTGGAGCGCATGTTTATCTTTAAATATAAGACATTTAAAAAATATGCTTAAACTATGTTTAAACTAGTTCGGTTGTTATATAGTTAAAAATTCTGAAAATGAAATGCAAAAAAAAATTAACCTAAGTGGGATGCGAACCTACAAAAAAAGTCCGCAGCGTTTCAATAGCGTGACGCTTTGCCCCGGGACCACCGAACCACTTGAAAATACTCGCTACGCTCTAGGCTCTAATAGCACAGTAATTCCAATTTTCTCTATTTATTTAGTTTCCTTAATTCCTATATTGCTTTGCCGGATGCAAAAACATTGATTACTGCACAAACACTTATTTAATAGAGAATAATACGAAAGTTCGACCTGTAAGTCAATTAGACACGCAAAAAACGCCGAAAAAACCGGTTTTTAATTTTTTTAACTACGGCGCACCTAATCAAAAAATCTAAAAAAAATTGAGAGCAATACTATCACATATACCCACTTACCCAAATTATATAATTATAGTTCTGCAACTCCTTCAATACCAAATCGGCATTTTTCGGCATTTTTGGGGGTTTTTTATTTTTCACAGCTTGGATTTGCAACATCAAAATCTGAAAAAATTCTATAATATGTGTATCGCTAACTGACGTGCCACTAATTTTTTTCAAAATTTTTCATGCACTCAGTTGGAAGAAATTGAACAAAAACGTGATTTTTCGTTTTTTGCCCTTTACTACCCCCCCAGTCGAGATACAAAGTTGAAACTTGGCACAGATTGTTTTTTTTTCATTAGCTATCGAATGACCCATCGCAAGTCCAATTTGGTTTAGGGGCACTTTTGACTACCTTAACCGGCTAGACCCTTTTACTGGCAGTTCTAAAACAACCAATTAAGGGGTTGCATGAACGGATATTAAGATCTCACTTCGAGATACATGACGTTGGTGTTATCAACCCCTCTTACTTCGAGACATCAGCCCTTAAAGTCAATGGACCTAAGCTTTGATGTTTCGCGAGTTGGTATGAAACACGATCGACAATAATAGCTGTGTTTGATATATTCTTGATGTGGGTGGCGGGGTAAGTAAACATGGTTGGGGTAAAACAAATAGAAGGGTTCACTTGGAATTGTGATTAGTTAGTAGATATGATGTATCGCGTTAAACAACAATATATTCGTGTTCGATTTTAGGTCACGATTCTAAACATCTAAACCGTGAATTTGTTCTGCACAATAAATCGGCAAATAATCAATTTAAATGTTTTCGATATCTTTGTAAATTAAAAACATATTTATCAGAGTATACTTAAAAAAATACTTAAAATAAAAATAAGGTTAAAAAATATCGCGTACATAAATAAAAATTACAGTGTGCTATCAAATACCAATAGCACAACGCAGTTTATAGAATATTGTTTAAACAGGATTTTATACAGTTTATAGTTGTTTAACACAGTTTTGGAATACTAAAGATATTTCGAGTATTTTAAACAGCATCCGTTCAACATTGTACAATATTTTTATTCGAAATAACCTTCGTATAATGCTAATAGAAATACACACCTTATTAACCATTCTACAAGACTTCCTATAATATTCATATATGGAGGACTTTTCTGATCTCTGAATTAATACTTTACCATATACAAAGTAGATAATTCAATTGGCCGTTACGGTCTTAAAGTCCGATTGAATATTCATCAGGATTTTCTGCATGCATAGAATATCCGAGGAACCTTGCCAGTGGAACGTATCATAGCATGCCGACCGATTATGCTTCGATCATCTTGCATAGAAAATAAGACGGGTACCGGTAGATCAAACTCGAGACCAAAGTAATCGGGGGCCATCTTCTTGCGTGACCAACGCGATTTTAGATCGGATTCGCCGATGCCATTTATACATACATATGTATATGTAGCATCGGTATATTTATGGGCCAGCGTTAATGCGGCCCATATTTAAGAAAGTGTCTGCGGGTGAGTGACGTAATGTATAAGGGCCCGAAAGGAGTAGGGTTAGTGTTTAAGTTTAGTTTTTAGTTTTAAAACAGTTTTCTCACAGTCTGCTCAGAGTTTTGAGACAGAAACGATCACGGATAAGATTACGATTTTCGATTTTCAATTTGGGATTTTCAATTTCCGATTTTCGATTTCCGATTTATGATTTACGATTAATCGCGTGTTCGCACCTTGGTGATGGCTTGGCAAGAACTAAACGTAGATGTAATAAAAGTCAAAAACGAAATGTAAAAAAAACTAAATATCTAGAACTATTTAAAATATTGTACAACCAGTCCTTATTAATCATTCAATACAAAAAATAGAACTCTACATATATTGGCCCCAGAACTGATCGAGCGAATTGCAAAATACACATCACGATCTCTCGGATATTCCCCAAGAGAATACTGCGAGATCGTTCCTCGTTTAAACTGATGTCCATCGGAGACCCATCGTTTATCTTTCGTGTTATCCGGAGTCAATCATTTCGATGCTATTGATTAATAATTGATATCCATGATGGAAATGCTACCCAAAAACTTGCGGAAATTTAACGTTGAGGTTGCTTCAATCTCATAATTGCATTTGTTTTCAAATATTTATGTAGCTGCCATATACAAATGTATCACATCGAATAAAAGTATTTTACTTAGATCAATAAATATATTAGAATTTGATTTATCTTAATATTCAATTTAAATCAAATAAACCTGTCAATTTTATTTAACTTTTATTAGGGGGACCCATAAGATCGTTTTTTTTCAGATTAAATAAACAGTGCCTCTTTTTTCGTGGACGTGATTTGTTATTATATAGCCTATATACTAATTACATTTATTTTTATTTTGAGTGAGATGGAAGATTATCAATAACGATGGGGATTACATTATTAATTAATCTGTATTAAATGTTAAGCAAAATAAAATCTTGTATAAGTATCAAAAAACGCCATTACTTATGTACCCCTAATATATAGAGTTATATCTGATTCTTTCCCTTTTTACGATAATAACAAGTTCCTTTAATATTGCCTTTCAAGTAATGATTGGTAATTAATATTATATGGTGCAGTTATTGTTTATATATGGTGTGATAATACCTCCGCGTAATACGGACTTTTATCGTCTAATAATATTTAGTGCCTTATCCAGATTTTTATCTTGTCTCAAGTATATTATCAGACGTAGCTTTACTGGCTAATATCTTTATATCAAAAGCTTTTACGAGGATTGCGGGGATTATGTGTATTTGCGGGCCAAGATTAACTCGTGGCTGAGGGATCATTAGGGAGTCTAATTACGGTTCGTTGTTTCCCGTATTTATAATAAATGTGAATTACCTTAATAAGTTAATGAGTACTACTACACTCTGATAATGCATAACAAGGATTTATTTATTCATTCTCTTATTTTACAGAAATATTTGATATCACGTTCCTTGGTACTTTAATTAACCCAGAAAGCATTGATAAAAGTCTATGAAACTAAAGATTACTAATTATTCACTTTAGCGTAGAAGTATTTGGCATGGAATTTACAAAATATTGTTTAAAAACAACTGCCGTAAAGCTTTGATCAATAAAGTTATTAATAATTTCATATTAATTAGTTTAAGTATAGACGTATTAAGTTAATATATAACAATAGGAAAAAGCCTAGCCATTTTCATTGGTTTTCAGTATCATAAATATATAATATAAATATTGAAAACCAATGAAATTTAATTATAATTAATTTAGCTTCATATTATTGAATACTATATTTTTATACATTTTTATCTCTAAACAAATATTTTCAAAGTGATTCATGATTATAGAGAAGTGTTGGTCTTCCACGATAATGAATCATTGTTATTATTAATATATATTTATTACCATATGTATATTAATTTTGATTTATTTTTTAAACTCATAGAAATTTATAGTTTTTGAATATCAAACATGTTTCGAGTATTTTAATCTGTTAACTGAGGAGTTTTTTCAAAAACGCCATCACGCGGCTACTTTCGATTTACGAACAAAAGAAATTCGTGCGTTATATTTATAATTATTACTGAAACTCGTAAGCAGACAAATTGAAAATTATGAGACGGTTAATTATAATTTAATTCGTATCCTTCGAGATAAGTGTAGATTCGAATGACGAGTTAACTCGTTATCCAGGTTATGAGATTAAACAGCATCTATTTCAACATTAGAAAATAGTTTTATTAAATATATCCAAGCTTACTCGAAAGAAGTTCGTAATTAATTAATTTAATTAATGTACATCGCTAAAAGTGCAGTTATACTTTAATAGTTTTAAATGATTTCAATGAAACCGAGACCTGTTGATAATTTAATTATTACGAGCGGTACGATTTCAAAGATGAATGAAGATTTTGTAATCCAACGGATTAAGTCGGAATATCGTGGTAGTATTACGATAATAAGTATGTTGAACACTGCAAGTACTTCCTGCAGTGCGCCATATTTCTCTTTGCTACATTAATGAACGTGCTCCGAACAATGGAATATTAAATCTCATGTAACTTAAGCGATTCGCGCAACAAGATTTCACGCAACGATTCCATAATCAATATTAATATACATTAAGGGAGGAAATAATTACATATTATACCTTAAACACTTGATTCTAAAACCAAGGAAGTTCATGATTTTTTCTTGGTAGATTTTTACTCATCAATATGAATTTTATTCATATTTTGCATTAGTATTTGAATATTAAAGAATATGATTAGTTTTGTACAGCTTTCTTGAGACCCTTTCTGATTAATTTTATTTATAGAATTTTATTTATAGGACAGATATTTATCAGTTCTTTTAGAAACGGTTAGGTGCTGATTAATTAATATCACTTAATAAAGTAAATCAAGAAATATATTTAATGGTGCACCAAAATGATGCACCAAAAGGGTAACTTTTAATAATGAAATTAATAACTATTGTTTAAATTGTTAACTAAGGAACAGTGATTGAGTAATTCAAGAATTATTCTAATTAAGATCATCTGTAATGATTAGAAGTTTGATAAATCAAGTTTACCTTCGACATTATATTTCAATTCACTCCCTTATCCAATTCTATCTATTGAATGATTGGTCACTGATAATTAAATTATTATTATTTGACAACTCTAATATAGAATATAGAACATAGAGATAATAATATTGCAGCTATAAAAGCTTTTTCTAATAGAATAAATGACTTAAAACCTGGAACGACTTAAAAGTAATCGTACTCGGCCAAAGTATATCATTATGGCGGAAGAATAAAGGAGAATGTCGAGGAAGAGTAGAGAAAGTAAGGGATCAAAATGAGGCTAAGGATGCGGATAAAAATTACAGATCTGAGTCATATATTCCCCTTGAAGATGGTCTGCCACTGACTTGACTTCCCCTGTTAAGCTTACCAACACTACCATTCCTCACGTAGTAGTAGCCGTATACGCCAGCCAAGCCTACACACTCCACTTACGAATTGTCCGTATATTGGCCTGAAAAGCAGGATTGCTCTACTGTCACGTACAGACTGAATTTGTTAAGTAACACTGTCCGCTATGTGCTAGACAGTCTGACTCGACGAAACAGTGAAATATAAACACTGTAATATAAACAGTGCGATACGAATTAATCATTGTATTAGCTTACCCGGGAGATTCATGAGTCAACCGAAAATCGCAAAAATGTGAAGGGGTATACCTTCAAAAATTGTCAAAAATTAAAAGTCCCCAAAATCGCTTCTAAACGACCCAAATCGATGCCAAATGATGTATAAACATATTCTAGGGCGATTTCTGGTCGAAAGAAGTGGTTTAAAAATTTTTTCTGGTCAAAAACGGGTCGACCCAAAATCGAAAAAATGTGAAGGGGTATACCTTCAAAAATTGTCAAAAATTAAAAGTCCCCAAAATCGCTTCTAAACGACCCAAATCGATGCCAAATGATGTATAAACATATTCTAGGGCGATTTCTGGTCGAAAGAAGTGGTTTAAAAATTTTTTCTGGTCAAAAACGGGTCGACCCTAAATCGAAAAAATGTGAAGGGGTATACCTTCAAAAATTGTCAAAAATTAAAAGTCCCCAAAATCGCTTCTAAACGACCCAAATCGATGCCAAATGATGTATAAACATATTCTAGGGCGATTTCTGGTCGAAAGAAGTGGTTTAAAAATTTTTTCTGGTCAAAAACGGGTCGACCCAAAATCGAAAAAATGTGAAGGGGTATACCTTCAAAAATTGTCAAAAATTAAAAGTCCCCAAAATCGCTTCTAAACGACCCAAATCGATGCCAAATGATGTATAAACATATTCTAGGGCGATTTCTGGTCGAAAGAAGTGGTTTAAAAATTTTTTCTGGTCAAAAACGGGTCGACCCTAAATCGAAAAAATGTGAAGGGGTATACCTTCAAAAATTGTCAAAAATTAAAAGTCCCCAAAATCGCTTCTAAACGACCCAAATCGATGCCAAATGATGTATAAACATATTCTAGGGCGATTTCTGGTCGAAAGAAGTGGTTTAAAAATTTTCTCTGGTCAAAAACGGGTCGACCCAAAATCGAAAAAATGTGAAGGGGTATACCTTCAAAAATGGTCAAAAATTAAAAGTCCCCAAAATCGCTTCTAAACGACCCAAATCGATGCCAAATGATGTATAAACATATTCTAGGGCCATTTCTGGTCGAAAGAAGTGGTTTAAAAATTTTTTCTGGTCAAAAACGGGTCGACCCAAAATCGAAAAAATGTGAAGGGGTATACCTTCAAAAATTGTCAAAAAATGAAAGTCGCCAATTTTGCTTCTAAGTGACCCAAATCGATGGAAGATGATGATGGTCCTAAACATGTTCTAGAACCCTTTTGGATCGAAAGAAATGGGTTAAAAATTGTTTATATTAAACTACGATTATATTATAGATTCAGAATTAAATAAATAGAATATTGACGTATATTGAATGCTATCAACTAGTACGCTTGTGGTTTAATGTGATTAATGTGGACTTCTGGTGTCCTTACGGTCTGTAGAACCGTTCCTAATTTTCGCGAGTCCTTTCTGGTGGGGAACATTATACACGGAGGAGGAAGTTCCAGGACGATCAGAAAGATCCTTTGGAAACGCTTCCGAGTTTTCCGATAAGCGTGTCGGGTAATGAGTAATAGGCTGCTTATTTTGAAAGTTCATTTCGTGGAGTCAAGGGTAGGAGATGACTGGAAGTGGAAACCGGAAAATGACGTAGAGGGCGAAGGGAAGAAAGCGCAAGGAGAGGAGGCAGTTGGAAGTACTGGTAGATAATACTATTAATTTACTTCCAAGAATCGTAAAATTACGATGAAACTTTAAATTGGATATTTTATCTGAGAATCTCGCGCTGTACTCTTCGGACTTGTTCCCTTTGGCTTCCTTCCTCTTTCATCTTTCCCCATTTTACCCATTTATCCGTCCCTTAGATTTGCACTTCGTCCATGGTCTCCCTTATCGTTCCTTTCTCGTTCCGGTCTGCATGCCATTCCAGGGAACAACGTTCCTATTGAACGAACTGTCTAATCTGTCTTATCGTAACAATATTCCTTACGGGCTTTTTAATGGCAGTCTATCAAAACGAGAAAACGAAGCCAAGAAGTGGATACTTAAACGCGCCGATAACCATCGAGGCGATTGCAATAAAACTGTTTGCCTGATTGGCCAAGTCTGATGTTTCAGTACCTGAATCAAGTGAAGTAATCGAATAAGTGCCATTATTAATTACATTACTCAAAGATTAACTTCTTTTTACGGCTCGATACACATACTGTATATGTTATAATTAAATAAATCAATAATTATCAATACAAACTAACATATCTTTTTATATTTATTTTATATTTACCGTTATTACGTTATAAAAAAAGGAATCGATGAATTATAAAATATACAAAAGTTAGCCAGAACTTCAACAATGATAATACAGTGATAATTTTTGAACACATTATTAACTGTGAGGAGAAAGAAAAATTATTAAACCGAGGCTTTACGAATACATTTCATGAGAGGGGTAATAATATAATTATCAAGGAGCTGATACGAAGGGAAATGGATTGTTGATGGTGCATTATGTTATTAAAAGGGATTGATGATGAAGATTTAGCGCGTTTGGTCCCCAAGGAATAACAAGGGGATATTCCTGTAATGGTACCTGCCAGAATCCAGCCAGAGTTGATTTGCCCTAAGAGAGTTGACCGACACAGCTGATAACCCCTTTCTGGCCTCGTTTCACTTGTACTAACCAGGAGAGTTTGTCAGTGGTGTGTGAGATTTTCTAACGAGATTTTGAAAAGACATAGTATAGATACAACTAATTCTATGGACCACAATTTTTAAGTGCGATGGCCCACGCGTTGTTCAAAAAAGAGGTTTCAAAGTAAACACGATTTCCCAACATTTATGCATCCTTCTCCGTACAACGCGAGGTTAGGGGAAAGGATAACGCTCTTTTATGGAATTCCACTAATTTCACGTTGTATAACGAAGGATGCATAAATGTAAGGAAATCGCCTCTTATTTTAAATCACTTATTAGAAAACACGTGGATCATCGTACATAAAAATTGTGTACAATAAAATTACTTCTGTTTGTACTATCTCTGCTTCAAAATCTCGTTGAAAAATCTTACAAATAACTGACAAACTCTTCTCGTAAGTTTCGTATCTGCGAGTGTCTGAACTTCCTTTTCCGGCGACGAAGTTCGGTGACCTCTTCGAGGTCACCATTCACCGACAATGGGGCTAAGGTAACCACGATTACCGTTGCTGTTATTGTTTCAGAGTTAGAGGAAGTCTGACATCGGTTTCATGACTCACAGAGCCGTCTAACCAAGATTCCGCCTTTGAAGACACACCTCTCGTTTGACTGCATAATCACTCGTTCTACTTACGCCACGTGAGTTACCAGCTTTAGGGTTCCATTACGCTACCTTTCATGGGATTCCGAGGTCATGGGGTTCTGTTTCAAAGGGTGTCGTGCTTGGAAAATCGTCAAATCGTCAAATCTCAAGAGCCTCAGTTAGTTTACGAGAAATGAATGCTACCTATAATTATGAAAGTAGCCTAAGTCACTTTTTCGGTAGGAACGATTAAAAGCGTTATACGTTATAAGTACATACAATCTTTTTATCTACAATCTAATTATTGTCAACACCTTTCAACATCCTTATTACAGGAACAATAAATATTCACATATTAATCGGAATTTTAAATATATTTATTTTAAGCAGTAAAGATAAAAAGTGAACTAAAAAGTGAGGAAAGTGGTCTAAGTACTTTCATAATCAGCGGCAAAATTAATTTCACTGGAAAATCGGGAGATATCATAATTTGTACTTTCCGTATTATGAATTTCGAACGTTTTTAGAACGTCAACTACCAAGGCATTCAAAATGACTTGTCTCCAATTTTTAATAAAAGTATTCGAATATACATCAGTGGAATGTTTGAGATTTCATGTCTTTGTTTTATGTACATGTAACACGCATAATTAAATCCATTAATAAAATTACCTCCTTCATCTTTCATACCCTTTTTATAATTTTGTATTATTACATATTTCGTTGCAACAAATGTAAAATTATAACCGTGTATATGTTCGGTAGTACTAGTGTTAAGTAGATTCGAGGAGAGTAGTTGAATGATAATTATAATTATTAAAATTGACCCTCTATGTAAGTTTGTGATAATAATATTCTTAACTGAATAAGAATAGACGAAGGATAACGAGAAAATCCACTGAAATTTTGCAAATGTAATTAGAACCGAAGTAATTTCTTCTTTAATACAGTAATGTTTTAATAATTCACTGGAATCTCCGGTGCAATTAAAGCACGGTCGCAGCTGCGTTTTCTGTGTTCTGCTTGTTTAAGCTTCATAATGCTAATTTAAGTTACTCGGAGTTTCTTAAATTCAACGGCGATACAGTTATCATATAAATATGACGGTTCTTAATAAACATGAACATTACTTCAACATCTATTAATATCATTACTTCTTAAATGAATACGAATCAGTTATCTACATTTAAAGGGCTTAAGTCTAGCACACAGAGTCCATTACCTTTAGTCTCATTGTCAAACTATTCCGAACTGTCCAATCGATGAGTTCTCCTTTGATCTTCGTCCGCATTCATAATTCACCAACACTAAATCTTCGTTCCTACGACTATGTATAGCATGTTGAAATTAATAAACGACGCTATTTCACGCGAATTATATTATTACTAAGTTGAGTCCTTGAGCCGAAAAAGGCAGACAGATATAACAGGATAATTGATGTCCCTGCATAATTCTTCACGGAACAAAGACAGAGTCATTCGATTCCACATTTAATCCTCTACCGATCTACAAATCGAATCCCGGGAGATTGCTTGGCATCTGTCTCAAAAGTTCCATCAACTGCATCGTAATTAAATACCCTCATAAATCCTCGATCTACCTTGAATCGGCGCAGGCATTTCACAAAGCAACATCCCGTCAAGTTAACGCGCCGCTAATTTCCGAATCCAATCGGGAGGGATTACAATTTGTATCTTCCCGGAGATCTTCGCGCATAGAAAACAAAAAAAACCAGAGAAGATTTGCACGCTTGCTGGGACCGACTTCGTTCGTAGCGGTGGTTTTATTTGCTTCGTTTCCCAGCCCCTTCCTCTCTTTCCACGATGTACGAGATGATGGAAAAGAAGGAGCGAGAGAAAGGAGGAGGAAAAAATCGGATTGTCCAGTTTGTTGGACCGGCAGCGCTGACTCCGCAAGCTCAGCTGGTAATACATCAGGGGCTTACCGAGCCCTCAAACGTAAAATACCCATCTAACCCTCCCCTCCAACCCACACACCCCGCTCAATCTCATTCCACCCTCTTTCTCTCTAACCCCTTTCTACCACTGACATTCTTTCCTATACCGTACATCCCCTACATAACGACCTTCCGTCATACCACGAGAACTACATGATAATGTGACAATACATACTCTTGGGTTCTGGAATTCATTGTTTTAACACTAGATCTACAAAATGTAGTCAAAATAACGGGTGCACGGTATTTATAAAAATGTTCAAATTTATAACGCTTCATTTTCTGAGATTTCTAGCGGTTCACGTTGCACATTGGACATAAATAAAGCGATTAATTTATTTCTTCAAAGTATCATTTTTTTGTTAGAAGGTCAAAAGTTTGGGATCACTTGCTTTGTTTTCTAACGTTTACTTTAAATAATAGGATAAATTATACGAAATTTCTGCAACTCTTCTATCTTATAATATCAACATACATCAACCTACAGATATGTACAAATTTGCATAATAAATATACAAATGTAGCTGTATATATCGCCGGTAGTTTTAATGTTAACGCTATTTTTGAACCCTTCTGTTTTTATTTCCGAGCAGATTTGATCGGTTTGATGCGCGAACAAACGAGCAGCTTCATACTTATACTAAATCATAAATCACTTAACAATAAATATTCCACCGTGGTTTATTCACACCTTCCCGTTTGAATGTCTCAAAACCCACACGCAGGTGGTGAGTTCTTTCAAATCTTAAAAATGTTTGGAGGCATAATCCAGCAGATGATAAACACAATATCGACATGCCTGAAATACTATCTTTTAGTCGTCTTCCTGGAAAAGCTTTCCGTATTACCGGCTCCCTTTTTCATTTCTCCGTCTCTTTCTTTTTGTATTGCTCGTTCCATGGACGTGTAGAAACTCAGAGGAGTCGCTCGCTCGCGTAGAACGGAGGAAACTTGGAAAAGAATATTAAAGGAACCGTCAGGATACGCGCTTTCATATTTCGACGGCATCTCGCACGCGGAAGACGGAGATTCGCGTGTGTGCGTGGAGGTGGGAAGAAAAAACTACAGCGAAAGAGGCTTGGATCCTGAAAACGAATGTCACGAATTCACCTCAGAAGATATACGCGAGAACGGAATGAGTTCGAAGAACCACGGCATTGGAGCACCTTACTCCATTTAGAATATTCTTCCGGAAAACTGAAGTCGCGATGTGTTAAACGAATTTATGGATTTTGGAAATGTGGCATTTTAACCTGTCGACTGTATTGTATAATATTATATTATTATTATATTATATTGTATTGTATTATATTATACAGATGTATTTATCCATCGAATAAAATAAATACTCCACAATTTTTACTTCTTTATTCACTTGGATATTAATTGTAAGAAAAGAAGCTATCTATCTTCCTTACAAAATTCCGCATTTCGAGGAAATGATTATTTGCAAAAATATTACTTTGAACAACCACGCCAGATGTATTATTATCAGAATGTTTATATTGCGGCTGAGATTTAGTGTTGATTATCATACTATTTTTCTTGAGAATACATCTGGGGAGCACTTAGGATAAGTGATGTTTTACGGGGTAGGATTATTAGTCCTGCACCCAACCCCTGTTAGTCGCCTTTTACGACAAGAAGGGGATACTGTGGGCCAATTCTACCCCCGGCCCACAGGGGGTATATATTATTATCTTTACAAACAAAAGATGGCAAAAATTATGATGTCAGAAGGCCTCATCTCTTTTATGTATCAACATTGTGCTTTCCCGAAACTGTCTTCTTGAAAACACAAATTTATTAAACAAAAGCCAGGCTACAGACATTTCCACGAAATACTACTTTAATTATAGGATTAACTACTGATAAATATCAACTGATCTTTAATTTAATTAATATCGATGCAAATTGTAATTTTCAGTAGATATGGAATTGTTCGTACATAATAGATGGCTTTATTTTCGAATTGACATTCAAACGAATACAAAATGTATGCAATATTTATGTTCATTTTGTTTGAGTTATATACTTCAATTTAGTGGCTAGTTTCAAACTATTTTATTTTGTACAATATTTATATATTCTGCAAAGTGATTATTTTAATTGAACTCAGATGTGATTAATAATAAATATTGTCTGCCGCGCATGAAACAAAATTCTGTTACACTGTGTGTACATCAGCTAGATATGAATTAATTATTTTAGGTATCGATTATAATAAAGAAAGCAGATAATGTTAGAAATATGTTGTACGCAAAAGTGTTTTCTAATATAATCTGATTTCCGTGGATCTGCCACGTATCTTTATTTGGTAATATTATTTATTGAACATTCACCTAATATATTTAATCGATGTTTGAAGTTCTTATTAATTACCGAGGAACAATTGGACCCCAATCCGATGCGTATCTTAGCATTCGTATCGAATCGTGGATAGTTTTTCATTTCAAAAGTAAAACCCCAGTAAATCAAGATAAGAAGTTCGGAAGTAAATTCCAGGAGATAGAATCATTTCCGGCATACTTTAAGCGAGTACTAATCAGATTAAAAGTTCGACGGAAAGCCGCTTAGATTGTTATGGATGTCGTCTAAATCACGTACGATCGTTATATCATTATTCCGTAATATCAAACGGTAGTTTTTAAACTTTAAGTTATTCGAGGATTATCGTGTTACACATCAAAGTAGACGCGGTGCGATAAAAAGTGACCGAAAGCAGTGTATAAATAAGAATAAGTTATTATATACAATAACTGCAGCCGTATGCAGATCAAATTTAAGAATGCAAGTAATAAAATAACAAGACAATTTCAACAAAACACAGAAATCCAGTGTGAGAACTGAATTATTTTGAATACTACTTAAAAAGAATATCCTTTATAATCAGGATTGAATTAATCCAATTTAATCAATTTAATTGTAATATTCTTGATAACGTCAATAACAGATAAGCCGTATTTAAATAATTATTAATAATAACATCTCAAATCAGGAATGATCAATATATTCCAATGGCAACTGCAGTTCACCAAAGTTAATTTAAAATATGGCAGTAATTAATACTTCATATTTAATACTATTATATATAGTTTCAAATGGCACTATAAATATTATTAATTATTAATGTTTCATACATTCAACAAAATGGAGGGCTGGAAGACCATGCGCAACATCAAACGAATAATAATATTCTTTGAATTAAATACCAAATCACCGTCAGACGAACTGTCACCGATACCATCGATAAGATTCGAGAATTATGTTTCCCAGCTAAATCTTATCACGATTGCAACATCACACAGGAAACAAGTGAGTCGCGTAACCAACTTAGGATCGAGCCGACATCGAGAGTTCCTTACAAATCGGAATTTCCTTCGCGCAAACCCCGGGGAGAAAGAATTTCCACGACAGGAAAGCGGAGAATCAGGGTGCGCGCGCGGGGGAGGAGGGGGCGAACGTCTTTTGTCAGCGGCGGCATTGATTGAAGTTTGTCTTCCGTCAGAGAATCAAGATCGTCTCGGCACTTCCGCCTCGGCGGGGCCGTTATTCTATTACGCACGTCGCGTGTCAACTGTCAAATAAAGGGTAAATAAAAAAGCGCGAACCGTGGTATGGAAGTGGAAAAGGATGACGCGGGATAAAGTGAAAAGAAGACAGGAGAGGCCGCGATGCAGATACCTTCGCCGAGACCTCATGGCACGTGCCGATTTTTATAGAGGTGTCTCGCCATGTGACGCGTGATTCTTCGCCTTCCAGCCGATCGAGCTCGAAAAACGCCTCGCTTCCGCCCACCGAAAGATATTCCCCCGAAACCTCTCGCACTTCATCGACGTCTTTCGAACGTACCGAGATTTCTTATTGCACGATCTTTTTCCCGCCGAATAGAAATGTGCTTTTTACTAAACGCACTAAGGCTAATTCTCTCTTATTCTCACTTCTCTGGCTCCGTTTAATTAATTATTTAATTGATATGATTAATCTGTTACAAAATAAACTATCGATAATCATTTATAAAGAATGTACGATGATATGTGGGAGTCATTTGAATCTAGTTTATTATGAAATGACTACTTTTGAAAATAATTTGTAATCTACAGCGTAAAATTAAGTAATTATAATCATATTAATTCATGTCTTTTGAACGTACTGGAATTTCTTATTCCTTGATTTTTTCTCCGACGAATAGAAATCTGCTTTTTACTGAAAGCACTAAAGCTAATTCTCTTTTAATTTTACTTTACTTATTGTTCTTAATTAAGGTATGTAGTTAATGATTTTTACTTCTGCAACTGCCATATGAATATTAACCGGAATTGCAAAGGAATTTATTTCAGCAGTGGTGTATATGAAAAATAAGTTAGGCCTTTTTCATAATTATGTAAAGAGTAGATAAAGTGTTACATACTTGAGACATGCAGAACTATAAACAAGAACAGATTGTATCAGAACTGCGAGGTATAGAAACTCAAGTATTACGCGATGCAATGTCCGGAATATGTAAAGCTGAAGAGTAGCGTGGAGTAGTGAGAATAGAGATTCAGAAAGACATTACGAATTTCTAAGTCAGAAATCTCAGGAGTTCGGAGTTAGAAACATAAGTGGAGTGCAGTGGAAAGTGGAGAACATTAAAGGGGTAGTTTTGGTGCAGGGAATAATACAACATATTTGATTGGGGTGTCTAAGGGTGTCCGTTATAGCTGTGTTCTTCATATAAACTCTATGTAAAACGGAGTATATATAAAGTATATGTATGTTACATGTTATATAAATATATCTATGTAAAAGGGTATATTTATATTTTATATATATTTTTATTCTGCTTCGTTGTTTTATCCAGAACTTAAATATTGAATTCTGAAACCATAATATTTAATGCGCCATGAAGATGAAGTATCAAATTCATTTCAATTTTAACTGATTAATCAATAATAATCAATCAATAATATTTATACAACAACACGACATTCCTGTCCCCTATATATTGTACATTATAATATTTCATAATCAGTGTTATTAAATTACATTACGAAATGCACTAAAATATGAAAGAAATATAAAGAAATGAAAAAAGAAAATCACAAGTGGTGGCTCTCATTAAAGATAAATTACCTAAATCGTCCTGACAGTGGACCCCTTCACCCCCTCGGTATTATTATTCTCAGGATGAATGCAGGTGCGCGACACCCCGTCTGCGTTTTCTGCACGTCTTTCACCCCCTCTCACCCGAGAAGTCTCCCACCCCCTTTAGTCTGAAGCCTTAACAAATCTAATTCCGTTTCTCGAGACGCGCCACCGAACCCACCCCTTCGTATACATCCTCACCACTTTCTCAGGTTTTTCGTTCCTCCTTTATGCCGGCCACCCCTCCTCGCCCTTCGAGCTCCACGAAATCACCCTTCGTTTTTATCCATTGCCGTATCGAACTTTCAAAGCATTGATAAAGAAGATACCATTTACCTAACTCGCGAGGCTGGCGGGCGAAGAGGGGGTTGTAAAGTGGGGAAGCGATCTGCGGGTGAATCGGAATTCCTTGGAGAGGGTGGCTCGTTCAGGGGGGTACAAAGACCCGCGAGGATACCTGGGGGTAGATTCTAATGATGCCGATATACCCCGCGGCAAATATCTTCGCCGATAATTTCGAAAAGGTTGATATAACCCACTCCCCCGGCATACCCTTTTAGACCTTCTTCTACCAATTCTTTATTCGCGGCCGCCTTACCACCCCCTTCTTTGTCGTTAATTCTTTCCACCACCCCCACAATCCATCTTTCTTTCTTGCCGACGTAAGAACAGCAAACGATGCTGAAATAATTCGATCTTCAAAGTGTCATTATTTCTAGTAGTACTTCGTTTCATATTCCTTTGTATACCGTATCTTTTTCTTGGGACGTTTCAAGAGAGTTTTTTAATTAGTGATGATTCAATGTGTAGGTAACGGAGTTTGTTATATGTGTGAATATTGACGATGTATTAGGGGTACTGGAAAGTAGTCAAATATTTTGTAATTTTTAACTCGATTATCCTTTAAAAAACAATTTCGCGCGGTGTAACTTCGTTATTTTATGCTCCGTTTATAAGTTACAGTTCTTAAAAAATTCTGTGAAATGTTTCACTGATTCGGGTGATTCTGTAAAAATAGGACCCTCAGAGATGTTATGGAGGTCAATTTGGGAATGGAGATATTTTTCCAATCGAAAGATTGGAATTTGATTTTTTTAAAAGGGGAATTATGACGTTCGAACATCATCTGTCAAGGATCATAGATAATGATGCCGATTATCTGACAGAATAATATTAGTTTAACACGAGAAAATAAATCAAGATTCGTGAAATATGCAAGAAATGATTGAAAACATTCAAATTTGTAAATTCCCATTTTCTGATATATTAATTAAACCCATGATTAAATCCGAAATTAAATCCATGGATTTATCTTCTCCATCCATCCTTACTTTGAATAAAGTACACGTGAATCTACAAATAAAACTGAATATTTCCTCCGTAGTTCTATTATTAATAATATTTTATGACAACTGGCCGCATAAGTTTCCCTTATTATTTACAGAAAGTCTTACGCGTAGTTATTTACGAGACACTTAAATAACCCATTAAAATTGATTATACACATTGTTCAAGTATGTGAAAACTTTTAAGTAGCAATGAAGGATTCCAAAGTGAAATAATCCGCTGGAGCCGCACGGTGAACTCGAATGCCGAGAGAAGGGTGTTTTGTGCATTGCAATTTTGGAAATGGCGAGTTTCCACGCGAATAAGAATGACACGAATTCAATTAACGCATGTTCGAAAATTCTTAACGGTCGGCGCACAGTGGAGGCATTACCGCTGTAATGTTGATTAGTTTAATGGCTTTTGATTTAATGGCCGGTTGAAACTACGAGCGGACACTTTAACGTGTACGTTGCCGCTTAATCGGCTGTCGTATTGCATGTGACGTGCGAAACGATGTGCGTTTTCGTTAATATGCTGCACCGGCCGAGACTTCCTCCATAATTACGTGCGTACAAATACTAATCAGTTTATTTAAAAAGCATTTTAGGTACGCGCCACTTCTGACAAGCAAGCATTTCATATTAATTACATTCGAAACGTACTCTTTTGCTTTTACAGGTTTATCGTTCGCAGAACATTCTCTTCGTATGTGTCGCAATAAATAGAATTTCGTAGAAAGCGAAGTTATACCATTTTCCGAAAGTATTATTATAATAATTCAGCAGCAACCGAATATGGCGTATTTAGTTATTATATATTGTATACGTTGTATATTAAATATTATATAATATAGAAACTCTTACATACGTTATATTGGGTTGAGTCATAAATATGTTCCATTTGTCCGGGAGTTTTTTTTATTCAAAACTGCCACAGTTTTTCGAAAGGGGAATCGACAAGTTGTATAAAAAATGACAAGGAGTTATTAATAATGACAGCGAATCCAATGTATTGGATTCTTCTCTCCATGTCTAGTCACCGCATGCCTTCTTTTCAGAACCTTGTAGTACTGGGTTGGCCAAAAAGTGCGTGCTGTTTATAACGCGTAAATAGAAAGCGATTTTTGTTTAATTTTGTATATTTTTACGATATTCTTTACTCAATAATGTATTGTCTGTTTTGGCTTATAATATTATTGTATCGTTTGGACAGCTTCGTAATTCTGTGTTCATAAAAATCAGTCTGTTTCCCCGCAAAAAAGTGATGCAAATTGCAGGAACTTAAAAATGTGTTAATTAAAATGAATAAATGGTTGGAATTTTAAATATTCGATGATTCCAGATGCTTTTTAAGGAATATGGTAATTAAAGGGATGATTTCTTCAGTGCAGGTTTGAAATGGTTGCGTGTCTCTAATCGACGTGGTTCATTTTTCATTCCATAAGGGTGTGTCGATCAGTGAATCGAATCTTGAAATTAAATCTTAATTTGCAGACTAATTGTTTCCGGAACATCTGGCTTCAGATTTCATAATTCACGATGTATTACGCATTCTTTTAGTTCGATAATCGATAAGATGTTTCACGGTAATAATCGAAATATATTTGTAATAAATACAGATGAGAATAAATGAGGTATTGCTCTTGAAATATTGGACAATAATATTCTAGTTATATTATAATATGTATTATATCATTATTCTTGGCATTTGCTGTAAAATTGGTTCTATGGCCACCCACTCTATCTAATAATTGTACACAATTATATAATTAAAAAGATATACCTTTCCAGTAAATCATATAAAACATTTTCTGAATAAATCCACCGATTTTCAATAAATCGCGAAGAACATTTCGTGAATAAATTCACGAATTTCTGGGGGACTTTGACGAGGGATGAAAAATAGTTTTCATAATAAACCATTAATATATAATAAAATAAAATTCAAAAAGCTATGTGATTCAACAATGATATAGATCGTAGTTTTTAATAAATCCCGCGAAACATTTCATGAATAAATTCATCAATTTCCCGGGGACTTTGTCGAGGAATGGAAAATAGTTTGCATAGATTTTGGACCACTTTGCGCACATTACTGTAGTCCCATAGGAAGATATCGGCGCGTAGCTTGACAAAATCAATTTGCTGGCTATCTGACGACTCGTGGGGTATGACAGGAGCCCTCAGTCTTCTCTATTTTACTAACCTTAGCATCCCCGACAGGTATTGAATACGACGATCGAACGCTGTTTGATTTTGGTTACTGTCATGTCGCCCGTAGATCGGACGGACGGTTCATCCCCTCTCTTCTGCTCCATTAATTCTCCGTTCTCTCTTCACGCCACCACCTATACCCAGGGGTTCGTCAGCTGTCAGATAAAAAAATGATGGATCCTTCGTTTCAGTTTCGACTAATTACGCCAGACGTGCCCCGTATTTCCTCTACGATCCATCCCCGCCACCACTTTTCTTCTATCCACCCCTTTGGCTCTTATCCACTAGCTTTTGTCCAATGTTTTTATTAGAATTGAAAATAATCTTCTTATTCTCTTGGCACCTATTGCAATGCTTCTTTATATAAATACCGAAAAGTATGCACTTTTTACTTGATACTCGATTCTTACTATAGTTTGGTACATATTGTAATATTATAATAAATTGTATGTGTAATTTTGGGTTTCGGCTGTTAATAGACCAAATGTACAATTTAAGCTTCTTTATTTTTAAAGTAGAAACGTTTCTAAACTTAAATTGTACATTTGGTCTATTAACAGCCGAAACCCAAAATTACAAATACAAGTTATTATTGGACCAATAAATAAACTATTGATTACTATATTATTATAATAAATAGTATATGCGAATATAATGAAAGATATTCTTGGCATTTTAACATTTCAGGTTTCCTGTCTTCGAATGTGTGATTATTTAATAATGTTTTAATGCAATGCTCAGAGTGTAACTGAAATATCTTTGTACTACTTCTACAAAATTGTGGAATTATACTAGAATATAATTATAAAATTAACTAGACGTACATTCGCGATAAAATGCAATAATGCAAAGGTATAAGTTTCCCAATTAAAATCAATTCTCAAGAAACACCTTTAAAACTGTTCTTATATTCGAAGCAAATTTTGTAACGTCGAGCTTAATATTTGTTTAATATACATCCTAAACAGAAAGCAATGAACCTAATATATTTTAAATATATGTAATAAATATCATTTCTATTTCTCTTTCTCAATACCTTATTCATTTTTCTAAATATGTCGTTGTTAAAGAAGCAAAATTGATTAACTAACATTTTCATGTTAAAGTCGCGGCTTTTCCAATAGATGGATAACAAAAAGTTCTTGTAATAAATGCAAAAAAGGTGTTTTAAAAAATTCTAGTTATTAAATTATAACAACAATATGTTTCTCCACAACTCAGAAAGAAGTTGATTACCAATTTATCTTTTCTTCGGAATTTTCACGAGCTACATTTTTGGTCCTAAGTTTTCTGGATAATTTAAATGTAGGACGTGCCATGGTGAATTTTTTTGTATTATTCTGGAATCCTGCTAAAGCATAGGAAAGCATTTCCCACGAGGGAGTTTTTTCAATTGCGGCGCGTTAATTTGTATGTGAGACAAAGTCGGGAATGGCGTGTTTCGCTGGTGGTAATCATTTTTTTTTCATCGCGTGGTGAACGAGATCGTCTCCCCTGCGCGAGTTAATTGGATGCATTTCACGCGCTTCGGAAATTTATTGTCCAGATTTGCAAGATATTCGTAAAGTTGTAAAACAATGACTGTGACGAATAACATTTGTTTAGAACCTCTGTGATATCAAATATTGCATACATAGTTTTTTTTTATCAGAATGCAATCTGATAGTGTTGGAATTTTAAACTTTTACAATAGCCACAGAAGCTTTGGAAAATGTTTAAACTTTCCTACGAATGTTACCGTTATTGGTATTTCTTTAAAATTGTTATTTTTTTTAAATTGTTCATACCCGAATTTAATTCGAAAAAATTAAAACTTTCGATGTCCAAAGAAAACTGACAATTCGTGTTAATTTATTAAGAGAACTTATATCTCATTAACGTAACAAATATATTTGTTTACTCTTCGTTACTCAAAAAACTGAGTACAAAAAATACTATAGTTCGTATTTCATATAATTTCTATAATAGTATTAACTCACACATTGAATTACATCAACTTTTACTCAAGTTTGAGTAATTACGGATTAAAATACTTGTTAAAATCCACCTCAAACAATATTGACTACTAATCTAATAAACTAAAAAGAATGAATAAAAGGAGATACATAAAAAGTGTCTGCAATACTAGCACCGGAACTTATCGAATTATTGTTAATAGAATCCCGTGCGTCCTCTGAATATCGCAAGCTATTCGAATGCAGTCATTGGCGTAGAATGGTGATAATGCCCGATAGATTTTGCCAATAATTCGAATATATGTTTATATGAATCCTGACCAGCAGACAATTAAAGGATTAAATGGTATCCTGGTTTACGTGGTACGCGGAATTATGTTCCCACGGAACGTTATAGAAGGGTTGAAAAGAGTCAGTCACGTGGGTGTACGTGCACTACGTAGTGGTTCTCCAGTTTCTTCAGAATAGAGGGAACGAAGTGGAGGGTAAGTATTCCAGAGTGTTTAGTATTCCGGCGCCATTTGATTCCTCGGCTTCAGGGTACGTGGGCCGCATTGTTTTCAAGTCTGACGTCTCACTAAGACGAATAAGGAGGGTTGGGTTTCGTGGGAATTCGCCCAAGGAATATTATCGTATCGTGCGGCTAACTTTTTACCCCCTTTCCATCGTTTCCACTCGCGCCACGTTTAGCCGCCTTATTCTACTACATCCTCGTTAAGAAAATACGTTACACTAATTCCTTATGGCAAATCATTTTCATTTAGCCGGAAAATAAAACGCTACCCTTATAATCGTTTTAAGTACGATGGTATGGCCTTTCATTATTTTCCTCCTTTATCCCGTGGATATCAGAAATTCGTGGAGTTTAATGGGTCCATTCATTCTGGGACTAATGACAAGTATTTATACTGGTGTCTTCGTTAAATTAATAAATCAGTTATTATAGCAGTTTTTAATAAATGTATACTTTTTTGCACTGCCTTTTTAATTCTATCCAAAATGGCAAATTGGGGTTGAATCTTTTGGATTCATACGAAACTTAATTCTTTAAGTAACAAACTATTATAAAGCTTAGAAGATGCTGTGTTGAAATGATTAAAATACAAACTTATTAAATAACTAATATCATAAAGAAAACTACTGATTTCCGAGCAACAGTAAAACACAGTGTAATAAATTCTTCAAAGTATCAGTAACAGGCTCAAAAAATTCTCTTTGGCCGACGTTATCTAAGTCGGTATTAGAAGCGTTCATTATACTAATTCCATGAGTCATGTAACTTCCACTTTGCTAAGACATTAGTATAAACCAACCAGGGTCGCCGCGAATACTAAATCTTACCGCATACATAGATACGTGCCATCTTTCCGACACCCCTCGGCTTCCTTCTTGCCATCATGGACCGCAATCCCTGCATTGTAACTATTGGCCACGTACACGCGTACCAACATTGCCTCATCGACGTGGATACACAGACATCGAGAAAGCTAACAGGGCGAGTGTTCGGGCGCGTATGTTCTCGCCACTCCTGGTTTTGCTCGTAAACTTGTCGTGCCAACCGACTCGATGAACCCACGACCCCATGGCTTCTGGGATCTCTTCGCCGATTAAACGCAAGATTAACCTTGCGGTAGAAACGATCCTACCACGCTTGATACTTTAATCTTCCGCGAGTAGGCCTTTTACTTTTCTTGGAAAGGATCGCTACCCCCACCACCCTCTCCTTAGTCACCAAGGATATCAACGATCTATGAGAGACAGTCGATTGGCGAGATTTCTTTCGACAAACTTTAGATCAAAGTCTAATAGCTTAACAAAGTTCAGGATTATTATGTTGTCCAGTTACAATATAATTGTCTCTCACTTTTCTGTTGTATTTTTCGTTATGGTTTATGGTGTCTTATATTTATATCATTGTTATAGAGATGAAATTTATTAATTAACATTTTCGTGCAAGCGAGTTACGGAGGTTTTTGTATTTGTTTCGTTTTTAAATTTCGGTGTTTATGAAATGAAATATTTGAATATAGACGTTTGTATATCCGGCTTGCATTGTGGTTGTTAAATTATTGTATATGGTGAAGAAAATGGTGGAATTGTGGTTTGCGATTTTTAACTCGTTAAAAACGATGTGTTGGGTAAATAATGTGTTGGAAGTAATACATATAAATGATTCCTTAGCATCGATTCAATTATTTATGTTTGATTATAATGGAATGATGGAGTTTGTATATTTCATTTCATTTTTATCAGAGGAATATTCTGACATTAATTGAATCCATAGTTATAATACCTAAATAATATCCATAATAATACCTATTCTTCATTATACAGAAATAACAAGGAACGATAATTAGCCTCTGAATTAAAATCCCAATCCATTCTTTAATGCTTTACCACCGAATTACCTTTTTCTCGTGAATAAAAATATGGGTTACAGAGACATAATTCCTTTGTTATTATTCAACCATTGTTATGTACTTTTACCTCACGTTATCCGTGTATATCTTTGTTGAAAAACAAGCTATACATTGAAAGTTGTAAAATCTGATTATTAAACATATCATTAACGTATTTCACGTACCATTCGGATCTAATTAAACCTTAATCAGAGGAGTTTCTGAATCCGTGATAAATGTAGTAAAATACCGACCAAAATATTCGAGTTGTATAAATGTAAGTACATCTTCATCCATCTTTGTTTTGGCAAAAAATTATAATTCTGGCGACATATTCTAAGAACAGATTTTGGTAAACATATTTCTCCAAAAACCGGTACTAATATAATTCTCGATTTTATTATATCTTGATACCATAGCAAGTGAAAATTTTCAATATTCTTCCACCATTTGATTTTTCACCACACATTTATATCTTTCCTCCTAACTAACTGCGAAAGGCGTACATATACGCTCTCACATGTCCACGAATATATACGACCACTAAATTTTACTCGGTACCACACATTTACATTTTTAGTAAAATAATACAATGTGAAACATATTCTTACGTCAAGGAACAACTGATCGAATAACTGGATTCCAATAACTCCTCGATTATTCTTATTTTTATCGACACAATTTAGGGTCAATTACTGTCACGCGAATATCGCATCGTACGATGTTAATGCTTTTTTTGTTAGAACACGTCGAAGTCAAAGAGTTAATCCATTTAATTGGTCCACAGACATAAAACAATCGCTCACAATGAGGGTAGAATTGTCCCCCCAACAAAAGTGCGTCCGAAATATCATTCCTTCGAAAACCCTCGAATTTATCTTTCCCGATAGGATGAAACTTGGCATCAGGAACGATCCTAGAAGAAAGTAATATGGCGGTCCGATGCGCCGAAGAGGAACCGCGAATGAGAATGTATTGGAAACGGGGACAACATGGCGACACTCTCACGTACACCGAATATTTCCCCTTTTCCCTGATACGCAAAATTCGGGTAAACAGATTCTTCGACCAGTATTCGCGGGATCGATAAACGTTACCATCCCCCACCGCACTATTCCCACCCTTCAACCAGATAAATATCGAAGTGAGACGAACTACCCTTGTTACGATAAGAGCGAGGAAAAAGGGCGTGCGAGAAAGAAACACAAAAGGAAACCCGATTGCAGGGGTCATACTTCGAACTTGAAGGCTTTGTTTTGGTAGAAATGGCGGTGGCTAGAGATGCCTGCTGGATATGTTTGGATAGTTCCAAGAAGACGAACCATGGCGCAGAAGTAAGGGATGAAAGTGTACGAGTAGAATACGCGAGTTAAAGGGAGACGACATTACCAATGGGATATGGAGAAGAGGAGTAAAGAGAGATGAAAATGGATGAAGAGGGATGAAAGAGGTTGGCTCCATACCTCGAAGGGGATGGGTACTAGTCTTCTATCCATGGGGAGCCTGGTTGGCGCCAGTTACACCAGGCTGCAGACAGAAAGACGCCGTGCGTCCTAACAACGGCGCCAGATACTCTATATTTGTTTGGTCCTCTTCCCCCATCCTGCGGATTCTGCAACCCCTCTTTGTTTGGCCCAATGGCTTCCCGTCTCCCAGTTTATTCTACGAAGACGCCGGAGAGTGTACAGTCGATCGCAAAAGAGTCCATTAGTTTGCTGGACGACGATCTGCAACAAATCAATTCGACGGATCTCGTCAGAATAAAGCTGGACTTTATTACGCCAAAGTTATTTTAACCCTCTGCACTCGAGATGCGTATCTCAGTCGCTACTCAGTTCGTAATGGCCACCGAGATGCGACATTAAGATGTACTTCAGTTATTTTTTGTCATTGGATTTTAAATTATCAACGATGTTGTAAATATTAATGCCGTCTTTCAGTAGTCACCCGAGTTGCCGCGACAATTTTAAATAATAATAAATAATCTCGAGTGCAAAGGGTTTGATTTCATTTATTATTACATCCTAACTTTCCCAATGATTCGGAAATACGTATAATTTAATTATGAAGTCCGATTGATGTTTTAAATTAATTATTTATAGTGGTTGATATTTTGTGCCTGAAATCTAGTTACGATATACATCCAGGATTTAATAAGCATGTTATTGTAAAGGACATTTTTATCGAATAATTTATGTTTGTGTTCTTCGGCACTCTTTGAATTATTATTAGATGTAATATGATAGATTACTTGTATAAAAGATTAGTAATAAGCTTGTTATACATATAATATGTAAGTAAATAAATAATAAATGCGAACGTCTATGAGTTTTCATCAAAAACAGGTGATGTTTTGTCACTCGTTTATGAACTTCCAACTGCACATTTATCTTGGTTCTATTTCATTGATTACAGTTGAAGCATTAATTCATTATATTTCATTCATGAATTCCAATTATTTTATATGAAATTCCATTGTCTTATTACGTTCGTGAGATATTAACACTCCAAGTGAAGTGATTCAAGATTAGAGCACATTTTCTTGCAGTGGTATAAGTACGTACTATGTCAGCCACTGTCTCAAGTACTTAACGCGTTGATCGTCAAGCGATAATTACTAACTATCCAAATTGTGCTAAACCGTTAATGATCCCCATTAACAGACTATGAACTGTAACACTCAACATTCCAGCTATTAATTTATACATTAATATATGCATAAATAGAAGATGGTTTTCTAATTTCTCAGGAAATCAAGCAGCATGTCCGAAGTTTTCAGTCGAGTTAAAGAAGTCGCGCGGAATTACTTGGAAACTCACCGAAGGTTTAAATATTACATGCGTATGTAAACTCCGTAAAAATGTAAATCTACAAAGGTCGAGACGTACGAGGCAGTTCTACTCTTTCCGATTATTTTATACGGTCTTTCCCCGAGCACCGAATGCACAGCAAGTCCTTTATGCATATCCAACGAGAATGTTCCAGGCAAAGGTAACGTTTCTAAAAATTCTACCGGGAAACTTTCCGCATGGTTGTGTGCATAGACTCCTTTCTGTTAGCAGTACATTTATCAAGAAAAATCCTCAAAATTTCTGAGGCCACTTTAACTATGAATTAACAGTCGACTCATTCGCTTTGACGCGGCTAGTTATTGTATTACCAAAAAGGGCAAAAAGTCAAGGAGTTAAAGTATCCACAGAGTTAAATTGCCTCGAAGGTGTGCTTGAAACCCGCAAAGTAGACAACCCTCTAGAATCCGAGTCAATTAAGACGATTTTGTTCGACGAATTTTTCCAGTAATAATTATCATTATAATTCTTAGAACACGCTTAACTTTTAGTTTCGATGGGGGATTTTGATTATATATTTTCGATTACACGTTTCAAACAACATGTAGTTTTAGATTATTTTAAGAACAATAATTCAAATTATGTGTTCGTAGTATAGTAAAGTTAATTAGCCGCTCTAAAAATTCTATTGAAATAAAGAGAGATTATATTGAAAAATAAAAATGTATGCTTGTTTACAAAGCAGTTAATCTTTATTATTAACAATCAATAGTGTATTACCTAAGACAAGAAATTCGTGGGATTTATTTTGAAGCAAACCAACTTAGCATTAAAGCAAACTTGATGGCTTCCGGTAGAAAAGAAGGGTGTCTAAGAAAACGATATTCGGAGTTTCAGGAAAGGGAAAAACAAGCGTACCAAAGTAAGAACTACCAGAAATATTACGGAGCAGCGTCTTGTAATTTTTCAGCAGGCATCTGACAGTAGTTACCTCTCATAATTAAAGTGCACGGGACAAGTAGAGTATGAAGCGACATTTTATGCATTTCTGCTTGTAAGACAAGCGTTTCAGTTATAGAAATGAGAAGGTATTTCATGAAAATGTCCAAGTCAGAAGTGAGCAACTTACAAGCTTCAGTAAACTATACTACCTTTTGCAAGTAGAACATTCCGAATATTATAAATAAAAGTAGATTTCCATTAAATTTATGGACGCTTCAAGTAAATGTTAACACTACATTGAATTTCGCGTTTTATAAAAGGTATAACAAATAATTTTATCTACAAATTTTTATTATTAATACCTCAGACACTATCTGAGCTTGTAAAGAGTCCTAATTGATTTTACAGACATTGTAAAAAGCCTACTTAACGATAATTAGAAGTAACAATTTCAAATATATGACTTGCACCTTGTCAGGAACGTTTTTCCCGAAAATCAAGGAATTTAAAAAAAAGAGGATTTCATCAATTGTAAAATATACAAAATGTAGCCAGAACTTCAACGATGATAATATTACTTTATGAAGTTTCACCTACTTTTTTACATTAAACATTAATCTATTAGATAATCACCATCGTTACATATGTTCCTTGACCGACAATCCTTCAGAGCCATAATTTCCTTTTTGACAACAATCAAATTCCCAAGTTCGATGCGACAAATTTTCGACTCCCGAATTGTTTACTTTACGGTACCCCTAATACAATAATAATTTTTTAAAAAATTATTAACTATGGAGAGCAGGGAATGATCCAACCGAGCCTTCAGGACAATCCGGAATTTTTATGTGAGACGATCTAATAATAGTGAAATGCTGTCGATGAAAGCAAAAGCGTAAATTGAAAGAAATTAATAAAAGCGTAGGTGGATAGATAGCAGGATATGAATCACTATCAGCCAAGCTGGGAGCATTTGAAAAAGATCGAGTGGAAAAGAAGGAAGCTCGTCGTAAACTTGGCGCCAGATAGTTTATATCCACCCTCTTATATCCTGTATAGAAATGGCCAGTACAGTTCTTCGGAAAAATGTCGGTCTTTCAGAAAAGAATACTTTTATAACGGTATAAATATTTGTATGTTCTGTTAAGCTAAATTAAGTTTAATATCTATGTAGTTTTAGGTCCAATTGTATACAATTCATTATTTATTCATCATAGGTATTGACATAGCATTGGGAATAATTTATTATTATAAGCGATGTGTTTATTATAATAATGGCAGAATAATACTTAACATCATTTATATTGAACAAGACATAAATAGCTTTATTTATAATATTATGAGAAATAAAGTAGCTGGTGTCTTTTTCAATGATATTAACATATTACAAAATTGTATTATATTATTATATTTGTTCGTACGAATAGAATGAATAAGATTAAAATACCTACTCAACAATTTTAATCTCCGCGTAAATTAATCTCAATTAATTGTGTATTTTAGCCACAATTATTAATATCATTGATTCCTAAAAAGAATACATAAAATAAAGTCTTCCAGTCCAGTTGCATCAAAGAGAATTCCACGCACATAATTAAAAATCTTCAAAGAATTAATCCACCGTCGATTTAAATAATTTGTAACCAAATTATCCTCATTACACATTAAAGCCGGCTGACAATTATCCCGTCAGGAGTCGTGTGAATAAAAAAAGGTCCTTGTCTATTGAGAGGCTCGAATGTGGGCGTTAAATGCAAATGCAAGACACGCTGGAAAAAGATCGTCCGCGCTAATTTCCATTTCGTGTAATTTCATCCGACGCGAGCACTCGGCGCCGTTGAAATTTGTTTCCTCTTTTCTTGCCACGTAGCTTAACTAGAAAATTCGTTCGCGGCCCTCCGTGAGAATAAAAGCTTCCATGCCGCACATTAAATAAATTAACCAACACCCTTTTTCACTTTCACCGAACCACACCCTTCATGCATGGAATTCTTTCGGAAAGTCGAAACTCGAGATTTATCAAAGATGCATGTACTAGGGTTCGACAAAATAATGGAAACATTCCTCATAAATCACGCATTATGTTGCCGAGATTAGTAGCCTTGAAGTTGCGCACATTGCGAACGTATTTTGTTTTGGTTATGGTATCCGGTTATAATATATTTGCTGCGGACGACGCCAGTTGGTGAACCTGTTTACATTCCTATGGTGTGATACCATTTGGCGTATGACACCAAGAAATCGTTTCGAGTATAGCTTTCGATTAAATACAGAAGTTCTTGCCGTTTTATAAAATCAAACGAACTTGATCTTTTTTTAAGAGGAATAGTTTTTATTCAAAAAAATATTCTCCATTATTTTATATAACCTTATAACATCGATCTACAAGCTTCTTAACTGCATTTAATTTTTTTGAATTGTATTTCTTTCTTTTCAAAGAAGGTATAATACATGAACTGTGTCATCTAAAAATGGGGAGAATTAAAAAAATATAAACCGTTTCTGGCGAAGGTATTCAATTTTCGACACGCAGCGAATGTGTTAAATCATTCAAAATTTGTATTATTTCATATCCAGGAGAATTATCGTCTTATACGATATTAATAAAGAATTTTATTAATGTACGAGATGTGTCTATTATTTTATTCAATTCCTGTATTTCCAAGGATCTTAAGTCAGTCAGGACAGGACACTTTACATCCAATGCAAATTTCATAGACCCCTTTCTGTTGGTAGTACATTTATCAAGAAAAATCCTCCAAATTTCTAGCGCCACTTTAATTACGAATTACAAGTCGACACATTATCGCTTTCACGCGGCTGGTTATTGTATTACCAAAAAAGTAAAAAAGTAATTGTGTCTACTGAGTTAAATTGCCTCCAAGATGTGCTCGAATCCCGCAAAATAATCCTGTAGAATCCGAGTGAATTAAGTCGAATTTATTCGATGAATTTGTGAATTATGGAGACGGACATCGTCGAATTATTATCTATATCACTCAGTACGGACTTCCAGGATCGCTATCCTGATGCAAGGACGATTGTTCCACGCGAAACATTGCGCGAACGTGCTTCAATGGATTCCCCTTCTCGGTTCTCAGTAACTTCTGTTTTATTGCTTCTCGTCCTTTTGTGCTTTGCTGCCCAGTGCTTTAACGTGTCTTTCAAAAGAGAGTTGTTTCGCAGTTGTATTTGACATTTAATTCTTCCGGAGTATGATAAGAGCGTTGATAGTTTTCATGGAGTCACGTGAATAAAAGATAACGCAAGTAATAATAGCAGAAAACCGTGAATTAAAACATAGATAATCAGCAATAATCAGCAATAAAAAAATCAATGGCGCACGGTCAAACGCAGAGACCTGGTTGCCCAGTAATCCTCGATGTAATCTGATAAAGCCTAATAGAAAGATTAAGTCTCGTCCAACCGAGGAGACTTAAGCTTCCCATCACTTAAGGCGCCATCAGTAATAGCTTCCGGGGAACATTTTCGAGTGGCTTCATAATTATTGCGAACAACACTCGCGGCACAATTAAACGTGCAGTAATAAAGCGCCACTTCGTTATCAGACTGGAAACGTGACTTTTTGGATTTTCGAAACTGCGAGGTACTTTTGCGTTCTATGCAACACTCCCACTGTCTCTCTCACTCTTCCTGCTTCTCCCTCTGTCTTCCTCTTTTTATCACTCTTCCTCCTCCTCTCTCCTCTCTTTCTTTCACTCTCTAATAAATAACGCTCTCTCCCTCTCTTTTGGTCCACGCCACCCTCTCCATCTATCTCTCTATCTATCTCCATCTTCCTTTGGCTTTATGAACGTGCAAATGAGATGGAACGAGGAAGAGGGGGGACGCTAGAGGGGAGGGAGACAAGGTAACGAGGGTTAAAGTGCGAGTACTCGTCAATTATGAAACGCTCCTCTCCATCGGGGAAAATTGCGGCCCATTAAGGAAAGTACTACGTGTCCGAACGAAATATTCAACTGGTCGCAAAGCTCTTTTCGAAAGACAAAAACACCCGCCGCGATTCAATTCCTGGCTGCCGCATGGAGGGGGAATCATTATTTCCCATCCTCGTTTATGAACTTCGAATAATTTCACGGCACACGTGGTATAGTTTTAATTAATGACAACTGGCGCGCGAACGAATTAACGAAACGAATTATTTTCCTCGTGGGATGAAAATGGATTTTGGTAATTGACTGGAGATTTTGATGTCGATGGAAGTGCTTTAAGTTGTAACATATGAATGCTTTCATCCAGATCCAATTAAAAAACAATGATTAATATTGAAATATATAAAGTCATTTTACTAACCAATTTGCGGAGGACAAATTGAACACATTCTACACTTTTCAAGATTAATTAATTATTCTAAGATCGATTAATTATTGTAACTGAAATAATACTAGAAATATATCAGTTAAAGGTTGTTAAGTTTGAGATATAAAGACTATTTTATATTATGTTGTATTTTTTTAAACGAATTAAATGTCTTTATATAATTTAATTCAATGTTATCATTTACTTTGAGACTTGATTATTAATCCAAGCCTCAAAAAATGTCTACGAAAAGGTATCTTGGTTTGGATAATGAAGATGAATTTCGCCTGGGAAAATTGATATTTCAAAAACAATAAACGAAACGAAGCGTGTACCGTAAAAAAATACTGATATAATCACAGTAATAAAGTACAGTTTATAAGCGCAGCCAATCAGAATCCAGGAGCGACAAAATTGGCGAAACGCACTTTGATCTAAATGAACCGACACAAACTTAGTTTCAGACTGTCGATCAAGAAAAAAAGGGCCGATATTGGATCAGCTTGGCTCATTTTTTCCAAGCAGTACCATAAAAATGGCCCCGGCACTTATCAATGAAACAATTCGTCCCAGTGCAGCGTGCAGCGGAGTGTGATAACAGTATGAAACTTTTATGGGCAAGTAAAGACCAACACACAAAATAACGCGGCTATCGTAAAATTTTTACGTCCCTGAAGGACGCGCCTTTTTTTCTTTATAAACTTCGCTACTCGAAAAGTATCGCCATTCCGATATTCCCGGAAATCAATCTTACGATTCGCAACTCTTTATATCTCTATCCGTTTCTATGTGGACTTCATGACTCGCATTTTGTGACATTGTAAACACCATACTTTCAAGTATTATTATAGAATAGTATTTTATATTATTATCAATCTTTGTATTGTGTTTTATGTTATTTTCCTAGAAGAATAATTTGGACTTCGAATTATCAATTTCTTGTATTGTAATAAATAAATAGAATGCATGGTTATGACACAATGGAATAAAGATATGTTATATTGCAAATATTTTATCATCAATACATGTATATTTGATATATTACATATGTGGCATTCCGGCAGCTATATTTTGTTTGTTTAACATTTGATCGTGTCTAAAGTAAAACTTGTTAAAATAAATTATATCTGATTTATTTATGCTATTCCGTGACATAGTTATATCTGCTTCAAGATTCATTAAAATTCAGATTTGTATATCATTTTCTATAATAAATAGCTTACCAAGATGTTAGTTCCGGCACCTTTTTTCTAGAGAAACTGTATTTAACTATAAAATGCAAGTACTTTACAAAGAAATTCTCAAAGAACGTTTCTGCCATTTAAAAGAGAAAGTACAAACAAAAGGACATAAGATTCGGGGAAGGGTTTGGTTAATCGAAGGAGAGGCGAGGTCCATAAACTGAACTTTTAAATATATTAAGGTATTCGGGTTTCGACTATTATCGAATTTCGATCATTTTTCCGAGCACAGGGGAATCCGATGAAAGAAGCCCTAACAGAATGAAAAAGGAGTTGGGTGGTTTGGGAAACCTTTAGCGAAGCCGGCGATGCCTCGACACACAATAAAACTCCATCGATTTTCACTTAGAGAAAAGTCGGCTATTCCACCGGTTTATTTATTCGAGTTATCTTAGTTTGTCATTTGGGAGGAGGAAAAAAAACCATTGCACCGATGGACGTCGAGGTGTCGGTATTTCCAGGAGTAGGTTCGCTATCAGCCACCCTCAACTCTTTATCTCTTCATCCTTTAACCTCAAGGGGTAGGTTCAGACTCATCGGCATCCCTTATCACGTGCCTTATCATTTTCTAGCGTTATTTATTGTCACCGATTCCAGTGTACATTAAATTTCCATTACTCGCTTTAAAAATCGACAAATCAACGGAGCCACATGTAATTTATGTTTTGTATTGATTAGCGGCTTTTTTTTCGAGATCACTCATTTTTAACCACCTTTCCTGTCGTTGTACTTCCTAGTGCATTATATTAAAGGCTTCGTCCCTTTTTATGGTGATAAATGCGGTTCTAAAGTACCGAAGGGCGTTAAGTTCGAAGACGCCATTGCTTCTTTCGAAAATTTACGAACCTCCCGGCGCCCTGCTGCGAGAAACGATGCCTTCTACTTTATGGAATATTTCGTGGCAAATAATAGACTTTATGTCAACAATTTCTCGACTGAGTGCCAATAAAATCGTTCAAATTAATGCCTAGCGTTGTGTATTGATTTTGTTGGTAATTTAATGATTCTGGTTTGCGCAGAAATGAAATGTTTTCTTTGAAGAAACTTTTACATTAAACTCGATATGTTTTAAGTTCTTCGAGCATCGCAATTGTAAATAAACGCTGGAAGAATAATTTACAATACTTTCTTGAATTCACAGAATCATGCAAAATATGCAATCTGCAATAATTATCAATCGATCTTGAGTAACTAATTTATTACAGACATATGTATATCTTAATCAAATTAATTTACAAAGATTCCTCGGTTACTATTAAAGATTTTCAATCTATTATATTCGATAAGATAGTATTAACATTTATCATCCCGAATGGAAAGTAATTCGTAAACTAAATTTAGTTTCCTCTAATCAATAACATATTGTTTCATTCAATTAATAAAACTTCTGCTTTTCCTTAATGCACGACTCAGCTCTCACTAAACTATAAATATTGCAAATAACTCTCGATTCTTTCAGAAATATTTCCTTCCAAACCGCGTCGCACATACATCGTATATTCGGAATGATAAATCTGAGTATGAAATGATCCATAATTCAAGCGACATAAGAAAATGTTTATTCTCCATTGTCAACATAAAGCAACAGTAATTTTCGAATGCAGAAGTCAGATTCCCAATCTAAGGAAGTTCCTTCTTACTACTACGTCCCTGGTTATTAATGCAGGCCCTTATTATTTCGTAATGAAGAGTAAATGGAGTTTAGCTTCCTCGAAGGCCGAGGGAAGAAAGTCGAGCTGTAATACGAAATTTAGCGGAGGGTAAACAGCGATGCATCGAGTGCTTTAAAACGAGGAGGAAAACAAGAAAGAAGGTTACAGCTTTCCCAACTCTCGGCGCAACCAGGACACGGTATTCAATAGGGCTCGAATATTTCTAGATATTTAAATTAGATCCTTCAAGTTTGTCCTCCGGCGACGCAATGTATTATTTTCTTCCGTATTAATTTCGTCTGAATAAATAAGTTTATCATACACTGTTGACTTACTTCCTGAGTATTGTTTATGATGCATCGATGGATATTTATAAACGAATTATACGAAAAGCACAGAAATATTGCTTTATTAATGTCACCGAGAACGAAAGAATGTTATTAGGTCATCCCATGAGTATGTCGTTTTGGGACTCTTAGTGCACATTTTATTTTTAATGAAAAATATTGATCTGACTAGATCGAATGCATGTTATATACTGTCGAAAAAATAGTCTTTATAACACGGAAAGAGAAGTTACTGTAATTATATCTGTGAGACACGATATGAATGTTTAATATAAACATATTTAATATAATCATATTAGGAATGCTGGAAAGTAATCAATTATTTTTCTTATACTTTATGCAACTCCATTTACTTCTTCATGATAAATAAGAAACGACATTACTTATTGGATGACCTAATATGATTCATTTCGTGTAAAATAAAACATTCGGACAAAAATTGCAGACATTTTATATAAATGAAGTACTTTTTGGGAGATTGAATATATTTATTTATGTAAGTGTAATATTTATAACGTTGGAAGTACTTGTATCTTCTTTCTATACTTATGTTCATTTCTATGAACATAATAACAATAATTCTGGTGCCATTCTTTTTATGTATTCTCGAAAAAGCAAATGCATTACGAATTTCGATGATATTTGTAGAATCAAATTTCGTGTCCCAGAAAATTTGGGGCCACCAAATGGCTTCCAGTTGGACAGTCGTCCGATTTTCACGTTCAGTAAATTAATTATTGAAGGTGCACGCGAATTCCGAGAGCTGTCAATCGCTATATATTCACTGCAATTTGTCCGTTAAAAATACTCCAAATGCACGCGTATATGAAATGTCACGTCAGTGTATGTTTATAAACGGAACCGATATGAAAATCGCAGAAATATTACATTCGATAGACGACCGAAGTATATTTTCTATCAAATATTTAACACTCTTATACTATTTTAAGTGGAAAATATTCTTATAAATCTGAATAGTGCTTATCATTATATTGGTTTACTAGATAAGAACAAATGAAACAAATTGATCATTATCCTCTACATGTAAAATATAATAAAAAAGTAACATTTTATTAGATGAACTTGGGAGTAGTTAAATAGAGGATTCAATTAATTCGAAATTAATTGCAGCTAATTGATCCTAAATTAGAATTCTACGGGAGAATTAAAAGATTTTAATATTCTTTATTCTTTATAATAGATTGCATCTATTACGAGTATTTATAATCGCTTTTATTTATTCGGAAAAATTCTACGAAAATTATAGGAAAGCTGTATATATTTTATATCCGCCCGATAAAACAGTTTAAAATCATAACACATTAATAATTCTTGTTCAAGATTTACGTAAAACAAAGTATCCCTTGTCCACGGAAATCGCGAATGCTGTTTGTTTCCGGAAAACATTCGCGCGAGTCGGAGTTACTAGAAAATATAGAGGAAGGTTAACTCGAAAGTTGGAGCGCTCTGGAAGAGGAGGAGATGCGCGAAAAGGAGGACATCCTTTGTCGATCGAAACCGTAGAAGTGAATTCAAAACTTTCTTCCTAAGCTTCTTCCCGTCTTGTTCCTCTAACTCGTGCTTTTTTCAACTCTACGTCCTCCTCGCGAGGGTTTAGTTGCCGAAAAGTTTCAAGTATTTTCGGAGGAACCACGGAAGAGGATGCTTTTCTCTTCCTCTTTTTCGCCTTCTTTTCTCTTCGTCCTTTCCCTCTTCATCGCATCTCATACTTTTCCTCTCCTCCTTCTCTTTTTATCCTTCGTTTTCCTCTCCACTTTCTCCTCTGTTTCTTTTCGTCACTACTTTCCCCTCTTGACCCTTTACTCTCCATCCTCCCTCTTTCGCTTCATCTTCTCCTCTCCTCCTTTTCCTCCTTAACTCATCTTTAGTCCTTAACAGTTCTTTTCCCATCCTTACTTTGCCTATTTTCTACACTTTTTTCGCCCCACTTTCCTTTTTACCTCCATTTACTTCTTTCTTTTTCTTTAATCCTCCGCAAGCTTGTTATGATAAGTATGATTAAATGGTAAGAGATTTGAGTGATAAGAAATTTATGTTACTGTGTGAAAAGTCGATGCGGAGAAAGTTAGGTTTGGATGTAAATAAAAATTATTTACTTTTGCCTCTTCTTATGTTTAATGTTTATCGGATTATTTATAAGGAATAATATCGGTTTGGCCAGAAAGTTCGTACTGTTTGCATCAGTTTAAGAAATAGTAGCCTTGTAATTACGTGTTAACGTGACTAATTACGTTTAATTACGTGATTGGGTGAAATGAAGTTATATTGGAGGAAGATTCGTTGGAGTATACAATATAAATATATATTTAAGTGCAGTTATTTATATCGTAACCTAAGTTTAACAATACAGGTTTAAATAAGTGAAATTCTGTCATAATAAAGAATTAATAAAATTACTATTAATAGATTGAAATGGCAATTAAAAGCATTATTGAATGTTTTAAGTTAATTAAAGTTTTCTGAAGTTGGTTTCACTTGAAATGAAACAATGATCTAATTAATGCTTCAAATAGCAGTATATTTAATTGACATTCAAAGTAAACACTAATATTTAATAATAATAAACTTTTGCATCATTATTGCACTCAACAAATTCCTTCATAAATATCGTGGTAATAATATATAATGATATTTATCATTTTTAGTAAGATTGTGCAATTAATATGCACATTATTATATTGTTACTTGGGGCGAAATCAATTGAATAATGTTTATCATAATTTTCCACTTTCTACGTTCAACGCATATACGTGTTTCGGTTCCTGAAGATTTTACGAATCCACCCCGCGCTATTATTTTTCATTCTGTGTTCCCTGCAGCGTTTATTAAAAATTAGTACGGCTCATATTTTTCCCAATTCGTTGGCCATTCAATTTATTTAATTGACTAGATAGATGGTTTGTTATAGGCAATCGAAATGAAAATTAATAATCGGTACCCGAACAAAATGGATTTACAGATATATTGGTGGAATATCGTTAATGGAAACCGAATTACACAACGAGTTTTCTAGGCGTTGGTTTTAATTTAATTAAATAATCAAGTTTCAATTTATTCGGTCGCAGTATTTCGTGACTTATATTTTATAGAACCATCAATAAAATATGGAATTCGTAGAAGTCCAATCCGATATTATAATTGTCATTTATATTATTATTTACTAAAGAGAATTGATTATTATTCTCCAAAGAGAGTATTTAAATAATTATTATTCTTTTTACATGATAATAATTAATTCATTAGTTTTACACGACGTGCCTTTCCACGCAACTCATTTTCAGTATAGTACAGATATTAAAAAGTGATCGATTCATGAGTTAATATTTTACAAAATACCTCAATATCGAATTAATGCCTATCAGCAAATTTTACATAAGATGAGAATGTCAGCGAATAAAATCAATTGTTGAGTAAACAGTTAAACTATTAGAGACAATGGTTATTATCCCTATTAATAACGCAATTAATTACACTATTAATAAACTATCTGTACATTTTAAAATAGAGATTCATAAAAAGGGATATAAATTATAATTATAATAATAATCGAAAACATCGATATATACGTATAACTCGCAAATCTTTCCGATAAGGATTTAATAAACAAGTACCGAAAACCATTCTCTTTTTACAACGGCACGAATTCTGCTTCACCGAAACATTTCTTATCCCAGGGACTGCAGCCGGCATTAAAAACGTGTCAGAAAATTGGGATCCGAGGATAACAATGAAAGCAGTGATCCCTTATCGTGGTTCTTTCACGGTTCAAATTATAATCGATTACGAGAAGCATCTAATCCACGATGATCAACGAGGTCCTTGGTTAATCGGCTCGTTTTTACTCGAGGTAACGAGGAGGAATTGGATTTTTGTCCGCTAAGTTTCCCGGGTAACGATCTTCGTGGCTCTCGGTTTCTTCTTAATGCGAGAGCCTAGGAAAGGAGCTACCCAGCCCCGATACGATCTACTCGAGCACAATTTGTGTCCGCTGGGCTCTCGCGCGGGTGTGTGAGAACGTACGTGTGAAATGAGGTAATAAAAATATTACGAGGACCTCTAATCTTTCTCGTATAATGGTATCCATAATTCCTTGGCGCGTTGTGGAGTCATGATCGGCCATCCCCTTCTATTCCGGTGAACTCAAACCCACCCTTGATCTTTCCTTCGTCTTTTCTCGTTGCCCATCTATCGGGTATAAAGGGAAGGTGACGATAAGTTTTAACGTCTTCCCTACGACTAGAAGACTATCCCTCTTCCCGCTTCTCTCCTTTACATTCCTCCATACTTCTTCTCTGCTATCCCCCCCTCCCCGTTTTGACGAAAATTAAAACCCCTTTACGGGAATCGATCAGACTAAATGATCATCCGATGTCGCTTGATTCGCGTTCTACTTTTTGTCAGTCGATGCTGAGACGTTGAATTTTTCTTGCTAATAGAAACTATCGCTCGCTGATGGTTTTGGGTTAATAGGGTGCTTTGATTCTGGATTGGTGTTGGAATTCTTTTTCTTGATTTAAATACAACGTTCGTTATGTGGATTCGGGAATTCGTAAGACAGTGATTTAATTGTTTACTATTAATAGAGACAGTCGTTTGCTGGTGGTTTTGGGTTAATTCTGTGTTTGAATAGTTAAAATGCTATTATAAATATTATTTCGTTATTGATATCGTGCTACAATAAAAAGCATTGTGGCTTTGTTTCTGTGGATCTTTTTGTTGCAACAGCAAACTAAAATATGAATTCTCTAACTAAACTGACTGTACAGGATATGGTATACTAAACATTGCCATTTTGTATTATAATCGTGCTACAATTAAAGATCCTATCGAATGAATAGTTAAACTGCTATTATAACTATTATCTCGTTATTGATATCGTGTTACAATAAAAGCACTGTGGCTTTGATTCTGTGGATCTTTTTGTTGCAGTGGTACCACGTATACAGGTGGATACGAAATCGTTTCTATTCGACAACGAGGAATCGGCTTACTTGCTACAATGGTTGGCAGGAAAATCATTTTCCTGGAATCTTGAAAGGGGGAATGTCTGCATAACAGACTTACCACGTTCGAACAATTCGACTTTCAGGTAGAAAAGGGCTTTATTCTCTTTTCAAAGTGGAACTGATACCGGATGCCTACTGGTTGGGCTTCCTGCCATTGTAAACGTTCGCGGGACCAGATAGTTAGCAGTTAATTACTACGAATAACTACGCGCGGTCACATTTCCGGAATTACAGTTAAATTTTATCATCGGCGTTCACAGACCACACACTCGTTCGGTAGCCAAATTTTCGACATTCTTCGACTGCTTTCAAAACTTTTATTCGTTTAGGAACTTGATTTTATCGGCGAGTGAGATTAGCGTGAATTACATCACACGTTTATGAACAGACTATATTATACCATATTTTGCATATTGATAATAACATATGACTACAGTGATTCTTTAAGACATGCAAGTTTAAGAATGCGATGGAATTCGCGCGATGAAAAATTGTGATATAATTATTATTTGGACAAATTCGTAGGTGAACAAGTGTCTCATCGATATTTAAGAAACAATAAGTTATATATAATTTGCTTCCACAAAATCGATAGTGATATAAATAAATGTTTATTATGCAAGTATTTTTAAATCATTATTAAACCTTTTCAGTAAACAGACATATAAGATTTCCAAAAGATACGTCACCTCGTTAAATATTTCGACTTATAAAATCAAACGATATACATAATATATACTTATAATATTAATATATAATAGGTTTATAGCATTATAAACCTATAAATTCCAATGAAATATTTCCCGCGGAATGTATATATTTTATACTACCATAGGTACGATTATTAAAATGCGAAAAATGTATTTCCTGTCCGGATAATAAATCCACCTTCTTACGTGATAAGAACACGAAAAGACACAGAATAAGTGTTCGATAATACTTAATTTGTGAAGCGGATCAGAAGGAGTTACTCGCGCATTAAAGAGCACGAGGGTCGCAGAGGGGCGGTGAGGCGGTGGGGGCCGGATAGGATGAAAGATATCAGATTATGGTTTCAGCTTGGAAGCTGCATATAAACCTCCTGCAGAACATGCAGAGTGGAACATCGATTTTTGCCACCGGATATAACTTTGCGAGTTATTTCTCGAGCCAATGAACTCAATATGTTGTATCATTCCGAGCATCTAACCATATAGTCCGAGTTTGAATTTTTCACGATCGTTTTCCTCGATACTTCCCTCCGCGCTAATATCGCCAATTATTTATTACTTTCGAATTTGACATGTTTGTCGGCCAATAAAAATATCCACGTGTCGAAGTAGATTTAAGGTCATATTGGTGATGAAAATAAATAATCTTATAATACTTGGCTTTGGATTGATCGAGTACAGATATAGGAAAATAATAATGCAAGAATAAATACTCTAGAAATAAATTCTAAAGATTTTATGTTAGAAATGAATTATTATGCCGATTATGGTACTTAAAATTGGGATTATTAAGATTTTAATATTCAATTGAAAGTAAGAGCGTCAATAAAACATTTATATATTTGCGTTATACGAATGCAAAAGGATCTATTTAATTATATATTCGAATAAAATATCGCGGCTTGAATCATTATACGATTATTAGATTATATCATAGATTAGAGGATATATTCAATCTCGTGTTGCAACCGACTGGATTTCGAATTTCCATTAAACGTTTAAACATTCATTCTTTATATCGAATCGTTATTTTCGATAATAAAGTGTTATCAATTACATCGAAGTAGTATAAGTACATAGTAACAGGTTGTTCCATAAGTTCGTGCGGTTTTGTCGATTCTGAAAAATTCTGTTCTTTTTTTTTCTAGTAATTAATACGAATTAATCTCGAATGTATTCCCCACCATTAATTAACCCTTTGCACTCGAAAGGCGACTTTCAGTTTATTGCGCGTAAACAGAAGCGATATTAAGCTTTACTCCAATTATTTGGAGTTGCCGCGATAAGTGTTAATAGTAATAAATAATCGTGCCTGCAAACAGTTAACAATTAAATAAAAGAATAATACCAAAGCTATCGAATTACGTATAATATATAGCTGATAGGTAATTCTTACAAAATATATTCAATATTAATATGATATTAAAATCGCAAGGACTTATGAATCAACCCTATAGTTTTATTGGTTGCACGAAAATCGTGTTAACGAACGAATAAATAATTCGAATAAAGACACCGCTAGTGGAGATGATATAATTATTAGATAACAGAGATAGTTGATATATTCGGGTCGTAGCCGAGGATGGTAAGTAGATTCAATCTCGTATTCTAGGTGTCTAGACGAAAGGCCGACGATGGTACTTTATAAAAAATGGCCAACCATGAAGAGACTGGGAAGAGGCCTCAAAGGCATCTCTGAAGAGAAGAGCGAAGAGGAAGGAAGTGGATGAAACTAGTTCTCGCGGGAACCGAAATCACATCCTTAATTTCCATAAAAGAGTGCGAGGATCTTTCTCCTTTATCAGGGACCCTCGATCGCGCATATCAACCCTCTTTCTTCCTCCGCTCACTTTATTCACCATCCCTTCCCCCTCAGGTGAGTCGACCTCTCTTCTAGAGGGTTTTAAGCTTCGTAAGCATATCTTGTACATCCTCTTACCTTCTCCTCGACTTTTCCGCCACCCCTCTGCCAACCTCAACCCTATACTACCCCTACTTACGATTCTTTGTCTGCCGTTACCATGCTGGATCTCCTTACGCGTAATTATCAGGATAAATGAGATTATGCCACTTATAGCTTTGTAAATTCTCGAGTTCTCAAACTTACTAAACTAGGCCATGGTAATTATAACATGCTTCTTATTTTTTGAAAAAATACGTGCGAAGGATAAGGTCAAATGAAAATGTTTTTCTGACTTGTTATATCAGTGGTAGAAATGAATTCTTCTTGATTCGTGGGTGCAATTAAAGTTTTACTTAAAAAGAATCAAAGCAGATCAATTATTGCAGTAATTTCCATTATTCTTGATGACCTTTTGCCATTTTTCAGAAAATCACAAAATAACGGAAGAATATTATCATTGGTGTGGCTGTAATGATTATCTGAATGCATTTGGTAAGATACTTTTATGTGATCAAAAGTGCGGGGTAAATATTTTTTCCGAACTTAATCGCGACCGGATTTGCAAGTAAATAATATAATACTAGATATGATTTTAATGTTAGACCTGTTAGACCCTACTACGTATATTTATTGAATAGAACACAATATAATTGTAAAGTATAGTATAATATATAACCCAACAGCTATATAAAATATTTCTCTGAACACAATCAACAGCACACATATCCAATAATAAAAACATTGTCAAATCTACTTTTTCACTGCATCTCACATCTGTTTAACATCCATCAGGTGGTTATCCGTAACACATCGGTGAAACCACGCGCGAGTGAATCCAGGTCAATCTCGTGTACGAGTGAACGGACATTTACATTTTTATAAAATAAATATATGCATACTTCGAAAGCGATTGCCCAACGCGTGGACATCATATCGTGTGACTTAATCCCATTTTCAGTTGTTGATGGCCGTACCAGCCACTGTGTTAAATTTGCGAGCGCTTTTAGCGTACACGCTAAAAGTGCTATAAATTTTTACTCGGCGATCATAAACGCATGCTAGTACGTTTATTTAAACGATTCTACGTTTATATTCGGACAGAGGAAAAGCTCTTATTGGCTAGATGTTTTTTCATGCTTTCTAAACAAGTCCGATGACCAAACATTTTTACCTCGACTTTATAAGGTACATTGAAATGGCTATAAATGTCGGATAGTTTGCTATGCAAAATCTACTTGGCAAATGGTTCTTCTTGGAATTGGGTGATTGCAAGAAAGTAATTTCAATATAAATGTCTTCCACTGGCGTTGCATTGATTGCTATGCTTAAAATATTGATGTTATTTTAAAATGTAAAGGTCCAGGAGAGTTTATTCAGTGTACCGTAAATGCGAAATATTACTTCAAATAATATTACTTTAAGGAGAGGTCTTTAATTTGTGTATTTTGACTCGTAAATGGTGCAGTCTTCATTAATTAAACGTGATTGGTGTAAATAATATTAAATAATAAATCATCTGCATTCAGCTGTATTACTAATAATGTTGTACTAATAAGAATATAATAAGATAATTATATAAATATTCGACTTATATATACGGTATATGAGAAGATAAATATTCTTCAGTGCTATAATTAAATCCACATGATAGCACATATTTCCAAGAAATAATTTGTAATATAGAAACTGGGATTCATTGAAGTTAATAGTACGATCTTCTCCTACGGGTCGATAAAAAAACTGCGTAGGTACTAGGATAGCTTATCAGTTAAATACTGCGGACAATAACACGCTTCGTACTTGGTGGATCATTGTTTACATCTGCAATGGAATGTACACTAAACCTTGTAGCCTGTGTTATTCATATCCCATAGTTCACGGAAGTTTAAAACGTTAACATTTTCACCAACAAGAAAGTCCAACGTATGAAATGTATTATACGTCAAAAAGGATACTCATTCAATGAATTTCAATATTGAATTCATTATTTAATTACTGACTATTTTAATACTTATTCATGCTCTCACATATTTCATTTATTATTATATTGTATCGGATGTTATATTATATTGCAATAGAATGTAACAGCACTTGGCACGTAGAAAAGATCATGCATCGATGAATGACAACTAAGATTATTAGTTTAATGTCATAAAATGAACTCCGCATGTTCTTAATAAACTGTACGTAGTTGTTTCGTAAAGAAATTGCGGAGAAGTTAAAGTGCCTAGCCCCGAAAACGAAGATGTACAAGAAATAAAAAGCAAACCTGGTATCGCGAGAAACCCCTTTCGTCATAGAATAGGTAGAAGCAACCACTGCAGCAGTGTAGTAGGTGGAACGAACCCCAATATCACTGTTTTCTCGATAAAATATGAAATATTATAACAATCACTCCGAGCGACATAGCTGCGACGCGCACGAAACTATGACTGACTCTTTCTAACTTACAGCGCACGTGGCGACCGCCCCGCCATTCGACATGTTGTAAACACGTGTTCAAAGTTATTTTGATAGCTGTGAATAAACTATTATAAAGTTATATATTATTTGAAATATGTTGGTTGAATATTATAATTATTTGATTGTTGACATAACTAATGTTTCGTAGCATATTATAATTGAATTCTTTACAATTATATATAAAGTTCAATGAAAGTGGTTGGTTTGGAGAATTAACGTAATATTAATATTTGTTATCTGTATTTTAAGCTATTATCCTTCTATTTGATTATTGTAGTATTATTATACAATCATTTATAATAATCAAATCATAATAGAGGAGACCATACATTATTGAATTAGAACTACAGTTATTAGTTTAATACCATGAAATTAACTCCGCGTATTCTCCATGAACTACATATGTAGGTGTGCGTAAAGAAGTAAATATTAATTTATAATAATCAGGTAATGGATTGTTAGGTTATAGATAATCAAACTGAACGATAATAGATCAAAATACAGGTAATAGATATTAACATTATTGTAATATTAAAGATATACATATAATAGTACCACTTCTTAAACTAGCAGAAAGGGACAACATTCGTATTATCTCTCTTAAATTTAAATATCAATTTTGGAGGTTAAAATATAAGGTTTGGAGAAAAAATGTAAGAATTAAAATGGAGATGAAATAAATAAATTTAACATTAGTCACGTGTGTAATCAATTCTATCCTGATCATTGTTTTCGAGAGAGAAGTAGTGACAGAGGTCTAGACATCCTTATCTATTCTGATTGTCAGAGTTGTTCGAGTTTCCCTGACATTCGCGACAAACGAAACTGCCAAATATTCAATTTGCTCGATGCTTTCGAACAAAATCCGAGGGAAGAGTTAACTTTAGACAAACTTGGCAGTTTTATCAGAAAGCAGACGATGTTTTCACAAATTATTGACGTAACTGTGGAGACTTCGATTCACATGTTATTGGATTATACTTTATTTTTCGCCTGTCAATTACTCCTAATTAGGGTTCAGTGCCTTATCCGAAATTCCTTCCGTTCGAATTTTAAAGACACGTGTCTCTGATCATTCCGATTGTTGCAATTCCAATTACTGTAAATTGTCTGCTTTCGTATATTGATTTAATACGTATGATATATTTGTAATATATGCTTTCTGCAGATTGTGATTAGTTGTCCGTAAAATATTAATTTTAATCTAATTAGGAAAATAATATACTGTAAATGACTGCAGTAATTGAATTATTTCAGATCATATTTAGAGTATCGAACGATAGAATTAACTTCGGACAACTTTAATTTCCAATAATATTAATGTGTCTGAAATATGATTATTTTTGTGGTAAACCAAGTTTTCTGAACACTTTTGGAAATTTATAAAATGATATTCACTTACCTTCGTCGCGTGAGGCTATCATCGAAAGTTGTTGGACTACTAGGGATAATTAATTAAGGATGAGAACGGGTCTCAGGACGAAGGATGAACTTTATACGGTGTGCAACCCAATTTTGTTGGGATAATTTGTCACCGTACTTGGATTTTTCGGGTCTTCAAACTCGTGATTTTCAGTTACACACCGCAGGACTTCGTTCTTGATATCCTGCGATCAAGGAATCCCGGGGAACGGGTTCTTCCTTCGAATAATTATTTAAACATTAATTTGTTAAACTTTCCGAGCTAAAATCAATTCGAGCGCTTTTTACTAAAGGCCAAAATATTCGATATTTTTCAATATTAATTAAACTTAGAACTCAAGATATTCACCAGTCCACGATTTAAAAAATGATTATTAAAAACAACTGAATTTGAATATAAAATCGAATACTTCGTCGTCATTTACATTTGAAAATTGATATCAAATTATTGTTATTTAATAAAACTAACACATAATAACAAATATTCATAGCAATCAAAGTTCCGTAAAAATATTTTAATATCTTCACATAAAACATCAACCAAATTGCGCTGAAATAAACATCTTCTTAGTAATTATTAATTATCAATCAGCTGTCAACTAAAAATATCTTCATACCTGCAATATTTTTACATTCTGCAATGAAAATAACTAATTCATTTCTACTGACATATCGATAATCAGACCAAATTATTCGAGCAAAGATCCACACGAATAAAAAGCGTATACTGAAACAAGATAGTCGTACAATATAACGTTGCGTTTATTATTATCATTATCCATTAACCACAATTGTTAAACGTTCACTTTCGTATGATACAATTTTTTTAGTCACTATACACACTCTTGTTCGCCCTAGGTTTCTTTAATCTTATTCTGCTTACGGCTAGTTGTTAATGTTAGGTTACGTTTAGTGTTTTGTTTTGTTGTTTATATACAAAAGCGCTGGATTTAATCCACCATCGGCTAAGCTACGAAGAACTCAAGATTCTTCTCACAGTTGGTTCGTCTACCACGTAACATTATCGTGTTCTCATTCCACTTGGAACTCATTCGTTCCATTATTACCTTTAATCTCATCCCCAGACATCGACCTATTACCAAGTTACTCGTAGAATTCACCCATTCACTGAAATCTTAATGAAATTTCATCCTAAGATGTTCATCTTCGCACTTCTTGTTCCTGTTAGTTCGAACAATACTTTGTTCCTCCAATAATCACCGTCGTCTCCTGATTTACGTATATCAATTGGCTACAAAATAATTGACAAAAATTTGTCAAGTAGTTCGACAATTTACCCTCTCGTTTCTGTTGCCCAGTTATGGCATTCATGGTAGCCATTTTTTCTATGGGTTTAAGGAAACCGACATGTTTGTGAAGGCGGAACATGTATTTTTTTTATTTAAACTATTAGCGATGGACACGTTTTCGGAATTATATTATGTCTGGCATTTGACTTGAATTTAATATGCCGTGTATTACTGTTATCTTTTACTTTAGTTTATTTATAAGCTCTGCTTAATTCTTAGATTCGTAGGATCCGTTTGATTTATATGGTACATTTAATGGTATAAATATTTCTGTTACACTTTCAACTTTATTTATAACGCTGTAAGCAGTGATCAATTTCAATTATTTATCCTGTAATGCATGAACGGTTAAGTCTTTTGAATCTCAGTATACTCATTGACTTTTTACTTCCATGAGATGGCTTCAAAATGGAGTAGGAAATCGTGTCCATCTTTGATAGTTGCGAAATGATTCCTCCCCCGCGAATGTACAACGAGATGCTGGCATAAAGATCAACACAAATCAGTATCTTATCGAAACACGTAAAGCTCTGTCGATTATTTTTCATCTAATTATTGTATTAATAGTCTCCTCGGCTTTTGTTCTTTTTTTACAGAGTACTCATGGAATCCATCACCGAAAACACTACGTTACCTTCATCGTTAAACAAACTATAGAATGCTTTCCAGGTTAGCAATTCTATCAACATTTTAAACGATCATTCCTCCATCGACAAAAAATATCAAAAACCGCAGTGAAAGTACCTTCGATTAAGTCGAAATTTCATTTCAAAGTAATGTCTAAGGCTCTCGATAGGATGAGATTGCAGCGCTTATCAAAGTCACGCGAATTCGGATACTCAAACTGCGATTTTTCTCGTGTACTTTAAGGTTCTCAATTCATTTGCAATCGTAAAGAGGTGATTACAGTGTTCCCTGACGAAAGAAAAAAGATAGAATAACAAAATCACTGGACTTGTCCTCCCGCAGGATGGATTCAAACAACGTTGTGCGACAAGGAACCGTCGTCCTTCCACGTGTTGGCTGGAAAGAAAAAGTCATCTTTTCAAATTCTCATTGAGACGATTCCTTTGGAAAAACGTCGGAAGTTCGGGGATTCTGGGAGTCGGAGAATGTTCTGTGTTACCTGTATACTTCATTGACTGCGCCATCGATGGACATTTTGCATCCGGCCGCTATGTAATGTAAAAAGGACAGATTGATTTAATAACTTCTTCCTTGAAATTATTAGACTGGTCCTAATTTCGCGCAGTTTTTAACGTATAGATAGAAAGGGATTTTTATTCAATTTTATATATTTTTGGAATTTTCCTTATCCGATAATGTATTGTCTGTTTTAACTTATATTTTACTTTGTTTTGGGCAGTTTCAGAATCAAGTGTTCATAGAGATCTCTCTATTTCCAGTAAAAAACTGAAGCAAACCACGCGAACTTTCTGAACGATCCAATACTTAATTAACACTTAATTATACATTTATTTATATATAAATTATGGCTGAAGGATGTAAATTAATTAATGGTTAATAATGAAATAATTATTGATTCTCTTAAAAATCTTTCAAATAATCGAGAAAGATTAAATAACAATATGGGAAAACTCCTAATAAATATTGTTCAGTAGCCTACTATAATTTAAACATACAGAAACAAATAATTTATTGTCTTCTCAAAAAATATACTAGTGGATTAATAAAGTATTATCAATAATATAACATACACAAAAACACCATTTTTTTCAAATAAAAATTGCGATATCAAAATCAAAATATAACACGGGTCTCCAAAGTGCTGATTAAAATCTGCGAACTACAGTATGATACGTTTCAAGAAAATTAAACATTCTATATTATATTCCGTGCTATAAATTTATGTCTGTACTATCTGAAATTATTAATAATCCTAATTTATTGCTATAGCGAGTGTTAGAAATAAATGCAGGGGGGATGAATAAAATCGCAGAAAAAGGGAGGAAAGCCAGAAATATTAACTTACCTTGCGGAAATCGATGTTCGTCCTTATAGTTCTAAAATGGAGATCCTGCAGGGGCCTGGAATTGTTTCCGAGGGGGGCCTTAGGGGTAGCCTCCGGGCCTTGCATCAACTTCCTCAGCGCGTAAAGCTGAATAAAAAATGATTACATCTTCAAAATATCACTGCAATTAAATTATCACGTTCAGTCTTTTCAGCGCTTAACACTCTTAATAATTAATAATGTCAACAACAACACTAATAATAACACTTAATATCCTTGTCTATACGATCAAAAAAGATTTCCTACTATTTATATTGTACAGAATATTTAATAATAACAAAACCACTATCCCCCATTGACTTTCCGAACGCCCTGTATATACAATGTTATTATCCATTTTTTACTGATTTAATTTCTACTATTTTAGGAGCTTCAAAAAGAGAAAGTGCACTCACTGATTTAAAGAGCTTGGAAAAAAGTAAATACTAAATAAATAAGTAAGTCGTAAGGCTCGAAATTATGTGGATGTAGACATCGTGATAAAAGTAAGGGGAGGCGGAAGCAACGGAATAATAAATCGGTAAACCGGAGGGTAGTGATTAATATTTACCTCTTTTGCGGTGACATAAATGGGTTTGTTCAGAATTAACCAGACTGCCGTTTCCCAACAACCTGGATGGGTCGTGCTACCCTCATAAGTCATGTAACCATTTGTGTTCGGAAGGAGACTCTTCAGCGACAAGTGACGTACCGGCGCAGCATCACCTGCGCATAAAAACACCCTTAATTAGTTTCATTGAAAATAATTTTCTGTCTATATATAGTATTACAATATATCCATTTGTAAAATATATTCTTTTATATCTGCTTATGTACTTTGTTTATATGCATACTTAGAACTGCGTCTCCTCTTCAATTCACATTTATAGTAAATTATACGAACATTATAAGTTATTATTCAATTATTATTTAATATAATAATGTATTGAATTATGTACTTTATTTATGTATATACTTATAACTGGGCAAGCAGAATGCTAGTAAATTATCTGAATATTATAATTTATTATTCAAATACTATTTGATTCGATACAAAATCAGGATGGTATTTACAGATATTGCGCTTTATGATATGCTTATTATTGCATAAGAAACCTAGTATTTATCTTATATCGTATATTTCTACAGTTTTTTAAAAGTATAATATATTAGCTATGTATTCAGAAAAAGAATAATTTACCCGAGTATTACAGTTCATTAAATCAAATAGTAATAAAGTACTATATTATAATAGTAGTAACAAATATTGTATTTCACAATATATTCATTATTACATAAAGAACCTGATATTTATCTGACATCGTACATCACAATTCCCAGTTCCATCACGTTCTCGTTTACAATCTTACATTTCCAAAAAAAACCCTCAAGTTTCAATTTCGAAATCCTCACAATAAATCTTCCGCATACCACCATGATAAAATTAACTATCAGTATCCTCAGAAGTAAACCGAGGCGATAAAAAGAACTATATAAATGTAACATGGTATTCCGACAAGAACGTATTGCTTTCAATATTTCTTCCATACTTAAATAACTGGAGCGTATAAAAACCAAGGGGGGGGGGGGGGGGGGGTGCGGAGCAGGGGGACATATTGTTCGAATACGGAAGCATTTGCATATTAAACGGTCAAAATTCAGCGAGCTTCCTCCCGTTCTCGGGGCGAACCGTTGTATTGCATATTCAGGAAGGTTATTTCAAACGCGACTAAAATTACTCGATATTCGTCCCAGGGACTCTTTGAACTTTGAACGTCCGCCGTTGGAATCTGTAGGCAGTAAAAACGACGATGAATCCGGCACGGGAAAGGAAAAGGAGTAAAAAGGAAACGTCTCAGGGCACTGCAATGATTGGCACTGTACAAATATACACAGCTCGTATATAAGGACGTCTATATAGGATTATGTATTATGTACAATTTTCACCTAACTTTGTGCACGTAGGACCTTCCTAATGCGAACGCATTACTGTATGTGGGAGTACGTGTGCACACGTGCCATTCAGGTAGTTACGGAAATTCGAGCATTTCTTCATCTTCTTATACGTTTTCTGCTCGCTGAAAAGCTCAAATTCGAGGCACTTAACGCCCGCTAATATCGAAGTTGCTACCGCGCGGGCAAAGTAACCCGGAAGTTTTAAGTAAATCCTATTTCTACTTTCCTTTTAACGCTGAATAAAATGTGCCCCGTGTTATTGTATAGGTTGGTACACACGAATGGATTACTTAGTGTGTGTCTCTTGAGTTTGACGTAAAACAGTTTATGATACGAACAAAATTCCCCGTTTAGAAATAAGATATTTCGAGTCACCAAGAATTATTCTCAAGCTCGCTTTTGCTTTTCATTTTGAAATATTTCTTTGGTTCTGGGACTTACATGTGGTGTCTAGTGATGATAAAATACTGCATCAGGGGGGCCTATGTCCAATTTGATATTGAAAGAGATTCTATGCCGAGTTATATGTGCATTTCAAAAGACCATTTTTCAGATTTATATTCCAAAAGACCTGATATCCAATTTTGTACTTCAAGAGATTCCAAGAAATGAATCGAAATTTTGCACTTGAAGAGACCCTATTCCGTGTTTTACACTGTTTGGTAGTTCAAGAGTTGCCTCCTTCAGCATAGTTGATTCACCACTTTCGAAGTCTCAACAACACTTATATCCTGAGCTTTGAACTATTCGAACGAGCAAACCTTCACTGGTCAGTTCGGATGATATGTCCTGCATATCTTTTTTATTCTTCATACTAGCTTCTTCAGGAAGTTTCAGTTTAAAGGCAAAACACTTCTTCTTTATCTTCTTCTTTGTAATGTAACCTTACATAACTCGAATGAAATATAATAGTCTCTCGGAATCGAACCCTTTTCATGATTCCCTGCTTAGAAATATTACCGAAAAGTGTTCTTAAACCTCTACAATCTAATGCTACAAGCTAAAGCTTAGAATTTCTATTTAGAATGTGTTCGACAACGAGCATCAATTTGTTATAGGTTCATATGTCATACCTGACTTAGATTTATTTTCCATCGTAAATTATGGCCTTATATATACCCCGACGCTTTTATGTACAAAAGGCACAAATCACACATAGATGCGTGGCAGTTACAAACGATACACATTCCTGTTTACATGATTGCGCAGATTTCACCCCACTATTTAGAAGACTCTTCTCTTCGAATATACTAAGTGGTCCATGACATTCCTCGCATATGATTTATTCCAAACAGCATAAAACGAACATAAAGATAATCACCGAAAACAAAAAGATCACATTTTCTTCCAAAGATACTTTCAATCCTCAAAACCGTTTTCTTGGCGTCAACGAAAAATATCTTCGTAATCAGAAATACTTTAAAGTATTTAAACCCCAGTGTGTTAAGATGTTTCGAGTACCTAATTTCGAAGGGCTTACGAAGTTATTTGTCCGTCGAAATAGTTGTACGTACGTTTGTCTATCTTTTCTTGACATTATTAATCTGCTCTTTTCGTGGGGAGCACATTTCGACGGGAGTCGAGTGTAATATTTGAAAAGATGCCCTCGTAAGCGGGAGCATCCGGCGCGATGTCGTTACAGGGACCGGCTATTTCTTGTATTGAGTCCGTGACATTAAGGAGGAGTGAGTGTGCCAGCAAATGGTAGCCTGACACAAGAGATGAGTGTGTCATTCCCTCCACCTTCCGTCTCACCTTCGTCCTTCCACCGGCAAGGGAACATTTTTAGGATACCATTCGAGCCCGCTTAGAGGGCAGAAAGTGGAACCTGTCAACCTTTTCTCCGCGAGTCTTCCACGCAACTCTTCTCACAGCTATCCCCCTTTCTTCATCCTGCTTCCCCTAACTTATTCCACCACGAGTTCTCCACGCATTTACGAACTGCCTCTTCCCAGTGTGGATTCCTACTTTATTTTTATTTATCACGCGTCCTGATTCTTTTTTTTATGCCCGAGGGGAAGGGGATCGAAGTAAGAGGGGGTGGGCGATGACAAATAATAAGAAGGAGATGTGGTCGACGGAGAAATATCAAACGCTTCGAAATGGGACGGATGGAAACCGGAAGAACACTCTGTGATTAATGAAACGCGAGCAGATACTAAAATGTTACTCGGTTGGAGCGCCTTGGTATTCCAGAAACTCGTTTTGTTCGACTGATACATGTTTAATTCTTTATTTCTTTATATTTCTTTATATTTATATAATTTATATATTCTTTAGTTTTTCCTTTTTCCTTTATTTCTATATGTACAGTTATGATTTTCATTTTGACTTCGTTCCTTTTCACGTTTATTTAGAATCTTTAATAATTGTCTTACTTGAATTAACGGAGGGTGGAGACTTCGGTATTAACTTCAGTTCACTCAAATTAATATCAATTTGCAACTAATAATATTGCAAGTTGACCAGACGGTTTTTTGGCCTAATAAAATCGAGATTGAGATGATTTAGTAACATTGGTATATTATTATATAGTATTTATTAGAACGTCGACAATCACAAAATAATTTGATTTATATCATAACTCGATTTTTATTATCATACATCATGGCATATAAAATTGATGTTAATCCATTCAATAAATAATATCTCTACAACGGAACCTGCTCTTAACATTCCCATTTTCTAAACAACTCCTATGTTATTCCATAAAATAAGGTAGATAATTCTCGTACGGAACTAACCGAACCTCAATGAACATTTATTTTTTATTATTAACACATGGGGCGGAGAGAAGACAATTTAGAGAGAAGAAAGTGGAATTGAAGGAAGGTGACAAATAACGATAAAGATGGAAAAGCATCAGGCGCACAAGTATTGGTAGAAAAGCGAAGAGGGGTAGGACAAAATCAAGAGAAAAAAATGGAGAAGTTGGAGGACACTCTTGTGATTAATGAAATGCATTAACTCCTACCCTTAGAAAGGACAAACTCTGGAAAAAAACTACGACGAGATTGAGCAACGCGTCACGCTCTATTTCACTGCTTTTATCCTTACAATGAACTCTCAAATTCCCTCCACGATACACCAATTCACTTTCCTTTAGCTTGAAAAATAAATATGCAAATTTACGTTGACATATAATCTTCTTTTGTTACTCGGTATCTAAACGAAGGTTCGAGTTGCAAATCGACGTTCTTTTAAATGGATCGGAATAAAATTGGTTCACTTTTGGAGACAGACTACATCTTGTATATCAACACATATTTTAATGTGCTAATCTTTGTACAACGACTAAGTCGTATTTTGGACTCGAATATTGTATATATTTATATACTAATACATTTTATATTATTTACTTTAAAACTATGTAATTTTAAACGAACGTATTAACTCCCAAATATTACATTCTTCCAGACACAGTATCACTGTATTTATTAAAATAATAATCATATTTATTTAGTACACTATGTGATTAATTAAATTGATTAATTTATCTTTGCTATTCATCCAAGTAATTGGTGTAAAAATAAGTACAAAAATGTACCTGAATATCGCGAGTAGTTTTAGTGTTAATACACATAAATATGTATAATATTCCAGTCCAAAATAGAATTTAGTCATCGTAGAAAAATCAACACGTTAAAATAATTAATTAATAAAGAAAATTTATTATCTGTGTCCGAAAGTGAACAGATTTTATTTCGAACCATTTATAATAAAAGAATGTTGATATGCTACTCCAATCTTTCTTTATCAAGGGTGCTAAGATTTCTTATCATAACAATAAATGCATCGTCATAAATCTGGTTTCTAGTATCATAATCTATTACCAGATAGACTGTTGATCATCAGGGATATTTTTGGTGTACATTCGCGAGGGGTGCTATGCGAGGGTTGGAGAACGCACGTGCGGTTGTTTGCGTGGAAGTCGAGTATCGTTCGAAACAACGTGAGAGGCTCTTAGGAAAATTGACCGACCCTAATGGCCAGGGCACACACCGAGGATAATGATGATGACAGCGGCGATAATCGCAATATAAGAACATCGCCATTCCACCATTACCAACCACGGCCAATGTCTATGTTAAACGTGTGTCCATACGAACTACTGCTCGACTGTAACGAGTGGTTGCCTGTATGGGGGTGGAATTAGGGTCGTGCTCGAGTTTGGAAAAGACTCAGTTGGTTGTTTGTTAAAACTTCCTCTGGATACGAATTATCGGAAGGAATAATTGATATTCGTTTTAATGCGTGTTCGGTTTCTAATGTTGATATTGAATGATAGGAAGGAATAATAAATATTAATTTTAATGTAAATGCCTGTTTCTATTGCAGATATGTAATGCTCAGAAGGAATAACTAGTATTAGTTTTACTGCGTGTTCTGTTTTTAATGTTGGCATTGAATGATAGGAAGGAATAATAAATATTAATTTTAATGTAACTATCCGTTTCTATTGCAGATATGTAATGCTCAAAAGGAATAACTAGTATTAGTTTTACTGCGTGTTCGATTTCTAATGTTGATATTGAATGATAGGAAGGAATAATAAATATTAATTTTAATGTAAATGTCTGTTTCTAATGGAGATAGTAACTAATAATTATTAAAGAAAAGAGATTATTGGTTTTCGATTCCCTGTTCTGCATACAGAGTCTGACTTTTCAGAATATTTTCTACAGAATTCATTTCATCATATTAATTAAAAATTAAAAACTGCAGATGTGCAATTAAATATATATCATCCGATTATATTCAGTGATCAAACTGCATTGCAAATAAAATTATACGTGATAAAGGTAAATCTATATAATTTATAACATACGTTTACAGTAAACGTCAAAATTCATTTTCTTTCCATATCGCGTCAGTGTATCTCTTTTCATAATAATTTTTAGATAATCTCGCGGCATATTTCTGTAATCCTTTAACTGGGTTATTTCTCATCGAAAATAACCGTGGACGAACTGTTAAATATTCATAAAGACGAACGAACCGGTTTCCCCTATACTGTGAACGCCAGTGATCAAATTTCCCCTTCTGATACCAACGTTACAACTACAGATACTCGAAGGTAAACTAGTTCGTAGTAACTTTGATCCAACTGCTTATGATGGATGCACTTTTAAATGAAAAGTTAAGCTGTCTCCGTCAGTTAAAGGGTCAGAGGTCATTAGCGATGATAAATTTGTTGGTCTCGTAATCGTTGCGGAGGTTTTTTACGAAAACGGGTTAATAGTCCTTCGTTCAATCCTTTTAGTCAAGTTTTACGACTGCCGGGATTACGATGGGTGTATTCCACCCCCAATCCATAGGAGGGTCGCTTAATTATTTGCGGAAAATAAACGAGCTTCCTGATATCGTGGTTATTCCGTTATAATTGCGGTGTGAATTTTGTTTTACGTGATTTTGTTAACTTGAGGGAGCATTTCCATATGAAACTTTACTCAGATTCGAACAATTGCTTTATTATAATACTAATAATATTAAATTAATAGTAATAATATTTTATTTGAATCGTCAAGAGTTCCTTGCATACAAAACTGTACTAATTGTAAGATGAGAACAACAGGATTATTACAATAATATTAATTTAATTGAATCCATCTCACTTTTCTTCTTTTATAATTCCTTTTAAACCCGCTCAAGAAATACTTCATATTTTACAGAAAATTAAATAGTTAATATTACATTATTCGTAGTAATATCTTAACCGTGCTATCACTCTTGATATCATAGCTGGAATATTATAAAATAATATTCATATTTATCTTGTCAAGGGTTCCATATATAGGAAAGTGTGCTAAGATTAGAACAGTTGCCTTTCTGAAAGGTCACAAATGAAATGTCAAGGACTAGTTTGCAGATACAGGTGAAGGAAACGAAGGATATATAATAATTCTTCGGAATTGTTTTCTATCTTCCAGCTGTCTATGTTAAGAATTCTTTTTCTTTCTTTATCTTTTCGACTTCCCTCATCGTCCATCGAGGTCCATTCGAGCTGTTCGCACTCCTCTTCATTCGATAGAAATACTTTGCGTGGCTGAGGGAAATGGAGGGTGGGAATTTATCACGGTGACAGACCATCCACGTAGTCCGAAAACGATTCTTTTTTTCGGGCACTTCGTTTACGGAACCAGAAAAAAACTGCTGAAGAATGGATCCGGTGTTATTGTATATTAGAAAAGATTGAGTTGTTATATTTTTTGATTCTGCCTTGTTTCAATTATTCGGCGTTGAATTTATTGCATATTGAATTGAAATTCGTATTCTAAATTCACTTCTTATATCAATGTCAATTCTTATCGATCAAGAACGTAACATTTAAGTTGTCCACCTCTGAGATTTCACACTGACATTCTAATTTTAGAAACGGAAAAGTTCAGAGTCTAACTCGGTATCGTTTATATGATTAGTGCTAAATTTGACTACGGGGCAAAGATCGATTTACATCATCGTGTTTTATTCAAAGTGTCACCGAATGTCGATGCGAACTTCCTTCGAATATAAATATACAGTTTCAAATCTGGAATATCGTAGGTTCCATAACTTAATATACCGCGTACAAGAATATGAGGACAAGTTATATAAAAAGTTAAGTTAATAAAGTTAAATCAATGTGTTAAATGTGTTAAAAAATTAAACGTGTTCTTAACTATTAAAATGTGTTAAAAAATATGTATACACACTTTGAAATATTCTCATAAATATACGTTCCTATTGTTCCCAGTAATCCTTTCTTACGAAGAAAAATTTCTTTTTGACAAAAATCAAATCCCTAACTTTCGATGCGAAAAACTGTTCCATCCCCGAATTGATTACTTTCCGGTACCCCTCATAATTATCACCAATTATCACCTCTATTCATAGTATACTCTAAATACAAGCAATAATAACAATTAATATTATAACTGAATCACAAACATTAACGATATTCAATATCCACTAAGAAACAGTTTCTCATGCACAACTAGAAACCACTGGCTACCAGGATAGAGGACAAGGGCGCACAAACATGGCGTCGGTAGAAGCTATAAAATACAATTTCATGGAGGGGTGACGGTTTAATACCACGCATACCTCGGGAATATTTCATCTATTATCTACATTTCGTAGGCATTTGCCTGTTACAGTACAGGCCGTGTAACGTTTCTAGCCAGTGTAAATGGTTCAGGTTGTATATTCCTCTGAAATTCGGTTCTCCACCCTTTCGCTCTTAGCGCAAGCCCATCCCTTTGCATCCATAGTTAACGGTACGCTATGCTTACATCATAACACCGCTTTTGTGCAGCGCGAATAGAGAGACACGTAAATCAGCGAATTTCAATTCATTGCTGGTAGACGTGGCCCGCGAGTGTTGTACGTTGGTACTCCTTTTTTCGTCCGCCATGGACGATGAAAAGCAACGGACTAAGAAAGGAAGAGGATAGTGAGGTGAGGTTACGAAAGCTCGTCATTAGTTAAATGAAACAAGGCGGAAACCCGTGTACTGTACGTGACATCCGGCTCTCCTGTTACCAGATAATACGACATGCTTCTTTTCAATGTAAAGTGGCCTCAAAAGGAATATGCTGAGAGATGGATTTTTTCTAATTCAGAGCTATACCTTCTGCGGTTGGTACACTTGCTATTTCACCGGGAAACTGAACTGCATTTAATGTCTTGGTTTTAGCAATTCTTTCGGCCGCGAGTTTCTTTTCGCGTCGCCGTGCGGTGATTTATAATGAAGGGGATTCCTCATCGTCGAGATTATTTATTCTAAATCCGCGAAGTACCGCTGGATAATAAGAGATGGTTCTTTTGAAAATGTCAGGTTTAGTTTGCCATCCGAAATTGTTTAACTCGCGTTACAGCCTTGTTTGTATTCTGTGACTGAAAATTTGTAACATTTAGAAGGTCGTTTATTTATTCGCGCATTTATGAAAGTCATTGGACCTCCGAATAAATCACACTCGGAATACTTATTTCAATGTTTTCAAATATAGATACATTTTATGTTTAATTATTATGTGTTACGGGAAGCCGGCTTCTGAGATTTTTCAACGAAAACCATGCCAGTCTTTTCATCTTGCTGAATTCATTATATTATAATTATATTATAATACAATTCATATTTATGATGTGGTTATATTGGAATTTTATGTATTTTAAAATGTATAAATAAAAAAATTGAGTAATAAACCAGTCATCATTTTATTTATTTGTTAATTATCGTTTTTCAAATTTTCCAGCAAATACTTCATATTTTTTACAAGATTTCATATTTATATTAATTAACGAACTGATTTTCGTATTAATATTCATTTCATTAGGAATCATTAATGAAATATTAATTAGGTTAAACAAGAATTAAAAAGTATGTTAGAATATTTCTCGTATTATATATTTTGCTAGTTACATAAAGTATCCTACATAAGTAATTAGTTCAATAATAATTTTCTCAGAATGAAGATGAGTTTAATATCATCTAATCAATGTGCGATATATTGATTAATGAAAGGCAGTTTAATGTACGTGTAATTAAATATTCTATGCAATAATGTTACACATTGCCCCTCGATATACTTCTAACATTAAGAAGATGTAATATCAAGAAAATATGATTTTATCCAATACGCTTCACCAGCAAGATGCATTTTAATAATTATGCATGACAGCCAGACACTTCTGCACGACCCAATTCGCTTAATGAACTTGCTTTTAGCAAATGAGTTCTAGCAAATATTCCTCCATTATTTATTTCCTTTCAACGATATTTCTTTCGCTTTACTTGTTCCTTCTTTATTCTGGATACCCGCTTTGTTCTTGCGCGAGATAAGGAGAGAGATAAATGTTCAAACTCGAGGATTATTCTTCGCGAAAGTTGTAACATCTTGGATATGAAATAAATAATAGCAGAAAAACAAGATTATATTAAATAACGAGGAACTTCGAAAATCATCATTGATATATGATTGTGTAAATAAATTCCTATTAACATTATTGATATTCTTCAAATGAATGTTATTGAAATTAACAGATTAATAATTAACGAAATATAATAATTCTGTAATTATGCACCGTAAGCTCCCTACACTTGAATTTAATAAATCTAAAACATTATATTGTTTTAGTGCCAATTCATAATATTATTATAATACAATATAATATTTAAACACCTAGCACTGTATAAATAGTAGTATTATTTTATAAACAATACTACTAATACGTTTATTGCAAAAGAACTGTGTAAAAAGCCAATTAAACCGATTCAGGAGTGTCATACTTTTATAAACTACGTAATAAAAAAGAAATGAAGGAATACTTTGATGAACGCAGCAAACCATTATAAATCTTTGCGATTGCACAGTGAACTGAAATAAAGAAAGGAGCAATAAACGATTTCATATGCATGCCACTAACGTCAGTAAGTAATGCATCGCATTTCTCATTTCACCGGAGAAAATGTCTGCACAGAAATATGTTATATTCATATTCAGCTGGTAGCTCGTCTTATTCCGTCTCCCCGTATTTTATTGTTACCATATATTACACGTCCGTTTATAGCGAAGCCATACGCGATGCACTATCCTTCTTACAGTCGTACCACAGAAATAATCGTAAAGTCACGTAGCAACCTTGATTTGCGGTTATTCTGTTACTTCCCTATTTCACGGACACATTCGCCATGAATCAGGACACACTCCACTTTACTTTCACCCTTTCTCATTAATCCTTTCTATTCCAAGAACGGAATCTATATTCTACAGATGAATACCGCTATCATCCAACATAATGAAAAATATTGATATTAATTCTTATATCATCAATAGTCGATAAAACTACCGCGAGGTAGATTCTAATAAATGTCTTATCATGAAGGATCCAATCTACTGACTGATCAGCATTGCCAAATAAAACCCATAAAGAACTGGCGGTATCGAAGTTCCGACTAAAAGCTGGGTTGTTCGAAAGGTATCAATAGCATGGCACAAAATGCAGTGACTATACCTTTCAATATTCCGCGGAAGGTTATCAAACTCGTTCCAACATTATATCCCCCAGGATGGCTCTATAAGCCGTAGCGCGCGATACAATCTTGTGCTCGCAAAATTTCACAATAAATACCTGAAACTTTTCAAGCAACCCAGCCCCATTGTTATTGGAGGGCAGTGTTAGATATATATACATCGCCACCTCCGTACGTAACACGACAATGGAATACTTAGATTCTGGTGTAGGTCCTCCACCCGCGCCATTTTCCATTGTCTTATGATTTATGTACCGTGGTCGCGGTGTCAACAGGGTATTGATTAAAATACACGTACCACTAGGAATACCCTGCATATATAGATTTATGTATACACATACCAGAACGGATATGTGACATCGTCCTCCCTTGTAAATCGAGAACGACCCTTCTCTCTTCAACCCTTAGGCAAGCTATGGAGTTGATCGTGTTAACTGTGTAAAAAGCTGCAGGCACGCTTCTGGGTCGAATCGTTTAACAAGAGACACCGAGTACCCTTAGAGACCCCGGAGTATCCGGAATCCTTTGGGAATCCTGACGCATCCAGGATCACGTTCCCTCTCGAGGCCTTTTCTTTTCAATCTTCTACGAACCTGCCTCTTATTCGCCTTTCTTCCATGCAATTTTCGTAATTCCAACGAGTACTTGATGTGTTTTTAATAGGTTTCCCGAAATCCGCGAAGAATACGGGGAAATAATAAATATTGTAGATACTTTGCGTTCTTGTTATGTTTCACAAATGTATGCGTATCGAAGTATGTCACAACGAAATTGTTTTATTTGCATATGGAATAAATGTATGTTTACGAATATTATTACGAATAAAACGAGAAATATTAGATTCTACTCCATGAAGTCAGTTATTTAACCCTTTGAACTCCGTTGGCGAACCAACGGCGACACGCTCTCGCAGAAATTATATATATTGAAATATATGTAATCAGAATATTGTCATCACAGTCCCATTGTCTATAAATTATATACTGTATATAATAATATAGCTTATATATTATATAATATGAATCCTATAAGTTACGGATTATCCTCCCCCGTTTAAACTCACCGTGCGCCTTCTTTCCAGAACCCTACAATACTTTTAATTTGGCTTTTAATTTGACATTAAAGGCAGAAATGAGCAGTTTAATATATTATCTCCAAGTTTATTATTACCAGTTAAATGATAATTATTTTAAAGCCAAAAGAATCAATATTCAATTATCCACCGTTACATCTTGGTTTCGGTATTAATTGATTTTATTTGTACAGTAATGTGATGGTATTTTTTGGACGAAAAATGGAAACCCCGGGAAAGCCGAAAAATATTTCGGATTGAAAGCTCCACAGAATGCTAGATAATTCATGTAGAGCGGATTGCATGCAGAGCAGATACTAAAAAATTGGATTGGCGGATCCATAACACGAAGGGAGAAATAGTTACCAGTAGAATGGTTGGTTAAATTGCTTTGGGAAATATATATATATATATATTTTGTCAATAATTCTTGTGGAAAGCGTGATTATAAAAAAAACTAATTCAGTAAAAGTCGCGGTGAAGGATGGAACGTAATCCGTCAAAAATATATGACACTAATAAATACACACTATACATTTTTCATAAAAAATTACTGCCAGTGTTTCATAATTAAACAGCCCCAATTGGAACTACAATTAAACTTAATTAATTGCAGCATTTCAAATAATATTATATTAGGAGTTATTTTCGAAACGATAAAATATTTATTATACTTTATATGTAATCCAAAACAATCAATCTAAAAGGAACATCGACATTTGGAAACTTTAACGAGGCAGATGAACTGAACAATGTTTTAAAATTTTATTTAAAATTTGAATTTTAAAATTTTTTAATTAAATTCAAAATTTAATTCCATATTTTTAAATGCTTGATAAAATAATATCCTTCTTCGTTATCATAAATCGTATATTAATGTGTTATCATTGTGTAACTTATCTAAACAGTAAATTTCATCTCGTAATTCCATCTGAATTCCAAGAATAAAAACATAATTTCTGTTAATCTAAAGTATAAAGCACAGAATTATGACGCTGAGATAATTAGTTTGTTGTTAAATCTTTTAAGATTTTACGATTCTTGATACGCTGCCATGGCCTCATAGTTTATTATAAACAATTGGGATGGCATAATTCACCATTCCTCGGATATTTGTGCATAAATCTAAGATATGTCACGCGATCTCACACAGTGATCAGCGGGGGTTCATGTTTCCAGATTTGATACATTTCGCAGATTTTGCATTCAGAATATTGTTATCATAATATCACTGGCTGAGAAAATTGCACGAAGCGAGTAATATCAAGTCACGTGATATAATCCGTTTTTCCGTGTTATACGCGTTCCCGGTACGTGAGTAATATGCCGTCTCAGAGAAGTAGAAAATCCGAATGAAAACAATATCTCTCTTCGTTATCACAAATTGTATATAAATGTTTGATCATTGCATAAGTTATTTAAACAGTAAATTCAATCTCCTCATAATTCGAGAACTATTTCAGGAGCAATTAGAATTAAATGGTGAATATTAAATATGGCTTAATAAAATGTTAATCAAACATCAATAAAAGTATGAATATTAAATAGTGTTTAAGAACACAATATCTATTCATTTAAATGGGAACTCCGAAAATATATAAAGATAGTCGTGCTGAGATAAATGTTCATTTTTAAATATTATACTTTTTCGAATATTCTGATACGAGGATAGTGTAATGTTTGTAAAAAGTTCGATTATCGATATTTAAATTCAACTCCTTATGACATCTTGCCGATGATAGTATTAATTATTGATTACAGTATTTGCACGGAAATATTGAAAGTAATTTAACATTTTATACTAGTTTATTTTTTATTTTATATTATGCACTTAAATTAGTACTTTGAGTATCGCTCTTAATTCCTGCTCTAGTTGCAATTTATCATTAGCACATTTTTATTTCAAAGCACTATGTTCGTCAAAATATTGTAAGTCGAGTCTATTTTATAAAAAATCTGGAAGATTCAAATGTCAATATTAGTCCAAATACTCCGGATTTCAGCCAGGTGCTCGTAACACAATGCTCACAATTACGAGGTCTTATCACAAGCACACGCTATCAGGATAAGAGTGAGAGCAAAAGGAAGAGAAGAAGAAAGAGAAGTAAAACAATGCGGTAAATGATATTGAGTATGGTAACAAGATAGACGAGGGCTTTCACGGAAAAGCTCGCGTTAGCGGGAATCTTGGTTGCGGTTCGAAGTGACTCGTTACCTTAAGAGAGTCATTTTCTCCCCTCGTGCTCGACGTTCTTCAGTCTCCTTTTTCTCCTTTCCCCTTTACTCCCACGACTTTTCACCCTCTCGAGTCAGCGAGTCGTGTGCCATCATCCCTCTACGGTACTCTCTCGCTCGTTTTCATCCCTCCCTCTCTTATGCTCCACCCTCGTCGGCACTCTTTCCTGGCACTATTTTATTTATTATCCGAGGTTACCCCGTCAACAGACTGCTGCCAGGAACTTTCTGCCGTGGCTCGTTGAAGCGGCCCACACGGTATTTGGTGCGTGAATCGCGTATTCATCGTAACTGTGAGCCTGTAGCCATCGTGACTTCCTTCCCTCTTCCACTTCCCTTCTGTCTCTCTGTGTGTCAGGGTCTTTTTTTCAACCCCGCGTTACTCCACCTTCGAGTAAGACCTTTTGATAGGCCACTAATTGCAGCCTCGGTCTTTCAGCCGCTGATATGCCACGTTGCATCCCACCCCTATTGCTTCACGTCTTTACTCGGGATTTTTAGTTTCGGCAAATTATATGGGAATTAGTGTCACCACGCTTACTCAACGATGCTCGGCATTCAGGGTTTTTAACGATATCGACATTACGTGAATAGGATCCCCTCACCTTTTAAGAACCGCCTCCCCTCCCCTCTTCTCTTGACGTCTGGTTCTATAAGTTATCAACTTCAGGAATGTAAGTGTAACATCCTGCCACTGTAAGTCACTTTTACCTTCACTATTTACAGTTTGAATATCGTATTAATTACGACGTGAATCATAGTTTCTTTGTGAGACTTGATTTCTATGTCCTCTTCGTGTGTTTTCAATTCAGATATTCGTTATACGATGGCATATGTGGGTGTCTTTTTATTAGATACCTTTGGATATGAAAAAGAGTAGTACTTTTTATACGAGCTTTTTAAATAGTTGCGAGGATTGTAATTAAGTATGTTAGACTATTAACATATTCGCGTAGGATCATTTTCAGTAGAGTTTATGCGCGTTGCGGGGCAAATTCGTGGAATTTGGCTAAATAAAGTTATGTTAGCACAAAATGCTATAAAAAATAACATACAACTTATAAGGAACCCTGGGTAGCTAGCCGACTCCGATTTTGTTCGTTTTTACATATATTATAGTACGCAAAAAACTAAACGACCTACTTCCGTATATCTGCGGAATTTCGGGTTAAACAAATTTGGTATGTAAAACAGAAAAACGGGGTAGTTTACCCCGCAAAAATAAATCCATCCGAAAGATTAGAATTCCATGTTAGGTTATTTATAATAAAAAATATATTACACCTACCAAAATTCAAAAGGACTGGACATTCCTATACAAAATTCCGATTATTCTTGTTACACGTTAAGCCTTTGAGCTTTAACCCCTTTAAACCAAAATTCCACGGATGTAAAAAACTATATATCGCTTAATTTTTAAGTACTATAAAATATGTGGAAACCAAAAAATCGAAGAAGGACACTTGCTTAGGATTCCTTTTAGTCAAAACATACTCGAATGTTTTGAGAATAAAGTGTCCTGTATCGAAAGACTCACATTTAAGTTATCCGGTGCGAATTTGTTCGCGAATATGATTATATTGGCATTCAGGTTAAAATAAATCGGGTTAAAATTGTATTTCATTAATAAGACATGTGATATAATCACAGATATAACTTCCGGGAACTTCAGCTTCAAATAAACTCTAATTGAATATTATTAAACGTACCACGCGAATTCAGCAAATGCCTGCAATGTCAGAGTAATTTCGTTCAATTAATAATTCGCAAGTGTAACTCTAAAAGTGGCAACGATATAAGTCTCAGTTTATACGAGTTCCTGGTGCATGAATAATGTATTAAATTCTTGGCGAGGCTGACTGTCCGTTATCTGACTAATAACTTCAAAACTGTACTAAAATAACTAGTTGATTCAGTCTCACGACGTGGAAATGTCATAATCACGAAGACATTGACGGATATCATTTTCATAGAATATTATTCTGCACCACGTATTTCATTAATATGCTTCCTAATTTTGTCGGCTTGCTAAGATTTCATTTGAAGGAGATTGCGAAACGATGTTGTAACATACATACATGTATGTATATGTATATGATGTAATATATTAGTATATGTATGTAAAGGGAGTCGCAGAAGTTTCGTACCACCCCTAATTCTAGACGTCCAACGATTGATCATTTTTTAGGACACAAATTCTAAAATGTTTATCAACGTGAATGTACGATGTGTTAATCAAGCTTGCAATAGATATAGCTTTATTGTAATATAACACCTCAGTGTAACCAAAACAGGAATTTAAGTAAAACATCATAGAATTAACCAATATTATTTATATATAATATTACTTTATATAATAATATTATTTATTCATATTTTCACTGGAAACATTCATCATTTATTTCACGCGGAAACAAAGTTCCACAAGGTTTTTGTTAAAATTCCGATTTTTAAGAAACATCTCAAGGCAACATTTTTATATGTTGATATATATTTATTCAAGTATGTATATTTCATCTTCCCAGTACTTCTTAGGCTTTTCGGTGTAAAACTACTAAAAATCGACATAAACTTTCCGGATAACTCAATACATTGTACACCGTGCACATTAAAGGTATTTCATCTATGATACCTAAACGAAACTATTAATACTCCCTCGCCAAGCAGATGTTAACGGGCGTTAGTATCGATTTGAAAGCCAATAATGTACGAGAGATATTCTGAAGCAGTACTAATGCGCAAATGTGTATTGATAGTTTGAAACGGCGAAAGGCATCGCGATTCAGAGACGGAAGGCCATATCTGTTCGCATGAAACGCAACATTACGATGGGATACAAATTGCGAGTCGCATAAATTGTCGGATATTCGGATCGGAACATTTTGCTAACAGTAATCTTGCGTTATTCCACTAAACAGTTAATTACATCACTATTTTCTTATGGAGTTAATAACCGTTGTCAATGATAAAGACATTCACGCGTATGGCATAATTGCTGATGAAAGTATGAACAGTAAAAAGAAAATCACTGAACTTACCCCTATGAACGACTTTGTTGAACACGCTGGTTATGATCTGCAGTTCCGGGTGGAGGACCTCGCCGAGCTGAAACAGAAAGCAGATTTCTCCGATTGTATCACGGTAAACAAGTAGCCAATAGATTCGTAGCAGACGGACTAATGCTAAGGGAAGAGGAACCCCTTTTTCTAGCAGCCCTATTCTATGCTTTAATACGTTTCCCATCGATTTCCCATGAAAAGGGGTTGTTCGGTGGTGCTAAGTGCACCGCATAAAGAGCTGATGGCGAGGAGTCGTTTAGGAAGTTCTCCACTGGTCGGCATTAAAGGTAACCATAAAAGCCACCTAAACCAACCAACTCTGGAGTAACGATAAATAATAAAAGCTCATCCGGAGTGCGGGTTAGATACAACTTTCTCATTCCTCGGACGAAACCACCGGATCACACATTTTTAAGATATTATGGATTCCATTAGTTTTGGCGTGGTCAAGTTGGCAATGGTGTTTGTGTGGAGAGTTTATTATGTAGTTGATGATATTCGATGGTCGGCTTGAGAGATGTAATTTACAGAATTGTATAGTTTATGGAAGCTACCTATTATATAAGAATAATATGATATATGTAATAGTATATTTGTATAAGTAAATCTTATAATATTAAATACGATCGTTTAATTATAACTTATTGTATATCAAAACTTATCTATATTATTTATTGAATATTTATCATGTGTGTTTAATGTGTATCGTGCTTGGAAATTAAAATATTTGTTAACGAAGAAATATATGTTAAGTTACAAAAGTAAGTGATTTAAGAATGGATTCGATCAATATTATAATGTTAATCGTATTTAAACTTTAATAAACATACAAAACTTCATTAAACAAAGTTGACATAATTTAATAAATACGAGAATTGATTTAAAAAGCGAACAAAAATGACTTGGGTTCGCATGGTGGATTATTGGTGGATTAACATGGTGGATTATTATTAGAGATAATTCAATATTATAAAGTATAATAGAAAATGCAAATACCACAAGTTCCTATATTATATATTTTAGTTATAATTTCATATTTCATCATTATTAATTCCATAATATAATAAACGGAGAACTAGCCAAACATTAGGTTAATTAATGTCGGGAATAATCAGTGTGGTGATAATTATGTATATTATTCAAACGTCAGACATTGCAGTGGAAGAACCGTGTACCATCAGCATGGTTAATCTGCCTCATAATGTGACAAAACTACACTGCCATTAACAGCGAAAAATAATTTGTATCTGGATTTAGAGAATGTAATTACAGAAAGTATCATGCAGCACATTTGATTAAATAATGAACTGTCGGAGTAGCTACTGCAATTAGATGATTTGATGGAACCAGATTGATTAAATTAAGTCAATGATAACCGATCGTGGAGTTTATTTTATTGTACGAAGGTATTTAAATTACTTTTGATTACGTTTCTTATCATAGATTATATATTTCGATATAAAAATCAGCAACTTAAGAAAAAATATAGATAGAAATGAAATAATATAGCTCAGAATAAATAATATGGATAACAATAAGTTATAATTAATTATTACTTATGACTCTAATAACAACATATATCATAATAAAAAATATCCAAATATAATATATTCATAGGAATTAATAAATCCGCACTCAATTTAAAAATGACACTAATTAAGCAGTCAAATATTCCATGCGTCTTAATTCATCAAATAATTCAGCAAAACTCAAAATACACTTTTTCCGTGGCTGCAATTACATGATAAAGCAGGAGGTGCCAAAGAATAATTCCCAAAGCGGTCGAAGTGGTGTAACGCGTAGAAAAATCGTTGTATTCATTTAGTTGGCAGATTGTTCGAGTACTGTCAGCGGATGGTAGTACCAACTCATTTAGACCTCATCCCTCAGACACCCCAGGGTATAATCCGTTTGAATTACAGTCGTCAACGTAACCCCCCGCCCCCGCGTTGGAACACCTTTACGGTCCACTCGCCGAGAGATCGAGCACCTGTTAAAGGTACCAGAAGCACGTGGTCGCTTAGGGATCATCCCGAAACCTTCGTACACTTTTATGTCACCACGGAAAATCGGAATTTGTTAATTAACTCCTGCCGCCATTCGTGCGGTTTTAGATATTAATTTCCCGCAACGTTCATTCTGGTAATTTATTATGAAACTGTATGCGTGAACAGTTTCTCGTACGTGATTCGTACGTCGAATTTTTGTGTTCTTATATTACATAGAATTCCGATGAATATTCCAATAGAATTCTTTCCAGGAAATCCATTGACACGTTCATTTAATATATACATACATATTGTAACACAATTATTATATATCAGCTCCTTTATCATTTGCATCGTTACACGGCCGATTGAATCGTAGAAGGACGAGGAGGAAGTGCCAGGATGCAATTAAAGAAATGGAGAAACTTCCAGCGAATCTGTACGTTTTACAACGGGGAAAGAATTTCCAGTGCAACCTTGAGAATCAAGGCAGTGTTTGCAGAGAAGCGACCAACCGAGCTGATTGTATCGCAATAAGATTGACAAAGACGCAGAAATATTCCGGTGTTCGATTATTCTTTGTAATGGTTCGAGCACTATGCGCTTTTTTGTTATCATGCCTTTGTTTCGTCGTGCATTCGATGGAATAAAAGGGAGAACCTATGTACAGCAACAAATACAATCTACGATCGTAAATTATTCTTCCAACCTTTCACCGAGAAAAATATAATTATTCCAGTGTCCTCGCGCGAGCAACGCGATATGGAAAATTTACTAGCGGTACCTTTGTGTTAATGTTGTTAACAATATGTTGGGACGTGGCACTTTTGCGGAACACTGAAAGAAGTCGGAGATATCTATTAGGTTGTCTGACACGAAATGGCGCATTCCCCTGAAGGCTCGGTTTAATCATTCCCTGCTGTTTACAATTAATAATATGTCAACAGTTTTTTATTGTATTATCATCGTCAAGGTACCAGCTAGCTTTTGTACGTTTTACAATTCACCGGATCCTTTTTTATTATGCAATGTTGATAAGCAATAAATAAACTAGGCATAGAAATAGAATCGAATAAAGATTTGATAAACGATACACAAAGGGAAGATCTTTTAAATATTAATATCAATAATATATCAATAATACTACTAGTTTTGAAAGAACATTTTGTACATTTTCAATTATACGTTGCTCTGCCGTGCTAATAGAGCCGATTGTTATTACAGAATAATTATTTCCGGCGGAAGTTTGCAACAGACACTTGGTAGGTTTCTCACAGTGCACCGCGGTTAACCAAAGAATAAATTTCAAAGTTTCGAAGGAAACCACCTTCGGCTACCGTCAACTTCCGTTGTTACCTACTTGTTTTCCGGCATCTGCCTTCCATTCTTATCTCTCTCTCCTTCCGCCCCCTTCTCTCTCTCAACGGTATTCCCTCTTTCATGTAATTGTCGAATTAATTGAATGCGAAAGAGGATTGTTCGAAGATCTAGCATTTGCAAAATTGTTAAAAGTTGATGGCTAATTGAAGTGTCTCCTGTTAATTGCTTCCGTGAATTAAGAACATTTTGCAGTACAAAAGTTTACAGCTTCCGGAATCATATCATTGTTACAGACGTAAAATTCATTAACTAACATTTTCATGTAAAAATGTATCTTTCCGATTGATGGGCAAGAAAAAATTACAGCGATGAATATGAAACAAGAGTTTTTGAAATAACGTGATTATTAACTTTTACCTATATAACAATGATATAGTTGTGTGTTTAAAAAAGTATCCACCTATCTATCTATATAATATATGTCATAGCGGGGAGGAAGAAAGTTGAATTAATACAAAAAATAAGATGACTGACTTCTATACAAAGAAATGGAATTTTAGACAAAAATGACGGTGGCTGACCGACGCCAGGCAAACGCAGCTACTTTCAAAATATTGAAAACCGGTTATTGTTATATTGGGATTTATCAGGATCCAAGAGGCTTAGTCGCATACACATTCAAGCGATAAGAATTTGTTTACGAGACTCGGAATTTTGGAAAGGAAGTAGCGTTCTCGACTTACCTGCACCATCAGCGAGATTGCAACCAGGCCTTGACTCTTGTGTTGTGCCTCGCTCATGTTGTGATACAATTCCGCGTTGAAACCGAACACTTGTATCTGCAACACGAGATCACACAGAAATGATTACTACTTGCGATCGCGCCCCAGGCGACTTCCGGTCTACGAGGCAGTGCATGAGAAACATTTCACCAAGAAATATATATCTCTTGTAGCATAAATTGTTCGGATAATCGAGCTCTAGCCAAACATGTGTGGGACCTGAGTTACTGGAATTGTTTGATATTACGTGTGTTCTGTGTAGGGACATTTAGGATCATCTGTTATAAAATTAATTATTAAACGGAAATTGAATGGAATTTTAGATAATTTTATCCTTCTAATACTTTTATATTCCACAGTTTGTTCTTTAATATTATTTTACACATCCTAGGTATAACAGGGAATATCTGAAATTAATTATTAGAGGAAAGTTAAATGCAATTTTTACAAAATTTTATTCGTACCAATATTTTTATATTCGACATATTGAGTTCTTTAACATTATTTTGCACATCCTAGGTATATCTAGAAATATACAAAATTAAGTATTAGACGAAAAATTGCATTAATTGTTACAAAGTGCCATACTTCTGAAATTTTTATATTCTATAATTCGGTTCCTTTAATATTATCTTGCATATTCAAGATACGTTTAGTTGTCGCGTTGTATATATTAATATATTAAACAGTTAATAAAACAGAAAATGAGTTAGGAAATAAAAGTTGACAATATTAGATTGCCTAATAATTTTTACAACTGCGCTCCTTCAGCTATTTTTGACAACAATGGAGGTACATAATGAGGCGCTTTGACCTTGCAATGCGAAAGAACACGATATTCTATAAATAATTTCAAGTACACCCTGTAAGTGGGCCAATTATAATTCCATCCACAAATTACAATTTTTTCTAATAAATATCACGTTTCATGGAATTTCATGAGTCACGAAACCGTTTTATTAAAATTCCATCCCCGATTCACGGTCTCATTATTGACTTCTACTTCTTAATTAGTTAATAGCCGTGCGATAGGGTTTAATTCATTACCGTGACACGACTCTGATCCAGCATGAAGATTACGCGAGCCGGAAGACATTTGCGATAAGAAGAACAAAAAAATTCTGATTATATCTGTCGCCAATTCGGTGGCCTGAAAAATGGAAACGAAGTTTTGTGTTGAAACCTATTTAATCAGTTCGAAGATACTACTTCATTTGACTTCAAACAATCGAACCTACTTCGTAGCATTGTCCTAAATAGTTTAAAAAAACCCTAATAAAATATGCGTTTGTTAAATAATCATATTTGAAGAAGAAAATGGTGAAATAGTAGTTAATGCATTTTATCTTTACAACAACGATGTTACTAATATTAAAAGTATTTCCAAATGATTAGGTAACTTATTATCAACTTAATAATACACGCATGTTGAAACATATTTCCTAGAATTTCAAAATAATCTAAAGCTAAAGTATCTTCAACGAACTTCATCACGTAGCGCTAATTCTCTTGTGTCAAATATAACCTTTCTCACTTCTCTTGTGTAAAAGAGTCAGCCCGCATTTTTATTCAGTGAAGAGTATCTCGAGGCGGGGCTATTCCTTCAAAGTAGACCGTGAAAGAGAAAGAATAAAGAAGATATAGTAGAAGAACAACTCGCTACCGTTCGCTTCCGACTTTCTCGTAATCCCTTTGTCAGACATCGCGTCTCAAAAGCAGTTTGAATCGTGCTCCGGGGGTATTTGAAATACCTAGGATGCAACGACTCGTTCTTCCATGGCTACCAAAAGGATTGACGATGCAATGGACGAAACAGAGATCCGAAGATTGCGTAAATTATACTTCCAGATTTTATTACTTCTGATTTACCTTACTCCTTAACTTCGACGGTTATTTCACGACCTTTTTGCACTAGCAAATTTATATTTGGTTAAGGTGATCATGTTACTGCGTTTGAAGTATATTATATTATAAGAAATATTTGTAGTTGAGTTATGTAAGATGAAACGTAAGAGTGTTGCGTAATATTCAAATGTTTAGGACATTGTATTTATTTGTTACGTCAATAAAGAAGTATTTCGGATTAAATATTTATGTAGTTATTAAGGCACTTCTTAAATCTGGGGTTTTATGTTAATTCTTCTTCAGCCTGAAAAATATATTCTCATAGTAGATACATTGAAATTATACTTCAATTTGGAAACTCGGATTCAATACTTTAAAGCAGATTTTTTAGAAATTTATTTTACTTGATCCTCCTTCAGAACTATTATTAAAAACATTGGAATACTGAGAACACAGTATCACAACTAAAGAAAGATACAAACACGGAAAGTTGCAAAAATCTTTGGATTTGTAAAGTTTTAAATATTTAATGGCATAAACTTATACATATAACACAACCCATCAAAATCATCGTTTTTTATTCGTATTCCAAATTAAACCGAGACAATCAGACTCATATAAGATTTGGAGGATTATATGTGTCATATTTTCTTTAATAAGCCAGTAAAACTAGCAATTCTTTCGTTATTACAATATAAATTACAATAAAACAAAGAGCAGCAGATATAATAATAAAAGGGTATTAGAAGTATATAAAAAGAGTATTTCCCTTCATCATTAATAAACGATGTCGATGAACACGAGGACTGAAAAACTCGAAAAAGATGAGGTCACAAAACGGAGACTAAAAAACTCGGAAGCACAAAATGGAGACTAAAAACACTAAGGGAGAACTTGAACAAGATGGGATGCACGTAGAGTATTCCACTTTCGACGTAGATCCAGTCGTCTTTGATCAGACGCAGCGAGTCTACGTTCATCCGTGATAATCTCTTATCCTTATCTCGCTGTTGTAGCTCGCTATCAGATCCATTTCCCGTCTCATTCCAACCTGCAGCCGACACATCGTGGATATTTCAACTACCCTTAAGCGCAACCGGAAGTGCAGTGGCAATACCTTTACTTTCCCGACGAAGAAAGATATGGATGCATACAGAAGCGGAAGGAAAAGAATTCCACATAGACCGAAGAGAAAGGCCGCTTGGAAATCAGACTTTGATTTTTCACCGACTTTAAAGCACTCTTCTGCTTCCGGCAACGGAAAATATGAGATTAAAATAAGTGCTTAAAGGTTTTTGAAGTACTGATAAGAGTACTTGTGATACGTCAATGACATATGGAAAAGTGTAATTACATGATTTTATGAAATTACAACTTCCTTGTTAAAAAATTGTTTTCCATTGCGATCCCCGATTATTTGCATAAATGTTAATGCTGTGCAAGTGGTGCGCGAATATTTCGAGATTTTGAATATTATATTAATTATTAAGTATAATCATATTCAAGTTGTTTTATGGATTCAATTTATTACTTAGACATTTTTAGTGTTTTAATATTAAATTAATTAGGGATGAAGCTGTGGCTCTACTCGTTAAAGGGCATTTTTATTCACTATTGTTATTAATATAAACAGTAATAAAATACAATTAAGAATTGCAGCAATGATGTTCGGATTGCTCCAATTTGTGACTTTCAGCTCCAAATATTTATGGCAGAAAAAAATCTTTTAATTACGTACTGAAGTAATTTGAAATATGTTAAATATCGAGATATTACTATCACGTGTTCAATATGGCGGGCTTTAATTGATTGAAAAATGAAGGATCTTCGAGGAATCTGGAAACTCGTATGATTTATTCAATCTACTTTAATGGAACTAACTAGAACCTGCACTTCGAATCGAATCGATTCAATTAATTTTTATAGACACGAGTAATTAAATTCTCGCGCAATATCGATCCCGATGGCCGTTCTATATTTAAATGCCCAACGGGGAAATAGTAAATGCGGGTTAGATTATTCCGTGGCGTATGTAATTTATTGTTATCGAGTGTCCCGTAATTTTATGCCGAACATTCACGAATAAATATAAAATTCCTACGAAATTACGAGTTCTCTTTCTCTTTCTCTCTGCGGCCATGCAAAAAACAAACTGAAAAAGTCCACGCACTAATTACATCACTCGCTTAATTACACTCGCCCAATGACCTGAAAATTCCGGTTTTCACCGCGCTCGAACAATCTTTCATATTGTTGCGTTTTAATATTTCCTATGAATAATGTTTCAATCGGGATGCCAATTATTTCAACAATGGCATCGTTCTAGTTGGTTTTATTAAAGTAGACTGAATAAATCATATGGGTTTTCTGATTCCTCGAACATCCTTCATCTTTTAATGAATTAAAGAACACTCGTTTGAATATGCGATATTAATATCTCAATATTTAACATATTAGACATTACTTCAGTATGCAACTATAACATTTTTTCTACAATACTTAAAATTTCGAAATACTTTAACACGAAAATGGATTCTTAACAAATCTAACGTTAGCAAATTTTTGTTAATTAATTAATCAATTAATTGCATACCAAACTGGCTTCTTAAAAATCCAAAATTTACAAAAGTATCTAAAGTTGATGGCTAAAAAAGATGTCCCGTATTCATTGCTTTCATAAACTAAGAAAAACAAAGCAGTCTACAAGCCATTTTCCAACGAAATAGTCAAATGCCAAATTCGTAATATTTAAAAAGAATTCCATTCTGCACAGAAATGTGAACTCTCTGAATTTGTTCCCATCGATTCGAGCAGCAATCAGGCCTCATATCAGATTTCAATCGGATGGTAGTAATCTGGTTTTTCTTTTGCCAGTAGCCCAGGTAATACTATCGAATTTGGCACGCTTAGCTTCCTGGCGACGTTGAGATTCGTTATCGTCTCGGAGAACAAGATTTTCTCATGCTACCAGAAGCATCTCGGCATGGTCGAGCTTTCTAAAATTCCCTACGTCCTAGAAATTCGGAATTCACCATGGGTTCCTAAAGTGCGGAGCTAGCCGTCTCCCTTTTAAGTATCCTCACTTTATGTACCATCCGATCTTCCCTTCCCCCCAACCGCATTATGTCTCTTAGTTTCAACCCTCAGCCTATCCTACCAACCTTCAACCTCCATTCTTGCTACCTTATCTACTACTTTGTCGCCACTAGAGCATAATCAAACATCCTAACTGCTAGAAATCTGCAAGCGTGGCTTTGCACCACGTGGAATGCATTAAGCTACGTTAAACACTTATTCCGAGCACTCCTTCTTTAGAATTCTGCTTTCCTCGCGATTCTCGATTATTGACTTCTTTCCTCGATTCTCAACATTTCGGTGAATATGAATATTATACAAGTGATTCGCGAATATTTCGAGGCTTTCGATATTAATATTAGATATGGATATTAATTATTAAGTATTCTAACATTAATTCGTAACTATTAAGAATGTAAGGTAATTATACCGTGGATAATTATGTGTTGAAATGGATATCGATTGTAAAATTATTCTAAAATAACTAAAAATCTCAACACATTTTTACATCACAAGAATCCTGCGATTCGCGACATTTACATAGTGCAACAGAGTATGAAATGTTATTTTCTCCGCGCTGTAATTATGGCAGCATATTCGCGAACAAGACCACCGTAAGGAAAGTATTAACAGGATAAAGTCTATAAATCATGAATAAGGCGATCCTGGAGTGTGCAGTAAGACATATCCTCGACCGTTACCAGGATCTCCAGGAGAGATTCATCGCGTTGCCTTGGATATTCAAGCGAGGATGGTTTCGGGCGGACTCCAAGGATAATTCGGGCGTTCCTGCGGCCTATGGGCATGCCATCACGATTTCAGGCACAATACTCTATTCTACCATGATAGATATACAGCTGTAATCCCGCACACCCTCGCCGTCTACTATCCACCAGGTATATTAACTCACGAGTGGTTCGTGCACTGCCACTGGTACCCATATACATCCATGACAACGTGACAATACAACGCCGGAGTGAAGGAACGCGTGCATTAATATGTAGATATGCGCACCAACACGCGCGCACCATGCATCTACACATTCATATGGAGATCCACGGTGCACCGGTTTTACTTGAAAAACTACCAAGAACCTCATTATCCGGGGGAAAATTACCACAGATTTTTTTTACTCCCTTTACCCGGGGGATTCTTTTAATTCCACTGTTATTCCGATGGTTTTTGTACCGACAGTTTCTGGGCGAAATGGTGCTCTTGTGAAAGTAACTGTTAATGCGGAAAATGTAGAAGGCATGGGGTAGTTTGAAATTATGGGAAGATGATTTTGTTGGATATATTATTAATATCATTATGTAATATTGTTTTATGTTGTAGGTATTGTGTAATATTATTATAAGGGATTATTTAAATGGTTTTGAATTAATGTTAAATTAATTATTGAAGCAATTGGGAGGCTTTCTTTAAGATATTTATACAGAGATATTTAATGTAAGATAAGAGATAATTAATGAAGATATCTTTATATTCGAGCTTTAAGATTTTGTGTAAATCGTAGTCATATCGCATATTATATTTATTAAAGGAATTTTTTGGATGATGAAAATGAAAGCAAATGTTTGGACTGAATCATCTTTTTGAAACATGTATAGTAATAACTGATATAATTAAAAGAGCAATTAACAGATGCAATAACAGAAATTTTTAATTGGATTTCAAACGATTTAATATGGGATTAATGAAAATATGGTTTGAATCAAATAAACAGTAAAAAATACTGCAGCGTATTAATTAACTTCTAGCAATAATTTTTCGACATCACAAACTTGTAATTAAAACTCAAAAATAAAACTTACAGTCAGAAATGAAAATATAAATTAAATTAATATTTGCGGTTGCTTTATATGTTACAGCTTCATCAATATTTAAAAAATCTGCGAGTAAAAATCATGTGGAATAATTGTAGATAACCATCTGATAATAAAAATGACCATGATAATTGTGTGGAAACAATGGGATTAAAACAAAAAAATAATTCATAGTCGTAAAACGCTTCGCATATTTGAAAACTTCGTCTCGAATTCCAGCACAATGCAGGGTAATTAACAATAAGAATGTACCTAAAAACATGAGTTAATTACAGACGCATTGCCGTCAATAACTCTCTCCGGTGGAAAAGTTCCGGCGGCGGTCCGTGACTGGTTGAAAGTTTTTTAACAAGATCCATGCAAAATTTATGAAGACTTTAAACATTAATGGCGTTTCGGAAGTTGAGTGCAAGTACTCCGTTTTCCGAATGCCGGTTTGACGGAATATTTTCGCTTGTAAAGGCGAGAAAAAATCCAGCGGCTCTCGAGCCCGGTGGCCTTTTAACACCAACCGGAAGTAAGAGAGGTACTTCTGACAACAGACAATTGCAACGCTACGAGGGTCGTTCAACTATAAACGACCACTACAATTACGGAAACGTGCAGTAGGGCCCCTTCACTGGTTAACACTCTGCACAGAATAATTAAGCAAATTTCCACGCTACAATTTCAAATTTAAGTTCCGTGTCCTCTTCATACGAACCAACCCCCTTCCCACCTACCACCCATGCAACCCCTTCGTGCCCGCCAGTGGAAAAGAATAGCGGAAGGTGTGACATGAAATACGTTTGTAATGCGGATCACCACTGGATTACTCATTTTGAATCCATAATCCCGAAAGTAGACTGGAAGTACGTCTTTGAAAAGTTAATGGATTGCGAAGATTGAAAGTACATCTCTGAAATATTCATGGATTAAGAAGATTGGAAGTGCAGCTGTGAAAAAGTAACATACTCATACGAAGAGTCTTCATTATCGCCATTGGTTCGTGCAATATTTATAATAATTATAATTTATAAATGATGGATATCACACTAATAGTTTCAATAAATAATATAGATCAGACAACTAATATTTAATGAATAACATTCATTCTTGAATGCGCATGATACGAGTGAAAGATTCGATTAATTTATTTAATTAACGTTATCAATAATTATCTATATTGCAGGAGACAATATATTTAATAATTATATGTGCATAAGTGTCTAATTTATTACAGAACTTATCGAAATATTGCAGATTATAAACAAAGCGTAGATATAATAATTTAAGAAAAAGAACATTTCACGTAAATCAGAGAATAAGATAAATACGTGAAAGATCATAATAATCAGGTTCTATGTTCTATCATTAAGTGTATGCAAAACTTTTAATCCTTCCGTCGGAACTTTTTCCATTTCACGTAGTCATCTTGAAACTGTTATTAAATAACAATAAATGGCGTTTTAGAAAGTTCAATATCAATCTTGCAAAAACACAAAACGACGGGGAATTATTTCAATTTGAAATCATTTTATTCGGCAGGTGAAGAAAGATTCAGACTTTTGCATACTCTTAATAATTAAAAAATATGTGTCTGTATATGTATCTAATCAGGGATGCAGAAAGTGAAGTACGCGATTCAACATAATCAATGCAAAGTACATCATGTGCGACAGATGATTCCTTTCTCCAAGCTGTTGATTATTTAACAAATGATTTGGCACCGGCGCGATAGTTCGGCTGTTCATTACACGGAAATAGAGAACGTAGTATTGCATGTAATTTATGCACGAACTGAATTGAACCCTGGTGGTTTCGTATTCAGTTACCTAGTTCCCAGAGCTCCGTGTTTATTAATTAATTTTTTTCCAAAAAGATTTACTAAAGTTTGAGAAATATTGATGCTCTTTAAAAAGGAATATTACGATCTTCGTAATATTCATCCCTTTCTCTCTTTTAACATTAAAACTACCGAACTTATACTCGGCTATGTTTACACATTTAATTGTATAGAGATTATGATTAATTAATGGATTGAATTATATGCAAATAACGTGCTGGTGCATATTGAAATAATTTTAATAAAATGTGTAGACCGGTCACTTTGACCGCCTCGGTAGCTTTAATGTTAAGTTTAAATTCTCCTTCATTAAGTTATTTGTAATCAATTTATGACTTGTAATAGTTCGATGATTTCCGTAATAAATATAATGAATCTTCAAACTAAATGCATTCTAATAACTAACGATTAATTAGGCCCTGACGTATGTGATGATATAAATATTAATTAAATACACTTGCAAGAATTGGTGTGGTACGATATAAAACGTAGCACATAATTAAATTGATATCAAAATAATCGAATAAATAAATATAATAAAAGCAGCTAATTGCGATCAAACAGACTTATTAATTCCTGTTTTTACCTTTTCAATTAATTAAGACTGAGAGGATCCTGGTTTCTACGCATACATCGTTTTGCACGGATTCGACAAAACTAATTTGAAAACTTAAAGCTTAAACTTCCAACATAGATTTAATCACGCAAGATGATTGCCACAATAATTCTTTGGTAAAATCGACGAAATATGGACGTGGGTTAAACGGTTTTCAAAATAATTCACGTTAAGATCGTCAAAGCCAGATTTTACGAGATTGCACATGATTGCTCACTGCAGTCTAACTCCATCCAGAAATTAAACCAATTATGCCCGTCAATTTGTGTCCTCTCTAGCGCTATAATAATAGCACTTGAATCCCGTGCCACGGTGTTTGACCATTAGGGGGTATACTGGCTGTCAGGACACTCGCAAATACCTCCGCCCCTATCAAAAGGGTCCTCCAGGAACCCACAGCTCCGATTTCCATAGCCATTGATCTATTCTGCTTCCCGATAGATTAACCGATCGATTCCATCCCCTTCGTTACAACTTCATCTCATTATTTACAGTGTTTCTTAGCACTGGAACCACCGAAGGAACAAGGAGGACACGTCTGCGATTTTTAATAAAATTATTCGAATATACCACGACGCATTGTTTGCGATTTGCGACTTTATATATTTTGATTTCATATACAATACGCAGATAATTGGATCCAATAATGAACTTAAATCTTCTAGCCACAGTTTATACACAAAGAAGTAGTTCTAGTGTTAACCTGTTAACCGGGGATGACGAGTTAATTCGTCATTCGAATCTACACTCATCTCGATGGTTACGAATTAAATAACAATTATCCCTTTCATAACTCTCCGATTTATATTAGTTTGAATTACAGTAACGAACAGCTAGTTAAACACGTGGTGGCCAATTCCAAAATTTACCCAGAATATATATAACAATGTTTCAATTTGAAATAGAATAGAATATTTCATTAAAGAACCAATATTAAAGCAAGCGAATAATACCTTTCCAGCAGAAATGTATTTTATAATACACAATGGTCCACCTTATTTTGTTTTTACATGTATAAGTAGAATGGTTCTTCACCGTTGACTTTGAAATAAATAAATGAACCAAGCTTTTTCCAGAGAAACATCAACTCATCCAATGCTCTCAAAGGATTAACTCATCTACTGCACTTAAAGGATAAGTGCATACCATGAAGGCTGATTCGAGGAGGAAGCAAAGGTAGATGCATACCGCAGGATGGGTTCAGAATGGAGCAAAGGATTATTTATCTGAAAACTTGAACTTGACGTCAAAGTAAGGTGATATGATAGACTGATGTGCCCTGGCAAGGATGGAATGTAGCAACGATGAAGTCGAGTTTCACGAACCATCCGAAGCCAAGGATTTCGTGAGTCTGATGGAATTTCCTCGAGAATGGCCATAGAACCTATCTATTCCTTCCCATAGAAAGGAGAAGAGAGACTCCGGGCTAAGCTAAAGGTCTCTGACCTACTTACTTACTCGAAAGAACCATCTTTTGGATTCGTAGATCCGTCTTACTTTTCAACTGGATACATTGCATACGTGCGTCACCGGTGGACCCGAATGAAATAGTTTCTCGAAATCGAACCATTTTCATGATTCCCTGTTTAGAAATACTGCCGAAAAGTGTTCGTAACTCTCTACAATCCTATTTTATCGTGTCTAAAAGAAAATTGTATAAAGTGAAACTAGTTTAAACGCGAATCTAGCGAAGCTCGATAAATTGTAAGTTGCAGAGAATAATAAACAGTGTTTATTAGACATTAAAATCATGCTTAATATACGTATGTTGTATTAGTAAGCTGCTGAAATATTTAAATAACGGCGAACTAAAGGATATTAAACGAAAATATCGCAGATTGCAAAAGGTTAACTGTTTGAGTCCCAAACAGCGTAAACGCGTTGCTTTGTATTTTTCGACACGAGACGAAAGAAACGCGATTTGCCATTTTTCGATCAGATTCCTGCAAATGTCCGTGGCCTTCAAGCGGTTAATATAAATGTGATCATAATCAACTCTAATCACATTATTACACCCATGGAATAGTGTAGAGCGGGTAAGCTAAGAAGTGCAAGGCGAAGTCGAAAATGAAGGAAGGGTTGGAAGCTGAGAGTGTGGTGGTAGGCCGATTTGAAAGGTGTAGGAGGACAAGGGGATTCCCAGAGTCAGGGTACTCCTGGACCAAGTCTGAACCATTACGGGCGTGTTTGAGGGACGAGTCGCTTTGATGCCGAAAGCCTACTCGAGAAGCACCTGATGGAGTGCCTCGAGTGCTCCTCGAATTGTCCATCCTTGTCCCCATACCTGAACGGATGTCCACGCGCACACCCACCGTACCTCAGTCACGAGTGCTCACAAATTTATGGGTTTCGGGGCTAAATTGCCCTCGCCTCGCACCTATTGTTGTCCATTATTGATCATACCGTGACATGTCGGAAGTTGACAACGGGTTAAACCTCGATCGATTCTACTTCAATTGCTTTAATCGTTTCGCTTTCGACTTTCTTTCGAACTGACGTGATGAGTTGACCTCTTTAGTACCCTACACTTTTTTTACGTACCGTCTAGAAATACCTTGCGAAATATGGTTTTTTGAAAATAAGGTGTAGAACATTTTTCAGCTCAGAAATGTCCAGTTTTTCAGTCCGAAAACGTTAAAATTATCCAGCTCAGAAATGCCAGAAATTTCAAGCTAAGGAATGTCAAAGTATTTCAGCTCAAGAATGTCAACATTTCTATTGATATTTTGAAGAATTTTTTTGCTCAGAAACGTCCAAATATCGGCTCAAAGTATTTCTGATCAAAACTGCGGAGCCAATATTTTGGGTTTTGGTTATTAAGACGGTTAATTTTATTATAACTAGTTCGTTTTTAATTGTTTGTGGATATGAAACTTGTATGGATAAGTGTGCTAATTATTTTCATTACATAGTTTTACCTTCGTTTTGTTATACAAAAATCAGTTTAAGGTGGAAAACACAATTAATTCATCAATAAACAAATTTCTAGGAACTTCGTCCATTTCAACGCATATAAGATTGTGATAAGTAGCGATGATAATAGAACGCATGTGTCACTCGAAAAGAATGAATTATAAACTGCAAAATTATAATTCAGACTTCAATAAAAGAAATTTCATCCGCGAGAATAAAATATAAGAGAAAAAAACATAAATTGCGCCTAGTTTTACGACACATTCGAGACGGCGCCTATTTTTTTTCACCGGCGTTTATTGCAAAAAATTCCCCCGTCAAACTTCTGCTCCCTTTTAAACTTTTAGCGAAAATCGTTTTACCCTCGCGTCTCTACCTTTCACCAGCCGAATAAAAATTCAGTTCTGTGGCAGGTTCACCTCGAACAAACTTTTTTTCTGTACCAGGATTTCTATAAAAAATTATATAATTTTCGCACGGCAAATAGAAAATTAAATTAATACGGAGAAACGAAACAACCTTCTTTTCATATTCATAACTCCCGGCAATAATGAATTATTATTGTAAGAACATATTTTTTACTGCCTGCTAGACACGCGTGATAAGAAATATTTCATAATATATATTTAATGATATAAATATTTCAATATAATTAAATGTGATTAAATATAACTACGCGGAAACATATATTTTTATGATACAGTTATACGATTATTTATTTTGCAAATAGCTTCATTATAAAGTTTTCCTAAATTTCATAGTAACGTTAAGAAAATCTTCTAAATATAATTAACCTTTCATATTAATTAATACTTATTATAATTAAATATAATGAAACCACATCATGCAACTACTAATAAAGTTACATCGATATCAAAATTTCCAGGAAATTCTCCGTTTTAATAAAAGTGAGTTAATCACTTTATACAAAATTATCAAGAAGTTAATTCAAAAGGCAAAAGGTAGATAATTACTGATCCTTTTATTGTTCATTAACAATGCTAATCAATGATATTAAGTACACGCACACATAGAAGCGTACCGGCGAGCAACTGAATCCGTCCATTACTCGAATTAATGTAGTCGCGCCTGTATCTAAATAAATAATTAGAATAAAGAAATTAGTCTCGCGGTTTCTGGGAATAGTACGGCCTTGTTCTCACCGTTAAATTGATCTACCTATATCCGAGTACACGCACGCAAAACTATTAGGGACGACCACTAATTTACGAGGCACCGCTTGAAATTAGGCTAACCTTGTTCTTCCTCCTGTTCGCCGCGAAACATTTAACATTAATTCCATATTACACGTTATACTGCTCCCTCCACATTTCATTACATTGTTCCAGCCGATTCATTCTAATTCCGCATTCTAGCACCGCGTTTAAATGCATATTCTGCAATCTCGCGAATGTTATTTCGCGGGAGTCGTGTAGACAAAGCTTTAAACAAACCAGGTGAAAAAGGTTGCAAAACTTGAATTATTGTATTAGTTGATTTTTAACTTTTCTTTTAAATTTGTATTTTCTAATTTTGTAGATACTTATTTCGCAAGACAGCGTGTTCGTATGATGAAATAATACAGGTAGTTATTTATGCACCGGAAATGCATATCCATAGGAATACGTGCCCAGCTGAAGCAGAATTTACAATGTGTATGTTCACCAAAGAGAAACAAGAAAAGATGTTGTCAAAGAACAAGAGGAAATATGCATGTACTTGGAAGCTGGAAATTCTGTCGCTGCAGGCGGTGCATTCTAGTTGCAGCTAATCACATTGTCATTCGTATCTGTGACTATTCAAACGTAAGATCATACGACTTCGACAATGTTTGTTTGGATTAATTAACCCATTATCTACGGAGTTCTTCCGATAAAATAAATCCGTACAATATATTTACAGCATGTTAGCAATATTCGTGAAAAGAAGCGATTCAAGCAAATTTCATATTTCAACCACTTGTCTCCAAAAATATGATTCTAAAAAATGTGGCAAAATACTTAAACAAAATCCATCGAGTATGTAAGGGAGGCGGAAATTCGCAAAAGCGAGGAACTTAATCGAATGGCGTAGCATAAAGAGAAGGATATTAAATCGCTTCCATTTCTTTATTTACGTTCATCGAGAAACGGGGGTTGAAAGAAGGGGTGGAAACAGATACTCTATGGACAAGCAATAACGGGAGATAAAATAGATCGAAGGCGTGGGTGCGAAAGTTGGTGGGACCGGGGGGGAAAGGCGCGAGACTTTGTGAAAGAATAGGATGATAATTGGCGCAGCTGCTCGGTTGCAAGCACAGCCGGTGATTGCGGTACGTCGAGCTTGCAGGTGCTCGCGTGCGGCTGCGGATTTCGGGTACACAAACACGTACGCTCGCCGCACGTCGCGGCTGAATTATGTGCTCGATTAACCGCGAATCGATTTCACCCACGTCGATAGTGCACGCCGATTCGAAAATAATGATTTCGCTTATAAACCCCGGCTTCCGTAAACGCCTTGCTTCCTTGCCTTTTTTTTACGCCACGCCACGGCAACTTGTAAACCAACCTGCCACGCTAACTTCTATAGTGCCGTGCCACTTGATTAGATTTCTTGCTTGTGCAAATTTGCGCCACGTTCTCGATGCATTTTGTTTGAATGTTTTATCACAGGTTTTCGAATCAGGATTATTAGAGTGGTTTAAATGCCAAGTTTCCTTTTCGAATCTTTCTTTTTATGCCACGCTGCTTGATTAAGTTCCTTCCGGTGCGAATCTCCGGCCTGCTTTCGATGCGTTTTATTCGATTATTTTATCACATTTTTTAGAATCAGGAGACAAATGGTTTGAGTACTAAATTTTCACGAGCCTTTTTTTTATGCCACGCTATGCGATTTGATTAGATTTCTTTCGACGCGAATTTGTGCCTCGTTCCCGATGCATTTTGTTCCAATATTTCGGCATAATTTTATGCATAACTTTTCACATCAGAAAAGAAAAATGACTCGAAGTTTTTTATTTTATATTATACATGTATAATCCTATTATTACTATGCTCAATGAAATGTAATTACCGAAACTAAAACATACAATGTTACAAAGAATGTAATATATTAAAATATTATTGTATGATATATTATATTATATATCATAATATATCACAAGGAATATCAAGAGATTTGTGGAAAGTGTAAGACGTTCACTTTGATAAATACTTCTTACGCTTCCATCAACTTTCTTCTACCACAGGATTTAACTTATTCTGATAAAGCTTCATATCGTAAATCTGAAATATTCTAAGTACCTCGCATATTTAACGAGTGTGTAAGATCGGACTGATAAGCCGTTTCATTGTAAGGCGGCCGATAAGCGTGTGCAGAGATCTTTTTCAGGATGTTTAAATAATTCACGCGGGAAAATAGATTTCACCGTAGAGTTTTATGCGCTGGACACTTCGCGGAATAAAATTAAGTGTCCGAAACCACGTAAAGATATATAGTTACAGAAACGTATATATACGGCAATATATAGTTGCCGGTGAAACGTGGTATGAATAGTAAAACGTGATTCGAATCAATTTGCAATATTAACAAAAATTAATTCACATACATCTTATAATGTTCATATATGATTATATGAATCTCGTAATAAAAAAAACTGAATGAAGTTCGTATTCAACATTTTGATTATTTTCATTCTTTTCATTATAATTATTAGCTTCCATTATGAAGTATTATAGAACCTATTATTGTATGATAGAACGTTAAGATTAGAAGTAAATAATAGTGATAATGCAATTTAAAGAAAATTTCTACAGTATTTCTACAGAATCACCCAAATGAGTTAAAAATTACACAGAATTTTGGAAGAACTGTAAGTTATAAATAAATCGTAAAATTTCAAGATTACACCCCGCGTAAATGTTTCATTTTTTAACATTAACATTTAACACCATTTTTAAGTGCATATCTCTACATAAAGATTTCTTATTTTCAATTAACTTTCCTGATGAGCAGTTTCAATTAACGAAAATAATGAATACCTTTGTAAATGCAGGTCAGAGATTCATACCTTTAACAGGAGTTCGAAGTGGAGAAAAAGGATTAAAGTTTCTGATAACCGATGGTAATTATCGATTCCCTATAATTAAGAAGTCTAATTCATACATGGGAAATATGAGTGCCAGTATGTAAATGTTCGGAAAAATTCTCAAACACGAACGGCCATGTTTAATTCAAGTTATTGCACGACCGAGTGTGTTAAGCGTTTTAAACATTCATTCGCGAGCTTTAACGCGTAGACATTAATATTGCAGATTACAAAAACAGCTGCCAATTAAATTACAATGAGAAAGTGGAAAGTGGATTTACGATTTTAACGAGGCAAAACAATTGCATTTGCGGAAGCAGCATTGAAAATATAGTATAAAGAACATTCTGTGTCAGAAAGTAATTGCAGCGTGCTTATCCACATATTTAGTCGGCACTGTCATTTATTTCATTTCGTTTCGTAAATATAGCTCGGCCAAATCATATTTCGATATTACCTCTAATTCACAGTGATGCCTAGCACGTTAACGATGCTTTCAACGAATCAGTTTCTGTTAATTAATTAACCGGGCTTTTGTTTCACGCGCATATATAATGTATGATAAACCTATTAAATGTGTGTTCCACCAAGATTATAATGGAAACACGTTTTCCATTAGTTATATTATTGCGAATTAAATGAGTTTATAATTTCTAGGGAAATTATCATTCCTTCGCCATTCACCGTTTTAAATTGTTTTTAAATAAGTCTTGTTCACGTGGAATATTACGTTCGCCAAAAAGTTTAACAATTGCATGGCGCAGTTAAATCAGCGTGAAACTGTATAAATGTTTTACGTTACACATTTTAAATTACAAATCACCATAAATGAGAGGAAGAAAAGGATGCAAAATAAGAATAAGATATTATGTGCAGGAATAATGTAGCCGCGAATTGAAATGCCGGTAACCCTCGTATAACTTGAGAATTAGGTGCCAGAGAAAAGTTCCGTTATAAAGACGCGTTATGCGAGACTCTGATTATATACAGTCGTTATAACGAAGTCGTAGTGTAAAAGTCCCGCGATATACGAGGACCTCCGGAATTTGTGAACCGCTTTATATCCAAGTCGCATTGTATAAGTGTCGCGTTATATCTCAACCGCGTGGTATAAGTATCGCGTTATATCGAAACCGCGTTGTATAAGTATCGCGTTATATCTCAACCGCGTGGTATAAGTATCGCATTATATCTCAACCGCGTTGTGTAAGTATCGCGTTATATCTCAACCGCGTGGTATAAGTATCGCGTTATATCGAAACCGCGTTGTATAAGTATCGCGTTATATCTCAACCGCGTGGTATAAGTATCGCATTATATCTCAACCGCGTTGTGTAAGTATCGCGTTATATCTCAACCGCGTGGTATAAGTATCGCGTTATATCGAAACCGCGTTGTATAAGTATCGCGTTATATCTCAACCGCGTGGTATAAGTATCGCATTATATCTCAACCGCGTTGTGTAAGTATCGCATTATATCTCAACCGCGTTGTGTAAGTATCGCGTTATATCTCAACCGCGTGGTATAAGTATCGCGTTATATCTCAACCGCGTTATATCGAAACCGCGTGGTATAAGTATCGCGTTATATTGAAACCGCGTTGTGTAAGTATCGCGTTATATCGAAACCACGTGGTATAAGTATCGCGTTATATCGAAACCGCGTTGTATAAATATCGCGTTGTACGAGGGTTACCTGTATATCAAGGATACTCGCAGGGCGTCAAACAGGAAGAAACATGTGAATTAGTCTCCGAATGTAAACAAGGCTACTCGTAGGTGAGGACGATTAAGTAGTATCGGATTTTCAATTATCAGACATGAACGAGGTAGCAGCAAAACGAGTGGATGGATTTTCCGGGGCGCAAATATTTAAAGCGCATTCCAATATGCACGTACAGACTGTCATTCTAAACTCTGATTAAAACCGCAGGCAAGGAGGGTAGGTGAAAATTCGAATGACATTCTTTTGCGGGCCGTTGGCGGTCACGGAAATTGGGTCGTATATAGACGGGGGGTTAGCTGCGCCAGAGATGAGCAGGCCACAGTTAATTGGGTCGCCGTCACGTCGCGTTTAACGAATGTTTAATTTGTCTCGTTACGAAGCCGGCTCGTAATTAATTTCAATTAATTATATCGTTACTTTGCCGAAACCGAACTCTCGTTACGCCGTTATCCTTCCCCAGAGTTCATTCGCGAACTCGAATTCGGGATTTTAATCGGTCGCCGATTAAGTAAACATTGTTACCAAAATTACGTCGAATATTTCAATATGAAATGATCGAGAGAGAACATTTTTGAAGAATATTCCTTTCATATATAATATAATGTAATATTATATAGTATATCAATATATTAGTTAACCGATGTAAAATCGAAATACGACTCTACTAATTTATTGTAATAATAAAATAGAAGAGACAAATATTAAGTTTTGTACATGAATCTTATTGTTGGCAACGAAATACTCGATTAAAACATATTTTATTCCGGAAAGGAATACCGTCCAAAGGTTTATGTAATTGCAAATATACCATGAAATAAAAAGTACGGGTATTAAAGGAAGAAATCATTTATGAATTGGCATTTGGTTAGTCGGATCACGTACTTCCCAGGCTAGAATTTAAAAGTCCCTGAATCTTTTATTCAATCGATTTTGACCACTCTCGGTGAAAATTCGGAGAGAAGATGATTCACGACGTCAATTATTAATTAACGTGCGCTCGAATTTCCATGTAGCTCTTATTGCATACATAATTCCACAACAAAAGAGTTCCGGCAAGTTTGTTAAATATTTTTTAAGCAAGCGCGGTATCTGAAAGAACAGGCGGAAGATGGTTCAACAAATTTAAGAACAGAGACTTTAACCTTGAAGACTAACTACGTTGTGCAACACCTTCCTTAATAAATAATCCCAAAACGATGACGAAAGTCAACAAACATTTCAGGGAAATTCTCCAATCCGAATGGAACATTATTAACAATGAAACAATAAAAAAATGACTAGCCAGGATACCACGACCTGTAAACGTGGTTATAACAGCACGCGTTGGATATGTAGATGAGAAGAAGACGTAATTATTTTCTATTATTATTAGTGAGACATTTAATAAATTATTGGTAAAATATATTCTCTAATATGGCTCAAAGTATAATATACAAATTATTAAAGACTTCAGCTTTTATTTAAACTTTTTTCAGATAGTTGTAAGAATGAAGGAAGTGTCCACATTCTTATGAATGGTAGTGTGTATGATCGATTGAAAATGTATGGAAGTCGGAATTGTGAATATGGCGGTGCATAGACTCACCTCGGCAGGAAAGGCATAGTTATTGATACGATGTTCCGAGCCATGGTCGTCATCCAATCCATAGTGGATGTAGATCTCTTCAAACTGATAGTGATAGGCCAATGGTCCACCCGTTATATTAACTCGGACCTTCGCTTCCCTGTCCGCTCGAAATACTAGGAACTGTCCGGTGTTGTGTAAATGTCCGGATACCTGAAAACGAGATCGGATTTAACATTAGAATGGAATCCCCAGGCACTTGCTTCGAGTGGTTTATAAACGTGGAGTCGGGAGAGAATGATTGTATAAAACAAAGAATGTGATAAGTAGACAAAAAATGTTAGCTTTCATCAAAATTACGAGGATTATTTTAACATGTTGAATGCCGTGGGTGTTACCGGTGATTGTCGATGTCAATATTACTAAAACTCAAAGTTACGATGAGATAATATCTCAGGGTTTTCATTAAAACCATGGCAGAATTTTTTATTTTTTATTTTCACGACAAAACCTACGAATATTTAGGATAAATAAAACGTAAGGTTTTAATATCTTTCGTAGTGTGATGCAGAATCATAGAGATACTTGGAATAGCTTCCGATATCAATTAATGTTTGGAATATTTCAGGAGACTTCGGGAAACTCGATGAAATACGGACGAATAAATACTTTCCACCGAATTCCAAACATATTTCGATCGAAGCATTCAGTTGTTGTGGATATTTCTTTTCATTTAAGCAAACCATTCAATGGATATTACTTCTGTATACAATAAAAAAAACAGTATTTTACCTAGTTCCCTACATTTTTATTAATAAAAGATATTTTCACCAACAAATAATGGAAACGCTTTATTTGAAACCAAATAAAGTCACACGAAATATGATTATTTCATACCAAGCATTTCTTGAATAGATTGTCAATTATAGATTGCAAGAATTTAAAGACAAAATTGATGAATATAAAGATAGGGCAAGATGTATTTTTACAAAATACTTTTTGAAAACTGGTTGTAAAAATTGAAAGATAAAATTCACGAATACAGATATATAAACGAAATGAATTTTCACAATATATTTTTGAATGATGTGTTGCAAAACTTTGAAAGGAAAATTCACGAATAGAAAGATATAGAAAACATGTATTTTCACAAAATAACTTTTGATTATATTGCAAAGTATTTTTATCAATGGAAACTGAAATGTATATATTTCATCTTGATAAATTCAGATCTCCCACGTGACCGATATTATGCAAACCTCCCGAATTATTTGAATATTTTTAACATTTTCGTTTTCCGATGCGGTGGAATATTCGCGGTCAAATTACATTCGCATGCATTTGAATATCGAACTACGTAAAAATTCCAATAAAACTGCAAAAAAATAACACTCATGAGCCGTCAATCAAACCCGTCTCCGTTCGTAGAAATCTTTTGTGATCGGGTCAAAATGAAAGGCGAGATTTTGTATACAGCTCTATTTTAATTAAACAGTTTTTATCTAAAATGAAATCATAATACAGGAGTCGTAAACCTCCTTTCTTTCAGTATATTTATGTATGGAATACTAGAAAAATACGATAAAATATAAAACAAACAACTGTTTATAATTAATTCTTTTTATATGTTAATCAGTTAAAGTCATCATTTAATTCTTCATATATCTCCTTATACTTATGAGAAGACCCAATTATTTATTAATAGATGCAATATTAAGGATTAGCAATTAATAAGAATGAAATATTATTAATTCATAAGATCTATATACCGCCTTTTTACTTCATTTATTTTAATCAACGATGATTAGAACGGTTGTTTCATTACGAACAAAACAAGATAATTTTCTTAATAATTGTTAAAAGTAATGATTAATAAAATATGCGTACGAAAGAACACAATATAGATTTAAATAAATACGTCGCTTCTAATAAGTTAATTAAAAACTCTCATAACAAACTTACTCTTTTAACATCCAAGAGTATAACAAGACAAGGAAAACAGTAATTCAAGAGTGATAAAACAAAAGATCTATTTTTACAAAGAGGGCTACTTCGAAGGAATAAGTTGCATGATAATTAACAGAAGAAACCGTCCAAAGAAAGTTAACGATCCACCCTTCGATCGTCATACCTTTTGGCCGGAAGTAGAAGCAATGGTGAACATGTTACCGGACCGGAAGCAAGAAAGGGCGTGAACTCGTCCCAGCGGATAATTGATTAGGCATTTAATTGGACGGAATAGCAAAGCTAGACACTGTGCGCCGTGTCGTGCAGGAGACCGGCAAACTGCAAGACGAGGCCGGGAAGTCCATTTTCTTGTACGTCGCGAGAACTTGAATTATGGCGTCATCAGTTAGAAATAATGAGGTAACCTCAGGGAGAAACCACCCGCGGAAGACACGTCGGCAAAAGTCCCCGGGAGATAACTTATTATTTTGCAATAGATTTCCGGTATTACGAAATCTTATTCCCTGGATCGGTTTATCAGTCGAAATCTTTCTATTTCTCTTTAAAACCACCTCTTTCGTTCATGGATTCTAATCAACGATGTATAGAACTATTGTTTCATTATGTAAATTAACAATTGGTTTAATTATCAAAATGAATCGGTTACTCTATAATTCGTTAACTTCTTGTTTCCCGTGTTATTATTCTCTTAGATATTAAAATGGCATCGGAAAGTTTATTATATAGAAACTTGCTGTTTATGTGACTTATTTGCTTCGGTTCGTGTTATATTATATCGAATGCATTATTTATTGCTAATTAATTCTAGGTGATTAGTTTGATGTATAACTAGAAGACAAGTATTACATCCAATCTGCTTTAATAACTAAGAATAGTTATTAAGTGACTATTAAATATTGTTATTACAGTGGAATGGGAAATGACCAGCAAAGCTTTTTTAAAATAAAAGTATATAAAATTTCAAATAATTCGCCGTGATATATTCGAATAATCTAACTAAAAATGGCGGACAAGTAATTGTTTTTAGTAGTTCTAGTGTTAATACAACAGTTCTCCGAGAAAAGATTAAGACATAGCTAAGACTCGCAAAAAAAATAAAGAAGGCAGCTGGGTTTCGGTGGAAAAGGAATCAATGGCGCATAACTTATTATTTCGCTATAGATCTCCACCCCCGCGATCAGATTGAACTCGCGAATAACTCGGAGGTACCAACCTCCCTATCCTCGCCCCCCCCCCTCCTTCCCATTTCACCCTCCCAATCTATCGAGAAATTCTTTTTTTACCCGTGGAAATCGTCCACCCCCTCCGCCCACCAAGTTCGGACTCGGATCAATGAGGCAGCCGGAAGAAGACTCAGAGAGCACGGTAGTTCTATGATCTTCAATGCACACAAAGGGGTGCCGGTTCTTTCGAAGGAAGCTCAAAGTTCAGCCGGGGGTAGATCATCCCCCTTGGCTTCCAACGGGGGATCTGACTCGTTCCAGGAAGTCGTTCGTTTTGAACAATCGTCATTCCGAAATCTGCAGGCTGCCGTGGGATCGCGTTTTGTTCCCACAGGAACTGCAGAATTCGCGGTGCCGATGGAGCGGGGGGGTTAAAAGAACCGGGGGGAGGGTGAATCGGGGCTGAAACGGGAATATAAGAGACGATCGCGATGCCGAATCTTCTTAAAGTTCCCCGACGTCGTTGCACCGCTCTTGCACGATGATTAATGCGAACGTTGGGGTGGTTTCTTACTCCCCGCGGAGGGGGTGGGTTTCGTCCGATCAAAGGAAAGTTTCGTACGATGGAAGGGAAACTTTTTCCTGGACACGTAGAATTCTTTCCTTGTTTCCAGTACTTCCTTCGAAATACTACTTCCGGCGGGAGGGTTGGAAACGATGTGGTTAGAAACTGATTGTAGGTCCTGCGGAGATTCTACCTTCGCCCTTGTATTTATTTGTTGTATCTCGAAGGGGCAGTGGTTAAATCAAAATCTTATGTATTGGCTCTGCAGCAAGATTGTTAATGTAAATCTTGTTTCAAGTATTGCAACTGATCGAACAAGAATTATGACGATAAACAGAGATAATGTTTCGATAAAGTAATAGAATAATAAACATCGTTAAAGTAATGCACAATTATGAATTTATTTATTTACTACTAATTAAAAAATGGTTCTATTCTTGTACAACACTTTTTCCATTTTAATACCATGTACATACAATAAAAATGTATAAAACGTGGTGTGTTTGTATAATGTAACTAAAAATGGCAACCAAGTCATTTTGACCCCTTTGGTAGTTCTAGTATTAAATAATAAATAAATGTATTATAAAATTATATTATTACATAATTGTTATCAATCGGTTTATAATATTTCCTGTTCAATGCATGTATTAATTTCAGAATTTACCTAGAACTATAATTGACGAAATATACCATATGTTAACGAAGTATAATTAATTAACGAAGAATAATTTTAAACATTTAGCTTAATACGCGGTAAAAAAAAAGTACAACAGCGGCAAGTAATTCAAACAATTCACTTAAAATTCCATTAATACCAAGCGCCAACTTTCTTGCAATTAGAGCGCGTATTTGCAAAGTATGCAAAGCATGAACGACACGTTGGCATAAATTCGTTAGGACACTTTAACTATGCGTCGAATGGCAGTAGGGTTAATTGTCAATAACCATATTGAATTCTAGCATCGAATAGTTATTCGAAATTCCTACTGGTGACCAAAGGACCCTGCTTTGTTTCCAGGATAATGGTACTGTCTAGATACCATGCTCCGTAAACAAGCTTTAATTCGAACGAAATGGCTGCCGAAACACACAAAATTCTGATCCAGCCGCAGAAACTCATCATTGTTTGATTATTAATATGGCGATTCAGTTAACGCCGATGCCGATGCCGATGTTAATAAAACTCGAATTAAATATATCGCTAATATTCATAAAATTTTCAATATTTTTAATATTAACATAACGATAAAAAGTAACTAAAGTATCGTAGAGCACTTAAACAGTTTGATTTTAAGACGTTATTATACGCTTTAAAGTTACATAAATAAATAAAAAATTTAAAACAACATAAATAAAATTTAAATTACATAAAAGAGATTTCCATTTCCATCACCGGCGTTGAGTGATAACATGGAAAAAACATGTTTTTACGTCACCGGCGCGAAATGTGTTAATACGGTGATGATTTAAATGCTAACTGCAAGCAGATCACGTTCCTTCTGACTCGATTAGTAAAAGTCTCTCTTTGTAACCAGAATTGGAACTTCCATTCAACTTGTATTCAACCTACTTTCGAGCAATAAAACAATGGCTGTGTGAGTTACCTAACAACGGGTTCTGTTTATACGGTGGTTAAGACGATTTATATGAAACAATCCACGATAACGCGCTTACCGAGCTCGGTTTATTCAAACGTGTGGCTTCGATTACCTCCGCGGATAAAGAATGATCGGTATTTCATGGGGTTGCACGAACGAGATACTACTTATTGTGGATTTTGTTATGGTAAACTCGGACAGGATTTAGTTGAGCGCTTTCGGGAGGTTTTTATTGGGTTATTATGTTGTAGCTTTTAAATTTATGTTGTGGTTTGATCTACAATAAACCGAATATACAAGGTGAGTGCATAAGTTCTCGCCGTTTTATGAAATGAAACGAACTTGATCTTTTTTAAGAATAATAAAAAACATGTCATTGAAACCTGCTACTTTTAATAAACATATGTTGATATTTCTGTCTTAAGATTGTGATTAAGTATTTGTCTCATTGAATCTTATAAATTATATCGGATGAATTCGATTTCAAAAATCAGATCAAACGGATCACGTTTAAAAAATTCTATTCATTTAAATCACAACAGTATGATGGCATAATATCAATAAGGGTTGAACTTAAATTTCAAGACATCCGATACCCGTATTTTAAATCAGGAAACATAGAATCCATTAAAAACTATTTACAGTGTAGATGGAGTTTAAACTCCAAAATGAGAGCTTTCATGAATTTCAAAAACATTACAGAACACGGTACACATTTCTTTCAGGTTTTATATGAAAATATTCACGAGCTTATATTATGCGTCTATAATGTTCAGTTTTATAATGTCCAACTAGTTTTTAACTCTAACTTTTTGTGCATTAATAAAACATATTCCGCGAAAAAAATTATGGGGTTGGTTGAATATATATATGAAGATGCCAGTTTCAAATATTTCAGAATACTACGTGTTCCACCTAGAGTGTATGAAATGTGGGGCCGAGAGATATATATTGGACGTTAACCTTAGTGAATTAGGTCTCCCACCTATAACATACCCCCCTGGTATTTTAATGCAAAGTAATATTAGATAATAACATGGATTTTCGATATTTCAAAAAAACATAACAATTTAAAAAACTTCGATCCCAGTTTTATCTCTGGTTTTATCGTTGGTACCGAACGAATATTGAAAGGGGGAATACAACAATATTAAACTTCCTTGACAATGAAAGTCGCCAAAATCGCTTCTAAATGACCCAAATCGATTGTAAATGATGTATAAACTTGTTCTAGGACGATTTCTGGTCGAAAGAAGTGGTTTCAAAATTGTTTCTGGTCAAAAAGGGGTCGACCCAAAATCGCAAAAATGTACCTTCAAAAATTCTCAAAAATTAAAAGTCTCCAAAATCGCTCCTAAATAGCCCAAATCGATGGTAGATGATGTATAAACATATTCTAGGACGATTTCTGGTCGAAAGAAGTGGTTTAAAAATTGTTTCTGGTCAAAAAGGGGTCGACCCAAAATCGCAAAAATGTAAAGGGGTATACCTTCAAAAATTCTCAAAAAATGAAAGTCGCCAATTTCGCTCCTAAATAGCCCAAATCGATGGTAAATGATGTATAAACATGTTCTAGGACGATTTTTGGTCGAAAGAAGGGGTTTCAAAATTGTTTCTGGTCAAAAGGGGGTCGACCCAAAATCGCAAAAATGTAAAGGGGTACACCTTCCCTACAGAAATTCCCCAGAGAAAGGTGGAGGGGGTGGGGAGAGCGCGAGAAAGAGTAGAATCAGGTGGCGAAGCACGGTTTGCTGAGCTGAAGACGTACGTTCGACTCCATGGGGTGGTGGTGCGGTTCGTTCTATTGTTTAAGTGCCAAAGTTTAAACCGGGTTAAACGTCGTATAAATTCACGAGCTACCCTTCTTCCCACGGTTTCGCGGAACGGGAATCTCGCCTTTTTTAAACTGACTCGGACGAAATTTTAAGGCAATTCTAATTGTAATTGTAAGTATTGTAAGTTTTAGCAGTAGGGCATGGAGCACGTGACTGTAAAACCATACAAAAAGTTCCCTAATATTATGTAATAAATAATAAATGCAACATTATGTTCTCTAATATGATACAAACTAGAATACATAAAATTTATTAAAGATTTCAACTTTCAATTTGAGCTTTTTTCCGGTTGTTGAAAGAATGAAGGATGTGTCCATATACTGATGAGCGGCGGTATACTAGATATTAATTTCTTATCCGAATCCGATTACTTCTATTCAGGGACGAAGGGGTTAAAACACAGAGGTCATTTACATTGAAAGAAGGGTTTAATTGCGAAGGCATCACTTCAAGCATAACATTCCACCCTGGTGAATGGACAGGAGTCGTTCCTGTCGAGTGATCGTCGCGGTTTGTCAGTGGTAGCTGAGACGAAGAACGAGGATCACTTCAGAGAAGTCTCTTTAGCGCTTTGTAACGTGAGTGGTTTGAGGGTGGACCAAACAATGAAGAGTCCCGTTCGTTCTTGGTTTCAAAGCAGAGAATGCATCCGATGAGCTCGGCTCATGAGAACGCGGCTACTTGCGCCGAGGAAGATTGACTCTTGCTTCCCTCTGAAAAGGGCCAAGGGAGGAAAGAAGAGAAGGGAGATAGAGCAAACGATCCCCCCGGGTGCACGTTTAAACCTTTTCACGGGCATTTCCGTGGAAGATACTTTGTGTCCTGTCTTCTGCCTGACAAATTTTAGATATATGCCTCTCTTTTCCCGCAACCCCCTCTCCCTACGATATGAAACTCACTCTAAACATTTCACGTAGAAGTCCGAGGGAATTTGTTCACTGCTAGCAATGTGATGTCACTTTTAGAAAATAAGAAAATCGTGGAAAAAGGAACGTTATCCTTGATGTTTTGTATCATCGTTTTTTTTCCAAAAATAATTAGTATTACTAATACGTGTAATAATGAAACGAAGAAGTAGTTCAGTTTCCTCCCTTTTGCCACTACAACTCGTTTTCCACCTTTCCGGTATTCTCAGAAGAATAACAATCGGTTTTAGTAATACTAATTGGACACAGAAATGAATACTAATTGGGCTGAAGTTTATTTTTCCAAAAAAATCAGGTTGACGTTTAGAATAGTTACGCAAAGTTACTTTGTAACGTTTTAGCACTTCTTTAATGCCCTTTGAAATAGATCGCAATGTAAAGTTTCTTGAATATTCTCTTACATGTCTGATATCTGTATCCTGTTATTTCAGCATGTAAAAGCGGGGACGATCTCAAAAGATATTTTTTGTCGGTGCCATTAAAAAGATTAAAATTTCAATTATTTAATTAGTCCAGGCTTTAGTAAAACGAGCGGGGACTTAGAAGGTGGAATAACAGCCGCGGGTCAAATACCGCGACTGCGAGGAGAGGAATTGTAAAACCCTCCCTCGGAATGGCGGCAGGTAGAAACGAAAGAGTCGAGGAGGAAGGCAAAGAAACGCGAGAAACAAACGACTCGTGGAGCAGCGGCTCGAGCGCAGGTTACGAGTGTTTCTATGGAAACTACTTTGTGAAGTGTTATTGTGTGATAAACACAAAAATGACGCGTGTGCTCCGCGATTAATACGCTTTACTGTGGATGATAAAAGATTCGTGTTTTACAGAAATATCTTGCGAGTCAAAAGGGATTGTTATAATAACGCATTGCAAATGGGAAGCGAGAAATCGCGGTTTTAAATACAATTGTGTCATGAACGGGAAACGGAAAATCTCGTTTTCGACTCATCTTTAAATCGTATTTTTTTGTCAAATTATTGCAAATAATTCCCACTTTTTTAAATAACTTTTAAAAATTTACTTCGAAACTGCATGGTAACTATTATCGTTCAACCGACAGAAAGTGATTTTCTTTGTTCAATATCATTAATTATTTTATACAAAAAAAGGTATTTTACTGATTACTTTACTGGTTATCGTACAATGAGAAATTATTGGTGGACCTTATATCTGAAAATGTATATAACAGGATTAATTAAATAAATAAACATCAAATATTTTATTTTACTCGCAGATATTGGTATTATATTAAATCATTGAAAAGTGTTAATGTTTTAAGTAACTGGAAAAAGAAAATTCATTTAACGATGATGTAATTTATTTATGATATATTTAATCGTATATTTTAATGTTGTAAATTATTCTAAATAAATAAACAAATACAGAAAGCTAACGAGAAGAGATGCAAAAAGAGTTACATCGTTCCGTCAAAGTTCGCGTTTGTTTCACTGACGCAAACCGAATGAAGGAAGTTAGGAAGTAAATCAATTCATAAAATACTTCCGGTCAGGAAGTAATTACGAAACTGAAACACCGCTGGTTAAAAGCCGGAATTAAAACTGACGCGTGCAGTTCTGTTCGTCTATAAATTACACCAATTCAAGTTAAATTCAGCAGTGGTCGTTTTGTCTACTTAAAGTTCGATATCAAAATGTCATCGTCAATCAACCGAAATACTATAAACTTTCTTCGAATCTTAAATTTACCATAAAAAGTACGTCCACCTGTATCCACAATTAATATAAACCACAATGTTCTTAATAACCCTAACAATAGCCGATAATATTTATTTATTAACAACACAAACATATAAACACAAGATGTTGTCCAAGTAATTTTAAGTTAATCAAACAATTATGATGGGTCTTTTAAGAAGCGGACTTCGAAACGCAAAAAGAAGTGAAGAGAGTCTAAGAAATTTCACTTAGTCGGTTTATTTACAGCGGATTGAAAATGAATCTGTTACTTTCGAAATCGAGGAGGGCGTCAGTTTTTGGCGTCGGAGGGGAAGGGAATAAGCTGGGCTGAATAAATGTTTACTTAATGGAAGATTAGTGTTTCTGGAGGCTTGAGGGTATTACGGACCGGCAGTCGGGATGGGGTGGCCGGGGGGACGTTAAATAGGCAGCCTCGTAATTAATGGATTTATTATCGAATTAACGAACTCGACTGGTGAAAAATGGACAGCGAGAAAGTGGAGCAGTCGCCGGTGAATTCGAAATCCATTACTATCCGGCGACAGCTCTGGGAATACCTTCAGCATTCGGAGAACTCGAAAGAGTCTCTTTCCCTTTCTCTCTCTCTCTCTCTCTCCTCACACCATCCACCAATTCTCTCTTTCCGAAAGCCGCCTCGCGCGAAATAAATCATCCGAGAAATGTTAATCTTAACTCTGATTCAATGTTCCATTAACAGTCCGCCCTCCCGACATCATACGCGCCTCATATTTTCGTCATTTCGAATCAGTGCGAGGTGATTTCGAAGTGTATCGATGATGTCGTTCCGATTAATCTGTTATCATCTACTTTCTCCTCCTATGTTTGGTTATTACTGATAGTAGAGATAATTGATAATCTAGGAGTAATACTGTTGTCATTATTGCTGAATTTTTGGTTGGTTAATATTCAAAATAAGAATTACGACACTCGAGGATCGTCGGTCAAGGATCGTAGCAACTGACAGCGATTATCTAATAGAATAATGTTTCATATCAACAAATAAATAGAGTTTCCTAAAACATGCAAATATGTTCTTCACCAGAACTCTAATAACTCAAATGTTAGTTACCGATACGTTACAATTTGGTCTCTAAACGTTTGAGTACTTTTCATTAAGTTATGTTGATTTTTATAGCATTGTTTACCAGCATAACTTTATTTAACATGTTTCCGCGAATTGGTCTCGTTACAAGTGCAACATTCGGCTAAAAATACACCGTCGCGAAAGTGTTAATTGAAAGTGGATAAGCAAGGGGTAAAACTTTGGACTTCGGTTTTTATCTTTATCCAGAGTTCATGCTAGTCCTCAGAAGGGAGAGATCGAATGAGAGGTAAAAAGATTCAGGAAGGACAAACTGGGAGAATCAGAAGTAAAGGCTTTAGTGGATTACCCTGTGTTTGTCGACAGACACCGGTCTCAAGTGGCGGTCGAAAAGCAATTTGTCCGGTTCGATGTTGATAGGACTTTGCCTCCTTCCTTTGCTGCACAGGGACCACTGGGGATTTATCAGCCCCCAAAACGAAGGCCCTGCAAACAGAAAAGAACATTATTGTAAACGTGTTCACAGTAACAATTTGATAGATTTAATTTATTAAATCTATGATTCTATTCAATGAATTTAATTTAATCGAATCTACTTAAAGTCTAATTATCGAGGATCAACAAACTTGCAGATCGGGTTAACAAGTTGAATATCACGAATGTTTAAGTATTATATTTCTAGGAACGTTTTCATTTGCTACTAAAATCATTGTCACTTCCAAATATATTAAAAACGTAATGATCACTTTCAACGTATTCAGGAATTCATTCAATCGGAAGTAATTTTTATATGGTAGCGATTTCTTGTAATAGAAATTATAGAATAATGAGTTCAGAGAACATTAAAGCTATCGAATAATTAATAAATTTCAAGTTTGTCCAAATTTGTATGTGTTTTTTGGGAGGAATTTAAATCCCTTTAATTTTGAGCTGCCTGAAGATCAATTTTGATTGGCAAAATTTCAGCTATTTGCATTAATTAGTCTTCTTTCTGTAATATATATACATGTAAAACTATAAATATACTTATAGTAAATAAATTAAAATATATCTAACATAAAGCTATATTGATTTTTATGTATAACTGTATCTTATAGATCGTACATCTTCATGTTGGAACCCAAAATTAAGAAATAATTCATAGTTAATAAAATGTAATTCACATGGATCTACAAAATTATTGTATACTGATTTACAAAAAATTCGAAATCGTACAACTCCGATCCCAGAACAATTTTTTTCTCACTCCGTCGACGGAAGTTTCTTTACTGCGAAAAGGCACACCAGGAATTCCCAGTGGCTGTATTCCATTTTTTTTCTTGAAATCGCTCTGTCGTCTGTCAGGCGTTTGGAAATTTGAAATTTTTATAATTTCAACTTTTCCAGATGGCCGCGGCCAGTTCCGTTGAAACCTTCGAGGGTGTCAAGTTTTATCCGGTAAAAGGGATTTTGAACTCGTTTCAACGTTTGGGCGCCTGGGACCAACATGTCCCCTTTCGCCACCCTCTTACTTCCGCTCGCGTTTTCCTACGTTCCTTTGAGAAATTTAACTTTTCTTCACGTCGACCACAGGAGTCCTTGTCTAAGGATTTATCTTCGAGCTATCTTTTTATGTCTTATTATCTTATTTCGTTATCTTGATATCTATTAGCTTGATTCATAAATAATTTCCTTTTTCATTTTTCACTTTACTCGGATATACATATTTTTTGTTGTACAACTTAACCCTTTTAGTATCTTAGAGCCAATGTAGTATTAATTAAGTGGGTTCTGAGAAGAAGACACTGGCAACTTACCCTTGTCGTATTTTTATGCGAACCTTTCGCATCTTTAATTCTTATAAATAAACCGTGAAGTTATTTATTTACGAAAATCGCCTTTACATCGTTCAGAATTCTAAAAATATAGGTATTATTTTGGGACAATATGGAAATATATCAATAATAGTTCCATAATAATAATTTAATCATAATAACTACTACAAATAATAATTCCACATCGTAATAATCTGTTTAATAATCCACCACTCGGCTTTGTGGGTTTTCGGGGAAATACATTCAGCCAATATATCGGCTTTCCATTTTTAATATAATTCAAACACATGTAATGACATGCAAAAATTACTAGATATTTTAAAAATCGCATATTTTTCAAGGTATATTTTTACGGTATCCGGAAAACTTATAAGATACTATAAGGGTTAACCTAAAACATATTCTTATTAATTCTAGCATTTTGCAATTTACGAGATAACTTGCCAATTTTTATTGATCAGTTAAAGTAACGCCAGCACTGAATAAAAATCTACTAATAAATTAAGGTAAAAACTGGTAATCAAAGTCTGCCATTTTAGTAATCTACTAAAGTGATTTCTGTTAACTTACTTCTATCAATTCGCTAATCAGTGAAGTTAAAGTCAGTATTAAATATGAATAAATAAGACTGGTAGCTTTTCAGTTTGATAATTAATTGATGAAGAACCATTCCAAGTGCGATACGTTGGAAATGCTTTCTCTTACAATTAGCAGGAACACTATATCATATCTGGCAGTTTTTCACCTCTTGACGACTGGGATATTAACGAGGCCGGTGGTTCGCTGGGGGAAAGTAATAAATTATTGCTGGTATAAACAACTCATATAACGAACGCGTCAGGCACGTCAGCATGGGAATCCGCCGGTGTGACGGCACGCGACGCCTCTATATAGGCCGGTTTACATGAAATAATTCTTGGGCTTTCACAAGAAGGATACATACAGCTTTCGGCACTTACCATCTTGCTACACAATCATTTATTCTTGATACGAAGACAGAATATTTATTGGAGGAATAATAAAAATGATCCTTTAGAAATAAACCGTAATGATACCAATGAAATCAAAGACCGCATTGAACCGTTTTTTACCATTCTATTAGGTCATTCAATAAGTAATGAAAAATATAATATAATATTATAAATATTAATGATAAATATTGATCTGACTAGGTCGAACAGATTTTATATATTGTCGAAAAGATACTTTTTATGAGACGACAAAAGAAGTTCGTATAATCATATCATACATAAATTCAATTTGATGGATGTTTATTAATTAGATATATTTTTATACTAAAGCGTTAAATGAAACTTCGATTCTATTTCAAGTTGTAAACTACGCGGGGATTTTCTAAATAAGTTCCTTCATGATAACAATATTTACATGCGAAAGAAGCATAAAAAGTTAACAGCAAGAGAAAGGCTGCCTAGAATTATGTCCTCATCGGTTTTTAGTTTTTACGTTATCGCTAATTACCTGCAAAGCTATTAAGTAATAGTACTACACTTCCACGGCTGTATTTCATATTCAGACTTAAAGCAACTTCTCCGCAAGTATCTCATGAATATTAATTAACAATTGCCATATATAAAGCCGTATATTATCTTGCAAACGAACACGTTTATCTTATAATTATTTAATAAGCGGTATAAATGTTGTCATAAAAGTTAAAAGAACTTGACAGCTTTATTGCGAACGTTTAGACTCTTAAAGTGTAGTAAGGTTAATAAATTCAAGGATTTCTTCGATTTATTAATAACACAGCTGTTTCTAATCAAAAACTGAAGGGTACAAGTTTAAGGGTGATTTCCTTCTCTTTTTATAAGTTCACTTTAACTTTATTTTGAATAATGATAGTTTATTCTGATTTAATTAGAAATCCTGTGGTACAATTTTGAATATTAATAGAATGTTTGAACAATGTCTTTTCGAAATTTGACATTCAAAGTCGAACTTTGTACTTCGGATATTTAATTCGATAATTTCTAATCAACTTTAGAAGTGTCTTATTTCCTTCAATAATCTCGAATGAATTCTAAAAGTATCTGAATTCATTCAATTATTTCGAATCAACTCTAAAAGTGTCTTATTTCATTCAATAATTTCAATGAACTCTAAATGTATCTTATTTCATTCAATAATTTCAATCAACTCTAAAAGTATCTTATTTAAATCAATAATTTCGAATCAACTCTAAAAGTGTTTTATTTCATTAAATAATTTCAATGAACACTAATAGTATCTTATTAAATTCAATAATTTCGAATCAACTCTAGAAGTGTTTTATTTCATTAAATAATTTCGAACGAACTTTAAAAGTGTCTTATTTAATATTCACCACCATTCAGCTAATTTTTGCAATCCTTTTGTCAATGTTTAAAGAGCAGTCAGAAGGATTGATGAGAAGTGACACGTAGCAGTATCACCGCACGCAATCGTAATTAAAAATTACGGTGCTGATAAACGTGCGTATCAGGCCAATGCCGTTCGCCGTATATATTTCCACGATTTCAGCCTTGTTTTATGCATGTACGTCCTCGCGTAATGACACAGAGACTCTCTATTGCCGCGATATCGATGCAATTAACCCCATTTTGCCCCGCGATTTTCATTCGGGGAATATGATACGATGCCTCGTTAAATCTTTCCTTTTGTACTCGATTTTCCTCCCTCATCTGACAATCTCTTTTATGCCACAAATATATTCAGACCGTGAATAAAAAAAAAGAGAGGATCTATAAATAAGTTTGTGGCTCGGAATAACGTTAAAGTGATATTGATATTTTTCAAACAAATTCAGAAAGTATCAAGTGTTTAATGTGACACTTTTGAAATATTAAACAAGTTTCTGCGAGTTTTGTTCGATTTTTTGTCTATTTTTCTATATTAATTCCTGAGCTGAGTGATTTCAATAATTTCATTTTTTACAGCAATAATTTAATGGCAATGTTACACCATGTAATTATTACCCCGCATTTCCTTTCTATTACCTTTGGTTTACTAGATTTATACCGAAGAAGTTCATTTTCACCGCGATAACAAAACCAGCATGCTAAAATATTACCCGGAATTCTCCCCGGTTATTCGTGTAGTGCAGGAAATATTAATCCTTCAGTATTTTAATAGTTTAACGGGAAGACGATTAAAATGCTAAGTCACTATGGGCCGTAGAGTGAAACGCTTATGAATGTTCACATACGAACTCAACAATGTACCAACCAGGCAAATACACACGGAATAAAATATGTGCGTACCACGATAAAGCCGTGAAATTATTTGCGATAAGTTCCTGCGTTCCAGTATGGAGATTATTATGGAATTATTATGAAATTATTATGAAATACCATGAACCCTCGTGTTATTCCGATCTTAGAATTCAGAAATGACATCAATTTTTACTTTCCTAATTAAATAATTACAATTTTTAGATGCCTAATAAATCATTTCAATTTTTAGTTTCCTAATTAAATGGAATCATTAAATATGGATTATAAATTATATAAAACATGAAATCCATAGATGTGGAAATTAAATTATATAACATTTGATAAGTTTAATATATGACATTTATGAAGATATTTATGCACGTTGTTTATTAATTTTGAAAACCATTTAGAAAATTAAAGAATAGTATGTAATGGATGTAACATAACTTTGTTTATCGACAGCTTATTAGATTTTATTTCCTTGAAATGTGTGTTTTTGTACTCACAATTAAAAAGAAATGACTATTTGAAAATTCTCCTAGAAACTTATTTACGCCAGCTGAACTTCACCGACACAGGAGATAACGAATATAAGAATATCAAAGTAAAAAAAATTACCAAAGAAACGAAAATCCTTCGGGGAATTTATCATACTTCGTTCAACCGCTTTCTATATCCTCAGACTTTTATTAACAAGGGAGAAATTTTACCTACGAAATTTAGATTTTATGCTTTGCCGGTAAAAAGCTCACCCTAAAGAAGCATAAAGCCATCCCTTATCTCTCAACTTTTTATTTCCACCGTTCACTAATTTTAACTAATATCACAGTAAATATACATCACATACACGGAGAAATTGAATTTTTCGACAGCATAATGCGTCGATCCATAAAGCTAGATCAGGAAAAAATTATTTTCTATCAAAAAATATAAAAATGTTGGATTCCCCAGATCTAAACATCATCGAAAATGTTTGCGCAGATTTAACAGGAAATAGTACAATAATACCATCATATTTCCATCCAGTTTATTCACGGAAATCGCTTACGTAATTAATAAATGAAGGATAAGTTTAGTTTCCTAATCAAATGGCAACCTTAAATGTGGAAAATAAATCATATAAAATTTGCCAAGTTTAATATACATATAACATTTATAAAGATTCTTATGTACGTTGTTTATTAATATTGTAAACAATTTAGAAAATAAATGAATAGCATGTAATAGATATAACCTAACTTAGTATATCGATAGCTTATTAGATTATATTTCCTTGAAATTTCTGTTTTTGCATTCACAATTAAAAGGAAATATTTAATTGACAAATTGTCCCGACCAGAAACTACGAACGTATTTCGTGATTTTGTGTTAACACTTTACGAGAGCAGTAAAAAAATTTGGTATTGTAATCGGACGGTGGGAATTCTCATTTCAGTATTTCCCAGTGAAAGCCAATTTATTTTCCGGGTAACGACACGCGACTACACTTACCACGCAAGGATTCATACGCGCCATGGGATGTGTGTAAAAGGTATTCCATTGTGTTCGTTACCCCATGAAATATTTCGAGATTGAGTATACATTTCATCGGCGTGCAATCTCTAACTGCATGTTTTATCATCGCCTGTAATATCTCTACGTTTCGTAATATTTATCGTTGGTGCGATGTGACCGTGATTCATCTTGAAAGTGATCTTCGAAAATGTGTTTCAGATAGCGGATGATAAAATAAATTCTACTGAAAGCTTTTTCTAATAAAGTTTCGCCTGTAGTTTTCGAATATTACGATTACAGGCGACACTTACTTTATTCGAGAGGACGAATGGTGGAATGAATGAAAGCATTGAAATATATGGAATGTTTGTTGGAAGAATACATTTTAATAGAAAATACAATGTAGTACGAAGAACTAATATTTGAATTATTAATTGTTATTACATAACAATTTATAATAATTTATATATTGCGATTAATATTAGAATGTAATAGAAAATGTTTCACGAGTAAACAGATAATTATTTAAAGGCGATATTATTATTCAGTGGACCAATATAAAATATTTCGATATTTAAAATTAATAAAAATCTAACAGAATGGTTCTGCGAAATAAATTTATTTCTGTTGACATAACTTTATTTAGAAAAATCCCGCGAATTCGCCTCGTTACGCGCATAACATCCGGCTAAAAATATCCCGACGCGAAAGTGTTAAGTATATTAAGTATATTAAGAATATCAGGAAATCCAAGTGTACTGTGAAGTAATCTCACGTTTCCATTTTTCATAATGAATTATAACGAATGCAGCACACGATTTATAATATTACATTATCCACGTGGCATCATAACATTGTAAGGACAAGGCCTGATAATATTTACTGCCTAACATACAAAATACCATGGTGTTTATAGCATGGTTCGCCGACCGAAGGAATTTCATTTTCGAGAAGGCAACGACGGGTGCGTGGGATGAAAGGGGGGAGAGGGGGGAGTACCGGTTTGCTGGAATTTCGGGGAACGGCAACCTCTTAGTCTTGAATATAATTGCATAATTAGCTTGAACCATTCGGCTTCCGGTTAGTCTGAGTGGAAAGGAGGAATACGAAAGGGGGATGTAGAAGGACCGTGGTTGGCTACCACCGACAGAAACGTTGAAACGGTGGCAGAGGTAATGGAATAATGGTTGCCAGATGGAATGATTACTTTCTTATCACCTGAAGGCAGGTAGACTATTATAGCATTCATCACGTACCTCAGAACCTCGAGAGTGAGAAAACCATCGGAGCTAACCAGATAAAGAGAGCAACCGAGATAGAGACGTGGTTAGATAGAGAGAAAACACTAGGAAAGCTTGGTAACCTTACTCCACTGTATAACCATCTACGATGGTGGTCGTACAGGTGAGGGGTATGTAGCAACCCCATTATTGAAACTTCAAGCGGGGAGCAATCATTCTGCAATTAGCAAAAGTGATTAAGTGTAGAAGCTAACACAGCTTCTCACCGGTCTTCAAGCTTGCGTTACGACTACGAGGCTACGAGGGTTGTTGCAGGGAACGCGGTTCGTGTATTACCCTCCCGGGTGGTTGGATACTGGAATCCGCCAATCGTTACAGTGGAAGATACTTCAACGACACCTGTTTTAATTATCAACCTGCCCTCCTTTGCGGGACTTGAACCAGAAGTACCTAATAATTCGTAATGAGGGTATGCCGGGCGAAAATCTGAGGAAATACTTGCCACCCTTTCCCATGGTCTTTCTCTGTCCCTCGATTCAACTTCGTTCCACCCACCTTCGTTAACCGACGTAATTATAGGTTACCTAGCGCCAAGAATAATTGTCCAAGATCTTTTTGTCTTCCTTACTTTCCTTATCCCTTCCAACCTCCCACCCTTTCATCCCTCTACCTTTAGCTTCGTTTCTTCCATCTCATTCAAACCCTTAGAAACGGTTTCCCTTCTTTTTCACGGGTACTCGGCCTCGTTCGAGGAGCACCGTCAGATTCCTCTCGATAAGGAGGATGCTTAAGACGAGGACGGGATTAATCAAGGGTGGATTAGCTCTCCGGGGATTTCTCGATAAAAACAATTAATCGCCCGGCTGAGAGTGTTTGAAAAATGCGCTGGCCCTCCACCCTGCCTACCGGGTGGGTTACGGTGCTGAATGGTACGGGATTTCAAAGGATTTCGGGGCCGCGCGTAGATTGAAAAATTCTGATGAAGTTACCGCCATTACGGAAGTCAGTGGAAGAGAATTTACTTTGCGGCTGGATTACCGTAATGAAGTTATGGGGATGTGTTACCAAGCTGAACATTTCTGGGTTGAAATGTTTCTATTTGGGTGTGAAGAGTTAGCTAATGCTCTCATTGGGTATTCACAACAATTGTTATATTTAATCGGGTCGAATTAATTATTTAATGGTATAGTCGTACGTCGAAGATACTTTGGAAAGTACAGTACATAAGTAATAAGTTGTAAGGTTTTATGAGTTTATCACATTCGTGTATAGTTCCGGAAAATGTTTAAATTATAGTTTATTTATTATGAGATTGTATGCGTATATTTAATTTTTAATTTGAGTATAGTGTACTGAATATGGAAATCAGTTATATTTAACATTTTTAATATTATTTAATTCCGATGAATTACTAAATTAATTTAATACACCGTATTTATAAGTCTATAATGTGACCAATATGTGTAATATTCCTTTTCAAATAAATAAACTTGTAGTAAATTATTAATCCTTTAGCATATGTACTTATTTGAAACGAGAAGAATGAAGCAAAAGTATTAGCTATGAGAGGAATTTTAATAACCTCTTATATCTCTATACAGAGAAATATTCGAATAAATTTCCACATAATTCAATTTCGAATCACTTTTGCCATAAAGTATCGTAGTTGACAATGTAAATATTAGAATATATTGTTAAATATCATTAAAATATGAATGATCAAGGCAATTAATTATACAAATAACACTCAGTCTCATCCAATAAATGATTCAATAAACCCAAAGTAAAGAATTTAATTTATAATTCTCGAGAGAAATGCAAACTTCCCAGCACAATTAAATATAATAATCATACTGAGCATCAGCAAACAAGCAAAAAATAATCTTTCACACCAAAACACAGACATTTCAATCAAAAAAAGTTTCCCTGTTTACGGCCTAATTAAAATGGAAATATGCAACAAAACCAACAAAAGCCATATTCAAGATCTAATAAACAGTCCATTCACGGCTGTCTTCGTTATGCAAACAGTAATTAAAAATCCCAAAATAGTGGTACAACATCGCACCTCTTCAGAATGGCCTAGAAACTAAACACTGTTCCTCGTTTCGCGAAAAAATCCCGATGGTAGCAGCAAGTAGCCAAATTAATGTGCGGCGGAGGGGTGAGTCGGTGGTGTTCTTCATTAGCGTGTAGATTTTGCATGTCCTAAAAAATATCCAAGGGAGAGACGTTCAGGGACAAACGATCCGCAGGCAGGATGGTTAGTTGATTGGGGGGAACAGTGAAATGTATTCATGTATGCATATGAATTCAACCCTCGGTAGGCCGAGGCGCCGGGACGTCTACATGCGCCAATGTCTGGGGGCTAAAGCCCGTCCGTTGAAAAACATCTTAATTGGACTTCGCGCCCTATCCTACTACTCGTTCCAGTACTACCGGCTCCTCTTTCATCCCCTATCTTTCTTTTACTTTGAATATACCAACCCTCGAGAGCATCTTCATCTCTGTCTTTGACTGCACCCCTCTCACGAACACTCCACACTCAGGGGTTCTTCGATAACCACGGGGGTTCAGGGTACTCCTGTTCGATTGGTTGGCCTGGGCGCGAATACCAACGGATAAGAACACTTTTACTTCGAGCACAGGAATCTCAAGCGCTTCCTTTGTTCGCCCACCAATCGACAGAAGTGCGAGGAACTGATGCGTTAATTTAAATGATAAGTGTAAACAGAGCTCAATGAGATACTACAATTGCGGCTGCATATTTCATAATTGATCCTTGGATACTGTGATAATCATATTCGATATTCTTCGATTTTGTACAAAGCGTTTTATGCACTTTGCAAAGACTTGCCGGGTGAAACATTGGATTTTTGATAATCGAAGTTATTAATATTAGAACGCCTTACATGACGGTATAATATTTATTTAATCAAAATACATCCCATTCGCTGCAATGGTCTTTTCAAGGCATATAGCTAGCGAAAATATTCTTTTCTATAAAAATCACTAGAGTTATCAATAATAAATTGCTAGAAGGTCTCCAAAACTTCTTTCTGATTTCGCAAGATTTGATCGCATATAAATTATTTCAAATGTTTAGAAAAATAAGCCGTTGCGTAAAAGGTCTTGAAAATAGAGGGATTGTGGAAACATTTCATGTCCTGACTCAAGTAATTTGTCTGCCATTATTAATTATTATTAAACGTCGTTGACCTTTGTCTAAATAATTCTCCAATAAACCACCGTGTGGGCTCATCCTCGTCATGATCTCGGTTATTAAATGATACGAAAAGAGCTTTGATTAGGTTGAAAACATTGAATATAAGTCACTCCGTGGGAAGGTACGGTCTATAAAAAAGATGAAGAATAAGATGGTTAACATTTACTTTCGAGCGTACAGAAATATTCTCTTCTATAAGCAGAATACTCGGTGGGTTTCTATTCCCGTGAAAGAGCGAGACCTATCTATAACCAGGGAGCGAGCAATATCCCTATGGATGGAATGGGTTCGAATATCTTGGAAAAGAAAATACTTTTCTTCGAGGAACTGTCGGCATTTCCATTCATGCATAATAAACGAGTATAAATTTACGTAATATCCAAACAAAAATATACGTATTAAAACTGGCGAATAATGCCACCGAAAAATGTGGAGTATAATAAGATCGCGAAATATTAGATTGGCATCTAAATTTGCGACCTTCATTATAAACTTTGATTAAATCAATTTAACCTGCTGACTGCAATTGTATTTACTTCTGCATTTCAAATAAATTTGTTTATTAAAAGGCATAAATGCGCCGTTTATTTTGAAAATGACCTAAGTCCATTTTTTAAGATAAACGGCTCAAATATCTTAGATAAAAACACTAAAAAAGGGGTTTATAGAAAGTTTGATTAGTTAGGAGCAGCTGAAAATGAATGGTCAAAAATAGTCAGCTGGTTAATTATATGAAATAATAATTGTATATATTAAAATAATCGCAAAAGTGAGAGCCCTCGAATTATTTTGCCAATCAACAAAATTAATGCACTATGGTTCTTATAAACAAAAGAAGAAGGCGCAAAATAAAAGGTCGCGAATACGGTTGCTAACCTGATAACATGAAACGTGGGAGAAGATATTAAATGCAAGACAATAAATAAAGCAAGTTGCAAAGTATAGCTGAATATATATAAAATAATATTTCCTATAAGTTTACTTAATAAACTTACGTGTTGTTGTCGTAAAAAACACGTTAATATTTAATCAAAGATAAACACATTAAAACCTGATAAATAATAGAATGAAATGGAAGGAAGAATGAAACACAAGAATAATATATAATATTATGGACGATGTGCAAAATAACAGGGAATATACACTTTTTATTAAATTTATGTATGGACGTTACAACAAACATGATAATATTCCAACAAAAATGAAAATGTCCAATTTGTTAAATAATAAAGCCTGAGGAAATGAAGCACAATGAAATGAAAATATAAAAACTAACACGGAATATAAAAGATAGTGGAAAATGTAGTACGATAAAATACACTTTTTAATAACGTTATAATGAAAATGAAATCGTAGCGTAATGCAGTTTAATTAAGGGAAGACACGAAGATTTAGAAAATTCGAGGGATGTAACTCGCAAGTAAAGTACACATGTTTTTTTAACCGGGTTTTTCCTTTCTCGCATATCCACCTTATCCCTAATTCTCAGTTTTAGATTCAGAAATCGAGTCTTATCGGGTGGAAAAAAAGCTCGGTAATGCACCATGGAAACGCACGCGGAATGTATGCAAATACGACGCCAGGAAGGATTACTTACTTTAAAACATGAAAGTCTGCAAGACCTATTTCCATGAAATATCTGATCTCTTGCGAATCGCTTTTTATATACATTATATGTATATACGTCAACTATGGAAAACGAAAATCAATACTTTTTAAAACGATGCTGTAAATGGCTGTTTTCCGAATGTAAAAAACTAAGATTTCAAGGTATACGATATTTATTTATGTTTCCACAACAACTTCTACCATAAATATACTACTTGATCATTCTTATTGTTGACTGTTAATTATTCATGTTTCAAAAATGTAACATTCTCATGTTCAACTTTGTCGTTTTTGATATCAAATTTAAGAAATATTCTAACTAATTATCCTTACTTTTTGCTGTTAATTATTCTTGCTTTACAAATTCAAAATTGCCAAGTTCAAACTTTATTTTAGCACATTATTAACTGAAAAGAGCAGGAAATGATTTAAATTGCAGTTTCTATGTTTTAAATTTCACCGATAACCGGTTCTTTTTGTCCAAAATTAACAAGACATGATTTTTCCTGACATGTATGATCAAGGTCTATTATAAGACATGTATGAATTAATGAATATTCGCGATTAGAATGGCACCACTGCGGTGCAGGCGGCCATTAAAGTCTTAAGAAGTAGATGAAGCTTCAACTTAATGTTCATATTTTTAAATAAGTTTTTCCAACTGACTTTTCGTTCCACGCTCTTTCGGAACATCAAGTAAAATGTTATTGAATTGTCGTATCGTTTCAAATCATTTCAGTGAACCGGAAGTTCCAAGTTTCGAACGCGCCGCAAATCTCGACGCTCCGAATGTCTTGCGAAACTTGGTTCACCCGACACTCGCAAAAATCTCAGGGGCCCGGAAGATCTCGAAACTTTTGCAGATCCTCAGTTATCCGAGAGTTGACAAAAAATAGAAACTTTATAATCGTTTATATTTACTTTCTGATATTCGTCGGAACCCGCCTTGTTTCAACTGTAACGACCTTCGAGTGCATAACTTATAATTTCCTCTTCGAGATTAACTCCCCGGGACTCTTCATCCGATTGGAGTGACAGGAATTATAAAAATATGGACTGTCATTTTTATGGAATAATTAAGGATACTATGCTCTAAAATGCTTGATATCTAACGGATTCAAGAAAATTGGTAGTTTTTAATATCACTGGTTTAATATTATTGATGGTTTATTACTTTGGAAAGCGATAGCGGCAGTTAAAATATAAGAAATATTGTAAAATATATCAATAACTTGAGTCCTCACAATAAAAAATAAAATACTATGAAGTTTTATTCAAATCGAATAAACATTTATTTAATTAAATATAGCAAAATATACCCTTCACGATATTCCTTATATTAAAATAGACAATTGATAAGAACATCTTCGCAAAAGTATGTTCGACACAACGTTGCGCACATAAATTCTCCTATTTACCTGGAACAACGGTTTCCACTTAAACGATCGTCCGAACTACAATGTAATTAATTACAGAACACTACTAATTAACGAAACCAATAAATTCTCATTGGCCCGTTCGGAAGAGATATCAGTGGGAAGTCTGCAGGTTGTATTTACGTGTAATGAGAAAAGGAAAGCCAGGTTTATGAGAATATTTCCGTTGAACCGTAAAACGCGTTATGTCGGTGCGCTGCCGTTGGTGGACTCTCAATTCCCCGGAAAAACTCTCGTTTTCACGGGACGAGAGAAAGATTTATCGACTCCGTGAGAACATGAAAAGTGTCGCAGTCGAGCAACGGGGTTCGGGTTCGGGTTCCGAGTAAGCGATGAAGCAGGAGGGATGTCAGGAGGGGGTTGGTAGAACGAGAGGGTAGCAAAAGGGTCGAAGGACTTTTCTGAACTCTGAGAATCCTTCGATCCCGCGAGCACGTCTTTCCGGTTATCTCTTTTTCACGAAGGCTTACGCAAAGGGTTTTAAACCCTGGCAGCCCGTTTGTATAGTAAACCGAGGCCTCCCCTGTCAAAACAAATTAATCGTGGATAATGAGGAGGAAAGAAATGAAGGGAAAAGAACGTGGCTGAGGGTGGGGGAGGTCGGCGAAATTTATTAAGAACCGGCAACCCTTGAATAATCTGATTAAAGGAACGAGCGCGTGGATATCTTTGCTAAGAAATAGATAAGCTTATTGGCAAAGTTCAAGGAAGGGACCTTGATACCTCATTCATTATTAAAACAATTAGGACCCTTGGAAATTTTCATTCGTTTAAGGATTTGCTGAAATGTCGTAAGCTATTTATGATTTCAAATAACAAAGTATATTCGTGCTTGCGTTTAGGAATTAATTCTACAGTGAATATATAAATTATAGTCGAGTGTATTTTTATGCGGTAGATATGTTGCACGGAATTTCGCACAAAAAAAGATATAGCTTCCTTGGTCAAATTAGGAGTAATTTTTTTTCTGCTTCGAAGAGTTCGTAGTTAATTATTACATATATAAACATAATACTTCCAAATTGGTTTTAATTATAACATATCACGCATTTTAACTAGTTAATATTTAATTTGTATAGAATTTGTTTATTATATTGATTTACAGTGCTTCTAGATTCATATATTAAGTTGAATCGTAAATAAGTTCCGTTTGTCCAGAAGTTTTTTTTATTCAAAACGGTCAGAGTTTTATGCACGGTAAATCGACAAGTTGTCATGAAAATGGCAAGAAGTTATTAATAATGACGGCGAATATATTAGATTAAAGTCCATTGTAATTCATTTTATTGACGAATAAACTTTATTTAAAAAAAACGGAATTTATTTATAACTCAACCCAATATTTAGTAGAATATCTTCACTCTATGTTTGCAACAGGTTTCGCGTCATTAACATATTCGATATGCGACACGAAGCCGTGTGAAAGGTCTTGACCTTGTTATCTTTTTAACGACCTGAAATAATACTTGGAATACCAAAAATAGATAACAGCGAGAGATCAAATACGAGTCCCCGAAGCTTTATGTTATTCCTGGATTACGTTCCTAGTGTTCGTACCATTTAGGTTGTCGGGCTTCAAATTAATTACTGTGGTCTAATTAATCAATGTCGTTCCACTCTGATCTCACATGCGGGTGGAGCAAGCTCCTAAGTGACAATGCCATTGAAAAGCTAAATTTCAATGGCAGCCATACAGCGTGGACTGAGATGCATCGTTATCAGCCATATTTTCGATGACATTATTCATTGATAAGCGCATAACTATTTGATCCGATTAATGAAAGTCCAACTATTGTTATTTCATTTTAGAGAAGCATTTAAACAATGATTAGACTCTTCATTTAAAAAATTAATTTCAATGTCAGCCTAACTGAGATGCATCGTTATCAGCCATATTTTCGATGACATTATTCATTGATAAGAGCATAACTATTTGATCCGATTAATGAAAGTCCAACTATTGTTGTTTCATTTTAGAGAAGCATTTAAATAATTATTTGACTCTTTATTTAATAAATTAATTTCAATGCCAGCCTAACTGAGATGCATTGTTATCAGCCATATTTTCGATGACATTATTCATTGATAAGAGTCCAACTATTTGATCGGATTAATAAAAGTCCAATTAATATTATTATTCCGACTTAAAGAATCACTTGGACAATTATTTGACTCTTTATTTAATAACTGAATTTAATTTAAGCTTTCTGTGTATGCGGTATATTTATGAGTCTTTCCTAGTGATAGAAATATCACTAGATTTGAATTCGTGACACCACCGCGTAGTGGACATACCGATTTACACACCGTCACCGGCGTAGTTGTAAATTCGTTAATTAACTAAGGTAATTGCTCCTGTAGCAGAGTAATGCATTCAATCCTGGATAGTCCGAAACACGCATCATATGGATTTCGAAAGAGTGACGGACTCGAGGTAGGTTTAAACTTGAATTATTTTTGAAAATATGTACTTCAATTTCTCTTATAATTGTACCAAGTAATTTTATATTAACATTTTACTACGTCATTAATATTTTATTTTATATAATAATTTTATATTAAGTTTATTACTGCTGACGTATAATTCATCTTATTTTTAGTATAACTTGAAAGAGCATTCAAAATATTATAAAAATGAAAGGTATTTCCTAATTGCCGTGTAACATTCGATATAAATATTTATTTATCTTGCACATTATTTTGAGTTATTAACAAAATACTTGAGTAATGACTAAATACTTTGAATTATATTTATTGATACCATTTTGATATCACTTTTAATAGTACTAGATGGAGTTACTAATTATAATATTAATAATCGAGAGACTAAATCAAGTACCAATTAAAAATAAAGATTCATGATAAACAGTTACTCGCCCGAACGAATCTACAAGAGGTTCTGATAATCGCACGAAAACACTTATATTAGTATTATAAACGCGAAGTTTTCATTAACTCGTGGTCGATTTAAAAAAACAATAAGCAGGATGAATCGTAGTTTGTTGAACTGACGATCGATCACGTACAGTTCAACAAGTCTGCTACAAGTCGTGGAAATTAACAAAGTTAAAGTTAGTGGATGTAACTGGGAAATTGAATTAACTGAGTTTCAAGAATTTGCGGGACTACTTTATACCCAATTAATTATGCGAACTTTTGAAAGAAGACGGATGTACCCCTCGATCTAGATTGTACTGTTTTCAACTTTTTATGATTCTTCCTGGCGGGCACCGGATCGAATGTACCTTGTATATTTTAGTAAGGTTCCAGAATTTATAACCCATAAACCGGAATTTACTGCCTAAAGCCAAAACTTCCAGAGCAATGTACTGATCACCTACGTGTTTGGAAATAGCTTGGAAATTGTTCACTCCACGGAATGATTTCATTTCATAGGCAATTTTTTCGCGCTTATATCGAACGGAAAAATGAAATGTTTGCGTAACATTATCGATGGTATTTCCGGGAAAAATGTGTTTTGATTTCTGTTTTTGCGTCCTGACAATTTGATGCTTTTGTTTAGGGGCTTATTTATGACACCATTATCTTACCTTATAATTAACATTCTTGAACTGGATAGTTGTGCTTTTCAATTAGAGTTAATTAAAAGTTCATGACAAAGACAATATCTCTATTTTCTTTAATAAAATGGAACCGGTCTTATATAAACAAGAATAACAATTATCACTAAGTTTCTTCAGCAATTTATCATTAGACTGTCGACAACATCAAATTTAAAAAAAATACTACTTTACAAATGATGTATTATTTAAAGGATATATCTGAACTTGTCTAATGAATTTTATTAAAAATGTTATGAAACCAATGCAAGAATATTTGCAAGAGAAATAGCGAGGAACTATACGAAGAAAAGTAACCTTTGTAATACATGCAAAGGGAAATCTCATATTTGTTAAAACTGTTTTAATAAAATCTATTAGAAAAATGCTAACATATTTTTTTAGCACTACATTAATTATAGAGGATCACGCCACCTAAACGAAAAGTTCAGTGCCGGTCCCCATCGGTCCTCGACGTAGTGTTTAACGTGTTAAGGCATCATTAGTCAATAATAATAATGATTACTAGTCTTATCGTTGATTCCATCACAGTGAAAGAATTAAGGTGGCATACTGATAAAGCAAAAAGTCGGCATCACTGAGTAGTTTGAAATCCCGGGAGCGCATATTTGCTCTCTCGAGTACGTCGCTAGTAATGTATGCGCGCAATCCAGCCACCCGGTGGATGGACCGGTAGAGGAGAGTTGGTTTTCCGGAAACATATTCTATGCATACATGCATGTTCAACACCTGCGAAGCACCGAGCATCGTTCGGCCGCCGGTAGCCAGGATGTTAAATTACGGCATTTAAATAATTTCATTTAATCTCTACCTAGTCCCTCTACCACTCCATCTCTCTTTATCACTCTATCTACACCTACATACATCCCTCTCTACTTCGTTATATCTTTGTGCTTCGTCCCTTTCGTTTCTGGGACGACTTCTTCGGAATTCTTGTATAATCCTTAAGCTCGACGGACCACGCACGGGAAATATTTTTGGGTGCAGTTTTGAAAACACTCAGAATAGTAGTCTAAATAATGCGACGTTGGAATAGGACATTGTTCTGTGTTTTATTCGGAGATATTAATTGTCATCGTTAACTATGATGCAAGGTTGTGATGGGTTAACAGTAGAACTAGCTAAACAGTGAAACTGACGAGACAACGATTTTTAATCAAAATATTCAATGTACAAGGTGACGATTTTTTGGAAATTTTTGCGACTCATGTTCCGTAATTGAGATCATTAAATCGACAAATTTATTTTTTCTGTGTATCCTTATTTTTAATAACACATAGATAAGGATATAAGAATAATTAAAACGCATCGGGTAGTTCTGGTGTTAAATCATCCAGATATTATGAGAATGATAATATATTTTTTAAATATTAAAAATAATTATCTAAAAAGCAATCTTCACATAAAATTTCAATATAAATTTGAAACTATAATCCAAGTATAATTTATCTACGTCGTTTTTATAGGCGCGTTATGCTAAAGTACTAGTTATTAGAACATCTCAATCCAAGAACTGCCTAATAAGCACTAAAAAATAAATAACCACTCAACCTTATCGCAGGATCAAAGCCTCAAAAGAAGCTGATTTTTGCTTGCTGAATAATGCAACTTTAATTCAGTCGGAATAATATTTGGCTGGTTATCTGAGTGGGCTGGGAATCATTGAGATTACGGTAGCCGAGTACACGGTCTTTAAAAAAAATCCCCCAGTGATCTGCTTAAGTTTCGCGGCGGAACGTTTCTTTCGTTCTTAGCCCTTTTCTTGCTAACCACGGCGGGCCTTAAGTCAGCAGACTTGCATTCACCGTGAGGTGATAAAGATGGAAAGTGGCCAAGCATTTGCATGTTTATTCCACTTCTTTAATCTCGGCCAACCCCCCCCCTCGTGGCGAGGGTTGACTGCGCCCCTTTTCTAACTCGGTGAATCTACGAAAGAGCGAAACCTAGCAGCTCGTTTCATGCTGCAGAAAACCCAGCTCGTTTATATTGTTCCGCGTTTATGCCCGGCCGACGATTTATGTTTTCTCGTGTATTTGTTCTATGATTCATTTCAATGGCCTCCCCCATTGTCGAAGACTTATTCCATTGAACCGCGCAAATAGCACTGAATTAATGTTAAGCACTTCCTTGGTTTTACAGGAAATGGAAGTTATGGCTTTCGAGGGTAAAAACGGATGCCGAACACGTAATCGTATTCTTATTTAATAACGTGAATTATGTGGACAACTGATACGTTAAATATAATTAAATAACAAACGAGAGGATCGATGGAATGATATCAGTAAACACTTTTGGCTCAGCTTGTATCAATTATATAATATAATATGTTAAATATTTGGAATAAGGATAACGATACAAGAAAAGGATATTTTAATTTTAATCTAAGATCGTTTTACTGATTATGTATGTTATGCTTTAAGGATTATTGCATTTTTAGAAGCAAAATAGACGAGGTTTTAAATGAAAAACTGGCTTTTGGTCACCCTGCATAATTACATAAGATTGAATATTAAATATAATTGACATATTAATATTATGTAATTAATTATACTAATAGATATTTTAAAATGCCAAGAATTCAATACGGATATCAAATTATATGAGTTATATAATGTCAATTATCTGCACTTATTCATAACTAAATAAATAATCTATATTTGAATCTAAGTGATATACCTTGTATCGTTTTATTTATAATCAAATAAAAATAGATGTAACTTATGGACCTTAAGATAGCCCTAGATGCGAATCGCCATTTGAAAACTGAATTTTAATACGAAATTTTCTTTCACTCGAGGATGATAACCTGAAGGATTATTTATGAAATAAAGGGACTATCGTGCGATATAAACAAAGTTCTGTGCTTAAATCTCTCGAAATCGTTTAAAGGAGTTCGCCATGTTTCATATACCTTGGCTACGAATATTTCCGACATCTCGAATTTATTCTCTACTATTATGGATTCGTCCTACTTCCCCAGTTTTTAAATTTCTTGTTGCATCTTCTTCCTGGGAGTCACAATGACTGTCGTGCATGAAAAGAAATTACTTTTGATTTCTGTTCCCCGATTTCTGTATAGTTGGAATTTCAAATGACGAACATGATATTTATTGCACGAGTATGTCAAATGTATTTCTATGCTCGCAAAAGAAATTTTCTAATGTTTCGAAGTTATCTATGTACCGTTTTTTCCAATAAGACCATGGTTTTAACGATAACGATATGTTCTAAGAAATACATGTATCAGATAATTCATATTCCATCACAAAAATGTCCTTCGAAATATCTCTCTATACTTTCATTAATAAAAAGGAATCACAAATAAGGAGAATATTGCAATAAAAATGATTATATCATAATTCAATGTACTTAAAACTTTGCACTCGAAATGTTATGTAATTATGCTGGTATGAAAAAGATTTTCTAAATTTTGTCAATCAATTTATATATTAGGTGGTCCAATAAGTTCGTTCCGTTTTCGGCGCGGCGACTTTATTACCTTCTAACCTGAGTAATAAACCACAATACATACTCAGGAAAAAATGTACATATTCCAGTACACTTCTAGTTTTGCTTTCGTGCGAATTAGACGTATTTTTTTAAGTTTTTCTGTAATATCTAAACTAAAATCATGACGGACAACAAAATTCATTTTCGACACATCATGTTATACGAGTTTCGTAAAGGGTATAACGCTTCGGAAACTTCGAGAAATATTTGTGTTGTTTACGGGGAAGGTTCTGTAACAGATCGTACGTGCAGAAAATGGTTTGATCGTTTTCGTGGAGGAAATTTTTCATTAGAAGATGACCATCCGGCTGGACGACCACATACTGCTGACAACAGTGCTGTACGTGCATTAGTGGTGCAAAATCGTTGGATTCAAGTGCGTGAAATTGCATCGGAACTTCAAATGAAAAAATCCACCGTGCATAATTGTTTACTGAAGATGGGATTAATTTCAAAGTTGAATATGTGGGTGCCGCACGAACTGACGGAGCGTAACCGCGCAGACCGCCTGGCAGTGTGCATGGCTCTGTTGAATCGGCATCGAAATGAATCAATTTTAAAAAGAATTGTTACTGGGGATGAAAAGTGGATACAATATGAGAATTCTAGAAGAAAACGTAGTTGGTGTGAAGGCAACGAAATGCCCGAATCAACGGCAAAACCTGGACTGCACCCAAAAAAGGTATTGCTATCGGTTTGGTGGGATTAGGAAGGAATTGTTTATTATAAATTTTTGCCACACAACTGTACCACCAATGCCGACAAATATTACGACCAATTGGACCGATTAAAGGAAGAAATTCAGAAAAAAGGCCAGCATTAGCCAACAGAAGGGGCGTGATATTACAGCACGACAACGCTCGACCACACGTGGCAAGAAATGTTATTGAAAAATTGAATGACTTTGGCTGGGAGGTCCTGCCACACCCTCCGTACTCTCCTGACATAGCCCCATCAGATTATTATTTATTTCGGTGCATTCAAAATTCGGTTACCGGAAAAAAATTTAAAAACTTTGAGGTCCTCCAAAAGCACGTGGCAGAGTTTTTTAATAAAAAAACGAAAGACTTTTATGCGAAAGGAATTATGAAATTACCTGAGAAGTGGCAAGAAGTAATTGAAAAGAATGGTGACTATATATGTGAATAAAATAAATTCTATTTGAAAAAAACGGCGTTTTACTGTAACGGCTGAAAACGGAACGAACTTATTGGACCACCTAATATAAATGACACACTTTAATGTTTTATTTTCTCAGCTAAAAAGTAATCGTACATTTTGTACGACAAATTATTTTTATAATTATCAAGTTGGTGGAAGGAAATGTGAAAATATTTCTCGAGTGTAAAGAGTTAAGCTATGTTTTATATCTTGTTATAGGAAAGCTCGAATCACAGGTTTCATTATTTATCAGCAAGGCATTGGATATGTATAGGAGAGATAGGCACGTGGTTAGATTTCAGTCCGTTTGGCGAATTAGGGACATTCTCGGAATTCTGTCCCCAAACGGCACTTAGGATGGCATAGCCAACATAACCATGTGAATTTCACGGTGGTAGCCGGTGATAGGGTCCGAAACCAGGGTTCAGTAAAGGGGATCTGTTTTTGGACACTCTGACATATGACTCTGGCTTCAATCCTGATAATCTCGGATTCCACAGAAATCATGCTATTGAGACTGATTGAATCAGATTTGAATTACCATTCACTTCTCTTTCATATGGCCTTTGAAAGTTATACTATCTGTATATAATGACAACTCCGTTTCGGCTTTCGGAAGAAGGCAGTTACGAAAGAGTTATGTATGATAGAATTTCGAATTTCCATTAATTATATATGTTATACGTTATATATTAGATATTATTGTATATAGGGCTTGGATATTAAGACTAGAACTACCGAACTTATACTCGATTATATTTACAAATTTGTTTTATTATAAATTATGGCCGAGGGATAGCAGTTAATTACCGGATTTAATTATATGCATTATGCACATAAAATTGAGATACATAAAATCTCAAAGAATACACCGTTGTATATTCCAATAATTACATAAAATATTAGGCAGGATATATAAATGGCTTGCTATATTCAAATATTATATGTCAAGTATATCGAAATCTGAATTATAAAAATGTATAAACACCTTCATAGCTTGCTTATATAATATAAAAATGTTATTTAATAAATTTTACCTCTATAACAACGGTATCATATGGGTTATATATTATATAAGGCCTCTTTCAGGATATACAGGGCGATAAAAAAGTCTAAGACCATAGTTAATATTACTCTAAGAGAGTAATATTATTCTATAAGTGAAAAATGTCTAATGAACATAGAATCTAAAATCTGTCTTTTCGATGGAGGTTTAATTTTTATATTTTCGAGAATTCGATATAGTAAGCGAGCTTTTTGCAACGTGTGGAATGTAAACAGACGGATTAGTGTAGAAGTACGTTAATTGAGGTTGTACGACACCAGATTCTTACGAATGTCAACAAACGTTGTCCGACAGACGCAAGCTAACTTAGGATATCGATCGAACACAAGTGTATTTTTAAATACATTCTTAGTGCGAAAGAGAAAACTATGAATGAAAAATGCGACATAATAATGTCGGTTGTAAAATTCCATTTTCGTCGTGATAATAAAAGCCTAATTTAAATCGTGCGTAAAACAAATTTTCTTTGTAAAAATATTCATCGGTCTATGAAAAATGCGACATAATAATGGCAGTTGTAAAATTCCATTTTCGTCGTAATAATAAAAGCCTAATTTAAACCGTGCGTAAAACAAATTTTCTTTGTAAAAATATTTATCGGTCTATGAAAAATGCGACATAATAATGTCAGTTGTAAAATTCCATTTTCGAAGTAATAATAAAAGTCTTATTTAAATCGTACATAGAATAAACTTTCTTTGTACAAATATTTATCGGTCTATGAAAAATGCGATATAATAATGTCAGTTGTAAAATTCCATTTTCGTCGTAATGAACCGTACGTACAAAAAAGTTTCTTTGTACAAATATTGATTGGTCGTAATAATAGAAGAGTAGCGAATCCTTAACAAAGGATACACTTTTCTATAAATGTTTGTTTAATCGCAGTACTTCTGTGGGATTAAACAAACATTTTCTGTCTAAAAGTTGTCAAGTTCAGAATTAAGAGAGGATGCTTGACCGCTGTTTTCTGATCTCTTGTTTAAAATCGCAGAAAGTTTTAATTGTATGAACTTATTATTTATATAAACTTATTAATTATACTGGTTTCCACTAACGTACTGTTTGTATATGCGGGATTATATACGTATACGTGAGGAAGCACATTTTTATGAAATATGTAATATCTTCTAATAAACAGTGTATTAAAGTTAACGCAATCTTAAATACAAATAAAGTATACACCCAAAAAATTGGAGTACGGAATCATCATACGTCTCCAGGCTCGTATATACATTATTATATATTAATAAACACTAATACCGTAATTGAAAACCAAGAAAGAAATGGTTTAAACTCTGCAATACGAACGAATTAATATAAAATATGAGATATTTCAAACCTTAAACACGAGTTGATGGAGCTTCGACCAAAGCAGCCACTCGCCGATCTCGAAAAAATGCGAAATTCACTGCCTTATCACGAAAATAAACATATACACACATCTAAACTACACACATTCAGTTTGAGAATTAATATCATTCTGTTTTTAAACAATGAAAGTAACGTATTGCAATTAAAAAGTAAATATACGACAGAATGATAAGGATTACACGTGTCACGCACGATGTCAGGAGCACAACTGTCACACGTTGCCAACTTCACGAGCGTCGGAGCTCGTCGCGCGAGACAGAATCGAAGACAGTACGCGGCATACTGTCTTTGAATTTTATATTACATTCAAATGAATATAGTATAGTATAATTTCTGTTGAACTTGTTAAGTAATTTTGAAAAAGAATTGTCGCCGCAGATTACGGCATCTTAAAACTGTGAACGAATTGGCGAAAAGTATTTAGACTTCAATGAAAATTGAAAGAAATTTGAATTTTTATTAGTATTTTCAAGTATAATATTTAATTGCGATTTCTTCAATTTCATGAAACTACGGAAGTTACTTTAAAACTGAGGAATTTCTTATTCTTCATTTATCAAACGGAGATATTAGGGACTAGGTTTGTGAAATTTGTAATATGAAAATTGAAATAATGTAATAAAGTTACTGTCGACGGTGCAAACAATTGCCTACAGAGGCGTATTCATGAACAATTTGAAAATATTCTATTTCAAAGTGCTGTATAATTTAAGCCCGCTTTATGACATTCAAACTATTTCATTATAACATAGTAACTCAATTTTTAATATTTTATTAAATGTCTAAGTACTTCCAGTTTGGAACGCCACGGATTCCGCTTTCGTGCCATTAAATATTGCGAACTTTTTCAAGGAATAATTAAAATACATCCGTAATATTCCACGTAATTGCACTTTCGGAGACCATTGAAAAATTATTTTATTTATCCCATCTTTTGGCATCTTTTTCAGTGCGATTAAGTATAATAATAATTTTGTTACTATTTTCTCGTAACGTAGCTTCACGTTTTCTTTAAGTCACGAAAAAGATTGGGTTATAGAGAGTTAAATATAAAGAAATAACTATAGCTGTATTTCAATGTTTGATTTCAAGGAAGCAACATAAATGCAGATAAAAATAAATATTTTTCGATCCCTTATCAGTCATCTTTCTCTACTATGTGTTTCATATGGCTGATAAGTATCACCCTCCATGAAAACCCAATATTTCTTTCTCCCCTTGCGTTTCTTGCTTATTTCTTATTGTTAGTTCGCGTTCATACATTGTCTCGTATATGGGAAAGGCCACAAAGTCAGAGCAATATTTTTCCGGGAGACCCTCGAAACGAAATCAAGGATATATAGCGTACAGGTATATACATATATATAGCCGAAGGAAGTGCACATATACTTATATAAAAGTTCGATTGGTTGTAAAATGGGCGAGCCATCTGCTTCCGATATGAGTCCTCGGTGCGCTCTAAAATCAACTCTCGGCGTCCACCAATCACATTGGTGCCTCATCAAATTTTAATTGTCGCGTTTGATATAATATAATATCGCATTAAAATACATATTTTCTATAGTTGATTTTTATTCGAGTATTCTGGAAGCCTGATATAAATCCCATTCTATTTGAGGTCATTCTTATATTTCAATCTCGTAATAATTAATGGAATAATAATTACTAGCAGAGTAATATGGTAAGAAGAGGTTTCCCTTATAATATTTAATAGCGTCAAAAAGAACAACCCGAATATACACGTGTTTGTAATTCCTATATAACTTCTGAAGTAAGTGAACCGCGTTATATCGAAATCGTGTTGTACGAAGGTTCGCTGAACACGAGATCGCAAGTAGCTTATATCTAAGGCACCTGATTTCCGGCGAATAGAGTAAACTATTTAATAATCCTGCTCCTCGTCGATATTTTATGTACAATAAAATCGGGAGGGATGCATCAGGCGAAGCGTTATCCGAAGAAGTTCGTACGATAAAAAGAAATTCATAGAATGTAGGTGGTATATAGCAGGTATGAGGCTGAACGAAAAATTTCCAGGATTTTTATACGGACGCCTCTTAACCGAGTATACGGCACTGTTTCTCTTGTGGCAGCTGGCTCACATGGCCGAACAACACTAAACTCGAGACCCTCGAGCCTGCACGACCTTATCGGTGCTTCGCCTTATTTTTAATAAAAACTACGATGTGGGGCGGGCGGAGCTGAGATTAAAAAATTCGTACCGCTGCCTCGAGCCACTCGATGGCCTCGTAACTTAAAATTAAGAAAATTAAGAGGCTCCCCGTACGGCCGAATCCCGTGGTAAATGATTCACTTTTCTTCCTCTTTACCAGTTATTATAAATGTCTATCGGATTTTGTATGGAAGTCAATTCATTTGAATTCTTTTTTTTATTCGACCGAGACATGAAGCTTGCGTTTAAATATTGAAATAAGCTATAAAAATAGTCTCCGCGAGTCGTTGATTTCAAATAGAATTGCAAGATTATTCATGTTCCTTGAGGAACGTCAACTTATCAGTTATCGTAATTAATTATTTTAGCACTCTTATTTAGTCTCTCTAAAAATACCAGTCTTTGAATGTTTTATTTAGTGATGCTTGTCAAGTGTTGTGTTAATATTAGTAATTAATATTATACTAATCAAACAATATGTTTTTATGCATTCTCATCGAACTCTATTACAGTCGTAGGATTATATTATAAGGTATATTAATAATAAATCATCAACCTAAAGCCAAGAGAGATATAAAGATTCTTATTACAGTACTTATAAAGACGACACTCCGATAAGTCATAAGGCAATATGCTTGCTTATTTTCTCGTCGAACTTTTCTTCTGATAAATGTATTTCTTCCGTCAGTGGAGTGCTACGTCCGTCTATAATCGTCTTAGAATATCAACTCGTCGTAAAACTTTTCCAATACTAGCTTCACTCCGAACAAGGTGAAAAGAATTATTTCCAACGAAACCTTTCCAATAGCTTATCATTCCGCGAGTCTCAACGTTCAGCAATACGCGGTGACCCGTCCGTTATTAATTAAATTCTTTATAAGCGAAACTTCGCTTACTTTCAGTTAAGATAGAATTAATTATCGATAAATACGCCTTTCGAGAAGGAATATCTTTCAAATGGACCTAGATGACATCAATATTTAAATTGTTATTAAATTACAACACTTAACATTACTACAATATTCTACGATTCAGGTACACAAACAGCTAATAACGATCATACAATACAAATTACTTTATATATTTTAAGATAAAAAATTCAGATTATTTTTGATTGATACAGCAAAGTTAATTAGGCCTTTTAAAAAATGTATTGAGATAAAGGGTGATTATATTGAAACATAAAACATATTGTTTGATTGCGTTATCTTTTTAATATTCTTGGACTGGAAACCTTTAGAATTGACTACGTTTCAAGTGGACTTAAATTTGCTTTATTTAAAAACGAATCTTACCGGAAATCCCGTCGTATGTCCACCACTCGTCCCAACTGGCATTGGATTCTGCAACAAAAACAAGGAAACATTATTCCAGTTCTAATTCGTGGAAAACTATCACACTCGAAGATTCGAATAATCTCCATATTAACCCTTCGACATGAAAATAAGAGGACTGGAATTCCAGCGTTTACAAGCAATGGAAATGATTCCACGAGAGTATTCTTATTGCACGAGAGAAAACATTTTTCTTGGTAAACCCACGAACGTTATATTAGCAATTTCCTGGTTTCTTTCGGTGCATATCTTCGGAAAGTTCAAGCTCACTGGAGAAAACTTTAAAGCTCCATCAAGGAAGGACGCTTGAAGACGCCGGCTGGCAAAACGATTGGCCAACCACGATCATCGATCAATCCAACCGTCTCGTATCAGACGATCGATCAATCGATTACCGAGGGTCGAGTCGAGCTGGGAATTCGGTGGATGGTCCAACTATCCAATCCTGGCGTGTTTTAGAAAGGACTCGCTAACAAGATACAACCTCAACTACGACTTTAAATCTTTACACTTTGCAAGTATGTTTAACAGATTTGCACTACGTAAACAAATATTTGTGGACGGTTTCCCAAAACCGGATGTGGAGCTAGTAATTAAACCTTACTGATAGGAGCAAGTAGTGTTCGAAGGTTGAGAGATCATGTAGTGATATTATATTTAACGTATTGAATATAATTAATAATTTGGTTTATCTTCGATTCGTATTTGTTGGAGAATATAGTAATATGTAATATGCTTAGTAGTTATTATCAACATTAAATACTACTAACAGCATTTTGTTGGATGCAATGTGGAGCGAGTAATTAAACCTTGCTGATAAGAGCAACCAGTGTTCGAATGATAAGAGATGATATACTGATATGATATTTAACGCATTGAGTTATCTTTATTGGAGAATACAGTAATAATATGTTTAGTAGTTAATATGAATGTTAAATAATAATAGGGGCATTTTGTTATCCGGAATTATTAATGATTTCTTTAATATGGAAATCATGGAGGTCTAAATTTCTAATCAAAATCGGATGAATAATTAGAATATCCATACAGATATCCGTAGAGATATTAAAAAGAAGTTCATACCTGTAAATATGATAAGTCAAAAACTGTCAGTGTACCATAATTATTAATATTTGCAATTATACATTATAATTTTATTTTACTTAATAGTTATAATCTTTACCAGTTATCTTTTATACCTTATTTATATCTGTTTTATTTAACAACCAATTTATTTATGCATATTAAATAAACATTATTCAGTCCTATGATGCTTTACCACATGGCACAAAGAATACAATAAAGAAACTACAAGTAAATAATAAAATAATAAATAAGATAGAAACAGTTGATTTAGGATCAGCAACACATAGATACTCGAAATACTCCGATCTTGTTCTATCGAAAGAATCGATTTCCAATTTGTCGGAACTTCGACGTGCTATTTTCGAAGCACTCTTGATGCGTGAAATAGTTTAAAGTTTCGAAAACATTTAATGGTTCGAATTCCTCTGTAGTTGACCCTCGTCCATGCGTGCGAACCAAACTCCCTAGGACCTTCCGACTATCCATAGTCTGACCATGCCACGTCTCATTCCACTTCGGACGGTGACCCACATACGATTATCTGGATGCATGCCATCGAATCTCGTATGGCAAACTAATTGCCTCAAATTGGAAAACTTTCCTAACCATATCCCTGATTCTATCATATTATTTTTACATGGTTACCCTTCATGAGTAATTCCTCGACAGACTTTTATTACCTTCATTCGACAATTAATTTTAACGATCCCTTTAACTCGTGGATGTTAATCGAGCACGTTGCTTGAACTGATAGTTAACATTAATTTGAGCCGTTTATTTTGAAAGTAGCTTAAGTTCCTTTCTTTTAAAAATCAGGTTTGCATTTATAATAGTTAGACGAAGTTACTTTGCCACCGCGGTATTCAATGTCAATAATCGAATAGGTAAACATATCTTAGAAGTGAAGACCTCATAGTATTTTGAGGTCCGGGTTGGTTTTATTTAAATACAAGCTACACTAGTAATTACTTTTATATAATTTCTAAATAATTGGATAATTAAAATAACAAAGTTAGAGCTTAGAATACCAGGAAGAAACAGTTGAAAACAGCAATACTTGAAGCATGCCTTTGTCTTTAGCCCGTGATAAGACAGGCAATTATAATGCTTCATTAACAATCAGCGGCGAGACAATAGTTCGTTTGAAATTAAATGGAATTAACCGGCGAAAAGGTTATCTTCCATTCGGTAGTTTAGAAACGAGCAATTAAGCAATGAGTGCAAGTGGAAGTACTCTATTTAGCGAGGTGATAAGAACTGAATGTCGATAAACAAGGGCATTCTTATCGCATGCATCAATGAGTACCGTCTACTTGAGCGTGCAAAAAAAAGTCAAGCAGTGGAATGAAGATGAATTCTTTCCCACGCTTTCCGACATCGTTATTTACGTCTCCTGTAATTTTCCTCTCGTTACTTCTTCCATCTTTCGGATTCTTCACTCTAATGTTATTTGTCACCATTATGTATTTTGACTCGCGAGCACGAACTTTCTGCTTTCATGAAAGTACTCGATTCGATGGAGTGCTTTTTATAGACGGAGCATTTCGAAGATGATTTGAATCGAACGATTCCCAGACACTAAACTTTATTTCAATTTGATCAGAAATGACGTTTTCTAATGCGTCTAGAAATTTATATTGCAGATAATTCATTTGTATCATGCCGTTTATTATGTTAATTTTATTATCAAATAATAATTAGTTTTCTGACTAGTTTAACCTGTTACCATAAAATAATCAATTTTTAAGTTAATTACATTCAGTAAAAGGTACATATACATACATAATGTAAGATATAATTTAATATATAATTCCTGTACATATTTATCAATATTCTGATAATTAAATTTCCTAATTCATTTTTAATATATTCCATAATTTGAATTCGAACAATCACAGTATTCAAAACATCGAAATAGTTAACGTAATACACCATAAATAAGATATCCAAAATTACAAGCAAACCTAACAATAAATATCCCAGTACATTTAGAACGAGTGATAAAAGACGCATACCAGAAAGCATCGCGAAAAAACTATTAATCGCGTCGCAAAAAAAATTGGGGGAGGCAGTAATAAATCCAGGAAAGTGAAATCTCGGCTACGGAAATAAACGAGGCGCGTAACGCAGATTGAGGTCGAGAATTAATAATTCGACGCGGAGGATCGTCGGCAGTAACGTGACATAATTATGGTTAACCGAAATTTCTATATTCACGACAGTCGCGAAGTAACTGCTGGGACCTGGAGACGTTGTTAACTTTAATGGCAAAATTATGGCAGGATTAAAGTTACGCCAACCCGGCAGACGTTTCGCACGGCTTCTGCCTCCTGCCAGTCGGTTTCGCACCTTCTCTCCTTAGCGATACTTTTTATTAAAACGGCAATTCCGTCTTCTCGCGAAATAAAGTAAATGACTTCCTTCCTTCCTTCCATCGTAATGCACTAAAGAACTTTATTAGCGCCGTAACTCCTTCAAACTTCGTCAACATGGCCCGTTACTTCTATTCTATGTTACCTGTGCTTCTAATTCTACTAAACAGCATCCATTTTGTTCTATATCGTTGTTATATAGGGGCAAATTCATTAACTACATTTTTTTGAAAAACTCCTTTCTTTTGTTTATTTCTATAACTTTTTTTTATAAATACAAAAACAGATTCGGTTCATGTCCACCTTTTTACAAATAAAATTCACCCTTTTGCAAACCAAATCAAATTTGATTTGTAAAAAGGTGAATATGATCCGCAAAATAGTTAATTTGGAATGCAAAACCTGTGGTACAAGTAATTACCATAAAAGTGGATTATTTATGATAATAAATTCAACTAAACAGAGAACCGATTATTTTACAACAATAATTCCAACTAATCAGAGAATTAATTATTATGTGATAATCAAAGCTCTGTAACTAGCTTACACGAAAATATTAGTTAACCATTTCTAACGCCATGTAACTTAAAAGTCTCAAACTCATCTATCTTTGTTTCGTTTTATTTTACCGTTGTAATTATAATTAGAAAAATACGCGCAATGATTGCCACCTTTTTCTAGGCGTTAAAGTTATAATTTTGTTACTATTTTCAGGTGTTGTATCTTCATTAGATTTGCGTTTAGTTTCACGTTATACAATTAAAATTAGTTTCACGTTACACAATTAAAATTAGTTTCACGTTACACAATTTTCTTTTAGAAACAAAAAATTGCTTTGTAGAGGGTTAACGTAATTTACCTATGTAACAGCGATTTCTTCTGCTTTACTAAGCAACGCAATTTTGAGAATGAGAGCGTGCAACTGTAAGCACGTGGGTTAATCAAACAGTGCATCGAAAATAGTTAACCGCAACTTGGTTCGCTTTGTGTAAATTCGCTCGCGTGACTTTTCCACATTGTAAACTGTATCGAACGGTATCCGCGGTTTACGTCTATTATCAATAGCCTCCTGTATATCACGAGTAGTAAGGAATATCGAGCAAAGATTATAAAGAGAGAAATCAGATGTTTTTCATAAACAAAGTGTACGGATTTGCATGCCTTTAATTTCTGCATAAAAGATCTTTATATAAAGCTTTAAAGCTAAGGAGATTAATCTGAAGTCAGACAAACGCGTAACGCATCCAGGCTCACTTCACGCATGTCCGCAGTCCTCTATAAATATATGAAAACCGTGACTCATTTTAAACCCCTTTTTTTGTAAAACGCATGGGCCATTGCACCTTAAATTTATGCGCTATATAATTAGTTCTATATATATTAAGTATCTTAAAAATTTCGTTGATAAATCTCACACATAACTGACAAACTTTCCTCGTGAGAACCTCCGAGACTGTTTTATCCGTTTTATCCGTTTGTGTTATAAAACCATTCTATCCTGATGAAGGTTCAAATAAACCCTTACTGACTAATAGAAAAGTGACACCACGTAAACTCTGTTGCGAACAATTTCCATTTTTCGTTAGCGGAGCTGCATTTCTCTCGTTTAATTTCGTTAATCCGACATTGTAGGCTGTCGTCTCTCGAAATTTCAGCAAAACCCCGCCTCACGCGAGCATGCTTTATGAGCCACGCCGTGGTACTTTTCCTTGATTATGTTTTTATACCGTATGCTAAAAAGGCCAGCCGCTACATTAAGTGGGTTCCAAGGGGTCGGCGTGAATTCAAAGGTATTCGTTTAAGTGAAACGTGAAAAGTATGCGGGAAGGAAAATCGTATTATTATATATGTCTGATGGAAACGAAAGCTGGAAGAGAAGTCCGACTGACTCGTAATGGTTTCTTCCTTCGCGCTTGATTTTCGTTTCTTTTGTACTTTTTATTCGGCCTTTCTAACACAGTCTCGTATTAAGTCCTTGAAGAATACCTCTTCTACGGAAATTGTTTCGCCGCGCACACACGATGAGTCCTGTGGTCAGGGCCGACAGGACAAACAGAGGTCGTAAGTCTCTGCAGAGACTTTTGTCACACCGCGTATGATTGGCCGTTCCCTATGACCTTTTACGGAGATAGGGATAATGAATGATGTAAGTGGATATCAGTAATGGAGCAGTTTAGGTAACAGTTTGTATGTATATATATTGAAAAATGAAAACAAAACACTTAAACAGGATAGACTTTACAAAAAGATAATATACATGAAGTTGATGTTGGTTGAACAGTGAAGTGAATGAAGTGTTAACGAAATATCGGATGTTAGATATTCCGGAGTCTTAATAGGGAGTTGTGCTCCGTTGGAATGGTGTTCTAAGACTGATTTTGGAAGAGTTCTCCAGAACAGAGGAGAACTCTTTCTCGGCTGTATTCCTGACAGTCTTGACCAATCAGGAATTTGGAGATTTGCACCCGCCTATTCCGTGCGCCCGAAGCGCGATCCGTGCGGACTAGGGGGTGCTACATGGAAAGGGAAAGCCTTACCATGTAAGATTTGGCATCGTGGCGGAACTTCCGCTGGGCCAAGGGTTCGAGATATGACCTGGTCGGTGACCGCTGGGCCCAGTCTCGAGACCCTTTGGAAGTACACGTTTTATGACACATGCAGTTAGGTGTTGAGTTCGCGGAAGTCTTAAAACGTTAATAACGCAAGGGATTAGAAAGTATTGTGACTTTTCTCAAAAACAGCCTGTTGGCCTGCGTGTCATAAATGTGCTAGCCATCTGCACGCCAAATGTGATCTTGTGCAGATTGCTAGCCGCCTTTTCTATTAGATCGGAACAACGAAGTTATCCTCTGCCCATGTTAAGTGCCGCGTGACTAAAGGCGTACTGTCTTAACAAAGGCCGGATTAACTTCGCTGTTTCGTGGAATACGGATAGAACATAAAATGGTGTGTAAAATATGATTCCGCGGGTACGCCGCGGAACAGAAATGTTGTTCAAATTTAAATATTATTGTATGTTATACTTGTATTGTTTCTAAGGAGAAAGTGTACGGATAGATGATGAACTTGCAAAGTTGACGGAAGATTATTTAATTGTAATTTATCAGCGAGATTTATCAGTTTAAAGTAATGTTCCGTAAATTCTTTAATATTTTTTGTTTTAAATCTTCATTATTATCTATCTTTCCAAGAATAAATTGATTTGGTTTTATTATCGAAAATATATTTTCACTAAAACTCTAGTTGTTCCTGTAATAAGACCGGGTAATATTATCGGCAAAACAGGCAAAATATTAAGTAACTTGGAACTGAAATTATATTATACTATTCATCAAGTAAACTGATGCAGGAAGTCATCAACTGCCGAAATTACTTTCCCATAATGAAATGCGAGTTATGCGAGATATTATTTTCGAAAAAGGACTTATTGAGAAAAACCAACGGAAAGTCTAATAGCCACTAACAGAATGTACCTTCGTGCAATCCGGTATGTAGAGCAAAGTCCTATCAGCATAGAAATTGCTGCCAGGTTATAGCTGAAGGAACGGTTTACCTTGAAGAAAGCCGCGCGCCAATTTCTCAGGAAGAAATCGAAAGTGTAACAACACCTGCAGGGGGTGCAACTGCTTTCATACAATCGCGTGTACTTTTCTATACAACAAATAGGTTGGCTTTACTATTTTCATCAGTGTACACTGTACGCAAACATTTCGCCGTGCCACGGGAAATGAAAGATTACTGTCTCGAGGTGTAGATGTAATATGACTTTATGTAAATTTTCTTTCGAGTGGTGCAATTTGGAATAATTATTGAACCTAATTGAAGTGCCTTATGAAAGTACGAGGAGTAATTAAAGAGCTAAGTAAAGATATTGATTGCATAATTGATTCGTTAATGAACTGAATTGAGGTACTAGTTCTGGTTCGAATTTTGTAATGTACGGAGGAATCTTTTTCATAATTCATTTAATTGTTTATCTTCCCTCAAATTATATTATTGTAGTATATCAAACGTAAGTAAAATGTTAAAAGGAGTATTAAAAGTGGAAACAACATGGTTCCAAATCGAAGGTGTGCAAGAATTGCAGAGTGCCAGTGCACTTATGCAATCACCGCCGGTACCTTTCCGTTCAGCAAATTGTTACTCTTGTTACGCAGGGAATCGATAGTAACGGCTATTTCGTCTCTCATACCTATTATCCTGCTTTCTCGAACACTTTCCCCTAGGGGAAGACCCTCGTTCTTCCTCCCCCTTTTTTTCACCCTTTACAACGGGCTGCCCAGATTGCCCTGAGGTCGGTAGAATAATTTTCTACGAAGTTTTCAATAATTCATGGTGCGTGGTACTGCGCCTCTTACATTCTCCACGTAGCAAAACGTAAAACTGTTATTCCACGTGTAATACTAATAATTGTTTATATGAACAATTTCATATTCCAACGTCTATTAATTCACTGGAGTGGAAGTCGAAAAATCATTCGTTTCTGGTCCTCTATGTTTGATTGGTTTGTGTTGGTATTGACCAGAGGTGGATCTAATAAATAGAGATCCAATGCGGAAATAAGAGGGTGAATTCGAAATATTCTAAGGGATGATGGAATATTGGATATTGTATGTATTAACAGAATCCTCGATGTTTATTTATATAGAAGGTATTAAGAAAAATCTTGAATAATTCGTATAATAATTCACTGCCAGTGGACAGTAAAATGTTCTATTATCGCAAGAATACTTTCGAAATAAACCTTTGTGCAGATGTAAACTGAATAACAAAATAAAGAGTGTATCATCCAATATTTTCCACTTTTCCAAAATGCAAACTATAAAACAAATAGTTGCGAAGAAACTCCTCGTACGGATCCTAAACCCAAGGATTTCGATCGGGATTCAATATGAGGGATATTCGAGGAAATTAATTTACCGAAAGGGAAAGGGGATGGAGTTGGAGCGGGTGGGACGTATGTAACGAAGTAAAATTGAATCACGTATCGAAAGTCGAGGAACCGGTGTATCCCGAAGGACACGACATGGAAACGAATTAAAGTAACTCCGCCGTTAATTTAAGTAAATATACCCGCGTTAGAAATGAACGGCACGTGAGCTTGATACTGATTAAACATTAATATCGATCCTAGTGGCTATACCAAATTACAATCCACAATACCAGCTATTGTTTCACGAGATAAGACTCGAGCAAATAACAGTGTAGATACTATCGGTTCTGCCTTTCTTTTATCAACGGGAATATCAAATAAGTCTATAACTAACCATGTAGACCGTATCACGGAGGAAACCATTCTATGCTCGGACGTACGGTGCACGAATATTTCCGTGATATTAATTGGTGCCCGATGCGACTTTGATCTTACGAGAAAATTGCTTACGTGCGTTTCCTACCCTGATAAACGCCAGGATTTATCAGGAGAATATATAACAGTAGATATACTATCGTAAGGAAAGTAATAGGACATCGATTATTAAGTTAATGATGGTTATATTGGATTCGGATTTAGTGACTGATTTCTAGTGTGATGGAAGAGTTAATATGTACTAGAACTACTAAAGGGATGAAAATGACTTGTCTGCCATTTTAAATTAAATTATTCGAATGTACTATGGGGTATTGTTCGAGATTTGATATGTTTTTATTTATGTATATAACGCAAGTAATTGAATCCAAGAAACTTAGAATTTGTATTTCACATGATGTCAATTCTTAATCAATTCTACGTTATACTTTACTGTTATCTTCGTCTTAAATTAAGATTCTTAATAGATCATATTGAAACGATAAGGATATACTGTCTTGAAAAGGTGTTAAGGGAACATATTATATTAAACCGGCGGAACAGAGTAAGTTTTAATAACGCAAGATATAATGGAAGTTAAATCGTTCCAGTTATCCTGAAGTGCGGGTTTACGACACTTGCATTATTCTTCATTATGTTCTCGACGTTACCAGGTTTCGAATATTAATGAGACTATCGTGTTTTACATAGCGATAATGAAATCCGCGGATATGTACACGTTAACTGAACATTTTTTAAAAATATGGACCAGGAATGCCAAGCAGATAAAGTCGAGTTTTATTAATTCAGTTGTTTGTTAATAGCCGCTACCATGGCATCGTAATAAAACCATGGAATTTTTATAACAAATTTTCCAACCTCGTGAAAAGTTAATACAGTCTTTTCCACATTATTCGACATTTGTGTATTTATTGAGAGAATTCAATAACAAGTATTTTCTTTCACCGATTAATAATTGCTCCTTTGGAAATATTCATTGGAAAAATTTGATATTTTGTGCTCTTTGATCAAGTAAAGAGTTCTGATTACAACGATTTATTTGATGATTGAAGTTACGAATTATAAATAATTTTATTGGAATTAATTATCAGAAATATAACAGCAAATGCCAGTTTCAATATTATTCATGAAAGTTATAGATATATCTTATAAAATTATAGATAATCTTATTAAAGTTAGTTATGAGAAATATAAATGAAATATAATTGCAAATGCCAGTTTCAATATATTTTGTAAAATGTATAGATATATCTTATAAAATTATAGATAACTTTATTGACGTTAGATATGAAAAGTATGAATGAATTATAATTGCAAATGCCAGTTTCAGTGTATTTTAAGTGCACGATTATTTGTACCAAGAACGGAGAAGAGTTTTCTGCTTGGAATCTAAAATTGAATATGAAATTCTCCAGACAAATATAAGTGATGAATAAAAATTGAAAGTCCACAGTTCAGGAGTGCGATGTGAATTTAGTGTGTACAAGAGTACTAAGAATTTATTCTGCGCTTCGGTTCTTCGATATTCCAAACACTTCTTGATCAAATTCAGAACACAAAATCTCTTTAGGCGAACTATTTTCTACCGACGAAACTGTTTAAGTAGAATAAATATGATAGAAACATTCAGAGTGAAAAGTTTTCTTTATGTCGAACTTAGTTTCAGACTATTATTATGTTACTTATATATTTGTTTACTTGTTATAACGATTGTAAGGATGAAGTGGAAGTTAACTATAATTTATGGATGGAATTTATTTATGGATGGAGTTTTTCCACAATCAAATAGTGAAATATAATAATTTCACCACTGGCTTACCAATTAGCTTAAACGCTAAAATATCAATCTAAAAAAATTCTAACAAACTAACTTTAGAGTACTTCTAATGTAACTATTGAAGCCATCAAGAATACCAAAGAAAAGATGAAGACTATCTACGCATCTCGCAATATTTCGCAAAATAACGCAACTACAGTAACAAATAAAAATTGTTAACCCGTCAATCGCAGAGTTCTTCTGAAAAATGACATCACGCGACCACATTCAATTAAGTAATAAAATAAATCCGTGCGATATATTTATAATTACGAGGTACATCTGAGTTTGGCAGTTCATTACTGAAATGAATAGATTGTAGTTTAATTCCTAAGCTTCGAGATAAGTGTAGATTCGAAGGACAAGCTAATTCGTCACCCTCGGTTAACAGGTTCATGCATAATTATCAAGGTTGAAAAAATAAGAAAGAGGTAAGAATGAAGAATAGAAACGTAGGTAAACGAATTCGGGTTGTGCAGGTTTGGTGTGCGCGGAATGAAAGAAGGGCCCGGCAGAAAAGCCGAGGGAGGGTATCCGAGGAGAAGAAGTTAGGTAAAAAAGAGGAGGGTGTCCAAACGAGTGGCCAAATGTAATTTAAAGAAGGGAAGGATCTCCCACCACTTTCGACCTCACTTCATCCTCGGGCAACGACCAGGAAAGAAGGCAGAAAGTTCAGTCTGGTTTACAATTCAACCCACATAGTACCAACTGAGCAACCCTCTTCTAACTCTCTCCTCTCTTTACTCGCAAGCTCCCTTACTTTTCCTCAGCCTCTCTTGCGTCACCACCGTTTTCCTATTTGATGCGGACTTACCGTTGGTATACGCAATTCTTGCACCCTTAGGGCACGCGCACACCCTTCGCTCTGCTTTACAACCCTTACAACGAGGCATCGATCTGCGAATATTACACCATTCTCCCTTTCCTCTTCACGCTTCTTCAGCTACTTCTGATCACGACCCACACTGGAATCGGAGGACTTCTCTTTTGTCGGCCACTGATCGATTATTGGAGAATTCGTTACTGCTATCTACTGACTTATTATGGTTTTCTCACCGGTTTTCAATGCTGCTTTCATTAAACCCGTATTTTTATTACGTCCTGGATAGTTCATTCCACTGGGTATAAATACAACTCAAATTTTTTATGTATTCCTACTCCACCGCTCTGAGCTTTCTGTCTTTGCTTTGATTTTTTTTCCAATAATTGCGTTGGCGTGAGTTTATTGTACCAGCAATCAATTTATTTACGATTTTCATATCGATTAATGCAATGATTATATTTTCTTATTCTGAGGTTTATAAGGAGGGTAAATATCGATATTGAGCTTATTGGAGAAATAATCACAGATATTCTAATATCTCCACAAATTGTTTACAGAAATAAAGAATGTATTAATTACGATGCAAAATTGAAAACACTGTGAAGTTAATTTCCTATGCGTTGAAATTAATCTCCAATTTTGGATAAGAATATTATTGAATTATAACCGCACGATTTTGCTCGCAAAGATCGACAAGTCTGTATCCTCATTTTTATTTCACATAGAATTTTATAGGGACATATCGGCGCAGCAAAACCGTCCAGAAAATAATCATATAACCATGTTTTCAATTCCAACAGCCATCGCAATTGTTCCCAAAGCGATTCCATTTCCTTAAACCCATAATGGACGCACTGTCCAACCTGATATCTGGTATTCCCAACAAGTATCCAGATCAAAGTACCATTTCGAGCAATTTAAACGCATAAAGTTTTATACCTCGAACTGCACACTGCTAATGCTGGATATCGAAACGGAACTGTCTGAAGAAATAATCGTAAATACTAGTCGAGTATTCGGTTAATCCTGGCTTGGTTATCCCCTGCAGTCATCCCTGAATTTACAGTCTTCGCGGACTCGCGGCGCCTAAGCGTCTCGTGCTGGAATCCTCATCTTCCTGGCGCCAGTATAAACGTTTTAGTGGAACCATGGAAGTTGGGTGGGAATGGTTCGGGTTGTTGAACAGTAAGAAGCATGGTTACCCGAGTAAGGGGAAATGCTTATATGAGATAAAATGTCTGAGTTGGGTTTACTCCACGTCATCAGCGTAATTGTATGCGAGGGAATAAACAAAACTATAAAGCTCGCGGTTCGGATTACTTTTCCGCAAGTTTTCCCCGGCAAACATCCTAGTATCTCTTGGCGAAACTCTCTACCCACTTCTGTATCTCTTCTTCCATTTCCACTCCACCTTTATTTTCCTTCATTCTTTGGTGAAGTCTTTCTTTTCCATGCTTCGTTGGTGCTTCTTATTCTCATCATCATCTTCCTTCCTCGCCTCCTTTCTTCGTGCGTTAGGTTCACTTGGTTCTCTTCCAGAAGTAAAACAGGTAGCATAGGAACGTGAAAGTTTTCGTCTACCTTGGTATATGGTGTGTTTCTGTGTGCTGGTAACCCTAGCCTTTCAAGGAGTTTACTTTTTTCAGGTATAAACCTATGTAGGGATTACCCTGTGTGCGTAAATACACGCAGACATAGAATGTGCGATGTGCCTCGAATCTGAACCTCCTCGACCGTAGCTTTTTATTTACTCCATTTCCTCCTTTGTTTACTCGAGTGTTTCCCTTCCTTTCCGAAGGTTAGCCCTCTCCTCTTCCCTCGAATCCAACCCTCTTTCAACACTAGGCTTCCTTCTCGTTCGTTTCGTTGAAAGTTAGCCTAAGGGGGTTGGCACAGGGCTGAATCAAACGATCTCGACACCCCCGGCTAGCAGTCTCTCGAGGACCAGCCAATGGGATTACAGGACGATCGTAGCAGCGGGTGAAATTCTCACTGGAGTTCAATTCACAGGCTTGGAAGGCCATGCTTTAAAGACGGGCCAAGGCCTTACAACACGGGAAAGATTTTCCTTGATAAGCACCTTCGATACTATCGATATCTGCCTCGCCTTTGAGGGTACTTGCAGTCTTGTAGAAGTTACGTACGGAGGTAACTTCATCGTATCCACTAACTTCCTTCTCTATGATTATACTTGCAATAAATCTTGTTAACTTTGAGCGGAGCTATATCCTGGCCAATTGAATCTTTCAACCCTGTTCCACCCTTGTTCTACACGAACCTTATCGTATATCGTCTGCGAATGATTACAGGGAACATTACAGTTATAATCGTTCTCTCGGATGTTACCATAGTTTACATTGTTACATGATACCCCGTTTTATAGTGGATGGTTTTCATTTATTCACTCTGGTTACTTCGATAAAACATAGTCTCAAACGTACATCACTCGCATGTTTATTTACCATTCGATATTGCGTAACCGATACCGTTCAATATAAAATATATTGTTTACATTCGAAGGATTATTTGTATCGTATACTGTGTTTTAAAAGGTGTGAATATTTGTATCGTTTGTAATCTTCTAGTTGCTTCTATGGCGAAATAATCGGAATTATTTTTGACGCGCCTCGTGTTCAGTTTTTGTTACGCAATTATATTCCACGTGTTCATCTTGAGTGCAATAATATTGTATATTAATATTTTTAAAGCGGATCTGACTAATTACCTGAGTAATTAACGCTGCAAAATGATTTACGTTTCTCCATTGGCCAAGGATATATTAAATATAGGAGACAACGGAGATAATTTATGTTCATTTGACATTAAAACTTAGTGCTAGATTCTATAATATATTAGAAAGAAATATAATCGTCAATATTCATTTATATTGAATTATAAATATTTTACTTTGCACCAACGGTGGATCGATGAACAGGTCAATGTTTGAATGTAATTAATTATTATCATAATTATATCGTAATAATTAGCTATGCGAATATTCGGGGAAAGAGAAGTGCATGTTATACCAGAGGAAGAATGTTGTGGATATTGATGAAATATATGATTAATGATTGAACAAAATGGTAAGATATTATTGTGATAAAGAATCAAAAGCGGTGAATATAAATATACCAGGGGGAGTATAACATTATTTGCAGTGCTATTATCGTATTAATAAATATAAATATAAATGGAGAAATTGATAAGTATACTGAATGTACATACAAAAGTTAATTAACTATTCCGTTTCAATTTGTAACGAATAAATATGACAATTTAAATAAACGCGGGAAATGATCTAAAGTAACAAATTTCAGTGATTCATCCACGAACAGTGATTCGTCTATTTTTATCGTGGCACGTAATGTTTCATTCGCGGGATGGGAATTTCCATGTAAATTACCTAATTTGGTAAAAACTATAAAGCTTTGGAAATTCCGTGGGCAAGTCGTATTCTTCGAGGAGGGAGCCATCAAAAACGCCTTGAAAATTTGATAGGGCCGCGAGAATAGCGAGATAACCAATGGCAGATTCTTAGACTCGCGGAAAAAAACCCGTGCTACATATCAGCCCTCATGAATAAATATCATTCTTCTTTCGAAATGAAAAAGGTGTGCGAGTTAAATATTCATTTTCGTCGACTTTTACTGCTCCGGGAAACGCAAGCAAAGTAGTAATAATAAGAACATCTAATTTGATATTTTATCAATTATTTATGTTAGCAATTTACCTTTTTATTTCTGTCAAATGCGACAACTATTTTGTAACAAGATTCAAGTGTTAAATCATAAATTTGGGGCGGATGGAGTAAAATATAGTGTAATGATATACTATTATAATTTAAAAAATTCTGGGTCGTATTACATAATCAGAAATGCTATGATAACGAGTCTTTTAAATTAATCTTTGCATAATTTATCTTATATTATTGCACATTATATAGGAACTTAAGAAGAAGCTTGCGCTTTCAGAAACTCATAAAGAATATATTTTTTCCAAGCAGAAACTGTATCTTGAAAAAAGCATTCTTGCTTTGACGAGAAACACATTTTGCAAGATCACTTGGTATGCTGAAATGTACTTCATAAGTTTCACTGAATGCGTTGTATTTTATTGAGCAAGAGAAAGAAATGTGGAAGTTCTTCTTTAAAGAATTCCAAACTGCATCGCATTCCAACTTCCGTGACAGTGAGGTGAACTTAATAAGTGATGCAGAATTGTTGTTTCATATAAAAATTTATTATTTCTGCAAGATAATCCGTATAAATTGATTTACACAAGATAATATTTAAACATTTATAATCTATGCAAGATATAGATGATACAATCTACACAAGCGACATTCTTTTATATTTTCTCGTTTATTCTTGGTACATTTACACACAAACTTGTAATAAAATTTCCATAGGTAGTTTTGTCGATACCAATTTCACCGAAGAAAAGCTAACTTCTGCACGTATTGAGATTTGCTAATAAAATATTAATCATATCGCGCTTTCTTCGGGGCAAAGCAATCATGCGGAGTGTATTCTACCGGAAAATATTTCCTTCAACACCACTTCAATAAAAGTCCCGGCAAAAAGGTATTCCTGTATTTTGTTGCAAGACTGCGGAATGGTTAACGGAACACTTCAGAGAAAATGGAAGTTTGCTTTAATGCAGACATTTTTCTATAAATACGCTGGATTGCGAAGACAAAGATTAGATTTCTTCGAGTATCTTATTTTACATGAATTCTATAATTTAGACATTCGTTAATCAGGATAAATAAAAATATCTCATATAGTGGTAACATTATTACGATCAATTAAAATAAATCGAAGTCACGTGCAATATAATAAGTATTCAAATTATTAATTTGATTAATATTCTTTTAATTTTAATTTATTAAACTTTATTATAACATTACTGTTTCATAGTTGATGAAAGTAAATGCATAACGAGTGCATTTACTTCGAAAAAGGATGAATTCACATTCCTCGATGAAATGAAAAAATATCCGTAATCAGGATAAATAAAAAAGCCGCATTTCACTGTTCTATTTTACTACGAAATAAACTAGATCAAAGTCACCGTGCAATATAAGTATTCAAATATGCATTACTGTTTCATAGTTAATGAAAGCAAGTGCATAACGAGTGCATGTTACGTGTATGTTATGTGAATGCATGATTTTTGAATAATACGTCTGAAGGGGAGTGCAGTTAGATTTCTGATGGTGGAAATGAGGATGAAGTTCTATAGTGTGGATCGTGGAGTTGTAAACACGTGGTGGTGCGGTGACATTAGGACACGAAAATGAACTAATATCGTGTTCCGTCTCACCCTTTCTATGTGGAGTGCTCTCTGGGCGCCGTCCTAATTACAAGCGTATAATGAATCCTTGAGGCACGACCTAACGTACGATCACTTTATAATATTTCCATGAACGAAACGACTCGGAACGAGGATTTCCAGTGAAACCCGCCTTCGTATTTATCCTTCTCGCGTGCCACGAGTACATTTCGAATGGCATAATCTCGACGCGGCCAAATAATTATCCATCCTAAGCGTAATATTCTCGTAAAAAGGGACTTTATGCTGTGGCATTAAATGCCTCTTGAAATAATGCTTTGTGTGCTGAGACTGCTGTGTGACGTTTTTCCTAACGCTTTATCTGTCCTATGTGGAACGAAGGTTAATTTTTTCAATTTTGCGCGATAAGACTTTGGATATGTTTTAATGTTCCTCGACCTGAAATACTAAAAAGTCTAAAGAATGTTGCGGGTAGTTTTTAATTACAATAAAACTGATTTCGTGGAAAATTCCAAGGGTTTTGTAGTTTGTGGAACGTAATTGAAGCACCAAAAATGGTAATCATTTATTCCCATAAATATTAGCGCGACTGATGGGGCCGATTCCTCCATCAAATATGAAATGGTCAAATATGGCATTAGTCCGCCGAAATGCAATTTGAGTCACTCAGTTTTTACACCGATCCATTACAATGATCTACGGCCAACGTTTATTTCGCCAATACAAACCCTGTTCCGCAGTCTGCAAAATGGAACGATTCCGAGATAAAAAAAAATCAAGTGATAATATTCACATACGCGATTCGCGAAAACGGGACAATTTCGATACGAATATTCCTTGCAAATAGCAGTTTTAAAAATGATGCCAAAATCAAATCAGCAATGAATAGACTCTTTGCAAGTAGAACACCAGACTTTTACAAAACAGAAAATGTATAAGCCTACAAAACGTCGAAAAAGAGTTGATTTAACAAATAAATGGTGACTGCTTCGTGAAATAAAATTACTTTTCAGAATTTCCAGAGTATTTAAATATTGATTTAAAAATCCGCTCGAACTGTTTTCGGTATCTAATACATTTAATACTTCGCGTAAAGATTAGAAGAAAATGATCCACTGGGAGCAGCGTAATAAAACAATATCGTGTATTCCAATTCCGAGTGAAATCTCAGGTAAAACGTAAGTTAAAAGTTTTTGATAGCCGTTAATGAAATAGATGTAAACCGTGAAGTTAATGTTACAGGTATCTCTTCATACGCACCGAATTTGCTTTAGCTAGGAGAAGTTTAAAGCGCGACCAAACTTCCTCGAAGTTCCTGTTAAACGACCCCAGGAATCTGCTAGGAGACACCTCTCCCAACGTATTCGGACTGAAGCTTTCGCGTGACAAGTGCCAACACTTGAAAACTTCGAACCGCTATCTGGAGAAACAGTATCGCAACTAGTTAAAGGGTTGCAGCCACTGATAGTATATATATACAATATATTACCGTGATATGCATTAATACATTGACACCCGTGCCGAAATCAGTGTTATACAATACCTCGTAATTATTTGTAACATGTATTAATACAACATCAAAAAGGAAAACTGTTTAGGTAATCTATGATATGTTAGTTGCTTTGCATCGTGTCATCGTAATATTAAAAATATTGATAATTTTACAAATATCAGCGACATATTTTGATTCGAGTTTTAGTAATATTCGTATTGTTGGTCGCCAATGATTCCCACGGTAGTCCATGTGTTAAGCTATCTTTAAATCAGATTATTAGAAAGGATTAAAGGATCATGAATATCATTGAATGCATAGTGGAATCTGAGTATGTGTGCATTTATGTGAGGGTGAGATGAAAATTGCATAGATGACGAAGTATCGGCTGCAACAGGGATGGTGTAACACCGTGGTGTCCTGGGAATGGAATCTATCGAAGGACTCGGATGTGCCGTTCCTTCCTGAGCTGCTTAGAATTTACGGCTCGCGTACCAAATGGCACATCTCCTATCAATCCCGGTCAATTTCATCGTCAATTTTACTTCCCCATCACGAAAGTGTCGCGCGAGTATCCATTCTAAGAGGTGATAAGATCCTCGAAAACGATTTACACGGATTTTGTTCTTATTTAAAGCGAGGTCGGCATTTAATTATCGAAGCACTGTTGGTTTCTTGATTTACAAAGTATTTTAAGTTACATTCGTATCGGACAGTTATATATGGAGGATTCGTGATGAATTACATCAATTTGGTGATACGAATATTTTCTGAGATTTTGAATACTTCATTTCGAGGTTTCGGCGATTCTATGAATTTGAATAGCTTAGTAGGCAGATTCGAATATTCTAAGAATTGAAATCATTCAGTTCGAAGATTTGAATATTCTAAGAATTCTGACAATTCAATTTGAAGATTCCAATATTGTAAGAATTGGAATAATTCACCACGAAAATTTCAACACTCCAAGAATTCGAATAATTCAGTTCGAGGATTCGAATACTTAAAGAATTTCATGCACTATTCATGTTTCGATTTCCAAAGTGTTTTAAGTCCCATACAAATAGCACATTTATACCCGGAACTTTTAATAATTAAACTACAAATCATCTGAATGGAATTAATAATTAATAAACCCTTTCAATACATGATGCAAATAAAGTACATCTAACAGAATATTTCTGTAGTAAACAAATCTTTCAATATTAAACAAACAGGATAATTTTAATTGAACTGTTCTCTGAGTAAATGAATTATTTTGTGTAAGAAAGCATTCTCGATAATAAAGATACCGCAGAGTCGGGTAGGAATTTCTAAAATTCGAAAACAAAGCAGCACGAGGAGTATCAGAAATATCACGTTAAGCTTACGGAAGTGATTGGGAATCGTTTTACGAAGTTTCGAAAGTGAAGGGAAGAGAGATCGAAACCCGATAAAGAATGATCGTCTCTACGGAGAAACAGAAATAAGTATTTTCTAAGGAGGGAAAGATTCCTCGGAAATGGAGTAGCCCTTAAGTTTTCGAGGTTACTAGATAGGACAGGATAATTCCGTTTGGGTTAGAGACGATTCGATTTATCCGGATGGCCGGCAGGGTCAAGTGTGCTGTCCGTTGCAAGCTGGGACAGCAATATGTAATCCATTTTAGACGTAGCCCGCTGTTCTCAGTGTTGGATTAAGAGAACTCCTGCCAAAACCTTCATTTATAACGCTGGCTCAGCGTCGAAAGCTAACATTTCAATCGATTCTATTGTATTTTATGACAATTGCTTCGATCCTCTGTTATATCCCCTTATTTTACTTTATTTACTCACCGCCCCTTTGATATGAGACTTGTGGTTGAAGCAAATGTGACTATTGTATGATTGAACTACCATAAACATTATAATCAGACTACTATATGATTGAACTATTATAAATATTACAAACTTTTATTTTACTCCTATTAGTTCTTGCCTTTTTTATATCAAACTTATACTGCAAACAAATTAAACTTTTATATATTCGGACTTATAAATTCACCACAATAATCGCATTGCCATATGACTGAATTATTATGAATATCATAAATGTTCTAAGTAAGCACCGTAGTAGTGCAGAATTGTAATAAATGAATATTGAAATTTTTAATTTGTGTTTTGAATGTATTCTACACTATGTCACATAACAATTGAAGTTTATTAAATAAAAACTAAACAGTGAAGGGTACGCAACAAATGTTAAATCCGAAAATAAACCACCCAGCATGGTTTCATGTATCGGGACAACTTTAAAAAATAATACTGTTTTGCATCGTTAAAGTATAACAAATATGTGTTGTCTATCCGCTGTTGATACTCGGTATTTTAATGTATTTTTGCAACAGCCGTTTGTTTCTATTTACTTTGTATATTATTACAGTTCATATAAGCGTGTAAAGAGCGTGCTACTATTTTGAATATTTTTCTAACGCAAATTTGTAAAAATGTTTATTTATAGAGGAAATATTATTATAAACGCGAAAAACAATCATTTGAGTGGTTCACACGAGGATAACAGAGTATTATTTATTTATACAAAATGATGCACAGATATTATAGATTTTTTAATATATATTCATCAACAGAGATTTTTAAAAATAAAGGGTCATGAACTCCGGTAAACCTATCCTTGGTAATAAAGAGAGATAGATCTTAATAAGGATAAGGATTAGCGTGAAGAAATATAGCTCCTTCGATTAGATCAGGATTGATAATTCTCTGTCATTAATCACAATTTTCCCAGTGTGACTTTCTACTTCCGTTCTATCGGAGATCCTGCTCGTACTCAATTTCCCACCTTATATAAGAAATTTCATATTTAATATCCTTTATTAATGCCTTAAATGTCGGCACCATAAGTTCGACTTAGAAATCACGTACTTCAAAATTACACAGCTATTTTATAAAACCCCCAAACTACAAATTATGATATCAATTTTCCTGGACTTTAGGATCAACATTCGTCTAGAACCGATCAATCAAAATATATATTATTTAACTTATGTAATTAATATTCACGGATGCGAATTACTATAATCATTTATTCCATCGGAAGTAGCCGCACGATGTCGTTTTTTCAGAATTCCCCGGTAAACAAGTTAATCTGCACATTCCACTTTTGTTTTTCTATCCATGATGCTCATTGGGTGTTCCTCGTACGTATTATTTCCCGACAAAATTCAACTTATATATACCAAATAATGTTATTTCTTTATAATTCGATGCTTTTGCACAAAGGAACACCGGAGTCATAAAAATTGATTTCAAGGTCCTAACACAAAAATCCCGGGAGTGGATACTTAAGTTGAATTAAGGGATGGAGGGTGGTAGACAGAAAGGAAAGGCGTGCAGGGGATGATGTTCTAACGCAGAGGGAGACCGAGTAAAGCAACGTGTGTGGCTAAAGTGGATTACATATTGCTGTCCCAGCTTGCAACGTGTTGTACACTTGGCCCTGCCGGCCTTCCAGGTAAATCAAATCACCCCTAACTCGAACGAAGTTAGCCACGTCGTGTCCGCCAATCTCGGACCACGAGTACACACGCAATTCTCCAGTACGCGTAAATACGAATCCACCCCGCCTTTCTGAGATACAAGAAATGCAACATGGAACGACTAATTCGTTTTTCTGCGGAAAATTACACGGGGAGTGGTTGTTTGGAAATTAACCATTTTAGATATGAAGAATATTTTTATTATAAAGGAGGACACATTCTAAGACGTTCTGTGATACAAGAAACGTGTCAATTCTAAAGGTCGATTCATCTAACTTATTGTATTTAATGGCTGCTTCTCATCGATATAAAAGTGCTCTCATTTCCGCGATATACTGACAAATAAGAGATGAGGCTACATAAATTTGTTTTATCTCTATCTCGTCTAGATAACAGAAAGTAGGAGGTATCGAGGACAAAGTGAGAAAATGAAATGGACTGGAAAGGTTTTAAGGGATGCGAAAGAAAGTTCCCCGGCACTTTGGGTATAACATTCGAAGGGTGATATATCGTAGGATACTACTAAAAGGGTTAAATCTGGTTTCAACGGAAGAACCGTATACTATCTGCAGGATTTCCTATTCTTCCAATTCAATTTCCATTTATGTGATAAATAATGTACCTGATCCATTCACTGCATCCAAATCTAATCAGGTTAAAGACACAAAGATTGGTTTGATCAAACAAAAATCCCGTGGCAAGTTAAACATTCCTTTAAAGTAGTGAAAGTCTTGGCCACTCACGTAACTTTCTCGCTTCTAATACGGTGCTTTAATCTCTTCAAAGTCATGGAACTTTTAATGGCCTTTAAGTATCTTAAAGTTAGACAGAGATGAAGTATGAGTAGATTTCAGGCCATGAATAAATTCATTGTAATAAATTCATTATAGGGTGTTGAATATATTGTACTTTGGGGACACTAAACATACGCGAAATATGACAGCGGCGTTAAATGGAGACGGAATTATTTCATCCTTTTTCGACTTATTAGGAATATTAATTCGAATATTATTACAGCAGTAATTAACATGTAATTTTAATATATATTAACTAGAATATTCCAAGAGCTTGATGAGCTAAACTAGAGGAATCGAATATTTTAAGAATTTAATTAGTTCGATTCAAAGATTTGAATATTCTAAGAATTCGAATATTAATTCAATTCAAAGATTCAGATTTTTAAGACTCTGAATAGCTCAAACCAAAGATATGAATATTCTAAGAATTTACATATTAATTCAATTCAATTCAATTCGATGGAATATTCGAAGAATGTGCAGATCCATTCGAAATTTCGTAATATATAATTAGTTTGCGAGAACTGAAAGTGAATACATGAAATAGCTTCCACGTGCAGAACATAACAGAATAATTAATTTTATGCGAATAATCGTGAGTATAAGTACCAGTGACGTCAGTAGTGGAAGTCGGTAGTAGACTGCCGATAATAGTCGGGTTAATAGTCGTAGTAATAATAAGAGGACAAGGCACGCCCGGTAATTAAACTCAGTAGGTTGTCCGTGTCCTTCTTTAATGACAATCTGTCGATCGCACTTGTATGTAAGCTCCCAAGCCACGTCCATCAACGGAAATTACAATCCCCGACTCTATTCTCGAAATTATCTTGGTTTCTCATTAATGGCGCACAGCATCTCCTTCGGAGAACCCAATATATCATAATTTATCGATATGTAAAATAGGGACATACCATTATTCCTTTATCCTGATATTTAAATATTTAGTTACTTAGCTTTCATTTATTTACTTGTATTTATTTAGTAATTTATTTTAGTAACTATTTCGAAGCAGGCGTGCCTTCTCAGACTATTCTTGCAAGAAAAACTAAAATATTTCAGTTTCATTAAATGGATTTATAAACGTATGAACTTTGATTCATTTTTTAATAATGAATTGCAAAGTCATAGCTGAGTAAAAATGATAAAAATTTGACGAATATTATTCATATCCTTGATTCGTGGCTTAGTAATATTGGCATCGACGGTCACCGGTGATTCCCACGGTATTGAACATGTTAATAATTGTACTACAAACACCCTGAATGTAGGACATAATTACGGTGCAAAGATATAATTGAGATAAACAGTGGAATATTGTTCCAGAGTCAGGGCTATCTTCCATTCACTTTTGACAGTGTGTGTAGTGTGTTAAGCGTGTCTAACCTGTCAGGGAGTTGAGTTATCGTGACAATCAGGGTCGCGTGACTATTTGCGGATGACAAACTCGGTTACAATGAGACGTTAGCGTTTGCCTGTCTACACGATCGGTTACTCGAATGCATTTAATTCAATAATCCTACCGGGAACAACAATGACTTTCACGGTGCTGTGAATGTTAACACCCACACTACCCTAACTCGTCGTCTGTGCATATTCTATGAGTACAATCTCACCTCGAGATGTGCATGTGAAATATTCACGAGTGTTACTCCGCCGGTGACTCCAGTTAGTCTCCATTTGTCCCCGAACGTTCATTTCGAGCTATGATTCAAGATCTTCCACCAGTGATACGATTATGTCTTTAATCATTCAGGGAAACGAATAAACAAGTACACTTGGATCTTGTTAGAATATCAGATATATGTATATTAGGTTGTTCCATAAGTTGAATGTGAAAAATTCCGTTTTTTTTCAAGTATTTAACATGAATTAATCTACAATCTATTCTTCACCATTACTTAACAATCACATGAAAGAATAAAACAAAATGACGTATATCGAATGACGTATAATATAATACATAGCTGATTGGCAATTGTTACGAGATATGTATATTCAATATCAACTTATGGAGCAACTTAATATAAATAACATAAATTAACATGATTAAAAGAAATCAGATTTTCCAGTGGAAAACCACTTCCCTCTGCCTTGTTCTTGTCAATTACCGCTCTTCCTACGCCATTGTGTCTCTTTGATTATTTTTTTATCATATTGCCTGATAAAGACCCCGCATGAATAAAATTCACGAAAGTATTTGTCGCGTATTTCGTACCACGTGTTTAATTTTAGTGCCGCTTTGTTAGAAATGTTTTCTTTAATATACAAATAAATAAGTACACTCACATTTTCCTTGAATTACAGATAAATATAAATAACACAAATTAACATAGTTGAAGGAAATAAGATTTATAATATTAATAATCCGTGAAACAAAGAAAATCTGAATCTCAAAATAAACATCAGGTAGTGATAACAATGACAGAACATCTAATTCCATAATTTGTATTCTCATTGGAAATTTAATATTCTTATTAATCAAATAGCAATTTCTAATATTAATGTTCTAGCAAATAAAAGAAACTAGCGACTCAAAATGAAGTTCAGATAACTTCAATAATTATGAATATTCATTAGAGTGACATCTGCCTAGAACTCGATAATAATTGCATTCTCACTTTTTGTTTTCATTTTTTTTCATATCAATCCGCAGTAACAAGAGGTTTATTCATACATTCATTCTTCCACTGACAGAAAGAATAATCCTGAATAGATTTCTGTCCACAAGATGTTTATTTGGGTGTATTCAAGCCAATAATACTAATGGGACCAATAGAACAAACAATTCCCTCGTTGATTCCGCATATTTGCACGAGTACATTGCTCCGCCACTTTTTCTGCTATTCATGTACCTTTGACCCCCGGTAAAAATGGTATGTGACCATTTTACAAAGCGTGCTCTTTTTCATCACCGAAGAACCCGCCGAAATTGCGCGCAATATTTCGCAAACCTGACTTACAATGTAACTCATAAAGGCACCTTTAAATATTTATTTGAACATTCATTTTTTCCATATTTCGAAAGTTTATATTGCCAACATTATTGGAAGGTTTTACTCTCGAAGTTCGAGGAAGGTTGGAATTTTCAAAAGCCACTTTTCTTGAAAACACATCGTTGTATGAAAAAATTGTATTCCATATTTTCGAATCGGTTTTTCATATAGAATCATTATCTACCCGTTTGTACTACCAATTACATAATACCCTGTATATTCCAATAATTAAACTGGATTAATACCAATTCTCTCGTTCGATGGAATATGCCTCTGTTTCTGCTTAACATGTGCATTACACGCACGCATTGCGTATTCCACCTGTATTTACACACGCACCCATGTAACAATGTACATTTCTATATGTACAATTGTTTTCACGTGTGTGTACATAAGATTCAGTATGCGAGTCATGTACACTTCTATACGTGACTCTGATTGTCTGTTTATGACGAAATCAGTCAGTAAATAAGGTCCTATAAAATAAATCAAGTTTCATAAAATATACACAATATAATTGATTACTTCCCGGTACCCCTAATAATAATGATCGAAGGAGAATAATAATTGATGACAAGAATGATTCTAACATTTAAGCATTCTAACCAAACTGAGCTGTGTTAGGAAACCCGATTCGTAGTAAGCCGATTTCAGGAACTTACAATAGAGTTAGTAATTTACATGCCTCCAGGAAGTCTAGTAATGATCAGATCAGATACATTTGTAAACTACAATTCATATTAAGAATTGCTATAAACAAAACATCTTCAGCATCACTTCATTCAATGAAATCTATCACAGAAACCTAAAGTATTCCGCCAATGCAATGGCTAAACATCATGATACCAGAACATCGTAAATGAAACATTTCCATCTACGACGATCGTGGCATCATCGAAAGGCATTGAAAACTACATTGAAACGAAGCCTATTATTTCTATCAGAGCGCCATTACATTGTCGAGCAGGTGGATCAGAAATCATTAGTCATCGATGCAATTACGAATGACTAACGCGGTTTCGTCGAGGCCGGTCGTTTGTCTCGACGATCGGTTACTCGAGTGTATTTAATCCAATAATACCAGCGGGACCGGGTACAATTCCCTCGTTGACGGCATGCGTTCGCATATGCCTCTATTTCCGTTTCCCCTTGCTCTCGTGCCCGCTTACGAGTGCGTACGAGTGGTTCCGTCTGCGACGAGTTTACCCCTACCAATACACCTACACTCGTTTACCTGTACGTGTATATTTGCACATACTCAACGTTGTTCTGTTTGTATTCCTATATATTTGTATACCTATGCCTGTTTTCCTGAATACCTACCACGAAGCTTCCGCATACAAGACTGTGTTGGTTCGAATGTCCTATACACGTGCAATGATACATGGGAGGGTGGGTTAACGTATGCTAACCATGTGCTCCAATATAAGACTCGATTGACTAGTGTACGTTAGTGTATATACTAGCTGATTTTATGTATATGTGTGTTAAAGTAGTATATGTTGAGCGTTGTGTACCCATAACACTCTTCCTTCGGTCTACCTCCCCTACCCACCACCCCATAGGATGTTTCAGGTTGGGATTTCACTGGAATGCTACCATCCGGGAGGGCTGGTAATCCGCTTGGAAATGGAAGGGCTTGAATTTGGGTCGCGCGATAAGGGTAATCCAAGGGTTTCGAAATACCGGATAATTTCTACCGGGGACCTTGTCCCACCTTGCACGCCAGGACTATTTCGAACTCGGCGCCGATCGCGCACAGAGAATGCACCTAATTTCGTATCACGAGCAGTTTCGAACGGATGAAACGGTTTGCCTCGGTACATTTTGAAGCTATGCGCAGGATAATTATTATCGTGCCAATGAAACGCAAGGACATATCGTTGGATTATCGCAATCCCCGAATCTCGGAATATACCTGAACTTATGGGTTACTACTCCCTGGATCCAGAGGACTGTGCCAATGATTTTCAGCTTGGAAGGTTCATAAACTACTTGATTCTTCTGCCACTTTGAGGAAGCTGTAATGAATGTTCACTAGACCATCTCCTATTAATTAGTTACGTTAAATTAATGACAACTAATCAAGAATATAACTGAATCTCTACGTAGCTTCCATGGTGTTGTTGATATGGTATTATTATTAGAATACTTATCAAAGATAGAAGGATCACCTTCATAAAGGAAGAAATATTTCTTTACGAGTACCGCAGGATTATAAGTTAACGCAGGAATTTCAAGTCGACATAGAATAATACAGACGCGGATATATGTAAACGGTAGTCGCATTTGCTAACGTTAAGAGATAATTCTTTTTCTGTGAAAAGAGGGATGATAACCGTACGTGAAACGCAATCTTTTTCCATCCCCATCCCCCTCCGAGTTCCGTAGCTTCGTTTCCCCTTTAGAAATACCTGCGAGCCATGCAAATATCTCTTCGAAATAAGGTCGCGTACCGTTATTTCGTCCTTCTTTTTCCTTGGCCACCCAGCAGAGTTCTCTTCACCATTCTCTTTTCGTAGGTTCGTTCACTCCCCCGTTCGGTATTCCCGGCCGATAAATTCCTCGTAGATTCAACGAGAATTCGAGGAGAGGGTTTCCTACGATGGGCTGCTTAGTAACGATAATAACGATAATAATGACGATAATGGTTGCACGATCCACCTCAGCCACGATCGACCGACTTTCCTCTTTCAAAACGAGAATGGTTACATCGAATTCAAGTCTCGCCAGTGAATCCTGGTAAGGGATAGAAAAACTTCAAACTCATTTATTCCTTGCCGAATTCTTTGACTAGTACTCGGCCAGGTTGGGTTAACCGAGAAGGAGATATTATTTCCTCCTCCATAAATGAGTTCCATTGCAACCCCTCGTTTCACCTTTTATTCATCTTTATTCAGGTGTCCCCGTTCGCTCCTTCGGTTCCCTGCCTCGCCCCCTCCCGCCCGCCTCTTTTCTTTCTTCCCGACGTCTTTCGTGCTTTCTCGTTAATCGAGACTTCGAACTTTAGATTACACTCGCCCTCCGCGTGCCGACTGCCGAGGATTCAAAGGACATTGTGTCGAAAGTTGGGAACGAGAGCCGAATCCCGGTGGAAGGGCGAGAATGGAACAGGTGCGGAGGGTGAAGAAGTGGAAGAAAAAAATGGAAGAAACGCGAGTAGAGTTATTCCTATCGTGGGGTTGGAGGTAGACTGACTCATGGAAAGACGAACGATCTGCACTGGTGCTTCCCGTGCGAACTTTACGCGCCTCTGCGGTCTGTCCTTTTGAAAAATGGATCCCACCGCCGAGGAAATCTCTGCCGATGGGATTTAGTCTAAAACAGACAGCCGTAGTTTCGACTTAAAAGAGGTCACGATGGCAAGGCGAACGTAAATCCTAACTCGCATGACGAAGTGTACTCGTCTCATTTGCAAGTGCAATATTATTAACTAACGACTTCACTTATACTCCTCTAAATATTACATTCCAGTCTAACATATTTATGTTGCAGAATGAAATTCTACCTATCTTATGAATTCATTAATGACAGAAAATAACAAGAATTCGTAGCAAATTAAAAAGCGTGATAGAATGGGATCAGACGCAAATCCTTCAATGCACCTAAATTACACGATTCATCAAACTATTGATATACATGATACATATGCGGCAAATAAAAGTCCGCAAGAATTTCAGCTCCATAATAAACCAGTTCAAAAATTGCACGACTTATCTTCATTGCTGGTTGGCGAAAGCACTTTTTTTCCTTCAAAGAGTTGCAGAATAGCACGCAATGCAGCCTAGCCGTTTTCACCGGGTCGAAAGTAGGGGCGCCGGTTTACCGGTAGCATGTACAATATAAGGCGATTCTCTCCAGGAGGCAGTAAAATACTGCGCAAAATTGTTGGTGAAACTATTCGCGAGCGTTTCGCTAGCTATGTCGCATCATCGTGTCTAGGTGTGTTGGAAGGGGATGGTGGCAGTGTCATATCAGGTTATTCCGAGAATGGTGGAGCATCATGCCATCTTCTACCGTCTAGACCTCTCTTCTTCTATACATACATGAAAGCATATGGTAGCTTTGTGTCTACCTACTTACATTTTTCAACAGAAACTACGGTCCATTCGATGATCCGTGACAAGGAAGATAGGTTAAAGAAAAGGAGGAAGACGTTTCCTACAGTTGTCCGTATTTAGGACGTATTATTATTAAAAGAGGACAAAGACTCTATTCTTTCCTTGGATATGAAGATGAATAATGAAGTGGCATGTTGTACTAACAATAAACTGGGACATTTCAACGTGCTATGTTTATTATTTCATCGAAATCCATGTCCTTTCCTCAACTTTATTCGCATTATGCTATGACATTTCAAAGAATTGTCATCCTATCTTTTTATCCAAACATAGGAATATTACCTTATTCCAATCTTAGAGATAATAGACTGAAGTTTTTCATGATGACCAATAGAAGTTCATATCTATAATAACACACTCGAATAATGAACTATACGATACCTTATCAAACAATACAATAGATACACTTATTCCTAATCAACCTTAATCAACGACAGCTAATTAGACTCAAACATCCAAGGTTCCGAAAGCCAACCAATTGAGCTGGACATACTGAATAAACCCAAGACTTTCCTCCGTGTCATCGTTAATATTTTCACGGAAGAAACCCTTCGACGCCATCATGAACCGAAGGTAGTGTAACCACCATGAACGGACCAGGAAGTTTAAAAAAGCCCGTAAAGGTTCGGAAACCCAGGTTTCCCGAAAAACGTGTTTCCCGTAACGATCGAATAGTTTCGGACAGTTCAGTGAAATAGTTGGTGGAAAGGAGAGAACGAATGCAGAAGGGAGAAAGAAGGGGGTTGCACTAGAAGGGAAAGGGTGAGGGTGGATGAGAGAGAGCTGAGCCCCGAGCTATCGACTGATGGTATGTAGTAGGATAGGATTAGTCGACCGCAGACTAAATTGGGTTTCTGTACAGTCGCCTGCAAATACTTCCTCGACAGATACCTCCGTGTGCAGGGTTACTAAACACATAGACGAGGGTGGAACTATCTACGTCGAAGGAGAGGAGTTAGGAACGCTCGAAACTGAAAGAGAAATTATCCTTCGACCCCTTTTTCCAATTAAATCGGTATCCTTCGTCCACGGTTAGAACCAGACTGCTTGATTCCTAGTCCGATGAACAAGGATTGTTTTAGTTTCCGTAACCTACCGTTGAGGACAAGCCTTCGAATGTGTTAACCATTTAATTGCCTATTGTATTCTATAGACTGGTCGTTCACCGTGGCATAATATATAAGGACTTACTGGAGAAAGAATATTCTGTTGGTTTCAATAAAAATCTAGTTCCAGTAATTATTTGTAACTGTATACTTCTACTACAAACTTTGGTATATGATAGGACTTCATGTTCATGAAGAATTAAAAATATCACGGTATTAATAAGTAATTATGTTACTTAATGTTGACGTACTTTGATAATAAAGTGATCTTCAATTACAGAAAGTTGATCGTTATTTTAGTGAAAATCATTTTCTTAATTAATAAGGGATCATATTAATTACTGAATACCTGTAATATCTCCCGTACTATAAATTTCGTATTTCAACTCAGGTATTTCCTGGAAATTTTGGCAGATAATGTATGTGCGAACTACGCGAAATTGGCTGATAACTTTTGGGACGTTCCATGAAAAAGCGTAAATGTAATCTGACACTTACACGCGGTGGAATTAGTACAGAATTAACTAAACATTAACAAGTAAATTTATGCGGATGAAGTATCACTGCTTTCGAGATTTAGCAGTAGATTTTGTAGGATCATTAAAATGTCCCAGTAAAACCGTATTTATGTAGCGATACAAACTTTCGACTTATTTAAACTTGAATTAAAAATAAGTTCAATTTTTTGGGGAAAAATGTCCTCACTTATTTAATTCCATACATTCTGTACATTCAAAAGACTTTGTATAAAATACATAATTTCCTGAACATAAAATAATTTATATTTTTAAAGTATACCTGCATTTAATATCAGGTCGTCTGACATCAAATGGCGCATTTCACTGGAGGCTCGGTTTCATTATTCCCTGCTCTTTACAGTTAATAATATGTTGAAAAATTGTTATTGCATTACCATCCTCGAAGTTCTAACTAGCTTTTGTATATTTTACAATTCATCGGATCCTTTTTTTATACCGTAATAAAGGTAAATGTAAGAGGTGAATTTGTTTGTGAATTTGACGACGTTATAATGAAATAAACAATGCAATATTCGGTATTATTTTATATGTTCAGAGAAGATCGAAGGAAGGAATGGCGGATCAATATTATAATGTAACAATTCCCGCAGAACGTAAATTTTAAAGTGAGCTATATCGAATGTCTGCCAATCTCGCGCCAACTCAAAATTCGACGCTAATCGCAAATACGATAAGCTGTGCTTCATATGCAAGTTTAAATCGACAGAATATATTCGATAACTGACTTTATATACGACAAAAAGTGTCGATCACTTAGTAATCGAAACCACCTCGATGTGACAAGGTTTGCGATAGAGTCACAATATGATCTATAAATTTAATAAAAACATTGAACTTCATAAAGTTCCAATTTCTGAGGATATAAAAGCATATCAATTTCAATACTTTAGACTTTAGACTGTCGTAAATCGCAAAGACACAAGTACATTTCATTACCAGCGTACTAATTATGCTAAATACCTATTAAACTGGATAATTATGGAGGGGCCAATTAGGGTGCGAAGGTGGGGTGATAGAACAAGAATATAAAAACGTATCAAATTCAATATTATAGATTATCATAAATCACAAAGTCTCAAGTATATTCCACTGGCACAGTACTAATTATACTAATTACCTACTAAACTGTTACAGAGGGGTCAAGTGGGGGACGCAAGCTGGGCGGTGGTGGCGAGGGGTTGCCATTCAAGCGAGAAATTAAGCCTTACATGTTCTCCAAATTAAATGAGTCCCTCTGAAAGAGGACTATCGAAAACGGGGTTCCGTAGAGGAGCTTTTGCTTCGCAACAAAGCAGACTGCATTCTAACCCCATGCGGAACCAACCCGAATACAGAATATCTCATTTGAATAGATAGATTGACGGGGCCTATTTGCAGACCATCTAAAACGGCGTATCTCCTAGTTCCCTGTAATTTCCTAGATTCGTGAATAATAATGGATATATAAACTAAATAACTTTCCGTCTCTGCGGCCATAAATTCCTGGCCAAATGCGGAATTTCATTTACCGAACGAATTCTTTATTCGTTTCGCTGAAACATTCTCTTCGTTTTCGTTACAATCGTAGAATAGAAATGTGATGTTATTATGCCTTTTGTTGTCATTGCAATTTGGTAATTAAGAATGTCACTGTATCCTTGTAATTAGAATATATACTTCTTGATAACTTAGTCACAAATATAATTATTCATATTAGTAATAATATATGAATTAGAATTTTAAGTTGAATATAATCGTTTATACTAATAAGTCGCTGAAAACAATTGTAATGAAAATATCTTAAACGACTACAATCTTCAAGATTACTTTTGCAGTTCGAAGTGTATCGGGTTATCTAAAACCTATTATAAATTTGATTTTAGTTTTACGGTTATCTTTTATTATATTGTAACGCTCTGAATATTTTCAATAATTCATAGTAAAGCTGATCGTGAAGTATTCTCTAAAATGATAAATACGTAAGTTACAAATCCACAAAGAAGTTTGAGGATACTTGTTCGGATTAAACTCCTTATATCCTTGGATACAAATTCCTTATCCCTTTTATGAAGGTATATAGCACAGTTATCGTGTTTCCATTCTATTATAATAACGGCCTTAGGACGGCGAAGATAAATTCCAAGGGAAATACGATAAAGTAAACAGGAGAAGAGGAAGAGCTGCAAGTGTTTTCGCTTGTTTGCCTCGGTATTTTGTTGAACAGCCTAAACTGAATGCTTTAAGCTACGCGGAGAGCCCACTTTAAGCCCGCCCACAACCGAGCGTCCAAATAAAAAAGCGTGAGAAAGATAGAATAGCGGATAAGGGACTCGCGATCGATTCCAGTGCCGTGCGCACGGGAACCTCCGTAAAAATGGTAAACAAAAAAAACGCCGAGGGAGAAAATGCGAAAACAGAGCACGGCCCGAATCCGATGAAAACGTTTCGTATGATCGTGAATTTCTCCATGCGACAATCCGCCACCACCCCGTATTCGGCTGGCGGGTACCGTTCATTACAATTCCGTCGATTCTCTGATTCGTTCTGTACGTTTACGACTCGACAGAGGAGTTGTCAATCGGCCCGGAAGCTCCCTATACTGTAAATTGTTATCTTTTGCCAGAAAAAAACCGGTGATTCCGATTGACAGAGTATAGAGTACGCTGTCGCTTCCGTTACGAATTGCTCCCGAATTCTCTTACTTCAAACAAACTAACATTTAGTGTTCCCATCGAATTTATCCTTTTTTTTTTGGTCCATCGATATCGTTATTCCATGACGAGTCAGTAATAGATCTCTGCACGAAGCTACACATTTGAACGGAGAATCTTGAGAAATTTCTATAAAAAATGACATTTTAAATAGATTCGAATGCTGACGAATGTAAGTTTAATATGAATATGATGGTGAATAAGACGGAAAGATTCTAACTATTTTTATAATGTATTCATTATCAGATCTCTTTATGTCAAAATATTATCAATGATATTGCGATCTTCAAAGTTTGTAGATGAACTTGTTCAAATAGTATCCGATAAATGTTATAGTAATATTTAAATTATTACAAGTATACTATCAGTAGTAATATCCTCTGACCTAAATGATGTTCAACCATTATTTCATTATCCACATTTCCATGTCTGATCAAATATTCAGTTGCAAAACAGCATTCCTGATGCGAATGATCACCGGTTCTTCACGAATACACCATCGATACTTTTTCCGAGTATATTTTTCTATCGTGTATCTCACCCTTCGAAGCATTCCGATTACATCGATATCGCTCGAAAATTTCACGTGCGTAGCGATCGCTGACCCGTGAAATTGAACTGTGCGATTTCGTTCCGAACGGTGGACAGCCGCGTACATGCGGGGGTGCATTGCTCCCGAATCACCGTTCCGGAATCTTACATATGAAAGATCGTCACGTCGTTTTATCTTCGTCTAACATAACTCATCGTTGTGTACTCTGATAATCAGAAGATATCATTTCTTAACACTAGAACAATCGAACATATGCTCGCTTATACTTTGACATTTATTTGTAGACAAATTATGATTGAAGAGTGGAATTTAATTAACACTAGAACTACCAAAGGGGTTCTATTATATTTATGTTTATATAATATTTTGAAGCAAGTTTGAGTACATCATTTATGCCGGACTATTCAGAGGCTGATACTACTGAACGCGGCTGATTATGGAATTATAAGATGACTTAATAATTTTGGGTGCGCGGATCTCCTTCCTATTTTTATTAGATTCGTTTCAAATATTAATTATATTTTAGACATTATTATTTCTAAATTGACCATTTTAAAATAGCATTTTTATAAAATACATTTAAAATACTGTATTCCTTGATATATTAATATACATTTTCGCATAAGAAATAAAAACCTGAAATATTCGATATTATTTAATCTAATTCTTTAAACTTATTATCACGTTCCCATGCAGTAATCCCGCGGAATAAAATCCTCCAGATTCCATTGCGAACGATTTTAAATTCACGGGGAAATTCCGGAGGGATGGTGTGATTTCCGCGATTCGCAACTATTTTTCATCCGCATAAAAACTGGGAATACTTTATGCATCAAAAACGCGAAGCGTTATCGGTAAATACCGGCGCACCCTTCAGAAGTGTGTAAACAGGAGGAAGGTACTTTCCGATGGAAAAATTGCGATTCGAAGTCACGGTCGACATAGTTAATCAGGCTGTAATGAATGGAGAACAAACAAACCGCTTGGCTCGAGCAAAGAGTCACTCATAATGAAGTGATGTTTTTACTGGTTGCAATCCCACGTACTCTTCTTGCGGCTGCTTTAATCATTTCGAATGTTTTAGATTCGAATATGTTTACTTTACTTTTCTTGCTTTCATTCTTGTGGATTTCTCGTTTGAAAAACTTTCCAATAAAAGATTTCGCAAGACGAAGCTGTTCTATAGTTTCCATGTGAAGTACGCGATAACTTATAAATTATTATATATTTATTATTTTATATATTACTTTCCATTATGTTACTTTTATAAGAACATTAATTCTGTAATTAAATATATTTCGTTAAGTAAAGTCAATAAGTTTCAGAGTAATTAATAAGTTTCTTTTAGTAATCATTATGGATGCAGTTTTCCTAACAATTCTTTTTGACTATATTATACATCGCGCAGTATAATATACTAATTCAAAATCATAATAAATAATATTAGAAACTAGAATGCATCCTATTTCATTGATTTACATAATGCCAATATAAAGGCGTTCATATAAAATGCTCTTTAAAAGCGATAATAAAGTAAATAACACAAATAATCGTGGATTAGCGGTTGATTAAAGGAAGGCGAAGTAGCTGGTGATACATAATCTAGTAACCAGAAACGGATTAGGTAACATTTAATGGTCGTAGGCAGTAACCAATAATCGTATTCAAAAGGAGATAAAAAGCTCGACAGGATAAGCCGTCGTTTTACTGGGTAGCGTCGAATTTATTCGCTCGAGTACTCGTACCTTACCATTCCCAAATGACTACGGTGGCCCACCTCGGGAGGACTATCGAATCCTAGGGAAATGCATTCATGCAGATTTTCCTGTTTGCAGCGTACCAATCCCTCGGCATTCCCATCGAATTCCTAACGTCGGTTTCTTTCGAGAGAACTATAATGCCATTCGAGGTTTATCGTCTTACACGCTTTAAACCGTGAATTACACGCCGGTGGTGATCACATTGCTGGAACTCCCTAAAACCATCCCACGGGTACCTCAAGTTCATTAGGCTACGAATTTATATTCAAATTCGCATTACCATGCACATACACACTGCACTGTCTATGATGCACTGCCGTGAACGAATATTCGGATTAACCTGAGATATGTGGACACAAGTGAATTACCTCTTTAAATATACAATTAGAAAGCGCGATTTTGAAGGGAATCTCATAGCGATAAAAACTTGCTGATATTTAATTACATTTATATGATTAGATATACATTCAAATTTGTATCATTATATACAAACTGCATTACGACTGTTGCATCAAACGAATGTTCGGATTAACCTGAGATATGTGGACTGAAGTGAATTACCTCTTTAAATATTTAATTAGGAAAAGCGATTATGAAGAGAATGCCATGGTAATAAAAAGATAAGTCATATGGACACAAATGAATCGCCTTTTTAAATATCGAATGAATCATTATTTATATAATTTATATCTACTTATATCTTTTATCTATTTCATTCCAGATATTTATATTTAAATGAAGTTCGCCGTAATTCGGACGTTAATATTTAAGTTTCTCCAATTAGCGTCTGGGAACTAAGTTCTTACCGCGGGCAGAAATTTCACGACAATTTTCTAATTGGTTTGCCAGCCATCAACTTACATCTATATCAAGGTAAGTTACCGAGGTGTCAAACTATTTCGGGACATGGTAAAAGCATAACAGTTAAATTAACGAGGACGATAATCGAGTTCTTAATCGATCTTCCTTTCATCTTAAAGCGACTCGTAGCAATCACTGGAAACATTAACATGCTGTTATCACTTTGTTATCACCTCGTCGAGTTAAGGCGGATCGCTAATTAATGTACGCGATTATTCATGATTTCCGTGGTATCGTTCTCATATCAATTATGTGGAAACAAACTTATGTACTTGTTATCAATTCAACAAGTTACATGCCAAGTTTAAGGATATCATTAATTTCACAAGGTCCTTTATCATTTCTATTTATGTATATGTATATAATTTGATTCCTCGGAATCTTAGAAATAAATCGTAATTTTGTAAAGTTAAGGTAAACCTCTTTCAATTCTTATCAACACGACAGACACAGTTTAGTGTTGTTTATAATATCCAAGTATTCAATTATATGTTATTACATTTCTATTGTCTATATTTCCAATTTTGTAAAAATAAGAAACATCTAATTTTTGCATTCACGATTTATATATGTACCTGTATATTTCTTATATTTTTATTATATTATATATACTTTTTAAATGACATTGTCAGTACTTTTAAATCTCTAATCGTAAGTAAATTTAATACCATATATACATATGTGCTATAATTAAATCTAAAGCAATCAGAAATATTAAAATATGCGAATACTTTTTCCATTAGCTTCATGAAGCACTATTATTTATCTCAAAACTCTTGAATTTGCTGGCTGTTTTCTTTATTTAAATGTTTACATTATTAATTATTCCATTCACTATTTCATTAATTATACAATTAATGAAATGTACCATTAAACTAGCAGTGCTTCACGGCCAACTATTACGCGAGTAAATACTTCCCAGCATGCATGAAATCAGTAACATCACCATATAAGACACACGAATATTATTCACACATTATTCCATTAATTATACAATTAATTAAGTGTACCATTAAATTAGCAGTGCTTTATGCGCAATTAATATACAAATAAATACTTCGCAGCATACAGTGACGTAGTTATATCACCATGCAGTAGGTTGTTTGTAACTAAGAATTTACATGTTCAAAATTATATGTAACCCCTGGGTCGGGTTCCAACTGGATCTTTGAATATGAACAGGTTCAAAGGAGGTATTTGTGAATGGGCTAAAATCAGACATTGAACTACAAGATAGAAGCCCAAGCACTGAGCTGGAATTTCATGAAGTACTTATTACGAAACAATACAACTGCAGAGTCTAATTATGCTGCATTACCACTCGCAATGTCTACATCTTGAAATGCTAAGCGCTAATCAAGTACATCGAGAACGAAGCACTTGGTCTGATAACATTTTAAACTAATAACTTAGTAGGATGCACAGCTTTTTAACGTTTACTTAGATTCGCTTAATAATTTTTAATATATTTTTCATGCGGATACTAATAAAATGATATAATTTATAATTTATATAATATTCGTTTAAAGCATGCAATTTGTCTTTTTAAAAACAGATATATATAGCTATGCTAAATATCAAAGACATCTCACAACGCGTCTCGTCTTTTCGTAGCGAAAATTCATTTTAATGGCAACTCCATGTTTGATCAAATTCCGAGGAGTCAAAGTTAATTTTTTAAGAGACATCCAACATCCACGATGCCTTTAGTATGCGAATCTTTCGTGAATTAATGACGTCCCTGCATCAACGACCCTTGGGATCATGTTGCAAAATTCACCACAGCTCAATTGAATTTGCATTCAAATACGTAGCCGAAAAGGGCGAGAGCCGTTTGCGGATCCTTTTCCCAGGCGTCCCTACGGTTCATCGTTCGTCGAACTTCGTCCGTCACAAAGAACATTCGACTACGCCATTATACCTTCAGGTAAATCTATTTCATCCCTTATATTCTCATAAAAATACCGTGTAAAGTGCTCCACCGCCATTTGCAAGAATTCCAAGAATACCAGTATTTCCGAATTCTCAGAAATGTTCGTCCAAAGAAAATAAAATAAAGAATCAGTGAAAAGTTGACAGACTACGTTTGCAATTCCCGTGACTTATTATATAATGTTGGAGATTAATGTGGGTTTATTACATCGAATAAAAATGGCGGATTGTATAAACCATCCAATAAGAGATTATCTATTTATTTTGATGTAAATGATACGTAAAGTATAGTGATGATTACGTAAATGTTCTGTTAATAATGATGTATAATAATATGCAGGTATAATAGAATATGAAATATATTCAACTGTCAGCATTTCTCGCACGATCAAATATTATTGTCGGTCAAACGTATCGATGTATCGAACTTCGGCGAGAAAGGTGACCAAAACTTTGTTCGGCCATTTAATTAGCGGTGTACCAGAATTTCGCGAGTTTATGATGAACGATGACAAATGAAAATCGATGTCCTTTCCGGTGTAACGTACAAAAAGTTACCTTGCCGAACATAGGTCCGACGTGGAATTTTCGAATTTTTCCCGGACACGAATTTTATCGAAATTCGAAGCCCTCGGTACTCGACGTCCCGAAATAAATGTCTCATCGATCATTTTTCTACAGCCAACTTTACTACCGCGATTGATTAATATTCATCCGTCCACGCGCATCGGCTCAAATATATTTGCATTATAAAGTCTCTTACGCGGATGTTTCGACACTTTAAATACGATATTCCAAATATATAAAACAGGTTATTATCTTATTATAATTAGAATACAATCTTGTCGATTTGGAAATAATTCCATGTATTCATTCAAATCGTTTATTTTATTTTAATAACTGAAGATACATCTAAATATCTTTAAATACTGAAAGATAAACATGATCTGGGACCATTTTTTATCGAAACAAGTGGATTAAGAATAAGTCTTAGAATAAGTCCTCGTTTATCACCAAAAGGTTATATTGCGATATAAATTTACGAACATTATTCAATCAATAAAAAAGTAGTATTATATTACAGTATTCTGACACTTCACGAAGGAAACACTGGAAAGCAATTATACCTTATCAGATAGTCAAATCCTTTGACAAACAGATCGGAGTTTCGTTCCGCGCGAATTATCGAAACTGAATTTTGTGTCAATAATGAAATTTCGCGGTGGAATAATACACGGGCGAGATGTAACGATGAGTTAACAATCGGCGGTTTACAGGAGAATTTGCGGCCAGCCGGACAGTTACAATAAGCTTTTATTTCGGTGCGGGCATCGGTTGATACGCGTAATGAAAATTCGGCCGGAGAACCGCGACGAGTCAAAGGGAATTAATTAATGCGACCAGACGAAATCCGCGAAATTATGAAAGCACTCGCGGGTTTATACGTTTTGTGCCAATTTAATCGACCTGGTCACGCTTAAACGCGATAACAAATAATCAAACCTCCGTGTACCTTCCACTCGGATTTCCTCCAATTAAAAGCTAATTAAAACGAGATTAAAATTGAAAGAAAACTGTTTTCTGTCGATATACGTTAATAAGTAGCGATATACAATATTGTTTTCGAGATATTTATTCCATTTACATTTTTTTAAAACTATAATGAAAAACAAGCCTTCTACTTTCAATATACACAATTATTATTAATATTCGCATTGGTTTTAAAAGTGTTGTCATCAACCAATTATAATTTATTTTAAACTTTATGCTGATATTACGACGATGATCGATATTTGATGTTTCCAATTATAATATTTGGATAATCTTTAATATTATAATTAAGAGTTGTGATTAATATACTGTAATGTTATCAATAAAAGCATTCCCACGCTATGAATATAATCAACGTAAAATTTGACGTCAGTGCAGGAAATATCGAATTTTGAATGATGTGAGATTTCGAAATACGCAAACTCATTAGCTTTGGTAAATTTATTTAAAGGCATTAACGTTAATTAAATCCATACGCGTTTATCACTAGTTTGCAGAATTAATTTCTGTTAATAATCACTGATCGGATTCATAACTTTAATATATGTTAGCCGCATAGGAAAATAGATAAATTGAATTTGTTTGATTTAAATCATTTGTTGAAATTCAATTTATGCCTGGCATAATTAATAATCCGGTCTGACAAGGAAGATATCAAATGTTATCATAACTGCATTTAATTCGTGTTGTTATCAATTATCAGTCTCGCCAAGGTTTCATTAACAACAAGATTGAGTTTGGTAAACATAAGGTTTGGTTGCAACAAAAACATGCAAGTTATAAACATCGATAATCAAATTCATACATAATAAAATGTTGAAAATAATTGTTAATTTGATGAAATAAGGTAATTTATTTCTTTTTGCAAATAAGACAATTTATTTCGCATATTTGTGCCTCATCATGTACATTAAAATATCTTTAATAATTATTGTTGTACAGCAATGAAATATAACAGCATTCTTCTTTTATTCGCATCATGAATTTTATTCTTTTTTAAAATCTGTTATAGCCAGCTTATATTTTAATGGATTATTTTAGAAACATTTCAAAATATACACAAAACAGATTAATGATTTTTATCAAAATTAAATAATTCTTAATATTATTATCATATAAACGTAATTTTAATCGAACTACTCACAAACCTTATGTACTGTATATTTTTATACGGTATTTACAACTCCTATTTAAAAAATTATGTAATTGATATTATCATAAACACCAATAAAAACACTAGAAAAATGATTTCAGATAACTGTTTCACATAAAACAAAAACCTTTGTACAACATTATGTACGCGATGCAAAACAAAAGTGAGTGAAAAACGTACAGAAAATAGTACGAAATATCCCTTGAAAACAATTCCAACGTAAACAAACTCTTTAGTGAATTAGTACAAAACACTTGCAGCGTCAGCCCGAAAATGACAACGCTCAATTTCCATTTTTAACAGCATAAAATGTCAAGCATTTCCATCCTATTCTTCTGAACGCAACACCACGGTTTTACATTTTCCATAACTTTGGGAAATTAACATTACGGCGCGGTGGATGGATGATGAAAGAAAGCTGCGGGGGTGGTTGCCGGTGAGGATAAGAGAATAAGGGATGAAATTTTGTAGGGGGTGTCCCTCTGCCCTACGTGCTCCACGGATTTTATTTCTCGCGGGCGACCTTATCCCAACTCTCAAAAACATTTTGCACTTTTGGGAGCCGCGGGGAATGGATGCTCTACACGAACTTCGTGTCCCACGGGAGTATCCACGTGAAAAGCACGAAACGCTCGGGAAACCCGAGAGCACCCCTCGTTTCACCGACGTCTCTCTACGCTTTCGTAACGGTACTCGACGTTTCGTATTCCGTTCTCATTCCGGAAGGCAGGAAGTGACGCGTACACCAGCCAACTTCTGCATCGGCGTCCCCGATCGCGGCGGCAACATTCTGATATCTTTTCGCTGATGCTTTCACTACTGTCTTTTGTATACGTACATCGTCATTCATAAGTATTAGCGCGTCCTCGCAGGAATTATTTCCACTCAGAAGTATAAAGCATAATATTTAATGCCCCAAGAAGATGAATTATCACACTCGTCTCAATATATTCATATTTTTTGCTGATAACTATAATATCTTCAAAAGGTTGTATGTGTCAAAAAATCATTCGAGGTCGCGCTATCAAATCACGCAATCTTCCTCCCTCTTTGAGTGTCCACTCTTCAGGATGATCCACGCATCGTGTATCCTAACAAGAAGGTTGTCATTTTAAGTCGGCACACTTAACACTCTTCAACTTCAAAGTAGGACACGCGAGGCCTATATTATGTTTAGATATTAGCATCTGATAATACTCTTATTTCAATATTTCCTTGGCGAAACAAGAGAATTAAAATAATTTTGAAGTCGAAAAATGTGATGATCCAAATTGGCGGAAATATGAAGGTATACCTTCAAAAATTGTCAAAAATTCAAAGTTGCCAGAATCGCTCCTAAATGGCCCAAATTGATGGTAGATGATGTATAAACATATTCTAGGACGATTTTGGATCGAAAGAAGCGGTTAAAAAAATTTTTTGGACGAAAAATGGTCGATCCAGAATCGAAAAAATGTGAAGGGGTATACCTTCAAAAATTGTCAAAATTTCAAAGTCGCCAGAATCGCTCGTAAATGGCCCAAATCGGTGGTAGATGATGTATAAACATATTCTAGGACGATTTTGGATCGAAAGAAGCGGTTAAAAAAATTTTTTGGACGAAAAATGGTCGATCCAGAATCGAAAAAATATGAAGGGGTATACCTTCAAAAATTGTCAAAATTTCAAAGTTGCCAGAATCGCTCCTAAATGGCCCAAATCGATGGTAGATGATGTATAAACATATTCTAGGACGATTTTGGATCGAAAGAAGCGGTTAAAAAAATTTTTTGGACGAAAAATGGTCGATCCAGAATCGAAAAAATGTGAAGGGGTATACCTTCAAAAATTGTCAAAATTTCAAAGTCGCCAGAATCGCTCGTAAATGGCCCAAATCGGTGGTAGATGATGTATAAACATATTCTAGGACGATTTTGGGTCGAAAGAAGCGGTTAAAAAATTTTTTGGCCGAAAAATGGTCGATCCAGAATCGAAAAAATGTGAAGGGGTATACCTTCAAAAATTGTCAAAATTTCAAAGTTGCCAGAATCGCTCCTAAATGGCCCAAATCGATGGTAGATGATGTATAAACATATTCTAGGACGATTTTGGATCGAAAGAAGCGGTTAAAAAAATTTTTTGGACGAAAAATGGTCGATCCAGAATCGAAAAAATGTGAAGGGGTATACCTTCAAAAATTGTCAAAATTTCAAAGTCGCCAGAATCGCTCGTAAATGGCCCAAATCGGTGGTAGATGATGTATAAACATATTCTAGGACGATTTTGGGTCGAAAGAAGCGGTTAAAAAATTTTTTGGCCGAAAAATGGTCGATCCAGAATCGAAAAAATGTGAAGGGGTATACCTTCAAAAATTGTCAAAATTTCAAAGATGCCAGAATCGCTCCTAAATGGCCCAAATCGATGGTAGATGATGTATAAACATATTCTAGGACGATTTTGGATCGAAAGAAGCGGTTAAAAAAATTTTTTGGACGAAAAATGGTCGATCCAGAATCGAAAAAATGTGAAGGGGTATACCTTCAAAAATTGTCAAAATTTCAAAGTCGCCAGAATCGCTCGTAAATGGCCCAAATCGGTGGTAGATGATGTATAAACATATTCTAGGACGATTTTGGGTCGAAAGAAGCGGTTAAAAAATTTTTTGGCCGAAAAATGGTCGATCCAGAATCGAAAAAATGTGAAGGGGTATACCTTCAAAAATTGTCAAAATTTCAAAGATGCCAGAATCGCTCCTAAATGGCCCAAATCGATGGTAGATGATGTATAAACATATTCTAGGACGATTTTGGATCGAAAGAAGCGGTTAAAAAAATTTTTTGGACGAAAAATGGTCGATCCAGAATCGAAAAATGTGAAGGGGTATACCTTCAAAAATTGTCAAAATTTCAAAGTCGCCAGAATCGCTCGTAAATGGCCCAAATCGATGGTAGATGATGTATAAACATATTCTAGGACGATTTTGGATCGAAAGAAGCGGTTAAAAAAAATTTTTGGACGAAAAATGGTCGATCCAGAATCGAAAAAATGTGAAGGGGTATACCTTCAAAAATTGTCAAAATTTCAAAGTCGCCAGAATCGCTCGTAAATGGCCCAAATCGGTTGTAGATGATGTATAAACATATTCTAGGACGATTTTGGATCGAAAGAAGCGGTTAAAAAAATTTTTTGGACGAAAAATGATCGATCCAGAATCGAAAAAATGTGAAGGGGTATACCTTCAAAAATTGTCAAAATTTCAAAGTCGCCAGAATCGCTCGTAAATGGCCCAAATCGGTGGTAGATGATGTATAAACATATTCTAGGACGATTTTGGGTCGAAAGAAGCGGTTAAAAATTTTTTTGGCCGAAAAATGATCGATCCAGAATCGACATTTTTTGTCCATCACAGGAATTATTTCCACTCAGAAGTCGGAAGCATAATATTCAATAGTATATGTAATAAAATATATTAATATGGAAAGGCAATTCGAATTCTTTTTTATGAATTTCTTCTTTTCTTCTTTTAATGGAAAACGAGACATTTCAGCATTTGATCATGCCTTTAGAAGTAACACAATCATTAAAAGAAGTCAAATATTTGTGAGTTGTAGTTATTAGTGATTATTAGTAGTGATTAGTTGCCATACATATTCTCGGGATTTTAATATTACTGTTTTAAACATTTTAAAAATCAAGCCTACAGAATAATATACCCGACTAGTTTCATATATTTTCAAGCTGTACATATTTTCAAAATTAGGTCAATTTTGAATCACCCAATAGGAGTAACTGTGTAGCAATGAAAAGTAACGAATATCCTCCTCCGTTTCAATATCTTCTACCATCTACTTGCCAACATTCGAGTACAGTAAATTTTAATACGACTAATTTAATCTCTGCTAATTCACCGTCAACTTAATTCCAGGGTGCTCGAAATATCATTCTGTCCAATGAATTGCAAACTTTACCTCACTTTCATCCACGTTAATAACGAGCTCATTAATCGTCCTCCACTGAATGCTTATCAATGTAATTTTGTAATTTATCAGATTCCCAGTTAAAATATCTTAATCAACTTCCCGAATAGATTATGGAGTTTTACCTGTCGAGGACAAAAGTTTCGAATAAACGTTAACCCTATCTCCCTGCGGTGGAAGAAGTTGCAGAAGGTTCAAATAATTTAAACTTTCGTGCTTCTGTAACGCGCTTCATCGCGTAATCGCGACAACATGGTTCTGTTACATTTATTTTCTACGACTTTACTACGAGTTCTTTTCTACGATTGGTGAGATGGACACCGCACAACGCAACTAATCGAAATCGGTTATTGATCAAAGGAATTGACATTAGAACTTAGTATTATTAACTTTAGACGGTGGGAAGCACTACGTTGTGGTTAACATATATCTCAAGGTGCAAATTGCACCTTCAGAAGGATTTCAACGCCGCGAGTTTCAGGAATCTACTCTTAGAGGAAACCTATTTATCCATTAAACAGACGATTATAGATGCAACCATCTTGTTAGTTCTAATCTTCAATCACTACAAGCATTTGACGATAATTAAACAATTAAATTCTTCATTCAGAAAGATCACGAGTGGAATCAAATTGTCAAACATCTGAATTCGAGCAATAAAATAATTATTTTTCAATATTCTTTTGCATTTTAATTTAATTAAGCACTTTTGTGAATTTTGGTCATCCTTTACCCTTGGACAACATTTATGAACCTTGCATTATAGTACGATAAATTAAGGAATATTTTACATTAATTATAACATATAGTGTACAATCTTAACAATAAAAAATAAGGAAAATTCAGGATAATTATTTGTGTACATTTACCAAACCAAACATGTAAAGCAAGTTGACTTCCTCCCCTCGCAAGTGGCTTACCTGAAACAGAAAAATCTAGGTTAGTAAAATGCTTAAATGAATAATATAATCACAAAGAAAATTGTCAAAAATCGCGATACTTCCACGAATAAATTAATTATGAATATTCTAATTATTTTCCCCCATTAAATTTCCCCCAAGATAGCCATTAAGGGTTCAAAAATCTGAAAACATCCGCAAAAGACAGGTGTACGAAATGGAGTCGGGATTCAGAATCGGTGTTAGAAATTAAGCGATTGAAGTCAAGCCAATCGTCCTTGATGTGTCTCGTTGCAGAGAGCTGATTATCAGTTAAGGAGAAGATTATGGTGGTAAGCATCGTTCAGAGGTCATTAGGCTTGGCCCCTAATTAGTCAGGTAACCCCGGATATTAGGTTTGTACGTCATCAGGAGGTAAAGCTCTGTGGATAGGAAGAGGAATCAGGATCCTGTACGAAGAGGAGCAGTCTAATTCACAGGGTGTAGACTGCAGGTGCGAATGTCCCAATTGTTTTCCGATACAGATAACTATGCTTTCACTTCCCTCTATTTCTATCATTCTATTCACTTTATGTTTCGTTGGCTCAGCACTTCTTCCGCCATCATATCTTCTTAGTCTTTGCCATCCTCTCCTTTATACTCCACTTTCCTCGATCCTCATCGGATCAAACGTACCAAAAGTATTCGCTATTACTTTCGTGCCACGGCGAACGTGAAACGAATACTGAAAGAGTTTCGAGGAGGAATAAAAGAAATTACTTCCTATCTTCCTTTATATCGATGTCCTGGAGTTTATTAGTTCGAGGACATGTGTTTTGACCTTCCGATGGTGGTTTGATTATTCGGAACATAATTTGTGGCTTGTAAGTAATTATTGAAAATATAGACAATTATTATTATTTACTTTGAATAGTTAAGGTATTCTCTCTTTCTTTCTTGCAAAGGTGATTCAATGAATACTGGAAGAGTTTCGAGGAGGAATAAAAGAAATGACTTCTGATCTACCTTTTTCAGTGCGTTCGAGTAATAATTTTGTTACTATTTTCACGTGACATATGTACATTCGTTAGTTTCGCATTTAACCCTCTACAGCCCAATCTCGTCGTACCTAAATGACTCTAAATAACGAAGGTACATACGTAAAAATAGTAACGAGATTATTCCTTAAACGCGCCAAAAAAAGGTAACGATCGTTCCGCGTACTTTTACAATTATTATTACAACGAAAAAATCAACTAGTTTCGTACTTAACTAGTTTCGTGTTATATTTACAATGTTCTTCTCGACATGACAAAAATTGGGTTGTACAGGTTTAAACAAAACCTTGATTGTACCCAATACAAAAGTCGGAAAGATCGCAAGCTTCATAATAGAAATGGCAAGAGTAATAAATTGTTTCATTTCGGATGGTGAGTTTAGCCTGCAATTACTATTTAGTGTGTCTATCTCCTTCTAGCTTGAACTTCCTATCCGCGTACACCGCAGGAGGAGGTAGCTATTTAGAGGCTTAGCACCTCAGAGGGTGGTCGGAAGATGTGTTTTAGTAGGGGTGCTTGCTACCAGAGCTTGCAACCACACTGTCACCTTTATCACCTTTATCACCTGCTGCAAATTGCTACCATTTGGATGCTAAACCCCGGACCTTCGCCCCTACTGACGACTATTCCCACCAATGGGAAGCCCGAACGAGGGAGAATCAAGTGCGAAGAGGGAAAAATGAAATGGAAGAATGGGAATACTTTGTACAAACAAAAAATGTGTCGAAATAATATGCTGATGATATTAAATACTTTATGGTGAAGCTGGTTCTCGAAAGTGGTGGGATTAGCTGATCTGTGTTCATATTTGTGTAACAAATTGATATGTTTGCATTATATGTTTTATGTAGTAATTATATTGTTTCTTTAATTAGAATATATCATTTTATATAATTAGAATGTAATTGTATTATAATATATAATAATAAATGCAGTAGTAAGATTTGGTTTACTAGATCCAGTAATTCTAGTATCGAATATAAATCTAGTACTCTCTTATAACGTAACAATTATATTACAGCCAATTTCATTAAAATACAATTTACATTACTTGATATAATATAATATATTTATACTTCATTATATTATAATGGAATAACCATTATAATAATGAACCATTAATAAGAAACGTTTAATTCATAAGTGGACATTTAAAGGGAATGTCATAATTATCTGACCTACTTGAAAGTGAAACCTTTTCATTATCTAAATGAAGTAAAGCAATTTAATTTAAAAGCCACTGAGTTCCGTGTGCTTTCCATACATTGACAAATCGATTTAAACACTTCATGAATTAAGTAACGCAATATCGAAAGTATGATAAAAATGTTCCACGAATTATACGGAGTTATTTTACAGCATACATTCATTGTCGTTCTGATGGCAGAACAACGGACTCTAATTTTTCAGGCATTAAGACGCGCCCGTTGCATTCACCGTCTCTTTTGCGGCGCATAATACTTTACTGGAATTGCACTTTTGTCCCGGTGTCTCCTTTTTTTTTATTCCTCTTTCATTGCACTTGTTGCTTTTGCCGAGCGACATCAAGCAACTCAAAGTGAATTTTTACATGCGTACGTTTCCAAGCGCGCTTCACTGCAAACAAACTGAGTGTGCGACCTCCTCGATCTGGAGCGTAATGACTTTCCCAATATAAAGTAAAATTCCCATTAAGGAATTATTGCAAATAAGAGAAAACTGGAAGATACAAGTAACCCTCGTACAACGCGGTTTCGACATACCACGAAACCGTGTTAACTGCGAATACTACATTCCCAACTAAATAAAGAAGATCTTCCAATAATAATTATGTCCTCGACTTCAAGATAGGATTTGTATAATAAACGAAATTTCTATAATAAAGAATTACACTTTCGATCGCAAGTTAATATTTTAGTTATATTTAGTATTATGTTTGACGTTGTTGACAATTAATATAGAAATAAACATTTATATTTCTACTCGTGCGTTATACTCGTTGAAGTATCGTGAATTAAACTATGGTTTATTTCTAAATATCTTTTATTACTATATCGTTCTTATTAAAATTCCTAATTGAAATTCCTATATATATATTTGTTGTATATAAGCTGATTTTAAGTTGGTTCTCTTCTACAAAACTGTGACTATTTCAGGTATGAAAGTTGTTTAAAGAAATATCTGGAGGAACTAAGGCGCAAAGCGCGAAGAGGATGCAGCACTTCCTTTGGAGCACGTACATCCGGTCCCTCATCGGCATCCGGTCGGACGCTTTCCACAGAACGCGCGAAATTCGAAAGCCTTGTGGCTATTTGTCGACCTCACTTCCGTCAAAAACATCGGCATTTTCCACTCTCTGCTTCTCCTGGATTTCGCTTTATGAACGTGCGATTTTATATACATATATATATATGTATATGTGCATACACCGCCTTATCTCTCATAAATTTATATAAAATATTGTGTGGAAGTTTATACAAAATGTGTATATATTAAAGCAGACGTAGAAAAGCAGGATAGCGAAACGTTAATGAATAAGTACATCATTAAAATCTAATTTACATTATTCTATATAATATATTATAATCATATCAGTAATTTTGCATAATGATATTATAATTTACGTTATTTCATACAACGTAACCCATTATATATTTCATCAATATTTTCTCCGAAGAAACATCCATTGGAATCAGGAAAATAATTAAGGCACATAATTCATCCACACGTTTCATTTCTATCCTACCACCGAAAACGGTGGAAATGATTTGGCCATAATTTCGTTATTATTCAAATGTATATTTATTAGAATAATGAATTTTGGCCGTTGTCTATTAGATTTTCTATCGTTCATCAAGGCGGATCATTTTCACAGGTAGCACACCGTGAAATCACGATTGCCATCAGCGGAGTTTGAATAGCAAACTTTATAATGGAAATTGTATTAGGGATTTAATCCTATCGAGATATGTCTGTGGTTTGTTTCTACTTCGCTCAGGTTGCCAGCAATGTTTATTGTAACGAACGTTAATATCTCATAAATGAGCCTAAATGATAACACTTTGTTTGTATGTATTGTTTGTTGCATCGCATTAAGTGTATCTTGTTAATATAAACAATATATCATTGTATTGATTAAAAGAAAGAATACTTGTCTTATACCAAACCTGAGGAACTTAGATAATATTAAATTAGATAATTATTGAAATAAAGAAGTAGGTAATTATTGAAAATAAAATTAATTATTAACATTATATCATTTCGGAATGAAATTAATGGAACTATTTAAGTCGATATATTGTTCAAAAAACTGTCTGAAAACCAAAACATATTTTGATCAGAAATATTAGAAGAGCAGTATTTTCATGAAAATGGCATTTCTTTAAATTTAATATTTTATATTTTTAATAAACTACGATTTAAAGTTGGAGATTACAAACTTTTAAAAGAACCTACTGGAATTCGTGTTTTTCTTTATAGTACTGTATAAAAAACTATTTAATAAAATCGGAATCCGACATATCATTCATATTTAATAAGCAGGATATTAAATCAGGGCGCATACTATACATTTATATATTCATATAAATAATATAATACGATTATGATTTCATATCACGTGTGCACAAAAAGCCAGAGTAACAAACTCGATGTTTATTAAAATGTATAACATGCAACTCTGATCTTTAAATTCTATAAATTTCTGAAAAAAGCACACTAAAAAGTATCTGCGCGTACATTCATTAGCGAATTCTCGATCGGATAATGGAATCATCCGCAGAAAGGAACTGGACTTTCCCGAAGGAATGCTCCCAAAGATTCCCGTGACGTCACCTGCTAAGCTGGATCATCCGAAAAGTGCAAAAGGCAGGAAACATTCGGAGAGTGGACAGGATTAGGAAGTGGCGGACAAACAGGCCAACCAACTGGAGAAGAATACAGTGAAGAATAGAACAAATACAAGCCGAAAAACAACCGTTAACAGAGAATACCTCGAGGAATGAATTGTTTTATGCAAATATTGACAGAATAAACATACATTTAATAAAGATGGTAATTCAAGATTATTGGTACTTATTATTGGTTATATAAAAAAAGTCGTCGCAATACCGTATTCAATATTAATAGGTTGGTGCATAATTTCATAGCGTTTTCTTCCTTTCAAACGGAAGTTTGTCCAAGAAAAAAAAACAATTTTTATAATATTTCATACATTATTTTAAAGTCACAGTCTTTCTTTGTTAGATCATTTTTCAATTCTTTTATTGAAGTAATTTTTTTGTTAGTTATACGTTACAAATTATGGAGTGCCAAATGGAAAAAAGGACCATTTCCGACACACTAAATGCTACGAAATACACCAATCCAATATGATTCAAAGACGGATATAATTAATGCACTCCATAATTATTTGCCACCAGTGAAAAGAAGAGGAAAGTGGTGAAAGCACGAAAGCTGGAAAGCTTCGGAAGACTTCTGAGGTGCTTTGACTAAAGCGGATAATCAGAAAGAAGGCGAAGGACGGCGGTGAAGGAAAGATATCGTAAAGCGAAAAAGGGAGACAGGAGATTATATATTCGGTTGGTAGACGGGATAAGTGGATCTCCTTCTGCGATAGCGAATTAAGTTTTCCCTGAAAGCTAATGTACTACTTAAAGCACCCTATGATCAGACTATTCTTAGAAATGCAGAATACCTCGAAAAGTACCCCGTTAAGCTCCCGTTCCTCCATTGAGTTAACAAACAAGTAGCACACTAATTCCTTTGGACTTTTTGGCATTACTTTGCGAGCAAATCTTCCATTAACGATTATGATGCTTTTCACAGATAAATAAATATAACCGCGTTGATTGTGGAGTAAGTGATCCGTCTGACCAATGACGTACTTCTATCACTGAAGGCAGTGCGAAGAACGCAAACAGTATTAGTTTGTGTTTATATTTGTAAAGCAATTTTAGTACATTAAATTAACATGCACAGGCAATTACGCTGATTATAATAATCAATCATGATTCATCGAATTTTGTGTAACATAATGTAATACTGAAGATTATGATATTAATTTCTATAATGGATGGAGACAATGCATCGATAATGACGTACGAGGATTAACCTATAGCATGGTTGCGTGTAATTTATGAATAATATTACATTATACAATATTATATTATATCGAATCGTGGAATAATTATTAATTAATTATGAATAATTAATAGATAAAAGACAGATGAAAGTGTAACAAGTTTCTTTGGAATATTTAATTAAATGTTCGAGTTATATATTTTATCACCATTTTTATCGAGTTTGCAAGATTTAAGTGTTTTAATGAACACGATTGAAAAATTAATTAATTAAGGATATAACAATAATATTCCATGTATAAAAGAAACGAGGAAGGAGAATCTTCCAAAACTGGCAACCAAGGAATCGAACTTTCACTTTAAATCCGAGCAACTTTTTACTTGAAATTTACGAAGTAAGAAAATATAATTATCCCGGGAAAGAAATTACATTAAGTACCAAGTAACCGTGTTAACTCCGTAAACTTAATTCCCAACTAAATAAAGATTTTCCAATAATAATTATGTCCTCGACCGCAAGATAAGATTTTAATATTAAGCGAAATTTCTACTATAAATAATTACATTCTGAACCACGAGCTAAATTCTATTAGCACGCAGAAATTCTCTAATAAATAATCGCAACCTCGATTGCAAGTTAAAATTTTAGTCATGTACAAAAATGCCATATTCAGTACAGAACATAAATACAGGTAACCCCCGTACAACGCGGAGTAATATTAAACTGACGTAACCTTCACTCGAAAAAAGTTGAGTTAAGTTTTAATTTGGTGTTTCAATTCAACGTGAACTTTAAATGCACAGAAAATGTGCAATCAAGATTTTAAATGGAGTTACAACACTTTTATTATAATCGGCTGAAATAATAGTACAACTTGCACTAAATCCATCCGCCAATAATAATTACATCGTCGATCACACGTTATTTTTTCTTAAATATTCATATTCATGACATTCCAATTTCTAAAATTTTCCGCGGATCATGTTGCATAGTAAACATAATTAAATCGATTAATTTATCTTTGCCGCCCATTCTTATTTTCAAGGACATACACGTATGTACATATAAAAATACAGTCTGAGTATATTGTCAGTGTTAATGAAATCCGCAAGTTCCGCGCTTAGCATAGAGTGTAAATAAATAATTCGCACAAAGGAGGCATCCTTAACAGTGGAACAAACAATAACGGTACACCGTGCACTATCGCAATGCTAAGATCGCGTTCGGAGGAAGAAAATATGAACTCCTTGGGCGAAAGGTGGAGCGAGAGAGGTAGCATTTCCTTTCGGAGGGTGTATTTTACAAAGGGAGGTTTCAGTTACCTCTGGGGAGTCTTTTAGCTTGCAGTAGACCGGATAAAGCGGAAAAACGTTAAGGATAGGGAGAGGGGTGGGTTTACTGAGGAGGGGTGAACTTGGTAGAAAGGAACCTCGTCGAGGCGAGGGTTGGGTGGGCCACTTCCTATGACGATAAGTTAGAAAGGCGCTTCGCGGATGTTCGCGCCATTTGCGCGAACTCTCCACGAGATAATATGCCGCCGATAGACGATACTTGCTCGCGATACCGCTTCCCGGTTCACTGCCACTGATGGACACACTCGTTTTATCTTATATTACACGATATGCTGCCCCTTTGCTGATCGAATATCTCTTTCTCTTTTTAAGCATTACTTTGTGACATGATACTCCTTGGAACACCTTCGAACAACTTCGTGAACCAGAATCTGAAGGTTCTGATGTTCGCGATAGTTTCAGTGAGCTGATAAAGGACTTACGAACAAACAGAAATTACATTGGGAAATATATCGTGGCAATGATTTGGAATCTCACGTCAGATTAAAAACGCAGAATTTATAATATTTCCTGAGGAATTAATTTGCAGCAGTTTAACAAAGGTGTAATATTTTAATGAATAAGGAAATACTTGAAAATTTGGAAGAAAATTATTCGTTATTTGAATCACAATTTAATATCCTAGCTATTAATTCATTATAATTAAACTCGGACAATCAAAAAGTTTCCGGCTCAAACATGTAGTTTTCGACTATTTTAAGAACAAAAATTCAGATTATATTTTCAGTGGTATAGAAAAGTTAATCAGCCGTTCTAAGAAATGTACCAAAATAAAGGGTAATTATATTGAAAAATAAATATTATTATTGTATTATGTCTTTTCTTTGCGGGGGAAATTTGTGGACTTTACATACAAATATTCCTTTGGCGAATAATGTCTGACACAATTACTTGGTGTTTTTAGAGAACGATCATTCTTTAGGTTTTGAAAGCAGTTGCAACGTCGATCAGTGAATGAACTTATTTCCGTGAAAGAAAGTTCCTCGATAAGAATCGGTAGAAGTGGTTTTCTATACAGTGCTTCTTTATCGCGAATTTTCAAGCATGGGTAACAGTTTTTAAAGCTCTAAAAGATGGTACTCGGTCACCCCCAGATGTTATCCAGGGGCAAAAATTCAGTGACAACGTCGAACTTTTTGAGGAGATAAAGAAGAGGTATAAAGAATGCATGCACCATGGACACCAAGGATGCAGTTGCTTCAATGTTTTTGAAATGCGGTATCAATATGATAATAATTATATGATTATAATTCCAAGATAAACGAATAAATATCAGAGTATAATCTCCTACTGGTTCTTTGCTCAAAATTCTTCAACTTTTACCATTGAAAAGTTTATCAAACTATTAGATTTGTATATTAAATATGTATCGAATGATGAAGTTTGTCAGAAGTGTATCGAATCTATCAAAAGATCCGGGCTTTTAATAAACGACGCATTAAAAATGCCAGAAAAAATAGCTTAAAAATCACGTAATGAAAGAAGAAGATGATAAAGGGTACCATAAAGTCAACGACATTGAAGTTCAAACTAAAAACCGCGCCCTTTGAGATCGAACAAAAGGTGATTTCCAGTCAGTATTTACCGCTGGCTTTTTCCATACTTCGCCTTTGGTTTTTTTCAGTCGAATTAATGCATTTGTTCAGAATTTCCGAGCATACCGTGCTGGCACCGTTTCAGCGGTTTCGACGTATTGCTAGCCGACTCAAACAGGTTCCCCGAGGCATACCAACCTCTGGAAAACCAGAAACATCTGGCAACCTAGTCGAGTTTTCATTTATAACATCCCGCAGAAATCGCTGGAAATTCGATTATTCCTTGATTTGTTTGCATCAGCCTAATCAGGAGTCTGATTCGTTGATTGGTCGTTGTTAAACTCGTCGATGTTCAGTGTATTGTTTGATGTAATTACGCAGGGTAATTGTAACGTAGATGTTGAACCGTTTTATGGATCAGAATCCAGTAACATATAAAAATGCAACGAGATGAAATCAATATTCGATATGGAAAATATAAATGTATATTTTGTTTATTAGTTAATAATAATGAATAGTTATCGCGTGGTTTCGATGATCGTTTGCGAAAGGGTGAATTTGATTAGCAAATGAGTGAGTTTGATTTGCAAAATGGTGAACTTGGAGTGCAAACCCTGTAATAGTACCAGTGTGATTATTCTCCTCCCTTCATTCGTACCCTTCATAAGAGCCCTTTCTCCCATTGGTATTTCCACCCCACCGATTCATTCGTTTATTTTAATTTTCACATTTCTGGCCGCCCTGCTGGCTTTAACAACCACTTCTATCTTTCTCGCCGAGGAGTTTTTTTTTCCCTGCCGACACGTCGTATATTAACGGGGATAGGACTCACCCCTCTCTGGAAGCACTTATTTTTCGGCCGACTTTTCTCAGCCATGTTCTTTTCAATTTCCGCTCTTCCTTCGCCATTGTGTCTCTTTCACTATTTTTTTTATCACACTGCCTGACAAACACCCCTCATGAATAAAATTCACGTAAGTATTTGTCGCGTCCTTCCTACCCCTTCCACCACACGTTTTTAATTTTTCTAGCGCTCGCATTAAAAATGTTTTTTGATATACGAATAAACAAATACACTGTGATTTTGTTTAAAATATAGATTAATATAAGTAACATAAATCAACGTAATTAAAGAAATAAGATTTCTAATATTAAAGAATTGAATACAGCAGTGATTTATATGATTAGCTGCCTGTACTGCCCAATAAAATTGTGTTTGTTAAATAATTATATTTGAAGAAGAAAATGGCGAAATTGTAGTTAGTCACTTTTACTTCTATAAAAACGATACTGTTATGTTTGCAATAGTAATTACATATGTAATGAATTGGTAATTACAATTAAATACGTGTGCCATGTACATCTTTATATTACGTACAATAAAATGTTGGATATCTTAAGAACAAATTTAAATTCGATTTTATTTTTATTACAAAAGTTTAAGAAAATAATTTTGTAGAACGATTTGAATTGGAAACGGATGTATTTGATGTGCAAAGTATGGAATATAAAAGCTTTTCTAGAAGCAATAAGATTCATATTATTAATTTATTAATATAAACATAAGATTTGTATCAATTGAAAGGAGGTGTTAATAGGAGCTGCACACGAGATAATTATTTTGAATCTTCAAGCCCTAAATTTGAACATTTCATTGCACAGTTTATAGCAAAGATAATCTGTTCCAGGAGATAAAAAGTCAGTTGGACAGAATATTAAATACTATATTATGCATGCACGAATAAGGAAACCCTATTCACGTAGGCGACTGCCATGCGATCCTCGAGACAGTCTCGTATACAAAGTGACTCGTTCGCGCCATGAAAAGACCCCCCGCGAGAAACCCTAAGAACGCCGAATGAGGAAGCTGAAGAATTAATTGAACCACCGTGGATGACACGTGCTGTTGGATGCAATTAAATTACTTCGAATGTCTGAGTTACGACCGAATAAATTAATATGTTACGCGAGTGACAAAGTCGTCTTCAACTCCTTAAAGTCCACCCCCGTGAAATTACGTTTGTCGCGTAGCCATTTAAACTTCTACCTCCGTAATGTAAAGCTTGAATATTTTCATAAAAATATTCGCTCCATGTCACGAAACATAGACTGATTATTGATTATTCTTTGATGAAGTTTTAGGTCATTATTGTATTCATATTTGATACTTCGATCATAAACGTACATTAAATAATACGAACAATAACAACTCAGGAGATGTGGACTAATTGGCGAGTAATTCCGGAATTGCATTCAAACACACATTCCACAAAGCGTCCCTTCATACGAGGGCTTCTGAATGAAGGGATTTCTGCATCCCTTACATGCCTTTCATCATTCCATTCTCACCTAGCAACCCCAACACTTCGTTGAGTTCCATCGGACCCTTTTTTACTCCCTTCAAATGCACAACCCACTTTATTCGATTTTTTCGCTTATCCCGCAACATCCCACCTCCTCTTATTCATCCCTTTCAGCTGAACAGTACCTTTTGAAAACTTTTCTTGTTTGCCTTACCACTTCCTCTTCTTCTCATTTTTTCGCATTCCTAGATTGAGTTATTTTATTTATTGAGAATTCTATTCTTGTGGAGGAAGTAGTGAACTGTTTTAGTTCTTTAAATAGTTACTTTCGCGAAATTGTCGACGCAGATATATTAAATATTAATGTCAGAGAATTATTGGTACGAATAAAATAAATGTCAGTATAAGCACGTTATCGGTATACAAAAATAAGATAATCAATATAGCAATATTATTTGTGTAAATAAATTAAGTATCGACACAAGCAAATTATCAATATAACAACATTAAAATAATCGATATATGAAAATGAATAGAATATAAAAAATTAATATAATCGGAATCAAAATATTAACTCCATAAAAAGATTAGAATAATCAACATGAGAAAGTGATCGATATAACAAAATTAAAATAATCGATATAAGAAAACGAACAATAAAGAAGAATTAGAATAATCAATATAAAAAAATTCATCAAAGTCGTGTTATTACAAAATTATTAACCATAGGGACCATACCGGGATTTATCACATTTGCATAAAAGATTTAACATACAAAATTCAATATTGGATTGGTATGTCCACATAGTTTTATAAAAAGGATTTTATACATTCAGTTACTGGATTATATAAAACGAAAATGATGAATAAAAATCGAGAGTGGGACGGTTCGGCGTATTCATAAATCCGTCTTTGTGGAGCTGTCTTATAAATTTACAGTTTTCGCGATTGAATAGAAGTTGCATATTTGAAGAGCACCCTTCGACAGTAAACAGATGTATTGATTCGAGTGATATTAATTAATGGAAATTTTGAAATACTATCAAACCTTGGTTTAACCGTGATTGAAGAATAAACGAAACAATTCGAATTATCCTGTTTGGTTAACATGCGTAAATAATTCCAGGAATAATAGATCCGTTTAACATTCCTTTCCGCATCAGGAAATAAACGATTCTGTAATTGCGCACTCGTCGTCGCAGTAAATAGCCAATTACATTGCATTGAAAAACTAAAATGTATTATAGAATTTCGGAATACCATCATTCCTCTATCAAAGCAGTATTAAATATGCAGAATGACATCGTTATTCAAATAAGAACATATTATTCGCGAGACAGTAGTAAAGCGAAGTGAACTACTCAATTCGTAACAAAACGCATAAAAATTGTTAGCAAACGCACAGATAATAATACTAGTTATTATTCAAGTGTTTACTTAGATTATTAACATAAACTGTTTAATAATATTGAATATTAAAACCATTTAACGTTGATATTTGGTAGGCTATTTATAATCGTTAATATGTTATATAATTGATAATTACATTTTAATATTCAACATCATCATTCACAAACCGCGTTCATAAATCATCAAATGAATATGCATACATATGTCATAATTGATAACCAAACAAGCAAACAATAGTTCACTTAACTTGTTATCCAGGGATGACGAGTTAATTCCTTATTCTCCATTACACTTATCCCGAGGGTTACGAATTAAATTAAAAATTACAATGAAATGACATTAAAAATTGATCAAATTCAACCGGTAGCCATACAAATATTTTCTGACACCTTGAAAATAATATCCATTCTATCCTTCGCCTAGAATATATAGAAAGCCATAAGTACCTCTAGAATGAAATTTCTATTGGACAGCTGTGATCTACAGGGAGCGTTATCACCGTCCTCATAAAATGCGGAATCGATCAAAGGGAATAAAATGATCAAAGAAATCATAGAGCTCGGTGTGTTATCGGTATGAAGTATCCTCTTGTTGGGTGAGTTCCTGTCGACGTTGCCGAGAAAGCGTACAATTCTATTTTATCTCGTTGGCCTCGCGTAAAAGCAGACGAGCACGGACCTTTTAACAGACCAAGTGTAAATCACCCCTTTGCACCCTTCCGACACCCCATCATCCACTATCCAACACCTTGAAAACATTCCTCTCCTTGGCGAGGCCTTCTTACTACTGTCGCACGTGTCCGCGTGAACGATGCTCGTAGTTTGCCCTCGCGATCAAACTTCACCACCTTCCGTTCAACCCTTATCCATCCCACTCCATCATCTACCCCTTTCCAACCCCACCATCGTTATTTGTCGAGCAACATTCTCCAACGCGAGGGAGGATGAACGTGTCGACGAGAAAGCGAGAATTTGCAAGTTTTTTTTTCGAAATAAGTTTCGAAGATGTTTATCTTTCGTGATATTGTACCTGGAAAGGGGGTTTTCTGGAAAGAAGACGCAGGATGATTGGACCGGGAGATTCTATTGATATTCTACGGGAAATAATATAAGTGTTTGCTATGATGCTTGCTAAATGCAACTCAATATTAGCTACAAGATAGGTGCACAAAAATTATATGTTTATCTGTAATAAAACTGAAGGGGACTTTGAAAAGTAAGAAAAAAATGAGTTGACGAAAAGTTACTATAATCATCTGAAATCGCCTGCATTTCGTGATATAATTGTCGGCAATAGGAATAACAAGGTTAAGGGATGTGCTACTCCGTTATTATTACTTTATTAATCTCAAGTTCGAAATTCAATCGTATATTACGATGTACAGTTAATAAAAAAATAGCGTAAAGTCCTCCCTTCCGAACTCGGGGACGGCTTGACCCCGACTGAGGATGCGGGATGGAGCAGGGAGGGTTACGGCTTGGAAGTATTGCGCAACCGCGAATATTTAAAGGGCATGTGGGTAATGCAACATGGCTGCATATCCACAGTTGGGGTCCCGACGTCCCCGACTTTAGAACGGGGGAGTTCACGCAAATTTTGTTTTATTAACTATACATCGTAATATACGATTGAATTTCAAACTTGAGATTAATAAATTAATAATAATGGAGTAGCATATCTCTTAACATTGTTGCAGGTTTTATTAAAACTCTCTTTGAACCATATTATATCAGATAAACAAATTTTCGATCTCAATTATGCATGGCCCATGTAACCAATGGGAGATCAAAGTTCTACGTGACATATTGTCTACTGTCCAATTGCAAAGCCTTTTATTTATATTAAAAAAGCCGGGCTTGTAGAGGGTTAAAAGTATTACAAACATTTGACTTGCTGTATTCTTCAATTAGTAATTAAAATGAAACATCGCAAGACATAAAGCGAACCCTTAAAGTGATAATGAAGTAAAACTTTTCGCACCCCTATTTGCCATAAAATTAACGTGTCTCGGACTTAATCGTCCGGACAAGAATTCCAGATTTTCTGTCTTCGTAATTTCCCGAACTGGTGACCCATTAAACGGAATTCAGTTCCTATATAACCCGTGTTAGGAGAGAATTATATGTAAATAATTAAAGGTACTTAGTCGCCATTAGCACGCTATTATCAAAGTAATTGCGGTGTAATCGGTAGGAAGTTTAACGATATTCAGCCGGGCTTTATTGTATCGATTTACGTTCATTATTTCAGTCGTTCTATACATAATTCGTAGACAGTGTTAACGAACGGGTACCAATTTCCCCCGTCACGATCTGCTTTCACCCACTCGAGGAACACCCCTCGCCCCCATTACCACCCCCCGTTCCAACCCCTCGTAATTATATCTCGCGATGCGCGACCGGAACTTCCTCGAAAATCCATAAATTTCCCGGAAGAATTTGTGGCACGCTGCAGTAACGAATTCCCGAAATTTCCTCGGCAAAAATATTTTAGAAATTCGTCCTGTCCGTACCGCCACCGTCACCGACCCCCTTTGCCACCATATGTACTCGTTTTCTCGTTTTTCTGCACCACCACCACCACCACCACCCCCTTTTTCACGCCACATTCATTTGGCGCGTTCATGCGAACGCCGAGTGAACTTCGAGTCTGTGAAAAAAATTTGATGTACACGGTACAACCGAAGATACTGTTTCCGCCCGAAATACTCGGAAAATCCAATACTTTAATTGGGAACTCTATGCCAACGTTTTGATTGGCGCGCACTCGTTAATTCCGAACTTCCGCTCTCCTGTGTTTGTAGAAACACTTTAATGGAGTATAATAATGCCACGGAAGAAACTTCATCCTTTTAGTTATTTATTTATCATCATAAAAGTCCGGAAGCCATTTAGTGTAGAAAGGATAATGCATCAATCAATTTGACTAGTATGAGTTATATAAAGCTACTTTGACCATCTTGATATCTACTTCTTTTATCTAATAAAAAACGAAACTTTGCGGCATATTGTGCGGCTATAACCGCACCTTCATCAGTCATATTATAATTAAATATTAACCTGTTAACCGAGGAGTTTTTCCAAAATGTTTTAAGCCTTAAAATATTGTTTGTATCTTAATTCTGAAGAACGAATCATTCCCTAAATTCACAAGTCCGTTGGTAATCCGCACTTTATTAATATCAAATTATTAATGGAAGGTATTTTTGTAAATGATCTGTCGAACAAGTTAAGACCAATATTTTTAAAGTTATATTATATTTGCAAAATATTTAGAAACCTATCGAGCCTTCCAAGACCAACATATTATATTTTATTTCGAAATTATTTATAATCTATAGTATATAACAATAGTTAATTATATCGCCCTTCACACAATTGGTCCAAAACGTAGAAATACGGAAAACAGGATTTTGGAAAATTAATTCTCAACATCTTCAATAGAATATATAATTAACCTAAAAAACTATTAAAAAGGCAACTATTCCTCAACGTACATTTCCATTTATAATATTTGCCTATCTTTCTTAAAACATATTTAATACACATATATTACTGTATAATCCATACAACATACTCAACCAACAGGGGATCGAAATCTCACGTGACAGCAATGTCACAAGTGCATTTTTTTGGTAGAACCCAACAGTGCTGTTCGACATAGTAATCTTTCGTGGAAGACAAAGCGCGGGTTATTATTATTAATCATGACTATGGCACTGTCTGCGAATAGCTGTCTCTGGTTTGTACCTGACAACTCATAGCAAACTAAGCAAGGATGTGTTTGTTACGTTTAGAGGAAGATTAGGAAGTACATATGTATGCCATGCTCACGACAAGATAAACGTCAAGCGGTGGATATTGTTGGTGGAAGGGTTGATTAGAGCACGTTGTTGAATGAAGACGCTGCAGACATCGTGAAATAAATAGAGGCTTACAACGATCCAATGAGTTATTAACAATTAGCGCGCTTTGTGCTACGATGAAATCGAGAAAAGAACTCTTGGACTTCTGAACGGTTTCCACTACTATTATTGTTTGTTTTTAAAGGATAACTAGTAATATAATATGATGATAATATAGATAGAATACTAATGTCAGTAGGTTATTAATATTATTGGAATATTATTTTCTAATATAATATAATAATTTTGAGAACAAATGAAAATATGGATATTACTATTTGATCCGTTATTTTATAAAGTGGTAAAAGTTCAATTTTTATGGAAATCGAATTACATATATTTTTCTTCGATATGGATTGACATCTTCTTATTGACATCTTCTTATTAGTTATAATATCAAAATCTTGGAAGTCGAATTGATACACTTCTCATTTCAACATAAATGACATTTTTCGAGGATACAATTTTATATAAGCGATAATGGAAATACTATACATTGCGATTACTAATTTCTCGAAAATTAATGGACACTTATCTTTTCTTATATGTTATATTATATCTTCATTTATCTTATCTTTATAAATCGCACTTCTTGATTATCAGAACATTACGCTTTCCCATAAAATAATAGCAATAGAAACAAATGAATACAATTTCCTTTATAACATTGTAAAAACTCGAGTTCTACCATTTTTAAAATAACAGCTATTTTATTATTTAGAGAGGAATTTAAAACCTTTTCGTATGCTTCTTCTGTAATTGTTAATAGTCCCCTTGAATTTATTAACATCGTAAAGATAAATGCAACACTTCGCTGACATTAAATCTTATTTCCTGTCAAAGTAGTAAATAAATCCGGACGCAAAAACAAATGGAAATATCCATGCTAAACAGTGAACTTTCGTGCAGCATCCCTCGTACAAAAACGGAATGGAAAATAAGCGTTCGACTGACAATTGAATATTTACTATAACCGTGCGGAATGGTAGATATTATTGTGATAAATCGTGGCGCGTCCGCTTCGTACAATTCGCCGTTTACATTTCCCGTCAGACATGCAGAAATTTCAAATATTTCCGTAAACGAGGCAATTTTTACCAGGGTTTTAAATCAAATCAATTTAAAGGGATGATACTGCAAACCCGGCGCTCTAATATCACTAATTACACAGAAAAATAAAGTGTGAAATATCGCAGCATCGTGTGTCCAGTACGAGAAAATATCATTTTTGAACTAACAAAAATAACTTCAAATACCAACTTGTAGCAAAATAAAATAATTTTTTATTTCAATACATGTTTATTAATATTCACATTAGAACTACCGAATTCACACTCATACATTTATACATTTATTTATATATAAATTTTATTTACATAAAATAAAGGTGTATAAGATCTCGAACAATCTGCCGTTGTATGTTCGAACAATTAGATTTAAAATTGGAGACAATTCATTTTAACTGCTTTGATAGACCTGGTGTTAATAACATTCTTGATGTTTCATAAAATCTAAGTTTTGTTATTTATTATCCACTATATAAATATGAATACTATTGTCTAATATTTTGTATGAAAAATCGAATTTGAATACCTTTAACATGGCGTGTTAAGTAAGTCGACGAAAGGAGATTCGAAAGTAACGAATTAAATTGGATATTGGAAATGGAAATGTTTAAAAATGCAAATGTTTCAAGGTGTGTTTTTCAGCACTAAATGATAATAGATGAGTATTAATGAATAATACAAGGAGGCCAGTCGAAATAATCCGCAAAAATATCCTCGAGAAATACGTTAAGTACAATGAGGAAAGGAGGGAAGTTCTGAAAGTACTTAGAACTTCAAAGAGATTCTCGAGAACTCTCCCTAAACAAGAGAACTCTTCAATTTGTAAGAACTACTGACCCCACAAACGAAAGTTAAGCAATCTTAATCACAGCAACCTACCGAGCCATGCTTTAACTCTGTCAATCCTGAAAGCATTCACTACCACCGCCACGATATAACTGACACAAAGAATAATAGGATTGCAAATATTTACTAAGAAGAAGTGGAACAAAGTGTCTAGACGTGGTGTAAGTAATCATATTACATAATGTTTAAAAGATAAAAATATTATCATGAACTTATATAATTATACACTTATGTACTTATTAAATCATATTATAATACTTACTAAGTAATATTGCTATAATTTATGAAGTAATTCAAATATCTTATTTAGTTGTTCAAACTTACTTGAGTTGTTATTTCAGAAAGTGGTATAAGTCCAATTTTTATGAAAACTAAATTATCATAACTTTTCACGATATACTGATATCCCATTTTATTAGTTACGGTACTAAAATTAAAAGAAAAATGGATATATACCACTTCAGAAAATAAGGGCTCATTTCATTATTATTTCGTAAAAATATATTATAGTAATATAACTTATGTTATTTATATAACTGTGCTTATTAAGTCATATAAGTTATAATACTATAATTTATGAAGTTATGGAGTAACATCTTTAGTTACTCAGTCCTATTTGTTTAATATTATGCACAAACAATTGCAGTATTTGAGTAAGCACGCAACCACGCAAACAAATAGTAAGAATTAAAATGTGACTCACGTTCTATCCAAATGAAATTTATTTAATATCGATATTTCTTTTTTATACATTCGAAACGAACGGAAAAATAATCAAGCAATTTTATAAAAACCCATCACTCGAACTTCCAATTTTATTTCCCATGCGCCGGCACAAAACCGATGGCTATGAATCTATTTTTCCAATTATGAAGAGCGTAAACACTATAACTAGTGGACTGAATTTGCTGGAGGAATTCGGAATACGATATTTTTTTCTGCACCTACAATCGTTTTGATTGGCATTCTTTTTCCATCGCAAACTATATTGTCGACTGGGTAAGTATAAAAATGTGTTCAAAAAATGTATTTTAGAATTTGCGATCTTAAACATTTCCATGCATCTTTAAATATTTCGATTTCCAAATTCTACTTAATTCTTTATGTCCGACCGTCCTTTCGCCAACTTATTGAACATGCCATATTAAAGGTACTCAAATTTGATTTTTTGGGATTTGTAATCCCATATAACGAACGATATGACAAACCTGAAGGTTCACATATGTATGTATGTACATTGTACATATATACCGATAAAATTCAGGTGTATTGAAATATTAACTAAATATAATTATAATATAACTTAATATTAATTAATATAATATTCAGGACGAAAGGATTAAGGATATTGAAATATTCTTAATTAAAGCGAGAAGAATGTCGAAGCAGGGAAGGTAACTTTTCGAAGAAACTTCAACTTATAAAATCCCACCTATTCATCTCATATCATAGATCTTGAAGATTGACTTCAGGGCCAGCCTTGTAGGACTGTCAACATTTTTGAAGACGGTTTGTCAGCCTTCGATAGCACCCTATTAGTCGCCTCTTACGACAGGCAAGGATACCATGGGTCAATTCTAACCCCCATCCACAGGGGTTAATTTGTAGAATAATATCAGAAGAATACGAAGCCATATTCAAAATTCATTCTTTGCACTCTAAGAATATTTCTGTTATAAACGAAGACTTATTCTATTATAAAATGTTCTATGATCCTGATTGACAAATAACAAACGTTCTTTTTCTAGAGGAATTCAAGAGTCGATCTTATAATATCTGATATGTTTATTTTCTTAATCCAGTTTGCGAGACAATAAGACTTGCATTTCGATTTTAATTGTCGCGAACTCAGGGACTTTTGGGTATAATCAAAATTTTATTTGAAAAGAACGAAAACAGATCAACCATGAAAATAATTTCCATTCTTTTTGATGACCTTCTGCCATTTTTCTGGCAGCTTGAGAATACCATCGCGATAGAAACTCGATAGATTTCTACTTATTATGCGAATCTAATCGGAAATAATTTATGTCCACATTTAATATATTCTTTTGTAAATGCCAATGAAGCAAATCTAACTTAAATAATTCTGCCAGTGATTATAAAAATACCCTAATTAAGTTGACCAATTAAAGGTGATCCTTATCACTCTCCCAAAACACAAATTAATACACACATATTTCTAAGACTGATCCAAGTACAAAATCACGGGTCTTTTTGAGGATGTAAACGATTCACGGGATTGGTTCGTCGCGCAGGAAGGTGTACAGGTTAGGTCAGGTACAGTTGTTAGGTCAGAAAGATAGATTAGGAAACACATGTGTTCGGTGTCGGGACCCCGTGAAGATAAATGACGGCCGACAGATATTCGAAGGACCATGGAAAAAGGGTGTGAGAGGGTGTCGGTTTGTAGGTGAACGATGTGTATGCAGAAGAGGGGGTGGAAACATGGGATTTCATTTCAATTCAGATAGTGTGACGTCAGCGGAGGTCACGTCGGTCGGGTTGGCAGATTTTACCCTCGGAGGCAGACGAGATGGTCGGCGCAAGGGGTTCCAGTCAAAAAGCAAGAGGAGGAAAGGGGGATGGAAGGCGAACACGGGGAGTAGATAACGCGGGTGAAATGTGCATGGGCATTATTTTTGCGGGTAAATGTGCCGTAATAGAAAAAAAGAAGAACATGGAGGACGTAGGTGCATGCTCTAACGACTCCAGTTATCCGAGGGTGGTTTTTATTTTGGTAGAAAAAACGGCTGGACCATCAGACCTACGTGCAACCGGGGGAAATCAAGCTGATGCTGACGGCACGGATTAGAAGCCATTTCTACGATGTTTTTTTGCAAATTCTCCGTAGTACACGAGAATCATTATTATATTCATGGGCTTTATCTACGCTTTTTGATTTTGGTCGAAATGCTCGAAATGCCTTCTAAGTACCATCATGGTGAACTATGTTTTTCGATTCTAAATGCATTTTAAGCTTCCGTACTTACTGGATAATGTAAGCAGAAGAGCTCTTCTAAATACCTGCTAAGTCACAGGTTTTTTGGAATTACATAAATAAATATTAGAGGACCAGTAATGGTGAATTTTTATAATAATATTCATCAATTTAATCACGAGAAGAACAGGACATAATAAATTATATAAATCATGCATCAGTAACAATTTAATTTTCAGATATTAAATTATCAGTGTATTATTTAAATCATGTAGTATTATTATTGAAATATTATAAATGACCAAGTGGAGTTTTTAATAATACTCAGCACTTTAACCTGCGCAAGTAAAGGTTTCTTCTTCGCGTCAAATATTCACCCTGTCCTATTAAACGATTTTTCCCCAAAACATTGTAGATTGAGGACAGCGAAGATTTCAATAATTGAGGGAATCAATTCCTCTTAAAACGGAAGAGTCCTTTAATTATTGTTAAAGTAATGCCATGAATGTTCCGACTGAATGTAAGTTTCCATGACCATTCTAATTCCATAGTATTTTAATGTAACTATAATGCTTTACAATAAATATTACTAATATGATACTACATATTCAATACGAAATACTCGTTGAATAAACTTATATAAATGTTGTACAAAGACATATAACGTTAACTAAAAGCACGAATTAAGGTATAAAATCGAAGTTTTATTTAAGAAGAATGTAATCAGATTAGAAGTTGACCTTTTGCCATTTTCCTGACAGCTTGCAAATACCATCGTGATAGAAACTCGGTTGTTTATATTACTCAGTAATTATGTGAATCCAGTCGGAAAGAATTCATTTCTGCATTTGATATATATTCAAAATATCACAATAAAATTGTGTAATCAGATCGGATGCAATTTTAGGAAAATGATTCAAAAGAAGCAAATCAAATACGATTACTTATCGCCCCTCGTGTTTCCCGATTAAACTTAACTTGATTTATTTTCTATGTAAGTAAGGAGACATCAAAAAGCCTTTCATGAGACAAGTTAGATACAGCTTGCGCGCTTTCTTCATTTTCCGGTGCTTTGGTTAACCATCCATTGCCGAGTCGGCCAATCAGTCTCTTTCGAGTCGGTTAACCAATATCAGTGATCCCTAAAGAGAGCCGCTTTGCGGAGCTCGAGTGCGCCCACTCGAGAAAACGTTTGCCTTCAATACAACCCCCGATAAGTGTGTATGCCATCCGCCTATCCTTCTGCGTTTATCTGTTAAACGGTTCACACACCACGAACCACCCCTTCGCGGTTCTCTTGATTCGACTGACAGCGATACAACCCCACGTGTACAAACACTTATAATTAACTTTCACCAGCCACCCCGTTCGATAGCTTTGATGCTTTGCCAGAAACGACCGAAAAATGTCGCATCGAACCAAACCATTCACAAATCTATCACAACATCTTTCTATTTATCTCGATTTACGTATCACGATCCCTGCCTTTTCGTACATGTTTGGATCTGGGCATGCATTGAACGATAGGATTTCCAAGTACACGATATAATATGGAATATTTTCGGGAAAAGTATCAGTACTATGTTTTTGAAATAACTATAGTTTCGGGAATCAGTATATTAATCGAAAATAACGAAATCTATTGAAGGGTGGGATTTTTGAATCCACGATATTCTATCTAATATTCGTTCTAAAAGTAGCGATACTGTAATTTGGAAATAATTCTACTTTGAGAAATAAGTATATTAATCGGAAATATCAACATATCGAAATATTGAACGATAGAATTTTTGAGAGTATTGCAAAGGTACTACACCTTTCAAACAATAAAATATAATAGTACTGCTACCACTAATATCAATACAATGTTCCAAAATTTCATCTGCCTATTTTATAATTATTTTATGGCATTAATTCTGATAAAGTTAACAGAGTCTCGTATACGATACTAGAAGGAAGATAAATAGATACGAGGTTCATAGAAGTCAATACGGGTAGAATAAAACTAGTAAAAGAAAGCTTGTTATGACATAACATTGAATAGGAACGCCACACAAAGAAAGAATTTCCTATACGAAACTGCAGAAGGCTGACAAATGGCCGAAAAACTGCAAAATTGGCAACACGATGGAATTCCATGACCTCAGCGTCGGCTCGTTCTGAGCCCGAATGTGGAGATAATGGGACGAAGTTAAGCTTGCACGACTACTGCTTGAGTTAAATCCAATCGAAAAACGATATCAAATTTCCACGTGAAATCATACGATACTCGCTACGTTGGGAAATACAGACGGTATTCAAGCCCCCAATTTTTTAATCGACACTGTTTTCATTAATTCCGATAACTCCAGCTCGTTACTATGTATTCACAGAAAATCGGGAAACTAAGAATTATCTGCTTTCTGCCAGATAAGTTCGCTTTTAGAAACATTCATTATATCTATGCAAAATATTAATTTGTAGTTACGGTATTACTTTACTATACCATCGTATACTTATAAAGTTGATAATGTAATAATTACAATAATAGTTATACATTGTATGTAATATTTTGCATGTACTAATAACTGTGGATAATGATCTATTTAATTATTTAATCGATCAAATGCAGTATTACAAAAGCCAAAAATTATTCATACCAATAATTATTAGTAATTTGATCAATAATTTTTCGAATGAGAATTTATTATAAGTAGAGATAATTATAATAACTATTATACTTAGCATTTAATGTTTTATATGTAATAATAACTGTGAATATTGTGCAGCCAATAAAATTTGATTTACGAATAATTTAACTTCGAATGAAAAATTCTGAAAAAATCCATAGATAGTCTAAATAAATTATGAACTATCCAGAATAAGAATTGATATGGAAGATATTATTTTTGGAATCAAATACTCTGGCCGCAGTGTGTCTCCTGCTCAGTTAACCTTGGAAGTCATTATTTACATATAGTACAGCAGCAGGCCAATCGAGAGTTTTTCTAACGTCAGCTCACGATATAAACATTGCGTGGCTTCCAGATAGTTACGAAAATGGCCTCACGTAAAAATTCCGTCTTACATTCAATACAAGTGGAGATAATAATTTCTACTGAATTATATCTGCCAAAAAAATTTTTATTCTGGGTAGTTAATAATTTATAATATTATCTACGGATTTTCAACGATTTTCTGCTTAATTACGAAAATATCCACGCATAAAATTTCTGTCTCACATTGAATACAAGCGGAAATAATAATTTCTAACGAATAATATCTTGCACTTCAGTTCTTATTTTGGACAGTTAATAATTTATAATATTGCAATGTATTTTCTACGATTTTATAATATTATCTATGTATTTTCTACGTCCAATAAATTCTCATTTAGAACATTATTGATACGAACAATTTCTGGCTTATGTAATACTGCATTTGATCGATTAAATAATTAAAAAGATCATATATAGAATATTGACGATGTATTCATTCTTCACATTCGTTAAACTAGCAAAATGTATTATTTTCTATTCGAAGAAGGTAAGATTTTATTGAACAGGAAGAAACAAATAACCAGCGATACTATATTGATGAATCTCGGTGAATAGAGATTGATAAGTATAATCCAATCAGAATTGTGATTGGACGTACCAGGAATATCAAGTGCCGGCATATTCAGCACATCTACAAATCCGACGCGTCTATTCTTATGAAGCTTGCCTAACTATCGTCGAATATGTTTTACGAATTTCCATGGAACCCATTAAATAAATGTCCATTGTTCGTCGTAAAAATATCGTTTCCATTCTCAACATGTTTACAGGTTCGTGTAACTCTGCCGCTAAATCTCAATATTTTTATGATAAAGTTAAAGTCGAATCAGTGTAATGTAAATTGGCTCCGTAAAAGCGTATACTAATTAAATAATTACTATGATTATAGTAACGATTATAATTATAGTACTTAAATTAAGGTTATACAGTAACTATATTTAATATAGCCAAATTGCTTCAATATTTTTGTGTTATTCGATTTACACAAATATACTAAAAATATGATAACTTTGCACTCCGCATTTCGTCAATGAATCTCTTTTTTTTATTATATATATGGGAAAAATAATAAATATGCCAAATTAAATAGGAATATGAGTAATTATGAGTAATAATCAGATAGTATAACAACAGAAGTGATATCATACGAGCTTATTTCAAAATTATTTAATCAAAATAATCCTAATTGTAAATGTCTGATGAAACAGTAGCATTTTTAATTGCGGATATATCGACTACGCAGTAATTGATAGCAAGTAACGAAGGTTTAATGCACAATTAATCGAGGTATGGCTTCAAAATCAGGTATATAATTTATAATTAAATTATATTATTGTTGTAAATACCTCAAATTTGCTAGATAAATGCCGAAAACCTTTAAAAACCGTCTTGGAGCCTACCACTCTTGCTACGCACTTATCGGGAGAACGATTCACGCACGACTGACGCGGGGAGCTGACTTTGTAATCAAAACCAGGAATGGAGCGCGTGGCGAATTACAGAAGGATAATAAGAATCGCTTAATATAAATTATATAATAAATAATCGGATATATTTGTACATTTATTTATATATGGATTGTATATAAATCAAATTTATATATATAAATTATAGTTGGAGGATGTAAGTTAATTCAGTTATATGCGTTGTGTACATAAAAGAAAGGTATATAAAATCTCAAACGAGGCCCTGTTGAATATTCTGATTATTTTAGTAAAAACTGTAGAGAGGTCATTTTTAATAACTAAAAACCGGAATATCGTCTTATTGTCCGTGGGTTTTGTCGGAAATATAATACTTTGAGCGAATATTGCGGCTTTTGAAAATTTGGCAAAAATTTGGACATTTCTGAGCGGAAAGATTTTGACATTTCTGAGCTGAAAAGTTTTGACATTTCTGAGTAGACAAACTTTGACATTCCAAAGCTGAACAATTTTCCAGACTCTATTTTCAGAAAAATAGGTTGATCTTAATAAATATTTTCAATAATTCATATTCGTAAGATATTTCTGGATGATTAAAAGAAAAAATATATGCTACTAAAAGGGTGGAATTATAAAGTCCTATTATATTACTACATTTATCTCTAAACGTTTCTTCTCGGAACCCCACAAAGGCTTACTTTATAAAACTCCCATTCAAAACTGTTATCAAATACAGCCTTCCAAACAGCGAATTCCAACAAAATTCCATATCTTGAATAAAGATTAATTAAGAGACTTAAGCTCTAAGTGTCCAACCTAAAACTAGGATTACGTAAAATGCAAATCCCCAAATACCAAGCACGCCAAACCATCAAAACCCTATATAATTAAAAGTTTACTGCACTCGTAGATTTTTAACTATTATTGCAACTAGCAGGGTAGGAAATCATGTAAAATAAGGTGAACCATCAAATGAATAACAATGACGTAGAAGGTGCAAAAGGTGTAGAAGGGCTGCGTCATTGGGGCAACAATATGAAGGAAAGGGTGGTGTCAGTCGGAAAGTATGGCAGGGGATGGCAGGGGGGTTAAAACACGATGCAAAAGAGCAAGGATGAGTTGGTGAGTGAACGAACGACGCAAATTGAAACAAATGGGAACTTATATGCATCGCAGCGCATTGCCCGGGTTTTACTGCCAGCTCATTTCATCTCCGGCTGCTGGCACTATGGTTTTATTGGTGTTACGGCGTTATGGTTCCTTCGCCATTATTGTCACTCGTCCTCTTAACCCGGTATTCCAACGGTGACGAAGAAATACCGATGGAACCATCCTCTGCCATGTGTTCTTTCAGTTTTCACGAGAAACGGCTAGCTTCCTTAGCCTCTATCTAAAGATGAGACTCCACTGATCTCCTTACTCTTATCGTAGAGAATGCTAGTTGACCCAATCTGAACGACCACGGATTTCCTCCAAGAAAATGGCCGAAAATTGTACTCAACATTTTATCTAAATGAGAATTTCGACCGATGTTAGGATTTAGTTGGGTTTCGAAAGACGACTGGAAGTTTGGATACTTTATATCGAATTCTTAGTTCTTGGTGTCATTAAAGGAATAATAAAACATGCAGGATTAGTTTTTATGCAGATGAGACTTCGCAATTTCGAATGTTTTTAGTTAATTCACTATTCCACACTTTCACTATTTCAAATATGTTCAAATACGTTGGATATATTTGAAAACGGTGGTGTAATAAAAAAGGCAATTTCAAGCATATGCATATTAGCATAAGTAACTTTTTGCATATTATAAGTCGAATTTTTCTTATCTCAAAATACTTAAGGATTATTGAAGCTTTATTTAAGATTCGAGATATTTAACAAGTACATTGCACAAACATTTCGCCAGTTAGATTTCCTAAAGTATCGTCAGACAGAATTGGTTGGTAAAGAAACAGGAAATAAGAAAAGTGCCTTAAAATAACCATTTCAAACAACCATTTAAAAATAATTTGTATTTAATATGTAAATTGATTTATTAATTGATAAATAAAAATTAATAAACATTAGTAATATAACTACTTAAATATGGGTCATTTTTGAGTAGTTGTATTACTAATTTATATCTAATAATATCTTTTTCTATTTTATTTATATAAGTGTATACTATAGTTTAGATTGTGTTCTTTTTATTAACTATACGCTATACTCCGGATTTAAAAGAAATAATGTAAGTTGTCATCCTTGAAGTATTTCTTTCTAACCAATAATTTACTCGATGGTAATTACCTTGGTGAAAGTCATCGATCCACCAGCTATTTTCTTTTTGCGTTTTACCACCGTAAAGACTCTCGCGTGTGTGAAACGACTGTAACTCAAGAATTCTATTGGCAAACTTCGGTTATAACGTAGAACTTCATTTAAAAGATCTATCAATCCTAAAAGTTCTTCACTGATTTCATCCCCGTTGCAAATTCCAAATTTCGTACGCGATATTACCGAATGTATCCATTAACTTTAATAACTCTCATATTTTCTCCGGAGTTAATTGCTCCTACGATATTCCAAACGAATAAAACAACTATTACAATGTTAGATGACACAAACTTGAAATTATTGAATACGATCTTATCTTATCCACAAAAACCGGTTTAAATTAGAATACCGGAATTTCGACTTTTAGAATATTAAAGTAAAATATTAAAAACCGAATATTTGGAATGTTAAATTCGAATACTAAAACTTGGACGTTAGAATATTAAATTAGAATATTAACGTTTAGAAAATTCCAAAAACGATCCAATATTAAAGTAGTGAACACCAGAATAACATTAACAATATAATATCATTATGGTAGGACAATAATAACTTATTTCACAAGGGCATTATTATAAACAACCACGCTGTAAGAACGATATGATAATAACACCGAATAATACAAGAGTATTAAAGTAGTGAGCACCAGAATAACAGTAACGAAACCATATTGTAATTATTGTCTGACAATAATAACTTATTTCACTAGGGACGTTCTGGCATTCCGTGAGAGAACTTTATTCCTGTAGTTCGTACAATACGACATTCCGGCATGAATGTCAGTGAAACTGTAGCTTTTCCTGTTTCCTACTGAATACGGAGAAATGGGATTAGGGGATAAGTCGTAAGTCGAATGACGAAGGATAAGGGCATAAAGGGGTGGTAGAACACTGACAGAGAAGTTATAACAAAAGGCGAACGGTGAAATTATCGACCTTCATGGAAATTCTAAGATTCATTGTTACAACAATATCAATGTGAGCGGCTGCAAACTTGAATGCGTAATAAATCTTATGTGTAATATTCGTGTTCTTATTACATACAAGGATCCATGTATTGGGTCGCTGCATATATTATGCGATTCTTATAAACTAAGTAATATAAGATATCCTGCTTAAGGTAATACTTTTTCACCAATAATTTACTGAATCGTAATTATAACTATGAAAGTTCCACAAGTAATGTGCTTACTTTCATCGCGGCGGAACTATTAATAAATGTACAGCAGAACGATTATGAATCTTTTAAGTCGTCTTACATGAAATGGCATGGATTTCTCGCGGATTCGATAATTCCATTAGTCATTAATTGTTCATATAATATTTTAATAGAATACAACGCGAGATGTGATTTAAATTGAAATCTGGAGTCAGTACTATAATATTCATACTTTTTATCAAATAATTTATTATATATATGAGGAAGATGAGAAAGAATCAAATTTGGCAGGCACCCAATGCGAGATGAAATTAAAGAGCGAAAGGTACGTTCGGCATGAAAGTGCTTCGGATATAAAACCAAATGCGAAGCCATTTTTATAAATTATGGTAGACGTAACTTTTCTCTGCTTTAAACATTTCCAGTCAGCCAAATATGTGTTCGTTTGTATTACAATGTTTACGGTTCAGTGATTGCATATTTTACCCAGAATACACACGCTTCGTATGTGTATTAATACCACTCCACAAAATCAAAATATACTGGTATTGTGGCGCTCAGCATTTCCAAAAATTTCTACTGTTTTTTTATGCAAAATGTATACTCGTTGGTTATGGTTACGTAGCTTCTGTTTATTTACATATACAAGACTGAATGTTCTTTTGCAGTTAGTATTAACCATACGTAAAGATTTATGCAATCAGAAATTAAATATTTCTTGATTGCATTCCAAAATGTAAATTAAGAAATATTGAATTGTAAAATTCGTATGAATCCTTCAGATCTTCAAATTTATTAAAATATCAAGGTACGAAGTGACATGACTCGTAGTTATTTAGTTTTGAAGCTATACGTAATTATAGAGTTTTCAATCAAAAGATTGGAATTTATATTTATATTAATATGTACGTATAGTAAAAGTTATATTAATATAAAATATACACGTTTATTCAGTCTGAAAATAAATACTTCTTAATTGTGCTTGAAGTATATAGATTCTTCTTATTTGCAGTTTTATTAAAATTATTAAATTACATAACTCGTTAATATTAAAGAACGAATTATATATTAATAGTTTGTTTTTGAAGCTAGATGTAGATATAGAACTTTCAATCCGAAGACTGAAAGTTAGATTTGCGGCTAGCATTAAGTTTTCATGTTAATTCAGTCCAAAACGAAGTATTTATTGTAACTCCATTTTATGCCATGAATATTTTAGTATTCATGCAACATCCTCGGATTATTTAATACTTGTTTACTATGAGTTTAAATGTATTGAAAATGAGTATCAACCTTTCTATTCCAGGAATATCCCTCGGGATCGCAACATCTTCAGCTCCCTTACAAAATGGATAAAGTAGGATCGAGGAACAGGGTATAAGTCAGCAGGCAGATCTGGTTGAGAAAGGAACACAAAATAAGAAAACACCCTTAAAACGCCCATTTTAAACATAAATATTCTTTCTCACGATCTAAGTATGAACTTCTTTTATTATTTTATACGACGAATCTAAGTATCCACTTCTTTTATTATTTTATAGAGCGAATCAAAGTATTCACTTCTTTTATGTTTTTATAGAACGAATTTAAGTATTCACTTCTGTTATTTTCTTATAAAATGAATCTAAGTATTTACTTCTTTTATTTTAATATCAGAAAGATAAAACTATTAAAGGGTCAGAGATTCTTTGTGGGAGAAAACGAAATAACTAGTTTAGAACTCAATTTATTTTATAATAAATTAAATGTACATACAACGGACTTACGTTTTAGCGTGCGCAACCGCTCGGGTAACAGAACAGGAAGTGGAAGTAGTAAAAGAAAAAAAAACGAAAAGAATAATGATCAACTTATCTGATATCTGAAAATAATGCGAAAAAACTGAAAATGAATATTATGAATAAAAATAATCATCCTAAGAGGTATTGAAAATCAAGATTGAAAAGCATTACGATAGGATCAATTGTTTTATACAACTCTGTACTGTTTCATTTGAACGTGAAAAGATATATCTTTTTATATAATTACTGATGTCATAAAAAACTTGCGATGACACTCTAGCATAGCCACATTGCAATGCCACTGAATTGTATTTTAAATATTTATATTTAATGCGAGCACGGTGAGCAGAAGTAACGGGGATATTTATTTTTATTAACATTCGAAATCAACTGAAAACCCTATTATTAAAATAAATGCTTTAATAAATACATGAAAACGATAATGTTAGCAGCTCGAGAGTGATACTTAAATCCCCATATCCCGGCTGAACAATAACTGCAATAATGAAAATAAATTCATTGTCACTGTAGATTTTAATAAAACTTCATAAAAACCGATATAAAATCGGAAAATATGTATTATTAATATTGCAAAAACAAACAGCAGCGTGTTTGAAAGAATGAAGTGTGGAAATGGTATAAATACATTTTTATATTAACGTAAATAAATGACACGTTTTGATTATCATTGACTACTGTATTATTAACTTGATTTTATGGTTTTAGAAAAGTGTATAGTTATACAACATTTTGCTCCGCGCGAGGTTTAAATCATAAGTATTCCTTTTATGGATATTATTACATTATAATTAAAAATCACAAATATAATATAAAGGAAAGAAATTCTAATATTACAGTATAATATTTTATATTTATAACAATATATACGAATTATATAATTGAGATATAATTAATTATATATTGTGTAACAATTCTTCAATGAATATAGGAATACTCAAACCTTAAACTTCAGGTTAAATATTAGGTCATTTAGAAATATTATTATTATTACATTAGTAATAAATAATTACTAATATTATGACATATTTCCAAATACATCATATCCGAAGAGTTAACTTACAATTAAGTGCATAGTAAACAATCATTGAAAATGAAGAATAAAATATCATCACATAGAATTGTACAAGAAAATCCGAATGGCTGATACAGTTGAAGATAAATCCGTCGGAAAAGCGGTTAAAGAAGAAGTAGAAGCAGAAGAAGCCGGTTTCGCCGGGGGGAGGGGAGGGGGGGGGTTGGAATCCGGGTAAGTCATAAGTCGGCAGACAAAAGATGGGTGGAGGCAGAGGGTGGAGAAAAAAAGGGTGCAAGAGGCAAAGGGTGGTGGGGAGGGCGAACCAGTGAGAAGTCGTCAAGGCATACAAGGAATAAAAGTAACGTGATAGAAAGAACGTTTCGAACTATTGCAGATGTAAACTTCCTATCGGCGGCAGCCAGCCAGACGCCGGCGGAGTTCCCGAAGAAGGTACACCGATATAGCTATGAGTCGAACGCGGCAGCTACTTCATTGTTTCGCGAACTTTTCGGCGGGAAAACTTCCTCGACTTCCGCCGATAGAAGCATCGCATCCGACAATGTCTTTCGTGAGCTACATACATTTCGGAAGACGATATGCCTTCTGCATGCGTTCACTGCGGAATTCGAGCAGAAAGATTCCCACGAGCTGGATTTTAACCCATTAACCAGGGGAGTTCTTTCAAAAACCGAAAACCCATGTATTTTCGATTCAGTAATAAAATAAATTCATGTGATATATTAAACATTATGTTTTGTTATTCCATCAAACAAACTATATTTTAATTCTTCCATCCTATCACGTATCACTTATTGTATTTGCAACATTCATTCAAATTCAAGCTCACCTTGGAAAGATATCAACATAAAACGTGTAACTGCTTCAGAATAAAAATATTCTTCAGAATAAAAAATCCACCATCTTTGTTAGGATAACTAAGTATCTCCCCTTCTTAATGTAATTAATGATTAAATATAACAAGCCCACAGTGATAATTATAAAAATCCACCGTAAAGCACAATAGTCGTTTCGACAACGAGCACTTTCTCACGAGTGACTTAAATTCAGACTTGCCATTAGTCTTCCACGGAAGTAGTTCGTATTCGACTCGAAGACCAAGTAAACCATCGGCTTAAACTCCGGATGTCCTTAAAAAGGGATGGTACAAGGTACAAAGGCGAGCTGGTGAGAAGGCAGGTTTTTAATGACAGAAATTAATATTGTTTTGACGACAACATGGCGCACCGTTGATTTCTAACAAGTGCGATACTTCCACGGGACTAGGTGGCACGTAGAGCCACGGAGTTTGTCAAAGTAATTCGAACTTTCTTTGGGCTCCAATTCTAGTCACGTATAATCAAGCTCTCGCCTTTACCTCCTTGAATCCTTATTATAGTATATCCGTCCTCGTAATCCTTGTCCTTCCGGGATGACCTCGACCGAACCGTGAAATAGTCGCAATAACGTTTCTCCTTGCCATTATAGACCACCGTTTCTGGTTTACCCGAAAAGTAATATAATTCATGGTGCTTCAAACATTTTCTTGAATTTCATCCACGTTTGCTTGAGGTTTATTATTTATTATTTATTTCTATAGGAATATTATCGAATAGTTTTAAGAGCATTAAATTCGATTAACTCGGTTAAATAATAAACATATTAATTGATAAGTCTATACAATAAAACTTCACTTAATAGTACTAGCACTGACAATATTACCAAGAGTCACTAAGAAAGCTGATTAACTTGGATAAATTGCATCCATATTAAAATGAAAAAAGAAAGCACTAAGTTTCAAATGATCGATAACGCAATGTTGGAAATTATTAATCTCACTGAACTAATTTGGAATAAATTGCATTATAAACTGGAGGACCATCGGTTTACTGCAACTTGGTTACCGAGGTTATATTTTCAATAACTCACCGCCGGTATTCAGTATAAAAAACCCCACTAACGACCCGATAACCTTCTGTAGAAAAAAAACCTTTTCCAAGATACTATCATATTTTTCAATTTAGTACGTGTGTATGCTTCCTCGCTACGGCTTAGTACACTTTAAAAAAAAATCCCTTTCATTTTCATGTGGACGACGGTGTGCCGGTGCACGTGTGTGCATACGTGTGTGTACACTAACGAGAAAAAATAGATACGGTGTATGGTTTCAATCTCGTTCAAACATTTCTGCTCGTTTCACTTCCTAATTCGCTTGGCCGCCTCTCTAAATAATTCAATATGTAATGTCGAACCAACAAAAAAAATAACACCATGGTGCGCCATTCATTTTACCGATGGCACGATTGTGTTGCCAGGATAATGCGCGTTTGTTATATACTCTGGTTTATAAAAGCCAGCTTGATGAATAATATAATAACAATAATAGAAAAAGAGAGATAACTCGAATCTCGATGTGCGAGAATTGTGTCACAATTGTTATTAGACGAAGTCATGTAATACTAAAAATAGAAGATAATTAAACGAATGAAAAAATTATTAAAAGATAATTTAATAAATGAGGCATTCGGTCATAAAGCATGGTATCTAACTTTGGGTACTCTTCTGCTTCAATTAATTCTTATATCTAAAAAAAATATATTATGAAGAACAGTTAATAAAATTTACATTCTTTAGTCAATTCTGAATGCTTGTGTAAGAGTTATATGTTATATTAACAAAAAGTAGGTATTGAGTATTTAACTCAAAACTTTACAATTGATTTCCCAAAGGTTTACTTTTTGTTAGTTTTCATGCTTTACCGCTGAATGCCTCAAATCTCGCAAATTGTTATAACCAAATTTACATGCATTTTATTCAATTTAATTTATATGTATTTATATTCATTTTTTACCAAATGAAATATAATTCGAAATTTTACTAGAATTATTGTAAATTAGGAGGCTACTGTGTCAATAGTTGGTGAATGAGACTTTGGATAGTCAAGGAACAAATCAAATTTTCATCGGAATCATATTATTCATGATACACTGCAAGTTTCCATCGTAAAAAGTGGATTAATAAAATTCCTTTCTGGCTCCGCGCGAGGGAAAAGCGAATCGTATATCACGGGGAATATGAAATCGGTGAAGATGGAAATTTTTATCGTATACAAGATTTGTTTACTAATATCAAAAACGAGTCAACTATCAGAGACGAGATACTGCGTATTCCTTGGCTGTTTTCAATTTGAGTATAAACTACGAAAAGCGACAAACGGAAATGAAAATTCTTGGAGAAGTGGGTGGTTTCTCGAGAAATCAAACGGGGGTGAGTCTTTCTAACATCATCTACTCGACTTTATGTACAATTGTAATAATAATTCATATACATCATGCACATATACCATTTTCATATCGTTTTTATAAAGATAAAATTCAATAACCACATTGTTTTCAACAATTTTTTTTATTTATTGTTTTGATAATGTTTAGTGACTTACTTAGTAATTTTGAACATCAATAATATTTTTTAAAATATGTACTTACATACGAAACGAAGTCAGTTAACTCATATAAGGTTAACAATTTCCTTCGTCAAAATAATACCAATTTATCATAATTTGTCACAATATAAAATATGAAATAACACGATGTAATCCACATGAAGTAAGACCGTAATTCTATTCTGTGTTAACCGTGGATTTCTTGTGACATTATGAAAGAAGAACATTGATTCTTTTACATAAAATAAGAATTTCAAATCCGAATAGATCGAACGGCTTATTAAAACCAAACACCCTCAGCCAGTACAAACAACATTATTTCTCAAAGAATTGAAGAAACAGTATAATATCTTTATCTATCGCCATCAACGGAAGCCGTTTCATTCGAAGTCGAAGGAAACGGAAGGAATACAATTTCTATCTGCAACACTCGAAGATATTCCACGGAGAATGAAAGAAAGGTAAATCGAAAGAGGGAGAAGATACGATTCCTATTTGTCTTTTACGATAATTTGAGAGGCAGGGAATAATACAAAATAGAGATATAGAGGTCGAAGAATGGAAATAAAATTAGTGTAAAGTCAGCTGATAAAGAGAGCGGTAGATAAGATGAGCCAGTGAGAATCCACCGAATTTCAGCGTACACTTAGGTGGGCTTCTTGTTTCAATATTATGAGAGTTCCTCTTTGTTCGAATTTTATGGTAACACGAGTCTTTTTCCGCATGGCGGATTACCGGCGTACTTTCTGGTAAAAAAATCCCCTCCGCCCGGGGATTCCGGGACATGTACACTGTCTCTCATACGATTTTCCCGACATTTCCGTACGGAAACCTACCGAGAAATTTCCACCGGTTGGAAACCTGGCCCATTCGGGCGTCCTTTATCGAAACATCTCATAAAGCACGTTGAAATCGATGTAAAGAATTTAGAAGTTCATTAATTGAGCCGTTTATTATGAAAGTGGGGCAACTCCATTTCTGACAAAAATTTGATTTCATATTGTTTTGCCATTACTGGATCAATAAGAGCCAAAACATCCAACCAAAAAATACATTTTTAAAGAAAAAAATGGGGTTGCCCCGGTTTCATAATAAACGGCTTATGTCATTCTCTATTCTAGTCAATCTGTTTATGGTTTATTTGGAAAATATGGTCGTACATGAGTTATGTGCATTTATTTAAAGCTATAATTATTTTTGGCACTAAAGAGCATTAATTTAACAATTGAGAAAATTCATAATTAAATTCGATTGATATCGTGCTGCATTAAAATAATGTGGAAAACTTGAAGGCTGTTTATTAAAATCTGTGGTACTTCTTGGTTATAGCTTTCCAGTTTATATTTCGAAGGTAATAAAGTGAATTTTTAATTAAGCTAAGTTGAGAGAAAATAAAAATAATTGGTAGCGATTGCAAACTTTCTTTCGTAAAATATAGCGATAAAGTATCTTATTACAGCATTGCACCTTGTTTAAAATAAATTCAATACTGTTTGTTGTTCGATGATATATTATTGAGAATCTGGTTTCGTATTCTACTATATTCTTATGAAGAAAAAATTTCAATTAAATTTCAAAACTAATTCGAATTAAATTTCAAATATTAATATTATAAACCGGCCAGAATTAATACAATCATTTGGTTTCCAGTTTCGACAGAAACTTTATTAAAGTTATTATTATTAAAATGTTCTTCGAATAACACAATAATTTAAATTGAAATAAGTTTAATTTCATACTAAATTAATATAACTTATGAAGGAATAACACAGTACTTTGTTAAATAACTTAATTTGATGAAGAAATTCACGATACATCTCGCGTTTCTGGCATATATTCTCCACTTCATATCAATATTCAGATATATTTTATTACAGCCTAAAAATCCATCAAGCAAAAACAATAATTTCTACATTAAACAGTAGACAAAACATATTCCATCACATCAAAACTATGTTTACCACAGGCATTTAATATCAAAGCCAATAATTTAATTAATAATACAAGAATACATCCGATTAAAACATCCAAACAAACCTACAGTACCAGGACATATAAACATACTTAAGTTCCATAATGATATCAATCTTTAATTATACCCTATTAGACCCAGTACCAAAGACAAAACTAATTCTTCCAAAATTAGCTCACCAAACAGAAATGATTCTCATCAAAGGGTTGAAAATTCAGTGATGTTTGCATTCACTTCCGCAAATAAGAGCGGAGATCCACGCGGAGGCGTATATTTCCGGGAAACGGTATTCGCAGAAATCATAGAAGCAGCGCGAAGAGTATTGCATATGAGAATTGCAAGAGAATTGCAGGAGAATTGCAGGAGAATTGCACCGCGTAAGACGACGAAAACGAAGTAAGGGATGCATAGATGCATAGATGCACTCGGGAGTTTAAGCAGCGGTGTGTTTACGTGTGGAAAAGCTAAGTCGAGAGGTTTCGCGTGTAGGCACACCGGAAGCTAAAATTCCTCCGGCACCCCTGTCTTGTCAACGTACAAATCCAACCTGAGATCCCACACTGTGGATGCGGCGGTTAATAAAGTTTCGAAAAAAACCACCTTGGAAACGGGGCCAACTTCCCTCGGCTGGAAGAGGATGGTTTGCTCACCTCAAATCCGGAAAATAATTTCTTATTACTTCCTCAAGGCAAACTGACTTTTTATGCGTTTCGTTGCGCACACATATGTTTAGAAAATAAAGTATATACATATTTATGTTACATGATTTCCTTTTACACACAAAAAACTTGAGCCATTGAGGGCTAAACATTCGGTTACTAATAATAAAATGAATATCAAAAAGTGAATAAGCAAAAGTAACGCATGAAATAGTTCGATTAACAAATTTCAACGACTCTCGCATTATGTGTTTTCTCAGTAACTATGTGTATTGTATAATAAGATGCTTAAAATGGTAATAAATTAAATATAACAATAAATTTTAGGACAAATGTACGACTTCAAATTTAGCTTTTAATCACACAATAATTCAGACTTAATAATGTTATATCCAATTTCGTAGAAGCAGAATAATTAAACCAATAAAATATACTACGAGATTATCAAACACATTATGAAATATTTACATATAGATCCATAAATAAATAAACAATATGTACTATATTTATGATACTACGTAATATATTACAGTTCCTAATAGTTCATCATATTTCACGAAATAAGGATCTTACTTGAAATCCCAGCGTTTGCTATGATTATCCTTAATACCCGTAGATAGCTGTGTATTATGGGTCACCAATTAATTCGATTACAAGACTGGCTCTTGATGAAATTTTATCCCGCGACTCATTAATCTATCGATTCCCGCCGCGGTTATTCAATGAATTAAAAGTGAAAATTGTGGTGGTAAGGTATATCTAATAAGTTAAGCTGAAAACGGCAGCGTCAAGTGGGGTTGAGTAGATCGTTAGAGCCAACCCGGATAAAAGAATGAAAGCAGAAGAGCGAAGGAGATATTTACCCTATTCAGGAATTCTTTGTCGCCGACCCTCTGCCAACCTTAATAAACAACTTCATTATAAACATTCTCACTTCGTGTAGACTCTAAGATCGATAACAGGACGAATTTAAATTCTTTTCAAAAGAAGCACGTTATTTATAAATGATGAAAGAATAGCGAATTTTGTTGTACGTTCATATATTTTCCTATATCATTTATTATAATACGTAGATAATATTTCATTGAAACTGAAATATTTCACGAGTGAATACGGATATCGCAATATTTTCGAATTTTTGTATATTTATATTGATAGAGTATTTAAATAAGATTAATGCCAACTTATCCGTGGAAGAGGGTGTAAAGATAATAAAACAATAGAGAAAACTGAGAACTAGCTAAATCGAGGATCGCTGTAGTTTACTTTCTTAATTATTTCACGTGTTCGATTATTATATTAGACTCAAATTTATCTAGTTTTGTCACACATCACTTATCCTAAGCGAAGCGTTTCAAAAATGACAAAAGATTGATTTGTTCTACTAATTTGCCTGTAATTACATCGGAAATGAAATGTCTTCTGTAGTCACATAATGTTACGTTACCAGTTATTTGCAGTTGTATAAATACAATGTCAATAATCAAGTAACAGTTCCGTTCCTCAAATAGTAGTTGATAATATTTACTAGGTAGGATGTATTTTCACAGCAGTAAATCTGAATAATTTGGCAGGCCACTGATGACAGACGGCGATTTAAAGGTACTCGAGGATCCCGAAAATAGCTGCGTCAAGTTGGCCAGAGTGGATCGTTAGAGCATAAAAGGGAATAAAGCAATACGAAGTAGAGCGGAAATGATGATTCGTTCGTCCAGACTTCTCGTCACACTCTGTCATTAAAAATAATATATTACATTACACTTCACCATGCACATGTATACCTGCGTACAATCTATAGATTCCGGTCTCGATATAAATTTATTCTATAATTTTCTTAACATTTTTTATTTTATACTAAGTTCTAACGCACATGTATATACAAATGTGAGTCTATACATGTATATGTTGAGTACCTTTTGACTAAATTATATATTGGTGTTCATAGCGTTTTGTGCCAACAGAACTTTATTTACGAAATTCCGCAAATTTCCAGGAGAATTCCGATACAACAAGAAGGGCTGCAAAGTGGGGTGCGAGTAACTCGTTAAGGGTTGAAAGAGGATAATGGAAAGAGAAGCTGAAGTGACAGCTATTTATCTCCCGTTATTCTGACGTATTATCATTTCCGATTCGAAAGCTGCTCTGATTTTCACTGAATATTACAAATAAGCTAGAAACAATGTTGCAGACAATATTTTAAGTCCTGTTAAACATTAATGATAAGATTGCCGTAATGGAAAAATAGGTTACATGTAACTTGAATATTTTCCTGATAACGGTCCACCGATATGCATGTACAATATAGGAGTCTACATCATACATTTTTAATGGAAACCTCATTTTTCTTCCCGATTTGTATTTTCGTTCGAATAAACTATAAGTGGGACGCGAACAATTTCATTATTCTCGGGAGTCCCAATTTGCATTTATTATAATACTACGACATGAATATTCTATGAGTTATTAAAATACAATTTGCAGTCCCACACGTATGTTATAATGTTATAAGACATACTTTGGAACATCTATTAATTTCATTTACTAGAATATATCTATGTACGTCACTCGAAGATCGTCATTTCTAATTTTAATAATCATCTTTAAATTATGATTTCATTAGTGAGAATGATGACTGAATGAATTTTACATATCACATATCACATATTCCATTAATGGAAACGGTATAAATATTCGTATAAATTACGAGATATATAACATCAATTTTTGCCTTTTCCATTATGAACATACAGTAATATTATTCATAAAGGAGGCGAAAATGAAGTATAAAATATAACGAAATTAATAATCAAGTCTTCTAATGGGGCAGAATAAATTATTGAGAGTATTTGCTTTAATGGACAGCTATTATTTGAGATCAATGACACCGTATGATAAGGTCAAAGGTCACAGCAAAAGAATTGCAGTTATTCGTCAACGTCGGTTTTTCGAAATCTGTCGAATTAAATGGGAATCTAGATCCAGAAGCTCGACCGTTTCCTAAACGAGGTGGCATATATCGAAACCTGCTATTTAAAGCCCATAATCATAACTCATCCAATGAAACAACAGGGCAAAGCAAGGATAAGTACTAAGTACCTTCGCAAATTGCATTTGCCCTTTATTACCGCGTTATTATCTGATTGGTCTAATAACACAGACACACACATTCAGTGAAAACAAACTCTCTACTTAATCATCATACAGATGTTTAAAAAAGTCACATGAAAATTACAGGGAGTGTACTAATGCACAAGTAACAAATTGTACATGAACTTAACTTTCCAACTTAACTTTAATTTTATTCCAGTTTTTGCATGTATTTGTAGGAAAGATTTGACCCTGTGCCACTCATTTACAATCACGGGTCACCTTTCACATGTCTCTGTTATTATGCCATTGTCTTGTAACATTTTTTCTATGGAAACGTGTCTGTATGTATTTTACAGGACACTTAAAAATCGAGTTTTACTCAGCTTTTTATTTTCATTTATTGATATGAAACATCGACTGGAATAAGTCTTCAATAAATAAAAAGTACTTGAATGAATATAAACTTTCCGAAAGGATATAATATTCATAATCCTAATAATGTTCTTCAATATTATAAATATGAAGTATAATAATATCGGGTTGCCTGGAAAGTTCATTTCGATTTTTACGGAAAATTCAACGGCAACATTTTAATATATCAATATATATTTATTTAATTACGTATGCATCGTTTTGCTCCACAACCTTTCTCCATTTTTCACGCAAACTGAAGATTCCATCCTCCCAGAACTTGTCAGGTTTTTCGCCGAAAAACTACTGAAGATCGGCATGAACTTTCCGGACATCCAAATATAAACATGGAAGATGGAACAAAAAAATTAAAGGAAAGGAGAGCGAAAGGAGAAAGTGGTGTTTGTCTGGATAGATTATCAGGTGCGCCGTCGGAGTATAGCTGTCAGTCATTTCGAGTGAATTGTTATTCGGCGGTAGCCCGAACCGTCAATCACGATGATTGACACGAAGTCGTGGTTGGTACGCGTCATTAAAGGTACCGTGCGGTAGGCCACTTCCACTCATACGCACCCCGAAGTACCCCATAGGCTACTATGGAGCTCCATAATTTTCTCGCTAGTAACCCCTTCGTTGGTACCTGTGGGACGTACCCTCCACACCACGGTTTCCCTGTGCTTCTAATCCCTCGCATTATCACCTAAGCGTGCTTTCCCGATCGATCCTCGTTGACTGTTATCGTCCTCGTTATTGACGGCACAGCCGCGTAATTACGTGTGGACATCTTTAATCTTGATAGAATAACCCCGTTCCACGTTGCGCAACATTTTCGTCTACGTGCACCGAACATTGTCGACACCAATCCGAGCCTATTTATTATCAGGTTATTATTGTGTTTAGCTCTACTTGTTGGGGTGCTGTTCATAATTGCAAGCAGACATACTATTATAATATATCGTATTTAATTATAGAGATCAAATTTATCTACCACATTTTGTTCAAAACCTCCTTTATTGCATTTACTGCTGTAAGCTTTTATTATCCATTGATATTCATATATTATCTTGCACAGAATGCTAGTTCTTAATACCGGTCGTGTAAAGTTTGGAATGTTTTATGGGGCTAGTCGATGTCATTTTAACAAAGGGGATGATGCTCTTATGTTATTATTAACGGCACCGAACTCCAGACGAGACAACATTGTTTCGTGCCAAGGAAACTTTCTTCGCTTAATTAAACGACATGTCTTCCCATACTCGCTTGTGTATTGGAACTTTACCACGTACACCTGAACTGTTAATTGTGCTTTATATACATTTTGAATTTCCCTGTACCATTCTCCAGATCTTACACCAAAAGAGTTTCATCTTTCAAATCATTTCAAATTATTAATGCACAATGAAATCTTCCAAAATAATACAGAACTTATGGAGACCTTCGAGCAATTTATTAATAACCGGTTAAGTGCCGTGGGAGTCTGCGGTGATCGCCGATGTTGCCAAAACTCGAACCAAATATATCCCTAATATTCGTAAAACTTTTAATATTTTTCACGTTACGATAACGATGTGAAGTAGCTAATGTATCGTAGAGAGTTTAAACGGTTTTATTTTAAAGACGTATCATACAGCAGAGATTTTCGCCCGGTACCCAACGTATTAATAACTCTGGTATATAATTACTCAATATGTATAATTATACATTATATAGTATAATTCCATTCCAATTACATAACGAAAGAGGATTCCTACTAATGAAATAAGTGAATAACTTTCGTAATTGGAATGGCTGGAAATGTTCAGGATGATAGGACCTATATTCAGCAGAAAGTACTAAATGCAAATGAGGCTTGGTATAAAGTCATTTTTCTAGATGGGCCATAAGTGGAATTACTTAATATCTCGTGGTACTTCTATTACGATTATAAGGGTCGTCTTCGAATTTAAGCAGCGGCTGAAAGGTTCAGAAACGCCTCGTTTTCGGGCACTTGCTCCCAGAATTAATTATTCGCGTGCACTGTATACATTACTCAGAAGTACAGCAGAGAGCACGACGGAAGCTCAGATATTCCCCTTATTCGGGTAACGTGTTGCCCGTGTTTCCAGGGCTTGCGAGATAGGGCTGTTTTGTATCACAGAAGACTGGGCACTGTGCAGTTGTTTGTTTCATTACGTTTCAAAGTATTACACTGACGTGCGTTCCCCTTTGTTTATGCTATTAAGTTTCCCACCTTAAGTTACCTCGAGCAAGCATTTCACTTTAGTTCAACTGCTTTTCATTCTTTACTGTTTCCAATGTACTGCTACTTTTCATGTTCTCGGTCAAACTCTTTGTTTCTTCTTGAAGAACTTGCTACATTTTCTTGTTTCGTTAACAAGAGAACCAGCAAAGGAATTAACGTGACTGTTTTGCCATTTTCATGAACACGTTCACATTTAGAATGCTGCATTTGCGGTCTTTTTATTAAGCGTGTTTTAGGAATTTATTAACCGTCTTATACTATATAAAGCCAGAATATTTTTACAATTTTTAACTAAAGTATCTTCTTCTTTGTATTGATTTCAATAAACATTTTTAAGTATGAATTTTTTCCCGATATTTCTGGATGGTATATAGAAAAGTTGTAAACTTATTTCGATACTTAATTAAATATTAATTCATCTCGCGAGTCGCATTTATGTCGGGGCGTTGTTTCGAAACAAACTTCTTTGTTAGACAAACTCATCTCCATTCACAATTCCTCGTAAAATATTAATAACTAACGATTTAGATTTATCTATTCCACGAAATATCCACAGAAAACTTATGCTGAAAGGCAAGCAAATATAAACGACGAAGTTCTTTAAAGCCTGAAAATGCAAAGTGTGAGTTTCTACCGAAACTATATTTGTGTAGAAGGTCCGTAGTACTCGAAGCGTGTTGTTTGTCCTTCTCCGTCAACAGTAACTCGCATATATTTTGAATTGTATCTACGCTAAATGATGAAATCTGTTTCCAACAAAGCTTCCGCTACACGCTGAATTCCCGGAAGTGTTCACCACGTATGAATTTCTATGCAAACCATCCACGAAGAAACAAACCCCGGACATTAAAGTCTACACGAGATGCGAGATGAATTAATATTCAATGAAATACTGGAATACCTTCCACGAAAATTAGTGTAGTTTATATGTGTATTTTTAAAGTGACTTTCCTCCTTTCCTAGATTATGGAATTCAATAATCATTTTTTATATCATCTGATGTGGATGCGCGACGATTTTGATTGGAAATGATTATTTGATCAGATGAATATTTAAAGACTTATTATTTGCAATACAGAAGTAAAAATACTTATTCTACAAACATTTCTTTTGCAAATATGACTTATAAGGAGTCATAATAACTTGAGAATTTTAAGCACTTTTTTATTTATGAACTCCAAATGTTTTGAAAGGATAAAAAATCAGAAGGAGAAAGATACTTTTATGCTTAAATCGAATATTATGGAATTAGATCACTAGTTCTTCGAATTCATAAGGAAAATGTAAGAAGAAGTCTTTCGATTCAGCGAATTTAAGAATTCAATTATCTTCATTGTATCTTAAACTTGTTTCATTTCGAAGAATATTAGTTGCAAAACTTGACAAGGCTTCAGCAATTTATAGCTTGTAATTTTGTAAGTTACAACATATAAATTTATTATAAGTAGTTCTGTAAATAAGGATGCGTGGTCCACGCGAAGCAATGGAACCAATGATCGCACAAAGGGTTTACAGAATCCAATAGAAATCCAGCGATTTCTACGAGACAAGAATTTACGTCCCAAGTCTATTATATCTAGTTGTACATGAAGTTTATTTTTCCACGAATTCCGCAGGCAGTTTAGCGAAAGAAAAGTCGGAATGTTCATGTAAGAAACGCCCTTTCAGAAATATCTATTGATCGGCTCATCCTTCTGACTCATACGAGTCATGGAAAATACAACGAATTCTACTTAATGCCAATGCTAAACTGCCAAATAAATCTCGTTTCGATGACTATTTCGTAGAATTCGTATGAAACAGATTTATTTCTAACCCATTGATGGGAGATGACGAGTTAACTCGTTATTGGAATCTCCCTTATCTCGAAGTTTACGAATTAAATTACAATTATCCCTCGAATTATTCTTAAAGTTCTATGCGTTCAAATATCAGCCAGGAACAGTCAAACCCAATATATATTTTAATTATAAATAAATAGCATCGATTAATATTATTATTAAATCGAAAGTTCAAGCGTGATGTCGTTTGTTAAATTAACTGCCCGGTTAATGGGTCCCATAAGTTAACTCTCTACGAAGTCATGTAACTTTGAAGCCACACACTCATCTGTCCGTATCTTTCGTTTCGTTTCATTTTTTCGATGTAATAATATTGATAATAATTATTAAAGAGACGTTGAAAAATGGTGTATTTTACTAGTTCTTTAAAATTGGCATTTCAGCTTTGTAGATTTTAAGATGAAATTAAAGTAGTTCTGTTAAGTTATCGTTTACCTTCGCGCCCCTCATCTTCGATTCAGCATGTTCAAAATATGCAGAAGAACGATATTTCATAACGATAAAAATGCCCGGAAGGAAGGAAACTTCCGTTGGAAGATACAATACAGAACTTTGCAGGATGGTTTATTCGCTTGAAATAAGAAGAAGCCATCAAGCAACTTTTACATCGTCTACCGGCACAAATATTTCATGAGCATCTGAATATATCAGTGAACCTTTCACTCTCTGTATCTCTGCATTAAAAGCCCTACACGTAAAAAATGACCAATTAATTATCGTATAACCAAATGGAGCCGTAAACTATAAACGAAACGAAACCATTCCGAAAATGGCTTAAAAGAAGAGCTATCACGAGTTATTTAAAAGCTGTTAAAGGGATTATTATCCATTCGACTTTTAATTCACTTTCGGGCGAACTATTCCGACATTTCCCGACTATTCCGTTCGTCCGTATTTTTCACCGTCCAATTTTTAGGGCAACCAATGGACGAAACAGAATTCAGTGGTCGGTCTGCCGGTTCTACGAATTTTTTTATTCACCAGGAAAAAAGGGCTGTTAATGCATGCGTTAACACTTCACGAGCTATGGCTGGGTTTTTTTACCAGTTTCCTTTTTACTTCCATCACACTCGCTCCACCATTGACTCGTTTTTTGGGACCCAGGATTACAACATGACGGTGCATGCCGAAATCCCGTCAAACCTGACAAGCTACGCGCTCCTGTCTTTTGATATTTTTAACACTTCCCTCCATTCGAGATAACTAGAAATGGTAAAAAAAACACTAACTCACCGTTTATGATGGCGATCACGCCGAGGACGCAGAGTAGCAAGGATCGTAAGCACATCTTCTCGTCTCTCCAAGGATCCTTCCTTCTGAGACGAAGAAAATCAGAAACACACACGACAGTCTCACTTTCTCTTGTCGGGCATCGTTTCTTATTACGATTGGAATTTACCACTGGATTCGAAGGATCAGTATAAGAAAATACCTTTCCAATCAGTCGATGGGCGTTGGGAGGTTCATCGCGAGAAGGACACTTATCATCATTATCGGAGTAAGAGAAGAGTCACAGTTTCTGGCATCGATCGTGGTATCTTCGTTCCTTTTGCTTTCTCCGTTCACGTGAAAATGAGGAAAGAATTGTCGGACAGGTTTCGATGATAAGCGACAGGTAATTAGGATCGATCACGTTATCCTAATTCGGATGATCCGGTTTCAAGAACGTCCCGATTGAAATCTGAGCCCTAACGTTTAACCCTCTTCCCGTGGAAATCGACGCTCTTGTCATTCACTTTGATTTTTTCGCTCCCTCTTCCCTCGAAATCGTTCCCGTGTGTTCTTTGTTCCTTTTTGGCCCTGGGATATAATACCCTTCCTTGGATCCTCGATCTACTTGTTTGTTCTTGATGACGTCAGCTAACCCAAAGCTGCCCCACGATCCTTTAAGACGGAGCTTTCCTTCAAGAACTGCATCCGACGTAATCCCTTCTTCGAGCTTCCTCTTCCAAGGTAACTCCGTCGATCTCTTAATGTAATTACTTTCCTTTTCCAACTATTTCTTAAATATATCCAATTTTAATGAACGCCCGATAGGATCAAATATCAAAGAGATCCCGAGGTATTACTTTCCGAATCAGTCAATTATGTCAATAATCCAGCGAAGTAATCTTAAGTTTTTATTGATCCGATCAATTATACCAATGAAATCCCAGGTGTGTCAACAGGTCAAAGTTTAAATAATTCTACCCGAGAGAGGAAACATGGAGAACGTACACATGGCAACTCCCCCGAGCATATTCTGCACTGTTCCTAACAGGAGACGAAATATTTCGTGAAATCCCTCGAGCGAGGTAAAGCAAATAAATCCTGGTGAAGAGAAATGGCGCGTGATAGTTCGACACAGGATCACGTTTAGCAAAGAAACCACGCGACGCTTCCGGCCACGTCGAAATCGCGGCGCTTACTGAGCTTTTCGTGGTGCTCTTCGAGTGCATCCCTGACGACCACGTTTCTCATCCCCACCTGGCAGGGGTAGGCTTACGTTCGCCGCGCGCTGATTGGCTGATCATGCGCCCTGTGATCCGTAGTAACGTGGGCCTCCTGTTTCCACCACGGTGGTGGAAAAGCGTCGCGGCGCTTTTCGCCCGCCGAACTGACCAAGCAGTGGTAAGGCACTCTTGGTGGGGTTAGAAAGGGGGTTGGAAAAGGGACTTGGAAAAGGGTGAGAGACAGAAAGGACACGGAGGTTTCGGCACGTCGCGCAAAGCGAACCTACCACGCACACAAGTCGAGCTTGCGGCAAAAGTTATGACCTCAAAGGGCTCGTTAACGAGTACCCGCCAAATTAGTATAACGGCCACTCCTCCACCCTCCTCATCCCTACGATCCTACAACCCTACAACCATTCTAACAGCGACCCTACTTTTGCCCCGATTTCATCATCTTGCCGACAAAAAAACATTTCGATAGGTAGAATCAACTCTCTTTCAGAACTTTGAACACTTTATATCGTGATTTATATCGTAAGGTATGACGGTACACGCAACTGTCGAAGTCGATGCTGACAAATTTCGGGGAATGTGATTAATATCTCAGTTATTTTACTCGGAAAGCTTTGGGTTCTAAGATGTCATTTCAACTTGTAGTTTGATAAAATGATGGGGGTTCTTGATACTGATTATTTAAATAGTACAACTTTAAGATTCTGATGTTATCGGCATTGTAAAATATAATTAAATGTTAACCCTTGAAGAGTGTAATAAAGTATTGTGAGAATAATGTATCAAACCGCCATCAAGAAATATAAAAATATTTGAAGCAATTACTCAACTCATCGCGTGACTTACAATTAGATGAAGCTAAGTGCGGCGCTATGAATAAATTCGACCAAATTACTCATCAAGGATAAGATATCAAAAAGTTTTTGACTTCAACGAGCAGAATAAAAGATCCTTCGACATCCGCAGCATCCTATTCTCGGTTCTTTCAGAAGCGCGAGTGAAATCTTTTCGGCCGACGATTTAGCAGACTCGAGCAATAACCGAGCGGAATGAGGCGGAGATGAATTCGGCTCAAAAAGTTTTTCCGTGGCTCGTCGGCACGGGCTTTGATCGGCGGGCCTTCAAAGCGGCACCTTGCCGCCTCATTTCGATTCTGTTTTACTTCGCCCGCATATCGATATTCCCCAGTTTTTTGCGCCTTCTACTTCTACCTTTTCTCTCTATTCGCGCCTCCAGACCGGGACCAATTTTCGGCTTCGCGGTAGATAAAAGACAACGGCACCTCATTAACCGCTGCTGGTACCGCTATGGGACACCCATCCTAAGTAACCGAATATAAACCCTTCTCGAAAGAACCACCCTGTTTTTTAATATCTCTATACTTCACTTACAATTTTGTTCTTATTACTTCATATTCCACCTCACACTGTACTACAGACTTTGTATCGAACTTGATACGAGAGTTTATTCTATTTTAATATAATCCATTAATATTCCAATAATATTGCAATACTGAGTTTGTTAAAACATAAATATTAGAAACATCACTACTAATTCTCAATCTATTAATATCGATGATGAAAATTATTCTTTAAAATTCTTCTATAACATTGAATATCACATCTAATGCTGTAATATTGACTCTACTTATTACCTTAAATTAACAAATTAATCATAATCCGAAATTCTATATATATTAATTTAACTTCTTTTAACAATAGTAACAGTATCATACGAGTAATGATATACTAGTAATACTAATACTATTAGTACCATTATTAATATTCTATTAACAGTACCAATAATATTGTATTAATTTACCAATTTACTATAATCAATACTTAACTTCTTATTAACACGTTAAATAATTAATGAAATGAATATCATATCTAATGCTGCAATGTCGTACTCTACTTATTTTAATTTTCCATATATATATCATAATCCGAGATTCTATGGCAGATTAAACCTTGCGTCACGGAGGTCAGTCAGTTGATATTTCAATTCATTGGCGTATAAAAAAATGATTGAACCGGAATCAGGACGAAAGTGGCACCCTGTATTCTGGATTGGCGGTGCTGTGCAAATATGTAAATACCTGTGTGCGTAACTGGATACGATACGTGTATCATAGGTGTTTCGGCGCAGAGCACACTGTGAAGGTACACCACGTGGAACAGAAAATATGCGGTGTATAAATTAACGTCCACTGGCGTATCACCGAAACCTCATAACCATCCTGGGGATTCGGAATGGATTATTAAATGATTATGGTTCCCTCATTTTACGATTCGTACTAGTACAAGTAACCCTCGCACAACGCGGTACTTTTGCAATGCAACGTCGATATGACACGAGTATGTAATCCGAAACCACCACTGTCGGAAAATATAGGAATGTGTATGAAATATTTACTGTTTTAATTACCAGGGTATACTAATTAGGAAGAAGATAATAACTAAATAAACAAAGTAGTAGTAACTGATATTAGTATTTGTTGGCATTTTATTATCCTAAACAGCAGATGCGAATGCAAATCCTTTTTCATAAGCGACCCGCAAACTTCTTAAACTCTGTCGTCGTTCAAATACTTTCGAGTCGTTATTTTTTAAAGTGTTATAAGTCCCGTTTTTATGAAAGCGGAAGTAAACATAATTTTAAAAGAAAAAGCGGACTTATATCATTTTGAAAAGTAACGGCTCATATATTACTACATATAGTTACTATAATTAGTAGTAGTATATTAATTAGATATTTTCTATAATAATAATAAGACCCTAAAAGCTTAGAACCATTCTTATTCGCCTACATAAAGTAAGTTTTTATTATGTGATCGTTAATAGCCGTTTATGTACGTAAATCTCAGAAAAGGGTTTAATAATAACATATGAAACGGAAACACTGTTTGGATTCTGTTCGAAAGCAGGTACTTCAACTTCGTCCACAATCTAATTTCGTGTATATCCCAGTCAATGGATATTCAGTAAACCACCCAGTATATCCGTCGAAGTTTATCCAGCCGCGGCATATACATTCGCGGACGATTATTGTGACAATTTCATTTCACATTATCCAGCCGAACGGCCAATGACTCTATCGCCGAAAACTACCTCGTTTCCCCCTTTCATTCCCGTCGACGCGGCTGCTACCAACCCCCGCGAGTTCCAACATTCGGTAAATTTCCCTTCGGGACATGTTTCGCGCATATCGAAATCCAGTTTAATCGAAATTTCGAATGAGCCACCGCCTCCAACCCCCGCGGATACCCCAACCCCTACTCCCGTACCGTTGCATTTCGTTGGAAAAAAATAATCACTGTCGGCATCGTCCTTCTAAACAATATTTGCTTTATAATAATATTTACGTTTATTCTAGATAATAGTAATTTATAACTGATTGTAATTATGTCGGGTATTTGAGAATTTACAAAGTAACTGATGATAATGGAATCATTATTTTCAGATTTATATGTTGAGATATAAGGGATACTGAAAACTGATTTATTATTAATGACTAATTTAGATTACAGTTTCTCGAATGTTTGTGTGATGCAATTAATTATTTTTTATATCAGTTGGTTTTGATTGGCTGATTAATAATTTATATATTAAGTTAATAAAACGTTCCATTCTTGTGTTATTGATGAGTTTGGTTGTAATCAGAATGATCGAGTCTTTTAAACCCAATTTATTTGAGTAATTTAAGTTGCAAAGTAATCAATCATCGAAAAATTAAACATACTTTACAACACATATTCAATCATTTAATATTTTCATGTATTATTAAATTTCAAGTTAACTTGGCAACGATACTGTTCCATTATTTCATAATTCAGGACGAAATCTTTTCAAACTGTTCAAGCTTCTATTTATGTATAATTAATTTCATGGCTATTAATTAATACGAACGTATTTTATGTTAAGAAAGATATAAAATTTCTCTGATAAATACAAGAAAGCAACGGAAATATTCCATACATATTAATGGCACAGAAATATTCAATAAAAAGAAAAGTATTCCGAAGTATCATAAATTTTTGTATTACCTGAATTAAGCAATTCATTCAAATAGACTGAATAATATGATATTATTTGCGTAGGTTGCCCGGTGTAACATTAATTTACAAGTAATTAAAGGACGTGCGGGGACATGGTATTTGTGCAATTAATAATTATTTCGCTATAACGAACGTTTTTGCCCGATCGTGGTTATTAAAATCAATACATGTAGTTCCAATTATGATCAGCACCAATAACGGATAAATGGAACTATAGTATACGAATATTGACTGTCTACGGTTGCCGTTAAGTTTTAATTAAATTATATATCAAAAGTCCATGGAATATCATATTAATAATATTAGAAGTAATGTCACGATCCGTTACTGCATTACAGAATTTCATTCGACACAATTCATTCTTATTGTAGCTCTTTATAAGGAAAATTCATTTTATTAAAAGTACTAAAAACTAATAATTTGTTTTGTAATATTACTCGATTATCTTTTATAAAACAATTATGAGCTCTGTAACCGTGGTATTTCATGCTCTTTTTATAACTTACACAGATACAGTATGCTAGAGATTAATCCGCGAAGAGGCATCTCGTCGAGTAGCAATTATACGAGTGGCAGAAACTGACCGGTGGAAATCACGATCCATTGAGGCCAGCCGGCGATGGTACGCCAATGTGCCCGACAAATTCGAATTTGCGGGGCGCAATAACACGCAGATTGTTGTGAGAATAAACTGGGCCGCGTGAATCGCCGATCAAGTTTCTCTTTTTTTTCCCCCGACGGGTGTGCCGTGAATTCGAGGAAAGCAAACCAGCAGACCGCCGGGCGAACCATCAATTGTCTCCCGCCGATCAATTCAACCCGGCCGATTATATTCCCTCGAAAAAAATGCAAACACTCCATAACGTACCGGTCGCTCTTCTACCCCCGTTTTTTTTTCTTTCCCGGCAAGAATTTTTCAATATTCGCTACACTTCCCTCGGGATGTTCCGCGTATCGATATTCCATTTCGCTGGGAATCGAGCGACCGACCTATGCCGTGGCGACACCCCGCAACGAGGGGTTAGCTTCGGCTACGTGGATACGAAAAAAAAGAGGGTGAATCAGAGGGTGACGAAACGTTCGACTCGCTATCCGGCTAGCTGAAAGATGTGACGAGACCGTCGTTTACCTTTATCGTCACCCTTACTTTCGTCATCGTCATTATATAGACTATCCTGGCACACCCTTTCGATGACCCTTCCACTTGTCGCGGGGATTTATTTCGACACGGGGATCATCTTATTGTTAGTTATAGGACAACGTCGATTGAAATTATTATCTTAGATTGTGTCTTATCTTTTCACTATCCTTTTCATGGCTAGAACTCGAATCAAATATGTCGCTAATATTTGTGAAATCTTCGATATTTTTAATGTTATGATTACGATGTAAAGTCACTAAGGTGTCATAGAGCACTTAAACAGTTTTTTTTAGATGTTACAAGTGTGTATCACGGGGTATCATATAACACGAATTTATCTTATTTATCCAATAATAGTCCGGCAATCAACGGGTTAACGTTAGAATGGCAACTGAATTCGTTACTGTCTCATATTAATATTAGTTATAGAAATAAATTCTTTCCGATTTTGAAGTACAATGAAAGTTTTATTTAAAAAAAATGAAAACAGATCAATCGTCGAAATGATTTTCATTATTGTCGATGACCTTTTGCCATTTTTAGCATATTTCGATTTGAATGCCTGTATTAATTATGTGAAACCAGTTGGAAAGAAGTCATTTCTACAGATAATACAATATAATGTAAAAGGTTTATGAATTATTTTAGAAATCTATTTTAAAATTCATTTCTTAATCTAAATAATCCTTAAATCGTGTAATCAATCACGTACAGCGTGTTAATCAAATCTTGTTTTCCCTGATAATCATTTGTTTGGAGACATTAATTGGAACTAATTAAAGTTCCGTTAATTGGAACCACTATTCATTTGAGAATTTCTTTCTGCTTAATTTTATCAGCCAATCAGTATAATGTTTTATAGCAATTATTTATTTTTTAATTACACTTTCCAGTGTAATATTTGACTTATAATTATCTAAAAGAGATCACGGAATATTGATCGAGAATTCCAAAACATTCTTGCAAATTTATTAATTGCATTTCCAGTGCAATCAAATTATTATTCGAATCGTTACTATTATAATTAACGACCCAATTTAACATTTATCTGTCGATATTATTAAAATGATCAAAATAATTATTCCGGAATAATTGCGTTAATTTTATTCGTATTTTCATGTATTAAAATCAGGGTTTTCCCTTCGTCGAGTAAAATCATGAATAAACGCGATAATTATTAATATAAATATTAAAGTAACAAGTTTTATAGAAGGGAAGTACAGAGAGGTTCGTAATACCAGTGAAACATAAAATCCCAATGAAATACTCCTTCATCGGAGAAATTCGCACGGATTAATAAAAACCCATCTATTCGCGAAAGAGTAAAATTGATTGATTAAGTGGTTAGAGAATCGTACGATTTTTATAAATGTCCAATGTACCGCATAAAATATGCGAAGCGCGGCTTAGATCCGAGTGGCAAATTAGTTCCATTAGTTCACTTTACACCCGATATCGTGTGATAATAAAATATGCAGTGGAAGCTTTATTGAATTTAGTCCATCGACCCATCGAGAGATTTAAAAAGTAATCAACTTAAATCTGATAATGTAATATCTACCAGCTTTGAGAATAGCCGAATATATTTTGCGCGAATTCGGAAAAAGATTATTCAAATACATTCCCTGACTTTTTTAGTTGATTTACATACATAATTTTTATACATATATCATTGTTACAGTGATAAAATTCATGAACTACATTTTTTCAAAAACTCTTTATTTACTTTATTGCTGTAACTTTTTGATATCCGTCTTTTGGAAAGGCCATGATTTTTGCACGAAAATGTTAATTAATGAATTTTACCTCTGTAACAACGAAATATATGAATTCCACATTTCTTTCTCTACAAACTGACAGTATCAATTAAACAAGTGAAAAGCCCCTAAATGAACTTTATCGAAATTACTGTACCAAAAATGCGTGCAAAAATGGCGCAATTGGAGAAGTTAATTCGACTATTCTTTGGAATGGCCATCTACCCGACGATGACTGTTATCAGTAAGAAAAATCAAGCTTTTCCATTGGTCCATAGCGAAGAAGTAATTCTATTCGGTACAGAATTCCGAATCGATGTATACCCGGTGTGTATCCGCTTAATAGAAAAAAATGAAAGCCCGTAGTATCACGGCGATAAGTCCACGATAAATCGGGATGAATCTCTTATCGGCGTAGTTCCAACCCCTCTTAACATTGCTCTCAGACACACTCACACGACTCTAGTACTTCGGATATTCTTGTCGTAACGGGAATCGACCAATCGGCTATCACAAACACTACACAAACAGAACTTCATTTTACTCTGCAATGCTGCCTTCTATAAAGATTAAGTAAAACCGATCTCCGAAGAATGCGTTCCTCTAAACAGGATTATTAGTTGATTAACACTGGAACTACAAAAGGTATCAAAATGACTTGTCCGCGATTTTGAGTGAAATTATTCGAATATGCCACGGCGAATTTTTTGAGATTTTATACACTTTTACTTAATCTATTTAAAATGGATTGTACAATTTAGAATGCAAACAATTACGAAATTATATCGAGGATCTTAACCAAAATTTTATATTCAGTTTCATATATTTTTAAGCCCAGATGTCCGGGGACTTTATAAAACTTTATGTGTTGTGAAAATTTGGTATAATAAGTCTGATTTCTAATAAAAAATAAAATATATAATAAAGAAAGCTTCAAGTTTGATAGAATTATATGTAGAACCAGATAATTTACAATAATATATAGCTCATAAAATTATTAGACCTACGAAACGTAATTCCTTGTGTCTGTAATTAAACGCAAGCGCGTGGAGCAGACAATGTAATTAACAAATTTCTCTTAATTAACGGTAGATACGGGTACAATCATTGTGTCTAAATAAACCAAATGGATTTAAAATGAATTTAATATATATATGATACCACTGATGTTAATTAATTCCAGGAGATGGAAGAATATTGACTGTTTAATAATTAAGAGGGGTATCACGCACAACGATATATAACGTTGTTGTATAATTTTAAACTTCGGCGGAACAGCATGTTGGTTCAAAGGACGGTGGAAATTAATTATTTCGATAGCCAACGATAGTTTACCTAACATCCCTATTATTTAATGATCGTTCAATTTCGTTACAAATAAGAGTAATTGGACGTTTTCCGTGTTCCCATTATAATTAATTATAGCCACCATGCATGGCCAATCGGCTACACTTTTTCAGCGAATTCTTCGCCTTTAACGAACCATTTCTAATTGGAATATTCACCTGAAATTTTCCAATAATACTTATCGATATTTAATAATACTTGTAATATAACATTTATATTTTAAGGGAATCTGATCTGTCAAACACTAATTTTAGAAAAACCAATCGGTTAAACGCGAATTTTAGAAAAACCAGCCCGTTAAACGCCATTTTTAGAGAAAATCTAATGACAACTATTACGAATAAATAATTCACATATCAGAATACAAATATAGTCAACGATCGAAGCGCGCTTTGTCTTTTCCATCGAAAAGGTTTAAAAACCTATCAACAGTAATCCCAATCTAGCAGACGCAATAATCGCGTCATTATCCAAACGAACGACACCGTGATCCCCAAATAAAACACATTATAACTTCAAGTTCATGACTCCCGTCATGTCATGCCTATGGTAACCCATAACATCTGGAAAGTAGCATTTAAGGAGGGTAGGCCGATTTCACGGCATCGTTCCGACACCATAAAATTGCTCGGGCTTCCTGACACCCTCGAAAGGGTCTCATACGCTGGTTCCTCCAGGATCGCACCCTCGGGAAGAATAATCTCGCAGAGGAAAAGGGCGAAAGCCAAAGGACTGTGCCAACCCTAAGAATACCAAGATGTACTTTCGTAGTTTTCGTTATCAGCAGATGTTTCGTAGCTTCTTATTGCGAGCGCATATGCACCGAGAAGTCTAGGCACGCGTTCACCTTGCCATTCGCAAATGTCATTAAACCCCATCCTGGCTTTTAGACTCGGACAAGAGACGTGGGTTTGCGGGATCCACGAACAAACACGCGGTTTAACTTCCGCAAAAACACAATCCGGTGGCCCAACCCGGTGCTTTATCGACGTGTATTTCTCCACGGAGATACTGCTAGTGCACGGAGGTATAAAAAGCGTCTTGGGAGTACGGGTGCAGTTGTTTGCACCGGCTAATGATGTTCGGATTATTCCCCTTTCCTCGTTTGGTATTAAAAAAAAACTCGACTTCTTATGGAATTCTTCTGACTTTTCTTGTTGGAAGTGGCCGATTGAGAGTAATTGATACGGAAGAATTAAATAAAAATTGTGTAGCATATTCAGAATCGATCGAGTATAGATTCGAGGTTAAACCTAACGCATAAATACTGCACTTTAGAGGGAATAATAGATTGAGTGATCAGTTCAACACTAATCTTAGAAGAATCCAATCCTTTAAACACTAAATTTGGATGATCTATTTTACTTTGACAAAAAAACATGAATTTAATTTAATAACACTTTAACATAACTTTATAATAATTTGATTTCATTTAGTATCTTCCACTGTAAAATCAATCTATGTTTTCACTATTAACTCGAGTAACTGAATTTGTTTCCATAAGAATTCATTCTTGCAGACTGTCAAACCGGAAAATGTCCAACTTCTACAGAAAATAAACTAGTAGATCCAGACTCCTTCAGTCAGACGAGCGATATCCGTAGGACATTAAAATTCGAGTAAAATATGTAAACATATTTTGACGTAAATAGTTTCACGATCATTTTGGATACGTAAAAGTACATCATATATACCATCAGGTATATGTGTGCTTTAGTTCCACAGGAAATACGGGACCCGCATAAAAAATCGCAGTCGTGAATTTAATTAGAATTTGATGACTGAAAAAACATCTCGCGCTCGTAAACAATGAAATATAAAGTGAAACGAGTAAATTCTTTTAGTGGGTTGTTGGATTTGCAGTTAAAATATAAAGTGGCTTTATCGTTGTTTAATAGCGTAGGAATTATAACAGGTTTGTGTCACTTGCAAATAGAAATATATATGAATAGCTACGAATGAAATCGACGAATCCTCGAAATAGAAAAAGTTATTAATAGAATCTGATAATATCTGCACGCAGAATTCCTTACTAATTATTATTATCCTTATTAAATACTCTCAAACTATCTATTATTTCGGTAAACTAAATTGCAGTTTCTACTACTCTAATCCAGTTATCTATTATTAATTTTAACACTAGAACTATCAAACATACATATACTCAGTTATGCTTACACATTTAAGTATATATAAATCCTGGTTGGAGAAATTAAGTTAATTTATGCATTCAATTATCCTCATTATGTATATAAAATGAAAGTATATTAAATCTCAAACAATGCACCGTGGTATATTCGAATAATTTAATTAAAAACGGCAGACAAGTCATTTTTACTCCTTTGGTACTTCTAGTGTTAAATTATAGTTTCCAATAAACCCAGGGCATTAAAAATTGAACTAGTTGAAAAAGTACATACTATACTACAAATATGCGTGAAAAATCGAAAGTTGTCTTTCCCATCTTTTTAACTCTATTAAATAATAGCGTTGTATATTTGGCGTGTATAAAATCCTATGAAGCTGGTAAACCACCTACATATATAGAGAAACAAAGTAAATCCTGAAAGCACGGCTACCGTGGAATGCTTTAAACAACTATTAACTGGCAATTGAAAAAATACGAGTTTCTGCATCAGTAGCATATCGAGGATAGTCGAATCTTGTTGAGGGAAAAAAACAGAAACTGGGGAAAGTAGAGTATGGAGAGAGTAGGAGAAAGGACGAAAAAGGCTCGCAGTGGCGATTCAATTTAAAATGGACTGCAAAAGGTAGAGATATGTGGATACGCATATATATGGATGATATAAAAATATACACACAGAGAGAAGATCCAATGGCACACACCTCGTTTTCACCAACATTATATTATTTTTTATTGGCTTTCGTCACCCTGAACCAGTGGAAAATGGTAGAACGGCACGTGAATACCGAGGAAAGGGAGGGAAAGAAGGGAAAGGGTGAAAGAAAAACTGGCAAGCTTGCACCACGAACCCCGTACCAACACTGGAACCCCCTCATAAAAGCTCCATTTTACACGTTTCGGCGACGTCGCCGAATAGCGACCGTTCGTTTTTCTCTATTTTCTTCTTTTTACACACAACTACCGACTACAACAGGTAAAGCTAAGGATAAAGGAGGACGGCGGAAAACTGAGAAAATGGAATAAACGACTGCGGCCACAATCGAGATGATAAGCTCCGGTGTTCACTTTTGATCGAGTGCTCGATTAAGTTCATTCAGTTAAACGTGTTGGCAATTTTTTTTTGTCGTCAAATTCACGTTTCTTGATATGATAAATTATTTACTGCATAAGTTTATAAAATACTTGGCTAATAATAGTATGAAAGATGAGAGAAAGTAAATATGATTTATTAACACTGGAACTACAAAAGCAGTCAAAATGACGGTAAAAATATATCGTCGGTAGTTCTAGTGTTAAAACACAATCTACGTGCAGATTGAAAGGTGTGAATTTCTTCAACGCAGTTTCATAGTACCCGAAGTGCCACTGAAATTACTACTTAATTGTTTTTTATACCCCTTGTCGTTTTGGAAATAATTCCCGCAAACGAAAAAACTATTTCTTCGCTATTCTTCAATATTTCTTCAAGCGATGATTTCACCCCTTAAAACTGTTTTTAGGCATCAACAAAAAATAGCTTCGTAAGCAGAATGAAGTACTCTATGTTTGTGCAAAGCTTCAGAACTTTTTGAATTTCGGGTTTCCCTTACTCCAACTTTTTAGTAGCTCAGATTTTCGAATAATTAACATAAAACTTAAACCCATGCATTGTTTTTGTGAAACCAAGTGTGAAGAACGTACAAAACCAGTAGTTTATAAACAGGTCTAATAACCTTTTCTGGTGTGTATAGGAGGGAAAGGGTGAACATAGAATTCGGTTGAAATTTAATGGCCAACCACTGTACTCTCTCGTATGTGGCACTAGCCACTTGGCAATCCGCTTGAATACGCCGCATCCTCATCCAGGAACCGATCGGACTGCCTATCTTCTGTTCCATCTCACAATCTGAACCCTCCCAGCCCCGTCCGGTATCCACCCACGATGCTCTTGGGAAACCACGTCCTGGCGTCACTCCAAATTGCGTGCAAAACCATCAGTGGTAAATGTGAGCGACGAGTCGGCCATTCCTCTTGTGTCCTGGGGATCTGTGTACCTACCGATCGGAATCGATCGGTGATGGTTACGCGGAAAAGTGAGGCAAACCGTTAATCAACTCCTTCGTGAGACGTGTCGAAACACTGCTCCGTACCTTTTATCCCAGTCCTTTCTTCGTGAAGTGATTCTCTACATGGTGTTGATAGTCAATGAGAAGATGATAGACATTATTAACTGAGCAGATGCTTTGATAGCCCAAACCTTCCTGAGCTATAAGTATATAAGTATATTCGAATGACTCACATTTGAGTCTTTAGTTGTGCTTCACTTGGTACAAACAAAGTAGCAAGTTCCGAAGATTACAAAAATGGACCGCAACACGTAGAATAAGGCAAGGTGCAGGTATTATACAACTTGAATATTTTTATTCTACAGTTATTTTTCGTCGGTTTCTTTTTAACTGATGATAAGGAAATGTCCTGGGTAGTGCGACATATTCCAGTTGCTAGCTTGGCATTCCTAACCGACTAAGGTATACTTTGGACAGGCAATACGACATCAATGGTCAGGATAACGTTTCGATCACGGTGTGACCGCTATCAGGCAACCTAACGTCCCTATCAATACAATTGTGGAACTTAACCGAACACTATCACACCTCTTCCAACAAGTCCAACACAAACTGCATCCGACATGGTATTCCGACTTTTGTTGGGAGCATGTTGGAATGCTACTTTAGATGGTCTGACTCTGCCTCTCCGTTTTAGCCAAGTTACTACTACTTCAAGTTAGCCAATCTGTGTAATGTCTGGCAACTAAGTTCAACCGGCAAAGTTGCTATGAGGTATTAATTACGAAATTTTCACGGTAGACCCGGCCAATCAAATGAAACGCCACAACGTCTTTTGGTATTGCCGTTTATCTCAAAACCACTTGGTAACTGTCTCGTTATAGCGGCTTACAGTTATTAATTACAACTTCGAATTTATAGTGTCTTCGTTATCGGCGATGCTGCTTTTTACGCGTAGATTTCGTTTTGTCGAAAGTTGAAATGTTTACGGATTTAATAAAACTGTTGGTTTCTTCGTGCAGTTATACGATCTTCGTTTACAGAAAATAATGAATGTTAATAGTTGAACTGTTCTTTCAAGAATAGTTTTCGATTTGCGAAGAGAAAATGAAGTCTTTTGTCGAAAAGAAGCGACAGCATTGCTCCTTGAACCTTTTGCCGTTATTGCTTCTGACCTATATACTTTGTAGTCGTGTTTGCATGGATTGCATTTTGAAGGTAGTTTTGTTTATCTTTTTTTGGTATTACAGTACTTTGCCGTGAGTTAATTTCGCGCCTTCCTCCCAATACATCTCCCCCATGATTTATTGACCTGCTTTTGAAGTGCTTTTGCAATTCTGATTTTCCATGCAGTTTCCTTTGAAGGACAACGAAGTCGTTTGCATCACGTAGTCCTAGCTTCATTTTTAGTCGAGAACATCAATATATTGCATAGAATTTTTTTACTATCTAAAATAGAATTCGCCTGTGTCTTATATTCGGACCGCCATTTTAAATAGCTGTGAAAAGGCATCGGTTATTTAGTTTGACTCGGATCTATACTTTGAAGTATTGTTTTTAAAAATAATTGTAATATTGCAGCTTTTCGGAAATAGATATATTAACATGTCGTAGAAAAAGAAATTACGTCAAATTGTATTCTTCTCTGAAGTACAGACTCGTGGAGTTTATACTTAATGACTTAAGGATCTTCTTTATTTGCTGTATGCAATTAAATTAGAAATTAAATAAATAGTGGAAGCATAGAATATTAATTGTAGGCCTGAATTATTCCATAAAGTAATCAATCAGTTCTATCAGCTGATAAGATAAAGCTTAACAAGTAAAAATATGTGATATATCTTAAATGACAATTAAACAAATTTCTAAGAATTTCTCAAAATCCGTTGTATTATTTCTACTATTTAAAAGTTCATCATAAATTTCAATTTTCACAATTATAATTATACATATATATAATATTTCAATATTAATTTTGTACTCATAACTCTAAAGCTTTATAGATAATATTAAGCTTCAAATAACAAGGGATTCAGACGTAAAAAGAGCGAATAGGGAAAAGGTATGAAAAACAAAAACGTAGGAAAATCCGAGTAACGAAACGGCGAGATGTAATTTTCGGGTTGACGCGACAAAAAAAGTATATCACGCTGCCGGACAACAAACGATTTCGTTAATTGATCGATCACGATGAAGACTCGATTAGCGGGGCGATAGGTTGTTCTGCAGTGTGACAGGAAGTGGCGTGTATCAGTAATTCACCGTACTTCCCGACGAAATTGAAATCTAGAAGCACTGTCGAGGCCCCTGGGCTAATTACGTCTGGCGTCGATATATCGAACGCCGACGAATATTGCCGGCTTGAACCATCCACGAAGACCACAACAATTACTGGATCGAATGCGAGTACCTTCGACTTCGGGACTAATTGGATTGCTCCCCGACTATCGATATTGTCTACCAATTAAGAAAAAAATCTTTCGAAGCTGTTCATTTTTAGTTGACATTCGAATCCCTTTCATTTCCAGCTCTTTCGGTGCGCTGTTCTTACATTTTTTATCATTAAACACTTAGAATTATTTCTGCCTAAGAAAACCTTCCGAAATCAGATTGAAGTTGTAGACGGCTTCCAGCACTTTATTATTAATAATCCTAGTTAATTTTTATAAACATTTTTATTGACATATTTTCGCTACCTACACGTTGGGAAAAGACCATTCAAAGGAATGGGATGAATTTTGATTAAATAAATATTATATTGTAGAAAATACGGTCTTAAATTTCATCGTCAAAATGTGCGTCGTCTGACACCATTTCGTGCGAGACGACCTAATAGATTTAAAGGTTCGCTGAAACGTTGGAGTATTAAAGTTAACGTACTGAATTTTATGCTATTCCGAACATTTTATTTCGTGCATTTTCATTTGCTGAGCTTTATTCTAGCTGACGGTACTGATTGGTTGGACTAGTGTTGTCGAAACATTTTTAAAGTGCTCGCCACTCAGGCAGACTTATTTAAAAAATGATAATAAAAGATCGTTGTGCGTAAGACGAACCATTCTGCCAAAGTCACATTATACTGTGAGGGATTCCTATATGTATGGAAATGGCATTCAACCCGTTTTTTGGAAAACGCGTGAGACATAGGACCTAAAAAACCATATGCAATAGAATTAGCTCTGCCTATTTCAGGTTAGAGATTAGGTTTGCCAAGTCTCATCAAAAGCTCGTTGAAAAATCCCACACAAAGCTGACAAACTCTCCTCGTAAGTGAAGTGTTCAGACTGTCTCCTCCAACAATACCAAATAAAGGGTTTCACGAAATGGTTTTATTGTAACGCTATTAATTAAGGTAGTTTATTAGCTGGGAGTGAGAGGCGTGGTATTAGTGACGGCGTCGAACTTTCCCAAGGTCCATCCGTCTCTTTGGAGGGTTGGACATGGGGCAAGGGATTCCTTCGGAAAACCAAGCCGACCCGGGTGGCCGTTTCGCAGGAATATCTGCGACGTTTGTCAAACGTTTTCTTGCCGAGAGTTGTCGGAATCGGCCCCCGACAAATTGGCTTCAACCCGCAAAAACCACCGTCGGGCTTTCGTCCTCTGTATACGTCCTCCATTTCCCCTGTTCGTCCCCCTACCCCAGTCCCTTTCCAGGTTGTTACCGAGTACCTCGGCTGCCTTTTTGTCGTACAAACTTTCGCGGCTCCTCACGCAAGATTTCTCTATTACTCCTAATGAAACGTCGCGGCTCACTTCGTAAATGGCGCGGGGATAAACTGAATATTACACCTTCTTTCAAAGAGAACTTGTTACGCTTAGACTTATACGGTGTACTTGTTAGTCTACTTGCTCGAGTTACTTCGGTTAATGTCGACATTTAAGTGGAGACAATAGACCTGATAATTTCGTGTCTCGTGCTTGGCTTGGGTAATGATACAATAAATACTTTTGTTTACCGAAGTGGCACGAAGTTCCGGAGTCTTAGAAATTCATGGAGTACAATGAAATATTTAATGTTTCGAGAATAGTCTACGTTCTGGTATTAAAGAAAGGAAGTTTTAAACATTATTTGAGGTATTTGAGTTTAATGTGTAGATACACTGTCACTAGAAGCAAGAGAGGAAATATTTTTTGATAATAAATATCAAGTTAACGATTGGTTGTTAGAAATGTTTACTTGTACTTGTACTTGTTAGGGATAATGATTTTATGGTTATTGATCTAATATAATTATGAATGAATAGTAATCGGCATGGTTTTATAGGTGACAGTAGAATAGGCATTTTCGTCAGACATTCGAACACGACTTCTGTTTAATGTGAATAAAATGATTAGTCCCTTCATGAAAAAGATATTAGAAGGTTTCTATGAAAGCTGAGTAAAACATCCAGCTGATTAAAAATATCCATTTAAACAATTTCATAAATGTAAATACATTAATTTTATATTAAAATTGGGTGTCATGCCATCGTAAAACCGAAGATAACTGGATATAATAAATAAGAATTTCTAATTAACCCAACGAATTTTGCACTTAATACATCTAATTAATGAAATCCACGTTACCACAAATAAGAAAATTAAATATACACCCATGAATTGAAACTCCGAATTAAATTCTATTACATTTAATTATTTAAAGTATCATTTCATAGCAAACCCCGGACGATATTTCAAAAAATATAATTATATATCCCGAAAGTAAACAACATTCCCCGCGTTTACCAGGATTTTGTAAGGATATCGACCAGCAAATGGAAATGAAAAATAGGATCACATCTGCGTTATGGAATTACATATAAAGATTGAAAAAGTAGAGTCCCCCCCCCCACATTTGCTGGAAGAATTACTGGAATAAGAGATTAAAGGGAACGTTCTTATGGGAACGGTAGTGAATAAATTTTCCTGGTTGATGAGGAACTTTATGCCAGCAAAACTTCCGCAGCTTCTCGCTCAGGACTCCTCTATTACTCGTAATGAAACGTTGCGGTTAGGACAAATTTATTACCGCGGGAGGATCATAGCTGTGTTCAACCAGCGAATTTGTAACGTAAATACTCCAAATTGAAAAAGAAATGTGGCACGCTTGAAAGATAACCACCTGGGGATAGTAAGTTCGTTCTCTTTTCGACGAATGACATTGAATCTATCACTCTCCGCTGTTACATCAACGACAGCGATAACAATATATAATTCTATGCTCGGAAATCCTTTCATGACTACCAATCACAAACAAGACCCATGGTCGAAGCACAGAGTACAAGTTTATTACAATGTATCTCAATTGACATAAGTCTAAAATAAAGGAAAACATTGTAATAATGTATCCATTGTATACGAAACCCTGAATAAACGATATCTAAACAATTCCCACTCATTGAACACCAAATCATACCCAACAACCCCTGAACCGCTTCAATCTCTCTAAGTCTGCACCATCGACTCTATCCAATTAACCGACTTCTCCGCAAGCTATAAAGAAACCAGATTCACCTTAATCCCCGAACCTCGTCCTGTCCTAATTTTGCCACCCACGCTGATCTTTTTCAGTGGCAATCCCTTAATTATTCCCCATACGGCATTCCATCGAGTTAAATAGAAAATAAATGCCAGAGGGTCTACGATCAGTGGCACATAATGGATTTAATGGATACAAATGATTATTACTATTACTATCACTATTATCAAGAAGTATTCATAAGGGTAGGGTGCTTAGAAATTTGTCCCGGTGGCGAAATTTTCGAAAGGGCTTCCACGAGGTGTACACGGTTCTTGGTGAGGGAGGATGTGTATCGTGGCGCACGTGCGGTGACTGTGAATGTGGACGAGGCTTAATAACGGCGGATAGTACCGGCCTAACATTCCAACGTGACCGCTGGCATACGCGGTTACCACACCTGAGGGATTTTGAGTTATGGCCGGAAGCAGTGGGAGGAGGTTCAGCTGGTGGCAGAGGTGAAATTTGGAAGAAGGAACACCGGGTACCGGTCCAACTACCAGTAACACCATCAAGCTTAGAGGTCTAAAGAGAAAGGGGTGCTACCGGGTCAGCTAATGTGGTAACGCATAACGCGCCTCACCCTCACCAAGCCGCATTAATTATTTCATATCCAAAACTCAATTTTCCACCTAGACCAGAGAAAGCAGAAACTCAACGCGCACCTACGGCTTTCTACACTATCCTTTCCTCACTGTGACCAGACTAATCGCTCGGTCTGGGCACAGGATTACCACCCCCTTGTTGTCCTTTCCATACGATGCCTAAAGGGTTTTCTCGATGGTTACGAGATTATCTGAATTATGTGTTAATGAGGGGATTTGTGTAATGTGTGCGGAAGAGTGATAAGAAAAAACTGTGGAAATACTATTATAAACCGCTCGCAATGACCTGCGAAGTTATTACATGGCTTTATTATTAAATGATGATATACAAATGTATTATAGATTTATTATGATTAAGAATTATTACTGTTATTTTGATACCATTTTTTGTACTGTTATCATCATAATATCGCAATTTTCACTTGCAATCTTTAAAGTCTATTATCAGGAAATAACAGATGATTAGTTTCATTAACCAATATCCACGGTCTGTGCTTTATTATATAAAACACTATCATTTAAGTATCCCGGCAGTTCCCAACAAAACGAGTTACGATCATAAAATTCCGAACTGCGCCGATGAAAAGAACGGCTTGAATTTATGGCTGAAGTTGTTATCAGTGTCCGGATATGAAATACTATTACTCATTACCGTTCGACTATCGCCGCAAAATCATCCATTGGGGAGCTTAAGTGAATTATCGTCGAAGATTACATTTAGATACGAGCTATTACTATTATTTCTGATCATAACTCCAGGATCTACCGTTTGCTTTCATATCATTGGTCCGTGGGCCACCGAGTTCAATCTGACCAAGACGAAAACCGAAACTTACCAGGATTGGCCCCATAGGGAACTTTATCGACAATTATGGTTTCAATGCACCCATGAAACCACCCCCATCCAATTCATTAATGTTACACTATTAACTACTACGCGCTGTGGCGACTTTGAAATCGGACAGTTGTTGCATTAAACTAATACTGGATAATACAACTATAAATAAATTAGATTAATCAATGATAATATTAACGCTCAATTTATAAACGCGAATCCTTTATTCCATGCATTATTATAATATTATTCTAATACATAACGAAAAGCGTTTTTTCTACCGTTGTAACGATTTGATTTACTTATTTACTCACTTGTTCACTTCCAACATATTTATTACAAATTCTCATAATTGCGTTTTTTTGACTTCGAACTGGTTTTATAATAGCACTCACTTTCTACCTTATATTTATATGTTATAGTTCTTATGTATTTTATACTTATATTATCCATCCGTCCTACAGACAATTTAATCGACTGAAGAGGATAACAACCTTGTTATTGAAACGTTTCGTCGAACCATTGGAATAAAGAAGTTTTCTTTTAAATTTTTGGCCTTATTAATAGCCGCTAAAAACTACATAGTACATATTAACAATATTACGGCCAACCTTAACATTCAAGAAAATACATAACGAATCATTAAACCGTTCCATATGGATAAATTATGAATGATGTTTAATGATTACTACTTTGAACAACGTAACTGGTATTAAATCAATTTGCAATGAACATTTTCAGGCGAAATATCTATGATCGCCGGCAACCCACAACTACCACCTGCTCGAACTACTAGTTACAATGTGTTACACCTGGTTACAACACACACTGAATAATCCCAACTTGAACTCGCGACTCATTACACGCCAAATACCCTGCCTTGTCGTATTAACGAAGTTTGACATGGCTCGTATTACAATAAACATTGTATAACACCATAAAGTTCTTAAATAGAAATATAATATCGAAGCCAAACGATCGCCAATCTTGTCTTCGACATAATTTGTAGCGGAAAATGATGTAAACATAATCCGCTAAAAAATAAAGGCTCATTTAAAAATAATCTGGATTTAGGAATGGCAATTTTGAAGTTGACTACATCAATCGTACAAATTGAAAATTATGTCATAGGTCTCAGTGCAGAGCATTGATGTTTGCTAGACGCGTTCGGTCGATTCTATGCAAAACAACGCCTGCAGCTGCTCATCAGTGGAGTTGATTTAGTTCCACATAGTACAAGTGATTCGCTCTCTTGCTAGGGAATTTCAGGTTCGCCCTGTAATCGTTAAGGCATTCTATGCCAGAATTATCCTTGTTATATTTCGATATTTGCAACTTTGTGCAATTGATATGTTCAATTTTCTGCTGTTCGTGAAGATTCCAAGAACTGAACTCCCAGTGTTTTCAGGGAGTGCTTGCATTAATTTTGAAGTTAACTACCTCTACATATTTAAATGCAGGTCCACGCAGCGGTAGAATAAGTATAATAAATATTCCAAACATTTTACATATCGATCGAATTCGAAAATAAATCAACGACTAGTCTGAATGCAGTGCTCCCGCAAACGTTTCCAGAATCGGCAAACGGAAAAAATGCCAGGTCCATGTATAATAATCCGAGGAACAGTGTCAACGACATTTAAAGATCCACGATTCAAAGGGGAAAGAAAAAGGAGGGGAATATCGTTGCTCCTTTCAGAGAGTCTATCCGAAAGTGCAGCTTACGAAAAGGTTTGAAATGTCGAGCGAAAAAAGCGAGACGGTGATAGACAGAGGTGAAGGGAGAGAAAGAGAAGGGCTGAAAAGGATTCCGCACCCCTCAGCCGAGGGTTTGAAAAGTTTGCGTTTCATCCTTTTCACGAGATCCTCGGTCCTTTCATTCGTTCCACGAATCAATTCGTATCACCCTCTGCGCCACCCTCCTTCACCTGCCTCACCCCTTCGCACTCCGCAAAGCAACCCATGGAACATCCTCGAAATTCACTGGAAAGTAGAGTGGCTCCGTGTGTTTCCCATTCGGGCTTTTCATCGTCCACTTATTAATAACTTTCCATCGGATCCCCCCCACCCTACGTGCCTCTCGATTATCGTTACTATTTCAATCCTTTTCGTACCCTGCTTGTTTTACTTCAGTTATTCGACTTTCCTCGGTGATTCGCGCCGATTCAAACTATGATAACTTCGTACTACCGTAAATAAGTTTTTCACGTGTGTGAGAATATACGTAGTAAGGCCCTAAAAAGTTTCTGGCCCGAATTACAGTTTTAGACCGTTTTAAGAACAAATCGACAACACAGGCGAGAAATAAAGCGAGTAAAGCAGGGCGACAAAATTGCGACCAATTCTGAATTATTCAGATCAGTGCAGTTACAACGCACTGGGTTTCCATTCAGAAACTTTCGAAAAGTTTATTACCACCGCGGTTTTCAGCACGTTTCGTTATAGCCATTTTCCCAAACATGTGTCCGAAGTTTAAGCAAATTATTATTCTAAAACAATGCGTTAACGAACCGTTAACAACTCGTCAATCGTTAGTAATTCCGGGAATAGTCCTCCATTCCAATTACGTTCCACGATTTTCACTTAATTTTGAAGGACCATTCAACAATCGTTGGACGAGCGTCGGGTTTCTGCTGGGAAATTGTTGCACAATTATTATTTCAATTAATGTCGTCGAGAAGAATCATTTTGAAAGACCGTTTAATTTATTTAATTCGATTTCCATTTCTTTCTTAAAACATGTATTTAAACTATTAACATTTAAACATAATATTTAAATGATTTTAATATTTAAAGGCTCCCTTCATTATACTTGAAACACGTTTCCCGAGTTTCTGCTAATTTAAAAAGTTTCGATTAGTCTTTAAGTAACAGTGAAAGCATAAACGATAATTAGTACCCGACCATTAATCACTTCGTCAGCAGATCATTTATATCGTTCAGGTTGTCAGTGAATTTTTAACAACTTTAACCATATTTTTACTTTACAAGCTTCAATTAGAATCTCCTTTATTGATTTCGTTAATAATCTTCGAGTTTCAGTCTGCCAACTTAAGTCGCTCACAACTTCAAGACACTGCGCTCCTTTTTACGTGTAACAAGTGAAACTAGGTCATTGATGATCAAAATTCAATACAATATTCGATTACGGATTATGTCGAAAAGAAGCAGTCGTTGTAACTTAGTAGTTGACAAGTAGTCATTCTGTCCGCTTTGGTAGTTCTAGTGTTAAAAATTAATACTGTAACTTACAATAGTATTTCCAACAAGTTGTCTCATTAAATTTATTATCAAAATTCAACGCAAGATCCGATTAGAATCCTACAAAAATAAGGAAACTGCTAGGAGTACATATGTTGAAAGGAGACAATCGTCGTCGCACAGTGGTTGACAACGTCGAGGAATGTCTTGGCGCGAGGGTGAAAGGCTCAGGGCAGAGACATTCGGAGAAAGGAGTTGCATCGGGTTGAATACAGAGGGATGGCTGATGCGAATTGAATCATGGGGGCGTTTTAGCGTTTACGTGAACTGCATTCGAAATTTTCGAACGCAGAACCATCCAATACTCAAGATCGCCTTAGTACACTCAAGGGAAATAAGATTCTAGCCGAAAAGCCTTAAAAACCTTTTAATTTAATGTCACCTTCGAGTCGGACAATTCAATCTGCATCCTTGATTGAGAATTTTCGGTATAATTAATACTAGAACCACTAAACCGGTCCAAATAACGGATGTGCAGTATTTATTAAAAATATTCAGAATTATAACGTTCCATTTTCTCAGGTTTTCTGAGGTTTTCCGCGGCTCATATTACGTGACAGATGTTATTGAAACGATTATTATATATTTCCCATACATCCTTATCTCTAAGGACATACAAATATAAATATAAATCTACCATATAAAAATTAAAAAACGCGTCGTTATATTATTCAGATGGAACGCAGTATAGAAAGAATATATGATATAATAATAATGGAATTGGATAAAATTAAATATAATAGCAACATGAATGCATATATTCATTTGATAACAACATAAATAAACAATATAATACTATGCCATTATATACTGCTTCACGAAAGATATTTCGTTAACACAACGCACAGTAAGAACACAATAAAAAATGCCATATTACACAAAGCTCAGGATAAAAGTATAAAGCAACACGATGTTACAGTTTACATCTAGAACTGGAGCTATCCACGGAGATCCTGTCATGTATTTTGTTTCCCTATTCACCGTGGGGTGGAAAGAAGGAAGATAGTGGGAGGCGGTACAAGGGGGAGGAAGAAAAAGGTTCCTCGAGACTGCATCGATTTTTAAACTCGTTCGGCCATGTGAAGGAAAGGGGTTGGAGGGGGAAGGGAGAGGGCTCTTTCAGAATTTGTCCGATTGAAAATTTATCCGATGCGCGCGGTGTACCAAGCAGTCGTCCTTTACGCCTCCCTTTCCCTACCACCCTGGAAATCCCCCCCCCGGGCCCCTCCTACGTTTACTTTATCCACCTTTCCACCTTCGTATCCTTTATTTTTAAGGGTGCCACGCGATCGCCTCGCTCCCCGCACCCCCCTGTTTTTCTTACGTGGATCCACACAACCACTCGCGCTAGTATGCTCCTCAATAATTTCTCGCTCGCGAAAGTCGCACCGGCTAAGCGAGGGGATATTTTATTCCTCGACTTTTTACAAGTTGTTTGGCATCGTGAAGAATTCAAAAACGCTGAGGGTTGGGGCTGCGGGAACTTTCGAAGTTCATAGAAGTGCGCCCTTAGTTTTAGGGGTGGAAATAATGGGATAAGATGGAAGTCAGGTAAAGGGAATGAAAAAGTAAGCGTGATATGAGCTGCTGGTGTTTGGAACTCGATAATGGTGCGAGGATTCAATTTTAATGGGTGATTTGAATATTTGAGAATGTTTAATATTTTGACACGTCAGATTCCGTTATTCGCACACTTTTGCGAAATTTGGCAACATGCCTGGTTTGATAAGCTTTATGATTAAAGTAGTACTAAGTCATATTCTAATCTTTAGGTAATTCTATTACTGATCAATGCAGTTCAATAATTAATTCCATTTAGCAACAAGTCTTTAATCAAAATAAAAAACTTACAAAACTATTCCATATAAAATTTAAATACCGTGATTTCAGTATCATATTTATTACTTTCCATTCTATGATATAAGCATATTAGAATGCTTCATTACGCGTTATATAATTCGAAACTAATTTCTTGTACAATTAAATCGACTAACGTATCAAATCTGTGAGTAGTAATTAAATCTGATTTAAAATACTAATATGAAGGTACAATCTTCAAATAATTACATTTTCAACATTCTGAACTTAGCACAACTTCCTCTTCATATTAAAACATTTCAGGTTTCTTTCCTGTAAGTTTCTAGGAACATTTCTTGTTTACATTATACTGCTCAAGTTACGTTGTAATAGCGCTGCATAATTAATATCTTCATAAAAGGTATTTACTGTGTTTGTTTCTACTCTTCAGCTATGCAATATCCTCTGTAATTATTTAATACCTGACGTAACATTAATGTGTTTAAAATTGCATGCTTACTTCAAATACCATAATATTCTTTATTCATATCGTTACCATATTTATATGGCAACAAATATTACTAATAAATAATGAACATTAAATTATCCAATATCGAAGGAAAGATGTCTGTCGATAAGGTTCATTTCCGGTACGGTAAACTGTACAGAATATCAACAACGAAAAAACGCCGCGGGAGCATGTAGAAGTTTATTAAATTGGAGTAAACGCTGAAAAAAAAATTGAAAAACGGAGACTTTAACCGCGAAGAGTAACTACGCTTTGAAAAACCTTTCGTGATAAATGATGATGTTCTTGGCAACATTTTTGAAGCCCCATTATTACCACGAAGTTATCATCATTAATGGAAATCACATTGTTAATTATATGGTAATAAACGGCATAAAATTATATTATTTTCTTTGATTAAAAAACGGCCAAAACTTTCCAGCAAACCTAGTAATTAATCTCGTTCACGTATCAGAATATCCGTAATTTTCCCATGCTCATTATCAGCCCATAAATTTTAATACCCTTTCGGATCGTCTCTCTTATCCTCGTCCCATGTATGTGTTTCCCCGTGGTTTTGTTAATTACCCATATGAGGAGTCCATTCGGAAAAACCAGGTAAAAAGCAGCCCGGAAAGATCGTCAATTCGCGAGTGCAACGCGCCCTGATAATGAACCGCTCGGAAATTCAATTAACGAAATACGCCAATTGGTAAAATACACCCTGCACACCACGCCCCTCCATCTTTTTTAAATTTAAAACACTTTGAGCGCTCGTGCAAACTAATTTCATCCCCGGCGCGTACCCTTCGAATCACCAGCCGGATACAAATTTACACTGCTTTTGTAGGACACCGTTCGGATAATGATGTGCTTGGATATTTGTGATAAAAGATTGGTGGAAATTTAATCATATAGATATGAATGTATATGTTGCTAAAAGTGAAAGAGACTATTGTTTTCTTTTAGTTCATTGAAGTAAACCTTGTAAATTCAATTTAACATTTAAAGAGTGTAACATTTATATCCATACGTATAGAACGAAAATAAACGGCCGTTCGCCAACTTGTAGTCCAACTTCTTTTATTTTATATTAACCCTTTTAATATCCAATAGTCGAAATATCGGCCCAAGTTATTTCTGCCAAAATCCGAGGAACTGATATTTCGGCTTTTCAAAAGTTGGACATTTCTGAGCTGAAAAATTTGCCAAAATCATGGCATTCCTGAGCTGACAAAATGCTCCAAACTTATTTAATTTATTTAATAATCTATGAGTCACACAGATATTGGTAAAAATATTATATTATTGAAGAATGTCTTTTATGTTGTTTTTATATTAACAATATATGTAGCACATAATCTGTAGGACTTTCAAAGAATTCAGTGTTGGCAAATATATAATATGTATAAATCTTCCCCTTTATAAGTTCACAAGTGTCATAAAAGCAGCATAGAGAATTTCTTAAATGGTTTGATCCAAAAGAAGGCTTGAATATTGTATCAAAAAAACTGTACAGCAAGTAGTGTGTGTGGAAGCAATGAAAATTTCATGTTTAATCCACTATCTAATTCTACAGCATTTACAAGAACAGCAGACATTCTAACAGCGAAATCCTAGATTCTTCTTTTAGGATTATCTTAATGGCAGCGAGCACATAAAAAACTCCAAAGTCTCTAAAGTATGAAAGATAACATTTGTAGAGACCAACTAAATGAACGCATCGCGGTTATTATAAAATATATATAAAAACAATTAAAAATATAAAAATAGTCTCGTTTAATTATTGCAGTTTCTAGAACGAATTATTTTTTTACTACTCTTACCCCTGATTTCCGAAGTTTTAATTAATATTAATTAAAAGAGAATGTGCAGGGTATCTAATTTAATACACTGTTTCTTATCCAGACACTAATTGTCTATGCTATCATAAATATTAGTCTACTTCCATATAAAACTATACAATATACTCTAATATAAATATACTTTAGTTGTAAAGAGATCTATCAGCCATACTAAAGTATAAGATGTATACAGATTGCATTAAAACTTATTATTTTTAATAAACAAAAACCATGATACTCTTCAATTTCTGCTCGGAAACATAAATTCGTCTTAGAAACCTGTGTTCTTCTTGGAACGGTAGAATTGATGATCACATATAAATATATCTAGATATATCGGTGCAAGGAGTTTAAACAAAGTCAGAAAATAATTAATGGCGATAATCTGGAGGGCGCGTGTAGACCGCCAGATGGTGAGTTTAATAAGTCAAATTAAATTGGATTAAGAGGGGCCCGCGCCATCCGCACGATGCCCGTGGATTTTGAATATTATATCAAGAATTTTCTCCGGATCTCTGTAGGAACAGCTGCGAACTGGTTTTAGTACATCACCAATATAAAGCCGGATGTCGGCTACCCTTCTGCCCCTACAATTGTTCTGAAACGCTGACTGCATCGCTAATTGATCTTAGCACTCATTACTCCGAAAAATCTCATGAGAATGTTCAAGTTAAATTAGACGATGCGTGGACGAAGATAAGACGATGTTGAATGTATGATTTCGTAATATATCTTCGATAAAATACACTCAGATATACTTAAGTATACTGATAACAAATCTAGTATGGATTTTTATTTGCTAAAATTATAACCAAAGTATCTAATAAATAATGATCAACTGAATTACTACGAAATTTATCTTCCGAGCTATTACTATCATATTTATATTTAATATGACTAATAATAACTTCCATTAGAAATCCCGTAACTAACCTATAACTTGCCAAGAATATTGGCTATGGGATATTATGGAATATCGTCAGGATCTTGGATATCGGTGCCGTCCATCGGGACAATATTATCGACCAGTTAAATTTAGCGGGGCAATATTTCGAGTACAGCCAGCAGCTATTAAGTCTACGGTGGCAAGAGTCGGGGGATGAATTAATTAATAAAACACTTTGTTCATTAACTAATTGGTAATTGAGCAAAGAGGTCGCGGAAATCTCGTTTTTGATGCATCATGCTAGATCGCCGTTAGTACGGAACCCACTGATTTAATAGTCCGATATAAAATCGGCCGTACCGAGGAGCCCCTTGTAATCCTGATATTAAAGCACCAAAAAGGAAACTTTATCGCGCGCGCGCGACGTGTAATCGTGAATTTTAATAATCCAGAATTCTTGTTAACCATATGGAAGGAGATTAATATTGCATACCTTTGCATTTATTTGGGGGAGATTAAGGATACTTGACATTTATGATGGTCTCAATAGAGTACTTCTTTTCATTATGTGAAATTATTAGATTGCGGAAAATGTTAAAGTAATAATTATATTACATGTTTTTAAATCAATAACTTCAAATTCTATAATCATTTCAAAACCAATGATTCTATACTAATGTTCTTAATGTCTATATCTTGCTACTTCTGCGCTCGGAAGGTTTCCAGTCAGTCTCTCATAGAGATTTGAAGGAGAAAGACGTGTGTAAATTCATAAATTTATTCGACCAAAAATTTCATTTTTCATTATTTTTATTGCTGACATTCGACGCAAACGAAGAAAATCATACGTTGTGCTCGTAATCCTAGTGCGACCAGTGCATTCTCCTCCATTGCTTAACAACCACATAAACCGATAAACAAAAGCTAACGAACAAAAGCTAACGAATACATAGCTGATAGGCTATTGTTACGAGACATATATTGAATTTGAAATTAAAACCGCACGAACTTATGGACGAACCCAATAGATTTGTACAATTTAATACAATCAAGGCCAATTATTCTTTTGACTCAAAATTCCCGTAGTGGGAGGTGGTCGGCGTACTGTTGCAAAACGATTGTAGACGGAAGTTAACATTGCACAATCGTGCCAGTCGATTAAGGCCGCAAAAAGGGCGGCAGGAAGGGGAGTGAAGGTGTATAAAGTGCGCCGTAATCAGTATTCGGCCGGCGCCAACCGGGAATTCAATTCCATCTTGGGGTTATAAATTTTTTGCCCCACTCGTAAAGGCGTGCTCGGGGGTGAATCGTCCTGATATATCGGGTGTCCCCCCACAAAAGGGAACAACACACCCTGTTAAGCTTACGAAAACCCCGATCGACAGGGCTCAAGTTTCGTGGAGTTTAAGGCGCTCGCAGTTTCGTAAGTCAGAGTGGATCGCACGATTGATTTAATCAGCTATGAACGGTTCAACCTTTGTGATTGAAATTATTTCCTCTCTTATCGAAGCTGTTGAGTTCCATTTCGTTATAATGTTATTGTAACTGAATTATCTAGGCGTTTATGCTGGGTAATTTCATTGATTAAATGACTTGTTACATTCAAATATTTTATTTCGTGGATATTAAAATTTTCGCTGAAAAACAAATACGAAAACCTCTGATGCGAACCATGAAAATGTTAGTTGATGAATTTTACCTTTATAACAACGATAACACTCTATTCACTTTAATTACAAATGAAAATTCTGATAATAAAATCTGATTCTAAATTTAAGACGACTGTTTGGTAAATTATTATATTTGAAGAAGAAAATGGCGAAACTGTGGTTAGTGATTTTTACCTCTATAATAACGATATATTCCATACGAAAAATCAAGTAATTTAAAAGTTTTCTACTAAACGTCGAAAAATCCTACGTTTAATTCTGTCATTCCATTCAAGATTCGATTCCATTATCACACCGAATGCAGCTGAAATTACCAAAGTTCTATACCGGTATTTGAGATCACTCGTTTAATACCGGGAAGTGAGGGTCCACGGGGTCCATTCGATAAAACCCGAATTCGGATATCCCACAAAACCCGGGTTACTGTCGTCGATAGGAAGAACGAGTCTCCGTTATTTCATTCCATCAACAAGAAATTCCAATGGTCAGCCAAACCTCCGCGAATCAAGAAACTTTCCGTGCAGGCTTGGAAGTCGGGCGTCCAATAGAATACGAATACTAAGCGTTAAGCGTCCCAAAGAACCTGATTCCGTATTTCGACAGATTTTACAATGAAAAGTTTATTATACTTAGAAATTCTCGTAGAGAGAACACTTTAATCCTCTTTCGATTTTGCACCTTTGTGAACTGGTTTAAAACGATTTCAAACCACGATGTTTAAATAACCCGTTATCCGGGGAGTTCTTCCAAAAAACGTTATCACACGGATACTTAAAATTTAGTAATAAAATAAGTCCGTGCGATATATTCATAATCAGTGCGAATATACGAGTCTCGCTGTTCGCTACTATAATTTATATTTATCGAAATGTAAGAATTATTAGCGTGAAATCTGCATTGTACGATAATACCGAGCAAATAAAACCGTTTAAGAGTTCTACGAGAAATTAGTTACTTTAAATTGTTATCGTAACATTAAAAATATGAAAAATTTTATGAATATTAACCATATATTTGATTCGAGTTCTAGGAATATTGGCAGCGGCTGTCACCGATGACCCCAACGGTATTCAACGTGTTACTCCTTTAACTTCGAAAGACGTATAAATACGCTCTCATATGTCCATGAATATGTACGAAAGACGTATATATACTACCAGTAAATTTTTCTCGATACTGCAAATTTACTTTTTTAGTAAACTAATACAATGTGGAACATACTGTTATCTATTACATAACAACCGATCGAGTAAATGAATCTCAATAACTCTTCGATTTTTCTTATTTTTATCGACACAATTTAGTGTCAACTACTGTCACACGAACATCACTTCTTTCGATGTTAATCAATTTTTATTAGATCACGCCGCAGTTAAAGGATTAATGACCTTTAGTTCGAAGTAATAAAAATCATTGTATACACCAGCGCAGTCCTTTTTTAATAAATATGGAGGGAAGTGATAGGAAAGATTGCGGTATCCCGGCGGGAGGGTTATTTAGATTTATTCGCGAATCCTCCGCCGACCGATATTTTCTCGGCGTGCACGTGCCAATACCAATAGTCCAAGTGGTTAATACCGTCTGGCCTGGCATTCATCCTTGCTACTTGATAGTCAACTCCGATTCGAATGCTTCGTCTTACATTGCGACCTATACAACATCCCCCAACTTCAACCACCATCTTTGGATGCCTCTATTATACCTTGAACTTCCTCCTTTTTATATGGAATTTCGCTATTTATTGTCAAACTTACTCGATTGATCAATGAACGCCATATTCCGACACCAAAATGCCGTTGCTATGTGAATTAATTCGAATCAATCAAATGTAATTCCTCGAGTTAAGCCTCTACGAGCCGAGTTATTATGACACTGCTACTGTATGGTTTAATATTTGGATGTTAAATAATGCAACAACCTACTTCCAGTAATTATATTATTTAATATGTTGTATATTAATTTTGTATGTGGATCTTTACGGTTGTCATAAAATGAAGAGAGCTACAGTCATATTTATTAATGAATTATGTTTAAAGGTTGCGATTTGAAGTTATGATACTGTAAATCTATTAAATTTGGATTAGTATGTTTTTAATTACACTAGAATTTGAGGTAACTTCTAACTGGATCCTGAATTAAAATATGATTATATACAAATTAGGGGATCATATATCATTTTAACCGAACACGTTTAAGAAAGGAAGTAATGTAAATAAGATATAATTACGAAGATATAAAGTATCGTTTGAAAAAAGAAACTAATTTTAAACTGATATTTATATTTATTTTGTTATAGTGATATTTGTTATCAGATCTGTATATATTTATATCTGTATGTGTATATATATACAGACGTTTATATATACAGGGTGATTCACCTAAGACTGGAAGTTGAAATATACATACATACATGTATGTGTTCGAATTCCTTTCAATTCGAGTAGTCCCTGGCAATATTATTTATTATTTATTATAATACTCTCGTAGAAGTAAATGAATCGCAGCTATATCACATGAAAGGCTACAGAAGATGCACATAGTATACGATGCAATATTTTGCCGAACAACTTGGCATCCATTCTCCCTACTTGATAGTCAGCTTCGGTCCTACGACTTGCTTTATATTTATGTACGAACATAACGGTTGCCAGTAAGACGATTTTCTGTTACCTCGATTCGATCATCCTTGTGAATCTTAATAGTGGAATTTTCAATTCCAACGAATTGTTAAAGCCTCTATTTTTTAATGTTACCAATCTTATTCATTTTTAATTCTTTTAATTTTCTGAGAACGAATGCATCGAAAGGGGATTTTTTTTAATATGATGAATTATGATATATAACAAAACACATGAATTAAGTGTATTTTGTTATCATTTTCCTTCGGTGATTTATATTTTTTGTTTTAATGCAAAGTTTGTAAAGGGGAACCTCGAAATGTTAAAAATTCCGTTCGTCCGTAAACCTATTTCGGATCCAGGAATAAAGGATCCTTTTCTCGTCTACTTGACACCGAATTATTTAAAAATGCGTCAGGCGTCCTGGGAAACATCTGCTTAACAGGGTTTGCCAGTAGGACTTAACAGGATGGGAGTACCGTGAGAATATTGGCTTTAAGGACGAATCGGTTCAAACCTTACTTACAAAGGACAAAGAATTCGAAATCCTTAAATTACGAAAGGTATGTTTTACAAGTGCTTTTAACTCTCGCTTCTTAAGAAGAATGCACTTGGCTAAAACCTTTCTCCTAGAAATGACACGCCATTCGAGAGATTCCAATGTGTCTTAATCCCTGATTATATAATTGCAAGTATTATATATAATTTTTATATAAAGATTAAAACAACATTAATAACACTAATAATGTAAGAAGTATGAAATTACGTAGTTGTCCACGCATCAAGCTAATAATAAAAAAATTGCCAGAAATCAAAAGATCAATAGATTAATTAGAATAATCGTCCGTCCGTAATAAAATCGTTTCCGCATAGTTCGTGTTTGTAAAATCATTTACAAAAAAAAACTCGTGTGGAGGGAAGTCTGTGTATTAATTAGTGTGCGTTTTGGTAACCGTATAAAAGTAAGTAAAATGTGTGGAAAAAAATGTGTAAAAAGAGACCCCGGTGTATGTCTAACCATAGTAGAACGAGTTCTTTTCCATGAATAAATAAATTCCTAAGATCCCTGTTCCATAAAGATTTAAATTTATCAAGAATGCATAAGAGAAATTTAGGAATCCGTTCTATTTTCAAAAGTAATTGCAAAAAGAATTTTAGCCCGAGCCATCGCATGGTGCATTATGGTCTTCCGGCGTACCTATAACCGGAAGGGAGCCTCGGTTTTCCACCCGCAAGATTTCTCCCCGGGGTATAAGTTCGAGGCGGAAACGGCCCCACGGATTATCTGAGGAAGTGCGAAGAGGCTTTTAACTCGGTATAATTTATTTAAAAGCTGAGCCCTCCACCTCCGAAACGGGGGGGAATCTCCGAAGAAACAGCCTTAATTAGCACGGACTTTCTTACTGGCGAATTCTCCTTACTTTTCCCAGATGAAAACCACGATTTTCGTCTACTTCTTCTGCTCCTGTTACTAGTACTTCTACTTCTTCTTCTTCTTTCTCTTATGTTACGTACTTCTTCTCCGTTTCGTTCACTTTCTTTATGATATCACTAAAGTCCTTTAACGAATTCATTCCCTTTCCTCTCACGGATTAAATGCATTCCAAGACCCGCTGTGAGAAAAGAGTCCTTCGAAAGGATTCAAAGGAACACTCGAAAAATGTACGAGTTCTGAGCGATTCTTACATTCTGAGGGAACGGTGGCGATTGACTGGTAATTAGTATCGTTACGTTTTTGTTTCTATATGCGAGACTTGAGAGAAAACACGACATTTTGTGAAATATGTACAACAATTAAATATGGAACACATTATACAATGCCACCAAATACCAAGGAAACAACACAGAATAACGAAGGACTACAGAAATCTTCTAAGAGACAAGAAGCATTACCAAAAAATAATAACCATCTTGAAGAACATGAATACATTAAATTTAATCCAGGCCAAACAAATAATAAGAAAGTAATCGTTTATATCCTAGTCAGCCCAATGTGTCTTAATTTCTTTTTACTAATTTCTTAATACTTGTCACTACTTTGGTAAAAGTTTTAACACTTTCCACTCGGGGAATATTTCCCAATTTCCTTCCACCAACTGGATAATTATAAATTTGTTTGTAATAATTCTCTTTTAAAAATTAATTGAAAAGATAACAAAATTAGCAGTCTAGTAAGACCGCAATTAACCGTTTGTAGAAACAAACCCTGTTCCAAAATTGAGCGATTGTTTCTATAAATATCTCGATGATTAATTCCCCAATAAATATAACACTATATTTACAATAAGATTGAAGATCTGATAAAAGTCCAGACATTTTCCTTCGAAGAAGAAGCCCCGAACGACTGGGTCTTTTAAGGAACTACATTTTGAATTTTGCTCGATAGACCTTTTTCCTTTCAGTAGTTTTCGAGGGACTTTAGTACGCCTCCGGTTACTCGGGGGTAACTCGTGGGGGAGGTGCCCTCGCGAATTACCTCGTCAGAAATTCAACCCTCGTACACAGCCATTTCGCAAATTCGATCTCCCTTCGAGTACGAGAGGTGAACTCATCTCTCCGCATTCCTTGACACCAAAGAGTGAACCCGCCACCGGGAGAACTCACCCGGCATAATATCAAATTGCTGACACCCCCCGCTCATGTTCTCCTTAAAAATCTACATACCTCGAGAATTATTTCGCAATATCGACTCATTAAACCAATCGAAGAATCTTCTTTTCCTTCTTTTTTTTATTTTAATGTTTAACCCTCTATAACCCAATTTTTTCGGCACTAAAGAAAAACGTATAACGCGAACCTAGTTAAACGCGAATCTAACGAATCTACGTTACGTGAGAATAGTAACAACATTATTACTTAAGCGCACTGAAAAAGGTGACAATCGTTGCACGTACTTTATTATTTGTTACAAAAACAAAAAAATGTGATTTCAAAATTACAAGGGGTTATAGAGGGGTAGAATAATTGGAAATTGTAGTGACTTAATAGTCTTCGATTCTATTATTAATTACATTTCGACTCTACACCTAATTCATTAGATTGTCAAAGTACGAAGGAATCATCTAATTATTATAAATTAGCGTAGGTGAATAAAGGGGAGCATGATGTAATAAGAACGTGACTAATTAGTATTGATTGGGTACGTATTTAAGAATTAATTAGCCGCATGGTCATCGTGATCAACATGTATTGAGTGATTAATTATTCAAACACGTGGGTGTTAAATTTTCAGCAGCAACCTGATCAAAGGTTAATGCGTTATAAATATTGAAACTCGTGCTGGACAAACATTAGGACCCTCTTAATTATTTACGATCCGATCAGTTAATAAAGAAAATTGAACCCGTATAATTACACATTGGTCATTTGTTTAAGTTACCATGGGAACACTGCTAGATTGGGAATTGCAAATCACGCAATTTGCAAAATGGCACGCGGTTTGCGATTCCCAATAAAGCTGTTTGTTTAAACCTAAGATTTTAATCGTTGTTCAGATCGATCATAAAGTTTTGGCCAAGCCAATTTTATGACAAAAATGAAATTTTGCAACTGACATTATTAAGTCAGATTTTTCATAGACTAATAAATATTTGTGGAAAAAATATGTTTTCTACGTACGATTTATATAAGATTTTTATTATTACGATGAAAATGGAATTTCGCGACTGACATTATTATGTCGCATTTTTCATTCGTAGCTTTCTCCTTCAGACTAAGAATATATTTAAAACTAGAGTTGTGTCCGATCGATATCGTAAGTTGGCTTGCGTCTGTCAGGTAATGTTTGTTGACATTCGTAAGAATCTGGTGTTGTCATCCAACCTCAATTAATGTATTTTTAAACTAATCCTTCTGTTTACGTTCCACACCTTGCGAAGAGACTTGCTCAAAATATCGAATACTTATAAATATAAAAGCAGGTTTTATAACCAAAGGATTTATTTTAGAATCTACGTTGATTATTTTAATTATGCAAAACTTAATTATGAATAGATAATATTCGCTACTGTATGTACCCTCTATCATTTTCCTTGCAAGTAATATAGTATACTTAGTGTTTAATAAATTATATCTGAAAATGTATGTTTTTAGCGATAACATATTATAAATAGAAAATGCAACTGAAATTAATTTGCATTTCAAAGATTAGGTTAAAAATATTGCTGTAATAAATGGGTTATTAAATGTGATATTCTTCATAAAATATTGTGTAATTTAAGAACTCGTGGCTTATATTTATTTTATTTATTCGTATGATTTTCTATTGTTATCAATACTGTTAGTAATCGGTGGAATCTTGGACAATGAATTGAAACAATTTTAAATAATGGATCTTAATAATTCATTGACAGTTTTTACTCCCCTCGATGAGCATTATAGACATATAAGGTCTTTTAAGTAATAATTTTAAAAAGTAGTGAACTTATTGTTAGTCGAAGCAAACGAACGATTCGAAACTAACTTTCAAAATTCAATTTCCCTTCGTTGAATCAAGAAAAACTTGATAATTATGAAGAATTAATATAACATTAACAGTGAAGTTATCTTTCAATTAAACTTCAGTGAGAGCGTAAAACAACAAGGCAATGGCTGCGTATAATAAAAGTTTCGATGGAGAATTAAAAATCATGAATTTTAAACCACTAGCTTTGTATTAAAGAAACTTAGATTATTTAACATATGGCTTCAAGAAATTTTCAATCAGAAACGATAATATTCATTAACTAACATTTTCATGTAAAAATCACGGGTTTTCCAGAAAGGTTTCTGAGAAAAATGTAGTTAACGAATTTTACTTCTATAACAATGATAAGGTAAAAGAATTATCGAAGGATTTTAAAAGCATTATCAAAGTGATAATACATAGTTAACATTTTACTCTGTAAATTCAATAAACAAAATTGGGAAGTATTTTACGTATGCAAAACTGAATGAAACAGTAATTAATTTGTACAAAGTTAACCTTCCAACGTCAGAAAATATTATAAATACGAGGAGTGAAGCAATATTATGATAAATGACGACGAAAATCATTGATTTCTTCGGATATATTTATAAATATTTTAATAAATATTCTAAATAGTTAACAGTATAAGGTGACGACTTTTTTTACAGCGTAGTTATAAAACTGGTCGCCATATTCCATCGCACAGCGTCGAAATGTGCAAAAACTTGGAATAACGAGAGTAAAAACCTAATAATGCAGTGTACTTAAATCTATCAAAGATCCTCGACGTATTATAATTAATGATCAAACTTCTTCAGATATTGAAACAGCTTTTATCAATATAAATCTTGGATATAATATATTGTACCAACTTAATTAATTGTTAATATTACATCGTTGGAAGGTTAACTTAAGCAAATAATAACTTTCATTCGTTAACTCACCGACATTCTGCCACAGAAACCCTCGATGAATGGTCAGTTTTGCAAAGAACAACACTGACTCTAATCTATAAACAATTAAATGCAGAAACTTAAAAGAATAAAGTGTAATTACACGACTGAATTTCACTTGCTAACACACACATGCCGTTGCTGAGTCACGTCACACTCTGCCGGAGTCAAAATAGAGTCTGCAAGTCGCACTACGTTAGTTTCGAAGAATTATAATCGACAACCTTTTCAATCAAAGAAATCAATATAAAACGTGTACAGTAATTAGAATTCTGAAATAATTCTACACTCTGCATATTTTGACCATTTGCATGTATACCCTAATATTTATCTGACAAATACCTATTTATTAAATTTTTATTTAATAACAAGATTTGAAGTCAATACTACTAGATCGTACTTATTTAATTAATAAATTCGTAGCTCAATTGATGCCACTAAATCCTACTTACTTAACTGCGGAAGAACGAATCGTGCTATATTTTTGCCCGCGAGTTATTTTATAGAGAAAAGTCTGCTCTTTCGAATGCACTTTGTTGCATCAAAATATCTTCACGGACTCCTTAGTTATTAACACTTATTCGGCGACTTTCATTCAACTTTATTCGCGCCTATCACCCATCGCTCGGAGGAGGCCCCGTATTTTAATTAATTGCGAAAGAACGAATCGTGCGATATTTTTGTCCACGAGTGATGTTATAAAGGAAAGTCCATTCTTTCGAATGCACTTTGTTGCATCAAAATATCTTCACGGACTCCTTAGTTATTAACACTTATTCGGCGACTTTCATTCAACTTTATTCGCGAGTATCACCCACCGCTCGGAGGAGGCCCCGTATTTTAATTAATTCCGGAAGAACGAATCGTGGGATTTTTTTGTGCGTCAACGATATTATAGAGAAAAGTCCGCTCTTTCGAATGCACTTTGTTGCATCAAAATATCTTCACGGACTCCTTAGTTATTAACGTTATTTCGGGACATTCATTCAACTTTGTTCGCGAGTGTAACCCACCGCCCGGAGAAGGCCCCGTATTTTAATTAACCCTTTCGTTACGGGTGCCGTATATATTCGGCATCCATGCGACGATCTGTGTACGGGTGCCGGATATATCCGGCGTCACCGGCGTACACCGAAGACTATCGACGCAATGTTCACACTTTTCGGCGCGGTGCCCCGTTCAATGGCGTCACTTCGACGGCGTCGGATCGGACTGCCGTAACGGAAGGGTTAAATAACAAACAGTGTACTGCATAATATATCATACGTATTTAAATACAAACGAATGACTTTATTACAAATTTATGGATTGCCAATATCTTGCAAATTGATGTTATCTTTAAAAGTTGAATGAAACACGATGAAAATGTAGCACGAAGGTGTAGAATCTATTAAAAGATACAGATGTCTAACGTAACTTTCCGGTTCTTCGGTACAAACTTTGATAAATGAAGTTATACGGAAGTGAAACGAATTAATTCAAGACTGGGAGGTTAAGTTTGATTATGCATTTCGAACAAAAAGTAGGTTGAACTTCGCGATATAATTGTTTGATTACACAAAAAGAACTAGGTTAGGTGTCGGGCAGATGCACATTGCACATTCATTTATCGAGGAAACGAAACTGAACATAAAAAACACAGCAACAATTTTACGGCCGATCAAAAAGCAAGGTTTGAAAATCGAGCACAAATGGCAAATAGAATTTCGGAACAGATTGAAAAGGAACGATCAGGGACGAAGTACAGATACCGAGGACGAGGACTGAATTTTTGACAAGTTTGAAAAGGAACGACTCTAGATCAAAGACGAAATTCGTGAATTCCAATTCAATTTCCGAGAAGATCGAAAGGCAACAAGGTTTAAATGACTATCCAGAATCTAGGAAAGTCACCATGATAAAAACCATCAAAGACATGCTCCTTTGCGAAACTTCGAAGAACTTGGATTAAACAAATCGTACGAAGTTCGATTGCAATTTTACTTTCGGGAATATAGTAAACTGCATCGACTATTTATACTATTTGTTACATCATCCCATTAATAATAAATAATAGATAATATTACCTATACTTGTAATACAAAATAATAGTAATCTGTTGAAATGTATATCACATTTTTCTAAGTTTCATTTAGTTTCCAAACTGTATTAATATGCAATGAGAAAAGTCGTGACAAATCGAATTATTTCAATGTTATGTTAAATGCGTGAATATAACGTATTTCGGGCAAAAGTGTTGGTTTTGCAAGATATCTGACTGAATTTGCAAGTAGACATGTGTGAACCCCGAACGTCGTACATTTGCGAATTATAACCTTAATTCGGCAGTTTTTAGAAGTACACGGTATTACTTACGAAAAATCAACCACCAATACGCAGAGGAGTACTATGTTAAAGCAGACAACACTTTCTTTTAAGTTAATAACGAAATTTCTATATAAAAATGGCACTAAACAACGAACAATAACCGCAGCATCTCATCCGGAGAAGCAACTGCGGAAACTGATTTATTACGTCACGTCCGGCGGGGCCCAATCGTATAGAGGGAGTGCAAGTAGAAATTTAAACCATCTTACCAGAGTAAATGCTTATAAATAATGTTATAAACTATAATAATAATGCATAATTATAAAATAAATATATAATTAAAAATATATGGAATTAAATACTTGATTATTCATTGCATTATTAATTGATTGATTTAATTAAATATAGAGGAATGAAAAGCTTTCTAACTGTTAAAAACTTATGAGTTTCGTGGATATTTCTAAACTGTAAATAATTCGCGATTAATAATTTAATGTTCATCTTTATTCAGCGTTTAAAGTCAAAATGAAATGTGTCGGAAGTTCGATATTTCACTAAAGATTGTATTCAATTTTGATTCACGTAGTAAAAAGTATTGAAAATATGTATTTATTATTTCACCAGAAAGTGTAATTATTTAACTTACAAATTACCGCAATCAGAGATGAATCATCACAAAAATATATTTAAAAATAACGATCAAATACATCGCCATATATTGCAGAAAAAAGTTGTTAAATAATAAAAAATTCATTTAAAAAATACTTAGAAAGATGCAAAATTTAATTATTGAGTATCCATGTATAACAGGGGCTTTCCCCGTTTTATTTTAATAAATAATGAAATAATGTTCGGCGTTAATAAACTATAAATTAACGAATTTAGAAACTCTGAACGGTTTCAAGTACGTACCTCGAATAATTATTTTCGGAATCAAACACGAACTCGTTATTGTGATCATTCGATGTCGAAAAAACACATATGACTTCTTCAAAATTCAATTCGTCTTCTTCCGTCAAATTAAATACTGTCAAAATCTGGCTTTAATTAAAAAACAGCACAAAATAGGAAACCAGTGAAAATGAAAACTAGCAAATTCAGCGAAATAAAATATCCGAAGCGTGGATCATTTTATGCTTGCAATTTATTCTCCAACCTCAGAAATCAAAATTGTATAAAATTATATTTCGAATTTATACAATGTAATCAGACATGTTAAAATATAGAGAGAGAGAGAGAAAGAAAGAGAGAGAGAGAGATAATAGAAAGCCCGAAAAATTAACGATACATAATTCGAGAGCCGCGAGCGTCCACGCGCCGAAAATTCCAATTTACAAGCTATCTATTTACCGTGCAAAAATACGACGTCATTTCCGGGAATAAAAGCCGCGAGCATTTTCACGAATTACGAACCTAGTTTTAATATTGAATATACGGCATAATGAATATATCTCCTTAGCGTTTCTCCGTTCTCCGAACCTTTAAAAGCAAAACGTAAATCATGAATTTTAAATGAATCCTTGAGAATTTCTCTCTGAATATCAACACGATCATCAAATTAGGAAAAGAAGAAAAATGCGAGCATACATCTTTTCTCTACGATGTGAATTTGTCGACAAAATCGGAAATCCTTATAATTCAATTTGCCACTTAAGAAGTTTCTTGAATATTGACTACATTAGAATATTAAATATCCAATTCGTAATAGCATATGCAACTGTGGAAAAATATTATCAAAAACTGGACGTCATGCCCTGTTAATTGCTGCGCTCCGAATTGCATGTTAGAGTTAAATCCGATTAAACATTTCGAGTATCCGTTCGGAGTTGCAACAACTTTAAGTTCATTGATATTCAATTATCCCGTTATTCGAATAGAATATAAATTGATTGTAATATAAATTGATGCTAATGAAGATCCAAATTTGGAGTGACGTGGTATGACACTCCATGGTGCTTCGAAGGTCTTTAAAAACAAGAAACCATGCAAGGTGCAAGTATTCTTGGTATTTCGACTAAATTCACCCATCGAAGGTGGCCTAATTCGAGACCGAACAATCAGCGGAAAACCCACGATTGTCAGGATGAAGTTTTCTAGGTTGTTAAAGCCCTTTCATGAAGAAGGCAGCCTTGGAAAGAAAGGGGGGAGGGTTGTGGGTTCTTCATCAATCGAGATCGGGAAGACCACCGGTCGAACTAAAACTGTCTCTGCAATCCTTCTGGGTTCTTTCGAAATGGCTGCCAGGCGAACAATCCTTCAAGCGATTTTCGAAACTCAGAAAATCCGAATCGCAGGGACTACAGGCCTGCGTAGATTGGAGAAAAGTTCTCTTTTTCGTCGATCTCTGAGCAATAATTATTCACAAAATCTTTTACTTGAAGCAGGAAGCTGTCCGATACCCCGTTCTCCGTTATCTGCCTTTCTAGTCGCGGCGATGTTATCACTGTGCTGTCTGCGCTACCGCAGAGCTCCGAAGTTGCGTCCATTACCTGGAACAATATTAATATAAATTATTTAATAGTATTTCTTTATTATCATAATTAACCTGTTAACCAGGGATGCCAAAATAACTCGTCATTCGAATCTACACTTATCTCGAAGTTTACGAATTAATTCACAATTATCAATATAAAATTCAGTAATGAACAGTCAAACACATATATATGTCTCAATTATAAATATATCGCACGAATGTATTTTATTACTAAATCAAAAGTACCCGCATGATGTTTCTTGAAAGAGCTGTTGACAAGACTCTACATTGTAGAAACTAAAGATACGTCCACATGGGGTAAAGTAGAAACAAACAGATGTGTAAACATATTTAATAAATCTCGGTGACTTATACTTACGAGTTTCGTTTTGTCTTCGATGACTTCGACGACGTTACCTGCTTCCGTACTTGTGATAATTCCAGTGCCGAGTTTCTTCCCCAAAATCTTCACTTCTTTTCTGCATCCACCGGAAGTATTCATTATACTGTTATCGCAACTGTTCGTGTTCAAAGCAGTGTTCTTCAAGAACTGTTCGTAAGGACTAAGAAATTTCATCTCCTGATAGTGCGAGGACATCAAGTCCTGATTATGGTTCTTCGGTCCGAGAATTTTTATTTCGTTGAAACTGGGAAACATTTTCGTTGGCGGAAGACCGGACTTACTGCTAAACATCTTCGCAAAAATCAAAATTTTAAAGAGCTATTAGTGTTTAATATGAAGAATATAAGATCTAAGTGAAGTTCGTCGAAAATTATGGAGATATTATATATTGTAAATATTAAGAATGAATTTTTAATTAAAAGATAACGACATAAGAAAGTCAGTATAACTCTAATGCAATTTTAAATACAAAAATGCCATTTAATCTGATTTTCATTTTCATCAAATACTATTAATTGACATAAACTAACACTTTCGGAGGAATATATTAATAATCATAATGACGTAGTATGCTAACTTGTGCAGTAATGCAACTTAATATACTAATTAATAAAAGTCAAGATTAATGAGACAGAATTTAATATCCGATGGAAACGAGTATGCATAAAAACTCGAAAACGTTATCAATATAAACACATTGCAGTAAAAGGTTGATAATTAAACCAAGAGCTGTTATTCGGCTTTTAGTATCCGCCAAAAGTTAAATGAAGCGGAATTTATAAAACCACTGAATGAGTATTAAAAAGCTTCTAAATGGCACAGGCGATTCTAAAATGGCTTAAAGTGCAGTAAATGGCCAGCGATTTGATGGACCAGAAATTACGATGGCACACATTATTTATTACACACGTAAATTTCTTGAAATACTGCGCGGTCACTTTTTCTATTGAATTATTTAGAACTCGTACTGGATTTCATTTATTTTATTTCGTACTTCGTATCGATATTGAATAAAAATCGGAAGTGGAAGTCTGAATAGATGATACGGAAGACTAATAATATACTTTTGTCAAAGATACGAGTTAATTTTTTCTATCACTATCATCTAGAAAATATTAATATCTAACGCAAAATTATTTGTAACTAATGAAGTTTTAGCATTTGTCTAAATTTGAAATATTTGATCATAGGATTTTTCTAAATTCTGGATTCCGGATTGTAGAATTTTTCTAAATTCTAAATTCTGGACCGTAAGATTTTCTAAATTTTAAATCCTGTATTGTAGGATATTTCTAAATTCCAGATTATGGATCCTAGGATTTTCTAAATTCTGGATTTTGGATCGTATGATCTTTCTAAATTCTAGATTCTGGATTGTAGAATTTTTCTAAATTCTAAATTCTGGACCGTAGGATTTTCTAAACTTCAAATCCTGTATTGTAGGATATTTCTAAATTCCAGATTATGGATCCTAGGATTTTCTAAATTCTGGATTCTGGATCGTATGATCTTTCTAAATTCTAGATTCTGGATCGTAGGATTTTTCTAAATTCTGGATTCGGGATACCAGGATTTGAATCTATAAATAACATTCCAAATTATAGTATTTGAACTTAGCATGCCATTAAAATCTAAAATCTTTTCTTCTGAGCTGTTTATCAAAAATACATTAAATTTTATAATTCATATACTTATATTGAGGGTATTCTTCATAACTTAGGCTGAAGATGCCTTTTACAATTTATATTAAAGTATTTCTAAAAATTGGACTTATACCACTTTCAAAGATAATGGTTCCCGTAATAACAGTACTAACTAGAGCGAGTAATAACTAACTGTTCTTATCGTATTTCTTTTACCTTCATGCTTTGATTCGTAGTTTCCAGTATTTTGATATCCGACTCGCTGATTGGTATCAAACCACTGTCAGGCTCCGTGTCATCAAAGACATTGGATAACTTCATTTTTGATTCATATCCCGAATGATGATCCTCCATGCTGGAACTATTCAGGATGCTCAAATCCTCGACCAAGCTTGGATTACTCTTCAAATAAGGCAGGGTTTCATTCAACATCGACAAAGGTGGGTGGTTCTTAATTAACAGAGAGGACATCGAGGTTTGAGAAGTAGTTGATAAGGACGACATTTCGCTTCGATGATTAAGAATGCTTGTTAAGTCCTGCTGACTCGATGGTACTCCCATCCCTGGTCAACAAAAAACAACAAATACCTAGATTAATAAATGCTGAACTAAAAAATAATATTTCAAACGTATACTTTATTACAGTTGTTTGCTATTTCTGGTTAAATTTTATTACAGTTATATATCATGATTTCCTTTGGGGGAAACTAGTTATAATTAAACTGTAGTATATATTATTTGTTTATGCGTTTTCTATGTGGATAAGTTGATAAGAAGAATTTTATATTACTACTTATATTATATTAATACTTTTGGAAAACTCACTGTCAAATACTTTGCGTAGATTTTTATTTTATTAAAATAAAAGATAGTAGAGAAAATAACTTTTGATTATAAGTATTAACTAAAAATATATTTATAAAATTTAACGTTGAAAATGGCAACTGGGATTGAAAATCATTTTTATACGAAAAATCACTGTAATCAAAATTAACTACTTCTAACATCTCTCAGCTAGATGCAAAAGATTAATAAAATTAACAATTACAAATAATAATCGATACATAAAGGAAGTAAAATATTACTATAATGAAGCAAAAAAACAAGTTTACATTAACATTCACAGAGTCATTTTTCGCAGTAATGTTCAAAAGTTTCCGGCCCAACGGTATTAAAGAGGTAATAGAGTCAAACAATAATCTTTATTTTAAAGTATAATCACTCTTTATTTGAATAATTTTTTAGAACGCCTAATTAACTTTACTGTACCACTGAAAACATAATTTCAATTTTCATTTTTAAAATGGTCTAAAACTGCATGTTCGGGCCGGAAAGTTTTGGACCTTTCTACGTACATACATCTGACTTACCTTCATCATCATCATGTTCACTGACTCCAGCATCAATCGAGAGAGACTTTGGTCCAAGAATGAGATCATCGATCTTCGACTGTGAGAGGAAGGTAATACCTTCCACAAAACGATCATCCAGGCTCTTGCTCTCAAGGATCCTGATATCTTTGTCCTCCAGAATTTCGATTCCATCCATGGACATAGGTTTCTGCGTAGAACACGAATCGAGTACCATGATCTGATTATCGGAGTCACCGATAATGACTTCCCCGTTTCCACGTATGTTCACAACATTGATCGCATCCGCTTCCTCACCTTCGAGGATCGTCACATCTTGCGAGCTCTGAGCCATTAAATCACGAGCTTCGCTATTGGTCATAACCTGAGATCATTACATAATAACATCACGTTAAAAGGTGTACTGTAATATCAAACAAAAGCGAATTATACCGAACGGGACATTATTCATCGATACCCTTATCCTGTTAACTAGAGATGATCAGTCAACCTCATATATACATCGTAACTATAAATATATCACACATGAATTTATTTTATTACTTCGTTGTAAGAACTCGCGTGATGTCTTTTGGAAGAACTCCCCGGTTGACGGGTTAACCCTTTGCGATCGGCAGATTTTGCTTTTGGGAGTACCAGTAGGTCGGAGCAAATCTATCGTTTCGCAATTACTTTTCCATACAGGATTTAAAGTCAATATATGGATATTAAAACACACAGAATTCGTTGAAACTGATTTGTTGTATTTAATACTACTTATAATACGTAAGATTCCCGAAGGTTCCCGCTGCGGGGTCATTGACTTCTACGACTATTTAAAAATGTCCCCGCTACGGGGACACCGACTTCTACGACGATTTAGAAATGTCCCCGCTACGGGGACACCGACCGCAAAGGGTTAATGTATCGCGCGTTTGACACCATATTTTGCAATGAATCCCATATAATCGCAAGTTCAATGGTTCTGGTGCGTCAGACAGTAGTATAGGACATTTCGGACGGGGCACAACATAAAATTTGGAAATTCCGAGGCCAAAACAAATACCAATATTATAGTTAGCCGTTCATCACCTCGTAACGACCATCCTCGGTCGCTCGGACGAATTGTATTCCACCCTGGGCAGCTAGTTCCAGTAGTTCGTTGCAGTCCTCCATCGCCGAGGACACCGTTGAACCATTCTGACGTTCTGCCTCGTTTCGTGCTGGTTCACCGAACGTGAACTGTGAATCCAATGCTGTAACCAGGCTCTCTAAATACAATCGCGGAAATAAAGATTATATACAATTTCAGGATATCTTTTATAAGACACATTTTAAAAGGCGTTTTAGTTAGATGACGCAGATGTGGTACAATCAGTTTTGACTTTCTTGAAATTTTACATCCTAGAACTCTAACGAATGCAAGCTTTTTGGCAGATTCTGTATTTTAGAATTTGAATTTGTTCCACATTACAGAACTCTAGATAGGATATAGACTTTTTTGTAGATTCCGGATTCTGGATAATAGATCCAAGAATTCTAAATAAAATACGGACTTGTTCCTAGATTCTAGACATGATATAGAACTTTTTCCAGATTCTGGATTCTGGAATTTTAAATACATTAGAGACTATCTTCTAGATTCTACAATTCTAGATAAAACATAGAGTGTTTCCTAGATTCTAGGATTCTAGATGGAATCTAGAATTCTATTCTAATAGAATGTTTTCTAAACGTTCTGAAAATAAATATAAAGAATTTAATGTGACAAAAGTGGAGCCAAATATAATTAAACTAATAGTTAGTGATCGCCGAATTGGTTATTGAACGGCCAGATTCGTGACGAATAATTATGATTATTAAATAATTAATAACCATGTTTAATGCAGGATGCAAATAATCCAAACTAAAGTAGTCAGCAGAGTCTGAATCAGAATCAGAATCGTTGGTCGAAAATTAATGGAAGTGTGATTATTATTAATTCAGTAAATTAATTGAATATTCTGAATTAACGACGACCTTTCACTGTAGTGAAATCAACTCTAATTACTTATGTAAATATTATTATTTTTTTATATATGATACTAACCTTCCTCACTTTCTGGTCCCGGAGGCTCGATAACAAAATTAATTTTTCCGTCGGGCTCGATATTTTGAACGACGGTTGCCACAACTGGAACCTTTACTTGAACTGCTTTGATTCCCTCAATTTCGGTTGTCGCCGAAGGGCTTAAAACCATTTTACCTGCCATTCGCAAATCTTCTGCAGTCGCAGGCATAAGAAGCTGTAATGAAATAAAAGTATTTCATGCATGATGATTATTACCAATTTTTTCCAATAATAAGACCACCCATGGTCTCATTTTTTATTATGAATTGGTTTATAAATAAAGATACTTTTAAATTTTTTATTTTAAATTTTGATTATTATCTACTGTTCCAGAAATAAAACCTGGTCTTATTATCGGAAAACCCGATACTTTTTATCCAAAATAATAGAAATGAATTTACTTAAAAACGTAGAATATCTGATTTCTGATAATCAGTATTAATAATAGGGCAACAATTCTCTAACAATAAGGAATCTATTGTTATCTGTATTCTTATCTATAATCTCGAAAATACTTCGATATTGAAATGTTTCTTTCTTGCAAAAACTTATTTGTATCTGATGAGAATATAAAAAGGATGCTGAAATGCAATGTCAGAAATTGAATAAAGAATTCATACCGACTGTGTTGCAGCCGATTAACAGAAAATATTGTATTTTAGAGTTGATATTGATATACTTATGTTAAAAATATCTAGAAGATGGATTTAAAGAAGAATTTAAATAATAATTTTGAAATCGCTTGCAATTCTATAAATGCTAACAAGTATCTTTGAGCCTTTCTTCACACTTTTATAAAGGAATAAATTTACGTTCTACGATGCAAGAATTTTGGTAGAAATTGGCACCCTTACGTTCTTCTGATTTCCCGTTGGAGAGACTTTAACGAGTACAGGTATGCCTTTAGCCGGCTTGAAAAGAGCGAATGGAGTTTGGCCCTCCTGAACTGCCGTCTCCATCGCCTTCGTGTCTATCTTGTCGATCACCACGGAATCCATGAAATCCGGCTTTCGAGAAAAAGATTTTAGAGGACGGTTAAATAATACGCAACACAAATCTGTGAACCAAAGCATATATCGTGAGAGCCATTAAATTTGCAAGTAGTATAAGTCCAATTCATGAAAAAGTTAAGCGAAGCACAAACAAAACTTGGGAAACACAAATGTAGTTTCTAATCTTACAGATTCTATGGATTAATGTCTTCGTTTCGTTATTTGTAATATTATATTATTATATTAAGTATATTTTCTTCTAAATGAAAAAATGAACTCATATCGCTTTACAAAGTAAGGGCTCATATTTCGATATCTATTGACGTAACACTGTCATAATTTTTAAAAATCTTAGTTATTTTATTTGCATGGAGAAATGAGATGTATTTTATTATATCAAATAATTTTATTATTATATACTTCGAAAGGAAGTTTAAGTTACTTGGAATATTAGTTTAAATATGAATCTCGCGAAGCATAATGTAACAAATTTCTTCATATTGCAAAGACATATAGATAATTTACTTGGAATACTAATTGTTTATTTCATATTAAAGTATCTGAGGAAATTCATTTAGAAATTAATTTAGCTTGTACTAACCGTGATCAGAAGATCTTTATCTCTGACTTCAATAGACTGATCTCGATCGCCATTGGGTAGCTGAACTATTCTAACATTTTTGCTGAAAATTTATCATTGTCAAGCACCAATCAACAATTTAAAAATGATCAAGGTTTCACACCGCTATGATGAAAAGAGTGGCATAAACAGCCATGTTGGTTACAATAAAAGAAAGTGTACTAAAAAAAACTTTTCATGAGGCAAAGTTTGATCTACAAGAACGAAAGTTGTAAGAATAAGGAAAAGAATTGTTATTTTTGTGACTTTTATGAAAGATAGATGCCATTGAATACTAAATCATGCTGGGATATTTCGACAATATTAATCTCTACGTATTTAGAGATCCCTAATTATTTGGTGTTTCGAAAACATGACTTTCTATTAAAAGTACTTCGTAATAATATTTAAATCGTTGGCTTAGGGTTGAAGATTACTTGGATATCGATATTTTATGGAAAATGGATGTCATTAAATACAAAAATAGACTGTGCTATTTCGAAAATGTTAATTTCCACGTACTTCCTAATAATATTTGGATCGTTGGATTGGGGTTGAAGATTAATGGGATGTCGATATTTTATGCCATGCTTGTACTCTTCGTGAGATCTCAAAGAGAATCTACGGGGGAATTCTTTACCGCAGATTCCGCACACGTATTGCATTTTCTCGGCGTGTGCATGTGCTTTCACCTTGTGGCAAACCAAATTCGACATTTGATTGAAGCCCTTGCCGCAAAGCTCACATTTGTACGGCCTTTCGTTGGTATGTGTGAACACGTGGTTCCTCAAATTACCTGACAATGAAGTATTATTTCACTTTTCCTTCTCAACGTAATACCTTCGTAATTAACTACCACGTAAAATGTACGTAATTAAGAATTAATATACTTCCATTCAATCTCACGTATTAATCTCTTTTTAAATTTAATTTTTATTTATATAAATAATTAGGTAATATAAACGGTATTAGTGAAGTCGTTCACCGCCGAAATTAATTCGAATTTAGTAAGCGAACTAAATTAATAACTCAAGCTTGTTTTTAAAAATGAATGTAAATTCTAACGCAATATGTTAAAAGCATTCTAATCATTAATAATAAACAATACTGTTGCGTAAGTTTGCTTCCAAACGTAAGCCATTTTAAAGAACGCACGATAAATTTATGAAGTGATAACATATCATTGATTATAAATCTTCAGAAGGGAGAGAATATTTACCCTTTTGATGAAATCCTTTACCGCAAAGATGGCACTTATGGGGTTTGTGTTCTGAGTGTGTTTTTCTATGGGAGATCAATGTAGATACTCTGCAAGAAACACACTTTTACTGTTAACAAGTTACATTGTGAATAAATTTAACTTTAATTCCATCGTTCAGATATTAATTTAATGAATCTAAAAATGTTGACGTAACCTGAATTCGCTGTGATATATTTTACAAATACTTAATTTACATTTTATATTATTCTATAACAGATTAAGAGTTATGCTACTTCATTATTACTAATTTATTAATTTCAAGTTCGAAATTCAATTGTATATTACAGTGCATATTTAATCAAAAATATTTTCGTAACCTCCCCCTTCTTGGAGATAAAACTTGGAGACGATAAAATTACATTCAGTAAGGATATTACGACATATTTTACAAGTAAAAAGATACTTAAGTAAGGTATAGGCAAATTGACAACAAAAGTGTACAAAATATGGGTTCAAGATAAAACCTTAAAAATCGTACCTGTTGAAGGTTTTCTTGCAGAATTCGCAAATATAGGGCCTTGCGTCACTGTGTATAGCTTTATGCTGGCTTAATGTCGACAACTGACGAAAAGCTTTGCCGCAAGCTTCGCATTTAAAGTTCCTTTCGTCGGTGTGGGTTGGCAGATGTCTCATCAGGGTATACTGATGCCTGAACTCTTTCGAACCTAATTTGAATATTAAGTATACGACATTCGTGAAATTGGTCCCTTAAAGTCATTCATGGAAGGACACAAACAAGGCACCTTTTTATTCAAATAAATAATCGCTTGGAGGAAGTCTATTCAGAATAAGTTTGGAAGGTTTCAACTTGACAAGTTCAAACAATGTCTTACTTCTCTGTCAGCTAATTAGTTTAATAGCAGAAACGGGCGATTGTCATATTAGGGTTGCAATACAAAAAATAGCTATTATGATGAACCAAAAGAATTCTATAGAATCTAAAAAGAATTCTAAAATGTAGACGAATTTCCGGTCTCTAGGATCTGTAATCTAGAATCCAGAAAAAATTTTGTAATCTGGAATCTAGAACTTAGAAAAATTCGAGAATCTGGAATCTTTAACTCAGAAAAAATCGGAAATATGGAATCTAGAACGTAGAAAAAACTCTAAAATCTATCTAGAATCAATTGAAAAAAAATCATATTATGATTATTCGAAATAGCTGTATCATGTATTCTATATATGCCTTAAAAACTGCTAAGCTTTTATGGAAAAATATGCAATATAAAAATAGAGGGGTTGCAGATCAACTTACAAATCCCACATTCCCAAATTTTCAATGTTTTGCCATCCCTCTTCAAGTACTTGACAAAGTGGAGTCTCGACCTTGGATCATCCTTATCGATCAAACGGGAAGAAGATGAAGAGGGTGCTTCCGGTACGGGGTGAGAATACACCATTACGTTATCGTCAGGTGTGTTAACGTTTTGATCTAAAACCTGGAGATTGAATATACGATTACGAAGGGTTTTAAATCATCAATTTACTATGAACTCATCAATTTATTGTTCACAATAAGATGTATTTAAACAATGATTTTATATCATATTAAATATGCATTTAGTACAGGAAATGGCTATTAACTCTCAATGACATAAAAGTTATGTTAAATTATAAACTGAGACTTCTCGGTGCTTAATTTTTTGCTTTTGTCAATTTTAAAGAATGTGGAGTCTTTATATTAAAGACATCATTTTTAATAACTCTATGACATCAGTATTATCTTATCGATCATTAATTTAGTTTTTTGTTCATAAATCTTAATTTTCTATTGACAAAGAATAGATTTCAGAGTTTTATAAGTTATTCAGTTTCCCAGGGAATAATTACTTATTTGTTAAATAAATTGGTAAATAAGTATGAAATAACCGTAATGTAGATATTTAAAGAATACCGTAGTTTAAATATTACTCAAATAAATTTCAAATCATTTTTTTAAGTTCCACGAAACAAAAAGCTGTTAAGCTTAAATACTAAGTTATATAAAATTATATTAAATATTGCTTATGCTTCTATTCTCCGAGTTTTATTTATGCCAATATTTAAACTTGGTCCTTGAATAAAATATTTGTTAAAGACAAGCAAATTAAAACCGTCACGTAATTTAGAAGCGTGAATGAAGTGTTGCGAAAAACTATTTGCTCAATTTTTAATTAAAATTGTTATGAAAATAATATATAAAATTGTTATCATAAAGTTTCACGAATAACCTGCAAAGACTTGTGAAAATGCACGTTATATACACCTCAGTCAAAGCTTTTCGCGTTAAAATAATGATATTCTGGAAAGTTGTAAACTCGCTGTTGCGTGTAACGGCATAACTCACGCTATCACTTTTACTCAATTTGAAACAAAGATCTACGTTCACTTTTTACTCAGCCATCCTTCTCAGTTAAATAACTCCAATAAAGTAACAAAACCATTACTTTTTAAATAACTATATCGCAATAATCACGTTCTAAATAATTTCATCTTCACTTAATAATTATCTGTGATGCTTGATAATTTATAACACTCCGAAAATCTATTTTTATGTCCATGGAAAATTCAGATTTATATACAACAAACTAAACTGACGATCGATGAGATGAAAATGACTTCGTCATTATAAAATTGAATGTTTCTATGATACATTAATTCTGAAATTGATGAATCTGTCGTTATTTTCTAACAAATTGATTTCTTAAATAAATAGGTGTATAATTATATCACGATTATCTATCGATTGGCTTGTTAAATCATTTTGTTAATTAATATAATTACTTTGTATTTCAAGGAGTCCTTCCCGAGGAACTTTGTGCCATCGATTATTACTTCCGAATCCACGGACCCATCAAGGCCCAAGCAATCACTCTTCAAAATGAACATAAACAATCATAAAAAAAACCCTTACAAATAAAAGAGTCACATACATTACCGTTCAGAATTATTCGAACAACATGGCTTTTGAACTTTACTTGTAAATTGTTGTTATCTTAATTACCAGGTGTACGCTAATTCGGAATAAAATAATAACAAAATGAACAAATTTCTGGTGATTGATATTAATATTTATCATTTTGTCATCCTAAACGACAGATGCAAATGCAAATCCTTTTTTATAACCGAAACCTGCAAACTTATTAAATTATTATTCTATCCTCGTTCGAATACTTTTGAGCGGTAGCGTTAATCAAGCATATACGGTAATTAATTACTTGAAGAAGTTGATGATCGTTTATGGAAGGTAAACTCGCTACAACGTTTGCATCGTTTCTAGTATCGGCAACCACGGTCTCCTCTTTCACGTAAACTTCGTAAACACTGTACATTATTACATTAGCTATCTAATTAATGATATATTATATTAATTGTATAAAAATTGTTACATTAAATTAACATATTATTATTACTGTCAAGTAAGAGTAATATACTAATAATAGCAATAATACAATAAGATATAATTAAACAATCGTGTGTAATATATTAAGGTTTAGGTATAAAAGTGACTAATAGCGATGGAACAATTTTTATACATAATATATAATATACCTAATATATTGCATTACTTTAGTATTAGAAAGATATTGAAATATGATGTGACATTTTTTGAGTCGTTAAAGTAGCAGACTTTAATGACTCTAAAATTACAATTTAACATTGTAAGCTGACCTGATAACCTCATCCGGAATGGAACGAGAAAATTGCACCTGCGAATCATCGTACTGGCTCTCCCCTACAAACAGTTAAAAAACTGTGACTATAATATAGTTATCTAACGCCATAATTATAAATTCACGAAAGCTTAAAGCGAAATAAAAATAACGATCATCCAATGATATAATAACTTTTATTATATTATATCACCTTTTAATTCGAACCAAATAAAACGCTAGTTTTACAACAAAGTTAAACTGACAACACCGACACGTCCAGAAAACTGGATTTTAAACTCCGAATTAAGCATCGCGTATAATTTAACACGTCCTGAAATGAATTCATTTGTCTCCATAATTAATTCCACACTTTTTCCATGAAAAGGGGAAACACGATATTCTCGAACGAGAATGATTCTGACGACAATGTAATCCATTTTCTGCTTTTATTCCGTAACTCGACGTTCTCCAATAGTTACACCGACCTGCTCCATTGTAGAGAAAAGAGGTCTTGCCTACTCATCACTAAATTCTATTAGGTTTAAATGTAATTTAAAATGTTCCCGGGTCAGTAAAGTTCATTTGCATTAATTTTTGTCAGTGGTTAGTAATGTCACATTTCCACTCTGCCATTTTTAGTTGAATTATTCGAATATACCACGGCGAATTCTTCGAGATTTAATATACTTTTATTTTATATACATAACGCGAATAATTAAATCCATTAATTAACTTCAATCCTCCAGCCGTTATTTATATATAAATAAATGTGTAAGCATAACTAATGTAAGAATATCTTCGGTAGTTCTAGTATTAAATATGTTTCAATTATAAAAATAGATCGAACAGCCATCTTTATATTGGCTTAGCCTAACAATTCGTGCGTTTGCGTCAGCATTTCGCGAGGAAATCAGGTTTTGATAAATGCGGAATTACAAAATTTTTCTAAAGATAGGAAAAGGCTATAAGTCAAGGCTATACATTTAAAAAGTCTGAATTCAAAACTTAAAATCATAATAAAAAAAGTAAGACAATGGTCTTATTTTTGTGTGGTCTTATTATTGGTAAAAAACGAAAACAATCGTATTTTTTATCTCAAATAAGAATCATCCAAGAATGACACGGCTAAACAGGCAGACGATACAGGTGCATTACGAGGCATACAATGTAACGACTTAGCGTTACATTGTCTGATTTGACCCACGAAATTTAACCCCGAATCAGAAAAAGTTAATACAGGTGACACGCAGAAACCATGTTTATATCTATGCTTTGAACATAACTGGATAACACAAACAAGTTAATTAATAATGTTTACTAAACATACTCCAATAAGATACTCTGGTTTCTTGCATTTAAGTTCCAAGCAAAAGCAGAGAAGGAAGAACTTGCTTGGAAATATTATTATTAATATAACACTTTTTGAAAGGAGACAGAAATATGTGTCTTATACTTTTATTACATCATCATTGGATCATTGAAATCATTCTCGTTCAAAAAAGGGTGGAATTAATTATGGTGACAACCGAGAAAAATTAATTTGCTTGGAAATGTTTTATCCGCATAACTCGAAATTATATGAATTACAAAAATATGTAAATTTCAGGCACGCGGTGCTATAAACTACTAAACCAGAATAAATATTGAAATGACGAATGGCACTTTTACTCAGCTATTTCTACGTATTTTACAATATTTTACAAAATTTTGCAATACGAATAACGATTACATAACTCAGTTATTCTTTCACAAAGATCCATGGTGTAGCAATTAAATCTGTGGTTTTTAAATATAAAGATAATTAAACAAAAATGATTAAAACAGAAAGAATTTTCAAAAGTAATTCTACTCATGAATCAAAACTTCGATACCTCGGAAATTACAGAATTAAATAATACAAAGTATTTCTTAACTAAAAATATACCTTTGGGAGAAGATTAACTAAACTGATAAAAAATATGAAATATATACATTTCTTTGAAACGTTAAAAGCCAAACTTGAATCGAGAGGCGAAGAATTTATTATTCACTATTATTATTATGAAGTTGCAAATATACGTAAAGTAGGTCTCAATTAAATTAATCAAACTATGTCAGTCTAATTACGCAGATTTTGTTCATCGAGAATTATATAAAATACTTAAAGCACCTTCAAAAGTAGTCATTACAGAGCACCATATTAAAAACAATGAAAGTCAATGAACGATGAAATGAAATGTCAATGAAAGCCTGCATTTAATAAGAAAAGGCATTTTAATAAGATAAGTTTAGTAAAACTAGCTTTTCAAGAAGACCCAACTTTTTACTTAATTTAACGATTCCAAAGAAACTGATTCAGTGATAAAGATATGTTGAACAGCCGTGTATCAACATTACACCTCAATCCGAATTAAACTATTATATAAACACCGATAAAAAAACAAGACGTAAGTGTCAAACGAGAAAGAATTTCGACTGTCGCGATCGGCATCGTAGGTCCTCGGCTTTTTTCCCCTGCTGATCGCTTTAAATAAACGAAAGCCGCCATCATCAGAGCTCATTTTTTACGAATAGAGCGACGCGACTATCGTAACGGGGATCAGGCAGACATTTTGGAAATATTTCAAAGGGAAATTTTGGAAATCAGTGCCAACAAGGAATCGGTACTCACAGTTGTATCCTTGGAGAAGGTTGTTCTGGGACATTTCTCGTGGACCGTGTCACCGAGTCACCACCCACGGGGACGTTTTGAGGACCCTCTTGTATCAGTGATCGAGGAACCACTTGAGGTAAGGCCCGAATTGTTCGCCAATATCGCCGCCAAACGGTCGATATCAGAAACGATTTCGACAGGACCGTGCCTTCAAGCTTTTTACGCCTTTTTTACGTGCTATTTTTTATTTCATATATAATATATAAAAATAAATATGCCATTTCTGGCTACCTTAAATCGTCAAGCATTTATAAACGCCTCCTAATAACTCCGAATTTGGTGAACCTGCAGTTCTTGACCGACGAGATTGGACCCCGAATCATAATAAATTAATACAGGTGGCACAAGTAAAAAGCCATATTCATATCGTATGCTTTAATAATAACTGGATAACACAAACAAACTAGCTAATTAATAATTTTATATACATTAAAAATCAACCAATACGATGCTCCAATTTGTTACTTTTAAGTTTCATGCAAAAACAGAGAAGATTTAATTGCATCTCTAGACGGTGGATATCAAAAAAGATCTCGCCAGGACCGTGCCTTCAGGCATTTTTGCGTGCAATTTTTTATAGTTACATATAATACATCATAATAAATAATAAATAAATAATTTTCTATACTTTAAATCGTCAAACTTGACGACTCTACAGATTTAATTGACTTTTAAAATAAACAGGTGACATACTTTATTATACATAATTAGTATTTAATCGCAATATAAGAACAAGGCAATGACATTAAAATAAAAATTGACTTTCACGTGTATACAAAGTATTTATTATTAAGAACATATTTATTAAGAATATAAATCGGCGTGAATTCCTCGTCGTCCCAGAGACGTACATGTTTACAATGACAAATAAACAGGTGACGTATCCCACGCGTCATTTTATGTCAAGGGTTTAATATTTTAATATATTCGAGTAGAATCGGCGGTGAAGTGAAACGCAAGGATAAAGTTTCTGTTCACGGTGTACCTGTGATATACTTATTTTTCTCACTGTTTAAGCACTTCTTTCGAGAACGGTGGAAAGCGATAGGTTTCAAGTCTTCGAAAGAACCAACCCTTATTTTCCACGGTAGCCAGCAGTTAGAGTGGAAAGATAGAAGGGGAGCTGACTCGACTGACTGGAATAGCGAGGAAGGAAGGGTCGAAGCAACTTAAACAGCGGGTAACAAGAAGTAGCAAGTAATAATTGAGTCAGGCAAGTATGGCGCGGACTATGTCCGTAAGGTGGAGAACGGTAATGTCGATGTACCTGACCGGAATTCGAAAACAGCAGGGGTTGAGTAATTCCACGACTTTCACGGTGGAAGATGGTTCACGTTGGTAGCACGCTGGGATAGAATTCACCGTATTTCGGGCGAAATTAATCTTCCATGTTCCTTTTGTGTTTTTTTAATTTAATTAGAGCTTTAATTACCGAAAGAATCTGACGATGAAAGCGGCATAATGTAATACTGATTACGAGTTCATTTATGAGTAAGAAGATGAATACTTGTTTAACATTGGAATCACAGAGCAGTCAGAAGGACTCGGATTTTTTTAAATATTCGAAATTAGGCTACTTATATTCAATCTCAAGGCGATCGATAGTATATCTATGTACATTTAAGAGTAATAAAATGTTCCCATGTACATATTAAAAATTTCTAAACGCATCAACGTATGCAGTTATTAAAACTGAAAAGAAAATATATAAAACCCCAAATAATTCGCCTTGGTATATTGGAATAATTGAACTAAAACTGGCATTGTTTTAATTTTAACCCCGTTGCCAGTTCCAGTGTTAAATATTATTATAAATATTATCATTAAAATTCAGCTTTGGAATCATTTCTGCTTCACAAGTCTGCCTGTCAAAATTAGTAACTTAAATTCAATGAATAAAATATTCTCAGTGGTAGCATTCGAGCTAATAAAATTAAAATTTCTGTGCCTTTGAGCAGTCAGAGAAGAACTTTTTTCGAGAACATCCGATTGACTTGATCAACGAATTCTTAACTTTCGCGCGGGTTTGAATAGCTGACGAGATAGTCGGGTATGCGAATGAAATGTTTTTCACGAACTACGGCATCGAAAAGGTGCGAGAATCTAGGAAGGAAGAAAACTGGAAGGGTGAGTGGACGGAAGTAGCTCAGAACGTAGAAAGGTGGCAATTTGATTTTGCAAGTAGAATAAAGAAAGCTTTCTTCCTCGTTATTGGCTGCTATGAGTTCGGGTTTCCAGTTTTTCGAATGAGACAAAAGTAACTCCTATACTTCTATCATATCTGTTATTATATCCAATTATATCTATTACAAGTATTGATAAATATTATTATAAAGATTTGCTCAATTGATTACATTTATAACATCTTACATTGAAATGATACCGATAAATATGATTTAACAGAATAAAAGGTGTTGGTTGTGTCTCGTTATAATATTGACAGATTTATTCTATTGACAATATACAGAGTGTACTCTTTTAAAAATGGGAAGAATAAAGTGATCAAATCGATGCTTTCCTGGCATTTATGTAGTGATTTATTGTTACCCGTCAAAGCAATCAACAGCTTCGACCTTCCGATTCGGGAAGCAATATTTGAGAGTAATTTTCAAGGTAGAATCACTTTGGCAAGTAAAGTGATTTGAGAGCATTGATATTCTTTGCGATCTCTTTTCTCTGGGATGCTTGTTTTTGCTAGAAACACGATTCCTGTAGCACTGCGGGCGTAGTTTAATAGAATTTCCCATGATTCCAATCACGAACGATTTCCAGCGAACATTAATAGCTTCCACCTGAAGCGCTGTACCTCGGAAACTTTTTGTATCCCGTTTTTCCCAATCTAGCTCTCATATATTTCCGAAAAAAACACAATAAAACAAACCACCTCATACCTGTGTTCCCTTGGATACTAATAAAACATATATCTCTTGCTTTCCAACAATAATAAATCTCATAATAATATTCAATTTCGTCCAAATAAAAGCTTGTTAAACTAACCTGAGTTTATTAAAACGATGATAAACTACCTTTAATACGTAAAATATATCAGATGTTTTTCATAAAAACATGTAAATTCCTTGCTATAAATAAAATACCCTTCTCATTTTTCGCAGAAATGATTAGTCTCGTCATAATTTCGAGTTTCCCTGGTTAACAGATTAGTCTATAAATAATAACCTATAAATAATAGAAATGACATCACGTGGCTACTTTAATTAGATTTAATTTGTAACTGGTTGTACTATAGTTTATATGCTATAACATAATTCTAATTAATTCATACATATTATATTAATTACATATATTGTACACAGTACAATAGAAGGTTACATGAATTCAATATCATACAGATTGCATTTTAATTACGATTGCAATAATCAATTAAACCTTCGATCAATTTTATTACTGTATCGAAAGTACTCGCGTGATGTCGTTTTTGGAAGAACACGTCGGTTAACAGATTATCATTGCAAACCAGACGGAATGAATTATTTCTGGAACCATGGGAATCCTTTTGTATGAGGACACCGAATATGCCAGGTGAAATCAATTTTCCTTCACGGTTTCTCAGGTAAAATCAATTTTCCTTATCATGGTTGTCGGTCACGCCGGAAACGATATCAATGGGGGTCAAAGAAAGTCTCGTAAGTCCGGAGTGCCGATGGAGTAGTAGGTCGTCCCAAAAACAAAGCCCTAACTCGATAGAGACGTCAACCTGACATAAAGAAACTCCGTGTGACAAGAGAGTAGTGTACTCTTGTATCCGAGACCAATTCTCATTCCTTTCTATTCGCCTACCAAGACACAACTTCAAGGACCACGGACCCAGGACAAGGACCTAGACACCCATCTTCGAACCAACCACCAACTGTCCAACTGTCCAACCACCCATTTTCTTCCTTCCTGGTGGGACACCTCCATCTCCTATCTCGAATAATATCTTTCCCGAATACTGACTACCACGTCTCACCAGTCTTGACAAATACCACCCTGCAACCCTGCACCCTTCAACCCATTCCAACCATTCCACTTCACCTTACAGATACGTGCAGTGCATATCTCGATAGGTACGCGCACGGGATTGGTTACCTAGAACCAGATACTACTGACTCATCCAGCAATACATTCCTGTAAGTCGACTTGGATTTTTGAGAGAATTAGTTGAACTCGAAGTCGAATTTGGGAAGGCTGTTCGGAAGTGGATAGGAGAATTCGATGCCAGATAGATTCAACCAGAGACGAGATATAAGTTATAATATAGAGATATAGTTATAATAAAAATATACGTTATAAGTTTCTGTATAAGTTATATCTCGTCTGGGATTCAACTTTAACCTGTTAACAGGGGATGACGAGTTATCTGGTCCCTCGAATCCACACTTATCTCAAAGGTTACGAATTAAACTAGAATTATCTTTTTATAATTCTCGAATTTTGATAAGTATAAATTTCAGTAATGAACAGTTAAACCCGTATATATGTCGTAATTATAAATATATTGCACGGATTTATTTTATTAGTAAATTGAAAGTAGCCACTTATATTATCTATAAATAATAACTTATAAATAATAGAAACGACATCACGCGGGTATTTTAATTATATTTAATTAATAAGGATGTGTACCATAGTTTATATACTATAATTTAATTGTAATTAATTCATATATTATATTATATTAATTACACATAATGTATATAGTACAAAGTACTGGTACTAATTAAAGTTATTAAAGCATTGTTAATTCGAGAGCAGTCTGCCTTGAGATTATTAAAAATGAACGTGATTAGAAATGTACTTCTTGGAGTATCAGAGATGCACGTTAATAATGAATAAATCTATAAATAATATTAATGGAAATATGGAAATATAACTTGCGATTCAACATTTCACTTAGAGTGAGTTGGTGTTTTGTATCGCACATCTGAATTTCTTCATCGGAAAAGTGGCAAACGCCAATCCGGGCCGAGAAGTGGCTTTTCTTGCTTATCTGAATTGCAAATTTCATTTTCTTAATGGCGCCAGGAGTTGAAATGCTGAGTTCAACGTTCAAGTATCTCCAAAACGTATTCGTTTTACAAGTCTGCGGAGATAACAGTAACAATGTCGAGTTATTCCTAATCATAAACTACGATTACTTCTGCAAACTTACATCAACGTTTCACTTTCAACTTAAATATAACATTTACCTAAATAATCTTTATGTATTTATATTAACACTATTATATAATCATTTATATTTCAATTCATATTTATATATAAATACAGTATTTATAAATATACTGAATTAAAAAACTCATCTAAAATGAATTATCATTGAAAGCTTTCTACGAAATTGTAGGCGAAAGAATGTTGCGTATAAGTTTGGTTACTTTGTAAGGAAGAATTTACGATGAAAAATGCAGAATCTAATAACGCAAAAGATACATCAAACACGATGTAATCGCGGCACAAGAAATTCCAGTTTCACGTTGTAAAATTGCGACGCATTCTCACGGTGATTCCGCGGGGCACTAATTATTTCGCGATCACGGTACTCGGCTCATTTCGCAGATAGTTTTGCATTAAGAAAATTAATATTTCACTTGGCACTCCTAAAAGGGAATGTGCATCCCGGCTCTCGAAAACTTTAGTTCGGATAGCAGAACGCCCCCGCTGATAGCAATCAGATATAATCTGGAGATTATACCATTAACAAAATTAATAAATGAGAATGAAATCACGCGCGCGCGCTCCATTAAGAAGATGAACCTCCCTAAGACGTGTTCTTTATACCGCTTTCGAAATTCTAATATCATTATTATCTTATCGTGAAACTTACCGTCCCAAGTTTTCCACCGATGTCGCGATAGAAACATCACTTGCTTATTAGAACATATATTTAGAGAATTATTTCTTTATTGGAATAATTTAATGATACTTATTATTGTGTAGTATGTTTATTAGAATCGATTATTACGCTTTGAAATGAATTAATTCACATTTAAAACAGATATATTTTGGTATATCATACGAGCTAATATAATAATGATGCTCTTTAATATAGCTCTTTAATATAAATGAATTAGTGTACTAATCTAAACCAATATAATAATATTAATGTTAATAGATTAGACTTAAAATGTGGTATAAAGATATATCTGTATATCTGTAAATTATATAAACGATAATAAATGAATTCTTAAATTGATGTTGTAGAGGTAATATTCATTAACAACATTTATATCGAAAACATTTTGTTTGCATTTATTGTGGTAACTTTTGGGTTATCCGTTTACTGGAAATCGTGATTTTTAGATGAAAATGTTAGTTAATGAGTGATACCTTTATAGCGACGAAATGTTCATATTAATGTTGCCATATTTTATGTCCCATGCAAATCCGATATGAGTCCAATACCATACGAATATACTTTGGTTATTTTAGCTTTATGATAAATATTTGTATCTCCATGGAAATCGGAAAGAAAATATCGTTCGGTATAGAAAAATAAAGGGAAATTGCGTTTCACGAGCAACGCGAAATGGAAACTTACAATATTGTAACTACGAAATATGAATTCCTCTCTGATTTCGCCTTTAGATTTTTATGACTCTACGTACCCTCGTGAAATATTCCCTTGTCACGTTAATAATACATGTATTACTTCCTGTCGTGTACACAAAATAAACATACGCGAGATATACACAGCACTAAGCAACAAATACAAGATATATTCATACACATATCACAAACAAAAATAATCAATAACAATAACAATAATATGAAATACTTCAAATGAAATGCGTGCTTTATTATACTTGAAAAAATGCATTTTATTCGGGCTATTCTGTATTATTATCATTATCGAGTACTTCTCTTTCTGGCACTATTATTTATGTAATAAATATTCATAATATAGTGCTTATTATATTTTAAGCTTGACGAAAGACTGATTGAAGTATCGATGATATTAAATAACAATAAACACCGTTGTATTCAAGTGATTTTAATTGAAACCCAGTGATTTATCTCGTTGTTCTTATCACCTTTCAAAGTGGAGTCGCTCAAAAGAGGAAGCTTCGGAAGCGGCGCAGAGAGAAAAATACCGCCCCCCGTTTTTACATCCGCCGTCATAAAGCGATGTTTTATTTATGGCAATCTTCGAACACAGCTGTCTCGTCATAGAGATGCAAGTAGTTCGCTTGCTCGGCAATAAAAACAAAATCCGATGAATTTACTCAGCCTGTCTCGAAAATTTCCAAGTCAATTTCTTCTGCTAGTACCTCGGTAGTTTGCCCTCCACCCTCGCCCCTCCACCCCTGCCCCCTGTCATTCCCTACGGCAGCCGTTATTTTGAATCCTTGAACAGTGCGAAAGTTAATTGTCCTTGTCTTTAAACATTGGCAAAGTTCCCTCTCGCGACTACAAGTATTTAGAATGCAAAATGTAGATTCGCGTGATAATTGAATTTCATTATACGGTGTATAAGTAATAAATAAGAATAAATAAGGCGCGTTGTCGGGTTCCGGAAAGAAGGCCAACGAAGACTTGGACGGGGCAAGGATAGTATACAGTGCTGACATATATTGTATCAGAATATTGCAAAATTTTATTTATAACAATACAAATTTCAAACATTTTTAACATTCTTTGAGATCACATCGAGAAAACAGCGGACAACGACTTAAGACCGAGTACAAATTAATGACACTGTTAAACGTATGCTGAATATTGTAACAACAGATAGGTGATTCTTATAGATTTTGATCACCGTTTTTCATCACCATTGGTCACCAATGACCCCCACAGCATCCAAAGTGTTAACGAAAGTCAATCAGAGTCCAAGAAAAAAAGAAGGAAGTCATACTTCCTAATAAGAATAATTCAGTCGCAAAAGTTATCTCGAATCAAAGTTGAAATAATTCGATCGTTAAGAAGTTAACGATAGTCGCAATTAAAGAATTGAGGAGTGAAATGGTTTCCCTTCGAAGGCAATACCGGTGTCCAGAATCGAGGACAGTGGCTGTAATGAAAATCAATCGTGCCTTTAACGAGGCAGTAATTCTTCCTTCGGGAGGGGGCAAGAGACAAGGGAGAGATAGGGAAGAAGGAGAAAGTGTTCGTCGAGTAATATGCCGTCGAGACGTCGGGACGCTGTGTTACGAGCATCGTATCATAGACTCGTAACCGTTCGGGAATCTGGAGCGAGTGGAAGACTCGTGGAAAAGTGGATGGCGGACCTCCAACGTAAGATACAACGTAAATTGTTAAGGCGAGGCCTCGACTAGTTATAAATTAGAAAACAGGCAATCTCGTTGGGTCGCCAGTTTTTTTCCACTTTTTTACCCTCATCGTGTCCCCTTCCCTTCTCTACCTCTCGCCTTTACCATCGCGTACTCCCTCTCCCCTTCATTGTGTACCAAAGTTTTACTACCAGCCATAAAAAAAGGAGAAGTCGAAGGCTCTGAAATCTGTCCGAAATTAAGCCGAATTTCCAACGAATCCTTTGGGTGGAGGAATGGTCACTTTAGATTTTGACATTTTGATAATCTAGGGTTCTCAAATATTTTATAGTGAATCATGGGACGCCGATTTATTTATAATAATTGAAACCTAGTAATTGCAACACAGGAGATAGAGTATTAATATTATAATAATATTTTAGAAGTGAATAAAAAGGAGTCAGTATTATTATAATCTGGCCTATCGTGTGGCTGACTATCATAAGCTTATACTACTGAATCGTGGCAATGCTATTCAGTAAGACATTTTAATTATCATGAATGGTTATCGTTGATATAATAATTATTATAAAAATCTTCGATATTAAATCTATTGCATCCATTTGTCCAATGTATGAAGCCCATTGATTCTAATTATAATTTAATTAACAGAATAACAGGTCCTACATTTCGATCGATGCTTTCAGTTCTCGTGAGATATTAAATTGCAATTGAAAACTTAATTAAAAATAATTGCAAGCTTCAGATTACAATTGAAAATAGCAACTACAAGAACCAATATTACCAATTAACGTATTATTGTAAAATAACATGCACAAAGTGGCCAAGGAATATTAATAAAATCATTTTATATTATTATTGGGTATTATTGAAATGAACGTTATACAATTAGAATTCTTATATTATTAATCTTACCTTCTATTAGCAAGTGGTACCTTTTGTTTATTGCTATTTCTTACTCGTATATTGTATTATAATAATACTTAATCATCCTAAATTTGACTGTAAAGTTCACTGAGTTTTTTAGCTTTTTTAAAAATTAAATATTACAGCCCATTACTCTTGTCAAGTACTGTAAATAAATAATTAAATCTCCAAGAAATTGAACAAGCTCTTTCCATACAAAAACGAAGAGTTTTAGAGGTAAGGACTTTAAGGCTTTCGAAAGACTTGAAGAACATAAGACATAGGAGACTTCAAATGCTTTTAAGATTTTCTGGTCGTCGAAGTTATCGGAAACTCCTAACTTTTGGAAACCAGTAGAAAATAATAAGTCAAAACGTCGTCTTTTTAACAGTAACTCCTACTATTCCCAGTTTTTCTTGTCAAAAGTAATTTCCACAAACTTCCTAATGGAAGAGTATTTAAAAATATTTATCGACAATTCAACAAACATAATAAAAATCATTGCTTTTTCTGAGAAACAAACAAATAATAGCATTGAGAATTGGATGCTGATAGTAATGTTTATAATAATAATAATTATGATCATAGCAATCATGAAATTATAAAAGTTTACATAAATATAACAACATCCATAAAATAAGAGTGATTCTTAGATTTGATGGAATTCATTTTTCAAATGAAATATTTTTAAATCAAATAAAATTTAATTACGCAGCACGCAAAAATACTCCATAAATGTTTTATATGGATAGCACGAATTGGTCGAAAGAAATATTGAACTATTCGGAATATAAAAACTCATTTTTCAGATCGAGAATCCCATTGCGGATCGAGGGCGGTAACTCTTTGAACATTATATAAAACAGTCCTTTTTTAATTCATTTTTTAAAGCTACTACCATTTTGCAATGTATCTATTGAATACGTTTCTATACATCTTCTGTATGTTGATATTAATCAATTAGTTTATTTCATTCAAAACAAAATTGAAATCTTCCTTTGAAAAATGAAATTTGTATACACCTCACTTTTCATCAATTTATATGAATTACGATTAAAAGCGTAAAATGATTCAATTACACATAGACAATCATTTATGCATTTGAACAATTTTTCACTAACTTCTGTGTACAATATAACATACTTCCAAAGCTAGTTTTTTCAAATCCAAGTTATGAACGTCGAATTCACTCAACTAGAGGTGTATTATTAATAATCCATACCACTCAACTTTTTACTAACTTTTAAGCGTAACATGTGCCAAAAGTGACCGTCTTCGAATCTAAAGAATTAATGTCGAATCGATTTCCCCGATAAACATGGCGTCAAAGCAATGCGTCAGAGAGAGATTCATTCTGGAAGTACCGGAAATTACGAGGTTCGTGGAATTATCTTTGTACATCAAGAATACCGTATTATACGCACACCACTTAAGGGTATCACAATGTTGGTTATTTTCCATCTGGAAAGAAAACATTTGCCGACAGCCTCGGCACTCGACTTATGGCGGATCGCCTTACACAGTGGAAATTCGAACTACGTCTTCCATATCGGATTGACTTCTGAGTTCGTGGAATACCGCGGGGCAGGGGGGGGGGGGGGAGAGGCTTCCGGTTACACATCTTACGAGTGATGGATCGTGAATAAATGGTGAATATCGGCTGGAAATATTAGAGATATTAAAAAGGAGACGCCCTTCTCGTCATCTTCTCGGCGCCACCCTCCTCGACAACCTTTTGCCACAGGGATCCCAGTATCCGCCATCTCGACAGATTGAAATCCGACACTCCCAAATTATTCCTATCTGGCCGAGTGCTTTCGAATCCACGATTTTATCGAACCGATTCTTCCAACAGCTCCTAATGTACATGGTGCATTACGTAATGTGTATGAAAACATATACAGTGTGTGTGAAAAGTATTCATACTGCTGCGAATTTAAAAAAAAACCTCGTAGAACATCGTTTCCGCGTGAATCAAATGTGAATATTTCCATAAAAAATATGGACACGTAATATTTCTTTTTATGAAATTCATTCCGAAGATCTCTAAGAACATGTACATATCACTTGCTTCTTAAAATATTTTAAAGAAACAAAGTTTTTTGAAAGATATATATCCTAGAACACTTTCATAGTTATCAAAGTCTATTTAACATTAATACAATAAAATTGCTGTTACAGTAAAACTTTAACTGCACCGTGTTCTGACAAAAAACATTTAACATCATACGATGCGATATTCGAGTGACAGTAGTTGACATTAAATTCTGTCGATAACAATAAAAAAATTATGGAGTTATTAAGATTCAGTTATTGAAATCGGTTGCTATGTGCTACATAACAGTATGCTGCATACTGTACTTATTCACTAAAAAAGTAAACGTGTCGTACCGAACAAAATATTATATATTCATGGACATACGAGAGTGTGTATAATAGTGTATATACGTCTTTCGTAGCCAATGGGTTAAGCGAAAAAATAAAACTGAATTTCTCTTTCTCTAAAACACTTGAAGACTTACCTTGGGGCAGCGTGATAGTGAAATCGTTTGAAACCTACGGAGAGATCGGATCAAGTGGCTGCCATTAATCTGAGGAAAGGCAATTCTTGTCGGTCGGCATTTGAAGCGTGAGCAATAAAAAGGGAGGATAGCTGGCAGAAGGAATATCTGGATTTCTGGTAGTGGTTACGCCCAGAACTAGTCAGACTTAGCAGTGGGTTGTCCCGATTAGGGTCAGCCGAAAGTAGAACGGCCCTCCGATTGCACCGATCGCACGCTGTCCTTCGCAAAAACGTGTCTTTCAAACGAATCCTACCATGTTGCCTGGACCTCCTGATTCGACGAAAAGTTATTACTTACATTTTCACTTGAAAATCGAGTATTCTACACTGGCCACCGTTGCTTCATCCAAGAGAAGTTTAGGTGCAATTTGAAACCCAGGGTTTGGATTCAAGGATAGTTAACAATGTGACAATGAAAAGGATTATCTCAATAATGTTGGTGATATATCGGTAACCAATTTTAGTGTGAAAGTAATGAAATTTATATATTGAATATAATATAAGTATCAGAAACATAAAGAAATTTAGGCTGATATTTTAAAAAATTATGTAATAAGTAATTATTAACTAATAAGACTTGGTGCTGTGATAGAAACAACTTGCGGCTTTTGTTAAAAAAATATTTTCGAAAATAAGTCTTTTTTAATTCAAAGTCCAATTCATAATCAAGAATAAGACCACGGGCCTATTTCTGGGTGGTCTTATTATTGGAACAAACTTATAATCATTATCGATTATTTACATTTCAAATTAATAATTGAGTATTAATAATGTTCATTATATCCTTCTATAAGAAACTCTTATTTAAACAGATAGATCTTATTTACTCAAAGAAATGCTTCCTTTTGGGGGGACATATCCATCAATGGCGAGTTTTGGCCCGCTATTTCTATTAATATATCTTCGATAAGAATATAATGTAATTAAACAATTCCTATATACATACATCTTCGATGAAATACCTAAGATTTATCGACAAAATTCCATTTCTTTGGGGGAAGCAGGGGGGTAAATGATTCTCCATTGTTATTCGAGGATAGACAACACATTGAAAGTGCGATGAGTGTTATGAAACGAGGCGCGGGCTATTTCCTGGCAGCCCTAATCGACTTGAAGTGATTCGATATGGATTATAATGGAAGTTAGATTTAATATCAAAGTACTTCGTCACACGACACGTCGAGATACACGGACTTTCAAAACAATCGTAATATCCACAGAAAATAATGACGATAAATCAAAAGCACTTAAATCTATTTTCTTAAATTACACGAAAAGCTGCCACTAAATGTGACAAAATTATAATTGTAGATATAACGGTCGTATGATCAGTAATAAATATTAGTTATTACTGTATAATAAATTCTGAGGTGGGAATCTCTTATTTGTTGTGTTTGATTGAATCCAACTTATATAAGGAATAGAAACAATTTATAATATAATAAATATAATTATGTATGCAATATAGATATATTAATAATTTTTCTATCGTGTTTGGATTATAGATAATTATAGACTTGAAGAAGAGTTAAGCTTTTGAGCTCCCACCGTGGTTCTCTATGAGTATAACGCAGAATCCAGAATTCATCGTGTTAAAGTATTCACATGAAAATATCCAGCCGAAAATTGGCTCGAGCCGTTTGAGTTCAGACCATTGACTTCCGGTTGCGTTAAGTTGCACGCAGAAGTGTTAGCTAAATTAGTCGTAACGGCCACGAAACACGCTTCCCCGCGTTTGTGTATTTGCGAAACTAATCCACTCTGGTTGCGTAGTGTATGCGTGCCAGACGAATCGTTTCGCGAAATTCAAGGAGTTTCAAATCCACCCGTGTGTCGTTTCGCCGAGAATTATGCCCTCGTTTCACCCCAAAGAATGGCCAATTAGTCTGGTTTGTTCAACATTCATGCAATTATTCTTGTAAACATCTTTACTTTCGAAAAGATCGTCGAATTGAATTTATTAATTCTGCATCACAATTCGCCCCTTGAATTTTCATCGTTATTCTTTATGATCTTTTTCCTTTTCTTTTCAATATTCCCAAGAAACACTGATTGCCTAATTAACAGCAATTAACAATCATTTAAAATTATTGTGCATAAGCTATTTAATAACTAAATGTCATAATTAATGTGATTAGCATAATTAACTTTTCCTTGAAGGGTTGAAAGGTCTAAGTGGTGTACTAAGAAATATTTTATGTGCAACAATTTTCTAACTGAATACAGTTACAAGAATTTATTATTTAATACGAAAAATCAATAATGTTGAAATCAATGATGTTGAATAATATTGATTAATTAAAACTTGAAGAGAATTTGTAATTAAACTCCGGAGATTCTTAAACCTGAAATTGAATCCGGGTTCAATTTCAGTTATCAATACTTATAGTTCATAATAGTTCTCAAATGTTTAGCAATCTTTCACAACATACTGACAGCTTTTAATGCCAAATAATGATTAACTTTTAATACGAATATAAAATTGTATGCGACATTCATTTGCAAATACAAGAATTTCTACTTAATTGATAATTAAAATTTCCAACAGAATAATCAACAATTTCCGGAATTAAAACAAAAATGAAATATGGATTTTCAATCATTGGTATTTGCATTTAATTAAAAATAGAAGCATAGCGTACTCCTCGACGCTATTTCCACGTAATTTACAATTAATTTGCAAGTAATTTATTTAGCATGTAATCATCGCATCGTTATTCAAAATGTATACCGTATCTCCAACATACCAATATGTGACTTCATTTTAATGGATGATTGACAGCAATTTATAATTTCCTGTAAATTACCTCGAAATAACAATTCTTGCGTTTACCATTTTCCTACCGTTAATTAAACAAAACCGATGCCACATACATACATTAATAAACAAAGTATCTCTGCAACGACAAGTCTTAATAAAATTCTTTTTAAAAATAAGAGATCTGTAACAAGATTTCTAATGGATATAAAAACTAAGTAATTTACGTAATTAATATTTAAGTAATAATTAAGTGATAATATTAATATTTATCAATATTGATCAAAAAAACACTGATTAAACACTTTCAACTTAAACGAATACTGCGATATATTACGTTTAATAAAACAATACAAAAATTTAACGTGAACTTGGTTATATCAATATCTTGATTATCGGTACTTTTATGCGGTAAATTCGGTTCTCGAGTAATAATTAATAGATTCAGAAATTTCGAAATTCTTCGACAGTAGGCAAGTTTGTCGAAAAACACTCGTGAAGTCGAGCCACGTACGTAGCTCGTGGAAGAGGGGTAAGATAGTTAGATTCTTTGCAAGTCCTCGAAAGTAATAGTCGGCCTCTCGGCCTATTCCGAAGTATCACGAATTAGATCTTAAGATAAGGCCGCTTCGGCTCTAATGAATCCAAAACTTTCGAACTCCAATTACATCCTCGCGCAAACTATAATCCGAGGTGCCGCGCGCGCGCGCGAGAATCAGAGACGAGGTTCCATACACCGGCGATGAATATTTCTCCATAAATTTTGCCGGCCTGGTATTTGTGCTCAAGTTAAAATTCGTCGGTGGCAACCTGCAATCTCGATCGCGAGAATTAATGGAAGGACGAGCCGGATAATTAATCCGGTCGCCGTGGTGGACATTTGAAAATTTTCACTCAAAACTCTCAACCCCCCCATTGCTGGAGTTACTTCTTCAATGAAATTTGCCATTCAAGTCGCGGCTTCTTTAGATTGCATTCGGAAATGTTGAAGTTGTATTACGAGCGATTCTTATGACTTTGATCAAATGAGCGTAAATAAATCCAAGAAATGAAAGTAATCCCGTATGAATTATTAACTTTGAACATATTGTTTATACTTACTTTGCTTGCAATGTAAATATATTTAGTTATGGATACTGATATAAGTTATTAACAAAAATCGTGATCATCCGAATATTTTCGATTTAGTAATAAAATAAATCCGTGCGATATATTTATAATTACGATGTATATATGAGGTCGACTGCTCACTAGTCAAATTTGTACGTATCAAAATTTAATAATTATGAGAGGAATAATTGTAACTTATAATAATTCGTAAGCTTCGCGATAAGTATAAATCCGAGTGACCAGGCAAAAGGGAGGCAAAAGGACGAAGATAAAAGTCGGAAGAAGTAATCATTAATCCAAATGGGTAGCACTGGTTTGACTCTCGATCCTTAGCCATTACAGAGAAAAGTCCGAGTCAATTAGATAACGGTGATAAGAGTATAATCAGAAATGGTTTTTCTACTAGTTCTTCCGTGATACAGGCTCAATCGGTTTCCAGCATCGCATCTCAAGGATGAGGTTGGAACGTGCTTGGGGAAGTTGTTCCACGTAGTCCAACTGGGGGACGATAACGCTCGTTACCGGTAACGGGCGCTTATCTGACGATTTTTTTTAGCGTTTTGCTCTCAAATCGGCCGGAAGTATCCGCAGGGAATTAAAAGGTGCAGTTCCCAATTCCGGAGACTCAATCAGCACTAATCTTGGGGTCTCCATTCTCGGATCTCCTAATTCTCTCGGTCATCGTGTAGATAAACTCGATTCACTTAAATGTGGAATTAATCTCCTTTATCGGCCAATGAACCCTCGATACTATAGTACACATCTTACAAGTTACTGTGAGACTGACATATTTTTAATAATCAAAATGCGATGTACATTTCATTTTACTTCGTTTAATATTTCTAATTTCGTTCAATATTTCTTAATTTCTTACTAACTCCCACGAATTTGATAAGCATTTTAAAAGTGCCGAAAATTTAGGGTAACAATTCCGTTTTAAGAAACAATTTGCGAAAGTAACACAGAAATTAGCAATCCATTAATATCGCAATAGCAGTTTCTATAAATGAACCCTATTCCGGATCCACGCGATGGATTCAATAAAAATCTTGATATTCTTCTTGAACAATTAGAAATACGCCTCCGCAAACTCAGTGTAACTTCCTAAACATAAAACAACTCCTAATCAACAATCAACTCGAATTAATACTACACCTTCTTGTCTCCATCATTCGAATCATTAATTAAAACTGGATTCCGAAACGCAAAAGGATACGATTTCAAATGATCTGTTTGCAATTTCTAAAGTAGAGGAAGGTGCAGCGTTGGTCGAGAATAAGGGATGTAGTTTCCTGGGCGTGAGTAAACCTAGGGTGCAAAAGGCCTCTTATTGACACTGAGAGGAGAGAATCGCGGGAAAGTAGAGAAAGTCGAGAAAGAGAGAGAAAAGGCGAGAAAAACGAGCAGAAGAGAGAGAGACGGAAATCGTTTCAAAGGTCCGCGGCAGGCCGCAGTTAAATCCGACGTAAAAATAAAGGCACATTTTACGTTCGTGGGATCTAAAAAGAGAGTAAACTGTAGATGGCCAGGGCTACCGTAGTATGTGTGTAGAGCCGGGATTTACGCGGTCGTGGGTGGACGCTGTGAAGGGATGGGAAAGGGGTGGTGGTAAAAAGACGTGGTGCAAAGAAAGGGGAGGTGAAACCAGAGTGAATCTCTTGGCTAACGTTTATGTAGCCCGCGTCTGCACTTAACTCTCTATGAGCCAATGAAGTGGCTAAATCACTTTACGGCGGACGTTTACAACACCATCGGCCCCCTATTTATTTATTACGGTGCACGGCACTTCCGCCTGCCACCGGAAACAACCCCCTCCACCACCCCGCCACGCCGCATCCTTCTGAAACCCAAATTTAATACGTGTGGAGCATCAGCTTCGAGATAACTTTGCAAATATCCTTGACTTCTTTCTGTTTACGTGACCGAAACAATGTTGTAGAGTTCGAACGATACTCGAATTTTCAACTGTGCCGTGCTTTTGTGGAACGTTAATGTAAACGTTGTATTACTTTGATTCGTATTTGTCTCTTCAGTTTTTCGATGTGCCTTGTAGAAATAGATAGTACATATAAGTGTCTAACAAAATATGCATTCTTCAAGATATTGATTGAAATCAATATATGGTTTTGTTAAAAATGGGATTTGAAAGAAAAATAATATTCGAAGCAGAGATTAATGGGGTGGCATGAAAAATTCAACATCTAAAATAACCCGCAGAATTATTTGTAAGCAAACAATAAAGTAGGATTATCATTAAGCAGATTAAGAGCACTAATGGATTTGGTATCGTAAGAAATAATAGCAAAAAGAATGTTTCAACCCCTAGCACGGCGCAATTAATGTTATGGAAATAATAAAGGAACCACAACAACTTGTTTTTCTAGTGGATAGGGGTTTCCTTCCATTTCTAGTCGGCCATCATCCTTAATTAATGCGTTCCACTCGCTTCCACGATTAATAAAAAAGTGTTTCTCTAGAGAAAAACTCGAGAGTTTACCGACTTCATTAAAATTCTATTAATGGCATCCATATTTATACATCGATGTCTGGTTTTAATTGCGTACAGACATTCATTTTTCATTTATCAAATTCAACCCTCGATTCCTGTACTCTCTGCCATGTTGATGTAAAATATCACGAATATAATTGTAGTTTCATTATTATAGTATAATTACGTTTGCGATTATTAATACAGCATAATTATACTGTTAATTAAGAAATCACAAATAACGGACATTAAAAAATACCGATATTAATTCGATCAGTTTACAAATCTTCAAACTTAAAATTTGGTTACAAAGATACCTATATAATAATAATAACAATAAATGAAGAAGTAAAAAAATAGGAAGATAATAACAGAGATAATGCGACGAAAAGACTAGAATAAATATGATAATCAACTTAATTTTGCTTGCATAATGATATTTACGAATGGTGATTTACAATTAGAAATATTACTGTATTAAAGAAGTGTTATGTCATATAGGTTTGTTTATATATCGCAAAATTAATAGCGAAAATTGCCATAATGGAAAACAGAAAATCCTATTTTCCCACTAATGCGATTGAACTTCTAAGGGTGTGGAATAACTCACCCTCTCCCTCGGATCTAAATCAAACTTACTGGCAAACACATTGTGCTAAAAGGGTCAAAGGGTCAGCGAAGGGTTGCACCCTATATTACTTGAATTACCTTCGTCCCTTTCACTTCATCTTCTTACTCTATGCTCTACAAACTTCTGTTTTGTGGCAAATTTCTGTTGCAATCCTTGCACGAGTAAGATACACCACACTTCAATTATTGTATTTTAGCCAATTACTATAATTCGCGTAATAATAGATAGTATGCAGATACTAATAGATAATTAAGTAATTATTATAGTTTGACCGATTAAAACTTGTCGACGCGTTTTATCGTCCTCCACCATATTTTTTTCAACTCTGCACGATTTTCATTTTATATTACAATTCATATAATAATTAATAGTATATAAATTTAGCCAAAATAATAACAGTGACAAACGAAGGAAACCAAAAAAGTAGTGGAAGTATTTTCTACTCGTATATTTATATAAAAATTAATTATTAGCATATTCCGGTTGTAAGAGACTAGATATATTATTATACTTGTGATGAATGAACTTAATTATAAAATACTTAATAATAAATAATAAATAAATACCTACAAACTAGTTTTCTAGAGTTTTATTTGAAATTGTGTAGGATGGTTACAATTGTACGTTGACACTTTTTTGTATAAATAACTACATTATTAATAATGAATAAATTCCTGCAAACTGGTTTTCTAGGGTTTCATTCGAAATTGTGCAGGATGGTTGCAATCGCACGTTGACAGTTTTGCAATTGATTGTCAACTGTGTCGATTTGCCAGTTAGGATATTTATCGTTTCTGATTCGACAATATCAACGCAGAGAATTTCAGTATCGATAGAACGGCGTTTAACATACGGCATTTACGTGTTATCGTAATTAACGAAGCGTGATATTCCCAGATCTAATAATCGATTATTCATGTGCTGATTACTGCTGAAATGTAAATTACGATTTGCAAGCGAAATCTAAAGTAGAAGGATATCTGGAACTACTGATAACCATTCCCGTTGAAATGTTTAATCATTAACGAGAAGATACCATCGAATTTCCCCGTCGAAAATTGATTTCCCGATAAAATTCCATAAACTTATATATCGAATTTGTAATTAGTGAATTATATATAATAATGTCTGTAGAAATGTTGTTAAATATTATCCCCTCTCTTGAATTTACTATAAATTTTGTCATTGAATAATATATTACAATTTGTAATAATATATATACCCCTGTATTGAGTAATTATTTATAAATTGTAATAAATAAAACTGGCTGTACAGTTTCAAGGAATATCGATGCATGAATACATTGTTTAGCCTTAATAACTTATACGTAGTGAGAAAAATAATTATCTTAATTAGCTTATTATTGCAAGTGATTATCGTACGAATAATAATAATAACAATCATAAAGTTTTTCATTCAACAAGTCATTATTTATTCGCTTAAAAACAAACATCTGTTTCAGAATGTAATGCTCCCGAAGCTCTATCATATCATTAATATTTTCAATAAAGAAAATGATACAACTCCAAATTCTCGTTAATAATCGAAAAAGCTTCTCTGTTTTTACGCCGGAGACAGAAAATTGTCTCGCGATGCGTGAATTCGTCATCGTTCATAATTGATTTATTCACCGGTATCGACGTCGCTTCGTTACAATTGAATATTCAATTTTTTCATTAACAGACCGCATTTTCGAGTAATCGATATTTAATAATTCACCGCGGGCTTTCTGTAATACACGAAACAGAAATTGAATATTAACGCACAAAAAGCCTGTAGTTTTAGAATTTAACGATACACCCACCGCGAACAATTGCCCTCGCCTCCCCTCCGCCCCCGCTTTGTGAAAACATATTCAATTCGTCCGCCCTCCGGAATAAACGCAACCGTAATAACTAGAAAATGAAACAGATCGTATTTATAAATTATTCGAAAACAATTCTTCCATGGCGCTCGCACGATTCGTTCCCAAATAAGAGGACAAAGCAAAATTAATCAATAAATGAATAAAATATAAAGTATGTATTGTCGATTGTTAATTTTGTTGGTATTTTGTGGATGACAATAATGTATATTAAAAGAGCATTTTCCTGGTTAATTATGATAAATGTACACGAAATTTGTTATGTCTGAATAATTTGCATTAAATATTGTCGAGAATGTTGTTGTCTATTATTGTGGTTAATCTGTAGACTGCATACTTTTCAAGATTTATTAAAAATCTCAATCAACCTTTTACGGTTATTATACTTTCATCAAATCATTCTAATTTCATGACATTTTAAAACGCTGCAAGGAGCTTAGGTAGTGCAATAGTTTAATAAATCATTCCAAGATGGTCGAATAATTTAATCGTAATCTCTGAAGAGCGCTTTAAACCAGTCGTCTGATCTTCGAGGAAGTAATATACTTCTCTATTCACTCGATCCTCGTCCTCGGTTCAGATTCGTCGGCAACTTTATTTTGGACCGATTTTAATCCTCGAATCGTTCCGTTCTCGCGTGTGTTTGGAAGACCGACCAATAGGACGGCCGACCCTCGACAGAAGTAGACAGATGGATTGAAGTGCGGAAGCTCTGTATTCAAGTACTATCCAAGTACCGCGAAGGACGATGGTACTCGTTTCAGAGGAGAAATACGGGGCCAAAACGGGCTCCGGGGTGGCTGCACTCAGAGTTGATGGCGTCAGCTGTTACGTACCGTTGTCGACTTTAGCTGCACCCCCTTTTGCACGCTTGGCCCCCCTCCTCTGCCTACCTTTCTACCCCCTTCTTCATACAAGATACGAGAAAATCAGACTAAAAAGAGTACAGTATTCGGTCTCACGATATTTAAACCTACCGAAAGTCAAACTGATCGGGTTCGCATTGTTTAAGTTTCTCTATTTTCAAATATTCATCTGCATGTGTTGAATAATTAAACTAATTTTGACATAATAGATATTTATTTTGACTAATTTACTTTTCCCGACTAGCAGCTAAACTGATTTCATCCACTTTTTGCAAGATTGTTTACTTTTTAATATTTGAAACTGAATATATACACAAACACTAAATTTGGTCTGTTTCAAGCTAAACTGATTTCCTCCACTTTTTATCAATTTTTTCATTTTGATAAATTCTTATTATACTCTCAAATGCTAAATTCAGCCTCTTGGATGATATACCGAGGAATCTCACTTTTTAGAACTTTTTTAGTTTTTTAGAAACCAAACCGATCTTCTGAAACTGATTAAATTCTTAAATACTACGTTTGGTCCCCTAGGAACTAAACTGAAATCGACTTTCTGTATATCTCTGATTTTTTCTTTCTGAAAAGTTCAAAACTGAATGTTCCTTCGAATACAAAATTGAACATCTCAAAATTTAGATTAATTAAACCCGCTGACTGAAAAATTATTATTTATATATTGAAAAAGGTGGTCATCAAAACGGTTTATTTACACAGAAATCTTTGGAATCTTCAGTACTAAAGATTTTCAACACCCAATCAGTATTTATCTCGTGATCCCTCGCAATAGCAGATAAAACGGTCGCCATGAAGGGATTCATGGTTTACCTGAACCGGGAAAAATAAAATAAGTCGTACTTCCATTTCTCCTGTTGTACATCGTGGAAAGTAGAGTTATCAGACTTTCTATTATCCCTATCTTTCGTTTTGGCTTGTATGTTGTGTCCCTTAACTGCAGGGAACCACGTTAACCGGTCAGTTCTTTAAGTTCCTTTTTATCTCGTAGTTTCTTCCCGAATTCAATTTGTCGTTTCTATTTGACCTGATATGACGGGGATTCTTTCCTTTTCGACATTTTATTATTTTCGTGCCCGGTGTTTACTCAGAAATACGAAGAATTCATTTATATTTGCATAATAAGATATAAGATAAGATAGTACATATAAAACTATATTACTCTTAAATATAAAATTAATGTAATAAAGTAATTCAAGAGTAGTCGTATTGAGTTAATATTACAGGAAAATGCAGAAACTAATAGTATGATGATAATAATAATATCAATAAATTATTATCTTTCAATAATACTTAAGATTGCAGCATAAACCTATTATTATTTTTTAGCATTATTACTTTTTTCACATTTACCTGCATATGTATCAAATGGTGATACCCGTAAATCAATAAATAATAATAATAAATAATAATAAACCCTAAGGATTAACGATATCCTATAACTTCCTTCGTTTATTAATTTATTATATTTGCAGAAGAAAATGGTAATTGTAGTTTGTGATGTTTACCTCAATAACAACGATATAATCTCTTTTTACAAAGCTGATAATGGAAAAAGGACAATATCTGAACGAAAGAAAACTAATTTGGGGAATGTTATGTTTTTATATAATACTCAATCCCTGCTGAAACACAGGGATGGCAGCGATGGATATTTATATAAATGAAATATTCTAACCGGCACGAGATGAAACAATTCCATAATTAAACAGGGAGGAGATGAACTGTGGGAGACAATGTCATTGGCCCGGAAGCGTTTGCTATAATTGCGCATCGTATTCGTGTTTATCGTATCCTGTATATGTCTGACCTGGCTCTCATTTTCCCTGTAAATCAAACATCTCCCTAATATTTCTCTCTTAATACAGGTTTACGAAGCAATCGTATTGTTCGTCGCATGATAAACGTATAATTAATTCCACCCTCAAACTATTTGAGATATTTATAAATAATAAGAAATAATTAACAAAGATATGTCACTCTTGTTATAGCGTACAATGCATTATTTGGGAGAGTCATAAATAAATTCCGCTTTTTAAAATAAAGTTTATTCGCCAATAAAATTGCAAATGTGACACGACAACTGTTAAATTTAGCTTGAGAGACAAGTTTGTAATAGCCACTAACAAAAATTAATTTGTACGAAATATAATCAGGCAACTCTTGGAAGAACAATTGCACTCTATCTCAGCGGAACTTATTTATGACGCAATCAATATATTAAATAACATTATTGTAGGAAGTGTAGAAGGATATAAATATTATAATATCTAAGTTGTTTAAAGATTAATAATGTATTGCAAACGTAACAATTTTTATTAAACCTTGTTTTATATTAAACCAAATTATAAACCAATGACTCTTTAATATCACAAAATCTTCTAATGAGAGCAACATAAAACAAGAAGCATAACAACACACGTAACAATAAGGTATAAAATAACAGTAATAAAAATTAATACGAAACAATATCCGCCATTTTTTCTGTTCCAGAAGTACCATCCCACAAATACGAGGATTACGGTGGAATCGAGTAGGTTTTAATTGATAGATTTCCCGTGGAGATACGATGGAGTAATTTCTCTGTCAGTATCTATGTAATTTTATTACTTTCTCGCGTAGGTTGCAAATCGTTTTCATTGAACGCGGCCCGCCGGTCTTCCTGTTACTTTCTTTTTTTCGGCGGTAGTCAGTCAGAGGAATCATATTTCGATTCGTGGAAGCGTGGTATTCGTCTAAAAACCATGGCCGTTGTATTTAACTGGATTTCATGGGAGGATCCACTCGTGGGACCGCGAACCGAAAACGCTCCAACGATTTCGACAATTTTCACCGACGGTGCGCCGCACCGGTACTCCGGGTGAAGTTACCGAAATTACAAAAAAAGGGTGGGAGGAAACGGAGGAAGTGAGAACGAAAGAGGGATGAAATGCGAGAACACGAGACGAAAGGGACAGCCTGACGGACAACGAAAAAGGACCAACATTGAACTTCCAGGGACAAATATATTGTCAGGGGAGGAGCGCATAGTGATACATATACACGTGGACGAATAAATTTTTGACGGTTCACGGAAACCACGAGAAAAGTTGTTTAGTGTCTACTCGCACGCGAAATAAAATTCGAATTCCTTTCCTAAAGGTGTTCTCTATTTCCCGATTAAAATTACTGCGCCGGTAGCTCCACTCTACCTGAGTTTCTTTATTTATGTAGCCGTGTGATCGTTCTGCTGAGGTTATCTGGATCCTCTGTCTATTTGTTATCGTTTATGTAACGCTCGAGCTTGGGGAGTATTGAGTTTGATATTAGGTCGTCCAGAAAGTTCGTTCCGTTTTCGGCGCGGCGATTTTATTACCTTCTTACCTGAATAATAAATCACAATGCGTACTCAAGTAAAGATATACGTTTTCCGGTATACTTCACATTTTGCTTTCATACGAATTAAGCGAATTAAGTGAACGAACCACATATTTGTAGCATAGTTAATATTTTAGTAATTAACATCGTCGACGTTGAACGCGGTTTTAATTAATAATTGATTTTCGACTATAAAGTATGTAATTTATCGGGCAGCATATTCCGGGAATTTCGACTTTTAATATCTTTGGAAGTAACTGGAAATATTCGAAGAATTTAATAACTATGGATTGGTTCCTGTGTCCATTGAAGAATGTGACAAATCGCATCCATTTTAAGAACTACTTTTAAGAATATTTCGGAATACTTGGTCGATTTTTAACTTGAAAACGACGAGTTTTATTACCGCATGCAAAAATAAAGTTGTCTTCGATGAAAACGATTGACATTTCCTGTTGGCGGAAGATATTTTCAAACATTTATTCTTTCCTTTTATATTCTGTTATGAAATAATTGTTTCCGTAACCCAATATCTCGCGATATGAAAGTGTGAAATGCAAACACCATGAATAAAGGAAATAAATAAACAATGTATTAATAAAAAAACAAGTTTAACGGATACTGAATGAGCTTATGTTTGAGTAAATTCTTTTAGAACGTTATGAATGTGGTTGTTTGTTTGAATTTACTGCTGATATTTATTCAAATATCGAATGGGGCCAGAACACAAATATGGCCGCAGGGAGCTCACCTTTTTTTAGTATTCCTTCGGATACCACGTTACCCAATAATTCAATATATTAGTATGAAAATCTATTTATAAGAATGTTGAATATAAAACTTATCTATTTTAATGCAAACCGCCTCTTCTGGATCTTTTCATATTTGTAGAAGTATTATTTTGAAACCAACTTAATAAAATCTCTATCTTCTGACAGATTCTTGGAAAATGGCAATCGGTTGGTTAGACATATTGTACATTACATATTATATATGTTATATGTTATATAATATATAAGTTATGTATTCTACCAGGACTTTTTTACAAGTTATACAGGTTTGGCACTCCGAATTAATCCTTTTTGCGGATCATATTCACCTTTTTGAAAATCAAATTTAACCTTTACATTGCATTTTGTTTTTATTATAATAGTTTAAGAAGACTTTGTAGAAAAGCTTGATATGCAAAACTGTTCGTTCCGGAACCCAAAAGTATACAGAGATCGTATTAAAACCTTTTTATAATGTTTTCATAGATATTAAAAGTACATACTTACTTTTAATTACCAATTTAAAGATTTAAAGAAGTGATAATTAGCCAATGCAGCATTCTGGCAACCCCGAGTCTCAGTTATTCGAAATTATTTTTGAATACCATAATATTCAAGTTTGTTATTTAAAACCAAATCGAGTTTCTCCAAAACCCCTTCGTTTCAGTGCTGTTTATCAATATCAAAGTTTATAATTAATTATTATGGAAACATCGATGCTCGCTTGGCATTAAAATAATTCGATAGCTGATATTCCGTGCGATAGTTCATTTCGAGGGTTATTTTTAGTTAGTCACTTTGGTTGCATAAAAATGCATGGCCGAGTCCGAGCGTGAAACAAATATTAATGGAATAATTTGTAGGTGTCAACGGTCGTCGATCGATCAACTCGATTTGAATAAATTATCCGTGGAGAAGAGGAGTTCATATCGTGGAAAAAAAATTCGATCAACCAAGAACCGTATCGTCGCTCCAATCGAACGTGCAAATGCCCCCCCACTCCTGGATAATCAATTTGAATAATTACTTTCGGACACCCGGTATTAAAAGACTCACACCGGCCACCGTATTCCCCGTGCGCCAATAAAGAAATAAAACGATCAACCTTTTTCCGATCTGACTTTTTCTCTTTAATGTCCACATTGTCCGCTGGGGTTTAACATATATTACGACAAATTTGACAAGAGTTAAAAATCAAATGCATCCTTAAATTGGATCGCCGTACTTCTGCATCACAGTTATGTGATAACATAAAATTGCAACACTTACTTTTCTATTATGATATTGTTCAGCTTAAAAACCTGATACAAGGTGAATGCAAGTTACATTATTCATCTTGAAATCATTTTAAGGATACTAAGTGACAAGCCGTAAAAATAAACATGCTTATCTTAACCGTATATAAAGAATTATAAATAAACCTGGCATTGAAATTAGTACAAAATACGAATCCTTCGTGCTACTAACTACATTATTATATTATTAACTAGTAATAAATACGAATCTTAAAAATAACCGCGCCCCTTCATTATTTACAAAATCGTTGAGAAAATAACGCGAAAGAGCCAAATGTAATTAATAAAACTTAGTAATTCTATTAAACATGAGAGTTTTCTGGAAAATCTCGCAGATGAATCAGTTGGGTGCGGCAAAGAAATATTAATAAACAAGCTAAGCACTGCATACTAAAACTCTTTGCACAAACAATTAATTTCCCGTGATAATGAAATCCTTCGTGAAGCATGTTTTTCGTTGAACATTTAAACATTACGATTTCATAATGGCTGTGATTTTGTATCGTAGCGGCACGAACTTGCAATGTATATGAATTATTGCATGTGTTTATATTAAGTAATAAATGATTCAGGGTGGTGACGGATGATAATAATCAGAAAAGTATGGCCATTATAAAAATTCACACCTTGGTGACATGGTAATCGGTACATTATACAATGGCCGAACGCGATACCGCCGGTTTAATTTAACACATCGAGTGCAATGGACCTGTATACTTGCCCTTAAGCACTGTTTGACTAATGCACGTGCTGCACTCCTGCGTGCTTTACTTTGCGGATTTAATTACCCCGGCATTCAATTAGGGTGACTGCGTTAAAACAAACAGGGGACGAAGATATCGCGGTAAATTACCGTGGAGGAAACCAGTTCTGAAACGATTAAAAATTGATTACCAAGAACACGGCACCCGACGAGATATCGCTACAAAGAATGCAGCTGTACTTCATTATTGCATTAATGTAAGCGGATCCACTTTATTTTTTATTATTGTGGAATTATTTTGTGTTTAGGTTTAACCCTTCCATCACCAATTATACACACATATATGTACCACTAATATTTCGACACGTCTGAAATCGATTAGTATATTTGTGCACCGCTAAGTTTATATAGTAATGTTTTATCTGAAACATATTATTATACTTGTATTCAGGCAGGAAAGAGTTAGAGGGTATTGAAGTAGAATATTCTATAATCATGGGAATTATTATCTGACACCAAAGGTGTACTGAAACATGAATAATGGGAACACCTTGTATATCGTTGGGTCGTATACATAAAACATATGTAAGTAGTAGATACACACCGTAGAATTTGATCGAGGCCATAACTCTCGTTATTAAAGATTCATCCGGTATTGACTAATAGATGCAGTATCTGCAACTTCGGTTCCTCCCTACATCTACACAAAATATGTGTACACGTGGAACTTCCGGGAAGATGAATCAACTTCCTTGACTACCAACCAGATTGGCTGGGTATACCTTCAAAAATGGTCAACATTTCGAAGTCGCCGAAATCGGCGTCAAAATGGTCCAAACCATTTTAGTTCGAAAGGAGTGGATTAAAAATGATTTTCTGGCCAAAAAAGAGGTCGACCCAAACTCGCGAAAATGGAAAGGGAAGTGTATTATTAAATTGATACTCGTTAAGCTATATCTAACAATAAATAAAGTAGCTTATTACAAATAAAATTGATAATAAAAAACGTGATGGAATGTTGCTGAATTTCCATTTTTTATGTATAATCATCTACAAGCTTTCGAAATTCAAATTGGAATAGAGTAATATACTTTTTTATCATTACAATATTACGTACGTCACTTTTGGCATTCAATCACAAATTACTTTTTGTACGAATTACGTGCTAAAAAGTTTTCATTCCGAAATAAATAATGCGTTATTATTATTTAAATTGGTGCATTAAATCTCTGAAAACATTCCATAACTGATCCAATCTGTGTATACTTTTTAATTTGACTCATATAAATTTATGCTAAATGAACTTCGCGAGACTTCGTTTCAAATAACAGCCATATAAAAAATAAAATTTTCAGATAATTCAGTCGTATTATATATTTTTATGAGATTCTACCGAAATTTACTACGACTCTTTCTTTGCTATTTAATATAGTTTTAATACAATCGCCTTAAATTTTGGCAATTTGAAGGATTCAATCCCAGTGATTTATTTATTAATCACCTGCGCACAGGGAAAGAATTCAATAATTAATGCTGTTCAATTAATTTCGTAGCCAAACGCGATATATTACAATATTAAGATAACAATATAACTAAATTTGGTTCCAAACAGCCACCGAGAAGGAATGGACATTATATCACATTCGACCCTTTTTTAAGAAAACGTATACTTCTTAACTATTGATTTACAACTTTTTGTATCGCTGTCCTAATTAATTATTTCCCCGGCTAAAATTTCCCTTAAAACAAAAGTTATCGCGGATTTGAAATATACGGAGATAAGCACCGGAAAAATAGTTTCGTGCACCAATAGCAGCTTCTATAACAGAAGATATGGTTTAAGTAAAATCTCACGGCTGACTGCAATACTCCCCATTGTTGTTGTTACATTGTTTCGTGGAAATTAATGAACTGGCCTCGTTCCTTCTCTGCAGTTTAACGGGCTCAACGCTGCTCTTGGTTTTCAGGATCTTTAAATACGTCTTGGGAAATCAATTCCGAGAAATTCGTGAATGCTTCCCGGAAACGCCGTTTACGAAATGCGTTCGAATTCACCCCAAGCACCAATTAAGTTTCCAAAGCCAACTTTTGATTCATTTTAAGTTAATTTTATTTTTGAACTCCGTTTTATCGTCATACTCCGAGACAAGAAGCTTTTTTATTTATATTGTTATTACTGGCTATTATTATTATTATTATTATTACGTACGTTTATTTCTTGTCTTCCGATGTTTCTCGGAAGAATTATGTAATTATGAAGACAAGAAATAAACATAAATAATAATAAAAAGAAGAAGCGTTCATGCAGGACATATTTATCATTAGTACTTATTTTATATTTCAGTTTCTTTTAAAGACTTTTTAATAACATCGGAGACCAGCGAAGATAACTATCATTAACAAATTATCAATTTTTCTCGATTATTTAAGAATTTTTTAAGATTTAATCCAATTTCTAGATGACTTTACTTTTAGCCTTGGCGACACCGTCAATTATTTTTAGGACGCTTTCTTGTAGTTTTTCTATGAATTGATCTTATATATCGTTTCATAGAATTCCATTCTCAAAGAATAAGCTTGCGAAATATCTTTATACGCCACTACGAGGTGCTTTTTTGACGGGACGAAGTCGTTCGTTCGAGATTTGGAAAAGGGGGGAGGGTGCAGAATAGGGGAGGAAAGGAAACCTGCACAAAAGAATGGCCGCGAGAAAGGTGAAGGTGCAGAGGGTGTTGGTTCTAAAGTAGGGAGATGGAAAAGCATAAAATCGTAGGAATTGCAGCCAGGAGAAGTTATTTAAGCATTACTCTCCAACCGTTTCGTCATACTTTTATTTATTTAAGTTATAGTCAACGGGGTTTTTATTGTCTGGCATAACATGGTGCAGATCTACTTAACGATATCCTTCTTTTTTCAAGTAATAGTTTTACAGCAATAGTAATATGATATTACTTTAAAATTACTCATAGCATTCCATTAAGTGACCAATTTTTTATACTGTTGAAATTAAAGTTAAATATTCATAATATACTTCATATTAATTATATATGTATATAATTTAAAAATAATGGAACGTAATGGATAACTAGATAAATAGATATGTACAATGGCCCATAAACATAATTCAATATTTATACCATATAAATTGAATAGAATTAATAAGTTAACTATATTTCTCGTTCCTAATAGCTTGACTTCCTGTTTTATAATCATTCATTGTTATTGCTCAAAGCAATATCGTTTTGAAAATTGATTGTGCTATTATTCTAATAAATATCACATTCCTTTAATATTCGATTTGCACTGGTTTTGGTCAACGAATAAGAAACGGTTACTTTAACAATTTTTAACATCTTCCAAATTCACATAACACGAAAATAATGGCCATGAAAAATCCGACGTGGCAAAGGATGCAGGAAGCAAAGTAGAGAGATGGAAAAGCGTAAAATCGTTGGAATTGCGCAACTCGTAAGATGGAAGGACATAAACTCAGGAGGTCCGATAAAGTTCCGCCGGCTCGCACACCCTTTTTCTTTCGCGGATTTTTTCTCACCTCTTGTTTCCTCCGTTTCTTTAGCGCGGGAAATTGGCCCGGTGACGTAACGGCCCGTTTCCGACGCGAGTCACGTGCCAATCTCTAAGTAGTAAAGTCAGACGGTGACCAGCCAGTGCCGGAATTCAAAGAGGACCGTGCAACCACCCCCTTGTTGTTGCCTTTCAACCCCCGCGTACCAATTGTACGAATGTCGACCAGAAACCAGACAAAAAGGAGTTGCTTCTACTCTCAGTGTTTTTTAACGAAAGAAACACAGGAAATTGATAATGGAATTCATGGCGTTGAGTTTCATATTGATCTTCTTATTATGCCGACTTATTCTACTTCAATGAAGTTATTCACATAAAGTATTTCATGGAAAAGAATTGCATACTATAGTTCGATCTCACATAATTTTGATTGTTTATACTCTTCGCTTATTATTTATACATTTAAGTGACTTATTAATGATTGTCAAAGAGCGCAGACATTTTATGATTCGATAATCTCTCCGACTGCTTTTTTAATCTGACTTTCTGTATTGTATATGATATTTTATGTTGGTATAAAACTTATCATGATGCCTGTTAACGAAAAGTTAAAAGGAATGATTTCATGCGTATCAAAGTTGGCCCAAAGTTCAGGAACATTCTCAGCAATTATTAAGAATCCACGAAAGGAAAGTTTCCAATAGGGTACCGACAGGGCGTCGGAATAAAAAGCGGGCAACTTCAAAGAAGAAAGTCTCGCCGCGTCTTCGCAAAAGATAGTTAAATGCCGTCTCGCAGAGTAACAATAACGATGTAACGTGCGCGTGACATTATTCACGAAACAAGAAACACGGACATTATTCCCGTCTACGTAAGTAGTCGAGACAAGTGTGAAACAGAAAACAAGGCGGGGGTGGGTTCGAAAAAGAGTGGTGAAAGAAGAGAAAAGGAACAGGGGAGGACAAAGAAGGTGAATCTGAAGGAAAGAAAGGAAGTTTGCAGTAACAGCGGGTACTGACTTTATCGGCCTTTCGAGTTTATATATTTTTCTTTCACAAGAGGTGCGGCCCCCTGCATTTTCACGCTCTCAAACCAGAACCAACCCTGGTGGTTTACTTCTCGCTTACTCTTTTTCCGTTCAAACATCTACCCTCTCCAACCACCTGACACTTCCGTTCACCGACAGCCACCACCCCCTATTCCGTACCCACCGCGCATTCATTTCTCCCCCTCCCCCCAGCCCCCCCACTCACTTCACCTGCGTTCTCCCATTGCACTTAGAAACCGACCTCTCGTGACCACTCTCCATCGGTTATTTATTTGCGATACTTCGCACTTTTTACTCTTTACGAGGACCCCGTATCGGAAGCCTTTTGTTCACCGTGGAGCCGGAAGTAGAATCAGTCGCTCGCGTCTGACGACAAGATGCACACTTCGGAACACGATGTTTTCGAGTATGGCTATAAAAACACAGATTTCCGATTCTTATAAGTGATCATCTTTTTTAATTGATATAATGAACTTCCTTCTTATTTCGTAGTATTTAGGAATTTATGTTTTCCACGCAGCACGACAATCATCAAAGGTAAACTTGTGTCGAACTTAAACGTATTTGGAATATGAAACAATTGGATTTCTATATTTTATTCTATATTGTCCAGCACAAGTACACTCGTGGTATTTTAAATGTACTCTAATGGAAAGCATTACATTGGCGAACCTGTTTTGGCTAATAACAGCAAGTAGATAAACACGACAGCTTAAGCGCAGATGGCAATACGAATGACATCAAATAATGTGGGCTGATAACGAATGCGTTAAATCTCCTTTTCGCGCAACTCAAATTAAAATCATAGAAGAACATATCCTTTTATATCCTTATCGTGTTCCCGCTCATAATTAAATTGTTAAACAGCTACACGATTCTAAAACGAAGGCGATTAGAGATCCAAACTAATTGTGTGCATCAGAGCCCCCCCGCCCCCTTCGCCGCCCCCGTGGCAAACAGAAACATTACACTCGCATTCCCAAACTCGGCTCTCATGTATATAAGCACGCCAGCACCCTCGCGGTCGTCACAACGAGAAGATTAATCGCTTTAATTTCCGAGACATGATTAATCATAATTAACAGGCTGGGTTACTAGGGGATAAAAAAAAGGAAAGAAAAGAGAGAACGAGATGAGCAAGATGAGAAACTAGAATTTTCCACGGGAAATCATTTAGAAACTAGAAGAAACCTTAGATGCCATAGATAATCAAGACAAATTGACGCATACGAGAAATCAGAGGAAATATTATTTATGTAATTTGGAAAAAGCTATTCAAAGGAATATATGTATTTGTATCTCCTTACTCACAAGGATGAAGTATGCGGAATGTTTCATACAATATTTCGTCGCAGTCGTGTATTATGATAATTGTGTATTGCATTAATTAAAATTGGAATTGTAGTTAAAATATCACAGTAAGTTATCGCTGATAAGACACTACAATATTTAATATAGAACTGAACGTGGAATAATTACCAAAATGACAACAACAACGTCGAAACCTTATTATTTCTACTATTAACATTTCATTCGAAAAGATCACATTTCAAACTCGCATATCAATCCCCGATTCAATTATCCAACATCCTCAATAAATATACCGTAACAAACAATGTACAAAACTAATTGAAACTAATTGATGGAAATAAAACGATAGAATAAACCAATGTTAACCGTAATTAATCATTCGCATTACACCAGACATTATTATCCCATCAATTACCGCAACAATCGCGTTCAGAGAAAACCTTAAAACACTCCGAGCAAACAAGGGATTAATCCACCCGCGCAGAACTCATTACAATAAGAACCGCAAGTGGCAGGAAGGGGTAGATTTTAAATTGTAATCATAGTTTTCTAAGCAGCCCCAGTGCACAAATATAATGTACGAAAGAGGGGGAAGGTAATAGAGCTCGAAAAGGACTGCAGAAGGGGGTGAAGAACCTAGCGTAGTTGAAATGAATAATACCCCAACAGGTGCAGGAACACAAACTCACCCTCTCCTTTTGCCACTTAGCCGGTCTAACAGCGTTACCGCCAACCCTTGGCGCACCACCCACTCCCCTCCCTTGTCTCCCCTGAGGAAGCAGTGTTTTTCGCAAATTAAGAGATTCGCAATAATAGCCTTAATGGTCCTGTAACGCTACAAACTGAAATTACGTTGCCACTTAAACGCGGTTATTTATCGCCTACTTTATTATTACCGCTTACGGGATATTCCTGCACCCTGTATTTAGGATACCAACTCGCTATTAAACGATCTCGCATGCCGTTCCGCGTGTATTCAATTAAATCTACTTTCTTTCTCCACCTACGTGGAATCCACGGTATACCAGGCGAGTGAGACACTTTCTTGTTATTATGAATAATTGGTACGAAGGTAAAATTTACAATTAGTTGTTGGTTTTTGTATTCGATTTAAAGTGAAATATGTAGATTCAGATAATTTGTATTTAGATTCAGATACTCTGCGTTATAAGTATCTAGTTTATAATATATTCGCAATACTCTTTACACTGACTAAAAGACAAAATTGCATGTTTCCCTTTTAGTATTTAAAAACGTACATAATGGTTGAGCCACGTAATTAGTGCAGAGTTCCATTTCCCAGAATTATGTTCTACATTGTGCAATATAGATATCTCTGTTTACGATATGAAGTATACCGAAAAGAGACTGAATTTTGGTTACGACGTTGTTATCGTTATCGTTATCATAACACGTCGTAATCAAATAACAGTAAGGCTACTTTACCTCACTGTATCCTTTTAGTGGACTCTTACCACGAGCAGGATTTACTATGAGTGAATTCTCCTCACCCCACAAATAGGGGTAGTTAATTACTCTTTCGATAAAAGTAATTAATCCAATAATCCATGTAAATGTATAAAACAAAGTATATTAAATAAGCTGCCTCCATCTTAAAATCTTTCTGTATTTAACCTGAATTTAATAAAAATTATTAAAGAAATAACCCGCACACGTTAATGATGTAATTAGTTTCTGCAAATAATTTTGTGTGCATTTATTTAAGACCCTACTAAATTAATATCTAATTAGGATTTAATAATTAGAATTGGAATAATACTTAATACGAAACTAATTAAGAATGTGGCATAATAAATAGGCCATTTTATTAATGGTATTCAAGTGCTCCTTTCATAATATTCTTAATAATAAAATCATATACAGATTAAAGAACGCAAAGTGTACGTTCGTAATTCATGATAAATTCATATCTTTTATTGCAGCGACTTCGAAAAAGATGCGTCATCGTGCGACACATTTCGTTTTGCATCCCAACGCGCAGACATTTAATGTTACAACTACCGTCGTCTTGGGAAGATAACAAGGCCTATCACCAAAATGTATTACTGTATAAAGTTCAACGGAACATTGTTCCAGTGATAAGAGCAGCATAAAAATGATTGCACGCCGGTAACCACTGTGTTCGAAGAAATGTGTCGCTTACATGATAAGGCTATCGTTCGTCTCAAGGTAACAATATTTACCATTGCACTTCCCACTTCGTTTTTAATCTAAGAATTTTATGTAAAAAATAATAAAGAACTATTGATTTGCAACGGATACTGTACTGTTTGGAGAGAGCAAGTTATAATTAAGAAAGTTTTTGATCTGGCGAAAGGAGCAGTTGGAAAAATTGAAACGTCTCGAAGGGAATGGTGGGGGACGGAGAGAAGAGATAGGGGTGAAGGAGAAAGAGTGGGGGAATCAAAACACATAGTTACATAATAAAAGCGTCGAAATCTCGACGCGGATCTAAGATCTCACGGCTCAGAGGCGTTATATGAAGTCCTTTAAGCCTTGCCGGTGAATCTTTGGGGTTGGTAACCGATCGGAAAGTATTTCTCATTTGGCCTTTGAGGTTGCTCTCAGGATTACCACCCCCTCGAGCATCCCTCTCGAGCATCCCCGGCACACATCCACCGAAGACATCAATAACGCCAACTCGAAAGTTTCGCTCTGCTTCCAAGTGTTTCTTCCGTCTTCCTTCGTTTCCCCTCTGCTTCCTTTCTCTCTTGTCCCCTCTTCTTTTCTCCCTTCCACTCCTTTTTCTACATTTTTTATACCCCCACGTCCAATGACCCGAGAAGCAATGAACTTTACTCAAGAAGTGACAAATGGCCATCCCGGAGGAAGCACGAAATATGAGAGACGGAGGGCCCAAGTAAAATGTAAGCTCGGATAAAAACACTTTTTACTTACGGCTTGAAGGTGCCCCCGTAATGTATGGGGATCGCTTAAAAATGAAAAATATCAAATCTGTATTTAGCAAGCTTGGTATCCGTCTCTGTATTCTGGTTTTCTTTATGCTGGAGGAGAATGTATTTTATTGTAATTGATAATACGAATAAGAAGAACTTGTTTTGGATCGATGAAGCAGCTCTTAGGTTTCGTTAAAAACACCTTTTATTTAATCTGTGCCAAAGAAAAATTATTAAATGCGAACACTCGTCAATGATCTGTTAATGACACTAACGTATTAAATAAGATCTAATCTAATTTAATCAATAGTAATTTAATAAGGTCTAATTGAAACTTCATAACTATACCTAACATCGAACAAAGTGTATTTAATTTTATATTATACTTCTACATAAATAAAATATTGATATCTTTATTTAAAGTATATTATATAATCCGCTTCTATATTACATAATTTCAGCCTACAGAAATTCAATTACCAAAGATCCAGCTCCATTATCCAAAAGTAAATTTTCAATGTTTCAAAATGGAATGATATTGAAACCGTTCGCATAATATACTCCATGGAGGAATGTTAACAAACCTCAGACTACAATAATTGTATCAGAACCAGAACTTATTAACCATACAAGATTTAGGTACATCTTGAAAAGATCACCGTGCAGTTCCCTCGAAAAAGGAATCTTTGTACAAACGTAAAAAGGTTCCGAAGAAAGATCATTTTATGCACGCTCCTATTCGTAGACTAGGCATAAAAGGAAGCAGAAACGAATGAGGATACAGAAAGACATAGTAATCGAAACATCGACATGAGAATTGTGGAGGGAGATATATCCGAAACCGGAAACGATGAGTCGAGAGGGACGGATAAAGGCGCTACATCAAGTAGATCAAACGGTTGTGTTAGTTGCCTGGCAAAGGACGAGGAGAAGGAAAAGGGTGGTGGAAAAAAATCTCTTAACCAAATGAGGTAAAGAAGAAAGGGAAAAGGGGAGAAGGAGAAAGAAAATCGCTGTGAAATTTTAAACCTCTCTTAAGGTAGTCCCTGAAAGAGTCCAAGGGGGGAGAACATGCGGGAGGGTGCAGAGGGTGACGATGAAATAAAAAGGTCTGCAAATTTGAGTGGTGGTTTTAACGTTGGTCTACGAACTATCGTAACTGACCGTCGATAAAATCGCATCCTCGCTTACGCCAATGCCACCGAACGCGATTCCGGGTTCAATCGATTGTAATTAAATGGAAACGCTTTTAACTCCTTGCCGGTAACCCCTTCTCCTATCCCTACTCCCCTACCCCCTCCATGATAGTACGGCAATCATCTTTTTACTACAATTCTGAATAATACTTAAGTTGTAGTAAACGATTGTAATAAGTGCGCCGCGATAACTCCGTCGCGGAGGTTTGTAAACTGGACTTTAATTGGTGTACCTCGGAAAATAAACGAGGATATTGAGTGGACCTTGTGCAAACCTTTTACTTTCTTATCAGACGTCTTTCTCTGATTAAGACGTGGAATTTTTTCATAATTATGCAGGAATATTCCTAGCCTCGTTTAAACTGGGAATCGCATCTTTGCTAATCTACATTCTTGATAAGACATGACTTGAATCACGTCAATCATGTTGGAGATAACGAATGGCAGAACATTAGGCGCAAGTAGTTTGAAAAGTACAAATTAAAAATAATAAACAATTTTAATCTGGCCTTCCCTAATTTCTTCAAATTATATTACAGAAACTAAAATACTACTTACATGTTTTCGATTATTCTATATTCTACAAGCTATTGTCATATGAACTTTATATAACAAAAGATTTTTGCTGACCACGATTTGAAAATAAGTTATTAAATTATTTCAATGTATTTCTACGTTTTTCGAACACCAAGACGTTATTTACAAAGTGACCTATAATTAGTTGAAAATGACCATTTCTAGTAATAATGTATCCTAGAAATATCACGGCGCATTATTATTGCTTTTCAAAATCTACATAAATTATTACGGTTAGTAATAATTTTTTTCAGCAACTCCATTTCAAAGTCTTTTTACACGACGAAGTTGAAATATGTATATGTAAGTAAGGTACAAAGGATATTCTACTGCGAATAAAAAACGCTAGAAAGCAGTCATCTTATACATTTTATTAAACGAAGAAAGGATGCATTATAACTACAATACATAATGCTGGCTTAATTTAACAACATATTAATGTAATTCGACCCGAATGTATGTAAGAATGTACACCACGTTTGCCTCGAAACGAGAAAAGCTTCGGTATGTGAATTCCACTGAAGCTCCTTTCGAATAGTGAACAACATTTCTTTGGGAGTCGTATTCCTAAGAGCATTAAGGCTCCCACCAAATTTCTGCCGCATCCAATTCTCCGATTGGCAACAATTTACAAATGGCATTCATCCCACGCCATTTTCAAGCTTTTATAATGGCACAAATACGATTAGTAGTAAAACCACTTTTTTAGAGAAATACAAAGCTTATTTTGCATAGTAAACCTTATTTCACTATATATCATATTACTAGCTTATATATATTTATGTGGAAAATGTATTCTATCTAAATACATCATATTGCCATGCATTATCATAAATAATAAATGCTCTTCTCACTCATCTGTATTCGGAAATAGATTCTATTTTCATTCACATTATCTTTCAGTTTTACTATTATTTCTTCTGTTTTCTGTTAAACTTTGCTAATGTTATTGTTATTATGTTAAAGTAATCATTTCTGACTTCATATTTCTATTTAAATTATATCGATATGGTGACTTTAGTGGATTTCATTTATTACTATACAGTCGACGGAAGAAGTGAATAATCTTGTTAGCTTTGACTTACATGTATTAAATCTTGCAGTACATTTTTATACAAATCAGAAACACCAACGTATTTGCATAATTAACATTACAAACAAACTATTACCGCGGCAAAATGAGCTTACATCATCTTCAAAGGAACACGGTCATAACGAAACTGTTATCACAATCGATAAAAGCCGGAAGCCGCTTCGTAAGTTTGAGGTCACAACGCGAATCGTATGAAACGTGCTGGGCATAAATATTTGTCCGTTAATAGAAAGCGAATGCAAATGGGGATTTTTTTCTGAGATGGTTTCAATGGGCGAAGGATGAGGAGATCCTGGTGTCGGCGTATTAGAATTTAAAAGCATCTCGTTGACGTGACTCCTACCCTTCTGGCTTTCAACGTCGCCGATAACGATCGACATTAATTAAAGTAATCGTCTTACCGATGGGAAGCGCACAGGTTTCTCCTGCGAATAAATAATTTATGAAGGTTCGGGTAGGTGACGGTGGCCAGGAGGATGGTCGGTGAAGGACGGAGGACAAAGGAATACATATTTATTCACCTAACGGGCGTACATTTTTTTGCATAATGCAGTCTGCACGCGCTCCTCCAAGTGCATCAATGCCGAAGCCGTTTAAACTACCGCGTGCTACGCCGCAGAGGTAGAAAACGAGAACTCACGGTTTATCGAGTCTACGAATTGTAGTTAAACGTACTCTGTGTTTAAGCTAAGTGAAGGTCTGCCAGTAAACTTTGTAAGGAAGAAGAAAATTGAAGTTACCGTGGCGTGTGTAACAATCATGAATATATCTACATTATAATAGGAACAGATGATAGTCATTAATGATTATTGGAGTGTAATGTATTGGATTGAACGGAAAGTTCGTGCGGTTTTTATGGGATGCCTGTGCATAGTCGGATATGAACTTTTGCAAGTAAATCAAACAATTAATTCAAAAGGTTATTGTCGGCAATTGCAAAGAGTGACCGAATGCTTGACGACAAATTATTTGTTTACATCGTTGCACAATTACCTAAATGGGAGCAAATTCCAAACCTACGAGGAAGTTAACAATACAAACAAATTGAATGTACCAAGCTGGTATTAAGAAGCTTGTGTTACCGTGAAATAAGTCACGATTATCAATAAACTGTAGTTATAATAGGAATAACTGGTAATTCTTAATCATTATTGACGTATAATGTAGAAATGACGTTGGTTAATTATGTTATTTCTCGGATAAATCTTGGCCGTGGAATAATTATCAAACTACATTTCTGCAAACTCAATTATTAATTACCAGTATGATACGAAGAATACTGCAGTAGGATTAAAGCTGTTTGCAATATCCGCGATATAATTATCGTAGCAGAACTAATAGTATTTTCTTACGAATCTTGGGCAACTATGGAGATGCGATAATTCTAAGTACTGCTCATCGCAAATATGTATTTCGTAATGCATGTTTTTGATAGTGTGGAATTTGCTAACAAGTTTCTATTATCGCAATTGTATGAAATATTCCATGCTCGATATTGTGTGATAATTACGTCATGATATCGACATTTGATTAAGACTAATTGATTATTTTAAAAGAGTTAGTTACTTCATTAGGCTGGTTAACAGAGGTGTGCATTTGACTAGTGTCGTTAACGTTTGAATTCTAGGTGACGGTCAGAACCGCGGAATCTGTTCCGCCAGTGAAGAAGGTTTGAGGAGTTTTGTCGCGTTTCTTTAAAGAATGTTCCACATTCTACAAAGTGTTTCAGACCTGCATTTTATTGGTATTCTATTAACAAATTATAGTAACATGGCCACTATTGTAACTTAAAAGACCTACACCTTCTATCAGTTCGAAGGTTATACAATTTGCAAATATAAATTCGAATATATTTTTAAAGAAACGCGATAAAATCGCTCTCTTTATTTCTGGCGGCGGTACTCCGGGGTATTGGCAGTCTGTCAGGATTCAAATGTTAACTATACCCTATAGTTAGTGACTTCTTATAACTATCGTAGACAATTGGAAATCACTATTAATGAAGCTTGTTGAAATCTGTTTATAATACATGCGATGTAATTATCGCATCATAACTCATAGGATTTTCTTGCATATCTTTGGCAGTTACGGAAATAGGATAATTCTAATTATATAATTCTTATTAGCTTCAATGTATGATCCTTGTACCAATGATATATCCTCAATAAATAATGTTCATAAAAATGAATGATTATCCATTGTATTATTCAAATTTTTAAAAATCGTTGTATATACATACGATGCACAGTACGAACTGGTACAGGAAATTATTTTCTAGAAAACTAAAATAGTCGCCCCAAAAAGTGATCTCCCAGTCCACTGGTTGCTTTCCAGTTAATAATAGATTCATCCTCGAAAAAGAACACGGTTTCGCCATCTAGAAAGAAGCAGCACAGCCAGCATCCCGGGGAGGAATTTCCCAACAGTGAACGATAATGCAGTAGTAATACCCCCCGCGAATTAAAAACTAAACTACGTACGCGAAAGATAACCGAGTGATATTGCCTCACGGGTTTCATCATCGACGATAAAACAGTACGATATCGATAATAATACGATGACCGTATGAAGCACAAGCATGGAGAACTCATACGGTGCACAGAATCGCGAACTATTTTTTACGGAGTTTTCCACGAAAAGAGAAGGTAAAATGTGCCGCGAAACTCGTTTGGCGAATAAGAAAGGGACTGCCTTTCACTCGCGGTACGATTAAAAGCTAAACCACCCATGGAATAACGACTTAGCCGCCTTCCCAATTATCACTGACGGAAATTGCTCGCCTCGATATTGTTTGCGTATGTATACCCCGCTATCGCTCGCGCCGAAAAAACGAAGTTACGAAAACGAAGGCAATAATAAAAATTGCTTAACTCTGTAGCCGGAACCGGCCAGTGTCGTAAACGATTGTACGCACGTGCTTCTAGAAAAAGCAAACGTTTTTTCGAACCGCCCTGCATTGAACGAAATGCTCTCTTGGAGGAACGTTCTAACGGCTGCTACCCAGTGGTCCTACAGGAAGCTTCATACCTCAAAAGCTTTGTAAGAGATACGTTACAAATACTCATTTTTGGCAAGAATAACTTCGTTGTTACATAGTCGTATACAATACAATAAATATTATTTGTAAAAAGTTAATAATGAGGTAATAAATTGTTACAACATATCTGCATGTCTATTAATGTTTTTCATTTGCATTGAAGAGGTATCTTATATTTGAAGAGTATATCAATTGTTATTCTCATTTCTGTTGCAGGCAAGGGGCAATAATAATAGATGGCAAAAAGATAGCTAATGAGATTCAAGAAGAATTGAAAGTTGTTGTTGACACTTGGACAAATGCTGGGAAAAAGAGACCTAAGTTGGTTGCTATACTGGTTGGTGACCATCCATCCAGTAAAGCATATGTGGGCAGAAAAATGAAAGCAGCAAAATATGTTGGTATGATATTATTTACAGTTTTATACTAATACTGCATGAGTGCTTATTTTTGATTGACTATATTGAACATGAAATAACTTAACTCTGGCATACCATATTCTTCAGGAATTGAAAGTTATACCATGCATTTGGGGGACAATATAAGTCAGTTGGATCTCATTAAAGAAATCAATAATTTAAATGGTGACCATTCTGTTGATGGAATCTTGGTGCAATTACCATTACCAAAGAGCATGAATGAAAAAGAAGTATGCCAGGCAATAGTACCAAAGAAGGATGTGGATGGTTTTCACTTAGAAAACCTGGGTAATTTAACATTAGACAAGAACAGTATTATCCCTGCAACTGCATTGGCTGTCAGAGAACTAATAGTTAGAACTAACATAGACACCTTTGGGAAAAATGCTGTAGTTGTGGGTAGATCTAAACATGTTGGGTTACCAATTGCCCTGCTACTACATGCTGATAAAGAAGGTATATTTTTTACTAATACCTTCACTCTTTTAGTTATATAAATATCATACAATATACAAAAAATTAATTGTAAATTGAATTTTTAGGTGAAACTGGTGCTTTGGACATGACTACTACTATCTGCCACCGTCATACACCTCACACTGAATTAGAAAAATATACAAAATTAGCTGATCTAGTAGTAGTAGCTGCTGGTGTACCTGGACTTATCACTAAGGAAATGATAAAACCTGGTGCATGTATAATTGATGTTGGTATAACAAGAGTAAAGACAGCTGATGATAAATATAAATTAGTAGGAGATGTGGATTATGAGAATGTGAAAGAAGTGGCTGGACACATAACCCCAGTTCCAGGTGGAGTTGGACCAATGACTGTTGCCATGTTAATGAAAAATACACTTTCAGCAGCTATGAGAAATCATGAAGATGCTAAACAAGTTATTAGTGGTGATCTTGAAACAACCAAAGCCTTTATTTATTGATAATAAGATAATTTATTGCACAGAGCTAGTATATTTTATATGTATTTGAAATATGATCATTAATATAAAAGAAACTCACATATTTTTATATCACCAACTTAATAAATCTGTTATTTATATATCTATTATATGCTTTTTGTGTAAAAATGTGTACACATTAAGGAAAGGTATTATCACTTGTGTCATTTCTGTATTAATTATCTATATATTATAATAAATTAATGTACAAAATATATATTGATATGAATGCAATTAAGTAGCATTCATTCTTTCTTCTCATCAAACCAATATAATGTTTAAACAACTGTTTCATGAAGCCACATGCATTTAGAATACAAATTAATTTAGAAACAGTTTAATGAAGGAATGATATCTGGTGGCTTTTAATTATCATTCCATGGTTGATAATCTTGAAACAAGGAGAGTACAGGTAGTTGCTTATAAGTTAAACGAATGTCTTTTTATTATAAAGTATCGATCATAAATGAAGAAACGCGGAACTTAAAATGGCAGGGATTTTTTAAAACTGCATATCCGACGTAATTTGTAAAAAGATCATTTTTATTATTATCAATTAAGGTTATGTTCCGGGTATGAGTTCATAGGTTTATCAAAAGAGATTAATTGAAGTATATCTTAAAGGATTTTGACCTGCGTTTTATATAAGAATAATGTCTTTATCGAGTGTTGGGCGTTTCTCCAGAATAAGTCAAAAACTATCATTTCTATTCGATTTCAAACAGCAGACGAGCTGGCACTTAAAAACCTTCGCGACCGACACCGTGAAAATGAGCCGACCGAAAGTTCTTGTTACCCGAGTAGATATTCCAACTCCCGGATTAAAATTACTTCAGGAACAGTAAGTATCGCATTAAAAGTACACAGAAGAATTAAATTTTCCATATTGTCAACTTGTTTCACTGGTTTAATTGAAAATCTGTTAGCACTTTACGCGCATTTTTATAATAATATTATAATCAATTCTGGAACCCTCGTAAATGATGAGAAAGTATGCAGTATATTTTCAGTTTATACTTTGAGTTTCTCAATCCTTCATTAGATAAAAGCTTGAGACGTAATTATATATAAAACCAATCATTAATACTAGGTTTACGGACATTGTATACCTCTTGTATACCTATTTCTACGGACACCCGTTAAGTTTAGGGGTACGTGTTTTCTTAAGAAAGTCGATTGTTTTAATTAATAAACACTTTAGTTTTACAATCTTAACATTGTTCCAAAATATTCCATGAAATTGGATTGAATTTTTGTTTCACTGACTTCATTTTGGATTGTGCGAGGAATATTCGTCTCATTCTCGGAGATATCATAAGCAGAGATATCTCAGTCGAATTATGATTTTTATTAAGCTTCTCCTTTTTGATTCCTTTTATACTTGTTATTGCAGTAATAATTTCACGATTAAAGCCCATTTATTATACGGCTATTTCGATTAACTATGAAATTAGCGGACCCGTTAATTTAACGGGTATCCGTAGAAATAGGTATACTACATACACAATTTCGAAATTCGAGGGCTAAGAAAAAAATGAATGTGGAAATGAATTTATTCATCCCAATCATTAATAAAATTCAGCAAAAAAGAAACTTGGAAATAATAAGAACGATTTCTGTAATTTTGCTCATGAAGTCTGAAACCCGTCAAATTTACGGGTCCCGCAAACCGCAAATAGTTAAAGACTATTTTAATAACTAAGAATTCATTGACCTTTTCCGTAGATGTGATGTTATTTTATGGGAGAAAAATGAGCCAATACCTAGATCTGAATTGTTAGCAAAGATAAAGGGGGTAAATGGGGTCTACTGTTTATTAACTGATAAGATTGACAATGAAATTTTGGATGCTGCTGGGCCACAATTAAAAGTAGTTGCTTCTATGTCAGTTGGTGTAGACCATCTTGACTTAAAAGGTTTAAAGGAAAGGAATATTAAAGTTGGTTATACTCCTGGTATATTAACAAATGCAACAGCAGAACTGACTATAGGTCTACTATTATGCACATCTAGAAGATTAATAGAAGCAAACAGGGCTATTTACAAGTAAGTGTAGGATTACTAACACTAATTAAAAATATTATATTTAATGTAACATTTTATTTTACAGAGGTGAATGGAAAGCATGGTCACCAACTTGGATGTGTGGACCAGGATTATCTGGATCCACTGTTGGAATTATAGGCTTAGGACGTATTGGTTACCAGGTGGCTAAATGTTTGAAGGGTTTCAATGTTGCTAAAATATTATATACCAGTAGAACCATTAAACCAGAAGCATCTACTTTTGGAGGGGAAAAAGTAGAATTTGATATACTGCTGCAGGAAAGTGATTTTGTTATAGTGACTACAGCATTAACACCTGATACAAGGCAAATGTTTAACAAAGAAACATTTGAAAAAATGAAAAATACAGCAATATTTATCAATATTAGTCGTGGAGAGGTTGTTGATCAACCTGCTCTAATAGATGCTTTGAAACAAGGAAAAATTGGTGCAGCTGGATTAGATGTTATGACACCTGAACCCATCCCATTGGACAGTGAACTGTTGAAGCTGGACAATTGTGGTAAGTAGTGTATTGACTATTTGTTGTTATACACCTGAATGTGTTTATAATATATTGATGAATTCACTTATACATTTATGTTTCAGTGATTTTACCACATATAGGAAGTGCTGCTACAGAAACAAGGGATGAAATGTCAAGGATCACTGCCAAAAACATATTAGCAGTTTTAAAGGGCACACCAAATGAAATGCCATCACCACTTGAATTATAAATAAATAATTTTGTATGAAGTAAAATATGTAATGGAACCATTTAATATAATACAAATATGAATAAAGGCTACATAATTTAGTAATATCTATTTGATTCACATTCACAGTATCAAAAACAGCTGCATTTCAGACTGACTTATACATTTTGTATATTCATATAACATCGTATTAACCTCCAAGCTACTACAGTGGCTTTCCCATATGTTATCTTATTATGTTTTTTTCAAACTCTTTACAAGAAAATGTACAAAGAAATTATAATTTATTCATCTAAAGCTCTATTCTAATATTGAAAAGCACCATCCGACACAAATCGCAGTGCTATTTACATTATTTACGTGTAGTCCGCGTCGACATTGCCGTACGGAGGTATAGCGCCGCGGAAAATTCAGCCATAGTTGAGAGGTTAATGATTCGAATATTACGCAATATGGCACTGTTGACTAGTGTAACTCACTGATCGCATTGTCACTGTATTTAAACAAATTGGACTCTTTTAAGTCATAGCTTTCATTAATTGCAGAGCCTGCTCATAAACTGTAAAGTGTAAAGCTGTTGTTGCAGCAGCTTTTAACTGACTTGGTACTAAACCTTTAAATAACCCCCTGATTCCCTCGACCTTAAAAGTTACTTTTAAACAATCCAGAAGTCCTTTACACTGAAAGAATGTACCAAAACCTTTTCTACCATGTTCAAATCCTTGTATCTGTAATCTCTTTCTACTCAAATCAAATGGATATACTATAGTCTTAGCCAAGGTACCAGCTGTTGCACCAGCTATCATAGAATTGTAGAAATTTATATTAGTCTCAGAAGAATTGCTTTTATAGATATCAGTAAACAACCCATAAAATGCAAATTGCAGACCAGTATGTGGTGCGATTTGTAAGAGTGTTGGTGACAACCCATAAAAAAGGGCTTTGGGTGATTCATGTCTTAGGATACAACTGAAAAATAATTTTGAATAATGACATATTATGTATCTGCTAATCTAAAATAACATTGGAGAATCTACATAAAATTCTATTGAGTGATTGTATTCTTTATTATCTAAAACTTGCCTAAAGGAATGAAAGATGCCATTATAAACTTGATGATTACTTGACTGAGCCACTAATCTAGTTCTTAAAGTATCAAAGGGAAATGATACTACCGTAGCTACACAACCACCACCCGCTCCTGCCAAAAATTTTGTTGAAAACCTCCAATCATCCAATAGTGAAAAGTTATTAGAAAGTTTCATGAATACACTGTATGAGTAAAACTGTAAAGAGAATGACTCTAATATTAACAATGTATGGCCTGCGAATTTATTTCTACTTAAATAACTAATAATATTTTATCAGTAATCACCTGCCCCATTCCATATACAACTGAAAGTAATTGAGCAGGCACATGACCTTTCCAAAGTGCAAAATGCCCCTCCTCTTTAATTATTAGCATCAATGCTTGTAAAAGAGACCGATATTTACTGACATGATGATGTGTGATAGGTTCAACTTGTAACTGCAATGATAGCAGTGTACTGTGAAACACAGTATGAATACAATGAACAATACTGTATCATAATAATTAACATCTATATATACCTGAAATCTAATTTTAACAACATCCAAGGGTTGACAAATAAATCTTGTTACAAAACCACTTACAGCCCCAGCAATTGCATGATCAGAACTTGCATTCTGATTGTTAGATAAGTTACTCATAATTTTATTATTGTATCAACCCTATTACATTCTGAACAATCCACAAAGAGTCTATAGCTTAGAAAACCTGCACAATTAGAGACATTCTGGTTCTAGATCAAGAAAATCATAATGTAGGATTGCTTTGATATTCCAGATGAATTAGAAATTCTTTTTTATATCGGCACTACGTATTTTTTAACTATAAAGTAGTACCATGTAGGGCTCACTAAGAGGCTAGCTACATACATGCGGACGTAATTACTATAACTCAGGAATTTATATTCAAATCGCTTTCACATTTTAGTACAACTGCAGGGAAATCAGAACATGTTAATGTTAATAAATAAAGCTATTTTCTTCGCGAGATGAAATATGTGGCAGTCATCGAATGCCGCTTTACGTACGATGGGATCATAAACAGGATCAGTTACATGAAAAAGCAATCCTTATTTATACAATATACCTCGGCCATTAAATAATTATGAAACAGATGAAGTAAATTAATATCCATTAATTATTTACTGATATTTCAAAGGATATTTTGAGTAACCAATCTAAAGTGTAACCACATACGAGATATAAATAGACAAATTACGCAATGCAGTCTGTAATTCCCAGTTACCGAGTCTTAGAGCCCGGTTAGGATTTCCGTGTCACTGGTGATGTTATCAACCAAGCGTATAAAATAGCTGCTTTTCTTATGTTTTTAGTATCAAAAATGTAAAAATAAAACATTGGAAAATAACATTAATTTTATTACTCAACACACTCAAATTCTGATAAACGAATAATTTCATAAGCTTGAATCACGTTGTATTAAGGGACTCGAACGAATATTAATTATTATGCCATTATGGCCAAATTATAGTAATAGTAATTTATTGTTAGAGTCACATCGCACTCTTTATGGTTATTATTTATAGTTGCACTAATCGTATTATATTGAATGTAATGCAAATCCAAATTGCGAAATTAGTTCGTATCGTAGACTTTGTGGAATGAACAATTACATACTATGAACAAATAAGTTGGTAGTGGAGTTTATTTTACACAAGTATTCGCACGATTTTATATTAATCATTTCTGCAGTTTATTTTAATGACATAATATTTTGAAGAATTAACTTTATTAAATAATATTTTAGCTTCCAGATCAAAATAATTTTGTTTATTAACTACTTTATTAGATTTGTTTACTAATCTGGTTTTTTATTAATGGTTACAATGCTTGCTTCGCCGGGAAGTCCGCGATCAGGGAAGAAAAAAGAACGAAGGGCCATCGTCAAGATATTTTATTTAGAAGTGTTTATTCATTGCATATATTTATATATTTTTGTTTCTTATGTCATAATATTTATTAGTATACAATGTTGTTGGAAAATGGATGTAACCCGTGAAATTTACAATTAGAATAAATGACTTTATTACGAGTAAATTGTGTTATGTTTTATACTTCCTCAACGTACCGAATATCCCCAAATTCACTATTCCGTTAAACCGCAAAAGGCGGTTTAGGGATAGACAGCCGTTATGAATTAATGGTCGTGGCGACTGGCCGGCGCCATTCAAATGAAAAGTGAAATCCTCATATTTTTGCGGGTTTTTGAGCCAAATTGTGGGTTCCTCGAAATTCTCGTTATTCGGTTTTCATTTAAATGGCGACCGAGAGTCGCCAGTCCGTTAAACAGCAAAAAACCGTTGGCGACCGAGATCCGTTAGGAATAACGGTCGTGGCGACTGGCCGGCGCCATTCAAATGAAAAGTGAAATCCTCATATTTTTGGGGGTTTTTGAGCTAAATTTTGGGTTTCTCGAAATTCTCGTTATTCGGATTTCATTTAAATGGCGACCGAGAGTCGCCAGTCCGTTAAACAGCAAAAAACCGTTGGCGACCGAGATCCGTTAGGAATAACGGTCGTGGCGACTGGCCGGCGCCATTCAAATGAAAAGTGAAATCCTCATATTTTTGGGGGTTTTTGAGCTAAATTTTGGGTTTCTCGAAATTCTCGTTATTCGGATTTCATTTAAATGGCGACCGAGAGTCGCCAGTCCGTTAAACGGCAAAAAACCGTTGGCGACCGAGATCCGTTAGGAATAACGGCCGTGGCGACTGGCCGGCGCCATTCAAATGAAAAGTGAAATCCTCATATTTTGGGGGGTTTTTGAGCTAAATTTTGGGTTTCTCGAAATTCTCGTTATTCGGATTTCATTTAAATGGCGACCGAGAGTCGCCAGTCCGTTAAACAGCAAAAAACCGTTGGCGACCGAGATCCGTTAGGAATAACGGTCGTGGCGACTGGCCGGCGCCATTCAAATGAAAAGTGAAATCCTCATATTTTTGGGGGTTTTTGAGCTAAATTTTGGGTTTCTCGAAATTCTCGTTATTCGGATTTCATTTAAATGGCGACCGAGAGTCGCCAGTCCGTTAAACGGCAAAAAACCGTTGGCGACCGAGATCCGTTAGGAATAACGGCCGTGGCGACTGGCCGGCGCCATTCAAATGAAAAGTGAAATCCTCATATTTTTGGGGGTTTTTGAGTTAAATTTTGGGTTTCTCGAAATTCTCGTTATTCGGATTTCATTTAAATGGCGACCGAGAGTCGCCAGTCCGTTAAACGGCAAAAAACCGTTGGCGACCGAGATCCGTTAGGAATAACGGTCGTGGCGACTGGCCGGCGCCATTCAAATGAAAAGTGAAATCCTCATATTTTGGGGGGTTTTTGAGCTAAATTTTGGGTTTCACGAAATTCTCGTTATTCGGATTTCATTTAAATGGCGACCGAGAGTCGCCAGTCCGTTAAACAGCAAAAAACCGTTGGCGACTGGGATCCGTTAGGAATAACGGCCGTGGCGACTGGCCGGCGCCATTCAAATGAAAAGTGAAATCCTCATATTTTTGGGGGTTTTTGAGCTAAATTTTGGGTTTCTCGAAATTCTCGTTATTCGGATTTCATTTAAATGGCGACCGAGAGTCGCCAGACCGTTAAACGGCAAAAAACCGTTGGCGACCGAGATCCGTTAGGAATAACGGCCGTGGCGACTGGCCGGCGCCATTCAAATGAAAAGTGAAATCCTCATATTTTTGGGGGTTTTTGAGTTAAATTTTGGGTTTCTCGAAATTCTCGTTATTCGGATTTCATTTAAATGGCGACCGAGAGTCGCCAGTCCGTTAAACGGCAAAAAACCGTTGGCGACCGAGATCCGTTAGGAATAACGGTCGTGGCGACCGGCCGGCGCCATTCAAATGAAAAGTGAAATCCTCATATTTTGGGGGGTTTTTGAGCTAAATTTTGGGTTTCACGAAATTCTCGTTATTCGGATTTCATTTAAATGGCGACCGAGAGTCGCCAGTCCGTTAAACAGCAAAAAACCGTTGGCGACTGGGATCCGTTAGGAATAACGGCCGTGGCGACTGGCCGGCGCCATTCAAATGAAAAGTGAAATCCTCATATTTTTGGGGGTTTTTGAGCTAAATTTTGGGTTTCTCGAAATTCTCGTTATTCGGATTTCATTTAAATGGCGACCGAGAGTCGCCAGTCCGTTAAACAGCAAAAAACCGTTGGCGACTGAGGTCCGTTAGGAATAACGGCCGTGGCGACTGGCCGGCGCCATTCAAATGAAAAGTGAAAGCCTCATAATTTTGGGTGTGCAATTTCCGAAATTTTGCCGAAAAATCGAGGAAATGTATCAGGAGAACATGATGTGCGAGGAGGTATTCGATTCGCACAATTCTCGGAATTTGACGTCATTTCTTGGAATCGGAAAGTTCTTCAGAAATTCTGAAATTTTGCGATAAAATCGATTGGATGTATCAGGAGAACATGATGTGCGAGGAGGTATTCGATTCGCACAATTCTTGGAATTTGACGTCATTTCTTGGAATCCGAAAGTTCTTCAGAAATTCTGAAATTTTGCCGTAAAATCGAGAAAATGTATCAGGAGAACATGATATGCGAGGAGGTATTCGATTCGCACAATTCCTGGAATTTGACGTCATTTCTTAGAATCCGAAAGTTCTTCAGAAATTCTGAAATTTTTCCGAGAAATCGAGGAAATGTATCAGGAGAACATGATGTGCGAGGAGGTATTCGATTCGCACAATTCTTGGAATTTGACGTCATTTCTTAGAATCCGAAAGTTCTTCAGAAATTCTGAAATTTTTCCGAAAAATCGAGGAAATGTATCAGGAGAACATGATGTGCGAGGAGGTATTCGATTCGCACAATTCTCGGAATTTGACGTCATTTCTTGGAATCGGAAAGTTCTTCAGAAATTCTGAAATTTTGCTGTAAAATCGAGCGAATGTATCAGGAGAATATGATGTGCGAGGAGGTATTGGATTCGCACAATTCCTGGAATTTGACGTCATTTCTTGGAATCCGAAAATTCACCGAAAATTCAGAAAGTTTGCCGTAAAATCGAGTGAATGTATCAGGAGAACATGATATGCGAGGAGGTATTCGATTCGCACGATTCCTGGAAATTGACCACCGATTCCCAGAATTTCACGAACTTCGAGGAAATTTTTAGGACATATAGGAAAATAGGATTCTGGATATCTGGTACGTCGAGGTAATGTAAAGTATGACACAGTATATTCGTAATAAAGTCATTTATTGTAATTGTATATTTCACGATGTACAACAATTTTCTTACAACATTGTATACTAATAAATGGTATCATATAACAAACATAAATATATGCAATAAACAAACACTCGTAAAAAAAAACTGGACGATGGCCCTTCGTTGTTTTATCTTCTTTGATTGCCAATCTCCTGGGGACACAAGCAGCGGCCACCCTGTAACCATTAATAAAAAACCAGATTAATTAACAATCTAAGCAATTAGTTAATAAACAAAATTAGCTTTATCCGAAAGTTATAATATTGTTTACATAAATTTAATTGTACGAAATATTAGTTTATTAAAATAGGTTGCATGAAATAATTGATGTCTTACTTTAGATTAGCTTTAAATGTGTAATATTTAAAGTACAACTAATGGATTTCTTTATTAAGGCGTAGATACAAGCAATAGATTAATAAATAAAACCTCGCAGCTTTGTCCGAAAGATGAGCAACTATTTAATTAAAGGAAATTCTTCAAAATATTCTGTCATTAAAATAAACTGCATGAAATAATTCATATTAAATGGTTTGAATACTTGTCGGAAAGAAATTCCATTGCAAACTTATATGGGTACATTATAAGTTCAGAGAATATCAAGCCTAATGAATATTATTTTATTGAATTATTTAATAAGAATATGCAGTAGTGTATATAACTTGTAATAAATTTTTAGAGTCAGAACTGTAGGAGCTTGTGTATTACAATACAATTAATCTTTGTTAAAAGTACAAGAGCAAATTGCTATATGAATACATCAATATATGTATGCTGATCAGAAATATTGTACACTAAATAAAGTTTATAAAGCATAGTTCATCGCTGAAAGATAGTCAAGCTATATCCGATATTCCTGACTTATTCGCTAAGCAAGGTGTCTAATTTCTAATTAAAGTAGCATATAAAGCAGCTATTAGCTCGGTTGTAATTGTAGAAGAATTCTAATTCTAATTCTCTACAATTATTACCGATTACCAGGTCTCACCACGTGGAGGTTGCCGCTAGCAGAGACCCGGGTGGGTGGCTGGGTGGCGGATCGCGTTCCGCGACCGAACCACCCACCGTTTTGTTCCAAGTCCTCGAGGCACATTTTGCTTCGAGTCAAACTCGAAGAAAAATGGGACAATCGGACTTGAAATATCGTCGCGGATACAGTGTTCTTACTTACTAACTATTCTTATGCCAAACTTATCGCTAAGTCACTGACCGAACATTATTTCGAAGAGCGAATGTACTAATTGGGGGGATTGACTCTAAGAAAGTAAATGACTCTAACTCTAAATCGCGAGAAAAAGTTTGAACCTCAACCTGAAGTCCGCCGAGCCATACTCAGTCGAAACCATGGCACATGGACAACGAGTGCGTCGCACACGTGTCTCAGCGCGCGAGAACAAACCCTTAGGAGTGACAACGACCGAGAACCGCACGCAGCCTCCAATCGGATTACCGACACCCCGTCCAGGAATGTCCTGCTTAATCGTGACTTACGCCACGACCGCCACATGTACCATGGCCCTTCCTTGCAAGCACAGGACATTTACCTCGAAATCTGCCACCCTGGCCCGATTACCGGAACCAGAATGAACAGACCCGAGTGAGGTCCACAAGGAACCCTCTCAGGATCGGAAACAAACTATGCTATCCAAGAATTTCATTTCGATACTCTGGAAGAGAGTAAGGAAAGAGCGAGGAAATCATCGCTCATCATTGCAAAGTAAACTACTTCATGGTGCGAAACAAAGCAAAGGAAAGCAAAAGCTAAAAATGGGAGAATTTGCAAATATTCGCTCTTCGTAAATACGTTTGTCAGTGATTTAGGTCTACGCTTAATTTCTAGAACAACACTTTCTCTGTCGCTGTGTAACTTATAGTAATTTTAAAACGCTAATAGAATTCAGCAAGAATTCGGCAAGTCAATCGTACAAAATGAAATGGGCAAAAGAGTTTGTGCAGAGAAAACGTTCAACTCACTATACATAATAAGATTATTTCTATTCTTATTTCTATTCTTAACTCTATTCTTGAATTTCGCTGCAGGTGTGTTCCTCTTGTATAATTCTTTCTTCTTTCTTCGAGCTCATCTTCGACGAACTTTGAAACTAACTATAATAGTTATAAAAACTACCAACTTTTCTACCGAACTACTGACCCCAGCAAACATGCGATACATAAACAACATGAAGGAATAATCAGGAAATAATCAGGAAGTAATCAGTAATTAATCAGTAAATAAGCAGTAAATAATCAGTAAATAATCAGTGAATAATCAGTAAATAATCTATAAATAATCAGTCAAAATAATCGGTGAATTATCAGTAAATAATCAAATAATTACTAAACTGTCAAATGTATCAATAATAAATGAAATAATCATATAAACACGTTGAAAATAAGCTCCTAGAACAGATTAGAAACGAAAATTGATATAAGCGCAAAATGGTCAGTACTGGTCACTATTGGTCAGCATTGGTCAGCAGTCATCAGTATTGGCCGGTACTGGTCGGTATTGGTCACCCTAGGACGAGAGGTCATCGGTTTGGAATAGGAGTAGTTTGGGAAGAGAGAATTAGGAAAGACGTCTCTCCTCCTCGAGAGCTCCCGGCGGAATGAAGAATCGTTGTGCAGGGAGTAACCACGTCACCTCGGTTCCTCAAGATGCAGGAAGGGGTGAAAATTGGTGGGGATGACCCCCCTGGCCAAACCCCTAATTGGTATCAGGAGAACATGATGTGCGAGGAGGTATTCGATTCTTGGAATTTGTCGTCAATTCCTAGAATTTCTCGGACTCCATGAAATTCGTTGCTTCATAGGAATGGAAATGCAAGGTTTGAATTGAGAAGTCAATTTGTTACGTTTCTTTCTATTTATTCCAACTCAAAAACTTTCTGTAACCAATCTCACAGCTAAAATTATAATACATTATGATACTATATATAGAGTGTGCATTCGCATATATCTTAATGTATACATATATATTTTGAAAAGATTATTCCATGTTTTTTTTGTATTTTAAGGACTAAAAATATAATCCTGTTTAATATTAAGAATAAACAAAATTGTTGTAAGTACATCATTATGAGAATATAATTAAGTAATGAATAGTAATATCTATAAATCCTCGGCTTAAATTTATAGATAATTCTCACTAACTAAAATGCATATATATTGAGAAACTATTCATTTCTTTAGCAAATAGAATTTTCAAATCTCTTGCTGCTGAAGATAATATTGGATATAAATGTTACTATTTAATGTCGTCGTTAAACTTTTCATTCACTATCGCTTTCAGTGATTAATTCATTATAATTAAATTCCCGTTGAACTTTTGGCGAAGGATATTTAATTTCGCGTATAATTGTTGAAACCAAAGAATAACTATCAAGATCACAAGGATATTTTAAATTACAATACTCTTCGACTAATTTCTTGAAGTCGTAACCCCATCGGCTTTTCAGAATAAATTCGATATTTGTTTGACTCGGAATGCAGGGATGTCCTTCCTCCGAAATTGTTTCTAGATATTTAATTAAACTTTCCTGTAAGAAGCAGTTTTCTTACAAATTGAATTAAAATATTATAACAAGACCGAAAAAGTATCACTGCTTAACATTCTCGATACTTTAAACAATATGCTGCATAAAAAAGACAATTCTATTGTGAAGTGAAAATACTATATGTGTTATTAATTATACAGAAACAAATATATTTGTAATTCCAGTTAATATATACTTTTATTGATCAAGTAGCAAGAAAGATGAATGGTTCCCTTCGTAAAATTGTATCTTATTTTCAAAAGACTTACATAGCTCTTTGAAACTCTTATCCTCCATAAGTCGGTGTATAATTTATTAAGGTTTGTGATCATTGTTTTATGCATCGTAGAAACTGTCTCGAAATTATCTTCCATACACCTCATCTCCTTTTCGTTAAGCGATTCGAATTTATATATTCTCTTCGAATACCATTTTTCAAAGTATCGTCTTGGTACATCTTCATGTACAAATAAACACTTTGTACTTATAAAAGTTTCAGAATTAGTGGTAAATACTTCGTTGCACAATTCATACACTTCGCTTTCTGTACCTTCAAGTACGTGTATTATAAAATCCGGAAATATAAGAAGTAATCCAGTTACGAGTTCCGAACGATTCTCTTTTACTGCGGTACTAAACACTTGAGCGATATTTTGACAATTTGGCGCAATCCTTGCGCAAAAGATAAGTCTACATGCATTAGGTTTCTGCATTTCGCGTACATAATCGAGCATAGACTTTCTCACAGGTTTCTCCATTTCTTTTAGAAGTTTGTTTAATCGATAACCGTCGGCGCTCTGAATTCTATTCAATCTAACAAGCACTTAAATACATTTGTGATTGATTGAATATGTTTGCGGAATCTAAAAACTCGTAACTAGATATCAAGGAGTGAGGAGGATGATTTTATTAGTTCCACAGATCTATGTTTGCTTTTTTCGTTTAATATTTTACATAGATAACTTATCAGATATGATTACTATATTGTACGAAAATGTCGCACTAACATTCTATAGTTTGAGTACGTGCCAGAAAATTTCAAATGCATTTAGCTTGTAATATGGTGATATAAAGCAGCACGCTTTTGCATAAAGGATTTATTTAATTCCTCGAAATTCCTTTGCAGTCCAGTATTTCAATTTATATCGAAATGTTTTTTCATCAGTATGATTAATAGAATAGATTAGTGAAGTGTGGCTAAACATCTTACGAATACTTTATGTCACATTTACCAATGTGGGTACGTGGATACTTGTTAATGGAAATGAATATTTTCATTCTGTTTAATCTGTTCACAATTTATTCTCAACAACGAAAATGTAGTACATTGACGTGCAGTAGTTTTTGTAAGTGCTTTACACAGTTAAAAAAGAACTGAAATGAACAAAACATTGATCAGAACGTTATTTCAATGTCATGGCGGTTTTTTAATCAACCCGTCAGATCGATGGAAAGTTTTCAGTTAAACTACTTTTTTGTACATGGATTGATACTCGTAGAGAAAGTTACTTATCAAATATGATTCGGATACATAAAGAAACGTCCGATTGTTTTATTTCCCGAGGAATTGACCCATTTGTTCGCTTAATATATCCATGTGGAAAAGTAGTTTTACAGTCATAATATTCGGCACGTTCTGCTTACTTCTATTTCGTACACGTAGACAAATGAAAAAATAACTTTGTTATATGACCGGAAGTAATTTGGTCATATCAAAGAAGTGGAATGAATACTGACACAGTTACTAATAACCCATATCTCACTCGGCTTCTACTAACGAGACGCGCAATCTATTATAAAACAAAACATTTCAAATAAATAATCATCCTTGATGGGCTCGATAAAACACGCGATTAAATAATGCCCAGTAATTATGTTTTTTAAAACCGATTTTTGTAAATAACTACTGTTTCAGAAAACCATATTTGATCTTATTTTTTGGAGATTGTCATGAATCACCTTCCGCAAATTACTGTTCCATTGATCCCTTTACGCACGTTATACATGCCCTGCATTTATTATTCATAATAAGCCAACGCGTCTCGGTTAATAAAAAGGAAATAGAAGAAACAGTTAGGAGATAATCACATAAAATTAAATTTTCCTAGATTTGTACCCGAAGGCATCCATCTTATTACTAACAAAACTTGTGATCATAAATAAGAATATTATAAAAGATTAGCCGAGTTCATAACTAACACATATGTAATACAACCTCCATGGAGAGCTTTTTTCTAATCACAGATCAAGAAACGTTGTAAAAAGTATTAGATCTCCGAGAGGTTATCTCCTTAGAATTATGACCGGTACGTTAAAACAGATCAACTTGAACCATAACTTGAGTTTCTTCCGGAATCGAACCGTTTATGAACACCCGAGAATGTGTTTTCCCTCCCCCGGTTACCGCTGTATCCCCAGCGACCTGAAACAAACATTGTTTTTTGTTGAGTCCCTTGAATTACCTGAACGAGAGTTATGACAAGTAAACAGGCTTTAATTATATTCCCAAATTTCTAATCATTTAGCAATTTCCGATCAACATATGATAAACAGGTACATCAGGCTCGCAGTTTAAATATTTTTATAGAAGAATAAACTTAAACTCACTCCTTCCGCCATAGCCTCCACCACTTCTTGCTGCGAGTTCGGATAGTTTGGGGTTGACTACTTGATTGGCTTCTTGAAGCACGTTAATCAGGTCTTTCGCTTGCCGACTGTTCTGTGGTGTAAAGAACGCGTAACTTGTACCCGTACTCTGTGACCGTCCAGTTCTGCCGATCCTGTGGATGTAGTCCTCGGACGATGATGGATAATCGAAGTTGATCACGTACTTTACGTCGTCAACATCTAAAGAAAAGAACTTCTTAGAATACGTATCACGGTGCAGAGTGATGCACTTCTTAAAGTTCACGGTGACATATGTTCATAATCAGTTAAAATTGAGAGATATGTTAAATTGATTTCCTTCGATGGTCGATGTGTTATTCCTACATAAAAAATGTGTTTTATGCCCTGCCTAAAAAAATCTAAATAAATTACATTCTCTTGATATTTCAACATCAATAGATCAATGATTGGAGCAAAAGTACATGGTTTTTATCCAAAGTAATATCTTTCAAACTACAGGTACGTTTATGTTTAAAAATGCGATATTTTAGAATAAGGATTTTGCAGTCTGTGTTTATCCCGTAGTAGAAAATAGGTAATATATATGCAGCTAAGCCTATAATCATACACTATGTAAGTGTAATTATGTAATGAATGTATATTATTACAGTGATATTTAATGAGATTTGTAAAACTGGCTGTTAGAAATATAAATCAATATCAGGTGTACAACTAAACACGCGTTTCTCGAGTTAAGTCCACATAGAAAATTTCAAATCCAACTGTTATCATACAAAAATTAATAACGATTTAAAAATGCATGTAGTTTAATCTGTATAAATTTCAATAGAATATGAAAATCTGAGAAGAGTTATACTTAAGTTATTTTCTAGCCGATCGGTTATTCGACCTGTAATACTTGAGTGACCAAAGTATTATCCAACAACCCTCATATATTTATAAGCAGCTTAAAGTCTGTATGATAAAAGTTAAAAAGTTTTTGCCTCTTCATGGTCTATATACAATTATTGTAATCAGACATATATTATCTTTATTTCGATATGTTGGAACTGTACCGAAAGAGTTGAAGGAGATTACACCCAGTTTTTTTTCAAATAAAATTAAATGTATATGAATGTAAGTTAGCTGCATAACGATAAATACAAACCCTGTTACCGCTGAACATTGCATTCCATGTGACTGCATATACAGTTCCCCAGGGGGTGTGCTATTTCTTGAATGCAAGTTCAGATCGCAATGTTGTGTCCTAAGCGCATCGCCAGCGAGTAACGATAGTAGCAAAATCAATAGATTGTTGTCTCCGGCACCGGCTGAGCATTGGCTATGAAGTGTGATGGTTGTACCAAAACGCAAAACCACTGTTCTATCTCACAACCAACCAGCGCGATAACGGCACCACCCGCGCACCACTCTACTACTTGTGTGGTACACAGGCTGAACACAGAGGCACATTAAGTACAATATTATGTGCAAAACAGAATTGCGCATGTACAGTGAGTGAGCCATGTTTTTTCTTTATCGAACGATCGTTCATCGCACACTCAACACAATTTGTGCACCATGTGCCTCTGAAACAAAGGACAACCAGACTGATTAACATAAATTATAAGATGCCCACACTTATTACTAATCCACTGTCTGCATTCCAATCTTTGTTCTCAATCCTTCAACACAAGCCCATTATCTTTATACTTTTCTATCAAGCGTGATAATACGAAATAGACTGCATTAGTAATAATGATTTTTAATAACGCTGGTGAAGCAGATAGAATAATGTGTAACCGAACTTTTACATACCCCCCTTATAAAATAGGCACTGTTCAATACGCGACCGACCCTGAGTTTATAGATTACCAATAACGATAACATAGAACGCGGAAACGAATGATTTCCATAAATATAAATCCTTGTAATATGTCGATGATTTAAAACATAAATGCGGAGCAGTAAACATGAAACTAAACCATATATCTAAAATGTCATTAACGTTTCCCTTAGAAGAGCCGTAGAAAAGCCTGCATTATAACTTTAATGTACCTTTAATATCTAAATATCCCAAAAATAGCCGGAAATAAACTATAAATAAATCAATAAATAATAGAAAAATAACAAAGCATTTATGATTATTAATATACCAGCTAGCTAATGCCTTCTATTTACACAACCTTCTAGCTCATGTCAAGTTTGAGAGTATCTATTACAAAGATCTTTGTCTTCCAGTATTCATAATCCTACACGATTTTACAAATGAATTATTACTACATTCTTCAGGATATCTGTAAGTTAATCGTTTACCGTGATCAACGTTTTCTAAGTTCTTACGCGTTCGTATAAATTCATACTATCATGTACTTTCATTTCAAAAATAGTGAGGCATCACCTTCATATAACCAGTCTGTGCTACATCGCCACTTTACCCTACCCCTTTTTTCTGACGCGAATTTCGCCAATGCAATTTGCCTTTCAAAAGAGCAATGCATTCTCGAAAGTCTAACGATATTTATTAAATTTAACACAAATTTATAATACGTACCCAATCCACGAGCAGCAACGTCGGTTGCTACGAGAATTGAACCTTTCTTGTTCCTAAATTCTGAAACAGATTAACATTAACTTTTACTAGCGAGATATAAAAAATTGATTAACATTTTAAGTCCAAAGAACAGAGGAAATTCTATACATTAACACGTTAAGCGCGGCGTCGGTCTCTAAGGATGAACGGTAAAGTATAACAAAATCGTCTCCGCGCCGAACGTGTTAATTTGGCTTTCTTATGAATCATGTAAATAAACAATGCAATAACAAAACTGTACCTCTAAGAACGTAATCTCTTTCTTGTTGTGATTTATCTCCGTGCATGCATACTGCGGGCCAGCCATATCGGCGGATATTTCTAGTGATATTCTCCACCTTTTTCTTTGTTTCTACAAAAATGATGGTCTTCCCGCCATCGTCGTTAACGTTACCAATCTCCTGAAGTAGAGTTCCCAACCTGTAACCAATGGTAATACCCAAACTTTTAATACTTTGCCAATTGATTAGTGATACAAGTATATTTAAAATATGCGTGAATCAGTTCTTCTTAGAGGAAAAAAATATTATGACAAATCATATAATATCATATACTAGTATCATCATTCTAACATAGGTAAACAATAGTTATATATTTTTTCATATTAAGAAATTTTTAATTGGCATAGTGCTGAATAAAAAAGTATAAAATGCGGATTTGGTCTAGAACGTACTTTGATTCTTTTTCATGTTCTTGACAAACATCAACGATCTGAAGAATGTTGTGGTTTGCAGACAAGGTCAAGGATCCAATATTCAATTGTGTATAGTCAGTAAGGTACTCTTCTGCGAGGTTTCGGACTTCTTTTGGCCATGTAGCAGACCACATAAGAACCTGCCTGTCTGGTCTGATTTGTTCGATAATTTTTCTAATTTGGGGTTCAAAACCCATGTCCAACATACGATCTGCTTCGTCCAAAACTAAATAGGTGCATCTGCGTAAATTGGTTGTTCCGCGTTCCAAAAAGTCGATCAACCGTCCAGGTGTAGCAATGCAGATTTCTACACCGCGCTCCAGATCGCGAGCTTGACTTCCTTTTGGTGCACCGCCGAAAATGCATGTGTTTCTCACATAAGACAATGAGCCAAAGTCATTAGCAACAGATTGGATCTGTTGTGCCAATTCTCTAGTCGGCGCGAGTATGAGAGCAATTGGTCCATCTCCGCGATTTAAGGGTTGTTGGCTATTAATGTGTACAATGGCAGGTAAAATATAACCCAAAGTTTTTCCAGATCCTGTCTGAGCAATTCCAACCATATTACGACCAGACATAGCAATTGGCCATCCTTGAGCTTGGATTGCTGTTGGCTCATTGAATCCTTGCTTTCTAATCCCTTGCATAACGTAGTCAGGGAAGTTTCCTTCTTCAAAGTATTGAATTGGATTCGGAATTTTGTCTCCTTTCAATGTGATTTGTTTGTCTTGTCTGTATACATCAACTTCACGCGGATGGCGTGCTTGAACATTAGGATGTGGAACATAGAAGTCTTTCTTGAATGGTTTTAAGTTTTCATAATCCCAATTTGGTTTTCTTAAGCCGGTTCCAGCACCGCTACCACGGGCTCCACGTCCGGCAGAACCACCGCCTGAACTTCCGCCATTCCTACTTCCGAAACGTCCTCCGCCGCCGCCGCTGCTGCTGCTACCTCCTCCATAGCCGTTTCTTTGACTCCCACCCCTGTAGCTTCCACTGTTACTGCGGTATCCACCAGACATAGTTCCGTAAGTCCTGCGAAAGAGGAGGACTATTCTCAGCATGACTTCGTTGTTTCTCGGTTTGATGTTATTATTAATATAATAAGTATATGACTGTAGTGAATATAGAGAAACGGCTCCAGACAGAAACGTGTGGATTCCGAAGGCATATTCACATTTTTACTCTTCCTCCCAAAAGCACTCACGCTCCATCAACAAATAAAACGGAGACATGCCAAAATGAGAGGTATCAGATAGTTCAAATAGACAAATAGACAATTCAAAATAATCCGTACACACTTTACGAAAGTTATCGAAACGGACTCTATCATAAATAATATATAATCAACATTCTGGGTATTACACAGTTAAATTTTCGGACGATCTAAATACAACAAAATAAATAAAACTTTCAATCTGCACTAAAACAAGTACCTCCAGTCATTCAGTTAATCTAAGTCATACAACAAACTTTTTTATGTACGAAAGTTAAGAAAATCTCAAACTATAAATGTCATCACAATGTTTGCCTTGTACTTTAAATTAATCAGGATTAGCAAGATACTAACCCAAGTCTTACTAGTCCACGAACGCCAGAAGAAATCATCTGCCTTAGCCTGAGTGCAATTACAACATTTACACTGATTAACTGAATATTTAAATGAAGATTCTTGATGTAATATTATATGCAATGTTTACAACCAAAGTAAAATATTTAACATTTAGTAAATAAATCGGGACAAAACACAACACTATACAACAAACAAATAGACTACCACCTATCTTTGCAAAAAGCACCACTCAATAACAAATAGTTTATATTAACTCTTAGTTGTTACAAGAAGCAATATTAAAATTCGAGCATTACAAATATTTGGCGACATAGTAAAATTATGTTTCACATGTGATAAACATCTAAAATTGTTCTGTAACTTCCATAATTTAAAATATATAGTGCTCTGATATAAAGGGAATATCATTTGTTGTATCATACAAACACACACGCCTAAACACACCCAGCCCTACCCGCGCGCGCGCGCGTATGTATGTATACAACATAAATGATATTTTATATATATATATCACCATATATATTTATATACCATTCCCCATTAATGATGTGCATTACCACAATTCATTAAATAAAAGATTTTACCATGAAAATTACAATAATTTAATGAAATCGACTATTAAAACTAATGTGTACTACCTAACAATTTAATGGCAAGCAAATATTATGAAACAATTATATCTCCTCATTGTTAATGTTAGCAATTATTCGTGTTTAACTAATTATAAAACTAACTTGCCCAATACAAACGTGAGCTTATCACGTGCACTCACAGCCAAACAAACTATGCATAATCAAGAAATGACTAAATGGCGAGAAATGGAACTGTTTTATGCTTGAGATCGTAAAATTGCAGAAATGGACGCGCGTTTGAGGAACTTCGAAATAATGAAACATGCAAGTCAAATAAAAGGTCAAAAGTACAGTGAATACGTCTGACGGCAATGAAATTGATTGCGCAAGATTGTGGAATTTCCACGCTAATATACGTATATATGCTACAGACGCTTCTATGCAATCGTAAAAAAGTATAAATGACTTCCGCGTAAACGTAAAAACGTGGACGAAAATGAATCAGGTTTTATTGAAAATAGATGATTTCCTTGAACGACAGTGAACTGATCGGGGAAAAGGGAATTAGAGAAATACTCGTTAATCATTTAACAATTTTTCCGTTATGCTTTGCCATTTACAATCTTACAAGGTCAACATAGCGGAAGTTCGATAGTAACGCATTGCAGATATTCTCACGTAATGGCCGACAACGAGACTCTACATCATGAATACCATAGTAAAGGGTGCCCAATATTCATGTAAAAAGCAATGACACTCGGAATTATTGTTTAAAATCGAAAGAAATAACTGTACTCACATGTTCGGTGTAGCGGTGGGCTTTCAGTCCCCGAAATAGATGTTCAGACGAAGTCTTATATATTGTTAACTGACTCGTTTGACAAGCGGCAAAGATATCTAGAATAATATTTAACGGTTTAAAACGCTTGTCAAGTAACAATAATCATTTGAAACGGTGAACAAGGAGTAACTTTATAGCTAAGACGTAGAGTGAAACGGTAACAATTTTGCAATAAATTGAAATAAAGTACGACAAAGATCTTACCCGTGCCGCTACCAAGGACAGAAAGAACGACTCACCACGATGCCGGATGTGAGTCACCGACGGTTATACATTGACCCAAACTATTCGAAAGTGGGGATGCGCAGCCTTAGAAAAGGTCCTAACATTTTGTTACCTGCGCATCTGTACTGCAGTATTGATTCTAGTCAAGTTAGCAACTCGCAAAAATGCTACTCAAACGACTGCTTCATATCTTTTATATACACTTTTTTATTGTATTGTATGCAGAAAACATACCTCAGAAAATCTGGACACGATTATTACTATTATTATTGTTGACATGAAAGTCGTAGTTCCATTCGTGTGACAATGAACAGAGTTTGCATGAACTCTTGTAACATCCTCGTATATAAAACGTGAATTTAAATAACCGCAATAATATGAAGTATGGAATAATTTTATATTTATCTTTATTTTTTTTATAATTATATATTAAAGCCTGGGGTCAACTTCCTAGAAATTATTATATTCCTTACTCAAATTATCGAGTTTCCTATCTTAGTTACGTAATAACTTAGGTTTGCGGCTAACTTCACACTGAATTCTATTATCCTTGCTTTATGGCGTCACCATGAAGGAAGCAGAGGAACAGAAACTATCAGGCGTACCACAAACGACAACGAATTCGAGCATTAAACAGTGCACTTTAAGAAAACTGACAAGACGGTCGAACTACAGTGAAATTGTTGACTTTTTCAGAAAGATGTAGTAATGCTGCCAGTTTGCGTTAATTTAAGATTCTTATTACCTGGCAACTAACTGAAGTGACATAATAAATATCGTTTAAATACGAAAGACTAAAGCTTTTAAATTTATGTGAGTTATCCAAAAACGCAGTGGATATTTGTCTATATCCAGTTATAATTATACTTCCAAGGAAATAATATTTTTACAAATTCCTTGTCCTTATTTCATTGTACTCCGATACATAATTTAGTTTATTTAAAATATATTATCTTTGAAAGAAATCTTTGCTCCCTTTTATTCAGGGATTACTGTAGCATCGCACCCGTTATGGCAGTCTTTGAGTTTGATTACCTTTGCAACAACTGTGTTTACAGCTCGTGCCAATAGATTCTATGTGGATCTCCCCCTTCTTCGAGCCGTCTAGACGAGCCTTCCCCGCTATCTTATCTTGTTTTTAGATACTTGCGAGTGAGATCAGGTAATTCCACAACAATAACAGACCATTGAAGCTCAATTATCCTATTAATTCTTCAATTACTTTTTTTGACCTACTGTTATTCCGTATGTTGTACTTGCGGTTGAGATAAGGTAATTCCACAACAATAGCAAACTATTGAAGTACGTTTATCCTATCAATTAACCAATTACTTTTTTTGACCTACTGTTAGTTAGTCTGTTATTACAATACAATTCTTATACAACGGGCTACTTATACTACGCGGTATTTATACAAGATGGTTCACAAATTGTGGCGATCCTCGTATAACGCGGGACTTATACTACGCGATTTCGATATAAGGCGTTCATAGGAAATATCTTAAGTACCGTATTATATAAAAATCGCTCATACTTTAGATTACAAAATTAAACTTCAATCCGTAATCTGTCGTAAAGGCAGCATAGAAAGCAAGATAGTAATACTATATAAAATATCACTGTAAAATGGAAATATAAAACGCGATTAAAACTTATGAAATTATTCGTTTGACGGCATTTAAAGATATTGAGTAATAAAATTAATATTATTTTCCGAGTTGTACGTAGATTATTGTTATTTCGCATTATCCAATATTTCCTATAAATTTTCTTCTAAATGTCGAGTAATACGTATGCTAACAGATGTAAGAGTATTTGGAAAAATTATTCCATGTATTACATTTGCACTTTTAGTACTAAAAATATAAAGAAACAGCTATTTTATGTATTCGGCGGGTAACGTCATCAGTAACACGAAAATGCTTATGGGGCTCGAAAGCCCGACTCTGGAATTACAGATTTCATTGTGCGTTTATTAGTCTTTTTATATCTCCACTGTGCCGTGACAGAAAACTATGACCAATATAACGCAAATAAAAAAAGCGCAACCCTATTTGGCCTGCTGAGGGAGATTAACAATTTTCCAAAAGTTATTAAAAACAAACAGTAATGAAAATATCCATTGCTGACAGAATTTTATCACCGTACACCTTGATAAATACATAATATATACATATACATTATGGAATATGTTTAAATTTAACGAGGAACTTCGGTTCATTGAGCATTCATTATCGTACCCAATTTTTATACTCGATACTTAAGCTATAAATTATGAATAACATTGATCTATTCTCCGAAAACTATGTTCTCAGATTAAATGAAGATCTGAAACAGCTCAACTCCAAATTGAATACACAACAAATAGTAAACCAACTGACCAAAGTTTGAAGAAAAAAAATTATAAAATAAAATAGGAATTATTGCATATGTAATGCAAGCCTAAACGTTATTTTCATATTCAGATAAGTTTCTAAGTTAATTTAACCCTTAAATTGGACTGTTAATATATCCCTGAAGTGAGGCGCGGATCTATTTCATTAAGTACTTGAGAGCAAAACTCGATAGGTCTAATTATGGACTCGTAAAGAAGATTTAAAGAAATTCAGTAATAACATATAACAATACTATTATCCAATACATAATTTGATAAGAATTCATTCATAATATCTTTGATTATCCATGTTTATTACATGTCACACTAAAACTTGTCCAAATATTAAAATGACTACAGGCTCAAAAATTTATTTCGCATCGTTCTTATGTTTTCTGCCTTGATCTATTTACATATAAACAATCTAACTCGTTGTCAATAACTTTAGTTGATATCTTAAGAAAGATTTTACCAAACAGGAAGGACGCCATCTTGAAATCATCTAATATCGAATGTGGAGTGTAATGCCGGGAGTTTACGTTAAAAAACGATTTTTTTGTCCACGTATTGCTTCTCACCACTAAACTTCTATGGTCTTTTGAGGCCAAATGCGTATAACCCCATCTGTGAGGGATGATAAAGAATGGAGAATTTCATATACATTCTATACTAAACAGATTTATAAGAGATGGAGCTGAACGAGAAATGTTAAAATATTGCTAAATAGGTATGTGTAATACAACCAAGGAGTATTTTGAATTTGTATATACTCAAAGTGTCAATTACTGGCCCCGAGATTTTCAGCGAAAAATGAATACATATCACCATTGTATTTACGTCTTCCAACGTTCCTCAGCGTATGCTCTGATGTTCTTGTGAAGTTCCTTTATTTCCTTCCTTTCGTGTACGGCATGTCCTTTACATGGTATTTAGGTTCAATCAGATTTTTTAGCGTTTATGTTACGTTATATATATGCATACTCATATAATTTACATATTAAACCAGGTTTGTTCATTTCTTATAAGTTCGTGAGATAATTTAACTCGTACGTTCAAATTAAGCAACTATCACAATCGCATCAGATGGTACCATATTATTCATTCAGTTTACTTCTGCTTCTTTGATGACAATTACATTAGTTTAGATCTAACAGATGTAGTAGAATTATGCTTTTTCTATAACAGCATTGTAGGACTTTCAGTTCTAAGGGCTGAGGCTGCTTTGAATGAAATCTGTATTATTTAAGATATGCTTGAGATATGTCTTTCATATATTTTGGATATGCTTAGGAATATGTAAATTACAATATATTTGATTGCCTATAAGAAATGATCCCATATCAATTAGCTTTGCATGAAGATCACATTCTAGATATTTAGAAATATTACAATATTGCATATACACTGTTCCCTTTTATTACAGGACTTGCCCGGATTGGATTAGGATCATAAAGAAACTAAGTCAATAGTTTGTAACTCTGAACAGGTAAGTAAATAAACCATGATATAATTGGTAACACTTAAATTCATTATTTTATTAATAATGCTATTCTATCAAATGTTATGAATTTGAGTTTTTAACACATGCATTTGAGTTGTATATATAATGTAGTAACTCTACACCTGTTTTTTTATGTACCTTGTCTCCTTGTATATTATGTAATGAACAACAAGAATGTGGTGGTCAAATTCTATCATAAAGATTACTCGAAAGAGGTGCTGTTATAGTTTATTAACATTAATTTAGATAATAAAGCAGTTTCCAGAGAACAGAGATATTAGTTATCACTCATCATACATTTACAATTTTTAAGCAGAAGTCTGAACTATACAGGCAGTATTTTTTTCAGATAACAGTCTAAGAGCAATAGAAACTTTGTTTTTCTACTATTATTTTTTACAGTACTAGATGTAGCAGAAACTATTTTTTCTATTTTTTTTTTCATTACTAGAAGTAGCAGAAACTATTTTTTCCATTATTTTCTTCCATTAGTAGAAGCAGAAAAACTATTTTTCTATTTTTGCCGGCTACTACTGTATATCATTTTCATATTTTTAGTAACAGTTAATGCTATCTTACATGAAAGTAAAATCAAGTATTGGGTATAAAGATATGAGTTGTGTGTATAATGAGGATAGTAAATTAGAATTTAATGCATAGTAACATCTCACCATTTATTTCATATTTATTTATTACACACAATCTAAAAATGCTGAAATATTTTATACTTTAGCAATATATGAACTTTATATTAAGCATTGCAAAATGTTGGATTGTAAGGATTAGTTGATAATATCTTCAATTTATAATATTTTCGTTCATTTACAGTATAAAATCTCATGTAATTGAAGTATAATTTTAATATTCCAATATATATGTTTCCAAAGAAATGTATATATATTTCTTTCATTATATAAAACTATGCAGTTCAGAACATCATTTCTGACTGTCTCTATTGCTTACAATGACATTATTTAAAAATGAATTAAATGTTCTAAAAGTGAAACATCACAAACTTATAATACCCCGTGTGTTAAACAATGTTTTTTTTAATATAATCAAAAATTAAAGTTTTAATATCATCTATGTTAACATATAATCTTAATCATGTTCTATTTCCATTTTAACAGAATTGGAAATTTTACTTGAAAACACCAACTTATCATTGTATTTAAAGCCTTCCTTTTATTATAGTTTTATACGATCGTAAAATAAATAATTATGTAATTTATAATAAATTAAATGCTGGCAAAATAAAATACACACGCTGTTATATTAGTTTATTATAAAACAAAACGGTTTAATTTGTATATTTTTTTCGCAATATTAGTATTAACGTGGACTCAAAGTTATTTATATTTGCATGCACAACTTGTTTATATTGCCAATGCATGTTTTAAATCAATGTATTTTACACTAATACAAAATTGCAATTTAGTACTAGAATTATTTGTATTACGCAAAAGAAATATATAACAATTTACGGATGCCAAGAATGCTGGGAAAATGAAAACGAACTGTCCTAACGATTTTCTGAAACAAACTAGTTATTACCTTTTATCATCATTTCGCCATTAGAATAAATATAACAATATTTTGTTTAAATTAGTTAACAATGGACGGTACCCCGACCCAAGAGAAGCCTCTTCCTTCGCGGGGGTTGAAGCAAGTAAAAGTAGACAACTGGGGGACCTTCTTCCTTCAACGACTTCAACAACTTTATTTCGAGGAAGAATTGCTCGATTTAACAATAAAATTTCCTACTAGTGATATCACAGTTCAGGTAATTCATCTTACATATAAGTTTTATAACAATAATTAATTATTTATGTTCAAATTTAATTCATAGCGAGCTCTTAAGCCGGCAATTATTTTCAAGTATTTAATATTAAATATTTCTCAAGAGAAATATTATAAAAGAAATATTTCTATAATGTTTAGGCCCACCGATTGGTGATAACAACATGCACAGATTATTTGACGCAACTCGAACGTGAACAGAAAGAAAAAGATGAAAATTATGACGGCGTCATCGTCATGCCACCGGATATGCCGTACGAATGTGTAAAATCTATAATAAGGTATATCCCCTTACACACTTCAATTAATTTCGTGTAATTTATATTTACACGAAATAAATCAGGGATCATACTTTTAAGATAATATACTGTAATTTTTTTCAATTATGTTTGATTGTGTATATGTTCTATTTGTTACAGTTTCATGTATACAGGGCAGCTCGAATATTGGACGTCGGAACAACACGCTTTGTATCGCACTGCACAAAAAATGAATATGGCCGTTTTGACAAAGCTACTTGATGCACAATTTAATACAACTGCCTTACAAAACGAACAACCAGCGAAACCCACCGCACGACCGGCAACAGCAATTTCAAAGCCTTCAACACCTAATACAAAAACAACTTCTACAAATTCGTCGTCGGGGCTTTCTGGTCAGCCATTACCAGGTAGAAAGTAAGTATCGAAATTTGTGTACCTTGTCTTTTTCTACTAATCAGATACATTTGTGGTATTGTTTGACTAAGGACTGTTTAGCTAAGAAAACATACTAAAAACACACTTAGATCCACCCAAGAATTAACATAGGGAATGCATAATAACGATCGCATTTGATGCGATCTAATTTTATTGTATTATTCGGTACATTCGGTAATATGACCCACTACAAATAATATTGTTATTTATAAGAAAAATCATTGCTCTATTTCTTTAGGCTTCCTATTTGGAAAAGAAAGTTAGACACGACTAGCACACCTTCAGTAAATTATGAACATCGATCATACCATGGTTTGTCTTCAACAAACAGAGCTACAGAAACAACCCCTGGACCCTCAAGATTCGATCTTCCCGAAGCTGAAGATTTTGCTCTCGGTGTCTTTTCCTCATTCGATGACATCACATACAACACGAAACCTATCGTTCAAGCATCGGATAAATATAAGAGAGGTAATTCTTATAATGATAAAGGCTCGCCGGATCGAGATAGTAAAAATGACACCACCGAAGACGAGGAAGATGAAGGTCATATGAACGAAAAGAGCTTGAAAGAAGTAAACTCCGATGATGATTGGTCGGTATCAAGATCTTTTCATAGAGGAGATGCGCAGCCTTCGCCGTCCAAAAGAGTACGATTCGATCTTGAGGAAAAAGAGAATTTGGAAAAGAAATCCTACCGGACTAATTCTGAAGATTCTATTACTAATCATGCCAAGATTATTCGAGAAGTTTTGAAGAAATATCCACATTTGGTGAAAAACAATAAAAACATACGCCTTAAAATCATGCAGAAGGAAGCAAAGTCCTCGGATACTAACGCGGGCGGAAAGACAAAGGTCTCTTATGTGGTCTTAAAGTCCGATAACTTGATGTCCAGTAATAATACTGACGAGAATGAATCAAAATGTAACGGAAATGCTGATGGCGATGAAACCGGTCCATGGAAATGCAACAAGTGTGATTTGGAAGAAGAATACACGAATTATTATATGTATAGAAGGCACATGCAAGATGTACACGAGGAGAAGTTTGATCCAAGAGTATGCGAGCATTGTGGCTACAAAGCGACCAAACGAAACATTTTAATGTATCATCTATATACAAAACATAATGTGCCTCCACCGAAAAGTATGTGTTTCCCGAAATGTCAGTCGTGTTCTTACGTGGCACTTTCCGAGACACTTTTAGTAAGGCATCAAATAAATCATAATCATCGGCCAAACACACGTCAACATCCATCAACATCAGAGGAGATTCAGTGTATGCACTGTTCTCAAACGTTCAAGGATGTTACAGAGCTAACCACCCATGAAATTAATTCTGGCCATGGAAATATACCAGATGGAAAGGAAAAAGGACATCGCTGTAATCATTGCGGTAAAGTATTCGTACGTGCTACGAATCTGCAAGTTCATTTGGATTGCGTGCACAAAGACTTGCGAGATTCTGAAACAAATGCTGCGTCTGTGCCTGCGATCTCATTAGAGCCATCTTCGGAAGCGGAAGCTCTTAGTAACGTAGCAAGTGGTATAGCAGCTTCTTTAAGCGTCGGAGATGGTGTAGCAGTAGAAGCACAAGAAGATGCTACGAACGTATCTGAATACATAGTACCGGATATGCAAATAAACAACATTTCTCATGAAATGACTTACAATACACATGACTTAGATGGTCAACATATGATCATGTTAATTGACAATGACAATTACCAACAGCATGGTACTGAACATCATCAGCAACCACAGCAGATAGATATCTCTGGTAATCAGCAGATTGTAATGCAAGGTACAGAAGATGGTATGATCGTATATATTCATGGAAATGAAGAAACTGATAGACAAACATATGAAAATTATCAAACGGAGGAAATACAACAAGAAACCGAAGAAATCGTTGAAGAGGTGGTCGAAGAGGTCGAGGAAGAAGTTATGGAGGACGAAGTACAAGAACAGTCTGAAATATTAGAAGAATGTAGTGTAGATCAGGTGGAGGAAGTTATACAGTATGTCGAGGAGCAAACGGAAATAGTGGAATACGACGAGCAATGTAGCGAGCAAAGTAATAGTATGGACGCTTCCCAAGAATCCGTTATGATCATTCAAGAAGAGGACGTTAGTGCAAATCAAGAGATGGCCGAGAAAAGTGAAGCACGAAAAATGAAAACAGAAGGATTTGCAACTGAATGGGATGATGATAGCAGAGAAATGGGTGAAGCGTAAATGACCCGTAATTAAGTACTGTTTTCGCTTTGCAAGCTCTTATGAATTTCATTAGTATCTTCGACTAACAGAACGATACGTGTTTGTATCTTATTTCTTTCTACTTATCATTTATTCCGATCATTTACAGTAAACCGACAGAAGTAATTTTTCTATTAAGGTGGAATAACAATTAGAGATAGAATGTATTGCTCTTGGTATAACTATTTTAGTATTATTCAAATACTTATTATTAGTAGAGGTTCTTGACTCGCAAAAATGGATATGTTTTAGTTAAATTCATCTAGAATTCAAATGTTTGTATATATTGCTTGGGAATATATATTGCATTCAATTATTAGATTTATACTTTATTCAATTACACCTACAATGAGTAGTGGTATCCATCATACTATCACGTTTCGTTGTTTCGACTTTCAATTCCTTTCAGACGGAATTTGCACAAGAGTATGGCAATAATAAAGCATAATTATTACACGAAGGAAGTAAAACAAGAGTGTTCGTTTTATGCATAACTACTATCTTGCACTCGTTGAACGCGAAGGTCTCAATAAGCTGGTTAAAATGTGTTTCTTTTAAGAGTCTGTTTTTAGAAACTATTTTGACAAATTGTCTATGCAATGAATTGTCGTTTAAAGTAATTATTTGGGGAATGAACTAAGCAACTATGATAATATAAGGAAGCGCGTGCTTCAAACTATATGACACACATATAGGGAATGTTTCAAAAAATTGAGACACGCAAAAACTCTTTTTTTAAATACTGGATAAACGACGGATAATATTAGATAATGACGTTAATCGATAGTTGCATGGTCGTGACACGTTCATTAAAACATTCTGGAATGTAGCACTTTTAAAATCCGTTTCATTTATAGTTACATATCTAATTTTGCATATTACTTTATGCTGAACTATCTGCACGACAAACAAATCTTGATAAGATTTCATTAATTCGAATCATACACGTCTATTATTAATGATTTAATAGAAAATACAAACAATGTAACAATCATTTCCTTCGTTTAAACGGAAGTGTAATTATAGTCTAATATGTTGTCGGAATAATTGTACGAATACTCGATCGTATTTCTGGCATTAAGTACAAGACGACCTTGTAACATTAATTGATCATGTTAAGCACAAAGCTGTTATAGTTTGTTCACTCGAATCATGATTCGGTAACTCTATGAAACATGACGCAATTCTGTGCGACGTAAATCTGTGCGGTTTTACCAGCAGTTTTGTACATTTGTCTAAGAAATTCTGTTAGAAAGAATGCCTAATCATCTTACTAGGAGAATTAATTAGTAAAAGTCTTGGGTTAATATTTAAAGTTAATTAATGAGAAGAACAGTGTATATATGAATACATAAAGATATGAAACAATATACAATAAATTATGTAATGATGCATTAATGTAAATTAGTGGGATTCACGAATGATGACGGTTTCAAACAAACTGGTTGAAAGCATTTTGAATGCTGTATTCAATCATGCAACTATCGCCCGGCACTTTTTGTCTAAAATTAAGCATCAGACATATATTTTAGACAATAAAGTTAGGTAAAAAAACAACGTTCTGATTATACAGTATGAGACACGTAAAATAGTGGTATCGTTTAATAATCTTCTTTCAAATTGTACGAATAAGTCATGGAAACAAGAGTTGTATTAAAAGGCTGCTGCGATTTTTCCATAAATGCATTATTTCTGCATTAATTCCGGCGAAATTCAATTAATTGAAACAGGAAGTAACTAATCTAACATGCTTTCTGTCGACGCATTGAAAGGGAAATCTTTTTGTTTCTCAATGGAATATAAAATCCTAAACATTAAAATTATAGAGACGTTGAAACTTTTCTATCCATGTAACTAAGTTAACTTATAACTTACTGATTATTAAAGGAGAATTTGATTTTCTGAAATAAACAGCTATGTATACAACGTTTTATACAAAGTTATTTCCTTCGATGTTGGATGATCATGAATATGTTTCATTCTGATCATTATCACTGATAAACAAACTCGCTTTTTAACTGTTAAAAAAAGAGTAAAGATTCCAAATCTAGAAGTATGAAGTAATTAAAGGTGATATCTAAGACAGTACTTGTAAGCATAATTAACTCTGTATGGTTCTGTAACTAACAAAAGTAATTTTGTATCAAGGGGCAGCAATTTTTACTAATAAATGTTGAATCCGGCAAAATGCATTCATTGTAATTCAAATAATAAATAACGGAATTACAAACTACGCTGTTTACTAAGAAATATTTTATGATACTAACAGTATAGGAGATATCAATGAGAATAGTGAATTCTCACTAAATAAATGTTTGTGGACTTAATTTGACCTGAAATTAATCGAATATCATAGATGTAAACAGTTGTATTCCATAAAAAATAAGATGTTAAAGTATTGTTATTTTGCTTGACTTCTCTGAAATTGTATATGATTTGTTTTAATACAACTTTTGTTTGTGCGATTCGTTTGTGAAATATCGAACGAGAATATTAACCGGGATAGGCTTATCAAGTGCCTCAAGCTGTATACATAAACAAACCTATGATTGCGACACTATTCTAAAACCGCATTATTTTAATCCATAATTTGTAAGTATATAATATTATCAATAGTAAGAGTTTTATTTTTGGGTCCATTTAAAGTGGGTCCGTCGTAGTTAGTGTAATATTTTGATATGCACTCAAATACACTGGATTTTAAAGGAAATATGTATATGATTTCACGCGGAGAACAATAAGCTTTCCATTGTACGTGAACCGAGCGTAGCTTTGTAATCGATTAAAATCTTTTATCAAGCAAAGCGTCGTTTTTGTTCAATGCTATTTTATCAGCTATCTCCTAATTATCACAGCAGGATAATGCAATATTAATTTTTAATACTCAATAAATAGTATATGTACGAATAACGTTGATGCTTACCTTTATGTTCAGTCTTTCGTATGTTTCTCTACCTTCAAGCCACGCTTTTTTTGATATTTACATATAAATATATCAACCAGAACTATTGTTTACTTGATGATACACTAATTATTTAAATGATTAAAACAATTAGACTCTTTTTTTCGTTGTTCTTATTTATTTAAATTCTATGCTGTAGTTATGATCTTCTGATAAGTAACGTCAGTTATAAATAAAAATGATATTTATTAGGGTTATTAATATCAAACCGAAATTAAAGTTAATTTCTTGTTAAATATAACTATACTTTATTACTAACACATATTTTAGTCATATTCACATCTATTAACACTACCTTCTTTTTATCATTACTACTTCAAATCGAAAATAACAATATCCAACAGAATCATCTTTTTATCATATTTGTAACAACAAATAGGCGATTGTTTTAAAATTGGATGCGCTGAAAGCGAATCCCCAAATCGTTTTCCTCCATCAATCTTAGTTTTCGAAAAAATCAATTTTGGGAAAAGGTGTCTTTTTGCCATTTGAACAAGACTTGTGGCATAATTATACAAGCTAGACAGTTTTTGTTTATTGCAAAAAAGTCTGTGGACTTCTGCGAATAAAATGATATAAATTACTTTTGCAATATCAATTTGCAAATATGTTTAAACATTAGTTAAAGTTGGCAAGACACGCTATGCGCTTTTATTTTTAGAGACTCTATTAAAATTTGCATAAAAGTTGTGACGTAAGTATAAAAGTTAGACAGTATTTATTTATTGCAAAAAATTCTGTGGACTTTTGCGAATAAAATGACGTAAAGTACATTTGCAATATCAATTTGCTAATATATTTAATATTTGCAAATTGATATTGCAAATGTAATTTATATCATTTTACTCACAAAAGTCCACAGAATTTTTTGAAACAAATGAGGACTGTCTAACTTTTATACTTCCGTCACAAATCTTGTTCAAACGGCAAAAAGGCCCCTTTTTTTCAAAATTGATTTCTTCGAAAACTGAGGGTGATGAAGAAAAACAGTTTACGAATTCGTTTTCAGCGTATCAAAATCAATAATAATCATCTTTTCGTTGTTACAAATTGTTTTGTGTTGGACAGTATAATCAAAGATATTTTATCATGTTCCTTTATCCTCGAAACTTTCTTTAACACCTTCTTATCTTTTATCGCAACGATGACATCAGCGTAAAGTACGATACTGCGGTTTGGGTAATCTATAAAAGCTTCTTTTAGTAACAAAACGGAATGATAAATAAACAATTCATAGCCAACCTACCGATACAAATGTCTCCATTGACAGTGTTGTTACTTTGCCGCCAGTTATTCTGCAAGGTACCGTGCTTCTTGCAAGTAACAATTGATACAATACCATTGTCTTTTGCGGGAACAAATACCACATCCCTTCGCACCTTAAAATTTCATAATACAATTATAATTAACACCACGAGCGCCGCACCGAAATCCGTGTTAGACGATACCCTGGCGATACGCGTCCGTAACGTCTAAAAATAAAACTATTCAAACATTCTACGATGCATTATCGTAACGTTATTGATATTCCAAATTTTACATAATATTAGCGATATATTTGATTCGAGTTTTAGTAATATTCGCATCCTTGATCACGATCAAGTGTTTTAGAAGAAGAACTATATTTTCTAATGAAAATATTTGTATTATTTAATAATTTGATTAACAGTGGAATGTTGATAATCTTACGCTTCGTTGTACACTTTTAATCCATGATTTATAAGAAGTTGTCCGGGAAAACATAAACAAAACAGGTGGAGCTCGACTGCGAACGCGTATGTCCCGAATCTCAGAAAGCCATCCAAGGTGCCCAAATTGATGGTGAACTTAAATTTATTGAAAATTAACGAAAGGGATTTAAACGAAAATTTTACAAAAAATTGCACTATCAGGTTTAACAAACTTACTTCGAGTCCTGTACAACTCAGTAAGAGAACGAGAAGCAATAATTCGATTCCAAATAAAACCACATAAGCTGACTCCAGAAGCATAGCATATCTATCAGTGATAAAAGAAATAGTGTTACGAAACCGAAAAGAATTAAATCCATCGGAAACAGATGATTTATCCTGACCTCATGCAACGTTTGTGCAAAAGAATACCAAATCGAAGTTTCCGGTGAAATATTTCCCTCTGTTTTTCGCCAACGGAATCCCAATTCAATTTTTCATTTTCCGGTTGCCCTTCGTCCAGAATATGCAAATTCTTCATCCAATTACTGGACAATATATTACTCTTGTAATTTATAATTATTTTCATATAAAGTATTATTGTGTCACATAAATAATAATTATTAAATTACACAATGAGTATTTGCAATAATTATATAATAATATCTATCTGCAATCTTTGACGCGGAACAGTATTATAATTATATCGCAGGCGAAGGTAAGAAAGTATATTCTTTTCAAAAGATTTTTCGAAAGAAGAATAATTCTAAATTTTTCACAACTGATTATGAATTATAATATTTAAGATACAAGATATAAGATTAACACTAGAACTACCAAAGCAGTAGGAAATGATTTGCCACCCATTTTGAATAGAATTGAATAGAATTAATCGAACATACAATGGCGGATTGTTTGAAATTACATATTCCTTTATTTTTTGTACTGAAGACACATAATTAAATCCATTATTTAAATTATACCCTTCAGCCATAATTGATATATGAATAAATGCAAAAGTATAACTGAATCTAGGTTCGGTAGTTTTAGTGTTAAAGAAGAATAAATCAAAGATAGTAACGATCGAGGTACTTTTACCCTGTAACTGCAAACAGAGCGCAGCCATGTTGGATGAACTGAAAGAAGAGTACGTCCCCTGCGACTATCATTATGCAAACCATTACAACAGACACAGTGCAATGTAATAGGATTTCGTAGTAATATTTCTGTTCATCCACGTAGTACTCCACCGGGAATACAAATGCCGCGCCACTTGTACTATTCTCAGACTTCGAGATGTGCAACATACTCGCCAGGACTGGTAACAATGAATACAAGACCCCAACAATAATGATGTACACTAAGCAAAGATTAGAATTCTAAATTAACTTATAATAAAACATGTAATAGTACGTAATAGTATATAGAATTATAAATAAGACTTGTTAATTATATTTACAAAACCTATAAGGTTGGAATAAAAAAGACTTAGAAACTTATGAGTTTAGGATAAACAAGACTTAGAACGAGAGTTGGCAGCTTAGAAGAATTGAACGAATGGAACGAACAAAGTTACGAAACTTAGAAGCTTGGAATAAAGAAAAGTTAGAAGCTTAGAAGGTGTTCACAAACTTACAACTATAAAAAAGCGCAATTTTTCTTCCCTGCTCGGCATATCTTTTCAAAATCGTATACTGGGGAAGCGTTTTCAGATCTTCCACATCATCTTTCATATGAGAAAGCAGTTTCTGAATCTAAATTAGGCAACCATATGTAATTAATCATTTATCTGATTACTGGAATCATGATTTTAAAATATAATATATAAAATATATGTATGACACACGTTAATTTAGAAACCAAATATAAACGTCCTTGCAAATAAATTAATTCCAGAGTTTCAAAATTTTACACAAATTTTATTCTTGGGTTCTGCATTGAAGGCGCTCGCAACGTAGAATTTTGTATTAGTTCTATATGTTGTATGTCACATATTTTTGTAATATAACTAATATTACGAAAGAGTTCATACGTTATATTATATAAATACAATATTCCATTCATAAAGTCACCGCGAGCCTTCTTTCCAGAACCCTACAGTGCATCCAAGAGAATGCATCGTTGTTATACATATATTTTGTTCTTGTTTTACCTTCCCCAAAGTAACTATAACATGGGAATATTTTACAACAGCTATAACGGTTGTCAACAATGGCGCCAAGCCTTCGAACACCGCATCGTAATTCTGTCCCCATTCCTCCAATATTCTTGAAATCTACGTTTTGACAACAATTATAACTTTTTTATTATAGAATCTTGTTTAAAAAAGGGGTAAGAATATCTCAGTGCAAATGAAGATTCGTGTAAGATATTCTGCACATTATTTATAATAAGAATGGTGGTAAGCAACCGGAAAGGGTGCACGTAGATATAATAATATTGTATAAGAAATAATAAATTTAGTTAAATAAGAAATTAATATTAACATTGATATTGCGGATAAATTTAAAAGTACTTATAGTATAATAACAAACATACAAGCTGGAAGGTCAACATTATGCAATTCAGTATAAAGTATAGCAATAAACTTACAGAGTATTGTAACATATTTGATCGTACAAAAAATTGTTTTTATCTATTTGTATTAAATATGAATATTTAAATATTTGTATAAAAAATTATGTAGAATGCGAATATTTACATATTATTCTATAAAACGAGGATTTAATATTAAGCCTAATAATAATTTCTTGTTTTATAAAATAATAAATACACATTTGCATTTTGCAAAATTTTCTGATACAGATATTTAAATATTTATATTTGATACAAATACAATTATCTGATTTAAACAGACAAAAATAGAAAATAGATGTTTCCCGTGAAGCTGCAGGGGTTTAAATGATAAATTTGATTTCAGTTAAACATATTAAAATATTCTGTATGTTTATTGTTATACTTTATGCTGAATTGCATAATGTTGACCTTCCACCTTGGAGGGATTGGAGGTAAGTGTTAAAAGCAATCAAGAAAGTACCTCTTAATGAAGAAAAAGTGAAAGGAAGAATAAAAAGAAACACAGGCGGAGAAGCGAAGATAGAAAGAAAAATGGCGGCCGTACTAAACAGTGGTGGTTCACAGACGACATTTAACATATTGATTTGCAAGTGTATTCCATACTTCGCAAAAGAAAATAATTTTTTATACCAAAAAGTGTACTTCATTAAGAATACTTTGGACCTAAAGTATGTTAAAATCAACTAAATATTTGCACCGTTAAATATTATGTTTCATGAAAACCGCAGTTATTTTCGGTGTAGATAATTTATGTATAATTAGTAATTTATATATTATAATATATTACTACGCGTGCCACATATTCATTATCGAATATCTTTTTCATGAACTTATACTTCGAATATTAATAAAGCTTCATCGTCTTATCGTTAGAATCATTTTGTGTTCTCAATACGAATTAAACGCTTGAAACGATACATTTTTGATAAATATAATAATCAATTTAATAATAATGACAATATTGTTACGTGGAAAGCTTAACAATATAATAATAAATCAATTATATAAAGATGAATTCATAGTTAAATAAGCAGCCCGAGTGACCTACGAAATAATTTATTATATTAATTAATGCGTTGTTAGAACGTCTGGAAACTAATATTTCTAATATTACTAATAATATTAGTTGCAAAACTGCTTATATTATATATAAGCAGCAGAGCCGATCATCCAGTACTCAAACCTACAAAAGATTTATTAATATTATATATGTTACAATATATATTAATATATAATATCAACGGTAAACTTAAGGACTTAAGTTTCATTCTGAACGACTTACTCCAAAACACGTCAACGACACACTAACCGGTAAATCATTTCAAGGATCCCGAAAGCCATTTTCCAAATGATATATCGATCCACTCGCAAGCGTTTCTACACAACTTACAGTTGATAATGATAAGTTAACTACGATTGATTATAATTATAATTCCAGTACTTCCAATAGATTCCAACAGAAATGACAAGCAATATAATGCATGAGAAATATGCGCCACGCAAACCAGCCTGTTTATACCGGAAGATAATCGTCACGTGAATAATTCTACGCTCGGAGCAATTTAAGTGGTGCGCGATTATAAAGCTGTCTTAAGTTGCATCGTTTAATTCATGTGAGAGAAATCCATGTGCAGCGTTGCAGCCCATTCAGGCTGGTTTGCATGCGTGATGGATGTTTAACCTTAATGAAAAAGTAATCGTCAAGCATTCGCTGGAAGACAATCCAGGAAAAATGACTCGTATCAAGTTTCTACTGTGAGTTAACTCTAAGCAGTCGTAGGGTGACATTGCCATACGCCAGCTTCATAATGACGATTAAAAACAGTGAACCAACGGATACCGATTTCTATCAGAAACGACAGTTCGATGTTGTTCGATTCTATTTGAAGCATCTTGGAATCTGGCCTTTCGATAAACCACCAATTTTAAGGCGAATTGTTGCGGTATTTCTAGCCGGGAGTATCGTGGTACCTCAGGTATTGTTAGTTAATATTTCAGGAATTTTTATTTCTTAATCTCTGCTTTTTATTGGGACTATCGGGAAGTAATTAACACTTTGCACTCAGAAATGACTCTGGATCGCCACTCAGTTTATTGCGACACTCGAATGGCGAATTAGAGGCGACATTAAGATTTATTAAAGGCGTTGGTGATTTAAAATTCGAGAACAAAAGGGATAATTGTTTTTCACGTACTTTATGGAACTCCATTTATTTGTTCATATTGAATATTATTCTATTCGATATTTCCCATGCTTTTCGATGATAAAGATGGGGTATGATTGACCGATTATCTACCAATGCCGTAATTCCCTTTTCCAAAAATTCAAATTCCAGACTTTTGATGCGAAAAAAGTCTCCACTCCTGAATTGATTACTTTCCGGTACCCCGAATATTATTATTGGGTTGGTTAGAAAATTCGTGCGGTTTGCATCACTTTTCAGGGGGGGTAATGGAGGGATTTTTATGAACACGGAATTATGAAGGTAACCAAGAAATAGGAAAGTACATATTATAAGTAAAAATGAACAATACATTATTGAATAAAGAAAATGGAAAACAAATGAAAAATTGAATAAAATTCGTTCCATTTATGTATTAAAAACTGCAGGAACTTTTTGGCCAACCATATTTGTGTTCACTAATGCAAGTCGCAGAATATGTTGAAATGAAATGCATCGATTATTGCACTGCTTTTGCAAATTGTTATATGGGCTGCGAATTTGTTAACTACTAACAAGTATTATATTAATAATACTTTCGTTATTTACAAAGTATTAAATATTTTATGTACAACGTTATGTTTCATGAAATCTGTAGCTATCGAGTTCCTTATTTCCGTTGACGAAATATTTGTAGATACACGTGTGTAAAAATATATTATTATAATATAATACAGAAGCTTTTTGAACTTTCAACGTTCAGATTTCTTAACTTTAATTGCAAATGGTAGCGAAAACAAGGTACCGAAACGAATAGCAATAATTAAATAAGAAAAATTCTAATACCGTAGCCGATTTTTGTCTTTCCGTATTACACTATAATATAATAATATACAAATATAATATATAATTATTGACGATTGTCATTCCCAGCCGTGCGCGAATTATGCGGTTTTTATTTATTTATTTTAATCACGACTTCTATCACGATAAGTTGCTATTGATAATAATTTGTCAATAATTCATTAGTAAGTCTAATAATGACGGAAATATGTTACTTTAAAAGTCTGTAATTATCAATTCCATTGTTCATTTCTAAAAAACAACATGGAGGAACTAGGAGCCGTTTAAAACAATATAATTTTAACAAATAAATTAACGCGCCAGGAGTTTCTAAATATCCGTCGAAACGGGAGGTTCTATAAAAATGTGTTTTAATAAATATCAATAAAAAATACATTACACAAAATATCTACAGTGATTACAAAGTTCAATATAAAATTACATGCCTTGGTAGAGCACCACCATCCAAGACTAATGTACAATAATAATTGTCATCGTATTTAATCGTGTTGTTCGTAGTATACTTATCGCTATCAATAAATATAATAATTATAGTCCACGTCGAGTCTCGATAGAAAAATATCCGCCATATTCCCATTATTCCAATACGTGGGTCATGCATGTTTTCAATAATATTAAGAATACCCAGATGTAATAATATTTATATATCGAAAGTCGTGGAAGAGTATATTTATCGCTATCGATAATTATAATAATTATACTCCTCGTCGAGTCTCGATAGAAAAATGTCCGCCATGTTTCCATCATTTAAATACGTGGCTCATCGTGCGTCAAAATGACGTTTTCCCAATAATGTTGAAAGTAGCCAAATGCAATAATAGATTAATAGAAAAAGGATTATTTCTCGTAATCACCTTGGATTGTATTCGATGAGGGTGATTGGAGAATTCACGGAAGTCCTTATCAAATTGCTGTACATCAAGAATGACGGAGAAAGGTATCGTAAATAAGATCCAATATTTAACACGCATGCGCGATAACAGATGACGAAGGCACTCTTAAAAAATTCATTCTTTCTCCGAGGTTTTTGTCGAAATCTTATGTACACTTAATAGGCCTCAAAGGGTACGTAAGTATAATACTTAATATGTTAATATAAATATTAACATATATTACAGACTTTCTCAACCTATGGGTCGCGAAATGATTTTAGGCGTCTTCGAGAATGGTTTATAATATAAACATTATGGGTCGTGGTATTTATTACAAATAAATATATTAATTCACGCGACGAAAAGGTTGAGTAACGCTGATATATAATATTAATATATTAATACTTACATAGTACAATATTAATATATTAATACTTAATTATAATACTTAGACTCCACTAACCCTTTCACTGCTACGATAACCCGACGATAATTAATGCCTCCACAACATCGTTTGCTATCCAATTATAATCATACCCTGAAAAACCGTAGTCGACCGTAACTTATTTTTAAATTTAAAGGATAAATATGAAAGCGAATAATACAATCAATGAAGTGATTGGTTACAAGTTCATCTCGAATTGTAATTTCGTTCGTAGTTGTTCCCCTTTAATTATCAAGTATTAATTTTCATCATTAATTTTGAGGATGAAGCAAGATAATTAAACTCGAATTCATTCAGAGTAAGACTTTCGGAATAGGGTTTTTATCGAATCCTACTTACATATCAGCAGTTAAAGGGTTAATCTCGTAATTGTTTAATTAACTATTGTATTCGCTTGAATATAGAGCACCATTAAATAGTTTTAAAAGTCTGTAGGATATCCATTCAGGAATTTTCCGTTCGTCAAATTCATAGGAACCTGCGTGTGTAGAAACATCAAGGTTTTTTGCAATTGGTTCCTGATCTCTTTACACTATTTACAATAAATCTGGCAGTCTAGTTTGTGTCATTATTAATTCTATAAAGATGTAGCAATAACATATTTTCATCGTACAAGTTGCTTTCCACTGGAATCATCGAAAGTGATAAACATATTTGCCAGATTGGATTTATATTATAATACTTGAACAAAAGAATTCATATCGTTGGTCCGCCATATTGAATGAAACATTTGTGTAGTGCTGTTTCGGCGTAGAATATAAATTTAATTATGGAAATATGTTGAAATCAAAGAACAAAGATTGAACAATCAACTTGATAAGAATGATTTGTTCCATATTTCAACTGATTTTGTGATAAACAAACGTAGTTGAGAAAACTGAGAAAACTACAATGTTCGGTTTATATGCTTGCTTCTTCCATCGTTTGCAACATTACATCGATTCTATTTTTTTGTAAAAGTTGTATGAATATTGACGAAAACTTTATATTTTACAGCAGGTTCGATTAGGCTGTTGAAATATGTACTATTTAACTAACTATTGGCAAACAAGACTCATAAGTTATCGGACTTATAAATAATGTGTTGCAGCAAAATTCATATCGAACTAGTAGTCGTTTTGTATAGCAATACAATTCTACTCTGCTATATTTTTACAGTATTCTTGAAGATTCTTCGTATTATTATTATAATATGAAGCATTGAACACTTTTAATCCTCGAGTCTTTTATTATTAATTTTTATCCAAAACCCTTCTTCACATACGGTTTTTATATATCAGACTCCCGATATTTATATTATTCTTTCTGCTCACAATATATTTAATTTGAAAATTTGGAAACACTTAGTGTTATAAAAATCATATAAAAGGTGATGATTGAATATCGGATTTAAGTTCGTATCACCGAACAATTTCAAATTGAACTTATTTTATCTCATTTTAAGATCTAAAGGAGGATGTAACTCTTACTTTTTTGGAACTCACTTAATTCGATACTTGGTTTACAAAACGTATATGCACGATGCACGCTTTTCATTTATAGATAATGGCAGTATGTTTCTGATGGTCACGTGTGTCAATATTTCGACACACTTTAAGACTTCAGTTTTACCTGAAGCCTACTAATTTTCATTGATACTTATTTCCGTGCATAATTCTTGGAATGCATGGAAATAAAATCGATGTTTTAAAAAAGTATTAGAGAGCGTGATATGTTGAAGTAAAATGGTATGATCTCACTGCATAAAGTGTTCTTTTAAATAAATATAATGGAAGTTCCTGTCCAGATATGAGGTAAGTTTATCTGAATATTTTTCAATGGAAGCAATATAATAACAACCTCAGTAGTAATAATAAATATGTATAAACGTATAAAGTTCATAGTATGAAGTGGTGTATGAGCAATCCCACATTCAAAGTTAACTTCCCCAAAAATAATACTTTTATTACGGTCTTTATTAAATACCGTATACCTAATAGCTCCTATAAAATAGGATGAACACGAATGTCTTCTTCGAGACACACCGAAATTTCTTGATGTCTTTTTTATTGTTCATCTCGTGGTTTCATGTCTCCCAAACCGAATAATAAAAACTATTGTTGCATTTTCGTTGACAGCATATTCATGGGATAGTTATACCAATTAATTATTCATTATTCATTGAGCTTTGATTAATATAATGGTAGAAAGTTATTCCCAAGATGATGTTTCGTACTATTAATTGCTGTAACTATCTCGTAAATACAGGAACACTAAAATATTAGGAAGAAACGAAAGAAATGGAGGAGCAAGATCTACGAAACTATATTAGTTTCTTGAAAATCGTGTTCTAATGCAACAGTGAAGTTTGCTTGACGTTGATTAAACACACAGTTTGTTTATTTTCCTCGCAACCACTACGTTTCGAGTTAGGAACTGGTTTAGAGGCAAGTTTGAGAGACACGGAACAAACTATTGATTTGCACAATACCACCATCAACTGCATGTAAACAACACTCACAAACGAGGATCTAATTTTGAATAAAAGGGATTACGATAGAATAATACGGGGAACTACGAGAACCGAATTCTACTCTATTCTCTACTCATCGGAAAGTTGCTTCTCAAACGCAGAATATTACTAACTTAAAGAACAAAAATATCTTCGATATCGCGCTTACGTATCAGTCGGTCTGCAAACAGTGATTACTGTCTTCCTTAATGAACTATATATATAAAGACCTCGAACTAGATTTACGAATTTACTGTGGCTGAACACATTTTCTCGAATCATTCTCATTCAGAAACTTCAACATCCCATATCCATAGGCACCATATAAATAACTCGACACCCTCTGTACATACAAGGTCATGAAATTACGTAACCCAATTCAATGAATATCCCATGAAATCTTTGTAGAAATGATACTACTCATTTGAATGCGGCATTAATAATATCATTAATAATTAAACGAGAGCCTCTGCATGGTAATGATGATAATGATGATGAATATGCTCGTGAACATGTTTCCGACCGGAAGTTGCTGCAGCAGCATTCTGAGAGAATTCCCGTTCTAACCAACGAACAACTTGCACCATTGCTCTTGCTTGATCCTGTTCTCTGGTTGCATGTTTCAATTGGTGCTTTTTGCTCGATTTTCCACACTGTTGGGACTGGTTAAACTGCGTCTCATTGCGTTGTATATTATGATTGTTCATTGGACTCTGATTAATAGGATGCTGATTGTTTGGTAGAAGATTATTCCCAAGATTGTGTTTCGTATTGTTTGGGACTTGTTGATGTTCCGTGTAGAGATTTGGACCAATAACGTTGCCCATTACGACCTGTGGTTCAGTGTGTGCTCTCGGAGTTTGCGTTGTCGTCGTATTATTCCTCTGCATGGTAAATTGGTTTCGAGTTTTTCGTAAATTTCCCCTGGACTTTGCTGGCAGCTTGGGAAACGACACAAAATTGTGGGGATTTTCTCGTGTCGGTTTGTGATAGGCGCTAACCGGTGGTCGTGGTTCCGAGGATGGCCGACACTCCTGATTCTGATGATTCGATGATTCTACGTGCGGACTTTGGGATGGAATGCGTGGTTGATCGTTTTGATGTCGTTTCCTGAAATCATTAAAACATCCAACATATAAAATCGTGGTTCATGTTGCATCAATTTTTATTTGCGATTATGAAAGCGACCGAAGTCGCTTCTTATCTATGCAGCTTTTAGAATAAATACATTATAATATATAGATATCTACCATTTGATACAAATTTTTGAACGATTCTATTCGAATGAAATGTAATCAGGTAATCATACTTTAGGGGCTGACGAAACTTTACCGACATTTACTTTACATCTACCATTCAATAAAAACGTTATCTCAGAAACTAGAATAACATATAATAATACAGAAATAAATATACAATGTTAAATAACATACTGTTCCAAATAAAAGCTCTATGTAAACACAAAAATATACCTTGATGTATGAAAACTGAGGTTGTTCTTCTCCATGTTTGCCTGAATGATTTCCAAAAGCTGCTGTCTTTGTAGTGCACCGCTCCGTTTCCGTTGATTGGTGGTGAGGAGAGGTGTTAGGGGAGAGAATACCGGGGAAATGTCACTGTCGTCACTAATATCACCCTCGGAACTATTGGAATAGGGTGATGGCAAATGGGGCACAGGACCCACCCTCCTGCGCAATTCTTCTTGCTTCACTCGATTTGTTCGAGTGTTCTCACCCTCGTCTTCGCTGTGTGAGTCCACTTCCTTCTGCTCATTCTAGGACAAACATAAACGTTTCTTTTTACAATCAATTGAATGGAAACTATCTGCGTTAATGTATAATTGCGTTGTTGTTATAAAAGTAAAATTGAGTAACTACATTTTTCAAAAACTCTTTGTTTGTGTTTGTTGCTGTAACTCTTTGTTATCCATCTATTGGAAAAGCGGTAAGAATAACATGAAAATGTTAGTTAATCAATTTTACCTCTGTAACAACTATATATATCTACAAATTATATAGTCTCATTTATATGTAATTATATGTATATAAAGGATTAGATATTTTGTTATATACTTAACGTTATATATTTAAACGATATCAATCGCCAATTTCCCTTCTTTACGATAGATTGTCTCTTATTTTTGTAAGAGTTCCTAGATGTATAATTATATACAGACATAATAATTGCAAAGAATTGGAATTGGCGATTACGTATCACTTACAAAAACGCGTACAATCAATTTATTGAATTAATTTCATGAATGATAGGGCTCATTTCAATCTGATAATGCTACTGTGAATCTCTAATTGCAGTAGAACTTGCGCCATGGTGTTAATGGAATAAAAGAAATTCTATGAAACCGGTTAGTTTCGCCTGACACTGAGTTGCACGTAAATCTGCATACACATAGTACTTAAACAGCGTTATTAATTATTACCAAACTCCTATTAAAGATACACCTGGGATGTTTATAAACAAATAATATTAAAACGCACGTAAAACCAGTTTGAGACGAAGTTACGGATAAAGTTTTACTGATTCCTTTGCAATTTCGCTGTGACTTAAAACTGCTTCTAAATGGTTTAATAGCGAATAATATTGGCTGCTCTGAATAGTTTAATATTATGTAATACGCGCATTATATAATATTAAATATACGTAAGGAACTTTCATTTATCACACGTAAATATAATAGCTTATAATGATTTTGATTAACAGTTTAATTAACCAGTAAATAACAGGAACTATCTTTCCATAAAAAGAAACTAAATCCTTGTTAATAAATTCAGTTCAATGGCACACGCAAATTAAATTTCAACCATCTTTATATTCCACTCTCCAAATAAATTCAGTCGCCAGTGAAATATTTCAGCAGAAAAGATTTCTTACTGCATATTTGCCCCGCTATCCTATGCCACTATCTTTCAAGGACTTTTAAAGGTAGAAAAAGAACAAAGAACGATGTGAAATTGACTGAATGATGTTATAACAGAGCTGGCCACGGCACAAGGATTACATAATTATACCGCAACATCGTGAATGCGTAAACGAGAATTCCTCTTTGCAGGAAGAGTTTCCGGTGAAAAAAAAAAGGAGGGAGGGCCGGGGATGAGCGAGGTTTAAACCTATGGAGTTTCAGGTACATCGATCTTACCTGGCACCGATGCCGCGGCACTCTCCTTCTTCTAGGAACTCTGCGTGAAGCGTGAGTGGTGTGGCTGGTCGCATTGTTGCAGGAAGCAGCATGCTTCAAATGGCAGCAGGATGAATTTCCGGAGAGACTGGTCGGTGGTTGCGAAGCATTTGGGCAGCCGTTGCGCGTCTGACTGGTTCTCTGATCGGGTGACACCGTCAATTTCACCTTAATCGTCTTACTGCCGCAGGGTGGTACTTGAATCGAGGCGCCCAAAGTATCATAAATGGTGGTTACCAGACCAGCTATGTCGTCCTTCGTAATCTTCCCGTGCCCGTCGAAGTCGTACAGAGTGAACGAAAACTCTTGCCGCCTTCTGTCGCCTTCTGCTACCGAAACGTCGCATTCGAATTCCTGGAATGAAATAGATGTCCTTCGATTTTATTGTGAACACGGGATACCTTCGATTAAGTAGTACATATGTTGAGATTAATCTGCAATTAATCTTCTACATGGAATACGAATGTATTGGTTGGTTTTTGAACATAAGTCTCACGCGGTATTTCGATTTCAATTAGTTATACATATATTATGGTATATTATATGGTAGATAGATTATGAATTATATATTACATAGGGATTCTCCCGTAAGATATATATGACACTGTTCTTTCCGAAACCCTACTGTATTTGACCGAAAGTAATGATATTTGTTTACGTAGAGAGTAAAAGCATTAAGTTGGCAATGGCAATAATTTATATCTATATTAGATAGATATAATATATAATAACTTAGGTAGGAATGTGTGCAGATGTCAATTATAAACACGAGTTTAGGTTTGGATTTAGATATATATTTAAGTTCGAATTTGGATCGTAGAGTTATATCGAATTTGTATTGCAATAGTATGAAGTTATATGTTTATATTGATTTGCTTATCATTAAACATACGAAAGTATAAGTAATCTTCGAAAAACTCTCTCGTAAACAATCTGGTAATTGTAAACCGATTAGAGTTTAATCGTTCCAATTATTATTCCTTTCGAATGATTAAAACGAGTGGAATTTATTCGAGAATTGTTACGTAATCGAGCGGCTGGCGTCAAAGGTACCATAAAATGCCATGGGAAGAAGTCCAGTTTGTGTTATGAAACTGACCGGCATTTATTCAATAAAAGCCTTTATTTTTCTTGTATACTTTTTATAGCAAAATATTATTTATACGCAAGCAAATAAAAATACTGTAAGCAACATAACTGAGATAAGTAGAATAAAAGTATTATAATATGAGTAAATATTATATAATAGCATCTCGAAGCCAGATACTATTTTATACTTTGTGTAGTTAGAGGAATGCTAAAGGGATCAAGCGTTAAATATACAAATAAACAAATAACTTAATATATCATTTCTTGCGTTAGGTATTAGAAGTAGAAAGGTAATAGCGCACTTCTTTCAGGAAATGGTTGATTGTAAATTAATCTTACCTCGAAGCTGAGTTGTTTGGTCGTACTGGCAGTTGGCTGCTCGTCATTTCCGGTGGCCGGCGCGGGAGCAACCGTAGCATCCACCGCGACCTGAGGCGATGCTGTTTCTATTAAAATTGGTTGGGATTCTGGCGGTGAAACGTTACAAGGAGCCGTTACACCAGCAAGAAGTTCCTCGGAATCGCTGCCTTCAGTATTGCCAACAACTGCAACACACGCAAAAGGATATTTTGAAATTTCTGCTCCCACAGTAACCGAATGTATCGACTCTGATGGAATTCGTGTAATGTTTTTATTCAATGCAAAGATAACCGAGTGCTATCATTACATTTGTACCTTTATTTTATGCTCATGTCATGTTTATATTAATTTTAGGGGAGTATTAATAAAGACTTATTTAAGTGTACCCGATTGTTGATTACTTCTACCCTGAATTCTTAGATTTTAATATGTGCCTATTTTTATGTGGTAATTACACCATTGTCCTTTTCAAAAGTATTTAGAGAAAATATCGAGTTATTAAACTATCGACTTCAAGTAGTCGAATCGGAAGCATCGATTTTTCGAAGAGATAAGAAACTTTTCAACTTATTAATTTTCTTAGGTAACAAACTGCCTGATTTCTAACCTGAGAGTTTCGTACGTGTTTAAAAAATTATAATAATAAGAGGCACTCTGTATAATAAAATATGTAAAACGTTATATACTTGGAACGTAAGGTGAAGCCTAAAAAGTTCCAACAGAGGCGGACTTAGGTATTCTCCATAGCGGCAAAAGTAACATCCCCATCTTTCGAGGCCGATGCTCAACTGTGCGGTTACTATTAATGTTGCCTTCTAGGAAGAGAGAGCCGAGCAAATGCCTCTTCTTTTCTTCCCGCTCCCGCTCCCTCTTTTTCTGTTTTCCATTCATCTCCTCCCCATCTACTCAAAGAGTAGACCTCAGGTCCGGCCGTAAGTACCGAGTCGAGCTGGACTCCTATCTCTACATGGGAACCTAATGATAGCCATTCAACCCACCCCTCTTGCGCCTTTCTGATCGAATCAATCATTAGAAACTTTCAAAAGCCATCCAATATTATTGGTATCTTGAAAATCTCAAAATCCGAAAAATTCACACGTGACGAAATGTGAATCACACGGTCTTCATTTTATAAGATGACAATCTCAGTTGTCCGGAAACTTAGAGTTGGAGGATAAAAATTGATGGGGTTATTAATTAATTTCATCGTTTTCAATGTTAACAATGGAAAGTTGTAAATAATATCGGTGGTATTATATTGAAATGTGATCAAACATATTTAGGGATATTTAAATATTACATGTGATTATAAAAAAAGAGCGATTTGACTTCAATATGTTCGGTCTTTATGGCTATCGTTTAATTGTAAATATCAATTCTTACTTTACTATTCGTTTCGTGGGAAATAATGGACGTTCTTCCAATATTCTGACGGATTGTACTTGAATTTTATCCCATTATATGTCCGAACAAGATTCGGACGGACATCTGCGACTTGGAAATGGGGATAGAAACCCTCTATTCTTAGGATATATTCGTATGCCTGTGTCACTGGAATGTTATTCTACGCATGCAAGCTCACCATACCCAGCTGTATTTTCTGTCAATTGTGTAATAAATTTATATATTCCCCCCCAAAAAAATATTCCAACAGAATGAAGAAAGTACCTTTATTTTCCAATCCGTAAAATAATTAGTTAGTTTGCAAGTAACTCATGTTCGAAAGAACTATGTAATTCTGGCAATGTATAATTCATTGTATTACAACTATTATTTTTGCAACCCACTGCAATCTGATGTGTTTTACATTAAAGCTTGGTTCTCAGGAAGTGCGGGATTAAATATTTCGATGGTAAACGCATTCGGTATTTCCGAGAGTGGACACGAGAGCCGAAGCCTTACCGATAACGTTGGAAGTCATAACAAAAACGCGCGGTTTCTTACGAACTGTGTCGCGGCAGGAATAACTTTAGGTTTCTTCCCGAAAGCCTTTTGAATTACTAACTTGCTGACAAATATTTACAAATTATTCCGCATCTTTCAACGTGATCAGTTTTCATTAAAAATGTAAAAAAACCTTATTAAACTTTTACCAGAAAACACAACAGACTGCAGTGAATCGCAAACGTAACCCGTGACGTAATTGGTTTATAAATTAACTTGTTTATATAATTATATAATAACTGGTTTATGATTTCCTGTAAATAATGTTTATTACGTAGTTACAAATGAACAAAATCATTCTACAAATTATTATAAATTTCTTCAGACGGAGACTTTGTAGAGAAATACTTTAAATAGAAAAACCACGAGGCTAACAAAATAGTAAAAGTGATGTACTCTATCGATTGCAAAATGAAAAAATAATATTTCTGCAGATTATAATGTTGTCTGGTTTCTGACCAATAGTGAAGGTACATACATTTTTCATAGCAACTTGATTGGCAACTTGTCGCAGAAAGAGCTATGCAACATTTACTTGAAGAAAAGCTGTGGGAAGGTAGCGTGGGAAGATAATGGCGAATGTTGCCGGCAACATTCGCGCCGATGTCGGCAACAAATAATTCCTCCACATTTCCGAATTCCACGGTTTTGTAACAGGTACGAAAGACTTTTGTCTAATATCCGCATTGATATTTGATTAACTCTTTGGGGCATAGTGGGGTAAAAAGTGTCCCGCCATTTTAGTACTTATATATACACAGTGGGATGTTTTTCATCGGGCGTTATCGTTTTATATCATAATTAATCATTTACAAATAAAACAAACCTACTTTCTCATACTTTTTTTAAATAACTTTCCTGTCCGCCTAGAGTCTTTTTTGTCTTAAAATCCCAAGAAAAGAGTTAACTTGTTTTACAAACTAATACTTTGCATGTTGCGTAAAAAACTAAAAAACGTCTGTGCTGTTACTCTTCATCCCAGAATTATTTTGATTTATTATCAGACATAGAAAATGCCAGAAGATATTTACTTGATTTATATTATTGTATTTTCTCGTGTGTTATTTTCAGATTCATGGGAACCGAATAAAATATTATATAAGCTAGTTCAGAGGAACAGATAAGTATTTACTGTAAGTGTTTCTCTAAATGTGTGATGTTTTAATGGAATTAAATGAAATGGTGTTGATTTCAATGATATTTGAGCCAAGAGATTATTAGAGATTGAACCATGAACCTATATAGCTTCATTAGTGGATCAATACATCCACACACAGACTGGGATGAGCAGCACAAAGCGTTGATTTAATTCCAGCTCGAATTAATATTACTTAATACGCCCTAATAGTCGGCCGTTTCCTGCATTGTTTCGGGATAATATATTTATTTGCTTCACGATTTTATTCTTCCTGTTACATTCAGTAACATTATTAATATCGTCATAATAATCAGTAGTCTCCATAATATTTATTCCGGTTAAGTTGGCCCGAAGCAAATAGTATTATTTTCCTTTGATATTTGTCAAGTTTAATGCTTGACACAAGTTTGATGAATAATAAACCTTTGTCTCCTCACTTTTCGCCTTAGGATGTAGAATGAATACATATCTATTCCATATTTTACTTTAATATTAAGTTTCGTTATTAACTATTATTACTTATCCCAATAAAAGGAATAATATTCCCAAAACATTCAAAGCATTTTAGTGCCCGTAACATTCTTGCTTCAAAGTTTACTACATATATATTTTAATGTCACTGTTACATGGAAGCACAAAACCGGAAGCCATCTAGAACCGAAAACCAAGAATGCAAATGTGTACTGTTTAAAAGACTTGCGTCAAGCATTACATTCGAGAAAGAATAAACGATAATGTTTACTACTTTCTTCGAGGAAAGATAACAGGAATAAACATGATGGCGGCTACTGATGTAATATCTGGAACTCACTAACGTCACGACTGACGTGCATAACACGCAAGGACCCCTCCTAAGAGAAACTCGGAATTTGAGTCACCAAACTGTTCGCATCAGATTGTGATAATGGCTAAGTGAGTCATACTAACTATTTGGGGGGGGGGGATTCCGTGTCTGCGTCATGAAACGTCATTTATCAGTGGCTGATAAAGATGGATTGCAGAATGTTTATTATCTGATGCATTCGCACGGACGGGGATGCATTCGAAGCAAAAGAGACTAGAAAAAGGATCTAGTCATAAATGTTTAACTTAACCCTAGAACTACCAAGGTCAGAATTACTTGTCTGCCATGTTTAATTTAATTATTCGAATATGCTTTATATTTGCATATATACTATGTAAATATATAATATATATACATATATGTTTTGTTTTGCTTATGCATAAAAAGATTTGAAATTCGAACGAGAAAAGCTTTATTTATGTGCATGTGAATTATTTTCTTCTCCCTTATCTATTACTTATCTTTTTCTTGCCTTTTTACTTCACCGCATAACTTCGAACCCGTATTAAAAAGAGACGACTGTACTTCTATTTTATATACATAACGCGAATAATTGGATCTATTAATTAACTTAAATTCTGCAGCTATAAATTATGTATAAATGAATGTGTAAGCATAACTGAGTATATGTTAGGTAGTTTTAGTGTTAACGTTAACAAATTAATAATAATATTTATTAAATATATATTTTCATTTAAACGAGTAACAGAGGTTTTTGCATTTGTTTTATTATTAAAATTACAATATTAGCGGATTAAAATATTGGAATATAACAAGCCATTTATATATCCTGCCTGTACTGGATAGTAAACTTGCGTTTGTTAAATTATTATGTTTGAAGAAGAAAATGATGAAACTGCATTATTTAATAGAATTGCTTATAGCATGGGCGTAGAATGACTCATCTAACAGTAACACAGAGTTTTCAGATGCGTGCTATGCGAGCCGAAAATGCTATGTTGGGAGGTCCGGGCCAAGCATGTGGAAAGGCAGTTTTGGGCTGCTAGGGATTTCAATCACGTAGAGTGTTACGCCACACGAGCCGTTAACTCGATCGAAACAAATCATAAACAAACCGTTTACTGAATCTAAAGTAAGAATGTAAGCCTAATCTTTCAGGAGAATATTGCGAACAAGAATTTTATAGCCAATCAAAAGTTCGATTATCATGAACCAATTATATTATGACCTTTTTAATACTAGAACTATCGAAGCAATCTAAATCACTCGTCCGCGATCTTCAATAAAATTATTCAAATATATAACGCGGTGTTGTTTAAAATGTTATATGCGTAATACATAATTTATTATAAATAAATATATACGTATAACCGAGTATATGTTCGGTAATTCTAGTATTAAAAATCTATATAATATAATAGACTTAGTAAGATCATGACATGATTGTTAAGGCTTATTATTTAAAAAATACTGCAACTTAAATCACGTATTCTATGAACACATTATTGTTACATAAATAAAAGGACGAAGTAATACGCTTGAAGATAAAGCAATTTTCTTCGTTAAGAATAAAAGAGCAGTTATGTGCAGCTGCTTATAAATATAAATTTATAATGCGAAGGTACAATGCCATCGCATAAGGCATTTATATCTTTGCAGGCTTTAAACTAAAGAATAAAACTATCTCTCATAAAACGGTATAAAATGAGTTCTTAAGTTCCACTTCGCCGGTCTTAAACACCAATCAACTGGGGATAATTATTGCAGATTTCAATGCTTTTACTCTATTCGTTGCACCAATACATATGCAGCATATTATACCGGAAGTGTGTACAGTTAGATATTCATATCGTACAAATAATAATTATTGCAAATAACGAGGTCAATGCAATTCGCATTTGCAACAAGGATAAGCAGAGAAATACGACATCTCGTTAATTACGGTTTCTTCGCTTAATTAAAGGAAGTGCTTTTTATACTTTCGAAACGGTGCTTTAATTTCCTGAATACATCCTTAAAGTCGAGATGCAAGAAGCAAAGAGTGGTTCGCAAAAAACTTATCGAGGAGAGTTTAATGTGGTTATTTTTGTTAAGTAAACTAATGCGATTTGAAAGTTTAACGTAAGTTCATTAATTCCAGTAAAATAAGACGATGTTGTGATGTTGGAGAATGTAAAAGTTACCATTTACTTATTGATTATGCAGTGTCAAATCACTTAAATCATTTAAAAAACGGTTCAAATAATATCTATAATTAATATACAAATAATCTATACAATGTTAGCTGATTATAGCTTGTATGTCGACAGTATATTAATCCAAAAAGAGCTATCAGGCGATGACACTCGTGAGCACAAGCCCCATAATAAAGTACACCATTCGATGTCGAGGATGATTATTAAAAATGCATAAAGGATATCAGTACAAAGGGTTTACCGCGTAATAATATTGGTAGTACAGTAATTACACACCACGAGGCACGATTCATGGCCGGGGATCAGCGTTAAAAATTCGGTATGCCGCGCGGAAAAAGGGCTCTTCCGTTTGATATCAAAGAATAGAGTAGTAACGGACGGTCTTTTACCCTAACCACCGCCTAATGCATATAACGAGCTCACAAGGTCTCGATAATTAAACTCCACCCTCTGTATACCGTACCGCTTTTACGCCTCCTCGAATAAAAACAGGGAAGCGAGACAAGCGGCCTGCACTTTCTTTGTAAGTCACCCCTTTTCAGTTTGCTCGCTCGTAAGTTCTATCATTTGCTTGCACAACAGCTTTTCCTTCGGCACAACTTTGAGCCCCCTCCTTTCCGCCAACCCCCACCGGCCACCAGCCGCTTGCGCATCAAAGAGCGCACAGAACTGCCACCTAACCTTTCTGCACGATTGTGCGGGGGTATTATTTTGTTGCATGTAATTTCACATGCAACGGAGAGATCAATGGAATGATTAATTTGTTGGGTCTACGGAATTGTACGCTACGTTGCTTACGAATAATATCATTAATTTTGTTCATTTTAATACTTTTTCTTCTGGTATTATTCTGTGGAACAGGGATTAACAATTACGTATACGTATGTCGGGTTTATAATGCATGTCAATTGGAATTATGTTTTGTGTTCATTAAACTGTATTTTGTATCCTTTATAGGAGCCGCTCATTTTTGAAAGTTGTAGTCAATTGTTTCTTTTAGTTTTAAGATCTTAAATTATAGAAAAGAGATATCAATGTGTAATGGAACGTTATGTTTGACGTAATTTCCTTGGGAATTGGTCTTATACCATTTTCATAAATAATGATTCGTATGTTGTTTGCAGAATATTGTTGACGGACGGTAATAGTACTTGGATCTTGCTTTATTATTTAATATTTGAGCGATATATTATAAGTATACGTGTAATAAATGTAATATTCGCGATCATCAATATATTGCAATTACAGTTGCATCGTCGAAAAAGTATAAATACTGTTGAAATATTTACATACTAATTGTATATTAAATGCTTGAATTATAACGCGTTGAATAATAATCTGCATTGCTCTCTGGCATAACTCAATAAATCCTGACCGGAACAGGAAATCAACAAAGCGGTACCTCTTAAGCTTATTGATATGGATGCGCGTACGAGATGCGCATTTTTTACACTGCCTATATGAATATGTTACGAATAAAATCTAATGTCTGTTTTAATGATCGAATCGATTACCCAAAACCAGAATAACTAATTTTCGCGTCGCGAACTGTTTTCAGTCACCAAATTACAGATTAACTGAGATTGAATTAACTATACTTTAGTCGTCACTTTGTTTCTATTCAATATAAGTATTTAATACAATACTGCAAGCAGACATATCTTATGAAAAAGTCTAACGATGTAAAGAAACTCTGAAGTATAATGGGTATGTATCCAACAAACTTTCACATTTGATTAATAACTTTCAACACTTGGAATTTTATCATATTTTCAAGCACTGATTCGTAGGTATTTAAATCCATAGATACGACTCTAACATAACGGGACACTTATATCTGTTTACCTCAAGGCGGATCTAAATATAGGGAAGTTCTTGAAAAGTATCAGCTCAACAACTGCCCGGAGAACGTTAAGGAGGATGTCAACGCAACACGAGACGTAAACACGACAGAAAAATCCAAGTGTGACGTAACACCACGTGTGATCCACTTCTGTCATAGCGGAGTAGCATCGCCAAAAAACCACGTACGACGTTCTTCTACGAGTCGAAGTAAATATCACGTCTATAACCGGATCGGCCGGATAATCCGCATACGGTGTGTGTATCTCGATCTATCGTACGCTGCAATCTCGACGAATCTCGATAATCGCGCGCGCAAAGGAAACCGATGACGGGGGGGAGGAGGAAGAAACCGACGAAGAAGCGGGACATTGTAAAAATGCTTACCAGAAAAAGGTCTGTAGCCAGCGAGGAACCTTGCTCGCCACCACTTTACCAATCCGGTAGCCATGAGACCCTCATGCATCCACAAACGCCGTGCACACTTTCCTTCCAGACTTCTTGCTCCACCACTTTTTTCCTTTAGTCTCGCCACAGTTTCAAATTCTCGTTCTTTGAACGCACAGAAACAACACTGCTAGTAATACCTCGACGTCACCGTCGAAACATCCATTACAAGATACTTCGCCGTTCACCAAGCTATCATCGAAATGTTTACGTTTGTACACTGCTCCACTGTTACTTAGAACTTCGTAAAAAACAGATTCACTCGCGCGGGTTTCATAGTTGGCACACTGTTAATTACACATCGGCGCGCGTTGTAACAGTGTTGCGTGTGCGCAATACTACAGTACGGAACTTCTAACACGTGCTTTAAAGCTCGAGCGTTTACCAGGGAAGAGAGATAGGTAGATAGGTAGAGAGATTTAGTGGTTGTCGTCGTCGTCTGCGTCCAGTTGCCTTATTTCCTACGTTAGTGTATAATATCGTTTCCTCGTACAGGCTAAGTCGTATCCGTATATCCTTGTTCGTTGTCATTAGGTGTTACTTGTATAACACACGTCCCATGGTTACGGAAGAAATGGTCGGGATTTAAAGTGTATGAAAAGGAAACACGCCCGAAAAAGTAAGGACGAAACGAACGATGCAACACAACCCGTGATCCGAGTACGACTGCGGATGGTCGTCCTCGTCTAAACCACGTTCCCCATAATTCCCTTTCCCCCACCATAGAATAGCGTCGCCGACAGTGCCGAGCCGAGGATACATGGGCCCTGAAGGTAGGAGGCGCGGCTCCAAACCTCCGATTCACGCTCTCTCTATCCGTCTTTTCTTTCTTTTTTTCCCCGGCCTTTCTCTCTCTCTCACTGGCTCTCTTATTCCTTCTTTACTTCTTTCTCCGTTTGTTTCATCTCCATCCTTCTTCTTGTGCTTTCTCTTCGTCTTTTCCTGCTCCTCTCCTTTATCCTTTCTTACTCGCTCCTCATCGTACTAATCGAGCATCCACTTTCCTTTTCTCTCGTTCCCCTTTCTCTCTCTCTCTCTCTTTTCTCTCGTTCTCTCTTTACACTTTTTTTCTATGATTCTTGCTCTCCGTCTCTCCTGCGGCCGATCTTTTTGTCGGATGGAAGTCTATGAGAATGCCGAAGAAGGATAGCTTCGCACGGCTGGTGGGGTTTTGAAGGAAGCCGATGATGGTTCGGCGTAGTCTACGACGACACTAAATGTCGACGCTCCGATTCGAGAATGGCATGTGTAAAAAGGAATCGAGGGCTCCTAAGGATTTCGATTATCGTGGCTACGAGGGACGACTGTTGCTTGAATTTTTGTACCGATTATACGGACGTTGCTCCCGCCGACGCGGCTCCGGGAAAAGTTGCTTTTGCTCTGGGATTCGGAAAAATGTGGTCTCTTCTAAAAAGAGCCCGGTTCCCGACTCGCCGGCGAAGCAAAACATCGAAGGAATCTTTTGTAATTCGTTGGGATGACGCGCGACCGGCTACCGTTCTATACTCGAGGTAGATTTCGGAGATATCGTGTAATGATCTAAGATCACCCATTCTACTTCCATGTTTTTTATCTGACATTTATTTACCTCCCTTTGATTTCGCCGAAATTTCTAATAAAACCACGCGAAAACCTTGCCGTAAACAGTGGACATAGAATTCCTCCCAAAATATATTCTTTCGTTGTAATTTGTTTGTAAACACGTGACAAATCTTTAAAATCGGAAGAATATTTGCAAACTATAATATTAATCATATTATTTTACCTACGCCTATGAAATAATATTGCATATAAAGTACAAGCAACCATAACCGTGCAATTATTATTAAGTAATAGACGTATGTGTCACTGTTCGACGATCTGAGTATAAATATTCATACTTCGTTGACACCTGATAGAGCAATAAAGTATCCGATGATCGATATGATTTAACTCATTAATAATATTTTCACTTCATAAATCAGCATGAATAATTGTATCTAATTGGATACAATCACAACTGCTTTGAGCTTTAATACCACACATTCATTTTATATAACAAAAATTAGAGTGAAAAACAATTAACATTATAATGCACAATAAATCAAATACCTTTGATAAAATACAATTTGAAATGTCAATCACAGCTATTGCATATTTCATGTGCAATGCATTTTCTACAACGGTATGCAAAATTTTGCGATGTTGACCAATAAGATATATTTTTGATAATTAATCAGATAGGTTGTCTTTTACGAGGTACGATGTTCATTTCAAAAGGAGACCCGAATTTGCATTATTCAGCCGGTATAAAAAAGTTCTAAACTTTTACCATCATTTTAATAAAAACTTCACGGGGCTTCTTTGATACCTGAGTGTCTGCTCTTAGTTTTTCACTAATTCAAGGTTAAACTATGAAAATGTATTAGTACAGTGTGATAAATCAGAAATACTCTTTTTGGAGACTGTACCCGCACGCTATTATCTCCTAGCGGTGTTTCAGAAGAAACATAGGCGTCACCGTTGACGATGTAATGAATGAAGCACATTTAAAAAACACTTGCTACCATACACCATACAGACTCACAATTATTTCGTTCTCCTCTTCATCCAACGATACATAATTATTACTTCTTTCCATTAAGCAGAAATAATTGCCTCCATTTCTACCACCAATCTTCATCACCAAAACAATATACATTTCCAAATATCGCAATTGTAAATCATGAGCTCAAGCATCGTTCACGATTAACTACTCGCATCGAATCCACGAAATAATGTTATACTACCCAACCCATGTATTAATGAATAAAAACAGTTCTACGGGCTCGAAGGATCTAACAATGTCGATCGTAAAACATTTACGAAACAATGACATAATGGAAGCATTGAGGTCTACGAGTGAAACTATACACAGGGAAAGTGGCGGGGGTCTTCGTGAAGCATAAAGAGGAAGAAAAAGAAGTGAAGCTAGTAGAAAAGTAAATGTAATCCTGAGAGTGTCCCTGAGTGACGGCGCCAGTGGCGTGGCAAGTACCCCCTCGCTCTCCCTGTACGGAAAGTCTCAACCCACCATACCACGCTGTGCCGTGCTGTGCTGCGCTGTGCTACGGTTTGCCGTGCCATCCTCAACCGCGTAGCGTGGCTAGTTGTTTCTTTTCTTTATTCCTTTGTCGGAAAGTCGGCGGCGAGTCTCGTTTTTAAGAGGAGAGAGAGAGGGACGAGGGGAGGAAGCAAAAGGAAAACGACAGCCGCTCAGCAGGGGCTGAGGAAGGAATGGCCGGGGGAAGGGGGGCGGAGGGCCACGCAGCAAGGAGAATAAAACGTGCGGTTCAAAAACTCAGTACAGACTAACCTCGAAATAAAGCCGACAACGAACTCGGGAAACGCGAGGCATATCTATTAATAATAAACTGTTTTCAGTTATGCCTTCCGATCGCCGACGATGCGGACGCTCTTCTTGAGAACCGCCATTCCTATGATCCCCCCTCTCTCAAGCGAATTTAGAGACATTACTGTTAATCTTATGTAACATTGTAACGTATGTACGTAGGTACGAACGATTATTGCAAATTGGTAATAATTCGTACTACAAACTTTGCTTTAGAAAGGGACCCGGATGGAGCACTGTGTGTGGTACGCTGTATGGATATTACTATAACTTTCTTCGGATTGCAATGACCCCCCGTGCACGTTTATGCGACTTGCTTGTATCAATGATTTATGCAAATTGTTAGAGTTGTACTCGAGTTATCTTAGAGCTATTAAGCACATATTAATATATTAATACATTATGCTGTTATACTAATATGAATGTAATAATTCTAGAACGAATGACAAGCGATAGATTCAAGTACCTCGTGCTGCAACAAAGCGATGGTTAATAAACTGTCGCCATGTCGGTTTCGGTTGAGTCTTCAAAAACGACCGAGGATAGGATTCCTGGAAATACTTTGGTTACATTTTAAGCGGCGGGACGATACCTTACGTCTGGACTTTATAATTACCCTAATTAAGTAGTAACACGTAAGGGGAGCGGCACACATATCGAGGCATAAAGTTATCATTACAAAAATCCCCAAGGAAGCTCGTACCACGAATGGTTTTCCATTACGAGGAATATCAGCCGCGACACGGAGCTACGGTCATACCTAAAATTCTTGAAAGAGTCCGCCCTCCCATAATTCTCGATTCCTTTGATCCCGCATGTATTTTCTGGAAGCGTTTATTGTCGTTCCCCGGCTCTCCTTCTATCCTTCTCTGACGGAGAAAAGAGAAGCCACGACCGGATCTTATAATTACGCTAATTAGGCAGTAACGCGTAAAAAGAGTGGCGCGAGTATTTATCGCGTGGTATCGTCGAAAGTACGGAGGTCGGTGAGAGGCCGACAGGATACAACAGAAAAGGCTATAATACAGTTTGCCGCGAGCAGAGCAGAACAGCAAGAGCATCGGCAGCAGAAGCAGCAAGTTAAGCAAGAGCAGCAGAAGCAGCAGCAGCAGCAGCAAGCAAGCAAGCAAGCGAGCAGCAGCAAGCAAGGAAGGAGCAAAGGCAAAGCGGCAGAGGAGAGGAGGCAGCTCTTCGGCGTCGGTTTTGCTGGACTCTCTTCGTGCAGTTTACTGGACGGATTGAACGGTAGAGGAGGCCGGGGGAAAGAGAGAGTCTCGGGTGGATTACCGGCCGGCTAGTAGGGAGGGGAAGGAGGAAGCGGTCGGCGCTTTTGATCTCAGCCGCGGGCGCCGACAAAGCGTTCATCCACTCTCCTACAACGGCGTGCTGTCTCCTGAGCGTGAGCGTGACGGTGCCAGTAAGCAACTCGCCAGAGAGAGAGGATGAATAAAGCGAGCCAGCCAGCAAGGTAGCGCCAAAGAGTGCGAGAAGGAAGGAGAGCGGAAAGAAGAGAGAGAGAGAGAGACCTCGAGTAATACCGGACGAATGGGGCGCCCGTATGTACGAAGGGTAAAGGGAGAGGAATAGAGATAGGTATACCACCGTAGAAAAGAGAAACGGAGATAGAACGACACGAAGATCCGTTCCACGATCCGTCGTTCTGTCGCGCTCGCTTTAGCATGGCACTGCCACTCCCTTGTGCTGGCCACACCAGCTTTGCTATTAATAAATAATGCTCCGTGATCCGCATTACAACTAAAGCGCCTCGTTCCACTCTTTAGGTTTATTCTCGATCTCGAACGTGGATACTCGCGAAATCCCTGTCTCCCTGGAGTCCGAGGACAACCGATTTTTCACCGACATCGAAGTCTTACCTATTCTTATGACATCTTATGGTTCTCAAGAATTTCGTGGTCTTTGGATCTCGTGGAATTACCATTTTCATACTTTACAGCTCACTGCTTACATCACGGTTAAGCTTGCCGCTTAAAGATTTCAAGACTTAAGCAATAAGCTCAGATTTGTATCAAGTTAAAACTGAATAAATAAAGGTATTTGAAACTACATGTTTCCACTTATTCATCAAGATATATCCTCCCCATCAATTCATATTACTATCTCAGAATTACCTGTAAACCGAATGTGATTATTTCACTTGAAAATACGACGTGCAATTTAAGTATCATCTTCATAAAATAAGTAACACATCGAAAATCTCCAGTACTTTCTTGCATAAGGCGATTAAATAAGTACCAAAGAAGTTCCGTTTAAAATATTCTTATAACCTATCAGAGTGTATTGCATCCCAATGAATTCACCAATCATTTCTGTTCATTATTTTTAAATCACAAGACACGCAAATATTATATTTATATGAATATATCACCCGGTTATATGCCGTATTATTTTATAGTTAAAATCACGCTATGCAAAGTAGTACTGCATTTAGCGAATATAATTATTTACCACAACATATCCATCTCTCTAGCTATTTATATATGCTGTAATTCTTATAACAACTTATCGTATGATAATAAATTTTTGATCATATTCGAGTCTTTCAGTTATGACATACCATCAGAGTACTGTACACTTGATAAATGATACATTCCCGGGCGACGATGATCGTCTTCAGAGAAACTAGATCGTTCCCGAAAGATCAGAGAGGTTGATCTCCTTATGCAAAACAGTCGGTGCTCTTTAGCTTTGAAGATGCAGGAAGCTATGTTGTTTGGTGTGCTCTACGGTCGTGGTTGGCGCGTGTGTTGACTCTCCGAAACGGTTCAAGAAGTATCTTCAAGGTTTAGGACGTGATCTTCCAGAAAGCGGCACTTTGTTGTTCAAAGCGCGACACCGAACTCTGAAACTATTTCCCTTCTTTATTAGTCATAGCAACCGGCTTATTAATGAAGTAGGCACGATATAAATTCAACGTTTGAATAAAATTAATCCAAGATATTAATTGGTTTTGCATAGCGAATAGCCTGTTGCATATTAAGAGTTCCGATTATGTCTATGTAGCGATTAATGTTTTTACCTGACTGTGAAATATATGGACATAAAATATCTTCATTTAACAACGCGGTTCTTTTGAGTTATAAAAATCGTGATTTAGATTTATGCTTCATTGAGTGCCACGAAATATTTGGTGGTGTAATGGCCGTTTTCATTTACATATCCATCGAGATTATGAACCCATTAATATTAGAAAGTAAAATGACACAGGCAGTACATGAAATTTGTACAATCTAGTGAATGAGAATTATTCAATGAATGATGAAATAATTAAAATTATGCGCTGATGCAAATGTGTTCATTAATACTATAACTATCGACACTACATTTAACTATATTTGTATATTTATGTGTATGTCCTTAGAAATAGCGATATGGATGACAAAAATATTTTAATCGGTTTTATTATGTTTATTGTGTTTATTATGTAACACGAGCCACAAAAAATCTCAGAAAATGGAACGATATAAATTTAAATATTGTTATTAAACACTGCATTGATAGTTCTGGTCTTAAATATATCGCTATAATATTTTGATATTGAAAAGTATTGAAGAGATTTAAGTGATTTGACTTCAAATAAAAGAAAATTATGCTGATATATTATGTATTAACTATTTAATTACCAAAAATATGACGTGGAACCTAAGTATCTTCTTCATAAAATTAATAACATATTGAAAATCTGCAGTACTTTCTTGGATAACGTGATTAATGAGTATTAACTATAAAAGTAAATCAAGAAATAAAATTCATCTTAACCCTTTGCAGTCGAAAGGCGCCCCTCAGTTACCACTTAGTTTTGTTATGTAATGCGAGTGGCGACTGAGAGATGGCATTAAGATTGACTCCACTTATTATTTGTCAGTGAATTTTAAATCACCGACAACTGAAGTAAATCTTAATGTCGCAATAAACTGACTGGGGACCGAGAGTCGCCTTCCAGTGCAAAGGGTTAATATTTCGAACGTGTTACGCGTAAATATCTTGACAATAGTATTCCAGATGCGCAGGTGCATTTTCTAATTGTCGCAAATGAATCCAACTTTGAATGCCCCATTAATCCATTCCCGCTAATTACGAGTAATATACTCGTTAATAGAAAGTTTCGGAGAATACTCTGTCTATGTAGAGTCGTTTCATAACTTTTCCTTGCATATCGCGCTAATGACTTTTACTTGGATGCCGTATTAATTATACGAGCCAGGGAAATTATTATTGGTCCCACGGTTATATATATATATTTAATAAAATTACTTATGACTCTACCTTTCACATTAATATTTAAGGATGGTAGAAGCTACAAGTGGAAATCCTGTCTTCTTTTACACTTCCGGTCGGTTTACTTCTTTCTTAAAAAAAACTGATTGCGCAGGTCATAAAAATGATTATAGTTTTCTTTGCTATATAGATATTTAATAATAGCATGATTACTTATTTCTCTTTCTTTTACGTTAATCGTTAAAAATTGAAGAAGCTTTAAGCGGAAGTCATATTCCTCTTCAATTTTCTGGACAATTGATCTCTTCTTCGAAAAGGAAGAAAGTCAAAGCTCGGATAATCTCAAACTATATTTCGTGCTCCCTAGTGGTTCAAGTATAAGTAAAGCATAACTTACACAAATTTTTATTTGTGAAAATGTCTTACATACAAAGTTCGTGTTTCCGAATGCGGACAGAAATGATTGGAAAACTTGTGTCGCGCGATTTCTCGTGAACGATCGAAATTCGCAAACCATCACGGTTTACGTTGCAATTCGATCGTAATATTAAAACGAACTAAGCACCGGAGATAGTGCGGGTTGTCGCGAATAAAAACTTGCACCGATCACCAAACTCACATCATTTTTTTATTATCTGTAAAACGTTGATTATCATTCGTTATGAACTTAAATCACAGGGGACATATAGATTGCACCATTCATCGCAGATTCGTGGTTAATTATTCATTAAAATGATGGAATAACGTTCACAAAGAAAAAACAGTACACGATACATAGTTTCAGCAGTTCCGAGAAACTCACTGCGTTACTTCGTGTAATCAACTATTTCAAACCGCTCGCAATTTGAATTCTCTTCTAACAAGTACGTTCGTGTGTTTCTGCCTGGTGTTAATAGTGTAGAACGAGCTTCCGAGAAAATGAATCGTTAAAGAAGAATTAGAAGGGGGAGGGGGCCCTTACCCGCAACGCGTTTTTATTCTAATAATAACAATCTTATCATCTGTCTTTACCGTACTCTACGATAACTTCTATGTTTGTGCACTCTAAATTTCTTGCTCGAATTAGCATACATATATCACAATGACTGCATATCAAAACAAGATCTAATAACCGTTTCATTTTGTACAATTCTCGTAAAGTTTATACAACCGTTAACTTTATAGATATCCCCAGAAATATCAACGAAAGAAGTGTATTACTCTACGCATTATATATCTTACGCTAAGAGAAATGACGGTGAGATAATGTCGTACGATTTACTTTCAACTGACGAAGCTGAATATATACATGTTCTAAATTCTGAAATCAGGGAGGCATTATTTCATCCCAGCTAAGGATTGAATATATTAGAGTCACTTTAAGTCTCGTTAACTTATAAGAATGATTACGATTCGTTATATTCAAAATGAATGTATTCCGTGCAGGCGAAAAGACAGTTTTAATTACGCGTTCCGTGTATGGCCCACTATTCTTCGCATGCGGGCTGCACTTTCAACTATGTATTACATATCGATTCTTCGCGAGACATTCGCATTGATTTCTTTAATATTCATTCGAAAGGCTATTTATATATGACACGCACGTGTTAATGCGAATTACGTATTCATTACGTAAGTAGAGCGCAATCGTGACATTCAAATTGATTAGAGGCGTAAGCTGCAAGTACACGATGCAGTTTCTGAATGCACTCCAGAAATTGAACGTGACTTCTAACAATCTTGAAATGATATAGAAAATATATACATATTTAAAAATTCATATTATATTATCGAATATAAGTAAAAAATCGTCGGAAAACCAAGAATTCTTGGCATTTCTACGGAACTACCTTGCATAATATGACAAATAAGTATCAAACAAGTTTCGTCTAAAATATTATTATTATTATTATTATTATATAGTGTAATGTATACCAAAATTGACAACAATGGTTCTTTCTTATGATTTTTTAAAAAACCACGATTAAAGGTGTCGTAACTAAACTTGCTCCATGCAAGGTACTTCCGTAATCAGCAAAATCTGCATTCCTAGGTTTTATGTCTACATTGAATAAAAACTGTAAAAAAATTCCACGCGAAATGTAAATCTGCATTGCACGATTTCTGCAGGGTTGGTGAATCATCGATTAGTATTATCGGACATTCCAAATTGATAGCCGATTAATACTCGGCTAATTAATGTTAATTAATATTTGCACACCACGTGACATGATTTCGATTATTTCTAGTAATTGCATCTGGTAAGCGATTTGAATTACATGTTGATTGCGAACATAATAGATTAAAATATAATTCGCGGCGTCCATTAAGCCTTCGAAATATATGATTGAAACGTAACACAGATCGGATCGTTAACTTACAAACATTGGATTATTTTTAAGAGATATCATCAGCCCACACGCAAATTTGACCGTTACTTCTCGATTCAGTTTCCCTCGGGATACTACTTATTACAATCTTACGATGAAATACAAATTCACGTTGTCTTGTATTTATGAGTGATTCGAGAAAAGGTATGTCGCAGAACGTGTATCTTTACAACGTCGAGAATTCAGGCGTCGTTTCGGAATAATAAAGTGCAACTTGCCTTGACAATTGATTCTGTGTTTCGTGTCCTCTACCGATGTCGATAATGATATTTTCCTTGCGCGTTCTTTCATATTACATAATCGTCGTAAAAAACACAATTCCCAACATTGAACGAAGACAAAATCAAAGGAAATTTCATTGTATTCATTATCAGGATTTCCTTTTGCTAGATTTATACAGTATGATTTTGAGTGTGTAATATTTGAAATGTAATGCGTAACGGAACAATGATAGGATTGGTATCTTATTCATCTCCCATTTGAAGAATTAAAACCACCTTAACCATTTAATACAATAATTATGTTGTATTCTATTTTCAATAGAAGTCGATATGCCTAACCATTTTAACGGCATTCTTGAGTAAAGTTTACGACATAAGTTCTTAAAGTATATGTACATCGTACATTGTGTTCTTTGACCGTTGAAACAAGAAAAGGCGATCTCTTTTTTTTGGAATTTGTTCGGCAACACGATTCATTAATATTGCCAATCGAATGAATAAGATACATTAGCCCTCAACTCTCGAAACATTCGTAGTACTTTGTAAATTATTTGCATAATTTTGATTATCTAATCTTTATATATATATACATATTCGAGTGAAATGATTTAAGAAAGGAATATCTTCCTCGTTAAGTTTTGTGCATGTTCAACGGTCGACGTATAAAATAGGTGTACGCATATCTTTAAAGACAGAAATTTTTACTGAGAAAAAGTGCGTAAGGCCAGTATATCTTTATCTTTTATTTGCCTCTGACGTTCATAAAAACCGAAAATATCGTTTACTCATGATATACAGTGTCTTACACGGGTTACTCTTTTTTTTTACTAATGTATCGTTGTAACGTAGAAAAACTCACGTTTCGACACCTTTCAGGATATACATTAGAATACAATTTCTTTTATAAAGCCCCCTTTTTTTAAAGTATCAAACACAAATCTGTGTTCCAAATAATACACTTTGACATGATATAAACTATAAACTACATTAAAATATAAGAATTTGGATTTGGTGAATTGTAAATCATAATCATCTATCGTTCAGTAAATATACACTTTGTCCATAATCTTTGAAAGAAACAAAATAAAATAACATATAGATAAAGTATGTTTATACATTTAAATCCAGACTTACCAAAGTGAATAAGTGCTGAGATTTTGTTTAAAAAGGAATATAATACGATTAAGTGGCTAAATTATAACGTGATTCCATATCGATTAAAATGATCCCTTTGGTATTATAACTATGGATCATATCGGTGACTCCTAGGCATAGATGTGATTCGAAAATAAACTGTAATTAACACATTACATCGTTTTTTTTCCCACCATAAGACTCAACAACGGGACAAGGATTTACATTTGAGGGCACTTCATTTCTCTGCCTGTCTTTATATAGGCGCTGGACCATTTCGTCTGCTATTTTTTAAACAGCAAAGATTCAGCGTAATGTACAAATATTGTACTTCTAGACCTATCGATCTACAGCTTGGAGATCGATAATTCGCGACTTGCTCTCATCCTCTGGTACTCTATTTCCCTTTGTGTTTTAACTCTGTTTCATAGAGTACATATAAACCCCAGACATATATATTTGTACATAGCTATCATATCCAATGGAAAGTGTACATTAAATTTAACTGAATCACGTACAGTTCACTCACAACATCAAAAATAGACTATTGCAAGAGTGCATTAGTATGTGACACCCTGTAGATAGTTATTACTCAACCAAGGTACCATTTTCTCATACATTCCGTGACTTTCTTCTCCCGTAGCGGTCTGAAACGTAGACGATATGTACAAATTTCGTATGATATCACAACATCCTATAACTCTCTGAATCATTTTTCATCTTTAAATTGCGACTTGCCGCATAGTTATACAAATCATTGATCCCACATTGTTGGACTATAATATAACGCAGCATCTGATACATATAAGAATCTTGAGATCATATATATTACATTATAAATTGTTCGCGATTTCAAAGAGTGTGTTACATGTACATATTGCCTACGATACAGACTCTGCTGTAGGTATAGCATAAAAATAAACACCTGTATTGTGTTTGTTTTATGCTCGCCCACGTGGCTTCTTTCGAGATGTTGTCTCTTCGCTCGTCAAAATACCTGTGGTAGCAACCATGCGCTTTGGACGTCCAGCAGTTTTGTTACTCTGTTGTGTGTTTTGAGCTGTTGCTGAAAGTTCAATTCTATTATGACGATACATGTTCTGCGATTAAGTAGTGGTTTTTCTAATGCACCTCTGCCCCGCGTTTTTCTTTATATGTGATCATTAAAATATTCAAAGTTAAACGAACACTAAGCTTTCAGGGAACCGCTACTTACTACGCAATTTTGTTCTTGATACAGCACTTGTGTTGTTGTTACTTTGTTGTTTCGTGCTCTTTTTATTTTCGGTTTTCTTCGCTTCTGTGTTATTTTTCGTTTCATCCGTAGCAGAAGAAACACTGTCGGCGGCAGGATTAGTAGTCGGAGGATTAGTACTGCTAACAGTACTGTCATTTCCGGACTTTGTGCTTCTATTTAACGCTCTTTCCGCCCGACTGGAACTTTTTACTACGGACTTAGCAATTGCTAATGTTTTCTTGAGCGTCCTCTTCTTAGCACGACTTGATTTAGGTGACTTTATCTCAGATTCATCCTCGGCGGAGTCATCTTCGGAAGAACTTTCAGTTTTCTTCGATTTTTTGCGTAAGCTTTGTTTCTGCTTGTGCAAACTATGACTTTTTCTTCTCTTCAACTGTGACTCATCCTTGTATAACGAAAGGTCAACTGTAAAGGAAACATTGCCATATTTAATATTCCCTCTCGATTTCTGTATTAGAAATGGATAAATATATCTTGCTATGATAGTATGTGTACTAACGTCCATCCGGATGTTCCTCTGTTACACGCGGTTTTTCGGAGACCCCAGCTTCTACATCAATAGCTCTTTTCAAAATATTTTCTGTACGTAAAAGCTCTATTTTGGTTAGTTGGAATTTATTTTTATCAATTTTGTTCAAGTTTAGATTTGTTAATATACAATCGAAATCTGAAATTGTTTAAAGGGATTTGTATAGCTGTTCTATTCAATACTGTCTTTAGTCCTATGTATATAAGTCGTACATAAATATACCTATAAAATCATAAAAATCTGGTGAATAAATTTCCCCATTATTTTTGTCTTGGGACAACCAACGAATGCGGATCCGTCTACTCGATTTATATATATTTTGCATTGCTTGACAAACAAAGAAACTTCCTTCTGCATTTCTCACAGCCAAAAATTCATTTCTATAAAAAGACAATAACAAACATTATGATTAATCAGGTGTTCTTCTTATTATAGCAGGCTGTTGGCAAGTTTAGTATTTATTTATATACTACATGCATGCTTTTTATAAAGGTACTCACTTATAGAACACGATAAGCTTATCATCAGCTGCTTTTGATGGTGGGGGTTTATTTAAATTTTTTACAAGTAGAGCAATTTCTGGTAGAGGACTTTGATAAGGCTGTGTTTGAACCCGGTTTCTTTTCGGTTTACTAGCACCATCGAAAATTGCTGATACTCCCTTGAGATCCTTTAATTCTCTAGATTTTCGTTTGTTTGCTTTTGGTGAGCCAGTGACTTTTGTATCAGCTTTTACTGGATTATTTGCTGAAGGTGGAGTAGTACTGTCGCTTGCAGGTTTTATACTCTGCACTATGGGCTTTGGTTTTGGAGCCTCAACTTTCACAGGTGCCTCTTCCAATTTGTGTGTTGGTTTTGTTTGTAACGGTGTATTAATTGGCATCCCATCTGACTCTTTGGAACCATTATTTACAGGAGTTTTCTTTTCCTCAGTTTTTTGCGTTTGAGGACATAATGCTAAAGTAACACATATATACATTTTACAAATAAATTCTACATATTATTACTACACAGATATAAATACTCTTAGTTTCTGGAAAAAGGGAACTTTTTCTAGAGCTCAAGAGTATGGGGCCATGCAGTTAAACTTTACATTAATGAGCATAAAGGATAATGTAATAATATGAAAATATCAGCTTCACTTTTATCAATATGTTACTAACCAGGAAAATCTAAGGCGATAGATGTAATTTCTTGTTCAGTTTCATTTTCTCTTTGTTGTTCTTGAGCAGGATTATCAGGACTCAAGTTGTTATTTCTATTAGATTCACTTTGTTTCACATTAGCAATTCCTTGATCTGTTTCAGTGTTCATCATTTCTACTCCATTCTGTACTAATTTATCTGATTCCGATTCTTTGTCAGAATTACTGCTTATATACGGTGGTGTCTGATAAACGGATGGTCTATGATCTTGTACTAAACTCAATGGTTGACTAGGTGGTTGTAATGTCACGTAGCTCAATCCTGTTCCAGTCAAAGGTTTCATAGATCCTGGCTCCGAACCAGATACTACTTTCTGTGCCATTGCATTCATTGGAAGTATAGAATGACTGGTAGATGTTGGAGATGTACCTACTCCAGGTATCGTTGATTTCAAGGTTGATGCACTCATTTTCCACTGATCAGATACTTGTTTCTAAATACTTATAAAAGTCTATTGTTAGTTATAATGCATGCATTACAGTCAACAATATGATAAAGATATGTGAAAGAAGCATACAATAAAAAAATATTGGCTCTCTAGGTCTCCATTGTACTACAAATTACATTATGAAGGAAAGATATGAGGGTACATAGGATTCAATCCATCCAGAAATATAAACCATTGTGCCTTGATATGATAATAATGATAGCTACTATGATAAATAAACAATACAATGTGCTTATGATACTGATCATAAAGTAGAGCACTTTGCTTGGTTTAAAACAAATATGTAGTGAGATAATAGATTCAACAAACAAGATTTTCTAGCTTGTATCAAGCTGCACCTTTGGTTATTGATGCAGAGTATGTAACAGATGGATATAGGAAAACCAGTATTTAATTATTGCCAAAGTAAAAGTATATGCATTAGATAGAGGGAAATAGGCGGAAAGCGAATCTATAAAAGGGTAAAAGAAAATGAAAAGAACAGGAGGAAGAGAATATGATGCATAGAGGGAAGTCAGGGGGGAGGGGGTAATTAGAAGAGTAAACATAAACACGAAGGAAACTTCCGATAGCCTTGTAGCCCGCCTATATCGAAGGGGTACGCGCGGGATATTCGCATTCGTGCATCTACTTGGATTTACCTCGGCGTTATTAACTTCTCTATATGGATAAATATTCTCTTGGTAAACTTCTTCGGGTAGTTGACCACTGCGTGCTTAACACACGGGTTAACTCATTTTCGCATACACTTTTTTAACACGTGAACGCTCTCTCTCGGCTAACATTTCATCCGGCATATACGACGCATAATCAATTTACCAGGAGGACCCAGTTAATTTACCGAATTTAACAAACAAAACGATAAAAGCTTACGCGCTATAGAAAGCCGTGATTTTACCCGCACGAAAAAAACAGGAATGCCAGACGTCAGATGGCGTCGGTTCGTGGACGCCATGTGTGGCGCAAACTTAATTCTATATCCACTCCGATTGGCTCATAAAGGTCAGAAAGTCTCCACTATATCAGGCCTACTGTGGAATGATATCAAAACTGAAAACCGCATTTAATCATACTTGCATTATATGACTCACCTTACTGCCGAAATTTTATTAAACGCCCGCTGATATCTTTGGACTATGCTCAAATTAATCTTTTCTATTTGATATAACAAACTATCGTTTGATAGACGTTCCTTAAATTTAGCATCCCCCCCTATTAGAAGAATGATCTGAGACTATTCTTAAGTAAACAGTCTTTTATAAAGTATACGTATTGGGATTTAAATTGCAAATAAACGTATGCATCCTTTTGAAAGAATTTTGATACAATATTCTGCGAGAACCACGGGTTTTCTACGAAATCTGCGATAAACTCTAGGAAGGCGTTATACAGACTGTATGATAGTCTCCCGCCAAATTCTAGGATGAAATATGATACTATTTTTCTAAATACAGGCAATTTATATAAAGATTTTCGTACCCTATCTAATCCTGGCTTGGTATTGATTAAAATATATTAATAAATGAACAATAATTAGAATAACAAGATTTATTCCCTCAGAAAATTAATCTCAGCAGCGTTCACAACGCGGATGGCACGTTTAAAGTACCGCGGAAGATCTTCCACCGTAACTCAAATTTGAAGAAATTTATAATCAACTTTCAGCGATTTTAATGCTTTTTACTTCGATTCACCTTATCGAAGTGTAAAGTTCAAAATTGAGGATATCTACTACATTAATTCCTACTCTATCATACTGCTAGTACAGTAAATGAACTTGTATTAGATCGAATAATAAAATACTATATATTTACGTAAGAAGCTTTGCAGTTATATAATATCATAATCCCTTTTTCTTTTATACTCGCGTTTTGGTAATTAATGCTCTTCGCTGTATTATATTATACGATTATGTTATCAATCCAAGGAATTGTTCCAATATGAGCGCGCCTTTATTCCGGAGACATGAACTTAACCACCTCTATGGGAAGAATGGACTTTAGACCATTCGCAGGCTATTGGTGTGCGCCACGTACAAGTGCACATTATATAGCATTGATAAATTTTTCGTTAAATTGAATTAATTGCATATTTAGAATTATTAACAGACTCATATAATAAGCAAAAATGGCTCGGGCACTTGTTGGAGTGAAAAGAGTTATCGATTATGCAGTTAAGGTATATCTTTATCAATAATACAAAATGTATGAAAGTCGTGTATAGTGCAAAAATTCTTATCTAACATGAACGTTATATTAGTATTTTCTTTATCGTGATTCGGAATATTTACGCTTATCGCAATGTGACTTAGTTAACTTGGAATTAGTATACATATATATGACGATACATTATAATATTAGGATTGACAACACAAAATTCTGCACTAATTTCTTTTGATTTTAGATCCGCGTTAAGCCTGATAAAACAGGTGTTGTGGTGGATGGAGTTAAACACTCAATGAATCCCTTTGATGAAATTGCTATTGAAGAGGCAGTGAGAATGAAAGAAAAGAAATTGGTACAGGAAATTATTGCTGTATCTTGTGGACCAGCACAATGTCAGGAAACAATTAGAACAGCACTTGCAATGGGTGCTGACAAGGGTATTCATGTTGAAATATCTGGACCACAATATGAGGCATTGCAACCAATTCATGTTTCTAAAATTTTGGCAAAACTTGCACAGCAGGAAAAGGCAGATTTAGTAATTGTTGGTAAACAAGCCATAGATGATGATTGCAATCAAACAGCACAAATGACTGCAGGTGTTTTGAATTGGCCAGCTGGGACATTCTGTAGCAAAGTAAGATCACTTCTTACATGTTAATGATGCTGATGAATAATGTCATTCTTATTGATTTTCTTATTTTCTGATGCATTTATATAGGTTGATAATAACAATGGAGAATTAACAGTTTTACGTGAGGTTGATGGTGGACTGGAGGTTGTCAAAATAAAGACTCCAGCAGTTTTAAGTGCTGATCTTCGGCTTAATGAACCAAGATATGCTACTTTGCCAAACATTATGAAAGCCAAAAAGAAGCCAATTCAGAAAGTAACACCAAAAGATCTTAATGTTGATATAGAATCAAGAATTGAAATTCTATCAGTAGAGGAACCACCAGTTAGACAATCTGGTGCTATTCTCCCTGATGTTGATACTTTAGTTGTAAAACTGAAGGAAGGTGGACATATTTAATCACATTACACATTGTTATCTTGAAATATTGTTAAATCTGTTTCTATTTTGTATTCATTATTCTTTTATTAAATGCTGTTGTATATAGAACATATTTTAATAAATTTTTATTGCATTTAATGCAGTGATGGGTCCCTCCTTCATAATATAACCAATATATGTAATAAAATACTTTATATATTTGTTTCTTTGGTAAATAACATTACAGTGTTGGAAAAAATGCCCTCTGCATTCAGGTATATGGGCATTTGATAACATGAGAGAAACACTGATTTTATACACTTGTACTTTTCACATATTTTCACACATACCCATGTAACAGACATTACTTTGCATCTGTTTAGTGTATGATGAAACAATATTTCTATTTTCTATTAACCTGTATAAGTTTGTGTTACTTAAAATGCATGATATAGAGTAAACAATTAGTAAGGTCATATGAAACTATTCATATATCTGCCTACATTTTGATATAAGCACATTGTTTAGTAAAAGAGAATTGTCTTGCATTTCTCATTCAAATGGAATAGTATAGTAAAAATATATTCAGACATTAAATTTGTTCATAGTCATTAATTGACATGATAATTGAAACACCGAGATTTTGTTTATAGTGCTCATATATCGCGAATTTCTTAATTTACAACTGCTACGAATGTCGACGTTATAAAATCAAGACATTTAAGTAATGTAAAAGATACTACGACGTATATATATAACCTCGTAGTATATCGCAAATTCTACACATGCGAGAATGCATATTATCTATCTACCATAACTTTTTCATTTGGCAGGTAAAACACCTTTGATGATATATTTTTCAAACTGTCATATAATATGATCAGGCGAAAATAGTATATTATTCATATTACCGATTTGTTAAAGAATGTATCATATATCATTCTCAACCCTTCCTGATAGATAGGCCAGAATTAAAAGCCAATACCCGTATTCATTACCCTACAAATACTATCTGCAGTAAAGATGAAATAACAAACTGGCTTCGATTATTTAGATTTCTACTATATTAATAACTTCTTTAAGAGAAGATCCAAACACAAAGAATAACTTCTTTGTTATATATCTGTTCTCTTTTTAACACCTTACTACAAACTAAAATCTTACAGAAACTTCATTGTATGTTAACAGTCTTTTAAGATTATCCTACTCTTATTTTTCAAAAGAGGAATGGAAGTGAATTAAATAGCAACAATTTTACGTTAACACCTTCCAATCAAACCTACTATTACTTGTATGAGTTATGGGTGGAAATGGCGGTGGATGAAGCTGCCAACCGTCGGAACTTTCGCGAGCCGATAAGCACGCAAGATATGGTACTCTTTGAACTAATCTCGTTACTTCAGCAGCAGGCGGAACCCGACCACCCGTTAATTGTCTGGTACAAGCCGCTAAAGAAGCGGCATGAGCTACTATTAAAATATTTCCTACAGTACTTTCGATGATTCGTTTTATCAACTCGTAACTACGTTCATAATACTGTGCTGCATTTTCTTTTAGCGGTAGTTCTTTCGTTTTAATAATAGGATTATAACTTTGATCTACATTAAAGCCTGCATTTATCAGTTCTTCTGATGTCATCCAAACAGGTACTCCATTTGGATACCATGCTAACCATTCTATAAGTCCAGGTTCTATTTTCATTGGAATGTTTGAATCTAATCCTTTTAAAATGTGAGCTAAAGTTTGTACACAACGTAGAGATGGCGACGCAAACGCAACATCTATTCTAATACTAGAGGATTTCATAGCTTCTCCTACTAATCTTGCCTGTACTTCGCCTACTGTTGTTAATGGACTATCATTCTGAAAATCCTGTATATTTCTTGGTGGTATTTCTTTTGGCATGTTCAAATCTCTGCGGACATAGCAACCATTTGATTCAAAACAATAAGGAATCCATGCACCAAATGTGAAATCCACTCTTTCCCCATGTCTGCATATAAAAATTTGCCTTGAGGAGGTCTCAGGTGCCTCAGTGGCTTCAATCTATATGAAGAGGTGGTTATTAAAATGATGTCCTTTTTTTCTTGAAACATTGTAGAATATGAAATTTACTGGCTCATCTGTAGTTGCTACTCCATCAGGGCTGTCCATAGCATCATGAGCTGATAATAGTGGTGGCTTTCTAATTGCAGGAATCTCTTCCTTTTCTATAGTTTCATTCTTATTGTCAGTAATCTGAATTGTAGCATGTAAAGTCCAAGCATCAGACTCAGCTGTGCGTTTGGTATGATTCAAAGGTAGATGTCCTGAAATACCAGTTAACCACGAGATACCCTCAACCCAACCATCTGTTGATGTATTACATGCTCCTTCTGGAATGTAAATGTAATCTCCTACTCTTAACTCCAATTCATCGTGCTCCCTAGGCATGTGAACATGTGTCACCTTATGAACATGTGCATTCTGTAATCTAGGATCTCTAGAATATAATCTAAGTTCCCAGTTTGCCTGGGTAATAGAACCCAGTTTCTCTACTAGTATGCGTAGAGATTGGAATGCATTACTAGGGAACTGATAAGCTAAAGTAAGATGCAAAGATTTTACTTGTGGCTCAGCAGTGATGCCTAGGCTTGCCAGCTTATTTACATACTGAATGGCTATGTTTTTCAACCAATTTCCATTAGCTTCTTTAACAAATAGGCCCATAAAATTTGGTGACACATAGGTCTCTAAATCTATGTGATCAGGCAGATTATTTTGATTTACTATGGTTTCAATTATATTTACTAATTCTTCACATGATTCGTCTGGAGCCTAAAAATAAGGGTCATCGTATTTCATTCATCTTGAGTCACTACAGTATACTAATCATAATTCATACTTTGAAGAATGACACAAGTGTGACATGTGGTATAAAATTGTGTGCTCCATTCCAGCCTAATTCTTTACTCTCAGACCAAAATCTCATAAGCTGCTCAGCTAATTTACCCGTAGGACAGGCATACAAAACATATTGCCTTTGTATATCAGAATCTAATGTTGGATCCCTGACATGAGCTAGTAGCCAATCTGATGCTAATTGAACACCACGATGCCCTGTGGCAGCCAATGCCTTTTCCCTAAACATGATATAAAACCACCTACATATAGATACAACTTTATTACATGTTTAATCCTCCTTCCAAATAGTTCATGAGACTTAAATATAGCAAGTATTTTTCTTCATTGTTGAGCAGCATCAGTTATTACAGAAGATTTTGCAAAATGATGAAAGAAACAAAGTGATATCGAATTTTAGTCGTCGAATGTATATAATATTGTATTAGAATCAAGTTGAGATTCATGTAATGAGAAAGGGAAAAGTGTAAGAATAACGGGCCAGTTTGACAGCTGTTTGTTTACAGTGAACAATCTTGACAATGGTCAGATAGAAGTGAAACCGGAAGTATAACGACTCTTCTTATTACTTTAGTTAGAGTACTCACGCCCGGTGTTTCGGAAAACCCAACTGCAGGAGTGTTTGCAAAGGAGTCAAATGTTGTTTTGATATTTTGGTTGGAGTTGGATTTTTCCGCGGGGGTAACGTCGCCATGACGGAACGTTAAACTTGGTATCCGCTACCAACATTACGCAAGGAAATGAGGGGGGCAGTATTTGCTGATTATTCGTATAGATTCGAACTGTACTCGAAAGTCAGTGTTTGAACTTGAATCTTTAAGTGTATTCTTACAAATAATTAGTGTATAACTTACTCGGAGAATTCTGCAGGGTAATGAAATACCAGAGAGCTTAATGTCTTGTATTTTTTAAGAGAGTTACGGTTTTACGAAACATAATAGTAATGTAAGTAGTAGAAGAAATCTTATAATTGTATTTTGCGTAACGCACTAAAATCTCCGCAGGTTTTTCTGAGCATGTTGAATATTGTTATTTAAAAACACAGTTATTATTAGGTAGATTATACATGAATATTAATACCTCAATATGACTTAATAAATTTGTCATTCTTCAAAACCAGAAGAGCTATGCGATAACAAGGAGGACCTATTAATTTATTATCCCCATTACTTCATAGGTTTACTGTAATGTCCATGCTCTGCATATCAATTATACATAAACAAATGATTGTCATGGGTTAATTGTATTTGAAAAGGTTCTTTTATTGACAACTTATATCTCGTATATCGAATAGTACGTAATTAGATATGTTTCAAACAATTATAGACTAGAATGTCTAAATACAATGGGGTACCGTTAAAACGTTGTAATCGTTTGTAAACCAGTAGACATTATTTTATAATTCACACAATTTATTTAAAACATAATAAAGTAAAGCAACGTAAAACTTGTAGTTCCTACCTCCGAATGTAAAGAAACACTGATACGACACTCTGGAAAACTTCATCATCCATAACCGGAAGAAATGATGTTCAACACGGATCATACAACCGCGAAAGGTAAAAGTTTTGAATGATTAGACGCACGTAACTGTAAAGACAGGTGTATCCTCTGTATCTGTTCCTAGGCCATATATAGTTTATCAACGGATTAATAATTGACGCCCCGATTGCACGTGCGCGGACAATCAACCAGCAGTGTCAACGTCCGGTTCAATCGTCTTTTACCAATTAAGTAAACCGATCGTACAACGGGAGTTTACAACGTTACCTGGTACCCAAACATTTATTGCGAAGGCAACACCATTATGGTACCTTTAACACTAGAACTACCGAACATATACTCAGTTATGCTTACACATTGATTTATATATAAATAATGACTGAAGGATTTAAGTTAATTGAGCCGTTCAAATGCCAAAGTGATAAACTCCACTTTTTGAAAATTCTTCAATATTACTGCCAAAGGGCATGATTGGTGCTTAATGTAACTTGGTGTTAATAATTATCAATTTTTCAATTTTTCCTTTCATACGAAGTTAGTCACTTTGGTTGTTGAGCGGCTCAATCAATGAATTCAATTATTTGGATTATCTATATGAAATAAAAATATATTAAATCTCAAACAATGCACCGTGGTGTATTCCAATAATTTCACTAAAAATGGCAGCCAAGTCATTTTGACCTTTCCGGTAGTTCCACTAGTAAAAGAATAATTATAATTTATCGGTAATTATGAAAGTGGCTTAATTGCAAGTCACTTTTTATCAAAGTACGTCACTTTTGAAACAGATATATTTGAAATTCCGGTTAAGATACGTTCTTTATTTATTTATTCACATTAAACATTATTCTATTAGATAATCCCCATCGTTATCTACGATCTTTGCCCGACGATCCTTCAAAGCAATGATTCCCTTTTTAAAAAATCAACTACCCAAATTTCGATGCGAAGAAATTCTTCATTCCCGAATTGATTACTTTACGGTACTCCTAATAATTTGTTATAATTCAAGCAGCACTATCATAATCACCGGCACATAAGTATATGCACCAAAGCTGTAATTAAAAACCGACAAATCAAGCACGGAATATAATAATGAACAGAGTATTAACTCGTAAAAGCATTTTTCAAAACTTATAAAGCAATTAAAATGATTAGTGGATTATTTTGTAGTTGAAGGAACAAGGTAGCTGCTTGCAATGTACAGTACGATTAATTAGAAATATCGTTCCTATACGAATATGGAGTATGTCGTTATAATTATTATTAAGCTCACTGTGTACACAGATTGTAATTTGCATTATTGCATTTAATATCTTCATCCAACCCATACTTTATAACAAGTTTAACAATGGCACACAATCGGTATATTAATATGTAAAGTTAGTGTAGAAAACAGCGATAGGTTTTACATAGTTTCGTTCGTTACAGCATACTGTTACAAGCATTCTTCACGCTGCGACATTACAGTAGAGAAACAATACAAAAATTCATTATTTATATATGCATATACTTCTATATCCGAGGATTCCTTGGGTTTAATTTAGTTTCCGGTCGTTTAATCCTTTATAGTTCGATATACTCGAGAAACTTATAAAGTAATATACTATTTCATCAAGTTAGATCATATTTCAATGCTTACATGTTAATCGTGTAGTATTGATAAGGCGCAGTGAAACTTGATATAAGGCAAGATAAAAAATATCGAATTGATAAAGAAATATTTTTATATAGAATTAATGAAAATACTCATTTAATATAATTAATTGTAGATTTGAAAACAATTTTATTGCTGCTTAAATGCCAGTGTTCTAGTTTAATTGACAATAATACGTTTTACAGAACCGCGATTTTGTGGGGAATTGAACTATAAAGGATTCAAGAGTGGTATAAATTATATAATTAATAACGTTAAAAGACATGTAACATTTATCACCTATCTCTTGAGAAACAAACCCAACGAACCTTCCTTTTTTATATGCACGCACGTTTCTATGTATACAATATACGTAATCTTTCGTGTAGTCGAAGATTGACGACAAATAGTTTCCATCTTTGACAGATGCAAGAAATATTCCTTTTAAAGCTGTGAATTTCTCAACGTCTCAGCATCAGGTATTTAAAAAATAGTTTCCTGTGAGACGTGGAAAAACGAGTTACTTTCTCGACGATTCTAATAAAGTATATCTTGTTCCTTGATATTTTCTTTGGGTTCCATAATGATATTATATTTAAGTCTACATTATCTTCGTATCTTGCTTATTTTTATTGTTTTCTTAAGCTTATTAACACTAGAACTACCGAACATATACTCGGTTACTCTTACACATTTATTTATGTATAAATAATGGCTAGAGGATTTAAGTTAATTAATGGATTCAATTAACCCTTTATAGCCCAATTTTGTCCGTGTCTACAAGGAAATCGTGTAACGAAATTACAACGAACAAATCTATAGAGAGTTAATTGCGTTATGTATATGAAATAAAAGTATATCAAATCTCCAACAATGCGCCGTGGTATATTCGAATAATTTAACTCAAAATGGCAGCCAAGTCATTTTGACCCCTTTGGTAGTTCTAGTGTTAAATTTCTTCGCGATTAAAAAGTGTACAAATGTCTCAAACCGACTATGATGACACTAAATGTTTTAAATTTAACCTGATCTTTTAGACTAGAATGGTAATAGTTTGAAAATACTTGAATCTGGGTGTGCAAGGAAATGGAGTTGATAAGAATATGCCTTGCAATTATTGCATGATTTATAATGGTAACTTTGATAACGTTCTTCCATCTTTGTTCGGCAGTATGAAATAAATGTTACACGATTCTATATTTAATTGCAACCCACACTGACTAGAAATAGTCTTGTCTAGGACCTAGGATCCATTTTTCCACGTGTCCTATGAATCCCTTGTTCGAAGTTTTTCATTGAGTTCGTTTCATGAAGTGTTCTATGAATCATTTCATTAGAAATTGCTTCTAAAACTCCGCCGCATTATTTTACGGGAAAACTAGTTTTAGTAAAACAGGCTCTGTTCGTGAAACAGGGTCTGTTGTTCGTAACGTAGATTTGAGCTTTCATAACATTATTTTTGAAAATCATTACCGAAAACAAATCAGTTAGAAACAATGAAATATCAAATTTAAAAGCACACCTTTCGATTAGAATCACATATAGTATTTAACGCTTTCCACTCGGTGGCGATTCTCAGTCGCCATTCGAATTGTGGCAATAAACTGATTGGTTACTGAGAGTCGCCTGTCGAGTGCAAAGGGTTAATAATGCAGTGACATCTATTATGCATTAAAATAATACATAAAGGTGTGGAAACACATTGATAAGCACTTATTTAAGTGCGCACTTTCATTAATTTCTCCCAGTTTTAACATATTGTTTCACTTAGTTAACCTTGTCAATGTGATCCAGACAATATTTTATTACAAAATACCAATATTTTACTTTCAATTTGCACAATTAGTTAGTTACAATACTAGATATCTTGAAATCTATGCGAACGGGTTGAATGAATGCTGATGACCATTCAATTTTATAATGATTAATTATAAATGCATTGGAAGTGTCAGATTTGTTAACGTAATCGGAAATGCATTAAACAAATTGAGAAGATTTAAGGAAAGAATTTCGTAAAACAGCAAAGAGTTAACAGGATTACAATTAAAAGTCCAACAAGGTTGCGAACAATTTATATCCAAACTAACTTATCGAAACTTTCCATCGATTTTAAAATTTTTCAAATCTCACTTAATCTTCTAAAAAGGCACTGTGAAACAATATCGATGACTTATAAATAAACTGTGGTTTTATACTAATCGATTATATAATATCCGCTGTCTTATATAAATAGTTAGAAAGACCGCCGAATACTGTAATTTTTATTACAAAATCCCTAATATGTTTAAATGTCGTACATAATGCAGAACAACACTCGCAAAACTATGAATCGGTATTTATTATTAGCTGTAAAAAATATTGTTGAATGATGCGTAACTTGATTAACAAATACTCGTGTTTTGGCGATACTAATAAGTATTACTAGTTTATTATTAATCTTTGTTACGATATTCTACACCACATATTTAATTTGGCAAAATATCACTAGTTAATCAGCTTCATAAATTTACTAGCTAATTAACCTAGTTTCTCTTTTAATGAATATCTAGGAGACTAGTTCGTAGCAAATATTGTTTGTACATTCTTTACAATGTTAATGGATGTTATTCGCAATCATGATTTCTTTGGTAGTCTTTCAAAACGAATGCACATAAATTTTGAAACCTTCTTCTGACATTTTTCAAATTGAATGCCGACATATTTTAGAACCTTCTTCTAATATTTCTCAAATTGAATACCGACATATTTTAGAACCTTCTTCTGGCATTCTTCAAATTGAATACCGATATATTTTAGAATCCTCTTTAAATACTTTGCAAATGGAAACAGAGATATATTTTAACAGTTCGAAATTGAAAAAAGCAGGATGTTATGAAAATTTTAAACAGATGTCGCGATTGTAAATTCAAACGATTTAATGGAAGAGTTTTTCATTTTGTTTTCTCGGTGACGTTGATCGACGGATAAATGAAACGACTGCAACTGGAGATCTTTCTTTTCATTCGATTGTATGAAAAGTTATCAAAGGCACAGATACAGAAGTAAGGATTAATAATGTTTTGTTCATCAAATTTTAATTGTGAAAAGTGCGACGGTAACTGAAAGACATGGATAAAACACACGTTAATGAAATAATTTAAGTTTGAAGCTAATGTTATACAATTTTCTTGATGGAAAGAAATATATTTAAGAACAAATACTTTCTGTATTCGAGAGAATTTTCCAAGAATTAATTAAATATTTTTCATCGAAAATTAGTAAATATATTTAAGAAAGAATTGTTTTCATATTCTGGAGAATTTGTAAAGAATTAATGAAAATACTTAAGCAAGAATTGTTTCTGTATTCAAGATAACTTGGCAAAATTAATTAAGTAGATTAACAACAGACTAATTAACTGTACTCAGGAACTAATCATTTTTCTATCCGAGAGAGAGAGAGTTAAGCAAAAGTTTAAGAAACTGCTTGAATTATCTTTCAAATATGGATACATGTTGCAAATCTCGATCCGCATTCCTGTCAATAAATTTAATTATCAGAGAAATTTAATTATCGACGGCGTCGTCAAGCGACGGCAAGTTTGATTGGCAAGCGCGTTCAATATTTTCCTGTTTTATTCGTTATTAGTCTCCATTGCCATTAATTATGATGATTTCAACTAGTAAAAAACATTTTCCTAATATCAAACTAATTTCATTCACCTCCCCGATTCTTTTCAGGTGAATTTTGATAATATATCGAATATATACTCACCACCTTCTCAATCTTATCGATAAAACAACACTAATGTTATGTTACGTTTAAAAAATGCGATTTTTCAATGAAAGATGGCTCTAAATATTCATAAGTGTCAATACGCCAAAGACAATATTGTTAATTATTCCCTGATTAAATAACGTTCGATATACAATAATCGATGAACATAAATCGGGGAAATGTTGGTCCAATTAAATGTTGAATATTGCACTATTAATTAATTAACCATGCAAGCTCTGATCAATTATAAATTAATATTCTGCGATGTCATGTTGGTATACGAGATCATAATATACATAATAGACAATACATAACGATCATGTTAATAAAAAAAGTATGTGTTGCCAATAAATTTCTAATGAATCCAAACCTGTATATAAAAAATGCGATTAATCGAATGAAAGATAACTATAATTATTTATAAATGTCATATATGCCAAAGAAATGACTCATAATTATTTTTTAACTAAATAACGTTCCATAATTAAGTTCCATACTTAATATTAAATAAATTTAGGTGAAAACGTGCGAAATGAAGGCGATCAGTGTCGGAAAACCATATAATATGTTTATATTGTGCTTCGATGATTAAAATGATAACAACGTAAAGCAAGATCCACAGTATTATAGTCACGTGTCCTTAAACGACGCAAAATTATGTTCTGAGCTGCCACGTAATTTTGTATTCCACATTTAACAAACAAATAAGTAATAAGTAATAAGTAATTCAATCTATCCATTGATTTACAACAATTGATTGAATTATTAATGCACGTTTCGATGTAAATGGACATCTTCTCGTTAAATGTCTTCAACATTTCAATAATCGGAAGTAACGTGAAAATGTCTACGATTATAGTTGGTATATATTTCAATGTAAATATATATTCCGAAGTACATACCCAGTTAATAAAGATTGAAATGTACGTTATAAGTGTCATGCTACAATTTACATTGTAAATCCCGGTTAAATAATAAATAACGAGTTACTTATAGCACAGTTTACGCGAATCAATATGGCGGCAAAGAAAGTGAATCAAACTGCGATCTGTTTAACAGTAGAACTACCGAACATATACACATTTGTGCTTACGTATTTATTTATTAGGGGTATCGGAAAGTAATCAATTATTTTTCACATACTTTTATGAAATCCCATGTATTTTTCATATTAAACATTATTCTATTACATAATCCCCATCGTTATCTAGGATCCTGAACCTCGACTAACCTCCAACGTCATAGTTTCCTTCTTGAAAAAATCAAATTCCAAAATTTTGTTGCCAAAATATGTTCCACTCTTGAATTGATTACTCTCCGGTACCTCTAATACATATAAATGATGGCTGGAGGATTGAAGTTAATTAATGGATTCAATTATTTGCATTATGTATATCAAATCTCAAACAATGCGCCGTGGTATATTGAAATAATTTCACTAAAAATGGCGGACAAGTCATTTTGACTGCTGTGGTAGTTCTAGTGTTAATCGATTAACTCGTGTCAGCTCAGTTATTATACCCTGTAAATTCAGGACACGTTTCATGGGAGGACATGAACTCGGGAAAGGATACCAATATTACGTTTACAATGTAAAAGTATGAAAAGTATGAGTACCAATGGAACAAGACAGTACAACGTAACAACATAACAACCAATGCCCACGAAGATATCTGTTCCATGCAGCTGTTGGATTTGTGCATCTCGGTTGTCCAACAGCAATGGTACTTCCACTCCATAGATCCATAGACTGAAACCACCATAAAAACAGAAGACAAACAGTCTCCGATTTTTAGAAACCGGAATCAGAGACGATCAAAACCTGATCGTTTCCGGTTAACCTGTACTGCTTTGGCAGCTTATTTGGGACCCTTATCAACCGAGGATACCAGTTCTACCGGAAACTTGATATCACTCGTGATCTTTGCTCAAATCTGATGGTAAATCGCAAGTCGACGTAGCCATCGACGGTGATCTCGGTGATGGCGACAGATTCATTCTGGAGGTAACCGGAAGTGACAGACCTGCGGCGCTCATCGCCACGTTAAGTGGTATCGTGATGAACGGCTGGTTACTCTGCGTTGAATTCACTGGAGCTACTGTGCCTGTGAAAGACCAATGGGAACTTTGCGTGAAATGTAGTTGATATTCTGTTGAAATTCTGTTAATGTTGATATATCTTCATACACAGAATGATAAGTGATAACAGATTGTGATGAGTGTTCGATGTTTTGCACGAAATCACGTTAAATCACTTTCAATTAATTAATTGATTAGTAGTTACTTTTTATATGAGAAATTGTAGAAATTGTGAAAATTGTTTCATTATAACGTGAATAACATTCCGAGTATCAGAAAATGTTGTGACATGTTTTCCACACGAAAACTAAAAGCGACTGTTAAATAAATAAATAAAACGAGCATTGCAAGTTATAACCTAAATGCAAACAATGTCAATAAGTCTATCAGCATTTTAATAATAATAAAGTCATGCTGTCCGCAGCATACTGTCTACAATATATTATTATGTTGCGACTACTTTTTTGTATAACGCGATTTTCGTACAACCAGCTATATAATATAATACAATGCGTGGAATGTCTCGTTTACTTTAGTCGAGCATAGCGCAGCTTGTTATCTCCAATTTCCTGTAATCCGATTTCACACAACGCGCAGCGTATTAACCGTGTTATAAGGGAGTCTCCTGTAATTCGTTGATGGTGAACTTACCACCCTCTTGCGAGATCTGCACCGGTTGGCCATTCTGTCCGATTCCAAGTAAGACTCCTGGACTCGGTGAATAAATGACGGTCTGCGGCATCTGGTACATTATACCTGTGGAGAATGAGGGTAGATCCCCTGAGAAACAAAACAAAGGAGAATACAACGATTCGCATGACAGTCTACTTGCGTGGAACGTCTACACAATGAGAAACGGAATCCATTCTGTTTGTTGATAAGAGGATTTCTTTCGAGGGACGCCTTACTTCGATCTTCCACTCGAAGATTTATTATCGTTCATTTTATAGGACTCTTTGCTCGCTTACATCTTCGATGCATTTAACCCGCTGACTGCAATTGCACTTCTCGATTTCAAATCAATTTCGTCGTTAAAAATCATAAGTGAGCGGTTTATCTTGAAACATGGACTTAGGTTATGTTCAAGATAAACTATTCAAATGTCTTTATCAAAATTACTAAATAAGCAGTTTGTAGAAAGTTTGATTACTTATGAGTAGATGAAAGTGAATGGTCATTAGAGTAGTCGAAAACAATCAGCGGATTAAACTCCTTTCGTGATGTATCTCGTTGTTTGTTTGTTTATAGAATACGGGTGCGAATATATAGAGTTTCGAGAATTACAAAATGACGCGACGGGGGTGAAGTTTGTTGAAGAACGCCATTGAAGGGGTGATTTAATAATAATTTCGTTTTATTCTTTTAAATGTAATTCGTTCAAAAGTATTAAGGGTACCGGAAAGTAATCAATGGTTTTGCATTACCTAACTCGATTATTCTTTATAAAAATTGATAAAATACCTCGTATTTTATGCACTATATATAAAAGTGGAAGACCAAACTTGATTCTGCAAAATTTTAAGGAACAGAGTGGTCCTTTTGGGTGATTTCGCGGCAGATATTTCAGAAGCTCAGAGCACGTAGGATAATTTCGGGACAATTCAAATCGTTCACAGTTATAATATTCCAATTACCTGGAAACTATTATAGTAAACTTAAGGAGAGAAAGGTAAAAATCAGAAAGCGTACGCGATTTACAGCAGCAACTTGATGCGTGAATAACAGTACTTTTTTTGTTTACTTGTAATGTTTTACCAAGTTTCTGATGCACTATTCCATAACGGTTAAAAACTTGCGTGCTTCCATGCCCGAAGATTATCGTAATTTAATTGTGTCATAAAATAATAAAAATGGTGCGAATTTGAACTTAGAATAAAAGAGAACAATAAGTTGTTACTATTATTGTTATTATTATCAATATTACTGTTATTGGAAAATATGAGAAATAAATAATGTCTGCTAAATAAGATCCACGGAGACTCGTAAATGAAAGAAAACAATGAATCCTGATGCTAATTATTATTATAATTACCAGTACTACTATTATCGCTATTATTATTGATAGTACGCATTATCGGAAAATATGCAAGATAAATAATGTCCGATAAATAAGATCCACGAAAACTCGTAATTGAAATCAGAACGGATAAAACATTGGTCTTTATGGCGGTATCATTTTTCCGAAGTGAGTGCGCATTGCCAAGCGCACAGTGCAATGAAAGGGTAATTACTGACCAATGTGACGAATTATTACCGAAACACCTGTCAAATAATTATTCAAGTAAGTACAAAGAAGTGGCATTGAAATAACAGTAGGGGACATTACACGTAGTACTGTTTGTACCAAACGAACAAAAAATTCAAGATTAATCATCATCATTTACTATAAACTGTAACTCAGATCTTCAAGCGATAAGACTCAAGATACTTTTCTCAGTATCAAAACAGAAGAAAAATATTACTTTTATATCAAAATATCATGGAACGTATAATATTTCACATTGGAATGGTTAAACTCGTTAAACAACGTATACTTATTTAAACTTTAATATAATTAACGGGAAAACAGCGAGCAATGGCGTCGAAATGAAAGGTTTCTTCGTTAAGACAGTTTTACCGATTGGAATTTTCTTCAAGTAGTTACAAAGAATAATGTTAAATGTGTTAATAATAATAATAACCTAAATTCATCCTTACAAATCGTAAGTATACGGGGAAAGAATCGAGAAGTTCGAGTATCGATACGAAGTAAATCGAAAATCAAGTGTCGAGTTATTATCGAAAGCCCGACAGGAATGATCCCAGTGAAGAACAATGGAAAGGGATAAAAACGTACGCCATCGGCGCAAAGTATATTAATAACAATAATCTGAATTGATTCTCAGGAATCACAAGTATACGGGTAAGGAATCGAGAGGTTCAGCTATCGATATGAAGGAAATCGAAAATCAAGTGTCGAGTTATTATCGAAAGCCCGACAGGAATGGTCCCAGTGGAGAACAATGGAAAGGGATAAAAAAAACGTACGTCATGCTGGCGATCGGTAACTCGGATGGCATCCACTCCATATATTAGCATCGATATTTATGTGTACACCTGCATCGAAGAGCGGCTTTCGACCGGATCTTACTTCCCAGTTAGGCAGCGCGTCGTTGTCTTAGTTTGGTCATCGGGGCCCCGTACGACTCCTTACGAACTCCCCTACACGGATAACCTCGTCATCGCTCGCACACTTTTCGCATTTTAAGTGTCCTCTTTCCTTTATCCTCTCTCTCCCTCTTTATTTACCCCCTTCTACGATCATGCTCTCTTGCTCCCTCGTTATTCCTCCTTCTCCAGGACACAGTACTCTCGTTATCGTTCCTCTTTCTCTAGCGACCTACCTAACTGACTTGCCTGTCTGTCTGCCGTGGCTGGCTGGCTGACTGGCTACCTATCTTGCTAACTATTTTCTACGACGGCTTTTACACGCTTCGAGATTCCCTTATATCACGATTCGAAGCACACCCACGAGGAAAACAACTGTTGGCACATCGACTCTTATTACCGCGCTTACCACCCTCCGCCATTAGGTAGAGATACCTTCGAGGGAGTTCTTTTCTTACTGGCTATTGGCTCGATCTTTGAAGGGTCGTGGTTGAGGAAATATTGGTATTTTAGTTGAACGGGTTTAGTGGCAACTTTCCTTGGTAGAGGAACGTAGTTTATACGATGGAAGTATGATGGTTGAGTTTGGATAAATGCTTTGTGTAATTGTTATGTTGTATAATAATTCCAATAAAGACATTGCTTACAATATGAAATATTGTAATAGCGATTTAATTTTAAATTAAGTTATTGGATTAAAATGAAGTTCTATTGGAATTATTATAGAATCCGATTCTATTAAAGTTAAATAGCTATTGCAGTATTTTGTATAATATTATAATCAATTTCTTTATTGGAATTCTATGTAGAATTATTATAGAATCGGATTCTGTTTGAATAATATTCTACTGAAATTATTATAGATTCCGTAAAAAATCTTGTAGAATTACATTCTATATGATTCTTATCAAATTATTCTAGAATCTTGATTTTTGCCGCAGAGCTATTGCAATACTTTGCATTGTAATCAATTTCTTATTGGAAGTCTCAAAGATCTGTGTATTATTTATATTAATACTTAATTTGTTTAATAATTCTTTTTGTCATCATCTCACATTCGACCCCACGAAAACAAAGGACACATATTCTGTGAGATTAACTAAATTTAAATTCAAATAAACTAAATTATAAAAGAATCAAACTAGTGGCAATCCAAGGAACAAAACATGGCTGACTTAGTTCAGAATTGATTAAAATACTATGGCATTGAGGAAAACTTTGATACTTCTAACTCCAAAATGGTAAAAGTTTTGTAGATAATAGATATATTGTAATATATGTAGACATATTGAAAACATTCCTTAAGTGTGTTTTGTTACATCAAATTATATTCAGTTCATATACATTCTTCTCCAAATCGAGCTACTTCGAAGACGTATGAAATCCAATTTGAATAACAAATTTTGCAAGAGTGCATTCACCTTGACTTCGTTATTATACACATTAAACGTTAAACGGAACATGTAAACTTAACCCCTGCGAGCTCACGCAAATTTCGGAAAATATGTTCAAATAAAATACCCTTTTTTATCTCTTTACATTATTATATAAATATAAAGAGGCTCACGAATATCAATAAACTAATTGCGTAGATTAATATCAATAAAATTGAATCAAAGGCTACTTCTGCGAAAAAGTTTTAATTTTTATATTTATGGTAGGAAATAAAATATTTTCTAATGATTTAAATAGAATTTCATTTTACTAGAATAAGATTCCATTTTGATGCTACAATAATTCTTGCAGAAGCTGTATAAAATATGTATAGAATTTAATTCTATAAGAATCTAAATAGAATCTATATGAAACTAAATAACACATCCTGATACGTGATTTAATGGAAGTGGAAATTATGGGATTAAATCAGTATTGAAGAGGAATTATAATAACGTATGCAATAAAATATGTTTCACTTCAAGTCCCTGATAAAACATTAAGGATAATTGGAATATGAAAGTTTTTGACAACCCTGATAATAAGAATAATTAAAGTAGGGTGATTTTAATTCCCGTTATATAAAGAGAAAAGCATATTTATTGCTTTGAAAGTGTATTTAATTATACAACTATTCTAGACGTATACCCAATTAAAATCTGCAGTTAATGACTTGGTGTGTTTAATTAAGGTCTCCAATTATATTTAAAAGCTCCGTTACAACGATATAAAAATACCTAATAAAAGAAATCATAGTTTTCTTTGATTCCTATTAAGTTCGGGTAGACAAACTTAATATTTTCGGATTATAATGTTTTACTCTTTATAGCACGAAACAAATTATTTCGTGATAATAATTATACTATTAATAATAAATGATTTCGGTAATATATAAACAAACAGATATACAACTTCTAATACTGATTATTTATAGTTGAAATAAATAACTATCAGTGTTGTTAATCGAGAATGAATATTATATAACTGCTCGTTAATTGACGTAAAAAACTACAAGATTTCTCCCAAATAATTATCATCTCTTATATGCTTCTACGTTGATAAATTAAATAATGTTACAATGACATATTTACCGGAGTCATTGCATATTTTCGCCAATGATGAGTCACGCTAATGACTACGAATATGGATATTAGCCAACGCGAGCAATTCCAGGAACCAGTGAATCATTATTCAAATATAAGATCTTCATCAAAATCAGTTATTAGAATGAATTTTGTCTGAATTAAAATCCGTCGTCCGTTATAGATAACTGCTGATTCTGCCTCGCTGTATTTTATTGTTTGCAGATGTTATCCAATATGGCCGCTGAAATCCTAGTGGAAGGACTATGTTTGCTTTCTACTTTTAAATTATCTCCACCAGATTTTTAATTTTAATAAACCGTGAAATCCGGAGAATGGAATATTGAGAGTTCCGTTTTCAGTGCAGACAAACCTTCATAGTTTTTTTATGATGGAAACCATTTTCATTTTTATTCCGACGCTAATTAAATTCATGTGTGTTCGTGAATGCTAGACACAGATAAGCCGTTATTTTTTAAACTGGTATAAGAGCATGTTTTCTTTTGAAATCTCGAAAAAAATACAATATACGTTTGTTATCAAATGAAAATTATAATTGAGGACACCCATAAAACTGACAATATGTATATATAGTTAATAAAAAGATTATATTAATCTGAGGCGGAAAATTATGTTTAATACAGTTTTCATAAAAATTCGACTCACACCACTTTGAAAAAACCGGCTCATGTAAGTCTTTATTAAATAATGAAAAACTTGATTTTAATTCGTAATTAATCCTAATATGTAATTAATTAAAATTAAATTAAATCGTTTATGAGATCAACATTTGAGGAAACTGTTTTAAGTACTGCGAAATATAGAAGAAAAATATTCATCTACAATGTTCCAATCATAATAATGGAGAACGTAATCTATTGTTTATTAACATTCTTCAATTGGAACTGATAAGGATTACCTTTTTAATAAGATAATTTAGAAGATCTATCTTTCCTACTTTTTACTTATTAAACCCATAAAAAGTTCATATTAATTTACAACTAAGACTTACATTTTATTAAAAGAACTCCAAGTTCCCAGACTTATAAATCGATATGTCGTTAATTTCATATAAAATGTTGATCAATTCGTAATAATTAAATGAAAACGTACTTTCCTCTCGCGGAAGATCGACGCCCCCTAATTGTTTATTGCTAAGTACGACTGTCATACAATTTAAATCTAATAGATATCCAAAATGTATCTTTCGAAATAAAAGAAACGAAATATTCTAGAGTTAAATTAATCCGCCATGGCATTAGGGGATAAAAAACTCACCCGTGTGGTTTTTTGAGAGATCCTTCGATACAGGAGAATCGCCATCGCTGCTGTCTCCGTCGCTTTCATTCGCGCAAACGTCCGACCTCGGTGAAGTGCCATCCTCCTGAAACAATAGCGTCCAAACTGGTTAGTATCACGCAACTATGAATAACGATAAGGCAATATTGATTAATATGAGGAATATTAATCGCCTTCCTACCATATTGCATTGATTTAACAAATATTTTATTGTTCGGTTTCGTTTAAGAGTGGGTTCAATGATGGACTTAAGTTTGCTTCTTATTTAACACTAGAATTACCGAACATTTAATTAGTTAGGCTTACACATTTATTTATGCATAAAGTATAGCTGGAGGATTTAAGTCCAATAACGGATTCAATTGCTTGCGTTATGTATACAGAATAAAAGTTTATCAAATCTCAAACAATGCGCCGTGGTATATTCGAATAATTTAACTAAATATGGTAAACAAGTTATTTTGATCCGTTTGGTAGTTCTAGTGTTAATTTTGTCAATTCTTCCAGAAGTATAATAGTATAGAATCTATAATAATTTCAATAGAATTTAATTTTAGTAGAATTTGATTCGATTTGGGTTCTATAATAATATTATGTATTGTAATATATAATAATAATAATATTGTAATGTATAAATAGATGGTATAAGAATTAAGACGGATTCTAAGTGGAATCTGATTCTTTTGGAATTATTATAGACTTCGTCATAATTCTTATCGAATCTAATTGTAAGTAGAATCTGATTCTATTAAAAGTAAATTCTATTGAAATTATTATAGATTTTGTCATAATTCTCATAGAATCTAAGTAGAATTTAATTCTATTAAAATTAAGTTCTATTGAAATTATTGTAGAATCTATCATAATTTTTATAGGATCTATAAAGAGTTATTATAGAATCTAAGTGGAATCTGATTCTATTAAAATAATATTCTCTTGAAATTCTTACAGATTTGGTCAGAATTCTTATAGAATCTAATTCTATCAAAATTGAATTATAGAATAGATATAGAATTATTATAGAATCTAATTGTAAGTGGAATCTGTTTCTACTAAAAGTAAATTTTATTGAAATTATTATAGATCTCGAAATAGCTCTTACAGAATATATAATAACATTATATAGATTTTATACGAATTTGCTTCAATTTGAAACGAATTACTAAAACTATTTAAACTAATTATATTATAGGAAATTATAGGCTTGAAATTGATCGATTTATCTTAGTTATATTTTTCCAAAAATCACCTTCAAAGTTTATATTTATTACTATGTCCAGCAGTTTTATAATTATGTTATAGATATTAGATATGTTCCATTATTATTGCCCAGAGTCAATATATGTTATGTACACAAGTATATAACTTTATATACACATTACACATATCTAACACAACTGCAATATTTAAGTAATTGTTAACTCATAATGAATTATTTAGCGGATACGTATACGTATAACACCGTTTACGTTTATAATGTTTCTAGATAATTAATTCCATCTAATTACGTAATTGAAAAACTACCCTTCCTGTTGCCAGTTAACTAATTACTAATACAATGTGTAAAGTGTTCCAGGTGTAGATTCAGGAAATCCTTACAACTATGTAAAAACCAACCGAGCAATGTAAACCATAAAAGAAGTGTCTTGCACACCATAGATGTAACTTAAATGTTACTATTTATTCTTCGATTACTTTGAAAAACGATTCCATAAACTTATGGAGATTGTTAGTACTTAAAAAATATGGTGGTTCTATCGAATCATTATCAAATTATCACCAAGGAATATATTATGATATAATATAAAATATAGTGTAAAATAAAGAAATGTATGACATAAAATCATGGTGAGTTTCTCGAATTATTACCCAGTTATTATCGAATTATGGAGGATTCGACGATTTATTGTCAATCTATTCTCAAATCAGGGAGAATTCGACGAATGATTGTCGACCTATCCTCAAATTATGGGGAATTGATCGAATTAGTATCAATTTATTATCAAGTTATAACGAATTTGTTAAATCATCATCTATTTATTATATACTTATGGTGAATTATTATTATGAATTATTATTATCAAATTGTTTAATAAAACATACGAAAATTTGATGCGCGTGAATCGTCGGCGTAGGCTCGAAAGTGAGAAACAACAATGAATATGTCTGTCTATCGGAAGGTTAATCCACTAACAGAGGTAGCCGAACTTGGCACGCGTCTGTTTACAGTTTTCAGTAAAAAATTTACTGCGTAAATAAGCGAACTAAACATTGCGATGAACTATTTCTTCATCTCATACATCAATTTTCGAATTGCAACTGTTGTACTTTATACAGAGTGAAATTATAAAAAGGAAATATTCTGATGTTCACCAAATTCGTTTCATGTATTTACATAAATATCACATCGATATAAATTATATAAACAGAAAAGGTTCAAGTTTCTAGTAGACAAGATATATGACCCTTCAAAACTAAAGAAGTAATCGATGATTAAGCTTATTCCATTACCCTTAGACTTCCAAAATGAAGTTGCATCCAATCGACGGCAAGTACCGGAAACCGAATCATAAGACAGTCTCAAGTAGAAATTTGATCGAAACAGTTGCGTATTTTACAGGTTTTCGATCAAACATCCGATGATATTCGTACCGGGAGTAATTATGCAACCACTAATTACGTTCCTTATCTTAGGAGCGTAAGAAAGGGATCAGTAATGTTCAGCGATATTGGCGATGGAAGTAATTATGCAACAACTAACCAATCAATCAAGGAACCGACGAACGAACTAAGCAGTGAACGAACTAACTTACCTACCTACCTACCTACCTACCGGGGAGAGATGTGCGAGCTTCTTCGCGCTCCTTATATGGCCATCCGCGCAGCCTGAACTCGTATTGCGCTTCCACCAGAGATTCTCACAAATTTACGCAGGACTACGTTTCCCCGGTGACTTTCTCTCTCCCCCCGACCTACCGTACAACCGTCGCTTTGCAGTATAGCTTTTTTCACGGTAAACCGACGGGGAACCGGCAGGAGAACCTATGCGTTATACATGCATTTCGACTCCCTCGTTAGGTAGCGTACACATGTCGCGAGAAACGATCGCGCTCGAATCAAGAGAAAGCAAATCGTGCTGCGAATCTACGCGCTCATAGGAACCCCGGAAGTATTCCTATTTGGGCACACCAGCTGCGCTCGTACGCCGATTCTTTTCACCTGGTATGCTGACTTTATTACACTTATGTAACTCTTTGAAAACATGCCCAAAGAAAGCCCATAAGGAACTTCATTGATTGACCACTCAAATTCAGTCTATTGCGATCCGAATGTTCTGAATTTTGTGCGTCTCTGATCATTGTATTGCTTTTTTGTTCACTGGATCTATTTGGTGGGTTTGCAAACTGATATACGAATACTTGAATTGTATTGAATTTGTTCAAACTGGAGATTATTTAACGCTAGAACGACCAGAGATATACTCGGTTATTATTTTACATTTATTCTTACGGAAACGGTAACTTTTTATTTATTTATTTATTTAACGGGTGGCAGCCTTTGCTAAAAGTTAGAAACATAACGAAACTGAAGATAATTATGGGTGAAGGGTGGAATTTAATCAATGGATTTAATTACGCGCGTTATGTACTTAACATAAAGGTATATGAAATCTCAAACAATCAGCCGTTGTATATTTAAATGATTTTATTAAAAATTGGAGATAAGTCAGTTTGATTGCTTCGTTAGTTCCAGTGTTAACATACTGATAATCTGGGTATGATTTAGATCGCTTAATTACTCTTTAATTACTTCTTGGTCTCATTGATTACTTAATATCTATTAATTAAGTTCACAACTTGGAAGTTGATTAGTTTCATTTTAGGGGACAGTTTCGAGATTTGTGAGTTTCGTGATATTCTTATTGTTAATATTAATATATTATCATACTATACGGACGTTTAAATAGACATTTAGTACTTGCGAGGTCTAATAATTAGTTAATAATAGTTTTAAGTCCCGGTTATTATACCACATATGGAAAATTGATATGTGATTTGTTAATTGTTGCTTAGACTTGCAAGAAGTAATTATGTCCTTCGAACTCGGCAATTGCATTATTTAAAACAATACCAAGGATTTATAACTTCTATCCAAATGTTTAGAACATTGTTAAGAATGCAGTATTTCCTAATGGCAGTAATTGGTGGCTCGTTGATTAGTCTTTGCCTTTGCAAGAAGTAATTAACAGCATAGTTGCATTCCATATTACAATATTACTTTTTACCAAAAAGTGAAGCTTTAACGTATGAGTGTATAAGTGTAGAGTTTAATTAATATGGCGTCATATGGAGTTCCCTTTTTTTCTAATAATTCGCATTTTGAATCAACGATTGAATAATTAAATATGAATAAAAATATGTTCGGCATTGTTTAAGGGGAATGTCAATCACTCTATTGTTCCGACGGCACTTACTTTCTTATTGGCTCTCAATGGATTACAAACCATGGGTTGAATATTTATGTATCGCCTGACATTTAATTATTAAGACTTTCAATACATTTAAATATCAATCATTAATTAATTACGATTAACAATTGGAAGTGTCGCTTAACGTTTCTTCCAAACTTTAACACGGTTAGATAGTAATACAAATAATCATAAATTAATGAGAAATGATGTTCGAAAAATATATTTATTCTTCCAGTATAAAACTAAATAAAATGAAATTTTATTACGAAATCAGTATTTTGATTTCGAGTATTAATTGATAGTAATTAATAATATATTATATAATATCTCATTTGAATTGAAACGAAACTTCTAATTATCGATCGCATTAATTAGATATTGATGTTTAATTACATTCAAACTGTTAATAATTAGATGTCACCAGATATATAAATATTCAAACCATGCTCCATAACATATTTTAATAGTATATTACATATTGCATAATTAAAGTAGAATACAAATAGAAAAAGTTCTACGAAGCAATAAGTTTGATTGTTCCAGCACCGAACTAAGCCAAACATTTGCGTAACGTATTATAAGTATTATAATAATTCGCGTTTTCCATTGCATTTCCAAACGTACAACAATATGGCGATCAATGTCGCCTCGGGACGATAATAACATACAATTATTTTCAAACTTTCTACGATCTCCCACGTTTTACTGTTTCCCCCATTATCCATCAAAGGCAAATTATGTCCATAAACGATCAAGAACGCAAGGAGCTTGTGCGCTCGATCCGAGGAATCAAATGGATATAAGTCAGACTGTGTTGAATAGTTTCGACACGTAACAATAGTTGTGATTCTGGAATCTCTCTTCTAATCGTTCCCCGCCTTTTAAGGCCATTTATTTTTTTATGGTGTTCACCAAATAGAATGGACGTCTGCCGTGAAGGTCAAAGTACCGTGCCGTAAGACTCGATTACTTCAAAGTTCTAAGAACAAATGTCTGAACGTAATCTTCGAAGGGTGCTGAATAAAATTTAAAGTTTCTAAGTTAAATCATTTGTTAAGTAATTATGAAATATCATTTATGGTTATACATAGAATCTTTAGCCTAAGAGTCCATTTTTGGTAAGATTTCATTGGTCATAGGTATGTACTTTCAAAAATATCCGTAATGTCTGTAAATATTACTTTATAGTTTAGATTTTGTATTTCACCGATGCTGCAAAAATAATGTCAGCTTTCCAATTTATTTTCAACATGGAGTACTTCATTAGAAACGTAAAAAGTGAAATGTGTCAAAGCGTACCAGGCTCCAGTAGCTTTCGCAAGTACGTGCTCAGACATTTTTCCTCTCCAAGAGTGAACGTTTTTATCGAACATTCTTATCAATATTGAATATCCTTTATACTTCATTGTTGTAGTAATAAACCCATCCAAATGTATACATAAATATTAATACAATAACTGCGAAATAATGCTCGAAATGAATGATATTAGATTGCTCCACAAGTTCATGCGGTTTTCATTTCATATCTCGAAACAATTATCTATCAGCTATGCATTACACGTCTTTCGATAACTTCTATTTTATTCTATTACGTGATTTTTAAATAGTGGAGAATACATTATAGATTAATTCGTGTTAAATGTTTGACAAAAGCTAGAATTGTTCACATTCCACAAAACCGCGACCCCTTGATCAATACGCGGAGTCAATGAGTGGATGGTTTAATCCGAGATAAGTGGCGAATACGAATTTGCAAGAACGCAGGTCAAAGTATGGTGTACAAAGTTCCGATTGCTGCCAAAATGTTCGCGGCAGAAGTAGAAAGGTAAGAAGCGAAACGCGTCAAATGGAAGGTCTAGTATCTTTCGCAAGTATACTGAAAGACATGGAGGGCTGCGAAAGCGGCGCTTATTCGCCGTCACCGGGCGTCGTCGGCAATCGCTTCCGAGTCGCGTTTGTACCCCCCATTACCGCAGGCGTGTATAGAAGGCGCGACAAAAACCGGCATTCCTGACTCTTAAGTCGGACTCTATATAAGTATCTGCCATCGTGAACATTGCCTGTATATGGCGACAACCAGCCTTTGACAAAGGTGACCGTATATGGCATTCTGCTTCCACCTTCCATACCTTCCCTCTTCGTCTTTCTTTCTATCCTTCCTCCACCGGCCCCTTCCTTCTTATCCCCCCTCTTTATTTTCATTCCCCTCGCCACCTCTTCCACTCTTTCTCCCTCTCTTCGCATGCCCCGCAACAAAATGCAACAGGGTGCCTTCTCAATGAATGCATCGCGATCGCAACTCATTAAATCGTAAATCGCGCTTCGAACCCCCGATGTTAACTCGTGAAAGCGCCGGACACAACTTCCTCGCAAGTTTTCGATAAACGAGTCTACCGCGCAGGCGCGGGGCCGCATTGGGACCTTACGCGCGCCGATGGTGGGCTTTGGATTCGATTTAAAAGCATGGTTGATTGAGAACAGATTGTGATAAGTTGTTTTAAGAGGTTCATTTTAATAAGAACTGTTAACTTTGATACGTGGATTTGAGAAAAACTTGTTTGCAGGTGTCTTGATACGTCGAAGATTTTCTCCCAGCACTTTTAACGCGATTTTGGAAAGTTTAAGGGAGAAGGATGTTCCAGTGATGTTTGCTCAAATAATATATCGGGTTGTCCGGAAAGTTCATACCGATTTCCAGTAGTTTTTCGGCGAAAATCCTGACAAGTTCTGGGAGAATGGAATGTTCAAGTTGCATAAAAATGGAGATAAATTATAAACAAAACGGTGCATACATAATTGAAAGATATATATCGACATATACAAATATTACCTTTGAATTTGCCTTAAAAATCGGCATGAACTTTCCGGACAACCCAATACATATATTTAACGAAATAATTGGCATAATTTTACGTATAGATAATAAATCAGGGCAAATTGGATGATCTTTTCGAAATGCATGATATTTGTAAAAACTGAAAGTTGTTAATAACTAATTAGAATTCCGCCATTATGCGCGTTGCAGAAACATTGCAACCAATCAAAAAATAAACAAACTGACCACGCTGCAGAAAAAAATTGTGAATAAACAAATACATCCCTCGTACCTGAATAAATAAATAAACCCTTACGCAGTCTCCATTTTCTCTGAATTTGGTTAACTACCAAAATACCATTTATTCTTAGCTACATGTTTTATTAAATTCTATTGTCATTTTCGAACTAATTCTAACTAACAGTGTGTCATTCAATTTCAAGAAACTATAATAACAAACGATTGGCTATCCTGAAACGTGAAAGGCAAACGTTATTCCTTGACTCGGTACTTCACCTCGATTGGTCGTTCCAATCAGAATAACATTTCAAAATGGTTTCAGTTGTAACAATTTGCTACACTAATAATTACGAAATACTGTAAACATTTATTCGTTTAATGAGACTAATGAATAGCAGTTAAACTTGGCTCTGTTCACCAATTACAGTCTCGCTGACCAATAAAAGTCCATGAATAATGATAATAATCAATTACGCGTAATTCCTTGTTATATTTGTCACGTAATTATTTTCTTATATCAAGAGTTACTGATAACATTATAATTTCATTATTTAAGTTCGCATAACGCAGTTAGCAGAATACTGAAGATTCTTTTTTAAGATTTGGATACCGCAGTTTCAAATTCGACGTCCGAATTGAAATCAATGATTCGTTATCATCTAATCAGATGGAACAACATAAAAACCTACCTTGTTGCCACTATCTCCGTGATATTTTCAATGTACACTGCACGAAACAAATCTCTTCGCTCACGAATACCTAAACGACAAAGTTCACCGAGGTTTCTGTTTTCCATGATTAACAACGCACTTAACAATGTATCATAAAACTGCTAAATTACTGGTAAAATATTCATCCCGACAGAAGAATAAACTATACAAAAAATCACGATAAAATGGTTGAAACAATTACGAAGTACATGAATTGACTTTGCGAATTAGATAATATCCCAATGACGACTATGTACGAATTACTTTTCAGATATGAGGAAGGTGTTTCGCATCGAATCCTTAATTAACTTTAACACTAATGTCGTTCGGAATGTCATAGAATTAAGGTTAGTTGCATTTCAATGTTTCAGAAATTGGCGCCGCGCCATTATTGAGTACCATTTATAGATGCAAATTTAGTACCATATAGAGATATAAATATTATGGAAACCGTAAAATGCCTTCCATTTTACTTAACCCTCTATAGCCCTACTTTTATTATGTCCAAAAGGAAATCGTATAACGTAAATCTAGTTATTTTAATAATGCGATTCCGACGAAGGTGTGTTACGTGACAATATTAGGTTATCCCATAAGTAATGTCGTTTTTGGAGTTTAACTCTCGGGGCAAACTTTTGTTCAAATGAAATGTATTGATCTGATTAGGTCGAACGCACGTTACATACTGTCGAAGGAATACTCTTTATGACACCAAAAAAAAAGTTCCTATAATCATATCAGCTAAACATGATATGAACTTTTATATATGGTAAATAAGAAACGACGTTACTTATTGGATGAGCTAATAGTAACGAAATTATTACTTAAACGCGGCGAAAAAGATGACAATGTTTGCGCGTACTTTTAGCATTGTTATTAGAAATGAAAGAATCAAATGGAATGAAAGATATGGATAGACGAGTATGTGACTTCCAAGTTACACGTAGCTATAGAGGATTAATTGTTATTCTATTTGTCATCCGTTTTGTAAGGTTGGCTTAACTTTCCCGCTTCGTTCGAGTTTCACGAAGAACACGTTTTCCCGGAGAAATAGGTGCCTTAATTTAAGAGTGTATTTTTGGAGCTTGCGAGATTCTTGTGCTTGTTATAACTCAATCTTAACAGAAACTGTTCCTTATGGATGATGAATTCAATCTCGCACGGAAAACGACATTTATGCCCGGAATTAAGTGTCAAGTAATTAACAGTTAATAGTACGGATAAAAGTATCAACAAATAATAACAATTCACTGGCAGTGTATAATTTAATACGCTTAAATAAGATGTTTAAATTCATGAAAAATACGAATGATTTTGAATCACTGTTTTGCGAATCATAACACGTTTACTTGATTTCACGCCATCGGATTAAATTGCTTCGAAATTGGAGCATCGAAAGATTAACGTGGCGGTTAGATATGAATTGATTTCATCGAGTCTCAGAGTGCAATTAATTTAGTGCAACCTGGAATCGAGAAAGAAATAATAAACGTCTCATTTGTAACAGCTGGTTTCTCTTTGAGGCAAAGCAGAGAGAAAGAAAGAGAGAGAAGTGAAAAGAGCAAAATGGCGAACGAGAGTAAGAAAGATTTTCGTAAAATTAGATCCATTGATTTTCGGTAGGTTTCTGTAAATACCTACCTAAGAAATTCTTGGTAGATTGTATACCAATATAATGTTGGAGTTTGTGGATGTCTGTTAATATAATAATAAAATATTTAACAATGACAACAGTCTAAAGACTGTATTATTAAGGAATGTATATATATATCTATCTATCTATCTATCTATATATGCATGTGTGTAATATAAATATTATCACAGTATTTTACAATACATTATTTACATATCTGATACATAAACTAGGCGTGACGGCGACGTTGGACGTTCATTATTACCATTATAATTATACTCATAATTATAATTATTATTATTATTATTTGTACTCTGTGCGTCGATGGGAAGAAGAGATAACATTCCTATGTGTTTCCATTAATTTCAGATCTCTATCTTGCTCTACAACCGCGCGTATTATATATTCAATAATGCATTCCTCTGTTATTATTATTATATGTATACATATATATATTATATATATAAATAAACGTATATATATATAATATACCGTTTTCATCGTGTTTCTCTTGCTCTTCAAACAAATGGTACAGAAATCAACACACAACATATACACACATGGTACGCATGCACAATGCGAAGTGACGAGACGGTCTCTACGTGAAAGGGGGTTGTCGGTAATTAAATTAAAAAGGGGGACTCGGGGGGGTGGGGCTATTCAAAAAGTACTAGCTACTTAGTCTAGGAAAAAGAAAAAAAAAACAAACAAACAAATACTACACATGCCACTTAAGTACTACACGTTGCGGAACAATGTACGATGCACAACAATACTCAATGCGTAACAATGCGAAGCGTGCACCGCCGGGGTCTTACTGGCTCGGACTCGCACCCACGTATTACGACTTCCACATTGTCGTCTTTTATTTATGTCTCTTGTGTTTTTTTTGTATCTCGCCACGGGCCAAAATATGAGGGACATAAAACTCGGCCCGATCGAAGAATGAGTATTTAAAGGGACGCCTCAGAAAAGGGATCTTCGATGTGTGAGGGATATTAGGATCAAAGGAGGGGGGGCTCGAACGAGTAATAACATTCCTTGCCTGGTTTCCCCAAATCCTTGCTGAGAAGGTACACGATTGTCGTGGAAGCAATGGTGCGCTTCCAACTGTCGATCAAACTTACGATGTATTTACAAAGTATTTCAATAAATAAAGACTCCCGCGTACGATGTTTTATAAATATGATTCGAGTATAAAAGAAAAGAATTGGGACGATACACGAGTGATATGAACGGGTTCCTCGGATAATTCATCACATCGGTTACTATTCTAAGCTATTATATAATTATTCAAAACTTCATCCTCCCACGTGATATGGAATGGATCTGCGCGCATGCGCACCCCACCGTTTCGCGGAGACTACGAGTTACGAGTAAGTTTCTATTATATCGTTAGAAGAAGGTCTTTGGACAACAATTAACGTACGGATTTAATCACCGATGTTCTCTGGACCTTATGGTTCCTTTAATTACCATCTAACTAATCACCGTTTACTCATCTCCCCGTTCAAGCAACTCGAATCTTAACCATGAATAATTAACAACATACATAGCTACATTATCTACCTACACTTATATCTCTGAAGACATCGACAACGTTTCATTTCGAAAATGAAATCCCTATTAATTTCACCAGCGAAAACAGCTGAAAACTAACGATGCTTTTCTTTCTTTTTTTGCAAAACGACATACTGGTCTTCGTTTCTATTCGTGCCGCCATGGATGAGTATCGTGAACATAAATCCCATATATATTACAGTACGCGTCGACTGGACTAGATTTATGCGTTGATAACGGATCCCGATATGTTTTCCTAATCCCTCGATTAGTTTTCAATGAAAACACAATCGCGTCGGGATAATAATCGATCGATTATCAAGAATTAATGAATCGTCACGTTAAAAAGACTTACTATGAAGTCTGTCGCATATGTGCACGTACTTCGGGACACAAATAGTCACCATTCGGCTACGTAAGTACGAAAACCTGATATGTTAAGTACCGTAGACCCCATCTTGAGACAGGTATTTTCTATATGCAGCATTCGTTAGCAATCCTGCCTGAAAAGGGTTAATTGCCTCCTTCGAGTAACTGGACGGCTGTAATACAGTGTTGTTCAATTTCTATTCAATGGCTACTAGGACCCCTGCATACTCTCTGGTGAACAGTATCGGTGTTCTTTATCCATGTATATTTTCATTAACCCACTATAACCTATTAATCTTGCAAGATTCTCGAACAATTAAGATGTATACCAAACAATTTCCGGTTTTGTAGAAATGATCGGGTTGTGATCAAATAATATTCGCGGAAAAGCATGGATATGTCGATGGAAACTTTTTATAACTCGAGTGCTAGTCTCTTTGTGTTTCTTTTGCGAATGCACGTCGATTGTTATTTGTAAATGAATGTATCAACATAGGTATAATCGGTTGATATTACTCGGGAGATTATTATTATTGCCTTCGCCGAGAAGAACTGTACTTTTATCGAAACCGGATGCGACGTGTCTCCTTGGGAATTTCGATAGTCATCGTCCGGAAAAGAAAGCAGGATATCGACGGGTACGGTCGGAAGTTCCTGCGCTATGCTTACATCATGTCTAGCATACATATTAATTGTACGATTATAGTTCAATTAAACGATACATTCTCGACGATGATACAATCAGAGAATGGATCTCTTTTGTTTTTGAAGCTCATTAAAAACAGTCAAAATGGAAACGAATCATAAATTATGAAGTTGCGCACGTATACACATTTGTATACATATATTTCAAGTTTACGATCTGTTTTCAAAATATATCATTGTTCTGAAATATGTTGTTTGACTGTCCATTTAAATCCTAGACACTCTACTTTCCGTTTCTAATATTAAAATATAAAGTGACCGACACTTTGAGTATTGCGCGATTCATAATCTATCTTCGGTTGGTAATAAAATGAAGTTCGTGGAAAAGAACGAATGTGGGTTGACACTCTTTGTAATTCAATGTCTATTATATATAATATTTTGTGGAATAAAATGAAAAAGTCCATGGAAAATCGTAGTCAATGCTTACCCGACTATGCAGTTGCCCTAAAGTCTCATTAATTTGAACCTAACGGAACCTCCTACACACTTTTAAGATATTCACATTGAAGTTATTTCAATCCTATTACGATATCGAACTAACACCGAAGTGTTACTTCCAAAGCCTCTCCACCGTCCTTTCCTAAATTTCGTGCGTGGGCACGAAACTACACGTAATAAAGACTTGGATCAACCTGTCCGTTCACTAATCCCGCGCTGTATGGACAAAGTTACTGTCCAATCACTTCTCGATACTTCAGTATTCCTGCATACCTTATAACTGGTAAAATATGAAACCTACATTCAGAACTTCTACAGCATGTATCAAAATGGGAGACTATAAATACATGATTATGAAAGCATCATATGCACGAAGTTCCACTAAAAACCATCACTATACAAACTGAAGAATAAGTGTCCAGACATCACACCACGTAATTGTTATATTTTACCAGTAATAAGGAGATCCATGTAATGCAAGAAACCGTGTGTAACAAATGTAACCCTTTGCAGTCCGTAGACCTCCATCAATTAATTCCAAACTCAAGACTTCTATTTGTCACGCAAACAGAAGTAACAAAATGAACATATAACATTTATATTATAAGATTCATCCGTCAATTCTCATAGAAGACTGTTTATAATCGGTTAATCGGTATCACAAAACGTCTTCGAACAAGTCCCCGTTTATAACCGAAGTATTCTTCGAATGCAAAGGGTTAATACATCACCCGGATAAAACACCACCGATGCTGGTACTCGAAGGACCACCCGAGCCTCTAAGTGTATACAGTACGTACATTTCTATACACATATCAATGGATTCCATCTCAAAAAGGGATATCTTGATAACAGTTCCCCATATTGGTACACGGTAGCACGATATATCTCATGGTGACTTTTGTGCTTAGCAAAATGTACTCGGAAGATAATCCGAGGGCGGTCCTTTGAGCCTTAATTTAAGGGATGCATTATCAGCGATGATAGTACCGAGAAGATAACCACGAGTCGTATGAGGCAGGCGCGTTCGAGACGTAAAACGAAGCCGAGGAATCGTGATTCGTCGTTCGAGCAGGGTTGTACTACCGTTGCGGATGAGAATGGGACATGTGAGGATGATAGGCGGCATGATGAGGCGGTAAAGGTGAGGGACAGGATTGTTGATAAGGTCCTGGGCCGAGCATCGGGCCCGGGCTCGAACACGGCACCAGGTGCGAGCTCGGGGAGGCCGCGTGTGCATGCGCTATCAAATGCGCGTGCTGCGCGTGTTGCGCGTGCGAGGTCGGCGCGTGCTGCGAACCCGGCGGCGGCGGCGGCGGTGGAGGTCCCGGATGACCCGGTGGTCCTCCAGTCGGTCCGCCACCAGGATATCCGCCGTGCAGCGAACCACCGTGCGGCGAGCCATACACCAGTTGCCTTACTTTCTGCTCGTCGTCGGCTATGTTGTACGTCAGTTCTGTCTCCTCGAACCCCGTCGCCGACATCCGCTGATCCCCCGACGAACCGGAAGCTGGTGGATCTGGACTGTTCAGGCACGTCTGGATCAAAGCCTTACCGGCTTCGCTCGTTATCATTGGCTGGAGTTTGCGCGTTGCAAATGTATACACGTGACCAGTCTCGCTCGCAACCAGTAACATCACTTGGGTGCCTGTCAGGGTGGAGAGTTCGTACGCCTGCAAACCAATCCGAGTCCAGTTTGTTAGTAGTAGAAAGGGTTGGAATTCGTTCTTAATTCTTAATTCAGACATTTTTTGATCGCTCTTGATGTGAAGTTTGATACACTTCTTATTGGTAATCTGACAATCAGACTTATATATTTACTAATAAAAATAGTATAAACGATGAAGTTCAGATCGGATGTTTTATGAATCTTGCTGTCCTGATTCTAATTCGGAACTGTTTCGATTAGTAGTTCTTGCGACTACTTGTTTCTATTTTTACATCTATCTTATAGCCAGTTAGCTTTGCTGCTGTACTTCACTTCCGCTGTAAGAACGGAACTGAGTACGTATCAAGAATAGTAATAAGAATAGATATCAATTAGCATCGATGTTGCGACTCGTTGTTTAATTATACTAATATAACGAAGTGTTAAAATGTCGCAATTTTAATCGTTCATAAAATTTATGACGGAAACAAATTGGAATTTTGTCCTACAAATTGTGTAATAATTAAATGTGACTTACATAAAAGACTTATAAGCCCTTGATGCTTTAAATCATGTTTTAGATCACCATGTTTATAAACTGAGTTTTGATATTAAAATAAGAGAGATAATTACAAATAAGATTAGCAATGATTAGGGATTTCGTAGATATTTTTCTAACACGTTTGCAACTTAATTTTCTTTAAGAGAATTTGTTATTTATTATAGCGATATTTTTGAAATATAATAAAAATAAAGAAGGGGGTTACTAAATGTTTATCGTACAATTATTATGTTGACATAACAGTACAGAGTCCGACTGATATGAAAATGATAACTAATTAAATATTCTAATATTGTCGATCATTCAATGAGCACATAATTTGTTTATTATAATATCGTAAATCGGTGCCAAAGATTTAACATATAAAAAACTCCAAGATCTACAAAGTTAACCGTTAATATAATATAATAATATAAGATATTAATATACGGCAATATTCTACAAAGCTTAGACGTTAATTCAATTACGTTAATTCAAATTCGGCTTGTATCAATGAAATATTAATTAATTCATTACTTTACATATTTGGGAAGTTTGTAGGATCACAGCTTCGTAAAAAGAAATTCACCATAATTAATTTTAATGCCATTTCAAACTACCATAAACTAAAATACAGAGATCCAATAAATATTGTCATCTCAGATATTTTATATTCACGTTAAATAAAATAATATCTATTCGATATACGAAGAAATATTATTGCAAATATATTCCAACTTTCGTTGCCTCGAAGATGTTTGTGATGATAAGAATTGCTAAAAGTACATTTCAATATATCCTTTGCATATCTTATTATATGATATATATAATATCATAAATATCTACATTTGTACATAATCCTTACTTTTTATTATTGCTATTTTTATAAGCAAAAAGACAATTGCTCGCAATTACGAAAGACGAGACGTTAAGGCTCGTTTATATCGCATTTAAATATTTTCCCACGAGTAATGAAATTAAGTATTTTGAAATCAAATGCAATCGTAATGAGAAGCCAAACCTGTATAAGAATGGAAGCCAGATTCGTCTATTATTTCTAAATTTGAGAATCCAGTGGCAAAAGTAGCAATTAGAAGTTACGTTTACGTCGGAGACGGTGGTGTATTTCATGGTGTCCAACATTGTGCAACCGAACGTATCAAATAAGGCGGTGCTTTATTAGTGAAAGCTGCACGTTTGAAATGTAAAAAGTGATAGATACAATGGAACATTACAAAAATGGCGTCTTTATACAAAACCAGACATAAATTTTCAAGGAAATCTGAGTCGTTATGGCTATACTGAAATTAATTACAATTATGACAAGTACTATAATTTACTATGTAATATTTTCAAGGAAAACTATTATCACCATAATTATAATCTATGACTATAAGAAGAGTATATTATATTAATTGTAATTGTATCCTCAAGTAAATCATTCATATTTATATATAAAATAAGAATTGCGTTTAATATCAAGTAAATTAAAGTGATTGTTGAATTAAAATATTCCTAGCATTCTGCGACAAGTTATTATAAAGAAATCATTATCGATAAAACTTGAAAATCTAGATTTATTAATTTCGACAATTTTTATCACCGAGTACTCAGCATTTTAATTCGCGCGGTATAAGATTTTTTCGCGGGAAATTTCAAATATTTTGAATGCAGCCATTCGAATTACGGAATCGAAAAATGGTAGAAATGTGTAAGTTGAAACATGTTCCAAGTTTGCCAACGTTAACGAAACTAACGCTATTTTATTTACATTACGAAGTAGAGCAGTTTATTAAGTCCAGTTTTAATGAAAGATCATTCGAGGCATTTATTGTACAGCGCGATATTCGTTTGCAATTCATCGTCTATTTTTCATAAATTAAACTAATCTCTGAATACGCAATCGATTCCGCAACAAGTGCAATATGAAGATCTTCGCAACAGACTTCTCAAAACGCTTGACGTGTTATTTTATTTTCATTAAGTACAAAACACTTGCCGTCTTGCTTCCTTATTATATCAAGAGGATTTATCTTCATAAAACAATGATGGTGGATGCAAGAAATGTCTTTGATGAAATCAAGAGACAACGACAAAGAATGTCTGCGATCTAAGAAGATGGCAGTTTCGCAGAAATAATATTTACGACTGAAAACAATAATTATAATACTATCACTATTAATATTGCTTTATGAAATCCAATATTCCAAAACATATATAAAAACCGAAAATATGGAACGAATTGTAATCAAAATTATATATCTTCATTTTCGTACATATATCACTAATAAATATTTACATTCTCGATTGTTATAATACTATCAACATTGCTTTATGAAATTAAATATTGCAACAGATATTCAAAGATATTGAAGTCATAATAAAAATTATATATTTCAATCTTTGGAAATACATCACTAATCGACATTTCCAGTGTATATATAAACAATAATTAGTTCAGAATTAATGCATAATAATTTCTCCAATTTCTGCTGGCAGGTGTTGAACGGAGTGAAAATCAACACTGATTTATGCGATTTGTTTAATGCATATTATTTCTTTAACGATAGGCAGTTCCTTGATAATGTTATGTCAACATGGATTTTTCCACAAAGTTACATTTCTCATGACGACGTAAATGTAATTCGTTTATATAATTCTTTCAGTCTTCGAGAAATCGTCAATTATTTAATACCTTTGTAATAATAATTACTTAATTCCTTGATGTTTGTTCTGCTTTGATTTACTTCCACGTCTGACGTGCGCCATAATTAACAACGTGTTTGTTGTTTATAATCAGATAAGTGTATTGGTGCGCCGCTGGGCGACATATTTGCGAGAGATAGACATCCGACATATTTAAAAACTGATTTGAAACATTATAATACTGAATTATCAAAAGGAAAAGAGATAAATAAAATATTAAAGTAAATATTACTAGATATAGAGGAAATATTAAAAGACATCCTTCGGGATTGCAATAATAATAAAACGCGTGGGGATTTATGAATTTGTTCACAGTGACTTAAAATACATTAATATATGTAATTAAAGCATCTTAAAGTAGGTTTTCAAAGTGTACGAAAGATAATTAGATCGGAATTAACAACAGTTTCGAGAAAATAAAATGGCGCTCGAATCAGGACTCGATACTTAAAAGAACGACGTCATCCTCGAACTTATTTTGTTATTCGTAATATGTATTTAGTTAATCATTTAATTTATGATGTTACTGATTCCGTTATCAGTTCATTTGGGTTCACGCTATTATCATCTTATCATTTCGACCGCAATCAAGACATTTTTAATATCGATTGACATCAATAAAGAAGTACCAAAATATGTGTAACTACTTTTGGTCCAATTTCGATTAACATGACTTCAGTTGTATTTCAAATTTCGTAAATTAACATGACTTCAGTTGTATTTCAAATTTCGTATATATAACAAAAAATATCAGTATCAGTGCACGTTTTACGCGTTTGTAATAGTTGCGCATTGTATTTAATGTAATTAATTATGTATTGTAGTTAATGTCTGAGTGTATTTTGCAAAGTAAATGTTAATTTGTGTGAAACGTTAGACTTCTAGAAACGAAAGGGAAGTATAAATATAATAGTCTAGCTAGTTCCGGTAGTATTAACTTCGCGATTGAAATCGAACCAAACTAGTTTCAATCTTTTGCGTAGTTTATCTATAAATTTGCACGTTTGAAGAACGGAAAGTAAACGTTTCCTTCTCTTGGTTGAGTTGCAATTTTTCACGGCAATATCAGGACAATCAAGAGTAGGCGTGAATAATTAAAGAGTTGCAACTAGAACTCAACGTAAAGCAAGGTACTTTATGCTAATCTTCATAAATATTTAATAGTTGAGTATTTTTTTCTAGTAATAGTTTCTATAAGGTGATTTAAGGTAGATTTCCGAAGGCAAGATAATACAAGGACCTATGTACTATTTCCTGGACAGAGTTTCTTATATTATTAAATATTACTTGAATATCATAAAGCTATACTGAACCATTATATACTATTATTATTAATACTACAAAGAGAGATAAATGAAACTCCTCTTCCGCGAAATGTAATTGTGTAGATTTAGGTTAAGCTGTATATAACTCGCCAATTTTTTACTCGAGTTTCGATTCCAATAATATATGTCTATAAACAATTTCTTTAAACTATATTAAAGTATCATACATTGAAAGCCTGCAGTGTATAATTTATGATGAATCGTTTGTTAAATTTGAAAACTAATCATTGGAATAAGAATATCCAATACATAAAACATAAGTAAATAAAACATTCCATTTGGAAATATAGAATGGTTGTATATATGTTATAAAGAGTTAAATTAAAAACTAAATTACTGAAATACGAATGTATGCCAACGTTGCACGAAAGCGCAGTTGTCACTCATAAATCGCGCGCTTTTGTATTTTGCATAGCCGCGGAAGATACGTCATCGGGCGGTGATTGCGCGCGGTTCTCAACCCACGCGACAATCCATCTTCCCCACCCCTCTTTATATTTAAAACATTCGTATCAATATTACTTTTCATCATAGATATTCTAACACACTCGAAACACCATTCTGTGAACACTTTGCAATCACACAGACCGATCACAACAAGGGTTTATTATCGCATGGACGTTAGAGTTGAAATAGGACACTCATGTTTCGAAACTACTATGATATACCTTAGATATAAATAAGGAAAGGTTTGTTGTATACAAACCTTCTTCATAATCCCAGTTTTCCTTTTGGAGAATGTGGTGTACCTCCTGAGTTTATTGTCGATATATTCCATTTTAATCTTGACACGACCTTTCGTCTTCTTGCCATTCGAAGGGGGTGACTTCTTGGGTTGACCCAAACTAGTGAAGGACTCTTCGAGATTGTCGGGTACACAGTCCGCGGACATTGATATTCCTTGGGCTTGCGATAAAGCTTGCCGGGCATTACTGTCATCGTAACATACGTCCGAAGTGGTCCTTTTAATACCCCTTTGGACGGATCCCACGCCGGCATTTGGTGCACCCGCGGCAGCTGCAGCAGCCGCTGCCATCATGGTGGCGCCACCACGACTTATTTGAGAACTTGTAAGCTGGGAGGTGGACGGTCGGCCGTACATTTCCGAGCCAGCGTCGCTGCCGATCATCCCCATGCTGTACCCGAGACTCGCGTACCGACTGTCTCTTCCGCCGCTAGGGTTGTCCATCACGGACTCGCGCACATTTATTCCCTTTCCCACGGCCCTTCCTCGCCACGGAATCGCGAAAACTCGGAACAATCTTTCCCACGTGATCAATCATCTAGAGAAACACGGGACAACAACGCGCACTGCACGAGCGCTCCCCGCGAACTGAATGCACGTTCAGTATCGTAACTTGACCTACGTGCTAGCGCGGTGCCTCCGCGTGGAGCAGCGCACCTAATACTCCCACCAGTCCTCGACTACGCGGTAAAAAAGTAGACCACTCAATCTCACCGAAGCTTCCAGCTCAACGATTTTCCCAGAATTTTTCATGAAAAATTCAGGGACATCACCATTGTTAAGAATTCAGTAGCAAGGAGTTTTTACGTGGCTCCGATATCCCAATATTCGCGAAAGAAATATCGCGCGGAGTGGTACAAGATACGGCGAGAGGGCGTCCCCGGCTGCCATATTTAGAAGTAGACGTTACCATATTAGGGAAAGTTTCCCAAATATGGTGAACAGAGGTGGTCCTTCCTTTTCAAATGATCGCTCGGCGCGCCGCGACAAAACACCAATCCAACTGACAGTAGCGCTTCCTGCACGCCTCTCCACCCCCCTCTTATGCCGGTATATCCTTCCTATTTCTACGTGCTTACTAAACATACTACAGGATAAACGACTCTCTGTACTCGTGCACTATTTCCTAGCCCTTCCGAGCTTTCTTTCTTTTATTATCTTTTGTTTATTTTTAAGATATGCCGTTTTCGATGGTCTCGTTTGGCCGCGAGTCGTCGTCAAGTAACGCGTGTGTAATACATTACAGTGATACGTGACAAGCACTCAAGGAAGATGATCGCTGTACGACATTGTATACGCCTATAAAAATGTATTCTTTAAGGTTTTCTTAATTTCTCCATGTATTTTGTGCTTGAATAAATTCTACGCTATTCATCCTATTTTTGTACATTTTAAAGAATGTACTTTATACTGGCAGGGATCTGGGACAAGCAAGTTTATGTGATCCAGAACTTGAATACCTAATGAACTGTTCGACTTTCACGATGTCTATGTTTAATTCTTTCGAATACTTTCTGATATTTCTATGGAAATACTGTAAGTTTTATGAATTTGAATAAAGCCGTTACACGAAAACCTGCACTTTTTATTCCTTTATGAAATAGATGGATATTATATGCTTCCTGAGTCATCTATAATATAATCATTGATCTAGCACATACTTATACGCGTGGCGTGCGCGCGCGCGCAAATGCGTAGCAATCGAATCCTTCATTATTATAATGAAATCTCTTACGAAATTTGATACTTTTAATCGCGTATAACAAAATGTTAGAGATTTTTTCTGTTTATACTTTTGTCTTCATAGGGTTAGATATAATATTTAATTTAATGATAAAGATAAATGAGAACAATTCGATTGATGAGGTTCCAGAATTTTAATAAAAAAAATAAATTAGAATGATATCATTGTTGCTAAAGATAATTGTACCTAGTTAACTTAATCTATACAGGGAAATTGTTGATGTTTTTCAAGTACATACAAATGTTTGGCTGTATTTACTCTCCTGGAGTTATTGTGTGTGCAGCAGAAATTAACATATCATGAACTTCTCGAGCGTATGAAACTTGTGCCCTTACAGTCATGAGAAACTGGGGATAAGTAAGAGCTGGACCTTCTTGTGCTCCGACTGTATCAGTACGGGTTGGTATAACAGACATAGGTAAATACCTAAGGGAACTAGAATTTTGTGACAGGCATTCTATTGAGGTTTTTAAGTGTAATTCAATCTGATCACAAATAGTATAAAATTCCTCCATATTTTTGTTAAACCTATGATCTGGTTGATCAATTCCCTTCAAGGAACCGACATCTACTAAACTATTCTGATGTAAAGTATGTGCTGCTGTTTTAAGTGCTACAGCCAAAGATTCTCTCAGTGGCCCAATCAGTGATTTAACTTTGGAAATGTTATCCAATTTCTCTTGTGTCTGTTGTTGTTGTTGCTGTTGTTGCACTTGCTGTTGCTGTGTTTGCTGTTGATTTTGGGGCATCTGAGGATTTACAGATTGGGTCATTTGTCCAACCCCAATTGCTCCTGGTTGTTGAATAGGAGGGATATTCATAATGGTCCTGATAATAAACAAATGACACTATACTACTCTATTTTTTCATTGCCTAAGTTCGCGTGATATATAGTTTAATGTAATAATAAGCTAGAGTTATATTCAGAACTCTGAAGTGTAAGATTCCAGGAATTTTATCACAACAATTAAATGATATAACTTCGCGAGATTATCGGGAGGAGGAATGGAAAAAGAAACTGTGTCCTAAATATTGCCTACAGTGAAAATATAATATAAAACTATATAATATTTCTAATGCCGTAAGTTGACTTTCATATTAACCTCGATTAATATTGAGTTATTATGACTGGCTTGAACAATAATTACTCTCGTATGCTATAAATTGATCTTCCCTTATAGCACGTGCTTGCAAAACAAAATCTTACCTATCTATTTATACAACAAATTGCTAAGTAAATAAAGTATTCTCTTATTAATGTCAACTGCAATCTCTACCACCGAATAGTGCGGTTTGTCATGGCGTATTTTTTTTGATAAGACGTCAAAGTGACGCTATTCAGAAACGACTCTCAGCTTCGCGCGAAAATTTAAGCTTGTAAAACGATCTCATTCAGAATAAAATTAGAATGTTTGCAAGAGTGCTATACAAGATTCTCTTTCGTATCTAATTTTATATTTTCCTCTTCCATCCGCAACGAACAACTAAAGTCTGTGTAGTTTACGTATCATTGGCCTTTTAGAAAAGCATGGAGGCTGAATATTAAACTGGATACGAAAATGTTTGAGTAGAAATTTATATCACTAAGCAGTCAGGTTCTTCAATACTTATTTTTTAAAGAGATTATCAGTAATAATAAACTATTAATAGAGAAAATACTCAAATATTAAACTTGAAATTCTGATAAATAATAGTACAGTAATTAATTAGGATAATTGCGAGGAAGTCTTGAACTTGATCCTACAAACTTTAAATTTCAACGAATAATAATCAAACATTTTATGTGAATACTCACAGAAGAGTATTTCTGTGCATTCTACAGTTCTACCGATTAGCTGCCATTTATTTTAAACGCTTTCAAACTACATTATTCAAATCTAGGTGAATTATGCGGACTATAAGAACAACAAGGAAAATGAATTGATTATCTTATGTTTCACTGCAAAAACCTTAAAATAATTCAGAAAACTATTCCTGAATCTTAAAAAGTAGACGGCGCCACGATGTAGGGCGAGGAAAGCGTAAAGAACTGAAAAAGTTGTTCTTTCACATATGAATTCACCATCTATATGATTCAAAGTAAATGGAAGATAATCGGCAGTTTCAACAATTTGAATTTACACTTCAGTGTACACTATAGAAATACATAGAATCGTACGATTCAGGTTGCATTAACAGATTATTATACACAAAAATGCATATAAAGTCGATGGTACTAGATGGATTTAAATCCTATGGCAAAAGGATCGAAATAACTGGACTTGACAAAGAATTTAATGCGATCACAGGATTCAATGGTAGCGGGAAATCAAACATCCTCGATGCGATCTGTTTCGTTTTGGGCATTACAAATTTAGGACAAGTATGATACAATTTTTCGAATACCCGAGTACTTAAAAAAGTATTGTATTATTTTCAACAATTCTTTGCATAATATAGTTCAAGATAAACAAACCTTGTCGGTCGTCAACTAAGTTAATAAAATATATCATTCGCAAGAATATCCAATTATTTACGGAATTTCGTTAATTACCAATAAAATCAGGTATCATATACTTAATCACAATATGTTCAAATATAAAAAATGAGATAAAACAGTCTATGTACTCAAAGTGGTAGAATGTTTGATGTGTTAAATGAAAGATTACACACACATTAACTACCATCACTTCACTCATATTATTTATCGTTTTCTGTTATAAAGCAAATTTAATAATATGAAAGGAAGAGATAAAAAATTGTATGTATAAAAAATGTCTATTATTATTATTCTCCAGGTACGTGCCACTTCCTTGCAAGATTTAGTTTACAAATCAGGTCAGGCTGGTATTAAAAAGGCAACTGTCACCATAACATTCGATAATTCTGATGGTAAGTCGTCCCCTGTGGGATATGAACACAATGAAGAGATCACAATAACAAGACAAGTGGTAATTGGTGGAAAAAATAAGTATATGATCAATGGTTCAAATGTACCAAATAAACGTGTTCAGGATATGTTCTGTTCAGTACAACTGAATGTGAACAATCCACACTTTCTTATAATGCAAGGCAGAATTACAAAAGTTCTGAATATGAAACCCTTGGAAATCTTATCTATGATCGAAGAAGCAGCAGGTACACGCATGTATGAAACCAAAAAGGAGGCTGCATTGAAAACAATAGAGAAAAAGGATAGCAAGTTGAATGAAATTAATGCAGTATGTTCTTTTCTCACATTCTACTTCAACTTATTTATATGTATATGTTATCATACTTGTTACATTCTAGATTTTGAAAGAAGAGATAGGTCCTAAATTATCAAAATTGAAAGAGGAGAAGACACAGTATGTGGAATATCAACGCATAGAAAGGGAGTTAGAACACTGTAAAAGAATACATCTTGCTTGGAAGTTTGTTAGTGCTTCAGATGATAGTCAAAAAGCTGAAGAGATTGTACAAACAGTGGTGAACAAGATAGAAGAGAAGGAAAAAGGTATAGCTGCTGGTGATGTAGAAATAAAGTCAATAGAAGAAGAGTTCAATGAAATAAGTAAACAACGTGATGCTGTAAGTATGAGGTGATACAAGTTTTCCACTCCAAATTAACCCTTTTGCAAATTAAATTCACCTTTATGCATATGTATATACAGAGTGTCCCACCTAACACAAGCACCTTAAATATTTCGCTTATTTCTGTATGATAGTACAAAATATTAGAGGAAAAGAATACCTGGGAAAAACAGTTACGAATTTTGTTTCTACTCAAGGTCACGTGAAGGTCACAGTATTATAGGGTTGTTGGTTTCATTTTGACCTCAGCTATCATGTTACTATGATCGAAATATGTAATTCCATTAAACAAAAATTTCGATGATCTTGAAATCTCGAAAAATACGACCTTGAGAAAAATTGTTTACCTATCATAATATATGCCCCCTCGAATCAAGCATTTTTTCTTCTGATATTTTGTGCTAACATAAAAAATAAGTGTGATATTTAAGGTGCTCAAGTTAGGTGGGATACCCTGTATATAAATCTTTTCGGCGTTAAATAAGTATTTTATGTTAATTTTATGTCATTTTATGTTTAAGTATTATTACATACACGGAGTAAAAATTTTATTTCGGAACAATAACTTTACATTGTCTTTTATTTTTATTACAATAGCTTCAGAAAACAAATTTGTAGAGAAGATTGATTTGCAAAAAGTTGAATATGATCCGCAAAAGAGTTAATTTCGTGTGCAAAACCTGTATAACTTCTGTAGAGCATGTATAATATTCAATATATTCTGTTTCTTAGGAGGCAGGAGGTAAATTGAAATCGTTAGAACAAGAATTAAAAGAAGCAGAAAAACAGCAGATTAAATTGGTAGCTGAAGTCAACAGTAATAAGGAGAGTATTAAAGCTGAACAAAAGACCATAAATCAGTTAAAGACTAATATTTTGGACGATGAAAATGCATTGGCTACAAAGCAAAAGGAATTCGACAGAGTTAAAGGCCTCTTTCAAAATTTAAAAGAGGAGGATCAGAAAGACTGTGAAGCAGTATTAAGTGCACAAGAGAAATATCAAAAGATCAGTTCAGGTTTATTAGAGAGTCAAGATGGTGAGAATGCCACATTAGAACAACAATTAATAGCTAGTAAACAGAATGCCATGCAAGCACAAACTGAACTTAAACAATGTCAAATGGCACTGACACATAATAAGAAACAACTGAGCGAGAAATCGGCGGAACTCAAAAACACTGGGAACGAGCATAGCAAGTATACCAAAGACCTGAATGAAAAAGAAAAGGAAGTCAAACAATTAGAGAATGAATTAAAGAAATTAAATTATGAGGAAGGAAATGTAGAAGAACTTAAGAAACAAAGGCACACACTAATGAATGAAGTAAGAGTATTGCGGGAAAAGATCGATCAGTTTGAGTCGCGATATCCGCAGATACGATTTGAATATCAAAAACCTGATCCATCGTTTGACAATAGATCTGTCAAAGGAGTAGTTTGTAAACTGATTGGTATTAAAGACAAAAGAGCAGCATATGCATTAGAGATTGCTGCAGGTGGAAAGGTAACAGATTACATTACGCGTTGTGTGAGCCGTTTATTTTGAAAGTGGCCTAAGTCCATTTTTCAACAAAATTCAAGTTAACGTTTATAATAGTTACGACGTAACTTTTCGTAACTTTATGAATGTTAATCTGATGTTTGAGAAAAATGGACTTAGACTTCACTTTCAAATTAAACGACTCATATATTTTCGTTTCACTTTCCATTTTTTATGATATTTATCCAATTTCAGCTGTATAATGTTATAGTAGATACTGACCATACCAGCAAAAAGATTTTGCAACATGGACAATTACAACAGCGCGTCACTATTATACCACTTAACAGAGTGAATGGAAGACCTATGGATAATCAAATGATCAATTTAGCACGAAAGTTGGGCGGCGCAGAAAATGTTCAACTAGCTTTGTCTCTTATAGACTTCCCCGAAGAAATCAGGCCAGCTATGACTTGGATCTTTGGTCAGATATTTATATGTAAGGATATGGATACAGCTAAGAAAATTGCATTTCACGAAAACATCATGAAAAAATGTGTAACACTGGAAGGAGATGTTGTTGATCCTGCTGGCACATTATCCGGTGGTGCTGCATCAAAATCGGGGTCGCTTCTTTTAAAGATAGACGAAGTGAAAGCTATTCAAAGTGAATTAAATGAAAAAGAATGCGCCCTTTCAGATATTAATAAGACCTTGTCTAGTGTCAATGAAGTAGCTGAAAAATATACGACACTAAAGCAAAGATTTGATTTAAGGATGCACGAAATAAATATGGTGCGACAAAGATTAGAACAGACTGTTTATCATAAAATAAAAGAAGAGGTTTGTAATTCTTGTAATCCGTTTACCCTTTAGTATGATGAAAACTATGATGAAAAGATTTAAAAACTTGGGATATTTCTAGGTCGATTCTCTTCAACGCGCTATCGAGGAACTTACTCAACGTATGGACGCTGCAAAGAAAAACGAGAAGGAGAATATGCAACGTGCTCAAGAACTGGAGAACCAATTAAAAGACGCATCTAAGATACGTGAAAAGCAGTTGAAACATGCCGAGAAGGAATTAGAAACTTTAAAAAAGAAAGCCGAGAATAGTCGAAAAGAATGGCAAAAACGAGAACAAGAGGCTAAAACACTTGAATTGGAGATCAGTGAGTTGATTAAAATTAATGAAACTGGAAAAGAACAGTTGCAGAAAGCAGAGGAGAAATGGAACTCACTTAATGAAAGAACAAGCAGCAGGCAAGAGGAATTGGAGGCAGCCAAAGCTAAAGTAAAGGAGATTCAGGCTGATGTCAAGTCACAGAAGGACATTATTCATAAACAGAATTCGGACATGCAAAAGCTTATGGCCAGAAAAGAAGAGATTATTAAACAAATCAAGGAAGCAGAATTGGATATAAAAAAATTACGCCATGAAGTGATTTCTATTAAAAACCATGCTCTTGAGTGCAAGCAAAAAGTTTCTGACCTTACTAGAAAGTACGAATGGATTGAACAAGAGCGTGTTTATTTTGGTAAATCAGGTATGTACAGGTCACACTTTGATATTTAATAATATAATAATTTAATATCTTTAATTTACATCAAATTATATAGTATATCACTTAAACTGAACTTAATATCGTCGGTTCAAGAATTATATTTATCATCATTGAACTAAAATTTCAGGTGGTATTTACGATTTTGAAGTTAATAAACCTGATCAAATAGAACAGAAAGTACATAGTTTAAAAATGACTCACGAGAAATTAAGCCGAAATATTAATACACGCGCTATCAGCCTCTTGGACAAAGAAGAAGAACAGTATAATGATATGATGAAGAAAAAGAAAATAGTTGAAAATGATAAAATGAAGATCTTAGAAACGATACGGCACTTGGACGAAAAGAAGAAAGAGACTTTACTTAAGGCTTGCGAGCAGGTGTTAAAACTTTCTTCATTGATTTCTGTTAAGATTAACTTTATAACATCGAACAATTTTCAAATATTCTATGTATAATTAAAATGATAACTAATTTTTATCATTTATTTAGAAATTAAAATGTAATACACTTCTTGTTGTTCTGTTCTAGGTAAATAAAGATTTTGGATCTATATTTAGCAGTTTATTACCCGGGGCTGAGGCAAAGCTGCAACCGCCCGAAAATCAAACCGTTACCGACGGATTGGAAGTCAAAATTGGTTTTTCTGGAGTTTGGAAAGAGTCATTGGGAGAACTATCTGGAGGGCAAAAATCTTTAGTAGCTTTGTCATTAATTTTGGCTATGCTTTTATTCAACCCGGCACCACTCTATATTTTGGACGAAGTGGATGCTGCTTTGGATCTTTCTCACACGGAGAACATTGGGCTAATGTTAAAAAGGCATTTCAGGCATTCTCAGTTTATTGTGGTATCACTAAAAGATGGCATGTTTAACAATGCTAACGTAATATTTACAACAAAATTCGTTGATGGAATGTCAACAATATCTAGGATCGAGAGAGCAAAAAGAGACAAATGAATATATTATATTTGTATAAGACTATCGTCTTTCTATATTTTTATAAATAAATTAATATTTTTATTTTACAATGACGAATACTTCTTTTCTGGAAACTATTTCAAATAAATTAAAACCTACTGTACAATCATAAGTCGTGATTACTTCAAGTCATAAATTACGCGTAAATATATATCATACGACACAAGTTTTTAAGGACTTCGTCCTTATAAAAGAGATGATAGAAGTTCAAACAAACCTAATTTACGTGCATCAATTATTTGTGAGAAACTTTTTTGGGAATGTCTACTGTTATATGGAAATATTCCATAAAAGTAACTACCAAATGATAGTACTAATAGCCTCATACTTCTGAGTTTACCAAACTTGACCAATCAATTTCGTCAAAGAAGGGGTGTTGTTTTATTTCCGGTATTGTTATTCTTTCATTTGGTTCATACTTCAATATCTGTAAATGTACGTGAAATACGAACGTAAAGTCGCTTTGTATACACATTGAATGTACTTTAATTACCGCCTATACTAGTGGAAGGGGAAACATTCAAAAACTTACATTAAGTAATAAAGATTTGGCATTCTCCGGCATTTTGTTAGGAATGTTAATTAACGAATGAGAATGGAACAGGCCTGGGTGCCTAGTTTCAAACTTCTGGAATACAAAGTTATTTTTATAATATTCTTGCCAATACCTGATTGCTGGAAACAATCTATTATCTTTACTTACATTGCCCGCTATTAATTCGTACAAAATAATACCGAAGCTCCAAATATCTGTGGCATGAGTGAGAGGAACTGTAGGTAAGAACATACAGAGTTCTGGAGAAGCATAAGGGTGCTTGTGTTGCGACAAATCCGTATCGCGATGAGGTATAACATAAGTTAATTTTATATGTCCATTGTCATCAACTAAGATTTTATCAGATTTTAAATCGAATACTATAACATCTTGCTGATGAAGGGCTTCCAAGGCTAAAAGAATTTCAGCTGCCCACATACGTATTATCTTTTCCGGGATAAACCAAAGTTTCTCCTCAATATCTGTATTTCTGATCGTTTCCTTGTATAATTTCGTATCAATATATGATATCTCATTGTCAGCTATTTGGCTACCAGTATTTATTGATCCATGTAACTTATAAATCTCAATATCTCTTCTTGTTTGAACATTGTTCGAATATTTCATCGCATCGTGCGAATAAGTATCTTTCGAATTGTACGTGGAATACTTTTCCGAATTATTCTCGCAAAGAGTAAGATATGTAAAGTTATTATTTGACGATGGTACATCAGTAATATACTGATTACCTATATTTTTATCGTTATTTAATATTGCAGACTTTACACTCGCCACTTCCGTTTCAGGCATACTTCTTATAGGTACATTTCCATTTTGGTGAGATTCAGTTTTCGTAATACTGCCAGTTTCATTTGGATAGTCATTGACACTTGTCAATACAATATTCCAGTTTTCAGTACCATTGGTACTATTTTTTACGTTTAATGATGCTGTATTATTATTATTTTTGTTATTACTATTATTATTATTATTATTACATGCTATTAAATCCTTAGATTCATTTAATCGATTAGCTACAGAGTTACTCTTCTTTAAAGTCTCATTGACTGATTGCAACAATATTTGTGCTTTCTCTACTAATTGTGTAGTAGAAACATCGCTATTATATTTTTCTAAATTAACGTCAAGGTTTAATGGATAGTTTTCCGTTTGTACTTTGGGACTTGTACTAAAAAACTCCGATTGTTCCGTACAGTTTTCCGAATATTCTACTATCTCCTTAATATGACTTTCTTTCAAAACTACTTCATTGTGATCAAAAGTATTTTTATAATAGCTTGTATTATTTGCAGCACCATACGTTCTACTATCATTGCACTTGTAACGCGATGCTATGAAATCTGATAGTTTACCACGACTGTAAAGGAAGGAGAATATTTTACAAAAATTACGAATATCTTTTTTCGATATAATTGTATGTGCAATACTAGCAATTCTCACCTCAAATGTTCCAAAATCAGGAATACTGTTGTATCAGTTTCAACACATGCATACAAGTGTACCATGTAAGGTACTTGACCACGTAATATATAGTTACTTATACTTTCTTGATTATTGCCCGTTTTTTCAATAGCCTGAAGCCAAATTATATAATATTAATATTTAGGATTGTCATCCAAAAAATATGTGAATATGCAGTCGTTTAGTATACAAAAATTGAATGTGTGTGTCATCAAGACATTATAAATATCTATACAGCCCTGAAATTTATAGTAACTAAGAATTTTTTCTGGCATTAAAATTCATTAATTTCAGGTGCAATTCACATTTGGAGAAGTAAAATGTCTAACAATGTTAAGTTCTTACATGATATTACATAAAAAATTCAATTACACACTCATTCAAATTTGCATAGCTCTAAAGAAAAAAAAACAGACGGTTGAAAGTGAGTTCATACTTTTACAATTCTGAAGCAATCTTGACGAACATCCTTCACAAGCATCACAGATCTTATTATTTTAAGGACTTTATAGAACTGGAGTTCTGATACAGGCTTACTTAATAATGAAACATTACAGTTTAAATGTCTGTTGTAAAGTTTTTCAGCACGCTCTAGATACTTTGATATTTTTTCTTTTATTGTTTCTGCTCTGATTGCGTCTGTATCAGACTGTACTCCGTTCAAAAGACTAGATATACCCATTTTATAATGGGTGAAAGCTTCCTCATATTCTGCGATAGCTTCGTGTCTAGAACCTGCGCTCATATGTGCTGCAGCTACTAAAATGTATTGCGAAGAATCTGGACAGGATTGTGGTAAATCAGAGCCATCATGTACTGTTATAATATGGATAGTGTTTTTGTCAGCATTCTTAGATTTCATACCATTAGTTAGTATTTGTATATCTATGGAATTCATTTTCTCAGTAGTGTCATTTCTTATATCTTTATGGCAATTATTATTCTCAACAAGTGTTTCATCATCAGATGATGTATGTGACATTTCATCTAATCTGCCTGTTTTATTGGATACACTGTTATCTATTGTTTTATCAACTGTTATACATTTTGATTTTAAATGTCTCAAATCCTTTGTATCACATAATCTTTCAGATTTTAAATCTGTACCTTCTATGCATTTGGGTGCTAATACAGAGCATGAATTGGTCAAAGAATCATTTGTATTCTTATCTGTTTTATGCAGAGAGACACTCTTATCTTTAGACACAATGTTTAAGTACATGTGATGGTCATCTTCTGATGTGTCTGAACCTAATGACTGTGAACAGTCACTCAAGGAATGATCTGCATGGCTAGTTTCAAAAAATTTGATGAAAACATCACTTGAATATAAATTGGAATGTCTTCCTATAAACTCTAAAAATTTCAGTGCAGCTGCCCTTCTTTCTCCTATAACTTCAGCTTCAAATCTTCCAAAGTACTTAGACTTCGAAAATGTTGGATAGTTTTCTTTGATTTGAGATCGCGAATAAATCGTACGAAGTTCCGAATGTAACTTTTTGAAGTCATTGTAACGCTTCCATACAGAAACTTTGGAAATTTCCTCATGAGAGGATTTTAAAAACACCTACAAGACATATATTAAGTTAGCTGCTTTCACAAATGGATTGATGCCCTTTCCAAACAAATATGAATGTTAAAATTCTTTGTACAATATAATGTACCGCTTTTAAGTTTTATATAAAAATACGAATTGTGCAGTTCAATGATTTATGTAGTCTTACCACAGAAGTGATTTTGTATATGGTGAAACCCTTTTTATGATGTGTCGTTTCGGGGATAATAAAACGTCTCACCCACTTGTCCTTTGCGGGTGCCATTCTTACATGTATAATCGTTAAAAGGTCTGAATCTTGATTAATTTGCCGCGCAATGCTTCTACGAGTTATATGTATTTTAAGTGGTATACTCTACGTAACTGCATCTTTTCTTCGCTTAGAAGACATTTATGAAAAGTCAGTTAACGTGGATATCTGTCATTTGCACTTGAGAAACGTCTCCGATCACTGAACTGCCAAATGTAATGACATTATTGATGGAACTGTTTATACAGTGGTCCTATATCGAAGAAATTCCTGTCTAGTTACCCGGCTAGGGAATTCAATTTTGCGTAATTCAACACGAAGTTATTGACAATATAATTTAAAGCACTTATCGTACTGATTTTTATATTTCAACGAGAACAACGATAACAATGTGATAATACAAGACGGACTCCTGAGGCACTGATTTAATAACTCATACCTTCATAAGCATTCGCTTTGTGCTAATATACATATACATATACATTTACATCTTTTTAATTGATTCTTTATTGAAGGATGGCTAATGATACATGTTACTCTTTTATAAATAATGTTCCAAGAAATGTTTAGTCACACCATTGAGCAACATTCAGTACGACTTTTAAAAGCATTTTATTTCTGAATCTATTGTTATAAAAGCGGATATTTGTTCCAATTTATAATGAGAAATTACTGAAAATGGTCGCGCGTGCGGAAGGGTAATTAACTTGTTGACATTGAATATTAGCAAAACTGGAATCAAATATATCGTTATTTGTTAAATTTAAAAAAATTTTATTACCACTATAACGATGTAAATTAACTAACGTATCATGGAGCACTTAAAACAGTTTTCTTTTTAAATGTTGCAAATGCGTATCGCGAGGTATCTTATAATACGGATTTCGGTCCGGCAGTCAACATGATAACATAGTTGATCATTTGAATACATAAAATATGGATAAAACACTTGATTTATTAACTATTTCGTTTAAATTTAATTTAGTTTAACTTGAATTCAAACGAAGTAGCTAATATTTAAGTTAGAAACCGCGGTCTTATCTTGCATTACTAAACTGAATGATTCTCCAATTGATCGAAGTAATTAATTTAAGGTTCCCTTAAATTATATCTGTGTCAATAACTATTATATTATTAGACTATAGACTGCATTAAGCTATAACTATGTCTATATTCATATTACATTTTATCAGAATTACTTTAAACGAGAGTTTAGGGAGAATTTATAGGGTAAAGGAGATTTTTCCGATGGACAAAAATCGCGGCATGTACTCTCATAATCAGATGAAATTCAAATATTAACCGTGCTAGTCAAACAAACATCCCTTTCAACAACCTTAATTAATTCTATTAATTAATTCTCTCTCATAGATACGTTGATTAAATTATTAATCTTAACAAATTATTCTACGTGATTTATTATTAAAAATCTCTTTAAACACGATTAATCCCTAGTCCTACAACGTTAAAGTATAACAAATTATTATCAAATTTCCGCTATCACTTAATATATCAAAGTTAAGTTATAACTTAATTAATTACAGATAGGGATCTACCGATTTTAAAGTATCCTTCAGAATACATATTTTAAGGATAAACAATAGTCTTAAAATAAGAATGGCAAATATAATTTAATTATTTGGAGTAAGAATTTAAGCTAATAAGAACTGTTTACTAACAAAATACAATTTCCACAGTAAATATTTGAATTTGTATCTTTCATACGTTCGCGAGACAAACAGGGTAAGAACTGATAAAAGAATCTTCTTATAATATTATCTAAATAAGATTTTATTGTTTCCGAGCTAAATTTTTGTTTTCTAACCAATCGATGATGCTGTCAACAAAATAACTCTGACGAAGTCAAAGGTCATCGTAAAACGATGATGAATTAAGCTTATCGAATGTGGATTGCACATTATTCTGCGACATAGTTGCAATATATAATGTTACAGTAGGCTATGGAGATAATAATAACGGTTTTACAAAGAAAAATAAGAAGATTTGGAAGGAGAATTGAACAATCAAGGAAATGCATATTTTTATGTAGAAATCAATCGTATCACGGGATATTTTTATGCGTAGTGGCTGATACCACACAGCAGACCGGGCTGTGAGCTTACGTAGTGTATATATATAATACGCCGCACAAGTTCGAAGAGCGAAATGTAATCACAGATAATCCGCTACCTGAAGGCTACGTTTACAAAAACTGAGAAGTAAACATAATAATTGTAAATCTTCAAGGATAGCCCAAATAGAATACAAATGTATGTCCCGTTTTTCTAGGTCTTCAAGAATTATGCGTGTAAATGAAATATTATGTGCATTCCGGGCATCTAAGTTGTATAACAGTTACGAATTCATAGCTATTGTAGCACAATTAAAATAATTTGTCACAAAATAAATATTTCTATGCTAAAATATATATACTTCACGTTAAAAGTTCTGCAATAAATAATAAATATTGTTATACGAGGCTTGTCTGTAATTCGTGAAATTGTAGCGCTTTATATTATATCTTGTTTTTTGAAAATTTTCTAGTAGATAATGCGCAAGCTGTTTTTTAAAGTAGTAAGAATCCGATTTCGACAAAATATGCTTGAAACGATGTTCGTTTCAGTTACAGACTGCCATTTTCTTCTAGCTATATGATTGTTGCAATTAAGACTTATTAATAAGAGTTTATTTGTTAGTTATAAGTGTAATTGCACTGATAACTGATATTCGGAAAGCATAAATATCTCGAAAAAAGGAACGATGAATTTAAATCGCATACATAGAAACAACTCATATCAGCTGTTAAGATTGAAAGAACGTTTTCACAAGCTCAATAATTATAAACTTTTCATACTTGAACATATTCTTCGTCATTTATCGCTGTACATCCTTGTCCTAGGACCTCCTTCCCAAAATTGATGGGCCTTATGGGCACATTGGACCGGTCTCGTTAAGGTTACACAAGCACACAAATCATATTAACCCACAGACAGTCCCGTAACTCGCTTCTCCTTACTCTACTCTACATTCTAAACGATTAGCAAACTCAGGAAATGTATAAATAATAATGAATAAATATAATTGCGTTAATGACTCACATTTAAACGCACAAGCAATTAACGGAACAAAAAACGTGCTACTGCGTCACGCGTAAGGGGCGACTGACAGTTATATAGCACGTACAATATGTTCTTCTGATTACATGGCGCGAAGTGAGGCGATTAAATTCAACGCATTAGTGTACAACGGTTGCAATTCAAAGCTGTTTAACCATTCTGTGGTTCTTAATTATAATATACCTAATGTATATAATATTATCATGTAATATAATGTATATTATCATTGATAAAGTACTTTTGCAATCCAGAAGTAGTATGGTAGTTCAATGTGGTACTCGTACGGTGGGAAGTGAGATTCAAACCGATTAAATTCAACTAATTAATGTAAAACTCTTATGGTGTTCGTTGTTGTGTAACAATGCGATATGAGTAAAGAACTGTGAACTGTGCGTTAACAGTGCACTCTGCAAAAAATTACGAGGTACACCTTCAGAAATGTTCAAAAATTTCGAAGTCGTCAATTTCCCCCCTAAACGGTCTAAATCGATGATTGGCGATGTCTAGACATGGTTTAGAACGATTTCGAATTGAAGCAAGTGGATTAAAAATGTTCTCCAGTCAAAAAGTGGCTTGACGGCTCAATACCGAATCCACAAATTACCAATGTTATGGATTGGGTATTTTACATTTATAAATAAAGTGTTTATAATATATCTTAAATGGTCCAAATCGATGGTATATGATGTATAAACATGTTCTAGGACGGTTTTGGGTCGAAAGAAGCGGTTTAAAAATTTTTACTGGTCAAAAATGGTCGACCCAAAAATGTAAAAATATAAAGGGGTATACCTTCAAAAATTCTCAAAAAATGAAAGTCGCCAAAATCGCTTCTAAATGACCCAAATCGATGGTATATGATGTATAAACATGTTCTAGGACGGCTTTGGGTCGAAAGAAGCGGTTTAAAAATTTTTACTGGTCACAAATGGGTCGACCCAAAAATGTAAAAATATAAAGGGGTATACCTTCAAAAATTCTCAAAAAATGAAAGTCGCCAAAATCGCTTCTAAATGACCCAAATCGATGGTATATGATGTATAAACATGTTCTAGGACGGTTTTGGGTCGAAAGAAGCGGTTTAAAAATTTTTACTGGTCAAAAATGGGTCGACCCAAAAATGTAAAAATATAAAGGGGTATACCTTCAAAAATTCTCAAAAAATGAAAGTCGCCAAAATCGCTTTTAAATGACCCAAATCGATGGTATATGATGTATAAACATATTCTAGGACGATGTCTGGTCGAAGGAAGTGGGTTAAACATTTTTTCTGGTCAAAAAAGGGGTCGATCCAAAATCGCAAAAATTAGAAATACCTTCTAGATTAGTTAAAATTTCGAATTCGTCAGTTTTACGCCTAAATGAACCAATTCGATGGTAGATGGTGGATAAATATTACATTTAAATCCTGTACAATAACGAATTCACAGTTTACCAATGTTAAGAATTGGTTATTTTACATTTATAAATAAAATGTTCATTCCACTTATAAATGTGAAATAACCTGCAGCCGATTAGCTCGAAATTATTGATGGTGTAACAAGACCGACAACTACATTATAGTGCTGGTACTTGTTCCGTAAAAGAATACAAAACAGTACGAGCTGTAATTATTATAATTCTACATAAGTTTGATACTGTAAACCAGTGCTTTAAAATAATTTTCGTGTCATTATTACACGACAAATAATTCCGATTGCCCAGGTCTCACCACGTGGAGGTTGCTGCTTTGAGACCCGCCCTACACGTAGGGCGGGAGGTAGAATCCTACCTCCCAATTAACAAAATTTTAACTCTAATTTATATTCAGCATAAACAAGTATATACTGAACTGAACAAAATTCCCCTTTTACACCAATGCACAACGTCTAATACAGAGCTTTGCACGAGTTATAAAAAGGTACTTGACTCGACCTACCCGAGACATAGCTATCGCAATTAATTTTACCAGAATGCATTCTGTTTAAGGATGGTACCATCCCCCCTTATCAGTACTTAGTAATAATAATATCATTTTTCATGCCTTAGCAAGTATTATATACCCATAATAGCAGTTATATGCTTAAAACTGTCACGTGCTGAAACGTTGATCAGTATTTCTTTCGATCGATCGATCATTAGGTATACCATGTTTTCTTAGATATTAGTTTAGCGTTTTGTTTCGCTATATATTCATGTATCATTCGCATGCACATTGTTCATACTGGGTTGCATTCCCATCTCACATCCCTCGTCATTCATTCAGTACATCTTATCTTTCACTCAAACTCAGTTAATCTGATAATTAACCTGCCCTCTTCAACGATTACACATAATTACTGATTTAATCCTTTCACACTCATAATTCTCCCTACTTTGTTCACGATAATTAATAGAACTTACTCTCTCACGAGTGAAGTGCTGAAACGTCAAAGAACTTTTATATTAACTTCAGTTCACTTAGGAACTCTGTTCCATTGTGCATTCATTATTGTACCCAAATTTTATATTTTGTATTAGGTGGTCCAATAAGTTCGTTCCGTTTTCGGCGCGGCGACTTTATTACCTTCTTACCTGAGTAATAAACCACAATACATACTCAGGTAAAAATGTACATATTCCAGTACACTTCTAGTTTTGCTTTCGTGCGAATTAGACGTATTTTTTTAAGTTTTTCTGTAATATCTAAACTAAAATCATGACGGACAACAAAATTCATTTTCGACACATCATGTTATACGAGTTTCGTAAAGGGTATAACGCTTCGGAAACTTCGATAAATATTTGTGTTGTTTACGGGGAAGATTCTGTAACAGATCGTACGTGCAGAAAATGGTTTGATCGTTTTCGTGGAGGAAATTTTTCATTAGAAGATGACCATCGCGCTGGACGACCACATACTGCTGACAACAGTGCTGTACGTGCATTAGTGGTGCAAAATCGTTGGATTCAAGTGCGTGAAATTGCATCGGAACTTCAAATGAAAAAATCCACCGTGCATAATTGTTTACGGAAAATGGGATTAATTTCAAAGTTGAATATGTGGGTGCCGCACGAACTGACGGAGCGTAACCGCGCAGACCGCCTGGCAGTGTGCATGGCTCTGTTGAATCGGCATCGAAATGAATCAATTTTAAAAAGAATTGTTACTGGGGATGAAAAGTGGATACAATATGAGAATTCTAGAAGAAAACGTAGTTGGTGTGAAGGCAACGAAATGCCCGAATCAACGGCAAAACCTGGACTGCACCCAAAAAAGGTATTGTTATCGGTTTGGTGGGATTAGGAAGGAATTGTTTATTATAAATTTTTGGAAATCAACTGTACCATCAATGCCGACAAATATTACGACCAATTGGACCGATTAAAGGAAGAAATTCAGAAAAAAGGCCAGAATTAGCCAACAGAAGGGGCGTGATATTACAGCACGACAACGCTCGACCACACGTGGCAAGAAATGTTATTGAAAAATTGAATGACTTTGGCTGGGAGGTCCTGCCACACCCTCCGTACTCTCCTGACATAGCCCCATCAGATTATTATTTATTTCGGTGCATTCAAAATTCGGTTACCGGAAAAAAATTTGAAAACTTTGAGGTCCTCCAAAAGCACGTGGCGGAGGTTTTTAATAAAAAAACGAAAGACTTTTATGCGAAAGGAATTATGAAGCTACCTGAGAAGTGGGAAGAAGTAATTGAAAAGAATGGTGACTATGTATGTGAATAAAATAAATTGTATTTGAAAAAAACGGCGTTTTTCTGTAACGGCTGAAAACGGAACGAACTTATTGGACCACCTAATACCTAACCCATAACTTAAATTCAAAACCTGAACCTGATCCGTTCTTCGGGAACTTTGCTCCCAGATTCGATGAAGATCTGAAACAACTCAACTCAAAAATTAAGTACACAGGAAATAGTAAACAATATTGACAAAATGGTGAAAGAATATGAAAATTGATTCGTCGGTCGTTTCAAACACTACAATCGTCATCCCGGACGATCAGGAAACAGAATTTAAAACGAAATTTAAAACGAAATCCGATGAACTTATGAATACATTAATACATTAGCATATCGGCCAAGATATACTAAGGTATTAATAGATCTCAGGTGAGGAATGGGAAAAAGGTAACTCAATCACACCAACACACTTCACTCCACGGTTCTCACGCATGAACCTTGGGTGCAAAAGCTACTCTGGGGAAAAGGTCCCGGGACCCTTTCAACACCCGAACTTGATACAAAAATTCATACCACGAAAAAACACGACAGCAGTTGTCCTGAAATCGACTGGCAAAAGACTTTGGTCCATTGCGAATATGCTTTAAGCGTATGAACAAATTGAAAGTATACTACAGGTACTTTTTAGCGGTACAATCCGCGATCGCGATTCCATTTACGTCATACAGGAGCTAACTGTACGAAGTAATTGGAAAAAAATCGACTCTACATCAAGCTGACATAACTTGATTAAAAGGAAGCTACTTAAGATCGAAGACTACGTATATTCATAGTCGAAAAAACACACATAGTCAAAAGTAGACTACGGTTTAGCAGACTAAATCGGCCGGCTAAAGTAAAGAGATTCACTTTCAAGCGGGGTAGACAAAGCCCTCGGGCCGCCAACCTCGCAAGAAAATTTATCGCTTTACCAAAACTGAAAAAATCGACGCAATTCCACATAAACTACCGCAAACTCACACATGTGGAAATACGTCGTGCACGAACCGCGAAAACCCCTGCCAGTCGCAAATTGTGATTAGTTCAAATACCACAATTAAACCATGCCCACTGTCCGCACCCATCCGATTCAAATCCGAGATTCACGGCTGAATGCGGACCAGGCAAAATGAGCATGGCACAAACTACGATTTTTATCCCGGACAGATTTGGAAATTGAAGTTTAAATAAACAAAATGGGATTCTCGAAAATATAATCGATCTAAACTCTCGAAATAAATTAATCAAAAGCACATCTCGCAGCCAACGAGACGGTGTGGAATCGAAGCAGTTGTAACAAGATGCAGAATTGCACGAAAATGAAACTTTCTGGGAGTCGAAGTTAGTGAATCATGGAAGAATGAACCCAATTAGGGTTGAAGAAAACATCAAGCGATTAAAATGAATCTAATTAATAGGGAATTATTCGTCTTCCTTGAAATACATCGCCGACAACTCTACACATCCTACTTAAGGATGAAAATCAAATGAATCTATTCGCAACGCGGACGTCCAATCCTGACGTTCGAAAAGGAACAGTGAGATTTTTAGTGGATTCTAGAAAATCCAATTCGTCGAAAAATGAAAAAATGCATTCCGCATTACGATGGCTGCGTCGATGCATCATCTAGAAACTATCAGCTCACTTGGATCTTTCGAGCAAATGCCAGACTTTACTTGCAAACCTTGTTTCCTCGATATTTCACCGGCTTCAGTTATTGCAAACTAATTTCGCGAATATAACGAACCTAAAAGAATCGCGGCACCGCGATAAAGGGCTAACAAATTTTGCTCTCGTGCATGTCTTTTATATGCAATTGAAAATTGACATCACTTTTGACTATACAAGAAAAAATTTCCGTATATCTTCCCAAGAAAGGAAGGCAAAACTGATTGAAAAGCACGTCATTTTCGGACACGTGCGACTAAACATTATGTTTCATATATCAATACACTTTGACATAATAAAATGATATTTGTTGAGAGATACTGAAAGCTAGAAATCTACTGAAAATCAAAATGCTTTTCTTACTCGAGTTTGACCTTGACGATAATCTCACCAGGTCCAAAATTGTACTCTTATCAAACTCATTTAATATCAATGAAAATCAATAAAAATTCGTGTGTTTCATTACTGCTTGAAAATTGGTAAATACTTGACGAAAGCACGAAACGTGCAAAAGACAGAAAATTTGATGATAAACCATCAATAATAAGATATTTCAACAATATGCATTGAAAATCAACCATTTACAAACGCTTGGCTTTTTACATATCGTCATTTTGACGATTATATCATTATTCACTGAGCTAGCTTAACTCTCCAGAACCTCCTTTTACGCTTCTTTACATTTCACTTTCTTTCCAGTATCAAAATTAAATTCATTAAAAATATCAGTAAATATATGTATGTATATGGAATTAATTACACCTTCTCTCTCATCAATATATAATCATCATATCATTATTATTCAATTTTACAGATAGAAAATCTGTCTTGTTTACTTGTTACTTGTCTTGCTTTTATAAAAAATGATTGTTCTGAAGAGCTAAGTGAACAGGTTCGAGTGACTCGTCAGTTAGCTTTTACAATCGCTCCAACCCCCTCGGCACCTCGTACTGTTTCGATCAAACAAATCATCGAGGATTTTCGCAATGACGGTCCGAACTCTATCCGGATAGAGTTGCCACAGTGGACTCCGTACAATCCTCTCAATTGTTTAAATCGATCCAGTTCAAGACCTTGGAAGTCTACGACAAACCTCCCTCGGAGTTTATACTCGTGCAATGAACCAGTTCTCCTACGTCCCCCAGAGGATTTTGTGCAAACAAGGCTCAACTCTCCGGAGAGTTCAAAATTCTCATGGAGGTCCCTTCCTTCTTATGCCTCTTTTTGGGCATTGAACTCCTTCAAGACATTGAAGTCCTTATCGAAAGTATTTATTCGGATACTTTGCCAAGTGCATATTAGAAAAATATATATTGTGATACAATTGTTCATTTATATATATTTGCAAGAAAAATTTGTCAGTAATATGAAATCCATTACATTTAATAATAAACTGATCATATCCAAGTCCCACCTCTGATCCAATTTGCCGGATAACAATTTTTAATCGCGCAAGAATTCCAACAAAATTCATCCTCCATACTTTTCAGCATAAATTTCAACTATATATTTCTATTTCTGTATACAAGTTGCAATTTACGTTAAAGAGCTGGCAGACAAATATTGTCTTCCTCCTTAAGATCTTAAAAATTGCAATATCCAGACGATATGTGCCAGAAATGATATTTGAGTATGATATACATGGAACGTGAAATCTATTATTTTGCATTTAATGCTCGATTTAAGTAATGTTATTAATCGTTATAATAATGAGTCTTGAAGGAGTTCGTATTATTATATTCTCGAACAGGCCTTTCTATGATGAATTGGTTGGAACTATCATACAACCAATTTTAGGCCTTATTGTCATATTCCAAATATGACCATTCCAGATATACTGAAAGCCGTAATTTCAGCTTTCGTGCGTGAACCCTGGGGACGCGGGGCAACGGAGTTCGAACACTACTAATTCAATAAAAATTACTCATAATATACTAAAGTTAATTTCAAATAATATACTTCTTCGAAAAAGATTTCAAATCATACAATCTATAAATATAAAAATTGACTCGATTTCAATAATATTTATGTTACCTAGAAATATAAAAACTGACCCGATTCTAATAATATTTATGTAATCTAGAAATATAAAAATTCACCCGATTTTAATGATATTTATGGTGTTCCAATAATTACTTCGTATAGTTTGGATTTTTTAGGAATCGGGATTTTTTAGGAATAGTGTCACCACATAAGAGACGACTTATGCCGTAGGGCAGCGCCCCGTGGTAATGCTGTGTAGAGAGGGATATTATACGAAGCAACTGGAAGATAATTGACTCTATCTCAAGTTATTTATAATAAAAGTTTGATTCGCGACGCGGATGTTTGCGTCCCAGGTTCACAAGGGGGTATGGGGGCAGGGTGGTCAGAATAAAATATAATTAGCGAGCATAGCGACTTAATAGCATAAGAATGACGATCCATCCGAAGATGAATCGTCATTAAATAGGTCTTCGCCACTTGGGCTCTTCGCACTTGGCCCTTCATCCCGCGTTGCGTGAAAAGAATTTGCTCGGACATTCCCTTTTCATACAAAGAACTGGTGGTTCCACAGAAACGACGAGTGTTCCGGTGCAATAAACCAGCTCATAAACTAAATTTACTACATTTATATAACTTGAATAATTCTTGAATATCCGCGAACATTCATCCGTCGAATATCCTTTAACATTCAGAAACTGAACGTTCTCCGGAATATCCTGCGGTGAAACATTCTCGAGTACCCACGAATAGAATATTTTCGGTTACATTCTCCGAAAAATACTTTAATAATAATATTGAAATTGACTTGACTTCGACAGAAATTAGATATAAAGTTAGATATATTATGGACAAAATAGCAGATAAAAACTTTATTGGTATCCTAGCACAGAGCACGCCCAGCCATTTCATATTAACGAAATGGATGCTCGTACCTGTACACATTTAATCGAATGTCCAAGCAGAATACAATCCACGTGCTGAAAGAACAACCTTACTAGTCCGTGATTTAAGGACTCAGCGAATTCAGAAACCGGTGTTTAAGAACCACTGTAGCCTGTTAAACCACGTGCGTACTAGGATTAATACTTATAAATACATTAACACTTTAGCATATCGGTGATGATATACTAATTTATTAACAGTTCCCAGGTGAGGGGTCACACCTTTATAAAGAACGCCTATTGCTAACGCGAAGGTGAGTCCTCAGCCCTGGCCTTACCTACTTAAAATTAAGATATTATCAGGCACACAAAGCTAGAGAAGATATGCTACCTGCCTCCCTCAAGCTATATTTAAAATGGCAAAAAGCAAATCAGGCACACCAACACAATCAGCATCAACCCACTCCACGGTTCTCATTCACGAGCCTTGGGTGCAAAGCCTGCACTAGAGAGAAGGTCCCGGGACCCCTCCGACACCCAAACTCAATACCAAACTCATACCACGAAATTGTACGTACCCATTTTTATGAAATCGACTGACAGAGGCTGCGTTCCATTGCGAATTTGTATGCTTTGAGCATATATGCAAATATAAACTCGCGTTCCAAGAATTACTTCGTATAGTTTTTATTTTTTAGGAATAGGGATTTTTTAGGAATAGTGTCACCACATAAGAGACGACTTATGCCGTAAGACGGCGCCCCGTGGTAATGCTGTGTAGGGATACTATACGAAGCAACTGGAAAATAAGTGACTCTATCTCAAGTTAATTTAACTTGAATAAAAGGAAGTTACTCGCGTCTAAAGACTATGAATATTCACAGTCGTGAAAGTATAAAATATAGCAGATGACTATATTTTAAAATCTATTACGATGGATAGTAAAAGTAAAGAGATTCACGTCCAAGTGAGGTAGAAGGACCCCTCGGGGCTCGCCAACCTCGCAAGGAAGTTCATGGCTTTACTTAAAATTTAAAAACCGACGCAATCCCACGAAAACAACCGGTCATACACACGTGTGGAAATGCGTCGTGCACGGACCGCGAAATCCTCCGCCAGCCGCCACACATGATTAGGAAATATTAAAATTAACCCATGCCCACCGCCCACATTCATCCGTATCACACCTGAGATCCACGGATAATTGCGAGCTAAATAAAATGGGCATGCCTTAAGACTAAATAAATGAACACAGAACACAGGAGTTTGAGGTTTGCTGAAAATCCTGACTAAAAAATCCAGTTAACAAAGTGAAAGAATAAGTATTTGAGCGGACTAAATTGACTTTACTTTAAATCGTTTGCTTAAAGGGAGGGCTGAAGAATTTATTTATACGAGGGTAGGGAAGGGTGTATTCTTTATTTCAGTGACGCGTGTCAAAGGGGTATCACAATATTTCATTTAATATTCAGAAAAATTCAAGTTCAAACAATATATATATGAAAGTATGTACTGAAAAGTACATACGGAAATTGATATCTTTAAGTAACCTCGGGCGACCCCTTCATCGAAGACATTACATTCGTCGTTCGACTCCGGAATCTACTCGTCGCGAATTGCCTTCTTGCTCATATCAACAAACCATTTTTTGCGTCAAGCGTACGAACGAAAATCGGACGAAGCGAAATGCACATTAATGAATACATATTGATGTATAACCAAATTAATAAGGACTAATATATAATATCAAATCGGATGCATGATCCAATTTTAATCGAATAAAGTGAAATAAAGTCGCAATTAATTCATGCGACTCGCGTATCCACGGTACGAGACTCTACAATCGGCGGAAATAATCCACGCATGCATATTATAATTGAAACCGCGAAGCTACAAAGAAGACAAGAAGGCCTACCTCAGCTAATAAATATAAAACATTCAATGTTGATGCTACCCACGAGCAAATTCCACAAGTAGAATCTACTCGCGGTCGCTATGCTCGCAAATATTTAGAAAGAATTATAACCAGCACCCCATACCGATTCGGACCAATCGTCCTACGGTATAGGATACCGGGGGGACAAGACTCTAAATTTGAAACTTTGAACATTGAAAGTCGGGTCAGAGGGTATACAAAATATTGAAAACTTTTGTGACTCACGGTCGATGTCTTGAAACTGCCTGTAGTAGGTTGAAGGTGAAGACGATGTTGAAGACAATGATGATGATGATGCTGGTGCAGCTGGAACCTCCTACGAGCGTGAATTTAACACTCCCGAAACGGATTTTAGAGTCCATTATGTATCAAATTTTAAGTCGCGGCCGACTTTATTTTCTCCGGCGAAAAAAGATGCACTCGCGATATTTTACCCTGTAACAAGAGAGAAGAAATCCATCATAAGACAACGTTCATCGAAATACCCAATATAATGAAAGATTGAATTGAAAAATATATTTTTACTGGAAAATTAGAATTGAAAAAGAGAAATTAAATATGGATTATGAAACTTACCGATCCCTTCGCTGCAGCCATGCCCGATGGAGGACCTCTCCGCAGGAATCGCCTTTTGACTCTAATTCTCGCGGACGAGCAAATTGCAAATGATTTTTATAATTCTAAATACTAACATCGCGACCGTACACTTTTTTCCGGCGAACAACACTGATTCTAATTTCCGCGAGAGACTCTATGATCGCATTGCACGCGATCACAAAATACGGAACTCAAACAGCTGCAACCTGGAACCTCCTACGGACTTGAAGTTAACACTCGCGAAACGGATTTTAGAGTCCATTATTCAGCAAGGTATAAGTCGCGACCGACTCAATTTTCTCCGGCGAAAAAAGATGCACTCCCTATCTCGCGATATTTTATGCACACACTGATGAATCCTGTAACAAGAGAGAAGAAATCAATCATACGACAACGTTCATCAAAATACCTAATTCAATGAAAGACTGAATTTAAAACTATTTTCTCACTGGAAAATTAGAATTGAAAAATAGAAATAAAATGTGGATTTTGAAACTTACCGGTCCCTTCGCTGCAGCCATGCCCGATGGAGATCCTCTCCGCAGGAATCGCCTTTTGACTCGAATTATCGCGGACGAGCAAATTGCAAAAGATTTTTATAACTCTAAATACTAATATCGCGACCGAACTCTTATTTCCGGCGAACAACACTGACTCTAATTTCCGCGAACTTGTTTTCGGAAGCAAGTGACTCTAAGATCGCATTGCACGCGATCGAAAAATTGCTGGAAAGAAGAAATATTAAACACAAGAAATATTCAAGCCAAGCGTTTGTTCGGTTCTATAAATGTCAATAAAAATTAAAATCTTTAATAAACGTCGAAAATATGATATAATGCCATAATACGTGTCACGCAAGTATTGCACATATTATAATATTAAATATATTCTCAATCTATGGTGAATGACTATCGTCGTAGCCAAAATCAAGTGTAAAGCCGAAGTTTTAACTGAGGAAATAAACCAGCTTCCTCGTTTTTCAAGAAACTCTAATTGGCAAGATTGAAGTTTCTTGAGAAAACGCACGGAAATTACGTTTACGTATACCCAACAATTTAAGACGAAAATTCAATTGCATATTAAAGACACACTTCGAGCGAAATCTTCAGCCCTTTATATGTACAATGTACATATTTCGATACAATGGAGGAACGAGCAACGAAGAAACGGAGTTAAAAAACTCCAACATGAAAATGTGATACCTGAAGAGAGTGAAATCTCGATGAAAAAGGGGCGAGCAAAGTCAAGCAACATTCACTGAAAAACAGTTCGTGTCTCTTGATCTAGTAAACGTCCAATTCCCAACAATGCAACGAGAAAGTCGAGCAACGCTGAACACAACATTCTAAAGACTGATATTTTTAAGAACAACTCACGTACGCGAAATCCCACAATTCCTTACGAACGACGAGAATCAAAGCGATTCGATATTTGTGATACAAAAAGGTAGTAAAAAATTGGTGAGTATTTCGCGGAGGAGAAATTCAAGTACTAGTGCACTGCTAGTATAAAGAAGTGATAATTACTCAAGTTAATTATCGGAAGTAAGAATACTATTAATCACGGCTTAAAGTTAGAAACAGAAAAGATATGGAAAACTTTTAACGCGGAAAATCGCGGAAAGAAGTTAACATATTGAAGTCAGAAATTTAATTCTCAGAGAGAAAGCGTCGCCAGCGTAGTCGCGCCGTAAACAAGATTCGACTTTGAAAGGTTATTGATGCAATACGAACCAAACCGCCTCGTTAACTGCGTAGTTGGCTGGCAAAACCCTTTTCCAGTCGAAAATACGGTATTAAATCGCGTAATCTATGGAGATCGAACTCTAATTGATATGAGACCGACGGAAATATTAGAAAATCCGAAATAGAAAATTGCGACGCCACGAAGTTAGCGAAGTACGTCGCGAAGAAAGTGACGCTACGTCGAAACACTCGAAAATTCACAACTGAATTATTAAAAAAACTACAAAACCGAACCGAGGAAGCTTCGTGGCACTTGTGGAAACGCGTTTCGAAACAAAAAAGTAAAATTTTGAAGAAGTAAAAGCGAAAAATCGGAGCACGCTGTCACACGTCCGTACTACTCGAGGAACGACCGGCGAGAGGCCGTTCCACACGCCGCGCCTAAGATTGCGCATGGTGGAAGAGTGGGGAGCCGGCGTGCTGCACGTAGGCCCTACTATACGCCATTCAAACTGACGTCACACGTGATTATTTCTTAAATAATTCATTTTAACGAGTTATTAACAAATAGTACAAAGCCCAAAATGAATATGCCTTATATCTCGCACGCATTAATTGAAATTATTGCGTATAAACTTAGAATAAGCATGTTTAAAGTCAAAATTGTTCATAATAATGTACTTAGTATTTTAATTAACATTTCAAGTACTTCAATTTGTATAAATTTGATCAATTTATTCGTAATCTTACAGTCTGATATTTCATTAATTATATGTCAGAATAGTATCGATAAGAAACGTTGTAGAGTACATTAAACATTCTAAGAAATACATTATTTCCAAGAAATCGCAATGTTTTGAGACTGACAGAGCTTAATTTAGGTTCCAGCGTCCGCGGTTTGTTTACATCAAGGATGATTCGCTTGGAAACATCAATAGCGTAGGAACAGAATTCCAGGCCCGGCTCAATCATTACATTAAAATTATCATTAAATATCATTTAAATAATCATTACTTAAAAGTTGGAGTTTTACAGTTTTAGAACGCAATCAAATTTGGGTGTGGATGGGTGGTGACCTTGCTCCCAAAAAACGGGTTCAAAAGTCAAAATTTCAACCTCATCTAAGGTGAACAAATTTACGGATTCTTGTAGTGCTCATTAAGACGAATAAAAATATCTAATATATTGTCTTTCTAGGACTTACCGTTTTTTAAAAAATGCGTTTTTCTTCTTACCGGCGGGGATAGTCGCGAAAGTCGGCGTTGGTCTGCTGCGGAAAGTATGGAGAGTTCGACCAGAGGAATTTTTTTAATTAGCAGTTAATGTTTTTTGTCGAAGTATTATCTTTAGTCAACAAATGAATCTTCTTTTTATTTTTACATTGTATATTTTAAGTTATATAAGAATGTGAAATTAATTTTCTTTCAAGTATTCATCCGTCATAGGATAGTATTTTGCCCCTACCAACGTCGGCTGACTTTCCGCGACTAGTGCAACTGTTTGGCATTTATTTACGAAACCAAAATCTGTTTTGTATATTTTATGAATGCTTTTTAAAGAAAAATATCTACTCTATCGCTTAGTGCAATAATGAAATTTTCGCCAAAGGCCCAATTTTTACGGAGATTTGAAAAAAGTCTCGAAAAATTTACGCGCGCAGCATCTCTCGCCAAGTTTAACTAATGTGTAAATCTATTTGTAAATATATATTGCGAATGTAATATAGGTTATTTTATTCGCAAAAGTCCACAGAATGCAATAAATCCAGAATTGCAATAAATAATAATTATCTAACTTTTATATGTTCGTCACAAATCTTGTTTAAAGGACAAGAAAGATCCTTTTTCGAAAACTGAAGATAAAGGAGAGGAACGTTTTGCGGATTCGTTTTCAGCACGTAAAAATCTATAAGGATTTGTTACAAAACAGAAAAAAGTCCAAATTTGTTGGACAGTGTATTCGGAAGGTTCTGAAGCCTCTGAATAATCGAAATTTCAAGTAATCTTCAGATATTATAAACTATTAAAATCCAGAATTGGTAATATTTCAGTAAGAAATATTAATAAATTAATAAATTAGTGACTTTTTGTACATTGCTGTTCCCTTTCAAATTCTTTGATTCTCGGTTTTTCGGATTGCGCATTACATATATATGTTCATATAATTTTTTAACCAGTTGTCTATAAACCACTGAATTATCATTTGCAAGTAATTGCCTGACATAATTCCTACAGATTAATTTCGGCATTCCATAAATACTGAACCTACGGTTCCTTTTATTGGTGGGGGTAAAGCAACAAGATAATTGGATCCGATAAATAAAATCCATACACCACACGTGAAACACCGATTACGTTTGTATTTATTACGAAATATTCTACCTCTAAGCCAACTTAATTCGCATTTATACACAAATATATACAATGTGGATTAGAATGTAGGTCGTAATACAATTGGTCGCGTGTCGGTGTGTATGTGCATCGCGCCATCATGAATCTCAATCTGATCGTGTATGTATCGTGTGTACGTACACGTTTTATGTGTACGCATTCATATATTATATATATGTATAAGTAAATCCAATGTACTTATATATTATTTACAGAAGCAACGAAGACACAAGTGTATAGAAAATTACATAGTATCGACGATTCGCAATACATAAACGTGAAGAGCTAACAAGGATGCGTGTCAGATATTCACGTTCATCCGGAAGTCTAAACGCAAGCATCATTATCCGCTAAATCAAGTCATCGGCTATGTAATCGCTAACGCAGACAACTCATTGTATGTTGTATAATTGGCTTTCTTTTTAATAACAATGCATTAGAAGCTTAACAGTACGAGGCACGTATTACTCTTTCAACGTACAAATATTGTCCTCTGAAAAATAAATTCGATTTGCCTTTCCTCATACACCCCTTTCCACCGTACAGGTCAATGATTTCATCAATTTAAACATAAATCGATAGAAGTGTCTCGTTATTTACCAAGATAATAATAAGTTATTGAATTCAAAGCTGCATTCCTTGGATCAATGAGAGTTTCTTTGAGGAATCCGTGGTGGATTATTTATATAAATGGTTACTGACGTGCGTTTACATTTACTGATTAGCTCGTCGAGTGAGAAAGTGCACATTTTTCGTTTTCAAATAACATATCTTTTGACAAGTTTTATCATCCAAAGCCGTCGACGTGCTTCAGGGAAATATGACATAGAAATTCGAAGCTTGAATAGAGTTCTATTTATATGTGTGACTAGAAATTTATACAGGATAATTTATTTATAGTAAATACCTTCAGTAATACCCCTAGTTTTTGTTTCAAGTAATTTAATTGACTTCAAATCATTTATACGCCATTCTACGCTGTTTTGGCTACCTCACTGTTTCCAAAATATCTGACAATATTATTTTATAGATTTCACGTTAATTCATATTTGTAGAACACTAGCAGATTAATTAAAATTACAGACTATGTTTTTAGTTCATTTACTATACACATATTACTGTCAATTTCACTTTGAAGTGGATAGGAATCTATTATATTTCTACATTTAATATCGATATTAATTATTATTTGTCGTTTCGGATGATAAAAATGATAAGTTTCACAAAACATTTGATGAATGTACTTAATGTAATAACAAAATATTACAATCAAATATTAATATTTCATCATAATAATAACACTCGTGACTATATATATGTAAAGTAATCCGTAAACCTTGGCTTATAAATACAGTGTAAAAATAAATATATTCATTTGGAATATGTAAATATTCTGACTAGTGCAAAAGACTATTAGTACAGTTTACTTGATCATTTTTGGTGTATTGGAATATTATTAATTTCATACTAACATTCTTTAATTTCTTAGAAAATATGTTCTTCGGTTAACGTTATTTACACTCCAATTTTAACCCAATTCGTGAGAAATATCTTCCAAATTCCAAAATCGTAATTTCAATATCTTCCGAATTCACAGAAGGGACAAGTTTCAATATTCATTAATTTTCAGAAAAGGTATCGTGGGTAATAGAATGAATAAATTATCCTGTATATTAAATCTGTTATTTGGTTTCGACATGATAGAGCTATATATTTATCGTACCCTTGTTAAAGTAACAATACAGTCGAGTCTCTTTTTATGCGTATCTTTTTAACGCGCTTTTGAAGTTATCCGCTGAAGCAAAAAAGCAAGAAAAGGTAATCTAAGAAATCTAGAAAGTTTTAACAACCTAACACGCTTATCCATTTATTTTCGTTCTTTTTATGTTTTTCTACTGGGGAATAATTCCCACACACAAATAAAGCCTTTTTCGTTCGAATTTAATATCTTTTTATGCACAAACAAAACAAAACAACAGAATGTGCTTAAATTACTTCTTTTGTGCTGCTGTTACATCAACAAATTATCCCCAATTTTTCAAAGAAAAGTATATCTTTTATTGTGCGTTCTTTTTATGCGGATTTCCGTGGAACGTATCTACCGCATAACAAAAGACTTGAGTGCATCAGGCGACGTGAACGAACGAAGTGCGCCATTTATGTAAACCTTGACTTAAAAAGTCCTGTGTTTGCATTGAAGCACAAAATCGAAGCAAGAGAATCGAGACGTCAATAATAATAAACCATAGAATTCCTTTGATATCTTAATACGTAAAATATTAGAAAATATAGTATCTTTGGTACGCTATTGACTGGTATTCACACGGTGTTTATATTGGTTTGAGTCATAAATAAGTTCCGTTGCAAGTAGAGTGTAATTGTTGTTCCAAGAATTGCCTGATTATATTTCGTACAAATTAAATGTTAGTGGCTATTAGAAAATTGTCTCATAGTCTAAATGTAACAGTCGTAGCATGACGTTTACACTTTTATTAACGAATAAACTTTATTTGAAAAGGGAACTTATTAATGACTTTACCCAATACCTCTCAAGAGTATTGGATTATTCGACTCATACCCGTACTGTCGAGAAAAACCAAACTCCCGCTGCCAACTCAACCAAGAGAAATCATATGCTTTCATAGAGAGTTAAAGTCCCTTTACAAATATGTCGAGTGTTAATGATGTGCATCTGCGAATCTGTAGAAATATATTCTTAATTAGGCCTAAATTAATTGTAGGTGTGTACGTCGTTGAACACAGATCCCATCCTTTATCGTTCATTTACTCCTCCTTGTATTCACGGCATTAATAATTATTTTATTCATTATACCAACGAATATTAGTTTCTTGACTCTTCATTCGACGTTCGCTGACGAATTCTTTATACCGCGTACAGGATAAAAAAGCATCAAGAGAATAGCAATTTCACCGCACATACTATACAATTCACATTCGCAAAGAAGGATGCAATTACGAATATATCTCGAAGATACCGTGTTTATTCATACGAATATATCTTGGTACCTCGACACGGCATATTGTCGTAGCTCTTTTTACATACATTAAAGTAATTGCACATTCAAGTTACGTATAATTAATATGTTCATTCGTTCGTTATCATCATAGTTCATACGATCTTCTCTGTATATCGGATGCACAGTTTCTCGTACATTATATTTTAAACAATATATTATGTATCTGACGTAACACGAGGAGTAACAAACACAGTCTACGTTATGACTCGAATTCCAATAATGATCGACAATCTCGAACAATATGTACACGTCTCCCGGAGAATTATTTATTTTTGGAGATACGTCGATGTTTTATTATTTAACAGTTCCTTTATCTCCCGTCATCTAGATCTTTGGTTTTAAATTCTCTCGACGCTAGTCACAATTAAACTATTATAATTTATTACGTACAAATAACATTCTAAACTGCGCGTATAGTGTTGAATATCTATAAACAAGACTCTTCCCTCCGTTTCATATCATCTTCTTATCTTCCTTCTCTTTTTTTCCTCGAGCAATATCAGTGAAAGCCGACTTCCGGTCTTTCTTGCGCTTCAAATCAGAACGTTAACGCGGGGACACCGTCTATCGATAAGTATCTTAGGCATAATAAGAAGGAAGGTCTTAAAGATGACCTTTAACACACTTCATATTCCATTATGGGCTTCTGTAAGGCGTCAACCTGAAACAAAAACAAAAGCGAATTCAATTGTTTAGTTTTAGTTGGTTTTGTTATGTTCTTATTGTTAATACTTTGCACTCGGTGGCGAGTTTCAGTTGCCACTCAATTTATCGCGGCAACTCGATTGACGACTGAGAGACGACATTAATACTAACTAGAACTACCAAACGACTTGTTAGCCATTTTTAATTAAATTACTCGAATATGCCACGGCGCATAGCTTGAGATTTGATATACTTTTATTTGATATACACAACGCGAATAATTGAATCCATTAATTAACTTAAATCCTCCAGCTATAATTTATATTTAAATAAATGTGTAAGCATAACAGAGTATTAACACTATATAATACGAATAATTAAAACCATTAATTAAGTGACATCCCCCAGTCATTATTTATATGTAAACAAATGTGTAAGTATAACTGTTAACACTAAAACTATCGAAAATCAACCGGATAATCGAGTGAATTATTACAAAACAATTGATTACTTTTCCATATCCCATTTATCAAAATGATCGGTTATGTTATATTTAATGAACCTGCATTCGAACTTACCTATTTATTAAATTGTTAGTTAAATATGTTGAGAAGTGCCAGATGTGCCAGTAGTAGGAGAACATTAATAGCAACACGTCCCGCGAAGTTTCCTGCAATCATATTAAACAATTCGCCAGTAAGAAAGTTGCTAAACAATGAATAGTTCCTACCATCTATTTTCATATTTCCACAAACTCAAGTAAACAATAAAGAATTCCTTTTGCCACCAATCGGTAATGTAGCAAACGAAATTCAATTGTTCATTCGAAGTAGAGTATTTTTAGTTTGTGTTTAACAAACAATCAAACCCGGTAGGATAGTTTTAAAAATTCAATCAACTACAGATTAATAAAAGATTATCAATAATATGTCTTATATATCAATAATTTGTATGAAATGAACTGAAAAGAGAACCGATACGAATGCAGACGATTGCATATTATTCGGGTCTGCAAATTCCGAGAATTAATAATGAAATATTCAACGTATGTTGGCAGATATGCGGTTGACTTTTATTTGTTAGTTTACAAACTAATCTGCGTAACGATTTTCAAACAATGTAATCCGATGAACTTCTGCTATTTGGGAGGAGATAATCGGTTGTTTAATAACGTTGTTTAATCGACTGGCTAATGACATTATACAGTCATTATTTATGTACACAAATGGGATGATTCTTTCTTGCATATTCTTTCATCTTTATTAATTTGTACATTTCTGTGATTTAGTGTTATAGTTAATAACATAATATCAATGGTAAATTGTCTGTTTTAAACAAATTTGTGGTGTTTGCTTAATTGAATTTAGGGGAAGATTATAACAAGCGAAATTTGGCAGTCTATGCGAGTTATTATTAATATTATTATTATACCATTGTGCATATTTATATTAATATTACTGCAGAAATACTGTATATAAAACAATCTTTCTCCAGTAAATGTTTCTTTACTTCATTAGTTATTATTTTATATCTGATATAGAAGAATGTTTTTCCGACAGTTTCACTGTATTGAGTACCGATAGCGAACCATTAATTATTAAAAAATCATTACTGTTAAGCGGAGATGTTAATTAATGAAGATTTAATTAGAGGAAAAATCGAGCTCCGGAATTATTTGAAGCGTGAAACCAACCCGGAAGTCGTTGCTTGATAGACGACTGCTTTTACCAAGTTCACTTTTTAAACGAAAAAATTCATTTTTCCCGATAATTCATATACGTTGTGAACCTTATGAAATACTTTTAAATCATTTTTCGTAAAAGGTAAAGAATTTTACGACTCATCGAGCACTACGTACATATTCCGGATATCCGAATAATAACAGGACATCCTGAATGCGTACTAAATCCTTTTATCATGCGGGGAATAAAAGATATATAACTTTCAAAGAACAACAAAAATCATTGCAATTCCATCATTCTTGTTTACGTTGATCAAACTCTTAATAACGGGTCACGTGACGTGCGTTCTTAAAAATGCAGCGGCGGGATTGAAGTTTAATAAACGAGATAAAATGAAGTGGAAGTGTGACGGAAGCAACGCGCAGTACTTAAAAACATGGAGGATACTCGGAAGAGATGTCTGAGTGTTTCATTAATCAAAGCGTACATGTTTCAGAAGTGTATAAATACCTTTAACTAATGTCACTGGGTTTTGCTTTGAACCCTTCGTAAAAAGACCCTTCGAGGATTACACGGATAAGTTGACGGGAGTTAAAAACCTCGTTATTATGTAATGCCAGAGATGTTTCGACAAATATGATTGCTTAAATATTTCACTGATATCAGTGGAACGTAGGTGGAAGTAGTGAACGTTACCACCAAAGTATCAAAGGTATTCCTTGCGTACTCGGGAAATGTACCGTTGCATTCTTGGAATGTACCATGCATGCCGTGCACCGAGATATCCTCAGAATACGTTTCGCTCTTGGAAAATCTGTTGTGGCACGTTATGCAAATCCGTAAAGAACCAAAAAATCCTATGGATTCCTACAACATCTTTGGCCCCGAGGATCGGCATCTTTGTGTTTCGCCATCGCGCTGGAAAATGTGTTTTTCGCTTTGCGTGGAAGAAGGATTTAGTATTTGAGTATCTTTTGTGATATTGATGATAACAAAAGTGCTCAAGCAACTGAGTTCTAATGGGATACTTGAATTAGAATATGCGTACAAGAATGTTTAAGATTAGATTTTTAAATTGACAAAGTTGCTTCTCAAGAATGCATATATGCGCGCGCATCGCAAAGCCGCCACACTTTTTCGCGCGAAGCGTGGAAATGTAATGAATACGTTGATAAGTTTATGGAGTAGGAGCGGCTCGATGGTGGAAATTACAGGCGCAGTCATACTTCTCGTTTACGTTCTACGTTAAACTTTGATTACAATTCTGGCGAAAAGTTTATGAGATACGGTAGCACAATGTCAGGAGACTTTGCCAGTGACACTCTCGTTGCGGTAAGTCGGAGAACGCTAATGTAAACTGCATGTCCTTAAATTAGGGGGAGTGTGTTCCGCAAAGCGGAGCATTTCACTTTATCTCTTCTTCTCTCACCCCCACCACTCTACCCCTTCATCTACTCCCACCAACACCACCACCGACACTGTCAGCGGAAGGAGTTTCCATTAGCAGTAAGAATTAACTCCCGCTCTTCCGCATTATCCAGTTAATTACTTTCTTATTTGCGAGTTCCCTTGTTTTACCTATCGCCTTTTCCATTATCTTAGGAAACGCTGGCATTGCAAACTTTCCTCACGACTACCAACATCTAAATCGTCCTTAGGGCGAGAAGTTATTAGGCCGAATCTTAAGCCGGAAACGAAAAATAATCGACTTTGTTAGGGGTTACCTGCGAGAATTAATCCTCGTTTAAACTTATTTCATTTTGCATTATTACGAATTTGACAAAATGTAAATGCATGTTTTCTTCTACTTATAAACTGGTGGAACTGGAATATTGTTGTAGTTTGTACTAAGTTTGATTTAATGTAAACGATTATATTCATTTAATTTAATAGAAATGAAGGTTCTACTTGAAACTAACTTATAAAATAATTATACAAATAGACAAAAAATCGTGGAGCCACCTGGATGGTGGGATTCTACATAAAAAAATGTGTGAACTATGTAGGACACCATTTTTTCATTTGGGGTTTCCTTCTCGAGGAAACTGACTTTGAAAACTAACTTCAACTTAATAATTGGATGACCAAGAATACCGCGATTAAATAAAATAAAATAAAATAAAAGTAGGTTGAAGGAATATGTGTAGAAGAATTATTAATATCAAATTTTATCTGAAAATCTATAATTCTATCGGTTTAGTTTATGTCTTGAAATGTACATACATGTTGTATTTAAACATGTATCGTTTACCTTTTTTTAAGACGGAAATTAGTGAAAGCTCTAATTGACTGAGTTAATGAACAATATTTTTAACGTTTTAATGGTAATTATTCTTTACATGGAGTGGAGAAAATAATAATATTAATTCCAAAGAAAACGGCGAACTTAACGCCTGCGTTTTCTGCTTGATCTTAAAATTCAGCTTTTAAAACACAAACACTTGGAAGGTTTGCAGGTCTGCATTATAAAATCCGCTCGAGGGAATAATTTATCATTAGCACTTTTTTATGCAGCCATTAGCAGTAATTATCACTATTGGACTGAGACACAGAATTAAGTAAATTCTGTCCAACTCTGTCTTCCATATATTTCGTTTCTTTTATAGCAATATTCTCGTTAACGACTCCAACTTGACTCCAAGTTTTTCATCCAACTTTTTTCAGGAACTCTTTAAATGCCCTGTCGGGTGTAATTTTCGAAAAGCTGTGCAGATGGATCCATCAACTTTAAAGTAGTCCTTAAAGTACTTCGTAGAATACAAATGTTTTTACAAGATGGCTTACATCGACAACCTTTTTGAACTTAAAATATTCACATGTTTCTTAGCATTTTTTGTTGACGATATTCATATATTTGTAAACAAGCTTTGGCTTGGAAAAACGATTTCAATATTTTTCATAAAAGAAAGGTTTTTTTTGTGGATATTTTATTTTTATGAATTATACTAGGATCCTATATTTTAGAAATTAGTAATATCAGTTCAGTTACAATCGAAGAAAATTAATATTTGAAGTATTCATATTTTAATAGAAATAATGTACAGTATTTGAATGATGAGTTTTAATAATAATAAAATAATTTCCGTCAATTGAGACTGTTAGACCACCATAAAGGTATTACTTGTTTCCACCCTAAACACGTGGAGGTACATCTTGGTATACCCGTGTAATTGAATTTGAAACTTAACACTTGACTAGTAACCTGTTAAGCGATAGACCTTGTTTGTCGGGTAGTCCTGGTGTTAAGAAACTAATTAATATTGAAACTACATGAACCCACTAGAATGAACAAGTTAACCGATGTAGCAGTTCACTAACCCCATAAGCAGTTTGAATTAAATCCCTCCGATTAAGTTTCCTAATATAGATTTTATTTAACCCTCTTAATATTCAAAAGATGAAACATCGACACTGCAGTCTTCGCAAGAAATGTAACTCAAACCAATATTTCTGCTTTTCAAAATTTTCACAAAAACCTTGACGTTTCTTAGCTGAAGAATTTTGACATTTTTGAGCCGAACAATTTTGACATTTGAGAGCTGCAACATTTTCTAAATTACGAAAATTCAGACTTTACTAATTTAATATTTATTAGAAGATGCACGAGTTTGTGGATTAATACTATGTTCCCTATTACATGCCAATATTACCAGGTAGATCATTATAATTAATTACTTATTACCGCATCCAGTTAAAGAGCAATGCATAATTGAACCTGTAGCATCGCGTAATAATTAACATGTTATTAAGTTCGTGTAAAATAGTTAATATTCATACGGAGGAATAAATGTATCGTATGTGTTAAAGGTGACTATGGCCGGGAGAATCAGGATGTTATTCGATTCAAGTGGACTGTATATTTCTGGGTTTAAATCAACTCCCGAACACACCTTTATCTTTTCCGGATATATATTCTAATAACGATAACAGTATAATTTACACGAACTTTTAACAATGTATTTACCTCTACTCTTATCCTGGATCTTATCGTGAACGCGTGTCCAGAAGGGCTAGTCAGAACTATTCTCTCAATAATTCTCTAACTCTCTATTCTCATTCATAACTATTCATAACTCTAAGGATCTTATATTTATAAGGAATCTTTAGCCGATGTGCCCTCCCATCACTCCCACCAATGTACAAATTGAGTCCCTTGACGCCCTTCAGGCCCACTGAGGGCGTAACCTAGTCAGAAGTGACGGCCCATCGGTTCCTGGAATCTCACCCCCAGGTTGACCGGATGGATCCGTCGTGACGTCAAGGGTTTTCGCCGGTTCTTGGAACCGCGGTGTGGAGGCACATCGGTAATCGGAGTTTATGATACGTCTATTTCTATTGAGCGCAGGAAGGCAAATCTGGAGGGGCTTGTCCAGGTGTCCTCCAACTGTTTTGCCTTCCTGAGAGAAGTTAATTACTAAAAACATGCATACTAAGAAATTCTCTAATCCTCAAAAATAGCTATTTAGTCACGTCCGTATCATAAACTTATTCAAGCGGAGTCCTTTCGTAAGGGCTGCTTGAACATGCCGCCCACCTTGAAAGGCTCCCTTTCAATTATATAATACTGTATGCTTAGGTGTAACGATCTTACTTCTATGATGTGTAGGTTATGACCCTACGGTTCTGACATGGGCAGTATGCAATTTTTTGCAATCGGCCTACTCATAATTCCGTCCGATGGTCTCACCGAAACTACACGTGTTACATTGTCCCATGCAGGTTTTATTTGCCATAGCTCGTGCCTACTCATTTTCGCCGTGATGATGACGTTGCTAGCGCGTGGATGCTGTATTAGATGCATCTCACCTAATTGTCTCAAAACACGCGTTGCCAGTTTTAATAATGTTTTGAGGAGTGTTTCTTCGACGGGAGGAGTGTGTTTGATGTTCCAAAATTGTTGATCTTGGAGGTCTTGATGCGTGACTAGGTTACAAACGACCGTTGGTGGTCTACCTGTGGGTCTTGTCATCATCGGCCCTGCTAGTACCCACCCGAGAAGGGTCTTTTGTAATAATGGGTATCCCTTTCCCAGTTTAATTTGTCCTACACATAATAACTCCCAGAATAGCTCTCCGCTGAGAAGCATGTCGATTTTATCTGTCTTATTAAAATATGGGTCGGCAAGCTTAACATTAGATGGGATTGGAATGGTCGCACGCGTAATTGATTTGTTTGGCAAATCGTCGGTGATTTTTTCGATGACTAAACATGAGAGCTTCTTTGTGAAGCTGCTGTGTAGCGATCGTAATGTTAAATGCGCCTTACGCTTAATGAAGTTTGTGCTGTTTCCAATGCCAGCAACTGTCTGATACGTAGCGTTACATTTGAGACGTAATTTATCGCAGAAGGCCTGTGTAACGAAGTGCGACTGAGAACCGGGATCCAGGAGTACTCGACAATCATGTTTTTTGCCCGCGTAATCTGAAATATACACTACGGCGGTAGGTAATAGAACGTGTATGTTCTGATCTTCCGAATTTAGTTGGGTGAGTGCTACGGATGTCTGAGGTTCCGGGTAATCAGTTGCCCTTTTCCATTCCCGATTTGTTGTCTTACTTTCTAAGTGTAACAATGTATGGTGGTTTTTGCTACAGATCTTACATTTTCCACGCGTGCAATTCTCACTTGTATGTCCCGGATTTAAACAATTGTAGCAGACGTGCAAGTACCGAATCTTCTCTGTACGTTCGACGGGGCTCAACGTTTTAAACTCTGTGCATTGGTATAACGCGTGGTGATTGTTGCATAATCGACACGATACTTGAGTATTCGAGATATACGATACTGATTGTGAGTGTGTATTTGTATTTCGTCTGTCCGTTTTGATCGTTTGTTTCGGTGGTTGTCTGTCAGAATATGATCGCGCTAAATATTTGCAGTGTTTTTCTAAAAAGTCCATGAACTGTATGAGTGTTGGTTTTTCTACATACGACATGAGATGTTTCTCCCATTCTTTCTTTGTTAAATAATCAAGTTTGGTCTGAGTCAAATAAATAATAATACTGTCCCAGTATTCTGTCCGTTCGTTTAATGACTCGAGAGCTGTTACGTGATTTGTCGTGTCGTCAATGAGTTGTTGTAATAAAACACTAGATGGTTTAGATATTGTGGGTAACTCGAACAGTGATTTCATATGATGCTCATGAAGAGCGATTGGATCGTTGTATCTTTTTTTGAGTTTTTCCCATGCTTGGGTATATGTGTTTCCTGACGCTCCTAACGAGTGGATTGTTCGCGCAGCTGCACCGAGTAGTGACGCGTTCAAATAATGGAATTTCTTAGCGTCGGTGAGCCGGTCATTATCGTCAATCATGGATTGAAAACTATCCCGAAATTTGATCCACGAGTTACACGCGCCGTCGAACTTAGGTACCTGAACTATTGGTAGTTGCAAGTCTGCTTGTGTATCCGACGGAGCTGGAGACGATACGTTTGTATTTCCAGAGTGCGTATTATTGCACGTTCCCGGATGATAAAGTCGCTTTTTCGTGGTGGCGATAACCTTATAATAGATTGATTCGAAGTTTTCGCGTGCGGTTGCATGCGTGGATTCTAAATCTGTATCAATTACAAGTGATTCTATTTCTTGTTGAATGACATCAAATTTGTCCGCGAGTGGTGTAATTCGATCAAGTCGTTCCTTGATTTCTATGTTACAAGTGGATGCGTCCCAATTGTCTACGAATGTTTTGTAGCGGGTTAAAGCTGCCTTTAAGACGCCGCGATCAGCAATCAATTTTCTTAGTGATGCCTCCATTTTAGAATATCGTTATTATGTTTTGGAAAGGACTCACAGAAACAAAGTTGGAACTCGATGTGTAAGATCGCTCCAGCGCTCTGCAGTGGCTTCGGTGTGATGCGTCCTTGTCCTGAAGTCTCGAATTGTATCGAGGGCCTAGCGTCTCGCGAGAGGATCAGCGTAGGTTATCCTTGGAATGGAATCTTGGTGATTCCGATGTCCTTTGTTGATGATTCCGCTTTCTGAACTCACTTGTACCAATGTCCGTTTAGGATTGACCACAAGTCTTGATTCACGCACACGATCGGATAGAGCACTTAAGTTCGCTGTATATCACTGTCACTGGTTAATATATCCGGCTCGAAGGACCAAATGTTAAAGGTGACTATGGCCGGGAGAATCAGGATGTTATTCGATTCAAGTGGACTGTATATTTCTGGGTTTAAATCAACTCCCGAACACACCTTTATCTTTTCCGGATATATATTCTAATAACGATAACAGTATAATTTACACGAACTTTTAACAATGTATTTACTTCTACTCTTATCCTGGATCTTATCGTGAACGCGTGTCCAGAAGGGCTAGTCAGTAATATTCTCTCAGTAATTCTCTAACTCTCTATTCTCATTCATAACTATTCATAACTCTAAGGATCTTATATTTATAAGGAATCTTTAGCCGATGTGCCCTCCCATCACTCCCACCAATGTACAAATTGAGTCCCTTGACGCCCTTCAGGCCCACTGAGGGCGTAACCTAGTCAGAAGTGACGGCCCATCGGTTCCTGGAATCTCACCCCCAGGTTGACCGGATGGATCCGTCGTGACGTCAAGGGTTTTCGCCGGTTCTTGGAACCGCGGTGTGGAGGCACATCGGTAATCGGAGTTTATGATACGTCTATTTCTATTGAGCGCAGGAAGGCAAATCTGGAGGGGCTTGTCCAGGTGTCCTCCAACTGTTTTGCCTTCCTGAGAGAAGTTAATTACTAAAAACATGCATACTAAGAAATTCTCTAATCCTCAAAAATAGCTATTTAGTCACGTCCGTATCATAAACTTATTCAAGCGGAGTCCTTTCGTAAGGGCTGCTTGAACAGTATGTGAGCAGCTATCTATTATATTTCATAGCAAAGTAAAGATTAACCCCTTCTGTCGTATTGCTTGCTAATTTGCGGATCGTTAGTAAACGATTAGTTTGGCGAACTAATCTTAATCTATCTATTAATATAAATATTAAATACTAAATCTCTAATACCTATCTATCGCATAAAAAGAGACTCGACTATATATATTTGATACTTTATATAATAACTGGGGCATCCCGGCAGCCATTTCCATCAGCCAGCAGTTTATAAAAATATTATAAAGAATCTCAGATGAAAGAAAGGTACGATGAAACGAATACAAAGACTGATTGAACAATCTCCATTTAATTAACCCGCCATTACCGATCAATCAAAGCGCACTGTTTCAAAGGCTGCAAATTAATCGCGAAGTAGTTGAGGCTTGAAAAGAGTGCTCGATTCTTCGTTATAAAAAAACATATTTCCATTATGAACAATCCGCATACAATCGTGCTACTGATACCATTAACATCCGTATTTATTATTCAAACGAAACGATTATTTAAACGATGCTCCAAACAATTCCCGTGATACTCCAATATCGGCATTGGCTAACTATCAGGAAGGCAGTGCAGGCATTTAATATAATTGTTTAAACCGGAAACGATTATCCGGTGAAAGCGAAGAGGGGGTTAATAAAAGGTAAACAAGTAATGGGATCCTTCGAAATACAGAAATTGGGTTCTTTTACGATATTCATTAAAAATATTTCACACATCAAAAGGACCCATTAAAAATATAAACACATGAAAATGTTGCTTTTCAATTTTCCTTAAAAATCGTCATGAACTTTTTAGATAATTCAATATATCATCGAAGAAGATGAATGCTGATTTTAATTGGCAATAATAATAGTCATTGTACTGGAATTTATATTGCAATTAATTCTCCCTCTTGATTCGTTGAATTAATTCTTAGTGCACTGGTATCTACTTCTGTCTATTGTTCGCAACTATTAGCATTGTAATGTCTCCACATCAGCACTGGCTAATTGAAATCTATTCGGGGAACGTCGGCTAACTATCATCGCCATTGGGAAATTCAGCTTTATGTAGTGGTGTAAATGACAGACAGTAACTCTTACATATTGTTGTTATAGAGGCAAAATTAAATAACTAATATTTTCATGTAAGCGAGTTACGGACGTTTTTATATTTGTTTTATAATTATATTTTTTATATTATTATATCATCGCTGCTGGGAAATTCAGCTTTATGCATTAACCTAAATTTCATCTGCTAAATAAGGAAAGAGTAATATTATTTATATTGTTATTTATATTGACGTTCATATTGTCTCTATTATATGTATCACCCACATCATCTACACGATTTATATTTCTATTATTTATACGATTTGTATTACTTTATACAGTAAAAATGCTCTTTATAATGCCACATTAAAATTATCGATTAACTTTCTGCCATTTTCCAGTCACTCAATATTTTCGTTGGTCCATTTCACGCAGAGATGAAAGCACAAGAAAATAAGAAAAGCGCAATTATATTGGAAGAAAGGGCATTGACTCAAATCTTCTGAACGAGAGGCCAAAAGTTCAAACAAAAGGCAGCTCTTTGACTCAATAAAATAGAACAGCAAAGGAAACTGATTTCTTTTAACGAATAAATGCGGTATTCTTTGTCAAGAAGAAAGGAGTGACACTGTCACAGTCATAAAAAGAGCATTTATTTATCGCTGCAACTATATACGAAGAGAGACAATACTTCTTTCTTCTCACTGAAAGAAGTAATTTCGTACTTTACGGTATTTATATTGGCAACCCTCGTAAAAGACGATAAATAAGTTGCTAAAAATTACAGTGTTATACGAATTTGTGTTATGTGAAACTAAGAAGTAGTACAAGAAACAGAGTCATAAGACTATCATGGACAGAAATTATAATATTTTATTATAAGACGATATTATAAAATAATAACTTTAATCGTGCAGTCCATTTTTTAAAATAGTGGTACCTTGCTTGTTTGCATATAATATGAATCAGATTCATATATTTAGTTTTTCGAAGCATATATTATGCTAGTTCGAAAAATTTATAAAATAGACTTAGGCCACTTTCAAAATGTCTCATGTAAGTTAATCAATGGATTCAATCATTTGAGTTATGTTTACACAACAAAAGTCAATAAAATCTCTAACAATGCGCCGTGGTATATCCGTATAATTTAACTAGAAATGGCACACAAGTGATTTTGACCCTTTTGGTAGTTCTAGTGTTAAAATAGAAGATTTGAAAATGAGAGAAATGGAAATATTTGTTTTTGAGTGTTGCCGAAGAGGGAGAAGAATGAACGGTTTTTCTTTTCGAGATTGGTTCAAACATCGTTTACTGCAAACCTGCTGAACACAGTGTACACGAGAAGAAGTTTTTCATTATGTAAACCGGATGAGGGAGGAATAATAATTCGTCACTTTCGCGAGAAAATCCAGAAGTAGCTCGAAAAAGGCGGTCAAGAACTCCTAGACAAAACCTTTATTAATTAGTCAAAGAAGATGACGATATAATGATGACATTTTTATCCCCAGGACGAAAGTCAGGAAACATACAGTTTCGTGGAAACTGGACTAAACTTACTAAGCAGAGATTTACCATCGCTCATAAGTATCTGCCCAACGAGATTGTTTCAAACTTTTTCGCACGTACAAGTTTTTGGAAAAACTATTTATATCTGTTTTTCTACCTAAACCATAATATAAAATATGCGAGGGTTTAATTATATTTTATTGTTATAAATACTTCGTTTCTTATTATGTATTATGAACCAATGAAATTAAAATAGAAAAGTTCATATTATCATGTTAGTTCATGAGAATATATTATATTAAGCAATCTTCAATTTTTATCACTTCCTCTAATACGTTTTCGTTTGCCAATTATTTGATATCAAAATATTTCAATGTAATTTCTTGCAATAAAGTATTATATTTTACTATAATCATATAATATAATAAAAACTGTCTTCCATACATCCGCGTATTTACTTTCATTCTCATTATCTAACATATATAACAATATCCGGTTTACATTCTTCGATTTTTCAAGAAAACGGGCAAATAATAGTTTCTATTAATGACATCAATTAAGCGATGAACAGTCCTATTATTAACAATGAATATTTACTAACCGCGCATTAATAACCGGTTATTAAATTAACGCACCGTAATGCATAATAACGGTTACATTATTTATTGTTTCATGATATATGTTGTAATAGTCGAAAGTAATCTCTAATTGTCACCGGTAATACGTACTTAGGGCGTTTAGCGTGCTCAGCGATACGGATCAGTGAGATAGTTGATAGCACATTTGATAGCACGGAGTAAGTTCGTGCGAGAGTGTGTAATACGAGACGGTATTAACGCACCCTCAACTTCAGCTATTTATTAGGCCACCGCTGTAATGCCAGCTGATGAGTTTCAAGACAGAATACTGCTTCCCTCCATCTACTAGCTGCTTGAATTTACGCTTCTTGTAGTTTATCAACTACTGTTCAGAGTGAACTTATCGAGACGCGGTTATTGAATGTAATGATGAAATCCTCGACTGTTGCCCGTACAAGTTTGTTTCTTACGGGGGTGGGCTTAGAGTATGATCCATACTTGAATTCAAACCACTTCGTCTATTGAGTTCTATTAACATCAACGTGGATGGTCGTATGAATTGAAAACTGTTGATTAATTTACTAAAATATTATATGTACTCAGAAGAGAAGTAGATTTATGAATGTAATTAATTAATGTTCAATGTTTAAATCTCTTGGTGCGTTTAGAAATATGAATTATTAGTAATAAAGCTATTTATCATATTTGATATAAAGTAGTAGCTCATTTTTTTGAAAAATGAATATATTATTAGAGAAAACTTATCATCACTTTTTTTTATCACTTTATCAAATACTATATTCTTTTGTCTACAAATGATTTGATAACAAAATATATTAATCTAATCATATTAGATAATATCATTTAAAAAGAATTGCCTTCTATACATTGGTATAATTACTTTCATTATCATTACTTAATATATTTAATAATATCTCGTTTACATTCTTTGATCTGAAAACCATGAGATGCGCATCACAGGGAGCAATAATGAGTTTAAGTAGCGCTTCATACTTCGAGGAGATTTTCCATAAGTTCCGAGTAAATTTGTCTTTTAGTAGATTGAAATCGAATATCAAGGTTTACGAAGATCGTAGGTCGTTCGTGAAATCACGGAAAGATTGAATTTTACCGAGAACTGCGGAAGAGACATCAGTTTTATTTCTCCCGAAAGCTTTTCAAATTGATTCAAAGTTTTTGCTTTACAGCTCTTTTAAGGTTCCGCTGCGAACCATCGGCATCGAGAGGAGTAAACTTTTCCTTCCAAGATCCGTGTAAAGAAAGCACCGTAAACTCGTCGGCTTTTCGTGGGAATAAATTGACATTACACGAAATATGTGTCTTCCTAATTATTACTCGAAGGCAATAATCTTCCTCACTGTTTTTAATATATTAATGAAAGAGTACGATATTGCAAGTAATAAACCTAATGTTTCGGGTGATATACAATTATATATCAGATAATACAAGTCATTCTTTAATTGAAAGTTATCAATGATGAATAGTAATAGGTTAAACAGATGTTTACAATTTTCTTCAAGAATTATTTGATGTCCAAAATAAGTTTCCTTCTCAAAACATATGAATTTATATGGAATAATATTCCTCCGATTTTATATAAAAATATGTTTCAAAATAAAGAGCAGTGAATCCAAGCATATTTTACGATTCAATTTCACGAATGCTCGCAAGGATTACCTACTTTCATGCACTTGCAACAAACAAGAATGTAATCTTTGATTTATCCACTGGAAACGACCGTCTCAGGCTCTCCATCTTTTTATGAACATTCGGCATAAACGAATTTGAATATCACTCGCAATAAGGCGAGCATTTCGAAACTGCATTTTTCATATATTTCGGCGTTCCATAAATCTTACGGGTTCATTCCACTTCTCTTGCTGGTTTTTCATTTAGAGATGGCAAAAAACAGCGTAAAGGGGGTCTGCTATGATCGCAGAAGGTTCGTCTACTTGGATCGTGAGGTGGAAGAGGTGGAAGAGGGTAAAGAGAGGGTGGAGGGTGGCTGGTCGAAGTTTAGTGAAATCGAGAAAGTCAGGAAAGAAGGTTCCATAGGTCAACGGAGGGAGAGCGGTTCAATACTGACAAGTAAAGACGAAGGATCAGTTGCATTTTCTCCAACTTCGTAATCCAGATATCGAGAGAACTGTTCCGAGGAATTTCGATAAGGAATGGTTCTTGAAAAGTGCTGAATCGCCATCCTTAATCAATTATTGCATATCTATTGTAATTATTGCATGTAATATATGTCATCACTAATCAATCACTGTATATTTCAATGAATTCCCCTTTGAGGAACCAAGATGTTCTAATTAGGTTCTAAGATTTTATAAAAAATGTTCTGCTAGGGATTTCAGTTGTATAAATATTTATGAAGTATATTGATGTTCCAGTTTCTTTAAGTTTCTAAACGTCTATTGTCCAAGATTCTGCTAATTTCTGTATGAAGTTATTTACGAAAATACATTGAATCTCCAAATTCTCAAAGTTTTCGAAGGTTCATAGTCTAACATTCTGTTCATTTTCTTATAAAATTATTTATGAAGTATATGGTATTTCTAACCTTTCAAAATTTCTAGATCCACAAAGGTCCACGGATCAAGAATCTACCATTTTTGTTTATAAAACTCTTACACATATCCTAGTAGATTTCAGTTAAAAAAGTTAATTGTAGAAGTCAACAAACACTAAAACAGCGTTTCACCATATTTATTTTCCTTTCCAACAAAGTATTAATTAAGTTGCGGTGACAGAAATTCTCGCGAAATATTTGCGAATCAAGGGAATCATATTTGCATAGGGATTATGTCAACGAATGTGGATACATTCGTTATGATTTATGGTACGAAACACACCGCGCCTCTTTCTTGTTTACCGCATTCCAGGATTCGGTTGCAATTCATCCACACGTTTTGCGCAAATACCGGTTGTTTTACCAGCACAAACGAAGTTAGCGTATCAATATGTATTTTGTTGGCAAGCTCGGCCATTAATATCTTTCTGCCGTGTATTTGTTGCCACTTCCGGTGAAACAATCAAAATATGAAAATGCAAGATATGTTCATAATTTTCTTCACACTTATCGTGTGAAGAAGCGTACTAATTCCGAGTGCAAAAAGGGGCGAATATGATCTGCAAAAGGGTTAAGTTGGAGTGGAAAAAGGGGTGAATCAACGATTAGGGTTGAAGAAAGGGGTGGTTCCGATTCTCAGATTGAAGGTTCGAATTATATTTCGGGGAGCACAATAGCCTCGGCCTGAATACAAATTTCGAGCTTACGTCAGTTGCAAAGTGCAATATCATTTATGAGGAGGTTGAACGGAGCATAAATCAGTTCTTTACCACGAAACGATGTAAGCGGGTCACAGGTGATGTACATTATCGCAATATGTATGCACGAGAATTAACGCTTTGCACCGTGATTTATTTTCGCTACGGGTGTCTGTCAGCCTGGACTTTTCCTTCGTATATTAAGACGTGAACCTAGGTGTACTTAGACGAGAAATACGAGATAACTCCTTTTTCTTCAAACATAATTTACGTAAGCTATATTTAAGTACCCGTTTTACGTTCTAAATACTATTCAGACTGAAGATAAGAGCTATTTTTCAAAGCGCAATGCCGGACTACTTGTAAAATAAACACTTATTAATGATCACAATGTCAAGTTACTTTCTTATCGTGTATTCTCTTGCTTCGTATTTGTGGTAGGTTTGCAGTGTAAAGTAATATACTGGGTGTTCCGAAAGTCATCTACGACGGTCAAGTATTAACCCTTAAATGCATATAGTTTGCAGAAATGCAAGACAAACAACGAAGCAAAGTGACCAACAGAAATGACATTTATTCAATTTCGGAAACAAGTAGCACTGTGTCTAATGAAATTTATACAATGCAATCCAGTTAATGCATAACGTCGTAAACATGCAACAATTTGTTTCACGTTAATTTCTCTCTTCATTTTTAAATAAACACATCAAAACAAATACTAATTTCACTTTAGCACTTAAATTTCATTCGAATGAAAGCCGGAATTATAAACAATATTCTAAAGAATACCGAAAACTATTGAACAAACGAGATTATATAATAATTGCCAGAGCAACTTCAATTAAAAACTACAATCAACAGATTCAAAAATTATTTTCCATCTAACGCTTTTCGATTGCAATCCATTTTACTTCGGAAGTTAGTTATATCTTCATTCTAATTAACTTTACTGCAATGATATTAACATTCTCGCTCTCAATAACCTTAATGATTTCAATTATCAACTTTTGGATGATCAGAAATAGTCAATTTACTATAAACAAGATGTTCTTAACTCATTTAATCGACCATCTTATCAGATCCCCGGAATATAATAGTTTGTTGCAAACTATGTACAATGTTCTACCACTGTTGGTCTCTTGTTTACCAGGAAATTAATTCTAACTCAAGATTAATCTATACCTATAAAACTGAATATATATCTATTCCGTGTACAGCCTCGTTCCGCTTGACTTATCGAGAGTAAACTTCGGGAAGTTACTTCCTATGATCCTGCGGTAACACCAGGGTTCACTTCCGGTGTCGACATGACGACGTTGGACATCCGGATATACAGAAATTCACAAATTTCCGTATATCAGTCTGCCATTTGATGTCTGAATAACCTAACCTCCAGCACTAACTCAATGTTTCTTCGTAATTAGAACTAATTAATTATGTTTAATTCTAATTATCTAACAACAAAAAACAGCAGCCAAAACATCTTTAACTTTTAGACAATTAAAGTAATCAAGTGACTCCCAGGATTAATTAGAAAAAAGTCTTAAATGGCTCTACGTGATTTAAATGACCTAATATTTATTATGTTTCCTGAGTGTTCGATAATTTTAAGTGATTAGTATCATAAATAATGTTATATTAATAATATTGATATTATTGGAAGTTGTTCATTGATCACACGATTTAATATTATCATTTAATTTGAATTCAGTTGTTCTAGAATTAAAGATGTGCAGGCTGCTGTTTTCTGTTGGTAATTAATTAGTTACTAATTAATCGATCATTTTATGTTACTTGATATGTCATGAATATTATTTAACACGATATTATTATTATTTAATTTCGATTATCGATTCATAATTTCAGTTATTGCTTCGCTAAGGAAGCAATAATAATTTGTTGTCGTTGAAAACTTCAAGAATGGAGGACTTAAATACTCGTTTCTGTTGCCTGTTTTTCAACTTTTTCTTTGTCGCGGAATTACTAGGAATTTTATCCGCGAATTTGTGAGCGCCGATGATACTAACGATAAGTATCCTTATAAATTTCTTTTATAATGTCCATTATTTTCAGCCATAACACTTGTTGATAACTTCACCATTATCGTAAATTAACGTTAGGGGGGAAAAGATGCAGGCGGTAAAAGTAACTATCGTAACGGAATGGCGGTCTTCTTCTAAATTCTAAGCTACATAAACTTTTTAGTGGGGATTTTTCGATAATAATGGTGCTATAAATAGAGTATAAAGAGTGCAAATGGGATGACAATATTAAATATGGAGACTTTATAGATATTAGGATAAAGATACTAAAAACGACTATCACGATATTGTACAATTACCCTAATTAATATTAGGATATTAGTATCCCAATTAATATTGGAATGATAATAAAATATCAGAATAATCCATTATAATTAAACGATCCTTTTTAACTATTAAATTATTTCCGATATTGTACAGATTTAAGGAAACATATTGTATTTCGAAATTCCGAATGTCCATGCTGTAATATTCTGCCAGTTTTTTTACTGTGTTTTTGTAATAATCATTTCGTTTAAATTCTAAGATTAATAAAGTTCCCAGTGTGGATTCATTGATAAGAATAGTGCCATAAATAGAGTATAAAAGGTGCAAATATGATTACAAGCATTCCGTCGAGCAAGTTCGCGATATTGCATGACATTTAATAAGCCGTGTGTAAAGGTAGATACTTGCATAAAATGGAGGATGAACAGCTTATTAAATTTCTATAAAAGCAATGTTTTATGTTCTTGCCTAATTATCTAGATTGAATCAAATATTTATGCCTGGAATTGACAAATTATTCAGAAGACCGTGAACTACATAAAATGAATGCAATTTAAATTGTTTCTTGACTAATCAAATTATTATTTAAAAATACATTAAATCCTCAGCGAGAAAATTTCAACGTTTCAATGATTGACTTTATGTCGAGATTTAATGCCAGAAATTTCAGCGTCAAATTAAACAATGTTTTAATCAACACATTTGATACTGCATAAGAATATTGTTAATTAACTTCCATCTAATTTTAAAGTCTCGTCAATAAAGTAATTAATAAGATTTTCCAATTTGTTTTAAAGATTACAAATTTAAATTACTGAACTGGGAAAGTTTAATATAAAATCAATAAATAAAAGTAATATTCATGAATGTAACTCCGAGCTTGATAAAAGACTTCGGATAAATATGCATTATGCATAATTGATCCATAAACGCAACGGAAAATTGATGCAAATTAATTGTTTTCTCATTAAAAAGTTATTCAAAGTCAGAATAATGAGTTAGAAATAATTAAAACGTGATTAGGAGTTTCAGTATTGAAAATCTTTAATTAGCAACGAATGTTATATCCTTTGCTTTGGATAATTAAACGGAAAGATTTTAGTGTGTTACTTTAAACTTTAAAGCACGTACCTTATAAGATTCGAAACTTAGAAAGAATACCAATCGATCATAATATCGTTCGATAGTTCGATCATCGGATAATAAAAAACCAGGTTATGAAGTCTTGCTTAACTCTCTTAATAGCAAAAAATCGAAATATTGCTTCCTCGGTTTTCGTTAGAAATACTTTGAGCCGATATTTTGGCTTTTGAAAACGAAACTCTAACATTTCTGAGCTGCACAATTTTTCAAAAATTTAAAACAACGCAAATAATCGAATCCATTATTTAACTGAAATCCTTTAGTCATCATTCTCATGATATATAAATAAATGATTAACATAACTGCGCATATGTTCGGTAGTTCTACTGTTAACGTGATTTTCATTGATAGTTTTTAAGGGTTAAAGATAATAAAACTGTAAAAATGTAAACCCTCGATGTTTTCAAACCTGTTAACCCCCTATCACGTGCAATTATCACTGATTCATGTGAAGCTTCTTTAAACAAACTCGCGGTGTTATACAATGTTCAATGCTTGGCAAGACTTGCTACAGCATTCCGTGAAAAAGCATGGTTCATAGTTTTCTGGGAATTTCAGATGCCAGTGATAGTCATGGGGGAGTTCTAGGGGAAAGTGTTTGGGGAATCGGGATCCGGAGCGCACGAAAGGCAGCTCTCTATCGGTCTTGTCAAACTTTCCGAATCTCATGAATGATGGTGGCTTATGGTGGTGATGCCGTGAATATACGAGGAGAAATTGACAATATCTCAAACCCTTACCACCACCATTACCAGGTTCTGAGTTGTCTAGCGCCTGGGTCTCCATTTTGTGTAGCAGCTTCGTAGTTGCAGTTGAAGTAGTAGTAGGCGTTCCTGCACAACAAACACCACAAATCGCGTCCATCAAGTAGTAAAGCATAGATATTTCTACAAAGCGAGTGTTAATTCAACAAATCTCAAGGGCCGATCGTGCTTTGGTATCATTTAGGTGGAATCAGAAGGTTATATCTTGATCCTTGAATCTTGAAAGGATTCTTTGTGTTCTTCGGGAGAACCTGGATATTTCGGATTACCATGAGTTTAAGTTTAGATACAAGAATTGAAGGAACAAAGGAAAAACTGTACAATTTCGATATCGATTTCCTATTCTAACTAAAGAGACCACGTTCAAGGCATACAAAAACTGTTTAATAAACACGGCTGAGCTAACATTGAGTTGCCACTGGTTCGGTAGAGTTAGGTTATGAATATTCCGTGATTGTTAAAAGTTGTAAAACGATGTAACGGGATAAAGTGATTATTCCATGTAACAATAAAGTAACCTGTTTATTAGAGCACTAACTTGCATACAATTACGACTATTTGTTATGATAAATCAGCATCAGATCGTTAAGTAGAATGGGTGTTATTTAATTACAATATGGCGGACATCGCGGAATAAATATGATAAGAAAATTGTATTTTTGCATATATGTGTAGTTTACATAGAATTATTGATACCATGTTAAAATGATATATTCAATTTTGTATAATTATTACGATAGGCATAACATCGTATGCTTTACGGTATTAATATAATAATTTACTATTTTTATTGAAAGTTCACTTAGTCGGTCAGCCCACAAATCTTGTCGACTAGTTGAAGTTCAGTAACATTTGTTGGGTAATATTTCTTAATTAACTTAATCCAACTTAATATTACTGTACACCGAGTTTCGTTTATTAAAGGAACAATTTGATTTAATATAAAAGTTTTATCGTGTTCTACGAGCCCCTTTGCTTTGGTGGCTCTCAAGCATCTTGTGATATCAGTGACAGTTAAAACTGATACAAACTGAATATTTTCAGCTAGCTGTATCAATTTATAAGATATCGGATGTTTGAAACTTGAAATATAATGAGAAATATATTATATTATCATTATTTAGAAGAAATTATTACTGTCCAATTACTTTTCAACGGAGAAATGATAATGAACTTGAACACATTTCATATAAACGAATAGAATCTCGTATTAATAGGAAACTTATTTGTTCACTGAGAGCAATTATCGTTTTATAACTATGAGTAAACTATGAGTAAATTAAAAATATGTTTCACAGCAATAAAATATGTTTAAGTTACTTTTGAATGTTACTTATGAATAAGGAAATCAATATTATTCATAATATTAGAAAATATTCTTGGAAATAACGAATGGCATTTAATTGATTAAATAAAACGTATCCTTTCAGTTTGAAATTTTGTTATGATTTACCAATGAAACCGGTCGGCTACGTAGTCCGTGGTTTCCCAGTTCCACAATTCTTTTATTGGTTTTTTGTAATGAGTGTTATTTCGGGAATCGTTACACAAATATTGCGAATTTTCGATTACACGACACGCAATCGCGGAAAAATAAACAAACTTACAAGTTTGCAGAATATTGAGTGGTTGCAGCATTCCGTGCAACGATCTGTTGTTTTTGTGGGTTGACCGACATTTTGTTTTTATAGTGAATTGATAGAAAATCTACATATAAAATACTTCGTAATACTAGGTTCGACTAAGAATTCAACATATTTTCGATTATTATCGAAGTGGAAGTCCTATTACCCCTACAAAATTATTTCTTGTTGCAAATATACTTGAATATCAAATGAAACCACAACTTTTCTATTTTTACAGAATAGCTCGGAACGTATCGTTGTTTTAGAGTCAACATTCATTAACTAACATTTTCATGTAAGCGAGTTACAGAGGTTTTTGTATTTCAAATATTTTTCAGTCAAATTGCAAATAATGGATTTTAAAAATTTGTTTCTTTCAGACAAATTAAAGAAAGCAACTAAATGGAGACAAATCATGGTTTCTCCGATAGATGGATAGCAAAAAGTAACAGCAATAAACACAAAAAAGGGTTTTTCAAAAAATTAATTAATGAATTTTGCCTCCATAACAACGATGTAATAATATATTCACTTTCGAAATTAATTACAAAAATGATTTTAATGGAACAAGATTTGCGGAGAAGTAAACTTGCGAAATTACTTATTCTGCGTGTAAATAAAATGCTTGCATTCATTAACTACTGATTTGTTTGTTAGTGTGAAAGAAAAAGACGAAACAAAAAATCAAGACTGATTGGACGTTGCCCAAACGCGCATGCAGCTAACAATAAATACTGAAATTATTAATATTAGGGTTTCACGACCAATCATAAGATAGTAAACGATGCACAAACAATTAAAGAAAGATTAACTACGAGCCATACATAAAATTGAAAAATTCTTCTCATATTTTCACTGAGCTCTCCTCGAAATGAATGGGTGATGAGGAATCAGTTTGCGTTTTAATTAACATGGGTTCCTAATTGTTTTTAATTGCTGGGGATATGTTTTATTCAGAGAATTCATTTGGTTATTTACTTCGAAATAATACCATTGGCATAATAATTATCACACGACACTTTCAGATTGTTTATCTCATATCTAAAATGTTATTAATTCTAAGTTCACTAATAATTTGAATAAAGTAATACAAGATTTAATATGCAATGCCAATATTAAGAATATTAACAAAGAAATCAAATCAATAATTAAAAAAGACGGAACATCATAATTATTAATCACTTAACCCTTAATTATATTTGTATCATCTTAAATCAGTTGTTAATCCGCTGTTTCACGACTTTTCAAACATTCAATCAGCGATGAAAAAGCAATAATATCTAAACTATACAAAAACATTTCCATTTCCGACTCCCAAAGTTAATTTCCTCAATCTAAGGGCCTTAGTTTCTTAATTAAAGAACACCGTCCGTACAGAATAAGGAAACCTAACTACTCCAGCAAGATCTTAAGTTGTCTTCCAGCGAATTCCAATTGCAAACGAATCCGCTAATCAGATAATTACAAAGAATACCCGGGCAATCGAGAAGGTTCCATTATTCCGTGTTATTCCCAACATTGTTGTACCGCGTGGTACACCGAGATACGAGATACTCGAAGAAGTTCCGTGATGGAACAGAGCAAGAAATCCCCGTCTTTTTAGCGTGGGAGATTTCGGTGGTTCTCGCAAACTTGAGATCCAGTTGGTAGAGAAAATTGGATGATAATAGGTGAGGCGTACCGTTTGGAAGTACAAGCAATTTAACCTATGTAATTCAGTCCTTTCGTTCGTCTCACCGCAGGCTACTGGAACCGGATGAGCTGAAAAGCCTTCTTTGGTTGAGATGATAACGAGGCAAGAGGAAGGACGTCGCTACAAGTTTAACCTCAAAATAGCCGCCGTCTCTGAGTAAACGCGATACACAATGCTAAGACTCGTCAACTAGCACTACTTGACCCTTCGGTGTAAAGGAAGGTCTTAGGACTTTGCCCTTTGAACCTTCACTCCTACCTCGACATCCCAACTGTCGTAGGTGGAATGTCCTCCCGGGGTGGATGAAACACCACCAGGGATAATGGAAGCCGTGTAATAAACCAAAATGTTGCAATCTCGACCACAGAATTCAACGTGGCACCCGCGAGAGAGTTCTACTACGAATGACAAACACTTTATGCCTACTATACTATTAATGGACATCTTCAGGTTTATGAGCTTTCGAGGACGGCATTAGCCCGGTTAATCCTCTTTCCTGTAATATTACATTCATCCATGTCTTCAGAAATATTTTAACGTCTCTATGTCGACCGCGCTTTTTAATCCTTAATACTGGAATTACTGAAGCAGTCATAATGATGGGTCCGCATTATTATTATTATTTATTTATTGATTTATTCACAGGCACCTTTTAGTTCTCGAGGAATACGTCTAAAGAAAATTCGTGCAAAAAATATACCCTATCTATGGAAACTTTAGAATTTTCATGTAGTTATTTGTAACATAGAAAGTATTTTATTTTGATCGTTATTAAGTTTTTGTAAGAAATTCGCGTAAGAATAGTATTGATGTATTATTACAACTCGAATTAAATATATTCCTAATATTCGAATTTTGAACGTTAATGAAACCAAAATATGGTCGTCAAATAATATCCGAATAAAATGGAAACTCGAATAATTTGAATGTGGGGCTCTTGTATTTGTTGTGCAGCTAAATATGATGTTATAAATGTTAATAGCTTATCAATGATAAAGCGAAATGTAATCATATTTTCGCCGCGTTTGCCAGCCCCGTGTTATATTATTTATTTCGCCTGATTAAAAGATGTGAATAAATAATATAATACTCGAATATCGTATTAGTTTTTCATAAATATTCACGAGCACGCAGGATTTGGTTCGCTGTTAGTGATTGTCAATTTAATCAAAAAATCCCTGCACTTACGGCTATCTAATATTTATATTCAATAAATTAAAATGCACGCGCATTTAACAGGCTGCTTTTGCATTATGAAATAAAGAATTCCACGATTTTAAAACGCGGTTTTATTTCATTAATCAAGCAGATAAGTGCAATGGAGTTTGGAATCAGAATGAATAAAACAAACAGTTAATAAAGTAATTATAATTGCTATAAATAAATTCAATGATTCAATCGTATTAATGTAATTTTTGATAAGTTAAGATATTCCTTTTTAATTAATCTCATCTTCCTTTTTAAATGGAATTTATATTCATCCTTTCAGCATTTTATTGACCTTAATTATTTTTAACTTTGACTAACATATAATATTACCATTAATAAGAACATAATGAGATATTAATATTTTGCCAAAAATAAAGAAATTCAATAGAGTCATTGATGCGAAAATACTTTTTAATATAATATAATAATATTATGTAATAAACACGGATCTAATAAAATTCTGTGATCATAACATATTTTTATATTCCGCAACCTAAGAATATTACTAAGAATAGTATATGATTCAAGGTATCTCAAAATTATAGAAATGTTTTAACATCAGAACGATCAAGTATGATAATTTCGCGATTTTCAATAAAAATGAGAAGAAACTCGTAAAACTTCAGCTCTTTCGCGTTCACTAAATGTGCCTGACAAACCCGCCAAGTAAAAGAAGTCCTTGTTTCCTTTATTAAATAGTTTTGAAAGGGCTTCCTTTTCGGAAAAAGGTGGAGCTGGGTTCTGCGCCAATCCAGAAAGAGACACGCCACAATGTGTACAAGTTCGGCAAAGGAAAGTTTATCCTCATGGAACGAAAAGGGATCTACTTTGGGACACGGAATTGAACTTTAACTTCGGATATTTTATCCTTAAGTTTGTTGGCTCGTGTCCCTATTACACCACTTTATAAGCTATCTTTTGGCTTTACCAACTAATTTGTCTTAAACCGCCGCCAAACTGTCACGTAGAAATAAACGATTTTATGCTAACCCGGATAAACCGATTTAATTCCCTTTATTTAATACAGTTGCTCCAAAAACAAACATCTAAAATCTGTAAATATTACGTACATATTCGGGGTACCAGAAAGCAATCAATTTAGGGGTGAAGAATTTTGTCGCATCGACAGTTGAGAATGTGATTTTTCCAAAAAGCGAATTATGGCATTGGTGAATCGTCGGTGAAAGATTATAGATAATGGCGGCGATTATCTAATAGAATAATGTTTAATATAAAAAAAGAAATGGCGTTTCATAAAGTAAGTAAAGTTTCGAACTAAAGGATCATAAACTACTTTTTTCCACTTCGATTTATGATTCATATATCTCGGTGTTACTTCCATAACCTATTTTACTTCGAAGGGCTCTCATTGGTTCTTTTACAGCAGTGATACAACAGAGAGTAGTTCGATCTTAACAACCTTTTTGCACAAATTGGAAACTCCTATACCGAATACATTTTCGACGTTTTAGTTTAATGACAGGGTCATAAATTTTAAGCTCCTTTTGATTTAGTGTCCTGAATTTGGTTACGATGACCCGAATAGGGTCGACATACCTTTTTTTTCATTTTATTTGCCTGCCAGGAAGAGCACCCGAAACCGTGTATTCCAATCGCGAAACAGATCACGGTTCAGAGTCCAATTACTATTAAACCGTCCCCCACTCGATGCGGATTCGGATTGTATAAAGTATTACATATCAAAATAGTTATACGCTTCTGCCTTTTACGATACGATTTTTTAAATTCCAACAAATATTTTCAAACTTTTCTGGCTTTATTGTAGGATTTTAATGAGTATTTAAAGGCTGAATGACTTAATATTATAGTGAAAATGAGCGCCAATTATAAGCTGACGTTTCCTTTGATTATTCGAATATTAACCCTTTGGCCTCCAATGACGATTCTGATTCGTTATAGTAATTTAATGTTAAAGTATACTATATATCGAAAAAAACGACATAATGGAAATTAATATTTCGCAAATATATTTAATTCAGCTATTGAGATATTACAATCTAGCCGGTTGATTTAAGAAAAAAGTTCTGTAATAAAACGGAATTAAGTCGACTTTTGAATTAATGCGGCTCTTATCAGTATACTGTGTGCGGATAAACAATAATTGAGTTACTAGGAGACTTTTGTCTAAGTTTCAATCGGATTTCCTTCAGGTGACGTTTCGCAGAGAATTCCTTCTTTCGCGAATAAATAGATCCTCCGTCCTTCAAAGACCACCCCACAAAAGAACCTTGTAAAACAAACGGAACTAAGTTTTAGCGCTGAATCCGCGCTTTTCGACGTCTCATAAAAGAAAGGCTGTTTTATATCTGATTCCTCTTATTCTATGCGGCAATTATACATAATACCCATCGCATAATCAACAATTATGTAATATTGCATTGTATAACAATTTAATAACGACGAGACTTTGCAGTAAGTACTTCAATCAAGATGCATATTTCTTTGCTTCGTGGTATATTATTTTAACGAAGTTAATTAGCAATTCAATTCTTATTTATTTGCTGTGTGTATATAATTTTAATTAAGTTATTTGGTAATTAATAACATAATATTCGTATGCTAGAGGAAATTTATGGCGCATCAAAAAGGGCTGTTCTACTTCGGACCCGAATCTCTCGCAAATTTAAGTCTCAACATTAATCAATTAAAACTCACAATGACAACAATATTGATTTAATTAGTATTAATTACAATTCCAGATTTCTTAGATGCCGAATATTATTAATATTAATTTTGAAATATATTTCTAACAAAATCTCTATGTAAACTCGGAAGAATCATTTTCTTATTCGAATACAGTAAGTCAAGATTAGTGTAAACTTACTTTAGTGTATTATAAATGAATTATTATAAAAGACGGCTTTTTAATAATCTTGAAAGATGAGGTGAGGTAAGATGCACGAGGCAAAGTTATATACTTTGAATGAAAATGTTTATAATTGTTGCTATTACTGGATATACAAGACGTTTTTTATGAAAGTGGGGCAAATCCATGTCTCAAAGAAATTTGATTTCATAATAAACGGCTCATATATTATTATTGTTAATGTGCTATTTAAGGGGATGTATAATATATTTGTTTAATATGCAATTAGCCTACTGCAAGTTTTGTAGTATTGATTTAGTAATTACAGTTAATTGCAATCCTCCACAATTTCAACAGGTAATTCCGAACTATCGACGAATTATGTTCGAAATTGGATTGCTAAACTAATCGAAAAATAAAGTGCTAATTATTTATGCATTTAACGGAACGTTAGTTTGGTATCATGTTGCGGTAAACGAATTTTGTTATTATGTATATTTTGCTTACTTGTTTAAACAATTTATTTTAAGTAGTAGCGATAACTAATTGTATCAGTTGTAATTGTATCAGGAATGTGTAGTTTGTATAAACACTGAGAATTCGTAAATTATAATATTATAATGGCAAGAAAACTGATGAAGAAATCTTATATAATTAATTAACGTTCATTAATCCATCTTAAACGGATAATTAATATTAATCAACCAGTCTTCACCAATTAATTAAGATCAACACTCCACGATGACAATTTCGGTTTTCAGAAAAATGTTAAAGAAAAAATTGGAAGATACTTAGATTAAAGCTCACTTTGGACAGAATTCATTGAATTTGAATTACACTGCAATAATTAATAGGAAAATACACCGACATACAAATATAACATTAAACATTAAAGATTAAGTTAAGTGCTATGAGAAATACTTCCGTGTATCATAGCTAGGGACAACAATTAAGTTATAACGTACGGATAATGAACATTTAAATGTCACACGTTTCTTCCAAAATAGTGTATCAATTAACTTTTAATTAATTAACACCAAGTTTCTAATGAATCTTTGAAAGACATAGAAAGGAATTTAAGTTTACATAAAACACAGTATTTGTTACTAAACATGGATAAACGTTGAATTCCAAACAGAAACGACAAGAGTATTGCAAAATTTTAGGGAAACTATTCACGACAGTTTATAGTTAATTACTTTCATTAATTGAGAATTCAAAGTCATCATTCCGTGGCATGTAAACAGTGATAATTACATAAAAATGTAGTAGAAAATGTAACGTGAACCACTTGGAACGAGTGCTTCAGTTACTATAAATTAATAATAACATATACATCGTAAAAAAAGTATACAGAAAAAGGATTCGTTCGACCATTCACTTGACAATTTGCAAATTTATGAAGCACGTAACAAGGAATGTCTAAGAATTACGTTCATTTTTCAACCCTCTTCGACCAGTTTCCACCCCCAAATTAATAGTAAAAAAATATAACAAGATTATTACGTGTACAAATTAATTAATTGTTTCTGACCGGACTCACGTAATAAGTACAGCCATTCAAATCGAAATATTCTCCTGATTTTTTACAAGTTTCCAGGAAAATTACCAAAAAGGTCAATTGGGGAGTGAAGAATTTTTTCGCATCGAAAAGTGGGGATTTTTTTGTTTGTTAAAAGGAGAATTATGGCATTGGAGGATCGTCGGACAAGCATCATAGATAATGATAGCGATTATCTAATAGAGTAATGCTTTATATTAAAATATAAATCGAGTCTCATAAAGTATGCAAAAATGATTGATCACTTTCCGGTATCCCTAATCTTATGTTAAATAAAACGAGGAGGAATTGGAAAACGATATTTGTTGCTTAACTTTCCAAGAAAGGAAGTTCCAAAGTACCGATCGTGAAGATTCGAAGATATTCCTTGTCAGTTCTTCGCGTTGAGATATGTACACCGTGAAGGGTAGGTTTTCGAAGAAAAACTGGCGTTTTTAGTATTCTCCGTAAGATTTTAGAACCCCCGTATCAATTCAGTCCCCATAAACCAAAATTGAGCAGATAAAGCAAAGTGATCTACAACGCCGCAAACTTTTCCAGGAATTTGGGTTCTCCTTCGAAATACCTTGGATTTTGAGTTGTTCGGAGTTAGTCGAATAAAGATTCTTAACCACTTGAGTGCCGATCGTATCTTTTATGTTCCAATTGTAAAAATACGAGCGGAGACTAAGATTTTATCCTTTCTTGGTAAAAATAAAAATTGTTCATAGCATTGTGATTGCACAAATAAATAGAAAAATAATATAGAAGGATGTACGTATACTGTTTTATCACCAAAAATAAATGTAATTTGAGCAAAGAAATTTTATTGTTTTATAGTAATTCGAAGCGTTGTAATTCTTTATGGAATTTATTTATTTAAAGTTAGAATATTAAAGATCTAAGATATCTTAAATTGAAATCTGAAACGTTTAATAAATTAAAAATAGCCCGAATTTAAATTTGAGATATTTAATAAGTTTTACATATCTGTAATTTTAACTCGCGGTATTTATTAAATTTAAAATATCTCGAATTTAAACAGGAACTATTTAATAAATTTAATATATACAAAATCTGTTGCTTGCGGAGTCCAAGAGTCAGTCAAATATTTTCCGAAATTTTTAACATAACTCCAAGTTGTAATCGACGATAAACTTTAAAAAAATTTCACCAAAATTATTTAACATACAATTCAAAGACAGAACTTTCGAATACATCCACAATAAACAAAGCTAATTTATTCTAAAATTCTAAACATTATCAATATTATTTCAGGACTATTTAACTTCGTCAAATTGTTATTTTATTAAATCGACAGTATTCATCTTCAATTACTATATTCATTTATTTCTTATTACCGATAAAAATTGCAACATTAAATCGGTTCACATTATAACTCTTCATCTATCAGGCGTTAAAAAAAATATTAAAATTCAAGATTTTAATGAAGTTCAGCACTCGAGTGATTAAAATGAACACGAAGACGTAGACATAAATATAAAGAGTTCTTAAAAAGTATTACTAACCAGGATAATAGACTGTTTTCCGGGACACGTTGTAGTTCGCTTTCGGTATGCCAAGCAAACATTTGACAATCGCCGTTTCCGGTAAATCTTCGTCGAGGAGAGTAGTTCGTGATAAGATATCAAAGAGTCCATCTTCACGCAGCGTGACGGTGGCTTTCACCCCTTGTTTTTCCACGTTACCCCTGCAACCAGAACGAAATTCACGAAATTATCGCGGGGTAATTAAACCCGGACGCCATACAACGTACAAAACAAACGTACTGCATTGACACTAGAACTACCAAAGGATACAAAATGACTTGTCCAACATTTTCAGTTAAATTATGTGTAAAAGAAACTTGTGTATACTATTACTTTATATACATAACGCAAATAATTGAATCCATTAATTCATTTAGATCCTTCAGCCCTAATTTATGCATAAATCAATGTTTAAACATAACGAAGAATTTGTTCGATAGTTCTAGTGTTAACACGTTAAATCCTTGAATAATTTAATTTAATTAAATCCTTGACACACAAAGATGTCCGAGATATCTAATTTGTCTATTATGTTATTGTAAACATTGTAGAATATAGGACACTTCGTATGTATCGTAAACAAGTATCGTTTACTTATCGTAATTAAGTGCCGAGAGTTAATGAAGTTCATACTGCTAACAAATTGTAAGAAATAAGAGGAATTGAAATGGAACGATTCAAGGTTTCCTTCGAGAAACGGTGTTTCATTCTCACCGAGGTTTCGTATCACAGACGGGGGTGGGTTTACCCTAAATGTCAGACACTTCGGAGGGGTGGAAAAACTTAGAAGTGTACTTACTCGATGGATATATCCAGGGTGGGTTGCGGATAGAGTCCCTCCGCCATACACGTTATTTCTACGCCGTCTTTTTCTTCGATGGTTTTCTTTCTGTGAACCAGATCGAACTTTTCTTCCGTTGCTGGAACAAAAAGTATTTCGAACCTTTTAGTATTAACTGCTAATACTACATATCTATGTAAAATGTTGTATAGAATACTATATAGAATACAATATAGAATAGTAAAAAATGATGTTCTTTTTGCATTATTTATATCTATATATGACTAGTTATGAATTATACAAATGGTCGTTACGGTTTTAGTAATATTCAATTCGTAAATTTTAATTGAATGTAAGGAGAACAGAATTGATGTCAAATAAGTTTCTGTACACATAAATATTAGGTTGGGGAATAAGTTCGTAGCGTTTTTATCAAAGACTTTTATTTAACCAAAAATCAATAGCAATTAAATTACTCAAAAAGACGATTAGCACAGTTTTGTAGAGCACAAAAAGAGCTCTATCGAATGAATATTATACACTTTGTCAAACAGCAAAAAAATCGTTGTAAGACAAAAGAAAATATAAAAACGCTACGAACTTATTCCCCAACCTAATATATTTCACTTAAACTATTAATTAAAACGAAATTTTGCTTTGTTTTTTAGCGTTAATAATCGGTAGGCTCGTTTAAGCTCCACTCTTCTAATAATACACGTTTTAGTTGCTACTTATTTATTATATCATATTTCTGATCTTGTGTTTTAAATACTTTATTTCACATTTCTTTCAACAATTTACTTCGAAAGAATACAGTCAACATTTTGTTTTCCCAATATTTCATTGCATTCCAGTCCACTTACGATAAACATTTTGTACTTCCATCAATTCGATTATCGTAATTCAAATCGACTATGCGCAGGACTTCCGGTGATAAAGTTGAATGTTCCGCTTTGACAATGTACTCCCGCGACCGTTCGAGACTTCCATAAAAGCGTGGAGGAACACGAAAGGCGATTGCCATAGAATCGTGGGCGATAAATATAAATTTTAATTCACTTGGCACATTCGCAGGGTGGCGAATTTGTCTTCGACATTAAGTAAGGGTTGTGCCACCAACCCCTGAGTCCGGGGAGACATGAACATTTACGAGTATCCTTCGAACCAGAGAGGAGAACCTGAAGTCATGGGGACTATGGTGGAGCACTGAAAGTGGATATTCCGCGGAAGCCACACGTACGGCAATGAAAATAAAAAGGTAATAGTAATGGATACATCTGGAGCTTAGCTCCAGAAAGAAGGGATGTTGCATTATCACGATGACACTGGACGTTTCGCAAGACAACCTTTTTGCTCCATTTCATTGCGCGGCCAGCAACTTTTATTTTCAAGTAGCTGTCTTTCCTTCCAATAATTCTCAAGATATAAACACAACCCGACCAAATCAATTCTATCCACGTGACAACATAACTGAAATACCAATCTTCCTTTTGTCACAGTTTCACGGTATAATTAAATAAACCCGCTGCAATCGAACTTCTTTCATTTATGGCTGTCATAAAAAGTTTAATATACATGCACGGGGTGTGGGTTTAGCGATTCGCGTGGAATGGTTACATAAAACTTATTGTTAGATGAATTTAAGAAGAAACATGTAAATTACTTTCAGTGCTAGAGAAATGTTAGTTAGCCGTTCAAAAAAAATCTCCAGGAAATAACAGGTGATTATATTGAAAAATAAAAATGATTGTTTGATTCTATCAATAGTTAACAGTTCACAAGTTCTTATTGTATTATCATGGTCGAGGTTCTGGTTACCTTTTGTATATGTATTTTACAATTCATCGGATCCTTTTTTTATAACGAAATAACGTCGAATGTAAAATATGAATTGGATTGAAAATTCCTCGGCTTTTTGAAAAATCATTTCTGACAAGCCGCAACTCGTATTTTTGAAGTTTTTTATTTCGTTTATTGTAACCCCTTGACGTACGATTTAATTAAAATTATTATTCCATATGGAAACGATTAAATTTTCTTTTGCAAGTTAAAACCGCATATTCATAGATGTAAACAAACTCGCCAAACACCTAAACTTTTTCGGCTTAACAGCAAATTTCAAACTCAGTTATTTCACACTTTGACGGTTCTGTATTTTTTTTAAATAAATAGTTTTTGTCCCGTTTTGAATTCATAAATAAATGAATAAACGGAGCTCCCCATTGCATACATCGGCATTAAATTATGACGAGTCAGACTAGTCATTTGAGGTCAAGGGGTTAATGGAATAATTCGGGCTATTACAATGTCTGATCTAAATCCTTTTCCACTTGAATCCTTCAATTCTTTCAAGATTGGTTCCACGTGTGCAGTTAGTGGTACAGCTGACGGCTGTAGAAATCACGGTGAAGTTCCCTGGCGAATCAGATCCCTCCGCAAGAACTTGCAAAGTTTCGGTAGCTAGCACGCGGGGAGGGGGGAGGGTTTCGTCGATCTTGTAGAAATTATTTCGTACATTTCGCAGCGAGTACGCGAAGGTTTTCCGCGAGCGAATGGTACCGGTGGTAGAAACTATGAAGAATAACGGAACTCAGTCGGAATTGCTTTAACGCGGTGATTCATAAACTTTCCTTGTGAGTGAGCAACCTATTCTTGTGTTCCTGTTTTGCCGAGGTACATGGACTTAGTAATTTCTAAGTAAACTTCTGCAAGTTCAAACAACTCTGTTTGCTTTTTTTGAATTGTTTACAGTTGTTTATTAACACTAGAACTAAAAAAGCTAATTCCTGTTCAAAAATAGGGTAAATAAACAATGTGGAGACACTGGAGAACAGTACAAGTTAAATAGAGATATACATTAGTCGAGTTCAAGCAAGGGTTGGTGAAAATAGAATGTTTAATTAATCCAGGTAGCTGGTGATTAGGAAACCTCCCTAAACTTTCGATGGTACGAAATAATTCACGTTTGTCGAGTGCAAGAAGTATCCCGGAAGTGGATGGAAGTACGAGGGATATTAATTTCGGGAAATTGGGGAATCCGGGTTTCGAGTTCATTGTAAGGAAAACTTCCCTCATACGCCCGCAGCACTTTCTCCTCCGTGATTAAAGGTGAAGATTAACTTCCTTCCGGAATGAAACTTCGAGTTAAGAAAGAAATACAAAATTGCTACTGACGTGTATCTCCGACAAGGTAACAATTTCAAAGGTTTTAGCTGAGTAGCTACAGGAAGAGGAAGTAGGAGCATTAAAATGCTCCAATGTTAAATATTACTTTTCCACCTGGAGTTGCGCTGTGCATCGTGTAATGGAGGACACACTTCCGGTAAGAAGCCGAAGGCCTTCGAGCGTTTTGAATGATTTAAACGTAGGAATCATTGCATCTGCTAACTCTTCCGTTTGATGCAGCTAATGGAAAGATTCGAGATATCATAGAATGTGCACTGCGACGTCGAGAAATGCAAAATTATGCAAATGTCTACTTGGGAAGCTTAAATAAAAATGGAATGTTGTACGAAATATTCGAAGAACATCAAGAATATTAGTAATAATATATCTTTGATTACTAATTAATGGTACGTAGGACACTTTATGAGAAATGGTGTGTTGAATTAAAAATATTTTTCTGCATATCTGTTGATATTGTGCGAATGTTTTGTGACATTATAGTATACTCTATAATATGTTATATAATTCGTTAAAGTAAATTAATTAATTAGGGACGCGCACGGGGGATAATTACTTAGCATTTAATATTAATTTTATAATTTAAGTATTCCTTCTTACGAACGTAATTCTCCGTTGCAGCATTATTTGCAAGGTAAATAAACTTCCGTTCTAAGAATTCCCAATTAATATACGGGGCCTCCTCCGGGCGGTGGGTTACACTCGCGAACAAAGTTGAATGAATGTCCCGAAATAACGTTAATAACTAAGGAGCCCGTGAATATTTCTTGATGCAACAAAGTGCATTCGAAAGAACGGACTTTCCTCTATAAGGTCATTGACGGACAAAAAAATCCCACGATTCGTTCTTCCGCCATTAATTAAAATACGGGGCCTCCTCCGGGCGGTGGGTTACACTCGCGAACAAAGTTGAATGAATGTCCCGAAATAACGTTAATAACTAAGGAGTCCGTGAAGATATTTTGATGCAACAAAGTGCATTCGAAAGAACGGACTTTCCTCTATAAGGTCATTGACGGACAAAAAAATCCCACGATTCGTTCTTCCGCCATTAATTAAAATACGGGGCCTCCTCCGGGCGGTGGGTTACACTCGCGAACAAAGTTGAATGAATGTCCCGAAATAACGTTAATAACTAAGGAGTCCGTGAAGATATTTTGATGCAACAAAGTGCATTCGAAAGAGCGGACTTTCCTCTATAAGAGCACTCGCGGAGAAAAATATCGCACGATTCGTTCTTCCACAATTAATTAAAATACGGGGCCTCCTCAGAGCGGTGGGTGATACCCGCGAACAAAGTTGAATGAAAGTCGCCGAATAAGTGTTAATAACTAAGGAGTCCGTGAAGATATTTTGATGCAACAAAGTGCATTCGAAAGAGCGGACTTTCCTCTATAAGGTCATTGACGGACAAAAAAATCCCACGATTCGTTCTTCCGCAATTAATTAAAATACGGGGCCTCCCCGGGCGGTGGGTTACACTCGCGAACAAAGTTGAATGAATGTCCCGAAATAACGTTAATAACTAAGGAGCCCGTGAATATTTCTTGATGCAACAAAGTGCATTCGAAAGAACGGACTTTCCTCTATAAGGTCATTGACGGACAAAAAAATCCCACGATTCGTTCTTCCGCAATTAATTAAAATACGGGGCCTCCCCGGGCGGTGGGTTACACTCGCGAACAAAGTTGAATGAATGTCCCGAAATAACGTTAATAACTAAGGAGCCCGTGAATATTTCTTGATGCAACAAAGTGCATTCGAAAGAGCGGACTTTCCTCTATAAGGTCATTGACGGACAAAAAAATCCCACGATTCGTTCTTCCGCAATTAATTAAAATACGGGGCCTCCTCCGGGCGGTGGGTTACACTCGCGAACAAAGTTGAATGAATGTCCCGAAATAACGTTAATAACTAAGGAGCCCGTGAATATTTCTTGATGCAACAAAGTGCATTCGAAAGAGCGGACTTTCCTCTATAAGGTCATTGACGGACAAAAAAATCCCACGATTCGTTCTTCCGCAATTAATTAAAATACGGGGCCTCCTCCGGGCGGTGGGTTACACTCGCGAACAAAGTTGAATGAATGTCCCGAAATAACGTTAATAACTAAGGAGCCCGTGAATATTTCTTGATGCAACAAAGTGCATTCGAAAGAACGGACTTTCCTCTATAAGGTCATTGACGGACAAAAAAATCCCACGATTCGTTCTTCCGCAATTAATTAAAATACGGGGCCTCCTCCGGGCGGTGGGTTACACTCGCGAACAAAGTTGAATGAATGTCCCGAAATAACGTTAATAACTAAGGAGCCCGTGAATATTTCTTGATGCAACAAAGTGCATTCGAAAGAACGGACTTTCCTCTATAAGGTCATTGACGGACAAAAAAATCCCACGATTCGTTCTTCCGCAATTAATTAAAATACGGGGCCTCCTCCGGGCGGTGGGTTACACTCGCGAACAAAGTTGAATGAATGTCCCGAAATAACGTTAATAACTAAGGAGCCCGTGAATATTTCTTGATGCAACAAAGTGCATTCGAAAGAACGGACTTTCCTCTATAAGGTCATTGACGGACAAAAAAATCCCACGATTCGTTCTTCCGCAATTAATTAAAATACGGGGCCTCCTCCGGGCGGTGGGTTACACTCGCGAACAAAGTTGAATGAATGTCCCGAAATAACGTTAATAACTAAGGAGCCCGTGAATATTTCTTGATGCAACAAAGTGCATTCGAAAGAACGGACTTTCCTCTATAAGGTCATTGACGGACAAAAAAATCCCACGATTCGTTCTTCCGCAATTAATTAAAATACGGGGCCTCCTCCGGGCGGTGGGTTACACTCGCGAACAAAGTTGAATGAATGTCCCGAAATAACGTTAATAACTAAGGAGCCCGTGAATATTTCTTGATGCAACAAAGTGCATTCGAAAGAGCGGACTTTCCTCTATAAGGTCATTGACGGACAAAAAAATCCCACGATTCGTTCTTCCGCAATTAATTAAAATACGGGGCCTCCCCGGGCGGTGGGTTACACTCGCGAACAAAGTTGAATGAATGTCCCGAAATAACGTTAATAACTAAGGAGCCCGTGAATATTTCTTGATGCAACAAAGTGCATTCGAAAAAACGGACTTTCCTCTATAAGGTCATTGACGGACAAAAAAATCCCACGATTCGTTCTTCCGCAATTAATTAAAATACGGGGCCTCCTCCGGGCGGTGGGTTACACTCGCGAACAAAGTTGAATGAATGTCCCGAAATAACGTTAATAACTAAGGAGCCCGTGAATATTTCTTGATGCAACAAAGTGCATTCGAAAGAACGGACTTTCCTCTATAAGGTCATTGACGGACAAAAAAATCCCACGATTCGTTCTTCCGCCATTAATTAAAATACGGGGCCTCCTCCGGGCGGTGGGTTACACTCGCGAACAAAGTTGAATGAATGTCCCGAAATAACGTTAATAACTAAGGAGTCCGTGAATATTTCTTGATGCAACAAAGTGCATTCGAAAGAACGGACTTTCCTCTATAAGGTCATTGACGGACAAAAAAATCCCACGATTCGTTCTTCCGCCATTAATTAAAATACGGGGCCTCCTCCGGGCGGTGGGTTACACTCGCGAACAAAGTTGAATGAATGTCCCGAAATAACGTTAATAACTAAGGAGTCCGTGAAGATATTTTGATGCAACAAAGTGCATTCGAAAGAGCGGACTTTCCTCTATAAGAGCACTCGCGGAGAAAAATATCGCACGATTCGTTCTTCCACAATTAATTAAAATACGGGGCCTCCTCAGAGCGGTGGGTGATACCCGCGAACAAAGTTGAATGAAAGTCGCCGAATAAGTGTTAATAACTAAGGAGTCCGTGAAGATATTTTGATGCAACAAAGTGCATTCGAAAGAGCGGACTTTCCTCTATAAGGTCATTGACGGACAAAAAAATCCCACGATTCGTTCTTCCGCAATTAATTAAAATACGGGGCCTCCTCCGGGCGGTGGGTTACACTCGCGAACAAAGTTGAATGAATGTCCCGAAATAACGTTAATAACTAAGGAGCCCGTGAATATTTCTTGATGCAACAAAGTGCATTCGAAAGAACGGACTTTCCTCTATAAGGTCATTGACGGACAAAAAAATCCCACGATTCGTTCTTCCGCAATTAATTAAAATACGGGGCCTCCTCCGGGCGGTGGGTTACACTCGCGAACAAAGTTGAATGAATGTCCCGAAATAACGTTAATAACTAAGGAGCCCGTGAATATTTCTTGATGCAACAAAGTGCATTCGAAAGAACGGACTTTCCTCTATAAGGTCATTGACGGACAAAAAAATCCCACGATTCGTTCTTCCGCAATTAATTAAAATACGGGGCCTCCCCGGGCGGTGGGTTACACTCGCGAACAAAGTTGAATGAATGTCCCGAAATAACGTTAATAACTAAGGAGCCCGTGAATATTTCTTGATGCAACAAAGTGCATTCGAAAGAACGGACTTTCCTCTATAAGGTCATCGACGGACAAAAAAATCCCACGATTCGTTCTTCCGCAATTAATTAAAATACGGGGCCTCCTCCGGGCGGTGGGTTACACTCGCGAACAAAGTTGAATGAATGTCCCGAAATAACGTTAATAACTAAGGAGCCCGTGAATATTTCTTGATGCAACAAAGTGCATTCGAAAGAACGGACTTTCCTCTATAAGGTCATTGACGGACAAAAAAATCCCACGATTCGTTCTTCCGCAATTAATTAAAATACGAGGCCTCCTCCGGGCGGTGGGTTACACTCGCGAACAAAGTTGAATGAATGTCCCGAAATAACGTTAATAACTAAGGAGCCCGTGAATATTTCTTGATGCAACAAAGTGCATTCGAAAGAACGGACTTTCCTCTATAAGGTCATTGACGGACAAAAAAATCCCACGATTCGTTCTTCCGCAATTAATTAAAATACGGGGCCTCCTCCGGGCGGTGGGTTACACTCGCGAACAAAGTTGAATGAATGTCCCGAAATAACGTTAATAACTAAGGAGCCCGTGAATATTTCTTGATGCAACAAAGTGCATTCGAAAGAACGGACTTTCCTCTATAAGGTCATTGACGGACAAAAAAATCCCACGATTCGTTCTTCCGCAATTAATTAAAATACGGGGCCTCCTCCGGGCGGTGGGTTACACTCGCGAACAAAGTTGAATGAATGTCCCGAAATAACGTTAATAACTAAGGAGCCCGTGAATATTTCTTGATGCAACAAAGTGCATTCGAAAGAGCGGACTTTCCTCTATAAGGTCATTGACGGACAAAAAAATCCCACGATTCGTTCTTCCGCAATTAATTAAAATACGGGGCCTCCCCGGGCGGTGGGTTACACTCGCGAACAAAGTTGAATGAATGTCCCGAAATAACGTTAATAACTAAGGAGCCCGTGAATATTTCTTGATGCAACAAAGTGCATTCGAAAAAACGGACTTTCCTCTATAAGGTCATTGACGGACAAAAAAATCCCACGATTCGTTCTTCCGCAATTAATTAAAATACGGGGCCTCCTCCGGGCGGTGGGTTACACTCGCGAACAAAGTTGAATGAATGTCCCGAAATAACGTTAATAACTAAGGAGCCCGTGAATATTTCTTGATGCAACAAAGTGCATTCGAAAGAACGGACTTTCCTCTATAAGGTCATTGACGGACAAAAAAATCCCACGATTCGTTCTTCCGCCATTAATTAAAATACGGGGCCTCCTCCGGGCGGTGGGTTACACCCGCGAACAAAGTTGAATGAATGTCCCGAAATAACGTTAATAACTAAGGAGTCCGTGAATATTTCTTGATGCAACAAAGTGCATTCGAAAGAACGGACTTTCCTCTATAAGGTCATTGACGGACAAAAAAATCCCACGATTCGTTCTTCCGCAATTAATTAAAATACGGGGCCTCCTCCGGGCGGTGGGTTACACTCGCGAACAAAGTTGAATGAATGTCCCGAAATAACGTTAATAACTAAGGAGTCCGTGAAGATATTTTGATGCAACAAAGTGCATTCGAAAGAGCGGACTTTCCTCTATAAGAGCACTCGCGGAGAAAAATATCGCACGATTCGTTCTTCCACAATTAATTAAAATACGGGGCCTCCTCAGAGCGGTGGGTGATACCCGCGAACAAAGTTGAATGAAAGTCGCCGAATAAGTGTTAATAACTAAGGAGTCCGTGATGATATTTTGATGCAACAAAGTGCATTCGAAAGAGCGGACTTTCCTCTATAAGGTCATTGACGGACAAAAAAATCCCACGATTCGTTCTTCCGCAATTAATTAAAATACGGGGCCTCCTCCGGGCGGTGGGTTACACTCGCGAACAAAGTTGAATGAATGTCCCGAAATAACGTTAATAACTAAGGAGCCCGTGAATATTTCTTGATGCAACAAAGTGCATTCGAAAGAACGGACTTTCCTCTATAAGGTCATTGACGGACAAAAAAATCCCACGATTCGTTCTTCCGCAATTAATTAAAATACGGGGCCTCCTCCGGGCGGTGGGTTACACTCGCGAACAAAGTTGAATGAATGTCCCGAAATAACGTTAATAACTAAGGAGCCCGTGAATATTTCTTGATGCAACAAAGTGCATTCGAAAAAACGGACTTTCCTCTATAAGGTCATTGACGGACAAAAAAATCCCACGATTCGTTCTTCCGCAATTAATTAAAATACGGGGCCTCCTCCGGGCGGTGGGTTACACTCGCGAACAAAGTTGAATGAATGTCCCGAAATAACGTTAATAACTAAGGAGCCCGTGAATATTTCTTGATGCAACAAAGTGCATTCGAAAGAACGGACTTTCCTCTATAAGGTCATTGACGGACAAAAAAATCCCACGATTCGTTCTTCCGCCATTAATTAAAATACGGGGCCTCCTCCGGGCGGTGGGTTACACTCGCGAACAAAGTTGAATGAATGTCCCGAAATAACGTTAATAACTAAGGAGTCCGTGAATATTTCTTGATGCAACAAAGTGCATTCGAAAGAACGGACTTTCCTCTATAAGGTCATTGACGGACAAAAAAATCCCACGATTCGTTCTTCCGCCATTAATTAAAATACGGGGCCTCCTCCGGGCGGTGGGTTACACTCGCGAACAAAGTTGAATGAATGTCCCGAAATAACGTTAATAACTAAGGAGTCCGTGAAGATATTTTGATGCAACAAAGTGCATTCGAAAGAGCGGACTTTCCTCTATAAGAGCACTCGCGGAGAAAAATATCGCACGATTCGTTCTTCCACAATTAATTAAAATACGGGGCCTCCTCAGAGCGGTGGGTGATACCCGCGAACAAAGTTGAATGAAAGTCGCCGAATAAGTGTTAATAACTAAGGAGTCCGTGATGATATTTTGATGCAACAAAGTGCATTCGAAAGAGCGGACTTTCCTCTATAAGGTCATTGACGGACAAAAAAATCCCACGATTCGTTCTTCCGCAATTAATTAAAATACGGGGCCTCCTCCGGGCGGTGGGTTACACTCGCGAACAAAGTTGAATGAATGTCCCGAAATAACGTTAATAACTAAGGAGCCCGTGAATATTTCTTGATGCAACAAAGTGCATTCGAAAGAACGGACTTTCCTCTATAAGGTCATTGACGGACAAAAAAATCCCACGATTCGTTCTTCCGCAATTAATTAAAATACGGGGCCTCCTCCGGGCGGTGGGTTACACTCGCGAACAAAGTTGAATGAATGTCCCGAAATAACGTTAATAACTAAGGAGCCCGTGAATATTTCTTGATGCAACAAAGTGCATTCGAAAAAACGGACTTTCCTCTATAAGGTCATTGACGGACAAAAAAATCCCACGATTCGTTCTTCCGCAATTAATTAAAATACGGGGCCTCCTCCGGGCGGTGGGTTACACTCGCGAACAAAGTTGAATGAATGTCCCGAAATAACGTTAATAACTAAGGAGCCCGTGAATATTTCTTGATGCAACAAAGTGCATTCGAAAGAACGGACTTTCCTCTATAAGGTCATTGACGGACAAAAAAATCCCACGATTCGTTCTTCCGCCATTAATTAAAATACGGGGCCTCCTCCGGGCGGTGGGTTACACTCGCGAACAAAGTTGAATGAATGTCCCGAAATAACGTTAATAACTAAGGAGTCCGTGAATATTTCTTGATGCAACAAAGTGCATTCGAAAGAACGGACTTTCCTCTATAAGGTCATTGACGGACAAAAAAATCCCACGATTCGTTCTTCCGCCATTAATTAAAATACGGGGCCTCCTCCGGGCGGTGGGTTACACTCGCGAACAAAGTTGAATGAATGTCCCGAAATAACGTTAATAACTAAGGAGTCCGTGAAGATATTTTGATGCAACAAAGTGCATTCGAAAGAGCGGACTTTCCTCTATAAGAGCACTCGCGGAGAAAAATATCGCACGATTCGTTCTTCCACAATTAATTAAAATACGGGGCCTCCTCAGAGCGGTGGGTGATACCCGCGAACAAAGTTGAATGAAAGTCGCCGAATAAGTGTTAATAACTAAGGAGTCCGTGAAGATATTTTGATGCAACAAAGTGCATTCGAAAGAGCGGACTTTCCTCTATAAGGTCATTGACGGACAAAAAAATCCCACGATTCGTTCTTCCGCAATTAATTAAAATACGGGGCCTCCTCCGGGCGGTGGGTTACACTCGCGAACAAAGTTGAATGAATGTCCCGAAATAACGTTAATAACTAAGGAGCCCGTGAATATTTCTTGATGCAACAAAGTGCATTCGAAAGAACGGACTTTCCTCTATAAGGTCATTGACGGACAAAAAAATCCCACGATTCGTTCTTCCGCAATTAATTAAAATACGGGGCCTCCTCCGGGCGGTGGGTTACACTCGCGAACAAAGTTGAATGAATGTCCCGAAATAACGTTAATAACTAAGGAGCCCGTGAATATTTCTTGATGCAACAAAGTGCATTCGAAAGAACGGACTTTCCTCTATAAGGTCATTGACGGACAAAAAAATCCCACGATTCGTTCTTCCGCAATTAATTAAAATACGGGGCCTCCTCCGGGCGGTGGGTTACACTCGCGAACAAAGTTGAATGAATGTCCCGAAATAACGTTAATAACTAAGGAGCCCGTGAATATTTCTTGATGCAACAAAGTGCATTCGAAAGAGCGGACTTTCCTCTATAAGGTCATTGACGGACAAAAAAATCCCACGATTCGTTCTTCCGCAATTAATTAAAATACGGGGCCTCCCCGGGCGGTGGGTTACACTCGCGAACAAAGTTGAATGAATGTCCCGAAATAACGTTAATAACTAAGGAGCCCGTGAATATTTCTTGATGCAACAAAGTGCATTCGAAAGAACGGACTTTCCTCTATAAGGTCATTGACGGACAAAAAAATCCCACGATTCGTTCTTCCGCAATTAATTAAAATACGGGGCCTCCTCCGGGCGGTGGGTTACACTCGCGAACAAAGTTGAATGAATGTCCCGAAATAACGTTAATAACTAAGGAGCCCGTGAATATTTCTTGATGCAACAAAGTGCATTCGAAAGAACGGACTTTCCTCTATAAGGTCATTGACGGACAAAAAAATCCCACGATTCGTTCTTCCGCAATTAATTAAAATACGGGGCCTCCCCGGGCGGTGGGTTACACTCGCGAACAAAGTTGAATGAATGTCCCGAAATAACGTTAATAACTAAGGAGCCCGTGAATATTTCTTGATGCAACAAAGTGCATTCGAAAGAACGGACTTTCCTCTATAAGGTCATTGACGGACAAAAAAATCCCACGATTCGTTCTTCCGCAATTAATTAAAATACGGGGCCTCCTCCGGGCGGTGGGTTACACTCGCGAACAAAGTTGAATGAATGTCCCGAAATAACGTTAATAACTAAGGAGCCCGTGAATATTTCTTGATGCAACAAAGTGCATTCGAAAGAACGGACTTTCCTCTATAAGGTCATTGACGGACAAAAAAATCCCACGATTCGTTCTTCCGCAATTAATTAAAATACGGGGCCTCCTCCGGGCGGTGGGTTACACTCGCGAACAAAGTTGAATGAATGTCCCGAAATAACGTTAATAACTAAGGAGCCCGTGAATATTTCTTGATGCAACAAAGTGCATTCGAAAGAACGGACTTTCCTCTATAAGGTCATTGACGGACAAAAAAATCCCACGATTCGTTCTTCCGCAATTAATTAAAATACGGGGCCTCCTCCGGGCGGTGGGTTACACTCGCGAACAAAGTTGAATGAATGTCCCGAAATAACGTTAATAACTAAGGAGCCCGTGAATATTTCTTGATGCAACAAAGTGCATTCGAAAGAACGGACTTTCCTCTATAAGGTCATTGACGGACAAAAAAATCCCACGATTCGTTCTTCCGCAATTAATTAAAATACGGGGCCTCCCCGGGCGGTGGGTTACACTCGCGAACAAAGTTGAATGAATGTCCCGAAATAACGTTAATAACTAAGGAGCCCGTGAATATTTCTTGATGCAACAAAGTGCATTCGAAAGAACGGACTTTCCTCTATAAGGTCATTGACGGACAAAAAAATCCCACGATTCGTTCTTCCGCAATTAATTAAAATACGGGGCCTCCTCCGGGCGGTGGGTTACACTCGCGAACAAAGTTGAATGAATGTCCCGAAATAACGTTAATAACTAAGGAGCCCGTGAATATTTCTTGATGCAACAAAGTGCATTCGAAAGAACGGACTTTCCTCTATAAGGTCATTGACGGACAAAAAAATCCCACGATTCGTTCTTCCGCAATTAATTAAAATACGAGGCCTCCTCCGGGCGGTGGGTTACACTCGCGAACAAAGTTGAATGAATGTCCCGAAATAACGTTAATAACTAAGGAGCCCGTGAATATTTCTTGATGCAACAAAGTGCATTCGAAAGAACGGACTTTCCTCTATAAGGTCATTGACGGACAAAAAAATCCCACGATTCGTTCTTCCGCAATTAATTAAAATACGGGGCCTCCTCCGGGCGGTGGGTTACACTCGCGAACAAAGTTGAATGAATGTCCCGAAATAACGTTAATAACTAAGGAGCCCGTGAATATTTCTTGATGCAACAAAGTGCATTCGAAAGAACGGACTTTCCTCTATAAGGTCATTGACGGACAAAAAAATCCCACGATTCGTTCTTCCGCAATTAATTAAAATACGGGGCCTCCTCCGGGCGGTGGGTTACACTCGCGAACAAAGTTGAATGAATGTCCCGAAATAACGTTAATAACTAAGGAGCCCGTGAATATTTCTTGATGCAACAAAGTGCAATCGAAAGAACGGACTTTCCTCTATAAGGTCATTGACGGACAAAAAAATCCCACGATTCGTTCTTCCGCAATTAATTAAAATACGGGGCCTCCTCCGGGCGGTGGGTTACACTCGCGAACAAAGTTGAATGAATGTCCCGAAATAACGTTAATAACTAAGGAGCCCGTGAATATTTCTTGATGCAACAAAGTGCATTCGAAAGAACGGACTTTCCTCTATAAGGTCATTGACGGACAAAAAAATCCCACGATTCGTTCTTCCGCAATTAATTAAAATACGGGGCCTCCTCCGGGCGGTGGGTTACACTCGCGAACAAAGTTGAATGAATGTCCCGAAATAACGTTAATAACTAAGGAGCCCGTGAATATTTCTTGATGCAACAAAGTGCATTCGAAAGAGCGGACTTTCCTCTATAAGGTCATTGACGGACAAAAAAATCCCACGATTCGTTCTTCCGCAATTAATTAAAATACGGGGCCTCCCCGGGCGGTGGGTTACACTCGCGAACAAAGTTGAATGAATGTCCCGAAATAACGTTAATAACTAAGGAGCCCGTGAATATTTCTTGATGCAACAAAGTGCATTCGAAAAAACGGACTTTCCTCTATAAGGTCATTGACGGACAAAAAAATCCCACGATTCGTTCTTCCGCAATTAATTAAAATACGGGGCCTCCTCCGGGCGGTGGGTTACACTCGCGAACAAAGTTGAATGAATGTCCCGAAATAACGTTAATAACTAAGGAGTCCGTGAAGATATTTTGATGCAACAAAGTGCATTCGAAAGAGCGGACTTTCCTCTATAAGGTCATTGACGGACAAAAAAATCCCACGATTCGTTCTTCCGCCATTAATTAAAATACGGGGCCTCCTCCGGGCGGTGGGTTACACTCGCGAACAAAGTTGAATGAATGTCCCGAAATAACGTTAATAACTAAGGAGCCCGTGAATATTTCTTGATGCAACAAAGTGCATTCGAAAGAACGGACTTTCCTCTATAAGGTCATTGACGGACAAAAAAATCCCACGATTCGTTCTTCCGCAATTAATTAAAATACGGGGCCTCCTCCGGGCGGTGGGTTACACTCGCGAACAAAGTTGAATGAATGTCCCGAAATAACGTTAATAACTAAGGAGCCCGTGAATATTTCTTGATGCAACAAAGTGCATTCGAAAGAGCGGACTTTCCTCTATAAGGTCATTGACGGACAAAAAAATCCCACGATTCGTTCTTCCGCAATTAATTAAAATACGGGGCCTCCCCGGGCGGTGGGTTACACTCGCGAACAAAGTTGAATGAATGTCCCGAAATAACGTTAATAACTAAGGAGCCCGTGAATATTTCTTGATGCAACAAAGTGCATTCGAAAGAACGGACTTTCCTCTATAAGGTCATTGACGGACAAAAAAATCCCACGATTCGTTCTTCCGCAATTAATTAAAATACGGGGCCTCCTCCGGGCGGTGGGTTACACTCGCGAACAAAGTTGAATGAATGTCCCGAAATAACGTTAATAACTAAGGAGCCCGTGAATATTTCTTGATGCAACAAAGTGCATTCGAAAGAACGGACTTTCCTCTATAAGGTCATTGACGGACAAAAAAATCCCACGATTCGTTCTTCCGCAATTAATTAAAATACGGGGCCTCCTCCGGGCGGTGGGTTACACTCGCGAACAAAGTTGAATGAATGTCCCGAAATAACGTTAATAACTAAGGAGCCCGTGAATATTTCTTGATGCAACAAAGTGCATTCGAAAGAACGGACTTTCCTCTATAAGGTCATTGACGGACAAAAAAATCCCACGATTCGTTCTTCCGCAATTAATTAAAATACGGGGCCTCCTCCGGGCGGTGGGTTACACTCGCGAACAAAGTTGAATGAATGTCCCGAAATAACGTTAATAACTAAGGAGCCCGTGAATATTTCTTGATGCAACAAAGTGCATTCGAAAGAACGGACTTTCCTCTATAAGGTCATTGACGGACAAAAAAATCCCACGATTCGTTCTTCCGCCATTAATTAAAATACGGGGCCTCCTCCGGGCGGTGGGTTACACTCGCGAACAAAGTTGAATGAATGTCCCGAAATAACGTTAATAACTAAGGAGTCCGTGAATATTTCTTGATGCAACAAAGTGCATTCGAAAGAACGGACTTTCCTCTATAAGGTCATTGACGGACAAAAAAATCCCACGATTCGTTCTTCCGCCATTAATTAAAATACGGGGCCTCCTCCGGGCGGTGGGTTACACTCGCGAACAAAGTTGAATGAATGTCCCGAAATAACGTTAATAACTAAGGAGTCCGTGAAGATATTTTGATGCAACAAAGTGCATTCGAAAGAGCGGACTTTCCTCTATAAGAGCACTCGCGGAGAAAAATATCGCACGATTCGTTCTTCCACAATTAATTAAAATACGGGGCCTCCTCAGAGCGGTGGGTGATACCCGCGAACAAAGTTGAATGAAAGTCGCCGAATAAGTGTTAATAACTAAGGAGTCCGTGAATATTTCTTGATGCAACAAAGTGCATTCGAAAGAACGGACTTTCCTCTATAAGGTCATTGACGGACAAAAAAATCCCACGATTCGTTCTTCCGCAATTAATTAAAATACGGGGCCTCCTCCGGGCGGTGGGTTACACTCGCGAACAAAGTTGAATGAATGTCCCGAAATAACGTTAATAACTAAGGAGCCCGTGAATATTTCTTGATGCAACAAAGTGCATTCGAAAGAACGGACTTTCCTCTATAAGGTCATTGACGGACAAAAAAATCCCACGATTCGTTCTTCCGCAATTAATTAAAATACGGGGCCTCCCCGGGCGGTGGGTTACACTCGCGAACAAAGTTGAATGAATGTCCCGAAATAACGTTAATAACTAAGGAGCCCGTGAATATTTCTTGATGCAACAAAGTGCATTCGAAAGAACGGACTTTCCTCTATAAGGTCATTGACGGACAAAAAAATCCCACGATTCGTTCTTCCGCAATTAATTAAAATACGGGGCCTCCTCCGGGCGGTGGGTTACACTCGCGAACAAAGTTGAATGAATGTCCCGAAATAACGTTAATAACTAAGGAGCCCGTGAATATTTCTTGATGCAACAAAGTGCATTCGAAAGAACGGACTTTCCTCTATAAGGTCATTGACGGACAAAAAAATCCCACGATTCGTTCTTCCGCAATTAATTAAAATACGGGGCCTCCTCCGGGCGGTGGGTTACACTCGCGAACAAAGTTGAATGAATGTCCCGAAATAACGTTAATAACTAAGGAGCCCGTGAATATTTCTTGATGCAACAAAGTGCATTCGAAAGAACGGACTTTCCTCTATAAGGTCATTGACGGACAAAAAAATCCCACGATTCGTTCTTCCGCAATTAATTAAAATACGGGGCCTCCTCCGGGCGGTGGGTTACACTCGCGAACAAAGTTGAATGAATGTCCCGAAATAACGTTAATAACTAAGGAGCCCGTGAATATTTCTTGATGCAACAAAGTGCATTCGAAAGAACGGACTTTCCTCTATAAGGTCATTGACGGACAAAAAAATCCCACGATTCGTTCTTCCGCCATTAATTAAAATACGGGGCCTCCTCCGGGCGGTGGGTTACACTCGCGAACAAAGTTGAATGAATGTCCCGAAATAACGTTAATAACTAAGGAGTCCGTGAAGATATTTTGATGCAACAAAGTGCATTCGAAAGAGCGGACTTTCCTCTATAAGAGCACTCGCGGAGAAAAATATCGCACGATTCGTTCTTCCACAATTAATTAAAATACGGGGCCTCCTCAGAGCGGTGGGTGATACCCGCGAACAAAGTTGAATGAAAGTCGCCGAATAAGTGTTAATAACTAAGGAGTCCGTGAAGATATTTTGATGCAACAAAGTGCATTCGAAAGAGCGGACTTTCCTCTATAAGGTCATTGACGGACAAAAAAATCCCACGATTCGTTCTTCCGCAATTAATTAAAATACGGGGCCTCCCCGGGCGGTGGGTTACACTCGCGAACAAAGTTGAATGAATGTCCCGAAATAACGTTAATAACTAAGGAGCCCGTGAATATTTCTTGATGCAACAAAGTGCATTCGAAAGAACGGACTTTCCTCTATAAGGTCATTGACGGATAAAAAAATCCCACGATTCGTTCTTCCGCAATTAATTAAAATACGGGGCCTCCCCGGGCGGTGGGTTACACTCGCGAACAAAGTTGAATGAATGTCCCGAAATAACGTTAATAACTAAGGAGCCCGTGAATATTTCTTGATGCAACAAAGTGCATTCGAAAGAGCGGACTTTCCTCTATAAGGTCATTGACGGACAAAAAAATCCCACGATTCGTTCTTCCGCAATTAATTAAAATACGGGGCCTCCTCCGGGCGGTGGGTTACACTCGCGAACAAAGTTGAATGAATGTCCCGAAATAACGTTAATAACTAAGGAGCCCGTGAATATTTCTTGATGCAACAAAGTGCATTCGAAAGAACGGACTTTCCTCTATAAGGTCATTGACGGACAAAAAAATCCCACGATTCGTTCTTCCGCAATTAATTAAAATACGGGGCCTCCTCCGGGCGGTGGGTTACACTCGCGAACAAAGTTGAATGAATGTCCCGAAATAACGTTAATAACTAAGGAGCCCGTGAATATTTCTTGATGCAACAAAGTGCATTCGAAAGAACGGACTTTCCTCTATAAGGTCATTGACGGACAAAAAAATCCCACGATTCGTTCTTCCGCAATTAATTAAAATACGGGGCCTCCTCCGGGCGGTGGGTTACACTCGCGAACAAAGTTGAATGAATGTCCCGAAATAACGTTAATAACTAAGGAGTCCGTGAAGATATTTTGATGCAACAAAGTGCATTCGAAAGAGCGGACTTTCCTCTATAAGAGCACTCGCGGAGAAAAAAATCCCACGATTCGTTCTTCCGCAATTAATTAAAATACGGGGCCTCCTCCGGGCGGTGGGTTACACTCGCGAACAAAGTTGAATGAATGTCCCGAAATAACGTTAATAACTAAGGAGCCCGTGAATATTTCTTGATGCAACAAAGTGCATTCGAAAGAACGGACTTTCCTCTATAAGGTCATTGACGGACAAAAAAATCCCACGATTCGTTCTTCCGCAATTAATTAAAATACGGGGCCTCCTCCGGGCGGTGGGTTACACTCGCGAACAAAGTTGAATGAATGTCCCGAAATAACGTTAATAACTAAGGAGCCCGTGAATATTTCTTGATGCAACAAAGTGCATTCGAAAGAGCGGACTTTCCTCTATAAGGTCATTGACGGACAAAAAAATCCCACGATTCGTTCTTCCGCAATTAATTAAAATACGGGGCCTCCCCGGGCGGTGGGTTACACTCGCGAACAAAGTTGAATGAATGTCCCGAAATAACGTTAATAACTAAGGAGCCCGTGAATATTTCTTGATGCAACAAAGTGCATTCGAAAGAACGGACTTTCCTCTATAAGGTCATTGACGGACAAAAAAATCCCACGATTCGTTCTTCCGCAATTAATTAAAATACGGGGCCTCCTCCGGGCGGTGGGTTACACTCGCGAACAAAGTTGAATGAATGTCCCGAAATAACGTTAATAACTAAGGAGCCCGTGAATATTTCTTGATGCAACAAAGTGCATTCGAAAGAACGGACTTTCCTCTATAAGGTCATTGACGGACAAAAAAATCCCACGATTCGTTCTTCCGCAATTAATTAAAATACGGGGCCTCCTCCGGGCGGTGGGTTACACTCGCGAACAAAGTTGAATGAATGTCCCGAAATAACGTTAATAACTAAGGAGCCCGTGAATATTTCTTGATGCAACAAAGTGCATTCGAAAGAGCGGACTTTCCTCTATAAGGTCATTGACGGACAAAAAAATCCCACGATTCGTTCTTCCGCAATTAATTAAAATACGGGGCCTCCCCGGGCGGTGGGTTACACTCGCGAACAAAGTTGAATGAATGTCCCGAAATAACGTTAATAACTAAGGAGCCCGTGAATATTTCTTGATGCAACAAAGTGCATTCGAAAGAACGGACTTTCCTCTATAAGGTCATTGACGGACAAAAAAATCCCACGATTCGTTCTTCCGCAATTAATTAAAATACGGGGCCTCCTCCGGGCGGTGGGTTACACTCGCGAACAAAGTTGAATGAATGTCCCGAAATAACGTTAATAACTAAGGAGCCCGTGAATATTTCTTGATGCAACAAAGTGCATTCGAAAGAACGGACTTTCCTCTATAAGGTCATTGACGGACAAAAAAATCCCACGATTCGTTCTTCCGCAATTAATTAAAATACGGGGCCTCCTCCGGGCGGTGGGTTACACTCGCGAACAAAGTTGAATGAATGTCCCGAAATAACGTTAATAACTAAGGAGCCCGTGAATATTTCTTGATGCAACAAAGTGCATTCGAAAGAACGGACTTTCCTCTATAAGGTCATTGACGGACAAAAAAATCCCATGATTCGTTCTTCCGCCATTAATTAAAATACGGGGCCTCCTCCGGGCGGTGGGTTACACTCGCGAACAAAGTTGAATGAATGTCCCGAAATAACGTTAATAACTAAGGAGTCCGTGAAGATATTTTGATGCAGCAAAGTGCATTCGAAAGAGCGGACTTTCCTCTATAAGAGCACTCGCGGAGAAAAATATCGCACGATTCGTTCTTCCACAATTAATTAAAATACGGGGCCTCCTCAGAGCGGTGGGTGATACCCGCGAACAAAGTTGAATGAAAGTCGCCGAATAAGTGTTAATAACTAAGGAGTCCGTGAAGATATTTTGATGCAACAAAGTGCATTCGAAAGAGCGGACTTTCCTCTATAAGAGCACTCGCGGAGAAAAATATCGCACGGTTCGTTCTTCCACAATTAATTAAAATACGGGGCCTCCTCAGAGCGGTGGGTGATACCCGCGAACAAAGTTGAATGAAAGTCGCCGAATAAGTGTTAATAACTAAGGAGTCCGTGAAGATATTTTGATGCAACAAAGTGCATTCGAAAGAGCGGACTTTCCTCTATAAGGTCATTGACGGACAAAAAAATCCCACGATTCGTTCTTCCGCAATTAATTAAAATACGGGGCCTCCCCGGGCGGTGGGTTACACTCGCGAACAAAGTTGAATGAATGTCCCGAAATAACGTTAATAACTAAGGAGCCCGTGAATATTTCTTGATGCAACAAAGTGCATTAGAAAGAACGGACTTTCCTCTATAAGGTCATTGACGGACAAAAAAATCCCACGATTCGTTCTTCCGCAATTAATTAAAATACGGGGCCTCCTCCGGGCGGTGGGTTACACTCGCGAACAAATTTGAATGAATGTCCCGAAATAACGTTAATAACTAAGGAGCCCGTGAATATTTCTTGATGCAACAAAGTGCATTCGAAAGAACGGACTTTCCTCTATAAGGTGATTGACGGACAAAAAAATCCCACGATTCGTTCTTCCGCAATTAATTAAAATACGGGGCCTCCTCCGGGCGGTGGGTTACACTCGCGAACAAAGTTGAATGAATGTCCCGAAATAACGTTAATAACTAAGGAGCCCGTGAATATTTCTTGATGCAACAAAGTGCATTCGAAAGAACGGACTTTCCTCTATAAGGTCATTGACGGACAAAAAAATCCCACGATTCGTTCTTCCGCCATTAATTAAAATACGGGGCCTCCTCCGGGCGGTGGGTTACACTCGCGAACAAAGTTGAATGAATGTCCCGAAATAACGTTAATAACTAAGGAGTCCGTGAAGATATTTTGATGCAACAAAGTGCATTCGAAAGAGCGGACTTTCCTCTATAAGAGCACTCGCAGAGAAAAATATCCCACGATTCGTTCTTCCGCAATTAATTAAAATACGGGGCCTCCTCCGGGCGGTGGGTTACACTCGCGAACAAAGTTGAATGAATGTCCCGAAATAACGTTAATAACTAAGGAGCCCGTGAATATTTCTTGATGCAACAAAGTGCATTCGAAAGAACGGACTTTCCTCTATAAGGTCATTGACGGACAAAAAAATCCCACGATTCGTTATTCCGCAATTAATTAACAAGTGGTCGCCAATTAAGAAATTACGGAAGGAAGTAATTAAGGGACCCATTACTTCGTAAAAACTTACAATATTTATATAATTATCTTGATGTTACCCGTACTTTCTAAATAATAATATACCTATTCTTATTTTTGAAATACCTACTCGACAAAAATATCCGTATAGAAGCGTACAAACTTACATTGTTATACAATAAACAAACATATGGACATATATTTTCCCCCAGCCTTGTTCCGCGTCCCTTAATTTCGAGCCCTTAAGTCCTAAACAGACCATTTTCTTCTTTGCCCTGGAAACTTTATTTTACTATCTCGACCCCCTCACCAATTTCAGTACCACCCTCCAAAGGTTATCTTAGTTTTTCGTCTTCCGAGGCTCGGCTATTTCTTACATCCCCTTCTTTACCTGGCCTCTTTGATTTGGGTTTGAATTTCACCCTCACTACGTGACATGAGTACCAACAACCTATCTTACCCTTGGTTTTAACAGTCGTTCACCAGGCCAACCCTTATTTATTCTAACGCACTACCACCGATAACATTTGATAAACCGTACGAATACGTTTCTTGACACTTCTCGCGATCTATTGTAAGCTCTCATTTTATTTACCCCCTTTTATCAAAAGGAAGTATGCACATACATACGTGATGGCCTACATTTTTCACCTTTATTTTTATATATTGTACACTCGAAATGTTTGATATACTGAATTGAAAATTTCGAATACAAGTAACCATCTTATAACGCGGGATTTGGGTTCCAGAGAAATATCGCGTTATTAAAATCGCGAGACTCGGGTTACATACACGCCTTATGCTTATCATACCAGAACTTGGCAGTGACGAGATTTAATATTAATTAATATTAATTAAGATCTTATTACGTTTCATAAATCGCAACAATTATTGAACACTGTTATCTATTCATTGATATTCTTATATCGTTTGTATAAAATAATTAAAGATTATTAGCGATATTTAAATATATAATGTAGCATAAGAAACGGTTTTCTAAAATATTTCGAAAATTAAAATTTAATATGCAGCTCTGATATTAAAAAATGTCAGAATAAGATAAACAAGAATATTCCTAGGGTGCAAACTATTTAATTAAGAAGGTATTCATAACTTAGGGATTAATAACTGGTTTCATTTTTATCCTTATGTTTCATTCCTGGTACCGGAGTTATTTCATAAACTCTCAAATATTGCTGATAACTTATCACATAACAATGAATAATTCAAATGGAATCAGAGCCAGAATCAAATGTTTACCGCTGAGTTAAGGCATCTATTTCTTCGTAAGACATTTTCGTCCCCGCAAACAGAAAATTCAGCAGAAAAATTTCAGCGACGCGTCGGATTGGAAAGAGTTATAATTCCGCTTAGGATCGGTCGAACATCCGTTCACGGTGTTTGAATTGGTTATTGAATTTCCACCAGATAAAGTCATTGTTTTCCACCCGTTTTCGCCAATGCGCTTTAAACTTCGCGATTGACTTTGTAAGTTTCTTTACTAAACTTACATTGGTATATTCACACCTATTAATTCTTGTTTCTCTTATTACAATACAGTTGAGTCTCCTTTTACACGTATCTTTCGCGGTTCTGAAGTTATGCGTTGAAGCGAAGTTTCAAGAAAAAACACGTAATCCAAGAAATCTAGAAAGACTTAACAGCGTAACTAGTTTATCCATTTATTTTCGTTCTTTTTATGTTTCTTCTACTGGGAATTAAGAAAGAAGAGCATAATTCCCAAATACAAAGAAAGCTATCGTCGTTCGAATTTAAAACCCTTTATGCACAAATAAAACAAAACAGCTGAATATGTGTAAATTACCCCTTTTATGCTGCTGGTATCTCAAGAAATTATCCCGAATATTAGAAAGAAAGCTATATACTTTTTGCGCGGTTTTTTTTATGCGAATTTCTGTGGAACGTATCTAACGCGTGAAAATAGACTCGACTGTATTTTTCATTTACTGCCGATGTAATCCTTTATTACAAACAAAAACAAAGATTTAAACTCTTTTAAGAGCTATAAAGTATTTTTTTTTTGGACTCAAAGCTATATAATTATTTTTTTAATGGAATAGTGGTTCGAATGATAGACGTTCGGATAATCAACGGATACTCTGTATAATGGAAAATCAGATTCTCAGTAGACTGTAATTCTACTGAAAAAAATCATTTTAATTACTTCGAGGAAACCGAAAGGTATGTTTATCGTCGCATTAAAAATATCTGGAAATATTTCACGCGACATTCCGTTATTCCCGATAATATCTCACGGCAAACCAGGGAATGGAAAGGTATTTCGTGTCTCGGTAAATATTGATTATTTATCGTGCGTTATGCGACACGCAAATTAGACTTTACTTTAATCGCCCCCAGGTGAGTTAATGCCACTGGAAAATCATAATCAAACAGTTTATATGAAAGGCATATTTGACAAAGGTTTCATGAAAAAATGCAGCGGGTCGCACTTAATATCGCGGGACAAATAAGTGGCTGCTGGGTTTTTTTTACGAATGTTGCAGTTTATCAAGATGAAAGACGGTCACGCACGTAACATTTCATTCGCACGTAGCTGCCTTTTAAATCTTAAGCAGCCCGGACTGCATTAACACAAAGGTACTGATAACAGCGATAAAAAATCACGAACGTTAATTAGAGTTAACGAGGTATGAAAATTCAAATGGCTCAAACCGAATGCTGCACAAGATGTCTTCCACATCATTTTTAAATCGTTGCAATATCGTGTTATGTTACAAAGTTATTGTGAGAATGACATATTTTCATAAACATAATTATGCCATAATTAGTTATGGCGCTATTAAACATTTATTGCGAGCTTGTAGAATATCAAGTGATTCATTTGGTTCAAAGGATGCCGCAATTTTGTTAATACCGAGACGAATTTGTGTGGAACAATAATTTAAGATACAGTTAATGAACAAATAAGTAACGAATGTTAATGAATCACTCACGAAATGAGGACAATCAAGATCTATGAATGTTATTCTTTTTTATTTGGAGCTTCCGTTTATTTTATTCAGAGGTTTTCATCAAAAATTACGAACGTTAATTAGAGTTAATGAGATATGAAGATATAAATGATTCAAAGTGAAGGCTGCGGAAGATGATCTCCACGTAATTTTTAAATCTTTACAATATCGTGTTATGTTACAAAGTTATTGTAAGAATGACACATTTTCATAAACATAATTATGTCATAATCAGTTAAGGCGCTATTAAAGATTTATTGCAAGCTTGTAGAGTATCAAGTGATTAATTTCATTGAAAGGTCTCCGGCATTTTGCCAATATCGAGATGAATTTGCGTGGAACAAGATTAAGTGATTAAGCACAAGATTAAAAAGATACTTCTTTGGCGTAATATGCTTTTTTTTCGATTTCTGCGTTTCCTTCAAGTAGATTGGAACGTGAAACGAAATGGATTAAGTTGAAATTGAATGAAACGCAGTAATCGTTGCCAGGCGGTACTTAAATCTTTAATGGCATCTAATAAAACTCCTCAAAACTCGAGAGTAATCAAGTGGATATAAAAAGATTTGGTTATAATAAGCCTTCGAAGATATTCAAAGAGAAACTCAACGCATGGAAGTCCTTGAACGCAGGATAATTGCTTCGATTTTCAGGTTTGGATATGTTATTATTAATTCACATGCCTTCCTTGAGGATATTCGTAATTAAAAATTCATTAAGAACTTTAAGATATTCGGTATTAGAGTATAATTAACTATAATTAACTATAATTAGCTATAATTAGCCAATTTATTTATTGTATTATTATATTATATTATACCACTAATTACTATAAGCTATAATTAAGTATTAGAAGCTATAATTCTAACCAATTTACTTTACTTGTTAGAAATAAACGGCGATACCGCGCAGTCTTTCCGCGAGTAAAGCATCAGCTGAAAGATCTTCCGTATTTGAAAAATATCTCCCACTTCGCGTTAATAAGTTCAGAAAATAATAAAAATGTCCTCGAGTTATCATTTACATCGCCTCTCATCTGAAATTCTTTAACACCTTATAATTCCATCGTTCTTATAAATAATTTCCTCTTTGACTTTAATTCTTATATTAGACGCACTTAACTAATATTCTACAGAATCTCAGTTCCTCATAAACACTTATTATATCTAACAAAAACATGTTCAGTATCAATTTAATAGTATCTTCAAAGTGTCACAGAACTTTGTACAATTACAGACATCTTAGCCTCGCGGCAGCTACCGGTTATCGAAACGCGACTCGGTGTACAAGATCGTAAATCAAAGTATTCCGTGTAATTAGCGAATGGGATACTTACAATAGACAACCATGGAGGCACTCGCGGACATCTCGTCCGCGTAGGTGGATATGACGCAGGTGTATTCGCCGGTAAGATCGATACCAGGCTTATTCAATTTCATGGCTCGGTACATGGTGTACGGATCGTCGCTGGCTTTGTACGTCAGGTCGACGTACTTCGCCGCGGGTTCCCCAGCTTTCGGATTGATGCCGTATATCCATTGATAAGCTACTTCGTTGCTGTTAAAGAACCATTTCACAACTAATCCGTCGCTAGGCGTATTTCCGAGATCGTAGTCACAGTCGAGGATCACGTAATCGGTGGAACCAGCCTTCACCGTTTCCGGCACGTTTACACTCTTTATCATCAGCTGCCAGCATTCTGGAAATTATTAAAGTACATGGTTAGATAACTACCACCGTCGAGTCACTTGATTAATAAGGGTGGCGTTGTTAATGTAAAACTCTGGAAATTATGCTGGCTTCGTCTCACGAGAAGTGTGGAATCGTTAGTGAATGTTAATGAGTGTTGGTGAATCGTGGAGGAAATGTAGATAGTTAAGATCTGTTCGTTTTATTCTTTCTTATTTGAAGCCTTTTGTTTGTCTTATTTTGAGGTTTTATTAAGTTATTCAGGTTGCTTATGTAAAACTGTGGGAATTATGTTGGTTTCGTTTCACCAGATTTGTGGAATCTTAAGTAATGAATGTTAATGAAGAATTTAATAAACGAGGACTATCGAGAACTGTGGATCTACTTAAATTAATATTTAATATTTAGTTGTTATTTAAATTACGGTCTTGTTTCCTTAATTTCTTAAAGCTGTTAGTTTAAAGCAGAGGACTTTTATGCACGTTTCATTTCGCCGAATTTGTGGAATTCTAGTTAATGAATGTTAATGCATGATTAAATAAATGAAGACAATCAAGATGTGCAAATATGCAAATGTTATTCTCTCCATTTAGATTTTGTCATTTACTTGTTATTTAGATTTCGATCTTGTTTCCTTAATTCCTTAAGTTCCACCTCCCTAATATTACGTAGATGAATTTTGTATATTTAATTCTTTATCATAAACAGAAAAACAGATGTGTTTTCCGAACGACTGTTTTCGATTCCGTTTTATAAGCATTTATATAAGAAAGTAACGAAATAAAACACGGTGTTCTATTTTGACATAGTTCCGAAAATTTAGTGAGATCTTAAAAAGCCTTTTATATTTTATTCTTATTTTAGAATTATATAATATATATTCGCGTTGAAGGATACATATTTTGATCTCCCAGATTTGAAATGAAATTAATTATAATACGTGTAATTATAGTACCGTTATTGTAAGAGTCGGCAGTACAATAATATCGAAAAACACATAAAAAATAGTAGTTTTAAATACTGTTGTTTCAACGGAGATTATTTGTTAGTATTTCGTAGACATTTCACGTGAATTTCCAATACGATTTATTCAGGGAGACTTCACTCTGCGCAGCTTTTAACAAGCGGATTATGCCATCTAGTTTACAGTTATTCGAGTGATTTAAATTGCGCTGATGCTATTAACAATTTTCCGAAATACGCTTTTCACGAGGAATTAGCTTGTAATCCAGCTAGCATGCGCGAGGATTACACTGTCACGACAAATCTCATAATACGCAACATTTGCTGTACGACTTGACACGATGGAAAGCCGACATATTAAGTTTTACCAGATTCCAATGAAAACACATTTCTTTACGCTTGAAAAGAGTCCCAATTCACTATAAACATTGTGAAACCCTTTAATTAAAAATAATAATTAACGACCTGCAGCTTGTCAGAAACGTTGTTTCCGAGGACTCACGAATTTCGGGTCAAATTCACCTTTCACATTTACCGTTATTATATTATAAAAAACCGGATCCGACGAATTCTGAAATATACAAAAGGTAACTAGGACTTCAACGATGATAATGCAATAACAACTTTTTAATATATTATTAATTGTAAAGAGCAGGGGACGATTAAACGAAGCCTTAAGGACGATGCGCGATTCCATGTGAGGCGACCTAATGCTTTTCTCGAATACCGATTAAAAAAGTGCTCAAAACCGGTTATTAAAAACACTAAAAAATACTGAACAAGGTTAATTGAAAAGTTACAAGAATTAGCAGTTAATCAAGCTCGCACACAGTTGTTTGAACTTCATCAAACTATTATTTAAACAAATTCAATGAAACAATGAATCTAAGACTTCAATGCTCAAAGAAGTCTAGGTGCGCTAATAACGAGAGCCATTCCAACGAAGGAAAGTTTAGGAGGTTCGTTTAATGAAAAAATAGTCTCCATTCCTTTCCATTCCGTGGATTTTTTTTCGAGGGCGTAAATGCTCTGTACACCGGTGTCTCACTTTCTGGCCAGCTGGAAACTTTTCCGGGGAGGGAAAAAAAAAGCACGTCGCTTTGTTCCCGCTGAAAGTTCCCAGGGAATTTATTGGCGGGGTGTTGAGACCGCGAGAAAATTTTCACTTTTCATCGCGCATCCCACTCGAAAGTTATATACAAGAGATATCTGTTCCCTGACAAAAGTTAGTCGACCGCGAAACTACGTGGAAATGTTCACCTTCCGTCTGCCGTCGCCATTCCTGAAATTGTGCATGATAGCGCCCTTCGGCCATTTCTATTCAGATCCGAATACCCATTCTAATCTTGTCGGTATCGTACAATACGCTCAAAATGCAACCCGCACGATACTTTTCTACCATGATTTTTTTGGCCGCCGTAATGTCACAGTAATTTGCAATCTTCCTGGAAAGGTCGCAATGACGTAACCGGTGTGCTTCCGAAAGTGCAATTGCGATATCGTTGTTGTAAAGATAAAATTCATTAACCAACATTTTCGTCTAAGCGAGTTACAGAAGTCTTTCTATTTTTTATAATCAGAATTTCAATATTCACGAAATGAAATATTTGAATATATCAAGTCATTTGTATATTCTGCTTCTAAGTATGTCTGGTAAAATTGTGATTGTTAAATGATTATATTTGAAGAAGAAAATACTGAAGTTAAAGTTGACAAAAATGATTTTCATCTCTATAAGAACGATATTATTGTGGGAATAATTTTGAGTTTAGGTTTCAGGTCTGAATTTGTAATTTTTTTAATTAGTTTGATGAATGAGTTTAAATAGGGAGTTGTTGATTAGATTATCACACTTTATAATCTTAGTGTCTGTAAATAAAGCTTCTACTTTAAATAAATATTAAATAATAATATTTTTATATAAAGATTGTTATGTTTATGAGACAAAAGTGTTATCCATGTTAATCCATGTTATTAAAATAACAATCGTTAAGCGATATTTATGAATAAATTGCTCGTAAACTGAATCGTTTGATGTCGCCGCTCGACCGATGACCATTGAACTCGATTCTAAAAAGAGATGACTTTTGGCTATCAATAAAGTATCCAGTATAATTCCCCGATTAAAGACCAGTGAAGCAACCAGAGAAAACCGTGCTAAAAGAGTGGAGTTTCGGGATAAATAGCAATTTTTTAGGATGACTGATGAACCGCAATATTCGATATTTCATGAACTGACCTACACATCTACACACCTACACAAATACGAAAACGCAATCTCCACTAACATGTCGTTGATGATAACACCATTAACATGATATCATCGTCCTCCATGATAAAATTCATTCTTGGAATAATATAAACCGATCGTTTACTCTTCCGATAATATGAAATGGTAGAAAACGTCTGTATGTGATCATACGATAATTAAACGGTTAAATGTCCAGTCGTATAAATAACAGAAGTTTAATTGTAAAACAATACGATGGGACAAAGCCATCCCTTCTCTTCCGTATTGTCGAAATTAATTCTTGCAATATGTTCGAGCTACTCTATCCACATTGGGATCCTAAGCCAATAATAATATTCCAGTCACAAACCGTCTGCAAATGAAATCGGTTTACTACCCTTCAAGGTGATATCGACCCAGGACCCTTCGAACTTGGGGCCATAAACTGATACTGATTTACCGTTCCTTCATGCACCTCTTCCGCAGATAGGTTTCCTCCAATCAAACTTTTATTTCAAATCTAACTTTACCGGGATCACCGATTTCTGGCTTAGACAGAGTGGGTTACATTAACATTAGGCAAACGATTCAATGGGTCCTTGATTTCAAAGGGTAAAGTGATCTTCGTGAAGGAATACTGGCTCGCAAACGTAACACTGCTAAATATACGTTACTCTCATTGGTTTGATTCCTCGTAGAGGCGACAGTGTGTCAGGGTTGGTTGTTAGAAATTACCAACTCGAAGAGTGTTCATAGGTTACAAAGTGGACCTTACTAATTACTGTCTTTGAACAGCCGCTGTGACACACGGATACCTATGCGAAACGTAACAGCTAACGTTGCTACGTGTATTCGATCATGGATTTAATGGCAAACTTGGGTTTGCATGAATTTCCACGCAGCTCTTTCACGCGGACACCATTTTGGGTTAACACTTTGACCTTAGAGTTCTATCAACCGTGATCAACGAAGATTATAATTGCATAAACTGATGTATTCAGTGTAACTGAGAGTGATCGATACAGTGTCAATGTAAGGTTCAGCTTGTCTTCTTCATTTACTTTAATTAACTGACTTATTATTTTCTTATCTTTGCCAACTTTCTATTTAGCTGCATATTTTAGTATATTTTATTAGTGTCTGAAACCAGTAATTAGAAATGTCATGGCTAAATTTGCATATAATTTCTACTTTCTCTATTTAGCTACAATATATAATTATGTCGTTAGTGTCCCAAATCACTAATTAGAAATATGATTGACAAAGTTTACTAGAACTGTCATCTGTTCTATTTAGCTATACATATGTTTGACTCTATTTTATAACCGATTCAAATCAGTAATTAGAAATGTGATTGGCATATTTTCATATGATTGGCACCTTCGAATGAATAAATTAACATTACATCATGAAGCGAGTTACGCCCATTCGGGATATTATTCGTTAAACGAAAGACTACATCAGCATATTTTATTTAACATCTGTCAACGATAAAGAGAGTCACGTTATGTTGCATGTCACATCGGTGACTGATTTATCACCGTTTCAATCGCGAAGTTTTGTGAACGTTGGATTTATTCATAGCGTTTAGATACAGGTTGCCCCGTTCAAATGCACTGGAACTGCGGGTGTTCTTTATGTTTTTTCATATTTCCCGAGAATATCTGTCACTTAAAACAGATCCAATTCCGATAGCATTATATACTCGGTGAGTTTATTATTCTACAATATTCTTTCAACCGGAGTGCGAAAAAGTTTCGCGGTTTAAAAGAGTCGTCGATGAAAGCGTGAAAACATTCCACATTAATGTTTTCCTTTGTAAATGAATCCCTTTTTTTCCATGTTTTTCCAGGAAATATATTCGAAATATGCAAACTTAGAATACTTCGCATGAAGCATTGAAAATGGTGCAATGTTCGTCGCTATCAGTGAAAGTGATTTGTTGAATATTTGCATTTTCTGATATTTGACAAGTTATTATGTAATTGGCACCTTCAAAGGATACATTCAAACGATTGATTTTTTTTTATGATACACATTTTAAAATGCTTATCAATGTCTATCAATGTATGACGCGTTAATTAAGCTTTTAATTGATATAAACTTTATTGTTACATAACAATTCAGCGTAACAGAAACAGGAATTTAAGTAAACCATCACAGAATTAACGCCACAGAAGTATTCGTACCGTAGAAATTTGGTGCGCGTAAAACCAAAAAATGTACAAGTTGGCTAATGGCTTGGTTAATTATGCGATGGTTTACTTAAATCCCTGTTTCTGTTACACTGAGCTGTTATACTACAATAAAGTTTATATCAATTGAAAGCTCAATTAACACGTCGGACATTCACGTTGACAAGCATTTTCCAATATGTGTCCTAAAAAAATAGCAATCGTTTGAAATCGACAATTAGTGGAGTACGAATACCTAACCCTCGATTTACACGGAAGATTGGTTCCCCGAAAATGCCGTGTAAATTGAAATCGTGCAGTGCGAATTCACATTTCACATTGAAAATAAATATGTAATAAATTTAATGATGAAGAGTACGAGAAACAGTATTATGTATTTTTCTAAAAAATTAGAGTACATATTCTTAAATAAAAATTAATTAATTCATGCAAGATATACATAACATAATTTCAAAGTACATATTTTCTTCCACATTTCTTCAAGCGTGTTAAATTGAAATCGTGGAATTCGAATGCCGTGTAAATCGAGGGCTAAGTGTATACTACTTCTGTGACTCACTGTATCTCACGAAGTGTGCAACTGTGGCATATTTTAAGTGAAATTCAGAACTTTGCTGGATCTAAATTCGAAAGTTCATTCGAGGGAATTTTGAGCGACGACGTGGATGATAACGCGCAATGATAGTAACGAAGTGAATGTATATTTAGCTGATGATATAGAAACCATTTGAAGGGTAACAAAGGAACGGAATTACATCACGGAACGGTTGATGGAAGACTGGATGAAAATGAAGCAAGGGAACAGTAAATTCGATGTTTCCTCTTTCCAGAGTGATCGTCAAGAATAAATTGCTTCAATGAGAAACTTTCTTCGAGCGATGCCACTGATTCGTATTTGAGAAAAATAATCCTCTCAAACGGTGCATTGTACTTCTAACCAATTTCGTAGCACAGCTAACTCGTACACCGCGGTTGCGATATAACGCGGATCACAAACTATGGCGATCCTACTATAAAGCATCATACTTAAAAAATTTACAGTCAAATTGCACATATTACATTTTATAAATTGTTCCCTTTGAGACTAATAAATTGAGACAAATCACTCTTCCAATAACTGGAAAACAAAAAGTTACAGCAATAAATATGAAAAAGAGTTATTGAAAAAAATGTAGTTTAAAATGAAATTTACTTGTGTAACAACGACATATTCTCACAGGTATATTTTGTATATAAATAATTCTCTTAATTATGATTTGCTATTAATACTCCTTCGAAATCGATCGCTTTTTCTGCTATCAAATTATTCAATATCCAGTATCAATGATATCACAATACATAACATTACACTATTTGCATAGCAAGACTTATAAAGTATACAGCAAAGGCGCTCGTCTGTTATGTAATATTATGATGTAACATTTGTATGCCAAGGTTTATAAATTACACGGAAAATGTATTCGTCCACTGTGGGCAGCTTCATAATGTAAACTAATCAAGTGCACCGACTGTACATAAATATCATGCTACCGGTATCAAAGTTGCAATAACTTTGCGAGTAAATATTTACGATATCATTATTGATGAGCTATCGGAAAATGATAGAGTATTCCAGTCCGATAAAATAACAGAGTGGCACGTGAAGATTGTAAAAGGAATGGCGGCATTGCTGGGTAAACGAGTTGCTGAAAGCTCCTCAGGTGAGCTATGTAGGTTCACAGGTTTTCGATAAAAGAGTTTCTTCTGCTCTGTTTACTGGCCCTGTTATAGGTTGCATGAAAACTAGCAATTCCCTGGCACCGACAACTTCCAACTCCGTGACAATCTTTTTAACAATCTTAAAGGTAGACAAACACGTGATTTTAATATAAACGTGCTTCCGGTACTCAGGGACCACCGACAATGTCAACGGACAAAACTGTCGGATGTACTCTGCTTGGATTACATGTAGCTTTCATTGTTTACATTCGCTTTACACGTGCTGCTGAGCAAGGATTTGTGTATATTAACGCTTTTACTACCGAAAAGTCAATATATTGGCATCGCGACATTTGGCGGAAATATCGCGTGCTAATATTTCGGCTTTTTGTGATTTTCACGGGGATTTTGACATTTCTGAGCTGACAAATTTCTAAAAATTTTGAAATTTCTCAGCTAACAAATTTTAAAAATCTTGAAATTTCTCAGCTAACAAATTTTAAAAATCTTGAAATTTCTCAGCTGACAAATTTTTAAAAATCTACAAATTTTTATATTTCTGAGCCGAATGAGCCAAATTAACATTTGAACTGAAAAAATTTGACAAAAATGTTATTTCTGCGCTGGAAATTGTTGACATTTGAACTGAAAAATGTTGTCAACAATTTTGATATTTCTGAGCTGAAAAGTATTGACATAATTGAGCTGAAAAATCTTTCAGATTTAATTTCTAGAAAAAATGTATTGATATCAGTAAACATTTTCAAAAATGTGTATTATGCAAGGTATCTGTGAATGGTACGTAGAAAAATGAGTACGAAAAGGGTTACAAAATACGACTATGCATAAACTAACTTTATCACGATACTCAATTAATTGTATAATATTTATAATCAATACTGACATCGAAGTTATTTGGAAATTCATATGTTAACACAATAACGCAGAGCATTCTATGAGCTTCAGGACAGCTCAGTTGCGCCAACATTGAGCGAGGAAAGTGGAATTAAAAAAGTACTTAATACTCGAATACCGAGTGGCGTGATTAAATTTCAAATTAATAATGTCGGAGTTACAATAACTCTTCAGCGCTTGTTTAATATTGTAATATTCAAACTTGCCTCATTTCGTATTACGATACACCGGGAAATCCTTCGTTTCTCGATAGACACCGTTCGGTTTCAAGTTTTAATTACATTTCTCCGGGTTTTTTATATTTCTGTTTACCTAGTGACACAGTTCCAGTTCTAACTTCGATTCGCCGTTTTATGACGACAGTCACTTGCAAGTTTGATAAAAAGAGTTTATTTACAAATAACTAGAAGTTGATATAAAACATGAAACATATACTGTAATTCATTTAATGAATATATCAAATCTTCATTAATCAATCAATCAAATACTGCAAGGTGCCAATTAAAACGCTAACAACGACTTGCGTACGTGATAAAATATTCTTCAAAAACTATGCATAGCAGCTTGATTTATTTTACGCAGATATACAAATTGTATATTTTGTTGTAAAAAAGATTTTCCGATCCTTTCAATATCAGTTTATCGTCGATGCACATCCGGCTTACACGCCAAATGTTTCACCGAACGAAAGCTACTAATTATGATTGGCGTTCCGTGGATTTCTACATTAAACGATTTTAGAAGGAAATCAATAATTCTCGTTCTCCCATTTAGCGTTTCAGGTTTCAAATGTATGCCAATTTACAAATACCCGATATACAAGGAGATCCACTTTGATTCATATATAATTCAGGTATTGCATAATTTAACAAGCCTAAATAAGTCACAAAGTGAACAATGATCATGGCATAATTGTACGTCCACCGTGAATTTGTGGTTCCAATAAAAGAATTGAATTAATTTCAGTGTGTTAGGATCAGCATTACATATTATACAGACAGAAATGAAACATTCTGTCGTAAAACATGGTATCAGACATTCTTTGCGAAATTGAGTTATTGGAGCCAATGGATTCCTTGCAGCTGAGTTCACAGATGTGTTCACTTTTTAAAAGAAAAAAAGTTGGTATTAAATTATGATAAGTAACAGCCTTTGAACGTATTTTAATGATCATCTCTTTAATTCAACTCATATATCCCCACTTTTATAACACCCTCCCTAAAACCTGCCGTTTTCAAATAATCATTGCATGCCTTCATTGCTCCGTTTGATAAGATAACAAAAACCGCGGAACCAACAAAACGCATTAAACTGTTCCGCTCTACTTTCGGCTTCATTAATAATGCCAGTGAGTCGTGCAGCAATGCATATAAATTACGGTGTCACTGATAAACAGTGAGGGGGTGTGGGTGGGTTGTAAGTAAAGGGAAGTGTAATGATTGCTGGGAATGATTTCCTGGAAGAATCACATGTGTCGGTCTTCTGGTATAATGTTCGAACTGCGTAGACAGGCTCCGGTAGATGACGATCGCGATACCGTCCTCAATTATGATAAATTGCATATAATTATGTCGGACCCGGCACGCTTCTCGGGGAGGGGGGTAAGCCGGGGTTGGGTTATCTGGCTGATAAAAGGGTAGACGAGGGAAGGTAGACACGGGAATGAACGATTTGCATGCTACCAACTTAATCAACACCCGCACCTTATGAACGATCCTTTATCGCCATTCACCAGTAAAGGTCCTTTCGAACTCCCTTATCGTGATACGAAAAATGGCCGAATTTCATGCTCGCCAATATTTTCCCTGTCTTGGCACCCCGTCCCTATTAAGATTGCAATCTACGTCTTGCATCACGTGAAACAAAGCGTCGGGATACTTAATGGCCGGGACGATAATTAGTCCGTGCTTTTTTATGAAGTTCTTTAAGTGTTCCGCTCATATTTGGTGTAATTAAATGGTTTATAGGTCGTTGACTCGTGGCGCTAGTTTTTTTATAATAAAATAAAACATTCTAGTAATGTGGGAAGTTGTTATTATTAATATATTGCGATGCAAATTGTCATGGATGACGTTAGGAACTTTGGAAAATGTTATACTTTTTATTAAATTATTCTAAATTAATAATACATATTTTCTTTCACTCACGTATCTTGTATAAATACCTGCATTTAAAGTTACTTAGAACAATTTTTATTTTATTTATTAATAACAATTAGATATTTTTCATTTTACTAAGTTTTACATTCATAAATATCTTTATGAAAGTGTCTAATAATTTATTAAAAATTATTGAACTTTAAGACACTGCAAATATTGAAAATAGCTAGAAAACACAAATAGCCACGTGGGGTTAATTAATGTTACTTTGCGAGAGTTTTAGTTTATTTATTAATAACAATCAGACGGCCGTAATTCCGGATGAACGTTCTAAAGGAGGCCGAGAGCTTTCACCGTAACTAGCAAAGTGGTTGATTAAACCTTCGGACTTCAATGCAGAATTTCGTGAAGGATCAAAGTATGAGATTTAAATAAAATCCTTTCATCCGAAGCAGAGTTCAAAGTAGAACCTTTAATCTTAATTTACTTGCCCGAAAGAACTTATTACCGTTGATTTCTTCAGTCAGAATTCCCTTCAATCTCGATTCTTTTATTTACGATCCTATCAGCTGGATATAGCACACTAAGGCGGTTCTGCAATTCTTCCTATCTAGCTAATTGCGACTCCTTATCTTTGAATCACAAAAAATCTCGGCGTTAATCGAAATGAAAATTACGAAAGTGTCTGACTGCGTGCGGAAATCATTTTTAAAAATTATTGTACTAACAAGAAAAGTTAGGGAACCTGGAAATTGAAAACATTCTGAAGCTTTGCACAGACAACATATTTTATCCTGATTACGAAACTATTCCAAATAAATGGATACATTTGTTAATACATTTTTTCCAAAATACTTTTCTATTAATATAAACAACTTTGTTAATTAAAACAGTGGTGATAGCTGTTATAAATAACACTCACATTTTGCAAGTTATTAGAATGAATTCAGACTTAAAATAACATTCTTCTACTTCAACAAATTTGAAAACAACGAAGTTTATTTGCTCACAAGGATCTCTAAAACCTGTTTGTTTTTTGCGTACTTATGAAATGGTTTTTTTTGGTTAGATTGTATACTGTTTATATATCTTTCAATTGTTTCGGGTTTTAAAGGTTCGCCTTACATGGTTTCGTTTCGCATTTTTCGTCTTGAAAGCCATCGCTTTGCAAAATTTACAGACGTATCTTGAGGAAGGGATATTTTTCATGCAAGGATTCAACGTGCTTTGGCGACGAATCCCGTGCTCAACAAGAAACGCACGATTTTTCATGGAGATCGTACAAACAGACGTCGCCATTCCAAAGTAAATGGTTGCGCACAAGCAAATTCTTAAATTGGTTTTCACAAAAGTAAAGTCGCGAATTAGAAATATGGAAAATTCTACTAGTAATTTTCTCGAAAGCAAAGTCTGAATTTATTTTCATTGAGGCACTGTATTATTAATTCTCTGGAAAATAAAATTGCAAATTAAAAGATTGAGAAATGTTATTATTAATGTTCTCACACGCAGAGTTCTAAATTCAAAAATTGAGCAAACATATTATTAATTTTCTTTAAGTTATTATTAATTTTCTCAAAAGCAGTGTACACTTTCAAAAACTCGATAAATTTATTATCAATCTACTTGAAAGAAGAGTGTCAAATTAAAAAATTAAAGAATTGTATTGTTAAAATTATGCCATATTTAATAATGTACTAAAAAATATTCCTGATATTATTAGAAGAGATAGGTATTTGTCAACATAGGGCATCCTACATATTAAGGTTTGCTAGTTCAAATAGAATTTATGATTTTAATGCAACCTCTTTTCTTTAAAATCCGAATTTACGTCTAGAAAAGATGGGAGCACATATAGCCAAGAAAAAAAGGGTACATATGTATATCGACTTTAATCAGATGGGCCTGACAAGAAGTAATCTTATTTTCCAGGTGATTTAAACTTAACACAATAAGCCCGTTTCGCAATACCATAAGCAACAGCTGTGCCACGGAAATCGCGGGTTACACGAACTGGGAAAAACGTACGCGGGACGTCTAAGGGGGTGGCGGCGTAAGAAGCAGATAAATTGGAACGGAATATTAGAATATCGCTTTCGTTGATTTATTATTGCGGCCGGTGAAAAAAAAAAGTTCATGCATATTCGGTCGACCATTATCTTAAATTCAATCCCGTTTCCGGCAGGTTAAGCGTGAAAATTGCGTATGCAAATACGTTTATAAATTCCCGTTCGGGGTGAACGAGCCCCTCGGAAATCCTGTTTCTCGATGTTGCGGAAAATTGCGCCGAGTCTTTCTACCTTTCGATCACGAATGCAGCTGCGGCCGGCCGACAATCGTGATTTGCATTATGACTTCGATCTTCGTAAATAACTTAAGCGACCGCAGCCACCAGAAGAGGACCCACTCGTTAATGACCCGCGCTTCAGATTCACCGACGAATAATATCGAACTTAATTGAGCGACTCTTATTACGATCATTGAGCCTTAATCACGTAGCTTTATCACCGTCATTGAACTAGCGATAATGAACCTTGAATATTTTGTTACGTTATACTAAATCATTTTGTTGAAACTGCTTATCTTACACTTTACAATAAGAAAGCGGTTATTAATATTCGAATTTTTTCCCCTAGCTACTTGATTCATTTAATTTAATAATTTATAAAAACTCTTTGAAAAGATTATGAGATTTTGCATTGTCAATGATTTAGAATTCGTTATACTATAAACTATAATACTATAAACACCGACATATAACTTAGTCAAAATGTACTCAAACGTTTTGAGACCGAAGTATAACGCATTTAAAGACTCACATGTGTGTCATTCGGTGCCAATGTTTAATATGTAATGAATTTAATATGAATGTTTAATGTGTAACGAAGTGTTAAATGAAGTATGTAAAATACGAGACTGCAGATCAAACAATGAAACGTTTCTGATTAATAAACGCTATTGTATTCTAGGTTTTATTATCACTGTAACCCATGTGGTGGAACATGCTCGAAATTATGGTAGCTCATAGTATTACAATGGACAAAGTTTCACCGCATGTATGCCCGGCTGACCACAGACATATTCATTGTCAAACTCGTGTTAATATATCGTGGTTACCATACGTTGACCATGAAATGCATGTAGATTTTGTGCCACATATCACCTGCCCGCTAATCAGCTATTTTCTCCTACCGGCGCTTATCATTTGCGGAATTTCGGACGCACGTGAAGAATGTTTGGTGCCCGGAGAACGACGATTAAATTTTCTATCAACGCTTACCAACCTAGTTTGAAAGTTCATTAATAAGATCACCATGTGTTCAATATGGATGGTTGAAATTTTAATGTTAACAATAGAACCCCCAAACGGGTCGAAATGACTTGTCCGTCATTTTCAGTGAAATTATTCGAAAATACCACGACGCAGTGTTTGAGATTTTATAAACTTTTATTGTACATACATAACGCAAATAATTGAATCCGTTAATTAACTAAAGTCCACCAGTCATAATTGATATATAAATAAATGTGTAAGCATAACTGAGTATATGTTCGGTAGTTAAAATGATGGTACATTTGACGATCATGTATTGTAGAGTTTTGGAAAGAAGGCACATGTTGACTAGGGGAGGAGAGTAGGATTGGATATACAGACTCAAATCTAATTAATTTTTGTTCACGCAACGAGAAAAGCGATTCCTTGTGGGAACCTTGTTCACGAATTATCGTAAATTATGTCAACGCCTGCCGCAGCTTGCAATTCCACAGTTAATAGTTGCTTAATGTCCTTCGAAGTAACGAAGGTTAGGCGGCGCGTCTAGTAATTGTAGGTAAACTATTCTCCAAGGTGGTTCCTTGTTACGTGGACACGCTGTGGGAAGTGCGGGAGGACAACAACGAGTAAACACAGAATGAATACTGCGGTTAGGCGAGACATCCTCGCGTTAAGTAATCAAGTTAATTGCAGCGTATCGTACTACCTGCGAACGCAACCAGAATACACGCCCGATGGCCAATAAACGATACGAACCGCGCGACACTTAACAAGATTATTCGCCCGAGTGGGAACCGAAACTTTTGTGCAACCGCCCGGATACATATTTACGTACACCTTCCTTATTATACTGGGACATTTGAGATTCATTAATAACATAATTACCATCACCCTCTTAGGAAAGAATAAACTTAGAAATGTATAATATTTAAAGTTCTGATCGAATCTATCTAATATCATACAAAAAGAGCATGACTATAGATATAATCAATGGGAGATCGAAATTTCTTCCGGGACCCAGCAGCATATTTAACCCTTTCGCAACCCTGGACGAGATATCTCGTGATCCGATATCGCTCGTTTAACCCCCTATCACCCAATTTGGTTGATGTTTAAAAGAAAATTGTGTGTCGTGAAACTAGATAAACGCGAATCTAAGAAAGCAACGTTAAGTGAAAATGTTAGTTAATGAATTTTACCTTTATAACAATGGTATATATGTGTATGTATATATATATATGTATATGGTGTATCGGAAACTGTGATTGCAATTTTCTCAAGCTGTATTGAAATAATAGACGCGAACCAATCCGAATCCTCGAGATTCCGCTATTAATTGTAGGCGGCTGACTAAATACTGGCGTTATCTACTGATGCTGGAATGAGAACGGATTCCTAATGTATTATCACGGAATGTTTAGTCAGACGATCCGGATTGCAAGGATTCAATTAAATGGAACTACGTCAAAACACAATAACATTCATCCTTTTCAGGAACCATCCATCATTTAATCAAAGAGAAAACAAATTAAAAAAAATGTATCATCAGTATACTTCAATGAAGGCCAGGCAGAACTTCGGCAAATAAGATGTTTTAAAAAAATGTAATCATATAAGAAACTTCGTAATAGGATGATATAATGATACGCAAGGAAGTATTTGAATTTCGGTCTAATAAGGGTTCTGTTCGTTGGATTATTAATTTTACGATAGGTTTTTAAGAATACTCGTTGATTAGTCCGCAGTATGACGACGGGGCTTTGCACAGAATTATTTAATTGGATGCGGAAAAGGAATGAATGCAGAATGAGGTGACTTCAGAAACTAGTTGCGGGCCCTGCATGTGACCAGCGACCTTAATTACCCGGAGTCGGTGTCTCTGATCTTACTCGGCAGAAAGACAAAGTGAAAATTATTCTAATGATCAATTTCCTGTCTCCCTCTCGAAAGTAATTTTATTGAAGTGAGATTTTTAAACGAAACTTTCTGCTTTGACGGACGAAGACGGAATTAAATCAAATGTAGAATTCACATCTGACGTTCGTAGCATTTTTCGAAGTGTTATTGGTAAGACTTGATGTTTTATTAAATATATCTAAATATAGATTAATAAGTTACGTGTCAATACCAAAATTATCAATTATCTACTAATTTAGTATTTAACTAAATTCCTTAACCCTTATTATTAAATATTACTGTACTTTATACAAACTTTTTTTATATCGTATCCAGTTATTCTTATTTCACACCCAATTTCGATTTAATCAATGAATTGGTCAAATTTCTAGAAATTTCTAGAATTCCTTGACCATTATTATTAAATATACTGTACGTTATACAAATTTCTTGATATCGCATCCAGTATCGTATTATTATAATTCCACTCTCAATATCAACTAAACATTGTTCTTTATTTCAAGTTGAAACAATGGTTACCCAAATTCACCCTAATCATCCTAGAAGCTCGCGTACCCTGGCATATCTACGTAGAGGATCTTTTCGCGTTTTAAGGGCTGTGTACGACTTTCGAGTAATTCAACTAGGTAGTTTCAAAGAGTGTTACCAGGTAGATTACGAGGAAGGTAGGAATTAGGGGTTCACTTGAAAGGCACATTTACATGGCATGTGCGAATCGTGTTACCCTTACCGGCACGCTAATATACATTTCCCTGTATATACAAGAAAGAGAATTGGAAAAGGGAGGACGTGGGTTCCGTGCTTGGAACTGTGATTATATAGTTGCCATCCTCTACATCTTCATCTAGCCAGGGCTCTATAACCTACGTGGCACCATAATGCACTCTGATAGTGTGTAATAGAGTTCCACCACTTTCTACTAAGGGCAAGCATGGGTTATGAATGTCACGTTTGCCTAGGAACGTGTTTCTACGGTGTTTGCATTGCGTATGAATCTCTTTTTACCGTGGAACGCAATTTTCTTTGTATAAACGACTACCTTCCATTGCGAGTGAGTGCTGCGGCATTTAGTTTGATTATGCGCTTCGTCTCTCTACTATTCATTATTTGTAATTCCTGTACACTTGCTTCATTACTGTTGGCTTTCTCGGTGAATTAAAAACGTTTGGATTTACGACGATTCGACACCGCTGCGCCACTGGAATGTTTACTTGGACGCTAGAAGAGTTCTATTTTGGGATATTCTGATGTAAACAGAATTGGAATCAAGAGAGTGGATGGGGTAGTTGGTGTTGTAGAATGCGAATTCATATTTCGCAGATATAGCGGGTTCGAATATCCAGGGATGCAAATAGTTTTGGACGAATAGCACTGACATATTAAATTCACTTTTTAACCACGACTTAATATTAGTTATGCATTTGTTATTCATTTTGATTCCGTTTTGGAAGTCAGTGAATGAAGTAGTATTATAGATACTGGCTAATCCCATTAATGAAAATAGATAGCGGTAAATCGTTCTATTAAGAAACTAAGTACACAATAAGGATATATATTAAAAGCGAAATAAAAGTAAACAAATAATAAGCAAATAAATTTTGGCGTTGAGGCGCAATAAACTTCTAAGAAATTCGTAAATAATATTATACTTGGGTTTTTCAGTGTTATTGATTGTATGTAATAATCAAGAACTAAATAATGTAAATGATATTTTTATCATCTCCATTACAATATTCCATTTTGTTTTCTGAATGTTTAATAACGAAAATGATGTCATTGCTCATTTTTAACTAACACAATAATCCTCGAGACTTTATTCGGCTACAGATATGTTATAATAAGACTTAGGAAATAAATAATAATTATGCTTCGATAAAAACCGGTAAAAGATCCAAAGATTTCCAAACTCGTTTATTCCCATTGCGGTATTCCTTACTTCTTTCTTTTTCCACAAATTAATCGTTTTTCGGGAATATGCAGCATCAATTAAAATTTACATACAGATACCTTATTTCTTCGAGAAAGTATACGGCGTCGTTTCTTACTTGGAAAATTTGCTCGAGGAAATTATCCTACTCTAAAAGAATACGTTAAAAATGCAAGAGGCTTGTTCTTGGAAGGAAGAAAGTATTGCTTTTATGCTGCCAGTCCATCCAAAACTTAAGAAACAATGTTGAAGTAAAATTTATTCCGTCGTAACGGAAAATGGAGCAAGGAAAATATGAGACATTTCCCGAAGTGAACAAAATACGATAAATAAAAAGCCAGTACCAACTTTCTTTTCTAACTCGTTGGAAATTATTGAAATTCAATGAAGCTATATTTTATTCTTACGTTAAAATATGAAATGCCCTAATAATCAAGAGATGTGACATGTGCGTTACATAGAAACTCATTTAAATAACTAAATAAATATTCCATAAGCTTCCTGTAAGCCTTCGACTCGGTTCCTAAATAGATTCTACTCACTTGATTCCGTAGCGCAATAATTATGGATAGAAATATAAAAGTTAAAATACGACAAAGATCTGATAGATTCACATCAACAACGTTAGCAGATACATTAATACGGAGGTAGAATTAATTAACTAACATTTGCACATTAAAATCACCGCTTTTCCAATAGATGGTTCCAAGATTTATTGGATGTATATTGAATGATTATAATCCAGCATCGTATACCTTCATTATCTTAAATTATTGATTATTTTGTATTACTTTAACCAGGAACAATGAAAACGTGATGAAAAGGATGATAAGTTTTCCGCGCCTGATCCTGGCAAAGGTAGGAAGTCAAGCTAAAATCAAAGTTATGCTAATAGCCGGTGATAGAGTTTCCTAGGTTCACGGAACAACGCTTCTGGATGACGATGATGCATGTCACGTTGCAAAAGTTTGGCAACAACGTTTGCATTGCATACGAGGTAGCTTCCTTGTCGTCACATCAACGAACTTGCAAACGTCGACTCAAGAGTCCTCAACTATTCGTAATAAGTTTTCCGCGTCAACAGCGAGAGTGGGAATTTGCGCGAAAGAAACGTGAAAGGATAAACTTTTCATCGGAATCCACGGCTAAGGAGACGTGTCTTTTTGACTCGTTCCATTCGTACATTTCCTTTGTAATCCTCGTCGTCTCGATTGATATTAAGCCAAGAAAGGATCCCCGTGTGTATGTCAAGATGGAGGCAATATCTTCGAGAATATTGTGAGATGAATCAATGAATGGAAAGTGTACGAATGCTGACGCATCTGTTTTATGTTTATTAAAAATAATGTTTCTAGGAACTAATGATAGAATTAAGACAACTAGATTGTAACATATCGTATATCTATGAAGTTAGTTTAGATGCTTTGGCCCGGCATTAAGAATGGAAACATATAATAATTTAAATGAATGTTATGTACTAATTGTGATATGTACTGAATAAATTGATAGAAAAATGAACTGTCCATTTTATATTCATTTACATCCTGCTATTTAAAACCTGTAGTAATCAATATTTATGTAGTTAGTTTTTACTCCTTTTTCGGCAATTAAGGGACTTATATTGATTCAGTAACTATTTTTTGGAATTGAGACTCTGAAACTGTCACAGACGACTAATGACGGCGCAGCAATTAGCGTCGAAACGTTTCGTGATAATTAATAAACTCGCTCAAGATCGAAATGGCCATTTTTGTTATCATTATTTTAATATTACAATCGATCACCTTTTTCACTATTTAATTATTAGATGTAGAAATGAATTTTTCCGACTTTCGGGTTTAACCAAAGTTTTATTTAAAAAGAATGAAAATAAATCAATCGTCGAAAAAATGTCCATTATTTTTTATGACCTTTTTCCATTTTTCTAGCAGCTTGCAAAAGAGCGAAAGAATATTTCGATTTGAATGTTTGTATTGATTATGTGAATCCAGTCGAAAGGAATTACTTTCTACACCTAATACTTGCAACCTTATAGTAAAAAAAATGCTAATATACCAGTGCAGTATACAAGTGTGCAGTAATCTACTATTTTTCGTTTGATTTTATGTACCATAAAATCTCGCTTGCATTTCTAAAAGAATCCTTTCCACTACCGCCAAAGTAGGTTTCCTACTTTCTCTTGTAATATGGCAACATAAATTCTATACGCCGTGCTCGGTCAGGTTATTCCCTTATAATTTTTCCGACATTTCTGTTCCATCTCTTTCGTATATCTACGCGATTATTTCCCCTCTTCATTCTTTCCGGAAGACTCTTTTTATCCAGATCCACCAGATAATATTCCTCTTCAGGGTTTTCTATGCCATGCTTCCATGCTTCATCTCTGATCCTATCTTCACCCGGCGTTTTCTTTCCCTCTGCTCTTTTCACTAAGGTTTACATTTTCTTATCCGTCAGTTCGTTCATTTTCTCGTTTCCGGATTAATGCTTTGTTTCTCCTTAACTCCTCCGCTTATCCGCGATATGCGCGAACGTAAATCGCGTCCCCTCTGTTCTTTTCCTTTTAATATCTCTTTGTTACCGTTTATTTTTTGAATTTCTCTTTAAATGCTGACGCATTTGTGCATCGTCGTTTTAGATAGTTTTATCTCTTCTTGAGAAATCTTTCTTCGTAACAAGATTATTGTCCTGCTTTTAGGACGGGTTTAATGAAATATTTTCATTAATGTCGTTTTATTTGTTGCTGATAGTGGATAAATATTAGTAGGGATATTATTATTATTGACACCATTCATTTAATAGATTAATTTACTAAGTTTATTACAGGAATGTCTAAATAAATTTCAATATTGTCTAATATTGTTTACTATTTAATTTGAAAGACTGTTTAATATACAACAAATTGTTTAATATAAAATATGTCAAACCGTATCGTGTCCACGAAACGTACGATAAATGATATGTCATGCAATTTGAAAATTCCGATTTGTGGCATAATATCATATATTTATTAATGTTATCATTACTCATTAATATCATTATTCCTTTTGCGAATATTATTATTAATAAGTATTAGTAATCCATACTTAAATTGTACGTATTAAATCATAAAAATTATTTTAATATTCTATTATTTACAACAAATTTGACTTATCATTTGAATGTATAATGCCATATTTTGTTTTATTCGATTTATAAAATTACATTCAAAGTAACCACAGGTGTCGTGTCACAACAATTTCATTCTTTCGAATTAATAATATTTCCTAATATCACCACATTATAAAATTAGTCGTTCTAATATCACACATTCATGATCGACATAATCGTCAAATCGTAAATATTTCTGCATGTCCTGTTTTCGTTTTTTTTTAACTTTCTGGGTCGATACAAAAACGGTAGTCCCGCGCGGCTTTCTGTGTAACTCTTTCTCTATATTTTGTGCCTCTCTTTCGTTTACTTTACCTTTAGCTTCCCCTTAATGAAAAAGTACTGAGAAAATAATAATAACGCAGGATAAGAATGAAAAGAGTAGTAATAAAAATAACAAGACTCCGGGAATTCAAGGAAACCCTTTTCGTTTCCTCATCCACCGAAACACCAGAGAAAGCGTTTCCTTGTACAAGCTTCCACCTTTTACTTTCTCCGAGGTGATTTTACAATTTACAGTTTACTGTTCCTCGTTATATTAATTAAAGCTTTATACTTTAAACTTTATACAATGGGCTTCTTGTATCTCATACAATTAGGAACTGATTTTTAAAGTGCACTCCGTTAAACTGTTACTGGATTAATTTTGATAACATCGTTTATAGTACTTCACATAATTAATGCACGTATGAAATAATTCTCTTAATTCAAAGTAAGAACAAGTTTTATCTATCTCGATTTATTTCCTACATGTTTCCTATAGCGATTTCTTATGAAAAAATACGAATAAAATGTTTTCATTTAAGGTTTAGTTTTCGAGAGAATCGAATTTGAAAATCCGATGCGTACGTATGCTGGCTAACCTGTTAGTCGCTTAACGCGGCTATCACAGAGAACTGTACCATCCTCAGAGGCAAGCAAAAAAAAGGTCCGTTGTTGATAAACCATTATCGAAGGGCACGTAAAAAATAGGGAGTTTTCATTAAAGAGCATGTTCGAATTTCATCGAAATTTCAGGCACGGTTGGTTCCTCTGGCACGCCTTGATGCATATGCATTCATCTCAGATTTCGAACGTACGCGACGAACTTTGTGGAGAGTAAACTGACCGGAAAATTGCTATCCATATCGGGGGGAAAACCGAAATTTGTCGATCGCAGTTTGCTTCCTATATAAAGATATCGCCTCCCCCTTTCCACCTCCTCCACTCCTACCAACCGAGTTTAAACGCATCGTGTGTTGTGCTTACATTAGCGTATCCGATAACAGTAACATTTTACGGAATTATCGAGAATCAAGTTCTGCATGCTTGATTACAAGTGGAACCGCATATTCGGCCCGCCATATTGTTTTACGTGGTAGCAAACGGAACACACTGTGTTTAGGTGAAACGTGATTCATCGAGTTTTTGCAATCACGTGTGGCAATCGAGGATATGCAAATTCATTGTTTGCAGATATTATCTTTTTATATGCGTTAGGGAAAAATTAAGGAGAGATTGCTCTGCAATATCTTAATTAAAATATCTCCAAAACTAATGATTTTTCGGTACAAATGAGTTATTACTTTTTTTGGGAATCATTAGCTGAATCGATTGATACATTAAAATATATATAATCCCATTTAAAAAACAAACTTGGCCTTCAAATGTCCTCTACTCGTCAACTTACAAAAATGCTAATTACATAGAATAATGTCCCCCTCGAAATCATTCAACTTTTGTCTGAAACATTTTTCGATATAATTAACAGTTTCGAAAATATTTCAATTTGCAGTCTTAGGTGAATCACCCTGTATATATTTCTTATGATTCATTATTATACTTTTAATAATTATACTAATTGCGTTAATTAAACAGTCAGATTTGTCAACAATGATATTTAATAATGAAAGTTAGACTGAGTTTACGTACAAATTCGAGTAGGAATATGAACGGTATAAATATTCTTAAAAACTGAATGAAAATAACATTCGTTTAATCCATCGATAAACAACCGTACGAGAGGCAGCGATCACGCGAAGCAGTTCCTTGAGTGACATTATTAGCGAAATGACTTAATGTGCATTAGAAACAACGTAAACGATGCAGTGAGAATGCAGCTCGCGGATCGCGTGCCAAACTTAATTATAAATCCAAGTGTTTCGAAATGAGGTGTGTTGAACTCGTGTTTTGGTCAGAAACTTGCGTTCCAATGTTTGGATGATTGATCGAGTAGGTTGAATGTTGGTACACTTTGGTGTAACAGCCATGTCAAAAATATCAAATAACAGTGAGATAATAAAATTCAGGAATTAGAAAAGGTTTATTGGAATTTTCATTTAACATATGCATGAACTTATTAGATGTTTTCTGCAAAGAACACTTTTAACACTGAAACAAGTGGTACGTACATATTCTAAGAGATCTTCGCAATGAATTTCATAAAGCAAATATTATTAATCCATATCTTTTATGGAAATATTTCACAATTTCTTTCATGTGGAAACAAAGTTCTACGTGGTTTTTATTAAATTTCGCTGCTTTACGAATACTTTTTACACTCACTGTATATTCGTGTACTCTTTCGAATATAATGCAAATCTACTCAACGAAGCACATTTTTAGATTAATAGAAAAAAACGTAGTCGAATAAAATCGCGGGTGAAACCAAGGCACATCGGCGGAACTAATTTCTCATTGGACAAAATTCCCTATAAAAATATTCCAAAGAAAATCCACACATATACACGCTCGGGAGGCAATCGGGAGTGCAATCGTCAGGCCACACTTTGAATTAATCTCGCAAAGAGTAGTCAACAAAGAACTTCAAAGGCATTGCAGACGCGGAGTGCAGCGTGCAGTTAGTAGATTGCATGCTTGGTTTGCGATTAGTTCGAAAAATGAAGTGTTTCGCAGTTCTGTGCAGTGAAATTTATGATTCAGTGTCAGACTTTGTGGTGGAACTCGACGTTATTGCTGTCGCCGGAAAACAGATGAAATCTCCTTTCAGAATGATCCACCACAAAGATATGCGCTAACATTTAATTATGCTTTAAACATTAATGCACACCTTTGTCAAACTATGAATATTACGTTTATATTCAATATTAATTTCATTAATGTGTGCTATTAATATGTTGAAATAAATACTTGTCAATAAAGTTAATGTTTCACCCGGATTTGTATTTCATAATTCATATTATAAGCATTGCATATATTATTGATTATATGCAATATAATAATATAATCGAGGAATTAATATTCTCTCAGTGCTTTTGGTGAAATCAAGGCACGTCGACGGAATTAATGCAAATTGAATATATATCTTTTGGAAGATATTTCATGTAATATTCTAAATATAAAATATAATATACTTTCAATTCAAATCAACGTAGATTTTTCAGAAATTATTATTCTCCCGGTGCTTTCGGCGAAACCAACGCACATCAGTGCAATTAATGCGAATTAAATAACGATGTTTAATATATTTTGAATATAAGATATAATGCACCTTCAATTTAAATTCAAAGTAGATTCTTCAGAAATGATTCTTTCAGTACTATCCGGAGGAAATTTTATTTTCCTTTTAACGTATAAATCTCTCCACTGGATACCAAGTCCCCGGTCGTAAACATACTTTCTTATGCCGCAGTAGCTCAATAACAGTTTTTTTGGTCGACTCTAAGTACACTGTTTACGAATAGCGCGGATTCTTGTTGTGATGCGAAAGGTTGGAAGGACATTAACGTACATTTTATATACTCCGCGACAAAATGATAAGACACTCCCCGATTTTTGGAGTTCCAAAAACTTGTAGGAGTAAAAGAAGTTGAAAGTAATGTTGGTGGGAAAATACTTGTAAATGGAAGTGTAGGTGTTTCTCTTTCCACTTATTACGGTCATCTTTCAAGGTACGTGATCAAAGTTATGCAGACATGTGACTTTGATTATCGGCGAATATGATGCCATGTCCATGTTTAATATACATCGGGATGTCGGTGGGAAGTTTACTTTTCAAGAAACTCATAGATATTCGGAAGACATTCCTGTTTGTGAATGCGATTCGTTGAATGATCAACTCGAATGTGGATGCCCATCAGATATTCATGGAATATCTTGCAGTGGCAATATCAGGTGTGATATATTGAAAATGAAGAAATATGTTTAACAATAAATATATTATATGTGCTCGTTTTTTTAAAGTGAGATTGGAAAAAAATACTTAACGTGCTCAAAGAAATGCATGAAGTAATGTCGAACTATAATAAATGCACTTAGTTCTAACGAAAAAAGGAATTCCTGATAAATTCTGAAGTTCCTCTTTCGAGATAAGCCAATTTAGAGAAATTCAATTCGAAGTTAAAGAAAGGAATTTAATACAAATTTGTGCCGGTAATTATGAATAGTTTTAATTTAATAAAGATGGACTATGTTTCTCGTTAAGGGGTGGGGTTCGCCATCTTTGTTGACATTACGTGCATCGCGGATAAAAATAAACGAATGCACTTTTACGAGGACATAATAATTGCGACGTAAAGAGCATTAAAACGAGAATATTTAATTTTCACTGAACTCAGCGTAGTTTTATGTGCCATGTATCTTCACTAATCCTGTTTTAAAAATGAAGCAATTCCTATTATAAATACTCCAAACGAAGTCCTCATTTTGCAGCTAGTCTCTGTAATAATTATTACAATATTTCGAATCTTTATTTTGGAGGATGCAAATAAGCCAGTTCAATATTTAAATTATAAGAACGAGAGGATTAAATTCTAACCAAAATCACGATCTCCTTATCGCCTTCTTTTTTGTCTCTAATCTTCCCTTTTTATCTCCATCCCCATAAAACTAAAATGATAATTAACGGTACTATTCATTCTACTATTAATTATAATATTATCGTTAATACGTGGAATAATAAAAAGCGATTATCTAACACTACAACAGTACAATATTTCATACCAAATTTTGGTACACAGCTGTTATTACAATTTTCGTATTATTATTAATAATATAATGATATTACTACGAGAAAAGGAGAACCTTCGCGAAGAGAAGAGTTATGCACGTTCACTTTTCACTTTGAAACTAGAGTCTTGAAAACAAAGTAATTTACGTGTTAAATGGTTCGAAGATGGGCGGACTTAATTTTCGGGTGTGCAAGTTTGTTTATCGCGTGACGTTGCGCATAGCGCTCGCATAATTCCGAGCGGAAATACGTCAGCAGAAAAGGGCCTGGACTATCCAAGGTGTTGCTTCTGTTACTTGGAAAGTGTATATTTCAACGTCGGTGCACAGGGCACAGCCGGTGGGCGGCCATTTGCAAGCTTACCGAGTAGTCTATACGGTTCAGGAATAGCGAAACAAGTATTTATAGCCCACAGCCGGTGCACCAGGCCACTACGGAGAAACGGAAAAGGGAAAAGGGACTCCGTAAGGGCAGACATGGAAGAGGGACTGAGAGGATAAGGGAGGATAAGGAGCTACTGGCGTAACCAGAAGATTAATTGGAGGTGGAGTTGACTTCTGAATAAGCAACCCCAGTGCAATGAACATGCCTTGCTGAAAGAATGAGAAAAAGATTAGGGGAACAATACCCCTCTTTATGGTTCGCCGCCCTTTAACAATGCACCTGTTCTTTTCCAAAGGGCACGTATTACACACGCTTACAAGTCATCTTTACACGGAGTACTCGAGATTACATATTTCGATGGTATCTGGGGATATATTAAACCGTTACATGAATCATAGTCATTAATCATTACCAACGAAGTGGCTGGAAGTAAGAGGCGATTATCTCTTGTTTTAAACGATTTTTATAAATAAATATTTCAGTAAAAGTTTTATCAGATTTGTTCATTATTTGAAATAATGTTGGACGGTGTGCTTTTCATAAGGTTTAATTATTAACTAACAATTACATCAACTCTTGAATTTAATGGCTGTAAACATGTAATAATCAAAGCATAATTAATGGATTTGTTTGACGAACGAAACGCTGATCATCATACCAGAACAAACGATAACAAACCACGACCGTTGCAGAAATTAAAACAATATCTGTACCATATCGTTAGTAATTGTTTAAAGAAATTATTTATCGTTGCAACGATAGTTGCACTTGTCGCACACGAGTCGGAAGTATGCACCGTGCAACCTTTGGTGCATCCGAGAGTTGCAGTTTAATGGAATAATGCAAGCATAATATCTCTGAATCGTAACATTCCATCGCTTCAAGAAGTGCAAGCTCGCGGTAAACTTTATTCTGCATCGATAACTTAATAAATTTATTAAATTACGACTTAGTTATTACAATCTTACTTATGTCAAATAATTATTAACAAGGGATTTAATGAAATAATAACAAATTAATAAAATCTCAGGTGAATCCGAATGAGTTTCTTTATTAAACGATTGCTTGTCCGCCGCTGGAGGAGAATCGTTTCAGTGTATTGGTATCTAATGCACCAATTATAATGTAATTTGGAAAAATCTTCGAAAATGCATGAAAAAATATTTTCCGTGAAGCTAAAAAGTTAATAATTATATGAAAATGATCGAAGAAAATAAACAATATTCGACGGTTAGTTCTTCGAGGAAGGGGCGATCGCGGTTGGACAGGGGGGTCGACCCCACCAATTTTTACCCCTTCTTGGTTCCTGAAGAACCGAGGTGACGTGATTACCCCCCTGCAAAACGATTCTTCATTCCGCCCGGTGCACTCGGGGAGGAAAGACGTCTTTCCTAATACCCTCTTCCCAAACTACCCCTCTTCCAAACCGACGACCTCTCTTTTTAGGGTGACTAATACCGACCGGTGCCGGCCAATACTGACCACTGCTGACCAATAGTGACCAGCACTGACCATTTTGCGCTTAATTCAATTTCCGATTCTGATCTGTTCTAGGAGCTTATTTTCAACGTGTTTGCATGATTATTTGACTGTTTATCGATTATTTGATTATTTGACTGTTTATTGATTATTTGATTATTTACTGATAATTTAACTATTTACTGGTTATTTTCTAAACCCCTCTAAGAGCTTATTTTCAATGTGTTGACATGATTATTTGATTGATTATTTACTGGTTATTTTATTATTTTATTATTTACAGATCATTTGACTATTCACTACTGATTATTTGATTATTTATTATCGCATGCTTGCTTGGGTTAATGGTTCGGTAGAATAGTTGGTAGTTAAGTAATATAGATATGTATTATACTTAAAACCAGAGTTCATTGCAACTATGTCTATGCCCAACCGTAAATCAGCTTTCTCCAACTCCATTTCTAATTCAACATGTCCTCAAACACTTTACGCTAAACGATACATAATGTTTAATTCTGCATTTTGTAGATGCAATCCATATTCTTATATGACTTAAAAAATACAATGTAAAAATAAAAAAGAAGATTCATTTTTGACTAAAAATAATAATAAAAAAAAATTCCCCCGTCGAGAGTCGAACTCTCGATACTTTCCGTAGCAGACCAACGCCTTAACCGCAGAGCCACCGCTGCACTTGAAAGTGATGTTTTTCTTACGTCTTGACTTCGCGCACACATTTGAAGAAAAACGTATTTTTTTCAAAAACGGTAAGTCCTAGAACGGCAATATATTAGACATTTTTATTCGACTTAATGAGCCCTACAAGAATCTGTAAATTTTTTTCACTTTAGATGAGGTCGAAATTTTGACCTTTGAACCCGTTTTTTGGGAGCAAGGTCACTCATCTACGGCCAAATTTGATTGCGTTGTAAAGCACTGGTCGAGACCTACAATTTGAGCTATCACTCGTCCAAAAAGCAGAATACAAAGTGAGACCTTCCCCTCGTTAGTTAGTTTCTTAGTTCTCAGAAGATGAGCTCGAAGAAACAAGAAAGAAGAAGCAAGAAAGAATTATACAAGAGAAACTCTGCTACAGCGAAATTCCAGAAGTGAAGTGAAAATAGAAATAAGATTATTATGTATACTTGGTTCAACACCTTCTCTGCAAAGACTGGTTTGCCCGATTTCTATTGTATTACTGACATGACACTTCGATTGTAGTAGTTTTTTAAAATTAGCATAGGTTATACAGCGGCAGAGAAAGTGTTGTTCTAGAAGTTAAGCGTAGACCTAAATCACTGACAAACGTATTTGCGAAGAAGCGAATATTTGCAAATTCTCAAATTATTAGCTTTTACTTTCCTTTGCTTTGTTTCGCACCAAGAAGTAGTTTATTTTGCAATGATGAACGACGATATCTCGCTCTTTCGTTACTCTCTTCCAGAGTATCGAAATGAAATACTTGGATAGCATAGTTTGTTCGATCCTGAGAGGGTCCAGCGCCTGCAAGGAAGGACCATGTTCAGAGTAGGGGCGGTCGTGACGTAAGCACCGGCGAAATATTGCTTGACTAATTATTAGTCGAGTAATATGTCGTTCGGTGACATGAGTCACGATAGATCGAATCACGCCTGGTATGGGGTAATCGTTATCCGTTTGGAGGCTGCGTGCGGTTCTCCTTCGTTGTTACAACCGCCAGGTGCTGGCTTCGTGCGCCTAGACAGGCCATATAGATTGGAAGTCCTCTGCATGGTCCAACTCTGAGTACGGCTCGGCGGGCATCGGGACGTTCAAACTTTTTAATCGCGATTTAGAGTTAGAGTCATTTAGTTTCTTAGAGTCAATGCCCCCAATTAGTACATTCGCTCTTCCAAATAATGTTCGGTCAGTGACTTAGCGATAAGTTTAGTATAAGAATAGTTATTAAGTTAAAAGATTGTATCCGCTACGATATTCCAAGTCCGATTGTCCCATATTTCCTCGAGTTAGCAACTCGAAACAAAATGTGCCTTTTGGACTTGGAATAAAACGGTGGATGGATGGGTCGCGGATCAGGGTCCGCGACACAACCACCCACCAGGGTCTCTGTTAGCGGCAACCTCCACGTGGTGGGACCTGGTAATCGGTAATAATTGTAGAGAAGTAGAATTATAATTCTTCTACAATTACAACCGAGCTAATAGCTGCTTTATACTTATACTGTAATTACTAATTAGACACCTGCTTTAGCGAATAAGTTTAATCTTTCTTTAAACTATATTTCGTCCGGCTCGTCATTTATTTCGGGGTGCACCATACTGTGGTCATAGTCCAAATATTTTTTTTTCTGATTTTTCCAGAGGGCACCTTTCGTTGCGTTGAATTTCACAATGCCCGTAATTTCTAACTGGAGTCACGAAAGCCTACTCAATGCTTGGTCTTCTTATATCTCGTCTTCTAATTCAATCACATCGAACTATATTAACCGAAGAATATTCGAATCGAAGCAAAGCAAGAGCCTTTTGATCGCAGTAAAATGTAGTGTCAGGGGAAATGCTAGTGTAGCTGCACGAGTTTGGCTAGACTGGGATCTCTGTTAATTTATATTAATGCTAGCACTCGACAGTGTCTTGCATTAGCGTTTCTGAGACACGCGAAAAGCAAAGGGGCAGCCATCTTACCAGGCAGTTTACGATCCAGCCATCGTGCTACATCAATTATTCATTTCTACTTTGCGCGCATCAAAATCGAGCCGGGAACTCCGATTTGATGTTTGGGGACTGCCTTAATACCGTATCACCAAGCGTGTCATTTGCTGTTTACCAGAATCGATCCTTCCAGTATACTTACATTACCTACATTACCTTGTAAACCGTAATGAATTGAGTGGCAATTGGCGAGGAGATTAAACGAGGCGAATGGGGACAATTCAAGTTAACTGTTATTACTTAGACTGTACTTTATTAAAGTCATTTATAAGTTTAGTATTATTTATAAGTTTTATATATGCCTGCGACGATTAAAGGCATCTCTGGACTGTGTATTAAGCGAAATTAATCGTTAATTATGTTTAAAGATTATGTTTAAAGATTATTATAACTATTATAACGTATGTTAAATCTCGCAGCTAAAAACCAAACCAAATAAAGCTCAAATAAAAATCTTTTATTTCCCGCAACCGCGCCTCAATTTTAAAACATTTCCACGACCTAACAAAGTAGTTTATTTTCCATTTTAAAAATTCTCAGAAAGGAAAATGAAATGCAAATAATCGAAGCATCCGAATGAGCACTTCATCCACTTTATATTCTTCATTCGCTTTTAACCACGATTAGTTTCAAGAGAGTAACATTAAACGTGGAGAGAAAAGAGAAAATATTCATATTTTCTACCAGAGGCAAATATTTACATATTCGTGGAATAATTCGAAACCCGCGAGGAAAACACTAGCGGATTTGTTTCTGTAGTCGTAATTCGGAACCATTCCACCGTGAATCTATCCATAAATGTAGCCGCAGCGTATTCCACTGTTAAATCCACCCTTAACGGATTGCGAGGGTTGAGTTGATTAGGTAACAACGCTCTCAATTATTAGCTGCGCGGTTCATCTTGTAATCAATGTGCGGCTAGAGTAATGAATGAAATCGGGAAATATAAATCGGCCTATTTGCTATCGATATCGAAGGTGATGTAATAACATATGCTTTCATATTTATAAGCAACTGCCTTATCAAACTAATCATGGGATAATTAAATTATGGCCTCTTTTCATTCGGTAAATCATCAATCATAAAATTAATGCAGTCTCTAAATGATAAGTAATTAATATTAATATCGAATCCCTGGACTCGATACCGATAGAATGTTAAATAGAAATAGAAATAATAAGAGTGATGCAAGATACTAATTGAAATGAGCGAAATTAAAATTATTATGTCGAATAAGGTAAATAACGAACCCACTAAGAAGGAATACCATTAATATGTGAGTGGTATTGTGTTTAGGTATAACATTTCAATTTTTGTTTGGTTAATTAATTTTGTAGTATTTTAGATGATCCTTGTAGGTTATAACTTTCTTTTAAGTTTGATTTTATTTTAATCTTATTGCTATCGTTAATTCTTGTATATTCGGTTATGTTTAGCTTGCGTTTTATACATTTCTTTTATATCCGAATTATTAAACAGATCCCGTACATTAATTAATCATCACTTTCAGCACATTTGATACTCCAGCACTTTGAAAAGTAGTATTAGATTTTTCTGGTAGAACATCCATTACATGGAATATTTGTTAAGCGAACTTCCGGTAATCCGATCGGCCATCGGATACGTTGTGGAATTCCCGAATATCCAATAACTGTAGAATCGATTATATGCACCACATCTTTCGAACTTGATAAATCATATTAAGCCTTTACGAAGGGATCTCGATTGTTTAGACAGCCATTAGCCTGCCTTTCGATTATCCGGAGATCCATTAACGGTGAGTTCGAATATCCAAATATCCATTCGTATGATCGATCATCGGTTGTAATATCTTTACGAATTCGTGAAACATTACATTTACCGAACCTATGCGATTATCTAAGCATATCGATTTGCAATACGCGAGTATCCGAAAGGTTTCATCGGATTGGGATATCAGGACAGATGGAATATCGCGTAACTAGTAGTGTAATAATTCTATGTAGTATTAAAATATGTAATATAATTGGCAAGCTAACAATTCTCTATGAAAGAAATTAATCCAAAATAAGTAGCGCAACTGATAAGCTAAAATGCTCTTTGAAAAAAATTAATCCAAAATAAGTAGTGTAATTGACTAGGTAATAATCGTCTATGCAAGAAATTAGTAGAAATTAAATAGTCTAACTGGTAAGCTAATAATCATCCACGAATAATTCACACTCAGAACACAAAATCCTTTCCAATAATTAAGAATAACCAGTATTATACTGTTATATGGGGACGATTTCAATTAGGGAGGATGACGATCCTAAATTAATATACTGATTTTCGTTTATGTCTCACTTTTTCTACTTTTAATTCCAAGCGGGACGGATCGATTTCTGTTTTAATAGGTCCGTATTCGAAACCAATTATTCTCCCTATTTTCAAAAGATCTCTTGTAAGCTTCGCAATACCATTATTCGTTGACGCCAGTCTCTTCATTTCCTGGCTTTACTGAAAGGTTTCTCGTAAGCAGATAAATTGGTATTATCACTAATCCTTCTATACGTCGAATCATTTTAACATGTAAGATATCTCCTAATTAAAGCTACCACTGTGAGGGTCTGAATTTACTACGAAATCTAAAACGACGGTGCAGAAATGAAACTTCATAATTGTAATTTATTTATTGCCTTTACTCGAGTTATGAAGTAGAAAATCAATAGATTAATTAGAATCGTCAACCTCTTTTATTAAAATAATTGCCGTATAATTCGCGTTTGGAAAATCGCCCAGAAGTATTAGAAACTAGTTGCGTTATATAAAAGGTTTGATGTTAAACATGTTTATATTATTCAAAAATATTGAGATAGATATCTCAATATATACGTTTCGTGTGTGAATTATTAGGGATACCGGAAAGTAATTAATTCGGGAGTGGAGAATTTTTTGCATCGAAAGTTGGGAATTTGATTGTTTCAAAAAATTATGATATTGGAGAATAGTCGGTTAAGGATCATAGATGACGATGGGGTTTACCTAATAGAATAATGATTAATATGAAAAAGTAAATAGAGTTTCATAAAGTATGTGACAAATAATTGATTACGTTACGGTAGCCCTAATATTTCAATGGTGAAAAACGTTCTTATTTCGTAGAAAAACTCAGTTATCTTTAACACTTTCGAACTACGAACCTAATAGACTTATGACAGAAATAAAGCAATTCGAAAACCCAACATTGTTGCCTCGAAGATTTCATTTTCCTGGCAAGATTGGCCCAATTTCATTTACGTTTTACCGTGAAAATAGAACTTATTGCTGTACATGTAAACATTCACGTTTGTTTCCACCGTAAAATCCAGATGGTGAGTTATCGGAGGGGATTTTGAAAGGTTGTGAAGCGTGTTGTGCGTTAAGAAACCAATCGTTCGGTTAACCGAAAAATACAGTGAACCGACTGCCATATCCCTTGATTAGTTCGGGGTTCGAGTATATTTCGATTTACGTAGAATCGAAACCACTCTCACCGGAACCGGAAGATACTTTGTAACGGCTCGCCACCGCGTCACGGTTTTTCCGGTTATGGAATTTCGGAGAAATAGAGAGATCCTATCGTACGATCTCCGAGATCGAATGAATTTTCCGAGAATTTATCCTTACAGGAAAACGCTTCAATCTATCCTCCATCACTGTGATTTTATAGGAAATAGGGAATATAAATATTCCTATTTAAACCATGACTTAATAATTTATTATTTACCGACTTCTAGATCATTTTTTAATGTATAACACTTTTGACATTACTATTTTTGACATTGCTACTTTTTGTACCATTTTTATTTTGTTTTAGAGCGCTATTATATTATAGTGTTATACTATATAAATATGAATTATTATATTACTTTATCTTTGTGTTGCGTGTGTATAATAAATGAATAAATAATGTGGCTTTATCCGTCTCATATTTTATATGTTTTTTTGTATGGATCTTATCGCAGATAATAAAATGAGGAAATTAGTAGTAGATTACTTTATTAATTTAGAGTTATCGTAATTCAAATTTATCGCATTTAAAATGATGGTTCAATTTGTAATCGCACAATTCGCAGCATTACAATATACGAGAGCGTATATATACGCGTTTCGCAGGCAAAAGCGTTTAATTAATGAATCATGATACGTGTAATTAATGAATTCATTTGATTAAACGTATGATAAATTATCTACCTGAATGTCCATCCACGATAATGAGACACTTTAAGGCTCCAAATTGTCGCCGAAATCCACAACTTACCTGCAACAAAAGATCGTCAAAATGAAACTCTATCGACGCCACGATGTCAAATTATTTGTAAATGTAAATTGCAATTGAAGCTAAACATTGTTGTAGATACGTTTGATATGATCGAAGTTTGTCCAACATGTAAACACCGTCATATCTCTTCTGTTATTTACGACAATGTTCCGGTGAATTGGCCGGTAAACATACAACAATAAATCATGAAAATAATAAGCCGCGAACAGTGCACTCGATAAATGAACTTATGAATAAACAAACCACCATTCGATAGAATTTCATGCTCTTTAAAGCGCGCGGATTGCCGCGGGTCAATAGTAAAAAGTAAACAACGCTATTTTATCGCGATACCGTGATAAAATTGAAAATGCATCGATTCGCGCGTGCAATTTATCCGAAAGTGGTTATTAAATTCCTATGCCAATTATATACAATGCGGAGGGATTTTTGCATATTTCATTCTTGATTCCCAGAAGGACGAATATAATTCAAATCATACGGAAATACTACATATTTTACACGCACGCGTATTCATTCGTAGGGCGTACAGCTAATTTAATGCATTTTATATTGATTTTCCAGGTGAAATCATTTGCGGGGAGAGTTTTGTTGTTCGCGCCAATGAAAGAGGTCATTTTCCAAGCTTTTGAAATAGTCGCCTTTCAATTTTCCAGTTTTATATAAACGTGCTCGGATTAAATAATGAACTTAAATGTGTAATGCCATTTATTAATTTCTGCGGTGATTAAAAAACTATTCATACTCGTATTTTCAACTCAAAACATTTGTGAGAATGAATGTGAATATTATATAAATTTATTAAGTTCTTTCTATCTACTCAGAATTTTCGAATTGCGCAACTTTATCACAAGAACTACCGCAGCAGTCAAAATGACTTGTCTCCAATTTTGAATAGAATTATTAAAACATGCAACGACTGATCGTTTGAGATTTCATGTACCTTTATTTTATGTATATAACGCGCATGATTGAATCCATTAATTAAATTGCACCCTTCTGCCATGATTTATATACAAATAAATGTAAAAGTACAACTGAATATATGTTCGGTAGCTCCAGTGATAAGTTCTCGTAATTTGTATACTATTAGATTTTAAGCAAATAGTTAGATTATAAACCATAATATTACTACATTATAAAAGATCTTGAAAATTAGTTTATATATATCCATGGCGCTATAAAGGGTAAACAAACTCTTAAGAACTTCCATTAATCGTATACTTTATAATTAATAAAAAACGTGCATCGTAGAGGACGTACTTCAAGATAATAAACGTACGCAAATAGAAAAAGTAGCTCCCTTTTAGTATCACCCTAATCTGACTACAATTTTCCTTGTCCTCCGGTGTTCTTGATTGTTTTTATCCATCCATTTCTCTACCTCCGTCCGTATTTCTTCCTCCAACTTTATAAATTAATCTAACTCTATCCTGGCTGCCTGGCTTTGTCCCGACTTTTTCTTTTCCCTCATCTTTAGTTCCCAGTCCTTGTAATTCAACTTACAGAATCTATTCTCCGGTTTTCTCTCCGGTTTCCGCCACATCTCACTGCCCGCGGTTATTCTTTCTAATTTACCGCGGCCTTTAGAACATTTAAAGGGACATAGTTTTCAGAAATATTTCTCGGTTACGCGCTTTAACTTACTTCTTAATACTTTGTATGCGGTGTTTACTTGAATCGTTTGACGAAGACGAGATTTCAAGTGGAACTGTAAGTTCTGCCAGGAGATTTAACACTAGAACTATCAAAGGATAAAAATTACTTGTCTCCGCCATTTTTAGTTAAATTATTCGAATATACCACGGCGAATTGTTTGAGATTTTGTGTACTTTTATTGTATATACTTATCCCAAATAATTGAATTTTTTAATTAACCTCAATGCTCCAGCTATAATTTAAATGTAAATAAATGCGTAAGCATAACTGAGTATATGTTCGGTAATTCTAGTGTTAACATTATAATAAAATTATAATCAATTTTGCTTTTAATAAAATTATTTAAATATACAACGGTGCATTGTTTGAGAGTTTATGTATCTTTATTTGATGTATATAAGATTCATAATTAAATCCATTAATTAACTCGCATCCTCCGATCAGGATTTATATATTAATTAATATATAAGTATAACCGAGTGTATATTCGTTAATTTTAATGCGAAGTAATGTAAAAATGATAACAGAAGGAAAAGAAACGTGTGTAACTCTAAGTATTTAACCCTCTATAACCCGGTTTTATACACATAAAACATAAAAAATATCCAAACGCGAATTCCAACCCTTATCAGTATCTCAGTGTTTATAACTCTGAATTATAATACTGTAATAAAATACGAATTGATTATAATAATAATTCTGTAATCTGGAGAAGAATGACTAACACGTTGACTGTTATACGATACCCGTGTTATCGTCAAAAATAAAACTATAATCAGTAACGTTAAAAATATAACAAATTTTACGAACTTTTGATTTAATTTTCTTTTTATTTTATTCGTGTTTTAGTAATATTGTCGTCAGCGGCCACCGGTGACCACCACAGTGTTCAACGTGTTAATGTTTCTTTGGGATTGGTTAACTAACTTACTGAATGATAAGAGCTGATAAGAGTATTCCATCGAAATAATTCAGATCGAGGTAAAAGAAATCCTGTTCTTACAGGACGACCGAAAGTATTAACTCTTCGCGTAGACGGGTTTTAGGTGTGGTTTCTGAGCCGAGCGGAATTACCGCCGGTTTATCTAAACCTTTTGCGAAGTAGTACATTTCCACCGACCACCGCAACGGGTCAATTCAATTGTCCAAAAGTAATTAAGAAAACAGAAACCTGGGAGCTTTGCTGAATGTATTTCACTTTCTCGAGTAGTTTAACGGGTAATTCTTTTGTCCGTACTTATACAATATTTAAGTACCCCTTTTTCAGAGGACCATTACCACTCAACGAAAATAATCCTTTGTCTCTCCTGGAACCAGGAATTACCAAGAAAAAGTAAGTTTAACTTAATGAATTTATAACAGAGCGGTGTATAGAGACCCACCCTTGGCTCTATTGTGCGCAATTCCAGTATTCGAATATAGAGATTATTGTCACAGTAACTCGTTTATTAACTTGAAACTCTAAGCTTATTTTTTATATTAAAACAATTCCTAGAAATTCAGATGTAACCTGTACGAATGAAATGAAACTATGTAAATGACATTAATGGATAAGGTAATCCGAAAAAGGTTGAAAGAACGTTTATAGTTTGAATTCTATAATATATCTTAGTTTATATATATTTAATATATCAGTTCTATTCTCCAATCAAATATATCGCTAACATTGTCAAACTCCCAATACTTTTCATGATACGATTACGATATAAAGTAGCTAACGTATCATACAGCACTTAAACGGTCTTGTTTTTAGGTGTTACATAAATGTTATAAATGTGTCGCGTAGTATCGTAAAACACGGATTTCGGTCCGACATTCACAGTGTTAATAAGATCTATAATTCTAATATTATAATTGATTGTTGTATACTATTAAACTACTACACTCTAAATTATAAAGTAGAGTGATGAGCATCGATAAATATTATATTGTTCAATATACATTTTTCACGTATCTTTATCGAGTTCCGAAACTACGGTTGAAGTAAATGTGAAACAAAAAGCATGTTAGCCCAGGGTGTTAAAAAAACCTAGAATAAGATATATAATCCCAATTTTATAATCGGACGTTGTTTACCATGAAACTAACACACTGTAAATTATAAATTACAGTGATGAGCATCGATAAACATTATGTGCTTTAATATACATTTTTCACGTATCTCTATCGAGTTCCGAAACAACGGTTGAAGTAAATGTGAAACAAAAAAGGATGTTAGCCCAGGGTGTTCAAAAGACTTGGCTTGGCAACCAGGAGTTTAAATAGGATGTTCGACGTATAATAGCCGAGAATTATGCAGCAACTTATCTGCTTGTTTAGGGAAAGAGATTCTACCTCTAGACTCTGAAACAGAGTTCCTTGGTGATAACAACGAAGTAATACCTCGTCTCTCCTCGCGATCGTTGCAAATGCGATAAGCTTCGATTTAGTTCGTTCACCAATGCGCGGTTGCACGATCCCAATCCTCCCTTGAATTTGCTTTGTATATAATCAGACTTTATACTTTCCAAAGAACTCGAGTTTTCTTCTTCCCTTTCTTTTTTACATTTTCCCAATCGATTCTCCTCTCGGTCTTTTTTTTTAAGACTTCAATTCCATCTATCTCGCGGATGCATCGATATTCCAATTCTGAAGTTTAACCAATTTTCAAGATAACCACCTCTCCCGGCCTCGCGGATTTTATATTTATTTCTCCTTCCGCGTTTTGCCCTCGGTGTTTTTACGGCGATCGTCTCTCGCAATCAAATCAAGAGGAGAGATAAATGTTATGATATATGTGCATGAAATATTCAGCCGGGTTTTATAATGTAATGCATAAACAATGCTCTTCGTAAAATTGCATCCACTCTGATGTCGGGGATTAAAGTTTTTTCGGATTTTTAAAGAACCCGAATTTATCGTGTCTGTAGTTACGTATGTCGTGTAATGTTAATACAGATTTAATGAAAAATTAGTATTAAAATATATACATAATTGTGTTATGCGATACCTCGCGATACACGTCCATGACGTCTATATGACGTCCAGAAGTAAAACTATTTAAGCGCTCTACGATACATTGGTTACTTTACATCGTTAACGTAATGTTAAAAATATTGGAAATATGACGAATATTAGCGATATATATATTTGATTCAAGTTTTTCTAACATTGGTATCAGAGGTCACCGGTGACCGTCCTGGCATTCCACGTGTTAAATTACTTTAGTTTAGGAAAAAGCAGACTGCAATTTTTTTCTTAGGCTACGCCGCATGTTCGATATATTCGACTTAATACGTTCACCCCGATCGATGATACGCAAGATCGATGTGACATTCGATATATTCTTGCAATTTAAATAGCACACCGTGTATACGATATTGATCGGGCATCACCGCTCGTATTTCTTTGGTTCCTCTTCCACCTATTTCCCTATCCGTGACATTGCTATTAGCCTATCTCCGGTAGTAGGTATCTCTACCTCCGACATTGGATCCTCCCGTGAGTTTATAGATTTCATGCCTTACAGGATCCATTCTTCTTCGCTATATCTGTGCCAAATTTGCTTCCTTCTATCTCCATTCTGCTCTTCCTTTATTTCATTGGCTCATACCTTACATTATAGAAGTATGAGAATGCGGAAAAATAAGAAATGGATTTATGCGATCGTTGTTACGGAGGTAAAATTTATAAATCTTCTATAGCTCCATGCAACTTGGAACTCATATACTCGTTTATCCATATCTTGCATTTCATTTTATTTGGTTGTTTCCTTGTAATAATGATAAAAGTACGCGCAACGATTGTCACCACTTTCGGTGACTTTAAGTAATAATTTCGACACTATTTTCATGGATATAACTTCGTTAGAACCGAGTTTAACTAAATTTACGTTACACGATTTCCTTTTAGTCACGAAACAAATTGGACTGTATAGGGTTGACTACAATTTTGACATTATTTTTCTTCTAATATAATAATTTGTCAAACACGATGATGGTGGTGGTGAAGGCGATATGTGTTCTTACATATGAAGTGGTTTCATATTGATTATGCTGTGATATTGATAATGGTGTTCGACATATGAGAAAGCAACGAGGCAAAGATGATGAACTTTAGCTTTCACGGTTCAGTGTTGGGGGTGGTTTAATGAGTAACCTATTTCACCCTTGGTATTAATGGCTACCAGCACGATTATACGCTTTTTCCTCCCTTGATAAAGAGGGAAGTACTTAGGGAACAAATCTGGATCAATTGTTCTAACTTCATTTATATTGTATTATAGCAAAATCTGTGTTATATAAAGTGAGTGTAAAAAGTATTCGTGCAGCAGTGACATTTAACAAAAACCTCGTAGAACTTTGTTTACTTCAAACATTTTAACAAACATGTATGTACATATTCTTACAATTAGAGATCCTCGCAATGAATTTTATAAAAATGAATTTATCCATATTTATATGGAAATATTCATAATCTGTTTGTTACGGAAACAAAGTTCTACAAGTGAAAAATGGTCGCAAATGAGCAACGTTATATATGGACACAAGTGATTATATTAATCTTTATAACGATACTTCAACATTTTGAAATATTTATTAAGCATGTAAATCTCTTTGCTAACAAATAACTCTGTCTGAAAGTTCTACTTTATATTGCTGCTCGTGACTACTTAATGTGACACTTCCTGCTTTGTATGCAAGATGCAAACCCGTTAATTCCACTGTTATGCGCGGTGCATGTATTATAGACAAAAGCCGAGTATAAAGCTTCTAATTTCTCTTCGATAAAGGTCGTGATATTTACAACGGAAAAAATAGTGCGTGTTCCACGATACGTTATACACATCAAGCATCTCGAATCTTGATGAATATAAAAGAAATTTTATAAGATTCAACGATAAATGAACTGTTTATTATGAAACTAACGTAACTCCATTTTATGAAAAATCTTACTGAATCTTAATTTGGTTAGGATTTAACATGATTGAGTATAATAAATTGATTGGGATTCAGTATTAGAAACCACAGTTTATAATTAACAATTAATTATTCCTGTTAAGTTCCAATTCATATGGCAGAATTAAGTATTTCAAATTGTGTGATAACTGCTGATAAATAATAAAAACGTAGACAATAACCGACATGTTTATTAAGGTTTAAAGAACGATATCGATGTTGTGTTTCGCAATGGAAATAGTTTTTACGATGGAAATAGTTAATCGAGAACATGCTAATTGTTAATATATCCATATCGCTCGACATTAGAATATAAATTTGCAGTTATTATAAACGAAGAAGTTTGGGATCACCTGCTTTGCCTTTATTTATTACAATGAACATTAAAAGTAAATCGAATATAAAACCTTTGTCCATTTTATAATTTTACCATTAATATTAAACTATTTGCTTGCCATGCAGACACACATCGGTCGGTTTTTAGTTTCCTCACAACAAATTACTTTACTACAAGAAGGTTGGCGAACTATGCGGCAAGAAACATTACACAAACTGGTTGGGGTATGTCAAAAATATGTAAAATAGCAATAATGAAGAAAGGGGGAGACTTCGACGAATCGCGTATTAAGCGAAATGTATAATTAATATAGAAAAAAATATACGCAATTTATACAACTCTTCTATCTTATAATATCCACATATGTACGTCAACCTATAGATACACCCAAAGAAAAGTATTCCATTCCAGTTTACAGACAAGATATTTAATAATTTGCTTAACGATAGTAAGTGATCCCAAACTTATGGCCGGTAGTGTATACTACTAATAAAGACACGTACATACATCTATTTATAAAGCGAAATGTTGAGACAAGTATAAAATGTGATATTATGAAAGGGGATAATAGTTTGATGAAGTCCCTTTGTGCGTTGACGCGGGCAAATTAATTTCTGCAATGGTTACCGTGCATGTATTACGGCGTAAGAGGGATGTAAGTGCGCTTTGTTTCGGTCTGGTAAGGGAGGATTGTTCCCTTGAGGTCCTTTATTGATTGGTATATTATATGCCGGTATATTGGTGCCCTCAGGGGCCAAGAACGAGATACGGAACAGAGACAGAAGGAAATTGCAATCCTCCGCGAAAGGATATTATTTGTTAATGTCCAGCATTTTCTCTCTCCTGAGTACACTAATTTTCACCAACCATTACTCGCCGTACTGAACTTATCCTTTGAACGAAATTTCATTACTTAACCGACATTATTAAATTGCTTGGATGCACAAACTCTTAATATGATTGCACACGGGATATTAAAATTCACTCTGTGCTAGGATGCGTGTGCATTTTGCGTACGCCACTGTAGTTATCGATGAGAAAATGTTAATTATTAGGAGTTATAAAGCAATCGTTTTCTGGGGAATTGGACGTTTCAATTGTAGATTCGACTGATTATAAACAGGATCATGAAATGTGATAGCGAAATATTGACTTTCTTCTTCGAATAACAACTTTCATCTTCCTACAAGTCAACTGTATTCAGAAATCAGAAAACATGGTAGTAAGTTTTTGGTATTTATTACGATGGGATTTGGTATTTATATGATTAATTAAAAAGTTAAGATTTGAACGAAAATAATCAGATTCTTATAATTAAGTTTCTTAGATAATTTTTTTCGATATCCTGTTATCAGTATTAATCGTATAGTTCTTTTTAATATTCTGTTTCTTATCACGCGCTAGGAGCTATAATTACCCAAGGAACTTAATTCTAAGAATCTGATTAATTTCATTACAATCTTGATTCTTGATTAATCCGTATTATCCGTATTTGCGAAAGATAAAATCATTATTTCTCGATAAAATAATCACCCGAAGATTAAAAACATTTTTGTAATGTACGTATTATAAATATAATTATATATTCAGAAGTATTAAGTAAAAATATACTAACTGAGTCGATTCACTAAAAATTACTTAAAAAATGAGCAGAGTATAATACGCGGGTTACAATAGTTTCAATGACATTTAATGAAAGTTGGCGAAGAAAATAGTCGTTCATTATGAGTTACAACGGTACACAGGCGATTAAGTAATTCAAAGAGAGTAAGAAGCTGGGAACGAGTAACTTCCTGATTTTCGTTGAAAACGTTCGAATAAATCGAAGATTCCTCGAAGGTTCGAAAGTTTTGAGATACCGAGAGTCTTGGAAGTCTCGAAGAAGTCTTTAAAGTCCTGAGATTCTGTAAGCTTAACGAGGTCTTCAAAAGAGCGTAAAGATAATACGAAGGTACATTAGCTTCCCTCGTGTTTTTTCGAAGCATTCAGAAAGACAGCCAGTTTAAGGAATTCCAAGATCCGAATAATGCACGAAATGCTTCTAAGTTCTGCTGACTTGATTTGGAACTTGGCAAGTGGACCAATTCGAACTATATCACTTAAAGTCCATACTGAATTGTGCAACGTTCTTGGTACTTTCCAAGTTATTGGAAATGTTATCCTTCAACGTTACTCACTTTTCTAGTAGAACTCACATTTTTATAATTTTTTTTTTAATCGCTGATGTAATAAATTCGCACGCACGTTTAAGGGGGTTTTAACTCTTTTGCAATGAAACCCTTGAGAATCTCTTTCTCTTTAAAGAAAAAAATATTCAGTCTGGTGCGTTTTTTAATTTCTAAAATGGGGTGAAAGAGAGATTCTAATAAAGCACCTTTTTCATTGTGCTGCTTTCTTCGAGATTTAAGATTAATATTGAAACCTAATTTCTGTAGAATTTTAATTATTAAGCGAATAATATTTCAGAGTTAAGCTTGTTTAACTTCACATATTCGAAAGTAAATTAACGTATTAATATTCGCATTTCATTTTTCTTGATTAATGCTTTATTATAAATGTCCAGTTTGAGCTACTCCCTTGTTTTAATTTTAAATTAGAAAATTTTAAATATTTCAAGTTTATTAAGCTATAAAAAATAAAAATAAAAATGATATGTGCCATTAAGAGAGTACTTTCTTGAACTCATATCACTGATAGATAAGCGGTATACGATTAAGTGTGACTTAAAATATAGGGGATAAGTTTCTAGTTTCTTATCAGAGCCTTAGAAATTGCGAGTAGGTATACCATTTTTTAACGAGCACGCGATAAAATCATTATTCGGGCGAAAGTTAATATAACACGACAGTTAACGCTTTAAGCGACAATTCCACGAGCAAAAGTCTTAATTATATGACTCAATCAAGAGCGAATATAATCGGATAAGAAACTTCGAAAATCATACGAGCCGTTTATTATGAAAACGTGCGCCACTTTCTGAAAAGAACTGAATTAAAACTTTAATTTAACTTAAGATTGCTATGAATTACAATAATAATTGTAAAGACAATCTCTTTCATTCAGATATTATTTCATAAAGATATTATTAGGCGAGTTATAAGAACAGCCTCTTTGGTTATAATTTAAAGTGAACTTTTTTTCATTATTTAATTTAATTATTGAATTATTCAATTTCCATTTCAAATTCTTTCGTTATAACTTTTTGTTTCACGCAAAAAAATAAATCATAACCGTTGACATTAGGAATTTATTAATAAATCACTTCCTCCGCGGAATTAATCGAAAAAGCTTTTGTGGATATAATTTAATGTGAATTTCTATTTCATTATTTAATTTTAATTTCAAATTCTTCTATTATTTGATATATTGTTTCACGCTGGAAAATAAATATTAACTGCTGCTATCAGTGATTTATCAATAAATCACATCCCCTTCGAGGGATTAGTCACAAAGGTGTTAACACAGTTCCGGCAGTATACGATATCACCTTGGAAAAAAAGTTCTCCCTTATCTCGTTATCGAAGTTTAACTTCCGTCAACTATGAAAGTATTATTAAATGAAACGTTCTTTCGAGGGAAATGAAATTTCTGTCAGTGGCTGAAGTTCCATTGTGTTAGAAAGCCCGATCGAATTTCATTGGTGCGCGTGATGCCGAGTAAATATCCAGCATAATGGAGGAACATAAATAGCGTTTATGATGCGCCGTGTAATTTCATAATTCACAGTCGACACATTTCATGACGGCGGAGAATATTTTCCAGCACGTTTGGCGTATTCATTTCATTCTTATATTTCTCAATCTAGTTTGGCGTCACTGACGCGCACGCGCAGCTATTAAATTTACAAGCGAAAAAGCTGCCTTATCAAAGGACAGTCTGATAGGTGCAAACACATTTATATAACAAAGGAAAAGTTCGCCGGCGAACTGACAACCGAATCACCGGATCTGTGTCAAAAACTAACCATATTGTTTGTTGTTTCCGGTGACTGTAAATACACGTAGTTCCTGCCTTTACGAATTAATTAGTCCCTGGCGGCCGTTCGTAAATCTGAAATTTATTTCCCTTGAAAGAAAAGTTAGAACACTTCAAAAAATTCCGGGGCTTCCAAAATACCAAAAACTGGGAACTCAAAAAATTTAAAAACTGCACAGATTATTTTATACTGATAACGAAGCTATTTTTTATCTGTGCCCCGAAATAGGTTTTAAAAGATGAAATCATCGCTTGCAGTAAAAGCGGTTTATCGTTTAAGGCGATTATCTCCAAAACCAAAAGAAAAATAATAATAATAAATAATAAACCAAACCCATAAAATAGTTAAGCAATAATTTTAATGGTACTTTGGATACTAGAAAACTGCGTTGAAGAAGTTCCAATATTTGAAGTAAGCGTAAGCGAGTAAACCGAAATCAAGGAACAATGGATCTACGATGAACTCGAAAGCTTACTTCGAAAGTAAGTAAACCTTCTGTCTGAGATTTATGCGAACAAATGCTTCGATGCTTTTACGAGTATTACCAACAATTTCTTTGATACGCCCCGTTTAATTATGAAATCCTGGAACTTTTTAGATTTATAATGTCGTTTATCGTTTCAGACTTCGAAGCACCCATTAATGGATTTCACTTTGAAGAGAATCTCTGGTTGGTAGAGGAAACTCGACTCAAGCAAAAATACTTCTGCATTTCAATACAAGCACACACGATTAAGCGGTTTTTAAAACTTTTTTAATGAAACCCTTGAGAAACTCTTTCTCTTTAAAGAAAAGCACATTCAGTCTGGTGCATTTTTCAATTTCTACAATAGCAAGAAAAGGTGATACTATTATAATTAAGCACCCTTTTCATGGTTGCTTTCTTCCGTAAGAGTCTTCGTTTCTTGTATAATAATTTGGCGGATTTATTTATCTTCTATTTACACGTTCGAATATGTTAAAAGTGAGAGGGCGGATTCAGATATACATAATTTGCAAGTGCATTAATATTTTAATACTGAAACCTAATTTCTGATAAATTTTAGTTATTAAACAAATCATTTTTAAGAGTTACGTTTATTAAATTAACGTATTAATATTGACACTTAATTATTCTTGGATAATATTTAATTATGAATATCTTTCATTGTTACTCAATTTTCCGGTAGGATTCACATTTTTATAATTTTGTTTATTCAGATTATTTTTCAAACAGGGCAACAAATTAAGATAACAGTATAATAAATATAACGGTAAAAACATGCAAAAATAACATAAACAAGATACAAGTTCGATATTGAAATTTAGGATAAGAAACAAAAGAAATATGAAATATTGAATATTAATCATACTAATGAGTATATATTAATATTGTTTAATTCAACATTGGCACAGCTTTAGTTCCGCATTCATGTTAAACAATTTATAATTAATAGAACAATTAATTGTAACATATATTATGCAGCATACAATTAATTATAATTGTACGTACAATAATATTATTAATAATATAATTAGCACCATAGTAAATCACAATTTATAATTAACAATTAATTATTCCTGTTAACTTGCAACTCGTAGGTCGCAATTAAGCATTTCAAACTGTGTAATAATAATTGTTAAGTAATAAAAACGTAGACAACAATCAACATATTTATTAAGGTTTAAAAAACGATATCGACATCGCGTTTCCCAATGGAAATAGTTTCCCCAACGAATTTTGTTTAAAAAACATTCTTGGCGTTTGGTAATTCAAATGTCAAAGCACTATCAACTGTTAATTGGCATTTATGCAACCATTTTATTCGAGTTTCAAGTAGAACGGAAAGCTCAACGTCGCGGAAGGAAACTTCTATAAGCTTTTAATTAGATAAAACTTCTCGAACCGCTACTAATTATCTCGCAATTCTCGTACGTAATTCACTTAAGTTTTCCCGTCAAGTGAGCCCCGAAGATCTAATTTGAGCCTTCCTTCCTGGACCACGTAAACAATTTAAAATCAATTAACAATTGAAGTTCGAGCAACGACCTGCAAACCCTTTCCTGAAATTACACCGAAAAATATGTTTTTCCTCGATTTTCCTCAGCATTTTTCCATGCACTTTCTGTAGTTGGTTCGTAGTAACAATTTAAGGAGCGAATTATTCGAGAAATTATGCTATCATTTCATTTTGCGTTCAGTTTCTACCTATTTTCGTGGAGACGTGAATAAAGATAAACAATAACGATAAATATATTTTATTAAATGTTAAAAAGCGGTGCAACTCCATTTAAAATCTAAATTGTAAATTGTTGTTGATTAAAACGTCGAGTTAAATTACAACCAAACTAAGGTTTAACTCGATTTTTCCGAGAACGGAGTTGCTCTACTTTCATAATAAACGGCTTATACGTGAGTTTATTTTTCGGAGGAAAAATGTTGTTCTGACAACAACAACTATAGAAACAGCACAAAAAGCCTGTTATAAAGGCGATCTTACCGCGTTTATTGTTGTACGAACGCGCTCGGAAAAGCGGAAAAGGAAAGTTTCGTGTGAAAAAGAAACCGGTATGTTTCGGTAGTCACCGAAAGCTTTAGAAAATACACGGAAGTACATATATTATTACAACGTGTACCGTTTGCTGCATGGTAAATAGAAAAATGCAATGTTCATGACTGGTTCGTTAAACGTTTGCGCAGCTGCACCGACACCCCGAACTTTCCCTTCGAGCATCCCCTTTAAATGGAAACCCACTGCCCCGATTTTCCGATATCGCGAAATGTAAAGAAACCAGCCGACACCGATACTGGATATTATTTGTTTCCACTTGGAAATAAATCAATTTCTCGTACCATCCGTTTCCATATGCGTCATTTCTATCTTTGCCTTTTTAGTGTGCACCTTCTTGTTGGTATAAAATGGAGGAGATTTTGGAACCATGTTATTGGAAACTTTTTACTTCCAAGCTATGTATTTGAAATGTAAATATAGGTTTTTATATCGAATATTTGAATATCGTGTGTGGAGAAATTTATTCTATACTGTAATCGTATATATTGCACAAGTCAATATTGCGTTAATTGTATTAATGTGTTCGATGTATCTAAATGAAAAATTTCCAAATCGAAACTGTACTCATTGATGCCAAGTAATATTTTTCTACTTGATATTTAATATATCTTTTATTATTTATTCCAAAAATGTATTTATAATTTATTCGAAATTCTGATTGTGTGCATTTCAATAGTCAATATTCGATTAATTACGTTAATATGTTCGATATATCTAAATCAAAAATGTACTCACTGATACCAGAATATTTTTCGACTTGGTAGCGTTCGGCTTAAAATATCTTCCAAGAAAGAAGAAAGTAACGCAGCAATATATTAGCTTCCTTACCTGCAACAGAAACGAACTGAATTAGTATAAAACGTTAGAAAATTAAGACAACAATTATTAAAAACTCCGTATTTGTGTCGCATTATAAGAAATAATAAACATATAAATACGATGATGTTTAAACGAACAAACCGAACAAAGTGTCGAGGAAACATAGAGATTTAAAGAAACAACGTAAATTACTGCAATAAAAAGGTAACCAGTATTCCAAGGACTGATTATAGAAATCTAAATTAACAAAAATAACTTTCGATGAACATCGCCCCAAAATAAAAGGAGTATAACAAGTCCGAGGACTAAATATTACAGAAACATAGGAATAGAAAATAACAAAAATAAAATCAATTTAACATTGCACTGCTATAATGAAATAATAAGAAAACCAAGAATTTAATATTCCGTAATATCATCTAAAAATCGTAGAACCATAGAAAAAAAACAACAGAATAAATTCTAACCAAAAAGAAGCTGAAGAATCCAATGATTGAATATTGCAATAAGTGTTTTAATTTCAGTAGTTTCCCATGGTGTTAAATGAACGAGGGCGATTAAAGTTATCGTTCTCTTCGAAAGGTTCCCAGTTCACTTTGTAAATAATTCTAGGTTGTCGTATATTAGAATTCCTGAAAGCTTTTAACCGTGTTCGTACGTCAAGGTTTGTAGTCTTTCTTTTAACACGATTGACGTGAAACGCAACCTTCCTGTTCGATACTGGTGGTTGCAGTAGTATAGACCCGTTTCGTGTCAGACGCTCTTCCATGGAAAAGACACCTGATATACAGCGATCGGAACGTAAACACGAGATTCCAATTTGGTTCAAATAAATTTCAATTCGCTTAAGTGTTCCCTGGTATCTCCTAGGAACGGAATCGGAATTCTATGTCGATTTGAAACAACTGTAACACAGTCACCGTGTAGTTTACACTTAATTGATCGGTCTACGTATTACTTCCATCCCCTATTCACTTTGTCCGCGTAAAATTCTATCAATTAGTCCCTTTGGAATCGACATTTCCTATCATGTCGGAAGTTAATGTATTTTGTTATGTTCCCAATGCATGTTTAATGTAAAACATTAAACTAGCGATTTAGAAACATTTTTAAAGATGTAAGTTATATGTAAGATAGAATACTTGTATTTGACGGAATAATGGTTACAACTAATTTAATATTTAACAAAACACACACTGAATAAATGAAACTTAACGTAATATCTTATTATAACTTAAAACATGTCGTAACTTAAAAAAACGTGGTAACTTAAAAACGTGTCGTCGTGACTTTTGAGCTTTGCATTCGTTCTCGTTCGTGTTCTGCGCTCGACTGCCTTACTGTCTTATCTCCAAGCCCTACGTAGGGACAAGAGACAGACGTCGTCATCACGCACCATACACTCATACACACATACATATCTGGTTCATTCCTACATATATGATTTGCGACTGAATATTCAACTTCGTTCACTTTTGGAAGCGATTAGAATATTTTCTAATTGTTTATGTTTTTATAATTCTTTATCTTTGGAGTTTGGACAATAGTGATAGGTTTTCGGTAACCTAAGTGTAATTAGTTATCTATTTCATTAGTATTAAATGGTAACAAGAATTATGTAATTGTTTAAGGAATAAAAAGTTAACAGAAAGACTTGATTTCGTTTATTAAACCCGTTCTTATCTTCCTGTATCCCTGCACAATGTTTGGAATCTTCAATATCGGTATTTTAAAAAAAAGAGAAATTGGAATATCCAAGCGGATGGACACAATGAAATAATTGTAATTATAACATATTCGTACAGTATATTACAATACATTCTTCAGTATTATTTATGTTTTTTTAGATTCACGTTATTAAAATTTCATTAATTACAATACATTGATTAGAGTTTAAATAATGAGATCATTAAATATCATACCAGTATTCCTTGTACACGGACTGATATTATTATGAGAAATTATGTTCTGCAGTGGATATGCATACCGGAAATATTACGTTTACAATGTTAACATATTTTATCACAAGCATATTTCCTTTCGAGATAATTATTTTAATACATCTACCAGGAATATAATATTCTGGAAAAGGATCAAATGGTAATCGTCTCTGGTATCTCTCGTATTAACCCCTTCAGTAACAATGCGAGGATGGGAGGATATATCGCTTTAATGGTATGCCATGAAAGGACATTTCCTGATCCTCCCAACAGGAGAATTTGCTTTCTGGTAATTTACCGAGTCGCAAGATGAATGTACTTTTGTATCCATCGCGACACAACGAAATGGATGATATTCCTTTTTAACCTCCAAACATATGAGCTCAACTCGTTAACTGACAATGCCAGTAATTCTCGTGGAATACAGGCGAAAATAATTCTACCTCAAAGTAAAACTTTGTATAATATTAAGTCATCCCATAAGTTATGTCGTTTTCCGACCCTAACTCTCAGTGGAAATTTTTGTTCAAATAAAAGATATTGATCCGACTATTTCGAACGTACGTTACGCACTGTCGAAAGAATACTCTTTTTGATAAGAAAAGAGAAGCTCCTATAATCATATCAGCGAAACATGATACACACTTTGATATATTGTAAATAAGAAACGGCATTACTTATGGAATGATTTAATATTTTCATTGTGATGTTTATAATTAACTACCAATTAATGGTCATGCTATAGACATTTGTCAATTGCTATTGATAACCAGAATTGCATAAGTAAATATAAATAAGGGAAGAGCAATTAAGAGTACACGACAAATATTTGCGATGCGAAGGAAGACACGTAAGACTCGTTTAAAGGGAATTGAAACCATCCTTGTTTTTAAACTGAAACGATTCGGTTCTCTTTAAGGCAGTGAAACCGAGGATAATGTGGCTCTTACTACTCACTCGTTACTCTGCAACATCTGGTTGGGTTCTTTACTTTGGGGATGTTGAATCAGTTCTTTTCTTCCCGGATACTGAGTTGTCGTTTTTTACATCGTCTATGTTGCTACACTTCTGTCTCTCTAACGTTCTTTTACCAACTAACCGACTTCCAGGCTTTCGCGTCTCTAAAGGCTGGCTAAAGTATCCTTCACCTTTCATCGACTTATCTTCATTGGATTCCATGTACTTCGAGTCACTCATGACTGGGGATATGTGAAAGTTTTATCCCACGAACTCGATACGTGACATGTGTCCAATCGGAGGTGTCCTCGAGTTCAGAGTAATCGAATTCTTCCTGCGATACGTTCATCGAATAAACTTGTAATTTCACTTATATCAGTTAATAACGAGTCTGTATAGGTTTTACAATCGAAATTAACCATTTCGCAGATCATATTCACCTTTTTCCGCACCAAATTAACAATTTGGAAATCAAATTCAATTTGTTGCAAATCAAATTCATTCTTTCACTGTACACTGGATTTTATTTTGATTACAATAGTTTAAGGAAACAAATTTGTAGAAAAGCTTGAGTTGCAAAAGGGTGAAGTTATTTACGATTAAACCATACACGAGGGAATCTGGTATAAAGTTTTCCAAATTGGATAAGTGAGATAAATAAGAAAATAAGGTAATTGCGGTGGCCATGATAAAAGTGTAAGTACAACCTGGGAGAAAATTAGAAACGTTAAGAGCGTTTACGCTCATTTAGGGCAATGGCTGTATTAGCGAAAAAATAATGTGATGTTACCGTAATCAGATGCGCCACCTGATATTCCGAATATGATACTCCTACCTTCAAAACTAGTGGTTTCGTTTTTCACCTTTTAGTAAACAGCTCCTCACGATTTACTTTCATTCCCTCTCTAACTTGTGGCAAGTTTAGCTGTTAATTATGTGTTAATACTTCCTTCTGTTACAATAATGAAAGTGCAATTATAATATTGCAATTATACTGACTAAAAGAAGATCTTAATTTCTCAAAATTAATTCTTAAATTCTCACAAATTCCAACCGGTCAATTCCCTTGTATCTCCTACCTTGCTTTTTATGAAGAAAACTTTAAACAAAAATGGAAGAAATTATACTTCTAAAACCTTAGTTCTTCAAGCATTTTTCGTTCGAAGAAAATTGGAATTCGAACTTTGCCGTACTATAAAATGCAGTACATATAGTTCTAAATATATATCTCAATGTTTTTTGTACATTTCATCCACGATAATAATTTCTTCGTAATTTACCAAGACGTTGCATTACTGAAATTTTGGAAAACATTTTTGGAACATGTTACTCCAAGTTTCAAGTAGTTTCTAAAGATGTTTATACAGAAAGAAAGCTCCAAGTTTCCCTTACATATTTAATACCATACAGAAAGAATATTCCAAGTTCTTACATTTTTAATCCAGTTTTTGAAGTAGAATCAGTACTTCTTAAGTCTTAAGATGAATTTAGTGACACTCTGTATACAAAGAGTGGGGTATCGAGAAAATGCTTCATAAACGTCGAAATGACTATAAATATTTACGGGGGTGGAGTTAAACTTTTGAAATGACGGAAAAACAGTTTCGTTGAAGAAGCGTTCCTCCTCTCTGGCTCGACTAAACCCGATAATTCACTTTCCAGCAAATTAGTTTGTGGCCGTTTAAAGTTTTACCCCGGAACTTTTACTTTTTCCTTGGCTTTCTTCCTCTTTCGTAACATTATTCTTTGTATATTTGAATTTCATAAACCGACAAGGCAAGTTCGCTTATGATTTTGATAAAACTTCCACGACACGCAAAAGCCCTTTGATAATGGTTGGACACTTTAGCGGGACGTGGATGAAACGTGTCGAAGATAAAGCAGCTCTTTAAATGCTTCGTTATATCCTCGCACATTAAACACAATTTATTCTGTACTTACAAGTACAAATATTTATACTCGAAAATAATCTCTTCTTTTATTTAAAATATGAGAAGTGTTTCGGCATTTATTTGAAGGCATAAAATAAATACCGAAAAGTCTCTCATAATTTACTATTATAAAAGATTATAAAAGAAAAGCTTTTCTAATCAGTCGTTTGTAGCCATTTTTTCGTAACTCCTACTATATTGAACGTAATTCAATTACAATTATCCATCCCATAACTCGAATTTTGATACATACAAATATATACACCATATCCTTAATAAACAATCAACACTGTATACAGATATAAAAAAGTACGTGTCGCTTAGTTTTTTTGTGTACTATAACATATGTGAAAACGAAAGGAATCGGAGACCAACCAGCTACCTAGGGTTTCTTGTAAGTTATAAATATATTGCTGTTTATAGCATTTTCTGTCGACATCACTTTATCTAACCAAATTCCGTGAATTTACCTCGTTACGCGCGTAACATGCGGCTGAACATGTTCCCAACGCGAATGCGTTAAGAATGGAGTTTAATGCAACACCGATGAATACCGATTGCGGGGGCGTAGAATTGTCGATGATTTCGCGGTGTTTGCAATTTCCCGGGTGGCAGTCAGTAGGTAGGAAAGGCCGAGAGTTGTTGCGGGCAATAATGTGACTGATGAAGTAATACATCACATTTAACTAGAGCCGCGGTAGTATCGGGGTCCGAAATCAAATTTCCTGGCACTTAATAAGATGTGACAAGCGGTCACGTGAGTTTAATGAGAGCAGTGCGCTTGTGACTATCGGGTCATTTGTAGGTGCAGGTTCAACAATAAGGTGGTGTTGCACGGTGGACTTCCCATCGCGTGAATCGCGTCATTAAACTACTCCTCTACCTTCCAGTACTCTGTACCCCTGCATAAAAGAGGAACCATTACTACCGAGTCCTCCCGTGTCTCGTAAAAAGTCACTTACACGCATCGAATCATCCATCAGTATGTCTTATCGGCCTTATAATTCACCGCAAAAAACATTCACGATCTTTAACAATGATATGCTTCACCGCACTATCACCTTATCGTCTGCCTATAGAAAACGGTGGAATTCAATGGAAAACTATTGCGCGATTATGCAGTTCGTTCCATTGTGTCTCTTGATATGTTATTTCGAGATTTCTTAACGATGAAATATCGTTTTTCAGTGCCAATTGGATCACCTGATACTGTAGACTCTTGTATAACGCGGTTAATGCGTTACGCGTTGTATGAAATCGTGTTACCGCATTTTATTATATAGCGCCTTGTGCTGGAGTCGTGTTATATTAAAAAAGTCCTCGGAATATCTTTGGCGAATTCAAGTTTTGTAAATATTAATTATTAAAGAGGACTGTATTGAAGAGTTAATTTGTAAATCTAGTGACCTGCTATGTTGTAGAAATGTTTTACAAGTTTAATAGATACGTGACAAAGTTTGATAAGGTTGATTCTGATATCAGTGGCTGAACTGGTTAGTCGACAATTTAAAATACTGTTAGGATTCTTGATATCGAGAGTAAGACTCCTTCAGATCGAGATAACAACGTATTTCGCGAAGTATCATTCACTTCAGGAAGTTGTAATTCGAGAGGAATCGGAATTCCGCAAGCATCCGGATGTTGAAACCCTCCACAATTTCCATCTTGCTTTTTAACTCAAAAACTCGCGTTCCAAGCACACGAAACACACTCGGAATATATCCCGTCGAGATCAACAATAGTTAATGCAAACAAGGCAATTTCAATTGGTTTGGAATTCGACTCGATTTTATCCAAACAAATCGAAGACTCAATTAAAAAATACCATCGTCAGTATATCCAAAAGTGTTGTACCAATTCAACACAGTTTTAAAACAATTCATTTCAGATTCAAGAAGAAGAACAATGTTGAATATAAAAATGCACAAAATTACGATGCCTAATATCACTGAAATAAAACGAAAAAAGTATTGCTCGTAGGTCACCAAATTGTTTGAGTTTTACGAGGGGAAGTATCTTGAATAGCGTAGGGGTTGGGAAACATGGCTATTAAAAAATATTATGCAATTGAATTAAAATGGTTGTTAAAAGTTTAACGATGAGTAGGTTCGGCCGGGAAATACGACATGAAGAAATTCGCGACGTGGATTATTCCTTGGAGTCAGTAAAAAGTGGTGGACGTAGGACGTATACGAAATGATTGGGCTACCCGAGGGTGGACTACGATTTTATCGAAGCATCTCTGCAGTCCGAAGTATTAAGAAGCTGCCATTTCAGGTTTTACGGGCACCTACGGGCGCACTATATTGTCCTTATCACTGAGATGCCACTAGGATTCGGCGGGTAGTCAGCAAACAGGAAAGTAACATAAAAATTTCATATCAAACGACTTGTATCGCGGACATGAATGTCCGCTACGACATCTTATAATGCTACGCCTTCCTGCGAATATCCACGTGCTACGCCCACTACACGCCATCAAACATCATTTTCGAAAATATACGAGTAATTTACTTCCGACATTTACGAGGGTGATTCGCAAATTGTCGGTCATGATATACGTTATCGTAAGTATGCATTTTATTTCAAAGATTATTAGAGTTTGATTAACACTCGGAAGACCATGGCGGTTGCCAATATTACGAAAACTCGAATCAAATATATCGCCAATATTTCTAATGTTAGGATAATGATGTAAAGTAACTAACATATCGTAGAGCGTTTAAACAGTTATATTTTTAAACACGGTCGTCAACGAATTAGGAGTTATACAAGTGAATACGTATCCTTATAAATCCTTACAAAATGTTTATCATATTTTCAATTATTATTATTATCTATAACACCATTCACCGTGGCACCTATGAAACCATGCCACTATGAAGGATTGAAAAAGTGATGATCAAATTGCTGCCGTAAATAAATAGCGATAAAGACACGAAAGGGGAATGAAAGATTTTTAGCGTGGATGAGTAATTTCAGTCGTAACTAAGGTTTTAATTTGACAGTAAAGCTCGTGAATATAAAGGGAAGATAAATCGGTCGGAAACAGTGTGGTATGATAAACGCAAGAAAGAGTACGTGGAAATTGCTTCACCAAATGCCGTAGTTACGTACAATAAATTCCAGGTTGGTATTGATTTAGCACATTCTACCGTGGCACTGTATCACACCATGGCCACGTAGAAATATTACCGGAGTGTAACTCGAACAGTTAAGGGTTAAATGCATCTCTCGCACGTCGACGAGTGTATTCTCGATAAACCGTCACGTTGCCTCTTCACCGGACTTAATTAACGTGACTATTTGATTGGTACTTAATTAAAGGGACGCTTCCTTGTAGATTCGATTCTGTTATTACATCGAGTGTAGAATGCACTAATAGAAAACGATTCCCGATGGAATTCTATCATCGAGTAGATGTTCGGCCGTTGAATATCGATGTTTTATGAGTTTCACTGGAATACATGCTATTCTTCGTCACAAATCATACTCATTTTTGTGTCGTAAAAGTACACATCTTTTTTAACCGGGAATCTACGTTTTTATTATAATCGAAATTCAATTTCTGTTATGAAATTCTATTCTTGTATTTGAGATATGGAATCTTGATATTGAGAAATCTTTGCATGATTTATGAACAACGTCATTTTTATAGGCGATTGTTTGCAATATTGAACTCTTCCTTGCCGAACATCGAAAGAATTGCAGTTATCTTCAGTAAACTGTTGTGATGTAGTTAGTCGAAGGGTCAGCAGCAATTTCACGCAACGGATTTATAGGTAATCTTGAGGCAGCCTATAAATTTATAATCCCTTTGCAGAGGGTCGGCAAATTCTCTTGGTACACGAACCACATGTGCTGACCCAAGATGCACCAAGAGTTCCACTCTATCGATTCGCTTTCAATCATGTGAATAAATTGCATTGTTTTATGATACAAATTTTATTAAATGCATCCCGATATTTCTGAACGATTATGGATACGAATTTCTAGTACAATCCGTATACTTTACGTGTTAATGAAAGTCATCGTCAGTATTATTTAACTTATTTTAATCCGTCGCTCTTTTAATTTATGCCAGTGAACTTGTTGAATTTGTCTCAATTTGGATTACTTATAATTTAGATAGTCAGATTGTTTTATAAATAATGGTAGTAAAGGGTCGTCACCGAAATATTGAATGAAACGTAAAAAGTTTCTAATTAATTAGAATTTTTACCGATAAAATCTAAAAATATTTGAATTTGATCATCCATCTTCATGAGTTATCTTATAATATTTCTTCTGTTTATATGTTTCTGCTTATAGTATTCTTCTCTTTATATATTTATAAAACAAGTTTTTTCTAATTAGAAGTTTGATACATTTTCAAAATGATGTTCGAGCTTTTTTTTAAACGGTACACAAAACAGTATTCATAGATTTCATTAAAAACATCGGATCCCGCGAATGAAGCCAAAGGGCTAAACAGCGACTAAGCTTTTATGCGATGTCCACTCAACGCACTCAATTTACAGGCTTGTAACGTTCGTGTTACATCATGAAAATTGAAAAAAATATGGATGGTGGAAAGTTCAGCAAACAATATTGTGTGGCTGGTATGGCGGCTGTTATTTTTCAGCAGTGCTCGGAATTGATTTCAGGAGAAAATAAACTACCGGTTTCTCAGCAATCGCATGCCAGCCAGCAGTTCTTTGATGGCTAATTTGAATGTCCAATATTTAAATGTACAGTTGACCTGTTCGAAGGGGAATTATTCGCATAGGTTACTATTCCACCTGAATCGGATACGATACGTTACCCCTGGGAGAGAATGTGTTAAGTCTATCTGTCCGTATTCGCTTCGATCGCAGTCCAAAGGCTACTAACAGTATAACCCGCAGACATGTTGGAGGACACGTTACTATCCTCGGCACGAGCAAAAATACTCCTTCGAAAGGGTCATCTTCTATTCCGGAAAATTTTATTTCCATAATGTAAGGTGTGAGGGAAATTGTTGAGGGGAAAAATTCTGTTCGGTCAAAAAATGGGTCGACCGAAAATCGCAAAAATGTAAAGGGGTATATCTTCAAAAATTAAAAGTCACCAAAATCGTATATGATGTATAAACATGTTCTAGGACAATTTCTGGTCGAAAGAAGTGGTCTAAAAATTTTTTCGGGTCAAAAATGGGTCGACCCAAAATCGCAAAAATGTAAAGATGTAATATAAATGTGAATAAAAAATGTAAATGTAAATTCAAAGTCGTCAATTTCGCTCCTATATGATCCAAATCGGTGGTAGATAGTCCCTAAACATGTTCTAGGACGATTTTGAGTCCAAACAAGTCAATTAAAAATGTTGTCCGGTGAAAAAAGGGATCAACCCAAAATCGCAAAAAATAATTAAACCTGTAAGTACATTATACTTTTGCTGGACCTGAAGGTAGATGATAATCCTTTAACCGGAGTTGTAAGTAGATTATACTTCAGTCGGACCACTAAGTAGGTTACAATACTTTAGGCGGACCTTCAAGTAGATTATAATACTTTAACTGGACATTTAACCAAATTATAATACTTTAAGAATCCTCAAATACTTGTGGCGCTCAACATTTCAGACTGCTCAATGTATACTTAATAAACCAAGGCATTCAAGCAAAGCTAAAAAGCAGGGGAAATACTCTGAAGATAGCGTCAGGACGATTCTACAAAATGTCGAGTGACACGATCACGGAGATTATGTCAGCTTTGGGTTTTACCGGGAGCCTTACATGCTTTCCTAGAAATGCAATGTTCCGGAGAAATACGGTAACTGGTCCGTGGCTGTACGTCGTCTGCCTTGGAAAACGACAAGAATTAAATTTAATGGCATAAGAAATCACGAACGTGGAATTCGTCGGATAATAAACAACCCTTTATTCTTCTCAAACACTACTGAAATGGAAACTTCTATGACACTGTACATTTAAATTTCGCAATCCGGGTCACTTGCATTTATCATGCTTACTGCAACGTATTGATACGCAAGCTTTATTTTACGTGCTTTTATATAATCTGTTTTTAAGTAATTCCGAGGATAATATTATAAATTATTCACAGACTTTCATATTCAAAATCAAATGTGGAATGCAGAGAGTTGTAATTGTTCAAATAATTGGAGTACTAATTTTATGATAAGACAGGTCTTCAATTCTCATGGGAATGGCATCATACAAATCCTGAATAATATTTAATGGCATGTTATATTCAAAAGAAAATGGCAGTGTGGCTACTGAGAGTCGCCCCTCGAGTGTCAAGGGTTAAAAGTAGATGATACTTTGCACAGAGTGAATGTACGCGGATAAAATGTTGAAACCTTAACGACTCAAAGTTGAGCACCAACCGACATGAGATTTCCTTGTTACGAGTTTAACTTTGAGTGTTGCACGACACGTAACTTACCGCGCCTTATTATCAGCAGTCATCAACACGAATGGAGTTTCAAGTATATGAAGTTATAAGGGGACCATTTTTAAGCTTCACGCTATAACCGACGTTGTAATAACTTATTCGACCTGGTGAGTGCTTAATGCAAACGTTTAGACTTACGTGTTTTATTTACTTTACATATTTACTTCGCGTTTCTGGCAGAATTGTCACGTAGAATTTGTATTTCGCATATATCATATAAATTGTTACATCGAATATATTATATCGATACAATGCTCCGAGTACAAAAAAGGCAGAACCCGATACAGAAATAAAATGTGCGAAAAGAAATAATTATGTCTAAGAACAGTCGCTTTTCAGGGAGACTTAAAGTGCGAATGACAGGATCTTCAAAGTTAATTCTAGTAAAATGTCGAATTTGATTAATTTGTAATTTTTTACAATTTTGGTAAAAATTGAGCTATATTACGAATTGCAAATAATAGCATAATTAAGGAATATTCAATTTGCAGCTAAATTTCATATATCAAATTTCCAATTCGTTTACTCAAACTTAGTTTATGAAAGCTATTTCCGTTATTTCTTGCAATGCAACGCGATTATTATTCGACGATTGTTTCAGAACTGGATATATTTTGCCAAGCAAGTAACAGCTTCTCCGAAATCCTGCATTAAAATAAATCCACAAAGATTCCGTCTTTAATATTATTACCGGGGTTAGCGTAATATGCATAATACCAATTAATTTTTAATTCCAAGCTGCATAAAATGGTAGTTTATAAATCATAAATGAAACGTTAATTATTGAATAGATATTCCAGGCAATTTAATGCAATGGTAAATGCACAAATTAAGATAGAAGGCACTCGACGTATTTAAATGCAGCACTCCGAGGCCAAACGTCAAGGCGGACAAATTTATTTGTGGCACGGAATTAGTCTCGCTATTATTCTTGGAATTTGTCGCACAGATACTTCGAATTCTTCGTAGAAATAAACTACACCGACTTACTGAATTCCTAATCCTCCATCCAATTTTAATTCCGAGACAAACAGACATGTCTTAGCAAGCTCTGAACAATTCCTAATAAATGTAAGATATTCATTGAAGTAGAAGATGAATAAAATACCTATTTAATAGGTAGTTATATTATAAGTAATATCGTCATGAATTGTTAAATATTTGTACACAGTAATCTGTTTAAAACAATTAGAGAAATACGAATATGGTTCAAAGTAGATGAAATAATGTGCTTTCGATTGCAGTTTTATTATATTAGAAATATTGGACGATAATATTATTCTTTATATGAGCAATTATTTTTGTAAGTACATTTAGTATAATATTCAAATTAATTACTATATTCATATTTATTAACGTTAATTAACCTAAGGAAAATTAATATTCTTGTCTATACTGTTGAAAAAAGTTTTCATTATATTCATACTTAATTTGAATATTTAATAACAATAAAATCACTACCACTCGTTGTCCTTTTGAACGCACTGCACTACGTTCTCGACTTTAATATTAAAGTATTTAGAAAAAAATGATGAATTCCATTGACACGAAAGTAGAGGATACAACGAAGTAGCTCATTTTCATGATCACAGACTGATCAAGAACTTGTACTATAACTGACAATTTACTGGTGTTCCTAATCCGAGTTAGCCATTAATTGTCACCGAAGTACCATTCAGTCAATTTTACCACCTGGGATCCAATAGGATCGTGCAAGAAAATGAACCTTTATGAGTATTCACTCACTTGCACACTATTGTCCGGCTTTTGCATCATAAACTTTGTCATAGCGCGAACATTTCGGAGGAGCGAAATATGGCGCAAACCTTTCGGTTATGTCGACTATCGATCATCCCATGCTATTCAACTCTCGCGTGCGAACACACGGAAAGAAATAGCGAAACTTTCACAGACACTCGCCGATAATTTATTGAACGCGAATTAATCGCGGATTGTGTTTTCGTCAAAATCTGCGAATCGAAAATCCGTGGAAAAGTATTATTTACGCAGGTAACATTATGCGCTTCGAGGTTTGCATTCTAAATGATTTGTTTTCATCCAAGCATAAATGATTTCAAAGGAAATCGATCATTTTCGATGATAATTTTAACATCATTCGAAGATTTTCCGGCGCAAAAAATTATTATCATTTATTACAATAATTATAGTAATTTATTGCACATTTATTTTGCAGCTTTAAGAAGACTATAAAGGAATCAACTTTTTTCTGACTAACGACTTCTTGTTGAAGGCGTGGCAAAAATTGAGTTAATGAATTTAAATTAATTCTAAAACTAATTGTAAGATTACTGGGACACAAAACTCTAAACATACTTGAGATACATTAACTTTCAAGTTATAATAATAATATAATATAATACAATGTTATAATGTGAGGTAAAAAGATATGCAAACCCAACATTTTTCTTTCTCAAAGATAAACACGTTTCTAGAATACGTTCACGTGTTCTCGGAAAGAGAAAAATTAAAATTCGTCGATGTTCTCGAGTCCATTAACCAAGTCGGCACTAAAAACGTTTAAATTAGGTAAGAAGTTTATCGTTTATCGGTTTCGTTCGTTCTTTCTTCTCTATGCAGCAGGTCCTTTTTTTCAATTGAACCTTCTTCTCGCCACGGAAGAACCGAAGTCACGTATGTGTAGTAAAGCAGATCGTGGGAGGGGAGGGGGTGCCATAGGAATGTTACTTCGTCCGTGGAATCGTGGCTTGCATAATGAATAAAGTAATTTCACTCTAAGATATAACGCAGTCTGCTGAAAAGCCGAAGTGTAAAAATATTTAAGTCCTGGCACTCAGGATCTACTGGCTCGCAGGATGGTAAAAGACAGGGAATTAAATTCCGGTGCACAGCACGGCTTAACTCAGGATGTTCCTCAATGAAATCCTGAAGAATGTTTATTGGTTCTCATTTATTCCGGGGAAATTATTACGTTTCTCTTTGTAGATAACACTTTATACTTCTTTCTAATATTAGAATTTATTACCGAGGAATATTTCGAGAAATGGATCACGCTTTGTTGGGATTTAACTGAACACGGTGGAAGTCGATAGAAATGTTAACAAGAATAATAAGGTTATGAAAATAGCACATATGAATTTGTTATGAGAGAAGATTGTACTTAAAAATTCATTTTACATCTTGTATACTAATCTGATATAATAATTATTATAATTTAATCTAATGTACTTAAAACCCTAGTTTTATTATTCGTAAAGGAAAACCTTCCGAAGATTAATAAGTGCGAGAAACATAATTGAATATTTATATCTAAGAGTGGTTTATTGAATAATACGAGCTTATATTGGCCCCGAATAACGTTGGGTAACATAATACTTTTAATTCAAAGAATAATCAACGCGTTTGGTTTTAAACATGGCAAGTAAGCGTTTTTAAAGTTGCGTGCGCCGCGGGTGGATAATGGCTCAAAGCAACTATAACGGTGTTCTAGAAGAAGCGGATAAAGATGTAAATGTACATGAAATGCACGAAATACATGAAATGCATTGTTCCATTATGTAGCGTAAAAGGATATGAATCCCTGATGACGTTTAAAACGAATTCTGCGCTACCACAAAAATAATTTCATTCATGTTAATTCAAAGAATTATTTCAACCCTCAGCCTACAGATTATTGCACGACAGAAGGAATATAAATGCATCTCTTTCATGTGTACTTCTTTCATACTTCTTTCATGTGAAAGTTTTCATTGAGAATCTTTTCAAACTCTAGAGTTACTATCGCCTAACATTATTGTTCGCAAATAAACATTTATTTATAGCTAAACACTTGCTCTATTATTTATTACAAGTACTCAGCGCGTTCAGTCTAATTTGGCCACTCTTAACCATTCTTTATCTCACGGCATACATAAACCATTTACTCAAATTCTGCTGTCCATCAAAAGTTACATCACATTTTTTCGCGATCTAACAAGACAGTCAACATTTTTGACTGACTTACAAAAAGAGTAAGATTTATTTTGCGGGAAACTAAAAACGGAGTGAAAAAAATAACAAAACCAATAACTGAATTAGCCGTATATTCCCTGATTGGAAAGGGAATCCTATTTTTTAAATATAAGCCGAACAATTATTAAATGCAGAAATGAATTCTTCCCGATTCTTGGAAACAATCAAAGTTCTGTTTAACTTAATTCCAGCGTGCGTGTTAAGGGGTTAAACAGTTTCGTTCTTAGATGTTATACGTGTTACAAATGCATATCGCGGTATCGTATAACACAGATTTCGGTCGGGCAATCATCGCGTTAACCACGAAGATTATATTATAAGTTAAAATGCACATTCACGAGTTCCATTAAGGTGAAGTGTGCTTGAATTCCGGAGGATTAATATCATTCAGTGTGTGATGAGTTGTATTTGCAAATCGGTGCAGTACGTTAACCAAACATATACATAGAAGCAATACACGACAGGAATACCATGATCTACATCGCGTAATCAGTTCGTCAATCGGCACCATTCGATATGTAAAGGGGACAGTATTTGACGTTTAGATTAACCAAGAGAGCTAATACAGTCTATTTAGTTAGTCAATGAATTCGCTCAAGAGGAAAGATCGTAAGCCCATTATCAACTTCGATACTCCGCTTCTTTATAAATCGTTATCGGTTCCGTCGATGACTCGTAACTTCGACTAACCTTTAACTTATTATCGGTTCATGCGCCCAACGAGTTGATTTCCAAGGCGCAAATTACGGCAGACCTCTTCCTGAAAATTAACTTTCAAGGATTCCCGAAAGAAAACACGACTTCAAACTCTGCCGAAAGTTTACGTCGAACTAATTAAAACGGTTATACCATTTCCACTGGTTTATGCTTCATTTTCTTTCATTATCGAAAGCTTCTCTTGTTACAAGTGGATGGTAAGAGTTAGTTACCTTATCGTTCCATATAATGAACACTCTCTCTCGGGGATTAATCGATCTCCCTCCTTTTTCGAGTAGACATTGTCAATATATTTTAATAACGGATTCCGTGGTATGTTTACATTCGATATCTTCTACGAAACTCAATTTCTTATAATTATGCAAATTCACGGATGCTGAATTATGAAATGTGATTGATGCTTAGGGTTTTATCTGCGAGCTTAATAATATCATTATTTCACTGAGAATATATCTAATAGTGAAATCAGAAATATCAGAAATATAGATATAGAACATGTATATTATAAATTACCAATAAAAAGTATTCGAACAGAGTTTAATTTATTTTGTTCTTAATTATCTTTTATCTGGTGATTAACCCAATGTCGAGGCAAAAACAGTAAACATTCATAAAAATTACGACCACTGGAAAAAGATTATTTCATGTGGGAAGTAAGTCAAAATCTATACACTGATTATGTTCAAACTTTTTAATATGACCATCAATATAATTAAACTACAAGTTCAAAACGTACATACAATTTTTCAAAAATACCACCTCTCAGAAAATATATAGTTGCTCTCATTTGACTCGCTTTAAGTCAAATGTGGTCGTGATTATTATGAACTTCTATCGTTCTAGAGTTATGGCAATAAAAACTTCGGAGTAAAGTTGATTGAAAATAATTCCAGGTGATTCAAGTGTGTTATTTTAGTAGACGCATAAATTGCAATGGGAAAGTACTTCGTTGAAATGATTGGTGTTGCAACAATTTAGTTTTGGCTATCTATAGTCGCGACGTAGCATAGCAGAGGTCATAGAACAACTGGAATATGATAATAATAGGACTGACCGAATTTCTGACCGGCTGCGGCTACGCGGCCCGCATTAATATTAGCCTGCAAAGGTTCCGATCTAAAGCGCTTTGCATAAGCCGCAGTAATTTGCTCAATTATTTGACCATTTTGATTACGAGACTCCAGGGAAATATCAGCTAATCTAACAAATTAGATGACCGGTCTACAAAGCAAATCATTTTACAGTTTCAACCAATTTTAGTAAACCTTCTTGAAGTCATATTTCTGGAAAACATTCGAAATTCGATTGACACCCTTGCTATGCAATAATTCAGTAATAAATTGTTAATATAAGAACTTAGTAATCGTAACTAACTGAGAAGTTAGTATAACTTCATACTCGTAGCAATCCAATTACTGATCATATGTTTATTATCAGTAAAAAGAAGGGGTAAACGCATTTAATAAGCGACATATTTGAGACATAATGAGACGTAGAATTTAATTAAAGACGAATGTAACTTTGATTTTGACACCTTTTTTGAGATCTGTTTACTTGAACTTATAAAAGTGGAAGATTCCCTTCGTATTACATTATCCTGGATTTGGTAATGCTACATTAAATAGAGTTACGATCAGATATCATCGAGCAGTAATTACCAACATGAAATGTTTGAATTTCGACTGATGTAACTGATCTTCCATTAGAAGCCTTTCGTGGCTTCCTAATTTGAATTCGAGCAACCCTGTGTTTCGAAAACCCGTAAACCTAACCCAGTTCTGGGATCAGAATATGATGCTGTTTAAAAGAGTTAGCAGCGAATTTTAACAAAAACCTTGTACAACTTTATGTTTTTAAACATTTTAAAAAACAAGTGGCATGTACATGTTCTTAGAGATCTTCGCTATGAATTTCATAGAAGAAAATATTATTTATCGATATTTCTTATGGAAATATTCACAAGTTGTTTCATCTTGTTTCAAACAAAGTTCTACGAGGTTTTTGTTAAAATTATGTAAAAGTATGTCGAATAATAAAAATCTATCTTTCTTATCAGCCTTTCTGAAACGGTTTATAAATACTAGGAACTGTTCTTTTATACAAAGGGTTTGTCTGGTTCGAAGATAATACTGGATTGGTCAAAATGTTCGTGTGGTATGCATCAGTTTTTTAGATTTTTCATCAGATTTTTATGAACATGGAATTTCGAAGCTGTCCGAAAAACGGGAAAATGTTACAATCCGCAACGGACGATACATTATTGAGAATAAAGAAAACAAAGAAAATATAGAAAATTGAAGAAAAATCGGTTTCTGTTTATATTAAAAACCGCGCGAACTGGTTGGCCAACCCAATAATAGAATAATAGAATAAAATAATAGAAAGTGGGAAACCTAATGAATGTTACGAATGTACGAGAGAATTTCATTTCTTTACTCTTTATTTAATTGGTTTGCAGGATCTAAATTCTCCACTTTGGTTTGCTGGTCGGAATATCTCTGGAAGAGTTTCCGAGCAATAGCCCTCGGGATAACGTGAAACGGAATTTACAATGTCACACCGAGGACCCTAGCTGAACAGATACAACCAAGTACAAGTCTATTACTGTGCATATTCCACGAAACACACTGAATAATTCAATTCGCCACTATTTCACGGATTATCATGAAAGAATCAACGTATCCTGATTTCCTGCAGCTCTATTCCCACAACTTGCGAAATAAAGAAAGGTTCTATCAAGAAACGCGGACGAAAACAGCCAGTGTCATTAAATTTCACGTTATGACATTATTCGTGGTATCTGTATTAATTACACGGAAAGCAATTATTATTTTTGTCGAGCTACAATATTTTCTGCTTTTATCCGATGTAAATATGGAAAACGCAAAACTGGTAATACAGGTTTTGCACTCCAAATTAACCATTTTGCAGATCATATTTACCTTTCAAGCTGTCGCAATAAAAATAAAATCCGATGTAAAGTGAAAGAGTGAATTTGATTTGCAACAACGTGAATTTGATTTGCAAAAAGGTGAACGTGATCTGCAAAAGTACTAATTTGGAGCGCAAAGCCTGTAAGGAATCATCGCTAAGAATTAATTTGAGGAAGAAAACGAGTAAAATAAAATATCAATGCAGTTACATTTATAAATATTATATATTAAGCTAGTTCTTTTCTATCGGCGTATTGCCATTACAACGTATCAAATTCAAGTCAACAAACTTTCATACGATATTAAAATTATCAAGTAGAATTTTATAGTAATACATCATTTATTGTATTATTTTAATATAAATAACTAAGGAAATAATGATTGTATCCATAATTATATATTATGGAATAAATAAAAATGGCTATTCGATTATATGCTTCTTATGTATTGTATCCTAATATTATAATGATAGATGTTTACTGCTAACCTGTTTTTAATTATTTATATCGACAAACTATTCTAAAACTCTTCCCATCCGGTGTTCACACAATTCACGAATAATTTTAAATGTCTGATAGAATTTTAGAAATTGAAAAACATTCTCTGTCGTAGACTATTCACGAAGACCGGGTGTCCACTAAAACACTTGAATTCGGTGCTGCATTCAAAGTTCAGTTTTACATTGACATAAAATATGGACGAATTCGACTTTCCTAGTGGCAATGCACACTGTATATCTACCTCGTACGTTTACAGTGCTTCCTTCATTCCTCTCCCATGAAACATATAGCTTGTATGGTTCTCGCAGCATCTTCACGCTCTTAAAGTGCACACCCACTTACCCTAACTTATCCAAAACGTTTCGTGCAATTTTCGACGGCCATCGTATACGTCTTCGAGACATAACATATGTTTCAGTCTTAAATATTTTTTACGGAACGTTATACAACGACATACAAGGTCGTAGCATACAGGTACATATGTATGTAAGAAGGTCGAAAAGTTTCCAGGCCGAATATGAATACAGGTTTTGCACTCCAAATTAACCCTTTTGCAGATCATATTCACCGTTTTATAAATGAAGATTTTCTACAAATTTGTTTCATTAAGCTGTTGTGATAAAAATAAAATCCAATGTAAAGTGTGTATTTGATTTGCAAAAAGGTGAATATGACTTGCAAAAGGATTAATTTGGAGTGCAAAACCTGTATATTTTACACAATGATCGAGGCAATAGGAACTCGAAAATTTGTTTATATGATATAACACGGTTCAAAGAGAGCTTTAATCAAACTTGCAACAAGGTTAAGAAATATGCTATTCCATTATTATTAATTTATTAATCTCAAGTTCGAAATTCAATCGTATATGACGATGCATAGTTAATGTTAAAAATTTGCGTAAGCTCCCCCGTTCTGAAGTCGGGGACGTCGGGACCCCAACTGTGGATATGCAGCCATATTGCATTACCTACATGCCCTTTAAAGTTTCGCGTTTGCGCAATACTTCCGACCTATAGCCCTCCCCGCTCCATCCCGTCTCCTCAGTCGGGGTCAAGCCGTCCCCGAGTTCAGAATGAGGGGGTTGTCGCAAATTTTTTTTATCAACTATGCATCTCGGCCCTCGAGTAGCACTTCGCGGGGTATCAAATTCAAGTCGAAAAGTTTCATATGATATATAAATTGTCAAGTATTTTCTTAATTATTTTTATACACTTTTTATTGACGGCTCCTCCTTCTTCATATTTGATTAAAATTCAAAGAAAAGCTTCGTCACGGCTTTATGTGTAATTTGGTTCTTCACAATAAATGGAAGAATTCTTGGCAGGTACTCTTGTTTTCAAGGTTTACTGTTTCTAAAGTGGCCTATAAAATACCAGCGTTTCTTGAGCCGTTTGACATCCCCGAGGTTCTGTTTAATGCTTAAGATTATTGGAGTTCTCCTTTGATAAATGCTACCTTCTCCAGTAAACTCCTTCTGTTTTATATCACTACATGAATCTGCTGAGGCTTTCACCTTCCATTTACGTTTATTAAAAAGAACGCTCCGATTTAGAAGGAACTGGCTTTCTAATTATGTGATCGTTGAAATAAATATATAGAAATAAGATCACTTTGCTTCCTACCGCTAAAGTTTTAGTCTTTTTGTCCAGCCCCCTAATAAAATTATTTTCAATTGAATAATGTCACCATCGTTTTGTGTTTTTGTAAAGTTGGTATTAAACCTTCTAAAACGCTATTTGTTATTATTTAACAACAGTTTCAAGATGACTGAATGAAATAGGGAAAATTCAGAAGCTCGCAAAAACTAAATTCTTTGTATAATAATTCACCTAATAATTTAAATCAAAATAGATCCGAATGATAAGTTAATTCCGGTTAATAGATTTTTCCGATTTTCATAATAGATCAAAGGCTGAAAAACTTTCGATCTATATTTTTTATGTCTTTGCGGAGTTTAACGTATTTTCTGAATACATCGATGAAAAGTATTGATTTACTTCGATAAAGTATAACGCTCGATCATTTTCCATTACCGTAATGGTGGAGAGATTTCATCGGTGACTTTAAAAGTTTTAAATTTCAAGGGCCACTTCACTTTTCGTGGATGCAGCTACGGAAATAACAAAGATAATGTTTTACGCGTGACAAACAAATAGAGCAGAGCAGTTGAAAAAGCAATCTTAGTAATAACGTCTAAAGCCGCTTATGTACTTCCTTTTTCCCGGCACTTCTATTACATTACGCGAATTGCACCCGCTACCTATTTACTAGATTACCCAGGAGTTGATCTATGGTTACCTTGCAGGGAATGTTTAAAAATAGTTTAAATATCGATCATTCTTATCACACATACAGCAATTTTATTGTACTGCTTGTTATTCCATTTGTCATAAAGATATAATTAAAACTTCCATGCTTCAATGTGTTATTTCTTAAAAATTGTTATTTAATTTAATAAGCAATATTTATCCAATTGTACGTCAGGCTTTCTTGTCTACAATGGTATCTTTATGTTAAAGAAAAGAGTTATAAAATTAGTAAATAATTCGTCGAAGATTATTTAGTCAAACTGAAATAACACTAGAACTACCGAAGCAGTCAAAATGACTTGTCTCCAATTTTTACTAGAATTATTCAAACATACAACGGCGGATTGTTTACGACTTCATATTCCACTATTTTATGTACACAACGCGTGCAATTGAATCAATTAATTCAATTCAACCTTCAGTCATAATTCATATACATATAAATATGGAAGTATAACCGAGTCCATGTTCGATAGCCTAGTGTTACCGATACTCTCATTGACAATTCAAGGAAAAAGAATGTTAAAATATCTACTATAAACGGGGACAGTGATTTGGACATCATTATCGAAAACTAGTTCTGATTACCCTCCGTTCCATTTTCCTTTAAAGCAGGATAATTGAGTTCCGGCGAGTACCATGTGCTAGGAACAATAAATGGAAAGTGGTTAGCGCGTCTTTGCCAGGGTCAATTATGCACGGCGCAATCCTGGATTTGGTTTTAGGTACCCCTGCAACGTGTAGATCGCCGATACACGACTGGGGGGAGTGTGCATAATTTGAAGGAAGCAGGGGAGAGTGGTTGGTCCGTTCGAATCCGATTCTGTGGTCAGCTTATTCAAGCTTTGGTCGCGCAATTGGAGACGGATCGGACGTGCCGGCTGCTGACAAGGAACTCTGATAATAGAGGCAAGCTTCAGAGGAACAGGAATGTACAATACACTGTCTGTTCAGAGGGAAATTCGGTATTGACGTAATTAGACTACATGGTACCAGACGTTCCACATGCCGTGACACCGTCCACTCGGGGTACACCACCGTTGGGATTTAATACCGGTAACTCATATCTCCAGGACAGCACGGTTCTCCGCAATTTCATCCTTTCAAAATTAAATTACTCCTCGATCCAACAATCTACATTCTCCCTGACTACTAAGTGTCACACTTCACGCTTTTAAACTGTTCTTCGGATATCAACTCTGATTGTCCGACATACGATGATCAAGCAATTTGTGTACTATTATTAATTCCACCTTCTTTGTGTTTACTTTGTGTTTACTCCGCACTAACAATGTTAGACCAGCATTATATTGTATAAATATTTCGAGATCGTAGATTTGACGTTTGTATGTTAATCCATTTTAATTGCTTTTGAATTACTGCTTTCCAATTGTTACGAGTATATTGGCGTTTTTTAATTCTCAAAATATTGGTTTTGCGAACTTTCCGTATTTCAGGACGCGAGAGATGCAGGCGGTAGTAGCGCGACTTTGAGTAAAATGAGCGGCGGTGAAAGTGTTAATTCGACGTAGCGATGTCCATTTTAGCATTAAGGTAACACTGACCGTTTAGAGGTTCTTAAACCATTGATCTCAAATGACGAGTCTGACTCGGCATGGTAATTTAATGTCAAAGTATACGATTACGAGGTACACTCGTCGTGAGGTTCGAAATAATGATTGTTTGTTAAATGTTTTTGGAGCAAACGCGGTATTTGAAAGAACACGCGGAAGATGGTTCGAAAAATGTCAGAACGGAGACTTTAACCTCGAAGACAAACCACGGTTTGAGAAGTTATCATCATTAATGTAAATCATATTCTTAATTAAATTATTAATGCACAGCTTAAAATTCCATTATTTTCCATTACTAACAACATGCAGAACATTTTGCAGCAGACCTAATACATGTTATGATACATATGAAATTGCTTTACAATCGACAGCATTATATTCCTCTATTTCTGCATTTATCGCAAACCATTTCAGAACCGTTATATTTACACGAACTCATAGAAATTCTCGGTGGCTCGTAAATTGCAGGTTATTTCGTTACTATAAAATGGGTAATGCAAGAACGGGCCAATTTAGGAAACCATTCAAATTAGGGTCGTTTCCCCCTATTTACGTAACCGAGTCGTTCGCTCTGTCACGTTATAACGTGATGCGGACACGTGGATTACGAGTTCCAACAATGCTCGTCTACGTCAAAGAGGCCCATTGGATGAAACCGGATTATGTAACTTTTGTATTACGTCCTAAGCTTATTTCGAACCCCGTAATGATAATGTAATTAGTCAAATACTCCCTGATGAATAATAGTCGCCATTAAGAAGTCGGGCATTTTGTATCAAGAGGAGTTCAGGTTCAAGGAAACTGCAGACTTTATTCGAAATGCAATTAGAGACTAAAAAATTATGAGTAAATAAAGGTTGATAATGTGATCCGAAAATGGTCAGATCTGATTACGAAGAATAGGTTGTATAATTAATTTCCAATGTTACTGTTTAATACTTAAAAATTATGAGAAATTGTACTCCAATGATGACAATAAAAATGGTGCAATATTTGTAAATTAACCTTCCGTAACGTATATGCATTTTGAAATATATTATTGCATTGTCGGGTTTCTTTTTGAACCTGCTAATATTATACAATAGTTTGTATTCCACCATTTTATTATTATAACTTCACTGAACAATCTTTGTATATCCATTATTAAATTGTCTTCATTACATCAGAATACTGTCTACTTCCCAATTGCGTAACTTTTTATTCCAATGAAAAATATCGTTATATAATTCGTAATAAAGAATTATAACTTGATTCTCTGTGAAATGATTATTATTATACTTACAATAAATAAGAAACAATTCCAAGCGCAGATGTCAAACTGACGTCTGATTTTATAAAATTTTATTTCAGAAGTTATTAAACTAGTTTTAGAAGTGATTAACTATTATAATATTATTCGTTATCAGCAGTATCATATTAATGAATTATTAAAGAGATTATATACAAGATAATTATATAAATATATAATGTATCATATTATTATATATAAATATATTATAAATATTATTTGGAAATCCCTGTTTTACTGTAAAGTTTCTTTCCAATGTTTAATTCTCATAGCTGTCCATGGACGATACGTAATATTTATAACCGGCTTGTAGACGTTCAATTTCCAGTGTCTCCGTTTATCCTGGCGTACCAGAAACATTTATTGAACATGCGCTTCCAAGATGTCGTGTATATTAGACATCTATAATACTCGTATTTCAATCGGCGAGGAAAAAAATACAAATTGACAGAAGATATTCCTGGAGTATGTGAGTGGAGTGTATTCCAATATAAGACCCTGCAGTAACGGATCGATCAGTGCTAACAGAAACTATTCCCGATATTTTTCATCTCCCCGAAATTTTACGAGTAAAAACATATCGTTATTATAAAGGTAATAAATAACTACGAAACACATAAGTATAATTAATATAAAGGGTTCTCAGTTATTACAAATTAATTGAATTAGGATATGAAATCTCTTTAAACATTTAACAGGGTTTCTGAAGGAAATGTAGTTAATGAATTTTGCAGATATAACAACGATATGTCGACAAGGAGTGATATTTTGGCGAGCTTTATTTTAATATGTTCAAAAATTCGGCAAGATAAAAAAATATCAGTTGCAACTTGTCAGATACATCTCGGTGGAGGTTGGTGTTGCAAATAAAAACTTGTACAAGCCGTGGCACTAGAAAATTACCGATATCCCACGGCTCAACCCACTTCCCCGAGTTACATGTAACGGACATAAAATTGGTTTTTGCAACATGATAAATACATCTCCGCGAACGCGCCGCGTGCTTCTAATTGCATATCCAATTACTCGATAATTACGAGCATTAATTATCATCGAATTATATGTTATGAATTAATTTCTGTTGAGTGTAGTTAAAGTGTGTCAGGGAATGTATGATCCGATGAAAATAGAATCGAAAATCGTCGGGAATCACGACGTAATAATCCATCGAAAAGCGGCAATTAATTACAACCTAATTAGTAGAGAAAACGGTGTCGGTCAAAATGCTAATTAATTCCCAACGAAGCTGTATGCTAAGAAAATTATATATATTACAATAATTATTTACACGTAATGCTTTATTGGAATTATAAATTCATTATTGTTTCAAGTGTTGTTCGATGGAATTCGTGAATGCAGAATTTAACATATTCTACATTTATTTAATTAATTCTTCTAATGATTCTAAGTTGTTTTAAATAATACTCTTCGACTGTGAAAGAATTTATTTACATGTAATTAACAAAATAACAATACAAATCGTAAAGATAAGGCAATAAAAAGGAGATATAATAACACCCAAGTATGAAATTGAATATTAATATCGCGCAGTCACGCACTGTATAAAGTGCAACATAATTAATAATCTCAAACTCATCGAGTATTTTTAAAATCGTATAAAATAAAAATGGTAAAGAATGGAAAAAGAACACGTGTTTCCTTTCAACAAACAAATTCAGCAAATATTAATGTTTAAACAATGTTCTTTGGTTACTTGCTTATCTGCCTCAGGTATCCGATCGATTTATTTGGGTGCAGAACACAAACTGAAGTGGAAAGAAAAAGTACTAGAAAAAGAGACCAGATTCCCGCAATCCGTGAAGTGGCTACGTCGATGAGTTCCGGTGAGCCATCTTCACGAAGAGTTTAGTTAAAAAAAATGGCTGCAAGCCAAGAACCTATCCATTGTAATACACTATTTACTACATCATGCAATAAAGTTAGCTACTTGCTTTCCGACTTTTACGAACTCTTGTTGATTTACATGTCGACCCGATACCGGATATCTTGTATGTAACGTATATTATGTTTGTATCCGGTGTGTAAGGCCCGAACATACAGTTTAGTAAGATCATTTTAACCCTCTACATCCTTTTTCGACAATAAAAGTAAAGCGTATAACAGGAAATTAGTTAACCTTCTATAACGCCATTTAGTTTCGTTCGTTTCATTTGTTTGAATTCGAAATCCAATCCATACTTCGAATTATAATTAAATTTCTAAAAATGTATAATACAGTATATAAATATCTTTATATTGACTTTATTCACATTCTTAACCCTTTCGAGCAGGAATTTTTAAAATGGAAAATAAAAGAGTTAGGCTACATTTCTAATACTTCAGTTGATGAATTTGTTCAAAATAATAGGATGAAACAAAACATTAATTCACTGGGGCATAGGTGCCCCAATAGTCTCGAAAGGATTAATATAATACACTGGACTTCCTGGATTAAAATATTATAATTACAGGTTCCATTAAAACAGAGATTACTTGCAAATATTAAGTACGCTTTATTAAAACGTTCGCTATTCTGGTAACTCTCGACTTCCTATTAATAAACAACTTTCCGTTTGTAACTACTAGCTAATTGCTAATTACTGACTTGCAGAAGAACCGGCATCTTCTACGGACTTTGCCGTGTCTTGGCCCCTTTGCAATTCCAACGGTCGTTACCCGATTTCTTGTTGAATAATTTTCAAAAAGTAAAGCGGTATCTATGATTTAATGCCATAAAACCTAGCGTAGTTGGCTCGTGTATAATTTAATAAATACAATTTCCATTTTGCTTTTACTTACTCACCTTTAAGAAGTTCATCTCATTTCGAAATCTATAATATATGAATTAAATAAATGCTTTCTACGTTCGCATCCGGAAAATGGATTATTTTTTATTATTATCTAGCAGGATATGTGATTCTATTTATATATTGTTTGTTATTTCAAAGTTTATATTTGAGGCATTCGGTTGTAAAACATGGTATCTGAACCTTTCCAAAAATCTAAGAAGATCATTACCAGTTAAAAAAGAGAAGAACACAAACCTCACAAGTTTTAATTCCTAAGTTCTGCTTCCTTAACCTGAAAAGCTATCATCCAAAGAAATCACGTTAATATAAGTAAACATACGTTTATAGCAAACATGAGAGAACTGATGTGAAGTTTTATTATAACACCGTCACTACTAATAGTCTGAATGAACACCCAAAAATGAGTGTTATTAGTCGCATACGTTGTTTAAAATTATAAAAACAAAATTCGAATGGTGTGAATTGTCACTTATTATAGCCATTAAGGGTTATGTCTGCGATTCATTGCAAGCATAACACCTGGGAATGCGGATAATAAAATTAATGACAATCCATATTCACGGAGACGAGGAAGCCTGCCATCAGATATTCAAATTGGTTGGAAGTTTAAGTAGAACAGGTTGCTCGGAGGAATAGTTTTTCCGATAGGCTTTGATAGGGCAAAGGAGAGGAGTGCGGTTTTCCAGCATGTTGGAGATCGTTGTCTGAACTATGTTCCCATTGGGGAACAAGAGGGAGGTTGGTACATTAGAAGTGCTCGACTATAGTATCTTCGAGGGCCGTGAGAATGAACTTAGTCCTTCTACCCTACCAGACGTAGATCCCTATCGAACCCAGCATAATGGACCCGTAATTGGCTTTAATAATATAAACTTCCTCTTAGCCTCTGTCACTTGACAGCCTGGTGTATTGACGACATAATATGTTAATTACATCAACACCAAGTCTACCACCCTCTTTGATCGTTCAGCTTTGCGACTAGGAATCTTATCAGATTTCACCACTTATTCTACTAGTTCCTTAACCCTTTGATATACAAGATGTTATCTGATTATTTTCTTCGACTACTGCGACTTCACTGCACGACGTGACATTATCGCGACATTATTTCTCTGATAAGGTAAGAATTAAGAACTAAGAACTTTAGAAGGAATAAGTGCACGGAGGTGTTTTAAAATTGGTTTTACAAATGAACTTAATAAATGAAATATAATGTGCGGCTAAATATAGTTCTTCACAATTATTATTATTGTTATCTTATTATGCCATAATTATATAACATATAGATATTTTTCAACCTGAAGATCCGATTCTTAAACATAAATGATTAAAAGAGAATTCAATTTTTATACATTTCGGGGGCGCTGGATTAAAAAATATATACTTCAACTCAATGTAGAAAAAGATAAAACACACATCCCCTGTAATTATATATTACTTATTTTTAGAAATTGAATTATTTAATTATTACTAAATAAACTATTGATTAACTAAATTTAATTATGGTTCGAAGTATGTATTAAATTTATTGTTTACGATATGAATCCAAAGCTTCGACTTTTATATTTTTATAATAAATTACGACGTGCACAACATTTAGCTAGATTGGCAAATTCGAATTAGATTCTTCACACAGTTCGTTTTTTTATTCTAAACTTTACTTCCACTTCGATTTTTATATTTTTATAATAAACTACAACATGCACAACATTTCTGTATTTAGTTTCGCACATTCGAATTAGATTCTTCACGTAGTTCGTTTTTTTATTCTAAACTTTGCTTCTACTTCGATTTATCCTCCCTAAACCATCGGATAAAGATAAATGGTTCGGTAGATTTGTTTTATCCTTTGTTCCGGAGCTCGGCTACTTCGGTGGTTCGACGTTTCTTACACTTTCTGACGTGTTCGAGAATGTTGCAAATTGTTTAAAATGTTCGTTCGATCTTCGATAAACGGAGTTTGTGTACAGTTTGTTATGAAATGTTTGATAAGTTGACGATACTATAGATGCGTTCGCTGTCGTTGGATGCTGCCATGCGCTGCTTCTGACATGGCTTGTCAGAAACTTGTTTGCGAACTTTGCATGATTTTCAAAATAATAAAAGTGCGATTCGAGATGTTTATTTGTTGTTCGTGCAATATCATTTAATAAAAGTTCTTATTAAACCAAAATTATGGAAAACTTATTGAAAAATTGTACGGTTAACATTTGATTCAACTATAATGAAGGACAATCAATTGATGCGATAAAATATTTTACAGATCTTGCAGTGCATAGAATATTATTTTTATTGGTATTTTTAATATTAAGATATCCCGAATAGTATTTCTATTATTAATTTACGTAGACGTCTTTCGGGGCATTGAACTTATTATTATTAAGAATATTTAAAATGACTAGGAAAACTGTTGACGCAATGTCAGAATATTATTTCTGTTGATATTTTTCATACTGTAATATTATGAATATTATTTTTACTAATAATTTACGTAAACACCTTGCGAAGCGTTCAACTGGAATGATCGATAATTTAGTGCGATCCAAGCGAACGTGATGTTTTGCTTAATCCAGCAGACTGTTCTATTAATACTCGACAGCATTGTTTGTAAACAATCGGACTTTACCTTCGTACGTAAGCTTGTTTCCAAGAATTATTGACTACGTGTTGAAGTTTCCACGGTGGGAAATATTTCTATTATAAGACCTAAAGGTGCAAAATACCTACAATTTTCTATTAAAGAAATAATATTCGCATTAATCAGATCGTTATTTTATCGCCGCAATTTAAAAGCGCATAATATAATCTAGTAGAAACGCTATTACCAAAGAAAAATTCTAATAAAAATCTCATAACGAAGAGATAAAATTATTGGTCTGACAAAAGGATGAAGGATTAGAAGAATTTCGAAGTTTAATGAATTATCATTAACATTATCGTGTATCATACGGCTCTTTATCATAATAAAGCAAACCTAATCTCTGATTAGGAAGACTAATTATATTATTAATAGTAAGTTATAGAGAGAAATCTTTTTTATTAGCGCTTATATTTGTTTATTAGAATATTAAATTGCCTCACATGAAATGGCGCATTTGAAGGGTGAAAGTTAAAGTGCTATATTTTCTACGATATAATATTTATTTCATTAAAATACACCCCGTTTACTTCGATGGCTTTTTTCAAAATACAGCTAGCGATAAAATAGCTTTATTATAAAAATCTCTAGGGTTATAACAATAAATAGTTCGAAGGCCTTTTATTGCCAATAAATAATGTCAAATGTTTAAAAACATATCGTATACTAACTCAATTAATTTGTAATAGAAGAGAATCCTTTACGTTAATCATAATTACGTATTAGCCCTCCAAGATGGATAATAATAAATACGAAATAAAGAATGATATTCTAAAACAAATGGTGGTTGGCACTAAAGCAGAAGAGTGTAAAAGATATTCCCATGTATCTTTGTATATGCGTTGACATGTCGTAAAATATATTAAGAAATGAATACGTCTAATGCATTAATCCCAATATTTTATAAATTATCTGGCGTTCTCCAAAGAGCATTATTATTATTCTGTAAAGTAAATAAGATTCGTAGTAATCTTACCGTTTGATGGAGAATACGCTTCGCTGGAATCTGCGTTTCAGTGCTGCTCCATTATTTATGCAGTCCCTCGGCAGTTAGACGTAGTTAATGTTTGTTTATTTATACCGCAAGGTGCAGCAACAATTTCACGGGTCATTTGTACAATGCCGAATAACAATTACAAACTATTACAGCGAGTGATTAACGTCATATTCAAAGTAATAAAACACCGCACGAAATAAGATACGGATGTTCGTTTTACTCACACAATCCTGTATTAATCATGCAGTAATTACTTAAGTGTTTATAATAAATAATTGAGAAAATAGTAACATGAGAAGTTACAACGGAGAAGCTATTGCGTTAGTAAGATATAAGTTATGAAAGTTAACGTGTCACTACACTGACGATAACACATTGTTCGTAACTGTATTTAACACCACCTTTGCAGAACACTGTTCCTAATAGTTTATTAACTAAATTTTGGGAAACAGCATTTCGAATAATATGAAACATTTCATTTTCGAGCCGTATACTTTCTTATTACCGTGGACAGAACCTATCAACATGGCACCCGAAACGTGACTGCCTATAGTGCTGACTTTCAACGGACGATTGAAGGCATAACGTGACGGCATAATCTACCGGTCTGTTTCTTTCGAGAATAATAATTCTCGTTTTCGAATTACAATTATTTATGAATATTATAAATGGTTTTCAATAAAATAATTGAAGCATTTGTTCTTGTAAAATTGTATACGGTTTACAAACCATTGAAAACTATTATATAAATGATTTGAAATGAAAATTCTTGTTCGTTATAAATATTCTTTAATGGAAGAATTAATCTGTTATGTTTTATAATTTCGAGATTTTTCAATATTTATCAATGTTCCTATAACTACTTATTTATTAATATAACTAAGGGATGACAGTTTTGATAAATTGATAATAAATATCATGCTATTGTCTTCCAACAATGATACCACAGTTTTCGATAGTTTTAATAATAAGTTTAAGTAATGATTGCGAATACAGTAATTAATACATATTGTGAGTAAAAGTGCGATTAAAGCCAGTTTCTAAAAATGCATATCTGTAACCTCTTTCTTTGTTTCTGTATTAAAATAGTTATTTTTAATGTACTTTCCAATTTTGAATTTGAAACCTAATTTTAATTTCAATTTCGAGTGACTTTTAATTCGCAATTGTTAGCAAAACATCCGAAGATCTGATAGGAAAAAATAATCGAATTATTTTATCTAATACTTCAGTGTTGCAATTTATAATATTCATAAATAATTGTTTGATAAACCAATGTGTTCATAAAGGGCAACTTTAATTTGATTCCGACTTTTTATATTAAATTCACTTTCTAATTTTAATTTTAATTACAGTGACTTTTAATCTGTAATTGTTAGTAAAGCATCTGAAAATCTGATAAGAACAAATGATCGAATTACATTCTCCAATACGTCAACGTTGTTACGGTATCAGCCAAACAACTTGTTTGTGCCTGCAAGATGATGACGAGTCAATCCTCGTCATCACTTACTTACCCTGATGCTCACTACTCGTACTTTGAACCGAGTACGCGTCACCAGTGACGCGTCAACAAAGCAAGAGAGATGAGCTGACCACCGGCTACCACCCCTTCAAAATCTATAGGTATAAGGGTGCGCAAAAACCCCGAGACGCCAGACTTCTGAGCTTAGTGTTACTACCAAGTACTCTGTACGCAGTTTTGTGATATTATATACATACTATACTACGACGACGCCAGGCGATTCCTATAAGTCTGTTTTTTTTAATAAACGTTCCAAGTGTTGATTTGCAAGAAGGGAATTGGATTATTTTCCCTTTCACCAAATCGTAACAACGTTCAAAGAATTCTAAGGGCGTATTTTTTAATTCACCGAAGTAATCAACTTGGAAGTTTGTTACCACAGTAGGATCATTACCAAGATAAATTGAGCTGAGAATAGGTAGTCTTATCAGCACCTCACTTTAAGAACCGAATCGTTTAGAAATGAATTAGGAGAATACTCCCTCGGAGTGATATATTTTACTCGATCTCCCTATTTATGACGATCCAAATACCATTCTGAAATTCATTTCCAAACCTGATTTCCGAGCTACAGATAACTTTAATTCCGTGAAAATGATTACCGTGAGTCTTTCATAAGATTTATCAAACTTAACGTAAACCGGAGTTTTCCACGTACGTGGATAATTGTTAAACTATATTAAGCGTTGTTAAATTTAGTTATTTGTTGTTAAAAAATATAAGCATACGTTGAACAGTGTAATTAACTTGGACTCGGTTTTAAATAGTTGTCCGCTGTTTTCTCGATATGATCTCAAAAAATATTAAACATGTGTGTAATTTTATTGTTACAAATAAAATTGTAGCAATATTATGATACAATGAATAGTATGAATGTTATCTATGAAACATTCAAAATTTTTGATTACCTAATCTCAATAAATTTAATTCGTATATGAACTAATAACAAATCAGATCCACGAAAAAGGTGGAATCGTTTATTCAAACTGAAAGAAAAACGACATTGCTTATGGGTATCCCTAATATTAAAGAAAATTATAGACGTTTTTAAAAAATGATTGATAATAATAGATGAACAGACAAATGATAAAAAATAATGATAAAAAATAGCAATTGAAATCGTAGAATTACAGAATTTAATAAAGCCTGATATATCAAAGACTTTTTTCCATAGTATCGAATTAAAATTATAATAAATAGCAGAACAGACTGAGCATATTAACAATAACGCTTGTATAAAAATGAAATTATTTCAACAAAAGTAAAGTAGTATACAATAATGATAAGAAATAATAATCGATGTTAGAGAACTGCATTATTCTATATTGCTTTAATTTTATTAAAAGAATTCAACGCTAATATAAGTATTATTCTTACTGTGTTTATTCTACTATTTATCATAACTTTAATTTGATACTGTTAGAAGAAGTCTGTAATATATCAGACTTTATAAAATCCCGGAATACTACGATTTCGATTACTATTTCTTATTCTAAGGATTTAATAAAGTCTGATATATTGCGGGCTTCTTTTTTGCGAGTAAAACATCAGCGAGATGTTTCAAGTGAAAAATCGCAGTGACAAACACTGTCAAACTATTCCCAATTCTGGTTTGGATTCCTGGAATCCATCGATGAATACAAACCACTATCCACCACAGGGTTCGATTAATCAATAGAGCGCGGAAGTAATTCTAGTTAGATTGATCGAGACTCCATCGATTCCTCTTGTCCTCCAGATACACGGATAATCGTTTCACCGAATTTGATATAATACTTAAGAGACCTGTTTCAAATTTCCAGGAAGTGAAATGTGCGATATATTGATCCTCCCTGCGCACTGTTTTCTACAGAATTGACGAAGATATAAGCAAACATGGAAGTTAAATTACCATTTCTATCACTTCACTTATATTTCATATAATAAATATACATTCAATTAATGTCAGTTATCGCATGTGCCCATCAAAATTGCACACAAACAATTATTTACAATAATAAGACTACCAAAACTAAGGTCATGGTTACTTTTTCTGGTAAATAATATTAGGTCTGAAATCACACTGTTAATTAAATATTAATAAACTGTATAAAATTCTATTATCTCCTTTACTTAAAAACGGACAGAATTTTCCGGCAGATTTAATGAGTGGAGCAAGAGATGGTGGTAATATAATTAATATAATTATGTTTCTTCAAATCATTATTATTGAAGATTACAAGTATTATTCTTGCATTAGATAATTATTACTGACGATTATTGTTTCTGTCTCTTGAAATCGCTTTAATAATAATTTTTATTGAAGATTATTATCATTGTTTCTTAAAATAGCTCCCATTATTGATAAGTAAAAGCACATGGAACCACATCATCCAATCAGCTGATAAATCAGTACCCCTTTTTAATCGAGGAAATTAATTATTTTTGAAGTCCAGTATTACAATTTCTTTATAATAATTATTATTGCAGATTATTATCATTGTTTATTAAAATATCTCTCATAATTGATAAGTAAAAGCACGTGAAACTGCATCATCCAATCAGCTGATAAATCAGTACCCTTTTTTTAATCCTAGAAATTAATTAGTTTTGAAGCCAAGCACTACAATTTCTTTATAATAATTATTATTGACTATGCTTTTTGGGTACGGCTATAATTTAGACCAAATCTATTTGGTCAATATACAATTAGGACCAATAATTAAAGATAAAGAATATAATAATTATTCTTGAAGATTATTATCATTGTTTATTAAAATAGCTCTCATAATTGATAAGTAAAAGCACGTGAAACTACATCATCCAACCAGGCGATAAATCAGTGCACCTTTTTAATTGAGGAAACTCTTAAAACTGCAGCTTGCAAAACTAGAAATTTATTGAAGTACAGAGGCGGAAGAGGGAAGGGGAATAGGGGGGAGTAGAATGAGGAGGAAGTGCAAGGGAGAAAAGAAAAGATCCTTAAAGGTAGATGGGTGAAGAGATAGAGCCAGCAGGTCCTCGAAACTAAACAAAGGGAGAAGTAGAGTCAGATCCTTAAAACTGGCTGGAAGAGAAGTCAGAAGATCTGTAAAAGTGGACGAACGGGGAGCCGGGCTACCAGAGAATCTTTGAAACAAACCGACTGAACAAAGTGATAGTCAGAAAATTCTGAAACAAAGGTGCGCCAGATGCCGAGAATCTTTTGCACTTTGTTGCAACCAGATGACACGGCAGCTTGATGACAATGGAACTTTGAATTGTTTAGTTACTTTTACAATCTCCGTGACACCGCATTATCTACTTTGCAGTTCTGGAAAGATGGCACACGGTAAATTTAATAGTGACACTGTATAATTTTATATTATTTTATCGTATTATAGTATACTTGTAGCACTACTATTGAATAGTAATTAATTAATATTTAATGGGATACCATTTAAGTAGTAATGTAATAATAACTCTTTTTTCTTTATTGGACATTAAATAAAATATTCTTATCTCTACCCACACGTCGCTTTTCATTTGTTCAATAAACCAATTAACAAAATTCTAAGTTCAAATCAAAACGCAATATTATTCCCAGAAACGTGTGGAGAACAATTATAATAAAATACCTGACAATGAGGTGATAAGAGTATAAATTCAATGCCATCAAAACCAACTGTATAAATGTCGGAAAAGTGCAGAGAAATTGTAGCAACAGACATATTTGCATTAATAATTCCCGATCATAGGAATAATGTAATAATATGTCTGAACAAACACGATGTGAATTAGCCGAGGTGAAAATGAATGTATTGAACGTTGGTTCGCGGCAAATTGATAGGACGCGAATGGATATTACGCAAATTGGTGGCGCTGGATAAGGAAATAATTGATAGTTATCCGGACAAATCGTGATTCCGAAATTACGAGTCACTCGAGTTCACGACGGGGCCGAACGAAATAGTTGATATCTAATTAGGACAAATGGCTGGAATCGCCGTGATTAGCATGCTGCCCGGCGTGTTGTTACTCGCTAGATGATTAAGGAGCAAATTATTACCGAGTACTTGACGCGCCGAACTATTTCCGCGTAAGCAATCTTCTCGAGAGGAAATAATGACGGCGTTTAATAGTTCCAACGATCCCGTTTGCGTGGGGCATCGCACTGCACGAATCGATACTCTTGTTTGCACGGAGAACACCGAACGTAGGATGAAGCCCACTCACCATTCTCCTGGATCCTCCATGAAGTTCCATCGATTCCACATCTCGCCGATACAAATTCACGAAGAAATGTTCGAACTAAATCGGACTTCACACAGTATTCACCAATAACACTTCCACGTCGAGTCGTAAAAGTTAAGAACGTAAAGTGCCATGAGAATTGGAGATCGCTTTTGAAATGTTTGAAATGTTGGAAATGTTTGAAACGTGCGGAAGGAAGCACACAAGTTATCTTTGGAACTTATTATTTCGGAAGTTGCAATGCTAACCTGTTGCTAGTTCTAATCAAGTGTTCTGATTTTTTTTTTTTGGCAGAGTTTTATTACTAGGATTTCCGTCCACCTGGTAAATATTTGGGGTCCTTTGAACTCGAAAGTTTTGAGGTTGTAGAACCTTCATCTTGATATTAGATTTTGGCATCAAGAGACCTAAGATCTGATTCTGCTATTAATTTTGAGCGTTTTCTTATAAAAGTTGGCCAAACTGAAGTCAAAACAGACTTTCTTAGAAATCTCTTATTGCTTGGAAACAGTTTATAATCTAAATTTTATGAGCACCGAAAGAGCAGCGATTTTCAATGATTATAGAAATTATTTTTAATAATTCCGATGCAGTGATTATTAATTGCAAAATATCTTCAGTTTAAAATTGTATATGAAAGAAAGTTGACGGTGTAAAGTTTTGATTATAAAAAATATAATATTATCTGGCACCAATGGAAAAGCTTTCATTCCATTCCCATAGAAACTGATATTATTTTCTATTATTTAGAGTGCTATCTTGAAGGATCATGCATATGAAAGTAATATTTTGTTGTCACGAGATTTATTAATAGAAATACTCATCGAAATAAATCATCGAAAATACAAGAGAAAGAGCACCACAAAACATTAAAAACGAGTGAAAATAAAAAGGCAAGAATTAATTATTTCAAAGAGCTCTGAATGGAATGCGCTGATCTTTTTAATAAGTATCTAATTTACAGTGCGTTGTTTTAAATATAAATGAACCTTTCTGCGTGTTTCAACTAATAATTTACAGTTTATATTCGAAATTACTTTGTTTTTAAAATGATAGAACTTAATAAAACCAACCGAGAAAATTTGCATGTCGAATAATGAGAGATCTGCGCTTTTAAAACTTGATAATTTCAGTAACATGCCAGCGGCCATCAGTTCATTTGTTTCTTGTTTAACATTTTCGACATGCAGACTTATTGGGCTAACAGCATTACGCGCCACAGATTATTAATGTTTATTAAAACCCATTTACGTGCACTTAATACAAACACGTTTAATGGCACAGCATTAATCAATATTCAAGATGTATGAGCGTTGTAAAACAGATATAATGAACCAAAATGATATTCATAAAAACTTACAGATTTTATAAACATTTTCACATCGTGGTGCTAGGTAATATTATAAAAATGAATGTAAATATTACAAAATAAATGGACATTCAGTATGATAAATCTTAATGCAAGCGAACTCTGTAATTTACATCTTTATAAACGTCATTTTTTCCATACGTCACCAGTTTTGGTTAGTATATTTCGTGTTAAAAGCAGGTATAAATATGCAACAAAATTATGCTCTTAAATTTTAATATCAAATGACAATTTTCTTTTTTTTTCATTATTCTTAGGTGTTCCTTCCCTTGTATTTTTTATTGTTTATATCACTGTTTGATTGTATTCGTAAATCAGGTGCCAATGAAATAATACTTTAATATAGATTTCTATATATAAAACATACCTAAACTCTTTTTTGGATCACAACAGCTAAGTATAATGTTTGTGTTTGCTTGGAACAAACCTATATTTTGTAATATGAATTTTTTAAGTCTTTCTTAACATATTTATGTAGTTTAATGAATAAATATACAATATATTTGGGCCACCAGATTTTATGTATTTTATATAAGGTCTATATAAAATATACCTAACATATTTGGATATTTAATACCTAAAATTTTTATATTTTAGATATCTAAATATTCTAGATATATTTCAAACCGATTTTTTCGATATCTAAAATAAGAGAGAGGTTTTTAGATACGTAAACCAAGGAATATTAAATATCTAAATGTTCCAAACACATTTTCTACAGATTTTTAGATATCTATAATAAGGGGAATATTATTATAGATCTTTAAATATTCTAGGTATAATGTATTCATTACACTAAACAGAGTTGTTAAGAAATGTTTAAACAATTCTTCATACGAGACAGAGGTTTGTTCTAGAGATAAAACATTTTAATTAGGTGCCGTGATCTCATACATAAAGTTAAATGGGGAAATGAGGGATTTCTTACAATAAGGCTAAAAAGGTGTTCCGGGATGTGAAGTTCTCTCTAAATTGGACACAGAGAAAAGGTGACAAGCAAAATATCCTTAAAATTGGTTGTAAGAAGGGACCAAGGCAGCCTGAATTGCTTCGTGGAATGAACTGTAGACCGCAAGATAGAAAATCTTTAGATTTGCGCCGAGAAAAACGTGGAAACTCAAATTAAAGACAATACAAGGGATTACAAAAGGAACAGTGTGAAGTATGAAAACGAAACACGGTGATACTTTGGAGTGAATTGTTAACATTAATGGAGAGTGCCAATTAAGAAATAATTTAGTTGAAGAAAATAAATCAATTATTTGTACATTTTTCACGTATATTTTGATTAACGGAGAGGTCAATTTGAATGTTACAAGAGTACACTCCAGAAGAGTGATACAAAATGTAAAGCACGTACCACTACAGTGGATTAGTAATTTTAAGGAAGATGAGGATATTCTAAAACCCTGCGCATCATATTGAATTAAGTCTTCCAACTCTTGGAGAACTTTTCAACGCAAAATGAAATTTCACGACGCGCACTGAAACTTGTTACTTATTAGCCTAAAGCTTTGCGTTACACAGAAAGTGCATTCTACAAAGTTAACCGTACCGTGAATAGTGCCCTTTATGTTACGAGTTCCCGTGTTCAAACTTAAAAACTGCAAATGTTTTCCTATATCGCGTTTATCTTTTTCTTCCATTAAACACCATAGATAAGCCACATAGTCTATATTTAATATGCGATATTCCCTGTATACTTAAATACACTTGGAATTATATTCAATATGTTTTCATAGAATTTCAAACTACACGGCATATTTAATTCAAGAATAATTCGTTGCACATTATAATTACGTTCCGTGATGTCATATATCTAGGAAGGAATTTGTCGGTATTTCTTTTTCAGTAGTCCATATCTTTAAAAGGAATTACGATATTCTCAATATACTTTAAACGCCTAAGATTATATTCAATGTATTTTCATGGAATTTCAAACTACACGGCACATTTAATTCCAGAATAATTCCAGGGCGACTAAATAAACGTCCATTTATCTTGAGCCCTCCGTTTAGTGTTCACCTACTTGCGTTATCACCCCTGATTCGTATTGTCCAGCTAACGGCCGTTAGCTGTATCCGTGTTACACCATATCAATCACGATTTCGTGGGAGACCATTCGTGAACAGTAACAGTACATAGTTACGATCATTGCTACTCACAGTCACTTCCGCTTTCCGTACTGAACACTGCGAGTAATTATGTTCGGGGGTGTATGATTAATGTAATAATGCACCTAATATTGCATCGAACCGCAGAAAGATTGTTATTATTATTGAGATAGGAATTATAATTGGTATCGAAACGATCGTAATTCATCTAATTTAGGGGTAATGGAAAGTAATCAATTGATTTGTAATACTTAACTCGATTATTCTTTATACAGCAATTACGCGGGGACGTAACCTCGGGATTTTATGATGTATTTATAACTTACAGTTATTTTTAATTCTATTTAGTTTTTAACTGATAGGGTGATTTTATGGAAATAGGAAATTTGGAGATGTTAAGAATTTGAAGAATGTTTTCGCATCGAAAGATGGCAATTTGATTTTTCTAAAGAGGAATTACGGAATTGGAGGTCAAGGATCATAGATAACGATGGTGATTATATAATAGAATAATATTTAATATGTGAAAATAAATCGGGTTTCATAGAATATGCCAAAAATGATTGATTACTTTCCGGTTCCCCTAATACATTTACAATTTGCGAGGCCTCATACATGCTGGGGCGTTATATAGATGAGGGTCGTTTGAACGCTAATTGGGAATAAAATAATATCAAAATGCACAAATTCGTAGTCGTTATTGCAAGTATTCATTGTCATTTGTCATCCTAAATAATAATTATGAATGCAAATCCGTTTTCATAACCGAAACCCGCAAACTTTTTAAACTCTGTCGTTCTTCGAATACATTTCAGAATTAGTACACAGGTTAATCACAAGGAAGTCGAGATATTTTCGAAACTATAAATTATATCGCAAAATGTTTCAGACAAAAGCTGATCAACTTTAAGGGGGACATTATTCGATATAATGAACAGTTTCGAAAATATCTCAGTTTCCAGTATTATGTCTCTCACTCTGTACATGTATCAACCACGAAGGAACAGTCGATCTTCGCAGGATCTAATTGAAGGAACCTAAACTCTAGGAAATCTCCTTTCCTCAATTTTGTCCCATTTGATAGATCTCGATCGAGGCATCTAAAAGTGATTTACCGGAAGCGCATATCTTGAAATAGAGTTAGGTGTTCCGTTGAAAAAAATTGCTGGCAACTTAAGCGTATTACTCACGTACAGCGCTTTACTCCCCGCTGGCGGACATTAGTCTGGGCTTAAATGTAGTTAGAAATCGCTCGAAATCACGTTATCCCTTAAATCGTGGAGAGCATGGAGCAACGGACGGATAACGGCCAGGAAGAAGTATAGGAAGGGATGCCTGGAAAACCTGGCGGAGTGGGAGGGGGATAGCAGTGGGGTCACTGGGAAACAAGGAAAAATAGGGAAAAACGATAGAGTGAATGGTTACGCTAGAGGGAAGGGTTAACGATTAATGACCGACATTGTTTTTTTGTATTTATTTACTTTTTGCCATAGCAGGTTTGCCGTTGCTACCGGAAATCCGACGTCCATCTACGATCCCGGTGCCATTCCTCTTTTCGAAACGCCAAACTGTTTATGTGGAAAAAATTGATAGGTATTTGTTGTGCTTGGCCCTTTTTTTAACCTCCATTCATTCTCGAGTGTTTAACGATCGACGGTTGGCTGTTTGATTGTTCTTGCAGTTTAGGGATTATATACTTCAACGGATGTTAAAATGTGAGATAGTCGGAGTGCTTTTCACTTGTTTTTACTTCGTTAGAAATAGTGGTTTGTTGACCATTGGCTGACCTATATCTCGAAGGATATTAAAAAGCTTCCGAAAATTTGACATTAATCCTTTTTCATGGGAACTGTGCCTTTGAAACGAGTTGACTTTAATAACGCGATGTTTATAACGCGACTGTTTTCTGGATCTCAACTCCCGTGTTATACGAGGGGTACAGGTACAGTAAATTCCCGTATGCGCGAGTTCCTATAATGAGTTAAAGATATTGCGACGTCTTTTTTTATTTAACGCGATTCTCGCACAGCACGCCGCACAATAAAATGCGGGAATTCCCTGATAACGCGATTTCATGCAACGCGTAACGTATTAACCGCGTTATACGGGAGTCTACTGTAGTGTTATTCGTTTTCAGTTTTGCGTACTCACGCACTGTTAATGTGAAAATGCGACAGGCTTATCTAATCGAAGAAAGTTCTAGGTAAGGTAACACCTGAAGAAGAATTAGTTAGCCTAAGCAGTAAGACACGAAGCACAATTTGCGATATCTACTTCGATTAATTTCAAGCCTTTTTGTCTTGCGTCAGTCATTTATCATGCGAGGGAAAAAAATTATCGTCCAACACCGTCTTGACTTCTTACATTGCCACATTTAAGGTGCCTTACGTACTTCTACCCTTGTAAACACATGAATCACATTTGCAAGGAACGGTCGTTAAAAGGGAAATTTAAATTGGAATGCCAGCCAACCTATCACTAGACACCTTTCAACTTTTTCGGATTTTCCACCTTTTCAACTTTCAACTTTACGCAATAACTTTACAATGAGGATCTTGAAAACCCGTGAACACATAGTTGATCGCGGATGTGAATCATGCATCGTGATTAAAATGAAAATATTGAGATGAGTCATAAACTCCGTTTTGAAAATAAAGTTTATTCGTCAATAAAATAACTTCTTGCAGGTGACTTTTATATAACAACTTCTTTTAATATAATAACATAATTTTTTAAGCAACCTGTCGATTTCTCTTACGAATAACTCTGGCGGTTTTTAATCAAATAAACTTCTGAACGAAGCAAACTGAATTATAACTCAACTCAATATATCTCGATTACTGAAATTATTCGAAGGATTTGGTTACACAATTTGATATTCCACCTGATTTTTGTCGTCACTGATCAACCTGATAAAAGAATGCAAGGTCTCGCTGAGTGCATCAGATTGAATTACGCGGGTAAAATTTGATTGCAATTATTTCGAGGCCGCCTTTAAAGGAGTTTGCAACTGATGCAGGTTCAGTGGATACGATTTAATCTGTTTATGTCTTGAGCTAGCGTGTAATTATTTATGTACTAGTAGTAGGATGTGAAATGCTGTAACTCTGTGAGGTAGAGTTGAATAATTCAATCTTGTTGCAAATGGGTCGCATTTCATCTCCGAGCCTCCGCGTTCCTTAGTAACATAGAAATTATTTAGTACACCTTGAAAAGTATTAGGCGAAACAATCCATTAAGCGATACAATCCACCTTCTGCATTGCGACCTTGCTACGTAAATCTACCGATCATGTTTCCCATTATGATGTGCCATCAAGTATGGCGATCCATTACATAGAAAATGAGCACACGCGCAATCCTGCTAAATCCGCAGGAGTACGAATTCGCGAAATCCCAGATGCGGGGAAATTTCCGTGGCTATTCGAACGATTGCAAGTATTGTACACCGCGAGACGTAACAATTTACTTGGATTGGTCGACGTAAACTCAATAGCCGAGGGTCGTTGGTGCCGACTACCACTTAGAAGATTAGACTGAAACCTGGCCTGTCCTTTACGGGACACACCCGGTTTTTTGTGCAACGGATAACGACTCTCTTCCGACGCTTGCTAACTAATTACCCTTGATGCGTTATATCCTATTATATTAGTTTCCGCTTTTGTGCTTCCATTTGCGCTATCATGCTTGACTCTTACCTTAGTAAGAATGGAATTGTTATACCGATTAATAATAATTGGGACTAAAAATATCAAACATATGACTTGCAGCTTCCTGAGAACGTTTTTCCTCGAATTATTCGGCTCATTAACAATTAACACATCTAAGAATTGCGGACATATAAAGGTACCTACAACTTGTAATTTTAGTTTTATAACTTTTTACCATTTTCAATTGCATTTTGATAAAATTAAATTCCATTATTTTGAAGGTATAAATAGTAACATTCTTTTCGTCCTCTTACATTTTTTTAAAAACACTTCTGAATGAGTATAGATTAAAAATTTTGTTGGCGGTCGAAATTCGGCAATCTTTTCGTACTTTGTTGCAAACTGTTTTTTATACGACGTTTTTTGCATGATACGCATCCACCACGTAAAAAGAGACTCAGGTGTATATTGTATTTGATCCCAGCTTACTTCAATATTTAAGAGGATCAATTCCTGGCAATGTTCATTGGATACTTTACTTATGTGCTCGATAATGAAGTTGCTTTAATTCCCTTAAATTGAGGGTACGACGTGCTTGACCGTAGACTGGAATTCTCATAAAATATTCATTCGCAAACTGGTATGCTCACGGATGCAAATGAGTTAACAAACAAGCTTTCGGTTTAATGAGGGTCTCCTCAATTATCCTGTCGTTCCTTGTCACTGCATGTTGACAAACTTCACATTATATTATAAGGAGTTAAACTGTCAGTCGAACTATACGGGTTAATATCAAGTAGACATCGATATATCTTCATTACGTCACTTCAAATTATGAAATTTGACAACTCAATGTAGTTAAGGAGTTAAAAACTGTGCGCAGTGAAGCTAATTATTGAATCATCTTTTCGAATGTTGATTGATTTGAAAGTCTTCAAATGCGCCAGTAATATGTTGTAAATATTGAAGATAGTATTATAAAAGAATTATGTAAACATACAGTTTTAGTAACTTACGATTGTTGTTGTTTTACCGTGGATGTGTCAAACGAATTTGTTCCAAAGTGGGTTGCTTACCTGTAACAAAAAGAGAACTGGTTAGTAAATTCCGGGCAATAAATATAATAATCTATAATTGTTGAAGCGTAGAACACATGTTCAGTCTTCGGGTAAAAGAAAATTATTTAATTATTTAATATTTCCTTCAATGATATTACATAAAAGTAATGATAACTAAAAATTCTCCCTGACAATCAAACCTATTAGATAGGATTTTATTAAAAATACTGAAGTCATACATGCCAAACGCATTCCCGAAGAATACGTGTAAAAAATATACTGTTTCTATGGAAACTTTAGAATTACCATTTTATTATTTGTAAAATAAAAAAGTATTTCACTTCAACTTTTACCAAATTTTGATATAAAATTCGTGTAAAAACAGAATTGTGTGTACTTTGAAGCGCGGTGTGACATTGATTTTTGTCTATTAAATATTTCAATCTAATCATCTTGCAGTCATAAATATTAAACATAACTCGAAAATTTGTAAACATGAGAAATGAACAACTTGCGTCAGGGAGATTGAAGATTCGCGTCATGCATCAAAAGGATAATTAAATTACATCGAAGCACAAGTTGCTGGACATTGCAATCACATTTAAATTGACCAAAGTCGGATAATGCTCAAAGCAACCGAAACGCCTATCAGCTATCACGAGTTTGGATTGGAGCTATCAGGACATTAGGCATTCAAGGTTCGTCCTCGACCCTATAGGGTGGAGGAACGTTCCATGATCAGTTGTTCGAATTTCGAACTAGCCCCAAAGGGTTCATCGTACGAAATCACTAATTTACCATTCATCGTGTGATTCTGGGTCAACTCGAAAGATTCGGATGGTATGACGTTACGGTCGAGTTAGTTAGAATGGCTTGACCTGGAATGACAAATATTTGCATGCGAGCCGGAAGAATATATGTGCGGAAGATTATCGTGAGACAAGTAAAAAGGTTGGAAGGAGAGGGTTGGTTTGCGGGAGATCCTTCGTACCGTTTGCATTTACGAGCATTTGCGTTCAGGTCGTTGGCTAATATGATCGATGTCGACAGGTTAGACACGATAGATCGATCAGATCACTACGGGAGCCAATGTACATTCAGGTCACCGGTGTTCGCAAGATTATTACTGCCATTTTGTATCTGATATGTCATAACCCAGACAATGGTTTATCTGAATTGGAAATCTCTTTCATTGATGTGACACACTTGTTTTACTGCTAACTATAAATGATCAGTTTTAATGCGGGATTTATTTACATTTTTACACACTGAGTCGTTTAAGACTGGAAGCTGAAATATTTTTGAAACGGTTAATTATATCGAAAAATCTGTTCAGACAAAACATACATTCATGTAAAACTTTTCATACTGAGGTCTAGTCAGTGTTTAATTGACATTTGTCAGCAAATGTATGAAGTGAAAAGTATGACTTTTAGATTTCGATTTGGAACTTTTAATGTAACATAATTAAATTAGTTTAACTGCCACTGAAAATTCTTATATTTCGATTGAAACTCCCGCGGGACTCCGATTTTCCATTCGCACCAAGAAGTAACAAAGCGATCAAGAAAATGTGCGTGCAATATATTCGGAGAAGCAAATCACTTCCAAGAGTACCAACCAAAAAATATCCCGATATTATAAACTATTAACGAAAATTCAGGGGGGCACCGATACATTTGACAAAGCCAACTGAAGGGATTACTGCAATCGGTTTATACGAAGTTGTTTTTCAGCAACGATGTTGATCCGGCTTTGTGTGCAATTTCAGTAAATCTTCCAGATTTGAGCATTCAATTAGTTCCTTTAACGACGAACTTCATAATAACCGATTTGATTGAAAACTTACAAGAGATATTGAATAGACGTTGGGGGTATCATCAGTCATCCTCTTACACGGTTAGTGTAGACACGTGAATGTGAGGAATGCGATCGCATTATCTGCTAATGGGCCAAAGTAAGGATGTCCGACATCGAAAATTCATTATCGCCGATCGATAGCTTTCCAATGCCGATAAATCTTAATCAATATGGGTACTCGCGACAAGGCACATTAGTAAGGAAATCCGGACTAGCCGTGGAAGCCAAATTCAAGGGAAACTATGTAAATGAAATGGGGAAGACATTGAACTTCTGTTATTTAACCCCTTGATACACAAGGACGTCTGGGATACGTCATGCGCTTATTATTTCATTGTAAACATTGACGTCTTTAATTGTAAGACAACAAGAATTTTACAGAAATGTAATTATATATTTTCAATATTAGTGTGAACATTAGGAATAATTCCTGCATCGAGGTTGTACTAATAATAAGAAAAATAGCGCAGCCGAGTCGCGTGGAATTTTGCGATCAGATTCTTGCAAAGGCCCGTGGCACTCAAACTGTTAATAAATATAAAGTGACAATGATAATAATAATAATAATAATAATAATAATCTGTTTTATTGTATCCGTTTCGATCAAACCTTATGGTACATACTGGCTAATGCAAAACATGAATTCAATTAGACTCCTTTTACGAGTGCGACCGCTTGCCGGTGCTTTTACGCCGTCTGCTAACCGTGGACGGTCAACTGGACACACCGCTTATGCTTCATGCATACGTAATTACAGCAGAAAAACCAAGTGTTTCGCGTTCCCCAAGCATGCCATTACTTCTTTTTCTAATTAAATCAGTGATTCTTTCAACTTTTTTAAAACCCCAAGGTATGAAATTGCAATGGTATTGAATTTAACACGTTGAACGCCATAGCGGTCATCGGTGACCACCAATGTCAATATTAGTAAAACTCGAATCAAATATATCGCTAATATTCGTAAAATTTTCTATATTTTTAACGTTACGATAACGATTAAAAGTAATCCATGTATCGTAAAGCGCTTAAATAGTTGTATTTTTAAACGTTACGGACGTGCATCGCGAGGTATCGTATAACACGGATTTCGGTGTGACGCTCAACGTGTTAACAACGATACATTGGTTACTTTACATCGTTATCGTAACGTTAAACATATTGAAAATTTGACTAATATTAGTGACATATTTTATTCGAAATTTCAACGTGTTAAGCTTGATCGCGGAGTGTATGTTTTGATGTAACATGCTACATTAGTTCGGAATTCACGAACAATCCTGAAAGAAGTAACGATTCGTAGAACTAAACAATAGGACTTTTGAAAAAGGGATTACGAAAGTTGCTCATCTGCGATGCATGGAAAGTAAGGTCTTCCCTTTCACGCGGTGACTTATTAACAGAATTGTTATATGCGTGACGTACGCTTTTCGAAAGCGTGAAACAGAAGTGCGACAGGTTTATTAAAAAATGGAATGGCATTCAGTACAGGGAATTGTATTTTCAAAAGCTAATGCAAACACTGCAGAAGATTGGTTGCACCAGATTCAGCAGTTTCTATAATTTATCAATTTTAGCAACAAAAGTATATTTATGTTTATAGAGGAGATTAATCTTGCGATATATTTCGTTCTCCGTTTTCTTACTCAAACATCAAGTATCGAAATATGCTTCTGATTACAATTATTCATTTATCTTTTCGATTTTAATAGGAAAAAGGATATATATTTAATACACGTGTTCATACTAAACCGATGTTCATTTATTTTTACGGAGTTCTCGAAATAGCTTTACAACTTTCAACAAACAGTTCGCAATTTAATAGCCGGAATTTAACTTTTTCGAATTATTAAGGGTTCATAATTTTATTATCTACTTCAATTAATTACGTAATCTTAAAATCTACATTATTTTAAATAAACTAAAATGTAAGAAAAATTACTGTATCATCCCAATTATATCCGAACTAGAAATTAATTGTCCGGAACTTGTAATTCCTCCATAAAAAGTTTGCAACTAATAAACGTTCGTTAAAATCCATTGAAGCATAAAATTTCGGAGAAAAGTTTTTAAATGGAAATCATAAATTACTATTCGTTAGAAAATAATTTCAATGCACGGACAGACTAATGTCTGGCTGTGTATAAAATATAACAAAGATTTAATGGCTGCATTTACTCTGCAATTATTTCGCCTGTTGGTTCTGCGGACTACATTTGCTTTGTTATCATTACAAAAGTAGAGATCATTAATTTGTATTAAATGCAAATTTCCCCATTACGAGCCCTTTAAGACGAGCATAAGAATGTCACCTCTTAATCACCATTACAGTTCCTTTATGCTTACCTTAAATATAAACGTCTTAGTGTTACGCGGAATTATTAATGACATTACATTTTCGTACATCTTGAATAATTCCCGGGAAGACGACGCAGTGAGGTTGTTGTTTGTGTTGTTGCATAAATTTCTGCACAAACTCCTGCAGCGTCATTAAGTAATATGTTGCAGAGTATATTTTGTTGGCAGTAGTAATTGTAATTAACCAACAAAACAAAACGCAATGAACAATCTATGTAATTATGTTCGGATTACAATCAAGCACCAAATGCAGCACCAACATAATATAACAATGCTATTATATTATATATAATATTATTCTATTTTAAGTAATCTTCCAAATTCACGAAACTCCATATATTTGTATCAAGGAATATTATATAATTATTAATAGCTTTCCCACATTATAATATAATATATCAATGTACTGTAGTGAACATTTAACTTGTACATAGTATAATATATAATATATAAAATAAACAATCAGTAGAAAATCGATGAAGCATTATGTATTTTAAATAAAAGTGTATAAAATCTCAAACAATACACCGTGGAATATTCGAATAATTTAACTAAAAATGGCAGACAAGTCATTTTGATGCTTTTGGTAATCTAGTGTTAATGGAGCACCTAACATTGAGTTCTTCCACGAACGAGTAAGTAAAAATTAAGAAAGTAACATAACTATTATAACTTCTACGAGCATGTGCCACATATGGGATTACACTTGTAAACTGAACCGCGAAACTACAGCCAATAGTATGCGGCAGCGCGGAAACTACAGCCAATAGTATGTGGCAGCGTGGCCAAATTATCTAAAAACTCGATGTTCTTGCCAAGAAAAGTTTCTTTTAAGCTCAATGCAACGATGGTTACGAACTAGTTTAGCTGCCAATATCAGTCGTTTAACCAAATATAATCGCACACTGTAAATGCACAGATTAGTTTTGGAATGTAAACGTTTATTGGCTCTCGTTATCTACATTGCTCAGCTCGTAGTTATTAATCTATATTATTTCCGGAATTCATTGATTTATCGATATGTACTATGAGTCATAGTAGTATTTGTACCCCCAAATTTTCGGCTTCAAATCATTGATATATTTTTTTCAGGATACAAATTTTAAAATGCTTATCGATATGAATGTATAACGTGTTAATTAAACTTTCAATTGATATGAATGCGAACTGTTTGCGGAAAAGTGTGAATCGCGAATGGAAAATTTAAAAATCTTCGCAGAAGTTATGAAGCTGTTTAATACTGTTTAAGTGGTACGTTACATTTGTTACTTGATTATTATTGTAACGTTAAAAATATTGATAATTTTATGAATATTAGCGATATATTTGATTCGAGTTTTAGTAATATTAGCATCGTCGGCCAACGGTAACTGCCACGGCGTTCAACGTGTGAAAGATGGAATGAAGTTAAATATTAATGAGGGTTGAAATATCTCCGGTACCTGGAATTTCGCGGCTGATGTGAATGAAGAGCTTCAGGTTCGCGCGAACGTTAAAAATAGGGGAGATTTTCGTTTCGCTAATCGCCGTACCTTTAAACTACGAGAACATTATTTTTCCTTTGTCTGGGTTACATGTTGCGCTCAGAACGTGCAGCACATATTTAAGTTCCAGGAGTAGACGTTCACCGTTAATAAATAACCAACTCCAGTAAAGAGAATCCGGAAACAGGACGCTTGTAAAACGGAATGGAGAGTTTTATATAAATGAATAAATAAACCGTCTCGATGCGATTTAACTGCATTTGCTGGAAATGCTGGACCGTAGGAATTATGCTGGCAGATTTTCCTATTAAAGTCTCGAAGATTAAGCTTAATCACACTTCCTTGTATTAGCATGCATTGATACAAAGGTGTAGAATTTTTAAAATTTTATGTGATTAATTCTGATATACAAATTTGTAAGTTTATCTGGCAAATTTTCCATCTATATATATGTAGAGTGAGTGTAAATTGCGAATATTTCCATAAAAAGTATGGATAAATAATATCTTTTTGATGAAAATCATTGCGAAGAACTCGAAGAATATAACTGATTAAATCAATCATTTTTATAAGTTTATGTGATTAAATCAATTGAGATGTATAATTCAGTAAGTTTATCCATCAAATATTCTATTTAATTTCGTGTCAGTATTTCAGTAGATTAATGTCAGTTATATAATATCAGTTTACGAAGAAAAATCTCAATAATATTTAAGAACAATATTTGCCGTTAAAACGAATGTTATTAAATTTAATTCAGAAAAGTGGTAACGGGATTATTATTTTAAGAAACAGATCTCACATTATAGCTATTAAAATCAATATTGAATAAAAACAAATGTAGTTATAAATATAAATATATTTATTAAATTCGTTTAATAGCAAACAGAATATGGAGAAGTTTGTATTAGTTAATTGATCATACATTGCAGAGCACGTGAAATTTGATATACTTTAATTGCACCCGACATTCCAAAGAAACTTATTGGATTACGTGATTCGAATGATCGGTAACTTGCGCGAAAATGATCATATTTTCATTAATTACTGTAACTAAAATCCAATTTTATGTATTTATTTGATATATAACCCGTAGAACACATATATCCTACAATTGAAAATGTACAATGAATGTGGTCGAAAAGTTTAATTGCCAATGTACTAATTGCCGATAAATTAATCACTGATATATTAATACCGTAAATCCTGTATGATATTATTAACAGTAATTAGAGATAATAAACAAGTCGTCTAAAAAAGGGTATTAATTAAAACAAATACCGATTAATTACAGAACGTCAATTCATATCGTTTTATGATACGTTAAATTTGACAAATGTTACCGATATATCATATTTGATACAACTTTTATTAATATTGTTTAATGCCCCGACGGCATTAAACGTGTTAAAGTATTCCCAGGAAATGGTGCTCTTCGGTAAAACTGAAAACTTTCGAAAATGTTAAAGCTCGGTAGAATGCAACCCCTCATTTTTCTCGAAGCTGTCGACAAAGTGATAACAAGTATACAAAATACAGCGGCAAAATATGTGAAGTTTTAAGGAAACGCGTGCTGAGAAGTGCTACAAGTATGAAGAAGAATACAAAAAGAAATTGGTGGAGAACGATGCCGTATGGAGGGCCGGTGCTTCAGGGACACAAGTTTTAAGTAATAAAGATAAGAGAAGAAGATATTAAACTAACAAGAAAACTACTTCCCTCTATTTGTTCCACCGCGCAGTTTTGCTGATTTGTGGAAGACCTCGAAGAAAATGCTACTTTATTGACCCATTTTTGTTTTAAAACGTTGGAAGCTAAAGTCAGATAGCTTTCCTTCTAGCAGTTGTGTTTGGCTGCTGGTCAATAAACTTGAAAGTGGGTTAATAATTATTTATTTGTAGCCCCCTTCTTTTTCATTAGCAGACGAAATTATCTTGTATGTAAAACAAGGTAAATTAATTTCGCGAATAAGCTAGGTTAAGTTATGATATAAATCTAGCATGAAATGGAAACAGCTGAATTGTGATGAAATAAGTTGAAGTAATAAATAAACTATTAGGTATCGGAAAAAGTTCGTACGGATTTTTTAATAAAAAGTCAAATATGAACGTTCAAGAAAGTAATTTTATTTGACAACGTAATCATCATTTATTTCTACAACTCTACCTCAACGTTCTACAAGCTGTGATATTCCTTTTTTATAAAAATCTGGCGTTTTACTCGGAAAGAATGAAGTGCATATGTGAATAAAGAAAATATGTGAGACTACCTAATATAATACAATAGACGGGGTCGTTTTCACACGGTCCTTTTGTACACGATTCTCATTTGCACGTTTTTTTAACACGTTTTATTCACAGTTACGCGATTTAAATTTCTGGCAAAATCTCAAAAAGTGGCTAGTGGCTTTAAAACAGCTAAAGATCGTGTCACGCTACTTTGCAGTAACACTTCATGAGACCAAATCTTGAAATCCCTGCTAATTAATCTGTCATTAAAATCGCGTGCAATTTTATATTTTAAATTGCCTTTTGTATAGTTTGCGCTAATTTAACAAAAGTTTTATACTTTGTTGCAAATTAATTCCTACGCGAGTATTGTTTACACGAATTTTGTTTGCACGGTACGCATCCACCGAGTAAGAAGAGACCGGTGTACCTAAAAGTCGAACATGGTCCACAATGAATGTGAACAATTTCGAAAATTTCTTAGAAATAAAACGCTGAGGTTAAAACGGTGGAAGTGAAACAATAGCCAGATCAAATAGGACAGTAATGTTAGGCTTCAAGTGGGTTCCAGAGTATTAGGCGATCTCGAAATGCGATTAGATCGGCAACTTAGAGGAGAGTACACAGATCCCTATCAGTGAATGTGATCAGTCATCCCGCAAATGTGACTGGTACCGCTAATGGATACGTTTGTATTGTTCGCTAACAGCTCAATACTAAGCTGTTCAACATCGAAAACTCATTACCGATGGTCATTAGATTTGTAACACTGACAAATTTTGGTAAATAGAACTAATACCTATTGATAATCGGTTAAACATTCACAAACGTATCATGATCTATGATTAACTCCATTCTCACTGGAATGCGAGTGGCGAGTTCAAGTATTATATTACTATTATTTTTGTATCTATATTTTGGGACTTAATTGGAATTCTTCAGCAGTTAAATTGCATCGGTTGATTAAAGGTGGTTCGATTCATTAAATAGTTTGGATAATTAAACATGCAGGAACGAACCCGGTTTATAACTGCAATTAAGTCTAAAATTATTTATTAGCTAGAGCTCGGAATGGTGAGAATTTTCGTGACATTAATATTCGAAGATTTTTATTCTTTTGGACTGAAGCTATCAATTATATTTGTTTATACACCAGTGGTTCTGATAATAGACGTGCTATTGTAATTAAAACATAATTGACAACAATCATAATTCGAATCGTATCATTCTGCGTACCGATAAGAATAAGTTATATCAAATAATAAAACGACAAGGCATAACTATGGTTAGTACATCAAATTATATATAAAATATTTCTCAGAGACATACATTATACATAGTTTTGAGAATCAGTATTAATATATTGTCTCCAAGGGTTCACCCGCATCCGTTGAACACGGAAAATCCAGGGGTACACGCCGTGGAATAAGTGGAAGTCGAAAGAGTGGATGCCAAGATAAAGAAAAATGTGGCGCGATAAATCAGACGGTTTTTCGTGAATGCGAACGGTCGTTAGCGACTCCTTGGTAGTCGCGACGGCAGTTAATAAACTTCTGTCAGTTCCACGGAAACTCAAGTAACTGACGAGAGATATGTTACGTGGGCTTTCTTAATCTTTGTTACCCTAAATGTGACGAATCCCCGTAGGAATTTCGAGAAATCAAGATTATTCCTTTCTTTTAGCAGAATGTCCTTCACTGTATTAGTTTCGATTTTTCTAATCCTTTCAACTATTAGAAGTACCATAAAGTAATCCATGATTTGAAGAAAAAGAAATAAATCAGTAATAAATTCGAACAGAAGATAACCCAGTATTGTAATCTCAAAAAGTGAGTTGCATAAGTAAAATAGTGGAGTAATATCTAGAAATAAAAGTTAGTATAATATTTATAGGTACCGATGTCGGTGCAATAAAGTATTAATAAACATTTTAGTGCTGTACTCGGAGTGGATCGAGAACATGCTATAAAACGGGGAATACGCTGTTACTGGAAGTAATATCAATAACTATTTCTCGGTTTAAGTCAATGTGATCGGTCGTGAAACTTTTCGAACACAGCTCGTCCTGCAAACTATAAGAGGCACGTTGAATTTTGTACAGATGCTTCAACGTCGAGTGAAACTTCTATGACGGAATATCGTGTCCTTTCCACTCGACTAGTTCTATGCTTTACGTTTGTTCAACGACCGAACTTATTTATCGGAACTTCCTGCATATTCAAATGAACAGCAAACGTCACATCAAATACTCCGCGAAAATCCATTATTTACTCAGTCGCGGTAAGGACATCTCTCTACTTCAAATACACGAGAATCTTGAAAAATTACTTCGATTAAGTATTTTTGTTGAAAGAACATACGATTTTGGTTGCCAAAAAAATTGATACATATGTATATACAGGTGAAACAATAAACCGAAAAACGTATAAAAGGTTAAATACAACAAGTAATATAAAATAAAGACTCTGTGTTCGATCACTCGTAGCTTAATACATGTCTGATATAATATTAATAAATATTCGTAGATATTAATAATGCTATTAATATTATACTATCAAATTTCGCATAAAAATTTGTCGCAAACATAAAATTATACATATTTTTAAGAAATGCATAATTATACTAAATACATAATTATCATAAAAAACAGTCTTAGAATACACTAATGAATAATAATTACTAATTATTACCTTATAAATGCAGAGATTTCCTCCGAAATGTTAGCAGCTCTTCGGGAAACGAGTGATGCTAACGCATTCCAACAGTTTCCGTGGAAAATGAATTTCCGTGTGTCCGATTGGGACGCGCGGGAACGCAATCACGAAACTGAGTTTATTCCGTTTATTTAACCAGCAGGTTACACATTCGCGAAACAGAACAATAGTTAAAATGAGTTACACGACTCGTTTCGACTGTAACGCGCGGTTCGGTTTCGCGTTTGCCGAAGCGTTTCCCACCGGTGTCTCGAGGTCGGCACTCCGTCCTTTCAAACGCGCCGCGATGAAAGTCATTTTCCAAATAGAGGGAACATTCTTGAACAAATTACGAGCTTCCCCGAATCGAAATTCCTACGTAGGCAACGCCACGGGGACCGATGTAAATGAACAATGTGTACGTGCGGGGGAAGAAAAGCTTTATGTGCTTAAGGAATTTGATATATTTATTTTTGAATAACGACAACCGGTTATGTTTCACTTCTTTCGATGCGTAAGAAAAATTGCATTACGTGAAACGAAAATTTATAGTCTTCAGAGCTCCACTATCTTCGTATATGTTGTATTTGCAGAGTTTAAAGCATTGATATTTTAGATAATTATATATATTATAATATATTTCTGAATAATCACAAACGGTTATATATCTCTTGCTTTGATGCGTAAGGAAAATTGCGTTACATAAAACGAGAATTTATATTCTTCAGAGTTCCGATATTTTTCTGTATATATTATATTTATAGAGTTATAACCGTTGGTTTTCTAGAAATAGCTCCTTCAGAGAAATTAAGGAGGTGGATTCGGAAAAAGAGAATTTTATTGCATGGAAAGATGGGAACCTAATTTTTTCAAAAGCAGAATTACGGCATTGTAGAAGGTTGTTGTACGTTTATTAAGCGACTTATATATCTTTCTTATATATCTGCCAGTACCTCGTTGTTTAATTGACGTACAAACAACAGGTTGTCCAAGAAAATTCACTTACCAAATTGGTTTTATCGTCGATTAGAGATTGGCCAATTTACGAGCGGTGACAATAGTACGAGCCTCCCTGATAAAAGATTTATATAGAGACGGCAACGACTATCATACGACACGAAAAGAGGGAGACGGAGAAACATAGAAATCGTTCTGATATTTGTATTCTATGCCTGCACCAAACTGTTCCCGATATTTCAGACTGCCGATCAATACGTATCCGTTCGTATTGTAGTCGACACAGGATTCTGTTAGTCTCCATGGAGTTAGTTTTCCACCATTTCTCCAGACCCTTCCAGTACTCCTCGTGTTTATCTTTTTCGTCATTAGTTTTTGATTGTTTTAAGCTCAAAATGCTCAGATGTTACTGAATACATCCCTCTCATTTCACATGTTTTGGATTACAATTGTATTTTTCCGCAAACGTTAAGATTAGCTGCGGCTCATTAATCCTTTCACACATTTCTAATAAGTTTCTAAACGATGTGATATTAATTAGTGAAATATTTGTATTATTGCATTATTGGGTTGGGCAGTAAAGTTTGTACAGCTTGGATCAGTATTTTGAGAAAGATAAGAAACAGTTATCAGTTAAGACGAACAATGCATTATTGAATAAAGGAAATTCTGAAGATAGTATACAAAACTGAATAAAAATCGTTTTCTATTCACATGATAAAATCGCACGAACTTTTTGGCCAACCAAATATATTCTTACAGTTGTTTTCGTTTAGTAAATAATCTTTAAAATATGTAAACAATATAGCTCCACTTTGATTTTGGTTATGTACTAGACTGATTTATGTAATATTTAATACGGTAATTCAGATGTATGGTATAACTTGTATTTTATTACGCTTTTTATTTGCGCTGTCAAGTGCACGTACCTCGTGAGCGAGTGAGAATCTCGGAAACAATTAGGTCGAATAATTACAATGGACAAAAAGTTAGTGGTAGTTTTCGTGGCTGTAACTGCAATCACAGTGGCCATTACAAACGAACCGGAAGTACACGGTGGAACTGGTCAATCTAACAATGAGGTAAACTCGAACAAAACTTTTCGTCTTCGACTCTTGCCCGGATAGTCCATTCTCGTTTGAACGGATACTTTGTTTTCGTGCAATCACATTTGCCGAACAACGTAAATGTTCCTTTTTTTTCTCTCATCTAATCCATTAGATAAAAAAAAACACATGGGCATTCCGTGAGTCTCTCGACTCATGGTGTCTATTCGACTATGTACTATGAGTCAGCATATTCCACTCACGATTTTATCTAAATGAAATTTCTCGGTACGTTTCGGTGCCTTTTATCAAATCTGATTCGAATGAACTATTTGAGTGAATCAAAATCTAGTAGAAGCTTTTTTAAAAATTTAAATTAAAGAGAAATTTCATATTAATTTAATTCATTTGTACTCGGTACATCTAATTATCATAAGGAATGATACAATTTCATGGGATATTAATCTGGAAATCTCAAACACGAGATATTTTATACGACTTGATCTTATTTTCGAAAATATATTCTTTAGCAAAAATTCCTGTTATTCCGACAATAACAACCGGTAAGAATAATTGTGTTAAGGACGAATGTTTTGAAAAGTGATATAAATGAAGTACAATTAATCGTGTATAAACCATTATGAATAAATCGAGGTGGAAGTACAGTTAGGTAGATTTTCAAGAATTACTTTATTTATCATCAAAGAGGGAAGACCACTCTTAAGTACGGAAAACAAAGAATTACAACGAGCTCTTAAAATTCAAAGTATGGAAATTTATTCATTCTTCTCGTTAAGCTTCTGGAAAGCCTGGTTTGACTAAATGAGAAGACTTTGTCATCGGTGGCTCGTCAGTTAATATTTTAAGTTACCATTAATATTTATTAGCGTTATTCCTTACGACATCGTCGTTGAGTAATAAATAAATTTCCTCGCTATTAATTACGTTGTCAATCATTATTTCACGGGTTTGATTACATTATAAAATGTCTTTGATGTTTCAAATCTCCTGAATCTGTTACAATATCGAATATAAAACGAATCATATTAATATCTCTTTATTCATAAATGCTATTTAAAAAACTGTATTAAACATTTGTTTCCCTCAGCAAAGCCAATGAAACAAACAACTTTCAGTGACACAATAAACACCTGAATTTTTACACCACACATAAAAATCGATTAAAAACATAACACGTATTAACATACAGTTTTCAATTCCCTTTTATACGAAATTCTTCATTCATTTTTATTTTTCATTAAAGTGAATGCAGATATTAATTACCGATAAAATAGATCTATTTAATAATCTACAAAACCAACAAATCAACTAATTGCTTGTTCGTTGCTTATATGTTCTACACCACTTAATATAATACCTCCGATATGCATTGTTTTATTTCATTTCATTCTACGATAACGCGAAATAAAGTTTGCTATTCGAAGTATTACTGTTTTACTGATTGGATCGAGCCATTGTTGCGTAGACAAAAAAAATTTCATTATTTCAGTTGATTCGCGCTTACAGTAATTTTATTTGCCACCGAATTGCCACCGTATCAGAGTTTTTGACGAGCACACTGCGGTGACATTTCCCTCTGATTTTTTTCAGCGTCGATGGTACTGGAAAATTAGTTTGGAATTTAACAATTTTATTCGTTACCAAACTCCGTTTCGGGCGCGATAAATCTCGTTAAAAATGAACGCCAGTTTTGAGGAAGTTTCGGATTTTGCTTTCATACGAAAGTACTGCGACACACACGTTATTAACTTTTAGCTTCATTTGTTCTTTGTATTGTTTTTCTTGGCGTTATTCCTATATGTTTGGTTGGCATGTTCGTAATGTTTCATTAACATGGACATAGCATCTTAAAACACTGACTGTATTACAAAAGAGAATAAAATAAAATAAAACTTAGGTCGTGTAACATGAAATGTCAGATTTTTCGAAAGAGCAATTTCTTTGTTGAAATACTCATTTGAATTAAAAAAAACAGTTTTTCTTTCTGTTTGAGTAATCTGACATTTCATAAAAATAACACAATATTACTCGACTATTTTGAACTCTGTGGAATTTCGCAATTATTGAAATTTCTCTTCGATGAAGATTAGCGAATGAAGAAAAGGATCGTAATCCAATATCAACTTCGGGGAATCATAAAATTCGGCTGATAATCCCAGTACAATTATCTGAATCATATCAACGAAATGAGACGTATTGGGTGGCCGGATATCAGATCGCATAACCCTCTTACTTCGAATCACGATCATTTATTCCAATTGTCATGCAGAATGGTGGGACTGCTCGAATTTGATACGCAGGATTTAAGCGTAATCCACGTGATTCACTGTCCGCGAAAGTTCCGCAGTTGTATGCTTGAAATGATACCGCAATTCAATATGGCCAGTTCAATGCAGAATACTTCATTGATTCGGAATCGGATTCTTGCTTCGATTATCTTTGGTAATCGTCCATATTGATATTTTTCCATTTCTCGATAGATTTATGTGAGGAAGGTATATTGCATTTGATTATTCACACTTTCTTATTACTTCCCTGATTTACTCCAGTTATATTTTGTTATTGGACGTTAAATCACAGATAACTGGGGTTTATCTTAATAAACTGTTAAAATTGTAAGTATGGATTTCCGCGAATGTCTACATAATCAAGAGATTCATCCCATTCGCGAATAAAAGTGGAAGAGTTAACAAAACAGGGAAAAATGATTTCCATATTTCCTGTGTTTGGAAAATCTGTAGACCTTAGGACTTGTTTTACACGATGATAAGCCACTGAATGATAAAACTGAATGATAAAATCTGTTGCGCACTGAGCGCGATCGAGGATCCAGTTGTAAGGGTGTAACTTCCTTGCTGGTGTCCTCGATAATCTTACTCAAGGTTATCGAATAAGATTTGGTTTGTTGGTGGGAACGATAAGGTAATCCACTGAGTAGATAATATTATATTTATTAATCAATTATTACTTATCTACTAACTGGTTACTAGTATCAATCTCGAGCGATTGGTACTTGTTTTTAGTTATTGATGAATTCTGTGCGGTTCGAAATAATATTGATGCGTTCTGATTTGTTCGAGATGTTAATGCGTTCTTTTGCTTTGACGTAATAATGAGTTCTGTACGGTTCGAGATGTTATTTAGTTCTTTTTGCTTTGACGTAATAATGAGTTCTATGCGGTTCGAGATGTTATTTAGTTCTGCTCGATTCGAAAGACTGTTGAGTTCTGATTTTAAAGAATTTTCTCGTCTATCGGGTGTCGTTGGGGAGAGTCTTAAAGGGCGTGGAAATAAGACAAGAGAAGGGGCTATCTTCGAGGGATATGGAGGTGGTAGCTATGGTAGGTCGAGATTTTGTTTTAAGGGATACTATTGAGGACTAGGAATATTTGAAGGTTTTTTAGGATTGTGTTTTTCTGTTCCCACGCGCCTTTCCCAACAACGCCTTCTTCTGTTGAGCACTTGAGGGCTCAACAAAATCGAATGATATTTCCACGGAAGTGAATCCATTGTGCATTGCTACTTTCATAGTCAATCTCGATGCAGGGTCGCAATAAATTTTACAGTTTGAATTGATTGGCCCGTGAAGTGAACTACGTTAAGTTAGTGGATAGTAATTGCAGACTGGCAGGCTGCTATGCGTTTAAGCGTTTAGCTACCGGAACTAGCCATCTTGATTCAACATCTTAACAGTTATCTAGATCTGCACTTAATTCCTACTAAAATTCTCATTCGCTGTCTGCTATCTGACATGGCGGATTGTAAAGAATCCACTTTATTATAGCAGGTTGAAATCATTCAATCTTTAACATTGCCGAAGTAATAAATCGAACGTATCTTCATTGTGCATTTTATATGCTCTTGTCATACTTATTATACTACTTATAATATAAGTAGTACTGCACTTTTGTTGCTACAGTTACTGCATTTAAATATGATACTCATTTGGAATTGGATTATTAATAACGCCAGCGATTGAACGACGTGAAATATTACGAAAGGAATTGAAGCATTTCGTTGCTTGTTAGAACTCTATAGGCAGCTGTAAAGTTAAAGCAATGAAAAATATTTCCTTTGCAATTCAGAACGGACTTTAGCTCAGCTGATTTTAATATGGTCTTTCGGAGAGACAGAAATCGGCTACCGTAAAGCTGTATTTTACGAACGACTTCTTCCTAAAGCTTCTGTGGACAGACATCAAAAGAAGATTTGAAACAAACCAACTATTCTTGTTGTATAGATCGACCTCCTTTAACCGAACTCCTACCTCCACCAAAGACGTTTGTCAAAGTCCCTTCGAAAGCTTCGGAGACGTGTACAAGAAAATGATCCACTCAATTCGAAATCCCAAGACGTTCCACTGTCATGTTTTAAAGGACTTTTATGTCCTTCTATCCAAGGATAAGATGTAACTGACGCAAGCAACGTGGCCACTAGATTCCACCGTGTTAACTGTTCCTGAATAAATTTTATAACCGTGTCTTTTATTGAATTGACCCAAAAAACTCGTGCCGTTTTTAATACGTAAACAGAAAGTGATTTTTATTCAATAATGTATATTTTCTTAATTCTCTTATACTCGTGTTTTCTATCGGGTTGACCAAACAATTCGTGCCGTTTTTAATACGTAAACAGAAAGCGGTTTTTATTCATTAATATGTGTTTTCTTAATTTGCTTAAACATAAAAAGTATTCACAGCAGCGAATTTTAATAAAAACCTCGTAAAACTTTGTTTCTAGATGAAACAGATTCCGAATATTTCCATATAAACGTATGGATAAATAATATATTTTTGTATGAAATTCCTTGCGAAGACTTCTTGGAATGTGTGCGTAACACTTGTTTGTTAAAATGTTTTAAATAAACAAAGTTCTACGAGGTTTCTGTTAAAAGTTCCTGCTGTACGAATACTTCTTACACTCACTGCAGAAGTTCTACCTTCTACAGCTTACCTTTCTAACTACTTCTCCTAGAAAACGAGGATGAACAAACATATCTGTATCACCTTTTGTCATCTAATTATAATAGGACGTTAGACTGTTCTGCATACCATGTCGTTGCATAAAAACAAGGAGCTATTGTTGTACAAGTATGTGTTTAATAAACATGTATAGGTATTATGATACACAGAAACTATGAGGTTCAAGTTGGCATGAAAATACAGTGTACAGAGAGTAGGTAATTAAAACTTCTTCGTGGGCACCCTCAACGCGACTTATGCATATAGACACGTGATTTGTCTGACACGTACTTTGCGATTTATATTCTTTAAAGATACCTGGCCGTCCAAATTAAAAATATTATCTTCAACTATATTGTGTGCGCTATCTTTTTCTTTTACGGAGATCATTTGTTTAATTTATATCGAGAGAAAGACAGAAAGATTATTAAAATTCTGTATAAGTCCGAAAATTGTAGCATGCTGAACAAATCTAATACAAATTCGACAAGAACTTAAATATATGAAGTATTAGGAGCACAAGAAAATTAGGAAAATAAAAGAAACGAATACTAGACTCACTAAAAACATATGAATAGCTGAAGATGTCTAAGATATTCATCTCCCAGAGATAAATATTTTAGAAGACTCCACAGTATTAATTATAATATTATTATAAGATTGGGTTGTTTTTTTCCAAATATTTAATACGTAGGCAATTATTACGAGATTATTTAATATGTAATTAAAACCGCACGAATTCATGTATCAACTCAATATTAACACTAGAACTACCAAAGCAGTCAAAATGACGGATCTGCAGTTTTTCATGAGATTATTTGAATATCTGACGGCGCATTGTTTCAAATTTGATATACCTTTCTTTGACGTACATAACGCGCATAATCAAGTCTATCAATTAACTATCAACCTCGAGCCATAATGTATATGTAAATAAATGTTGAAGTAGAACTAAGAACATATTCTGTAGTTCCAGTGTTAGGAATGGATAGAAAACCGGACTAAATGTCGACAGAGAAAAGTATGCAGCCGTATTCTCGTGTTTTAGCGCGTCTGCTGTCAGATTTCCCAGAACTGCAGAGGTAGCAATTGTCAGCGGGGGAAAAACCTTCAACTCCTTGAATCTTCGTGGCCTCGTTGCGTTCGTTTGCACGGGGCAAATGTTCTACGACCACTTTCTCACGTTTCAACAAACAGGTCCGGATATGCAGCGTTAGTTTCACGGTGAGCAATTTACCGGGATGCGCAACCCGCTCCTAAGTCCGGCAAATATGACGTTCCGCTCCACGCAAATGCGTGTACCTCCGGAAACCACTGACATAAATCATTTCTTTGTTTGGACATCGCGGTTGCCTCCGCGGGTCTTTATTATTTAAACATATTTGCCTGGACCAGTGTAATGTCGAGTCTACACTATTATATCAGGGGTACAGGAAAGTAATCAATTAGGGAGTGGAGATTTTTTGTTATATATAATATTTAAGTTCACCGCGTATGCATTTGTTTATTTCTGTATCCTTCTTCGTTTCTATACACGCGATTGAATTGTGCGGTGTGAATAAGAGACCATTTATATCTGTGTAATACAAGTTAATCTTATAATAAAAGTGATTATAAAGTAAAATGTGCTAAAAATTCCTAACATAGGGTGCTAACCATTTTTTCGCATCGAAAGTTGGGGAATTTGATTTTTTCGAAATGAGAATTATGGCATTCGTGGATCGTTGGTCAAGGATCATAGATATCGATGATTATTATCTAATAGAATAATGTTTAATATGAAACAATAAATGGGGTTCCATGAAATATTTCAAACATTATTTATTTCTGGTAGCTCTGATACTTGTTTATCGACATAATGGAAGTTTGTGTTAACGAAAATAATTAAAATTAATCTTAGCGATAGTTCTAGTTACAAGAAGGTACTTTTGTTCGGCTAACAAGTTAATGATAGCCTGATATCACACGAGCATGACAGTAAAATAAAACTTGAAGATGTATTTAGAAATGCGTGTTTGAGGATAACGGCGCGTGTTTGGTTATTTATTGTTCTCTGGAAATTTCTCAGGAAATAATTTTAACTCGACTTGTCGGCTACATTTTTTTAGAGGAATTAACGATTTACATTTAGTGTCGAGTGTGTCAACTGAGTACTACGACATGAATGAAAGTGGAGCAGTTTATTTTCAGCCTTGAAATTCACTTGACATTAATTTCATTTTCACCTACTTTTTTGCACACGAAACATCTCCCTTAAATACGTACGTATAATCGACGGAATTTTTATACTTTTCCTATGTTGCCGCCACTTTATGTATTTTAGTTCTCGCCGAGTTTGTCTTTCTTCGGCATGCTATAATTTTCTGTGCCAAATATAGAATTGCAATAATTATACCGCGGGAAATTTGTATTAAAATATACATAAAATTGATTTCCAGATATCCGAATAGAAATGGAAATAAATAAAAGAAAATTTAGAAACTAGCGGCGTTTCGTGCGATATGCTTAAGAATTTAAGGTGTGTCAAGGTGTTAGATTGTACCGATAAGTTCTCACCGAGTTTGTATTTTGTACATAAATGATATTTTTCAAAATATAACTGTATAAAATTACCAAACGTGTTGAAATAACATCTGAGAATGGAATAATGGCTTTCATTAATTCCACTAAAGCAATTATGCATATCTTTAGTATTACCAAAATTTAACATTACCTAAATCGAAATGGAAATAAGAGAAAATTTATAATCGAAGGACGTTTCGCGTGATATCGTTAGAAATTCAAGGTTTCCCGAGATACAAAACGTGCCGAGAACATCGAAAGGAAACATCGGGTGCCTTCAACTGCCGGACTCTTTTTGAATGCCGAGTATTCGGTGCACATCTATGCATCGATATCGTCGTTTCTGCTTATAAAAATGCATGCATTTCCATTGCGCTCGAACGACGACCCGCAAGTGTAGTTGCGTTTATGGGGGGATTCTACAAAGGATAGAACATGGTCAAATATTCCTGTTTCTATGCAAGTGTTTCCAGTCGAGGCGACGAGTAACACCTTCAGAAGTAAATGCCAACGTGATATTTCGGAAATGCACTTACCAAACACTATTCCCAAGATATACTCGTAAATTCAGCATTTCCGAAAACTTTCCGATATTGAGTGCATTCTGCACCACCGACGGAAATGTATTAAGCAGAGGACTTCCCGTTGCATTGCATTACTTTATATTAAGTGTATTGGAATTCGTACTGTAAAGGAAACTCGAGTTCAACGATACTTTCTTTATTATATTTTAACCCTCTCAAAACTTAGAAGCCGATATTTCAGCTTCTCGAAATTTTGACATTCTACAATTGAAAAATTGCCGAAATCTATTTTTATAAAAATATATTGATTTTAATGAATATCCTTTTGTCGATTTTAACAAAGATAATATTGACCCGATGTTTCTTAGCGTAGACATTTTGCTTGCGTAGAATTGCCTATTTAATATTATATTAATAATATTAAACATTATTCTATTAGATAATCGGCATCGTTATCTATGATCCTCGACTAACGATCTTCCAGTATCATAATTCCCTTTTTGAATAAATCAAATCTCCAAGATTTACGAAAATACCCTTCACTCCGAAATTGATTACTGTTCGGCACTCCAAATATTTGAATTCTAATTTAAGAAGTGCATTGCGAGCATATCCTGCACTACGCTTAGCAATGTCACGCGCGTTTTATTTACAGCGTTGCAATTGGAATGGCTCTTGATACGCTTTGTCACAGCACGAGCCGTAAATCGTAGAGGGATGCTGCGAGCTAATAGAATCTTTCCACGAGCAAGTGTTAGGAATGTGACGCACTCACGCGTGCCACATAACAGTGACATAGAATGTTCACACCTGGCACATAGCTCTTCGAAGAGCTTCCAAGCTTCCAGCAAGTCCTGTATCCAGGAGTCTGGGAATTTCAGGATGCCCGAGGCTCTGCAGACGGTGCAAGAAGTCCTCGACACGTTTCAGCCGATGCAGCTGCAAATGTCATGCGGTGTAGCTCGCGTGCCGGTCCACGAGGAGACACTTTCGAGAATAGGTTCTTGTTATGTTTCTCAGGGTACCGCCGAAAAGTAGATCCACGGGTATCGAATACGAGCTCGACAGTCGAACAGTAAATTCGTTACGCGAATTCGTGAATTCGTGAATTCGTGAATTCGAGGGCGCCGGGGAAACCGAAACCTTGATACGAAACTTCACTCTGACGGAAACAAATTTGAATTTACTGAAACGTTTCGGGAATCCAACTATACCCCGGAGTAGGAATATTGGTAGACGAAGGAACAGGGGTGCCTTGGGGACTTGGACGTATTTTAGATTGGTGATTGAGAAATCGATTAAACAGAAACCATGAAACTTGAACGGATAACTCATAAGAATTTATGGAAATATCGAGATTCTTATAGAAACGCTGGCGTGAATATTTCAATTGAATTCCGTCATAAAAAGTATTAATTAAATTCGGGCATAGAAAAAATTAATGGCACAGCTATTAATTTTTAACATACTTTACAATGTTGACAATTACAGCCAGATTTACGGGCAGTTGGATAACCGGGACAGTTTGATCAGAAGAATGGACATGAATGGAGATGAATGAGATCAACAAATCGAACGAATCCTTAATTAAGTTGACTGATCGAAATCATTGTCCTAATCGTGTCGGATCTGTCAGAAGTCAAACTACTATTTATGAAGCCAGTATTTCATTTGTACACCAAGCGACATGACATTTGCATTATCGTGATAACCATTTTAATCTAATTTACCCGCTTATCATGTATACCCTAAGAGATTCGTAACGGTAAATTATGATATTTGGACTTAATTCTATCTTCAATTATTTTATCATATCATTACATATTTTCATCTTTATCAAATCTTTGGTAATTAATGATGGTATCGGGGTAAGTTTGAGATTAAATTGTTGATAAGAATGTCGCAGCTTAATGCGGATGTAAAAATTCGTTGCTTTATGCGAAAGACTGTCTGCAGGAAGAAGGGAAATAGAGTTTGCACTCTTTCCGGCGACGTATGCCAATGAGCAATTTTGCATTACGCAAAATTTCGAGAGAAAGACGTAAGGTAATAGCAGCTGTAAATTGCGAACACTTCATTAGCAAGAATTTAAATTTCAAAGGACCACTCTTACACCCCCTCGTCACCGTCCCATTGATGAGCTTAGTATCCTTTATTTTCCGCGGAAACCTGACGTCGGAATCCCGCTTCTCCAGATGAAACGCTCTTGAAAAGTTTACCCCAAAAAAGCACACTATTTGTGTAAGGCAAGTAATTATCTTCGCCTTTTATTATATTGAAGAATTTATAAAGTGTCTCCACGAGAATGGAATATTATCGAATTATTAATGAAAAGACATTTCCTTCGAGCCACTTCAAAGTTTTTTTAAATTTCAGAAAGCGGGTGCATCTGAAACCTCGAGTGATCGATAATCTATAATTTAAATAACGTTATAGATTCTCTATTTAATATTATAATTTGACAGGCACATCTTTTTAATTTTTTATAAATACATAGCTAACAAAATGAGGAAGGTATTTTATTAAGCATTAAGTATTTTGTTTAACCGCAATACATTTCTTGTGCATTATATTTGCGTATATACCATAAAGTAATTAAACCAATATTACGAAACAACGTGTTGGTTGATATTCATAAAACGTAAAGATTCTACATTACGAGATTACAATTAATCGCAACAGGTGTATGATTTGTGAATACTAATTATTAACCACACGTTCATTCATGATTATTAATATTACTTCAGTAGTTGTACCGCTGTATTAATTTGTTTAATGCTTAATAACAGCTTAATAATAAAACTAAGAATATATGAAATGCAATCTTTATAATGTAATGAGATTGATCTCGCTTACTCAATTAATTTAATTACTCTTTCTATGGAACTTTTAAGATATACATTTAAGCCATTGGCAATTGAAGTGCAACAATTATAATTTTAATGGAAATCAAGATCAAGTAACGATTTATAATTTTTGAATTGTCCCGGAGCTCAGAGTTTACGTAGTTTTTGGACTCCCGCATAAATTCTAAAGTTCCCGGATACTGAAAACTTTCCGACCTGTCAAGACTTCCCGGAAGTGTTTGGACTTCGCAACTACTTGTAAGTTTAAACTTTTAAGTTTAACCTGATTGTCAGGAAATCATGCATTTATTAGAGTACACGAATATGATGAATTTATTTTGTATTTCACAACTACTTCGATTTACGTACAAGAATTGTATGAATTCTAATTTTCAAAATCATAACAAATATGTATTTCATCTAAAGTATAGTCCACTCTTCTCAAAATAGTTTGATAAACTATTTTCTGTTTTACAGAGTTTTTAATGATTTTAAAATATTCCCTTTTCTTTCAAAGATATCAAAAACAGATCTTACTGCCTTGCATACTTTGTAAGTATTATATTCTGGAAATATCTTTTACGTTTTCAAAGCTTCCAAAAAGCATGCTTACTGTTTTACATAATCTTAAATATTGGAAATAACCCATATATTTGCAAAGATTTAAGAATGGACTCTTACAGTTTTATTTAATTGAGTCCAATGGCATATTTATATTCTTCATTTTCATATTCTTCAAAGATCATACTTACTGTCTTACAGACTTCTGAAATATTTGATTTAAATATCCCCAACATTTTGAAGGCTTTCAAAAAGTATTTGAATATACTTCATGGTAATTTATGAATAATGGTTACGCGGTGGATTATGGTGAGTACTTTGAATCTTGGAATTCAATATAATTCCCAAGACAAGCTAAGATCCATGGATCACATCATACTCCCAAATTGTTGAGAAATGATTCGATTTTTCTCGGCATAAATTCAAGGCGATCTCGATTGTCAGGATTTCATCATCGGTGTTCAATATCGAGACCCTTGATATTTCAACCTCCCCCAGAGGCATATCGTAGCAATATTTTTTCCAACATTTCGAAAGGAGAGAACGATTATTCAACGTCACCAATTTCATAAGTTATAATTTATGATCACGAGTAGCCGGGGCATAATGTCCACGGGATTACGTGATAAATATACGTATACATACATTGGACCCCAAAAGCGTTTATGAAAAGAGGGATTAGTACGTTTACCACGTAAATATACGTTTAATATCTGTTTGCTCTTTCCTGGTATTGCCGAGGCAAACAATTAATTTCGTCCTTTGTGCATTCTGTCGTTTCATACGATGTTATAATGCATAATTAATACTGAGCGGTTTTAATGAGAGACCACGAGGAGGAATGTGGTATTACTACTATGTATTATGTCATCATCGAATTTCCTTTTTTTAGTACTTGTCAATTAAACATTGTTTCTTATAAGCTGCTGACCAATATTGTATTTGCACTCAGAAGCAGAAAGGACAATATTCGATGTCATATTTATATCTCATAATAATAACATTAAAATTAAAAAATAACACCTACCGTTTTATTTGTACATTTTTTATATTATTCCTCGCGTTAATTAAATATTTGATATTTATTTTCAACCGATCGGATGAAATTACAGGATTCTAAATTTAATCAGAGCACAAACTACTTATAACTCCACTGGAACCGAAGTAAGCAATAAATCACTGATAGAAATTCCAACTGAAATTGATTAGTACGTCCATTACGATCGTTCATAATGAACACGTAATCAAGATTTAAAGAGTTGAGCGAAGTACGTCGATGAGGAAAGACTCAATTTTTATGGAGTAACGGGATGCCTGCAATTAGTGCGGACAGGTTACTCCTCGGCAGTCCGCCAAAATTAGATGGAAAAATCGGTTTCCGATTCGCGCGTGTACAGATCACGGAGACCTGCGCATTGTTTTAATTCGAGGAAAATTGACTTCGTTATAAATTTAACCGCCACTTTGCGGTGAATTTTAAGGAGGAGATATTTTTCATTTATCCAATAACTCTTATAATACCAACCCAAAATTCACTCGAAATGAACCGTAATGAAAGAACTGCCAATCAATCATTACGCGAAAATAGTAACGACATTATTCAGGCAGAAATACACAAATTTTATGTCTGCATCTAATAACAAAATTATTATTTAAACGCATTGAAAATAGCGACAATCGTTGCCCACTACTTTTATAATTATTATTGCAATGAAAAATGAAACGAAAGTTACGGATAGATGAGTGTCTGACTGCAAAGTTACTCGAAAGGGATTCTTAATAACTATGGTTAAAACGATACCAACTTGACATATGTAGGATCCGTATCACATACTCTGGTAAACACGACGATCACAAACGCTTTTGTATGATTCCCAGGAGATGTTAGACGTATGTATTCAAAGAGAGCCGAGATATTCGTAGGTGGAATGCGACATGCAAATATTCCTCGAAAGATGTGACTGCATCCACGATAGACTGTCCCAATCTCCTTGAGAATTATACCCCTTCCCCGTGGAACCCACACGCGGGACATCCGCTTATGATTTCCTCTAAGACGTTCCATCAGCATCTTCGTCAAGTACTGCTCCTAACGTCTTACCAACTTACTCAGAAATATCTCAAGGATTCATCTTAGATCCTACTTGTCCGTTAGTCTTTCTGCTAAGGGATATACGAGGTACGCGAATGACAGAACTGTAAGGGACGTAATGGTAAAGCATTTTTTCTCTACGGGGGATGAATGAAATTTATCGTCCTTCGAAGACCAAGGTTTATCGGGCTTTTTATCAAATTTGTCAAACATTATGATTTATTGATTTCGATGTAATAGATTAGGTATCATATAATATCAGCAGAGACATGTGTCGCGATACTTTGCAGAACGGAATGTTACTTGAAATGAATATGATAGGCTTACGTTTAAGGGCGTTGATGAGAAATAGAAGGTATTTATTAGATTCTTAGGTTGTAGTTGTTGGTGTTATCGAAACATACTTTTCAATTTTATAAATGAAAGAGATTTGATAATTTCTTACCCCGAAACTTCAGCTTATCTTAATAAATTAAAAGGTTATTCATATGCTGAAATGGTGTAAAAATCGGTTAATAAACCATTATTAGATTTACATAATAAAGCATTTAATAATGAACAATGACTCCCGCACTTTTTAAATTTACTATAAGTATATACTTTTAATACAATTTATTATATATTCAATATTGTTAATATTTAATTTCTACGTATAAAAAATATGAGTATATCGAATTGAATTTATCAATCGACATTATTTTGCACTTCTTTAACGCGTACAAGTTTTGGTAAAAACTATTTGTATCTGCAAAAAAAATAAGTAATAAATTCTTTCTACATCTAAATGAAAATACTGCCAGTGAGAGTGTTAGAGTTAGCAAATACTTATAAGCCGCAGTGTATATTTCCACGTGTCGCTTGTCAGCGTATTGCAAAGATGAAATTCAGTGCACGAAGCCTGGCAAGTGAAAGTGTAAAGAATCTACTACATTTCTCTCAGCTCGGGTGGAAAAGTGCAACCAGATTTATTTTGCTTTGTCTAAGAGCCTCGTATCCCCCTAGAGGTATCTCAGACATCTTATGAACTTATAGTCGGTTTCCACGGATGAAGCTTGAGAGAACGGTAGAACGAAAAATACCCCTGAATACTCTCCTGGTGTTATGTAACCCTTTGACATACAAATCAAATGAAATTCTTTTTCACTTTTCAATGTTTCATTTCAAAAGATTATTAACACTAGAACTATCAATGGGGTCAAAATAAGTAGTCTGCCATTTTCAGGTTTGAGTTTTAATATACTTTTATTTTGTGTACATAACGCGAATAATTGAATCCGTTTATTAACTTAAATCCTTCAGTCGTAATTTATATATAAATAAATGTGTAAGCATAAGTGAGTATATTTAATATTTTAATATTTTGATAAGCTTATATCTAAAGGAAACTGATGATCTTATTCCTGCAATTGGAACGTAATGATATCGAGCGGAAGTAAGAAGTAAAATTAATAACCGGATCCTTCGAGTAATTCTCAAATGTCTTTCTCATTGAACCAAGAACAAGAAGAAAATCATTCGAGGATTTCCATTTGAGTTCGCATCGAGAGGTGAAATCGAAATCTGTAAGATTTCATTCGAAGCCGGGGGGTGGAATCGAACGTTATACGATCTCGCTGCCACGAAAGAACCGCTCGAAGCGATTCCGTTTTCAGTGACGGAACTGACATCATTTGTTCTCCGTAACCTACGGAATCGAAATCGTGTTTTACGCTTCCTTTTATCTTCTCTGACCCGGTTAACCCTTTCGTCCCAAGAAACTAGAAACCACGCTGATTAAGAGTGACCATTAACTAATAGGAATCATGTTTCTACCGTTAGATAATAATACTGTCGCAATACTTTTGTGTTTAGGTATATTGTTGACATTTTTAAGAGTTATTTTTTTTCATTCATTTTTATTCATCATTTAGGTGACAACCGTCATTTTAATGCTCGTCCTTTCCGCTTCCTTTACACGATTCATTTGTTACATTTGTTGAAAGGTTAAGTTGTTAATTGCTCGCAAACCGGTTTGGAATCTACATAAGTACGCAACTTTCCTTCGAACTAAATTACTGCCTTCTCATTTGTTTTCCCGCGTTTCCGAAAGTTTGCAAACCTTGCAAGAAGCCGTGCAAAGTGTGCCATAGCTACTCTCGTGATATCAGTTATCATAAACTTACAAGTGTTCTGAGTTAACGCTAGGTTATCTGATATAAAAACACTTATGCTGTGTCTGATTTCAGCGGCGTTATTACTACAGGATTGATCAACTTGGATCCCGTGAATTTGGAGTATTTTATAGAAACTCGAAAGCGTGAATTTGATAATGGCAGTTGTCAGATACCATAAATTTACAAATATTGTAAGTTAATACCAGGTTACCAGATATAAATACACTTATCCTGTTTCGTATTTCAGCAATATTATACGAATCTAAAATATTTATAGAAACTCAAAAACATAAGAGGTTTGACACTGTTCTACTTTTGAAATGGAGGTTTGCTAATCTGATAAACTTGATAAAGATTCCCGAAATTTCCATATCATCATATTTTTGCAGAACGATTAAAACAGAAGGAAAAATGTGCAGGTTAAAATGTGAGGTCCATTCATTTCGGACGTCAGTATCACGTACTAACTCATTCCGGAACAACCAGATTTCAACGTCCTTTGTCTTTCTTCTGTTTTAATTAATCACGTGAGTTCAAAAACTCGACTCTAATATCTTTTCCCGTTAATGGCTTGGCCCCACGCTTTTTCAAAGTCCCTATATTAATTATAGTCCGTAAGTATTCGTTAATAACTTTTGCAGTAGCTACTTTCATCGGAAATTACTTTATTGTCCCTTGCGTTTCGGTAAGTTAGAATGACTCTCAGCAAACAACTTTCATTGTACTTGAATCGGTTAGCGAAATAATTAATATTCGCGAATATCTGCGCGATAATCCATGAACAAAGTAACTTAATATTCTTTTTTGGAATACGCGCTTTCGTTATTGTTCTAATTGTTCCTTAAAATTGTCGCTATAATCCACACTTAGAATACAACATTTTCTTTCATGGTTTAGAATAATGTAAATATGTTGAACATTTAACAATTGATATAAGAAAATAACAGATTGCTATATTTCTGATCGATTAAACAGTAAATCTGAAAAAATATGATGGATAAGTCCATGGACGTTGATATAAATAGGTCATGTTATTTATTAAAAAATCCTCTCCCGAATGTAATTAAAAAACTTGTTACCTTTGGGAGTAAAAGTGTCGAAGCAGCATGCAATTACACTAAAAACGTTTTATCCCATCCCTCCTAAAATAGCCTGTTATAAAACTGTATTTAAATCTACATTATTTACTGAATTCTGCCGGAATTTGTTTTTGAAATGAAAGCGCAGGAGTGCCAACTGAGCATCTGATGGAATATTTTAGGAATCTCAGTTGTACTTAGAAAGTCTGCCTTATCTTATCTCTAACCAATACTCTTTTAGCTTTAAAGGAGCAATATTTGAAACATTATTATAACTTCAAAGAAAATGATCTGTACACTCAGATAATAAATGTCAGCAGATTTAATGTTCGAAACAATAATTTTTGAATATAACGTATCGCATTCTAAATAGAAAAATAAAAAATATTGAATAAAATCGTTGTTAAAAAGGTAAATTTGATTAACTACATTTCTTTGAAAAACTCCTTTGCATTTATTGCTGCAAGTAAACGCGATTCTAACGAAGGTGCATTACGTGAAAATAGTAACGGAATTATTACTTAAACGCACTGCAACAAGTGACAATCGTTGCGCGTACTTTTATAATTATTATTTCAATGAAAAAATAAAATGAAAGATACGGATAAACGAGTATGTGACTTCAAAGTTACGTGAAGCTATACTGTTAATAAATTTGACCCCCGTAATGTCAAAATATGGAAAATTATCGAAATTTAATGCTGATGCTGTTCACAGAAGATCCAAGAATATAATCCATACAAGTTTCATTGTAAGTTCCGAAGAATCCCAAAGAATGTGGGAGAATCCCAAAGAAAACTTTTATTGACCTCGTAAGAGTGTACTTAAAAAGAAGAGGGTTGGGGATTCTGATTAAAATTGCAAGATGAGAAAAAGATCATTTGACGGCAGAATTATCTCGTCAAAAAATAAAAGTCCGGAGGCTTAAAGTTTTTCACTTATACCCGGTGGGGATATTATGGTTTTAAAGAATTTATAAAAAATCCCCGGTAATATAAAACTTTAGTGTGAAGCACTTCGCGTTGAAACTCAAGATCGTAAGATTTTTTATTCAAGAAAAAATTATTTTTCCTATTACCTTTACCTGTTACCTCACTCTGCGAGGTTTGGCACGATGTTCATCCTAGTGAAACATATTTAATATTATTAATAATATTCGATAAGACGATCGAATATAACATTACAGTACTTGATGAGAAACACTATTAAAAAGCTAATTACGAACTTCAATCAATATTTGCATCATGTATTTGGGCATTCGGTCGAAAAACATGGTAAGTAACAAAAAGTAAACTTTCAGGAAATCGATTATAAAGTTTTGAGTTAAATACTCAATCCATTGGTGCCACTAATTCAATTTCGCAAACAATGTCGGATACCATCTTTTACGACCGAATGGATCATTTGTTAAAAATGATACGTTTCGTTGACAATTTTTCTTCTTTGAAACCCGAATGCGAATCCTTTTTCGTAACCGAAACCTGTAAACTTCTTAAACTCTGTCGTCGTTCGAATATTTTTAGCAGTATCGTACATAATATTATAAATGTAAATACAAAAATTCGATATAAAAACAATATTAATTGAGACGCTAACATACAAGAATTTCGTAATTTACATCTATCGATAATAGAACAATTTCCCTTTGCGAAACATAACGGAAAACAATAAAGCTACTTCTTGACGTACTGAAATTCAAAGTATCACTTTGACCGGCGATAACAATGAAGATTGAAACTATAGATGCAAAAAGTATCGCCTGTAATGAAGCAGTTTGAAGGCACGTTCATCCGTAACAAAGGTCGATCGTTAAATCAATTATTTACGATAGTTTCCAAGAGGCAACAAATTAATTGCGCGAACCTCATCGATACGATCCAAGATGAACGCTTTAGTCGTTACAGTGTCGTGGAATAACACCGATAGGATATAATCATTCGATAAAAATTGGCATCAACGAAAATCATGCTTTTTACATGAATCATAAAGGAGCAATTAAAAGAGAAATATTTCTTAATCTCCATAAACAAAATGGAATTTTCTTTGACAGTTATCAACGTGGATTAATATGCATTTAAAACAATTTTCTTCTGAATATTATGTTCTTTTATTAGAAGAAAATGATAATAATTATAAATCGTATTAATGATCTTTATGAAATTTTGATCAAACATCGGTAAACAAATGATTACTTCAGAGAAATACATTTATAATAATGTTGCACGTTATTTAGAAACTCTATGTCCAATATATATGCATTCATATTTTAATACATTCCTTCTTTGAATTAATGGAATCCTGTAATTACATATTGTGAGGATATTCATGTTTAATTATGGAACATATTAATTTATCCATCGTAACAGGGTACATTTTTCCTACGGCTCTTAATTATTCTTGAAATAATATTATATTTAATAATGATACATTGTAATTTGGATTAAAGTTCCATACAAATATTATAAATATTAATACAAAATTCTCTTAAGTCAGTGATAAATTCCAGTTTTCCGAAGTATAATGGCAATGACATACCTCTTGTAATTACTGTTGCAGTAATTATAATAATTTGTGTTTCAGACATGTATTTACATAAACAGTGGAAATTGTGGGAGTTATGTATTTCAGGGAGTCACAGACACCTTCCACCAATGATGACTCATCAATGATCCATCGGTGTCATGCATAATTATCCAAGATTCATTAAGGCTTTTATGAAGCAAAGAGTATTGTGGAAGATTACAAAAAACAAACAGTGAATACTCTCCGTTCGTGATTGTTCAGAAAAGCGGGAAAACCCGGTCACGACTTGGTTTAACCGGCCTTCAAGGAGGCCTCAAGAGATGAAGTGGTTGATGAGATATCATAATTAGACATCAAAGCTTAATTGCAAAGATGTGACACCATGTCAACATAGACACTTGCTTTTTCTTACAACTTCTCATCGATCCATCTCTTTTTTCTACGATTCAACGCGTCTCTCTTTCTCCAGATTCCCTTCAGTTCTAAGCTCCCGTTCTACTTTAGTTCCTTGATATTTCCCAATCGCTATCTTTTCTATCCGCTGCCAAGAAAGCGCAAAACGTGACTTGAACCAAAATAACAAGAAATCATACTTCAAGAAAGCCGATGGAGATAAATCTAAAAGCACTGTGATGGTTTCCGATTTTACTCTATGCTTTATCTTTGAACACTTTACAGTAGATTTCCGTATAATATATTTACTTGATATTTTCCATAAGAAAAGATTCATTCAATCCAATTGAAATAAATCATATATTTTCTCAACTTGTATGTAATATAATTATTTTATGTTATTAATCTCCATCGTCCTTATTTCCACCTTCAGACATCCTACCCAAACTATAGATAAATTCCTCGCGATTTAATTTATTATAAATAAATACTCCTCATAAACGTCTCGTATTAAAGTTACATGGCAGATCATCACTAGTTACATAATTTCACCAATTACCAAGAATATACTGTAAAGGGCTATTCGTATTTAATATCGCATTATTTCTTAGCTGTTGGTAGCTGCAGCTACGAAAGACTCGAGATAGGATTTGTAGGATGGCATTGATCCGAGAACACTAGTCATTTCATCAGCATTCGTGAAAAGGAAGGAAAGTGCTCGCAATTCAGTTGGCCTGTGTAAACGAACGCAACGAGGCCACGGAGGCTGAAAAGGTTGACGCGCTTTTTCCTTAACAATCCCGAGACTCGCGATACCTAGGTGTCAAAGCGAAATTACAGTGATGAACACTGTCTCTTCTGGAGATTTACGTGGCAATGATCTGCGATGGTACAATCGTGTCCGTATCTTTTACTAAACGAAGACTAATGAGAATTCCAGTCTGAAATAGTCTGAGCTCGACACAAGATAACAAAGGACTATAGAAATCCGTTAAAAGATCAGCTACATTACCAAGCAAACCATCACATTTCGATCTGATTTAACATAGAAATCACTATTCTGAAGACTACAAACCATGAGGAGTAATTGAACATTAAAACATTAGGTTATACCGGAAAATGCTGGCTGTTTCTTTTTTCTAAGTAAAGGCAAATAATAATCAATCATACTTTTAATCAGTAATACTTTCCGAAGCGTTTCAAATAATTATGCACTAAGCGGATAGAGCTTTTCAGCAAACCTAATACAATCTCCACGATTTTTCTCCTTCATCAGCATCGACGGAAATAAGTCGAGAGTAATATACCTTTTACATAAAATGAAGAAGGCTTTTCGTGGGATTTGAAAAAGGAGCGCTATTTGCCTCTGAATCTTGATCATTTCACGGAAAAGGCGTTTCGACACAACACCAAGAGACACGAGCAGATGAGGTGAGAAAAATTGATACCCGAGATCAGTCTCACTTATCCATCCCCCCCTTGCTATCAGCGTTACAAGTTTCTCTTTCATTTCTAACTGCTTCTGCCTTCCAACCCCTCTGATACTCATTCCATCCCTCCTTCGGCTCTTCTCATCAACCATCACCTTTAGCTTCCTCTTTATCCACCCTCAACCCTCTGCCACCAGTACATTGTCTGGTTCTGGCTCTTGTTTTCCAGTTTCATCCAAGCAAAGCCTCGCGTTACATTCCCATCGTCTTCCATGGGTTTCTGCGTAGCTGGCTTAGAATTTTCATTCCTTCAACTTCCGGCCTCCTTCTCGTTCCATGAATTAAATGCCGGCTTTCTTACAGAGCTCGAGACCGGAATCAGGAATCTTTACTTATTTTCCTTTTCTTGGAATGCCTCGTTATATGAATGTTTTATTTACACGGATAATTAAAGTGTGGACTTTCGACTGCGGTTTACGTGTAAATATGGTGGATGCTGTTACGTGGATGGAAATAAGAGGTTGGCAATAATTACGTGGGATGTCTGAAAGGTATAACTATAGGTTCACTGTGAAATTAATTAGGCGGTAAGAACGTAAAGGTAACTTCTTTTTTTGTTTGACATTTGAGTATTAAGGCTTTTAATAGTTCGCTACGTAGACTCTACTCGAGATGAAGTTAATATATTCTCTTTTAAATGTCCAATCCCAAACTTTTCCTTAGTTCTTATGACTGACGAAAATAGCAAAAGACTCGTACCACTTACGTGAACAACGATGTAATTACATGTAGTATTACACTACTATCATCCCCGTAATTTATTGCGCTGTTTTTCTGACGGTGTTTCGCAAACAATTATAACTGGAGATTAGAACAAATTATAAGGAGTTTTTATAAACAGGAAACTGATGAAATCAATAGAGATATGCAGATGATATGAAACTGTTTCAATGTTATTTTATTAATTCGAATGTTAATATTAATAATAATATAAATTACTAACTTTGAAAGTTATTTAAAGCATCCGTGTATTTATATTATATTATTATATTTTAATTCGATCAAAAGTTTATTGTATTCTTAAATTAGTTTAAGTATAATCGCATTAAGTAAATATGATAGCAAAATGACAAAAAACGATTTGATGTAATAAAACTGTTCGTCAAACAGTCGTTTTAAATAAATCTGCGAAATAAATTTGACTCTAATGATGCAAACAACACTCCTGAGTTCTTGAATTTAAGACTACCACAGAAGCGACACGTGGGAGAAAAACTTTTCCCCCGAAAAGAAGGAACTGTTGGTGAGATAGTTTGAAATTCAGTATCAGAACTTCCGATTTTCGTTTACTCTTACTTCGTGATTCGAAAATTACGGGGACGCAAACAACGTCGTTCCTTATGCACCGAGTGCAAACAAGATTCGCAAATAGCACGTGGAAAGAGGGAAATGAAAAATTTCCACGTGAAGAGGGTAAAAAAGATGAAGGACGAGGTGGTTCGGCAAATAACCAAGTAATCTGCTTATCAGGATACCCCTGAAGCAATAAAGAAGAACACCTCGCGAGTAGTTCAAACCAACTGGAAATTATTCAGATAAGAAAAAGGCTGAAAAAATCAAAAATGTGCCCAATGAATTTTCGTAAAAAATGCCGAAGGTGTCGTTTGAAATGGGGAAAAGTGCATAGGCATAGAAATAAAGCTGCAAACAAACCGAAGGAGATAATTCTGAAAGTTTGAAAGTGCCGGCTTCCATACGGGTAGCATTAGATCCCACAGTTTCTAAAGGATTCGGAAAAGCGACATCAGCAGAACCATAGTTAAAGATGAATTCTTCCACAGTACCAAAATCTCAAGAAACTAATCCACTGACTAATCCAATTAAATATGATCGCAAATGTCTAGTTTCAAACGACTGGAGTTTGAAGAAGCCATTGCTCCGCTGATCTTAAAATAAATGTATGACAGCATTTAACCTTATGATATCGAAAGTAGGATGGTTCTCAAAATTTGAATACGCAAAAAGTTTCGAGCATAAACACATAGTCTCTTCACGTTACTTGAAAAGCTCGAGGGGTTGCAAACAGTACTTTATCATGGCTACGGCATGCATAATCTCGTAAAAGTTGTGCCGTTGGTTTCGAGCAGATCGAGCCATTCTCATAGAAAAATGGTTGCTGTTGCCGCAATGCCCAACGCGAAGTCTCGTTCGCCAAGTTTCCTTTTCAAAGGTTTAAAACGCCAGTTCCCTCGTTATATCGGATTCAAATTGTAAAACGGATAGATATGTACACTCAGACCGAAGTTCGGCAAACTCAACGAGGAACTGGCATAAAATCATTTTTATCGAAAGCAATGTTCCGGCCGAGGCAATAACTGTTGCCACATTAAATTACATGCTGCCGATATTAAAATCATTTTCGAGAGCAGGGATGTATCATTGAGGACATCGTACAAAATGCAATTATTATAATAATTTCATCAGGGTTTTATAACTTGAGGAAATACCATCGTCCTATTTAATTAATGTACTCTCGTTATGATTAGTAATCTGTATCACATTATGGCCAATTTCCGAATGTAATGCAACTGCACTCAACACGTAAGATGTAAGTATGAGTGTCACAAGAAGATTAGATCTGAAAGATGTGTAATTTGTTTCTTTAAACATGTAATTAATTCGGTCGTTCAAATAGATTTAGGTTTCAGTAATCATGTTGAAGGTTTCGTATTCATAATTAAATATTCATGATTAAACATTTTAAGCAGTTTAACGGCTCCATGAATAATTTCAGAATTTAGAATGCTGTAATAAGATTTTAGGTTTCATTTATGCATGGAGCTGCAGAATTTTCACATGCAACTGCATTCAAATTTGTTAATAGAGAGAATATCCTACTTCAATGAATGTTCGTTTTCTCATTTTCTATATCGTACGTTTATTTTCTATAATTAATTGAGCATAATTGTGGAACCAAACGTGACATATCATTAAGGGATAATTAATATTAAACCGAATTGTAATTAATAAGGACATTGTATTAAGCGGAATTGTAGACGACAAGGACAATGCATTAAGTGTAATTGTAATTAGGAAGTGCATTGTATTAAGCGGAACTATAATTAATAAGGACAATGTATTAAACGGAATTGTAATTGAACACGACATTGTACTAAGCTGAATTGTTATTGAAAAGAATACTGTATTAAGTGGAACTGTAATTACGAAGGATATTGTATTAAACGGAATTGTAACTAATAAAAACATTGCATTAAATAGAATTATAATTAATAAGAATGATGCATTGAACAGAATCCTAATTGACGAAGACATTGTATTAAATGAAATTCTAGTTAATAAGGAAATTGCATAAACGGAATTATAATTAACAAAGACATTGTATTAAACAAAATAATGACTGAAATCAAAACGAAAAATGTAACTGATAAGGATAATGTATTAAGTGGAATTATAATTGTCAAGGACATCATATTAAACGGAATTACAATTAATACAAACGTGGTAATTGATAAGTATAAACGAACGTAGGAAATACCAGGATATGTAAACCTATCTGAACATTATTATAATAAGTGCAACATTATGCGTGCAAACGCACCGTGCATCGGAAGGCATCTCAAAGCAGTTCATGTATTACATAGCCATCATATTGCGGTTTGCAGAAAATTGGAGCTACCAGACATTCAGACGTTAATAGTCATTGCGTTTCCATTTAGTCTGCGGCTTTGATAAACCGCATTACTTGTGAGAGTATACTGATATATTAGAAGAACATACCGTTGCCATGGTACCACTGAAAGCCTAGTATTTTTAAGCCAAATAAAACTTATAATTAGACATTGGATACCGAAGCAATTAATATCTTTATATCCAAGTAACAATAATTTCCTTTCATTTACCAGGATTGTAAAAAACTGGCAAGTAACAAAGAATATATCTACGTTACTGTTCTATGTAAATATCACAAGTTAACCGAGCTTCAACAATAGCACAATAACAACAATAAAAACGATGCAAGAAGGGCCCTTTCTATATATTCATACTACGAATCCTTTTAACAGATTATTTTTACAATTACAATAAAAATGGTCACTTTAATACAAATGATCTAATTAATCACAGAAGTTCAATGGATGGATCTCCGGCATGTCTGTACAAATGCGGAAGCGGAAGTCAGTTTAAATATAGACATATTCGTGGGTTTAAATCCTAATAGTCCTATCAGAAATTGTTGGCGGCATCCTTTCAACTTCGTGGTAGTCCAATAAGCGATATTAACGAACGTTTTGCAGAAATATTGCGGTGCACAAAGCACCCAGGTTTCCCTAACAGAGTGTACGTTCGAGCGTGAGTGTCCGTCCACTCAAATTGAAAGACAGAAAATTGCACACGGTGCGCGCAACCTGTGCTTTCAATGCTTTTCAATGTTTCCTACATCATAGCTAACACTCTACGCATTGTGCGCCGTACCTTTTCGATAAATTTTAATGGTAAAATAGTGCTTTAGCCAGTAACCGTCATTCGGATTTCTTTGTGTGCCTCTAACATAACCTATTCAAAATGATTCTACCCTTTTAACACTAGAACTACCGAACCACTCAGACTCGTTGGTCCGCAATTTTTAATAAAATTATTCAAATATGCAACGCCGCATTGTTCGAGATTTTATATACGTTTACTTTATGCATACAATGCACGTTATTCAATCCACTGATTAATCCTTTGCGCTGCGTTTTCAATAATTACATTAAAACTCATGTCTTACTTACAAGGAAGCCTATGTTACAACAAAATATGTGTTGCTTAGTTTTTTTAGTATTACAACATGTGTAAAAACAAAAACAACCGGAGGCGGACACCTACCTAGGTTTCCTTGATAGTGTAACCGAAACTGTAATACTTCATAATTATATTCCATATTGGCAGTTTAAAAATCTAATTTTAATAACAGCTTCCAGCCTTAAACATACACATAGATAATAGAACTGAGAGTTATATTGCATTGTAGAGAATAATATATATTATTCTGAATAATGGATATCATAAAGAACTCCTACTTCAAAACCGAGCTCATTTAATACGTTCAATTGATAATATCTCGAAAAGGCGAAGAATATCGTAAAAAGCTTGAAATCCGATATCGCGGCGCAAAGTCACTTGCGCGCATCAGGAACATTTTATCAGTCAAAGGAACTAGTAATTAACGGGACTCATGTGGAACCTTTCGTTTCCCATATGATGGCGGTATATGCTTTCAACGAGGATACATTTTTTAATTAGTGGTGCATTGCTCGAAGAGCCAATGTAAGATCAAAAAATATACGAAAGATAAAATTAACTTCAATGAAGTCATGGGAACTCTTTGGTGGCAGGTTTTTGTCAAAGAAACCCGGTCATGTTTATCGCGGAAATATGTTGGATATGAATGGTCGAGATTAAAAATTAATTACTCGTACAAGATACCAGATTCTCTGGTATCTTGTGATTTCAAAGTTTCTGAATATGCGTTTAGTATAACTGACAGATAAAAAAAGAATGTTCACAGGAACTTTTTTCTTCACTATTTCTTTATAATATTTACGGCGGTAATTGATATCGGTATAAGTTCTCCACAACGAAATAATTTAAAACTGTAAATTGGGAGTAACATAGATTAATAGAATATCAAGTTTGATCAACATTAATTATTAAATATTTGCCAAGACGAATATTAATATTATTAGGCACTGAATATTAATTAATAAGTAATTTAATTATTAACCTTGTACTTTACTTTTCTTATCAACACTCTCTTTGATTAATGGAATTAATTAAACTCTTCTGTTTAATGGAATATCAATATACTACGTTATACTATAAAGATATACTACTTCTGAAAAATATTTTAGAAATCGTACATTTTTGAAATTAAAAATAATGCCAATGCCAACAATTAATGCATGTAAAATGAAGGTAATTTATTGCATAAAATGCAATAAATGAAGGTTCAGCGGGATTCATTTTTCGAAATTTTATATTAGGCATGCATTATTCCATCATGCTAATTATACATTCATCATCAGCGTACAAAATATGATGTTAATGTGCTCTGCTATGATGAGCTACGTTATTACGAATTGTAAACAGGAAACGTAGGAAGAGTGACCGCAATAACGAAACCGTACTTCTAAATGGCAACAGGCTAGCTTTCCCGAGGTTATTATTGCGGCGGTTTACATTTTCGCGGGAGAATTCCTCCTGAAATAATGCAGCGGGTTGCTGTCGGGACATCACAATGCTCCTCACTCGGAAAACTGACACGAACACAGTTTAAACCTGAACTTATAACAAATGTCAAAGCTCGATATTCGAACCCGTGATGAACGCTTTGCTACAATATTTTTCAACGTTTCGATAATCTCGCTTGCACTGTATACGGATGCTAGCCGATTACGATTTGTCAGATACACCATAAAAAATGGCAGGGCACGTTAAAACCCTCAAAGCTTGACTGAATGTAATCATACAATCTGAAGCTTGAAACTAATTCTGAAACACCATAAACTTAACTTAAGTACTGTTAAGCAGCACAATGCGACAGCGCAAGCGCGATTTTTTCCAGGGTTTGCGAGTAGTGCAATGATGGGAGGTAACGCGAATTGTGTTTATTAATTATGCATCGTTAATTATGCAGCGACTTAATGCCGGTGTAATTAAAAATGTCTACAACCCACGTTCTACTTTAATACCGATAGTATACCATAACATTAATAATATAGTACCATACTAATAGTATACGCAGTACCGTGATATTAATACTAATACTAGCAGTTACTCAAAATCTGTAATTCCCCGGGAATCCGAAATTGAACGTTCAGTCGGAAAGAGAATCAGAGTGACCATCCCCGAAAAGAAAAATCTAGTAAAGTTGTCAAGGAAAAGATAATAAAGACCCATTTTTACGAAGAAGTAATCATCATTAGCGTAAATCAGATTGTTAATATTAATGAACAGCATAAATTCTATGATTTTTCTTTATTAAAAAAAACCGGACAGAATTTTCCGGCAAACCTTATAGAATGTATGGAAATTCAAAGTGAAAGGGGTTGATATCGGGGGTGTAAGTGATGGCTAGCAACGTGCCACGACATTCTCCGGATTGTTAGTGCTTCTATACAGCTAAAGTAATAAATAGATCTTAGTACCCCGTGTTATCGTTACGCCAGGATCGTTACACCAATGTCCACCATGGTACTTTCATTCTGACTTCCAAGCGTTATCACAACGATATCTTCCTTCTGAGCCAGTGGTTCTTCGGCATTGGTGCAACTCAAGGTTTAACGGGGTGCGAGTCTTTATTGTTAATCAGATAACGGAGCAAACAACGGATAACAGAATAAGCAAACTTTTTGAAGTTTCATTAGGAAATCTGGCTTCTCTCGAAGTAGATTACTATCACTTATTTTTGGACTTTAAAACTTTGATTATAAAACTTGAGGTGATTAAAAATGTGATCTTCTTTGATAGTCACAGAGGTGATATACTTTCATGAGGTCTTATATTATATTATACAATGGAGTGATATTAGTTTATGCTCAGTAATAGTTATTAGTTTTTAGAGTACATTTGTGAGGCATTTCCTGTTTCGACCGTCTACTATTAATTGTAAGAAGAAAATGAATAAATATTGCCGATGAAATAAATATAACAGTTTGGTATTATTTTACGAATTATTTTATAACAGATTTGGCTTAGATTTATATGCTTTTTTATTTCTATAGCATTTCATTTTTTAAACTTAATTTGCGAAAATTTCTGGCGAAGGTGAACGTAAGGGTTAAGAACCACTGTCTCCGGCCCTAAAGGTTATCAGTGCAAGAACAATCGCGTGACAACGTGAATCATAGCGATCGTACAAAATCCTCATAGCTCCAGGACATTAACCGTAATCACAAATATATTCAAACGGAGTAAAAGGATCAGTACGACAAACCCGGAACCTATTTCACTTTTAATATACCTGGAAATTCGTAGGGCTCGTGTAGAACACAGGAAACGAATGAATTCCGCAATTACACGGAGAACTATCATATTATAGTTCGGAGCACACTCATATTATATTATATTCTTAATAATTACTACTACAAGATAAAGCGCAAAGCACGTCCTTCATACATCTATTATTATTATCCTGTTGTACATACTATTATTCACGAGTTATTTTATAATAGATACGATGCAGATTTATACAAATTTCTTATGGAAAATGATTTATTAATTCCACTAACCTTACAATAAAAAGTAGACTCTGGTCGTCGTAGCAAGAACTCCGCTTCCTTTGGAAACTGATAAGCACGTGAACTACCACTACTATCACTACGTGTGGTAACCGTAACGCCACGAATTTAACTGAACTTCCGATACCGCTATAAATAGCGTATTCGCAGCGGTGTAAACAAAGGATAGGTAAGACGACGTAAACGCAATCAGGCGTAAAGTATAATGCCTCCGACTGTGCTACCGAGGAATGATTACGTTTAAATTTAGATCCTCGATTTCCGTGTCGCCATGATAACACGATTCTTAAAATTATAGCCTGAAATAACGTAAATAATTCATGGCACCAGCCATTTATTATGAAAATGGTGAAAATCGGTTTAAAATCTGGATTATAAATGATTCATAAATGAACAGATTAAGTTCAATTCTAACTAAAGTAAGATCGAGATGAATTTTTTAAAAATTGAGTTATACCACTTGTATAATAAACTGCTCATATACTGCGTTATGTAGTAGTAGTAGTACATTAGTATTTACTTTAATTTATAATAATTACAAACTATTGCAGCCGTCCCTCGATTTACGCGGAATGTCTGTTTCGCGTGGGTTTATTTACGGATTAAAATCGCGATGCAAATTTAGGATCTAAATTTATCAGTACATCGAATTATTGTTCAAGTTACCAGCGATTCTTTAGTGCAATGGAACCTTTGATTTTAGAGTCAGGATATCTTAGAAATTAAGGATTTTTTTAATTAAACATGTATTTATATATGAGGGTGCACCTGTGTGCTACCCTCTACGGTTTTATAATACATAGTTTGAGTCTTTCATAATATTACAATACGTTTGAGTTCGAGTCATATGAGAATATAGAACAAAATTGTTTTAATACTGACGCAGATGCAACAAGATTTGCAAGTGTCATGAGGACTGTCTGAAAGTGCAGGAATTTGTGACTCAAATCGTCTGTGTTTAGCAGGACGCACACATTGTCCCGAATTTCAAGCAGTACGTGTTAAGCCTCGAACTAAAACCTGCATTTTCTGCTCTGCCAGGATTAACACGCTCACTACGGTCATTTATCTTCAAATAGCTCAAACTATATTTAGTGGAACTGAACTTCGGCAAACGTATTTGTTTTCGGTTCGTGTTTATGTTACGTTGTTGTTGCCTCTGGAATCGTTTTAAACGACAATTTCCGATGCGATGTAAAATGAGGTCGATTCCTATCAAATGGCAAATAAATACGATAAAATTAACGGCCCAGCCAATAGCCCTGTATAATGAAGTGCTGGAGTATTCATTGACAAACTAGTTAGTATTAAAATTGTTGGCAGGGGAAAAATTGCAGATACTGTGCTTATTCTTATCAACTGCAACATTTAGTTTAATTTATTTCCTCAAGGATTGAATTTGAATCTGCTTAATATTAAAAATGTTGACACGGAATTCTTCTTAATAATGCCAACGAAATATTGAGTTTAATTTAGTTCATCCAGGATTAAGTTTTTAACCAGTTTGTATTAGAAATGTTGACATGGGTCTGCTGTTCATATGAACGCCAATATTTAGTTTAATTTACCTCGTCTAGGATTAAATTTCATGTAAGTCGGGAGGGGAATAAATCGTCAGGCCACAATTAATAGAATAAATGTAGATCCTAAAGGAATAAATGTCGTATATTATAACAGTGTTTTACATATTCCAATATCAATTGTTCATTCCCTAAATGCTCGTGAAGGGAGGTTTGTTCTCAGTTTTAAGAAGTATTTTCAAAATGTGATCAATGACTTCCCATGTTTCACATGCAGTTTCTTAAAAAGACTACCTCATAACCATCAGTTACCTTGAAGGTGAAGTATGACTTTCTGTGATCTATGTTTCCGGTGCCTTCAATTTGTTCTTGAAATGATCTTCTCTCATATTATTGCTACCATCTAATGTTACTCCATAACTTGAGAACGTTGTTGTTATAGAGTATATAATATTCATTAACTAACATTTTTTGAAACAAATTACGAGTTTCTTAATAGGTGAATAATAAAGAGTTACGGTAAAAGAATTCGAAAAGAGTTTTTGAACAAATGTAGTTAATGGGTTATCATTTACCTCTGCAAGCACTGTCGTGTTTATAAATATGGATTGGCCTAATATTAATATTTAAAGTTTAACTATCGCTATGTAACTATAATCTTGTACAGCAATTGTAGAAAAGGCATTTCTGATTATAAATCATTTCAAAATCATCTAGCAATGCCTTCCGTATTTTGAGAAAGTTTCCAAAAATTTACATATTCTACAGATCTGAAGCAAAATCCTGTTAATATATAGTGGTTTTTTAGCGGCTATTAATCAGACCAAAAATTAAATGGAAACTTCTACTGAAACGTTTCGTCGACCTATTTAAATAAGGAAGTTTCCATTTAGTTTTTGGTCTGATTAATAGCCGCTAAAAAACCACTATATATTAATATGTAGTAATCAATGAAATCAAGAATCTTAGAGATTAAGAATTCCAGAGATTAAAAATCTTAAATATTATAAATCAAGCGTTTTAGAAATAAAGAATCTTATTAACCATAAATTTCTGACATCAAAAACTTTTAATATTAAGGAATTCAGATTCTGGATATTTAAAGAATGAAAGATCTTGAAAACTAAGAAGTTTTTACACTAATGATCTTGTAAATTAAAACTCTTAGAAATTAAGAATTCAGAATCTAGAGAAATAGAATTTTAGAATCTGGAGAAATGAAGTTGAGAATTTGGATATCTCAGAAATACAAAATGTTAGGTATTAAGAATCACGGAAACGAAGAATTTTAGAAAGAGAGGTATGTGGCACGGATCATCAAGCAAATATCTGGTACAGAGACTTAATTTCATGGAAACAAATGATAGATGATCCCACTTGTTCCGTTACTCCTTTCTGGGGTATTCATGGGGGCCGCGTATCACTTCCGGTTCGAACGATAAGCATACGCGAATCGCATTAAAGCATTTGGCACGGTGCGGCCTCGGCAATCCATTTTGCTGGTTCACACTGCTATATTGAATTTTCAGTTATGTACACAGGCGGTCCGCACCCGCATGGATATGCATATGTACTGCGTGCAGTTTCGGCCGATAACGAAATTGCGTTTCTCCGACACCTGCCAGTGAACCGTTTTCCAGTAATCAATCCGCGAACTCGATCACGCTGATCGATGATAATTCGAAAATGAATTTTAACCAGCGTGTTTTATCATTCATATCGGACACCCTGTTGCGGTATTATCGTTTGTATCGCGCGCTCATACGCCAATGTAATTACAATAAATGCGCTCTCAGTGAACGGATTACCACTCATTCGATAAATAAGACAGGAAGTAATCCAATTCTTTGGATTTTTTTATATATAAATACTACGCTTTTGGCGGTCTAATATTCTGAATTCTAATATTATTGATGCAAAAAAACCTTTATTTTATATGTTATTATAACACACATAATTAAATCCACTGCTTAACTTGCACTCTCCAGCCATAATTTATACATAAATCAATGTCAATCAAATCAAATATAAGTGCAGGTAACCCTCGTACAACGCGTTATTTATATAAAACGGTTTCAATATAACGCGACACTTATGCAATGCAATTTCAATATAACGCGTATCTGCAAACCGAGTCTCGCATAACGCGATTTTTATAACGCAACCATTCTCTGGAATTTAACTCCCGTGTTATACGAGGCTTACCTAAATAACAGGGTATATGTATCTTTGGTAGTTCCAGTGTTAAAATGAAAAACTTTTGTCGCAGAGTTTCGTACTCATCCAAGGATTTAAGAGCCGTGAAAGTTTCAGGATGAACGTGTTTTTATGGGTAATTATTATCTGTCATAAAGGGTCATATGACTGCTGAATTATTACCTGACAGATTTATACGCTTTCCAGACTCTTACAGGAGATTGCAAATAATTTCAAACTTCCATTGTTGACTCTTGTTTTATTTGAACCGCGACACGCGCTACGAGCTGATTTCATTTCAATTATGGTGATTATACATGTTGTACATATGTCTCTTTGAAATAAAGTAAACTTGTAATACATCCATCAGCTGGATCCGGAATATGATTTAATTGCCATGGATGGAATATGTGGAGGTATATGCTCATTCAATTTACTTAATGGAAGTATGTACACTTGAATGAAGGGCGCTTTTAATACGTTATTATATTACGGAACCTGCCGGAAGTACTGTTAGCAACTACGTTTCCGGATTCCAAGGTACTAGGAATTCAGTTTCGTAGTTTCTCATTAAGCAGGATTAAGTAAATTATGCAAAGAATTACTAAGTGATTAAGAAACGATACTATCCGTTATAACACAGTATCTTAATCGAATTGAAATAAACTTCAAATATAATATGATACTTGCTATATCATCGTTCTTCCGTGAACTCTAATTAATTACGGAGTCAAAGTGAACGACAATAAAAAGTAAATATTCTTTACAAAGGAACAACAAAATTGTGTTTTATTCCATGCAATTTCCCTCTTTGTGTGTTCGCCGAAGTTACACAACACGCCAGGGTTTCATAGAATTCATTACATTCTGTAAAATGGGCTACTTGTTGCTTAATTCACTATAATTACACGGGAAATCTTGAGTGAAATAATAACTTAAACTTCCTTAATTCATCAAAATTCGCGAAAACGCTAAGTGGAACGAAGATATGCGATTTCCATTGTTCGCGAAATTTACATTGGAGATAAGGAAGCGGAATACATTAAAGAGTAATGTTTCAAGTAATTTGAACGGGAACGGTAAAAAGATAGGAAATCGTGTTAGCATTCAAGTAATAGACGAGGACTTTTCAGTAAGAATACGTGGCCTGTAATTTTCAACTCATGACACGTCGAACAAGAATCGTTTTATTCGCGAGACCCTTAATTCCGTGCCATTTTTAATCTCATCGTTAACTGGATTTTTTTTCGAAATGAATATGCTGTTTTGTAAAACTTTCCTGTAAAATGACAGATTATATTGCCAGACTTTTTTAATAATATTACGATGAATTTAATACGATGATATATAATCAAATTGACCTAATTGCAAATCAAATTCAACCTTTCACTTGACATTGAACTTTATTTTCATTACCATAGCTTGAGAAAACAAATTTGTCGAAAGCTTGATTGTAATTTTTAATAATACTATGAAGATATAATGGATTCTTTGAGAATGATTTTATGTGTCAGTGAAGACTCTGCATTTTTTGGATATGTATATTTTTAATTAATATCGTTATCTTTGGATTATGATGCAATCTGTCCAATCTAATCTATCAATCTACCCATGCCAAACTGATCAGGGTGATTATTTTCTTCAATCTAGAAAATACAAGGAGTATCAATATATTTACTGTAATAAGTGGAAATTAATATGATATCGTTTTGTGAATTGTGGATATGGTAATATTAAAGTTAATATTAGTAGTATAATAATTATCAAGTTTACGCTTAAATTTGTTAACTGTTGATACTATCAGTTTATTTATATATCGCGAAAAATCAAAATTTAATTACACTAAGTATTAATTTACACTATGCAATCAAGAGACGTTACAAGCCAGTAAAGCAAGGGTTTATCAAGTTACAACGTGCATCATTAAAGAAGTGAAACTTAATCGCTATTAAACCTCAACGTTCTACTTAATGGGTTCGCCAAGATAAACATGTTTATAACAATATGTTCCTAACATAGCTAGTTTCCTTTTTTTCCAGAACCAGACCAGTATATTATACGAGGTGAATAGAAAAACATTGAACGTTTAAGACAATGGAAGTCGACAAGTCTGCTTTAACGAGTACCTGTGTTAATTCGAAGATTTACGATCTTTTCAATCGGGGAATTTCCTCTTTCTTCGACGCGCTTAAAACTTATAGCCGGGATCAAGAAAAGTTCCGCGATTCATTCTGAAGTGCCATTAAGATCATTTCAAACTGGGAATCGCGTCCGATATTTTACTAAAGCCGGTTCGCGGAGGTACTTAAGCTACTTCGTTGTTTAAATTTCTATTAAGGGAATGATCCGCGTTAAGTGAGCAAATTAAAAAAGACTGAGCTCAAGTTTCCCACAGACATTTTGTTAAAAATTTGGTTCCTTCGAGTTGAATGTCGATAGCTATTTATGTAATTCCCGCAATTTCATTTATAAAAATCTTACTTAACCTTCTATAATATAATCTTTTCGTGTCGAAGAGTGAATTGTATAACGTAAAACTAATTAATCGCAAAACTAGCTGAACCGTGAAAATGGTAATAAAATTAGTACTTTATCCCTGAATAAGGCGACAATTGTTGCTCGTACTTTTATAATTATTATTACATCGAAAAATTGAAACGAAATAAAAGAATAGATAATTGTGTGACTTTAAAGTTACTTGGCATTATAGAGGGTCAATCGAGATTTTTAATTGCACTTTGCTGGAAATTATTGTGTGTCCTGCGATGCTTATAATAATTTTCAAAAATAACAGGATCAAAGTTACTATTTAATTAGGCAAACATTTATTTATTGTCAATTATTTACGCTTCGATAAAGTTCAGTATGTTAAGAAGAAGATGTGTATATTCGATGATTTCGATTGAATTCATGGCTACAGATGAATTAATCGAATTATTTAAACAATAATTGAATATATTGACTGAAAATGACAGATGGACATGATACAGAAATAATGTATCATATCACAAAATATCTAATTGTACAAACATGTGTATCCAACATAAAATCATATTTGTAAATAATAGGTTGATTAATAAGCTAAGTTGATGATCGCCTTGCAAGAAATAAATGTTTTATTTGACGAAGCTGAAATTTGTTAACTTATTTGAAATGTGTGAAGTTAAGTAAAGTAAATAGACGTAACTTTTATTCCGAAGATAAAGAGCTCTTTTTATCAAAAAAAAGCGTGTGTGGTGGTAACAGTAAGTTCGTCGAGTTACGGGTAACTTTAGTTTTCTCGGAAGCCATTGTAAATGCATTAAAAAGTTGGATTTGATTTGGATTGAGTTTAATCCAGAATCAAGCTTAGTATAATCCGGTTTTTCACCCGAATGTAACCCGATTTCAGAAACGGACTGAACATTGCAAAAGTCTCCTAAAAAAAGGTCATTAATACCGATTACCTAATTAACTATTTTCTCGAGTTTCAAAATGGCACTTTTAAACGAAACACTAAAAGTGCAAATTCTTTCATATTTTAATAGTAAGTCACTATTCATTTATTACCAACAAGATATGAGTATAATAACATTTTATTAACAATACGATAATTCCCCTTGATATATCATTCACGTAAAAATTTATGAATTAAAGATTCGTAAATGGAAATTATAATTTTACGAAGACTAAAGTATATTATTCAACAACGCGTATTTTGGAATATATAAATATTTATTTATCATATTCATATGTCAACTAGAACCAGTGTTGCAGTTCTGCCAGTTTATTAGCAAAAAGAATTTAGCAAGAATTTAAAAAAAATAAAGATGTTAAAATAAATGGCCTTCTAAATTGGCTAATAATAAAAATAATATCTTTCAATACAAAGATATTATCTACTTGAATAAATATATCAATCGAATAAGAGATCGATTCCACTGTGTTCAAAGGGCTTCAAATTACTGACATTAAATTACTAGTACATAACATTCGAATGTAATAATATGTCTCAATCGTTATTAATTACAATCGAATGATAATAGGATGACCCAAATTACAGAGTTAATATGGAGTTTACTTTCGTGTATCCAACACTGGATTCTATTAATTAATGACAATCATATATCGCACCGACGTGGCCGACTGATAAGGTTTTTGATCATCACTTCAAACCAGGAAGTTGGGTAACGTGTAATCACGTGCAATTAATTATAGGAAATGAAGTTGAATGACTCGGTTCAGTTTATTACTGGAATGAAGGGAAACTTCCGACATCTTGGTGAACCAACATTGGTTGATCGCAGTGTAACTCAACCCAGAAACTGCTCACAAGTCAGGTTTCGAGTACATTTCAAATCTTATGAAAACCATCCACCTGAAATCTCCACATATATTTGATCAGCAAATTTCACGTATGGAGTGGATGCATGTTTGCATTTATTTCTTATCGTACTTCGGGGGAATGATGTAACGCGATTCCTAAATCCACATTAAATGTTACTTTCTATTAAGGCTAACAATGATTAAATCTATTTGTAATTAACTAATAATTAGACAAATTAGTTCACTAGAGATTAGAATACGCGTTGGAATACAATGGATGAATGAAGAATGACAAACGTGAACCTTTATACTGCAGAAACAAAACCCAATAAAAAAGTATTATCCAATCAGATGGTATTAAACCAAGTTCAGTGTTATCCATCAAACGCACAATTCTGTTTCCGGATAGATTATTGGTTGGCATGATAAATTACTCGTCGACATGGTTTTCGAGCTGACACGCAAATCATAGGTTTTACTGGCGAATATTGGATACAACGCGATTCCTTCGCACCGTTTACAACACAACATATACATTGCATGGTGCAAAACCCATAGATTCGATATGATCTATCGAGATGCAATCAAGAAATATAATCCTTTCCCTGTGTACTGCTTGATTTCTATGTTTCATTTTCTGTTTATGTTGGGTTTTATTATAAAATACAAGATAATTAACAAACTCACTGTTTCCTCCTAATGACAGACAAAAGACGGTCATCTTAACCCTTTATAACCCAATTTCTTTGGACGATTGTTCCTTCGAGTTGAATGTCGATGGCTATTTATATTATTCCTGGAATTTTATTTATAAAAATCTTACTTAACACTCTATAACCCAATTGTTTCGTGTCGAAGAGTAATCTGTAATAATGTGAAACTAATTAAACGCAAATCTAACTAAGTTATGTTTCCTGACAATTATGAAATTAGTACCGAAACCCACTGAAAAAGTTGACACTTACTGCGCATACTTTTCTAATTATTATTACATCGAAAAAATAAATCGAAACCAAAGGGACGGATAAAAAGGGTTTAAAAAAACTGGCAGTCGACTTAAAATCATACGTTTTTTGGACGTAAAGGTAATACATATTCCACAGTTTAAATATTACTAAAATTGTAATTCCACTGATTCCATATATACTTTAATTCTTCCGGTACTCATTATGGGCACATGCTTCATAATTCATGTATTGTAGTTTTATCTAAAATAAAACAGGCAATATCTCATCCCTAACAGTATTCATCGCAGACAATACGAAACTCGAAGTCTAGGGATTGGTGCATTTGCGGGACGAATTATCGGGTTTGATATCTATATACCACTAATTAGCAGTAAGTTCCACACAATTTGCATAACTTGCGCGTTATTAGATGGAGATTCATGAATTACGTGGAAGTAAGTTAAGCGCAGCTCGAATCACGAGTTACACCATCGTCTATCAAATATCTGGAACGGGTGTCAAATATATTCTGTCGCCAGTATTTGCTTAACAAGATTATTTTGAACTTTCGCAATACATATCAATTTTTTAAACAGCTAATATAGCAGTGTTTTTTAATATTAAGCACACCCAAAAACACCATGATCTGATTATACATAATAGTCTTATTATTGGAAAAAATTAATATTATCCGCAAGAAATATGCGTACAGGTAACCCTCGTATCACATTGTATATGTGCCGCGTTATACGAGGATCGGCAGAATTTCTCAACCGTGTTATATCCAAACAAATACGTATTGAAATAAATTTGATAATTCATTTTCATGGGACATTATCTAATACTAGGACTACCGAACATATACTCTATTATACTTTTACATTTATATATATAAATTATGGATGAAGGGTGCAATTTAATTAGTGGGTTCAATTATGCATGTTATATGTGTACATAATGTGAAGGTATACGAAATCTCAAATATTCTGCAGATATGTTTTTAAATAATTCTAGTAAAAATTAGCGGCAAGACATTTTTATTATTTCGGTAGTTCTAATGTTAAATATTATGTTTTCTACTTCTGATTGCAAGTAATCCCCGTGTGGGGTGATGGGGGCAATGAGCGGTAGTGCATCTAACAAGGACAAGTAGCACGTGTGCAACGGAATATGCACCGAACTGTGACGACTTTTATCTTTACTCGAATACAGAAGTTTCCTTCGTCTTTGCAAGCCGTCGTGGCCCGTGCCTTTACACCTGGCTGGATGCGATGATAGGTCAGATATTACGTGCTCAACCGGAAGTTATACGTCACAGTAGCCTGCTCCGAAATTGCCTGTAACGAGATGTATCAAAAGCAACGAACCAACTCATCAAGAAATTTTTCTATCATCTACGATCTTAGTTCATAACAGTGCTGCGGGATTATGTTTTCAGGAAACCTCGATTTATCTCGGAAATGAAAAAATATGAGATATAAAAATAATCACCTTTATATCGCGTAATCTTTCAGAGTGGATATAACTTAGATATAAAAACACTTGCAATCTTCAATAATCCCTTATGGGATAGGATGTTTCGTTAATAAATTTAATAAAATGAAACAACAGTGTTATACAATAAAAAACGACAGACTTCTTCGTAATAAAAATTGGATAAACATTAATTAGGTGGAATTGAATAGAATTAGGGTGCTTACGCATAATTGGAAAGTTTCCAATCTTTCGGAAAATTAATGTTTCATCTGTGTCTTGATTACTTAATTTTTAGTTATCTTTTGACACGTGACAAACTATACTCAGAGATATCGTGCCTTGAGGAATCGTAAATAACAACAGATTACATATTTCTGTAGTGCTACTACACATATTTTATCACTATTTTGTTAATAAAATAAAACGGTAGAACAGCTCCAATTAATTTCTCCGCATTTAGAACAAAATTGAAACTATGCAAATGCAGTGCGTTCGGAAAATACAATACAGTCAAGTCTCTTTATACGCGTCTTAAAGCAAACTAATTTTGAGTTTCATATCAACTTCTTTTCGATTTTCGAAGAAGTTTTTTTAGGCATTCTTATTTTCCTGAATCGTCATGAACCTTTTAATGCGATTTTAGGTATATTTTAACTCCTTGCTTTGCTTTTATACGGTTTTAGAAAATTACGGAACGTATTCCTAATTTTTCCACGTAAGTTAAATCTTTTTTGTGGCACTTTTTATATGCGATTTTCTGTTAAACGTATGTACCGCATAAAAAGGGACTCAATAGTATGTGTAAATGTATCGTTATATTGTTGTACATATTATCGTATTAACAACAAATTTCCATTTTATTTTATTTTAATTATAAAACCTTGAGAAAACAATTTTGCAAAGAAACTTGATTCGCAAAGGGGTGAATTTGATTTGCAGGAATTTTAATTTGGAGTGCAAAACGTGTAAAGTGTAAGAGATGAATCATTAGAAGAGATAAAGTGAAAAGAATCATGGAAGTTAGACTCGCGTAACTTTGGCAACTAAATACGTGTAATTGGATTGGCAAGAGCAGTGGGAATTTCGCAGTGAATCGATCGGATAGGAAATTTACGGGGGCTTTGGCCTTTGATCGGTACCCCATGCTTGGAACTCATATGCCCGCCGTACGATCGAATGCAAATACTTCCTCCCGAAAACGTAGTTATCGCTTACGTGTTCTCATGTTAATGCATTCATGTACTTCCTATATCCTCGCGACTCAAGTGCACGAATATTGGCTTATCTGAATGTAAGAATAATTTCCTCGATTCTGCAATCCCGTAATGCGGATAACAGGCTCGTTTGCATTTCAAGGATCCGCGGAAGAAACCGCTGATATTATTCACGACGTAATGCGCGATTGCTTTATAAATATTAATCAGTGATTTGCTTATCATATTCACTGTAATTGGATTACCCGTAACATCATTAAATCGGTTATATTACTTGTTGTTAATATTAAACAGATATTACTTTGAGACGTACGGATTCATATTTGTAATAAATGATAAATGTGGCATTTTAATCTAGGATTATAAATTTATATTAATTCGACGCGAAATAAGAAGACTTTGGAACTTTGAACGTTTTTTTTAAACAAAAATACTTACACTTTTTGCGTTCAAATTAAAAACTATTCAGATAGTTATAAATATTTTCATGAAAATTGGGCGTTTAACGATTTTTGATGGAATGAATTTGGATCATTTTTGTTGTCGATATTAAATATTTGTATCTGAGTGCACTTATTATAATTAATTAACGATTATTTATAAGATACTTGAATTCTCCAAGAAAGACATATGTCTCACGACAACAATTTGTTAATTCCGACAAAATTATCCAATAAATATATAAAAAATTAAACAACAGGCCGAAGATTTTGACATTCTTCATCTTTTCCAATTACTTCGTTAATTAGCTTAGTTAACAAAATTATGTTGGAACTGCCAATGCGATACACGTTCAAATAATTAATTAAGCTTTAATATTAGTTATTTATTTATCCGTATTGAATTGAAATAATTCTGTGTAATCATCATTGAAATTGTAATTACTCTTAAAATAATGGAAAGGGTATGCAAAACCTCGATTAAAATTAATCATATAATGTATCATGCGAAGTATCATTACGAATTAACTCGCCATTCGAATGTACACTTATCACGAAGGTTACGAAATAAATTACATTTATTGCTCTTCCATATGTCGTAATTATAAATATAATAGTAAGGGATTTATTTTAGCATTAAATTGAAAGTATTCGATTAATCTCGTTTTTGGGAAGAACTCCCCGATTAAAAAGTTAATGAAAGTCATACAAAGTCGTTCATTTCTACAGTTTTAAAAAAATGATACATAGAAAATACATAAACATCCTCCATGCGGAATCTGATCCATCTTTCCGAAGCACGATTGGTGCAATATTTGACGTATGGAATTTTTAATAAAAAGTTACGAACTTTCGGGAGAAGCTGTATGGTTTATAGGTCATTCCACAGGAAATCGATCACCTTTGTGGACGTAACTTTCGATTTTCTACAAAATAATTATGTCAAATTCCATTTTGTTCAAGTGATTTATCGTATGGAATTTATAAAGACTTTTGAAACCGTTAAAGTTGTGAACTTCGAAATATTAATATAAATATCTTTCACCCAACAAGATGCAGGGAATAATAAAGTGGAGGAACATCCAATTTTATAAAACTTACTGCATCTTTTTTTCAGAATCGCGATGGTTCGAGGCGGCAACACTTTCTTCAGATAACGCAAACGTAAAATTCTTCCAATAAAAGTATAACTACAAGAGTTAGTAAAAAGTTATTTCGTTTAACCGGAATCCGACAAAAGAAGCGAGTAAACTTCCTTCGCGAAGGAATTTTTCTGTCTTTTCAAGTCTCCGCTTTGTGAACAGAAAAATTGTTTAGTGGAACTATCAAAACCTTTTTCGAAGGCAATTTTATCCAGTCAGAACGTACAGTTATACATTAATGTTTCTGCTTCGTCCTGATTGGCCATGGCCATGCCATGCCTTATCCCTAATTACTGATTTGCATTATTAACTTATATTAATACGAATTAGTACACCCAACTCTGTTATTACACGGTAGATACGTTCAAAAACCGTGTAAGATGAAATAGAGAATTATATTTAATTCGAAAAACTGTGTAAACAAGGTGATAAAAACTTAGTAATATTGAAAAAATGTTATTTTTAACAATACAAATTACAAATATTTTTAAATCAGTAGTAGCAATGAAAACGTTTCCGATTGCAATTAAAGCAAAGCCCACTTCGAATCTCTTAACACGAATCATCGGTTAATTTAACTTTGCTCAATTTACGCGATTGAACCTTTCATTGTTAGTTCGGCAAATTAATCTCCTGTTGATTTAAATCAACGTTAATTTGTCCATCGTCCTCCTCTTGTCAAGCTAGAATTTCAAAGACTTCATTGCGCGCCATTTCCTGCTTCAATGAAATCAATCCTGTTGTAATACAATACGAGAAGCTATTACGATCTCTATGAAATATTATCTATAAATTTTAAGTCGGAACTCGATTTTTTACGACATTTTGTAAGTACCCACTTTTGAGTTCAACATAAGTTACAATCACTCCATTACTTTAACGTCCATTGCACTAATATATTAATTAATTGCGTTATAAGTATTTAGTTAATCTTATTTGGTACTTCAAGCCATTATAGTGTCTCTAAGAAATAAAATAAGATAAATAATGCAAGATAAATATTTTTTAATTATAACATCTTCGATATTATTTATGATTTCATTGCAAAATCTCTAGTAATATTTGTGATTTAATTGTAAGATACCTGACATTATTTCTGATTCAGTTAAAATGTCCGTGATAATAATACGTTATAATAAATTCTCCCAAATTTCAATGAATTTCGGAAGCAGCCTTCATATTTTATTCACAACTTTCATTCTCGTTATTAATTACACCAAAAAGTTTCCATTTACGATCGAGCAGACTTGCGATCACCGATTTCCAAAATTTCTCCGTTCCTAATAAAACAGGACGCAGATGTACTTTCATAATCCGCGAAACAATGGCCCTTGTTTAATCGAGCATTTCGAAACTCCGTCATTTACGCATTGTTCAGCAACATAAGAACGGTATGCGCGAACAGTAAATTGGCGTGCAATTGAAAAGCCGCGAAATGAAAGGAAAAGTACGCGCTGCGCTGTTCATTCTTATCACGGCATTCGAAGCAATGCGTGTCATGGAAATTGATGTGCTGCTCTTCTGCTCGCATTATAAACCACGTACTTTCTGCATATTCAAGAGGTGTGGCATTTGCGTGCGCAAAATGCTATGCACTTCCCTTCGCTCGGCAATGCGTCCGCTTATGTTCATTCTTCCTTTCGGCGTTCATTCTTCATTTCACGGCGAATTGTATGCGCAATGAAAGCAATGAAATTACAAGCAGAGAATTCATAGCGAAAAAATACATATCAAGTTAAAAGGTACCAAACAAATATTCATTGGTCGGTTTAAGATTGAATTTGTAAGCCACTTGTCTGGAATTATAATATCTCTAATTAATATCATCTGTTTAATAAGACCGAAATTTCGATGAATACAGTTTCCAATAATTGGATAAATTTAATGATAAAGAGAGGGTTTGAACAAATTATGTAGTTGTGTTTTTGCGTTATACAGATAAAAGAAGGATCTCTTTCATTTGTAATATAATTGTAATGTCGCTGATGTTTTTATTACTGGATTATAAAATCTGTGAGATTAATTGTGAGATTAATCGATTACAGGTTTACATTGAAATAGACTCATCTGTAAATATTCGCTCGTGCAAAATAAATAATAAATAAAATTCCGATGGTTTCCATAAAAGTGAATGCTGTGTTATTTGAACTCCTTGAATGTGAAGGCCATTAAAATCTGTTATATTCTTTATTACTATATTTTGCTGGAGTTATTGGAGAAATGTATGTATCTAGTTGCAGGAAATACATGAAAATTTGAAAGGAAAATAAAATTGCTGATAACACGATTGAGTTGGAATAAATGGTACGCGAATATCGTTATTCGCGAGGCTTGTAAACGCAAATCGTTGTAACATCCAATTATCGTGTATCACGAAAAAAAACATTTAGCAAGGAAGCAAATGATGGTTCACATAGAAATTTGAAAACTGAGCTTCACGAATTCAGACGAACGTATAAAATTGCACGGTTCGAACATCAATAAATGAAGAGTAAACACACATAAATTGGGTTAATTAAATAAGGTATTTAAATATTGCGATGAATTACCTATCGCTATGTGAAAACACATTTAATCTATTAATCTGGCAAGTTTGAGGTAATAAAATCGATAGCATAGTTAAACGAATATAGTACACGGGAAATAAAGTTCTCACGGAAAATGTCTGACAGAATAAAATTACTCGACATATATTATACATATATTCCTCCATCTATAAAATAGGTCATGTAATAAATTTGGTGGAAGATTATATTAGTTCTTGTAGCATATTATCAAGAATAGATTTGTTTATTTAAACATGGATATCCTTCAATTAGATAAAATTAAATTGATTAAGATATAGAAGCATAATATGATATATAAAGACATAATCAATATTGGTAATATTGTTAACTTATAATATAAGGTAATACTCGAAAACTGTGAATATATTGTTTGAATTCATTCTAATAATACTTGAAAATCAAACAGTATTTTTACATTTTCTCTCAAAAAAGAAAAAGAACTTGGTTTTAAAGAACTTCAGAAGCAAGTTGCAAAATATATAATACATAATATAAGGTAATAATAAAAAAATTGTGAATATATGATTTGAAGGCATCCTAAAAATGCTTGAAAATCTAAAAGAGTTTTCAGATTTATTCTGAAAAACGACGAAACATTTGGTTTTAAAGAACTCGTTCAGAAGCACAGTCGCAAAAGAATTTCAAGTTATTTTCATAAGGCATTCCCATATTTGTATATTGGGGTAAGGAACCCTGGGAAGTGTTTTAACGTGAATGTATGGATTCATGCGAAGTAGCAAGATATCCAGATTACATAAAAATCGTAGACATCATGGAATTCAGGAACCTGGCCTATAACGGAATCCCCCTTTTCGTTCCGATACGCAAAAATTTATGGAACGTTCAATTCGGATCTCTTAAATTATGGTAGTAATGTTCCATAGCGAAGAGAATTTCTGAAAATTCTAGTTATGTTAAATTGTGCGCAGATAAATATATTACTGCCATATCATGCAGATAATAACGATATTTTCGTAATACATTACACAGAATAATGATTTGTTTAGTATTATGAACATATTATTATTAACAAAGTATTGGGTTGGCCAAAAAAGTTCGTTCGGTTTTAAATACATAAACAAAAAGCAATTTTAATTTCACGGTTGTAGAACATAAATCGTCAGCTAATAAAATCTATAAACTTGTAGAACGTTGGAAAAGAGTTGTAGAAATAAATGATGACTACTTCGTAAAATAAAATTCATTTCCAGAATGTCCAGAGTATTTGCATTTTAATTTAAAAAACCGCACGGACATTTTCTGGTACTTAATGTTAAGTACAGTATGTTGCAAAGTTAGTTTTAAACAATTTTCTGAGGCTAGTTGAATATTTGTTATTAGTGAGAAGTTTCGTCGTTTGATGCAGTTACCGTGAAATTTAGTAACGTCGATGTTATTAAATCTACGTTATCATCGTCCGTTCATAATTACTTGGAAAATTAATTAAATCCACTAAGGCTTATATGGTGTACTTGTTCAGTTTATGAAAGCAGATCTGTGACCAATAGCATGAAGAAGATTAATTTCGTTGAATATGATTGAATACCTATAGACTTTATGAAGTGATTCAACTGTATCAAGTTTCTAGTGGAAGTGATTAAGATAAATGATATTTAGATATTAAACTTATCTAAAATTACTATACACGTATTACGATATATTTATTACCGTATTACTATTAAATCATACAAAAATTAATGAAGAAGAAATCTATCCAGTTATACTATCAATATATTACGATATATTTTTTACTTATAATGTAGTATAGTATACTTGTTCGATATTCCATTTTATATATTCATTAGTTGCACCCACCTATTTTAGTATATGTTACATATTGTTTAATTCAATGTTTTATTAACGCAAACGAGAATTTGGAAAATCGACTGTATCAGAATAAAGTTGAAATAATATTCATAAACAGAGACTTCTCAATCCTTCCTCAAAGAGATCCTCTATTTAAGTGCACTAACTAATTCGCGTATTCAAGCAGCATTTTAGGGATTCCGCAGAACGTTTTGAAATATGAAATGGACCAAAAGGCATGGCGAACTCTAAATTAGAGAACGCTGATGAAAGGAGTAATTAGATGGAGATACGGCTGTTTGTAAATGGCGAAATACTGGTATACATAAAGTTCAGACTGCGACGTGTCTGCTGGTACATTCTAGACACGCGCTATTATCTCCGCCGGAACCGGAAGTCCACTCGGTTGCTCACCCACCTGGTCTTTCCGTCGGACTCACGTGCTGTCATCCCTGCAAGACTTATAATATCGGTAGATTCTATCCGAATTAATTTACGTTTCTTCGTTCTACCTTCCTCTACATGTCGACTACATCTAATACCGTCAACCCAGTCAGAGGCACGATTTTTCAGTAAACGTGACCAGCTTTTGACCCGGGATTACCGGGCCACCATATTTGGTACACTAAACCATCAGATTATATTTCAAAATACGAACAAACGGTATCATATTCAGTTTCGATGCTTTACCAGAGAAACGAGATAGTGCTCGTTATCGGAATTAATGTCGTGGATTATTATTTGCTGTTTGGATTTATAATTTATCTGGATGCATATGCGGTGCGCGAGTGAACGACTGGAGTGATTTTATTTCCATGTCGACTTGTTATCGATTTGAATTCAACTTCTTTTATGCTTATTATGTAACAAGTACAATTTGAAGTGGCTCGTTAAAATCCGTTATTTAGATATAAATATTAATACGGAAGTATATGATTCCAGGTAAGTCGTTTATGGATTGTATGTTTAGTTGGTTCTTGAAGTTCCAAGTAATGGATATATTAAAAGAGATTGTTGAAGTTGAAGTTATTGCGCATAATGTGGGGTTGCAGTAATTGCAAGAATTTATTAATTATCGTGTAAAAATTCAGTCGCTGCATGTATTGGAACGCAAGTAAATTCCTTTTGTTTCAATATTGGAAAGCCCATTACGCGTAAATACTCGGTTCGAACTACACAGCATTCGTGTAATGAATGGATATTCTACTTTGTTTGATTTTTATTACGTAATAGTAATTCGACACGGTGCCAATTCTCCGATATTACTACGTTCTGCAAAGTCAGTAGAAAACTGGAGTACATAAATCTGCAGTATTTATTAATTACTTGGTTGGTGTACGTTAGCAATATAAAGTTTTGGCGGCGTTACAATTCTGTATTCGTAATCGGTTTTTGGGTTTAGAAATATGATTGCGCGAAATGGAATGCAGAATTTATGAAGTTGAAACTTTATGCGCAGAACTATATTTAATGTTTCACAATAAATAAAGGAAATTTAGATTAACGTGAAATTATTTTAATGTTCCAATACATGTGAACCGTTCTTCTTCGGATATTAATATTATTACTGTTCTCATTATTATTATATTATATTAATGTATAGTGCAATATTATGTTTGTCTTAAATATTCAATATTATGTGTTATACAATGTATTATATATTATCTACTTCGTGAATAAGTATAATTCGTAGTTAAAGCGAATATCCCTTTGAAAAATTATTCAGAAGGCTCCATCAAACTCATTTATTAAATATCTATTCTTAAAGAAAATAACCATGGAATAAATAAATTCCGTATTTCTCTGTAAGAACCAAAGTACACTATCTAAAATTCCAACTTTAATATCATCGCATGTTCCATCTAAGAACATCGAAGATTACAAATAAGAAGAAAAACTACGATGAAAGATTAAAGGTAGAATTACAGTGAATCACTTGCGATGTGAAATCAATTTTGAGTATGAAACCAGGTATCAAGGGAACTACAGCATTATTAAAAGACGTTATTCCACAGCTTGAATATTTAGATTCCCCTTATTTTAGCTCACTTAAATCATAAATTAAGAAAAGACATAACTGTTTTCCGAAAATCGATACAAATACAAATTTATGATCAACATTGACAAAAGTTTCCATCAAAAGTCCATCATCCTCGACATTTTAATAACATCCCACTAACATTATTCGCTCCATAATATTTCCGATGCGGAAGATACGAGTAATACAAGATCCTTATCAAACGTCAATACTCATTAAGAGGACGAAATAAAAGAAAAGTCGAAATAGGGGAATTCGACAGTATTGACGTCCACGTGACGTAGTAATTGTGACTTTAGTGTAGTCATATCACCGAGAAGTACAGGTGTCATGGAACTACAATTAATTAGTAAATACGAAATTCCCGTGAGCATAGCGAACACTGTTTTTATCGCGGAATTTGTTTAGTGTTCATTTCCTTCTTGGACTCGCGAGAGGAATAACTCCACGGACGAAGACATGTTTGTTTGCATTGTAGAAACTCGCGCAGCTCACGCTGGTTTCACTGGCAATAGTCCGCTTGTTGTTATTTCCCAACCCGTCATCGGGAAAATTTACCTTGCCTGTACCTGTGCTGTGTCTCGTTACACACACACACACACGTACACAGAGCCAGGTGCATTATAAAGAATCCACCCAATTATTCCGTAATAGCGGTAAAACAGCGGAAGATGAACGAGAAAAGAATTCCATGATTTTTATGGGCTGCACCGGGTAATCGTGTTAGTTTATCCTCCAAGTATTTCATTTTTGGTATAAGCTACTTGCACCATTTTTCCTTCGTTTCTATAGAACTTCGTATTACGAGTCTTATATTCGGAGGTACTTAAATATTATGTAATGAAGATTTTATCTTATGTGCATACTTCGTGCAATAAAATGCGATAGAAATCAAATGTTTAGTATTCTTGATCCTGTAATATTTTACTTCCCATTATAGCCTCCGATTGTTTCCTGATCCTTTAAAATCTTACTAATATTAGTAGTAATCAAATCCTTATTAATATTGATATTAATTAAATAAGGTTGGTATTCCGAAATTCTACTAGTTTGAAGAAATCTAAATACATCTAAATCAACACTAAATTTTATGTAAAACTATACATTTTGAATCTGGTAAATAATCTCCTTCATTTTCTATGACCCCTCTTAGAGTAATACAAGTTTAAATATTTTTATAAAAAACCTGATGTTTGATTAACTAGAAATACCGCACGTATATCAAATCATAGAATTATACATTCATTTATATATAAATTATGCCTGGAGGATGTAAGTTAATTAATGAATTTAATTATGCGCACCATGTGTATAAACAAAGGCTCGCAGAATCTCGAAAAACTTGTGTCTTCGAGTAATGTTATAAAAACTACATTCCAGTAATTTTGCCAAAATTAATTAAAATCTAATTTTATAAAAATTCACCATATTGGTAGTTCTTGTGTTAAAAAGTTTTGACACGGTCCTTTTAACCTCTTCATCTAAGAAGTTCCTATTTTCCATACAACTTTGTGAAAATAAAAGAAGGTGATAATAAGTTGGCGAAAATTCCTGTGAATATATCGAATGCACAGCTAGAAGGGCTCTTAAACATTTCAACTAAAACCTTCATAATAATCTGGCTTCGCGTGTAAACAAGTCTCCTGCTGCAGTTTCACATAGTCTGATGTATCTTCAGGGCCAACAAAATGTTTCTGGCTGAATAAAATAGAGATGCCTCATAGAAAACTCATAGTTTCCATCCTCGGCGAAACTGCTCGTTTTCCAGTGATCGGTCACGTATCAAAGGTCTGTGATACATAGTTGAACCGAGCAAGTCAATACGTAGACCTTCCAGGTGTACGAAACAGTACTGGCACTCCACGTTTCCGATGGGTATGTGATTCTCTATGGTTTGCATGCAGAAACCTTCCCGATTTCCATCGTAAAGATAGAGTTTATCGTTCGCAGGTTTAATAATGAAGGGAACGAACTATACTCGGCAAACGCGGATCGGGAAACCCATCGATGTCAGGAGTTTTTGTGCTTCTTTAGTTTCGAGGTGAATCATGATGATTGCTGTGCATTTCTGAAGTTGCTCTTTTTACACTGTATAGAGTGCTTTTTTTATAATATATGGAGTGACTTTATTAGCATTAAGTGTAGACTTAGTTTAGGTATTGCCAGATACCAATTCCAAAAACCTATCCTAACCCGGGATTTCTTTAAAAAAACATCACGAGGGCACTTTCAATTTGGAGATAAAATAAATCCCTGCGATATATTTATAATTACTGATATTGATGCGTATCAACATTTAAGAATTATGAGAGGGATAATTGTTTTATAATTTCATTGGTAACCTTCGAGATAAGCGTAGATTCGAACAATGAGTTAACTCGTCATGTATTCAACATATATTCATATATTAATTATATTAACAGGCATTATTATATTTATTACTGGAAAATAGCTAGCTAGAATAACTTAATAATTAGAAGTGTAGTTATGATACTTACAATACTTATATTTGGTTATAAAAATTCGTGCATTCTGTCTACATGAATAAAGCATAAGTAAATATGTAATATGATAAATAAATCGACTGAACTCCATTGTAATACAACTGTAATACAATAAAATATACTATTACTACTACTACTATATTTGGTGATAATTTCTGTCCATTGTTGAATGTAGATATTATTGGCAAAGATAGTATTATCATACAGGTATTCGAAATTCAGTAGATCAAAGGATCACCAGCTTAACTCATTCAAACGACGACTTCGCGTGTGGAAATCGATTGACCGGCATCATTCCCTAGTTTCCGTGTCCACCGACAGTATTTCCCTCCTGTTCTACTTAAATACGTCTGCGGAATACGATGCCTTTGACTCATCGAGTCAAATGACAGCATTCCCTTTTTAAAGACTTTGTAACTCTAAATATGTTCCGTGGAAGCGAGAATATTAATTAAACATGTTCTGCATTATGAAGCACGAGATACGACCTCTATGAATAATAAAAATTGATATTACTTGGGAGTTAGCTGACTTTTTGAACTCCAATTAGTGGTACGGATATTTAATGTCTTGCAATAGGAACCGCGATAAATTGCGATCATATTAAACACGTACGTTTATTTTATCATATTTTTTGCACTGTCGGATATTTGAATTCAATGGTGCAGTAATCCGACGAGTTGGATTCTGCTTTGAATTTAGATTTCGGAAAATAAATTCAATCTGCCGCATCGATTTCGATTAACGTGCTAAACGAAATACAGGAATTCGTGGATAGATGAGTATCTAGTATGTAGTATCTAGGTATCTAGTACTTCTTCTTGGTACATAGAGCCACGAAAAATAAATAGGGCAGGGTTGTTACGGTTCCTCGAATTCCACGAATAAACTGAATCTGTTACCTTGCCACAGTTTCAAATATCTCAAATAATACTGTTCGATGATATTTCTGTCCAATCGTGCAAGTGTCAATAACTCGATAAATTCGATATGTTGCACGTATCTTGTTCCAGGTATCAATGCTAATCGCCGGATTTTAATAGCTGCACGCCGAGATATTTCACTTGAAATGGTATCAAATTAAACTGTATAGGTTTACGTAAAATATGTGAAAAAATAAGATTCAATGAAAGCATGGAAAAGGAAAATAATTGTTTCATCATACGTATAATTATATTAAGCAAGTTTTGCACATTGAAAATGAATTATCTATGTTTTTTCACTTATTCTCAGGAAAGACATAATAGAATTAGAGTAAAAGCTGTGAACTCATTTTTATTACAAAAAATAGAAAAGGTAAAGAAAACAGGAGACTCTCACATGCCACTACGTAATCGAGATCCACATAAATCGTGGAAAACACTTAGGTTATTAAAGAAAAACAAAACGAGTTTTATGAAGATATTGATTGGAAGAATTCCCCAGACGATGGGCAATATTTGTTCCCTCTTATAAAAGCATAAATACGAGCCGATTATTTTGAAAGTGGCCTAAGTCCATTTTCCAAAAAAGTCAGGTTAACGTTTATAATAGTTACACAAAGTTACCTTGTAGCTTTTTGTAACTAAGTAAACGGTTCATATTGTACATTTCTATAAAGTGATTTCGATCAGAAGAGTTTTATATTATATCCTCAAAAAGTGTGCCGAAGTCTATTTAATATTTTATTCGAGTTTTATTATAATAATACAGGTAATCTCCGTATAACGCGGGAGTTAGGTTTCAGAGGAAGGTCGCGTTACGAAATCGCGTTATGCGAGACTAGCTGTATTCGCATCATCGGCGACATATTAAGACTAGAACTACCAGCGATGTATTCAGCTATATTTGTATATTTATGTGTACGTCCTTAAAAAAGGACGTATGGAAGAAATAAATCAATTGATTTATTTATGTCCACTGTGCAACATGAACCGCGCAAAATCTCGGAAAATGAAACGTTATAAATTTGAAGATTTTTATTAAATTCCCAGCACCCGTCATTTTGACTGTTTTCGTAGTTCCAGTATTAACAGATGGATATCGAAATCGTGGTTGCCACGGAAAATGTTATATTCCAATACTTTATTAAGCGGAAATCCGGTTAATTGCTGCGCGGCAGTAGACCGCCGTTCTTTTTAACTGACTGTGCAATATTCGTTGCTCCTTATGTTAAATCTAATTCCGCTGAATTTGCAGTTCGTAACCGGCGGTGCTTTACGGGCCATGTTAATACTTAGTCTACAGACTGAATGTATTGTGTTCGTGTGAAAGTTCTAATTGACTAAGAACTTCTTTAATGCCCTACCGTACAAGTACTTCTACTCTATCATCGTATCAGGAACAGAGCTAATTACAAAAGTATTTGAAATTACACGTGTATCAAGTAATCGAATAATTTCTAAGGGGTCATTAACACCTGAACTACCGAACAAGTACTCAGTTATGCTGCCACATTTATTTATTTATATATAAATTATGACTGGAGCTATCCGCATAGCGTCAAGATAAAGTTTGTCACCCCTTTTACTCCAAACGCGAACATAAAATAAAATACTCCCATAACTTGTAACAGTTTAATAAGTTTCTTTGTAAATAATATAAATGCTTATCTGTAATTGCGATCAATAAATAAAATTCTGATGAACGTCCCTCGAGTGATCGAGTCAACATGATGCTCTCTGCTGTGTTATCAACTTATATTATCAAATGCTAGCCAAACTTGGCATCCGCTACGAGTGGCTGAAGATAAAGGTCTAAACATGCGAGCACAAAAGAAGGTGGGAACGCGATTTGGCACGAAATACCGAGACGATCAAGTAGTCCTTCAAAGGACGAAGAAGGAAATCCTTTTTCAAGTGGATCTCGGATGTACTTTGTTGCAAAAATATTCATCAACATCGATAAATGAAAATACCATATTTATTGTTCTCTGTTATAAAGAAAGAAGTATGCATGTCTTTATTTCATTATTTTATGGTTTATAATAAGACGATGCAGTTAAGTAATGTAATTATATCGTATACATATATTATCAGTTGACAAAAAAATTAGAAACAAAAGCTATATATATATTATACATCGAATGGAAGGCGTATTCTTCAGCTTTAAGATAAGATCACTCTCAGCTCTTTAGCTGAACCAAATATTTTGCAAATTGCATTTAAAGTTGGAGCGGAGAGCGATTTTGGGCCAATTTTAGCAATATTCAAAATCAAATTTCTCAAAAACTAGGAATTTGGCATGGAATTACCCCAATCTATTATAATTTAGAATGTTTGGTGTGATAGAACTTACAAATATATAAAACCTAAGGTATAAAACCTAATTTCAAATACAAAATTTCTTTTCTTTTAAAGGAATAATAAATTAAGTTCTTATTAGCCCTATGTATACATAAATCCATTGACGGTTTATTCACGAAATATTATTAAAAATAGAGTATAAGAAATTATAAATATTGTATTTGATTCGGAAATAAATATTGTTGCTGTTTGGACGCAAATGTTTGGTTCATCAGATAACGCTGCGTGACAAGAATGTTACTCTAATTATTAGAGTATAGATTAATTATGTTATTAATTTGCTAATTAGCATTCGTCTTTTTACATTTACTGTCGCATAGTTTCGTCACGAGGCAATTAATAAAGTAAATTGCATATTTATTGATACATTATATTAACAATGTAATAAACTTGATAATGCGATATTGCGATTTATCTCTGACTTTAATCAGTCAATTAATATAATATTGCATTATAATAATTAAATGGACATTAATATATTACAGTACTCCAGGAAAACGGCAATAAAGATATTCTGAGAGGTAAGGCGACTTCAACAGAACGAGCTGATTTCCATTTAATACAATTAATTATAGTAATAGATTTCTGTGCTCTTAAACCTTCTTATTATCGATAAATTCACTAATATTCCATAAAAATGGAATCGTTATAAATTAAAAACTGCAGTAACACGCGAGCTGCTTCAGAAATTTTCTCAAAAATCTCGTCTGCAGGTTGCATCATGGGTTGTTCATTTCGTGACAGGATAAAGTAGGTCAAGTTCTAATAATAATATAAAAATACAATAATATAAAAGTAAATAAAAAAATTGGGTTATAGAGGGTTGAGAACTATCGTAATGCAAATGAGATTAATATGGAGTTGGAGATGCAGATGGTATAATAAAAAATTTGCGATTGAAAGTAAGGCGACTCTTTTCTGAACACGGCACGAGGGTTTCTTTCGAGTATGGCGGGCCTTTGTGCGAGGAGAAACTATAAGTAGTTCCTATATATTGGTATATTGAATATGAAATAAGGTGCATTGAATATGTTAAATACGTGCAACTCTAACCCCCGCGAAACTTCTGAGTCTGCGGATTTAAAATCGCATCTCATCAAAGCTCTTTCATCCAATCACGCACTTTCGGCATATGTGGGTCACGAAATATGTTTGGGTATATTAATAATTATGCAAGCTTGCAGTTTTAGTGTAAAAAAATGGTATGTGGAAGCATGACACAGCGTGACTCTTTATAACATTCACGATTTAATATTAATTTAATATTTAATAATGATTAGAATAATTATTAGAGAATAATTATAAGTAAAATAAAATATTTGTTCCTAAAACTAAAATTCAGAAATAAAATATTTATTTTCAACAATAAAATTCGGATATGTACTTTTCAGAAACGAAACATTCATTTTTAAAAACAAAGTCTAGAAATAAATATTTTCTGTTTGTTATCAGCCGTTTGTATAACTAATTAAAGTGGAACTTTAATGGAAGATTAATGAAAATTGATGTAAATTAATAACAATTATTGTGACCTGATGTACAGGAAGTAGCACATGAGATTCCACATTTTTCATTTAAAGTACAAATTCTGACAATTCTAAGTCATAGATCGCAATTTATATTTAAAAAGATAATATACAGTGTCTATTAATTTTACAGAATTCAATTTAAACATATATTCAGCGAAAGACGACATACATGTCCCACAAAAATCGTCCTTTTTATTCATAATTCAAACAGGCTTCATTCTTCCCCAATTAGCAAGCTATCCTGTTATTAACGCCGTCGTAATTAGATTATTATTTTGAATTATAATCCTATTTTTAAATGTGCACTCATAGGCAAATCCTACCTCCATTTAGCACTGAATTTTTCTACCTTATGGTGCACACGATGGGATAAAGTGAAATTCGATATTTTATAATTTAAGTGCTAAATAAAAGCCGAGAGGGTTTCGTGCATTAGCCGGGCCAACAAAGTACGAGTATATTCGGGTTCGAGGCTTTCTGGTACCTTGGAACACCCAAAGCCTACCGGTGTCGATAAATTAGAATTTCAATTTCGCACAAATGAAAGTACATACTTTCTGGGAATACATTTCATCCGCAGTCCCAACGTACGGTTCATTACACCGAAACGCAATGTACATTTCAATTATGCCCGTACGCGCGGCTTGATGAAAACCGGCATCGCTTTGCAGACACATTTAATTAACTAATTCTTGAAGGGGGATCTCCAGCGGTATTAAAGATTATGTTTCGAAAGGGCAGCCTTTGAATTACATTGCGAGTGTGGTTAACACAACCAATGCCAGGAGACTTGATTGATGTAAAAATTAATATTCACCCTTTGCATTCCGAGCAGGAATGTAGTCAGCTTCAAGTAGTTGAAAAAAATCGTTGAAAACGAATTTTATACGACTAGCCTGTTTTCTATTACTATTATTATTATAGCAATATTGATCTTACAATAACATTGATGACCGAGTATTATATTTATTACTCTTGAGTACTAGTTGGATTATGTTAGCATTATTTTATTCGAATATTTCATATATGTATTTAATGAAAACGAATACTACAATAATAATTAAAGTGCACTGAATACATTATTGTACTTCAAGGAAACAGCGATACAAGTACTATGAGATGTAACATGAACTCTTTTTAATCAACTAAATAATTATAAAAGTACGTGCAACGATTGTCACCTCTTTCATACCGTTTAAATAATAATTTCATTATTATTTTCGCGTAATGCAGCTTCGTTAAATTCGCGTTTAAATAATTTCGCGTTGTACGATTTTTTCTTTTAGACCCGAAAAAGTTCGATTATAGAGGGTTAATATAAACTATTGATTAACGAAAGCGAAAAACCAGGCGGCGAAACGTCTCACTTTATAATGTAAAGTAACTCTTTCATCATCCATCGTTAATATAATAACGATTTATAACAGTCCTTATAGCTGTATCCTTTTAAACAATTTAATAATAATAGTAAAACACCCTGGTTTCGGAGAAGAAGTTAGAGAACTGTTCAATTCTTGTCACAGAGACTCATTATACAAAAATGGTCAGAATCTTTTACCATTCTCACCTACAATGTTGTTTGCAAACCTTTCGAAAATATCTCTGATTCCAAAACGTTATTCGAAATGCATGCAGTGTGAAACACATGGAAATCCATGGCCAGGGATAATCACAGGGGGGTAATGTGTAACAAAACGTGAAATGGTGATTTTTCATTGGACCCTGCTTCCCCCTCTTTGTCCATTTATGTTTCAACCTTCTTTACGATAATAGAACGCATTCATTGTAAATAGCGCGGACAACAGCCGATACTTTCACGCGCGAATGTCGGATTTAATTACTCGGATATTTGTTTATACAATCGCGTGAATACTAGACGAGGCTGAAACATAAATCACGTATAAACATTTTAACTCGGTGCATGCTTTAAAAACGTATTTCTGACAACGATATTTCAGGCGTGCGTGTATCCGCACATAAAGCACGAGATTATCGGAGAAAGTTTGCGGGTGAAAGGATCTCGAAAATGCACTAATTCTACGCGCGTGCATTTTGTTTTGGATTCATAGGTATGCAACCCCTCGAGATGCAAACAAATTGTTGATCTTCCACGATTAAAAACACGATTAAATCATATTTATTGGGACAGGATTGAAATCATCGCCGAATTAATTAACGTATATTTAGCAGTGGAGTTTTCCACTTGATTATATGTACTAATTATATATTAAAATTAAGTATACTCAAGTGTAAAATTATGTACAAATTTCGGTATTTCATGTATCTGTGTATTGTTTGAGTTCCACAATCTAGATGGTGATAATTGGAATTTGAATGTGCTTTAAATATTTATATAACTGCAAGATTAAATATTATTTCCATGTGCCTGTTATTTCATATATTACTTGTGATTATGATTTCTGAATTAATTATTATGCTTTTCAATTCGGCTATTTAATATTTCTGTATATTTCACTGGTAGGTCTCTCTGGGCAGAGATAATTGGAATTTGAATCTGCTTTAAATATTCATGGCGGAGTTTAATAATAATTAGATGCTGCGTATTAAATGTATCGGTTGAATTTCAATTGAACATCGGAATATTTTTCGACCGTTTAATATTCTGATCCATAAGTATAGAATGGCTCGGGGTTGGTCAATATTGAACTTTTAACAGGCCTTTCACGCTTAGACAACTGCTTCAATCATAACTTCAAAGCTCCGGCGAGTACACGAGATGAGAAATGAAGTTGAAAATAAAGTTGAAAATGTTGAACCAAAAGCAGAAAGGATTAAAAAGCTTCTGTTTGAAGTATCGTGTGTTTCCTCGTGTACTCTTCGTGGCTTTGAAGTATCCTCCGCGGATTCCACTTTTTCTTATTTACAGATTTGTGTAATTAACATTCGTACACTCTCTTCAATTCATTATAAATAAGAGAGGCACGTATGAATTCGAAATAGCAAAGAGTTACGTGTAGATAGAAATAAATAACAATATAATAAATTCGATCAGACACGTGTTTGACATAAATATAATTTACAGGAATTGATATGTTCGCTTCGACTTTTAGTGCTTCGTAAAATATTTTTTAGCAATAATTCCTAATAATCAAGTAAGTGGAGTGGACTAAAAAATGTAATAATAAATAAGTAAATGTGATACTCCGCTACTTTTTTTCGCCCCCATCAACTAGTCTGCTAGGATCATGTTTTCGGTCATCTTACTTGTATCTCATTACGGATTCCACGTTTCCAGGTAATTTAATATTCCTTAACGACAGATATATCTGTGCGTTTGTGTTGACATCAGCTTTTGTTCCGACTTGGCATTGTTGCTATTGTTGTGCGTAGCGAATGGACACTTGAGTCGACGTATTTGTTCTCTTGCTACCCCTCCGAGAAGAGATTACAAACCTTTTCACATCGGGATCTACTTTTTTACTCACTGAGTAGCTCGCGATGCGTCTATTTACTCTGGCAAATAAGGGTAACATAAACATGTCGCTTTAATGTTAAAGTGCTGCTATTGCATGCGTGAGTTTATTCACTCTTGGATGTTTGATATGTACAATGAGTGTAAAAAGTATACCTACAGCAACGAATGTTAACAAACACCTCCTAGTTTTTTTAAATCGCGCGAAAAATGACGATTTTCCGACAATTTATTCTCATTTCTATTTCTTTTTGATTAATCTCTATTCGGCCTCGTGAAATGAAGAATGTCATATTGTTGGATTTGAGTTGGGTAGAAATTAAAGTTGTTATAGCACTACCTGATTATTACCATTGTTTTACTTCTAACAACAGCGTAAGGCATTTCGATAAACTACAAATTTGCTCGGCAATTTTATCGGGAAATACAAAGAAGAAAGTCCAAATAACAGGAAATACTCGGGCGAAACATTCCTTGCATTTACATAATTCTCTTAAACCGCATTCCGCTACGGAAATAATTTAATATCAACATATGGAACTGAGATAACGTGATAGCGGTAATAAATGAAGCATGGAATTAATATATACGCTAAAATCTCATTTAGACATTCTCAGAATTATTGCATAAATTCAGAAGATTTATGTTGAAAAGATAGGTAGATAAAAAGATTGCCACATCGGGAAAAAAGATTCAACGAGACATGCACAACATGTTAAACGTCATCTCATCCCAAATAAAACGAGATGTAAGTACCAACTACATAGTGATGTTACAACTTGTTACATCCACAACGTGCAACAATAAACATGCACAGCAATAAAACACCCAAAGCAACATCTAATTCGCATTCTACGTAAACCATCCACCGGTCCCCATAAACACCAAAGGGAACAGGGTAAACCTTTGGCTGGAATTATCAAAGGTAACCATTCACGAATTAGGGTGTCTTTTCATACAGTGGAAACCCCAATTTTCACGCAGTTCTCTTGGAAACCGGGTGTGCTTGAAGATTACTACCGGAGGGGTTCCATGGCGAGGCGTCACCATGAAAAGGAACTTAGGGAATGCGGCCCCTTTTACCGATGACATTAATTAAGTTACGGATTAAGGTGGCTGGCACATGGCGCGCGGCCTATTCCCTGGCTGGTTCCCTTGTCGTTCCGCCAACCGATACCATTTCCAACTCTACAACTCTCCTTTCTCCTCCATCCCCAAAAGCCCTCTTCGTTCCTTTAGCCATCAGGACTTCTACGACAGCCACCGCACGCCATCATCCTTCCTGTTCAACTGGCATGGCTTGGCTTCCCCTCGGGCGGCTGGAGCAACACGTATTCCACCCCCGCAAACTTAACGCTAGTTTCTCCTCTCATCGTCTATCTATGACTATCCTCCTATGCAATGCATATTAAACGGCTTCAGCTGCCTGACTTAAATTACGCTTAATACACACTGAGCTGTACCGACTATTATCTACTACCATCTCCATCAGTTCTGCTGCAATGTCTTACCTGCTTATTAAGTATTTCCTGGGATACTTTGTGGCGCGTGTCTGATGCCGTTATTAATATCCTGCGATTGGGGAATTGGATTACATGCGTGACACGAGAATTCCTGAGACCAATATGGTTCTCTTCTTCTTCTTTTTTGTGATGGTGGCTTACGATGAGATATCGAAACTAGGACTCATTGGTTTCGTGAGATGAATGGTGCGTGGAATGAATTCTTTGTGGTACTGGTTTCTTCGATGATTACCATCGTCGGCGTTTGTTCGGTTACTCTCTTGTATTTTGTATTTTGCCTTCTCTTGTATTTCGCAATGATATACTAATTGTTTGTGTTTCATTTACGGTGAACTGTACAAACTGGGGCTTTGTTTGAGGCTTTAATTTATTTTGTGTATTACACTTTGTGCTACGAAATGTTCATCGTGTAATTTAAGGTTTTTATGTAAGTAAATATAGGTTCAATATGATAATGATAGCAATACATCATACAGAATTGAGTACGGATTTAAATAACTAACCCTCCATAGCCCAATTTTTTTGTGTTTGAAAGGAAATCAGATAACGTAAATCTGGTTAAACGCGATTCTAACGAAGGGGTACATTACGTCAATATAGTAACGAAATTATTACTTAAACGCACTGAAAAAGGTGACAATTGTTGCGCGTACTTTTATAATTATTATTACGACGAGAAAATAAAATGAAATGAAGAATAAACGACCAGTTAAAAATGTTTTATATATGAATAATCATATTACATATTTAATCGATTTAATCATGTAACCGCAATTTAAAGTAATTGAATATGGTTTCGGATTGTATGACATGTAATGACAATAACAAGTATTTAAATTGCTTATTATTACACTGTGTATTATTTTTAGGATGAATGTTGTATAAGTATTCACGCAATAAATTAATAATCCACCTTAATATAATTTTAAAGCGGGAACGCGAATCTATATAATTCTGCGTTAAAGCAAAAACAAATTCAAATTGTAATTCCAGATCTATTATGATAAATTAATTTGAACATAATTCCAATAAATGGTGCAGAAATGTTTGCCTACGACATGCGATTAAAGTCGAAAGCATGTTCAGTGAATGTAAATTGTGGTAACATAATTTAATTTTGTATTACAATTCGTTCAATTCGGGCATATAATGTGGTAGTTTATTAGAGGCTTTTTAACAGATTATTATTTACATGTCATGTTATTTGCGGATTAAACAGAAGTGGTTTAAAATATGGATGAAATATCGTACTCAATAATTAGCATTTCTATGCGATGCGACAACAATCCTAAATCACTAATTATCAATATATAATTCAATGAACTTCTTTTATCAATATTACATAGTTGTATTTCATTAATATTATTATAAATATCAATATTCACAAAGTCTGTATATCGTGCTTTGCAGAAATTAAGTTTATAGTATCAAGACTTATTTCGTAGAATAAGTGATAAAACATTAATCTCAGACTGATTGGGTGCCATATCAAATGACATCTTAATTATTTGACTGACATCTTTAATGTCATAGGTTTAATTATATTTTAATCTAGAATCTTAAAAATGAAGTTAAGTATGATAAAGACACCTGCCACTAGACAACCCATGAATGATCAGTAATTTTTAAATATACAATTACCATAGAAAAATAGAAGTGTGTAATAAAACATGGAAAAATTGAAATCTCGAATTAATACGTTACTACAAACCCATACATTATGCACACCGCATATTAATTATCCTTTTTCATCGATGGAAAGTTAAAGAAGAAAGTGTACGAATCCCTGAAAAAAACATCCCGTCAAATAATACCGGCACCGGGTACGGACATTTTTAAAATCAATATTTCCAGTAATAACACGGTATACAGAAGACAGTTATTTTTCCTGTCGTAGACATAATTCGTGTCGTTAGGTTTGCTATCAATTCAGTAGAAAAGGCGCGGACAATTTTCGTAGTGACAGGTAATAAAGGTAGTCGAAGACCATGTCCTCCCAGTAGGTTGACCCATTTTGGTCAGAAAATTTGTAGAGGTAACCACTTTTCTCTTTGAGCAAGATTTTCAGTCGCGGCACCGGCATGTTTGGTGTCAAATGCCTGGCAGGCCGATTATTTCGAAGTCCGGAAGTCCGTGGAAAAGTGCCAGTACCGCGAGTCATCGATCGTCCCATGCGACTGCGACACAGGAAAACCATCGAATGGACCCTCCAAAAATTCAATTGATACCAATACATCATCTCCCACCTTCTCCACCCGCTTTGGCAACCCCTTGAAATGCAACACTCGCCCTCCGGGGACATTAAAAATGTCACCGTAATTGGGATTTATAACGAGACACTAGAATCTAGTCGAGTTAAGACTGCCACGTAATTTGCAACATTCCCGTGTCGCTGTTTGAGGATTCAAATAAAAGGACTGCACATGTGTCGCTATTTGAGGATTCAAACAAAAGGATTGCACACGTTCTATACTCGTAGTGTCACCGATGGTTAGATCAACATTGTTTGGCAATTATATTATTTATATCTTTGTGTATTCAACTTTAATATTTCAGTTGGTGGAAGGTCTAAGATGTAATTAGACGAGTTGCAAAGAGCAACACCTCGAATGTTTAGGTTCTTAGGTCTTTAGATTTGATTGGCGCAAGTGATATCATGGAACATTTGTACATGTTCGGACGTTTAGATTTGTGAATATTTAGATTTTTAGAATTTTAGATCTTCAGGCTTTTCAATTTTTAGATTTCCAGATTTTAACACTTCTAGATTTTTAGATCACTAGATTTCTAGATGTTTAGAATTTCAGATTTCCTGGTTCCTAGATTTACAATTTCGATATCGCAAACGATATCAAGGGTCATTTTCCTGATTCAACAGCCTGACAAAACGGAGCGACAGCAATATTCCTAATAAAAGGAGCATTGATTAGAGAACGGCTCATCAGATGTGAAGTCGACCGCGCATGTTGATCGGCGCGAATAAATTGCATGAAAACTACGTTAATGAGAAAGCGAACCTTTTTGCGTAGCTGAGAATACTCAATAATGCCTGTCAATTTTACCGAACTGTCAGACCGAATTCATTCCAAGCGATATCGAATATGTCGATATCGTTCGCTTATTCGGAGACAAGCGGGAGCGGTGCACGGTTCATCGGTAATCACAGGAACTACGTGATTTAATGCACTTGTCAATTTTTATAAACGTCCGCTTATACCTACACCAGAAATCGAAATAATGGGCCTCAATCAAACCGAATTAAAATTAACCACGCCAACGTAATGACGATATAAATTGGATCATAGCAGTGAAGTATTATAAATCATTAGAGCATCGAGTAGTGGTACAATCAGTGGTGCTTATAAATATTATTATGGTTTTTTAGAATTTGATTAGTAAAACAGCTAATTACGATCAAACAATATTGCATCATGTAATTCTTAAAAACTTATTGGCGGTAATATAAAAATAAAAATGTTCACATTTCTACATAGTTAGATCTTTCTATCCTCAGATTTTTAGACAGTTAGATCTTTGGATTGCTAGATTTTTAGATTCTTAGATTGGCAGATTTCAAGATTTTTAGATCTTGGGATTGTCAGACTTATAGAATTTTAGATTGTCAGCTTTCTAGATTTTGATATCTTCAGGTTGTCGGATTTTCAGATCTTCGGATTATCAGGTTTCAGATTTCTAGATTTTCAAATTTTAAGATTTCTACATTTTTAGCACACTTAAGCAAAATCCTTAATAAAACTATTTGATATCAGTTATTTATTTTATATCGTTTTAATAGTCGACTTAGTAATCAACTTAAATAATAACTTATTTAAATCATCCTTTACTAAAATTCCAGCCAAAATTATTAAGAAAATAATATCAATACCATGAAAATTCCATTCCAGTTTCTAAATACTTAAATAGCGCTCGAGAAAGACATTCTCAGGAAACAATCGGAAGGCAAAGGGCTTCTCCCAGAAAGCTTCTTCCAGAAAAAGGAATCGGTATTGGAATTTAAGGGAAGGGCTTAAAATAGCTGGTTAAAAAGACGTTTGCGCAGAAGGTATCCGTTTCATTTGGGTTCAATACACGTCCACTTAATTCTGGTCGAACAGAACGTACAGGATGTTTCAGGGCCGATATCGGATTCGGAGATGGCTAGCCGCCAACTTGGTGCATCCATACTTCACGAACAAAGTGTACTTCAGATAGCAAACAATTAACAATGTGACTGTAGTTGGTACAGACTGGAAAGCCGGGTAATTTCCCCATAACGGTGAGATTTAATGCGCGAAGATAAGCTTCGTGAAGCGTTACCGACATTGCTGATGGGATTAATAATCTATACCTTCAACGTATGAACATCCGGTTTAGTTTCGCACACGCAGGGTGATAGACATGAAACGTTCGATCTTTAATGAAGCGAAAAATAAATGCAGATATACAAGGATTATGTAAACGCATTGAACAAAATAATGATAAAGTTGCTTATAAGTCGTGTATTATATAGTTGAGATTATTAATTGTGAAGTTGCACATATTGCGATCGTATTTTGTTTTGATATAATATTCCATTAACACTAGAACTACCAAAGGGGACAAAACTACTTGTCTGCCATTTTGAGTTAAATCCCTTTTTGAAAAAATCAAATTCCGATCTCTCGATGCAGAAAATTATCCATTCTCGAATTAATTACTTTCCGGCACCTCTAATACATATATGTATATATAATGAAGATTAAATAAAATGAAATACTAAGATAAGTCTTGTTATTAATTCGGAGTCATTCGCAAACTGACGTGTAAAACGATGGCGTCCTAAAAATGAAGCCTACACAACTCATAAAATATTGGAAAAAAGTCAAACATTCAATCAAACATTAGAATGGAAGATTTTAAGGTTTCCAAAAAGTTGCAAAATAAATGTAATTCACAGAGCACGTTTGCCACTGAATATAAGTTCGTGAATTGGTTTCATACTTTTCTGGTTAGTTTGACGGAACAAGCTTTTTAAACTTGAGATATGGAACTGTATTCAACAACGAGCTCCTGCTGTAATATTTCTGAAAGAAACCATACTTCATGGAGTCACGTCGTAAATTACAACACCCAAAGGAATAGTCGGCGATATACAGAAAGCTACAATGAAGAAAATATAGGAAACTGGGTGAAGAACTTCAGGAATATTTTTTCCAAACATTCCACGAAGCTGTGAATGTGTGACAGAAAAATGAGCTCTTATCGGAATTCCTTTCGTCAGCTATAAATGATAAGAACATTCTTCCAATGTTTTTAATATTAGATTTTAATCATAGTTATTTTAATCTCGTCGTTTTAAACGTGTTTCTTCAATATTGCATGCTTCTCGTGTAATTAATTTATAATTAATTCCATGCATAAATAATTAATATTTCGTATTATATTCCCGATCATACTATTTTTAACAATAGCTCGTATTGTTGACAATTTTTTGGAAAACCATGCAGTATTTTGTGGCGCATCGAGTTCCGTTTTATTTGTATGTCAAGGGGTTAAAAAGTGGCATCGATAAGTGCGTGTTCATGGAGTATTATATTTCGATCTCGAGGGAAAATAAATGGCGACACGGCAAGTTACCTTAATAAATCGCAAGGTAAATATACTGTGAAGACTTTATATATCTCGAAGTACGACACTTTATACAATATAGGTTGTATAGAAGAGAACAGTTTTTCCAAGAGATCCCTTCGAAGAAAGCAAAGCCAAGTAATTTTTCGCCAGGGCAGATACCTCACAATACCATCCGCTTTCGCATTCATTATTTCTGACTACACTTCTTCTTTATTTTTCGCGCTATTATTAAAACCAGTGGATTCGAAAGGAAAACGAATTCAAAGACGTTGAAAGAACCAGGGAGGACGATGAAGATGCTTCGCAGCAAAAGACTGTTAAAAATGTATTTGCAAAAATCTCGCTGCTAGAATAATTCGGAACCCTACGCTCGAGAAAAATTTCCTCTCTAATTCTAAGGATTCTTTCAAATTTTATTCCGCCTTATTTTTAAAGTACTCTTACGTAACTTATAGAAAGAAATCTTCTATTTAATTCCGATCTTATCGAGTGTATCTTTCGGTCGGATCACTGAATTCTTGTCAATCTATTATATTTATTATACACGAAAGAAATACATTCTGATTTTGTTGAGGAATTTGCGCGATTATTTGAATACAAAATGAAGCCAAAGCGAAACGAATTAATAATATATGAGCTCGATTTTAAATTGTATTAATAATAGCGTAATAATATAAGAATGCAAATGAGTCATATAAAGTTCCAGAATGCTGGTACAACTTCTAGAATTTTTCTTAAACAAAGTGTACTGCAAGAAATTGTAAAACAAGGAATGTTACAAGTGTTTTAGGGCGCTGTAAATTTACATTCGCAGACGATCTTCCTGGATTTGTTTACGGTGTTTACGTGCCCGAAAAATCTACTCTTGGAGAAGTCCGGAAAACACGTGCAAAGTGAATAAAACTACTGTGTACCGTCATAAAAAATAAGGAAAGATCTTGCATTTATTTTTTAATATGAGATAATTCAATAAAATATGTTTGTTTGCAACAAGTTTGAATAAGAAGGAAACTGCAATAGTAGATTATTTCTGGTGGGCAAATTCACCTAAAACCAACTTTTTTCGGACACTAACGAAAAAGGATATAATATTCATATTTAATTTATTCTGGGTTCCTGCAAAGTTCTTTTACTTTTTGAACCTTAGGGCTACTTAATATTAATATTCTAGACAAGCATTTTTATATATTCCCTCCCTCGAGGATGAAAATAAATTCCATATAAGAATCCGTATAACACTCCATATTTTAACCATAATCATAAAAATGAAAAATAAAATAACATCATGATATAACTCATAAATATGCGCAATATAAATCTGGGACCAATCTTGGACTTTTCTTTATAAAAATATCTTCGAAGATAAGACCAGGCCTCATTTCCGTAGGAAGAGGTAATAAAGAAAATTTAAAATAAGACCATGGTCTTATTATTGAAATCATATGGATGGTCATATTACTGGAGAAAAACGGCAATACACATCTCCGAAATTAATAATTTTCTCGCACGATTAAAGAGAAATTATACAATTAGAAGGATAAAAGTTGGATAGTATACGAAAGTAAACTCCTTTTCGTAATAATTACGAGTTGCATACAAAGCTGGTGCATTTCCGGCCCGCCGAGAGAGAGAGAGAGAGTAATTATATTCATTCGCATTAAGAGTGCCTTCCGTAAAATTCCCTGTGTTTGAAACAGTTGAAGCGTTTCAGGGTAGCAATGTAACTCGTTATCTGTCGATCAACATCATTTAATTTTGCATAGTATGCGTCTACGGCAGAGTTAAAAAACAGAAGCATATCGGGATGTACGTGATATCCGTTATCAGTGTGCCGGAGTCTGCGCTCGTTGCACGGAACGGGAGAAGAACTTGATTTGCTCCAGTTCGGCATCGTTTTATAACCAACCGAAACCTACCGGCAATATCCATTAATGGATATCTCATAACAAATACAATCGAATTACGTTATCCGTTTTAATATAAGTCCTATACTTGATATTGCCTGTTCGCAATTACAACGGTATCTCCGTGCCATCGAAGCTAATAGTTCTCGTTCTTATCCTATTGGCTAATTAAACGGGTCCTATAATTTTGTAGATAAATTTCGATCCTAAATTGCCGAACGTGTTGTGGGTTAATTTAAAATGATTATAATATGTACTAAAATTATGACAAGGCTTTTTATAAAATTATGGAGTTAATTGGGTTGAGTCATAAATAAGTACCGTTCGTCCAGGAATTTTTGTATTCAAAACCGCCAGAGCTTTATGCAATGGGAATCGTTTTTGTCTCAAAAATGGCAAGAAATTATTGATAATGATGGCGAATATATTAGATTAAAGATACTCAACCCAATATGTATATATTTAGTTAAACTAATTTAAGTTGTTAGCTGCAACATGTTATTAGTCGTTTTAAGGTTTAGACCTAAATTGATTAAACAGATCCTATCATTTTGTGCTATAGGGAGAAATGAAAAATATCGGTTGTCTTCTATAAATCAAATTTTATTGTAAATACTGCTTTTTACTCTTTGGGGAACATTATGAAGAATGTTTTTAACCATTCGCGGAAACATATCGAACGTGAAATTTATGCGTTCATAAAACGCTTCACTGGCAGCATAAAACGGTTCTATGCCACTAGTAATTGAATACACGGGTTCACGACCCACCGAAACAGAGTTACCACCATGCTAAATTTTCGGTGACCCTTATATTCGCGCGAACGGAACAATCCGCTAGCAGATATATTGTAGTTAACAACTGTTAATGTTGGCCATGGACGAAGTATTGATTAAGATCCATATATATATATATATTAATATTACAAAATATAATAATATTATAATAATCGTCTATTGAAAATATCGCCAAAAAGAATAATATCTAATTAAAATGATCATAATTTCGAATGCAGTTTAAGTGTTCTTATTATATTGAGAACAAAAGATTCCAAGTATTTCTGCTGTATGTACTTATATTTCAACATATCATGTTGACAAGGTTCTAAAATGTGTTCATTTACATACGAAAATAATAGTCGAAAAAGAGTGATATATTTTTATTATATTGAAAAATAAATACCCCAAGTATTTCTACGGTATTTATATTTCAATTCAATTTATATTTGAATATATTATATTTTCAAGGTTCTAACGTGCGTTCATTTACATATTAAAATAATATTCATGCATTAAAACCTTGTTAAAATCAGTTATGGTGACTATAATGTATAACTAATTATCGAAAATTCCAAGCATATAATCACGGAAATTTAAATTTAATTAAATCCCCGTCGGTTTAATAAACTGCAGACAGACGCTTGCCTGTCGAGTTTCACGATATTGGGGTTTAAAACAAGGAAACATGTCGAGTGTCACTCGACATTGCAATGCGTGTGACCCGTAAGGGTTAAAGTATGCTGGGTTCAGTAAGAAACATTGTCTAGCAGAATTCTTTGTCAGTGAAAATGGACTTAAATGCCGAGGGTCTGAACTTGCAGAATCATTCACTTCATTGGAGACTTATACTACTTGAAGTGTATGTAGAAAATATGCATTATCAAATTAATTTCAACACACACATATTTATCGCCGACAATAAAACTTTTCCAAAACTCATACGTATTGGTGTTTGAAACAACATGTATATGTAGTTGAGCAAATTCATATGAACTAGTTAGAAATATGAAATTCGAAATCAAATCTAGAATTTATTCTGCGTCTTAGAAGCATGAACAAAATGTTAGTCAATGTATTATATTTTATCGATCTCCTTCTATATATTTCTCCTTCGACACGTTTGATAACGATAATAAGTAACGTTAATACACATTCAATGCCAGACTTACGGTCCTAGGTAGACCCCTGGGCCTCCAGGACAACGATAAAAAATCACCCTCGGAAAATCCACCGACGACAAGGGCGGGATTTAGAGCCAGGACATCCCATGAAGATTGTGCATACTTTGAAATATGGTTAGCCCGCGAACTGTCACCGGGTGTTATCATTACGCGGATTTTAGAAGGACTGATCACTCGGGAATGGAAATTCTAGAGAGTAGGCACGGCTGATAGTGGAACAAGGATACGAGAAGGGAATAACAACAATCAACGAACTGCCGGCTGAGCTACCGATAATGTTTACATCTTTCTTTAATGCCTCGAGTGGTATAAAAATAGACGAAGTAGATGATAACGCGAGATTGAAGCACAAACTGAATAATAATATTATAATTCCTGCGATGGCTGGGAAGAAAATGTATATATTATTTAGAATAATGGATTGAAAATTGTGGAAAAGCATCTTATTCATTCACGATTCCAAGACGATTGTCATCTTTTTTTATATCATTAAATGTTAAGGGAATATTGGATATAAGTAATGATGCTCATAGACAAAGTATTAATTAGGATCTGTGTAATATCATGATTATATAAATCAAAATATAAGATTGAATCTTTTATTTCTTAAATTTGTGCTTCATTTGAGAACTTAATTTTTCGAGGGTGCTTTAATGAGCACAGTTTTATAAAGCATATTATTATTAATGATATGTTTTTAAAGTAAATGGTTATTTAAGTAAATAATGATCAAATTGAGTTTAACATATTAAAGAAATGCACATGAATTGATATTAAATAATGTGAATAATATGGGATTAATGAATAATATTTCTAATCCATTGATGAGTTCGCGAATTGCACGAAATAAAATATATAAAACGTGGTACATGGAAAATATTTGTTATGTAAATAAAGTAAATACATGATACATTGACTTTAAATCCAATAAGTTCTGGCATGTTTCTAGTAATTGATAAAAGACCATATTTCATATTTCATAAACTACATGATTTCCATGATGTTTCATGGTACACCGATGAAAAACTAAGATTATTTTTAGACACAGGCGTTTCTGATGCAGTGATTTCTGTGAAAACATTTCGTCTACGTGTACTCGAACGTCTGTTTTCCCGAATAAATCCAGTGTTTTTGACAGGAGCCAGTATCGCAGAATACTCGTTAGATCGATTTTTCGAAATAAACAAAAAGAGTTACCAATATTTCGACGCAAAGCCCACGTAAAAATAGTTGAAATGCACAAATACATAGATGCCAGACAAAACCATTATTATTTCCAATGGAAAGTGTATAAATTAATAACGGGTGCATTGTTCGGGGCAAGCATATCAAACTATTTGTAAAAATCCCAATTAATTTGACCAGAAGCATTCATTGAAAGTGCTTATATTTCAATCGTATCAATCATATTAATGTTTATATGTCAATCATTATATAACGTACACAGTCTGTTAATAATATTAAAACCTAGTCTTAAGTAAATATTTTTAAGTCTTATTGTGAAGTTTAATCACATATTTTTCACGTCAATACTCCAAACTCCAAAACACTCCCTAAGCTCCCTCACCCTGAGTCCTTTAACACTTTGCACTCGAGAGGCGACTCTCTATATCCACACAGTTTATTGCACCAATTCGAGTGGCGACTCAGGGGCGACATTAAAATTTACTCCAGATGTTGGTGATTAAACGTTTAATACCAGAATATAACTAAAGAAAATCCTAATATTGCCACTCAGTCGCCACTCGAGTTACCACAAGAAACTTAGTGGCGACTGGGAATCGCATCCGAGTGCAAAGGGTTAAACCCAATAAATATCCCCAAAAAACTCACTAGGTTAGAAAGTTAACCGTCGACAAGTTCTAATACATTACTAATATCCTATACCACGACAATGTACCGAGTGTTACGGACCTGTACAGTAATCTAACAATCCATTAAAATAATACCAAGACTATTATTGCCAATCAAATTGATATGAAAAATAACTTTGATCTCTGCGTAAGAAACCACTAGAATGTTAATATCAGATAGTGACTATCAATGTGGTACAACTATTGAGCAAAGATATAATCATCGGAACATCGACCTCGGCAGTGTTTCAAGCCAGGCAATAATTCCTAGAAAGATAGGGTATAATAACAGAGGTAGATCGAAGACATACATCGACTAATTCCAGGGTACACGGTAGGGTTTTGAAGGTTTGTTGGATTAATATGCTCGAAAACAGCGAAACCAATATCCGGAGGCAATATTAAGTTCGTAACGGTTGTCTATACCAGATGCTGAACACCAAGATCCTTAACCATAAGGTAGAAAGAGGATAATAAGCTGTGTTTACAGCCAACTGTTCCCCTAAGTTTATTCAACAGAATGATCCGTAAATCCTCTTAGTACGTATACCACATATAGCCGGGTCAATCATTTTAATCTGGTAACTATATAGGGACGAAGCCATAAGCATCTAGAAAATCTGTGTATACCCCCCCATGGCACGTGTTAACGTAAGTATCACTTCGCAAGAGCTGTTTAAACCTTCTGCCCCCTTTTCACCTTCGCGAAACCTTTCACGCGTCAGCCGGTCGAGAAGGGTTCTTTGTAACGTTAGAATCTTGCATTTCAGGAAGCGCTTTGAAATATGTTGGCTTTATTAAACCCCTGCGCAGACAGGAACTACGCTGGAATCATGATTCCAACTATCGTTTGCTCATCCCCCCCCCCCCGGCCGAACTCTCGATTACACCTAACTTCCTCTTTTCTAAGCTCTCAACGGAGAATGTTTTACGCGGGAAACCTGCGGGAAAGTTGCAACGATTCGTGGTGGAATGACGTTTCTTGTGAGCTTTTCACTTTCGTTGTTTGGCTTGGTACGATGTTCCGCAGGGAATTATTGCCGATACTGGAATGCTATTTATAGCCCATGATAACAGAAGGTCGTTTAAAAACTAGAGTTCAGGGGAATTCTTGTTTTACAGTTTTTAAAGATTCTAAAAAATTCAACCATTATCCCTTGTATTACTATACTTTGAATTTCCAAATTTGTTTCCATTTAATGTTTCTCCAATCATAATACGTCGAGTGATAAGGTATTCACTGCAACCCTTTAATTAAGGTGTTCCCTTTAAACCCCATCATCGAGGCGAATCATTCTAATTCGAACCTACATCGAACTAGATATTTAATAGAAAGCAATAACCAAAATATAATCCAAGTCTAGAATCGGCTTAATCAAAACCCATGCTAAACTGGAATTTCAAAACGTGTGACATTCAATAATAGCGCATTATAGAATTTCTATGAATACTATAATACTTGCTATTCTATCTCGAACTGCCGAATAATGTAAACTGTAAATATTGATGATTAAATTAATTATAAATGTAATCGTGATAATTCTGGATTCTAAATGACGAGCAGATTAAACAAATTGAATAGCTGTATCAAACATGTTTGCAATCTAATATAATTGTCATATCTGCTTCTGTATGAATTTGCAGAAAATGGTTTTTACTCGAAACAAGTAAAAGGTATTTTTGGTTTCGAATTACTCGGATGGAAATAAGAAATGTTGTCGTTAACGTAAAAGTATTATTAAGCCACAGTATCGAATATTTGTGTATTATGATTATAAATTAGTAGTAATAAATTATAACCACTGGTTAAAAATTAGTATTAAATCAAGTATTACATATTTTGTATTATTTTCATTAACGATTTTTTGTGTATTCTCAATAATTATTGTTATGATGATATCATTTCAAAAAGTACTTACGACGCATAAATACATTACACTTCAGCAACCGGATATTAACATCATAACTCGAGAATTAATACGCAGAAGCGCCGTAGCGACTAGTAATCTATTACCTGAAACAAAAGAAAGCACAATAAATTAATATAACATTAAAATAAGGTATAAATACAGGTATAAATGTACGAAAATACATTTACTTATAAATGTAAGCAAATACGTATATAGTTACAATAATTAATTAAACTGATAAAACATGATAATAGTGACTTGAATCGTAAAGATACTGACAATAAGGAGTAACAACTAAACAAAATTATAATCATCTGAATTAGTTATTATACTTTCTTCTGAATATTTTCACGATTCAGAAATCAACACTTTGTTGCCAGTTTAATCGAATTGGATTGCAGGTGAATATATAATTTTGAATATAATCTCACAATCGGGGTTCTTATTATATTAAGAAATGAAGACCTTATCAGGGATTTAAATAACAGTATTCTTTAATCAATCTTCGGGTACGGAAATAAAATCTGGTATATATAGTGATGTATACAGGTAGATAAAGCGTACTAACTTCCCCGTGTAAGACAGAAATAATTACTTGGATCGATCGTCTACATTGCGAGTCAGAATTAGGTGCAGCCGATAAGCTTTTAACAAGATTTCGCGGTGCATAAAATGTAACTAAGACGGTGTATCTTAATTGCATTTCAAGATCGAAATATAGCAGAAAATGATATAAATAAGCGTTTTCAAAGTTAGTTTAATTAACGCCGCTGTAACATTATACTTCTATAGATGAAATGTCCTGGCTGCGTGAATATTAAATTTAAAGAAAAATGAACGTCACAAGAACTCATACAAAATACACTATATTTTAATTTGAAAATTGTGATTAAATTCCATCCTCCAAAACGTAAAATACATTATTGACATAATAAGCATTTCTTATTCATCTCATTCTATAAAAAGATCCTTTCTAATAATTTCATACTTCATTTCCATTTCATGAGTTCTTTTTCAACAATATGTTAATTAAAAGCATGCAGTATAATAATTAATAGACTCCTGATGCGTGGACTGTTGTTGCCGAATAATTAAATTATTGTTTTAGTTCAAGGAGTGGTGCATCGATACTACGTTTTATTCCTGATTATTGATACCGGATTAAATGACATAAAAAAGGATTTCTGTGTGTAAAGTTGCAGTTGCAATGAGCCGGAAATTGTGCGCATAAACCACGTAGGAAAAAACGGTATTCGCGTCAGTATAATTCAATTACTGAAAATGAAGATTCCAATAGAAGTTTCGACTTCTTCGGGGTACTTCAACTCTGTTATTGAAGCTTGCCTAGCTTCCTGCTCTTGAAAATTAACCACACTTGGGTTTCAACAAGTTTATGTAATTGTTGAAGCCAACGTTCATGGCTGCGAGTCTGGGATCAACCGGTTAATTAACACTCTTCCTATTTAGAACTTGACAAAGTGCCGCGGCATACTTATTTGGAAGATCATTGCAGGTCTGGAAGTGTCTCCTTGGAGAAAATTTCAATTGTATGTTCTTTGGTTAATGAAACACTGTTATAATTATTGGCGAATATACAACGTCAGGTATTCTAAAAATATTTAGAAACTATTACTTAACTTTTATTTGTCAAAAGTTACGTATAGGAAAAGCGATTTTTCTCTATTTTGTTTACTATTCTGATACTTATTTACCATAATCCTACTACTACGTCAATCGCTTTTAGTTTCTGCTTTCGAAAACACGTACTGCTACGTAATTCCACGTTAAAGTGTTAATATTTCTAAATCACTTTTAGTAGAGTCTCAACATCTATTCATTATGCCATAATCCTGTTTGCGGAGATAAAGAACGCCTACATCAACCAGCGATTAGGAAGACAGTGCACGTGGTATCCAAACGCCATTACGTGTACGTGGTAGCTAATAGGTACAAGGGATTACAATGCAAATACCGATAGCAGGACTATGATACTTAGCTGCTACAATTGAACAACTCTGATATACTCTATCAAAATTGTAGGTAAGTGGGTTCCTCAACTCAGAGTAGGTCAATTTGCTTAAACAATATATGTATACTACACGGAACTTCATTCCCGAGGAAATTATGGACCATCGAAATGGTACCAGTTCCGGAGATTTAACTGATGGGGTGCACTTCATATATCAACATCTAACTACTGGCCTTCTAAGAGTTACTATACTTTGAGGAAATGAACAATTTAGGGTATCTAATTAAACCAAAACTGAAGCCGAACAATTCTGGGAAAGACTTAGTTCATCATTGTTTCGTAAACTGTAATATAATGTTGAATAAACAAAGTCTATATTGTACGAAAGTATGCGGAATTAGAACTAGAACTTACATATTTATTTATATGTAAATTATGGCTGGAAGGTGTAAGTTAATTAATGGATTTAGTTATTCGCGTTGTGTATATAAAATAAAGGTACATCGAATATCAAACAACGCGCCGTAGAGTACTTCAATAATTCAATATTTGTTGTTTATAAGTCGGATAAGTCGTTTTGACCGCTCTGGTAGTTCTAGTGTTAATTTTCATCATGTTTTTAATATTGGGATAAAAAATGTCCGGGGGAATAAGATTTTTATAAAATATGGAGTGCAATGATCTTTTTAAGTGATCCTAATACTTAAATGTTTTCGTTCGTATCGAAATTATGTATAAAATTAAAAGTCCAAGCATGAAATTTTTCGGGAAAATGCGATTCATTTTAACATATGAAACCTAAAGATTTTTTACAATTTTCTTAATAACATCGAATTTTTATTTCCCATTGAACTTGTATACGGAATTAATTACCATAATTTTAATATCAAGACGTACAATGTTTGAGAAATATAAGGTTGATTATCAAATATGCAGTGCAAGAACTGTTTTCAAATAATCGTAATACTTCAAATTTTTGTTTTACAAAGTAGTGTATGAAATGAATTATTAACATAGTTTCAAAATTGGGGTGCAACATTTTTGGGGAAAATAAGGTTCATTTTAGAATATGGAATTTAAGCATTTTTTCTAAAATGCTTTTAATACGTCCAGTCTTGCTTTACATTGAAATTTTACATCCAATCAACGTACAAGTTTTAGTTTTAAATAGAGAATACAAGGGAACAGTATTTTCACTGTAGGAAACCTAACAAAGGTGGATTACGAGTGAAGTGGAATCGGGTTTGATTAAGGTTTCGATAATCCGCTTTTACTTGGAACGAATAAGAAAAATGGAAGCACTGTTAACAAAACGACACTCAGTTCCGCAATATGTGAGTGATTTGTAGAATAAATTAGATAAAGCAAAGAACTCTTAGTGCTTTGTGTAAAGCCGCATTAAAGACAATTACATTCAATATAATAAAATAGTTGTTGATATATTGAATTATCTTAATGCTTAATTAATCCTCAACCAATGTTACATATATCTATATATTGATTATAAAACATGACATAGCCACTTAGAGTATATGACGACAATTCGATTAAATACTCGTCAAATTAAAACAATGTTATCATCAAAGTGACATAAACATCGCTTTATAATAATACACAATAATACATTTGTAAAACGGTTTATATGAAATGCATCCCCGTAACAACACATAACATGATTAATGAGGATCTTTTGCGATAATTGGAGTAAATATTCGTCGAATTAAAACAATTTCTCCGTGGAAATTAGCGGAGTCTGGTGTCGGAAATCAAATGTGACGTATTCGTAATACAATTAGACGAAATATCGTGCGAAAGCAGTGGTTTATGATACAGGATTAATTCGATCAATTTCTTACATGTGAACGGTATACTGGTTAGACAGGATTAACCACCCAAATTCGTCAGTTATAATTAATTTATGGGCTCCATTTCACGTGTCATATTTCATATGGACCGGAAGTCGGCGTTGCTCGTCATTTCCAGGTTTATGTAGGTGCATGCATGCGCTACATTTTATGTATAAAATATTAGGGCAACGAAAGTGATACGAATTGAGCGGTAGTTTGAAACTGGATTTAATATGGCGCAGATGAATATATCGTAAGAATATTTAATTAAACGTCAAATATCGAGTATGTCAGAGCTTATTATAATGCTGCATATAGTCGCGTTATAAATAATTCTATGCATAATGCGATATACTAATGGCTTCCAGCGTATTTCATTCACATTCGTCGTACTATTTATATAATAATGTGTTAATTATGAAATATTTAAAAGCTTCCGAGATTCTTTTCTAGAGAAGAAAAACGATATTATAAATAATAGCTTTCGTGAAAGACACAAAATATATGAAATTGAATCTAATTACTTAATATAAAAAGTAATCAATAATAGAGTCAGTTGATCTGACTAAAAAGCATACAATAATAGTGCCATAAGATGCTCGGCGATCAGATTTCCGGGAACATGCGACACGTAATAATTCATATTTGATTCGGGGGAATGTAATTAATTCTGCCAGTTAAAATACGATGAAACATTTCGAGAAGAAATTCGTACGAAGAGGGAATCAATGATAACGAGTCAAGTGCCATTCTTTCCGCGCTTTACTCGCACTCTATTCCCTCTTCGCAAACACGACGGAAATCCAATTTCAAGTTTTAACTCGAAATTACCTCGCTTTTACCTTCACGTCCACGCGTTAATAGAAACATGTTCACCGATATGCGACCCACTCCAATCCTTGTTACTTATCTCGGCCAGTACTTCCTTTCCTCATAAACTGACCGTTCCAACATCCTAAATTGCATATGTTCTCCTGGGTCTTGTTACAAAACGATTAACTTTAAATGCTTTCTATGTATCTCGCAATAATTAATACAGTTTTTCAAGTGGAATTATAACTTTGTAATAATTCAGGACTTATTTGTAGCGTTAACCCTTTGCACTTTGTAGACATCCCAACTGGCAAATATTTTTCCTGGTGATTTTTCTCTGTGATGAATTTTCAAATACTTTTCATTTCTGTTCATGTTGTTTGTTTCTGACATTCGATTATGGAATTCAATTACAGACTGACATATTATCTGTTCATTTTTAATCGGTAAGAATACGTGAGTCGGAGATATTGATAAATTCTGTCGTAAACCCGAAGAGATTTTGAACAACGGGAAAAGTAGAGGTTATTGCAGCAGCACACGTATGGCAAGCCAAAAAATACCGTACAGTAATGTGCGATATTGCATTGCGAGGTATGTTTCACTTTGATTTAATCGATTTCCACAACCTTTTGTTGAACTTTTCGATTTCTTTTAAAAACAAGCTATGTTGTAGGAATAAGTCTGTATTTGCTCGCCTCGGTAAGCCAGGAAATCATGAAGTAGAATAATGGTAAGAATCGTAACAACACTTAAATTGAAGTGATATTAAATAGTGGTAAGTAATATTAAAATGTTAGAAATATTCAATGAAGTATTAATGAATTCATATTTTCTTATGATATAGAAATATGGCGTGGTGTCTTTAGAAACATAAACTCAGGAGACATTCATTATAGAAAGTGTAATTAAAGGAGACAAACAGAAATTGATTAATGGAGTAATAAGTAGTAGAGCGAAATAATGAAAATATTCTATTTATATTCTGCCTGTTTGCAACCCGAACTTTCTTTTCTGCGTTTTAATCAATTTTACAATCGCGGAACTGTTACGCTCTCTAATTCGTGTAATGAAACTAACAAGTGTTGTAATTCGTAACATTGGAATCTTTACGTCTTTCTGCCTCCGTAAACCTGCTTTTTTGCGGAGAGTAGTAATTCTAAAGGGAATAGCAGTGTATAGTAAACCAGTATACAAAAGCGAAAGAAAATAGAAAAAAATCTGGAAGGCTCACATAACTTTTTGTTAAATTAAGTCGAGGAATATTTGGGGGAAAATTCGAAGGATTCAGTCACAAATTGACATTTTGGACAACAGGACGTGTTGATAAAAAATAATTATTTTATATATTATATAAGGAATCTCATCACCTGGTCTATTCACCATGTGCCTTCTTTCTAGAACTCAACAGTACTAAAACGCTCGTCATTCTTATTCTTTAAGTTGCAAGTACAGGTTTTTTCCAATAATAAGACAGTAAGTTTATTTTTTTCATTACGAATTGGATTATTTTAATATGGATTTATTTTATATATTATTTTATATATTATATAAGGAATCTCATCACCCGGTCTAGTCACCATGTGCCTTCTTTCTAGAACTCAACAGTACTAAAACGCTCGTCATTCTTATTCTTTAAGTTTCAAGTACAGGTTTTTTCCAATAATAAGACCGTAAGTTTATTTTTTTTATTACGAATTGGATTATGAGTAAAGCTATTTCAAAAATCTGTCTGTTTAAATTTTCATTATTACCTATTATTAAAAAAAATACGACCTGGTCTTATAGATTATTTTTTTCGATAATATTTTTTTAAATTTAACTAGTTTTTCCGATAGTAAAACCACCTGAAAATAAGACAATGGTCTTATTGGATAATATCTCAGTCCATTAAGATCGAAATGAACCGTTTCCATAAAAAGATCATATTACAAAAAGGATTTAAAAAACAACATCGCACCGAATAATCTTCAACTACGAAGAACAATGTTTTTCGCAATACTGTCAAAGACACATGATATCTCAAGAGTTATCGCCATCAATTTCGTTAATAAAACCCGAACTCCAGTCAATCGACGGTTTAAAAAAGTCGAAGTAAATAAAAGAAACAAAAGATTTTAGTTTCAAGAATATAGAAGTGCTACTTTTTTTAGACGGCGAACTTTTTCCAATATGTTTTGAGGCGAAAACTAGGCCAGGTACATATGTGGGATTTGCAACGAAGGGATGAAGGGTCGAAACATAAAATTTACGAGAACCCTACGAAATCTGGGGCGTAGACAAACATGAGGCCAGTCTTTCTGCTTTTTTTCCTCTGTTACATCTGTAACCGTGGAATATACAGGCTGGAAATTTATGTTATTTATTCAAAGCAAGATCCTTTCGTTCATAATAGTGGAGTATGTATTTTCTGGGATATTTCAAGGTATTCACGATATTAACCCATAATGACTACCACGAATGACTATTCATCCCAATAATTATTTTAATAATCACAAAACGTAGCGACTGGTAATACTAATTTTTTGAATATTTGTTAGCACGTACTTCGCTACAAACGTACGTTTATTTATATTAACGTAAATTCTTCCAATGATAGCTTTTAACCTTTTAACCACGGATGACGAGTTAACTCGTCATTCAAACATACCCTTACCGCGAAGGTTACGAACTAAGTTATAATTATCCCACTCATAATTCTCAAACTTTGATACGTATAAATTGCAGTAATGAACTGTCAAACACATATATGCATCGTAATTATAAATGTATCGCATGAATTTATTTTATTACTACATTTAAAGTACCCACGTGATATCGTTTTTTGAAAAAACACCCTGGTTAACTGGTCAAAGGTTAACGAAAACTCGGTTCATATCGCGCATCATCGGCAATTCTGTGCAAGATTAATTTAAAATATTTAATATCTTACTCGTCAATTCATTTCAGATGTTGATTATTAAAAGTACAAAGTATGCATTAACTAATCGACTGGTTCCTGTATATCACGACATTCTTCCTACGTCGGGTAGCATATGCAAATATTCATTTTCTCTGCTTGTTAGTTCTGCCAGTTTGTTCAACGTAAATCATACTCAAACGTTAAATATTGCGGAACCAACATTATCCAAACAGAAAGATACTATGTTGAGTGTTTAATAAACTAAAACGTTATACGATACACGCAACCCTCGTTTAATATGCCATACAATTGTCATGAACTATGTGGATGACGAAGAGAAAAAGAAATATGTGACATAATTGGGTTTTGCTTTTCGTATATATTCATGGACATATGATAGCATAGGAAGATGTAAATAGTAACATTCTTTTCGTCCACTTCAATTTCTTAAAAAACATTCCTGAACTAGTATAGATTAAAACATGTTTTGGCGGTCCAAATTCGGTAGTCTTCCCCTATCAGGACTCAACAGCGAAAAAGATAAATGTACCACTTTTTTACACTTATTTTTTAGCGGATAATGAGACGTATATATGTATGTTCGGTAGCTCTACTGCTAAGATTTTCGTAGAAATCGAAATACGCAGGAATAAGAATAAATGATACAGATTCAGTGGAAACACAATTATGCAAGCACGGAAGATGTAATTTTGTATTACTCCAGTTTCATATTCATCGAGACATTTCCAGGAAAGAATGTAACGATAATAATCGTTCGACGTCTGATGGAATAGGAATACACAAATGAAGAGGAAGGACATGGAAGGAAATGGCGGATAAAAGAGTAAGTCCGTTATTCGCGGTTTCTGCGTAGCGCGAACTAACACTCGAGGAACAAAAGAAGTATCGTGTTCTTTATCTTTGAATGAGTATCTTGTTCTAGCGCATGCATATGCGTGTCAAATTTATGTCGAGAAGTTAATGTATGGCTTGCACGAGTAGACACATGTTTGTACGCACACATACACGCGGAACTTTACAATATGCGTTTATGTTTTTATTTTCTAAGTTGAATTTCGCCTGCATACAGAAGAGCGGATTATAGATAAGTCGAAGAACGATCTGTTTCCTTGCTCGAATAATTACTGCGTATTTCACGTGTAGACTTTAAATACCTTTCTAATTAAGCCGTTACGTACAAATTGCTAATTGTATGCGATTCCATTTTACTTTGTAGAATTACTAGCTTTACTTTCACTTATTCTATTCTATTTTTATCATTTCCTTTAATATCGTTTCCCGTATTATTCTACTCTTGCAAGAGTCGAAATGTATTTCGGTAATTAATTTAGAAATAATGGTCAGTGCTAATATTTATTATACGGAGTTGGCTGCGTAAAACAAAAAAGAATTTATATATAAAACGGCTAATAATGATAGACAAAAAGGTTTTTATACCTAAATCTTGGAATAATAATTTTATCAGAAATAATAATAGATTTTTCAATTCAAGCGTGAAGAAGAGAAGGACATCGATATTCAAAGGGAAGAATATTCCGAAAAAATCCTCGCGGAGCTCTAAAAGAAAGCATGGCCTTTCGGCAAATATAATCGTTTCATATATCTGCGCGTTGCATTTTAAATATTCTCACGAATTCCAGGGTTTTTCAGTGAAAGGTGAGGTAGGTTTGCTCATGGCGGTGATAAATTATGAAGTCGTCCAATATCTTTCCTCTCTGCGACTTAGTAGCTTTTGAAATATACCACCATAACGTATTTCTTCCTCCATGGGATATAAACGAGCAGCCGTTACCGCGTGTACTTTAAAAAGCACGACACCTTGGAAAAATAAGCAGCCAAGTATAATAGTGCCATATACCGCCCTTCGACACACTTTTTATTACGAATATTTGTACTTTCAACCCTTTACTCGTATTACCCTTCCCAATGCTCTTATTACTCCATTCATTGCATCAATCAATCATCTTCGATTCAACTCGATTTCAATCCACGAAGTTTACTTTTAATTTACGTTAAAAGTTTGCTTCCAGTTAAATGGAGTTGTGATCCATTTATTCTGCATACAAAATAAATAATGTCACATTTAATTAAACGATATAATTACACAAACGACACTATCCACTGAAACATATTTTGCATTATGATTAATATATTAGATATGTGCATAAGTTCCCGCCGTTTTGTGAAATCAAACGAACTTGATCTTTCTCAGGAAAAATAGTTTCTATTCAAAAAAGTATTCTCCATTATTTTCTCTAACCTTAATTCATCGGTCTACAAGCTTTTCAACTACATTTGTTTCCTTTCAATGAATGTACATAAACTATGTCATCTAAAAATGACGGGAACTTATGCACATACTTAATGAGAGATACATACGTATTGGTTCATCTTAATAAAAGTTAATATTTACCATATTTGCAACGTATAATATGGCGGGTTTAACAATACATATCAAAGAACAACATTATTATCATAATTCTATTACTGGCTACTTATTATTCGGAGATATGATCGTGCTCGTACAGTCTTCCCGTTGATATTAATAAACTGGATGCCTATGATAATACCAGCAGTTTGTTTAACACGAGTCCGCGGAAAATACGAGAAGTTCCATGGAGTTCTGAGTGGATATTAAGCGACTTTAACTACTGATATTTTGATTAACGTTAATGGTAGTTGCATAACGAATTGTCAACTCGGAGCACCGAGCGAAAAGGCGACTTCTTGTTTATAACTCGAATGAAAAGTTTTTGTTTCATGAACAGCAACTAGGTCATAGCTGCTCGCTCTTTAAATGGACACACGTTTCTTTTTTTTTTACATGAAACGGATATCTTACATTTCACTGTGTTCTTCGTTCAGAGTGAGTGAAACTCAGGATCACAATGCCGCTTTCTTAGTGTCATTGTTAACATTTCATTTTTTCTTTAAATAATACCCCGTATATCGTTTCACGCGGGAAATTAAAAGTGAACTTCGTGGTTGAAGTAATCGTGGTGCGGGGTGTGGCGTAAATGTATGGTGAAACGGAAAACTATGGGGATTTATAAGATGAGATACCTACATTTAACCCTATCGTGGATAGCAGCCATCAATATTATTCCGTTGAACGAGTCGTGGTGCCATAAATATTATCCTTTATTACTCTAATTATCTGTTTATTCTCGCAACTATAAGTACGACAATGAAATGTAAATAATAAGCTTCAAGTAATTTGAGACAATCTTTATTCATTTTAAAAGTAATATAATTTTGATTAAATTATATTGCGCTCGCAATGATTAATAAAAAATTCCAGTATCACTTATCGTCAGACGAACTGAACAAACAAAATTAACGTATAGAATTTATATTCACAGATTTACTCGTCAATTGCTACAGAAAAAGAACGGTTGTAATTTGTTAAGTGGTGTCAGAAAATGTCATAGAATAAGTCCTAGTTTATAGAGGAATTAGTCTTGAAATGCAAAGGATTAAATATTATATTTAGGAAATATCGTATACATTTCCAAATTCGTCAAAAAACATGTTGGAGGTGGAAAAGAAAACTGTTCGAGTGTAGCAAAAAATATTCGATGAAGTCGCAGGCTCTTCGGAAATAAATATGGCTAGAGTTCTTATTGGATACAATGTCTACTTTTTTGTAAAATGGATTTTGTATTCTGCTTTTTCTCTCGTGAGTATATGGACTTTTACAGATTTCGTGGAATTGCAAATTCAATTTTTCCATGTTATATTTTGATTGCATTTAAATCGGTTAATTAAAGGGAGATCGTCAAACTTTTCATGGCATTCAAAAACGAATTACTTTAATTAAAAATATCTCATGCGTATTAATAAAATGTACAGTTTCCTGGTAAAACGGAGTAAAAATATTTGGATTAATTGAATCTAGAACTGGAAAGGTTTTAACGTGAATTTATTCGATTTAATTGTTTACTGGCCAAGCTCTTCATATATATTTACATATAAAAATTAATATTAAAGTGCCATTAAATCTATGGCTATTCAAATTCTCACGCGAGAAAATACAGAATGCAAAAGCCTGAATGAATCATGAATAAAATGAGATTCATTACGAATTTAATAAAACAGAAAAAATGCAGGCTATGTTTTTGAATGTTAATTAATTTCACATAACATCCGACTGTTAATGTTCGTCGGGAAATTAATAAATCGTGCCATTATTAAGAAGAATATTCAGTTAATAATAATAAAAGCTTCTCCGAGTTCCAGGTATTTTGTGTTCGAAAATAATCAACCTTAAATATTGAGACTTTTATCCGTTTATATTAAAAGGGTTAAGAATAGGACGATTTCATTCGTTAAAATATTACGTTTCTTTAATAACGCAAAAGGAAGAAAGTGGAGGAAGGGAAGGTGGGGGGGTGTCGGAGGCGGAGAGAAAATTCAACGTAAGGTTCCTCGCGTTCTCTATTACTGCTATTATTCATAATGCCGCCTCTTTAATTAATGCCGCTCTTTTTTCCACCTCACACCGCGCGGCCAGTAACAACGGAAGTTCCACGACCTCCGTGTCCGATTTTAAGGAAACCGGAATATTACATAATGCTAAAAAATGATGAATGCCCACTTCTTTATACCAACACTTTTTTCCATTTCAAAGGGGTCGCCCCTTAAACTATCGCACCTTTTAACCTCCTTGGAAATTCGTGCCACCGTTTGTCTTACTTTCAACCCTTTAACGCGCCGCTTCGTGGGGTTGAAGTTCAAAGGACATTTATTTCAAATCTAGATTTATGCCAAACGCGTTAGATTGTTTTTTATTTGTAATTTCATTCATATTTGTTAACGTGGCATTTAAATCCGTTCATTGATGTTGTCAACCGGAAGTCGTTGTTACTCGATAAATCACCTTAAAGCTATAACTATTAAAAACTTTTATTGTGTTGTGATCGTTGAAGTTCTGACTACATTTTGTATATTCTATAATTTTTCTAAAGCTTTTTTTATGACACAATGACGGTAAATGTAAAAAGTGAATTTGGATGATAATGGCGTGAAACAAAATATGAAGATCTTTATGTGTAAATTAAAATGATATTAAATTATTACGGCAAAATAATATTCATTTTCAGGAATTTTATCTAAATGTAATTTATACAATATTTATTTGAAGACTCTCAATTTATTTTTTAAAGTTCGCACTGGTTTTAAAATCTGGAATTATTTTTCAATGTCTTTTTGTAATATTTTTATATCTCGCATTATAAAGCCGGATTATTTAAAATTAACGTGAATTAAATAACCGACGGTAAATATTTTATAAATTTAATTTTCGCTAGTTCAGAAACGTGTTTACAGTTAATCTAAAATTGTATTAAAAGAGGGGGGGTCGATTCAAAACCGATATGCGTGCATTCAATGCTTTCCTGGATTCATAAATTTTTCATGAGTTTTTCTGCACAAAACAATCGTATATCTTGAATTTCACAAACATCGACGTATAATATGAATGACAGTTTAAAATCCACTCTATTTTTTACGCAAATCCATATGTGCAGTTTGTAGTTTTTAACCTCTTCGTACACTGTAAATATTATATCAGTGAACACATAAACCGAGCATATTGTAAACCAAGTTTATAACAGCCATGTATTTTTTATCAATTTTGAGGTTCGATATTTCAACAATGGATGTGCAAATTGGTGTAATGTTGTTTTCCGTTAACAATTGGCCACTAAAATGGACGATGTGTGTACAGGGTGAAAGAATTGAATTATAAAACTTTCAGTGTTTAAAAGGAAGAAGGAAATTAATTTTAAAAATAAAAACTGTGAACTGATAAATATTCAAAGTATTTTATAAGGACGAACTGATGAAACTAAATCTTATATAATTTTATACCAAACTGTGCACATTAAAAATGCGATTTTATGTAAACTTGATTAACATCCAAAAGCACAACTTTCATTTATTAATCTTTTATTAAATTCACAATGAATCTTATTTTATTCGTCATTCACTCAGGTTTTTGCGTTCAAAGATTTTCACAGCTGATTCGATGTAATATCTATTTTCATAGAGTTATTAATACGGTTATTAATACGGATTGCAATGCAGGATAAGAACCGCGTCTCGACGTCAGTTGGGCCACTTCAAAGTGTCTACAGAAAAAAATGCGGTAACTATTGTACTAATGAGGCCGCTTTGAACATGTTTGCTTAACAAAAACAATGGAATGTGGAAAGTGTTTGTGCATACAGACGTAGAAGTCACGAATGTAATTGTTTGACAAATATTAGACTTTTCGTATACTCAACGCAATACATTGCAAGGATACGAGAACAATAAAGGAATTGGTTTGTAAACAATATATAAACTAGAAACTCAAATTCATTCCATATTTATCATTTTCTAAATTTACCTTAAAGATCGAAATTTTAGAAATATTAGCGATATACTTGATTCGAGTTTTAGTAATATTTGCATCGTACCCCCACGGCAATTAACGTGTTAAATAGAATGTTAGTTCATTGAGATGAAGAGGATGCGGAAGAAAGTGTTAAGTTAATCGGTATCGTAACACTTATTCGGCGAGTTTTTTGCGTATTCGGCAATTTAGTGGGTGGAAGATACGTCTGGTTAGATAGTGGAACACGTAACAGGTCATAAAAAGGATCCCCATACGTTCTAATCTCGGGAGATCAGTAACCGGAAGCTTTCATCAGTTTCCTGAGTGTGGTTGCTGCTGGTACCTTCCATGTGATACGAGTTCCCGCACCAGGAAATAGAAACGTTCGATATCGAAAATTCATTACACGTAATTAATAAGTTCTCACCGGTGATAAAAGTCGGCAACTCACTTAAATTTATTAGCCACGGCGAAGAAAATTATTGCAAATATCAACGCGTTTGTAATAATGTTATACTTTGTTTGCCGATTAACCTGAAACTTTAAATATCATTCATAAATTAATATCTGATAATTAAATTATATCGTAGATTATTGCAGGCATTAAAATAGAAGATTAATTCTTCAGAGGGTGTCCCAAAAATGACATTTATACAACAACAAAAGAAAGACGTTGAAAAGTAGCACAAATTATTCCAAGGAAGTGAAAAATGCTGAAGAAATCCATTCGCTTGAAGGAAAGCTCGGATTGGTGGGATACCGGAAAGAGGTCTGGTCAGTGGATGGTGAATTCTACTGGTAAGTCGGGATATCGGTGAAAGGAACATCTGTTTCTGATCATTTTCCATCGGGAATTTTTAAGGTCGCCCGCAGTTTCTACAAATGGAAACCTGCCTGCCGCTATTCCGACGAATTAAAGAAAAAGTACAAATGAGAATATAACGATATGTCATCGTTTATTATTCTAATTAAACGCGCTACCGCGGTTGACTGAAGTTGCCGCAGTTGTGTAGTGTGCTAATTAATTTAGAAGTTTCACATGATTTTCAGTATAAATAAGCGCGTTTGTTTTAGCGTTTCGATGTGTCTACGTGTTTCTATAAGTATATTATTTATTTAGAATTATCTAGCCAACATTTTTTCTTATTTGGAAACCGGCGTATGTAGAATTTGATTGGTAACCGACATTTACTTTTGAATTAATCCACCTTGAAACTTTGGTATTTAAAAGCAATTTGTTATTTAATTGCTGTTTATCCCAATTTTTTATTTTTGATCTGCAAAGTAGAAAGCTTCGTAAACGATGAGTTATAATTACAAAATGTAACATTGATATCAATAACTTTGTAAAAGTAAAATATATAGATTGGGTTCTAATTTTCGATTTTCACAAATTTCAAAAACTTCTTATAAATTCTATAAACTGATGTGAGTAGCAAATAAAATACAAAGATAGTGTAAAGAAACAATTAAATTTAAATTAATTTAAATTTTGCAAATTAAGGGAAATATTTATTGTTATCATTACTTCTGAAATTTTCAATTAAATTAAGTTGAATATATTAATGCCTTCAATAAAGTATATAAATTTTTGATAATGATCTTATCTTTTGTGTCAGGAATTTTACTCGTACTTTCAGTTTATGAAATGTACCTGATTTCATTAAAAAAAAGGCCAGTAATAATGATGAAGTAACGAGTCGCGAGAGCAGCAGGAGCTTCCTTTACATTAAATACGGAAAAAATGAGCAATTAATTTCAGTGGCGTAGAAAACCCTGCGTCGTAACGCATGATTGAGCCGCAGCCTTAGATCTTCATATTAAAACACTGCGGTCGCAGTGGTGCTACGTCATGAATTTTAACAATTCGCTTATTCGAGTAACTCATACTAATAACTGCATAAAGTTTTGCTCGCGGGCCGAGGCGAAAGTAACAAAAAGTAAAAAAAAATAGAACGGACAGGCCGGAGATACGAGAATTATGTGTAAATTTATGTAAATTAATGGATTATTCTAGTTTCGTTAAACCTCTGAATTCCTCCTCACCTTCCTTCCTTTCTATTTTCCGGCGTTTATGGAGCTGCGCGGCGAAAAAGAGGTATGCCGTTGCGACAAATACCAGAATAATGACAGAACTGAGGAAACTCTGCGTAATATAATGTCTCGACAACATTTATCTTTTCGGCAATTCATATGGAAATTATATTTACGGCTGTACATTTAACCGTAATATTTTAGATGTGTTTTATTGTAACAGGTTAGCAGAGCAGGGTGTTCAGTGAATCGATTACATCTCGAGATATTCGGTTCAACATATTAATATTAACAGTAATATTAACCCTTTCGCACACCAGAGGCGACTCTCTCTAGCCACTCAGTTTACTGCAGCAATTCAAATCGCGACTCAGGGGCGACATTTTTAAACGTTACATACACCACAGACGCGTATCGCGGAGTATCGTATATCACGGATTTTTAGCCAGACGCTAAACGTGTTAAGTATTCAAATTCCGGCTGTGCGATTCGTGAGAAAGCAAAACTGTCGGACGAAGCGTGTGAGTTCAGTAAGCGAGTTAAGTGGCTTAAACGAATAAAATGATGGAGTAAATTATTCGTAATGTGGCACAAGGACCACGAACTGGTATATTGTGTCAATGTCAAGTATGTAGGGTGGCGCATTCATATTTTATTGTAACTAATGGCTGCTGTAAAGTTTCGTTAGTGCGAGCCACATCAGCCCGATACAGGAGCCGTTATTCTACGTTCTTCATTCAGAAGATGGAGTATCTCATTTGAATCTTCCTTGAATATTGCGAAGAACTTTTCCTTTTCTTCCTAGGGTTTAAACCCACGGCGCGCCATGTTGCTTTAAGACACGGGGCAAAACTAGATGAATAAACCATACATTATTATTAAAATGGTATGATATTTATTATGCCCTTCGGGATTCATGAATAAACCAAGGCAACGACACGCATCAGCTGATTGTAGAATAACTTCGTGATAAAGTAGTAGGTTATTATAAATATGGTGGTAGCCATATTTAATTATTTCCTTGGTGAGTATTAGATGTCTTCGAGACTAATAAATTGAGACAAAGCACGGCTTTTTCGATAAATGGATAAGAACAAGTTCGAGTAATCAAATTCGTTTAATCATAATCAATTATCAAATACTATAATTTTGATTGATTAGTGTATTTATTACGGAAATTATGTTTGTAGTTTATTTCTTACCGGTAATATTTAATTATTGTTCATTGATATACTTCTAGATATTTTTGCGTCGATAGTTCTAGTGTTAAATAAATGACAGAATCTTAGGATCATTCCAAATCATCTGATTATCCATACACTGATATAAATCAGTATCAAAACTTCAAGGCTTGAGATAATGTTGATGCCTAAGATGCTTTCTGGTTGATCGAGTTCGTCCCCCGTTCAGTGAATTTTTATAGCGGATTACGTGGTCCGCTCGATTTGAAATTTTCACGTGGAACTGGGTCGGGTAAATGTTTATATAAATGCGCCGTCGACAAGATCGGGTTACGTATTTCAAGCTATTTCTAGTGCACTTGCGTTATTTCGTAATGCAGCAATGTCCACTTTAATATTATGATAATTAATATTTACACGTATTATATTTTCGCATTAAACTGTTCGGAGGTTAATAGAAGAGATGTAATCATTTAATAATAATTTTTGTGTTACATACATATATGTATAGGTATGCAATGATATATTCAAATATGTAGTGAGAAAATAATGTTAAACATATTTATTAAAACATACCTCGAAGCATACGGAGAATACGAAGTTATTTAAATATTTCCTTATTTGCCAACGGTTTTATGTATAATTAACAATAACAAATTGTACAGCATATAATAAATATATATAGGCAAAGCACACGAAAATATTTAATATGGCAGAATAAAATTCTTTCAGATATTCAATGCAATATAATTTCTATTATATAATATGAAATATAATAACTATTCTTTTAGACTTACAGTTCGTACATTTTTATTTAAACCGGCTGCAGGGAGGCTTAATAATGCCTCACATTGTATATCCTTAATTATTAAAACAGTCTAACTAACAATTTCATTTCATTTGACTCTACTGAATATTTGAATGGCGAGGATTACGTGTGGCAATAAATAATTTCTACGATTTCCTACTGTACAGCCGATCATCCATAAAAGTACGTCGCGAAGGATTTTTAAAGAAGTTGCTTTCAAAGTCGCACAAATCATACGTGCTTGGCTAGGCTCAAAAAGTATCTGCCTTAGAAATTTGAAGCTTACGCGTTAAAGTATAACGACATCGATCTTCCGTTCCTGCGTGAATTTGTAGCTCTGAACCGTTCATCTTCGCCATACGTGAGCAGTTTTATTTATAAGAGCACGTTTCACGCTCTAAATAAAATAACCATTGACCTGGTCATTTTGAATCCATCATTAACCATGAGATCTACTCCGTAGGGTTATAAAACAACCGTCCTTAGTGGCATCATTTTTCAGGGTCATACATATAGGGTCATGTATATAGGGTGAATCACGAAGCGTGATCAGCTTAGATTATTTTGTTCTTAATGAGCCCATCGAAAATATTATTTAAATGCTTTATATAATTGTCTGTAGTGGGGATAACAAAGTTAAGAGATATGTTACTCCATTATTATTAATTTATTAATCTTATGTTCGAAATTCAATCGTATATTACGAAGCATAGTTAATAAAAAAATTTGAAATGAATTTGAAATGATTTGAATTTGAAAAATATTGAAATGTAATGCACAAATGCAGCAGTTTGATCGAAAGAGACCTTTTATTTAAATACTTCTTTGGTTTCGATAATCTTCATTCCTCGTTCAATATTGCTCTGCTGAATGGCTCGAAATTTGGTAAGTTCAGAAACCACTATTATCGCACTGATTGCGTAACGATCTGATAATACATATTCCCCGATGTAACGCGCATAACGCGTGTTCGATATCCGCTATTGTTTCGTTATTATGAAAACCGACTATGCAATATGCGACGAAGCATTTCACTTGCCGTTTCTAAAACGAGCTTTGCCCGCGCGGGATATATAGGCGAATGAACTCAACCTTTACTAAATATAGATCAGCTGCTTGCAAAGTTTCGAAGCTTTCATTGGAAAATGAAATAGAACGAAACACGAAATATTTAGGGAAACGAGGATTCTACGAATTACCTTCGAACTCATTAATAGAAACAAACTCCCCGGTTAACCCATTTATTCATTAACACTAGAACTACCAAAGCAGTGCAAAATGACGGGTCCTCGGAATTTAATAAAAATGATAAAATTTATAACGTTTCATGTTCTGAGATTTTTCGTGGTTTACGTTGCACAATGGACACAATTAAATCGATTAATTGATTTCTTCCATCGATCCTTTTTAAGGACGTACACATAAATATACGAATATAGCTGAATATTGCTCCGGTAGTTCTAGTGTTAACCGGGGGATTCTTCCAAAAACGAAATCACTCGTGCACTTTCGATTTAGTAATCAAACAAATCCGTGTGATATATTTATAATTACGACGTATCGAAATACATATCGAAATTTAAGAATTGTAAGAGGGATAATTACAATTGAATTCGTAACCTTCGAGAAAAGCGTATATTCGAATGACGAGTTAACTCGTCATCCACAATTAATATGATTGCGACATTCTTGTTCGCAAGTTGAAGCTTTAAATATCAAAATAAAGCATCTTTACAACGTTAGCTTTACCACTTTTTATTAATGCAGTCATTTAATTCCATGTATCAAAATATGGAAAAATTAAAATCAGAAAGGTGTGATTTTATTATACATTGAATTAATAAAAGATTAATAAATCTTGAAAAGTAAAGCATATGGAAAAGATTACGCTCCATTACAGGTTTAATACGAAATGTTAAACAAACATTGTTAATATTGAATTCTATCATAAATTCCGTCTATTAATCGCGCTTATCAGCAGACATTGATTATGATGTTAAAAGTCGCTGAAGCTTTCAAATCCTTTTTAAATTCAACAGTACCGAGTAGTATAATATTCTTCCGGTATGATGAACACCATTCACAAGATGAATTAAATCCACGTTAAAACAACCAGAAACTTAATTCAACACTGGCTCAGCCAATACCGGCAGTACAATATTTTCAAAACGAATAAAATTATTCGCTTGTAACTGAGGTCGGAAGAGTACTTCAAATTAAATGAAGTACTGCGATATTATATCTCTAAGTGCCCTGGAAAATCAGCAGATTAAACAAACATGATCTCATTGTGTACTTACCGCGGAAGAAACGTGAAATTAAATCAAACGCTTTGTGCGCTAAAGGAAGAGTTTCACTGAAACGCAACTCTCCATTTCCAGAGTGACATTCATTTTTTTTCGAATCATTCCATTCCTCTAATTAAAGTTAAATCAAATTCGTCGGTTTTTAAATCCTTCTCGTGATATTCGCGAGATAAATTAACGACAAGAAACAATGAAAATTATCTATCGAAAACTTGGAAACTTAATTAACTTTCTGATACACTATGCCGGATTGATTAATGCATTATTTATCTATAAGTGATGAGAATTCTGGGAAAATTGTGTCCAGTGACATTACATGCTTGGTGAACAAATATAGAGAAGAAACCAGTAGTTGAATTGGTTTAGAGTTAGATTAATTAAGAATGGAATTTTTCATTTGATGGAACCAGTTATATTCGTAGAAGTGACGCGACATTTTGAATATAAGGACTGCTATAAAATGTATTAACAATGCATTAAACGGCAGATATCTCGATTTGATGGGGAACACTCTAACTTCCGTGAAGAAAAATATCCGGTACGTAGTCGAACGATTTAAGAAAATGAAACGATAAGAAATACGGGTGGAAATATCGAAATGGAGGGTCCTATTTTCGAGAAAATGGGCCACGCATTCAGGAAGGTTCGTGGCTTGATCTTTGCAGGAGATCATAGACATGACGTCGCATTCGTTGCCAGGATGAAAACGAGATCAACGAAATAGCGATAGGAGATCCAAGCAATGTCATCTGTTATGTGAACACTCGAATGCTCCTGCGGTTTCACTGCTCCCCCTATCCTATCCTTTCCCACCCTTTTGCTACCCTTTCCATTGACTATCCCTCGAAACCCTGCAAAACATCCCTCAGACCTCGAGTCCGGATTACTTTTTCCTTCGAAAATAGAAATCTCATTAGAAACTTTTTCAACGGCCCACTTTCGTAACTTCTTCAAGATACACGATTTTGAGTGTATTTCTGACTTACGTCTGAGAGGACATATTCTTTCAAGTTTTGGTAACAATGTACTTTTGCCGACACTGATTACTGTACTTCTTCTTCTCATCATACGATTCGGTGTAAATTTGGATAATAAGTAACCCATTGTACCCTAATTATTTCGCTAGGTTCTTCTAAACCTACTTTGAATTTGCTACTTGTTTTTATGTTCTGATTTAACTCACAATTGGATTCGGTTTGCATAAATTAACAGAGGAATTTTTTCACTGATTATATTGCTTCGTAAAATCGTTTCTAAAAATTCCATGTCAGTTGTTAGATCATGAAGAAGCATCTCGAATTGAATCCAAATTAATACGACTTTATTGTAATTGGATTTTCCAGTCCAAACTTTCGCATTCGTCATCGTAATGTCTCTTCGTAATACGAGATTGGTTGCATGAAATACGTTCTTTTACGTGTACCAGTTTTAATTGCTTTTGCACTAGTAACAGCGTAATTGATTGTCCGTAAATAACGTTCACGTTAGTGAATCGTACCTTTGAGAGCAATCACCGGACTAAGCAATAAATAATGTCTTTTGATACTCGCGAACAAAGTTGAATGAATGTCCCGAAATAATTGTCCATGACTAAGGAGTCCGCAAAGATTTTTGAATGCAACAAAGTGCATTCGAAAGAGCGGACTTTCCTCTATAAGAGCACTCGCGGACAAAAAAGTTGCACGATTGGTTCTTCCGCAATTAATTAAAATACGGGGCCTCCTCAGAGCGGTGGGTGATACACGCGAACAAAGTTGAACGAAAGTCGCCGAATATGTGTTAATAACTAAGGAGTCCGTGAAGATATTTTGATGCAACAAAGTGCATTCGAAAGAGCGGACTTTCCTCTATAAGAGCACTCGCGGAGAAAAATATCGCACGATTCGTTCTTCCGCAATTAATTAAAATACGGGGCCTCCTCAGAGCGGTGGGTGATACACGCGAACAATGTTGAATGAAAGTCGCCGAATTAATGTCCATAAATTAATCGCTATCACGTGGTCCGTAGAACCATTATTTCAACTCTCATTATCCAAATTATGTTCCAGGGATCCCTCCACTGCACTGTGCACGTGTGACACTGTGGTGTCCGAACAGGAAATTGAGTTGGATATTCGCGGGCTACAAAAGGGGTATGAAACAAATCTTTAATTAACTTGCAAAACAAAAGTCAACGTTACCGAACAGAGAGGTTTATGATACTCGAACTTTCCAAGGAAAGTTTGATCACCGCGATGAGTAGGATCAAGTTAAGGGTCGGAACTCATTGTGAGAGTATACAATATGAAAACGGGATGAATAACAAAATATCATCGGTGATATTTCTTCCATGAAGATAAATTCAATTACTGTGAGTAATTGAATAATTCTCTATAATAATGTAATATTTTAAAGATATTATTATTACTGATAATAGTTGGAGCTTATTATGAGACTTTACGATATTTTTAGCCTGCTACCTGTTTAATCAAGAAACTGTACTAAATAAAATGGGACGAATAATAAAATGTTATTGATGATGTTTATTCCGTGGAAATAAGATCAGTTTTTGAAGGTGATTAATTAATTCTCTATAATTACATTTATGAAAAATGATGGAATAGAGTGGAAATTATAAATATATTGAATTGTCCCTCAGAAGGAATAAATATTTTAAAGAGAAATACAATATGAAGGTAGGGTGAATAATAAAATACCATTGCTGGTATTTATTCCATGAAAATAATTTCACAATTACCGTAATAGGTTTATTAATTTTATAGAATTATGATCATGAACAATATTGGAAACGTAGAATAATATAAATGTATTTAATCATCGAAAATAATAATATATTAAAGAAATTTTCATACGAGAACGGTCTATGAGGATAGATGACAAAGGTATCGATATTTTTATAAATAATGTTCTTTTTCCTGTTTTTATGGCAAAATATTGATTCAAATGCCATCGAACATACACTTTAAAAGGTCGACGAAAAGCAAAGATAAAAGATAAAGAAACATCAAAGCAGAGAACAAGGTTGCGCTAGTCAACACATGTTTCTTGACTGCACCAATCAATATTTATTTTCTATCTTATTAATTCTTGATTTTTTAGGCCGTCACTCGATTAATAAAAAAACGGTGCCAAATAATTAAAGTAATATCGAATTATAATTTTGCAATGTTCTCACATTTCCTATCTCTTCTATGACCCACGAAAGTATCCATAATCGTTGGAAATAATTATGTGAAAACCTAGTATAATATTAATTATAAAGTCAACTCGCGTAGCTTAGAAAAAATCGCACACAAATTTGTAATATTCCAGTTCCGACGTCACTTGTTCCGTGCACGAATTCTTTTATGCCGCGATGGAAGTTTAGAAATGTCAACGATCACTTTGATGGATGGGATTTCAATAAACAAAAGGAATTCTCTATTCTGCCGCGATAGTCGCGAAAAGATTGTCGTTCCATGCGGATTAATTCCATTTTCACGGTTAATCCGAGATGCCTCGGAACCTATTAAAATTTCCATTATTTACGAACGGAAAGATTAACAGCCGACGAGGAACGTTTCCTCGTTTCCACTTCTGACACGGAAATGTCAGTATGACAATGCGAGTATCAACCGGAACAGCTGACAGATGAGAAGGCTGACAAAAAATCGATAAACACTTCTGTGTTAAAACAAAAAAAATAAGTAAAAGGGAAACAAGTGAAAAAGAGAAGTGTGCGAAAAGAGAGTGGAAAAAGTCGATCACAGGCTGACACATATTTTTTTGCTGAAATACTACGATCGGCTATTTTATTTCTCCCGGCTATTATACGGCTATTACTCACACGCGACAACCACTGCATCTGAAACCCGTCCGGGAAATCGGACTTCTACTGCACCTGCAATTCTGATTCTTACCGTGCAACATAATTTCACATATGTGCCAATGATTATGAAAGCGGATTAAGTAACTCATTTTTTATCTACGCGCCTCAAAGTAAATATACATTCTCTTTTTATTCGTATGTTTTTAATGCAGTTTTAAAGTTAAGTTTTTATCTTCCTTACAATACGTATATGGATACTGAAAGCTATTTCTTTCCTGCGTACTTAAACCCTAAACAATCCAGTAATGTCCAAAGGACACACTTTCAATTTCATTTTACTGTAAAACGAACCAATTCTGAAAGAAATTATTGTATAATATAATATAATATAATAACAATAAATTTATATCATGCTATTTACTTTACCCACCTATACTATCATATCAATTTGAAAGTGTATTTTTAAAATGTATATAACATCTATAAAAATTGTGTAATTCTCTATGATAGATTAATTATTTACGCCGTTATCGTAATGTTAAAAGTATTGAAAATTATTTTATAAATTTTAATATTAATACATTATTGACGATCGTACATTTCTTTAAGAATATTTGGCATCTTTCACTGCCAGTAAATGGAATAGCATTTGTTATTTATTGCAAAATGAGTATGTAATAAGTGTTATTATGATACTTGATTCAAGACCTTGTATTTATCTAATAATACAAGAATATTGTTATTTGTATTCAAAGGTGGTTTCCTTTTATAACCGTGCAATCCCAATGGAGCACTTCCTTTAAGATGTTTATTCGTTGGTATCTTAAAAACATCGTTATATTTCCTTTAAGATTTTCAGATCTATATAAGAATGTACTTCCATTGTTGTGTTTGATTTAAGTTGATTTCCTGAAGGAATATAACCTTAGAACTCGGTTTGTTTTAAGATGTTTTACTTTCCAGATCTTGATTAACCTCGGATATTTCTGTAGCGATTTTGATTCGTTCGATTTTCTGGAGTTAAATGGTTCTTTATTTAACAGTGGCATTTCTAAATATTTAAGAACCCGTACGCTAAATCGGTTTCCACGCCACTTTGAAAAGTTTAACAGCTGATTGAAGCGTTTGACATATATTAATAATATATTAAGAATCACGGAGAAATAGAAGCTCTTAGATCTTGTTTCATTTAAAATTTAGTCCGAAAGTAATATGGAGAAAATTGTTTGCATTCTAAATGATTAAAATGAATATATTATGAATATATTATATTAGAATGAATAATTAGAATATAAAGTAGTTGGTCTGCGATGCATTCGTGGATTAATTTTTGATCGAATTGCTAAAATACTGATTGCTGTTAGTTATGCTGATTATCCAGCAATTAGAGCTGCTATTTATACCGAAGACGATTCAATCCGTTTTTATTAATTATTAAATGTCCGCGAAGAATTATTTTTACTTATAATCAGTTCGACAGAATTAACAGGGCGACTAGACATCTAAATAAATCACTTGTCACTTTGAAATCCAAAAACACACACATTTCCATCGACTTAAGAGTTAATTGTCACATAAACTCACTCGTTTATTGCAGGTCGGAAATAAACAGTTTACAACAATGTTACATGTAATAATGCAACGAAAACTGAGCAACAAAAAAGAGCAGTAACTGTTTTCATCCACATATCGAAAAAGCCGTGATTTATCTCAATTTATTAGTTCCGAATCAAAAAATGTTTAAAATTCATTACATGCAGTTGGACCGTAAAATGTTTGAAATACAAAAACCATTGTAACTCGCTTAAATGAAAATGTCAGATAATGAATTTTACCTTTACATCTACGATATTTCCGGTTCCAGTGTTAAAAAGACGAGAGATTAGATGGAATCTTCTTCGGATTACAGATTTATTCGCGAAGATACGAAGATTGCATTCGTAGCAGCGGATCCTAAATGCTGAAGGCGAATCTCCAAACCTTTCTCCCTTTCCTTGGTTTACTTCTTCTCTTTAAAGCCACGGGGCTGAATTTCAAACGATTTTCCTCCGCTTAAATATCTATAATGAGCGCTCTTCATTGCTGCCTGCGCCTGACATTTATACTGATTTATTGCCCCACATTTTTCTATCGATTTATCTCGGATTTTAGTCAAAGTAATAATCGCGCCGCATTGTTCCTATTCTATAGTGTGCGTGTAAATGCTTTGCAGCTGTTTCAAGTAAGCGGATGATGATTGCTTTGGAATATGAATGAAAATGTTGAGGTTTATTTTTGTTTTTGTTGTTATTATTACTAGGATTAAAGTTATTATCTACTACTTTTTTACTATTTCTTTGGCGTAGACTAAAGTTACTGTATGCATATCTCTGAAGAAGGATTATTTGTTGGTACTGCGTCTTGTCTTTTGGGAGAGTTCTAATAATTAATAAACTAACTATGAACCTTCTGTTAAAATATAACATAAAACCAGACTGAACTTTTAACTGAATTACACGTATAGTTAACGAAGAATAGCTTGATTTATAATTGCTGTAATGCCATTGTTAAATAATTAATATGATTCACTTCCATTCCTCATCAATAAAACAGAATTCCCTCCAGTAAATATCTCCTTCAACGGTTTTACATGTTTTGAAGTCACCGTTTTTTCAACCCTTTTGTCGTTTCCGAAGTCTATTATTTCACCACGTAAAACTGCACCGCACAGAGACAGAAAGTATTAATTAGAGAGCAGATAACGAAGTTCCAAACTGGTACCAAATTGGCTGGCGGAGGGAGGGGAGACGTTTTTTACGTGGCGAGTTTGAAAATAAATCTTTGAAGTCTGTTACTCACAATCTGTTAATTGGACAGTAAGCAAATCAGATGACCATTAACTCAACGCACTGCAATTTCGATTTCTCAATTGGCTCTGGGTACTTTATCTTTGAGGATTCGTTTATGCTTTAAGGACTTCAATGTATGGCGGAGGAAGAGATCAAATATCAAGGAATTAGTTCTTTCACGAAAAAGTTCGTATCGTTTTTAATACGTAAATACAACCAGATTGTTATTCAATCTTCTTTATTTTCCTGATTTTCTTCGTTCAATAATTTATGTCCATTTTGACCTGTAATCTTTTCCTACTTTTTGCACAGATTCACAAGCTCGCTTTCATCAAAGTCAGTCTATTTCTCCGGAAAACTAATGCAAACCGCACTAACTTTCTAGCCAGCCCAATATTTGCCGTACATTTATAAAGCTTGTCCATTTATATGTCTACTTTTCGGGCTTCAAATAAAGTATTAATAGCTTCAGTTATTAATTATTCTTTGTAAACGATTTATTGTCAACACCAGTGCAGTTCTTCGGATAGAAAAAAACACTAATGGATTCCGTGAGAAGTATTTAAAAATTTGAAAATTGCTGGGATTCATACAAAATTAAAACTAGAACTACCGAATATATGCTCAGTTATGCTTACACATTTATTAATGAATGAATCCAATTATTTGCGTTATATATATAAAACAAAAGTATACCAAATCTCAAACAATGCGCCGTGGTGTAATCGAATAATTTAATTAAAAATGGCAAACAAGCCATTTTGAACCCTTTGGTAGTTCTACTGTTAACAATCAAATCATGACGTCATTACTTATGGGATGACTTAGTAATAATAATAATGGAACTAATTCTTAGCATCAGGTAAAAAGTGCAAAGAAGCCCTAATTCCAGGTACTCTGCTATGAACAAAGAACAGGAGTACTTTTAAGAGTCCTAATCGTACTCCACGTATTATAAAATCGATAAGGTTTCAGAGCACGCCTTCTCCAGTTCTTAAACTATTTAATGCCTTGTTAAGTCTTCACTACTTCCACCCTCGTGTCACCCATGTCTTGCCACAGACGTTCTACTTAACCCTCGTCTGGACATCAATCGACAGTGCGACTTACAAAGGCAGTTATATAATTCCGCTGAGAGAGTTTCATTGAATATTCGAATAAGACATTGAACTTTTGATTTCCCCTTTGAACTGCCGATGTGAAATCTATGTACAGGTAACTCTCGTATAATGCGGTACTTATAGAACGCGGTTTCGATATAACACGGTACTTACAGAACGCGGTTTCGATATAACGCGGTTCCGATACAACGCGATACTTATAGAACGCGGTTTCGATATAACGCGGTTCCGATACATCGCGGTTCCGATATAACGCGGTTCCGATACAACGCGATACTTATAGAACGCGGTTTCGATATAACGCGGTTCCGATACATCGCGGCTCCGATATAACGCGGTTCCGATACAACGCGATACTTATAGAACGCGGTTTCGATATAACGCGGTTCCGATACATCGCGGTACTTATGGAACGCGGTTTCGATATAACGCGGTTCCGATACATCGCGGTACTTATAGAACGCGGTTTCGATATAACGCGGTTTCGATATAACGCGGTTCCGATACATCGCGGTACTTATAGAACGCGGTTTCGATATAACGCGGTTTCGATATAACGCGGTTCCGATACAACGCGGTTCCGATACAGCGCGATACTTATAGAACGCGGTTTCGATATAACGCGGTTCCGATACATCGCGGTACTTATAGAACGCGGTTTCGATATAACGCGGTTTCGATACAACGCGGTTCCGATATAACGCGGTTCCGGTACAACGCGGTTCCGATACAACGCGGTTCCGATACAACGCGATACTTATAGAACGCGGTTTCGATATAACGCGGTTCCGATACATCGCGGTACTTATAGAACGCGGTTTCGATATAACGCGGTTTCGATACAACGCGGTTCCGATATAACGCGGTTCCGGTACAACGCGGTTCCGATACAACGCGGTTCCGATACAACGCGATACTTATAGAACGCGGTTTCGATATAACGCGGTTCCGATACATCGCGGTACTTATAGAACGCGGTTTCGATATAACGCGGTTCACAAATTAATGGCAATCATCGTACAACGCGGCACTTATACAATGCGACTTCGATATAACGCGTGTATATAATCCGAGTTTTGCATAGCGCGATTGTTATAACGCGACCTTCTTCTGCAACCTAACTCCCGCGTTATACGAGGCTTATCTGTATTTCTTATGCATTCTTATAGACTTGAATTAATATGCTTTCAATTAAATATCTTACATTAAAGTTGCTAACGAAACCATAAAGACACTAATAACTTTAGCATCCTCAAACAAAGATACACTAACAATTATAGTTGAACCTATAGGATATAAGATAAGAATTACAATTCTTAAGCAGTCCTTAAGATTATCATTAAAACAGTTCCACGTTAAAAAGAAAACTGTTCCAACTTAAGGATAAACATATCGAGGTGTGTTTCCGGCTACAGCGGCACAGAATATCTTTATAGTTTCAGGAAATTAGAATGCCAAATAAAAGCCGATTGTTTCAGTAAATTGCTATGATTACCCGCTCCAGTTAAACCGCTCGTTTCAAGTTGATCTTGCCATTATATTCTTATTGTTCTACTAGAAAATCTACCAAGAGAGCTCTCACATTCGAATTAATCGGGTGTTCCATATTATATATGAAATTACGTTTGTGTGAAGTAATTACACAAACTACCATTGTCGCAAGGAACAACGTACGTGTACTTTTAACGTGACACATTCATGTACATAGACTGAGTCTCGGAACAGAGGTGGTATACAATGAACAGGGTTAAAGGACGCGGGGTTGGTGACCTTTGAACCGAGGGGTGGTTTAGGACTTACGGCGTGGCGGTCAAGGAATCGCGGCTTGTTTTGCTGAAGTTTCCTCGCGAAGTTTTAGACAGGCGATGAGTACTTCAACCTTAAGCTTGATAAGCAGAAATTAGACTCGATGTGAACAAGGCATAAGCAGTAAATGTAATAGTATTCTATCAAAGTTAATTAGTTTTAGAAACAACAGACAGAAATAGATTAATATAGCTATTTATTTAATAAATGTGTTTAAACTTCTCTCTATATATACTCTTATGTATTGGCAATAAACAAACAGTTTGCAGTTACAACAAACAGATTCAGTGTAAATAATGTACAACCAAATGAACTTTAGATCTTGGCAGAAAATATAGCCAACTTAATACTATAAATAAAGATTCTGATATAAAAAAAATAGATGTTCAAATATATTTTTTACAAATCTCAGCCGTCCGCCATGATTCACGGGGAAATATACTAGCAGCATATAACATATTAATTATAGAATTAAGAATATAAAGAGTAGTATATAAATACAGATGTTCAGTCAAAAAGCGACTCCCCTTATTTACTGGATACATAATTATATGTTACACTTCGATATTATAATTTAACGCTCGTTTTCTGTTATTAACAAATGGGAATTAATATGTATAGAATATAATAATTATGCAGCCAATGGAATCAGAATTCAAAGGAACATTCGAACATTCCAGTGACGCAAATTAAAGACCCGAAGAGTGACAATCACTCGCAGTGACAAAATTCGACTAGAATTTGATGTGAGCTAGAAATTAATAACTGTACAGTGAATCCCCATACAACACGCCATGTAAATTTAATATTTTCACACTAATTGAAACTAACGCATGGAATATTTTTTTCCGATTTTACCTTTTTTATAACGCATAATATAGAAGTGCCAGAAGGAATTTAACTGCTTCCATGAAAATAATAGAAATTTAAATAAACTTAAGTTCTCAGAAGGATCCATCAAATTGGCGAAATCGATAAACGTTTTGTATTTTATTTATCTTTAATCCTTTGAACTTAAGAAAGATTTCCAGATTTCTTTCCGCCCACTCGATAAATATAAATAGCATTTGTTGGAAGGAATTTACGATTCTTTCTTTTTTAATTTATTGACAATATTTATCAAGTTTAGCATCTTATAGTTTTTTAAAATTTATGTTATATGCAATATAGTATTGTTGCGCAGTGAGCGCGATCAAGGTTCCAGTTGTAAGGGTGTAAGTTCCTTGCTGGTGTCCTCGATAATCTTACTCAAGGTTATCGAATAAGATTTGGTTTGTTGGTGGGAACGATAAGGTAATCCACTGAGTTTAATAATACTATATTTATTAATCCACTATTACTTATCTACTAAATGGTTGCTAGTATCAATCTCGGGCGATTGATACTTGTTTTTAGCTAGTAGTGAGTTCTGTGCGGTTTGAAATAATATTGATGCGTTCTGATTTGTTCGAGATGTTAATGCGTTCTTTTTGCTTTGGCGTAATAATGAGTTCTGCACGGTTCGAGATGTTATTTAGTTCTGCTCGATTCGAAATACTGTCGAGTTCTGATTGGACGAATTTTCTCATCTATCGGGTGTCGTTGGGGAGCGTCTTAAAGGGCGTGGAAATGAGACAAGAGAAGGGGCTATCTTCGAGGGATATGGAGGTGGTAGTTGTGGTAGGTCGAGATTTTGTTTTAAGGGATACTATTGAGGACTAGGAATATTTGAAGGTTTTTTGGGATTGTCTTTTTCTGTTCCCACGCGCCTTTCCCAACAGCGCCTTCTTCTGTTGAGCACTTGAGGGCTCAACAAGTATAACGTAGACGATGTAATAAATCCTTATATGAAATTTCTAATAATATCAGTTCTTGAAATGATTTCGGTTTTCTGAAAATTTGAGGCTTTTTATATGAACAATGATTTTTTTCGGAAAAAATCCAGCATTTTACAAAATGTACGTCAAATAAAATGATGCTGTCAGTTTTCTCTTAAGGCAATAAAGATACCAAAATAAAATTGTGCGTAAAACAAGACAGAAACTCAGGATTTAATCCATAAAAGCGCCATGTTTTTCAAATACAATGGAATGTAATTTTTCTGAGTTCAACCAGCGCTTACCGAATGTGATAAAATATATTAAAAACATTTTTTATCAAACCTTGAGTATAATTCCCCGAACCCTCTCAGGAAATTCGGAATTAATACTAGGATTATGAATTTTTTCTTTAATTAACACTTGGCCTAATTTCCACAACATACTAATTTGCAAAGTGCTTAAATGAATATCAATGATACACAATTCCTACGAATGCTCGTGAAAACATAAAGAAGCGTAGAACTAAAAGAGACGTAATAATACAAAAGCAACTGAATTATGAGGTAACTGCCTGAAAGAAGCCGCACGACAATGTTAATTATGAAAAAAGTTCTCCCCATTCTTATATATATGAAGCAATTATAATCCACGAATTAAAAGAACCGTGCATCCAAAAACGTTTTAAATGCATCTCTGCCGCAGTTAATAAAATCCGCGGCATCAAGAAAAGAATACATGGCGACGCATAGAATTAAATAAATGTTCATCTTTCGGTAAGAACTGCCAGGTAATTACCCTCTTCGTGCTTAGTACCTCCTGCTTCTCGTGAAAAGATACCCGAACGTTGAATAGTTTGAAATTCCTAAAACAATTACCGGCTTCTATCTTCCTCTACTTAGCTGTACTCATACGTGCCGCAATTTTCTATGTAAAACTGGAATTACAAGAACCAGACCGACTACCGTGCACCGATGCTTATCCTCAAGTTACTCCATTTTCTACGAATATTCGGTATCACAAATATCGAACTGTTCCTATTTAACTCCGACACTTGATATACAAAAATATACAAGCCAAACAAAAGAGGATCCTATCGACTTCTTTTGCTGTGTGTGGGGTCCACGCGTGTACAGACATTGCACTCCAAATTCAATTTTTTGCTAATAAAATTCAGCTTTGTGCAAATCAGATTCACGTGTAAGAAGATCCCTCGATAGGGGAAATGGCGGGGGAGGCACAGCCCCGACGGGACGACAGGCCCTAAAAGGACCCGGAGTGGGGACGAGGGTCCGTCGCCCAACCGCCGAGGGATAACGCGTTTAGAATAGATATAGAATAGAAATAGAATAGAGATCGACGAGAGATCGAGGAGAGATAGAATAGAGATCGACTAGAGGTCGAATAGAGATCGACTGTAGATCGACTAGAGATCATAGAACAGTCGGAGTATAGTTTTTAAGCGACTATAGACGAATATAGATATAGCTCTGACGATAGAAAAAGCAATAGATATATACACATATAGCGGAGAGACCCTTTGGAATTAATCAGCGTGTTGTTGGTTGATTCTTCTTATACACGCTTTTGCAAATCAATTTCACTCTATTATTTAAATATGTATTAGTCACGAATAGAAATACCTAGTCACGAGCTATTTTATAATACATTCGTCACAGATTTATACAAATTTCTTACGGAAAATGGTTTATCAATTCCACTGACCTTACAATACAAATTAAACTCCGCCTTGGACACTGATAAGCACGCGACTACTACTACGCGTGATAACGGTAACGCTTCCAATGTAGCTGAGCTCCCGATACCACAATGTCTAGCGTCTTCGCAGCGACGTAAACAAAAGATAGATAAGACAAGGTAAAAACTAAAAATAGAAACGCAATCACGCGTAAAGGATAATACCTCGCACTGTGTTACCAAGGAATGTTTATATTTAAATGCAGATTTAGAATTATAGCCGTGAAATATTAAAGTCTAATTGATATTAATATTGATTTAATACAATATTGTAATACAAGCAGGTACAACGCTTTAGTTTACAGCGTTCTTAAAACAAGCAGTAACAGGTTATAATACAGAATAGCAAAAAAGAGAAAAATATTATCCTGGGTCGGAAAACAAGAGCCGAATTAATAGGCAGACCTAATATTAATAAAGTTTGTTAGTTCGACGGTCTGCAATACTGAAATTATATCACTATAAAATGACATAAAACAAATTCCATGCGAAGTCAAGCTGGCAGAGACAGAACAGACATTTGGAGCAAGTTCCATTAAGTATTTTTGCTTCCATTTTAGTTCAATTCCCAAGAAGAATGTTTCTGGAAGGAAGAATTCTGCCACGACATCTTATCTGACACGACGGGACGGCCTTAAAACGAATGGAGACGCTACCAAGGAAATTACATCAAAGATAAATCTTTTGTACCTCCTGGAGCAGAATTACACCGGCGTTGGGTTACATGCTCGTAATTATTGTATAACCGGGATAAATGATGCTACTTATTGTCGAACCAATTACTTTATGCGACACAAAATATTACCGTCAACCCTTTTTATTACACGACAAAGTTTCCTCTTAATATCAATTTTATTTTAAATAATCAGTTTGATACTTGCAGTAGTCTATTTAAATTGTAATTATGGTCTCCAAGAACACGATAAGTCTATTATACTTCAAGATAAATGTCTCCACTTTGTGACACATTGAGAGTATCTCAATTTCTAACTCGTTTAGTCGTATAATTGTTTAATAATTGGTTTAATCAATTCCTCGTTTCTTATTATTTATGTATCACCTTATATTGTACATATATCATGTTATAAAAATTAATAAAATAATAATCAATTATTTAAGACACCCCGCGCGGGCTAGAATTGCCGCTCAACACAATTTATTTGCTATTAAACGTCAAAAATAAACATAATCATTTGATAATTTTCCTTAAACATAGTAATCAGTGTGATTAGATCTTAAGTCTACGAGAGCTGCTAATTACTATGTAATTTGTGGAGCCGAATTGGAGATTCATATAATCCGAGATGAAACTAATAACTTTCGAGACAAATTAGTTTAGTGCTACAATTTTTTACTAGTTTATAAACAACACTAATTAACAAGCAAAAGTTCGGCTATACATGCAACGATTTACGGTCAGAGCTGGTTTACATTTAGTTTGATTGGATTTCGACTTAGAGTTCGAACAAACTTACGCTTGCGATTTGGGGTGAACGTGAATTGACTTAGTATTTCAGATGAATTAAAATTAGCCAGCTCATGGATTCGAATTAGAAAATTAGTCTCTGAATTTTGGACTGACTTTGAGGTAGGTTTAACTGACGACGGATTTCCACGAGGATCCACGCTCGAAGGAAACTTATCTTGGGAAGCTTTGCCAAGGATCTGTCATTACCCTATGAATTTTGATTGATGCCCCAGATTCGGGAGAGTAACCAGGAAATTTTAAAGATCGAAGTGGAAAGCATTTTTCACTTCATAATATCCGAAGAAGTTCTCGAGATTTTCTCGCCGTGGAATTCCAAATAAATTTATTATCTGTGTTCATTGAATATCCAATCATTAAAATGTATTTAACCCCACATAAACCAAGTTTTTTCGAGTTTAAAAGAAAATCGTATAACATGAAACTAGTTAAACGCGAATCTAAAGATTCCCGAATATTCTTAAACTCCGGTTTATCACTAGAACTACTGAATATACACTCAGTTATACTTAGACATTTATTTATATATAAATTATACCTGGAGCAAACTGAACCCGCTAAAAATAAGAGAAATCGTCCATTATAGAAATATATTGCTTATAACTTGCATTTGCGTTTAAAAAATCGTCTGGAAGTGTTAGAAAATGTGTTATTATGTCATATAAAATATTGAATGATAATTATGTTTATATTCTCCTCAAATATCATAAAAGATGTCGTATTCCGTGTGCAGTTTATTCCAACAAACAAAATAAGCTAGTTCCTTTTAATCCAATAAACTTAAGGTACACTTAACAGCAACGAAAGTAACAAAAAAACAATTGAACAAGCTTGTAAGATAAAAAGTCACAAAATACACATTTAATTAAAATTGAAACGAAAAAAGGGGGTAGATCCTTTGACCTCAATGCAAGAGCTATTTATTTTTTGTAAAGTTCCGGAAAACTCGATCAGAGTTCCGTAATGTTATATAAATATTCGAAGAAGGCATGGAGGCATTTCTGTGTGTCCGCGGCTTTCAAAGCCAGAAAACAGAGGTGGTAGTTGCGCACGTAAATTACACGGTTAAAATAACCTGTTAATTAAATTATATACGCCGCAGTAAAGCCGTCGAGTCGCCACGTGGCTCGAAATAAAGAAAACACCGTTGTGCGTCGCACCGTTAAACTGGAGCTTCGCCATTTAATTAACAACTTAATTGAACTGTGTACTGACGGGGCTAATATATGTCCAGCCTTCTATCCGCAAGAGTACGTCCGACCTGATAATGCTTTCCAACAACAATGAGCAACATCAACTACGCTCATTAATCAAATATGGGAATTAAAACAACGGTGAAATGAAAACCTTAGTCAGCTATATCGATTCACACTATTATTATTATTGGTATTGAATTTCTTGGCGAAATCAAGCGAATGATTGACATAAACTATTACTATGCATATAAGAATTAATTATATACATTATGATAGAATGAATCGACATAATAAATGTAATTATATTAATTGAAATATTTTCGCACTTGTTTCATTAATCGACTCCATCGACATACGCTGTTATTATTATTATTGTATTCCACAGGTGAACCAACCGAATGGTTGAGATAAACTATTATTATATATATAAATGTTAATTATATACTTACATTGTAATAGTGAATATTAACATTTATTTAATACATCTCGGGTAAATATGTCGCATGTATTTATATTATTACTAAATTGAAAGCGCAAGTGCTATGTCGTTTTTTGGAAGAACATCTCTGGCTAACAGGTTAAAGGATTGAATTATTTTAGTCCCAGTAAGAGTATTCTGTGTTTCGTTTTTAAAACCTTATGAAATTTTATATTTTAACTGATAAATATAAAAAGGTGTACCATATACTTTCCTTACTTTTACTGTTTTATATTTCAAGGAAACGAGTTTTCTCGACTAACCAATATGTGTACGTTCGTTAATGAAAGTGATGTAAAGTGGGACGCATCAATCTACTTAATTATTCGATTTACGAAAATGCAAGCCTGGATAATACATGCGAAATACAACTTTGTAAGAAGAAAAACAAATACAAGCGAGAAAGATTCACGTATCACGAGGTATAAAAAAGGTAGAGGTGACAATACCATTAAACGGAAGCTCGGCTATTTAATTAACAACCTAATAGAAGCCCATACTGACGAAGCTTATACGCGTCCAATTTTCTACCCTTGGAGACACATAAAAGTAACAATACTTCGAGATAACCATAACCTAGAATAAGTACACTTATCGTGAAGATAACAATAAATTCCGTACTAAGCTGCATCCCACTTTATCCTATCGCGAAATGAACAACCTACGATGCAACCTGCAGACGAGATTGTTGACAACCATTTTTTTAAACGTATCTTATGCAATAATGTTAATCCCGTATAACCCAATTTTTTCATATCTAATAAAAGAAAATCGCATAACGTGAGGTTTAATCCGAGTACTTCGTATATCGAGTTTTAAATTTAACGCGGCTATTAATAATAGAATTATTCCTGGAGCGTTCGAGGAACGAAGTTTGCAGGGAACTTTATTCTAAGTTGTTCCACTTTGTTGGTTGGAAGTATTAGATCATAATCGAAACGTCGCCAGGAAGTGACGTAGAGCACGTCCAAGACAGATGTGCTCTATTCGGGGCACGAGTTTTTTTTACACGAAAACTTGTTTTCCATGTATTAGTGATACGTACGAGTCTCTTTTGTCCTGAAACTCTCCGGTGGATCTCACCGTGACAGTTCCGCCCTCCAAACCCTCGAAATGTTGAGCGTGTTTTCGCCATTCTCCAAAAAATGTCAAGTGCTTTCCTCGAAAGTGGATATTTTTTTTAAATCTGATTCCGTGGCCGGAATTATGATCACGCGGGAATTATTTCCTGTTCCTTTGGCGAACTGAAGAACTGTATTTTCGAATACAATTTATTTCACTGTTGGAGATTTCAATGCAGCTATTGAAATGCAGGAAAATGATTGGTTACAAAAATGGATTTGTATCACGAGTTGGTTATCGGATATATTCGGCAATAATATTTATCTTGTTTCATTTATTCTCATTGTTAATATTTACAGTAATATCCACCGCAGGAGATCACACTCGGAACATTTTATTATTATTGAATTTTTTAGTCAAATCAAACGACTAGATTATTATTTACTAATGTCTAGTTTTGGCTATTTAGATTAAATTGATTATATTTATATCTTTCGAGAAAACTATTATTTTACTGCGTTTTACTGTTCTGCATATTTGGCATTTGAGGCGATGTATTACGAGGTGTTCGATATTTAATTCTGTTTTACATATTTCGCAAAATTTAGTATTCTCTTTCCTATAATTAGATTCTCTCACGCAACCAAGAATTTCCTTCCTAAATCATTTGCCTTAAACTATGTAAAACAACAATATAATAATATACTGTCAGTACAACTTAATAAATCCTGCATCGTCGTCAAATAGAACAGAATAATTTCGATTTTAATATAACATTTAAAGATATCAGTACAATGAATTTGATTTCTTACGACCCTTCGTTTGGAGATTCAACTTCTGCAGTTCCTTACCGCAATTACCTTAAATTACGCAAGGTTACGATATAATAATGTACATTGTCAGTGTAAGTTAATAGATGCTGAACCATCGTTAAAACGGAACCAAATTACTTGGGCTTCATTGACGTTGTAAAAACAACATTGTAACAGTGTGATAGGTCCGTTAGGAGAAACTTTTAACCGCAGGAACGAGATGAAGTTAATAGTCTTACAGAATATTAGTTGGAACACGGTCACTTAGCCAGTTACCCTCGGCACGACATCGCTGCACAAATCCAATTTCACTGGTTTCCAGGAATATCGGAAAGGAACTTTATTCTAAAACCTGTTTGGTCTTCTTTTCGTTCGGTTAGTTCAATTTTGCCGGTAATGTCAGCCGATAAGCATGAAAAATCACGGAGTGCTAAGTCCTCCTTTCGATCCCTAACCGTGGAAAATGAAACCGTAGTTTCATCTATGAATCATCTACCCAAGGTGTTTGTAAATAACGCTCAGCTAAATTTGTTTATAAAACAGGATTTCGTATAATCATTAAATCAAGGTACCATGAATATTACATAATTCAATGCAATTGTACTAATTGATAGTTAACGATTAGATATATGTACATATTGATACATTTTGCAACATTCTATCGCATATGGACTGCAAGGATGTATTTGCAAAATAAAATTGCAATTTAAACAACGAAGGACGATTATTATTTCTGGGATAAAAAGATGTCTTACGAGCTTTCGCTTGGAGATTCTTTGCAATGTATCTTGCGCCGAAAGGTCTGCAAGTACTTGGGCTGCATTTCCATTATTATTTATATTTACATATAAATAGCATGGCTTCTGATTCCTGTCTTGTTATGTATAACTTACACGGGGGATCATAACTTCCTGGTGGGTACGTAGAAGGTGGCCTGACAGCTTTTGCGACGGTTATTCAAAAGCTCCATCGGGAAAGATTTTAAGAAACGATTCCGAAATACAACCGAAACGTACCGAGACTTTAAAAATGGCCGTCTAGAGAATTGTAACACTTTCGAGTAATAACTGAATTGGATTTGGCGAGAAAAACGGATAATTACGAGCTTAATACTTTATCTACCGGAAGCCTATTGAATACCAATATTCTAGATTAATTTGATCTCACGATATCAGCTATTGACGTGAACTTTTGAATGACAAATATGACATTTATCTTCCCAGAAGGATAATCATTTAATTTCTTAATTCACATCTTTCACGTTACATGATTACACTGTTTTTTAGTTCATCGTACGTGGAATGAAAAGCGAACTCCGGCAGCTTATCAGAGGTCAACGGCGGATTAAAATGCTTCGATAATGCATGTCGATAAAGAACAGAATTATGTGCGGCAGGTACTTTCAAATTTTAATCCAATGAAAATGAAAGTCTGGTTTCCACATTGGTTTCACAGATAACTAAAATGCTGCGAAATGTGGTGCACGCCTTACGCTAATTAAACTCGCGCGCGCTTCTCTGTGGCGCGTATATGTGGGCAATGTGTATGTGTGTGCGTTTAATGCGGATTTAGCGCGGATAGTCGGCCGAACGTGTTGTTTTCGGTTATAAATACAGAAACTGTTTAAAATGCAAATTAAAGAGCCGGCCAAGTCGAAAATCGATATGTTTAATAATGTATTGTCTCGAAATCAGTGAGCTTTTACATGTGTACAGTGTACACACCTCACAGATTAAAGAATACATGCTACGCGAAACATAAAGAAGATTAAACTCCAATAACTTTTAAGCAAATCCCGGTGACGTTCGCAAATGTTTTGGTATATCAATTTAATAGACAAATGTCATAAACAATAGACTTTAAACTGCTGCCTCGACTTCTTTCATTTAATTACATTGCAGACAACTCTGCATTATTATTATTCAATTACGTGAACAGAAATGAAGGTAATGCAATTACCTCTTATTTATTTATTATTGAATTTTCTTAGCCAATCAAGCATTTTTTTAACCAATTGACTAGGTTATTTATTGACTACTTGTTTGTTTCGAATACGCAGATTAAATTTTGTTAAATTATTCTTACATTCTCGAAATTATTAAAGATAATGTATTTAGAATTGTCTTTCGTTGGGTTATATTCATCTTCCAAGATAGATATGAAATAAATATTCAATGCCACGAAATTTAGATAAGTATATATAGACATTAAAACTGATTGGATGAACATTAAATAATAGAATATAAATATTATGATGGAATTAACTACCAGTGATTTACTGATATAAACAGAGTCGGTAGATTCAAAGGAATGTCGATAAATGTTAGGGAAAAGGATGACAGTAGCGTAAACAAATGATTTTGGACATATTTTGCTTATAGTATACCATGGAGTAGAAGAAATTCATTCGATTAATATTAATATTAATTAATATGCGTAACATAATGATTGAACATTAATTTAATACTTAACTTTACAGTTGCTACACATTTTACAAATACAAGTGTAAGTATGACACAGTTTTCATCTCCATTATCATTTTACGGTTGTGAACAAATAATAAGGAAAAATATTGCTGAATATAAAGAACACCATTAAAGAAAGAAAACATGTTTTCTGATAAATTTGAATATTTCGGTTCCGAAGATATTTCTGAAAAAACCAGGCGTCAGTTTCGAGAGGATCACGATACTACGTATTTCTGAAATTTTTGGAAAACGTTCATCCGACACCATGTATTGTAACATGTGAAATTTTCAACAAAATCTGAAGCTCCTTTTGCTCCTTATGTATGAAATGTACGATTTTTGCGAGAAACCCTTCGAATAAATTTAAATAAATCGGAATTTCGATGACGTAACAAAATTAAAAAATTAAAATTTACGAACGGATAATCCGAGTTGCAATACAGAATGTTTTAAACTTCTATAGATGAAAATTTGGTTAACAGGAAAATAAAATAAAACTGTTGGTGTATACGTTAGATGTAGTTGGCAACTATGACATGTTTTTCGACGAAACAAATATTGATTTCGCTACGAAAATGGTATATTTGTTAGGTTATTTACGAATATCATAATTAATTTATGGTACCGGATCCCGTCGCATATCTCGAACACTTTAAAATTCGACCAAAATCTCTAAAAATACACACGTAATTGTCAAATAAATTGGATTCTTTGTATTGTGAAGAAGTATTAACAAATATATAAAATAAAATAGAATAATAATGATATTAGAAACGGCATCACTTAACAATTATTAATCCCTCGGCAGGATGTAAATGTGTATTCATATTTAATAATGGGACGGCATTTAATCTTCGATGGGAGGTTTAACTCTCAAACATTTGCAACTATTAAACAATGGATATCAATCAGTAGCAAATGTTTGAAAATGATAACTAGTTCCTATTTAATCCATCGTATTGCAATGGAATTAGTTGAAGCAACAGATTATAACAAACAACGGGGAGATTACAATGCTTCAAGTATTACCTAAAATAAACAACATATGACATTGGTAAATTCACATAAAACTCTGCTAGAAAAAAATAATAAAAAAATATTTGTAGCTGATTTTTCAGATAATTAAGAATAATAATTAAAATTCGGAAGAGCAATATTATTTAATTTATTTACTAATTTATATAATAACATAATATTATATATTATAATATATTACAGACTCTTATAAAATAAACAATCGTATTTAATACATAAGGATTTCGTAAGTGCCCAAGAAAGTTCGTGCGATTTTTGTTGTCCAAAAACAAGACGAAAGTTTATGCTAAATTAACAATCTTTAATATAATAAATATTCTCCTTGATATTCTCTGATCCTTTCCGAACGTCAAGTAAATTTAAAAATTCCATTTTTATAAAAATCTATGTTTTTATTAATAAAAAACTCCAAACATCTGTCTTTTACTTCTTCTGCCTTTTGAAGTTTCTATTTGCTATATGATTTTGTAATAATAAAAAAAGGTGTAAATAATAAGTTAGTTATAAGAGTAAATATTACTATTAAGGATAATATGTGTGTATTATATTCTTGATAACCAACCGATATCCAACTTTAATAATGAACTGATACTATCATCTCGAAGTATTAATTAAGGAACCACGCGAGTAGTTATCAAGAATCGTAGAGCCGTAATATCCAATGGTTAAGAACGTGACCAATGTGGCGACTAAGTAATTGGGTGTTACCAGAAATCAATTAGAATAACTCTGTGGTATTTGAATTCAGAATTAATCGACTTTCCAGCTAAGTTTCCCCGCACACTTAATTACCACCCGGCATTGTTTCAGCCGCGATATTCGCGAATTATTTTACGATAAGTAACGCGTCAAAAACCCTTGAATATTCACCTTCAGCGCAGTGCTCATAGGTTTCATCCGCTGTGAACATTTCAGGAACGCAATCAATCCTTAATTAACTTCATTCTCAGGCACCAATTAGTTCCATATAATGGCTCCTTTCAGCGGTGGTTACTTAAGATTGAAGACGTTTAATATGTATATTCTGCTTCAAGCAGTTTGGCAAATAATAATTAATAGGGAAAACTACGAAGAACACTTGCAAAGAGTAGTTTTCATAGCTGTTATTGTGAAAGTATTTAAACATTTTTTTATGCAGGAATAATAAGAATTTTTTAATTACAAAAAACATGTACGAAAAACAGATTTGATAGTTGCTATTATGAAATTATTTAGGAACATTTAAATAGGAATAGTAATTAATATAATTTTATTATAAGCAATCTAGGTGTTTCTTGACAAATCTATACCAGGAAATCAATTGATCACTAAAATTCTCTCGAGATCAAGAGTCGAGTGACTATCTGAAGTCTGTTCTTCCTGTCCACCCCCAAAAAGTAAAGTATCGTGGAAGGTATCGATCTATCGAAGTTACCTCGAGGACTTAAAAGGCCTTGTGCGTTTTAAAGCTTCCCCGTTATCACAAATGACCAGCCGCTCAACAGGAATAGATCGTCCAAGCCATTAAAGTTAGCGGAGGCGCAATTAATTCCTGAGCGCAAGGTGGTACTAGTAATGGCGCCGATTGAAAAGAGTTTTTCCTCCCTATAGAATGCTTTTTTAAAAGGAAAGAACGTCCGGCGTTTATATACATTCACCCATAACGTTTATCTGTTTTCTCGTTTGGTTTGCATTTTTCAATGGGTTATATAAAGACCCGACGCTTCAATGCGACATTTTCCATCTCACGGAAGACTGTCGAGGAAAATTAGTCCTTTGTTACGTATCTCCTTTCGTAATGTCACAGTTTAACAATTTATTTAGATAACAGGAACTCGGGCATGCTTTTGAAATTTTGAGTTTCTCTATGTCTCGGTTTATTACGGGTTTAAAGTGGTTTATTGAAATCATTTTAACAAATTATTTAGAGAACAGGAACTCTGATATCCTGTCGACATTTTGAGTTTCTGTATGTCTCGTTTTGTTATTGTATAATAATATAATAATATAATTATAATATATATTCTGCATTATTAAATACTCCAGTATTGGAATTATCTGGATGATGTTGTACCACGGAGCTTGTCCCATTTATTTAAATAAATAAAGAACGTCCAGCGTGTAGTAAAACTTTCGGTGACAGCCGACTTGCAAGAAACAATCTACATCCGGAAAGACGTCGCAAGAAATATGGCCGGGAAGATTGATGAAGCGGGAAGCCGAGTTTTTAGAAGGCGGTATACGCTTTCGAATATGTGGAAAGGAGATTGCTCTTTCATCTGGACCCCAACCAGTTTCGGTTTGTCTTCGAAAAATGACAAACGGGAAGAAATACAATTTTCTGAGTCGCCGGTAATGCGCTGACAGGACAACCAAAACGTATCACCGAGTATTGCAATAAAATATGCAGTAAATCGGTACAAATACTGAAATAGTGCATCTGAATTTATGAATTTGTATGGACAGAAAGTAATTTGTTGATCTATCATATACTACTTTACTCGCTTCTTTCGACTAGAAATCTTTCTAGAATATGTTTATACATCACCCACCATCGATTTGGGTTGTTTAGAAGTGATTTTGGCGACTTTTAATTTTTGACAAGTTTTGAAGGTATACCCCTTTACATTTTTTCGACCTGGAAGAGCACTTTGAACTCGCATTATTCAACGTAGAATAGGTACATTCAATTTGCAATAAGTATTAGGTACCGACAAAGTTTCTACGTATTTTTAAATTAAAATTCAAATACTCTGGATATTCTGGAAAATAATTGTATTTGACGAACTAGTCATCACTTCTTTCTACGACACTTTTCCAACGTTCTATAAACTTATACGTTCCTTTTTGTACCTATCAACCGATCGAACAACTGAATTTCAATAACTCCTCGATTTTTCTTATTCTTATCTGCACAATTTAGTGTAAATTTAATATTTTTTTGTTAGAACACGCCGCAATCAATAGGTTAATGTAATATACTTCAACTATCATTATACCTTGCTAAGATTCCCTGATTATTGCAATGTTCGCATAGAAACGCACATAAATCGATGCATGGTGCACTGACGTCTCGTAATTGACTTACCGATATCTCGTTTTACCAAAACCCGGCCGATTTATAAATACTCGTCGCATAATTCGCGTGGGTGGGACATGGAAATGCGTGAAAGTCGAAAATATTACCATTCCATAATTGACCGTTCGTGAATCGGTCGATTTAATATAGCAGGAATATGATGCCTTTTATTTTTAATAGATAACGACGCGCGCGTTATACGTATATTTATATCATTCATATGTACACGGATTTCCAGGAATTTCCAAATAACAAGGATTGATCGAATGGATTTGAACGTTCGCGGTGAACGTAAATCCGGAAAATTGACTCAACGTGATATTTGAAACCGGATATGAATAATTAATAAAGTACCTTATAATCCTTTCCACCCTTTGTGTATCGGTTTGGTTTAAATGTAACAGGATTAGTAATATTTAACCAGCTTGTGTTTCGTATCACGTTATTGTACCGCGCGTCCCAATTTATTTCTTTACACCATATTACGTTTATATTATAATAATGCCAGTGTGGCTTTGGCGTTGCTTTGATGAAATCCCTGTATTTAATCAAAGCCAATATGTTAATTTTTCCTAGTAAATCTATAGCACGGCTGAAGGAATATATTTCGTTTTTGTTATAATTCCGATCACCTTTCATCGTTGAACCATTGAAATGTTTTTAATCAATTATTGTTAACGAGCCGCGGATTGCTGAGGGTAATTAGAATGTTTCGAAACTGAAATAAGCATTGTTAATAATTGAGCATAATTTATTTTATTAAGAGTCATTCTACCAATATTACTGGTAAATTAAAATTAATATTGTAAATGTACGTTATTTCAGTTCTTAGTTATTACATGTCTAAGTTACTTAATCCTCTCGAACTGCATTTCCGTAAATAATGTAATTTTTAATCATAAAACCTTTTGAAAAAACTGATCTTAATATGCTTCTCGAGAAATGAATTTTCGTGGTAGTTTGAATTGTTTTTTCCTATAAAACAAGCAAAGTATTATTGACAGCATGAGTGCGATTGAATTATTTATCATTAGACAAAATTAGCTATCTCTTATAAAAAAGATTGAATTGCATGAAAGTAGTTTATTATTAAATTACTAAATTGTGTATCGGATAATTAATCTAATGAATTATGAAATATTAAAATGCAGGTTTATTGGAGCTTCAGGTAATCACGAGGTTTTTATGAAATTATGGTTCCAGCAATATATTACTCCGCTACGTAGCAATAAATGCTATTACTTTATGAAACCAAAAACAACATAGTAGAAATAAAAAACATAATACGAAGCACGGAGGTAAAACGCTTTCTGCACGGCATATCTAATTAAATCGAAATTGTAGCCAATAGAAATGATCTGGTCTCAGCAGTTGAGGCATTGAGTCACGAAACGAGAGCTTTTAAGTAAATTAGATTCTCCGGAGTGAACCAATCAAATCGATAATATTAAGCTTCTCCCAAAACAGTCATTAAAGTCAGGTAATGGCTTCCCTTATACTTTGGCATACAGACTAACCTACGAAACTACCGAAGTCAATGATTCAATTAGTTTTTATCATTCGATCTTGCGTTCGAAATTAGCTTGTATAACAATCCGCTAAACTAATATTATATAAAAAATTCTTACCACAGAAAATAGAAATAGGTTTCTTACATTATTTTCTTTCAAATTTTTCAAACCTTGAATTTCCTTAACGCCATTCTATAGTACCAAAAGTACCATTAAAATTATTACTCAACTTTGTTTTTATATCTCTTCTCGTCTCGCAGATAATCGCCGAAAACGAAAAAATCACTTTTTAATCCAGGGATGATTTCACGTCTTAAAACCGTTTTCGGGAACCAAAAAACGTAACCAGGATAAGATACTCTGTTTTTGCGCAAAGATTCCGAATTTTTTATTCTTCCTGGAAAACTTGTTAGATGAGGAAGAAGTCTAACCTAATATTAGAGACTAGTGTTAACAGAAATGGAGAATAAAGATCTTTAAGATCGTGGAAGGTTGTAAGGTTTAAAAGTGACAGGGAACAAGTTGATTTCTCGCAAGAAGAGTTTGTTGGAGTTTAAGCGATGAAACGGGTGGTGCATGGGGCTCTCTTATCCATGGCACGCTTTACGGAGCATCAATTGTCATGTGAGGCACGGTTTCCGCACAGCAACAGGAACTACGCTTTAAAGTTCCTTTGATTGCGATTCCGAGAGTCCTTTCGCGGAACTTGAAATCTCTTTCTCGACTGGGAAAGGATAGTTTCTTCGAAACGCGAGGATCTTTGGGAAACGTTTCTGCTAAGTTACCCCGCCAGTGGTCTTCCGTTTTCTATACAAGTAGGATTAGCTCACTGTGAGTAACATAACTTACTGCCGATAGTGTGTTTCTTCACCTTTAATATCAAGCTTCTACTGTATATTTATAGATAATTGGCATTAACCCCTTGAGTGGAAATGACGGACCTCGCCCGTTGTGAATTCTATATTTTAATGGGAAACTGTTATTGTCGTAACTGTATTTTAATCGTAAGGCAAGGGGTTAAGGGTTAATTACTTATTTAATTGGTGGTATACGTGCAAGATATATACACGACATAATGTAAGGAAATAATATATATAGTAAAGTCCAACAGTTTCCAGGCAAAGGGTATTAAAATCTTATCTAAGAATCTTATTAAAAAAAGGGTATTAAATAATATGGTTATAGAATCAAACAACAATTTTTATAGTCAAATGATAGAACCCACTTTGTGATAATAAAGGGATTACAATATTCATGTATTGTTTGGTTTATTCCGAAACTGACGATAATTATAGGGATGAAATATAGAAATACATTTTAGCCACGATTAGAATAGCATAGGTAACGATGAGTGACATCAAAATCCATTAGAATATAATACTTCGTAGCATCCGGTTTCAAAACATTTGCGACCGTGGTTATAAAAAAGGATGTTGCCAGACGATTGGGCAAAGCGAACTTATAAAGGCAAGAGATATTATTGATAACGTAGCGAATGCAACCCAAGAATTTTTACTTCAGTCTGGAAGTCTGAAAACGCTATTCAACATTTAAGCCTACACTTCATGTTTTAAAGAATACCGTCGGAAATCAGAGTACTTCAGTCACAATGGAAATGCTGAGCCACAAATATTTAACGAATTAAGAGTCGTTTTGAATGCACCGTACAATCTACCGAGGAATTGCAATTCCTTCTCGACTTCTTTAAAGCGCGAACACCGGATAACGTGGCATCGGGATATCCCCGTGAATTCAGGATCAATTTTCATTGATTACAAAATCCGGCTTCGTCGATACTTCCGCCTCTTGTTAACGAAGGTTCGAAGTTCCCTTGTTAGCATGCAACTTCATTTATCTCTGACAGTGAAGCGCTTATGAACTGCGCGAGTTTGATTAAAAATAGCAGCAATACATCGCCCCCAAAATTAAGGTCAAAAGCTTACAGTCTACTTCTACTTCTGCACCCACACTTTTAAACACTCTTCAACACCACCGACTTTTTTTGTGCAAGGTGTGCATCGAAATAAGCCGTCAAATTATTTTGGATAATAACAATCACCGAATTATCTGCACAAAGTATTTCCCGCCAATGGAATCGTATATTCAATCCATTTTGGGGTAATTTCTGCTGACTTTGACGTAAGGCGATGGCTGCGGGCTTATTCTATATTTGAATAATTTATCAACAAATGGCAGACAAGTCATTTGGACTCCATTCGTATTTCCAGTGTTGAAAATATTCGAATCTTCATATCTTTCTCTTAATTTTAATTTACGTCACTTTATATCCTGCTATCCGTGCAATTAAATTGCTAACTACCAATTATAACTCTATTTTCCACTGCAATTTCCGCGAATTCGATAGTCGCGATTCATTCTCTAAATAGCGTGGCACGAAATCGTCGAAATGGCGCGGGTTGAAGACCCCCGTTTATCTATATGCATATCGTTCTCATGAAATGCCAACATTTCTCAACTAAAAATACCGAATCTTCATTTATAAATGTCGCGAATGAATTTCACAATTTGCTAATTCAGGAAACAACGACTGCTATTGCATTCCAGTTTCATTTCAAACCAGTGATAATAATTCGAGAAATTAGGTGCTGGTTGCAAGTTCCGTAATTATGGTAATTCGACATCGATATTTTGCATTTAATATTAATTTCACGTGTCTCTTAATTATCGCTTTTACGTTCCAATTATAATTTATTTATTAACAGACATCTAAATGCCCTTTCGATATTGTCATTTGTAAATGGCACTTTCTACTTTACGACAATAATATTATTAATTTTACAAATATTACATGGTGTACATTGTACATTAAACTATCAACTTTCAAATTTATTTTCTTTTCGACTATTCGTGTTATACGATACCTGGTAATACGCTAGAAATAAAACTGTTTAAGTGCTCTACGATGAATTGGTTACTTTGCATCACTATCGTAACATTGAAAATATTGAAAATTTGACGAATTTTAGCAATATATTTTATTCGAGTTTTAGTAATATTGGCATGGGCAGGTACCATGTTAAAGTATCGAACACATTGGATCTTATAGGCAATTGTCAGTGGACTCTTCTGAGAATGGTTGCATCCAAAGTGCTATAAAACTCTTTGAGATGCCCCATGGATATTCCACGATCCGCGGAAACAGTATTCTTGTCGGCAAATGCCCAGCGTAGCCACTAACCTCCGGAGAATACTTACTTTTTAGTTTCATCCAACTTATATTCACCAGTGAAAGGTATTCACAGAATTTTTAAATATCGGTAAACGAAAGAAATATGCACTAACCGCTACTCCTAATCTCCACTGACATGTGCGGGGAAAAATGTGGAAACTTTGTGTTCAGCACTTGAGAACTTAATTTAAAGAATATAGGGTTTATTTCCATTTTATATATTGCCACTTATTAGATAATAAAGATAATTAAGTAAACCTTTTTAAAAAGAAATAAAGTTGTGAGAAGAGTTTATATGATGCAAATATTATTATAACTACTATCTTGTTGAACTTTAAATATATTTATTTTGTTTATAATAGATGTAGTTCTTGTAATTCTGTTAAGCTTTAAACGTTGTCCATTGATCAACGTAAATTCTTAATTAAAGAATAAAGATTAAGTATGCTTTTGGTATTTATATAACTCGGATGATGTATGGTGTACTTTAGCGCTGTCAAATTGAACCCACTTTTTATGATCCATTTTTATTTTACACCATTATTAGTTTATTATACATCGACTGGCGAAAGATTATAAATATCCTGATATGTCTCTGACAGGAAAGAGCTCCGTAGAAATTAATTATCACAGATCCGTAGTGGGAATATAAAATTCGAGCTTATTCAATATAATGAATAAAATATTAGTCCGACTGGACGTTGTAGAAAGATGAAAGAGCGAAAAAGAAGAAAACAAGGAAAGCTCGAGCAGAAAATCAATTCGGGTAATTATTCAGCTGAAATTCAACTCTTCTTGGCAGTCTTCGTATGCATATTATTTCTAACCGTCAAATAAAGGCGTATTTCTATGGAATTCACATAAATCTTGTAATATTTCGAATTTGTTTACTTTACTTTATTTCGAACTTCATTGCGGCAAATAAAAAATGATGAACTTACTTTCTATACCATGTATAAATGTCATTGATAAATTTAACACTTTCAATTTTATAAATCTTTTTACATCGTGAATGTAAGAATTAAGATTTTAATTAATCAAAACCCCCAAATATAAGTTCCACGTTATTTATTTAAATAAATCAAGAATAAAGCCCTAAAGATTAATCCTCATTTAAATATTCAATTTAAAGAGCTTCAAATAGGTCTGTATAAATAATAGAAGTGTTCGATAGAAGCGCGAGTGCAATTTTCCCCATTCGATACTTTTTAGGACTGGCCGTTCTTTTCGCAGAGACCTGAAAAAGGTTTATGCAGAGGTCAAAGTGGTATTTAGCAGGGTAAAAGTTACGCGCGGGCAAAACGAGTGTATATTTGTCCCGCGACAAGAGGAAGTTCAGTTGCGCCTTCCGCTCAAACAGCACCGATGCCTAAGGATTCGAATTCTCCGCTTTTAATCCACGTTTCGCTAACCGGCATCAAAGCACCACGTTGCGCGCGAGTTTGATTAAAAATAGCACTGGACCGCTCGAGCTCTAACTTTAAATAACGATGAAATGTTCACGGAAAACATAAGTTTCAACAACTGCGATCTACTTCGGCTTCTATTACAGTTCTACGCCTTGTGTCTTCTGAGAAAATTATAACTATGGAATTTGAAGAAATCTTGGCCGATTTTTGGAGAGAAACTTTTCTGGGCGAAAAGAAGACTTGAAGAATAATGAATATAAAACAGAATTCGAATATGATCAGAATTAGGTAGAAGACCTTGGTGTTACGATTAGTATTCGAGGTTTAACTTGTTGAAAGTTTCGAAAGTGTTGGTTTTCTAGTTCCAAAAGGTTCAAATGTTTTTGAATAAGAAAGAAGATCCTGAAGTTGGAACTAAGAAAGATCCTAAAGTAGGAGACCTAGTAAGGACTCATAAAAGCAGTAACTATTATTCTAACTAGTCTAATTAGTCCCTCAGTCCAGTTGATCCCTAACCTTAAGTCTATTGCACTTATTAAAAAATGTATATAATTGTAATTCGGTAATTAAGCAAAATATAATTTATTTCAGCTGATCAATCATCCTTTCCGCCGAAATACTTCAAGCTAAACAGATTGAAAAATATTTTTCCAGTTGGATCTACATACAATGACTCGAACCAAAATGCTGCCGAAATGTCGCCAAGTATTTTATGTTTTCTATAAATCTCCAATTATTATCTAACTCTGACTAAAGTAAAATATAAAAATCGACTATTTTTCCGAAAGACGTTTCCATCTATTGTTCCTTATCTTTGTATCTCCGCAAGGTCAATTGGACAGAAGGAAGAAATGAGCAGAGACTTTCGATCGCGATTGCTAGTCATTTCAAGCGACACTCGCTGGAAAATCCTCTGCAGATTCGGGAAAGCAATTAAGGGAAAAGTCCTACGCATCGTGGCAGTGCGGACTTATTTTTTTGTTCTGCTAACAAGAGAAAGTTCTGTCTCGCGGCTTTCATTAAACCAATACTCGCGCATACACAAGGACTCGAACTTTCGGCGTTATCCTGGGTGGTTCACTGTTGGTGATGAAACTACTGGATGCAGCGCGATGCACTGATTAAAAATAAAAATCCTACGGTCCGTTCGCAACGGTAACATTAGAGAAACTAAATGTTTGGTTCACCCGAGTAGAACTAACTGGAATTAATTATTTCGCAAACGATGAATTTCAATGTAAGACACTCCGTCTTTCGTGCAAATTTACTCGCTTTCTGAGTATTACTGCCAGTCCAACAAACTGTTTCGATGAAGAGTGAAGACAAGTCTGTAAAAATATATCGTCTCACATTTCTGGAATTCACAGTTTTTACAAAACATTACGAAGACGTACAATGAAGTATTTTTTTACCAAAGAAATTGTAGTATACTGTACTGCAATTGTTGTACGTTTAGATATTATATAATATTATTAAAGAATTAATCAATTCAACGTGCCATTATTAGACGAATCAAGTATTCATCACAGTATATTATCATATTTTATCAATTTTCAAAGTAAATGTATCTTAAGAGTACATCTAATTTTCGATATAAATCTATACTTATCCAAATTATATTATATTGTAATCAAAAACTTAACTAAATAAGCGAAGTACGATCCTTGTGCAGATCCACCAACCACCAGATCGAAATAACTTCCAAACGTCACCAAAATGATATCAGATATGCAAAAAGAAAATTCAATAATCATGAAATGAAAACCGAAAAATAATAATCAACGGCGATTTGTGAGTTCATAGCATTAATAGAATTACATAGCATAATTAAAAAGCGCTATTATTATTCTGCTATCTATAATTGTGCCACGTTCATTTCGACGGTTTTGCAATGACACAAGAGAAGTAGTTGGAGGAAGTAAGGTCGAGTAATTTTCATTATTCAGGTGCCTGTCTCTAAGTAGTATAAGACAATCCAGAGGAAGACAATAAAGGAAGATCGATAAGTTTCACTTATTTATCTCTCTACTAGCGTTTCTTGCTGGAAACTACGGTTCTTGTACTCCCGAGCAATTTGACTTTCCCGAAGTTTTCGGGGAAATTATTCAAGGGAAATGCTAGTCTGATAGAAGGTTGAATCTTAATTCCGAGGAACTTCCAAGTGATGATACTTTGATAAGGATATCTTTACCCTAAGAATGTTCTACAGATATTTTATCCTGAGAAACCCAGCGAGTCTTTAATTAATGGCGTCATTGAATTTTAATTAAATTCATATATATTTGTTTACTTTTGCACTGTAATTGTTATACATTTAAATATTATATGATCAGTTTTTGATCACAATGATCAATTTTTCAAGTAAATTATATAAGAATATCTTATAAAATGCTCTGTGAAAGTTTATTTGCTTTAAAACATATAAAGAATGTTTTTTTATAAATTGCCTTATTTCATAGTTTTTCTGCTGCTGGAACAAAAAACTGTAAAATTTGTTTGTATGCGATACATTTTTACAATGTATAAAATAATTAAAAGAAAAATAATCATTAGAGTTATTAAAACTGTTTAAGAATTTGGAAATAACAAGCAAATGGTACATATTTTGATTAATAAAATATTTATTTTAATTTAAAAACTAATTTTTCGAACAATTACAGAATGATATTTTTAATGAAACATTGGAAAAAATAATGCTGAAACTTTCAAGAATACATCATTTTGTAATATATCAGAATATTCATTACATTTGGAATAAATACAAATTGGGTTGATAATATAAAAGTTACATTGTAGATAAATAAAGAACTACCTTTCAGCAAGAATTTCCAAGTTGGTTCTGACATTTTACATTTAGTTTTAACTGGGTCTGTTTTGTTTATGTTCCAAATGAAACCAAATAGTTTCGTAGCGACGGTCGGCCATTAAATTCAGCAAATAATTCTGTTTATCTTGCGCAACATTACTACCGACGAATCATTTCGTTAGTTCATCAGGAATGGTTTGTTTCTGGACAGACGAAATTTTGCATTTTAATTCGATCTGCCGAATACCAAAAACATGGTCTTTGAAATCGAATTTAAGCCGAATTCGAGTCAAATTTAACCGAATGAAAAATATTAATATTACATGATTAACATGTAATATTTAAAAAATTAATCCACTCGACTCGTTGTATTCCTTGTACCTCCATTATTTGCTATTCTTTATACCTTCGCCATTAACAATTTCTTTATTATTAGGCCATTTAATAATAAATCTTGAATTTCTTATCAGACCTTTACAAACTTTCTGTCCTCTGAAAACCGCGACTTTTTCGTAAGAGGAATTTTTTTGTTCGAAACGCGTTGTAAAAAATACATACAAGCAACTGGTGCATATTTGAATTAATAAAATGTTTATTGGAAATTTAAAACCAATTTTTCTTTCTCTTTGAATAATCCGACATTTCATATTATACGACCTACTACAAATCTCTCAAAAATTATTAGCGACAATCATTTAGTTTATTAAAGTATTTATCTATTGAAACACTTATTATCAAAAATCTCGGAATAACTGTTTCTCCGTGAATAAATGTTCCACATATTTAGTAGCAGACCAAACCATGGCCACAGAATTATTATTCAAAACGAATAACAAAGAACCTTATTTCCACTAAAACTTTATGAAACAGATATCCTAAGATCATACATACTACAATCCATAAAACCCACAAAACATACGAATCCAATTGGTTTGATGAGGGGCAAAAAGTAGAAGGTTTATACTCATGTATCTCAAGGAGTCTCATACTGAAAGAACATAAAGAAACGTATCAAAAGGATTCAGCAAATGTTTCGGTGGATCTTGCGACTTTACCAAGCCAGAAGCATATCGACAAGGAAATAAATTCCTCCTTGGACAGTATTCTAAGTGTATCACTATATACACGTTCCTCGGAAAATGTCAGATTGGACAGCAACGGGCATCTAACTTCTGCTGTTCCTCGTCGATTATACTCGCCCGTATCGTTCCCAGTGCAAACAGGAACTGACATATACTTCCGGCATCCCGTTGTTTGTACGGGTGACTTGTACTTTGCCGAACTTCGATATTCATCGAAATTCGATATACCAAGATTTGTTATTAATACCGACATACCCTACGTGATTTCAATGCCCAACGTTCCTCGGACAGTAAATCGAAAGTACTTAGAATTCCGAGCCTACGAAACCGACTCTGGTCCACCAAAAATGGACGACACTTGCGAGGAGAGTTTTTCAGTTGATTTTTCAACGAGATTTTTATGAGATGTAGTATTCTCAGAACTAATTAGAACACGAGATGTGAATTCAAATGTCAGATTTGATCATGTCAAATAACAAATACATAGGCAACTGAATATAGTCGTGTTTAATAAATCAGCTAAAATTGAATTACCAGGTTAATTTTACTTTTTATTGTGCCTTCGATATTAATAGCAAGCATTTTTCAACATAATACATATAATGTTCCTCATGTTGTAATTTAATAATTTCAATAATTTATTGACGTAAAGCGACATGTATGTCACGCCCATAAACATTATCAAGTAATACAAATAATTTCATTGGAAAATATAGTTTTTCTTCTAAAAAACGTGCGTTGAGTGGTTAAAGTTTCTTGCACTAAAGAGAACAATATTGAATCGGGTCTTTAATCGGATTAGTTTTGGAAAGCATTAAAAGGGGATGTGAAACCGATTTCACCTGATAGGATAAAACTAAAGGCACCCTTTCCTTTGCGGATTCATTCATTCATTCATTCAGAAGTAGAAGGTGGAACAGGAATGTCTAACATTTAGTTCGAAGTAAAATGCTGGATCGAATATTGTGATTCGGGTAACACAAGAAGTCTCCCCCGAGCGATTTTGCTGTCAGTCGCAGCTCTAACGTAATTTCTGCGTTTCGAATCTATGGGGTTAAAGTATTCTTATACTATTCTTTAAATCCTCTGCTTTCCACTTCTACCACCGCGGCTTTATCTTTAAAGCAGACTTCATGGAAATTCGTGAAGCTCGAGCATGTCATATATTGTTACACGTTTTTCTAACCATAAGCACTTTATGATTCGAAATATTAGGTCTGGCGGAAAGATCTGTCCACTTGGCGCACAATCATTTTAAACGCGTAGGAAAATTATCAATGTTATCAAACGCGTAATCAAATGTATATGGTTCATTTTTTTCACCGTCATATTTTATCATTGATACCGTTCGACATATATCGACGGGAAAATATGAAACTATTTATTGTATACATTTTTAATTATGTGCTTATAATAAATGAGAACATAATTGCTATTGCAACTCAACTATGTTTCTAACGGTTCATTTTTTTGCATTAACGCAAATATACTAATTTTATAGGATAATAAAAGTGGCTAATTATGATCATAAGACAAAACTTACATATGTATATTTATTATACATTATTTATTAAAAATTATATGTTTTGGCGACAGTTTTTCGCCTTCTTCAGTCAATTTAAAAAATTCTAAAATGCAGCAAGTATACAAAATTAAAATATAAACCGAGATAAAAACTGATGCCGCGGATTATTATTGCACAATTTTGATTATCTCGGTTTATATTTCAATTTCGTGTACTTGTTGCATTTTAGAATTTTTAAAATTAACGGAAGAAGTCAAAGTCTATCACAGAAACATGTCATTTTTAATAAACATATGCTGTAATTTTTGTCAGTAGACCATAATTGGCCGTTTTCCTCAAAAACATCCTATAATGCATAAACCATAAGAAGCTACACAAGTTTCCATATGCTATAAAAATTGCCGAAAAAGTACACGAAAATTTGTATAAATCTTTGATAACTTCTTGAATAAATAATTGAAATTTCGAATCATATAACTTTGCGAGATAGATTAATCTGATTTCCCCGTAATTTCCACGCGTTTCCACGCTTCGCTTGATTTTCCCAATCGTGTCATGTAAACTGGTTTATTATCAGCAGACATTGCATTGATTTTTTTACCTTCCATTTGACATTTTTCGCGGAGCTCGACGTCATCTGAATGAAACGCTAACAAGAAATATAACGAGGATCAACAAGTACGCGTTCCGCGTCAGAGACGAACCTCGCACGATTCTCGAGACCAATTGTCTTCCGTTATAATTGGGTATTGATTAGAAAAATAAAAATGCGGGTGCTCTTTCGATATTTTCACGCGGGGACTCGAAAACGTTCGTTGCAGATGACAAATTTATTCTGAAGTACTGAAACTTCAGCCTCGACGTAGAATGCATCAAGGACTCTTTGCCGCTGCACGATCGATTGTTGCAGTCCCGATAGTTTTTATTCTGTACAGCACGAGAAATTTCAAAAATCTCATTTGTTAAAGTTCTTCAAAACGTACCAATCACTTTTCACTAGCAGCATGAAATTTCTGTTATTGCATGGTTTCCAATGGCACATTTTGAATTTTCGGACAAATGAAGTGTTAACCATTTTAGGTTCGCCATATTTTCTCGATTTCCTTTCTGCCGATCTGCGCTATGTTATCTAATCTCTATGCGCTTCAAAAAAATGTTCGTACGATTTTAACGTAGAAATAGAAAGCGAGTTTTATTCAGTTTCGTATGTTTCCAATTTTTCTTTATTTAGTAATATACTTTATTTAGTTATTAATAATTAACTTGTCTTAAGTCCCAAGTACTAAGTGCTTACGTGATATACTAAATATTGATATATTTAATTCAATATAAATACGAAATTAATTTCTACTGGAAATATTATATATTCAATTGGATTGACACATAAACGATTGAAATACCATCGCGGAGCTGGATACCGAAATAGACTTGCTTTTACCGGATAATATGGAAGAAAGTGATCGAAATAGTTGGAGAGGTACGTTCTACTTTTCACGAAATTCTCAGTGTATTCGGTTCTCGGGGTTGCATTCGAGGGAAACACGGCTCGCAAAGTGGCACAATTCCTGGCACGACAGCAGACCCGCATTGTAACGCTGAGTTATTGTGAACTGGTTATCATAAAGACGCTTTTGCCTCGAGGAATATGAGCTTTTGTAAGTATTTCCTCCTACCGAGAATATCTATGGACTTCGATCTACGATTTGATCCAGATCTAATTCACATCGAATTCCCAATTTAATAATGCGAATTATTGCTTTAGATCAGCTTGTAAGTATCCAGATTTACAATGCAATGAAATGATCATTTGAGGTACCGGAAAATCAATTTTCAATCAAAATTCACATATTCTGGAAAGTAATTTTACTTTACGAAGTAGTCACCATTTATTTCTACAACTCTTTTCTTATGTTCTACAAGCTTATACATTTCTTTTTGTAAAAATCTGGCGTTTTACTTGCAAGAATAGAATGAATTTTTGATAAGCGTTAAAGTAGCGTAGCTGATTATTTAAATATTTTTATGTAAAATATAGTCTTTTTACACCATAATTATTTACTTAATTGTATTCTAGAGACTTATACACAACTATCGGAACAAAAACTTTTGGATATTAAGTACTACGTACATTTCTCATTACGAACAAAAAATAATAAAAGAATGCAATAATGGCAGACGAATATCAGCATCTCTAAATATTCTCGTTTAGCTTTTAGCGAACTAGCATTTATTTCGGTCGCCAGTGAATTCTTTATCAGAAATCTAATTCGATTTCGACGGTTGGTTAACAAAATGACCAAATGACTCTAATTACAGCAGAAATACCAACCGAATATATCAGACACAAACATAATTTACCAGGAACACGAATCATTAAATATTCACAAGCGACAACCGCGATTACTCGAAATAGATAATGTTATTAATCACCGAAATAGTACTTCTATGCATGCAAACTAGTCAAATTAGAAATTGATCTGATTAATAAGTCAACAGATATCATTGAATTCAGTTATTCCGTGGTTCCGGTTTCATGTCTCATTATAAATCCACCTTGTTTACAATTAGTTTAAGCACGGTTTGTTGTCAATCTCGTATCACATTCATGTAATTAGCTCTACGATATTACTTTTTCATCATTTCCTGTTTTGCATAAATAATTATATGTTTATAAAAAGGCAAGCTGAAACAGCTATATTCAGACATCACCAATGTTCGACGTAAATAATATCGTTAATTACAAAATGATTATGTAAAGTTTCAGTTATTATCTCTGGCACGTATTTTAATCTTTCCATCGAAACCCAGGATTCCGCTAGAAAAAAATGATGCATCGCGAAAGCGAATAAGAACGAAATAGCCAGCGAATCAGGGAAAAATGTCCGAAGTTCTCATAAGTAATGCGCTTGTATTTATAACGCGCATAAATATGCAGGTTAATTTGCATTGCAGAGCAGGTCCACCATCGAGCGTAATAAAATTAAAATCCCCCCCCCAAAAAAGAGGGGGGATAAAAGTTCACCAGTCTCGTACGGCTAGCGAGCGCGTGAATTTCATTTATTTGCATTAATTTTTGTCTTCATAAATGCCGTCGGATAAAGGGAGGATCGCTAGCGCGGAGTCACGCAGACGGAAGTGCATCAAAATCCATGCATACTTATCAAAATTTCGAAGCGGTTGCCAACACGAACGCGGCCGCATTTCCAGCGGCTACAAATTGATCAGAAATTTGTGAAGAATACGTGAGATCCCGAGCAAGTCTTCCTTTCCCAGAAATCACAATGTTGAATTTTATTTTCGAAAGTACTTTCTTTGAAAAAAAACACAATTATTCCGAGCATAAGACCGGAACTTATGATCAGAAAAAACCGGTAATAGTCTTTCCTCATAGATTTAAACGCGGGTACAAATAAATAAAATTAATCATTAATAACGCAGAATGAATACTTTGTAAGCAGCATCTTATAATGATCTGTAAGTACAGTGAAAACTATAATAAAATATAAATCGACTTACGAATATCCCGAACCTAATGGAAAACTCGCATCCGTTGCCCTGATGGAATCCTTGCCGAGAGTTCGATTGATACGAAAAATGAACGTGGAATTTATTATTTAGCATGCACTTAAAGAAAGGAGATACATAATATCGCAAAGGGAAGACAAAAGAATGCGGTTGAAATTCGCGATGGATTCTGATTTGAAGATGCGACGCACTTTAAAGAATTCTTCATTTGGCAAGATGTATAAAAATCGCGTGTTATCACCACCGATAATGAATCACCACTACGCCTTTGGGCGTATTTACTATGTTCTTGACAGAACCCGAACGACGTTCAAAGTTTGATAATGGCAAGTAATATGGAAGCGAGATAAATATAGACACAATAATAAACATGGTGGCCAGGTATGCGAGGTGATGTTTTTAATTCCGTTTAGAAACTTGGTTCCATTTGTATGCAAAAGTTGCTCATTGAAACAGAATATTATTAGAATGATACTAGAATATTTATCTATGACGATTATATTATATTAGTTTATTAAAATTAAAATTAAAATAAAATAAAATAAAATACAAGTTAAATGAAATAATAAAAAAACATAGAACCCCCCATTGATATATTGTATTTGCCCCCCTTAGAGGCGAGCTTTCGTTGTTTATTCAATAAACGTCATTTGTTTATTGATTACAATTATAAAATAAAGCCTCAATCGAAGAATAAGAAAGAAACTTAGCAGATAAATTCATTAACTGTAAGGTATTTAACGATTCATAATCGTAAACTTGTTAGGAATCTTGTAGAAACTAGTTTACTTTTAAAGATTTCTATAAGAATAATATTATATTAAATACAGATTTACACTTTGTATAAGGTTTACTAAAAAATATATATATAAATAATAGGACTTGACACTTTTTGAACAACAGTGATATTTGTATCTTCTTTTGGTCTTTTCTATAAAAACAACGTAATTAATTTAGTTAATTAACAGTTAATTACTTTGATTGTTGCTATGAAGAGATATTACATTTACGGAATAATTTAATAATATTAAGGACTTTGTGGAATAACGTAATAATATATAAAATTACAACGTACGTGGGACAGAGCACAATAATATGGTCGCGATATAATTTAATAATAAGTATTACGTCGAATAATTTCATGGCGGTAGATATTTAAAAAAGGAAAAATTACTCTGAAATCTAACATTTTTTATAATTAATGGAGCATAAATGAAATCAATTCTCACGGCGCCGATGGTTTTTATCTTCAAATTAAAGATTCAACTTTTTTTGCCATATTGGAACCAAAGCGGAGCTTTCCTTCCGCAAGTATTGGCTTACATATTAATTAATTTTCAATCGCAATACCTGCGGAAATTAATGGAGAATGAAGATTATTAGACGAGAAAAGTGAGAATCGGTGACGAAGTACCATGAATATTGAACGGGTATTAAACCTTTGTAGAATTCCAGGTAATTACGGGAGTGGATTTTTTCCAATGGAAATTATTATATTCATATTACTTATTAATTCGAATAATTACGTGGAACAGAAATTAATAATGACATTTTTACGGCACGGATAAGATAAAAATGTTCGATTATAGTGCATATATTTTATAGTATATATTCAATATTAAAACATAAAGGTATTAAAAAAATAATAATTCACATGGTACACATTCTTTTCTTTTTTCTATTGTAACGTTTTGTACGAATATATTTCAGAATTTTGTAAAACGAGTAAACAAGTCGGTAAATTATCGCCGAAACCTCTCATTATTAAGAAACACATGGTCTAATTACTCGTCTTAAGATCCTAATTAGCCATTTTTCTAATCAAATCCTATAATATTGTATTCCATCGCTTTATTTAAATTTATTGGTGTTTTGTAAATTAACTCCCTGACTTCCGATTTATTTTATATTATTTTTCATGTGGATTCGAGTGGATAAGTAGTGGTCGAAAAGAAAACTAATTTACGCAAGTTAAATCTGATTAATTAGAACTTTAAATCTGATGACGAGTGTAGCACGTCATCGCATACTTTGACATTAATTACTGTAACGAGTCAGGCTCGTCATTTGGAGCCAAGGGGTTAATGTATTTATGTTAATGTCACCAAAATTTCAGTGTAAAGAATCATTTGATAACCGTTTGATTTCATATTTCGAAGTTTAATCGCGTTAATTTAAAATTAAAGCTAAAACTAGTAAGTGTTCCATGACTTACGAACAAGAGAGTGTATATTACATGTACATCCCGATATTGTATTTTATCGTAGCTGTTTGCCGTTTTTTGTACCATTATCCTAACTCAATACAATATATTTTTAAAGTCCATTTATCTAAATTTCCAGTCGAAAACTTTCTTCAGAAGGTGTTGTATTATTTAACCCTTTAGGAGAAGGCAAGAAGTTAATTAGATGGGTTCTTACAGGGCGCATGCTTCGAATGTAGTTCAAGAAATCTCGTAAGATATCGTTTCTACGGCAACCGGAAGTTAATACAGTTGCCAACGAGGTATGTTTCCCGGTGCCAAAACGAATAACACACTGCGACCTTCCTCTTCACGATTCTTGAGAGAACTGTTCGCAAAAGTAAAACTACAAACACTCTCATAAACAAACAAACATTGAGCGCTAAAAAGAAAGCAACATTTTTAAAAGGATCCAATGCTACTCGCTGCTCCTTTCATAAACATGGCGGACCGAGTTTAAACCTAGTTCTTTCGAAGTGCAGTATGCAAATTCCGTAAATTTCTTCCCTTCGGAAAGTTCCGCGATAATTGCTTAAGTTTTTGCATATATTATAGTCAAGATGTATCTTATTTATTCTATTTAATATCTTTGATAATAACACGCAGTTTATAGATTCAAGAAGAGATTTAAATTGCTGTAAATATATTTCTATTAATCTTTAAAAAACTATTAAATTTCAAAAGTAGCGTAATGAGAATAAAGAAAAATAATGCCAGGGTTTACAGAATAATTGAAACTTCTTGCATAAAAAGGACGTTAAACTAATTTTCAAAATGGATAATTTTAATTTAATCAAATCTAATTGTTTCTGAAAGCAATTCTCATGTTTTATTTGTAATAAATAATATACGGCAATATAATTACGAGCAAGTGACTTTCTTCTTTGTTAATTAAATAAGTTATTGTATAATTATTAAAAATGCATTTCTTGTATGCATCTGAATCTCCATTTCATATATAATATTAATTATATCAATATAATATATGAGATGCTTTGAATTCATTATACATTGAAAATATCGTAACCAGTTTAATTATGCCAGTAATAATCTTTCCCAATAAGTCTATGGCTGCACATTTGAAGTGAAAATTCATAAATACGTATTTAAACACATTTACGTTATTAAAAGATTCTGCTTTTGAAGTTCTTTTTATCGCCGTGGGCTTTTGCCATTTTACATCGCATCAAATAATTAAATAAATATTGCACTTGAAAATCGGTAAATATTCTCTGTTATCGAGTACTTTCCCTGTTTTATATTCCGTCTGCAAATGGAATTAAGATCGCATCTGAAAACACTCGCCGAGTGGACGGTCAGATAATTAAAATAATTAAAGTGCGATCGTAATTAACGAGCTAGCATTTCCAGGGTTTGTGCATCGACTTGAAAATTTCGTTTGAGACTTTTCCCTCTTATGGGACCGTCGTGTTTAAAGGGTTACATAAAAATGACATTAATAAAGTACGAAATTATAGAAACCCTTGCATACACCGGCCAATTACCGAGAAGATGCTGCCGAAGGGTGAAACAGTTTCCGGGTTCAAGGAATTAAAGATACGTGCGTTCCACCCACATTTTTTCCACGTAAATCTCGTGCACGAGATAATTAGAGGAAAAACTTTCGATGAGAAAGTCCGACTTCCGGATCTCCACCACTCTTTGAGAATTTTTCCTGGCGGAGAAAATTGTGCCTCGTGGTAAACGTCTGCGCTTTACGTGTTAAATATAATCCAAGCTTTTCTACACGTTGGCTGATAAAATTCATGTTTTATCAAGTTTCATTCGTCGCTTACGTTCGCCGGGAAAATATTCGAATTTCATTCAACTGCGAATCTCAGCGATTATTCTTCGAAATTTAAGACATTCTTTTCCAAATCTAATATTGTATTATTATTTACTAGCATATTATATTATATTTTGTAATATTAAAACGTTAATATTAGAAGATCGAAGAACTTTAAGACAGCTGTTTATAAATCTAATGTTATATTATTTCTAACTTGTATATTATATTATAATGTGGTAATAAAGGGATATGCAATTATTATTATGATAAATATCGTCATATAATTCACTGGAATTACTTATTCAAGATATTATTTATTGCACAACTTGAAAATTTGTTAAAATTAGTGCAATGGTAGGCGTATTGAATTAATAACCAATAAAAATCCTTCTTTTCTGTTATTATTAAAAATTATACGAAATGTTTTGGCATCGGATTTGTATCCTGCAAGCAAAACTTGTAAAAGAAAATGAATACAGTTTAAAATGCTTGTCAAATAAACAATGTAAATGTTTGGAATGTTCAGTTGAGGCTCAATTGAAAATTTGTATAAATTGCTTTCCCAACGAAGTGGAAACGGCAATATTACGATCTTCATTAACTGCCAATTCTCATTAACTTTTCAATTAATATAAGACAGTGATGTTGTCCCACGGTTGAGCACTCTTTTATTTCTATTAATTGTCGAAAAGTTTCAAGCACAAATTAATCGCTCTAAATTTACGGATTTCTTAGGGATTTTTAAGAAAGTTAAAGTTAATGAAAGTTAAAACATGTTGGCTGTAAATTATTCCCGAGAGTTGTAATAGAACAACGAGAGAATTCAGTATTTCGCGTTATCCGAGGTACTTTATCGCAAAGAGTGCTTCAGAAGAAACCGCTCGAAATACGGTTACTTTTTACCTCACCTTTATCTCGAGCAATTAGCTACCCTTTCGATTATCCAAGCCTCCCTTAGTTCCAATTAGCTTGGATAAGCGGACTTTCTCTCGGTGCTCCGACACCGATTCACCTATGAAACGAATGCCCGGCAAATGTTAAGGGTGCAAATACCAACCCTTACACGTACTTCCGGCAACGCGTCAGTAAAACGGGAAAGAATTCATTACTTAGATTGTTTCATATCGCTTATTTAAAACAAATCATGAAAATTGCTTTTGAAAACGATTATGTTAGCTCAAATGATCTATATACCCTTGTAAATATGTAGTTTTGAAAATATTCGATACTGGTAACGTAGCTTTACGTTATTTTAAAGTCGTAGGAGTACGTCACCAGCTGCGAATGTATTAACGTCAACATTTTTTTTCGAAAAATAAAGTCTGGAAGATTGTTAAGCTTAGAAATGTCCCAATTTTTCAGCGCAAAAATATCCACATTTTTCAACTCTGAAATGTTCAACTTCTTCAGCTCAGAAAAGTCAAAATTCTTAAAAATTGTTCAGCACAGAAATTAAAAACTTGTTGTCAAAACATTATTTTATATTCTGACAAGACGAGGGATAAATATTTCGGTTTTTAGTTATTAATACTTTAACGGCCACTGACTAATCGACGTAGGACAATTGAGAAGTCCCGTTGTATTTATTAATTCACATATGAATTATAGTAAATATATAGCATTGGTTAAGTATACATATCAAAAATCATATCTTGTCAATCGTTGACAAAAATTGTACTCTGGTAATGAAAATTATTATGCGCAACTATCCGGTCAGTAAAGCAATGAAAGGGTTAAACCTGAACACAATATTATTCCACACTAATGTAATTTGGAATTGCATACATGCAAAATCCCATAGATATCAATGAATTCTATGTATCCCAGGAAGAAGAGTTGAAAGGATCGGAATGGCTGTCGAATATTCGAGGAGGTTTCATTTGCGTAAATGGAAGAATGTTGTATAGATGACTATTCATTAAATGCGATACGCGCGTACAAGCGAACGTGAAAGATATGATCCAGGTTTAATGAATTTTTCGACAGAACGCGCGTTAAAATACTGCCGATAAATGCACGTTCCACTCTGTAACTGTTCACGGTTACGTCAACCCTAAGTGCATGATAAGGGAAATGTGTGATAAAAATTCTCACCGGAACACCTTATCGTGTGACCTATCAAAGCTCTGCACAAATTTGGAGTAGATTATCAATGGCAAATTACGAGCTGCGGTATGACGACAAATAATTTGGAACAATAAAGTCGTCGATTTTTAGACTGCAGAAAAACTACGTTTGGGGAATCCACAATTATGAAAGTTATATTTCCAAACCGAGAAAATAATATCGGTTTCAAGATCAAATGTAATAAATTATTGGTAAATTTCGAGTTTCGATGTGACAACAAATAATTTGGAACAATAAAGTCGGCGATTTTTAAACTGCAGAAAAAGTACATTTGGAAAATGTACGATCAAGAAAATTATATTTCGATAGATCTTTTGGAATACTTTGCATAAAGTTGCAAATTTTTAGTTAGTTTATGTAATGTTTTGTTGCTGGAATATTATGGATAAAAATATGTTTCAAGCTTACTTTAATAAATCCTCTGAAAGTGTCGTTGAAAAGCTTTCCGTGGATCTCTTACCTGAAACAAATATAATGAAACAATTAATAAATATATGTATTATTAATGCATAATTGTATGATTATTATCGAGGATTGATAAATTCAATTTGTTTGCGCATTCAAAGTTGCAAATTCTGAAGAAATATTCTTCAGTTACCGAGAAAATTAATTATTACTCAGTTACTTCTTCAATTAAAAAGAAGATTAATTATTCTAATAACAAAATCAAGTAAATTCCGTTTCTAATAAATAAGTCAAAACAAAATAGTCCACATTTTTTCATGAAAACAAATTTCTATTACAAAAATAAATCGGAATATAAATGAAAAGTTTCAATTCCCGGCGTAGGGTATTTATACAATATATCAATATTCCCATTAAAGAAACCAGTTCAAAAAGCATCTTCAATTGTTTCCTAACAAAACATAATAAAAAGAAAACGGAAGGATAATAAATATCATAGAGAATACCATGTCCAGAATATTAAGGATCAAATACTTCCATGGAATTCTTCGTAACCAATTTTGATCATAATTTTCATATTCACGTATATTACCGTGAGTTTTCAAACGAAGAAATGTTTAACACAGAAATATATTACAGTTTCGAATAATCAAAATTTTTCTGCACCGAGAAAATGCGCAAGAAAATATGGTGGGTTTTTTTAACTATGAATGTACACGTTTCACTATAATAATCGTATATTACAAAGCCATGCTCGAAATAGAGATTTATACGTTGCTAAATTAAACTGCACTTTCCGTGCAGTTTTTGTCGAATTTCGAAGTCCACACATTTCGAACGTACGCCACTTTGCCGCGTTGGCACACCCCCTCCCCCTTCCCCCGCCCCCTGTTTATTGACGAGTCCAATATTTATGACAATAAATTTATTCCGCGCGGCTATGAAACAAACATGCCAAAAGGGACCAAACAGAATTTCGTCGCAATATTTTTATCTCCCGCGGATAAACTGTCACACTTTTTTCTCGGAACGAATACTGTTAATGTCCTTGATGTTCGAAGTACGATATTGTTAATAATATTAATATTTCGCATAATTTCTGGCCGCTTTTATAATATTCCAAATAATTATTCTGATTACTTTACTTTTAGAATATTCGTTTATTGTGCACCTTTATAGGGTTACTTTAATGCAAGTTCAATTTCACTGAAGTTTCAAGTTATTATTTTTCAAAATATAATCGAAATTTGGAAGAAATCTTCACCGCATAACTTCAAAATCGCGTTAAAAAGAGGCTTGTCCGTAGTTCTATGCTGGACGAATTAATTTAAGTTTATTGGCGAATGACTTATGAACAACGGCCTAATCATTCCTCCTCGTTAACAAACACCGAATCTAGAAGCGAAGAATAGTATCTTTACCCGACGGCAGATATGACATGAAAATTCATGAAGAGATTATTTCCGCGACGGCACGATTTACCCGGCTTTCCAGGAATGGTTTTCAGCCCCTGAAAAACAATGCCGTGAAAATTGCGATTTCCCGATCGGATAATGCGAGTCCACCATTTTTTTTCCTCTCTCCTCCATTATTTAAACTTTCTCCTCGTATAACGACGCCTCGTTTGCAGTTATAAAATGCGAAGTAATTTTTTCCGACAGTCTTGCGCGACTGCTTTTACGAGAAATGGTACCTTCGAAATCAATTCCAAATTTCTTAATTGAAAACATGCATATCGAAAATGTAACCTCCATTATTTATGGGAAGTGTTTATACAGTCAGTTTGTTTATTCATCAATTGTTATTTAACGAGGTCACAGTGGGAAAACAATTTTCTTATCTGTTATATCGGAACAAATAAATAATGTGATAAATGTTAGACACACTTAGATTTCGTGAAAGGTATTGTTTTACTGTAACAGGAAATAAATGTAATACATTATATTCAGGCCAACCAAATAGTAAAATGTTGACGATAATAACCTAGCTGATTGATTTGACTAAAAAAAATTCAATAATAATATTGACAATGATAATAATACTTGTATTTTCAATATATTGAAATACGCCCACTATACTGCTCATTATTTAAATAAAAGATGTAGACATTGGGTAGCTTCTCTCCACATCTGCATAAAATTATAATCAAAATCACGATTAAAATATCATATATCAAAGAGGTTTCGATACATGTACTTGTATATGTATGTATATTGTACATACATATGTATATATTTCTGATAAAATGGGGAACACCGTTGATATACAGTGCACCAAATGGTAATTTACGTTCCACGGGCTAATTGACATTCCGTTCGAGTCAATTTGCAAAGATAATATTAAACAAATGGGAAAAGCGCAGTGGAATCAGCGGTGACTCTTTTCCAGCTATATTAGGTGTTCGACAAACTCCTGTCTCTTGTTGGTCCGCGTTTCCTCAAACATTTATTTTACTTCAACTTTAGTCACCAATGTATTAGGTGGCATTTAATTCGTAACCTTCGAAATAAGAGTAGATTCGAATGACGAGTTAACTCGTCATCCCCGGTTAACAAGTTAACGACACGTTTTCCATTTAATTTCATACAAAAACTAACGACTGAACCTGGATTTTTACCTGATTCCATACTTCAGAACTGAGAGATAAAAATAGGTTTAATATGTAACACGGATTTCGACCCGGCAGTCAACGTGTTAATTCATATAGATTTCAAAATGAGATGACCTTTTTAAAGGTGAAGAAGTAAAAGAAAAATGGTACTTATACTTACTAAATTATACACAAGTCAACTCCGCAAGGTTTCAAGTGAACGAGTTAATAAGCAGGCCAGAATTTCTGGTACAAAATACAACCGAACTTTGCAAAAGTCTTAATAAAACACGAGATGCAGGTTTCGTTGGATAGGTTGGAAGGTTCCATCTTGGAAAACGTGCCTCTATCGTAAAAAGGAAAGGAGATCAGGGGGATGGAAACATCGATGCGTGCACTCTAATGCCGACTTACTTTATTGAATCGGAAGTAATCCTTTCCTCGGCGTGTCACCGGGTCCCGGCCAATTTTCATACTCTGTCGAATCTACCTAAAGAACACTTCGACAACTTTACTGCATTTTAAGCTAATCGTTTTATGCAACACCATTTTACGTAGACTCCTTGTTGCACCGATTTGTCAGACTTTCAGAGTGTAGACAAGTAAGATCGATTAAATGTACCGTGTTAGCAAGTTCTGCATAACATTATACATCTTTTTCTGATTAAATAATTAATGTATATAATATAGGAGCTCCAGATGCTAGATAAATGGCAATGCTCTGCGAACATTTTAATTATGTATTATTTTATCTCACTTTTTTAAAACACTAAACTAAGGCAAATGTATTTTTGACAAAAACTGGAGCCGCTGATAGAAGTAGTTATAAGTTTAAAGTGAGATTCTCCGTAAGATCGTTCGTTTTTGCGTTCCCTCAAGATTCCTAAATATAAATGTGTCAACCTTTTTCATGTTTCAGGTAGACCAGGTACGGAAACCATTATTCTTTTACTTGGTGACAGTCTGATTATCAAGTCTTCGCAAGGTTGCATGAAAACTTTCGAAAGCTAAAACCAGACTGGTTTTGATAAACGGCACGCTGCCCGAAATGTAATATTTATATGTAATACATATTTCATACAAGAAAATATCAATAAGAATTGTAGGATCCAAGTATAAGCGGGATGTTGCAATAATATTTTTATATCAATATTAATAGTACTATAATATTAAACTAGAAATGAATTCTTCCAATCGAAATATTCTTCTGCTCTTTGTAAGCTGGCAGAAAAATGGCAAAAGGTCATTTAATAATAATGATAATTATTTCGATCAGTGATCTGTTTATATTCTTTTTAAATAAAACTTTGATTGTATACAAAAGTCGGAAAGAATTCATTTCTACACCTAATATTTCTGTCTTTTAGAAGATTTCTGTTATCTCTTGTTATCCTGTGTCGAATTCTAGCTATTTGGCACTTAAAACATTGTATCACGATGCGTTCGATATTGAATTTTGTTTTACATATTTACTCAAATCTAAGATCTTTTGAAATTATATTCGCGTGGTTCAACTATGACTGGCCAATCCTTAATCTTCCGAACTCATATTTCAAACTCTGAATTAAAATTTTATTAGAGTATGATTTTTCTAATGTTAACCCTTTGCATTCCGTAGGTGCCCCAACGGTGACATGCGATTCGAACGATTAATTCAATTGACATTATTCGATTTGTATTCGAAGATTCATTCGTGAATTGCTACAAGAAAAGTATGTTTGTAATTTGTTAAGCGGTATCACAAGACGTTTTAGAATAAGTTGTAGTTTATAACGGGTATATTCTCCGAGTGCAAAGGGTTAAAAGAAATATAATACTTTGACCGAAGTTGAACGACGCGGCGCACGGAGCATAGATACATTTATCTTCTTTACTTGCATTTATTACCATTGCATTTATCTTGGTATCAGCCTGGAGAGGAGACAACCACCGAGGGCACAATAAACTACAACGAAACGTCGAATCCTGCAGTATATTGGAAGTTTCGAACATAGGACGTTTTAAAGGGGAAAAGTTACATCGAAAATATCCGATCGTACTTTCCCCAACTACGTTAGTCTTCGACATTTTAACATGACTTTCAAGAATTCGTCGTAAAATCATAGAAAAACCTACCGCTTTCCATGTCATATTCCTTGAATTTCACGTGGAAATGTTTTATTAAAATAATCCGTAATAACAAACATTATACCAAAATAACTTCGTAGACCAGTAAATTGTACATTTCTTAAGATGCTTCTTTCGAAGAAAGAAAAATATAACTAGTAATGCTTTGTAAAATACACGTTTTTATGGAAGCACATAATCCAAGTGGAATTCGTAGAAATATTCGTGTACAAGTATTATCATTGTAATATAAAATATAATATAAAATCAATATAAAAATTAGAGTTTTCAAAAAGTATTATAGTAATTCGTTGTATCAACACAGAAAAATGAAATTCATAGCACTGCTTCACATTGTGTTATAGTTTATCTAATATTTTGCCACATTCTAACATGGTTTTCAAAAATTCCATGTTAAATCATAGAAAAACCTACCATTTTCTGGTTTTGTAAATGTTTTATTAGGATAATCCGTTGCTTGCTGACATTTGGGAAATAATAATCGTTAGCTTTGTGAGCAATAAATTTTCCTGTTGTAATTAAAACGAATTTTTAATCGAGAATATTAATTGTATTTATAGTCAATTAAAGTAATCAATATAATTCTAATGATCCTATAATTCCAATAATAAAAATAATTCCAATATTTCTGATAATACCGGCAGAATTCTTTTTGTTTGGATTGTGTGAATAAGAGAACATGAAACTCCTAGAGTTTCCGGTATCTAAATGTTGTATCGTCTCCTAAACATTTGGTGAACGCATTGGAAACAATGTGGTGGCCTAAACATTATGCAAATATAAGGAAAATATTCCAAAGTTATCAGCTTGCGTCGTTGTTTTCGGAACAACATATCCGGCTGAAATTTATCGAGGAGATTTATAAATTGTAGCATTTACATGTTTAAGGTCAGCGCCGATAAGATATACATATTTTGGACATGACATACATGTATGTATGTATTTGTTTCCAGGATTCGTGGAAAATTCTTTTTTTTACATACGCTTATAATCCAACATTTATTGATTATTCAAATGTAATCGAAAGATATTGGAATGAGTTTAATTTATTCTATGAATAAATTATCATTCTGTGAATTCAACTCATATTCCAAATGCATCATATGATATTCCAAATATATTGGAATAAGTTTAATTACCATCCTTGATTCGTAGAATGAATTAAACTCATACTACTTAATATATTTGGAATATCGTTTGATGCATTTTGTTGACAACAAATTCTAGAAAGAAATACCAGAAACAGGAATTTAAGTAAACCATTGCAGAATTAATGACATAAATTATAAAATGCTTATCAGTGTAAATGTATAACGTGTTAATTAAACTTTCAATTGCTACAAACTTTATTATAGTACAATTCAGTGTAATAAAAGCAAGAATTTAAGTAAACCAACACACAATTAGAATTGTACGACTACTTCTGTAACTCACTGTATGTCGCATGAGTCTGCTTTTCAGAACCCAATACTAGGTGGCGAAAAGTTTCGTCGATACAAAATAAAAAGAAAGGTTGGAATATAAGATCAACGAAAGTCATTTGTTTCTTCCTATACGTATAAAACAAAACGCAAAAGTGACATTATGCAAGTATCTTTCCGCGGGGGAGGACGTCGTTGGTTCTCTTTATTATGCGGCAGCATAGCAGAAACTTGGGTGACATTACGTTAACCTACAATTGTTCGGAGAACAACCCTCGTGGGAGACCGAACGGCTGCAATAGAGCCGTATACTTCCACCCGTAGAACAAACGTGTGACGATCTAAGATGAAGGACAAACAGTTTGGGTATCCAACTTATTAAACATTTGCCAAGTCGGCCATACTATCAACCGCTAAGAGTCTCGAGTGGAGAATTACGTAACGGAAGGCAAGACCCCTAGAATTATGAGATCGAGCAATTGTTTTGGGGTCTTAATCGCTTCGCTTAATCAAAACATTGCCATCTTCAGCTCTCGGGTTGATAAATCATTTGTATGAACAAGATGTAATTGATTTAATAATTTCCAATGAACATTTAGGGCCAGGACGTTTGTCCTGGTTTACTTAAAATACGATAAATGGCGGAGAAAATAATCGCTTCAACTTTCTACCAAACTAAGCTATGTTGAAGGACATATTTCATTTGAACGCGTAACTAATTCGAATCGTTCTTCAAAAGACTCAATATTCTTTTGAATGGCTCATTAGAAAAATTCCAATTAAACCACAAACGTGCTCGAACAGTGAAGTGGAATTGGAATCGATTGGAATCCCGAGCGAATAATGTTATCGTGGTTGGTTCCGCGATATTGTGCAGGGTAATTCTATCGAAAGATCAGGACATACTATCGATATCCTTGACCATTCGATAAATAGGCTTCGGATAAACGGCATATATCCGTTATCCGATAAGAGAGTAACGATGAATGACCCGCTTGTACCATATTCAAGTGCAAACAGTCCGTGTGACTGACTTTGTTTGAGCTGGCTCACGCGTTGCGATACGTATGCTTTTGCTAGATCAAACATTACGCTGCGCAGCTTAAACCCCGGTTCTCACTGGTCAAGTAAAATGGAACAGGTCGAGTTAGGTTCAGGTAAATGATCACTTTTGAAACAAACTATCTTCTGACAAAGGTGCCCGCGAAATATGCATATAATTTGCAGTCGAATTAAATAGCTGAATCATCAGCTTGAACTAATAAGTTAAGCTATAAAGGCGAATCCAGAATGAACCATATAACTATTTCTGTTGAAAACGACTTAAAACTTCTATCTGTCTATCTCTCTCTATATTATATATATATATATATAAATGTATATTTACGTATTCACATTAAACAAAGTGTAAAAAGGAGCGTGAAAATACGCGGAGAACAAGTCACGGATTTAAATTCGAGTTCTTATATCTGTCAATGCTCCTGCAGTTACAATAATCCACGATTGCAGCCAAAAATCCCCCTGGCTGCAGAAATCGGATTGTCCAAGTTTGCATATTAATCCCATGATATGTAAAAATCGTATCCGCCGAATCTCGTAACCATGATACGAACGACCTCTTTTATTTATCTCTAGTAATACCGGCAAAAAAAGCCTCGTTCCAGAGGCACGGGATTTTCGAAGTTTCGGAAAAAGAGTGTGGGAATCGAAATCACATTGAAAAATCGTGGATCCACGCTATCGTGAAACTGCCGTAACAGTTTGTTACCGAGGTCGGTTCACTTAAAGTGCCCTTAGCGCACCAGTATACGTCAACTTATTGTTAGTTTATATCGCACAGCTGACGCCAATGTGGCTTCTTTCTGCATATATATGCGAATTACGTTTAGTACAGACGTTCATGCACATACCATCATTATCGTACATCTTCAGCTACCCCAACCCTTTGGGGTTTTTGTGAAATACCACAGTGAATAAGTCTACAGCTGGAGTTGGCAACGTATGGTAATTGTATCGCTCGAAATATTTTATCAAATTACACGAGATGTTTAATAAATGGAATATTTGGATTGTTTGGAACAAAGTAAATTAAATATGTCTTTATGACGTTTTCATTTTTTACTTTATTCTTGAGCTATTAACGTTTAAAGTTTTAGTTCTAGTTTTAAAAGAGTTTCAAGCAATATTTGAATGTTTCATAATTAAATTCCAATTATGTTAACTATTGTGTTATTGTGAAACATGATAAATTCAGGAAAATTGACAAACGACGAAAAAATATAGTTAAATGCAATGAATAGCAATATCCACGTGTAATTTATTAAATTGTTTACTTAGATCAAACGAAAAGTACACTTCCATTAAGGACAACACGTTCAATCAACTCCGGGATTTATTTAGGTTTGTTATTAATTTTTTCTCTCCCACGAAAAATGCTTGGGTTTGATAAAAAAAAAGGTCACAGGATTATTGCGGAGATTAGTCACGTCTGGATTAAGCACTAAATGGAGGTGTACGTTTATACTTCTCACTGAAGTTTTATCTTCGGGAATCCAATATTGTTAATTTTAATGCGTTCCGAGTATACGTACTAATTGCTTTTATCTTTTTAATAATCCCGCAATAATTAACGATCTTGTAATCCGCCAGTGGCAAGGAAATAATATAAGAGTTAAGAGATCAATAGAACATATTCAAGCAGATATAATATATATTTATTCTTCAAAGATTGCAATAATAACCTCGAAAATATAAAATACAATAAGAAAGCACCCATTTAAGAATAACATTAACAATAAAACAGAAAATTTTCACTAAATCATGTTTACTTAACAAATTCTAGATAACATATTCTCAAAGCAAATCGGTAAAGCATTTCTACGCTTAATAATTAAACAAAATGCAACATCCAGAATTAGATAACTATGCAACTCTTTTTACACGGCGGATGTATACAGGTCAAAAATAAAAACATGTGAAAAAATGTGCAAAAATGTGAATAAAACGTGTTAAAAAGAAGAACGTGTAAATGTGAATCGTATAAAAAAATATCATATAAAAAGAGAGCCAAGTGTGCTTTTATACTAATAAATACGTAAAGTGTCCACTCAAAAGTAAAGCTGTTTGGATGAAGCGCGAAAGCGAATGTTTCTTAAAATTGCGAGTAATAAATTTCAGATAAAATCCGGTATTGTTTGAACAAACAGAAAAGCGAATACAAGGTAACGACACCGGTCGAAATTATAACGGTACGTGAACAGAATTGAAGCACCAAAGAAGATTCCCTTTGTGGAGGGTTGAAAACCCCCGGACCCTTAATTTTCGAAGTGACACGTAGTTACGTGAGGGAACGTGTAGCACGCCTTCGCATGTCCACTTCATTCCCTCCACAAAGGCAAAATACGGATGGTCAGTCTTCAAGAAGGAATTCGATTCCTGGCCAAACAATAGCTACTACCCTACACCGACAATTGCGGAACTAAAACCACCCCAAGATACCCCACCCCTTTCAATTTGATAAGCAACGCGGCCAATGATAATTTCACCTTCAACAATAAGAGTTTATTACCCGTAATTACGCAAACTCGGAGTCTGATAAGGTACTCCTTGTATCAGTGTTAGTATCGAGGAGAAATAATGATGGAACTTAATCATCGTAGCTTACGTTTCTTGTGAGACACATTCAAGTATACAGGTAACCCTCGTGCAACGCGGGAGTTAGGTTCCAGAAAAATGTCGATTTATAAAAGTCGCGTTGTAAGAGACTCGGATTATATACGGATGGTGGGTTTTAAGTTTCAAACACGATTATTTCATATTATATATAAACCTTGTATATCGACTTCAGGAATATATATTAAGTCGAGTCATTATATAATAAGTTCCGTTCGTGAAAGAGTCTTTTATGCAAAACCGTCAGAGTTTTACACAAGAGCAATCGACAAGTTGCCTAAAAAATGGCAGGAAGTGACTAATCAAGAAAGTGCTCTTATTAATTATCCCGGCTAACTTATACGTACGATTTTATATAAAACATTCTTCAAAGAGTAGATTAATAATTATTGTAATATCTCGTACGATTACGATGAACTTACTTTAAATTAATCGGATTACATTTTCGCGGAGGAAATCATATTTCATAAAACCGAGCATTTAAAATTCCGATCAATCTTTGAAATTATAAACCTTACGTACTTGTGCATTGATCTTTTTATCAGCAAAAACTACCGTTATTAATTGATATGTCATTCTCCACTATTACTCGCGCTTATTAATCTCAATTATGGCAGATCTTGACGCATCGATTCTAAATTCTCTTCATTATGTTCTTACGTATCAAACAAGCTCCGTAGATACGAGATATTGCTATGCATATTGCGTGTAAATTACGACGTGCAAGCAATTTAAAGCTGACACAAATTAATGTAAGCCATAATTAAACGAATAATGTAATTACGATCAGGCATCCCTGACTGCGGAGCCCATTCAGTATTCCGGTAAAGTACTATTCGTTACGTTATGCCGACATCAATGTTCACAAGGTGCACGTGAGCCAGGAAGACCGAATTCTCGATATATCCGTTTTTCGTTAATAGAACGGTAAAACCTCTTCATTACGGAAACCCAAGAGACCGGAATTCTTCTTCTACTACGTCACGGTATTTCCGTTACAGAGAGTAATTACTACATTACTGATTCTTCCTATGGGAAAGTCGAGTTATTACGTTTCAAATAGGTCTCGCAGTGTACGGATCTTCCAATTCACCATTAATTCCGTTTAAATCGAGAATTCTCCACTTTAGTGTTTACTGATTTAAAATGAGCATAAATGAAGGAATTCCCATAATTGAATTTAGGTGTAGCATAATCAAGAAACTGAGATATTTAATAAAGAAATTCATTCTTCCATTAATTCGAATATGACATTCTTATTTATATAGTTATTTATAATACAACTTTTTGTCACTCGTTTCAGAGCGGAAGTATTCATTTATGTATCAGAATACTTAGTATTTAATAATTAATTGACACTTCTCCAATCTTAATTCCCCGATCAATAAATTGTATGGATATAAAATTCCAATAACCGGATGCGGTGAATTTAATTATGCAATTAATATAGTCTTAATGTACTTATGAAAGTATATTAAGACTGAATAAGATGCGACATTTTTAAAGTGCACGATATTAAGCTACGTAATTAAGAATCGTTGGGAGATAAAAGATGTAAGTTTAATAAATAATAATGTCTGCACGTGTACAAAGGAACAATACTAAGAGAGCTCGGTGAAACAAAAAGGTTAAATGGAAGATCGATTAGTAACTCACGGTACTCACAGTTACGGGACGACCTTCTCTTTTCTAACAGAAAATCGCTTTGTAATAGCGACCACTACACGAATTACTGATAACAGATGGTCCGTGGTTCTCTCGGCGTAGAACAATTCCGCGAGTGCATCGGTGGAAAATATTTTGCAAAGCTTGCACGTCATATATTTGCAAACGCTTCACTAAAGTTTGAACGCAGGATTTCCAGCGGACGGAAATGGTCGACACGTTCCACGGATTGAGATGTAATCACCGAACTCTCCAATTGTAAAACCCCCTCCCGATATCGTCACCCCGAATCATCGCCGATATTCCGTTTAATTCGATTAATCAGGATTTTCTAATTGAGCTCTCCGAGTTGGTCAAAGTTAATTCCTTGGTCGAAAAGGACGAGTTAATTCGTACAAAGGAAATTGTTACCGATTAAGTTCCACGGAACTGTAATGTGTTTCAAATACAAAGGGTGTACGTTAACTATTTCCATATGTGATGTATTACATATGGAACACTTGGGTTTCTTTTTACACGGTATTCTTCTACGATATCAACGGCGAAGGAAACTTGATAAAACATAACATTTATCAAGGAACGTGTAGGAAAACTTTAGGGTTTGTATTTATAAAATATAATAGGCAATGCGAACGAGAAATATCAAGACTGCAAATATATTTAGAAAGTAACACGTACATTGTTTACGGGTCACGAAATTAATTCCCTAAAGCGTTCTTCGCATCGAACTTTTGTAAATCCCGGTTTGCAAAATGCACCGCGTGGCTGGCAAGTCCGAAGCAAATAGAAGGAAAAACTTTGAAGCTGGGCCAGTGACGAATTAAGCAAATAAAGTTTTTCCAACGGTTGGTTCAACGAATAACCGGGAGATGGTTGGAGAACAAATTTCACGTGATCCAGCATCCGATGTTCTGGCTGCTATTGGAATCGCTTGCCGTAAACACAAGTACCAACAGAAACACTAGAGAGACCGATACCCGATTGCACTGATTAAGTCTCCTATCATTGAAACCTATCTAAAAAATTAGCCAACCTTTTTATGCACTCGTAGATTACCTGACACGTTACCCAACCTGGATTTTAATCACCGTGATTTCAACTGCTATTGCTGCCTTAATAATGAAATACTACAAACACGAGTGAGTCGCTTTACCATACAATAATTAAAGTCTGAAGACAAATGAGTTTCCAGAGTTTCCCTAACTAAATTGTAGAAGATACATCGGTGAGTTTGAATGTATGTTTTCTAGTTTAATGTATGGCTTCTAGTTTAACATTTAATATATAAATCGTATCTTAATGGACGAATTAAATGTTGAATGAAATCATGGGAGGAAAAATAACGGATTGGAGATTATATTTGATTGCTTTGCCAGTGTAATCAGTGTGAATTCAACCTCGTGTAGGTTAATTGACAAATTGTGTTACAGAGGGGAAGATGGGTTGAATCAAATTCCGGTGGAGATATATCGATGAGCTTTTGGATTTTAGTGGTTTTATAGAATTGGATCATTCTGAATTAGCCTTTTTGTTTGAGCGAGGAGAGTCTGCGATATGTAAATGTCGTTCTTGAAGTACCGTGATTTTCCTCCTTTTAGTTCCAAAACATTTGAATTAGTAGGCAGTTAAATTATAATTAATGTATAAAAGATTAATTAATATAAACGTAACAGTCTGAATGCATGAAGTTTCGCATCAACCTATTTTATAATAAACGAGCTATATAAAATAACATAATAATGAATTCAAATACATGTTTGTTATAATAAATATAAACAGTTTCAATAAACACACGAAATGTAAACCACATTTTATTCAAAGGACAGAATAATGAACTAAAACAAAACTATTTAAAAGAAATAACACACATGTCACAGAAAATTCGAAATCATGTTTTTCTTCGAGAGCACGTAAAACTACTCTGAACAAGTGTGCGCTATTTTCGAATCGTTTCGTTGGACGAGTTGCCAAACAATGAGGTACAAATGCAATATTAACGCTATTGTTATTCCGGCGGAAGAGGTAGGATTTTTCTCCCGCAATAATAGCACTGATCAGAACAAATCGATGCGTCAATAATGGAAAGCTATTGACAGTTTTTGATTTCCGCGAGTCTGAATGTTTAAACTCTGCCAACAGCCCGATTACAATTCGGCCCGATCGACCGCGGCACAATAAAAATGTCTGCAGATATTGCTTTTAATTAGCGTTCCAATCATTTCTTTTTAGTTAAAGCACAATGGAGTGATTTATCCGAAAAACTATAATTAACGAGAGAATTGTGATTTAATTCTAATAAATGCAGATGTGTATCTACAGTGAGTCACAGAAGTATTCGTATCCTCTAATTGTCGGCTTCAAAAGATTGATATTCTTTTAAGACACAATTTGAAAATTCTTATCAATATAAATGTATGACGTTTTAATTAAGCTTTCAATCGATATGAAGTTTATTGTAGTATAATAATTCAGTGTAATAAAATCAGGGATTTAAGTAAACCATCAACAATCCTACGGTACGAATACATCCGTGGCATTAATTCTACCATGGTTTACTTAAATTCCTGTTTCTGTTACACTGAATTGTCATTTCACAATAAAGCTCATATAAATGTAATCGCTTAATTAACGCGTCATACATTCACTTTGATAAGCATTTTAAAATGCATGTCTTAAAAAAGTAGTAAGTGTTTGAAGTTGACAATTAGAGGGATGCCAATACTTCTGTGACTCACTGTATATCGAAAGTGGTATATCATTGTATGCGATCGAACGAAAAGTTAATTAATGAAATTTGCATGGAGGTTGACACTTTTCATAAGTGTATGATGGAGGTGACTTTATCATGACGAAGAACGAGGGAGATAACACGTGAACTCCGCAGAGGAAGTCAGAACCACGAGCTCCAACGAGTATAAATTAGGGTCAGTTTAGTATTTAAAATTCATTAGCAAGCGCAAGTATTTCTAACGATATTCCGCCTGAGCTACAAGTTTGCTAGAGTTTTAAACAAATTACGTGACGACAGAAATAGAAATATTCATTATGAAATTTCTATAGAAATATTTGACCGAAAACTCTACTCACGAAACCATGGAGTTCATTAATAACGCGACGATGAATATTTTTAATTAAATTTAAATCGTATCAACGTATATCATCAGTGTAACGGGTCAGCAAAATAATTATTCTTAATATTTTTATAACGCATTTATATACTCGAAATAAACATCCAAGCATATTGCAAGAGCAACATTTCCAAGTAATAAAGGAAGTTGATAATCTCAAGAGAGTTGGAAACGCGGAACACAATTTTAAAGTTAAAAAGATTATCAGAGGAAACTGGAAATTGAAACGAAGGCTTTAAGCTTGGACTGGACAAACAAATAGAAAGCTATTCTGGATGTCGTGTGTCACGTATTAAATTCTCTGGTTTTTCCACAAAGTACCCCTTCAATACGAAAGCGATATTTTTCAAAACGCAGAGAATACTCGACGGATATCAATGCAAATAATATGTCAGGTAAAATGGAGATGCGTAGTAATAATAAGCACAAAGGAAGTACTTCTATTTAGTTTTCCTTGTATTTACAGAACAAGTATCCTTCAAAGAGAGGATACACGTTTGACACAGTTATCGAAAACTTGCAGTGCTTTCTTTACTGTGTATACTTAATGTGTATGTCCCCCGTACAACAACGTATTCCTACAAGATGGATTCGCTCAAACACGATTCGAGAATCGGAGAAATCCCCGTTGAACACGGCACGTAATGAAAATTTTTAATCGCAAACACCGTAATTCCATATTTCTCATTTGAGCGAGCGTGTGTTTCGTCTCAGGATTTGCGTATGGAATTTTAAATATGAAAATTTTCAATTCATTTTTTAATTCGTGTAGTATTAACCCTTTGCAATCGAAATTTTGTTCGCGAATTTTTATACGGAAGTACTTAGCATCTACAAGTTTGTCTGATAAAAATTCGATGAAATTTTTTCCAACTAACATAAATCAAAATCATACATAAATGATCGAATAACACCGGTTGACTTCAATATTTCACGTATTGTTAGATTATTAAAACTTAATATCGAACACCAAACTTTACAATTTTACTTCGTGTGATATTTTATAAAGCATCACCCAAATGCACTCTGGGTTTGTCAATGTGTAATAGTTTCGATTAATTAATTGTTTTAATAAACAAATATTTCTTAGTTATGGAAAGAAAGCAGTATACGTTTGTTAATTCTTGGAACTTAACCCTGTTTTGTGTACTAGTCCTTTCTTTCGGATAACACGTCATGATTTCGGAAACTAGCCATCGTGTTATACAGGGGACACCTGTATATTGGAATAATGAATGATAACGAGTTATTTCGAAAACATGGAATTATCATCCCACAATCCTATAAACTCGAATGAAGCATTCATATTCGCCAAACTGGAAGACCACGTGATTAGCTACCCGTTCTGCCAAACTGCAGATCATCAGATTCGAGGTTTGAAACACATTCATGCCAACCAAACTAAAGACAGATATCACTGATAGGTGCCTGCATCAGTTTAGATACAACGAGCTCGGTTCTCGTTTGATAAGAAACAGTGCGTTGATTCGATACGTTTGACGCATTGCGTGCGCTAAACCGCTCGCGAATCTATTCAAATTGGTATCCTTTAAACCTCCGAATGAATGATTTTGAGATAGCGAAGTTCATTGAGGATACAAATGGCGGTATTCTTAAAACTTAACAAAATTTGGGGAAAATGTTTGATAATGAAAACAGACTTCATTCGGATCCTGCGGTTTTGTTGTAACCAAGGAATTAAATTTTAAGGACTAAAGTAGAATATTAGTTTTAGTGTCATCCAACAAGCTATGAATTGTGTCATTTGAATCATCAGTTTTATTTTATTACCATTGTTTTATTAGTTTATTACTGTTATTATTAGTGATATAATAATTGTTTGAATACGGAACTCTGAAGAAGGGTCTTCTCAGTATGCAAACAATGTTTAAATGTTATTGTAATAATAATGTATAATACAAAATTAATTAAGGGAAAACCCTGAAGTGCTTAGGCTTCGGCCAGCTTCCTCTGAGAGTAATACAATAATTAATATGTTTTTAAATAAAATTAATCAGTTCACCGTCACGCGGTATATTTTGCAATCTAATTAAATGTAACATTTGATCAGCTAAAATTGTCGAATGTATTGTATATATAGAATACAACTTGGCACTCTAAATTTAGTCTAAATTTAGTGACATCAGAAAAAAGAGAATATAAATAATTGAAGAGAATCAAATCAATGGTGGCATGACAGCGAAGGAATTAAATGAAAGCGACAATAGGAAGCCCAATGCAAATTTCAATTACATTAATCATACGTTTACTATATTTAAACCCAACAAGGAAGTCGCTTGATTAATAAATTAGCTGCACTATTTATGAAAAATAAAGCACCGTTCTGGGGAAAGCTGATTCAAAGATGACAAGAGCTATGAACCTTAACATTAAAATACGGGGCCTCCTCCGAGCGGTGGGTGACTCGCGAACAAAGTTGAATGAAAGTCGCCGAATAAGTGTTAATAACTAAGGAGTCCGTGAAGATATTTTGATGCAACAAAGTGCATTCGAAAGAGCGGACTTTCCTCTATAAGAGAACTCGCGGAGACAAATATCGCACGATTCGTTCTTCCGCAATTAATTAAAATACGGGGCCTCCTCAGAGCGGTGGGTGATACCCGCGAACAAAGTTGAATGAAAGTCGCCGAATAAGTGTTAATAACTAAGGAGTCCGTGAAGATATTTTGATGCAACAAAGTGCATTCGAAAGAGCGGACTTTCCTCTATAAGAGCACTCGCGGAGAAAAATAACCCACGTTTCGTTCTTCCGCAATTAATTAAAATACGGGGCCTCCTCCGAGCGGTGGGTGATACCCGCGAACAAAGTTGAATGAAAGTCGCCGAATAAGTGTTAATAACTCAGGAGTCCGTGAAGATATTTTGATGCAACAAAGTGCATTCGAAAGATCGGACTTTCCTCTATAAGAGCACTCGCGAAGAAAAATATCGCACGATTCGTGCTTCCGCAATTAATTAAAATACGGGGCCTCCTCAGAGCGGTGGGTGATACCCGCGAAAAAAGTTGAATGAAAGTCGCCGAATAAGTGTTAATAACTAAGGAGTCCGTGAAGATATTTTGATGCAACAAAGTGCATTCGAAAGAGCGGACTTTCCTCTATAAGAGCACTCGCGGAGAAAAATATCGCACGATTCGTGCTTCCGCAATTAATTAAAATACGGGGCCTCCTCAGAGCGGTGGGTGATACCCGCGAAAAAAGTTGAATGAAAGTCGCCGAATAAGTGTTAATAACTAAGGAGTCCGTGAAGATATTTTGATGCAACAAAGTGCATTCGAAAGATCGGACTTTCCTCTATAAGAGCACTCGCGAAGAAAAATATCGCACGATTCGTGCTTCCGCAATTAATTAAAATACGGGGCCTCCTCAGAGCGGTGGGTGATACCCGCGAACAAAGTTGAATGAAAGTCGCCGAATAAGTGTTAATAACGAAGGAGTCCGTGAAGATATTTTGATGCAACAAAGTGCATTCGAAAGAGCGGACTTTCCTCTATAAGAGAACTCGCGGAGAAAAATATCGCACGATTCGTTCTTCCGCAATTAATTAAAATACGGGGCCTCCTCAGAGCGGTGGGTGATACCCGCGAACAAAGTTGAATGAAAGTCGCCGAATAAGTGTTAATAACTAAGGAGTCCGTGAAGATATTTTGATGCAACAATGTGCATTCGAAAGATCGGACTTTCCTCTATAAGAGCACTCGCGAAGAAAAATATCGCACGATTCGTTCTTCCGCAATTAATTAAAATACGGGGCCTCCTCCGAGCGGTGGGTGATACCCGCGAACAAAGTTGAATGAAAGTCGCCGAATAAGTGTTAATAACTAAGGAGTCCGTGAAGATATTTTGATGCAACAAAGTGCATTCGAAAGAGCGGACTTTCCTCTATAAGAGAACTCGCGGAGAAAAATATCGCACGATTCGTTCTTCCGCAATTAATTAAAATACGGGGCCTCCTCAGAGCGGTGGGTGATACCCGCGAAAAAAGTTGAATGAAAGTCGCCGAATAAGTGTTAATAACTAAGGAGTCCGTGAAGATATTTTGATGCAACAAAGTGCATTCGAAAGAGCGGACTTTCCTCTATAAGAGCACTCGCGAAGAAAAATATCGCACGATTCGTTCTTCCGCAATTAATTAAAATACGGGGCCTCCTCCGAGCGGTGGGTGATACCCGCGAACAAAGTTGAATGAAAGTCGCCGAATAAGTGTTAATAACTAAGGAGTCCGTGAAGATATTTTGATGCAACAAAGTGCATTCGAAAGAGCGGACTTTCCTCTATAAGAGAACTCGCGGAGAAAAATATCGCACGATTCGTTCTTCCGCAATTAATTAAAATACGGGGCCTCCTCAGAGTGGTGGGTGATACCCGCGAACAAAGTTGAATGAAAGTCGCCGAATAAGTGTTAATAACTAAGGAGTCCGTGAAGATATTTTGATGCAACAAAGTGCATTCGAAAGAGCGGACTTTCCTCTATAAGAGCACTCGCGGAGAAAAATATCGCACGATTCGTTCTTTCGCAATTAATTAAAATACGGGGCCTCCTCAGAGCGGTGGATGATACCCGCGAACAAAGTTGAATGAAAGTCGCCGAATAAGTGTTAATAACGAAGGAGTCCGTGAAGATATTTTGATGCAACAAAGTGCATTCGAAAGAGCGGACTTTCCTCTATAAGAGCACTCGCGGAAAAAAATATCGCACGATTCGTGCTTCCGCAATTAATTAAAATACGGGGCCTCCTCAGAGCGGTGGGTGATACCCGCGAACAAAGTTGAATAAAAGTCGCCGAATAAGTGTTAATAACGAAGGAGTCCGTGAAGATATTTTGATGCAACAAAGTGCATTCGAAAGAGCGGACTTTCCTCTATAAGAGCACTCGCGGAGAAAAATATCGCACGATTCGTTCTTCCACAATTAATTAAAATACGCGGCCTCCTCAGAGCGGTGGGTGATACCCGCGAACAAAGTTGAATGAAAGTCGCCGAATAAGTGTTAATAACTAAGGAGTCCGTGAAGATATTTTGATGCAACAAAGTGCATTCGAAAGAGCGGACTTTCCTCTATAAGAGCACTCGCGGAGAAAAATATCGCACGATTCGTTCTTCCGCAATTAATTAAAATACGGGGCCTCCTCAGAGCGGTGGGTGATACCCGCGAACAAAATTGAATGAAAGTCGCCGAATAAGTGTTAATAACTAAGGAGTCCGTGAAGATATTTTGATGCAACAAAGTGCATTCGAAAGAGCGGACTTTCCTCTATAAGAGAACTCGCGGAGAAAAATATCGCACGATTCGTTCTTCCGCAATTAATTAAAATACGGGGCCTCCTCAGAGCGGTGGGTGATACCCGCGAACAAAGTTGAATGAAAGTCGCCGAATAAGTGTTAATAACTGAGGAGTCCGTGAAGATATTTTGATGCAACAAAGTGCATTCGAAAGAGCGGACTTTCCTCTATAAGAGCACTCGCGGAGAAAAATATCGCACGATTCGTTCTTCCGCAATTAATTAAAATACGGGGCCTCCTCAGAGTGGTGGGTGATACCCGCGAACAAAGTTGAATGAAAGTCGCCGAATAAGTGTTAATAACTAAGGAGTCCGTGAAGATATTTTGATGCAACAAAGTGCATTCGAAAGAGCGGACTTTCCTCTATAAGAGCACTCGCGGAGAAAAATATCGCACGATTCGTTCTTCCGCAATTAATTAAAATACGGGGCCTCCTCAGAGCGGTGGGTGATACCCGCGAAAAAAGTTGAATGAAAGTCGCCGAATAAGTGTTAATAACTGAGGAGTCCGTGAAGATATTTTGATGCAACAAAGTGCATTCGAAAGAGCGGACTTTCCTCTATAAGAGAACTCGCGGAGAAAAATATCGCACGATTCGTTCTTCCGCAATTAATTAAAATACGGGGCCTCCTCAGAGCGGTGGGTGATACCCGCGAACAAAGTTGAATGAAAGTCGCCGAATAAGTGTTAATAACTGAGGAGTCCGTGAAGATATTTTGATGCAACAAAGTGCATTCGAAAGAGCGGACTTTCCTCTATAAGAGCACTCGCGGAGAAAAATATCGCACGATTCGTTCTTCCGCAATTAATTAAAATACGGGGCCTCCTCAGAGCGGTGGGTGATACCCGCGAACAAAGTTGAATGAAAGTCGCCGAATAAGTGTTAATAACTAAGGAGTCCGTGAAGATATTTTGATGCAACAAAGTGCATTCGAAAGAGCGGACTTTCCTCTATAAGAGCACTCGCGGAGAAAAATATCGCACGATTCGTTCTTCCGCAATTAATTAAAATACGGGGCCTCCTCAGAGCGGTGGGTGATACCCGCGAAAAAAGTTGAATGAAAGTCGCCGAATAAGTGTTAATAACTAAGGAGTCCGTGAAGATATTTTGATGCAACAAAGTACATTCGAAAGAGCGGACTTTCCTCTATAAGAGAACTCGCGGAGAAAAATATCGCACGATTCGTTCTTCCGCAATTAATTAAAATACGGGGCCTCCTCAGAGCGGTGGGTGATACCCGCGAACAAAGTTGAATGAAAGTCGCCGAATAAGTGTTAATAACTGAGGAGTCCGTGAAGATATTTTGATGCAACAAAGTGCATTCGAAAGAGCGGACTTTCCTCTATAAGAGCACTCGCGGAGAAAAATATCGCACGATTCGTTCTTCCGCAATTAATTAAAATACGGGGCCTCCTCAGAGCGGTGGGTGATACCCGCGAACAAAGTTGAATGAAAGTCGCCGAATAAGTGTTAATAACTAAGGAGTCCGTGAAGATATTTTGATGCAACAAAGTGCATTCGAAAGAGCGGACTTTCCTCTATAAGAGCACTCGCGGAGAAAAATATCGCACGATTCGTTCTTCCGCAATTAATTAAAATACGGGGCCTCCTCAGAGCGGTGGGTGATACCCGCGAAAAAAGTTGAATGAAAGTCGCCGAATAAGTGTTAATAACTGAGGAGTCCGTGAAGATATTTTGATGCAACAAAGTGCATTCGAAAGAGCGGACTTTCCTCTATAAGAGCACTCGCGGAGAAAAATATCGCACGATTCGTTCTTCCGCAATTAATTAAAATACGGGGCCTCCTCAGAGCGGTGGGTGATACCCGCGAACAAAGTTGAATGAAAGTCGCCGAATAAGTGTTAATAACTAAGGAGTCCGTGAAGATATTTTGATGCAACAAAGTGCATTCGAAAGAGCGGACTTTCCTCTATAAGAGAACTCGCGGAGAAAAATATCGCACGATTCGTTCTTCCGCAATTAATTAAAATACGGGGCCTCCTCAGAGTGGTGGGTGATACCCGCGAACAAAGTTGAATGAAAGTCGCCGAATAAGTGTTAATAACTAAGGAGTCCGTGAAGATATTTTGATGCAACAAAGTGCATTCGAAAGAGCGGACTTTCCTCTATAAGAGCACTCGCGGAAAAAAATATCGCACGATTCGTGCTTCCGCAATTAATTAAAATACGGGGCCTCCTCAGAGCGGTGGGTGATACCCGCGAACAAAGTTGAATAAAAGTCGCCGAATAAGTGTTAATAACGAAGGAGTCCGTGAAGATATTTTGATGCAACAAAGTGCATTCGAAAGAGCGGACTTTCCTCTATAAGAGCACTCGCGGAGAAAAATATCGCACGATTCGTTCTTCCACAATTAATTAAAATACGCGGCCTCCTCAGAGCGGTGGGTGATACCCGCGAACAAAGTTGAATGAAAGTCGCCGAATAAGTGTTAATAACTAAGGAGTCCGTGAAGATATTTTGATGCAACAAAGTGCATTCGAAAGAGCGGACTTTCCTCTATAAGAGCACTCGCGGAGAAAAATATCGCACGATTCGTTCTTCCGCAATTAATTAAAATACGGGGCCTCCTCAGAGCGGTGGGTGATACCCGCGAACAAAATTGAATGAAAGTCGCCGAATAAGTGTTAATAACTAAGGAGTCCGTGAAGATATTTTGATGCAACAAAGTGCATTCGAAAGAGCGGACTTTCCTCTATAAGAGAACTCGCGGAGAAAAATATCGCACGATTCGTTCTTCCGCAATTAATTAAAATACGGGGCCTCCTCAGAGCGGTGGGTGATACCCGCGAACAAAGTTGAATGAAAGTCGCCGAATAAGTGTTAATAACTGAGGAGTCCGTGAAGATATTTTGATGCAACAAAGTGCATTCGAAAGAGCGGACTTTCCTCTATAAGAGCACTCGCGGAGAAAAATATCGCACGATTCGTTCTTCCGCAATTAATTAAAATACGGGGCCTCCTCAGAGCGGTGGGTGATACCCGCGAACAAAGTTGAATGAAAGTCGCCGAATAAGTGTTAATAACTAAGGAGTCCGTGAAGATATTTTGATGCAACAAAGTGCATTCGAAAGAGCGGACTTTCCTCTATAAGAGCACTCGCGGAGAAAAATATCGCACGATTCGTTCTTCCGCAATTAATTAAAATACGGGGCCTCCTCAGAGCGGTGGGTGATACCCGCGAAAAAAGTTGAATGAAAGTCGCCGAATAAGTGTTAATAACTGAGGAGTCCGTGAAGATATTTTGATGCAACAAAGTGCATTCGAAAGAGCGGACTTTCCTCTATAAGAGAACTCGCGGAGAAAAATATCGCACGATTCGTTCTTCCGCAATTAATTAAAATACGGGGCCTCCTCAGAGCGGTGGGTGATACCCGCGAACAAAGTTGAATGAAAGTCGCCGAATAAGTGTTAATAACTGAGGAGTCCGTGAAGATATTTTGATGCAACAAAGTGCATTCGAAAGAGCGGACTTTCCTCTATAAGAGCACTCGCGGAGAAAAATATCGCACGATTCGTTCTTCCGCAATTAATTAAAATACGGGGCCTCCTCAGAGCGGTGGGTGATACCCGCGAACAAAGTTGAATGAAAGTCGCCGAATAAGTGTTAATAACTAAGGAGTCCGTGAAGATATTTTGATGCAACAAAGTGCATTCGAAAGAGCGGACTTTCCTCTATAAGAGCACTCGCGGAGAAAAATATCGCACGATTCGTTCTTCCGCAATTAATTAAAATACGGGGCCTCCTCAGAGCGGTGGGTGATACCCGCGAAAAAAGTTGAATGAAAGTCGCCGAATAAGTGTTAATAACTAAGGAGTCCGTGAAGATATTTTGATGCAACAAAGTGCATTCGAAAGAGCGGACTTTCCTCTATAAGAGAACTCGCGGAGAAAAATATCGCACGATTCGTTCTTCCGCAATTAATTAAAATACGGGGCCTCCTCAGAGCGGTGGGTGATACCCGCGAACAAAGTTGAATGAAAGTCGCCGAATAAGTGTTAATAACTGAGGAGTCCGTGAAGATATTTTGATGCAACAAAGTGCATTCGAAAGAGCGGACTTTCCTCTATAAGAGCACTCGCGGAGAAAAATATCGCACGATTCGTTCTTCCGCAATTAATTAAAATACGGGGCCTCCTCAGAGCGGTGGGTGATACCCGCGAACAAAGTTGAATGAAAGTCGCCGAATAAGTGTTAATAACTAAGGAGTCCGTGAAGATATTTTGATGCAACAAAGTGCATTCGAAAGAGCGGACTTTCCTCTATAAGAGCACTCGCGGAGAAAAATATCGCACGATTCGTTCTTCCGCAATTAATTAAAATACGGGGCCTCCTCAGAGTGGTGGGTGATACCCGCGAACAAAGTTGAATGAAAGTCGCCGAATAAGTGTTAATAACTAAGGAGTCCGTGAAGATATTTTGATGCAACAAAGTGCATTCGAAAGAGCGGACTTTCCTCTATAAGAGCACTCGCGGAGAAAAATATCGCACGATTCGTTCTTCCGCAATTAATTAAAATACGGGGCCTCCTCAGAGCGGTGGGTGATACCCGCGAACAAAGTTGAATGAAAGTCGCCGAATAAGTGTTAATAACTAAGGAGTCCGTGAAGATATTTTGATGCAACAAAGTGCATTCGAAAGAGCGGACTTTCCTCTATAAGAGCACTCGCGGAGAAAAATATCGCACGATTCGTTCTTCCGCAATTAATTAAAATACGGGGCCTCCTCAGAGCGGTGGGTGATACCCGCGAAAAAAGTTGAATGAAAGTCGCCGAATAAGTGTTAATAACTAAGGAGTCCGTGAAGATATTTTGATGCAACAAAGTGCATTCGAAAGAGCGGACTTTCCTCTATAAGAGAACTCGCGGAGAAAAATATCGCACGATTCGTTCTTCCGCAATTAATTAAAATACGGGGCCTCCTCAGAGCGGTGGGTGATACCCGCGAACAAAGTTGAATGAAAGTCGCCGAATAAGTGTTAATAACTGAGGAGTCCGTGAAGATATTTTGATGCAACAAAGTGCATTCGAAAGAGCGGACTTTCCTCTATAAGAGCACTCGCGGAGAAAAATATCGCACGATTCGTTCTTCCGCAATTAATTAAAATACGGGGCCTCCTCAGAGCGGTGGGTGATACCCGCGAACAAAGTTGAATGAAAGTCGCCGAATAAGTGTTAATAACTAAGGAGTCCGTGAAGATATTTTGATGCAACAAAGTGCATTCGAAAGAGCGGACTTTCCTCTATAAGAGCACTCGCGGAGAAAAATATCGCACGATTCGTTCTTCCGCAATTAATTAAAATACGGGGCCTCCTCAGAGCGGTGGGTGATACCCGCGAAAAAAGTTGAATGAAAGTCGCCGAATAAGTGTTAATAACTAAGGAGTCCGTGAAGATATTTTGATGCAACAAAGTGCATTCGAAAGAGCGGACTTTCCTCTATAAGAGACCTCGCGGAGAAAAATATCGCACGATTCGTTCTTCCGCAATTAATTAAAATACGGGGCCTCCTCAGAGCGGTGGGTGATACCCGCGAACAAAGTTGAATGAAAGTCGCCGAATAAGTGTTAATAACTGAGGAGTCCGTGAAGATATTTTGATGCAACAAAGTGCATTCGAAAGAGCGGACTTTCCTCTATAAGAGCACTCGCGGAGAAAAATATCGCACGATTCGTTCTTCCGCAATTAATTAAAATACGGGGCCTCCTCAGAGCGGTGGGTGATACCCGCGAACAAAGTTGAATGAAAGTCGCCGAATAAGTGTTAATAACTAAGGAGTCCGTGAAGATATTTTGATGCAACAAAGTGCATTCGAAAGAGCGGACTTTCCTCTATAAGAGCACTCGCGGAGAAAAATATCGCACGATTCGTTCTTCCGCAATTAATTAAAATACGGGGCCTCCTCAGAGCGGTGGGTGATACCCGCGAAAAAAGTTGAATGAAAGTCGCCGAATAAGTGTTAATAACTAAGGAGTCCGTGAAGATATTTTGATGCAACAAAGTGCATTCGAAAGAGCGGACTTTCCTCTATAAGAGAACTCGCGGAGAAAAATATCGCACGATTCGTTCTTCCGCAATTAATTAAAATACGGGGCCTCCTCAGAGCGGTGGGTGATACCCGCGAACAAAGTTGAATGAAAGTCGCCGAATAAGTGTTAATAACTGAGGAGTCCGTGAAGATATTTTGATGCAACAAAGTGCATTCGAAAGAGCGGACTTTCCTCTATAAGAGCACTCGCGGAGAAAAATATCGCACGATTCGTTCTTCCGCAATTAATTAAAATACGGGGCCTCCTCAGAGCGGTGGGTGATACCCGCGAACAAAGTTGAATGAAAGTCGCCGAATAAGTGTTAATAACTAAGGAGTCCGTGAAGATATTTTGATGCAACAAAGTGCATTCGAAAGAGCGGACTTTCCTCTATAAGAGCACTCGCGGAGAAAAATATCGCACGATTCGTTCTTCCGCAATTAATTAAAATACGGGGCCTCCTCAGAGCGGTGGGTGATACCCGCGAAAAAAGTTGAATGAAAGTCGCCGAATAAGTGTTAATAACTAAGGAGTCCGTGAAGATATTTTGATGCAACAAAGTGCATTCGAAAGAGCGGACTTTCCTCTATAAGAGACCTCGCGGAGAAAAATATCGCACGATTCGTTCTTCCGCAATTAATTAAAATACGGGGCCTCCTCAGAGCGGTGGGTGATACCCGCGAACAAAGTTGAATGAAAGTCGCCGAATAAGTGTTAATAACTGAGGAGTCCGTGAAGATATTTTGATGCAACAAAGTGCATTCGAAAGAGCGGACTTTCCTCTATAAGAGCCCTCGCGGAGAAAAATATCGCACGATTCGTTCTTCCGCAATTAATTAAAATACGGGGCCTCCTCAGAGCGGTGGGTGATACCCGCGAACAAAGTTGAATGAAAGTCGCCGAATAAGTGTTAATAACTAAGGAGTCCGTGAAGATATTTTGATGCAACAAAGTGCATTCGAAAGAGCGGACTTTCCTCTATAAGAGCACTCGCGGAGAAAAATATCGCACGATTCGTTCTTCCGCAATTAATTAAAATACGGGGCCTCCTCAGAGCGGTGGGTGATACCCGCGAAAAAAGTTGAATGAAAGTCGCCGAATAAGTGTTAATAACTAAGGAGTCCGTGAAGATATTTTGATGCAACAAAGTGCATTCGAAAGAGCGGACTTTCCTCTATAAGAGAACTCGCGGAGAAAAATATCGCACGATTCGTTCTTCCGCAATTAATTAAAATACGGGGCCTCCTCAGAGCGGTGGGTGATACCCGCGAACAAAGTTGAATGAAAGTCGCCGAATAAGTGTTAATAACTGAGGAGTCCGTGAAGATATTTTGATGCAACAAAGTGCATTCGAAAGAGCGGACTTTCCTCTATAAGAGCACTCGCGGAGAAAAATATCGCACGATTCGTTCTTCCGCAATTAATTAAAATACGCGGCCTCCTCAGAGCGGTGGGTGATACCCGCGAACAAAGTTGAATGAAAGTCGCCGAATAAGTGTTAATAACTAAGGAGTCCGTGAAGATATTTTGATGCAACAAAGTGCATTCGAAAGAGCGGACTTTCCTCTATAAGAGCACTCGCGGAGAAAAATATCGCACGATTCGTTCTTCCGCAATTAATTAAAATACGGGGCCTCCTCAGAGCGGTGGGTGATACCCGCGAAAAAAGTTGAATGAAAGTCGCCGAATAAGTGTTAATAACTAAGGAGTCCGTGAAGATATTTTGATGCAACAAAGTGCATTCGAAAGAGCGGACTTTCCTCTATAAGAGAACTCGCGGAGAAAAATATCGCACGATTCGTTCTTCCGCAATTAATTAAAATACGGGGCCTCCTCAGAGCGGTGGGTGATACCCGCGAACAAAGTTGAATGAAAGTCGCCGAATAAGTGTTAATAACTGAGGAGTCCGTGAAGATATTTTGATGCAACAAAGTGCATTCGAAAGAGCGGACTTTCCTCTATAAGAGCACTCGCGGAGAAAAATATCGCACGATTCGTTCTTCCGCAATTAATTAAAATACGGGGCCTCCTCAGAGCGGTGGGTGATACCCGCGAACAAAGTTGAATGAAAGTCGCCGAATAAGTGTTAATAACTAAGGAGTCCGTGAAGATATTTTGATGCAACAAAGTGCATTCGAAAGAGCGGACTTTCCTCTATAAGAGCACTCGCGGAGAAAAATATCGCACGATTCGTTCTTCCGCAATTAATTAAAATACGGGGCCTCCTCAGAGCGGTGGGTGATACCCGCGAACAAAGTTGAATGAAAGTCGCCGAATAAGTGTTAATAACTAAGGAGTCCGTGAAGATATTTTGATGCAACAAAGTGCATTCGAAAGAGCGGACTTTCCTCTATAAGAGCACTCGTGGACAAAGAAATCGCACGATTAATTAACCGACACACCGCAATCCGTGTTATACGATACAACGCGAGGCCCATCCATAATGTCTATATAACTCTAAAAACAATACTGTAAGCGCTTTACGATGCATTGATTATTTTACATCAATATCGTAACGTTAAAAATATTGACTATTTTACGAATATTAGCAACATATTTAATTGGAATTTTAATAATATTGACATTTGCGGTTTCCAGTGACGGCCTTAGCGTTCAACGTGTTAAGGAATATTAAGTACAGAATATTACTTTAAAGTAAATCAATTTTCCAACATTATACGATAATGCGAAGAGTGATATTTTAATTAAGATTAAGTAATTAATATCCCATTTACGTTTAAGCTTCTTTAAGACATACTTTACAAAGAAGACTAAGGACAAGGATGGAAAAGATTTCTTGTTGAACATAAATAGCTTACGATACATCAATCTTGTTAACCAGAAGATGTTTTGCATCCTGATGGAAGGTGAATTTTAAAGACAGCCGGTATACGCTTAAAACTTACGTGCTTTCCCCGGTTATTATGCAAATAATGCTCAACAAAAACACTAACTTTTGTTATACCAAAATGAAATTTTTGTTCTATGCTTCTACACATTTTCCTCTGCTGTCTTCTGCACAGCTTTTTACCCGTCACTCCTTGATGTGAAAAAATTCTATCTTTATAAACGATCGTTGAATTACTTTATAAATGCCTTACAGTTAAGATTGTGTTACAATCATTTTAGAATTAATCGTTATCGAAAAAGGAAATAATTAATATAAAATTATTAAATAATAGTAACGGTTTCTCCAATAATAGGACCACCCAAAACTAATTATAAGGCCATAGTTTCGTTTTTAATTATGAATCAGATTTTAAAATAAGGTCTTTTTCATTGTTGTTTTAAATTTTCATTATTATCTACTATTCCAGAAATAAGCCACGGTCTTACTTTCGAAAATACTTTTTTAACAAAAATCCCAGGTGTTCCAATAACAAAACTAGGTCTTATTATCGGAGAAAAGCGGTAATCCAATAGTATCACAGTGTGATTGTAGTTGAAATAACTATGTATTAAATAAATATAGTTGTATAATGCCATCACATAAGTTATCAAGAAATGCTTCCTGATATAACATAAACAACCATCATCGATCGTTAAATTAATTATCGTGACAATACCAGAGCCACATAGAAGTGTCCTAATTAACAGAAAGTTTTAATGAAACTCAGATTAGAAGATTGCAAATTAAAAAACTCGTTGACACAGAAATAATATGAAAAAGTTGAAATGAAAAAGAAACATAGGCACACAAACCAGCAACGTTATTGTTGCTGGTTTATTATTATCCCCAAACCAAATATGTTGTCCTTTCTGAATGAAACCGATACTTTCTAACGATACACTTCAATATCGAAAAGTTGAAATGAAAAAGAAAGCTATTTTTATCTCGAAATTATATCATCTCTAAATCAAACTAATGATTCCAAATTATACAATCCGATAGGTAGAAGTTGAGATGAAAAATAGAATTGCTTTTGTCTATGAATTCCGTTGCTATTTCCAAATTAAAGCTGTTACCATCTCAAAATGATATTATCACTTCTAAATTAAACTAATGATTCAAACGATATAATTCAATATGGCAATGCTGAGTTGAAAAATAAAGCTGTTATTATATCTCAATTATGTCGTTATTTCTAAATTAAACTAATGATTCAAAATGATACAATTCGTAGCTCGTTAAAAGACACTGAAACTTGGCTGTTCTCTAACTAGCAAATTTTGAAAGAGCAGAACGGAATGCTCTAAGAATAACCACTTTTGAAACGTTGAGCGTCATGGTGTAATTTATAGATGCCATGGCGAGCTGGTGTCCGGGATTTACAGAGCTCTCCGGTAGTCGACGAGCAACGCTACTAATTTTAAATATTAATGTGTCAAACAGTCTGGCAACATCGTAGCTTGTGATCCACGTGAAACTGACAAGATATCGGTACTTCGATGCTGCATAATTTTACTGATAATAGGACGTTGCCTGTTGGCCATATGACACGCATACAACTATGCGCACACAAGCACGCGAGGTAAAAAGAACAACATCCGTTTTTTATCGCGCTCACTCCACACGGTTTGCAAGACCATCGATTTTCGCACTCTGCAAAACGAGCGGGAAAATTAGCGGAAGAATTTCACCCGTTCCACGATATGTCGCGTTAATTAATGACGCCATTTTCATGATTTATGACGATATCGATTGGCAGTTTTTAGACTTTCTTGATACTGTTTTGGTTAGAAATGTCTCGTTGTACGCTATGCTGAATTAATTGGATAATATATTAAGTAGTTATATTTCAAGCAATTACAACAATTGTTTTACTATAACAACCTTATGTCTCGCATGATTTTTTGAAAAATAGAATGTCGTAAAATAAAATGGAAGATTCAGCTCAAATAAACTGAACAAGAGTTTAATCCTTTAATGACGTCGGTTTGCAAAGTAGATTGCAAGACCGATTTAAAACCGTAGGGGTTTAAAACAAGTAGGTTTACATTAAACTTGGAAAAGCCGAATTATAATAAATTCAGGGAGAACGTATTTCGGCCCGTTTAAATATAGAAATAGAAATTCAATAAATAATAAAATATATCAATCACATCGTACGAATATTTATACATACGTATAAAGTACACATTAATAATAAATCAAACGTACTTGATTAAACTCACGAAGAGTTAAGTAATAAATGATCGATATCAAATAAATATTCCAACATTACAATTTAGTTCAGTTTGTTAAATATCCACGCAATTTGTTATTTCTGGAAATCAATTTGGAATAAGCAAATTAAGAAGATATGAAATCAGGCGAGGATTGCTTTATGGCATACACCCCATTAGGATCCCACAATATCCGGTCTAGAAGATTACATCTGGCATTTTCTGAAATGTTGCAAAGAGCTGCAACGTTGAAAAGGGGATTTTCCTCGAACAACAATCCTCTTGCCTTGCTCTTTCAAAAGAGGATTTCTTTTATCCCCGGACTTGGTTTCAAAATTCTAAAACAGCTCGCGGTTTAAAGTCTCGCTTGCTTAACGGCTCTCGCAACTTCATTATCTTTAGAGACAAGATGCTTGGATTATGTGAACTCTTTTCGTTAGGTCTAATTAATTTGAAGTCAATAGTAGTACGGTAGATTACATATTATCCGGTCTCGCTTTAACCAATCATATTTCCGTAAAGATTTTTTTCCGCGAATCAAATTTGACTTACAATCAAAGTTGTACAAATTTATACTCAGAGACTACGTATTACTTCGTCAAAAAACAAGCAAATTAGTGATCTTATTAAGTAAATAAATAAATATTTATATACATACTTTTTAAATTTCATTTACAACATAGAAATGCTATTTTGTATGCTTTTTCGAATTAACCATTTGTTTATCCGACCTAAGGTCCGGTCGTATACAGTCCGGTTAATCGGGAATCTACTGTATTATTATTATTATTAAATATTTTTTGATAAATCAACAGACAACCAAGAGTTTTTCATATCAAATACTTTTGATTAAATTACATTTAAACTTCCTAGAAATACAAAATTCTTAAAATTAAACATTTAGATTTCCACTCATTACAAAATTCCTGTATTTTATACTGGTTTATTCACATTTAATGACTGATCGTGTAAATATGACAAATTAAACATATAATATTCTAAGATGAACATTTCTCAAATGAATACCAACGATCAAAAAAATGTATGCAGCACGTTTTCTGTAATAATTAAATCAAGCATCAAATTAAGTTCTGCCTCCATAAATGAATATCTGTGCGAAACGATTCTGAGATAAGCAGATTATAGAACAATAAACTGAGCACGCCAATCTGCTTGGGGGTAAAATCTGGAATCATAAGCACCGTACAATACCCGAACGTATTATAACGAAAATTTACGTACATCTATAAAGCTTGATAATCTCCGTAACGAGAATCAAGGCACACCGAAAATATCCACCGGAACGTGGATTAATATAAACACCGTCACGAATACGAATTACGATGTAAATTCTGAATATCAATTACAACACGGAATGACATATTCACTTCTATAATGAATTTCAGTGCAACAATGATTATAATTAAAATTACATACGCTTACAATATTATTAACTGTAACACGGTACAGTGTCATCCATCCACTGCGAAGTTCAGGGGGACCATAGAAACAGTGCGTAATCACATCGTTATAATCATCGCGACGATAGGTTATAATTACACCGCGGAACAATCCGAGGTTCTATAACACAAACTTCGGCTTTTCAGATGGAAATGACAAAACTAATAAACCTCCGGAACACAAGGTACTCTTGTATATCGCCATGGAGATTTACACCGAAGATCCAGGAAACGAGAAATTCCATACACCTTGCGGTCGTTGAATATTGTGCCACCGGATGGCAGAGTTAACAGAGACTACGAGTTTCCACGCAGTGAATCTAAGACACGTGTGAATAACATAGAAATGCCATGTAACTCCTCTGCACATACACCCCCGCTATCTTCCTGCACACGGTATTCTTCACGCAATGAACGTACCGTGCGTAATGCGGAAACATAAACAGGGGATGATAAAATTGCGAGACATGATAACTGGAGAAAGGAGAATAATAGAATCTTATCATGTTTATTAATATTTCATTAACAACGTGATCTTCCATTAATAATGATAACTTTCTTGTTGATATTTGTAAAGTTTAGTGTGTCGTTAATGAACCTTATCGACGAATATCTTTTCTTCGATATTGCTTGGTAAATACCGATGATAAAACATTTCTTTCGATATACGTTGTGAAGGGTTAATAATAATATATAATTTCACTGTATTCTAGTTAATAACAATATAATTAATCCTACATGTCAGGAGGGGCCGCCGAAAATCCATATCTTAACGTGACCGAATCTAGCATGCGACTGTTTTTTATCTCCCATGCCTTCGCCCCTCCTCCTCCTCCCCCCTCATTAATATGCACACACACACAAATACTCATTTCCAGTTTTCTCAGAATTATCGCTCTCCCCTTTCGCGCACGCGCTCTCATTGCATACACGGAGTACAAAGCTTGCAACGTCGAAGGGTACCAGTGATAAAACATAACAGTGACAAGATTGAATCGTATACACAAATAGTCAGTAAGTAATGGATTCTACCTCAATTTAATTTCGCCCTTCACCAATATTTAAATTGTCCGATGATATCACGATGTAAGAAGGGTGGAGATTGAAGAAGCGTAATAGGAATTGCATAAAGGAATTAATTACACCTTATAAAAATCTTGGTGAAGTAGAGGAGGGATTCATTGAGACCAGTCTGCCGAATGTAGGTCAAAAGCATGAAAGGCATTCGTTACGGGACGTATTTCACACTTCCCCTTCAATAAGATAAAATGGCCAATTTAACTAATTCCTACATATTGAGCCGCGCAAACTCGACTAAGTTTTCAAGTTCTTCAACTGATTGTACGTTTAGTGTACAATCTCATAAATATACTATGATTATTTTATTTAAAGAATTGGGTTCCTATATCATTTTCTAATTTATACATGTAGTATAATAATTTAGTAACAACCACAATATACGGTCAGTTTTCACTTAATATAATATAGTATTGTGAATAATTTAGTATTTTAAGCTGAACATTTATGGTATGTATGAAAACGAATATAATCTTGAATATAATCGATAAAATGTCAAATTAAGTAATCGTTAAAATGGAACATTACTATTTAAAGGAATTCATGGGAATTTTATCACGTTTGCAAGAAAAGATGATATTTTCGTACGTTTTGAAATATCTCTTGTCAATCACAGATACAATTATGGAAAAATTGAAGTAGAAGTGATATTATTAAAAGGGACTTGAATCTTCATGACCCAAACTAAGAGTTTCTATTTATTACCTGTTTTTTTTAAATTAATCTTAATACTCCCAAAATAATCTTACATTTTCAACAAATAGGTACTTCATCGATAAGTATTCGAGTTGAAATTAGATATTCCATGTAACCTTAAAATATTACAACATAGTTGTTGCGCGGCACACTTTAGATAATTAATTTTAATAACTGATGAAAAGATCTAAAAAAAATGTGTGAAGTTTAAGGTTCCCAGAATATACTTCATTTAGTTCCGAATATACTCAGGTTCCACGCGTACCCTGAACTTTAATAAAACTACAGGGACCTGTACTTGAAGAGTCGTTAACTACGACTTTAACTTAACAAGTTTAACAGCCAAACTTCCCGCGAGTTAACTACAATCTTCGAAGTTAACTTATCCAACGATGAAGTATCTTAATATAGCAAGTCATTATCTTTCAAAAAATCCGGGAATAATTAAGGTGCGTTACATTCAGTGATAGTTCAATTTACTACAACAAACGGTTTTAATATTCTCTTAACACGATGTTGGTTAAAACTATGCATTATTTTGTGCAATATTGTAGAAGTAACAGAATCATCTAATTCTGAAATGAAACTTTAAGTTCCCGAAACTTTAAGAAGAGCCAATCGATGGAATTCCAGGTATTTGACATCCAGGATTGGCTCAGTTTCGACGTCATTTTCAGAATGCCCTTTCATAATTTCAGGAATAATAATATGATTTTCTGAGCTATAATAGCGTTAATTAAGTTCTGTTTTCCCAGGTAACAAAATAAAGGGTAATTTTAATCTAACGAAAAAACCGAACCATATGTACTGGTTTATTATTAAAAAGAATATTTTCGAACAGGGGTTTTTATTAAACAAAATATTTTCGAAAGTAAGTCCAAGCCGAAATAGTTATAAATATTAAAAAAAAAACGGAAATCAAAATCCAATTCATATTAAAAAATAAGACCATGATCTTATTATATTTTTGGCTGATTTTATTATTGGAATAAAAACCGGTAATACCATTTCTCAGGCGAAGTTATATGATTCATGAAAAGCATTAATTGGTTCACTTCGTTTAAACGGCGGAATTATGTCGGTGCATATTTTAGTAGTATTCGTATCAAGGTGCTTGAAATCGATATTTCTGAAGAATTAAAGCACTTTGACACACGTAACGGATTAATCAGAGTCTAATAAAACGTCGTCTTTCAGAGGCGAGACATTCGCAGAATTTCGTCGGGGGGGAATGACACCACTCTGTTTGGGAAACTTAATTAAACCGTTCTAAAGTCAGTATGTTCTTCTACCTTCTGATTTTCCATACTCCGTTCGGTGAACCGTTGAACCGTTGAACCGGCGCGCCGCGTCTGAATTGTGGTCTTAATCCACCTTCTCAGACCTTACGGCAATTTTTTCCCTCTATAATCGTTTAAGTCCTATCATAACCATTTTATCCGCGGTTATTAAAAGTTATATTAAATCACGTGCCTAAAACCCATATAATTCAACACTTATTAACTCGGGCCTCCTCAAATGTTATCAAACGTTCTGACAACTAATATCATTCTCATAATCCTGCATAAAGACAATTTACTGTTGAACAAATCCAAAGTTTTTTAAGACTTTATTGCCTACATTTTTATCCATATTTTGAAATAACTATTTTCTTATTATTCACTTTCTTTATGATTTTTCATTAATATATCATTCCATTTAGGGAATTACTAGGAAATAATATTTTAAAGTTATTGAAGAAATTTCTATGACTTTTGCAAAACACTTAAAATATGGCAGTTTTATTTCAATATAACACAAAACAAGTATTCGAAACAATCCAAATATTTATTTAGTATTATTTTATAAACTCGCTCAAATTTGAAGACAGGTGAAATAAAAAATATAAATATTGTCATATATCCACACAACAAGGCAATAAATGGTAGTCCACTCAAAATAAAACGAGAAAATTGTTTATAAAAAGTCAATATCTATTCCGTTTGCTCTGATTGATTGTTGTCATATGAGAGCAGCTTTGATATTTTGTATGGCTGCTGTAATATGAGAAATATTCTCTCTATTGTTTCATTCAATACTGTGAAGAATCGAATAAACAATGTTAACTGAACGATACATATTTAACGTGTTAACCGAGAATGACGAGTTAACTCGTCATTCGAATCTACACTTATCTCGAAGGTTACGAATGAAATTACAATTATCGTTTCCATAATTCTCCAATTTGCAACAAAGTATAAAATTTGTATTGAACTAATGCAAACTGTACAAAAGGAGAATTAAAAAACAAACCCATCTCCAATGTACAGTATATTTAAGAAAAAAAAAGGATTTGAAATATTTGTGCAGGATACGCATGATTTTCGTGACATTTTGTATGAATTAATTACTGCACGTTTTTGCAACTGTATGAAACTAAGTAAAACGTGCAAAAAATGTGCAAATGTGAATGAAATGTTAAAAAACCGTATAAATGTGAATCGTTTAAAAGAATATCGTGTAAAATGAAACCCAGGTGTACACTTAGTAATTAGTAATTTATCGCACGGATTTACTTGATCACTAGATCGTTCTTTCGATGAACTCCTCGGTTAAAAGGTTAATAAAAAGACGTGTATATTTGTTTAAACAACCACGTAACAATATATTTACGTAAAAAAAATGGCAAGATGGAATTAGGGAAAGAACCTAGTTGCAAGAAAAGGAAGTATTAAAACTAATGAAGCCAAGGTAGTCTCTGTACTCTTGCCAACTTCGCATTCCCTGAAGTTCATGATAATCGCGAACGAGTTTAATCACTAGTAATGGTTGCTTTTACTGATAAGTCACATTTTTTGTAGCGTCTAAAATTCTTTTAGCTAACGACATTACCATAACTGGTACTTATATACTTATTATTATAAGTATAATTTCGAGTCAAATTCACCTTTAATAAAAAAAAGATTCGATGAATTGTAAAATATACAAAAGGTAGCTGTAACTTCAATGATAATACTGTAATCAATATCTTTTCACGCATTTGTAGCTGAAAAGAGCAGGAAATAATTAAACCGAGGCTTTAGAAATAGATTAAACATCTATTTCTGTTATATGTTATAAATTAATAAATTTCAACATATATATCTACTCCATGTTACATTTCTTCTATATAAATGAACTGTCAGGTATTTTTTCGTAAAGGGAACAAATTTTGTATTCATTTAATAAATCGTTGTTACAATGGTAAAATGCGTTGACTGAAATTTTCATGTAAAAATCGCAGCTTTTCCAATAGATAGATAACAAAAAGTTACCGTTATAAATAGAAAAAAGAGTTTCTAAAAAAATGTAGTCCAAATGAATTGAATCTATATAGCAACGAAATAAAGTGAACAATGTAAAGCACGCAATGTCGTAGTATTACTAATTCTCCATTAAACAGAAATTAATGATATGCATCTTTGAAGTCAATAATACACTTTTTTACATTATTCGCTACAGACAGTAATGAGGTGAAGAAGAAATAAAAGAATAACGTGAAGCACAAAGGCGAATGTATGTTATATCATTATTTTAATAACCCGAGAATTTTTATCTCTTCCAGTGGCGCATACAGTAGTTCCATGGAAGTCTTTTTCCCTTTTCGCATATTTTTGATCCACGCTCGAAAATATTGTTTCAAAGTATCCCGGCCAACCGGCATCGCTGCTAGTTGCCGTCCCAGAAAATAAATTCATTTCCCTACCTCGGTTAACATACGGCATGCGCACTTTTTATTACGGAAAAAATAATCACCGGAAGTAAATGAATTTGTTGGACGGAATGTATGTTTCTGGCACGATATTCCGCTATGAATAGGTCGATGACTTTCGAAAAACTGACTGTAGATTATTTATATGTCGCGAACATTAATAACCGGCTTCGATATTCCACGTTACTTCAACTGGATCTACAATTTTGTTAGTAAAAAAACAGCGCAGTTGAAAATTTAAGGGATGAATGAACGTACGAATTCATGGGGCATTTGTTATCAGGCATCGTTCTTCTTCATTAATATTATTGTAATACTGGTTAAGCATAATGAAGAAAAATTCACTGTTACCCGAACAACTACTACATCCTTTGTGGATATAATAAAGCAGTGTAATATTCTGTATTAATTTATTATTCCTGTGAATGGACGTTTTATAATTAAAGACAGTGAATGAAACTAATTCTCCGAAATGTGGATTCGTACGCAGCTGGGAATTAAATATGTTATACAAAATTAAAATGTTCGATTAAAAGCTTGGCGTTTCGAATTCTATAATTATACGGCGAATCAGACCTATTACGCGATATTACATTTTTATTAATTTCGGAATATTGAATCTCCGCATTAATCAGTTACAATAACTTTCCGGAATGAAATTTCACTATGCCAGGATCCGGAGTGATATAAACCGATTGATATAAAAGGTAATAATTATTTTACTCGTCAGTAGAACCTCAAATTACTATACGATTTGAATAAGTCATTATTAAATTATTGATTAAATAATTCGTATGCTTACAGGTGTATTCGCATTCGTGTTAGTTCACCTCAAAATATAGTAATGCAAGGCACGCTTTTTAAGACGTATAAAATAGAAAAGGTAGTTAAATGAAAAAGAATTAAGCGTACCATATAAACACACAACAATATTTAATTCTAATGTACGTACATTGTTATATAATTATATTATAATATATTTCTATGATTTAGATCCAAATGATTTTATTATGCAGTGTATCAAGAAATGCGATTATGTAAGGTGACTAATTACACTGTCCAACAAATTTTGACTTTTTTTCTGAGTTCTAACAACGAATATACAATTCTTATAGATTTCGACGTGCTGAAAACGAATCCGCAAACCATTTCTGGCCAGTAACTACCATTTTCGAAAAAATCAATTTTGAAAAAAAAGGTACTTTTTTGTCCTTTGAACAAGATTTGTGACGTAAGTATATAAGTTAGACAGTTTTTATTTCTTGCAAAAAATTCTGTGGATCATCACGAAGAAAATGATATGAATTACTTTTGCAATATGAATTTGCAAATATGTTTAAACATTAGTTAAAGTTGGCGAGACACGCTCCGCGCGCTCATTTTTCCAGATTCGTTTCAAATTTCCGGAAAAAATAGACCTCTGACGGGGATTCCAATTAAAAAGCACTGCCAAAATATGCATAGCAGACTTTGGAGTCGTAAATAAAAGCCAAAAAGTCGAGGAAGTCACGGATCGTCAGCAGGGATTCTCAGACGCGACATTTATGCGCGCACGTGAGCGTTTGAGGGACACATGCCGTAGTGGAGCGCGTCATAAATGTCGCGTCTGAGAACCCCTGCTGACAATCCGTGACTTCCTCGACATTTTGGCTTATATTTACGAAACCGAGGTCAGCTTTGCATATTTTTGGAGTGCTTTTCAAAGAGGAAGGTCTGCTCTATCGCGTAGAATAATTGGAATCCCCGTCAGAGGTCTAATTTTTCCGGAAATTTGAAACGAATCTCGAAAAATGAGCGCGCGGAGCGTGTCTCGCCAACTTTAACTAATGTTTAAACATATTTGCAAATTCATATTGCAAAAGTAATTCATATCATTTTCTTCGTAATGATCCACAGAATTTTTTGCAATAAATAAAAACTGTCTAACTTATATACTTACGTCACAAATCTTGTTCAAAGGACAAAAAAGTACCTTTTTTTTCAAAATTGATTTTTTCGAAAATGGTAGTTACTGGCCACAAATGGTTTGCGGATTCGTTTTCAGCACGTCGAAATCTATAAGAATTGTATATTCGTTGGTAGAACTTTTTTTTTGTGTTGGACAGTGTTATTAGTGCATGGCGTTAAACCAACAGAGATGCGATATTTTTTGCAATATCTTTAATGCGATAAGGAGATAGAAGATTTATGCGCCTCGATAAACTTGGTTTTATAGAGTTGGCTTGGTTTTACGTTTTAAGGCAGTATACCTGTAAAACCATATGTGGCTCTATTAAAAATCGGTGTTTTATAGCCGCTTATAAAAGCATGTAGTTTCGCGTAAAAATAAATTTCATAACCACCAGGGCTGAGAAAATCCAATGTTGTGTAAAACATGCATATGCCAACCAACGAATGCACACGCCAAGGCGAACGTGCGCGAGGAAAAAAATAATAGAATTCATAGAATTCATTGTTAGTTCTTGGAAGATATTAATACTTTAACCATATTTAACTTGTTCCCCAAATTATTTTACGTTCTAAACCTAGTTTCGTGTGGTTTCTGTTCAACTCTGGCTTCCTACCTTTTAATAATATTTGTAATATTTAATAAAATTATTTCGACCTGAATCATAGAAATATATTAGAATTATATAACAATATATCAATAATTAAATATAATTGTATCTTTATATGGCACGCTTAATTCTGTTGAACTTAACTGAATATATTTTTCTATTTCAGACACGATTTTTATTTGCATGTAATGCGACAGTGAACGAATCATCTATTGATAAAGCGATTGATAGATATTTTATAAACTTACAATTACGTGGATGTATAGCTGGAATGCAAAGAGGAATTAAAACTGAACTAGTAACGCAATTTTATTGGACAAACTCAAAAATATTGTAATTCTAATAATAATTTAAGTAAAGTATTCAGAGGCATTTCATATTACGCGTCCATTTAAACAGAACTCAATAAAGTCAGAGTTATTACACAACCAAAATATAAGCAACATCAATAATAAATTAACAATTCCACGACAAGCGTAATTTCCTTTAGTGGTACAAACAAATGAAATACTATTTATTCACTGTTGCACCCCCCATTGTTTGAAGTAAGTCGATTTCATCAGTACCAATTAATACACTGCAATTACCCGGCGGATTGTGTCACATTAATTGCACCTAATTAAATCGATATTGGTCAACAACGATCAAACTGTAAAACACCCGAATGAAGGGTGGAAAAAAAGATAATGAAAATGCGATGTAACGCGGATATATTCAGGGCTGACAACGAAAACAATTAACAAGCTGAAAATTGGACAAATGAAGTTGTTGCCTTTCTCCGGTTTCACGGGGCACCTGGCGCCGTGTGTAGAACGCGTGGGACGTTTGTGCATTACACTTTAACAATTAGCCTGCAATTTAAATGCCAGTAGTCATTTAAATGTCAGTTTTAAAGCGGATAGCTTCCAGGCGAAAGCGCCTATTCGCGAACACCCGGTAAACCCATAGAAAAAGTGTCGATTAGCATGTGATCCACCGTGAATAGAACTTCCGATGTAAACCGGAGAGCGGTGCAAAGAAAGTATTCAAATGGCACTTTAATGCACCACAGTGATGTTACACCACGTGACTTCGAAATTGCATAACCCTGTACTTCAGTTCTGTTTCGCTTCTTTGACACTCTGTACCATTCTATGCCATTCTGTGTTATTGTTATCATTAAACAATGGATTTATGACAATTATTTCATTAGAACAATTACTGTTCGTTATCTTAGGCTGTTTTTGTTTGCATGGTGTATAATTAATTCCTGCTAACAGATAAATGCGATTGTAAAGTGTCGTAATTAAATTGTTCAGCAGAATTGTCTGGTTTTCATTTCTAAATTTTAATTTATGTATTTCGAATTTGATTGCACTAAATGCACTTTGTAATTAAGTCGTGCGGTGTTTGAATGACGTGATTTTAAAGTTGGGCTAAAATTGGCAGTTTATACGATTTGAGATTATTAATTAATAATATTATTATAATAATGATTAAATATTATATCACATGTCTAAATAAGGTATTATTAGTGTAAACTGTATCGAAACATTGATTCAAATCTGTATTCTATTACTACATATAACAATATTTTAAGCGGCATTCGTTTGGTATATCCTGTTACATGAATAATTATGACAGGTTTATTTCTAGATGATACGAGTGATTCCTCAAACGACAGAATTTTAATAACTTAATGAAACTCCGTCTTCCGTTCTACAAATAAAGTCGGTTATTGGGATGCCGAACCATTTGCGGAAGTGATTTTCTTCTATTATAATTGATACGCCAGTAAATACTTTATAGCACTTAATTGGCAAAGATATTAATAAGAAGACCTGAGAATCACGATTGCTTCTAACGAAATTCAGGATACCAGAAGTGGAACGCTAATATCCCGAGACTCTAAAAATATGAAATAATAGCACAGAAGCTCTCCAACAATTCCTAAAGATATATTAAGCATTATAAAAAGATTGTAAAGAAAGAGGAGACGTGGTTGCCGGTGCTAGAAATGATGTAAACATTTTAGCAGGTTTACCTTCCGTAAATGATCATCAGCTTATTCAAGTAATTAATTACTTATTAACTAATTGATTAACACTACCGTTCAAAAGTATTCGGACGACGACAGAGTTTAAGAAGTTTGCAGATTTCAGTTATGAAAAATGAATTGCATTCTCATCTGCCGTTTAGGATGATAAAATGGCAACAAGTAATATCAACTAATATCAATGACTACTAATTTGTTTATTCCGTTATTATTTTGTTCTTAATTAGCGTATTCCTGGAAATTAAGAGGGCCAAAATTTAGGAGTAAAATTCGAAAGCCATGCCGTTTGAATAATTCTGAGCTGAAATGCACATATAAGGCTAAAATGCGATAATGAATCGTGGTGATGTAGCAGCCCATAGTGAATTCACTTTGGAAGGTAAATAAGTAGACATATAACAGCACGAATTTCCGAAAGAATAATTTATAAACTATGAAAGAGTATTACGCGTAATTAGACTTGGATTAGGAGGACTCCCGGTTGCAAGAGGTAACAAGTAAAAAAGAAGAAACGTCCACGTTCGTAGAAGGGAAACGGGCGATGCATTGGAAATCGATACGTAAAAATCGGAAATATAATACGGGAAAGAAAGTGGCCCGTGAATAGTGGTATGATAACCATATCATAAAGCGTCGGGAATTTTCGAGGCGCCACACTTTGCGGCACGTTCATCATAGTCTTTAGAACCCTGAAGACTCGCTGAGAGAGTCTTTGGCCCTGATCGGTCGATGCAACTTGTTACATCCTTAACCGTCGATAACCAAACTACTTTCGCCTCGTGAAAACTTAATGCAAACCTACGTCGGGGAAAATTGCCAACGGAGTTACACTGTTAGTAGCTAATTTTAGCTTGCAAATGTATGCAAATTGTTGTCAGTTGCATCATCGCTTTAATCGGCTCCCCGACGACTTAATACGACGACGACTTATAGAAAAATGCGATGCTGGTTCGTTTTTATAATTAATTTTGAACCACGAACCTTACGTGTCCTACACTGAATTTTACTCGGTTAATTACGATTTATTAATTTTGATTATTAGCTGAGTTTTTGCATTACAAATAAAGGCCGTTTTAAGGAACTGAGAGTGATCATTAAGAAATTCTATGTTTCATTAGTAAATGATAATTAATTACAAAGTACTGTAATGATATATTACGCTCAGTTAGTTGTTAATAACGAAGCCTGAATGATTGAATTAAGAAATTATCAACCACATTACAGTTGTACTTCCTTTTGTATAAATTTAGTACAGTCATATATTGTTATAGATTTTTCAACGAGGAATAAATCTAATTACCAGTTTGAACTTACAAACACAGAGATATGTTTAAGTTCAAACTGAAGATCACTAAAATAGGACATGGATGTAAAGGTAAATTTCCACTTACAAATGTTAGACTACATGTATGAAGTTAACAATTAATATCTTGACCAGTATACGAAATGACGGGTTTTCTTTGGAAAAAAGTTCACCCAAATACGTTTGCCATGCTGCGATAAATAAAATTCACACTTTATTAAATAATGGAGAAAGTTTGTTTAACTTCCATATTTTCAAAAAATTCTTCGTCGAGTATTGATATTCATTTTAGGTATCGAATTACCGGGTTATAACATGTATGTTTTCCCAGTATTTCAATGAAATAAAAATACCACCTTCCATATAGTTCAATTAATGAACCATTTGTTAACGAGGTATACTGCACACCAGGAATGTATATCAATTAGTACATTTTTACACAAATGGGTTATATATGTTACATATGTATGTTTTCTAATAAATGTATGCAATTATTAAATTCATATATTTCGTATAACACGAACGTAAGCGGATGATTGGCTGTCATATTAATAATATGAAAACAACTGTTGAAAATAAAAATGAAAAACGTTGCGATGAGAATTTTCTACGTACAACGCGATTTCATACAAAGCGTAAGGCATTAATCACGTTACACGGAAATCTGCCGTGAAGCTCAAATGTGAGGCATGCTAATAAGCGTATCATTTAATTAACACGTTGAATAGCGGGTCGAAATCCGTGTTATACGATACCTCGCGTCACGCATTCGTAACTTGTATATAACGTCTAAGAATAAAACCGTTTAAGCGCTCTACGAGATTTTTTACATTGTTCTCGTAACGTTAGAAATATTGAATATTTAACGAATATTAGCAATATATTTGATTCGAGTTTTAGTAATATCGGCATCGACGACCACCCATGACACCCACGGCTTTTAACGTATTAATAAAGAAATCATGCTGTCCGCAACGTAACGTCTATGACACGTTGAGCAACGTAACGACCCGGTAACAAAACGTAATATTCCGCGTTAGATAATTGGGAACCGTTGCAACATTAACGTTCAAAAGGTCATAATATTCGATCGATGAATTCCTCTGATAAAACATCCGTGGAGAATTTTTGGAAATTCCAAGTGAATTCGGTTAATATTGCATCCACTTAAGTGTACCGAAGTGCGTTAGAACGTTACTTCAAGAATTGTAAATGTTGCAGAATTTTAGGTTATATTTCAAGGGAAGTGCTTATCGTACTGCCTTGCATTTCCTTCTGAACCCGTCACACAAACGTGTCAAAAGATAAGGGATAAATAAATGAGATGTAAACGACTAGTTTAGTCGGACTTTTCTGTTAACGGAACGAATTACTCAGGGAGACGGTTAAAGCGGTCGGCCCTCTTTCAAGCACAGAATAAAGGTCAAGTTTGAATACCCGCCTTTATACTGTGCCCACGAATCCCGGTACAAAGTTCAAGGAATTTGGCAGGCACTTTCTTAAGAAGTTTTAACGATCCTTATCGCAGACAAAATTCGAAGAAGCAAACGCACGTGGGGTCGGACCGCAAGAACGGCCTGCACGCATATTCTGAATGTTACACTAATTGTAGAACCTAACATGAATTGTACATTTCCAGAAGATTATATGTCTTCATTTTTATATCATTCATGTGTGACTTTATATCTTTCCAATGTGTCATTCGTTTACCAATAAACAATAGATGAATAACAATCCTTAACACCTTTCCCAAACGCCACCGTGTTTTCTAATTACATGACGCTCAATTTATTTCTAAAGCCATAAGATCCGATTACGGGGAATGGATATAAAAAGCTTACCTTGAACGTATCCGAGAAGAATCAGGCAGGAAAAGATCCAGCAGCGTATCATCGTCTTCATCGTTCACTGGCAGGGCACGTTCGGCACTTTTATCCGAAAATAACAAGAACGAGCACCTCTGATCACAGGCCACTAAAAACGATCAACGTGTATCACAATCACATTCGCGCACTTAGTAACACATAACTCCAATCCAATGGTCGGTAGAAGTTGCAATTGTACGTTCGATTCACGAGGATATAAAACGGGTAGTCGAAAACCACGGAACAACGTGTATCGAATAGTTAACAAGAGTAGTACAGACGAACGTTACTCAACGGCGAACGAAAGCAAACTGAGCCAGTGCTCGCGAGCGAACTCCGTATCCGGCGAATTCTCCCACCCCCTCGACTGCCACCCAATCGTAGCGCCACCAACACCCTCGACTACCGGCACTCTATACACCACCCTTCCTTTCCCTGGAGTCATCCTATCCGCTATCCGAATCCCTCGTCCACCGCAATTTATCCCTCTTCCCTCTTTCTTCTTCGCATCACTTCTTTCTCTCTTTCTTTTCTCTTCACCTGTAACCCCACCTGACACTTCCGACAACCCGTTTGCATCCTCTTCTTCAACTCATTTCTACGTCGGTGCTATCCTCCTGCTTCCTCTTCCGTCACCTTTATTTCCCGCGAAACGTTTACTTCGCTTTGCATCGCCCTTATTGAGCCACCTCCGCTCGGTTAAGAGCTTATCATTTGACTTGTCGATGTATGCCTTTTTGTTTTATTTACTTCCGGCACGGTGACACTCTCCACGAGGTGTGGTTTTACGGCTTCGCGAAAGATTAACTGTGAAATTTGAGCAAAAGGAGAGTTAGTTACTTTATTGATTATAATTGTAGCTGTTTTTAGACGATGATTTTGCAGGCGGAAAATTTGCGGACTTTAAGGTGGAGGCGATGAATAATTGTGATAAAAAGGAAATGTGTGTCTTAAAGTCTGGATATTTGTATCCTAGATATAAGAAACAACTCCAATTTATAATTTCTTACATTCGGGGTTTTCGTTAACTTAATTTGTATCTAGTTCTATATTTTTATCACTGGGTAGGTTTTCAAAAAGAGTTAAGATTAGAGTGAAAATAATCATAAGCAGAATAAATCTTTTAAATGCCATAACAGAATGACAAATTTCGTATGATTTGTAATAACGATTTAATAAATATCTCTACATACAGCGATTAAAAACACATCCGTCTATTGAATATTTAAATACTGATATTGGCAGGTTTTCTATAAATTGCAGGTAACAGAGACATAAAAAGGATCGTTCCTCCTCCTCCTACTCCTTTCACTTCCGGTAGAACTATTTTATCGTTTTCCGTCCACCAACCCTTTACCTTCGATCCTAGAAAACGTAGAACAAGGACGATCAAATAACGACCAGCGCACCACAAAACGGCCACCCAATTTCAACCCACCGCCCACAAATTAATATCACGAAGGGAAATCAATTTAATAATATAATTAAAAAATTTCGATACTTACCGCCACCGATCCGCGCCAATGATATTAAAACCTTGATGGGACAACGCATCGAACCAAAATAATTAAAACTAACCGAATGTTGAAGCAGTGTGCACACCCTTTTATTCGAAAATACTGAAAGGCTTAACGTATGATATGATAAGCCCTATAAACGGCAAGTAAAAACAAATCATTTTGAGTAGCATTTGCAATGCACCTCTGAAAATTAAATCCTTTAACGGAGTCCACATAGATTTGATTAAAAAATGAATACATATATTCAACAAAATAAAACTCGATATAAGAATTTTCTAGGTCGTTAAGAGATTAGTGCAGCCATTTATTATTGCTACTTTCGATTATTATTATCTTCCTCGGGTAACAATTTTTTACTGCACCCCGTGGTACGAGCTCCGGCGGTTTATTTTTATCCCTGCATAAAATGATAACATATTACTGCAGCTTGTGTGATAATAATAATATCTGATGATCTTAAGAGATATAACAGGATATATTTAAACTGAAACGTATAACTATATTCAGAACAATTGGCATTTACCTTTCCATCGATTGGATAATGAGAACAACTAATTAGTTTAATCGAATTCTGTGCCAACCATTCCATCGATTTAAAGAACACTGTGAACTTGTATTAGTAGAGATACAAAAAAAACCTCCCCTATTTTTATTCCACGTCAGTGTTTAACCTTCGTTGCAATCTTTATTGATGTGAAAAGGGCCACTGTTTAAGAATAGCTTCGGTGACGTCGAGGTTTAAACCACAACAGGGGATGAAAAGAGCAGCCATTTAATTCGAAAATAAGCGTTAAAAATATGTAAAACTTTTTCGACTCATGTTGCGAAGTGGAATATAAAAGAATGGAAGCGGAACTGTACGATTTTTATACGACTCTGTTTCTATAGGTTTATGAATGTTGATTAAAGTATATTCATATTTATACGAAAGCACGAATATATTTACAAGGATTCTATATTTAATTTGATTATCTTTCTATATATATAATTTATAATTTATAAGTACGTATAATTATTCAAAGTAGATCAATTAAAACACAATGTTAAATTTCAAATCGGTGCTCATCTCACAAATTTACAATTAAAAATCTTATAGATATGTATTTCACTGTTTAATCTATAATTCCAAGTTTTTATCATCACCGTTACTGAATTTGCCAATAAACAAAAGAAGCAGTCAGCTATAATTGGTGCTGTTGCTATCAGATATAACGAAACGTATAGTTAATGTAAACCCTCACTTTTTGTGCTAAGTCAGCAATACTGAAATTGTTTTTCCAAAAGGGGAAAATTTCCACGTAACAAGGTGGAGTTCCTGGCATAAAATACGTGGCATAGTTATTCCTATGCGACAATTTATCCCATCTTCGGATTATCACACCTGGGAGTACTATGTTCTGAGATCCCCTTTTCGTAGCTGACTCGAATCGATGCCGCTGACGTAAACTGACATGTGGAAAATGTGCCGGATATATCACGACGAAATTGACGGGCCGCCCGGTCTATTATTTTCGTAGTTCCACCGTGGTGGGGGAAAGGTAGAATTATTTTGATGTTACTGATATTCATCACACAATTCGCCGTCATTCATGTTTCACAGGAAAATATTTTAGCAAATGAAATCATTTAATATTTTATACTGTGTTTAACTTACTGTTACATAAGTTACTTCGTTGAAATATTTCTATAGCGCTAATGGCGGTGTTGCTAATTACTTAAGGAATATTGGAGTAATTAAAATGTACAGTTCTAGTTTGACATACTCTGCGATTTTAATATCCTTAATATTGTAAAGTAATTATATTCAACTTACAAAGATGAGTTGCTTCGTTAAGTACTATTATAATTGTAGTAAATCTATTATATTTATTTAAAAATATTAGACCATTAAAAATACATTTCTAGTTTGACATTCTGCGCGATAGTAATAACTTAAATATTATGAAGTCTGTTGTATTCAACTTGAATATGTAGATAAGAAAATTCAATAATTTGTAATTATTATTGGTGAGATATTTAATGAATTATTGGTAAAATATGTTCTCTAATGTCGTACAAACTAGAATCGACAAAATTTGTTATTTCTACTTTGATTTCAACTCTTTTCAGGTAGTTGTGAGAATGAAGAAAGTGTCCACATTGTCCGCAGTGTACATTGTACATCCTTACGTGTATCGCACAGTGGATTTACAGAAAGAAAAGCGTTTAAGACAGACTTTTCGAAGTGTATCGTTGGCTCCGATTTTCTAATGATTTTCAATATCCTCTCTGACAAACTCTTCAGGGCGTCTCGCCGTAGACATAGAAGACCAGAGAGAACACTTTAAACTGAAGGATCCAGGGAAGCCGGTTGTCGAGTGAAGAACGGTATTGATGAATTTGTCATTCCCGTGGAATACTGGAAATATTCCGTATGTGCCTTCTGACATTGACAGCTCTTTACGGTTCCTGAGGACTCTGTCCTCTTTGTCCCTGTAGCCTCTTTTTTTTCATTAAAACCACCTCATCTTTTTTATACCTTACTACGAATTTCTTCCGTGGCGTGACGTGTATATCGAAGTTACGACACCTGCATCTTGATCCGATCCACCTTTCATTAGGACGGCCCTGCATCCTTGCACCTGCCACTTTGACTTCTATGGACTGTCCTTCAAACATGCTTGAATACATATACAGTGAGTCAGAAAAGTAAGTATTTGCATCCACCAAATTGTCGAATTCAAAGGATTAATATGTGTTAATTAATTCGTTGATTGCCGTGGGAGTCAACGGTGACCGTCGATGACGATATTATTAAAATCCGAATCATATATATGGCTAATATTCGTAAAATTTTCAATACTTTTAACATTACGATATCGATGTAAAGCAACCATTATCTAATATAGCACTTAAATAGTTTTCTTTATAAACCTTATATATACTTTACGGATGCATATCGCGAGTTATGGTTTTCAATTGATACGAACTTTATAGTAGTACAACAATTCAGTCTAACAAAGGCAAGAATTACAATAGACAAATTAATAAAGAAAATTAATTTGAATAAAGAAGATTAAATCAAATATTGGTCTATACTACTAGCCGCATCTTCCAACAAAAGAATACTAACATTTCGAAGACCAATAAAAATACAACTCAAGAAATATGTATATAAAAAGACAAATGGGTATTCTTTTGTCAGTGCAATATCCGACATAGATTTAGAGAAACTATCATTAGATATAGTATGTAAAGCATGGAAGTCATTAGCATTTGCAGAAATAAATATATTCTGTTGGAGGCCGGTGTGTCAGAGCTGAAAGTAAGATTGACGGTGGCCAAGCTAATATAATGTAAATGAAAGTCGTACCTTTATTTATCGGCTTCCGTATTCCGTATGAAAGCCTGCTGGTAATGGCCAATACGATTGCCCCCTTTTCCACGAGCCAATGCTTCCTGATAAGACTCTACCAAGATCAACGGACACACTGCCAAGTAAAATATTGTGCACATCAAAGTGTCCTCAGTGCTACCAGCATTAGCAACGTTTTTCGCATATCAATCTCAACTGAACAAAAATCATCCCCGATGGAATAAGGGAATTCAATTTATACGAGATTCAGGGGAATATCCTGGGACAGCGATTCTTTACTTAACACGAAATTTCAAGACGTTATAGAGTTTATCAATTTGTATCAACAGATTTGATAAATCTTATCATTTTAATTGGCTAGAAAACGGCAAGAGTTTATGGGTTTGTAGAATGAATCTTGCTGGGTAACAGAAGTGCCATAATATGATGATCAGTTTTTTCGAAATGATCCATAAATTCTTTTCCAAATGTGATATCAGATTTTGAAATAAATACTGTAATATTATGTCATTTCAAGTCGGGAAGTCTCCGAAGAATATTATTAGCAATGCATGCTTCTAAATTATATTATTATAATTATAAAATGCATGAAGGAAAGCAAAATAGCAGATGCGTTTGAACTGAATGATAAAAAGAAATAATTAAACCTTTATTCGTGAATGATACCAACACCGAGGTAGTATTAATTAAGTAGAGTTATTAACGCTGAGTGAAAAGGATTTTTGCATTTTTCGTGTACATTTCCAAGGGGGAAATAAAATTTCCGATGAAGACAGAGACTTCAAATGAAATCGTAACTTCATCTACCACCGTGGGAAGCAGAAATTGAGGAGCCAGCATAATATTTATTTCTATCTCTTGCTTCGTTCCGTGCAACGACTTTTTACTTGAGCATCAAGATTCTCTTTAAAAGTACGGAAATTATTATTAATTAATAGTAATCTAGAAATCATAGTAAATATGAAAGTAACGGACGGTGGAAAATATGAATTTCATTTAATAATCTTCTTGAAATAGAATGACAATATATTATAGTATTTATTTAAAAATTTTGTATAATATTTCGAAAGAAACGTAGGGATTCTGATAAAAATAATCACAGGTGGCCTTTCCATCTAGAAAACAACTTTACTCAGAAAACAATTTATCCCTCCATAAACAAATTTCTTTTGTGTCGTTTCAGTTTTTCGTTGTAATAATAATTATAAAGGCGCGCGCAATAATTGTCACCTTTTTAGTGAATTTATGTAACAATTTTATTCCAATTTTCATGTAATGTAGCTTCGTTACGTTCACGTTTAACTATTAACATAAGATTTTTACAAAAAAGGAATGTATCAGCTTGTAGAACGTTCGAAAAGATTAGTAGAAATAAATGGTGATTACTTCGTCAAATAAAATTACTTTCCAGAATACCCAGAGTATTTGGATTTTAATTGAAAAATCTGCACGAACTTTTTCCGGTACTTAATAGGTTCACATTTTCTTTTAGACACGAAAAAGATTGGGTTATCCAGGGTTATTATAAATTAAAGATTGCCTTGCAACAAGTATTTTCTCCAAATTACTGGAATTCTACCGTGGAATACATGTATGAATGAGTTTTATGTACGGATGATAATCCCGTAGAAAATTTGACCAGTTTGTTGGATGTTTCTTTGAAAGAGTGGAAGTCAAAGTTAGTTGCGCCAGTTATATTACACGGAATCCAAAGTGGGTTTGCATTTCGACTCGAGGGACAAACATTTACGGAACTCTATATCTTCATTACGATACCCTGCTCGTAATGTCACATCTATCATGTAAGTCCATTTTCGGAAAAAATTTGGAAACTATAATTTCGATATAATTGCCCGTGAAGTTTTTATCCACGGACAATTTATTTTCTTGCAGTTTATAGTTAAAATTTTCCACATTCTTTCCCATGTACTTTCATCAATTGAAAGTTTCTTGATAAACGAAATTGTATAATCATTTCATCCAGAAAGTGCATTTTTGAAAAAATTGCGAAATTATAATTAAGATATAATTTTGTATGAAGTTTTTATTTATAGATTATTTGCAGGTTATACTTAAAAGTATCCATATGCTTTTCCGAATATCTATTACTTTCAATATGAATATTTTTAATTGATATTTCGTTGATAAACAAAATTGTATAATCATTTATTGTGAAAGTAAGGCAAATGCAATGCCAGTAATGTAATTAAAATACAATGTGCAAGAAACATTAAACACACTGAATGTTTAACGATGCTTTCAATTAATTTAGGAAGTTTCGTTTGATATGACATTTGATACAACTCCAAAATGAAATTAAATTCCACAAAATGTTTCGTTAAAATTATATTATTAATAGAATAATGAAATATAATATAACAGAATAATAAATAAATCAAATTTGCAAGAAATTATTGATTATTTTCTGATACCTCTAATATTCTCTTGAAAACGTATACGTTTGAATACAATATTAGGATTTTATTAATTATAACATAATAATACAGTTTTTCAGGAACGAGTGTAAATATTGAATATTATTAACCGCTGTTATCCGATTTGATTTTAATTCAATGTTATTTATCGGTTCCCAGGAAAAAGTCGATTGAAATTATTCCCGAGTTTTGCTAATAATTCGTATGTTCTTCAATAATTTTCTGCATCACCAATGAAAATGGCCGGTTCCATTGGTGTCGCTTTATGTTTGGATAATTGGAGTGATTATTAAAATGTTCATTACAGCTAAAGCGGGGAAACAATGCTACGGGAAAAATGATGTATGCGCGGAGTAATAACGCGGCTCTTTATGAAATGACTACCGTTTACCTCTTTGAAGTAAATTTAATGAGGACATGGACCATTGTCCAGCATTTCCGGCACTTTTATTACGATAAAACAGTAAACTCCCGTATAACACGAGTTCCTACTACGCGAATTCCTAGAACGCGCAACCAGTAACTTATTAACCGCGTTATACTGTACTACCACGTATAACGCGATTTCCTATAACGCGCTAAAGACATTGCGACGACTTTCTTTATATAACGTGATTCTCGCACAGCGTGCTATATAATAAAATGCGGGAATCCCCCTATAACGCGATTTTATGCAACGCCTAACGAACTAACCGTGTTATACAGGGGACCACTGTCAGACAGTATCTGTTTTTTAATAAAACCTGGTCTTATTATCGGAACGACTGGCAGTTTCTTTTAAACAAATATTTTCGAAAATAATATCAGGTCTTCTTTTTGGAACAATAGATAATAATGGAAATTTGAAATAGCAATTTAAAAAAGCTTAATTCAAATTTTCAATCGAACGAAATCAGAATTTCCGTTTGAAAAACCTTAATGCAAAATCCGTGGTCTTATTTGGAGTGGTCTTATTATTGCAAAAAACGGTAATAGTTTTTCCGAAAACCCGCAGGTGTCGAAAAAATTCAAAATAAAATCGTTGGACAAATATTTGGGCAACGTTTGTCTTCGCAGGTTACAGTAATTAAAACTCGAGCTGCAATCGTGGTTATTAATTATTTCTTGCATTTAATTCAAAATATACCAGAAAAATGTTTAGCGAATTCGTTTTCTGATGTTGTTTAGCCTGGGCATTTTCTTCCGTCGTTGAAATTCTTTATTAAGTATCGAATGGATTTTGTTGAAGTTAAAATTACTGGAAATAAAACCAGATACCGATTCACTAACAAAGGCATAACGTCGACATTTTTTGACCAATCACTGGTCGAATCGATACAGGATTGATTTGCATCTGGTGTACAATGCCGAGCGCGATTTAGATTAAAACACTGTCGTGCATAGTGATGAGTGTTTGGAATGTTCTGTTTGTACCTTTTAGCACAATTTTACCATCCGAAAATAACTTCCGAATCTAGTGAAATACTGTAAATACTGAAAGAGTTCAACGTACCGGAAAGTTTTAGATATCAATCATTCCTGAGTCGTGTAAAAGAGAGGGATATATTATCTTAAAAAATAAGTTGTAATTAAAGTTGTACGACGACGTATATTTTCTGATCAAATGAAAAATAACATGTAATACATGACTGCCATTTTAGTTACTTTACAGCTGTATGAATTCATTGAATAATCACGCATTTTTTCTCAATTTTGAGAAGGTTTCATGAGCATAAGATTCTTGTCATCTCAGGGACGTCAATGTTTACAATGATATAATAAACGAATGACTTATCCCAGACGTCTTTGTATCTCAAGGATTTCACATTCGTGTTAAAAAATAGTCATATTACGTATAAGGCCCCATTAGAGCGATTAACGTTTGTAAGGGTAGCCTGAGTGCAGCCACAGAGCCGTACATAAGGAATATAGAAGCGTGAAAGGGGTATTAGGAGCTGCAGAGTATCAGGAGCAGTATAAATACAAGTTAGTGGCATTAGCCGGGGAGGAAGGGGTGCAGCGGTCGCTGGTGGGCTGGACCTTCACGGCGTATGATTGTTCATTTGCTAAGTCATAGCCAATCGCTGATCCGACCAATAGCCTTTGACGATCCTTAGCCAATAAGTTATTTTGGCCGGTACACAGCGCCACCTATACAGTCCGTTTGATCCCCACCACCGCTGTTAATGCCACTAACTTATTTTTATACTGCTCCTGATACTCTGCAGCTTCTAATACCGCCTTCAAGCTTCTGTATTCCTTTTAGTGACACGATATTTTGTCACAAAATGGTCGCCACGGACCTACTCTAAACATTCTGCAGCCAAATTTTAGCTAGTGTTGGGTTCTGTAAAGATGGCGCTCGTGACGTAAGTGTCACGTGGTAATTAGATCTCCTATTGGTTCTTACCGTGTATGCATTCTATATTTTTATATTATAATTATTATTAAAAAAATGTACATCATACGAGTTAAATCCATTAGTATGTCAACGTAGTATATAACAGTGCAACAATAATTTAAATGCACTTCAAATACAAATCAAATAAAAAGCGACGGAAAACTAAATTAAGAGGAAGAATTAACGTTCGAAAGCCAATCAATTATTCTGCTCCGTCAATTTGATTGATCTCATAGGAAGATTATCCACGATCCGTGCACACCGAAATCCACCCTTCCCTTCATTCGCCATGTATTTTCATCCCCCTCATCGATCTTTTTATTTCTCCCATAAACATAATTAAACATTTTGCAAAGTTGCCATTCCATTTTTTTATTCCGCAACATTTCAGAAAAGAGTATCTTGTTTACCTTCCTAATGTAATTGTCTCAGCTTTTGCACTGTTATTGTATAATACGTGGAGCTAACTGTGTGAAACTGTTATTATTTATTAGATTTATGTTTTTATTATTTTTCTTTTTTTTGGTATTATGTACTGTCTCATTGCAAAAAGCCAGGAAATGAAAAAATAAGAACCAACATGGTATACGGAAGTTTTAAGAAGAAAAAAACGGAATGAAAACTGGAATTGTGTATATTTCCAGTACATTGTTTCGAAATTGTTATTTAGCGACCGGCTTTTTTGTTGAAACGAAGGCCAAATATGAAGGTATAAAAGTTACATCCCGGATGGAACAACTATGTAAACATTTTATGCATTCCATGCAGCTTCCATCTATGATTGTAAATAAAAGTTGTTTCACCATTCGCAGCGAGAAAAATACTTCTACCACGTTTATCTTCTGACCCTGCTTTGTTTAACAATTATATCGACAAATAAAACACTCAATTGGATTTGTTCACGAGAAAGGATTTACGTAAAAAATTAATTAATAGTGTTTAACGTAATTAAATCGATTAATTAATTTTTTTAATCCATTCCTATTTTTAAAGTCGTATACTGGAATGTATTAAATGTGTGGTATAATTATAATATATTTAATGCAGGATCGAAAGAGTAATGGAACTTTTTAATAGATTCTATTGGAACTTAATCAATGTGATACTTTTTGGAAAAATGTTCTCGAATTATAAGCTCCGATGAGATCAGATAAACAAAGGTTCTTGAAAATCGAAGTTTTAGTTAGAATAGAATTCTTGAAATATAAAGATACCATTTTTCTATAACAGGAACAGACACTTTCTTCAGCAATCTAAAAAAAGTTCTCAATCATTGTAACCAATAATGAATACTACTTAATGAACAGTATTCCAACAATATTAAATAATTAATACACTTGATAAATGTTCTGAAATAACCTGTTTCCATGGAAGAACTTCTATTACACAGATTCTAAAGTATCTGTTCAATGCGAACACTTTTCAACCAAGTTCCTGGGGGTTAGAATTCTTTCCATAAAAATTCTACCGTAAGAAAAATTTTTTTAAACGAAATATACAAGTTCGAGCAGAATTTTTTTAAAAACGAAGGATAACTGTTCATTTCGTTCCCTGATATAATGCACTGATTGCATAAAAATGAAAAGTAAAACCGGAAGTAGATTACAGTAAACAATCCTGATACAAATTTGGCACAACAATTTCGACTGATCGCACCTCAAAAAAAAGAGAGACAAAGCGTGGCATCAGGCAACGATTTGTTTGTTTTCCAAAGAAAACAATTTGGCAGTAACGTAACATTCTAAATATTTAAAAATCCAATAGTTAAAAAGTCTAATTACAATGCAATTTGCATTGAACCTTATTATCACCACTGGAACATCTTAGTTTCGTTTACATTAAGTCAATAAGTCGTTTCACACAATGATACAATGTCCAGTAATTATCGACACAAAACAAGAAATGGGTCACTGTGTTTAATGAGTCTATTCAATATTAAGTAATGAACTAATCGATTCTTAACTTGGCACATTACCGAAGTCAAAAAATAGAAGCGACAAAAAGGAATAATAATTCGTCGCGGACTCGTCTTGCAATTATTTCATTGGATAATTAGGGAATACTCAATTGGTTCATTATGATAATTGATTAATCAATACCGACACCGGGTCAACTCGGAGGACAAAAATATCAGCCGTAATCATACCGGAGAAATTAGTGAACACTCGTTTGAGGATCCTGTAACGAACTAATCGATACCTCTTCCTTTACTTCTTAATGGAATGAGGATGATACTAATTATAATTAACTTTCCAAGTGGAATTGTCTTATTGAGTTATATCTTCTGCCAGGAAACTTTATTCTAATATTATCCAGTGTCACCGAATGCAAGAACAATGATAGATACTTAAAAGTGGTAGTGTATGTTAATTATAAACTATCTTCATTGTACTTATTATTAATTTCATTCTGGAGCAGTTTCCAGATAATGTAACTCCTTCTATTCTTTTATACGGATGATTATTAATATTAATTGCAGGATGCAGGATTAATAAATAATGAGAATATTCTTCGAACCGAAGAATCGATTCGTGATAATATTTTAATAAAATACAAATTATGAAAGCATTATTAATTTTTACATAGAAGCGGTCTGGATAGTAGTTTTCCGGACAATTGCATTTTTTCCTGGTCTTTATATAGATGATTATGAATTGTAGAATGCAGGATTAATGAGGAGAAATAATATGCTTGGAATCGAAGAATCGATTCGTGAACATATTTCAACAAAATATGAATTATGAAAACGTTATTCATGTTTACATTGAAGCGTTCTGGAATATTTCTTTGATAATGGAATTTTTTCTTGTTTTTTTACACAAACGGTTATGAATTATGGGGTGCAGGGTTAAGAAATAGTAATAATATTCTTAGAGTTTTAAAAATAGTAATAATGATCTTCGAATCTGAGTAAATAATAATATTCTTCGAATCTTCAAAAATAGTAGAAATATTCTTAAAATCTTAAAAATAGTAACAATATTCTTAGAATCTCAAACATAGTAATCAAATTCTTAGAATCTTAAAAATCCTAACAATATTCTTAGAATCTCAAAAATAGTAATAATTTGTTCAGAATCTTCAAACATATGTAGTAAAAATATTCCTAAAATCGGTAAATCTTAAAAATCGTAACAATATTCTTAGAATCTCAAAAATAGTAATAAAATTCTCAGAATCTCAAAAATAGTAATAATTTGTTCAGAATTTTCAAAAATAGTAAAAATATTCTTAAAATCTTAAAAATAGTAACAATATTCTTAGAATCTCAAAAATTGTAACAATATTCTTAGAATCTCCAAAATTGTAACAATATTCTTAGAATCTCAAAAATTGTAGCAATACTCTTAGAATCTCAAAAAATAGTAAAAATGTTCTTAAAATCTTAAAAATAGTAACGATATTCTTTGAATCCCAAGAATAGTAATAATATTCATAGAATCTTAATAAAGAATAATAATATTCATAGAACCGAAGATTCGTGAATATATTGTATAATACTTCAGGCAAATGCAGATTATGAACGCATTATGAATTTTTGCATAGAATGGGGTCGTTAAGAATCTCTGTTTATTTTCAAGAATTGTAAGTGCAGTTAGTTCCTCGAAGGCGGAGGTACATTTTCTGGGTAAAGCTGTAGGAGAATACAAAACAAACTGACGCACTTATAATAGCATTTATCTCCGAGTATTTTTCCTTGGGTTATTATTCCCGAAAAAGAAAGACCAGCCAAACCGTGGAGAAATCTCTTGTGTTTTGAAGTTGTCGGTTTCTTTGCGGAGATAAGGAATTTAGAGAGACAGAAAGCTTTTATCGGATATCTTAATTATCAGATTCCATTGGTGTGGTACCATTCTTAAACATTTAAAGGACCATCGGTTAAACCACAAAATACGTGATTTACTAAATATTTATATTCAGCAAGAATAGGAATTCTTCTACTGCATCTCCCCCTTTATTCTCCCACAAGTTTCGGCCAATCAATTTCCTCTGAAAAGATGGAATCATGAGATTTATTTAAATAGCAATACATAATTAATTTCATCCTTTACTTTATCCTTCGACTTCTCGTTATTCGATATTTGTTAAATATTTATGATTCTCATTCGTAAACATCTTGTTAAAATTGTAGAGTATTTGTTTCTACTTTAATTGTAATTATTTCATCAGTTTATACTGGACTTTCTTAATAATCATTTATTCTATTTACTTCATAATGTTTATATTATCCGTAAATAAATTCAATCGTAATAATAAATATTTTAACAAACAAACAGTTGATAACATGTTAAGCTTCACGGTTGATTAACTAGTAACTCCGAGGTACCTTTACAATATTTAAATGAATATTAAATAACGAACCAATTTCAAACCCACGTCATTCGCATCGCAACGATGCTTAACATAAATAATCGAGTGGAACTTTGAAATAAGTAATGCTTACGAAAATATATGCATTTCTTACTCAAATAGAAGTCACATGGAATGAAAAGTATTTCCGGAATGGGGTTATAATAATGGAAAATTATGCGAAATGTTTGACATATACATATTTCGTGGGCACGAGTTTCCATAAGAATAGCGGTACACTTGATATCGGAGGACGTAATTGGACGAATCTTGCGGCGAAGGGGGTGGGTGGGGGGTGGAGTGGAAGAATGTCGTGGACCAGAAATTTTCGCATGTAATTCGAGCCTTTAAATTTACATCGAATTCCGGATCTCGAGTGTCGTTTGCGATGCAAAAAGCTGGTGAAACTCCGTTGACGGTGAAGAAAGAGCGGCGGGTGGGGGGGAGTGGGAGCGGCGGAGGGCGGGAGGGGCGCAGGGGGCAGAGGTTCGAGATACGGCAAAGGAGGTCGGGCTTGACAGAAAAGAATTCTCCCTTCTTGTTTTGCGGCTTTTTAATATTGCACTCGTACTGATATCCGAGCTTATATTACAGGACAGAGCCCGATCGTTTGCACAGAAACACGAAACAAATTCCGCGAGTGAAGCGTACCGATGGAATTCGATTTAAAATTTTCAACAAAACTATGAACGTTCCACGTGGAATACAAAAACATCTACGGCGGGGGATAAAATTTTCCCCGAAAAAAGGTATGGCAGGAAGCATTCTTTTTCAAGGAACGAGAAAGCTCGCAGGAAAAAGCTAGGAATTTTATCGACGAGTACGAAGATGAATTCGAATTGAAATAGAAGTCCGTAGTATTTCCGTATCAGGATCAGCGTAGAGTATTCACTAATCAGTAGATCTTTCACCGAGAATAACCACTGTTCCCTTATCGTATTGTATCTAAGATTCTGGTTGGGTTTTTATCTAAAAACGGAATCGGAACGCGACATTTCGCTTCTAGTTAGGACGAAATAGAATCGGCTCTCGAACGAAACCTTCCTGAACTCACTTCATTCTCATTCGCTATGGGGAGATGGAAATACCTTTTTCCGAAAGTAATTCAAGATGTTAGTTGAATCACAAATACCCTGTGGTACTTTGTATACCTCGAAAACTCAAATACAAAGTTATCTCTCAGCTACCCAGATTGTTTGAAAATAAAAATTAACAAGTTTGCATGCGTTGGTTTATTTTCATGGTGTGTTCCCCATGTTCCTTCGAAGTTGCCTAACAAACTTTTTAAAGTTGCTCTCGGTAGTTTAATTATTTCTGTGCGTGTTTGAAAAACTGTTAAACACACGTGCGAGAGTTCTTTCTAATTAAATGTATTCAAGGAAAAAGGTTTTATCAAATCCTGATTAAATGGATTTTCGAAATGTGTTTATGTAAACTGATCGAAGCGGATGCTTTTTACCAAAACAACTTTCCACTTTTTACTCAAATGTTTTGAGGGCAGATTCTCTTAATAAATATTCCGCTACAAACTTTTGTAACATATTTTATTTACTTAAGAGAGCTAATACGAATTATTTAATAAAATGGTATGCTTTTACCTGTTATATTTTCATATTGTTTTCCGTGCTTCGTTTCCCCAAGTTTGATGGAGGTCTAACATAATAATTAATATTATTATAATTTACATTTGTTACAACAAACAAGTTTACATAGTAATTTCGGTTTGTGTTATCCGTCTACTTGCAAATAAATAATTCCATTTTGAAGGGAATGCATTATTTGATACAAACTTCAATCCAAAATTATTAATTTTATATCAAGGAAACGATTTACTGCAATTAACATAATTTGTTATTGCTCTTATTTTCTATAGCTTCACTAATTATTCTTTTTTACATTTTATATCCTTTATGCAAAGAGCTTCAAGTTCCTTCGCAAGATATTAATTAATCAAGATAATAATAATGAAAGCAAAGGTCTAAATGTACCGAGAATACTATTTTTAATAAATGATCCGTTAAAATATTGTTCGGATGTATTCTATTTATTCTACCCCAACGTCAACCACACTCTTAATTTAAACATTGTATATAAATAAAGAAACGAGGCCAACAATTTCCAATTCTTCGTAAAAACCCGACGATCAGATAACCAAGTATTTTCGTATATATTTACATTATTCTCAGAAACCGGCAATTATTTTCATAAGTTATCCAATTACATGCCTAATCGCTTCCATTTCAGTATATTTGCCTCGATGTGAGCATTAACTTCTACGTATTACGGCTTTGCCGACCCTCGTTGCCCAAACGAAATCACTGACATAAATGTCCAGATAATTCCGTTGTAATAAAATGATTTATTAACGGCGAAGGATTAGGAACTTCATTTATTAATGCTCCCTAAACTCATTGCTATTTTCCAAGCTTTTGATTTGTTTACATTAAAGTCATTTCGTGCACAAGTTAGGATGAGATCGCACGTATCTTATTCTGAGGTTGGCAACATATCCTTCCTGTTGCGTGTCAGGTTATCATGCTGCGAGGCTTTGGCGAATCAGAGATTACTTCCCTGACAGAACCAGCTGATTATTCAACAACTTACACGTCAGAAAACTTAAATTACAAGTCGGTGCGGCTACACACACGATTTCATTTACCAACTTTCTTTCGAAAATTAGACTACTTAGGGATTTTTAGTAATACAGGTGTCCCCTGTACAACACGGTACACCTACAACATTGATTCGCTCTAACACGATTAGAAAACTCGGAAAATCTAGATGCATTCTTGATTTGCCAGTGTGTAATAGTTTTGATTAATTATGGATCATTTTAATAAACATATTTCTTTTAGTTATGAAAAGAAAATAGTAAGTCTTTCAGCTATAGTTTATATATAGATAAATGTGTAAGCATAACTGAGTATATGTTCGGTAGTTTTAGTGTTAATCTAGGAAAAGGATTGTGAAGCAATTAATAAACTAATTATCATTCTCCGAATTAATTGCTCTTCGCTATGTCGTTAATAGGAATATGTCACGGTCAGAATTTAACGATATAAATAATATTAATTGTTTAGAATATTCCGCTGCATTGAATAACGCAAATAGATGTATTCTTATGGCTTGGTTATTTATGAAAAAATCAGAACCAAGGTTAACATGCAAATTGTTACATATAATGGATGCATAGGTGGTTCTTAAGATATTGAATCATTGCAATATAAATATACAATAAACTGCAAGATAAAAGTCGATATTATTACATTACATCATTTATTAGCCTAGTTTATGTATTTACATACAATAACTAAAACAAATTCAGGTATTGTTGATCCCATGTTTGTATTTATATACCGTAATTAAAATAACACGGAACACAGGATTTAATGATTATTTGCACGATACAGACTCTAACCGAGTGTTTACCTTTGGCTTACAATATTTGTAAACAATTATAGGACACCCGTAATATTCTCCTGGAATTATGTTCAAATGGAATTTTTCAAAGGAAATAAAAGAGCCGTTTATTGACACGCGATCCGAGGACAGATTCGAGTGAAAGGGTTTTATGAAATACACCGTGATCGAATTGCCGATATGAGAAATTGTTGAACTTTTCCCCATTTCCAATCAACACCGTTTTTCATAGTATTGACTTTTCTCACTCCGAGCAATATTGCATTCTTTATTGGGAAGATTTCCGCGAAGGTACATACGAAAATATTCATTTTGTTGAAAAAGTTTATTACAACTTTCGTTTCTGGATTAAATGGATGGACGATGTGGTTAGTGTTTAATTAAACCTACACTGAAAATGAAACTCTTACACCGGCAGATGAAGAGCTGTGATATTTAAAGTTCTAACAGAAAACTTTCGGAGTTACTTCCCTACGTACCTTTGTTTGAACTGGGTTGATTTAATTTCCGGTATTGCATCACGCGAGCACAGATTCAATGGAGTAACTCGAAATTCAAAGCCTTGCTGATAAGTATTCCAGCAATGATGTGGGAAAATTAGTAAAATCTAACTTTCAGAATTAACTAACTCTCTTATAAGATACCGTAGGAAATATATGTAGGTACATTTTATTTGTTGACCACCATCTAACATAACGTATTAATATATTCATAAAACTATAACTGAAACTGAATCAGGATAATAAATTAATGTTAAAGGGATAATAAACTAATAGTAATACTTTAAGCTACTAAAATGTGGATGAAAATCAAAATAATACATATTTTGTAATTCTGCTTAATTTCTTTTAATATCAACGTGTATTCATTTTTATATTATTTAATGATACACAGCTGAAAAATGTAATAATATTATTGATTGAAAGTGGAAGATAATGTGTTTGGAAATAGTAGCTTTTGAAATTCGTTGAATTCAAATATTTTTGTTAAACATTTCCTGCGCATTAATATATTCAGCTCGTTTTTCTTTTCATTTCAAAGAGCCGTTCTTCGTCTCCTTATTCTAAAATTAACAATCAATCGTTTTTTACTACTGACGGTGCCTTTTTGTTCCAGAAACACGATTCTTTTATTAAGTTTCCATTAACGTTAAAGTTCTTGAATTCTTTAAAAACAGCCGAGAAATTTTTACAGTGACACGAAGCATGGCAGAATTGAAATTAAAGTCAGTTTTGAAAACATCTACTTGTAAAAATTCCTGTTCCCCTATCCGGGAGTTGGTTGGTCGGAAATGGGAGAGGTTGTAATAGAACGTTTATCATGCGACAAATAATTACGCATAGATTTGGTCAAGTGGATCAGATTTTTACCGATAACCTGCCCTGTGAAATACACCGTATAAATCCAACGATGCGAGAAAATCTTTTTCAAGTGAACTAATCAATCAATCCAACGTTTAAAGTTCAATGAACAAGAAACGGTGAGAGAATGAAAAGTTTCCGCCGACCTCTGCTATGCAAGGTAGGCTCACTTTCCACCAAAAAACGTCCGGTTCACAATTTTCATGAATAAACGGAATAAAATCCTGGTATTTGTAACACACTCTTTTGAGTAATGCTGCATTTTATCTCATGTTGTGTCCGCTAATTTAATGCGTTTTGTTTAAATATTTATCGTGAAAGCGATTATTTAAATTTGATGGGATTTAAGTTGAAACTGCAGGTGTTACATCAACCAAATACATTTTTAATGCCGTTACATTAAAGCTGCAATTCATGTTGTCGTGAATCACGTATATCATACTTTCGTTTTGAATCTTTCTGCTGTAAATGTATTACAAACTGGTTTAATTTGAAAGTAAAAATGTTTACAGTTCATTACATCTACGGAAAATGTGGAAATTGTTATTCATAATTGCGATTAATAATTCTTTCCGCACGAAAGCTACGATAATGAAGAAATATTTAATTAGACGTTTCGTTAAAAAGTTTCAAGCGGTAAATTCTTGAAATGTAATTCCCGGTGTAAGTAATGCTTTATTTTGTGTGAAGTTGATGAGATAATTGCAATAAACCGTGTGAAAATAAATTTCTGCCTTTTTATGTCTACCGGAACTATTAAATAAAAGTAGTTTTCAGATTTTAAGTATCGTAAGTGATGCAAATTAAATCCACAATAAATATTTCAACAAAACTGTTCCGGATATTTTGTTATTTTATTAGAAATTTTGAAGTGTTGAGTTTATATGTTGCTTGCGTTTATACTGTTGAAACTATGTTGACGAAAGTATTTGTTTGAAAGTTTCGTGTTTAAAATGAAGCCCCTCCCCCTAGAAACTAATTAATTAAATATTCAAATTCATAACGTTTCCATATTTTTGACAAACTAAGTAAAATTCCCATTTCTGTACTTTTTTATTACACTTGTTGACATCGTTTCAAACTAAGATTTCAATGGAATAATTTAAAAATAAATGATAAAGTCCACCTTGAAGAATATTATACGAAAAAACACATATCCTTAAAATTCATAATATTTCTGTAATTTGTACGAAGTATGAATTAATAAAAGTTATCATTTCAAATCAATAAACAAAACTCTTAAAGCAGCAATAATTTTATAATAACAGAGGCATTAAATGTTTTAATAATTGCAGAGTTAATATGTCCACTGAGAATATTTTAAGAAATTCAGTTTCTATTCTGATAATTGTAGGAATTTAATGTGTCAGATAGATAACAATAGTATTGTGTCAATGGGTGCAGTATGTGTCTCAAACCCTTTTTAAACTTAACGTAACAATTAAGGTCCGGCTTGGAGGTTTTTTATATTTCTAAGCGCGATTGTCTTTCTTCTTTTGTTCACATTTCAATACCTTCGGGTATTACTGATAGCAATTAGTATAAGTTCAGAATATGCTTTAAGCTAGATAATGAGAAACAATACATAGAATTAATAACAAAATATTATTATATTAATAATTACATAAACTAATATCCGATTAATAATTATCTTTAAAATGCAAGCGATCTTCTATAACAATTTAAACTGTAGACTCTGTGAAAGGTATATGAATATAAAGTGAAAGACGATTCCAGGAATAACAGATTCTTATGCCTGTTGTCAACTTACTTTTATAATACTTGGCCGCTGTGTCTCGTCAAACTTACCTTTTCAAAACAAAAACGTCAGTGTTGGGATGAACTGCGCGATCGTCGCACGTGCGAATTCTTCGTGAGCTTCGAAATTTCTTGATACGCGGAAAGTGCGATTAATTAACTATTATTAATTATGAAGTTGTTGGTCGCATTAATAACAGTGTATAGGTTATTTGTTAAATTTGTTAAATTGGGGAATATGTTAATGCAAAATATGTATAATACAACAATTTGTGTGATGTCAGTGTTTCGTATATCTTACAATAACTGAAGCACCCATTATGTATTTAATATTTCATCAACCACTTAACAATTACATTATTAATGACGTTAAATTATCAGGATTATTCATCGAAATTGTGTGCGGTGTTATCTCAAATCCTATCTCAAATTTGTTCAATTCTGAATTTTAATTTTACCGACATCTGTTTTGTTGAATAATATCATTATTAGGTACGTACTGGATATTTAGAGTGCTATAAAAGGTATGCAATATTGAATATATATTTATGAATCGTTTTATTGTAATCATAAACACTAACTTTATTCGTTTTTATCAGTAAAAAACGTGTTATAATAATCAGTGATTTTTTAAACTTGGCTTGATTTAACGCCGCTAGTTTGAATTACTGCGTCTTTGCGTGGCTAAAGATGATGTCTGACGTCACATCCTGTTTGGAGCTGACCGGTAAGATGTTCAGTGTTTCCATAGTCAGTTTAAATTTGCATTGTTTTATCTGTTTCTGAATATTGCAAAAGTGTTTTGGTGTAATATCGGTGACAGTGTTTGCTGCCAGGAAACCTGAACTTCGTGGGGGTCCGGCAGGAAAATGTAAGTCATTAATTGACACATTCTTTCGATTGATAATTTGGAGGTTATATTTCTTTTAATGTAATGAAATATTGAATATCTTCGGGAGAAATGATTACGATGTATTAATCACATTTAATATTATTCCTGCACTTCGATAATTATGAACAAATTGATAGTGCAATCATATTTATGGTGTTGTAACCAAGCTTAATTGGAACATAATATTACATTTCTTTATATTACAATACTTTGTATAGCACATTGTTGTAATATATCATATTCATAATCGTATATGTCATCGACTTTAGAACTTATCGATTCTTATTATAAATAATATGATGAAGATAGTAATAATAATAGGTATTAAGGAGATTAACGAAGAACGTAAATGGTGAACCATAAATAAAAATTATAAAACCGATTCATATCGTATCGTTTGACACATTTTTACTGAAAAATCAAGCTTCGATGGTGTTTGGAGCTGAAATTGTTGTGAAATTGCCTTGTTTATACCTACAAAGTTATAGGAAGTTATACATTTATGTTTAAACGATGAAACAATGTAATCCAAATAAGAGTAATAGTTCGTTATAATTATAGTCACAGTAATTCATAACAATTTGAAATGGTATAAAGCAATAATTACTGGTATACGTCTAATGAATTAATCTATACGTCATTAGATATAATCATATTTTTATTGAACAATATAACGTCGTATATTGCCGCGCAAAACTTTTGACATCGATCAATCGTGCTATACAAGGTATTGTTGTATTCGAATAAATCCAGTCAGAATATTCGGTTGTAATAAAAAGAAATTGATTCAAAGCGGATATCAGAACGAAAATATGAGCAGATTAACTTTCACGTGAAACTTGACGCGTTTGTTGATTTTCCAATTTAAGCTCCCGATGATATTGCCATTTCTGAACTACTCTCAGACATTTCTATTTTCCCCGTGCATTTACGTCATTTACATTTTCCGGTGAATTGTTGTGAACATGTTTATACGCGATTTCATTTGATATTCACCTCCACTTTCCGGAATGTTCGGAGCACGGAGGAAGTGAAACTTTAATCAGAAGGTTCGAGGTCTGAGCTTGCACGATAGATATTACATTTTTCAAAGTTTCGGAGATAAGGGAAATAAAAAAGGCGGACCAAATATATTTATTATATCATAACTTCTCGTATGATAACAATAAGATATGTAGCAGTATGCATTTAAAAAGTAGTTATCACCCGACTGCGTTAATTGAAACCGTTTCGAAAGTGTATTTTAATTAGTTCGATTTGTTCATGACAACTGCTGTAAACACTGATTACATTTCAAGCAATATTTCAAATACCTTGAAATGCTCTGGCATATATGTAATTTATGTCCATAAATTATTATAACTCTAACACCTGAGACGACCATTGGTTTATTCTCCTTATACATGTCTGACCATTCCTCATATCATAAATTATTGAATTATATTACTCATTAATTTAAGTTATGACCGAAAAAACCGCGAATCTGTACGCTGATATGTTTCCCTCTTTACATGTTAATGTATTAAGTCATTTTAATACAAGAGTGAAACTATCCATCTTTATACTCAGATCCTAGAATATCATATACGATCGTTTTATTATACGATGATTATTATTATTTCATGTAAAGAATGAAACGTTTCGGCGCAGAGATTTGCGGCTTCTTCTAATTTAATAATTTATAATAGGAGAAATGGTCAGATATGTATAAAGTGGATACAGAAATGGTTATCTCAGGTGTTAGATAATAATTCATTCCATTTTTAATTCGCAAACGCGTCTCATATAATCCAATACCATCCGTGAAATAAAGCAAGTTAGACATTCATAATTCACTGAAAAAACCTGAGGAATTATGGAGACGTAGGAGTTGGAATTATGAAAATATCTGTAGAAATATAATTCTTCAAAATGTTTCCACAAATTCATCGTTTATTCTCAAATTAGTTGAATTCATATTTGTTCACAAGTGTAGTTTTGTGAAATATAAAGGGAATTAATTCGAACAATATATTTTCATTATTCTGGTGTTTGGTGAATTTTCAAAAACCTTATTTCGTAGCATTAATACTCGCATGTATCTCACTAAGTTAAACATGAAATATTGTCATACACTGTTACATATACATACTAATAATTTAAATCCCTATTCCGTGTCTGAGCGGAGTGGATTTGAACCGCCCTTCATTATTAAACCGCTACCACTAAATCAAATATTAAGACACGCGTAATATTATTTATTTACGTATTTATTCACTCCACGGGTCAAGAAAGCTTTTATAAAATATTCATATCAAAGATCTTCCGTATACAATAAGGAAGGAACAGGAAGAAAAATTGCAATATGAAAAATTGTTATAAAGTCGGAGAGCTATTGAAGTCATAATTGAAAGTGGCGGAAAGCAGAGGTTGAATAGAAAGTTATTTCACGACATTAATCTAATAAAAAACTAATTAATCTAATAGAAGCCTTATATAATAAAACAAACTTTGTCGTATAATAAGATAGAGAAAGTAGAAGACAAGTATAGCATAACATATTTTTGTAAAATCGGAAAATAATTAAAAGGAGAATAGGAAATCATAGAAATCCGATGATGCTTAATAAAAAACTATGTAATATAAGTTTAATTTAATTATTATAGAGATGTCGGTGTAATATCATGGATATCACAATCCAATCGGTAATTGAAAGATTTTGCTGTAATCCGATGAATTATTTTGAATTAGTAAATGAACAATTTGCGTTTTTGTCTCAACAGTTACATTGAACGGCATTAGAACGGTTTTGTTTCATCTGTTTTTTACCGTTAATAATTAATTCCATTTTGCACCGTTCGTTCCTCTGCCGTTCAATCACATCAAATTGTGTCTACCACTCGGGAGCTATTATTTTAATGGAAACTCTGGCATTGTGAAAACCGAAAAATCTTTACACAGTGCTGGGAGTTTTTGTTTCGTGATAGAGATACGGTTCAAGTGAAACGTTTCTGTATTCACCGGCGTATTTTCGAAAGCTCAAATATAGTTGAGTTAGTGCGCTTTTACTGGAAATTGCACCCCTTAAATGTTTGATTTTCGATATTAAATCAGATAAATAATTTTTGGAAAAAGGTTTCCTGTTGATATTCAATTATGACTGAATTGATATCCGATAATGTTAATTGTTTTCATGAGGTCAAAAGATTGTAAATTTTGATACAAAATGTGTGGCGTTTGTTCAATTTTAATCCTTAATATATTGATAGTTTAAAAAAAAGTTATTATAGATATTTTTCTATCCAAAATTCAATGTTCATTGAACTGTATTGGTACTATTTTATGTATAATTTCGTCTCTGCAGGTCTTTCACTGACCAGTTTGCAATATTAACATATTCCATGTTGTAAACAGATTTCGTATTTACTTGAAGAGCTTTCTGCCCAATAAAAGGACACAGTTTTTAGAATATTCAGCCCTTTTCAGGGAAAAAACTTGACGATTGATCGACTCAAACTTTACGTTGAGCCAGTTGATAGTAATATTTACATTTTTTATTACATCGCATCACAAAGCGGTGTAATAAATGATCTTTTGCAAAACAACAAATTACGCGACGCGACAGTTTTCTTTTAACAGCTTCGCATTAAGTTCCAATTCGTATCATATTTGATAAGAACCTCTGAATATATTGTATATGGATCTTGTCAAGTGATATCAAATATATGAATCATGTAATCAAATATATTCATCGAAGCAAACATTCGTTGTTCCTCGAAGAGTTCTCGAAGGAAAAAGTTCCTCGACGCAGAAGTTTAGCAAAATTGTTATTCAAATTTCGAGATCCTTTGCGGGGTCGAAAGGAGAGGTTTCTTCTCTCCCTGGATAAATGTATCCATCAAAACTTGAATAACGTTATTTCCAAAGTTGTGATCTTAACTCTTTCTACGTTGCCCCGTAAATATGGTTTGCTTCGTTTTTTATGAAAATTCTGTTGAAATAGCACAGGGAATTTCGCGTTTCATTTACATTATAATAAAGAGTAGCATTCACTAATTAATTTTGTTGGACTTTGTACGAATTTATCGGTGAAAGTGGGTAAAATATAATCATGCAATAAGTTGCGATTTAAAAGTAAGATCAAACATATGTCATTATTAATAGACTCATTATTTTACTTGCTTTATATATATTCCTTCGATCGATAGTTCTTTTTCCAAACAGTTACCAATTATATAATGGAATTAAATTTCTTTCACGTACATATTACAAATTATAATGGCGTAACCAATTATGAGTAATGCTTAGGTTTGCGATTACACCACTGTAATTATGAGTAACACGGTAATTAGGGTGTCTGTATTTAACTCGGTAATAATTGGACCTTTCAAGTGATATAGAAAATTCGATTATTTCTTGAAAATAATTTCTTTCGAATAATGAATGATTATGTCAGCCATTCAAAGGACTTCGTGCAAACAAATTGGCGGCGTTATCGGCCCGTGGAAAATTCGATTTACCTGCGATATAATTTGACGTTTTATCAAACTGAAAAATGTTAGTTCTTTGCAGTCGTAATAACAGAATTTTGTGAGGTTTTCAGCTGTTTCGTGTTCAGTGAATGTATGGTCAGTTTGTTAGGACGTTGATTAATTTGGGACGCTCGAAACGTGCTCTGCACGTGAATTTGCGGATTTTTACGTTCTCGTATTAGTTTATCAATCGGTCGTTAATGAATATGCTCGAAATTATTAAAACCCAAGTAATAACATTGGAAACTTTGTAGTATTTCATTGCGCGTTGAAAATAGGTTGTCAAAATAGTACTCAGTTCACGTAAACATTGATAGACAAATATTAATAATTATTACTTTGAGCAAAATCAATTCTAATGATCTTAATATTATTGAAAAATATACAGTTAACTATTTCCAAATATTGAATTATTCTGAGAAAAAATATTAAATTTTTTCAGGGGCATCTTTTGGTTTCCTAATATTATTGGCATTAAAACAAGCATATATTAATTAAGTAATAATAATTACTATACTGTTTAAAGTATTTTGATTGCATAGAAAAATAAAAAGTCAATAAATTTATTAGTATCATCATCCTCTCTTATAGTTTATATTTGAAAACTCGTTTAGAAATATTAGAAACCTGTTATTGTGTTATATAAACTAAGTGTTATAAAATATAAAATATAAATTCAATGTTGAATATGTTCATATTATTCTAAATTATTAAAATTATGTCACGTTCTAAATGTGAATTATTTTAACAATTATATTCTTGGCTTTTGAAAAGGACGAACTTTTTGTAAAAACAATACTGGCCCAGAAGTTATCGAACCCAAAAGTGACAACAATAGTGAAATAAATTCCTGTGTCACGGTTACCAAATATCTCGTAACAGGAATGCTTGCTTTTATTCATCCCGATATTCTACAACACTCTAGCTTTTACAGCCAATATTAGGGGAAGGTAGTACGCGATTTTTCATACCGCACTGGGAATATTCGCAGAAAGTTTCGGAATTTCGGAAAGTTCCGAAACTTTAAAGCTGCGCGACTGCAGTTTACGAATAAGCATGTGTTGCACTCGCTGCTTTTACCCCTATTCTTCCCAGTTATACTTCACGGCATCCCGATTATTCGCGGAAATTGAGGTATTTCACACCGCCGTGGATAAGTTGTTAATAATCAGAATTATATATATATTATACGAACGTGCAATTAAACCTCTCTATTTATATATCAATAAAAACTTTAGGTTATACATTCTCCGCACAGAATGTTTAAATGTATGGAATAGTTCTTTAAACAAAATTTCCTAATCTGCGGAAATAAAAAGTTGGTATCGTCAATTTAACTGAAATCATTTAATGCGTTGAATTAACGCGAAATTAATTGTATAGTTTTATAACTTGATTCTAATAATTTAATCATTAAAGCGGCTACATTTACTTCCTTTGCAACAAATCTTATGAAAAAGTCTTTATATACTTAATTTTATCATCGTGTCATGTATAATAATATTCTCTTGTTAATGCAGAATGCAGTGTTTTTCAACCTTTTTTATCTCGCGGTACATTTCAAGGTATAATAACTATTTACTTTTAAACTATATACATTAATTATGCACATATATTTTTGCTTATGTATATATATTTTTTACTATATTATGTACACGTTAATTATAACGATGATGTACTCGTATAATCAATTTAAAGAGGTTTTAAGTTTGATATGTAAACATATTGTCCTTTCGACTAGTTTCGGAAATAATTAATTAATGATCGTTAAAAATGATGGCGCCACACCGGTTGAAAATCTCATATATAGAATATAATAAATTCCTCAATATTAATAACCCTTATCGGATTCAGTTTGAAAATCTTTCGTAGATTTCATTATATGTTATCATTATTCCTTTTTTATTATCAGTGTGACTTTATATCTACAAAATTAAAGATAGTTCTTAAATCGTGAAACTTTCGATCAAAAAGTAGTTCGGAATGAAGTAAACGATCACGTGTCACTTATTAAATTACCGGTGTGAAAGCAGCCGGAGGGTCGTTAGAAGACAAGTCCCGGGAGTTTACAAACTCGGATGTAATTCGAAATAGCTAGTAATTTACACTTCGATCCTCTAATGTGGGTCACTGATTGGCTTCATAAGCAGTGCTGGACACGAACATTGACTGGATCGAATAGCAAATTGAGCTTCGGGTTCAAGACAAGTCAAATGTGTGGAATACGAATGCAATTTGAGCACAATGTTTCAACATTACAGAGATATATATTACATGTCGAAATAGCGGACACTCAGAACACTTATTTTAGTACTTTAAAACAAACATTTCTAATATCCTAACGAAACAAAATAAACTAATCCAATTCATAAGTTTTATTATTGCAAATGCACGAAAACAATAAATTTGAGAATTAAATCGCGGATTTAGAAACAAGCAGTGTGTGTTATTATTTCAAGAATTGATAGAACGAAAGATTCTCAAACTATTCGACATACAAATTATTGGCTGATCAAGATAGTACAGGATTTAATATTCCACAAATAATTACTAAACAATCATTCACTTATATATATGTCCACTAATTAAGCGTATAAATGTTAATACAAATTCCATTTAACGAATATAATGTAAATAATCTAATAAAATAATTCCCTTTCATTATCGACGAGAATCCATCTCATGAAAGAGAGAAAAGGGATATTTAATTTAAAGACACTCGAAGATTGCCATGTTATTATCACAGAAAGGTATTCAATAATAAAACCACTTCTTTCTGTAGTCTATTTTATTTGAGTTAATAAACGGTGGAAATATTTATGAAACGTCTACTGATCCTTGTAATCTCTTCTTATTATAATTGGTTTGCTTTGCATCTCTTTCATATTGAAAATATTATTTATGATATTATTCACCGCACAGTTTCAAAAGAATCACATAGTCTAGTTGGGCAAAGAAGCCCGCGATATGCATACGCGCTGTTATTTTAATTCCTTTCAATTGAGCTTTTGATCATTTGGAGTGTCAGTCATTTAAATCCCAACTTCAAAGCGAAGCTCTCTGCTTTCAATAGATTATTTTTTTTATTGAAATAATCACTACTCTCTGTTTAATAATAATCAGATTTAATATCAGCCCTTGCACTAATAAAATTCCAATACTAACCGCGAACTTTTCTAATAATTTACCATAAATGACGGTTCTATTCTAATAAACTCGGGAAAACAATGTTCATGCGAACACATTTCAAGTTCTTCACACTGATGAGCAGAGTGCGCGTATAATTAATGGTTTTTGTATCATATAAATGTCCATACAATGTCCGCATTTTTATAAAAATACTGTTTGAAACGCTTTAAAAATTCGCTTTAAAAATTTAGATTAAAATTCATGTTCTGTTCAAATATGATTATTTTGCTTATCGTGAGATCATAATGCTTTAAATATTCAAAGTACAAGTATTATTAATGAATACTACAATATATTTCATACATAATAATTATTGTGCAGTAATAATCAGTAACATCAGTATTTTCATTATAACCTTTTATTATACCACTCTGATGTTATGAAAAATATGACGCCATTAATCATAATTATTGATATACGCATTATTTCAGTGAAATACATCTCCAAGTATTACGTATAAGTAGAATGCATAAGTAGTTTCATACGTATTCTTTCAATCGTTAGTACTCCAGTCGTCAGAGCAATTATAAAGTAAAACAATGAGCTGATAGAATTAAAGTTACGACGGTGGTACATTCATAAAATCGCACCGACAATCTTTCAGTACGATATGAAGTTCATGAATAATTGCAAATCTCTTCTTTCATATTTCACGCTACAAATTGCACTGTCGTAACAGTTTCCTATTTCTACCTCTATCTTGGGTATCCAAAGTTCAAACTAACTATTCAAACATCAGCATATTATAGTGATAGCGCGGAACCATAAAATACTAAATGATATCGTGGCCTTACATATATTCAGCATTCTTGCGAAAAGTAGAATATAAAATCTAACCGATGATCTACTAGGAGTACGTGTCACGGTTTTCCTATGTGTTTGACAGCGTACATAGGACTCGTGTTTGCATTGTTAACAGGAACTCGATGCACATATGCTCCGTTGATGTAGTCCCACGTTTTCGCTGGCGTACTTCGCCGACGTTACATAGAAAATCCATATCCCTACCTGCGGCAAACAAAGATTTTCGAGGATTATTAACCCTTTGGCTGCGGCGTGTTCTAACAAAAAATCATTAACATTTTACAGTGATATTCGCGTGACAGTACTTGCCACTGAATTACGACGATAAAAGTAAGAAAACTCGAGGAGTTATTCAAATTTGGATATTCGATCGGTTGCTATACGACGAAAACTATCATATAAAGCATGGGAAAGTAGTTTGTTATAAGTTTTATGTACTACAGTAATTTGCACCGTTAATTACAGTATTTCAACAGCCTCACAAATTATTTACATTAAGTATTATTCATTAGTGTATGTATATTAATATGACTTTAGTTTAAACTTTCCGCGAATAAGCGAAATTTCAATCACGTAAATGAAGGGAGAGTGAAACTGCCGCTGCATTATATAATTTAAAATGATTATGTCCTCTTTCATATAATTACTACAAATTAATCGTAGCATTGGTAGTTTGAAATTTCTACTGCAACCAGAAATTCGTATGTGCTAAGTAGTTTCTTACAAGTTCCTCGCAATTATTTTGTTATTTAAGCGAAGTGCTTCTGCACTATTATTATTATCACTACATAACAGTCTGTACAAAACCGTACAGCATCAAGATGTTCAGATAAAATTTTCAGAATTAACATACTGAATAACTTCCAAATAGTGTCATCTCATATACACCATTTCAGTCTTAATGGATAATCATGAAGACCTATGCCTTGTAACGATTACATCAAAGCAGATATTGGATTTTCAAGTTAAATTCTCGAAATGCAATTAAATAACGAAAATAACGATAACATAGAAATACTACGGCCAACATTCGTCCCTCGAGAACTCGTGTAGAGAAAATGAACAGGGGTCTTAGGGGAAAAAAAGAGATTGAGGAAGGAAAACGAAAAGCAGAGGTGAATAGCGAAGCCCTTAAAGGGTAATGCTAACAAGTACAAAGGTTTGTCCTGGCATACACACTCCGGCGAATGAACCGTCGACACATCGGGCGTCCGTTTTACACTTTCGAAGAGAAAGCCGTGAGAGAGCGAAAGGGGAAGGTAGGGGAGCAAAAAAAAGTCCTTTTCCGGCGGTTTCGGTGCTTTTGCGCAATAGCATTTTCTCACGGAAAGGCGCTTATTTAGGGCAGCCACGCGCACGAGAATAAATATCAAAGGCAAGTGCGTTCCTTCCTCCTCTTCTCTTCGTTGCACTGGCTCGTTTTTCCATCTTCCTCCGCATACCTACCCCTCTCTCGTTCCTTCTTGATTTTCTTTTTCCCTTTATTTATTCTCTCACTCTTTGACAGTGCACCCTGTGAAGTCACAGGAGCCTTCTGTGTATATGTGTACGTATGTGTGCATTCATATCCATTTGCATGTGGGTATATGTACGTAGGTGTGTTTGTATGCACGTCGAAGCGTCTGAAAAATTTTAACGGAGCTCAAGACCCGGTGGCCGTTCGGGTAAACGTTTTCCAAGGTACTTCGAATCCGCGAAATGTCTGCTGAGCGGAAAATGCACTTTTAATTGCACGTCAAAGTCAAAGCACCGACCCCGGCCTCCTATCGTGACACGCAGGTGAGCTAACTTGCTCGCTTGCTCGCCCACTTGCTCACTCGCTCATGTTTTTTTAACTTGCTTCTCTTTCCTCTCTCTGTTTTTTTTTCATTCGCCTTTTTTTTATAAAACTCACACGTGCTTTTGAAGTCGTTCAAAGTACGACACATACCGGTATAATGCGGACCGTCTCCTTTTGCCTCCTCGTTTCAGAAACCCGTTTCTACGGAGGAATTCTGGTGCACAGTTTGAGACACTTCGTAAATTACGTCCGAACAACTATTCGTTCACCCTGCACAACCTTGTTTTCTAAATTTTCGAATTGTTTGGTATAGAATTCACTGTGGGAATCGAATCGGCCGGACGATGTTTCATTGCTTTTATTACATTATTAGACATCCAGCTTTTTCTGTTTTCATTTTTTTCTTCTCGATATCTGCACTACAAGTTCATGGATATAATTATGGATTCCAGTTATTAATGCAGATGTACTACAATGTCATATTTAACACTGCAATAGCCATTGACGCCAAATTGGTGTCGCACTAATTGCGAAGGTCAGGTTTTAACAAAAACAAAGAGCCACTGACAAAAGTTACTCGCGCAGCTATCTAACCATTAAAGTGTTAATAAATCTATTTCGCTTTACAGGTTTTGTTAACGGGATATTTATGAGTTTTCTTTTATTGTCTTCTGATTCTCAATTTGTTTCATGACTTTTTATTGATTGCGCCAATTAAATTCTCGCAGTTTTATCTCAGCTTAATATGCAAAATGAACAACCTTTGAGAATATCCGAATTAAAGAATGCTGTAAAACTATTGATCTAGTTTTTTATAAGTCGGAAAGAAAAGGCTTAGATGTGACTTGTGATGTCCCTGGAACTGCTAATTTTAAGGCTTGTCTAATTGTAAGATGGCCGCGGCTAATTAGATTCTCAGTTGAAACAATCCAAGCAGCGCTCTGAGGACCTATTCAGCAACTTTGAATAGTGTCAGAAAAACAAGCTACTAGGTTGTGGTTCTAAAATGCCAGTCAAAACAGCCTAAATTTGCGACACAGCCTTCTTTGTGAAAGACTTCTGCAATTTATTTCATTTAATCGCATAACTCAAAATAAGTACAAATATTCAGATCGAATCTCTTTGTTCCACTAAAGTAATTAAAACAAAGTTTATCTGATGACCAACTTCTTCTGCATAAGTCAATCTAACCGGCTAAGCGGGGATAACAAGTGAAATTTCCAAAAATGTGATTACATTTCAGTATTATTTTAAAACACTATTTTGGATCAGAAAGTATCAAGATATGTTTTTCTTAAGTAATTGTTGTCACTTGATATTATAATTTAATATTAACTTTATATTAAAATCTCTAACAACGTTCTTTTGTGATTTTATAATACATTACGTTTCCTATCTTAAGAATCCAAGTTTTAAAAATACAAAAATTCTTTCGACCAGCTTACGAGAGCAGTAAAAGTTTGTAAATAACTTTTCCTCCTTCAAACCTACGAACTTTAAGAATTCGATCTTTACTTTCAGAAAGCATCCCCTAATAATAATCCTGATTCCTTTTCTTTTAATATTTCCGAAGTATTTCGGAATTTTTTTTATTACGGTTTGGAAATTTGATGTTACCGTTGCAATAAAAAGTACGGCGAGCAGAATCTTATATGTACGCGAAAATATTTTCGGTATTAATCCAGGTCCCCTCGAATATATTAAAAATTATTATTTAATGAGTTTAGATTATAGGGGACTGGTAAATCCACTTTAATCCTCGGACAAGTTTACGATCCTTGCAATTCGGATTATTAAAATTGAATTACTTCCAGAGGGGTTATTTCGATGAACTTTCGGAAATTTCATGTTTCAGAAGTTTCCGTGTGTCCCTTATTAAAAGTACTCGGTGCATTTTGCATAATTTATAAAGGGCTTTCTTAATTATCGCGTATTAAAGTAGATGTCTTTGTAACCAGCCTTTAACAACCTCAGTATATTCAAAGGTATACTTTCTGCTTTATACTTAATTACTGATAACTTTTAGAAACATCCACAATCCAGCGCAGTCCACTCATATTTGAAACTAAAAATTGCGTGCTTTCAAGTTTCTACTTTATTTAATGTAACAAGAAATCTAATAATTAAATTAAACCCCACCAGCATCGGGTCTTCTAAGTTTAATCAGGAGACTATTAATCGATAATATACCCCATTCAAATAAACAAGAAACAACCTTCAAAGCCAAAGTTCTCAAAAACCTCTTCAAACTTAAAGAACCTCAAATCTGCAAAAGTAACTTATGTTTTGATATCACAGACAAGCAAGAAAAGGTAACATTTAATCTGACGCTTTCGAAGATGATAAATACTTCACATTAACGAAGACAATTGAACATCTTTCCATCGATCTAACAAAATTAATTCAAATCCCTTTAGAATGATAGAATTAAACACAGCACTGGAGAATCGCGGATTGAAAGCGTAGGGAAGGAAAACGGAGAAAGGGTTAATAGGATTATCATAAAGTAAATTCATTTCGTGGGGCAGGGTGAGATATTCGAGAAAAATGTTGCCCGTGACGTTGTATCGGGTAAATATTAAATATTTGCCGAGACGGTCTCAGAGCTGGTATTTACTCGGATTGCGCGTTCTATCGAGGTAATAGGTGGAACTACAGCATGACGGTCTGCCTCTACTCAAAGGATTGTAATTACGGGTAATTCAGCCGACTTAACACTGTAGAGCCAAACCGGCTGACTTGCGCTATAAAGAAAACGGCAGGTGAGAAAGCCTGCAGATTTAAATCGCTTACGGTTAGACCGGCAAGATACTGCTTTGAGGGGGTAAATTTACTCGTTTCAAACCGTCATACAAACCGTAATAACCGCTATATAAAGATTTACTCTCCACGTGCCTCTCGTCAAACCCCCCCCCCCCCAAAAAAAAAGAACGAAAAAAAACTACTTTCGAAGTATTACGATTATTCGAAATTGTGATAGCTTCAGTGGCCTTAATTTCACTCTTACTAATTAAGGCTGACTTTGTATTTATATTTGTCGATATTCAGAAATGAAATCCATGGAGAACAATTACAGGTCTTTTATCGGATTGACGAAATATGAGAAACGAGGGTGTTCATTGACGTCGTTATTAAGTACTCTGTAATTCATAGAATTATTTCACAGTTCGCACGGTGATTTAATTCAAAAGTATGTTTGAGGGATTACAAGTATCGTTTACTACATTATTCGACGATTGGCACGTTTCTGTAGGAAACATTATGCAATTCAATGGGAAAGAAATAATTTAGCATTAATTAGGGATAAAGCCAGTTTAACCCAATCCAAAGGAATTTTATAGTACTTCGTTAAAAAATGGATGGTTGGCCGATTATGATATTAAAAGGAACAACATATCAATATCTTATGGAATATTAATCTTTCTGTCTAATATTAATAAGCGTATAGCAACAAGAATACTATTTGTGCCGTAAATTAATAAAGTAACATTAATCTCCGTAATGCTCTCCAAACTAATAATGTAATATTATGTATTATTATTTGTAGCTCCGCTTTGCATACAATTTCATATAACAGTATATTCAATTTACTTCGTAATAAGTAGACGTGAATTGAATTCAAGTTAATCGAACGTTAATCTTCATACAATCTGTAAAAACATAAGTCATCATCCCTGAAACGGGTTTGCAATTTCCGTAGAATACAAGTGCGAAATGTCTATTCCGCGTGCGAAAATCATTTGCGAAGGGTTCAATAACATAAATCGGATGATCTATTACGGCAACGTGTAATGATCGCAGAAAATGATGTTGGCTGAGTGGAGATGACAATCAGCTGACATCTGTCACTGCCAGGAATATTAGATTGCAGTGCAACACTCATACGTGTGATGTGGATGTTAATAGTTGTGCCAAGAAAACGATACCAAATGTGCATTACACGTGTAATGGAATTGTGTCGGTGTCAGATACAAGAGAAATGATAATTACGCGCAGTGTAACCTCGAAAGTTTAAGCTCTATTTACATTTACAATGTTTTAAAAATTCTGCTCCACTGAAAGTACCTTTTAATATTATTTTATTAACCAATTTTAAGAAAGATTTATCAATTGCCATGGATCACGCTCTGGTTCATAAATCATTATTATCACATGATTTAATATAATTTCAAAGTTAGTTTGATTAGTCTAATTGACTGATAACTGCAAAAGACTCATTATATTTTCGCACTTTTTGATTAATGTCGACAGTATTTCTAATAGGTACAAATTATAAAATTAGAGATGAAATAATAGCTGTAAAAAGAAATAGTCTGACTTGAGATTAATCTCTTTTATTTACAAAAGTTTTTTTTATTATATTGCATAATTTGTTTACATAAGTTAGTGTGACTAAACAGTTCAATGATATTAATAAGAATGGTAATTAAAGATAAGATTCAATAACTCGAGGTTGATACTTCTATTCCTGACCTTTTGATTTTTATTCTCGAATCCTTTTGAAGCAATCTTCAGAAGCAAAAAAATCGATGTAAACTCAATTAAAGTACCTAAAATTTATTCACGCCATAAATTAGTATTCAAAATTCGAATTTCAAAAATCTGTATACAATGTACAGTACTGTACAATGTACTGTATACTATACATATAAGACACTTGACAGCATAATATATTTTAATATTGAATAAAAAATGTCGAATTTTTTGACAAATTGCCTTCTCTGTATTGAACAAAAGTTTCTTGCGATTAATCAATGAATATTTCATTACGAAAGTGTTCACATTTATTTATTGTTACACCACCACCCGTAATTATTTTAAAGCACTCCTTAGACGCCATTTCTTTAAACTTGTCTCGCAAGAATGGCGGGGTTGAGAAATGAATATTAATTCATTTGCAAATGGTGAGGTTGCTAATATTTTGCTTTAAGTGAAGAGGGAAAATTGGATCGTGGGAAGGGGCGGGGGGGGGGGGGGGGGGGCACGGAGAAACGAGCAAGGACCGTAATAAGCGAATAACAGATGTCTCTTCTTAGTCACTGATGTCTTTCATTACCAAGATTGTACTTATTACATAGAGCAACTAATGAAATTCTTTCTCACTTGTCATCTTTGTATTAACCTTTTACGTGAACCAGCTCGACTCGATTTTAGTCCCGCTACGATTTTATTAAAAACCTTGACAATGCCTTTACCCCCGAATTTTGACCTTTGAAATCCTTCATAATTATCCTAATAACTTTCATTAGGACTATTTCGCGAATGATTTACATAAATAAATTGTAAGAGATATACGATACTTGACGTACGTTTTGCGTTGGTATTAATTTATCATTTAACGAGTGATAGTCACTTTTCATCGTGGAATTAATGTTACGTTAAATAATAGTTTGATAACAATGGTATAAAATGAGAATTGAGAGGGCTTCGTTAAAATTGATGATGATACTGGCGGATCACCGAACGTACAAAATACCACGACAGTCGGTTTTTTATTTCTCGTTATTCGCGGATATTTTATTCAATCTGTAATATATTTATATCTGCGAATATATAAACGGTTTTTTATTTCTCGTTATTCGCGGATATTTTATTCAATCTGTAATATATTTATATCTGCGAATATGTACGTGAACAAGATTAACTCATTTATCTCCACGAATAATGTAATTAATTTTTTTGATGTTCCACTGTTTATGAAATTCATGAAAGGAAATTCCACTTATTTTACATGCCACGTATTACTTTAATTCCGATTTAATTTCGGCACAAAGCCCTTTACTTTCGGAAAATATTGCATGTGAAAGCCCCTTTTGTTAAAATTTTGCCGGTTATTATAAAATATCGTAATAAAAAAGAGTGGATGAGTTACGTATGTATGTTAGTTTTTATTCTCAAACCAAATGAATTTGTTTACAAGATTCCCTGTTCAGTTATATCTTATGGACTAATTAGGTGTATTTTGAGTTAATCCAATTATCTGTATTATTAATACGAAGTTAATAGTATCGATATCAAGTATATTAATGATAATGGACATAAAATTGCAAAATTATACACGTAAAAGTAATGTAAATATAGCAATTAATATGTTGTTTCGGTGATAATTGGCTTATAAGTAATGCATGATGTTCATCGTGTTGTTACTAGCGTGATTTACGACATAAAACACCAATAGCCACACGATCATTTGAAGTATAAAAAATGTAGCATGTGCCCTTTATTGAGGGCGTTCATCAAATCAGGACACTGCTTGTTTAAATACCATTGATTGTTTAAAAAATGCAGTCCGTGCCGGCCATCACTGTCGCTTTTGTAAACAAGTGAACAGTACCGCTCGTTTTAAAGAGCACGATGCGTACACGCTATTTCCACCATTTAACTAGTCAACATAGCTTTCATTTCTACGCCAATTGACATTCAGCGGACTTATCACATTCATGCTTTTTGTAGCACTTCGAAAATTGCCTTCATTTGGCTTAAACGCAATTTTCGTATAAGTAAATCTGATAACACTGCATTAATAATTTTGATGGAAAAATAATACAATTAGTTAAATCATTTTTAAAATCAATCTATCGTGGCATAACAAGAACATTGATTTTTGTTGTTAACGGGTTAATTCACTTTATAAATATTTCTTTGACCAGTTTTTCTCATGAATATTAAAAACCGTTGTTTGAGGATCGTTGTAAACGTTTCATACATCAGTATTTCATAAAAAAACAATAATGCTTTCCAAAATTGCCTACATTTTTACCCATACAGTGAATTCTTCCGAATTTGTCTGCTTTTCACGTAGAATTAATCCATTTGATAGGTTAATCCATTTAATCTACTACAATCGATTTTAACATTTATTGCGATCATGTCGAGAAAATAACGGGCAACTACTTAAGACCGATTCAAATTAATTACACTGTTCCTCGTATTCTGAAATGTTGTAATAAGAAATATGTGATTCTTATGGATTCGACGTAGTTGCTTAAAAAGTAATTAACTTCGTGAGCAATTACTCGTATCAAAAGATTTGATAAAGTAGAATGATCCATGGAACGCGATAAGATTCAAGAGCAAAAGGAAGAGGCAAAATCGAAAGACATTATTCTATTCTGAAAAAGTAATACGGCATTACAAAAGATTTCCATGTAGAGTTGATAGCTACATCAGATTTTCAGGTAGAGGTAGACGTACCTTGGCATCAGTATTCGACGTGCTATTGAGGTCAGATGTAAATATAACTCCGAGATTGAAACCGAATATCTCTGGTTTTCTTCGTTCTTCTCGCGCCACTAGGTGAATAATAAATTCAACTGTGCTAGCCAAGAAATTCTACAGTTCTCCGTTCTACGGCTGTTCCTCGCCATCTTTTGTTTAACCTGGCGCTTTGTTCCCCCGAAACGGGTGTACCCGCGAAAAAATACTGAACGTCGTGGCCCGATTCTTGACGAGGATTGCAATGTATACATACTATATACATTATATATTTATGAAATAAAATGTATTCAGGAGTGCATGAAAAACCACCAATTTGCAAACCCGCCACACTTAAAGAGTTACATAATTTCTAGAGCTATTTACGAAACGTATATTTCATTACTTATGACTGAATTGTAAAAAAATCACTTGCGGAACCAAGTTTGAGCTATGATTGTTAAGGTTTGAAAAGAAATGTTCGAAAATTATGAAAACATAGCGAAGAGTTTCGCGTAAGTGATATGTTATTAAAACTTAATTTGTTACAATCTTTTGGTCTGAGGTCTGAAGTTCTTCAGTTATACTTTAAAGTATGGATATGCCTGATATTAATATTAAATTAATGTTACATTAGAAATTCATATTAAATTAGAATAATTAATATATGTATATTTAAATTCATATTTTTAAGATATTTCAAATCTAATCTCATGTCAGACTCGAAACTGCTTGCTTGGTTTCACCTAAGAGAAGTCAAAGTGATGGACGTTGACCCAAAGAAAATCCTGTAAAACAATCTTTCCTCGTATTATTAAAATACTCTAATAAAATCATTATAATATTTTCCATATGTAGGTATAATTAATATAAAACCTGGCAACGTACTTAAACGGAAATATGACGGAAAAAGTGAACTACTGGCAAGAGCATTTGCAAACGTGGCTGCTCTCATCGATCTCTTTTTTTGTCAAAGTATTTCCCCGTTGATGTAATTAAAAAGTACGTCAGTCACTGACATGTAAGGTACGTTAGCGTAATATCAAAGTCCATGTAGAGACGTTGTGATACCATGATAAAGTTACAAAGAGGAAAGAGAACTTGCAAAGAAAATCTTTTATAACAATAATATGGTTTACCGTGTTCATAAATGAACCCTTATTTGGCAAACTAAGGCAACCTGAGATGCCTACGTCGATGTTTGGATGCGCTAGAGAGAACACTTTCCGTGTATTAGGAGACTCTTCATCAAGAGTCTACAGAACTTCATAGATACCTTGCCGGAACTTGTTATATTACTCTTAAAATTGACCTTAATTAACTCCCAAGTAGTAAACATATAATTACAATATTCCGTTCTAACTAATTAAATTCGCGCTTCATTGCATTAGAGCGGATGGAGAACAAGATGGATGTCGAAGTACCTCTTCCCTTGTATTTCGAAATTGAAAAGTGCCTAGAAAAACAAGTTCCCTGTCTAATTGAAATTTTCGTACTTGAATAAACACTTGCAAGGTCCAGGGTTGTAAACTGTGCTTTAAGATCGCGAAACAGTGGGAGGGTTAAAATAGTTGTAGAATAAGGTTTGCCGTTCTTTTTCGACTCGTCATTCGGATTGCGATATTTTTCTCTCCATTTTTTTCTTTCTACAATTGAGGGCTTATGGCGTTAGCCATCTTTCTGTTTGGGTATTATTATTACTTAGTCTTTCTGATATCAATAAGTCTTAAAGAGGGCCTTATGCCAATGTTATTTAACAAACTGGTGTACAGGTTTTCAGGTGTTACAACTAGAACTATCGAACATACTCAGTTATTATTAGACATTTATTTTTATATAAATTATGGCTGGAGGATTTAACTTATTTAGTGGATTAAATTATTCCCGTTATGTATTATACATAAAATAAAAGCGTATCAAATCTCAAATTATGTGCCGTGGTATATTCGCATAATTTAACCCTCTATAACCCTTTGGTGTCTAAAGGGAGATAGTATAACGCGAATCTAACGAAGCTACATTACATAAAAATACCCAAAAAATTATTACTTAAACGCGATGAAAAAGAGACGATCATTCCACGTACTTTTATAACTCTTATTACCACGAAAAAAATGAAACGAAGTAAAGGATACGGATAGACGAGTATGTGACTTCAAAGTTATACGGCGTTATAGAGTGTTAACTAAAAATGGGAGGAAAGTCATTTTGACTTCTTTGGTAGTTCTAGTGTTGAGGGGTGGAATTAATACTTCGAATATTAATAATGAAAACTGTTTTGAGTATACCAGAGAGAGAGAGAGAGACCAGTATCATGGTTACTCGCTAAAAATACACTAATTACGTAATGTGTTGGAAAGTGACGATTACGTCGGACGCACGAAAGATAGAAATGCATCGAGTTTCCCAGGTAAAATCGGAGTCGTCGCACGTATCCAAGTATATGTAGCAAAACGAATCCAATCTACAGATGGGTACAATAACAGGACAATGTAGTTTCCACAGATGCGACGCGTGCGTTTATAAACAAATGCGTTTCAATGTGTAACTTCATTCCCTGAAAGCCATTTGTCCCAATATTTCTGGTAGAGCTTTTGCGAGTTCATTAAGCCCTGGGACACGGTAATGGAATAAGAATATATACACGACACGAATTTACAGTTAACAAAGAGGTTTCAAATAGTCTATGTAATAAGAACTGAAAAAATGAAGTTATTCAACCAAAACGAAATACAGAAACTCCATTTAAGCAGCACATAAACACCAGTTATATTGGAAAATATATATGTCGATACTTAATTCTGTATTATTATAAAACGTATTTAGCTTTAATACTTTATAAACTACGCGTAATTAGGGTTGAAATGACACCTTGAGTTTTATTATGATCGAAAATGGTACAAGATCGATATTTAAAAATCCATAGAAGCTTTAATTTCTTACGAAAGTCGATTGTTGGAAATCATAAATAATATTTGTAAACCTTTCCAGTTATTTTCGATTCGACCAATCATAGAATAGCAGGCTATTTGAATGAAGAAAAAGGTTGATGTTTGATAAATAATTCAGTTTAATATGCAGTAAATTTTAACGGCGGGTTATTACATTTTCCTTGGTAATACATGGTAGGTCACGCAGATTTTAATAGATATCTTTATTAATAATTCCCAACTTCCAGCACACGCATGTAAAAGTAATAAAACAGAATTTTCAGAATCCGTAAATTAACGAGGTATTGAAATATTTAATGCGGATGAATATTTAACTGTTTTTTCACGACATATAAACTCACAGATAATGGAAATTATCAGGGAATTTTCATCAACGCGGGTAGTTTTAACATAATTCACATCTTTTTGCGCACAAAAATATAATGTTTGAATTGCGTTTATTCTAGCTTATTTAGTTGGATTTCTATTATAGAAATTTGTAGTTATTTGCGACGTCAGGCCAGTTTTATAATTATGAAGAACAATTTATTTAATCATAATCAATGTTTATAGTGCGTTTCGTCTGCGTGTTATTAAAACAGGAGTGCTTTGTTTATAAGTTAGTTATGATAGGAGACTGAAATTAGTGTTTATTTAAATACGCATATAATTAAATCGTGTAGATATGTGATTTATCAAAGCAAAGCGGTGATTAGTCGAGTTTGTCAATATTAAATGGCAGCATTGTTGTCAAATACACAGTGAATTTACTTCCACTACCTTCATTTAATATTCGTGCTGATTCGGTTATTAATAGCTTTATAATGTCTACGCCAACAACGATATTATATTAATTCGAGGAGAAAATAATTTATGGAAGGAGTTATTAATTTAATTTTGATAATAATACGCTATTTTCAAGTACGTATTTCGCAATAATATTAAATTAATGTCTAAAGATATCCGAAATTTCCATTGAGCTCACTTCAAAGCGTATAGAGATTAATAAACCCGTAATATTCGTTGCTGAATGTGTAAATAGTAATTACCAATTACTATCGCAAATTATACGATCATTTATTATGCGAAATAAAGTTGTATTTTATTTAAATAAAGAATTAACATTTACATCTGGTATATGATCGATTTTATTAAACTGTTAAATGTAATGACATATGCTTCAATTCACTTTGGCAGAGATATTTAAATTTCACTTTGAGTCCAAACTATTACCTGCAGTAAAGAATGATTATATCTTACAATATTACTTTTCTATAATTATAATTTAATAATTAAACTGGGCCAAACTAAGAACGGCCGAAGCATCGATAGATAAAGCCGATTCAAATTGAAGTCATTAACTAATTGTTCCTGGGAACACTGTTTGTCCGCTGATATTAGGAAGCATATTTAGTGTGTTTATAAACTTAATCAGCTCCGGCAAACAGGGGCGGTTAAAAAACCATGTATCAACACCATTTCAATTTAGTTTTCCTCTTCATCACGAGAAAGTATTTTCTGTTCCTTTGTGCCTGACATGAGTAATAGGATTCCACGTAATATCGCAATAAAGAGTGGGTGGGGAGCCAATAAACGAGAATACGAGGTCAATATCAGTCGTTCCCAGAGCAGATTCAGGTACTTCGAATTTCTTTTCAAAGGACACACGGTTTTATGAATCCCATTGTGCTCTTTACCATGCATTCCTATGAGTACCCCATCTGCTGTATTCGCTCCCGACGTACAAATATCAGTCGAAAATTCCTACAGATTGCACTCTATAAAGTCCGATAGAATTTATAATATTATATTAGTCAGATAAACCAAAATTATTATGAACCAGCAGAGTTGTAATCCTTAACACTAGAACTACCAGCGATATATTCAGCTATATTTGTAAAATTATGTGTACATTCTTAAAAAAAGGATGAATGGAAGAAATAAATTAACCGTAAAATGAATCCATATTTTGCTAGAAACGAATTTAATGAAACCAATGGCAACATGTAATTTTCCCTCGAATTTCATATAAATAATTATAAACTTTGCATCAAAGTAACGTGGTTAGAAAGAAGTGGTCGATCTAAAAATTGCAGACAACTTTACGTAAGCAGATGTCGAGTACAGGTATTCCTACACTTACATTTTTAATTGGATTAATTAACCAAACTCCACTTTCATCTTCAGCTTTCTTTCTTATTTATTCTACAGTCTTTTCATTCTCTTTTCGCTTGCTGGTTTTCATATTCATCTTTGTGTACCTTTACCTTTCTTTTCCTCGCCATGTTAACTTTCCTTGGAATATTACATAATCCTTTTGCCCTGAATTCGTTTAAATGTTATTTTTATCAGCACAGTGTTAGAGTCGAAACGTAATTGTTTCCCTCCCCGTCATTAATGTGAATAAGTGATTACCTTGATCGGCAATTTTGAATCTTACTTATTAGGTGTAGAAATATATTCGCAAACTGCCAGGAAATGAAAATGATTTCGATGATTGATCTGTTTTCATTCTTTTTGAATAAGACTTTGATTGCACTAAAAAATCGGAAAGACTTTTCAACAATAGGGTTCGTTCAAAAGACTTTATTAATAATATTATATTAATGTTTTTATATTGCGAATTTTATTTTTTCTTTGCAATAATAATGATAAAAGTACGCGCAACAATTGTCACCTCTTTCGTTGCGTTTAAGTAACAATTTCGTTACTATTTTCATGTAATGTACCTCCCTTAGAATCACGTTTAACCAGATTTATGTTGTATGATTTCCTTTAAGAAACGAACAAAATTGGGCTGCAGAGTATTATTATAACTAGTTTCGTGTTATACAATTTTCTTTAAAATACGAAAAAAATCGGGTTACTGAGGGTTAAAAAACTTTTCCCTAAGTGGGAGGTAAATATTGACCGATGGAGGAGGCCTTCTCTTTTTACAATTCAGTAATTCAAGGAATTTGTCCATCAGTAATTTTCATAGAGTTGGTATAAACGATAATCGAATAAATATAGCCCGGGGGAGTGAGGAGCGTGGGATAGAATTTCCCAATGGAGATCTTTCAATTTTGTAGTGAGTTTAATCTTGAAACAGGTGCGCAATTGTAACACTCCTCTGTCCCAAGTGAATGTATATTTTTCATTGTTTCTGTTACACTGATTTCTTTTTTTCCCTACCAACACAATCTACAATGACGGGTTTATTCCCTCGTGGTTCGTACAAAAAATGTTTCACACCGAATTTCTACTGTAAATCACTTAAACACACGTGCAAGTTCTCCGCGTCCGAAGATTTCAATTAATTTTATGAAATGTCAATAAAGTGAGACCTCTAATATAAATATAAAATTTTGGATTCTCGTAAAAGAATCGAAACTCATACACACTTTTTACTTTCCAACATTTATGCTTTTTAAGTACTACTATAAACTACTGTAATTACTACTATAGATTATAATATAATATTATATTACAAGAAAGTACTACAAATTACTGTTTAATTTACTATTATTTTGCAACTGCCTTTTAATTGGACTATTTGACGCACATTTTGGTATTCATCGAAAATTTTGTATTTTCTGATACCAAATATTTGCCCGAATTTAAATAGATTATTAAGTGCACGTATCTGTATTTTTTATTAATATAACTTTACACTAATAAGTCTTCAGGAAGCCTCTTATTTCTCTGCTACCTATTTTGCATTATGCGTCCGCATTTCAACGTTTCAATATCTAATTAATGAAATAATGTATTCATAGTAACGTATTTGTGTCAATTAGTACATCATGAATGCATGCATGGCCGTTAAATTATATGGAAACACATACATCTGGAAACCTTAACTCATTTGCAAATTATAATGAGATATTATATCGAGTCCGGTATAACCTGGAATCGTGAGATATTAAATTACTTAGTAATATTATGTAATATTATATTAACATTTTAAACAATATGGGCAATAATTTACAAATTGAAACCGTAATTTCATGCAATTGATGATACCAATATTCGTTAAACAGAATGGTCTTCAAAAGCCTTTAACAAATATCAAGTAGCATATAGCATATTATTTTATATCGAATTAAACTTTGCAAACTGACGATATATTATTAGCAACATAGTTGATATTAAATATGTGCACATCACAGTTTTCAAAAACTGAAATTAACTTTATTTTCAAATAGGTAGACGAGTATATTCATTTATATGCTTTTCGAGAATACCTTCGAATTTCGGGAGATTAATCACAAAATGTTGTCGACATCATTTCACAAAATTGATTGACGAATGTAAATCGGAATACGTAGAGATTTTAGCTTGTTTTTGCTGTTTAAAAACTATTCGAACGAGCTTATTTTCTCTGGATCCATTATTAAAAGTTTGTGTTTTGGTTAGCGGCGTTATTACCATCCGAATGGGGAGATTTCCAGTGTGTATCTACATATCTTGGTTTGATTGGCAATTGTTCCATTTTCAGTGATAGAAACGCTTGAAAATTTGATCAATACCGTGGACAGGATTCAGAACTTTAATAATGCGCTCACGTATACCCGGTCTATGCAGATTGTAAAAAGTCAATGCAGATTTCGAATTGCAATTCGAAGGTAAATTAAACCCATTCACTGCGTGTTATACGATTCTGCGTTTTACACGAGTTCTTTTTTATAAAGAGATATACCACAAGTTCCTGCGAAAAATAGGTCGGAAACATCTCGATGAGAACGAACGCTAATACACTTTATCGCGAAAACGAAACATGGCAGTATTTATTTACAGAATCATTCGATAACGTTTGATAAATATATACGTAGAGTTTATGTTGGGTTGCCTAGAAAGATCATGCCGATTTTTAAGGAAAATTCAGAGGCAATATTTTTATATGTCGATATATATTTATTCAATTATGTACGCATCAATTATGTTTCACCACCTTTCACCATTTTTCACGCAACTTGAAGATTTCATCCCCCCAGAAGTTCTTCGGTTTTTTGCCAGAAAACTACTGAAGATCGGCGTGAACTTTCTGGACAGTTCAATATAAAGAAATATGTGGGTAGAAATATCGAATATTTAATATAACATATAATCAATAATTCAGACATGTCGTGTATCATGACACAGTCATTATTAAATTACTTTTAACTTGTTAACATTAATTATGTTTATATACGTGGCTGAAGTTGTCAAATTTCCTTTTTCATAAATTGACAAATTTTGACTGAAAGCTACATAATTATTTTTTCCGTGCAGTAGTGGTTCAGATAATTAACGATCGGATAATCGACATTCTATTGTACATTATAATATTATATATTTATATAAATATATAAATTATGTATGTATTACGAATATTTATATCAATCTCCACTTATATATTATATATTTATACAAATATATAAATTACGTTTGTATTAAGACCATTTCTTTAAATTCCGCGACACTTCATAGAGTTTGATGTTCTATACTTACATTTTCCACGGTAAAATCAATGAACACTTTCGAAGGAGATTTTCTAGAGCACTTCGAACGCAAAGAAGTTCTCTTAGGGGTTCTATGATCGACCATCAACATATTGAAGAACACCTTGAGTCCCGATAAAGGCTTGCATCAAAATGCATGCATCACGACCCAGAAGACCGGATATGCAATCGCCGTTTGTGCATACACATATTTTAAATCGGCAACCTCTGGTATTCCATTCTAGTAAGAGTTGCAGGAGCGTAAAGTGTAGACGGGCGACATTTCTTAGAGATAAGTAAACGGCGGATAAATTTAAAAAAGAATATAAAGAACATAATACTTTTCCTGTTTCACCACAATTAAATCTCTATTTGGTAATTATGTTGCTACACGCTTGATTTGCAGTGTAATTTATTAAATAGAAATTACGAAAACGTTAATGATATTCAAATCTTTGATTATAAAATTTCACTTTATATAGGAATTTATATCGAATATCGTGCTTAACATTATTTCTTAAGTTTTATTTTCAATAATTGCAAAGATTTTATGACAGTATGTTCTAATCATTTTTTCTATATCATTTTTTCTAAAGTTGTCTGACTCATTATTTTATTCTACTTGCAGAGCATCATTTCTTTTTTGCGTCATTTACGATTAGTGTATTCTTTATTAAGTTTTAAATCATTTTAATTAATTAATTTCATTTTAATCAATTATTTTTGCTCATAGCTTTCAGAGAATACTCAATTCAATATAATTCTCAGTTTAATGGTATTAATTTTAATTGGGAATATTCAATGTAATATAATTCTCAACTGATAATTTCAAATTAAATTCCATCAGTGTATTTAGTATTTTAGTATTTTATTACTTCAAATTTCATTTTGAACCACTTTGTTCCAAAATCCCACGGTAAACTAATCCTAACTTATAATTAAGCAACATAATAAGCGCATTTGCCGGGAAACTTTGCTGTTATCACGCGTGCTCTTTGTACTTTTGAGAAGATAATTCAATTCAGTTGGAACACCGTCAAGGTTCATTTTAAATTAACAGGAATTACGAGTTCCTCGGGATGCAGATATATTTGATGCATGCTGTTTGCTGATCGTGCATAAACGTCTATCCTACTTGATATTCACGCGTTTATTCTCCCATTCCTGAACATATTTCACACCAGAGAGCTTGGGTTTCTAGGACACATTCCCTGTGTATCTAATGTTACCTTCTCTTATTGTTAGCGTTACCTGCTACATGTATTCCACTTGAGAATATCTTGATACATCGGGGTAATACCAGCTCGAGATAATACCACGTCCAGATAGAGTACATCGGAATACTCCACCATCACACGTAACCTCGACACATGTTTAATGTTGAGATTATCGAAGTAGACGTCGACGGAATGAACTGGATTCTCATTTAACTTAAATACACAAAGCAACTACCAGTGGTTTTGCTAAATTATTAAAGATGCTGGGAATCTTCAAGCACTTGCTTATCCCAAGCTGAATATTGTATCTATGGCTTTATATTCGACACAACTAACAGTGTTCCGCGTTCAGAGAGTCGTTGCACTTCGAACCTGATAACAGTGTTGATATAATTTATGCGATTGTTGTAAGCTTTGAAATAAGATCGTACTGGTCTCTGCTTGGCTGTAAATTCATTGTATGTTAAGAATATTCAGGATAACCTTCTTGATTTGCTGCATGATGAATTATTGTATGAATAGTTTTTAATATTTTTGAAAAGAAATGTGGTGATGTTTTAAATGTTCTTAGTTCGGGAATTTAAGAAGCTACTTAATTCTTGCGCAATTTGTAGTTTATTCTGTTTAGGATAATCTTTACTATTTACATCCTGCAGCATTGGATTAATTTGTGTCACGCACCGAACCATAATTAACATTACCACTGTTGTAACTTCTATTGTTAGTCCAAGACAGCTGACATCCAATTCCCGTAGAGTAGACAACTTACTGGTTATGCATGTTAAGCTCGGGAAATTAACTAGGAATTCAGTGAAACGGAGATTGAATAATCAATGCGTTTAGGCGGATTTTTTCAATTTATTTTCGATTCAGATATCATATCATAGCTGATTTTAATACATCTTAGGGAAAGGATTTAAATTCGGGTAGCCCATTTTCTTCCTTCCAAGTTAACATCGCTAATTCACTGGGAACTAACTTCGCATTTGAGAATTTCCGCTTTCGAATATTTGAATCTTTTTCCAATAACATTGATTAGTTTAGCTTTTTTTCTGTTGAATTTTCTAAACCCGAATTATTTAAGTATTATGATCATTATATTGTTTCCTATGTCTTTAAGTAAATGTCTATTTAAAACGGGAGGATTCGTAGCTTTTAATTACAATATTAGACTACAAAGTAACTATATGAAAAATTATGATAAAAATGGCAAATTAATATATGCCAAATTCATTCTTCAATGGAACTTCTTGAAACTGAACAAGAAATAACGGTTGACGGAAGCGAAATTTTCGGAATTTTCACTGAGGGCGTTTAAATGCGAAATTATTCTCGATCCGGATATTCTTTCAGTGAGATAATAAAACGTAATTTTATTCGTGAATTATTATCATTTTCATATTAATATTCCATCGGTGACAGCAGGTAAGAACGATGGGAATAGAAACGGAATCGCGATTGAGGTCACTGCGGACAAACTTGGGAATTGGCCGATCATGGCAGTCCTGTTACTACTAACTCTGAAATAAATGTGTAATTCTGTAGATGCAAAAACATAATTTTTTCATCAGTCATATTAAACCGTTTCTAAAAGTTATTAAAATGGAAGGACATACGAGAAATCTTTAAATATATTCGCGAGGTATTAAATTAATTTAAATCAATATTGTGCTACAGAAGAAAAATGAAACTTTCTCTCTCGAAAATTGAGTTTTCAATGAGAATTAAAGTAATCTTATCTTAGTATTTATATTTTGGGAGTCTTTTTTATAATAATTCAATTACTTAAATTTATTAATGAGATTAAGATAACCATATTTTCACTTTGTGATTATTATTCTTATTATTAATAATGTTTAGAGAATATTAATTTCATAATTATTTACAATATTTAATAATGATAGACTGGATCATATTAAGAAAAATATATATATATATATATTATAATGGATGTAATTAAAAATATAATTACAATTCGATCTTCTAAATGTTCTCCAAAATGGCCGTATGTGTCACACGCCTTCTAGTGGATATGAAGTAAACTTACGTACGCATAACTTTATTTATTGATTGCATGGATAATTTTTCTTTTGCAATTACTTTCGAGCAATCTTTAACCCTGTAATTACCCATATTTGTACATGTTTAACTAAAGTTGTCTAACAATTGATAAACGACGTGGGAACAATCTGAAATACCGGCGAGGGGGAACTTTTGCACCGACGAGAAATAAGTAGACCAAGCACGCAGTGCAATCTGTAATTACAGAGTTACCAAGTCCTACAGCCTGGTAACGGTTTTTTGTCACTGGTGATGTTACCCACCAAACATAAAAAGTAGCTTTTTATATTTTTAGTCTTAAAAATACAACCGGCAACTTGCACGTGGTAGGACCTGGAAGTTGGTAATAATTGTCAGTAGAGAATTAGAAATTAGAATTCTTCTACAAGTAGAACCGAGCTCTTATCTGCTTTATACGTATACGTTATTCATTTCTTATTAAATAATTCAGCAAAATAATATTCATTAGTCTTTATATTATCTATTATCTAAACTTATAAGATGCTCAAGTAAGTTGGCAGTGGAATTTAATTCACACAAGTATTCGGCCGATTTTATATTAATCCTTTGATCCAGTTTACTTTAATGACGTAATATTTTGAAGAATTTCATTTACTTAAATAATTGTTTATCTTTCGGACAAAGCTGTTGGGTTCTGTTCATTAATCGACTTTATCTGTACGCCTTAATAAAAAAATGTATCATGTGTCGAATATTAATAACCGGGATTCCTCAATCCACGATTAAAAATTTTAATGCTAAAATATTATTCGAGACATTTTCAAATAAAATTACTTGATTTTGGTTATTCAAGAGATTCAGAAGTTCCACATTACTCACAAAATTCTGTGGACTTTTGAAAACAAAATGATATAAACTACATTTCAAAAATCACTTTGCAACTATGTTTAAACTTTAGTTAAAGTTGCCGAGACACGCTCCGCGCTCTCGCTTTTCGACACTCTTTTCAAATTTGCATAAGGATTGTGACATAAGTATAAAAATCAGACAGTGTTTATTTATTGCAAAAAATTCCGTGGACTTTTGCGAATAAAATGATATAAATTACATTTCCAGAATCAGTTTGCAACTATGTTTAAACGTTAGTTAAATGTGCAAGACACTTTCCGCGCGTTCATTTTTCGAGACTCTTTTCAAATTTCCGTAAAGAAGGGACCTCTGACGAAGCTTCCAACTACTGCACATGATAGAACAGACATTTTTTTAAATAAAACACTTGTGAAATATGCAGAAAAGATGTTACTTTCGTAAAAAAAGGCCAAACAGTTGCACAAGTTGTGGAATGTTAGCCGAGGTTCGAAAGGCCAAAAAACTGTCCTATGGGGGTTGAATACTTTAAAGAAAATTAATTCTGTCTTACCCTCCAGTAAGTGCCCGACTGTAGGGGCGGAATTCTTGGACAAGAAAATACCTGCCATCTAGCGGTCAAAGCGTGGAACTAAATGTGGTACCCTTCAATAAGTGCCCGACTGTAAGGGCGAAATTCTTGGACAAGAAAATACCTGCCATCTAGCGGTCAAAGCATGCAACTAAATGTGGTACCCTCCAATAAGTGTTCGACTGTTAGGGCGAAATTCGTGGACAAGAAAATACCTGCCATCTAGCGGTCAAAGCGTGGAACTAAATGTGGTACCTTCCATAAGTGTTCGACTGTAAGGGCGAAATTCTTGGACCAAAAAAACACCTGCCATCTAGCGGTCAAAGCGTGAAACTAAACGTGGTACCCTTCAATAAGGGTCGACTGTAAGGTTGAAATTCGTGGCAAAAAAAATACCGTCCATCTAGCGGTAGAAAGGTGGAACTAAACTATACACTTCTTTAAAGTGACGACGAGTTTAGTACCGCCTTTCCACCGCTAGATGGACGAAATGTCAGGAATTTCACCCTTACACTGGGGCACTCACTGGAGGGTACGAATCTTAGTTCCACCTCTCCACCGCCAGATGGATGGCATTTTTTCTGCCCATGAAGTTGTCCTTACCGAGAGGGACTGATGACAGTGGAGTAGTCATTTTAGTTCCAACATCCACCATTAGATGGACGGCATTTTTTCTGCCCATGCATTTAACCATTTCAAAGTTGCCAATTTCGGTCCTAAATTACCTAAATCGATGGTAAATGATGTATAAACATATTCTAGGACGATTTTGGGTCGAAAGAAGCGGTTAAAAAATGTTTACTGGTCAAAAATGGGTCGAATCCAAGTCGAAAAAATGTAAAGGGGTACACCTTCAAAAATTGTCAAAAATTAAAAGTCCCCAAAATTAATTCTAAATGGCCCAAATCGATGGTGAATGATGTATAAATATATTCTAGGACGATTTTGGGTCGAAAGAAGCGGTTCAAAAATGTTTACTGGTCAAAAATGGGTCGAACCAAAATCGCAAAAATATGAAGGGTATACCTTCAAAAATTCTCAAAAAATCAAAGTCGCCAAAACCGCTTCTAAATGTCCAAATCGATGGTAGGTGGTGAATTAATATTCAATTAATTCGTTCAGAATAACCAATCCACAATCTACCAACGTTATGGATTGGTTATTTTACATTTACAAGTAAAATGTTGATTCGACTTATAAATCCAAAATAACCAGCAGCCGATTAGCTCGAAATTATTTATGGTGTAATAAGACCAACAACTAAATTATAACGCTGGTGCTTCTTCCGTAACGGAGTACAAAATACCACGAGCTTTAGCTACTATAATTCCACATAAATTTGTTACTATAAAACAATGCCTTAAAATAATTTGCTTGCCATTCTTACACGACAAATAATTCCGATTGCCCAGGTCGCACCACGTGGAGGTTGCTGCTTTTTTTTAAATAAAAACAGTTTAACCATTATAGAGGGGGGGCTCGGTAATAAAAAACACAACAAGATTTCTTTAAATATCTCGATTACCAGAGCAAAGGTTCAAAGGAAGTGTTTCAACAAAAATCATTTGTTATTTAACTAAGAAGCTATTCATCATGGTGCAACTACTTTTCCTTGAAATATTCGCTCATCACAGGATAGTCTTTTTTATCCATTCGAAGAACGTCTACTAACAATCCGTGACTTACGCAACTATTCAGCGCTTATCTTTTGCAAATGACAAAATTCTGCAGTGTAATAGGAAGTTAATAATTTGAAGTTAATGAGCAGAAAGTGATGAAAAATAAAACGTAATGCTGTCCGACAAAAAAGACTAGAACAAACTGCTTCTCTCCAACTCGTACAGATTCTGAAAAAATTAAATTTGAAAAAAAGGGACTTTTTTTTCGTCTGAACAAGATTTGTGACGTAAATATAAAAGTTAGACAATTTTTATTTATTGCAAAAAATTCTGTGGGCTTTTGCGAATAAAACGATTTGAATTACATTTGCAATATAAATTTGCAAACATGTTTAAACATTAGTTAATGTCGGAGAGACTCTTACGCCAATCCGTGACTTCCTCAACTGTTTGGCATTTATTTACGAAACCAAAACCTGTTTTTCATATTTTATGAATGTTTTTTAAAGAAAAATGTCTACTTTATCGCGCAGAGTGAGTGAAAATTTCCATCACAGTCTCAATTTTTACGGAAATTTGAAGAAAGGTTCGAAAAATGATACCGCGGTGCGTGTCTCGCCAAATTTAACTAATGTTTAAACACATTTGCAAATTGATTTTGGGAATGCAATTCAGATCATTCTATTCGCAAAAGTCCACAGAATTATTTGCAATAAATAAACATTGTCTATCTTTTATACTTCCGTCACAATCTTTATGCAAATTTGTAAAGAGTCTCGAAAAACAAACGTGCCAAGCGTGTCTCGACAAATTTAACTAATGTTTAAACATATTTGCAAATGGATGTTGCAAAAGTACTTTACGTCATTTTATTCGCAAAAGTCCACAGAATTTTTTGCAATAAATAAATACTGTCTAACTTTTATATTTACGTCACAATCATTATGCAAATTTTAAAAGAGTCTCGAAAAACGTACGCACGGAGCGTGTCTCGTCAAGTTTAACTAATGTTTAAACATATTTGCAAATTTATATTGCAAATGTAATTCAGATCATTCTATTCGTAAAAGTTCACAGAATTTTTTGCAATATAGAATTACTCTCTAGCTTTTATACTTACGTCATAATCTTTATGCAAATTTGAGAAGAGACTCAAAAAATGAACGTGTGGAACGTGTCTCGTCAACTATAACTAATGTTTAAACATATTTGAAAATCCATATTGTGTAATTAATGCATATCGAATTATTCGCAAAAGTTCATACAACTATGAAACTAACTAAGTATAATATATATCTATATTAACTACCAACTATTCTACCGAACCATTAACCCAAGCAAGCATGCGATAATAAATAATCAAATGATCAGTAGTAAATAGTTAAATGATCTGTAAATAATAAAATAACCAGTAAATCAAATAATCAGTAAATAATAAAATAACCAGTAAATAATCGAATGATCAGTAAATAATCAAATAATCAATAAACAGTCAAATATTCATCTAAACACGGTGAAAATAAGCTCGTAGAACTGATCAGAAACCAAAATTAAATGAAGCGCAAAATGGTCAGTACTAGTCGGTATTGATCATCCTAGAAAGAGGAGAGTGGTCGGTTTGGAAGAGGGCTAGTTTGGGAAGAGAGAATTAGAAAAGCCGTCTTTCCTCCCCGAGAGCTCCCAACGGAATGAAGAATCGTTTGGCAGGGGGTAACCACGTCACCTCGGTTCCTCAGGAACCAGGAAGGGGTGGAAATTGGTGGGGTAGAACCCCCTGGCCAATCCCGATCTGCCCTTCCTCGAAGATCTGACCGTTGAATATTTGTTACTTTCTTCGATGGTTATGGATAGTATTCCTATAATTATCGACTTGACAACTCTTTGGAAAATATTTTTTCATGCAAGAAAAGATTTGAAGATTTTTGCGAATGACGTCACAATTGGTGCACTAGATACCAATACACTGAAACGATTCCCCTCCAGCGCTGAACAGCAGTCGTTTAATAAAGAAACTAATTCGGATTCACCTGAAATTTTATTATACTGTTATTATTTCATCAAATCCCTTGTTAATAATTAATTGATATAAGTAACATTAAAGTAACTACTTACGCCGTAATTTAATACATTTATTCAATTATCGATGCAGAATAAAGTTTACAACCAGCTTGCAATTCTTGAGGCAGTGGAATATTACTATTCGGAAATGTTAAGCTTTCATTATTCTATCGAACTGCAGCTTTCGGATGCACCAAAGGTTGCACGGTGCATACTTCCGATTCCTGCGCGATATGTGCAACGATCGTTGCAACGACAAATAATTTCGTTAAACAATTACCAAAGATATAGTAGAGATATTGTTTTAATTTCTGCAACGGTGATCGACATTTCGTTCGTCAAATGAAAGTAATATTAATTTAAGTGATTTAATTAAATACAAGTTAATAACAGCATTAACATCACAGAGGTAATTTCACTCTTCTCCTTTCGAATAATAATATCATATATCACTAAGAGTTATTCATGGAATTATGTGTTTAGTGGAACACATCATTCCGACAGTGTTACTCACACGATACTTTGTCGCATTCGTGCTTAATAATTCTTAATTAAACCGGAAACGCATTTCTCATTAAATAGGTTGTAGGAATATGTCAGTTATATTAATTTTGATAAAGTACTAGGTTATTAACACGTGGATCATAAACGAGCCATGTCAGACTATAATACAATAATGGAATAAGAGCTGATTACAAATAAAAAAATAAAAACTACTTAACATAAACTACTTAAAATAAAAAAATGTCCATTATACTCAACATCTTTTATTTATGTTATTACTAACATAATTACTTAGTATAATTAGTATTGAAGTTAAATAAACCCCCGAAAATATTTTATTCTATTACAAATATATTATAATAGCAGCAAAAGTATACTTAAAATAAAAAAATGTCCATTATACTGAACATCTGTTATTTATGTTATTACTAACATAATTACTTAGTATAATTAGTATTGAAGTTAAATAAACCCCCGTAAATATTTTATTCTACTTCAAATATATTATAATAGCAGCATAAGTATTAAATTATATTATTATAATATATTAGTCAGAGATTATAGAGCACAATGGATTGGAATTAATTTATTTTCAAATAATGACATCGTCCCTTTGGAAAAGTTTTATATTTCACAATTTCGCGGTATATTTTAGCGAAGCAACCGAACTTACACGAATATCTAAGCATAATTTTCATCGGGGCGCAGTTGCAGGCACTGCATATCGTTTGAACCGTAGGTAAACGTGAGCAGAAACATTTGAATCCTCTGCATCGGAAAAAGAGTAAAACAAAACTTGGGAGCGGCGTACTCGAATTCGCAAAGGAATACACGTATTCGTGTTCCGCAATTTGCAATCGCGAATATGCGATTAGAATTAAAACTGCGTAAAGGTTCAGAATCTCAATGACGGTCACTGTACTGTTTATTATACAATGCTTTTTATTAATAATTTTTTGATATATTTTTTGACATGGATTCAAGTAGAAGATCTCGCCGTTTTAAACTAGTACTTAAAGATGTACTACGATGTATGTGAATTAATGAAACTTACTCTTTTTACAGTAAATTAGACAGTATCAGACCGTGGAATATTGTTTATTGAATATTCTCAGTAATACATCATTTTCTGTTATAACTAGACAAGTAAAATTTTCAAAACGAGTAAAAAGGAACTGAAAGTATAAAATAAGAAGACACGGAGTAATACATTAAGAAATGTGAGTTAAAATAATTTAATAAATGTTACAAAAAAGTACATAATATTTCGATTCTCTAATTGATTAATTCCACTGATCAGATTCTCAATGAATAGATTTCATTTCCTAATATATTAAATAATATAGCGTAGATTCCGTGTCTTCGAAAAACTCTGTCAGTTATTTAATACTTTTCAGATGCTACCAATTAAAGTATTCTTTTTCAATATTAATTAAGAACTGTGAATAAGAACATATTTGTCCTTCACTTATCAGTTGCATAATAAAATACATGATGTTAAAAAATGCGCTTAAATTTCTGTATCAAAGCTCGGTGATGAAATATATTAATGGTATTAATGATATTAATATATTTCAGCATCGAAGGCTTTAAATTCAAAATGCCTCCATCCAATCTGGAATCATTTTATCTCAGGAAAATTAGTCTTTTTACGATTAGGTTGATAGCTAATCATGTTAAATAAGTTTGGCGGGGGATATGAGATGGGATATCCTCACATATAATTAGATGCCTTATCCGACTTCACATTTTTTACCGTAAGTAGTGATTCCATGGGGAATTGAAGTTCAAGATGTCGAAGGTAATCTACCGAATTGGGTGGAATCTTCGGGGGACCCGATAAAAGGATATTGGCACAATTACCGTCACCATGATGGACCTATTTCTCCGGCTATATTTCGACTTTCCGATTCCGCTGCACGTAATCAAGCCGTACTTATCGCTAGTATTAAATGATCGGTGTAAATACTCGTAATTATACTCATATCCAGTCCAACTCTTTTGTCGAGTACTTGTCACGTGACTTCATGCCAATCTACGATCTACCTCACCGGAATACTTTATCTTTAAATTATTCTTCATTTCTTGGTGACTTATGTAAGTTCACTCGTGGGGTTTAATTAGTGAGGATATTAAACCACTTATTATAACCATGGATCGTATTTCATTTGGAAATGTAATACTCGTATCTTAATATTTTATGGGAATTGAAGGAATTACGAAATTGAAAAGCGTGAAGTATATCTCTCTGAAAATGTGCGAATTCTTATCTTTGGGATCGTGTTAATTCTACCGATTACATAAATGTACTTAGGTCCTCGTTTTTAATACAGGCTTTCCACGCGAAATTCACTCGTTTGCAAATTAAATTTACCATTTTGCACTGCAACTTCACCCGTTTGCAAATCAAGTTTCTCTACAAAATTGTTTTCTTGAGCATTCATAATAAAAATAAAATCACACGTAAATTTATTATTAAGAAATTCACCATTTTTTGTATGTAATACAAAGATTTCCATGAAATACTTATTTAATTACTAATTACATATGTAATTACTATTGGTAATTACTATTACATGGGGGTGAATTTGATTTCCAAAAGGATGAATTTGATTTGCAAATAGTTGAATTTGGAGTGTAAAATCCAAGTGATATAAAGCTTTTATTTGTCCAGAATGAAACTTATACGATTATTTTACGATATACGTATCTGGGAAGAATTAATTCTACTTCTATTCATTATCTTAGAAAGGTATTCATCGTTGACACAAAGGAAAGAAAATGTTGAGCTTAATCTCGGTAAAATTTTCGTCGCGGGAAGAGTTCCATGTTAATAGTTGAAGTCGGAAGGAATTTGCTGGTCTGAAGAAGAGCGATTTTTCTCCTGGCGACGACACCGAAGTGAAGTTAATTTAAAAGAAAGTAGCTCCGCGATATCTTATGAAATTTGTTACGTTATTAAAGTACCTTTCTGTTGAAATTAATGTGGCTACCTTAGACTTTCTGAACGAATATAAATGATAGCCTTATTTAACTTCCATTGTAGCCATTAGCATTGAACCTAGCATTAGCTTCTAATTTTCGGCAATCTTTTAACAGCCGATCTTTGCTGAATCACATAAAATTACACATATCTTGTGCACTTCGATGCACGATGTAGTACCAAAGTCTAATATTAATAAGAATATTTATTAATTTCATTGAAATCCATTCCATTCAAAAATTTGGCAATAATAACTTTTTACTTATTGACCATCGTTTGCTGGGAGAAAATCTATAATTTGAGAAGTTATTATCGTTATTCCTGAGAAATGAGAGTAAATTATTGTTTCTGATGTACGCGTCCGTAGCAAGCATATACAAACAGTAAACTATTCAGGTGATTAGTAAAATCAAATTATTCTTCGATTAAGGATTTCAAATCCTGTTAGTTCGCAATTATTCGTGTACTAATAAGGCCATTCATTAAAGACAGTATCAGGTTAATCAGTAATAACTGCATCAATGCGTTTAATTCTCATAGATCGAGAAGTATTTTGTTCTCTGCATGCGATATTCGATTAAACCGGTTACTTTTTTTGTACGCCTCTTTTTGTTCTACACTTTTCTCTATTTTTCACGCAACTTGAAGATTCCAGCCTCCCAGAATTTCTCAAGTTTCTTCACCGAAAAACTAATGAAAATCGGCATGAACTTTCCGATTCAACAATCCAATACTTAACTTCTCTTCCAATTTTCCATCGTTTCTCGATAAATACCTTCCCAGCTAGAAATTAATTGAACAATTCCTCGGAATAAAGTCGAGAATGGGTTTACTAATCGTAAAAGTATGGAGTCTCAGTTAGAATGAATTGTAGGATGAGTATTTTGTCCGATGATGGCAAGTCTCATCAGTGGAATTAATCAATGAAAGAATCGAAATCAACGTGCTCCTTCAGCTGATAAGAATTCCATAATTTCACGGTGGAGTGAAATCGGTGGTCCGATATTAAAATGCAGTATCTGGTATGCTAGGAAAGGCGAAGGAGGTTCGTATGCAAATACGCGAATTATCCCAGCTGGTATGCAAAGTGTTAAGGGACGCGGCCCGGGGACGGGGGTGGGAAAAAAACGTTTTGTCAACTTTCCTGACCCGTTTCATGAAGTAATCGCTCGCGTTTGTTACGTAGTACTCGTCCGAGTGGAAACTCGCGCGAGGAGATTTCACTGGCATCAAGGAGATCCGAATTCATCGCATAATGTTACGTGAAAGGAATCGGGAAAGTAAGATGGCGCACGGTGGAATTAGATATTTCAAGAATAAAATGAGTCCAAAGAAATCACCCCACCATTATAATTAGTGTGCTTTAAGAAAGAATTCATTTGTTTGGTTTAATTATACGCATTCATTCGGGAGTCCATTATTAGGTCGCTTTCTTTAGTCGATGGTCCTTTAAGTGGCTACTGTATTAGGAGCCAAATTGTTTTCTCAAGTAGAGATTTTACGTGGGAATGAACTTCTGTGCTACTTTTTTAAACGGATATTATAAATGCATTGTGAACAAGAATGGCCTCTGCGCTGAAAAGGTTTAACATTAACCCTTTGACGTACAAATAAAATGAATCTCGATGTTTCAACAAAGATTATTTAATATATGTATCTGAATTTAACAGTTATGAAAGCTTTACAAAAAACAGAACATTTACGTTGCTAAACATCCTAAGACAATATTAATTAAGAATAATTAGATCGAATTTGCACAGTAATTTAATAATCCTGCAGACTAACCCTTCATCTTCACTTTCGTACAAGAAATTCAAAACAGACAAGATGCAGGGATTATTAACAATGTTCAGGAGTTAATACTGCAAATATATCATTATACTTCTGTAATATTTGTTTTATAAGCGCACTAACTACGTAAATATTTACAATGACATAATAATGTACAGTTTAATAATGACAAAACCTAGAAACGGAAGAACTTTCTTTGATACCTAAACTATTATTACAAATTTGTATTTTCAAACAACTTCAGTCTTAGAGCTCTTACATTGAGCCTCACAGATTCGTGGATCGTTCTTCTCTTTTGTTTACTTAGCTCCATTGAAAAAACATGTCGTTGGACGAATCGTCATTGATTGGTCCCTGGTAGAAAGAAGTCTTACGCATGTGTGTGAATAATCCTGAGTAGAATGTGGTGGATTCAGCCCTTCGAAGAGAAGTAGGACATCCGATATTAAATTCTCGTACTGCTGCAAGAAGTCCGATGTCATCTCCACGGAGGGAGGAGACTTTTCGTGAGCGCTCGGTGCAAATATTGGCGTGACACTTTCTATTTGCATTTTGTGCATTTCACATACAGTCCCATTTTACAAATCGATTGCTTCCACGGAAAAAAAGTTTTCGGCTCCGACGAGCTCGAAAGCACGCGGTAATGCACGCATCGAATCTGATATGAAATATATTTCAATTCGAAATTTATTACCACGCAATCATAATAACTGTTGTGAATTTATTATTACTTTGGTATTAAAACTTACCGTTGTTTTTAACGCGAAGTAAAGTAACAGTTAAAGTAAAAGTTTTAATCGAGTGTAAAGTTTTGGGTTAAATAAACAATACATATTTTTTGTTAATATAACATATGATTCCTACACAGGCAGTCAGAATTTACTAAAGAATGTAAATTTTACCATAATATATTGTTTTTGGATATAAAGTTTAATTTAAGAAGAGGAGTACAGAGAGTCGGTTATCATGTTTTATGTCCGCATGCTTCAATTCTGAAAAACAATATTGTGATTGAAAATACCTGAAACGATTTACAATATTCATTAAATTTATTCAATGCGTTATATATAAAAATAGATTAAATACCTCGTGTTATGTTGCGTTGTTTGGGTAAGTTAATTATTTGCTGAATTAAGTAATTTGGAATCGAAATAAATCAATGTATAAAATTGCGGAAATAGAGTACCAATCATCTGAACTTTTCAACATTCGCAGCATTTTTGCAATACGCTAAATAAATATATTAAATTTAATCTAAACACTTAAACGAAAATGGTTTACTTGACTAAACATATTTAGTAATAATAATAATAATAATGGCAAAAGGAACATTCAGAAGTAATTAAAAAAAAAGATCAGTGTCATTATGATCTCGATGGATGGAATTACAATTAAAAACATTATTACAGGAAAATGCACGTAATGAAGCTGAACAAACGGATTTCCGAGTGAAACGGGAATTTTATTAAAATCGACTGAAAGGTTTTTCGCTCGGAGTCCCTTTCCAGGTAAAAGCTGACGTTAAATCTTTTTGCAACTTCATCGATTCAGCAGCAAGAATAGATAAGGGGTAGAAACTTGTTAGCTGACTGATTCAAGTGGACAAAAGCTGGACGATCCAGCAAATAGCTGCCGACGAAAGAGACATGCTAGAGTCGACCCCTCATTGTCCAATATACCCTCATTCATTCTCGCCATTACAACCCCTAGGCTCATCCATGCAACCTGAAAAAAATTACTTCGCCTTCCACCACCGAATCACTTACCCCTTCACGGCTATTAACGTAGGAATATGTTTCGCCGAATAGAAGTTCAGCCTGATTAAATACCAACGTCTATGGTCCACTTTCAATCAAGAAATCGATTTACTTAAATACTTCGATTGTTCCTCCGACAGTGATTGATTATTATCATTCATTCTGCGATGCAGTTTTTAAAGATTGCATTTGATCAGCAATACTCAAGAAATATCAGGTGTAGAAATAAATTCTTTCCGACGAGATTCACATAATCAGCTGAGCCATTCAAATCCAGATCTTCTTCTGCTTTCTTTGCTGCCAGACAAATGACGGGTGGTTATCAACAATAGTGGAAATTATTTCGATGATTATTCTGTTTTCATTCTTTTTTAACTAAACTTTGATTGTATGCAGAAGTCGGAATGAATTCATTTTTAAACCTAATGAAAAAGACAGTTGCAATTTGAATATTTAGATAATAACTCAATGGAAATAGATAGAAATAGGTAGAAGTAGTACCACGTAGGGGCTGAATAGTGAAAGGGTTACCCAGTTTCACGTTATACGATTTTCTTTTCGAAACGAAACGGATTGGGTTATAGAGGGTTAATTAGTATTAATGAATAGAGGAGCATGATATTAATGATGCTCAGCAATTTAAGTCTGCTTATGCGATTATAAATTTATTTAACCATCCTTCGAATTTATCGCGTATAATAAAGAAATAGTGAGGGTGAATTGTCGATTTATAGTCAGCGATTAGCGGGAGATTTATTTTATCGCGGTAAATGTCCAATTCGTGGAGTTTTGGCGGAACACCCAGAGGTATGAGAATTTCAGCGATGATACATCGTCAAGATTCCTGTAACGTGTAATTTGGGTTTCATTCGGCCGGGGACCGTCGGGAAATATTCCTCAGGGCGAAATCAACGGGACAGAATGACACTCCAGGAATTCGAAGTTCCAAAAGATAACAATAGGAAAACCGATGCATGCTCACTGCGAGCAGTACCGTATCTAGGAAACACACTTTGTTCCAGTTTTTTGTGTCACACTTTTGCGTACAGTTTTATCGTACACACCTTTGAATATTCAAGTAATTAACAGATTTATGTACTTTCCCTTCGCGGTTATCTCAAGCTGAAGTTAGAAGAGTCTTGTGTGCGAAATTTAATTATGATGTGATAAGCTGTCCTATTAATTGTGCAAGCTGAAATAAATAATTATGCTGTAGGTCTGAATCATTCTTAATTAATGCATGTAGAACTTATATTAATTATATAGCACCTAATAATAATTTCATTGTATAATCGGTGCTATGAAATAAGTTGTTTTGCAACGCTCGAATTTATTCAACTTCACTGATATCGTATATAAATATAGAATTCAAGTAATTTTAATTAGCGTCCAACAATGTGTGATATATCTTTTCTAACAGTTTATTAATTGCTTATTAATATCTAATATCTATTGATTTAATATATTAGGGACACTGGAAAGATGGGAAGTAATCAATTATTTCTCGTACACTTTATGAAACTCCATTTATTTTGTCATACTAAACTTTATTCTATTAGATAATCCCTATCGTTATTTATAATCCCTGTCCGACGATCCTCCAATACTATAATTCCCTTTTTGAAAAAATCAAATTCCCAAATTTCGATGCGGACAAATTCTCCATCCCCGAATTGATTACTTTCAGGTACCCGTAATATGATACATTGGATACTAATAAGAGTTTTAACTAAATTATTATTATCCGCAATATACTTATTAAATATGAGTGTCTAAATATAATCGCAATATCGAAGTTCTACGAGGTTTTTCTTAAAATTCTGCTGCTTTACGAATTCTTTTTATACTCCCTATATCTCAAATTGTCAAGCTATGTTTAATAGATTGAATATTTCGTAACATATGTGTACTACATTTTGTACAGCAAACTCAATTTATCCCTTCGAATTTAGATTGCAAAAAGTAAGTAAAAATGCATTAATCCAGTGGCACCCAATCGGAATTACGTTACTGCTGATGAGAATCGGCTTGGTGCATTCGATTGGTCCTGAACTTCTGTAGACGTAAGCGGTGGAGGTTCGAAGCATTCATCGTGAAATTCAATGCGGTAAGCTTCCGAAGGAAGAACTTTTGGGGTTGGTATTGTAAAAGGGTAAACGGTAACCCCGGAAGTGGAAAATGCTCTCGTGATAATCAGGATATCCGATACAGTGCCGCGGAAACAGATTGAATTCAAAGCACGAAAATCGATTGCTAGAATAAACCCTTAAACAATAATAAAGGATGCTTCATTTAAATAGGAATGTGTAATTATGTTGTGTTACTTCACGATCTATTATTTAGTGATTTATTCGTTATTATTATTTATAAATATTGTGAAGATGATATAGTCCTAGAAGGCTGAATTTCCTCTTACAAATATTTATAAATAACCACGAATCTTTTAATTATTTACTGCCATAATTATTACTACACAATAATGTAAACTATTAGAACATATTTCTGAAAGTATATTTGTTATATCATCAGTGAAATATTTGGTGATAAAATGAACGAATCGATTAAAAATATTTCTTATAACGTCTACATATTAACATATTCGAAATATAACATAAACAACGCCCAATTAGCCGCCGGGAATTATTCCTTAATTATTTAATATGAATAATAGTAGATGAACATATAATTTTTCTGTATCCTACAAAATAAAACAACATTATTATTCACACTGAGAATTATATTCTATGTGCGTTGCATTGATTATTCATTCGTGTTAGTCTTTCGAGGTATACATAAATAGAAGCAATTCCATCCGTTGCAACAAATTCGTCGTGGACAACTTCAATAAATGTAAATGTATTTAAAATATGCCATGCCGCGATTCAACCATCGGCTTTTTATTCTATTAGTGAGAGAAAGAAGGAAACTGGGGTCTCTTTAAAAAGGCAATGTAAACGAGCTCATCTTCCTTCCAAATCATGATGGAGTGATTTAGTTTTTCCGTGAAAACTTTATTTGGAACTCGCGTATATTTCGCCCGTGTTTGCTGAGCAAAAGAAACCCCGAGGAAAAAGGTTGAAACTGCTTTGCAAGGGTAACGAAAAGTTCGTGCTCTCGTTGCGCTTTCATTCGTTTAAGTGAATAATTACTCTTCTTGTATACACCATGGTCGGTAGATATTGCCACCGCGGAAACATAGCAGATGTATTTAGAAAAATATCTGCTAATTCCGGTATATTAATGCTAGGAGTCTAAATTGTTAGTGTTGTTCTTATCACGTACTGCGATAATATTATCTCAATCAACGCTTGTACGTTGGTTGTGAAAACATGATCGTACTCGTGAATTATTAATTATGTAATTATTATCATGCATCGTAATTATTAATTCCAAGTATTATACATTAGAAGTGCAATGTCAACACCTTTGAAAACATCATTTTATCAAGTTGGCAAAATAAAAATTAAGTAGGCGTCGGTCATTCAACTTGACTACTTGTAGGTTGATTAATAAGAAATATAATGATTTTGTCAAAAGTGTTGATGTTGCACTTCTATTTACATTTATGCATATTTTTGTACATTTTTGCGACACCTGGGACCTAACTTAGATTGACGTTTATGTTAACAGTTTATGTTAACAAGATTGTTCGTTTCATTGGTAAACCGTGACACGAAGAACATTCCGTATGAACTGTGAGGTATTCACGGAACATTGTTTTATGCAAAATGTCTTTGCCTTTGGCGAAAACATCCAAAATTTGCTATAATTTCTCGTTCGAAACTTGAATGGAGCTGCGTGTATAATTTAAATTCAGTGATTTAACATGAATATTGCTGAAATTATGTATCAACGAGTAATGTCGAGTGTATGACTCTGAATGTATTATCATTAATATTTGTTAAATGTTAATAGAGTAACACACTGCAATATCAGAGTGATTATTACTGTACAATTTGTTATCTTAGTTTATACTTCAACTTTGTATGCTTCTTGCATTATAGTATTTCATTGAAATGTAAGTTTGTTATTATTCTCCGTGATTCTGGTATTAACACTAATTTTCATTTTTAATTAATTCCCAACCTCACTTTCCTAAAATTGTACGGTAAAACATTATTAAACTGTTCTAAAAGAATCCAAAGTCAGTTTCTATAAAAAGCCACATTATTTTCCAGTACATCCATAAACGTAATTCTATTGTGATTGAAATGTTTAGAACCCGGAAGGGAAGAATTCCCTCGAATGCAATTCTAACAATACGCTTAAAATCCATCAACCCTTTATCCTTGAAGGAGTTCTTATTTTGGTCTATCGGTTAAAATGGTGTACTCAGGTTTCGTCCTCCAGTGACAAATCACATCAAAGGGTCCTTTCGATCTTGATTGCGTCGGACGAGTTTTATCACAGCACAGAATTCGGTTTCCCCCATTTCAGGGTTTTCCAACCAGCTTTTCTCGGGAACCTCGTTAATAGATGCAGTTACAGATAAGGAACCACTATTATGAAGACAATAATAGAAAAACGTGCACCGCATAAGTCCTTACTATTCTCTTACATATCTATCAGCTTCTTCTATTTCGGTGTCTTATCTACAGATTCTTAATTAAAATTGACTAATTAGATCGACTGGCGTTCTTATTTAAGTGTATAACTTAGTTTAAAATCTAAATTAAACATTCTAGTTATTATTTTCCAGATCTATTATTACAAATAAAGTATTTAAAATATGATGCTAGGAGTTCCTAATTAATAGCCTAAATCCTCGTACATGCATGAAAAAGCATCATCATATAATTCGTAGGACTACTTTATACTACATATTACATTTTTGAAACAATAGGACTAAAAATGTAATTCTACATTCCAAATAAGTAAATATACTAGTCTCATGTGAACGAATTCGTTAGTCACTGTATATATATGCCAACGGTAATTAACATTACCATGCAATTTGTTTATTCTTACGAAAGCAGTTTAAAGAAGCCATTACTTTTTATTCTGTTACAGATCTCTCCTTCCGGTCGAATCAGACGTAGAGTAAATGTCGATGATTTCAGGAAACGGTGAGTGTATTATTCGTTAAACTAGTTATATATCCATGTTGTTACTATCACGATTCCCGGCAATGTACCGCGTATGATTTTGCTCGTAATTTACTCTACGATATTCTGGTATTCGTAATTTAATCGAACGGATTAAATGACGTACAACTAACAATCCATCCATGTGTTCACTTTGGATATATTCCACAATAATATTTGCTTTGCTAATGTTTATACAATACGTTGTTACGTATTATGTTTGATTGTATGTCAAGCTTAATTTTAGTTGTTTACTCACCGTTCAGATACCTGGTTTTCCGTATTCCTGTTTCTTCATATTTGTTGTAATGCATAAAAAGTGTTAAATATACAGATACCACAAATAGATTTGGAGTTGCATTGAGTTCGAACATCGTACATATATCGGTAAATATAATAAATATAATAAAAATGATGGTGAAATAAATTTGAAAACAGTAAATCTAACTTGCAATAGTAGGATCTTATGCATCTTTTTTTCGTTGAAATAAAGTTATTTTACTTTTGTGGATATACGATATCCGCTATAGTTCAGCAGCAAAATTCAGTTCATTATTTTTACGTTATTTCCGCTTGGAAAAATAGAAAATAATCCAGTACCGCAAGTATAGTGTTAAATATTGGGTATGTCGGAAAGTTCTGTCCTAACTAATACTCATTGTTAGTAACTAGAATTGGAATTATTTACTTGGCACTGTGCATAATTAAACTGTTCTTGCTGTTTCTAAAGACACCGGATTAAGGGTAGATACATTTTGCCGGAATTTTCTCGTGAAATCCAATTCGGTGCAACAATGTCGTACCAACCCTTCTGATAATAATAGAGCGTCAAGTGCAGTGTCATGAGGAAAGAATAGGAACTATAATCGATCGATACTTGAAGTCGCTTCGGAAAGCTTTGCTTTTATCGTGATCAGGTGGACGGAAGATACAGATTAAATTCTATCGTTGTGCTTGCAATACTCGAAAGATCGTCTCAAGAAGCTCGTTTATATCGAACATTTTGCTTTAAGATTTCGTTTAATGCTTTCGAACATTGACTTAGAGGACCGCCATGCACTCTGCGTTCTGTAATATTTAATCAGCTTCACAATGAAATTTAACGTAGTTTAATGGTTCGTTACTTATTCATCTCTGAACGATGAATGAAAGAAACAGACGAAATTAATATTCGCCAAAAGAGTCTCTTCAGGGTGTTGCATTATTTAAGATAATACGACGTTAATCGATTGCTTTACATTTTTGGGCATTAATATTTTAGATGACATGTGCGTTAGACACTCGTGAGAATGTCAATTTTCATCTGTTTGTTGTAGACTTTAGAATCATTTTAATAATCATGATGTATTAAAATAAATATTTGATGAGTTCGATAGTCGGATCGATTATACTTTCATAGAAATACATGAAAATGAACTAGTTTTTACTGTATGTTTTCTAAGTTCACATCAAATTCTAATATCTCGAAGACCCTTCGCTTGGCCTCGTTATCGCGACTCCTGCGACTGCATAATCAGCCTAAGTTTCTGCATTTAATTATTGAGTACCTACCCTAGTTTTAACCTTGACCTTGGAAATTGGAGGATCCTTTTTTCTCTGAAAAGCAGTTGATAATTAACTCGGCTAAGGTGAACGTCGAAAGAAATGTTAATTCATGCAAGAAGCATCCAGTAGATTTTGATGGACTTGAAACACTTTCAATCTAATCAAGTGTATGGTCACGGCATTAATTATTTTAATTTTACTTTGTTTTATTTTAATTATTTTAATTTGTATTCTAGTAACATTCTTTTAGTTTTGCTGTTTTTGCCGTATTTCATACAGTTTCATGAAGATACGTAATAATGCAATATATGACTAGATTTGTATATAAACATTAAATTCTTCTACTAATATTGTAATTGGACTAACTGTTACACAACATATGCTTTTATAAAAAATGACTATTAACGGCATACTCTATGTATTTTGATTTATTAATTCACTCAACATTGTTACATTACTTGCAACATTATGTTACAACAATCTGAAGTTAAGATATATGGGAAAACTTCATTATTCCAAATATTCCTTTTTCTCAACGGTATTATTTATCGTTGAAAAAAAGGTTTGTGTTAATTAGTAGAACGATCAAACTTTGGGTACTAAAGTTATTTCTATCTAGACGTTTCAATTAGTTCGCCGGAGTTTTTTAACCTTCCAGTTGAAGAGCTCATCGAGTGCGTCAGAGCAATTTTCACGCTTTAACTGTTTCATGCACGTTCCTTCGAAAGTTCGGTTGCGCGCGGGGTTTCACCGTGAGAAACATCTTAATCTGGCTTCTTTTCTGGTTCCCAACTTTCGCCGACATACGTCTAACAACAACAAAGATAGTTTGTTGTAATACTTGACGCCCGAACTTAACATTTACAATACTTGTAATTTCTGAGTTTGGAAACTCTGTAATTCTCCTTATTTTAGTTTATTCACCAGCTTGTTACGCAATGGAATATTTCTTACCCACGTTAATTAACTGAAATGAATGACAATCTAATCAAGAGTTTGGTCCCAGCAAGCATTATTTTAATTTCTTCATTTTTGTATCATGATATAAAAGGTTTGAATTTTTGAAAAGCATCTGATATGTTTATCTGTTTATCCAAAAAGTTCAATTAGATTAAAATCAAGATTTTTAAATGTGCATCGCTGTGTTGAGGTTCTCAGAATAGAAATATAAAATAATTGATTAATTACTTGGTGTAAAACTTCTTCATCCAAGATCCATTTTGTTTATCTATATTTATTAGAAGTGAATAAATTACAAGATTTATTATCTCCTAATTTAATTGTCCTAATAATCCTAATAAATTGAAATGTTGCTTTATATATATTATGACCTTATAATGTTATTCTAACAAGATTAAATACGAGATTACATAATGTATTACTTATTTTTGAAGGCAGATATTTTTTTAAATAATAGCATACAGTGTTAATATATATAAGATGTACATAAATAGCAAAATCTAATATTAAATATTGCTAAAACAATTACGAATGAGTGCCTGATGTGATGTCCAGAAATATGCGTTTTTCAAAATATTTCCTATTTCTTAGAACTTACAAAAAGAAATATTTACACCATTTTTAATAATTTCATACAGTGTTAATATATATAAGATGTACATAAATAGCAAAATCTAATATTAAACATTGCTAAAACAAGTACGAATAAGTGCCTGATGTCTGTAAATATGTGTTTCCCGAAATATTTCTCTGATTCGATTTATTTTTCAACATATTGAGAAAGAAATATTACAAGAATCCTTTAATAAGATCGTATTCTGTGGAGAAGGATCGTGAAGGTTTTTCCTCCGAAATTTATATGAATAATGAATTACACGTGCGTGGGATACTGATAAAAGTTTATAGAAGGAGTATCTTCGTAAAGATTTTTTTTCCTCGGCTCTCGTAAAACACGAATTTTTGAGAGACCTTAAAAATGTGCTTTTAAAGCAAGTGGTTCATTTGCAAAAACCTTGTACTCCCGTTGGCTTGCTTTGCATGGGAAATTTTAATTTGACGTCACGAACATTGTCTCCCTGTCCGGCCTAATTACGCGTTCTCATATTAATAAAGTCGCTTACGCCGACGCAGCAACGATGAATATCTTCAAAGTTTTGCACTGGACTGGAATTCTATCCCTTTGAAGCTTCATTATTTTCTATAGAAAACGAGAATCCTCTATTAATTAGATTAATAAATGGCTGCTCATCTGAAATTCCTATAAATTAGTTGGCTTTACTTGTAATATAATTCTTGGGTCAAGTTTATTGAAACTTCTTACACGTGGATATCTATTAAATGAATTTAATTCGATTAATTGATTGAGGTGTAATTGTACATAATTTCGGAGCACTTCGTGGTATTCATATCTTTCTCTTAAATATATTTTTACTGAATTACGATGGTAATAAATATACTGTTCTTTGAAATGCAATTATAATAAATATCCTATTCTTCGAATTACAATAATAATAAATGTAGGATTAGAACGCATATACTATTTTTTAAGTATTATACAATTATAATAAATTCAGTATTTTTCTGTGCATTGAAATCATGATTTTGTTACTATTTTCACGTAATGTAGCTTCGTTAGAATCGGGTTTAATTAGATTTGCGTTATATGATTTCCTTTTAAACACGAAAAAATTGGGTTACAGATAGTTAAATCTATTTATGTCATTCTGTGATATTTATATTATTCAACTTCACCAGACTATTATCTCATATTGAAAACAGGTTTTGTATTCTGAATGTGGATTAGTCCAAGAATTAATTATTATTATTTGTGATTATTTATCATGAATGGCGATATACGTGGATGATAATAATCATTACGGAATTGATGGACTTCACATGTTCGCTTATCAATAATTGAACGCTATCCATCAGTGCTCAATTATGACGTACATAATTATCTGTAATGAATTTAGATATGTTGCGTACATCTTCTACACATATATATAATATTTATTTTTATGGATGAGGAAGAAAATTATTCTTTTAATAAGTCTTTCGGATTCCTTAGATACGATACACTTTTGTCTCATACCGTTTGTGTAATCATAAGTTATATATTGGTTTTTATAGCATTTTTCAATAAGATTCGGCTAAAAATGCGCCGACGCGAAAGTGTTAAAGTCGAAGACGTTTGAAAATCTTACCAGCATATGATTTTAACGAGGATGAATAATGCAAGGGACGTATTATTATCTCAGAATAACCATAGTTGATGGAATTGTTCAAGAGTTCCCACGATTCGCGTGATTCATAACATCCCGAGTTCTGAGTATTCAAACGCCTCTATCTATCTCATTGTCAGCATTACACCTCGTGGAAAGTTTCACGAGAGTCTTATTGGGTCAGTTTTATCAGTGTTTCTTCATTTTTGCTTGAATAATTGATTTCGTTAACCCTTTGACTACGGCGCGCTTTAATAAAATACGATTAACATTCTACGGTGCGATATTCAAGTTAAACATGCGGAATTGGTTCGGTGATGATACGCCACTATCCGCGATCTACCTGCTTGACTAAAACTCTGGATTGGGTAACTCGAAAATTGAAGAATTTGACAAAGGCGAAGCCGCAACACAATTGACAGTAACTTGACCGAACTACGTTGTCAGAAATAAGAAAAGTTAAGGAGTTATTGAGATTCAATAATAGAATAATTGAATAATCATTAATTCACTAATTAGTCTTTCAATCTTAATTATTCAAAATTGCAGCGCAAAGAGAAAGCTCGATTTACTATTGAATGAGACTCGGGAGATTTTTAAATGCCTTCATACCTTTCATCAAAATAAAATTATGTCGAAAGTTTATAAAACCGAACGAAAATTAAATGGCGAACGAGAAATGAAATGGAGCCTCCTTATGGTGCTTAAAGCTTGAATTTCTATTTGTTTTCTTGAAGATCTTACTTTTGCATTACGAACTTCCATTTCACTGTTGAGTTTCATAAAATATGACCTTATTACTAACTTTATGCAGAACGAATATTGAAATACCATGTCCCTTTAATCTGCTATTTCCCACGCGACTTCTGAACAGCATCCCTTATATTTGCGTTCCTATAAACCTTATTTCCGTTTTAAAAAACACCGGATGTCATTGACATTAAATCATGTATCCGCAAAAATATTCTTAGGAACGGGTCTGAGAAACCGAATGTTGGTTGATTCGTTGGTTATGCAATTTTGGTGAAATTTGTATGTTTTATGTTCCCTTTTATTGGATCGATTCATAAAATTGTACCATAAAATTGTATTGAATTTAATTAATGTTCTTTATCGATTCTGTATAAACCTACAAGTCCTCTCTAACTCTCTTTCATTGTACTTTCATTACTTTATTTGTATTTATATTCTACTGATTTCCACTTTTCCATATTATTGGGTTTGGTTGTTTTTTACGTACAAACGGTACGTTCCTTTATACAATAAATGAAATTAATAAATTAGCAAATAAAATATTCTCCAAATGTTATAAAATCTTCCTTAAATGACTGTAAATTCAAGTATAATAATGTTGTTGATTTTTAACGAGAAAACCAAGTTAATTTTACTAAAACTAATTACGAAAATTACAATGAAGAAATTGTCTTGCCTTGTAGTATTTGATTATTATATTCTACATTTATCATGTTCATCAAGAAAGTTTAATGTAGTAATTGAATAAAATTGAAAAGTTTCATTGAGATTGAAGGAAATGATGGAGGATTCTCATTGTTAACATGTTTATTAATGTAAATATCATCGTAGCATTATAGAAAGTAGATTAATTCATTGAATTATATTCTAGCATAAAGATTCAAACTTTAGTCCAACTCAAGAAATAAGCAAAATCACATTATGTAATGCCCTTAATCAATATCTCGTAACAAAGCAAACGATCTGAACTGCCATCCTCAAAACATTATAAAGTAATCAATCAATTTCGTATCGCGAATTGAAATACAAATTTCTCCTCGTTCTCGTGTTTGAGAAGGGCTCCCCTGTAACGCAAAATCTTATTACGTAATCCACTCTTATCTTTCCTTAAGGTCAATTGGCAAGGAAAGTTCCATTATCTAATTCCTCGAATCAGTTCCCTTATTTAAAACAAACTGTTACTCAATACACTCTTTGCAAATTAAATTTATGGCGCATTTTAAAAGCCGAGGTCGAAAATTCTTCGACATTTACATTTTTCGTCAAAACTTAATAAATACTTCTTCAAGTAAATGGTTATCATATTAATACTTTACAGAAAGTGACTACTCTCATTTAGTTCATATAAATGCAATTTGGTGCACCAAATTAATTTCAAATTCATAATTATAATTTTTCTATTACTTCGGCTTTTTGAAACTATAGAAATAACAGCGTGGTATGCTGTTTGTGTTATATCGCTTTCCTTGTACAATAGATTATTAATTAATACAACAGAAATTCTTGGACAAACAAACAAAACTTCAACACTTAATTCTCTTAATGAACTTCAAGAAAATAAATGATCTCTAGATAGTAATCAAACGGTTGTAAAGTGATCAATCACTTTCGTTCCTAGAATTGAAACGGAACTTCCCTAACTTTGGAGATTTCATAGTCACAAGACTTCTTGTCTAATATAAAATAATATTTCGAAATTCTGAATAGCCGTCATGTTAGAAAATACATGAAATTTATCAATACCTTTAATAAATTCTTATAAACAGAGTTCCCAGTTTAAATGAAAAAATCAGAACCTATTCATTACAGTTTGACTACAGTTTTAAGTCTAATCTAAAATAGAATGCAACAACAATAAATCAATCATAATATTAGTAGCAAGATTAAAGCATGCTGTATTTGCATGAAATAATAAGGCAAACAAATATATTGAAGGTAAATCAATCACGTGTTAAACAACATAATCTGAACCCTTAATCTAGGAGGCACAATCTCGGTGAAATCAGAGAAACAAGGGAAATCCCATTATCTAAATTTCCTAATGAATTATTCGTAACAGAATGAACGATCTCGGGGGCGGTGTTCTCGAAACGTTATAAAGTAATCAATCAATTTCGTTGGGTGGATTGAAAGAGAAGTTCTCGAGGTCGGTGGAGTTCTGGGTGAAGAAGGGTTTCGGTTCTAAGGTAAAATCTTAATTCGGAATCCTCTACTTTCCGGCACCTATCGCGGTTCCCTGTAAGGTGGTTCTCTCCCACCTGAACCCACCCTGGACGAGAGTGGATGGGAGCGGATGGGAGCGGATGGGAGCGGATGGCCGAGCGGACGAGGGAGCAGCTCCGGCAGCCGGCTCCCACCCAGGAACATGCGCACCGACCCGCGGAACGACAGGTGCGCGCCGTCGGCCACGAATCGCTTAGTTTCGGCTAAGCGTACGATTCGCCTCTATCGTTCTACCTCGCCTCCTGGTGCGCCAGTCGCTCGCGGCTCTGTCTCTCGTTCGGTCGCTCCAAAATTCTCTCTTTAACCGTTGATTTTCTCGACACTGTTTAACGTGTACACCGAAGACATCGTTCCATCTCGACACGCCTCTGACGAACGTACTTGTGAATGTATTTTATATCACGCGTTAGATCAAGTGCTTCTGGACTAATTTCAAAAAGTCGCTATCGTCTTCCGGATTCATCGAGGAAATATCTTGTCGACGCCCTGGTCTTCACCCTCCTCACCCTCTTTGCCTCTCACTCGATCTCTCTCTCTTACTCAACCATTTAGCGGCTCTTCCTTCTACATCCAAATTTCTCTGCTTCCATCTTCCAAAGTAGCAAACTCCGTGTATATGGAGCCCGCCGTTTATCGAGCGTGCACGTGTTCTCCTACATCTCTTCTTCCTCTCTTCTTACGGAACACGCTTTGAGAATTCAAGGGATTTAAACGGAACCGAGTACTTCCGGGCTGAAAAGGTATACCACGGTTTATAAAAATTGTTCATCGAGTAACTGGAAGTGGTGGGTTGCTTTTACCGAAAGTAAATTACGCTGTTGTTCATGTCGAAATGTTTGAACCCGCGGTTCAGTGAGGCGTCGAATGTGTTTACGGATTCTTGTAATCGCGCAAGGTTTATTGGGACGATTGGTCTCCTGGAGTACTCGGAACTGATAACGACAATTCGTTTTCACTAATTAATCCGCTAATTAATTGTCTTCGTCGGCTACTCGCGAGTTTTGTGACTTTGCAAGATCGACTGTGAATGTTAGATCGCCGGTGAGTGAAGCAGGCGACAGGAAAAGAGGAGGTCGCTAATGGCTCAGTGATTAGATGAATGTGGTGCTTTAAAGAATTTTAAGTTCCTTCGTTGTTCGCGTTTTGGCTTCGTTATCCAGGATGGCCAACGGACAGGATTTTAATCGTAGGACTAAGGAAAAGGACAGAACATCGATGATGCTTGCCTTCCTGCTCTTCGGATTGTTTGTACTTCGGGGTGTTGAAGGTGAGTCTGTGTTGATAGTGTTTTTATACAGTCTGAGTAACTCGAGCGTCCTTCGCGGAATGTACTCTGTTATCGCAACCACTTTCGGCAAACAATGAGCCCCCAAAAATTACGATTTTTTATGCGATGCAACTTTCGATTATGGAAATTATTCTTCCATAAACTTGCACAGTTTCGTTAATCGAATACTTGCTTTTAGTGTTATATTTTTCATTTCTATCTAGGAAATAATTTATTAACAACAGAGCAATTGCAGTTTCCTAATTAATGTTACTCTTAAAATTCACATTATTATAGCTTATTCATATTTTCAAATAGATCTCAAGAACAGTTTGGAGAGTTTCCCTAAAGTAACGCAATTCTTTTATCATATTGAAAAATAGTCATTTTTAAGTTTCGTCGCTTTTGAGTAAAAAGCAGACAAACTTATAGGAGTGTTAAATCGTCTTACAATCAGATGATTTATTTCATGACTTTGTTTAAATTCTTCAGATTTATTATTGAAAATATTAGATCATCGACCGATGTTGCTATTTGTTCGACAGACAGTTAAACACAGTATTTTAACAGCAACTTCCCACACCAAACGTTAAAAAACGCCCACACTTAAAACACCTACACTTGTTTAACATTCCGATCAGCAATTTGCAAAATTTATTTATATTATTTTCAGTAACGATATATAAGTCAGCTGAGTCTCAAGCTGTACATTAAAAAATGAACTACACAGTTAAAAATTATTACTGAACTTTTTCGCAAAATCAACCGACGGGGTTTATTAACCTATACTTTGTTTCTAGTTTAAATCAAATGATTTATGATTAATGTATGACTCATTATTTGCGGTAATGATACATAATTTTATTAGGTATCGAAATATACAGCAAAAGTAAGAGTACTACGTGGTTGATAATTAGTACGGACATAAATATCTCCGACAAAATTTCATTAGAAAATGATTCTGTAAGTTCTTAATGCAAGAAGGAAACGGGACGAAGGATTTGATAAGGGTGCGACGCATAATAATTATATTTCGTAATTAACCCATTTATTCGCGGGGAGTGGCGGTGATAAAGTATTTCTACTTGGAGTTTTACCCAAATCAAGTAATGCAGTTCAGCATAATTAAGGTGCATTTATGTAAGAGATTTTGCTTCCAATTTACATTTAAATGCAATTCTAAGACGATCTTTCATTTCAACACCTTTTTTCACACTAGAAGTACCAAAGGAGTCAACATTACCTATCTGCCATTTTTAGTTATTCAACAAGTCGAATATACTTCTTCGCCGTGTTTGAATTTTTATACACTTTTATTTTATGTATTTGTTTTTAAGATTTAATTCCCTGCCTGATATTTTAAGTCTTCGCATATCGACTAGTTATTAGTGCAATTGTAAAACCATAAATATTGATTTAAAAAAAGATTACTAAGCTGTGGATTATGTTATTCAATTATGTCATGCAATGGCAATAGAGTTACTTTGATTTCACAAAACGTGACATATTAGATACACCGATCTATATTTAATTCTTTGCACAATAAGCTCGCCGCTGGCAGACAGAGCTAGCTTTTTTTCTAAAACTGACAATGAGTCACTTCTACCGTGATCCTAAACTTAGTTATTAAAGAAGACAACCATGAAGAATATTAACAATTGCATTAAATCTATGTGCCTACCATGGAAACCCTTAGCTTTTATACTTTTCATTGTTAATACGAAGATAAAAATAATATTCCTTACCAATATTTCTAAAAAAAACCATACGGACAACCAAGTATTACACTATTTGTGTATTGCAAAAGTTTTCGCTGTATGCAATCGCCTAGAAAGTGTTGTTAAATAATAATAAATGGCGTTTTAGAAATTTCAATAGCAACCCTTAAGAAACACAAAACGACGGTAAAATATTTCAATTTAAAATAATTTTATTAGAGTTCTGAAAAAAGAGAAATTTTTGTATACATTTATTAACAAAAAACCAAATCAATATCGAACAACAGTCGAGGACTGAAAAATTGAGAAAATAATTACAGTGCAGAGTGTTAAGTAAGAAAATACTATTTTCTCTCTTTTTGCGTCTGAATATCGGGTCCTCGATAAGTAACATAAATCTTGGATCAACGATAAAATTAAGATTCCAATAGCACCGCCCACTTCTTGATATCGGAATTAATATTCTGTATCCGGTTGCAAACGTAGCCGTGGAAATCGGAAACAGAAAGAAAAGAAAATATCACCGTTCCATCATCTCAGGGGAATGCATCGACTAGAAATTTATGGTGTGCACGTCACTACGCAAAAATACGTTATGCCGTGTCGCCGGTGAATTCTAAGTTTATTATCGAGTAGAATGCCGTATAAAAAAAAATCACAGATATCGTTGCTCACGTACGCGGAAGTTAACGAACTTGGTGGAATTTTCTTTCTACATTCACGAATACCTGGAATATTGTGTATATGCACTTTCAAGCCGTTTAAAGGGAACTTTCGGCTTCTTGTCGTGTTCCGCTATAGCTATTCTCTACGGAGTCTCGTGGGTGTATTGTTCAAAATGATCGACATAACGTTGCCCCGCCGTTATTGAGTCAAAGTTATTAGAAGTTTACTCGAGTAACCCATTTTGGAAAGTTCCCCGACTCTTTAAACAGGTTTTCTAAGATTGTCGATTTGATGCAATTTGCGAGTAAATTGTATTTCTTCCCCTTTTCTTCTTCTCCGCTATTTACGATACACAATTCATAGAATTAAATCAAATGATTACCGTTTTATCATGTTACTTTATAATAATATGTACATAATAACTATGAATAGAAACATCATATTTGAAATGAATATATCTTCTTCAATAAAAAACACTTTTCACACAATTTCCTAAATGTACCTTTAATGTTTCCCTTCTGGCAGATATTTGTAGGAATTCACTTCAACGTTTCATATAACGTATGGAATTTCATAGAATGCCTTCGTTGATGTAATATGGAAGCAAAAATTCTCATATTTTCAAAGCTTTTTGTAATGGTTATACTATATGTAACAATTCCAAAAATTAGGATTAATTACTGAACGGTTACTGCTTATGAAATCTTGCAAAAATTGCACTGTTATCTAATCAATTTTCGTAGCCTTGAAGATGTACCTCGAGGTATCCTCGAAACTTTTCATTTAGACCAGAAATATATCAGAGGATTTTATGTAAGCATTGGATTATAAGGGAGTCGAGTATGTTTTATAAATTATACACGAAAGTATGTGGATTAATTAAAAATTCTGTCCCGTCTACGAGATTAAAGTACGTGACAATGAGGTACGTGTTAAAAGCACGTAGGTTTACAATTGTAATCCCGTATACTCGAGTGTCAGCATTTGCATTTTAGGATTATATTAAAATACAAAATTAAGCAAAGAGCCGAAACTTGTTCCGGGTTTTCCACTGTTACGGATAATGAAGCTTATGCAGCAGAAATAATACAATGAGTTTCCGACTGTTTATGCGGAAGTATACAGTTTAAAAACATATAAGTCAAATTCCATTCTCTCAAACAAATAACGGGAAATATAATATCGTCAATATAATATAATAATATAATATCGTTATTATCGCTATATATAATATCGTTCGCTTAAAAATAATTGGCAGGTGATTTAATAATTATCTATTGTCTTTATATGACGAAGAAAATAAATATAAACTTATCATATTTTTTGACATATAATAATTCAACAAATTTTTCTCTTCACACTTAATAAATATATATATATATACTACCGCTCAGAATTATCTGAACGACGTGGCTTTTGAACTTCACTCCTAAATCTCTGCGAACTTCTTAAACTCTGTCATCACTCGAATACTTTTGCGCGGTAGTGTATATAACAATACAGATAACAATACAAAAAACCGTTATTACAATCTTGGTATTTCTTTCTTGAAATCTAACATTTCCATCCTAAAATTATAATCACTCGTTTTTCGCTACTAAATTATTTGTAAGAATGTTACGTGTGAGTTGAATTTGAGATTTCGAATCAGACACAGAGTAGATGTGAAATATTTTTGTGCGTAGACTTCTCTAGGAGCTTTCCTAGAACTAGCAAGCCGCTTAAAATAGGTGTATTCTAATGCTCGTTGGAACAGTGCGAATTCCGTGCTCGAAAATAAACCCTGAAACAATACAAATCAGTAAAAACTATTTGTTTAACAATACGGCGTCCAGACTTAATTATTAAGTCGCACTTTCAGTCTTTTCAGGCGAAATATTGATTAACTCTATTGGAATAAACCACGCGTGGATTACAAAATTATGTATAATATTTGAGAACCATATGAAGGCATTTGACATTCGGCACTTTATATAATATAATAAAGAATTTTCCAGCAGTCTCAAATAATTTTTTATATATTATTTGTGCCGGAAAGTTATTAGTTATTTTTCACATTCATTATGAAACTCTATTTAGTTTTTCATATTAAACATTCTTGTATTGGATAATCTCTATCATTATCTATGATCCTTGACCGATGGCCCTCGAATGCCATACTTGTCATTACGAAAAAAATCAAATGGGAAAAAAAAACAATTCGATTGGAAAAAATGTTTCATTCCTGAATTAATTACTTTCTAGTACCCCTAATACAAACTGTTGGCATTTATTTTCACTCTCAGAAACTGTACGCATTTAGACTTAAGGTCAAAACTGTAACATATATTTAACATTCTGACAAGAAATACAAGTAAATGGGATGACTTTCTATAACAAACAGATAAGGTAAAAAGACCGTCAACACAGTAAAGAGACACCAAAATTCTTCGCTCTTTCTTGACCCTGCACTTTTTCCCAGCATTTTAGTAACTTTTTTATTTCGCTATAATTAATGAAGTTCAGCTACCGAGAGTTCTATTTTACTTCAATTTACTTTAATTCCTGAGAGTTTCATCAAAAAGGAATTAATTTTAATGAAAAGAACAAGGAAGAATGTGCAATATAATACTTGTTGATGAAGAGTTATGCATTACAATTCTTACGTAATTAAAATACGCTAAAGTTTGTATTACTACATCAGAACAGGAACAGTTTGTTGACATTCTTTAGCAGTCGTTGAACGCACTTTACTTTCCGTAAATGAACTTTTATTTCTGATAAAAGTATATGAATTTTTAGCGTTATAAATATAATGAATATCGATGTAAATACAGGCAATGGTTTTGTTAACCATTTTTTGTAATCATTTTCCGTAATCATTTCTACTAAATGTTTTCTTAACCATTTTGTTGTCCATCTTTTTTTAACTATTTTGTTCACCATCTTTCTTAATTATTATATTTTGTTCGCCATATTTCTCAACCGTTTTTTTAATTATTTCTTGCATCATGAAGTAGATTTAACGAAAATGCCTTTATTTGTATATTAAATATGAAATCGAGTTTCCAATATTTAATAAAACTGGAATATAGGTATATCAATCTTGAAAGGTACATATATTGTATATTAAATTTCTGATTCTTAATCCGATAAATACTTCGTTTGGAAAAATCAGAATTACAGTCTCAATATTTCAGTAATTTTTACTCAGTAATTATTTTTCTTTTTATTTATTTAATATTTCAATATCTCTTCTTTTGCGATAACGCAACTAATTATTAAATATTGAACACAACTGAAAAACCATATCCAAAACTTCAGATGAACTTCTAAAAGTTAGGGTCCAAAACTATTCAATTCCAACAAACTACGGAGTGTTACATCACTGTCAACATTACAAATGAATCTGTATTTTGGTGGTTGACCCTGTATGTCAATTATGTGGTTAATTTGCATGTACGAATTAATTAATTAATTTGCACGACACTAATGGCTACAGTGCGCCATTATATATACATACATATGTATATGAATGCATTTAAACAATAATAATTTTGACATCTAACTCAGTATTTACCGAGCTTGTGTTCCACATTGCTCAAATTAGCAGGTTTAAAATTATCAAATACATATTTTTCGTTCGAAATACACAGTAAATTTTCTGGGATTAAAATAGTATATTCAATAAACAATTTGATCTTCGCTGTACAATGGAATTCCATTTATATTATTCACAGACTGAATGGCTTTCAATAAATTCAGAATGAATTCAGTATAAAATTCCGATGATACATAGCCAATTGGAATCCATCGATGCTCAAAAAGCATTAACTGGATTTTTTATATAAAATTCGCGTCAACGTTGAAATATGCACCTAATTTATAACGTGCCAATATCGTGGTTCCAGGCTTATCACAATTTTGATTTTTCCATATTAATTGGAATTTTATTCGCCCTGAGTTGTACATTTCGTGGTATCAGAATACAATGTTTTTAATATTGAATATGTCGTCTATAAAAATTAGACTATTTCGAAAATCGTGTTTATCCATTTACATTTCTCTCGCATAAACATATAAAATAGAATACTTTTTAATTTATTTATGTGACTTCATCCTTCATTTCATATGCATAACTCATCTACTGCTGCATATTTATATCACTTGATACATTTGCTAGTTTCTCACACTTTAAACCCATCGAAGCTGAAGCTTGGTGGTAAACCAACCGAAACGTGTGCAAATAATAGAGAATGACAATTGATAGCCGCGGTTAAGATTAATGTCAGCGTTTAACGTTAATATTTCTTTTCTGCACCTCCGTTACACGCGAAGCATCCACTCGGCAAGATTTTCATTTCGCGTTATTACACGCGACGGAAGATCGATTTCACTGAACTTATTTGCATAAAGTTCGTGGCTCGCTTGTTTATTTTTAAAGAGGCTATGAATGTTTATGAATATACAGGCTTTTGATTGTTGTGTGAACGAGTTTTTCTCACAAGATATTAAGCGAACGTTAGATTAAAGACTATTAATTATGGTAATAATAAGGTAGAATTTTGCACACATATTTAATGCGTTAGGATTTAGATATAAGAAATGGCTATTTAGGATCGGTGTGAAAAAGTTACTTTATATTATAAATTGAGACGTTTTGGTGCTTCGTTTTCTTCTCTCAGTTTATGGTTTAAAATTGAGAAATTTATTCTTTACAATCCTTCGTTGCATTGTAAATTATATGGTAATAATGGTATATGACAGAGTATACAATATAAAGAAATATATAGGAAAAATCTTACGAAAAGTAATTCTCCACCATCAATTATGTAAAGAACTGCACTCTAAAGAACTTAGTAGATTTTATTATTTTAGAACATAAACTGTTAATTGATGAAGAAAAAACGAAGCACCGGAAACTCTCATCTATTAATTATGAATTATTTATCATAAAAATGGTTTTAATTCGATATAATTTTACATCAATTTCTTATAATTAACGGCAAACCTTAATTAAATTTCAAGCATGGTAAAGATTGAAAATGGGAATTTGTTAGATTAAAATCGATGGGCAATATCTATTGCTTATCGATCTCTACACATTTATTAATATTATTAATATTAAGTGAGCGGAATTAAAAGGCTTATATAGAATTTAATTTTTATATTATAGAAGCTACTATAAGTATAAGTTTAATTTGCTGATATGTTTCTCGCCAAATGAAAGATAAAAGTAATCAGAAATCCAGACAGCAACCAAAATATTAATACCAGAAATTATGTTAAAGTGATAACAACGAAACTTAGTTGAGAACTGTTGGTTATGCTGGATATTAACGGTGGCTAGGTTAAGCGGGTATTTTGATTAAATTAAGTTTAGGCGTCTGAAGTCGGCATAATGGTTTAAACTTTATTCTGAAAATTTTCTCCGGCAAAACTCTGCTTCTGGCAGGAGACTCGGAATTAAATGTCCACGCCTACCGCCGGATTTAAGTGGTAAATAAGTCCTGAACGTAAACTGTCAACTCTTTACCAAACAAAGAAGACACAAAGAAATTGAAACTTTCGAAAACATTATTTAGTTCTTTCTTTTCATTTATTTAAAAATATCTGTATTTTAACAAAACGAAACATTAATTCGCTTAAAGATTCTGGATGCTTTCAGATTTAATTCCTCCTCGTATCAGAATCATAAACAATGTTTATATATTTAATCAGTAATAACCAGTAATTAATCGTAGACATCATATTCCGGTTGACAAAAAATACCAAAACATTGATTTATATATTTTCAATAAAGACAATAAAACTTGTCCGTGTAGTTAAAATGGTCGGACGAATCTACTGGGAGCAAAAGTAATTAGTACGTAGCGTGATACATGAACTCAATTCGGATAGCATTTTTTTTAATAGTGCCCCGTGAAAATTTGATTCGCGGTTTAATGATTTATTGGGCCCTCGAATGTCGTAAGTTTGAATCGCGCACCGATATGCATTTCGTAAACAGTTTCGTTATAAATTATATAGTTCAATTACGTGTAAATAAATTATAGGTATTGAGTCGAGCATGTAGCTTTGTTTGACTAGTAGTGACAGGAAACTAGTTTAGAACTAGCGAATTTAGTTTGCAATTTTCAAGGGAACAAAACCAGAGTATTATGCACTACGCGGTTATGAAAGTTAACTATTCGAAACTAATATTCCAGGATTTTCCTTCAGGTTGTAATATTGCCCAACTATTACCAATATAATTATATTCCAATCATTACAGGTTGCAGTGGAGGAAGCCATTTTAGGAATCAACGTTTCCTGTGTTAATTAGAAAACATTACTTTGCTTCATTGATTTAAAGTTCTTCGAAACTGACTATATTTTAGTAAAGTTGTATTAGGTATCGGATCAAATTCGTGCGGATTTTTTAATAAAAATGCAAATAATCTTGCGATTCTGGAAAATGTTTGATAGCAAATATTGGAAGAAGTAGTCACCATTTATTTCTACAAGTCTAGTTAAAAAATAGTTAAAACGTAGTTAAAAACACAGATTTCGTGATAGGGCTGGTATGTTTAATGGATTATTCAGAGATGGATAGAGATACGTCATATAACAGTATTATCGCGTCAGATATTCCGGATAACCGTGAACACCGATTGAACATGATAACTATTGAGCATGTAGGCGCATTGTACGACGCGAATTATTGAATGTCGTATTAGTGAACATGAAAGTTATTGATTGCCGCGAAATTGAACCTGAAGTGTATTTCATTTTACGCTTGTTAACTGCCCAAAATTCCAAGTTCCCCTTCTATTGTCAGAATCAGAGCATTTCCCGATTTGAGAAGTGGCTGCAACTGTAACCTTTCATCTCAATATATTTATCATTTATTACATTTAAAACGCTGCCAAGTCTGTTTATCAATTTACCGTAAATTGTTGTAACAATTAAGAGGATTGTTTCGACTCCTCATAGGATTTAAGAGATAAAGGAATATCCCTTTTTGACACTAGAACTACGGAAGCCGTCAAAATGACAGGTACCCGGAATTTAATAAAAATGTTCAAATTTGTAAGTTTCCATTTTCTGCGAATTTTTGCGGCTCACGTTGCATAATAGACGCAATTAAATCGATATTTAATGCAGAGAAGTTGTATATTTTATGGAAATATTGTATCTTTGGAATAAATTAAAAATAAGGATACAGTAAATAGGTATTCTAGAACGATTTTGGGCCGAAAGAAGCAGTTTAAAAAATTGTTTTCGGTCAGAAAATGGGTCAATCCAAATTCGCAAAACTGGAAAGGGGGTCTTAAAAAATCATTAAAAAATCAGGGTCGCCAATTCCGGCCCTAGATGGTCCAAATTTTTATTTATGCGCGATGGATTTTACAGTAAATTCGAAAATGAAATTATAAATAAGCATTACGATCGAAAAAGTTCGTTACGAAGAAGCAGTGAGTTCCTCAATCTGAATTGGGATAAAACAATGATTAGTTGCGGGAAAAATATTAATAAAATATTCACAGGGGGAGGTTCAAGTAGGATATCCAAGTAAAATATAATAGCTTACGGTGTTGGAAAACATTTATTTCCGGTACTGAAAACAGGAGGACAACGGTTGATGAAAAATGTCATTCGAGCGTCTGGCACTCGTTCGGAATTCTTCATAAAGTGGTTTGAATTAAAATTACTTTCACTGGACACGAAATTAAACAGCAGAACGTACACTGCTGACTAATTCCGAAATATAAGATATTCATTTTTTTTTATTCAGTACATAATAGGGATTTACACAGAACTGCTTTTACCGCGTCCAATTAAGTATCTTTAATTAAACATCAAATATTTTACATTGTTAATTTAATAATCCCTTCAATTGTAATATGTATCCAATTATAATATCAATTTCATAAATAAAATAATAAAAATGCTGCATTGCTGTAGTATGATTGAACAATTGCTTTATAGTTAATTATGATTTACGTGTGTGCTGTAATGTTTTACGCGGATTTCAAGGTATTATATTTAATAACTTGAAACTGAGCCGAGAAAGTTAAAATTTTTGATTCTTTTTAATTAACTTACTTCTTGCATAGTTCTATTTTATTACTCGACAGAATTTCATTTACGCGTTTTGAAATGATCATAAATGGCAAAAAATTGCGATTCTTTCGCAAATCGGACCATTATTGTTCATATTCAGCTTTGGTATATCAATTACGACTTCTTTTTAATGGTTTGTTAATTAATATGCAATGTGTGTCCTGTTCATTTTGCACCTTAAATGCTTGAAAAATATATGTGAAATATGTTCTACAAAAACGTCAATTTCTTGCATGAACTTTAATATGTGCTTTAAAAGTCCTGAAATATCAGACATCAATGAGAATGAGATTGTAATTTAATTTCTGATGTAAAAGCATTTAAGTAACGATATTTAATGTAAAACGCTACCACATGAACTTAATAAGCATCAATTAAAGAATTCCTTAGGAAAAAGGAGCGTGACGTTTTTTAAGTGCACAATTGATTGACACGATTACACCTGTTACAGTGAACTCCAATATTTGTTGACAATTAGCAATATTATATCGGTGTAGTTCATACATCATCAATATTGTAGATTATCAGAGGTAATTCAAGTCTTCCGTTCAAATATTGATGTTAGCATTCACGTAATTATAGCTTTCCTCAACGCTGATTGATGAACCACGGAACTAAAGTATATATATCTTCAGCATCACTGTAATTTATACTTAAATAGCTATTATTGGAAATCCGAGCTGATTTGTTCAATTAGAATCTGCGGAATTTACATCCGCAGACCAATGGACTTGTTAGCAGAGCTTTTGTTGTCTGAGGTTTGTAACATCTTCATCGGATATCAGATATTTGTTAAGAAAACTGTGATATTCAGTAGACTCTACTAATAAGTAACTTCCATATAGAATCTTGGCGCAACGAGACAGCAGTCGCTTTGTGATCCAAAAGCACGTCGAACTTTATCCGTAACAGACAGACGTGACTTTAAATTACATCGTAACATCAAGGAATACATCTACATTCGTTTTAAGCGTGCTTGCCAATAGTTTGTTGGACAGTATTCGATTCATTTCATGGCGCTACTAGGGAATCAATTGTTGCAACTTTCCTAGTTGACAATCGAAAGTTGACACTATCATTCGACGCTTTATCCGTGGGTCCTACAAGAATGATTAATTCTTAGAGTTTCGATACCCTTTTTTATAGACTTACGATTAGTGCAACTGTGGAATCACTTACTCGCATTGCTTTCATTATGCAAACGATATTTTCATTACTATTTGTAAGATTACATCGTTGTCATTGAGGTGACATTTATTAAGATCGACATTTTTATGTAAACGAGTTTGGGTAGACGTTTTTGTATTTTTTAATTGTACAGAATATAATGAAATATGAAGAGTTTGACTAATTGGTGTCTTTGAGGCTGTAAAGTAAATTGAAAGAAGATTTTTTATTTCTATAATATTTATTTGTATATCCTGCTTGTACTGTCTAATCAAATTGTGTTTCTTCTATTATTGTATTTGAAGAAGAAACTGTCGAGATTGTAGTCAGTGATTTTTCAAACTCGAATCAAATTAATTGCTCATATTTGTAGAATTTACAATATTTTTAATATTACGATAACGAGGTAAAGTAACTAACAAATCATAAAGCAGTTAAACAGTTTTGTTTTTAGATGTTATTTACATGTTACAAGTGCATTTAAACATGCATTTTAAGAACAGGAATGTTTAGAGTTTTTCGGTAAATAACATAAATATATTTCATTCGTGGAATTGGATTGTTCAACACGAATCATGACATCGTAGTTTTCCAACGAAACCAATGTCTCGCGTGTATTATAATGCGATGATCACACTGCGGTCGAATCACGTCACGTTCACTTTTAAGAGCAACAATCTCGTGCGCTCTGAAAATAGACGGAAGCCGATTCCATTTTTATCCTCTTTAATCTGGCCGTGATTAAAATACTAACATTTCTCAACCGTTCGAGTGCCAGACGACGCGATTGCGCTTTTCTTGTTCAGCGCCTAAAAGTGGCGATTTATTGGTCAGTAAAGTTGAAAATATTGCTCCTGGATTAAAGTTCGAACTTTGAAACGACGTCCGGACTTCGAATCAAATTTCTTGCTTTCTCAAGCGTTTGAACTTTGGAACGTTCGAAGTACGAGGTACCAATGTATTTATATTTTTGAAGGTGGTTTGAATGTAATCGCTTCAAATAGTGAATAGAAACTAAACTAGAACTAAACACCCCTACAAGTTTTCTGATTTAACCACAAAGATGATGTTGCAATCTAATATTCTAATTCATGTTGATTTATGGTAATCATTTTGTATAATTGTCTCAGATACATCTAACATAACGATTCATAATTTAAAGCATTCATGCATTAAACTCTTCTTTTTAGCAACACAGCGACGTAAAAGAGCAATTTTACGCCGACAAACGTTGCTTCGTATCTTTATAAATATTCCTCATTTAAGCAAAACCGTGGTTGGAATTTTCCGTGATTACGTTCAATTTATCATTCAAGTAGACAGTCAAATATTCCCTGTCATTCTCACGAAAGAAATTTATATCCCAATCATAACTGCAATTAATATATTTCGCATCAGGAGCATTTCCTGGTACTAGGATAATCCGCATTCGTATTCCAGCTGGAACCACTGATACCTGTTAAACAAAGTTTCTACAAATTGTTTGCGTCGCGACGATAATGAAATAAAATCCAATACAAGGACCAGCTTGCCAAACGGTCAGAGAAACTAATTGTTTTATATAAAGCTACGAAAACGCGTTGACCCCCAAACTTTAGCAGTAGTTGGAGGTACACGTGCGGTTTAACTTGGACGTGAACTGTTAGTTCAACCATTTGCAACGCATACGATTTGCATATTATATGTCACCGATTTGTATTAAATGTTTCTCCTTCGGCGATGTACCTAGAAATAATGTTATATTATGACAAATTCTGATTTTTCTGGAAACGGCGTCCACATTATTGGATGCCATTATGAGAAGAAAGTGAGGCGGTTTAAAAATGGTTTATTAAAAATATAAGTTGCACAAGGAAACACAATTGGATTAAATGTACATGCGAACGGTAATCAATTAGTTGTTAAACTAAATAATAACCGATATCATAATAACTGATAAATTCATACTGAATAAGAGCATTTATACATACAGTGGCATAATTTCATTTGACAATATCATTTAACAAAAAGTTGTTGCAGTTTTTGTTGTCCAAAAAAAAGAAATTTTATGCTGATTTAGACAATTTAATCTAGCAAATATTCTTCGCGATATTCTATCATTCTTCTAAACGTGATGCGAGTTGTAAAATTTCATTTCTATAAGAATCTACGTTTTTATTGTTAAAAAACTGTAGATTGTTTCTTGTAGCAGGAATACATCTCCCCAATTAACAAGTCCCCATTGTTTTTTATACAATTCTAGTTAATAATTTTACTGTTCACCTTTCAAACGAGAAAATCAAGTGTGCTAAAGTATAATTTCAAAATGCAGAAATCGTGTTACATAAAGTATCAATATTCCTGTATGTTTGTTGAAAACGGAGAAATTGTTTATTACAGAATTGTTTACCAAGGAAATAAACATCGTGGTGAACTTATTTTACCGCGTGAGATTTAATTTCCCTAACACATCGCGTTACAAATAATCAAAAGGAAGTCTAAAATTTCGATCGAAACCTACGCAGAGAAACGAATTTGTTTTTATTCAGTAGATGATTAAAATCCACATATTATTCAGTCGATAAATGTCGTGAAACCATTGCACATTTTATCAGTTCATTCTTCAAATAACTCTTCCAAATACCGCTAAACAGGTATCATTTCTAAATCTGGAAAGATTTGTCTATAAATATGAAAAGTTTTGTGCTAAATACCTCGGACAGTGCTAGTCCGCTTTAAACGGGCAAACTAAAGGGAACGGAACGAAACCGAATGTAAGCAATTGCACGCGATGAATAATTTTCCCAGCGAAATAATTTAATATCACAGGGGATCCCGTGTTCTCTCGGAAATCAAGCGTTATATTATGGAATTATATAACGAACGGAGGCCCACGAAAATACTGGAGCTTCACTTCACGCTTATCAATATCGTTAGTTTCGGAAGTTTAAATGAAATAAGTTTTTGGGTGGGTGTAGTAATGTGTGCCTTACGTAAATTTCGCGGCATCCCTCGTGGGGCCGGCTGGTTTCGCAGGAAACGTTTGCTGCAGACGGAAATAATTACCCTTGCCGTGGGTTCCCACGATAATAATAATTAAGAGCGGACTTTTCTCGCTCCGCGCACCGATATGCGCGTTTGTTGTTCTCAGGACAACCATGCTGTTCATTCGAAATATATTTTTACGGCTCTATTAAGAAATTATTGTACCTCAACATTTTAACTGTAGAGTTCTTCCGAAAACGGCGGTTTTTATATAACGCGTGTATATCGGAATCTCGAATAACGCGATTTTTATAACGCGACCTTTCTGTAGAACCCATGTATTAATAATAATAATTGCATTTCCACATGATCGCATAGCTTCAAAGTTTTTTAAACCTTCAACCTTTACGCTGCACGTAACTACATTTCGAATTTCTGAAATATCAAAGACCCGACGTTTTTCTCGATTTATGACGACGTGCAGCTCGATATTTTCGGTTGAATTGCTGGGTCGCATAAATGTATGTTTCTGTTGAGATTACTCGTAGAAAAATATTTTATGATATCAAAAGCTTCCCGAATATATAATATTCGATATTTAACTGTGTTCTCGCAAGCATTGAATTGTATCTGATATTACAAACCAGTTATTAATCATTAACTATTAGCTGTTAGTTATTAATAAATGCTTCGTTAAACAGCATTAAATTGTTCAGAGTTATTAAACATTTTTTGGGATCTAATGATTTATTTAAATATTAATTCATAATTAAACAGTTAGGCAAGAGTTGAAAGTGGAAAGCTTAAAACGCGAAATAAACCATCCGTAAAAACGCGGGAACTGCAATTATTAAATGCACCTCGTAGTTAAAAATGTTTTTAATACACGTTTTATTAAATATAAATTTCGGTTAAAATATCTAGTCCTTTTATCAATATTACCCTCAATGCGCACGCAAATTCATCAAAGTAAAATCACTTTAAAATGAGGGAGTTCCGAAAAGATTGGAAACATTATTCGAGAGATTCTCCGAAAAAAGCTGTTAATAAAATCCCATTTAATGTGTCAAAGCATTGAGGAAAAATCATTGAAATAAAACAACAAAGAATCCAATTAAAAGCATACCTATATTTGCGTTATATTTGACCGTTTTAAGCTCCATTGTTTGAAGCAATATTTTTTTTTTAATTACCCGAGTTCTTATCGCAACCGATTTAATTTAATTGAGCTTTGCATGATTACAGATGGTACGGCAAGCATGAATTAAAAGCCATGCAAACATTTCACTTCCCACACGCGAATTTTTCCGGCAGTTTTGTTTCCGGGGATTTTTAGTTGCACCTCAAAAATGGCAAAACAAACATCCCGGTGTTCCATAATTACCTTTAAATTATTAGGACAGTATATAAAGGCAGAGTTATCTGATATCACGCCGTGAGTTTTTCGTTTTTATACGACGTTACATTTGGTTGGTAGCCGAAGTTTGGCGGTGAGCCAAGTTTATTTCCAGTATTTCGAAGTTTCCAAAACTGCGATTGACCTCCGGCTATAATATGTTATTAAACGATGTCAAATGTGCACCACGAGTTTCTATGGCTTTCATATCCAGCTTTTAATAACATTCCTACGTATCTCTTGCATTTCATGGGTGTCATAACGCCTGTTATTTAAATAACGCAAAAAATTGTCGCGTCATTGGAACGATGTCCACGAAGCCGTGTGTTATGTCCGTAAATATCTAAGTTCGACAGAGACGAGGTTAAAATTTCCTTGGAAACTGTTTCCCACATCGATTCCCACAAGCGCGGAACCCACGGAATATTTTTAAATCATCTCATTTCATAATGCTATGTCCATGAAGTTATTTCTAACGTGTTAAAGAATCCAAAATTTGTGACGCAAATATTATGGTAGATTAATTTCAAATATTATCGAAACTTTAATTACTTTGCGTAAGAAACCAAACATTTACTCAGTTATCCGTAAACATTTATTTACGTATAAATTATGCCTGGAAGATTTAAATTAATTAATCGATTCAATTATTTGCGTTGTGTATATAAAATAAAAGTATATCAAATCTCAAACAATGCGTCGAGGTATATTCGAATAATTTACCTAAAAATGGCAGACAAGTCATTTTGACTCCTGTGGTAGTTCTAGTTGTAAGTTTAAATTTATAATTTTATTGTCTGTGATAATGTAACTATGCTAATGAAACTACTGATTAGATGACATTTAATTTTTAATTTTTATAATCAACTATGTTTATAGATTACCGTGTTGTACGTTTTACTAATAATTCACATTTACTTGTCAACGATTATGAGTCAGAATGCTCGTGTTAGTCTGGGCGTGCCAGGTAGTTCCGACTATTGCAATAATAACTCAAAACTACCCCAAATGAATAGGTGCAGCCGTGATATATAAGTTCCCATGAACGATAAGCTTCCCGTCTTTCCATTCATTCGCGTAAAGCTTCGTCGCCTTTATTACAAGTCACTAACACATGCTCAAAGACATTGGTAGCATGTTAAGCTTCCGTCGATTGAACTACACCCGAAATAAGTCGTCTGGTTGTTAACTCCACTTTGTCTCTCGTGTTAGTAAGTAATCTTGATAAAAACGAGGAATTTTGCGAATTGAAACTCACGCAATTCATCAGTCCGTTAAAATGATGGCTTGGAAAAAAACAAATATTAGAATCAGAGAAATATCGTGTTACCTGTAGATTTACGTGCTTTGTGGTACTTAAATTCTTGGAGCCATTTAAGGCTTCATAATTGAACGTCTGTGCGACACGAATAATATTTAATCCCCTTTGAATTAACAATGATAAAAAAGGAATCTTGCAGAAACATTTGTTGTATGATGTATCGTGTGATAATTTAGATTTTATATCGTACATTGTATTAATCTTTCATTTAAATGGATCTCTGTCACAACATTATATTGATAAATAAAAAACGCGAAACTGTGAAGCGTCGCATGTGAATTAAAAAGAGGACGATTTAATAAATTAATAATTTCCATGCATGCAAACCGAAATTCCACAGATATAAAAAAATACGTGTCGCTTAGTTTTTTGAGTACTACAATATATGTGAAAATGAAACAAATCAGAGGCGGACACCTACCTGGGGTTCCTCTTAAGTTCCGCGTTGTACGAGGATCGTCACAATTTGTTACCTGTTCCATTGTTAGAACATTAGCCGCGTTATTCGGAATCTGAAGCAGAGAAATGTATGAACTGGAATTAATTCTACTGATAATTGCCACGTAATTTGTTTACACGGAGTTCAACGACTGCTCTTGTCCAGTAATTCGATCGAATTGGATTTTAATTAGCCTCTATGCTGGCTCGTTACAAAACGGTTGTATAGTGCTGTCGTTGATACCGCCGCATTAGCAACAAATCAGAGAGGTTTCAGCTGCGAATATTGACAGTTTTCTCATTAGCGGATGTACTAAACAAGGACAGATCCACCTGCTATTTTCTTCATTAAGTGTTACGTTCGCCATTATCTAATACCAAGTTTCTGGGTGAACTTTGCCTTGCTTGTTATCATTAATTAACACCGGCCATTGTTCCAAACATTGTAATGCATATGGACAATATACATTGTATTAAATGTTAAACAATCGACCATTATATTACTCTACAAGGAAAGTTAGGGAACCAGAAATTCAAACAATTCTGATGCTTTGCACAAACATACAGTAAATCAAAACAGTAAATGAAAATCCCGTTTACTAGGTACTTTTTATTTGTACCCGAAAACTGTTTTAATTTTTGATTTTTGTTTTGATTTTTTTTGTTTCCAACGATTGTTTTAAAAATGACAAAAGATATTAAGAAAAAGTTCGGTAATAATTTTAATGGCACTTTGGATACTATAAAACCGGGTTAAAGAAATTTCAAATAAAGTATTCTTTTTTTGAAAATGTTTCAAAGGGGACTTCTATTCTGTTAATTTTAAAGTCATCTTTATTAATCTCTAATATTTATTACTCTAGTAAAATGATACTATTTATTAATAATAGTAGATTAAACATATATTTTGTTTTTCCATAGAAACTAAACTAGTCTTATTTACCATTATTTCTACAGAGACTAAGGTTAACCCAGAAAGAAGTGTGTGAGAAGTGTTAGATGTCTCTTGTTCTCTTATTAATAATTCAAAACCGCATTCTAAGCATATACAAATATTATATTAGATAACAGAATAACTCCAAACGCAGTAGAATAAAAATGGAATTGCATAGCGTTGATTTTTCGAGGGCTTTTGGTGTGACGTTTTGCATCGAGAGTTTCATCGGCTAAATCTGAATTTTGCACTTTTGAGCGATTGATTTCTTGTCCCACACGGTTTTGCTTCTAGCGTCAATCTGAACAAACGACTCAATGCCACCCGAAATTAATATTTGACCCAAATTTAATCTCAGTGTTACTTGATTTAAATCATCTTCGAAACGAATATTAAAAAGACCATCCGTAAACAAAACATTCGAAATATTATAAATTCTGACGCAGAATTAATTTCTGTAATATTTGTTTTTAGACGCTATAAAAGCGAATTCGGTGTAAAATACGCGACGTCTTAGGGACGTCGTTGTTTACAATGACATAATAAACAAATGACGTATCCCAGGCGTCTTTGTATGTCAAGGGGTTAATTGGAATCATGGAAAATATTGCAGGACTTAAGTCGAATTAAATTTGGAATTCATGGAAAGGAAAATACCGTGAATATTGAGCGCGCTATCTTTCTCAAGTTGAAGGTTTCTTGCCAGCATGCCTTATGCAATAGACAGCCTCATTTGGTTCGGGGATTTCAATATCAATGCGCTCAACCAAAGAGATTCAAAGGTTATTTTACCAGGTTGATTCATACTCTTTGTTTCATCTCAGACGAGATGACTTACTAATAATTTTTATTGCCCTAATTGATCTTGCCTTTATGAAATAACTCGTATTATCTGATAAGTCAAAGAATGTAAGAAAGTAATGAACACAACACTAAATCTTGCGCCCTTAATTTGACCGAGTAAAGCATAAAAATATGCGTGTTACTAAAGTGATATATGAACATTCAGTTAGCAGCAGATTTTTGTATACGATTATGTTATATAATATTATAGTTATTTTCGCCTCTGAACTATGTTTTCAAATTTTCTCTGCAGCCATAAATGACATCTACTATAAATCATAATCTAGTCATTTATTTTTGGAATTATTGCTACAATATTTTATTCGTTACTTGATTCATCATTAAATAATCGAATTGTACGAAATGGGAATTTCCAAATTGTGGTATCATCAACTGGCAAAATAATATCAAACGTTACTAATTATACCTAGGCATTCAATTAAAATAGTATGTCTAACAATGATTTAAGATCAAATATTAAACTCAAAAAATGCTTCTCAGGATAATAAAGAAAAATTGTGAACAACAGCTTTACTTACAACTAACTACCTTAATAATAAAATTAATATGAACGTAATTCTGCAAATGGTGGAATACTGAATTGTCGTTAAGGAATTAAAATTAATCTTTCGCAGCTGTAAATAAAGAGCAATTAACGTTGTTTGCGAAATCTTATTATTGATTGTAGATTCGTCCACATTGATTGGATTGCTATTTATACATTACCAACACACGAACCTTGTTAAAACGTAGACCGGTCACGTTTTCGCAGAACCAATTTAGTTTGGCGCAAATTCGAAGTAATTTCGGGAAATATCTGAAAACGCAGTTAAAGATCGAAACACGATGACACGCCGGGAGACCTCTCGAAATTACAGCAATTTCGTAAAAGGATTTACAGAAAATATTTTCGATCCCGATTGCAACCCTGCGGGAACCGCAAAACCAATTATCTGTCTTTGCAGCAGATAACTTGTCGATCGCTATTTCACTGTCTATTTTGATTCCTCTCAAGTTATTCTTTATTTTCGATAAGATAGTAAAGGATTATAAATATTATTATTCATTATTATCTACAAGTGAATAAAAAATCTTATTGCTGACGTATAAAATAATCGCAAATAATCCATAAAAATCGAGATGAATCTGTTCAAACACTATGCTAGCTCTTCAGTAAACATATCTCAGAGGAACCGGTTTCAGAAGTGCGTCATGAACAGGTTGAATCGCGAAAGTTTTTAATCGAATATGATATCAGAAATGACAATAAGATATATAAAAACTTATCAGTAAGATAAGTCGAGAAGTATATGGCGAAAGGGAATTCCCTGATATCACGATTCATTTTTGTAGGACGAAAAAATCGTTACGAGGTTTCGTCGCGCGGTATGCGAATCGTAGTAGAGTTGCAGCTGCGCTGAGCGATGCATTTGCATACGCGCCGGACGCTTTTAATATTTTTCTTCTTCCTCGCATTTGCGAGTTCTACGTTGCGGATTAAATGTAATACACGGCTGCGACATTACGTTCCATTATATTTACTCGTGAAATCCTTCCTCTTCCGAGGAGATGCGAGATTTAACCAAGTATAAAGACGGACAAGTATAATGAGACGCTTACATACAAGGAGATCGTATGCAGATACTAGTCTCTCATTCACGTAGGGATAGGTTTTCGGTTAAATATCTGCTTTCACTGGAATAAGTAATAGTGTGGATGATAATTATAGCCTTTATTGTATCGCACGTTTCTTGGTTTCCTTCTTATTAAAGATATCGGTTAAATGATATATGCGACTCGGGAAAAGCCTTTGCATCTGACGATGCATTTTGCATGAAAGGATATACATCAAAGCCGAAGAAGAAGTTCTTTCAGACTTGTAAAGGATTTCTTACTTTATCTTGGAATTTTATTTTCTGTTACACATGGGATGTATGCGCCGCCATAAAATTGTCTTCTTTATGTGTTTGACTTGAAAAAGCTGCATTTTTTGTTTGCATACAATGAAGAAGTTTCTGAACAACTTTTACGTTATACTTGTTTGATAATCGATATTTTTTTTAGCGAGATATTGTACTGCTATCATATGAACTTGATTAATGTTTTATTAGTGGAAGCCCCTTGTTTACCGTCATATTCTTTTTCCTCGTTTGAAATCGTATGTTCATACAGAATACTTTTTTTAAATTAGTAACGGATGAGAGGTATTTGATTATAATCTTATTAAAATATTCGTTCGTAATAAAAGCGGAGGCTTCTTTTATATATACTAGCGACGTAGTTGCACAGAGGGAAATTAAAACTCTGATTAAATCATCGGTTGAATTCGAAAGAGAATATGGGATCCCTTTATCTGGGACAACCGGGAAAATTGATCGTTGAAATTTGAGTTGAAATCATCTCTTTTTATTCATATCGCTAGCGGAATAAAAATAACGCGTGGAAGAATGTACTGCTCGAATTATTCCCCTATAATTCTCGTCTTTTTAGTGTTCCGCGAGAGAGTCACTACGTGGTACTTTTTGGTGATGTCAATTATTAACTGTCAATATATCTTTTCTGGTCACATTTCGGTATTTAAGCTTTCTCGAATATAATTGTGTGAGCGGTGCACTAAATCGAAATTCCGGAATATTCATTTGCCTTGCCAATTTGGAAATATATTCGAAAATATAAAATTAGACTAATCAAAAGCAATATTAAATACACTGCTCCATTTATATTAATTTAATAAGTGTTTCAAATCGAATTATTCTCAAATACAAATCTAGACTAATCTGTACTATTTTAAATACCATGTTCCGCATTTAGAATCATTTACTAAGTTTTCCAAATCCAATTATCGCAAAATATAAAATGAAACTAATCAGAAGCAATATTATGTACGGTGTTCCGTATTTCCCATAATTTAATGAGTTCTCCAAATTCTATTATTTCACAATATAAAGTTAAACTAATCTGTTCAAATATCCAGTCAATATCTGCATTATGATTTATTAATTCGTGTGATATGTAATGCCGGCTTATTCAAAGGGAAATGAAAATTGCTTTTTTCTTTGAAATAAGCATTTCATTAATCAAAACATGCATCATTTGATTGTATGCATTTTTCCAACGCGTTTCCAGAAAATTCTAGGAATCGAGAATAAATCTTGTTAAGTTTGCAATAAACTGAAAGGAGTTCAAGGTTCAAGGAAAAAGTTTTTCATCTCTTATTTGAAGCCTCCAGTTCCAGTTAACACCGTCGTTGTTACACGGTTCATTTAGCTTGAACAATGTTTTCATTTCGTCGCCTGAAGTTACTGTTAAATTGGATTTCATAAATTCAATAGCGCACTGGGTTTTTCCACGGCTTACATCGTGTTTTTTACACAACAAGTCACTCGATGCTGTTCCAAGAGCACATCTGCCGAACCTCCGCCGATCAGTTTCCTCTGTCATTCAATACGTTACATACACACTGGAACTCTAACCGGAAGCACACGTAGTCGTATATCTACCAGGTTTATTTCCGCAAACAGTTTTCTTGGCTTACATCGAGAAAATGCCGCTAGTGAAACTACATTTTATACGAAAAGGAAACCTCACGATATATTTTTAATGTAAGATAAACTTTATATAAAGTTCGTGGAAGAAGACACACAATTAATGTTAGAACAAATGTTGTAACATTAATTAAACAACAATATATGTATAACTACATGTGTTGTAATCTGTATAATATATTAGGTTGTTCCATACGTTTCGTTCGAACGTTGCGCGCGCTGCCAAACGTCCGTAATGGGTTCGTCGTGTTCGCGCGCTTTCGTGACGTCATAGTCTCGATACCTTTTACGGTTAGTTTGTGGTCGTACGAAGCTCCTCGTTATTTTGGTGTGTGCCTTGGAAAATGGACAGCCAGAGGAAATATTTTGGGTGTGGAACGTTGCACTGTTTCGAGGAATGCGTCAGAGTTGCAAAAACTGTAAGTAACACTTATGGGGTTTAATAATCGTGTGAAAATGCCGTGTCCGTCCTAACCGCTCGTATCTGGTTCGGAAGATTCCGAGCCAGGGATTTCTGTCTCTGTCGTTTATCAATTCCTCGCATTAAAAAACATTTGATTCGTCGAACGAAATAAAGAATTATCTCGACAAATATGTTGTCGGTAAATCAAAAACCTTTTGGAAGAAGTTTTACCGTTATTTCTTTGTAAAATGAACCAAAGAAACTTATGGGACATCCTAATATACTTTCGGGTTTACATATGTATATATATTCATAATAAATGTACTTTATTTATAAATGAAGTATGAGAGAATTAGATTTGATTATGAATATAGACGAATCTTTTAGTGACTTCTACTTAAAAGTATCTGTTATCTACAAGTTACGTACTACTTGCGAAAGTAATTATTTATTACGTTTGTGCGTTGCTTCCATTTTTCAATACTTGCATTTATAATAACAACGAAAAGACACTTAAAACAGAATTCGTATAAAGAGTGGTTTCACGAAATGTAGAGGAACTTTAGGAAGTAATAATATTCAACGTTTCACATATTATTTATTACATACATTTAACTTTCCAATTTCGTGGCATACTTCAAGTAATCGAGAATTTATGCCCGGAATTTCTTGGTCATTAAAAGTTAGTTTGCATTGGAAGTTTCGAGTGATTGTTCCGAATGAACTGGAAGTTGTTTTCATTGTTGTTATGCTTGAAGTGGAACCCTTGCAAGTTAAAAAGATTCATGAAATAATATTGGCGACCAATCATATATCTTGCAATTATATTACATAATTCTTGTAAAACTCGCGTAGTATTCCCACATAACGATTTTAAAGTAATTGTATTAATATTTCTAGAAATTATTTAATTTCATATTCGGATTATATTTATACAATATGAAATAATAAAAGAGAGAAACTTTAAACAGTATTCGCATAAATAGTGGTTTCACGAAATGGCGAGGAAGTTTATGAGAAAATAATGTTGAATATTTCATACATTATTTGTTACACATGTTTGAATTTCCAATTTCGTGGCAAAATAATATTCTATAAGTTGTATATAGTATATACATATGCATTTTCTTGCTTTCTACCATATATTTTATATATATTTTCCTCTATTACCACGATTCTCACGACGATTTTTGTGTAATCATAAATAAATTATTAGGGGCACCCATAAAACAAGTAAATAAATTGATTCAACTGAACTATCATTATAATTACCAGTAAATACATTTATTTTCTAATAAGACTATTAAATATTATGGCAATGTTGTTTCTATCAGAAAATATACGCTTACGATGATCATAATTACTAATTGTTAAAAAGTTAATGATTTTCACCCGAATTTTAGTAAAATAAGTAAGCATCAAAAACAAGGGCTATGAATTTTCTGTAAAATTGCCAATACCTTAGATGTCAGTACATAAAAAAGGAAGATGAAAACACAAACTTGACACATGAGTTCACTGAGAACAGGGTAATAGTTTAAAAGTTTGCCTGTAAATCTAAGTTTTGCAGCAACTTGTCTTTTACGGGAACTCCAATATTTTTACTACCAGAACTGTAGTTATTTTACGTTGACTGCGAGTAGAGGTATTTCTATTGCTAGGGATGTACATAGTTCAATTAGATATAATTCGATTATTTGTATACTATATAAGAAAACGGATATTGAACAGTTTCATACAACTATCTAAATTATTATACATAAAGTATTAACAGAGATCTATTATGTAATTATGTATTATTATGAGGCAATTATATAACGGTTTTAAATAACGAAAGAAAATCCATTGCAAACAAAACGAAGTATAATAAAAACAGAAAACAGCGCAGCAGAAAGCTTGCAATCGATAAATTTACATTTGACACCGTATAATTAAATTACATAAATGTTCGGATATTCCAAAAATTATTACAGCAAAAAGGATATCGAAAATATGTCGATGAATGCTTCGTTAGTTCATTGAAACTCGGCGTAATTCCATAATAAATTTGTTAGAGAAATGTTGCATTATATTCTTGAAAAACGTGTCTGCTAGAAGTCTACATGTCGGAGCTCTTTTTCGCGATAGCCGATGGGATACACGAATTTCCATTGGGGCTTTCGATTCATCCAGCTGATCGATTTTTTTGGAGTTCATTCTGCGGTTTCCGGCCGCGGAAATAAAAATAAATTGCTGGCCCGTCAAGCTCGGAACTATATCCGAGAAATTTTAGAATTCTCGGAAAATGTGCAAGTCGTGATCTCCATGAAACCTAGCTCCGTACCGCAATATCCGATCTATTTCATCAGAAGATATTAAATTGTGTACTTTACTTACTTTACCTACTTCCCTGTGTAACAACATCTGTCCACTTTAACTCCTTTTTTCTCAGACTTTTTTCTACAGAGTTACGTTTATTTTTACTTAAACACGAATTAATATTAGAAACATTCGGCATCTACATTTTTAAGTTTACTGTGCACCAAATTAGAAGCTTATTATTGTTTCAGTTAATTAAGTATTGTTTTAGTACCAGTATTGCTTCGATTAATTAAATTAATTTCGAAGTTAAAAGAATTGGCAGTTAATCAAGGTCTTAATATAGACACTGAAACTTGATTACAAAAGGTTATAATATTATATTACTAACGATCGTTTCTATAAAATGATATTCATCTGAAAAATTTATCATAAATATAACAACCTCATAATTCGAGGAATGATTGAATATTATTTTACACAATGTCAGAACGATAGATATTTATGTGATCAAGAAATATAATTAAGAGCGGAATTTATTTAAAAATGCTGTTCTTATTAACTTCAGAGAAACGAAGCGGACGAACGATATCACTTTTATTCGATATCGAAAGATGAACAGACTTTTATTAGTCAATAAAAGCAACCTAGATATTTTCTGCCATTACGTATCATGTTTTTTGTAATTTAAATCCCACGCTCTAAGAAACAGGCTTCGCAATCGATATTCTGTTTGCTGAAAGACGTCAAGCGTGAACAAAATTCTCCTTGCAACTTGAGTCGGTGTAATTATTATCCACCGGTCTCCTAATATCATGTTTACGAACTATTTTAACAATTTCTTCTACGACCTAAAAGACTAACGAAAACGTTTTGCATCCTTTTATATCTTAATGTCCTTCACTTACAAGACCCACTCCATCATAATAAAATCCTCAAAAAACCAGAACCGTTATTCATCTTCGCTCGACTAAAATTTAAAACACCAAGACTTTGAGTAGATTTTTCATTTTCTATGCAAATTTTCCAGGGATTTCAAGATAGAATGTGTCACTCCATTAAGAATATTAAAAATGTCCAATACCGCAGGAATTTATCCATTGTGTTTATTTTAACAATTGCAAAGTTCATGTTCGTAAGCAATGTATCAGGTCTACCGGAATATTCTGTCAGTCTTTTAGTAAAGGAAAATAACAGAATTTTATGCTGTTCATTAATACTTAATTAAAAGACATTAATGATGATATCATCATCCATCGCGGAAGGTTTTCCAAAACGTAGTTAGTCTTCGAGGTTAAAGTCTCAATTTTTTAATTTTTCGAACCTATTCCGCGTGTTCAATGAACCTTAAATGAACCTTATCGACGGACATCTTTCCTTCGATATTCCTTGTTAAATACCGATGATAAAATTTATTTCGATATACATACGTCGAAGGTTACCAATGATAAAACATAACGGTGAAAACAATGAATCACATACTTTTAATTGAAACACTTTCCTACGCCTTTAAAATAATCGTACACTAAACGGACAGAATTTTCTGGCAGATTGAATGCATATAAATATTGTTCCTAAATGAATGATATATTAGTTATTCTAAACTTCTGTATGAAGAGCCAATCGAATATTGGTGAGCGTTCTAACCGAGTTTTGGATAGTGACTGATACGAAGCCACATAACTTAACTTAGCTTAGATCCATGGAAACTTAGTTACGCAAAGTTTGAGAACATTTGAAGCATGGAAACATAGGCGTATCGGTAAAAGGGGGGAGGATGGGGTTTATATGCAACACGGGCTGGCAAAGAGATGGATTTTGGGAAAGCAAGCAGAGTATCTGTGAACACCTAAATCCGAAATAAGCACGGCACACCATAACTAGAATAATCTACTGTACTTCGGTGCAGTGTACGTCACTTGTGTTTGTACTAACTTATGTTACTGAAGCGATATATCGAGTTTACCGATCCTGTTTGAGGCTTCTATTCGATGGATCCGCAAAGTGCTACGATTCTATGAAGTACCACTTCAGAGAACATCGAGAAATTGTTGCAAATACCTCTTGTTTCTCATCTTCCATCCTGCTTTCAATTTGTCCAGCTATAAATGGGATTCAATTATCGATTGTATACGGATCCAGAGATTCCAATAATGTTCGTACTGAATCACTTATATAGCTTTTCTTCTTAAACTCTTATCAAATTTGAACTTTGATCTTTTTAATTTAATCCTTCATAGACCAATCTCTTCGGTCCTAAAAGGAAACCGCTTAACGTAAATCTAGTTAAACGCGATTCTAACGAAGATACATTACGTGAAAACAGTCGCGAAATTATTACTTAAACGCACCGAAGAAGGTGACAATCGTTGCGCGTACTTTTATAATTATTATTACAACGAAAAACGAAATGAAATGAAAGACAGACTTCAAAGTTACATGAAACTATAGAGGGTTAATTACTGAATAATAATTTGTAGTTCATATTTTTCATTATTAATATATCGCACGGATTTATTTGATTACGAAAGCACATGCTTTATGTTCTTTTTGGAAGAATTCTCCGCGTAGCAGGTTGATTGATAGGTTCCCATTGTTAGATCGTGTTTGTGTCTACCAAGTATCTTAACACGAATTTAATTCATTCGATGAGTAAATTTGAACTTTTCTTTTGCTACAATATATTCGTGACTATTGTTGGTTAATGTAACGGGGTGTAAATAATAAGTGATCATGTTTTCATTTACACGGATGCGGAGGAGGATGTGGAGAGACTGCCAAGTGTAAAGAAGGGATTCCGTAGGTTCTCAGGATATGAAAAACGAGTATAGGTGTTTGTATGTGCATACTTTTAACAACTGCAACTTGACTCTTTGTGGTCGAACCTTGAGTGGAGGTTCACATAAAATTTACTTCCTGCGACTTCGTTGTCCTGTTTCGCTTGAAGCTCGTAGTTAGATGTACTTAATACTTTCATTGGACACTCAAAAACAGAGCGTTTTCACCGTCACATTTTTCATGGACACATCAGATGCTATTATTTCACTATTCAGTATTATGTCGTTATTCAATTTGGTATATTTAAACAGTTTGAAGTATTAAAATTTCATTCGATGAATTTGACGAGTTTAAGAATTTATACCGAATTAAACTTGGCAAGTTTAGACAAATGAAACTTAAATTGGAATTCCGGAATTTGTATTAGCTCTTCATTTAAGGGACAAGTACCGTGTAAATTAAAAGTTAATGCTGGTATAAATTTCATCAATTAACTTATATTAATTAGTGTCTAAGTAGCTTTGCTGTGAGAAATAATTACTAGTTTTGTTACGGTAACTACATACATAATAAATGCAATTACCTTTATTAATTTTCATTACGGTACACGGAGCTATACTCAAGTCACTAGAAATTTAATTTGCCCTTTTAACAACTAATTTGCAAAAGATGAGAATATAACATGACAAGATTCTTCCCAATAAATTGAATCCCGTGTACTCTCGAAGGACATATTTATAGGAATTCAAGGAGAACATTATCAGAATTTAATAGAATATTGGAAAGCTTCCAGTTTTATTGAAAGACAGTGACATCGTCGAGCAATATCAAATATATTCCCTATACTGCATTCCATAGAAATATAAAACCGCTTACTAAAAATTACTAAGAAATTGAACGTCTTTATCGTGTTATTTTTCGCTATTAAAGATACTGCATTGAAAAATATATGAATCGACATTTTTGAAAGTGGTACAAGTCCGATTTTTAAGTAACTTGTGTTAAATATAATTTTCGGCAAAAAACCTTTTCAATAGAAGTTAATTAGATTGCAGTAATTATTTCATTCCATTTATATAGTACGGGACTTTCCATTTCCTGTATATTTATAAACCTGAAATAAATAAAATTAAGAATAGAAATCAAACTAAAGGGTTCACAAGAGTAAAATATTTGTGAAAAAGTACGTATTTATATTATAGTTCACAAACTCTGAACATCGTAGTCTTGTGTCAATTAAATTTTGAGAATATTATATAAATAAATTATCGGAAGATATTAATCGAGTAATTACTTATAAATGGGGTACACATATTACTTATATGTATTAAATATTAATCAACAGTATAAAATTCTATTATTTTTCTTTACCAATAAACACCTAATTTAAACCCACTACACATTTAGTTTGTAAAATCATGAAAGATGACCAGATATTAAAAACACACCAAAAGAGAGCGAAATAGTTTCGTAAGTGTCGTGGAATTTTGCTTAACTAATAACGTTTTCCGTTTTAACACTAAAATTATCAAATGGGTCAAAATGTCTTGTCTGTTATTTTTACTTAAATTATACGAATATACCACGGCGCATTGTTTAAGATTTCATAGACTTTTATTACATAACGCAAATAATTGAATCCGTTAATTAACTTCAATCCTCCAGCCATAATTTATATATAAATAAATGTGTAAGAATAAGTGAGTATATTTTCGGCAGTTCTAGTGTTGATATTAGACTCATTTGGTGTACATTGATCCATGACACTATACATTCTGTCGGTGTACATAGTGCAGTCGAGTTGTGTATTTTTGAGTTTCTAGTTGCTGGCAGTTTTCGAAACTATATCCAATAATAGGTATTTCTGGTTAGGATTGGATTGGTTCCTCGTTATCTCTTTACACCGAACTGTCTACATGCAGGGAATTGGAATTGACTTTTTTGTATTTTTCTGCCGATACCCGTGGAATCATATTGGTTTAATTCGCAACAGATCTACAGCTTACGATATTTTCTGCACTAATTCTGTAGTACACTAACAAAGTTTCTCTGACATGTTACTGGTACAAAAAGTAGGTTATTTCCAAATAATGCGAATAAAACTAAGAACAGAATTCGACGTTGATACTTTTTGTGTGGTTGTTTAAGTTAACTCTTTACAACCCAATTTTCTTCGTGTCTACTGGAAAATAGCATAACGTGTAGCTATTCGGTTAAAGTCATAAATAAGTTCCGTTCGTCTGGAAGTTTTTTTATTCAAAACCGCCAAAGTTTTACGAAAAGAGAATCGACAAGTTGCCCAAAAAATGGCAAGGAATTATTAATAATGACGCTAAATATCTTAGATTAAAATCCACTGTAGTTCATTTTATTGGCGAATAAACTTTATTTTAAAAATCGGAACTTATTTATGTGGAAGTGCACAGAAAAAGAACGAATGAGAGAGAGAGTGCATGCATGTGTGTGAGTGAATGAGAAGGGCGTCGTCGAAAAAACAAAAGACGTAGCGACGTGGCTTGACGACAGGGCCGAGAACGGAGGAAATCGGCAGTCAGCATCTCGATTCCGATCGACAAACATCATTCTGTAATTATTTTATCCTTTAATAAACATTTTATATATATTCTGCAACCAAGGAATCCTACATTTATGACTCAGAGTTCAAATTTTAGTATTCGAAGTTAATATATTTAACATTCGATTAATAAAAATTATAATAATATAATATGTCATAACATATTATTAAAATAATTTTCTTTTGTTTCAGGTAAGATACTACATCCCTTCGCTAGATCACACGTGTATTTCATATCTGCGACAAGAAATATGTTTCGGGTGCAGTTTTAGAGAATTCATGCAGTAAGTACAATTTGGATTAGTATTTTAAACTTTCCAAAAATAAATAATATACCTTGCTTTTACCACTTTTAATTCTCTTTCAATATTCAAACAATTGTACAGTACATGTCGCAAGAACTTGTACAATAGTTAAGTCTAAATAATATCGCCATTTAAAGGCAGCGAAATGTCGATTCAGTTTTCGAAATCCACGTCATTCTTAATCGGAGTAATGCATTTAAAATTATTCACTCTACTGGGGAAGTTTAATGATTCGACAGGAGACCTGAGAGTTTTACGGCACTAATATAGAATTAAAAGAAAAAAGTATCTATTATCTGAAAGAGTAACTCTTTGATTAATAACTTTAAGAACTTGTGGATAAAGCGAAGGCATTAAAAAGTATTTCAGTGAAATTGCAAAGATTTGTTCGCCGATAAACGAGTTTCCAACAAGAATTACTTTTGAGAGTTAAATTAATGTTGCTTAATGGCGGATATAATAATGTTACATATGTATGAGTAAACAAAAGGTCTCAACGTGCCATGGATACTCTATTTTTCGTAGTTTTTTTGTTTACTTGAGCTATTATTATTATTTATTATATATATTAGAGCAAGGAGTAAGTTGATATTCACTTACACCTGGTATTATATAATATTATAAACATAAAACATAAATTCCTTCCTTATTTTATTCTGTTTAGTTTAACAGCACATGAATTTGTTAATTAATCTGCCATTTATAAGACAGTAAATATAAATAAAATATAACGCGAATCTAATTACATAAACAACTCTAAATATTACGGAATACATGAAACAGCATTAAATATCGAACGCATTATAATGCAATATTTTATGCACCAAGTAGCCAGAACCCGGCACAGATTATCCGTAGACAGTATATTAAATTTCATATAAGCCCTACAAATAGTACAAAAATAGTCATAATAATCTATTCGGTTAATTTGATTACAAAATTGATTAGCAAACACTAGCCAATAAATAAATTCCACAAAGCTTACCAGTTGCAATATCTTTAATCACTCGCTCCACACATACCTCCGTGGAAGTATGGTAATGCGTTCAATAATTTAGTTGGTAAGTTGGCAATAAATTGTTAAGAATGGCTATGTGGAACGAGTTGCTGAGATTAACTACCGTTCCAAGTGAGTTTACTTCACACGTACTTTCCTTTATAATCACTAAAGCGCGTCATGACGATATATTGTTTTGCTGGGACAGGTTCGCAGGACGAACTCTCACCTTAAATGTGCCGAGATCGGGACTCCGTACGGGATAGAAACAAATTCCACGAATTCCTATTAAAATAACTGGAAACTTTAAATGAAATTACTTTCGTCACGCGACGCTACTTGAAATTTATAACATGTTTGGAAGCAATATTTGCTTGTCCCACCATTTGTTTCGAACCGTCGAATGAAAAGTGTCTTATCCGTTGTTCGACAAAAGTAATAACGTGGTTACGAACTTTTCTAATATTAAATGATAAGCATTATGGAAAAGAGATTGAAATATCAGCCACTCAACGAGTTTAAACCATTTCAAAGCAAAATTGAAAACATGGAATATTTTATACCTACTCATCAATTATATTCTACTTATTATGCTTTTACTTCTCACACTTCTGGTTAATGCAAATGTCGCAGAAAATAAATAAAAATATTAATAATATGATAATATGGAATGATTAAAAAAAAATTTGTGTCGATGCATCATAAAGAGCTACTCATAAAAGGTAATAAAAGATTTGACGAGCTTCTATGAAGCTTCACAGATAGAAAGGAAATTATAGCTTTAAGTGTGTTAGGATTCAGAAGGAGTTTAATTAACGTACGGATTCATTAGCGGAATTAAATCCATAGGATTCGATTCATTAATCGAATTTATATCGTTCCTTTGTTTCTGCCGGTGTTCCCGCTGCTTTCTTTACGTTGAACTCATTCATCGCTATGAGCGGATTCATCGATAACCAATAACGTTAGTTGATCAACGTCAATGAAAACCCCGATTCAAAGAGTGGCAATATGACTTGATTTAACAAGAAATGCATGCTTTTTACATTCAGAGATGATTCTACAGAACCGCTTGTAACAAGAACGGCTGTAAAAGGAATAATAAAAAAACACAGCTTTTGCAATTAGTTTCCATGCTTAAGAATTATATTCCGTTATAAAATATTCTTAGAATGCGGTAATACAGTCATGTAAGGGATGTGGATTTAATGATCTGGATAAAAAGGCGTTGTCAAACGCAAAGATCTTTAAACTAAATATACAGGGTGTCCCCCCTGACATAAGAAAACTTCGATGACCTTGAAATCTCGAAATCATAATATTATTATAATATTTGCCTCTTCGAATCAAATATCGTTTTCCTTTGACATTTTTTAGATTGAGAGTAATTATAAAATGATTACTTCTTTTCACAATTTTTTTTATAAAAATGGACTTACACCAGTTTCCTAATAAACGGTTCAATTCATAACAATGCGTCCGTTAAATTAGTATTCTTTGATTAACTCGGATTCGATTATTACGGGTTTTAATTACTGGCAGTAAAGCATATTCCGTGAAAATTGTCATCAACGCAGGTTTAAAAATGGCGCATTTTTGTTACTATTATCATGTAACAGAATATCACATCGTGTGCGATGCAGGAAATAATTACAACTTTGAGTTTGACCAACACTTTATGGGTGAATTTCATTTTCACCGTTAATTATTAGGTATTAACCTATATATGATTAACATGATTTTGCTTAACCCGATGATGGAGATTAATTAAACCGTTAATTAAGAGATATATAGAATATGGAATTAGAATTGAAGGCAATTATGAGAGAGCAATATGTACACAAATTATTATATTATATTATATTGGTTCAACATTAAATTAATTAAACATGTTTTTGGCGTTTTTTAAGAACCGTGATACATGTATGTTATAAATACCGAGTAAATGAACGGATAAGGGGATCGCAAATTCCCGTCTTTTTTTGAAAGAATATCCAAAGTTAGAATCGAGATTAATTCTGAGAAAAAAGTGCGGGGTTAGCTGCCTTGATTTGTCGCATAGGCGACAATTTTTTAGTGAGTCGTAAAAATGAATCGTCGTAAAAAGAACCATCGTAAAACAAGACCCTACGGTATCGGGGCAGATTTATTTAACATCACGATATCGACTCCATTCAATTAAGTTATCTTTAAATACAGGTTTTTATAATTCATTATTGTAAAGAAATCGCTATTTCAGAAAAGTAAATGTCGACTTTTAAAAACCTTACTTATACCTTATCATTCTATTATCTCAATATTAAGACTTCAGAAATATCTGGAATATCTGGAATTCGCTAAATATTTTATCGAATGGCTCATTTTAGTTAGTTAGATATTATGTAAGGGGACGTAATTATTTTATTTGAAGCTGTTAATAGACTGCTAACTCCTGTTAGACTTCCGAATTAGTTTTGAATCCGAATTGTCACCCCAAGTTTTCTGCGGTCTTAAAACTGTTCAATAATTCGTGAAAGGTATTAAGAAACTCGTCTCAAGACTAATTAAGCAGTTAAACCGAAATTAGGAGTCTATAAAGATCGCAATTAGTGGTTTCGACATAAAGGTCCAAGTATGGGTCGTAATAATTAAATATTAATTAATTGGTAATATTCAAAGTCATACAGAAAATATAGATAAAAATTATGTTAGAATTTGGGTATAAAAAGCGGTAAAAAAGTTAACGATCGCAAAGATAAAAATTATTATGCTCAATATTATTGTGCTTCGATTTTCGCCTTCATCAGTCACAGTTTCTACTATATTACAAAGTAATGGCAGATTATTCATAAAAGTATGAAACTGATTAAAGAATATCAGTGATATGTTGAGAATTGTGAAACGTGAAATAATTGAGAAAGGTTGCAGGAACTGAATAATAATTTCAGAGTTCGCTAGCTCACGCGAGCGTGCATTTGTTTATTGTTTTAACGAGAATAAGGCGGCTAAATATATCGACTTAAGTAGGCGTATCATTAGTAGGTTCATATTTGCAGAGTAATTCCAAGCATAATGAGCCCTTGTTACGACAGCCGCTTTATTTTTCCCTATGCGTACCCTGTATATCTATAGATCGCAGTACCATCATGCCAGTCAATATTCATCGTTATACCAGTTTATTTTACAATTTTATGAAATTACCCTTCGCAAGCTCGCCAGGCAACGACATGTTCTGTTGCTCGGTGAGTTTATAGATTCGTATTATGTAAATTTAATATTCATCGACCGTAATTAACGCCAAATGTATTTCGATGAAATTGAATTCATTTGCTTCGCTGTCGTTCGAGAAACATAAAATAAATTAATTTTTGCAGATATTCTATAATTCCTTCTCTATTTTTGTTAGTATCTTTTTTAGTTTTTTTTTACTTAGATCCTAATACAAATCGCAAATATCCGAACGAGCGCCAGCCAACAAAATAATTACGTAGCTTTGAATAAAAAAGGAATAATTTATAGCTTTCATTCCAAAAGAGTTAAAATCTTCAAATATTAATGTCACGAAAATTCACACTCTTCGAGTGTTGGCTAATAATTAATTATACAGTTAATTGCAACTATAAATGTAAACAAATTTATTTGAAATGCGGGAATACAATTGTAGTCAATGGGTTAAGTAATCTTTTTTGTTGTATTAGGTATGTGCATAAGTTCTCGCCGTTTTTACATAACACAGTTTATGTACCTTCTTTAAAGGAAAGAAATGCAGTTCAGAAAGTTCAAATGCAGTTAAAAAACTTGTTGATCGATAAAATAAGATCATAGAAAATAATGGAGAATATTTCTCTGAATAAAAACTGTTTTTCTCGTTTAACTAGTTTCGCTTTATACGATTTCCTTTTAGACACGAACAAAATTGGGTTATAGAGGATAAATATTTGTAGTAATAACTAAAAAATGGATTGAAATTGCAAGTTGTTATTACTGACACTGCTATATCTGTTGTTTTTTCGGAAACAAGAAATAGTGGTTCAGATTAGTTCGCATCTTGAAGAATATTGAAAATGAGAAATATTTGAATATTCAAAAGGGAGTCGGCACATTGGACGCCCGACTATTATTTACGAGCCTTTGCTTTCACAATCTACGTTTTCACATGCATTCACAGTTTTTCATTTCGCGCCAAGTATTCTCATAACACGTAGAAAATCTGGGAGCCTCTAGTTACCAATTTCTACCGGCGATATTTTTGGAAATAAAAAATGACACACTTCATACTAATGAGCATCTGATATGTTACATCGCGGAAAAGAATTTTAACAAAAATGTGCGACTTGCAGTAATTAATAACTATACGTTCGCGTACTGCGAAATTACAATAATTCACACTTTAACTAGGTTGACGAATTATATTAATTATTCTGGTTATAGATTTAATTAATAGTATGATGGATAGAAGATTAAATACATTGTTGCAATCCAGAATAGAATAAAATATGTTCTACTAAATAAATGTTGGCGATTTGAAATAGTTTTACCTGCGAATACAAAATACAGTTTCTTTTAATCAATATACTTTATTATTGGATCAGTTGATTCTATTTTAGTTGTTGGAAGATTAAATACTTATTTCAAAGTATAATAGAATAAAATACATCGTAGTTTTATCTTCACGATTTTTTAACTTTTCCAATTGCAAGTAAAAAATACATTTTGCTTCAATTAATGTATCCTAATATCTCTGTTTATACAAATAAAGAATGTATTTACTGCTCAAACTTAGATATCAATATCAACATCAAATATTGAATGGCATTCCAGTTTATTAGACATCTTGTATTATGGCTATAATGCCAATGCAATTATCATTTCATATTGTAGGAGAGATTCACAAACTCTGAACGCTTGATGCAGATCAGTATTTTATTTTATAAAATCAGTTATCCTACTCTGTTATTATTTTCAGGCTAACATTGATTGTAAACTATATTCTTATTCAACAAATTTATATAATACTGATATGTCCCTTGGTAATATTAGGATTATGAAATTAGGTAATTAAAACTTTTCAATCGTCTAATTGTAAGCATGAACAAATATTTAATAGCATCACAGTTTATTAGGCATCTCGTATTATGACTATAACGCCAATGCAATTATCATTTCATATACGAGAGATTCAAAAGCTCTGAACACTTGATGCAAATCGAGACAAACAGTTATGGGATAGGGAACAGTATGTGACTAGCACTTGTGCAATGAGTCCTCGTTATTGCGGTATGTTTGCTGGCGTTTGCATTGCGAAACAAGCATACAGAGAATCAAAATCCCGCCGGCACAACAGCTGTGCGATATTCGATCAACAAATATTCTCCTTCATATATCGTGTAATCCGAAAAAATTCTCTATATTATGTAACGCGATTGTTGCAAGTAAACAGCGCGTGACACGAATATTGTTTATCTCGTGGAATAATAGAAGTAAAATGTTGATGGACGAAGACTTCTGGATGCGTAGTTCGGGAAACAAATTGGGGATTACGTGATGTTGTGTTATTCATTCGTTCTTTTATAAGAATTGGGTCAATATTGAAAAGAGGAGGTATATTATTTGTGTATTTAGCAATGTGGTTACGCATATAATTCTTTGGATAAGGATTAAAGATTAATCTTGAAAGCGATTATTAAATTTGTTGATGTTGGTGCTCGGTAAGTAACTGAGTAGTAAATAATAGGCGACTTAGACTGTTTTTCAATTTATAATGTGAAGTAATATTTTCCTTTTGATCGTAAATAACTGTTTTTGATACCTAAATGCGTATGTATGAAATACAATTGTTTAACTACACCTTATTATTATTAATGGCCATGATGGGTGAAAATTCACTCCATTCGAATTTTGTTTTAATAATTTTAAACGACATAACATAATTAGTAACACTAATTTTTGGATATTCATTCAGACTATCACTAGTAACATCGTTATCATAAAACATCAGGTTAGTTCTCTCATGTGTGCTTTAAACGTACATTTACATTAACTTGATTTCTTTTGATGACAGCATTTAAGGGTTAAACTACTCACATATACTAATAGATAACAAAGAGCACTCCAGGTAACAAGCCTTAAACTATTCACATTTACGAATAAATATGAAAGTTACCCCCTGATAATAAAACTTAGTGCATTCAAAATAATGATTAACTACGTCACTATAAATTAAAAGGACAATTCACATTCCGGCTGATTTTAAGCTTCCCGCATATCCGCATACTGTGCAAAGCCGCCAAACAATTTCGCAGTATCACGCTCCGCAGGATATTTCGTGGAAGACGAATTTTCGTAAATCGTCTTCCTAGTCCGAAGTGTCTCTCATTTCAAAACGGAATTCATGCTCGTAGATGGGTACTCCATAAGGCGTGAAGGTACATTCATTCGCACGTCAAAATCGTGAATATATAGGAATCGGGGATACCAGTGGTAGTCCAATATCCGACTGATCCTCACCGGCTGTGTTTTGGGATCGTAGTTCCGTTTTGTGCTTAATGAAACCGGAGTATCTCTGGTTGCGGCACCAGCTACCACTGCTAGTCCGAAAACCCCATCACGTTAGTGGAGGTTGCAATTCAACGCATACATTCGAAAATCTAAATATTTGTGCTATTCGTCAGAGGCGCATGCAGTTAAATCTCTGGCAACACCACACATATGTAACCCTATCTCACCCACACACTTAGTACTTTTAGTTAGAACTACGAAGCAGTCGGCCTCCGGGTAGATTCTTAGTCGGTTGAGACTCAAGACACGAACTCAATTCTGGATCGCTCCGGGCATTCCACCCACTTAGGAAGAACGCCGATTCTCACCAACCCCTTCTAACCCTTTCGATGTCTTACCTCTATATACTCTTACAGAGGTTAGGTATACCGAGATGCTATGCTCCAGGATTTCGATATCATAATTCATAGCGTAGCTTTCACGAAGAAGGAGATCGGAAGTATTTAGAGAGTAATTGACCCCATGTTTTTCTTCCGTAATTTTTCATCCGTTTTCTCTGTTTCTTGCTCTACTTTTCGATGCTGTGTTATATGCATACGGATCGTTGTGAAACATGATTTGCTTTATTTGATTTGTTGGCTAAAGTCACTGATCCAATAAGGTTGGCTAAAGACGTTTTCTTTAAAGGAGAACAGGAGGACAGTTTACGGTAAACAACCTATTATGCAATGTTAAATTTCAATACAATTCTGTCGCGTTTTATACTAATTTATTAGTTATGTTAGTCGTTACAGAATTGTGGAAAACTATTATATTGCCCGTACTAAACATCTTATTCTTATTCTTCAATAGGAGTAGTGCTACCACTTGCACATGTTTTATTTATAATATTATCATATAACTCTATGACCTAGCTTAACCTTTTTGTACTATTTTAAAACATAACAATTTGCATTCAACCTGCACTATAAATAGTGTCGATGTTTGCCCAACATTGAATGGTGGTAATCCAGTAATTTACATAACTACTATTTCTTCGTGGTTCATGTTAGATCCACGTAGAAGTCTCGTTACATCATTTCTTTTAGGTTGAACGATTCTTTATAGGGAGGAATGTACCACATGCTTTCTTCCGCGTTTCCACTTCACACATTGCTTTATGCCACGTGGGTGTCTAGCAACGTCGTCGAGAAACTCTTCGTTTTTGTCGCTTTTAGTAGTTGCTATTCCAGCTGTGAATGCCGAGGCACAGTCGCGGAAGACTCTTGAAATTTTCACTGCACCTGGTAGTTTTTGTCCTCCCAGAATTTAGGGATTAGAAAAAATGGTCGTTTTTAAGGAATGAATTAAAGTCGAAAAAAAGATGTTGGAAATGTGCCCCCTCGATTGGTTGAGTCGAGACGCAAGTAACCTTTTGTTAAACGAACTTCAAGCAAGCGTTAGCGTGAAAGTTGGTAACTGTATAAAATCAAGTAATAAACTTGAAATTATACATAAAATATAGAATTTCTTCTATTTGCATATAAGATGGAATTAAAGACTTACTCTTCAGTACGCTTAAATAAAGGAAGATAAACCCGTGGGTTTCGAAGCTTTATATATTTGATTTCTATAAATTGTCTTTGTTCATAATTAATTAATGGTAGTTCTTCAGAAACAATCATTTAATTTCATTGTTCGAATATTATCAATGATATTGCCATCTGGCAACATTCCTTATCAACACTTAAACAATTACTGTTCATTATTAAAAAAATAGAGGCTTGTAATTATTATAGTTACTGCAAAAGGTTCGTTAAAATCTCTATAAAATAATTCGAGATTATTAAAATCCAATAACACCGCGTAGTTATAGCTCTATGAATTTTCCACCCAAACCATCTAATTCTGTAAAATTCGTGCAAAAGCTAGAATATGTAATAACTCGTGATAAAACATTTCTCCTTATATCGTGTTTATAATCTGTTAATTTAAAAAATGTAATTAAAATCGCCTTTAATAGCATCACTCGTAAAGATTTTATTAAACGTCCATCTTAATCCGAAGCTTAATAGAACATACCTCAGTTTACTCGGACATCTTCGTTATCAGAAATATGGATTATAAATGAATTTTGTGAAACAAAATAACAATCCCGTGAGATTCTTTTGTAAGAATGTTTACCATCATAATCAATCATCGCGATGTTCAATTAAGTTAAACCGTTTTCTTCCACGAACCACGTCGACGTGGATGGCTGATAGTACATCAAGGAAGCATTTATATGAATTGGAATCTTTGAAAGTTGTATAAATTCAGATTTTAAGAAATCTGGATTAACTGGAATGTTTCGCTACAGATTGATATCTCTCTTTTATTAGTTATAATGGATAGCCATGTAAATAATTATAACAAGATTAAAGTCATAAAAAAAACTGAAGTTACATCGCTTTGAAAAGCAAAGGCTTACATATGATTTCTTTATTAGAGAAATGCTGAGTTATTCTTGAAATTATTTGATCTAATAACTCAAACCCTCAATATAATACAATCTAACCCCTTCTACAGCGGAATACATTTTAATAAACTGTGGTGTATTATATAATTTCGCTTTATTAACAATGAGATGGATACAAAATAAAAATGGGACGCAGTCTATTGAGTTTCTGGAACTACACAATAAGACTCAGATTCAATTCATTTCTGAGAAACTCTCGAAGAGAATCGATAATCTCAGATGTGAAAACAATTCCGTTTATTTTTTGGTAAAATGAAGTCTATTGTGCGATTATATACAGGTACATAGTACTCAGTTTACGAATTTCTGTTTCACGACTTTTTTGGATCGAGATTTTTATTTTAAAGTACACAGTATGTAATGACGTATGAGTTCGCTTTACGAATTCCCCATTTACGTTCGTATTTCAGAAACCAATTAATTCGCAAATGCGTGATAATTCTTTGACTGTAATACTTTCACATAAATCAATGATCTAACAAGTTGTAAGATGCTTCTTCAATTCTCAATTACTTGATCAACGACGCAGCCATTTAATTAAATATATCACGAAGAGATTTGGCTGGGACGACCGGAACGGCTCCCTTTCGAAAGCTGAAAAGGTGGATACCTAGTTCTGCTGGTGAAATGTGAAGATGAGTGGCTGGCTCCCCATTCGTGGTGATTGTTCAATGCTCCTTCGCTGGTCAATAGCGACTGCTATTTTACTCCTGGATAAAGGAAGAAAGCCGAGCATAGAACATAAATTTTCACGTGCTGATACTTCTACCGTCCACGAACATTTCGTTTGACCCGTACTTGTCCTTCCATTGACCACCTTCTTCTCCTTCGATTCCTTTATCCTCCAATATGTGGTATTTTCAGGAAACGATTAGATTTCACGTCAGAGCTAGAAAAGGTTAAAAGGTTTTTTTTATATAGCTTTCTATAATGGTTCAACTGAATATACGATCATTAGATTGCGTTACCTTTGAGTCTTTTATTCGACTGATGTCTAATTATATTTCTTCCAAGATAAAGTTTGGATATCATCAGAGGTTAAACTCTTTTAATTTGTGCTTAATTATGGGGCTATGTGTAGTTCTTTTATTTTGTATGCATGATGTTGTTGTGTATGAATCGTTGCTGTTGTTATTGAACTTCGGTACTTCCATTCTGCTTTGTTGTTATTGTTTCATAACTTACAATTTAGTCTTTTGAATTAGATAGCGCGTACTAGTTGGTTACATCGTATAAAAATTGTATTAAACGTACTTCAAATAATTTCTAAAAAGATATTTCTTTCGTTGATAAAACTGAGTTTGGAGGACTAAGTTATTTCTTGTTTTATTCATTCAATTTCTCTACCAACAAAAAAAACAAATTCCAATCTACTAGATTAACTTCCTCATCTACTGAAAAGCCATTATATTAACTTTAAAAGTATTGTTCACAGGATTTGCCTAATTTTATGATAATAACTGCAAGCTAGAATGTGAATATGAAATATGTTTTCTTAGATCACACGAGTGATAAAAACACATTAATATGGAAACCATATCATTTACCCGTTAACTGTACTTTCCAGCACGCTTAACTAAATAAAGACAAGAAATTGGTGGATTTAAAAGTTTTATATTTTTTTACGTCTATAAATTTTTGCTTTTATACTTAATTATTAGTAGTTCTTCGGATGGAATAATTGCATAAGTTATGATATTTGGAGTGATAAAAATAGGTTAATATGGAAACCTTATCATTTGTCTGTTAAACGATGTGCATTATACTGATTAGAACGTTGAGGAATAAAGCTCCATTTCCATGCCACTTTTGCCACTCCGCATGAGTGCAAGAAACTTTTCTTAGTATTTGTTCTGGGGAACTACAAAGTTCAGGCAATTTACTAAGGCTCGTTAAACTGGATAAGTGATCGAATCAATTTGCGTAATTGGATCTATCGAATACGTCAATTGTCTACCGGAATAGCTTCAAATTACATATTGAGCATTGGAACATGCAATGGGATGCACCATCTCTTTCCCTTTGGCACAATCCTCTTATTATCTGAATCTTCTGTACTGTTCGAATAGATTCCCTTATTTCCTGTATAATATGACTCTCATTGTTTTCAACTCGAGTATTTAGTTACGAATGTCTTCTTGAAGCTTTTTAATAATATAAAATCTTTATCTAATTGTAAGATAGAGAGGCTTCTCCAAGAGAAGTGAACCAATCGTATCGCTTCTCACCGTCCAGTTACTCGTAGCACGTAAAATTGAGTTTTCGTGCGGTGTAAATCAAATTCGAAGCGGGGCGGTAAACGAAATCGACTAGCTAGTGGCACGCATATCGATTATCGCTAATGCGAAAAGTAAGCGTGGGTGGATGTAAATAAACTTGCAAGTTTGTCGACACATCGTAGGTACACCGATCTACATATAGAGGCAGGGCATTAATACCGTTTCATCGATCGGTGGATTAGCGGATTAAAATGTTGCACTGCTTGCCGAAGCGACGGATATCGAGATGGGTCAGAAATACGGCGAGAAGAGGCTGGCTACTGGGCCGACGGTTAACACGGAATAACAAGCAATCCACTTTGAAGCGGTATCGATGCACTTTGCGCTCTGTGCTTTTCATGCTTATACTGGATGCATTCTCGATGCATGGTCATTCTAGTCCTTCGAAAACGTCATTTCCGGGAACGATATCCGTGATCATAATCACTCATGTTATTAGGTTAACACCTTGCTTTACGAGTTATTTTGGAGCAGACGTGTCTTTCCAGATTATTTAATTTCACAAATCAGCATAATCTACAAATATAAAATCCAGTTAAGATTCTCAGACGAAATAGAAAGATTAACCTCAATTGAGGACTTTTAATATCAGATTTAGGAAATTTAAGTTACCCATTGTTTACCCCTTTGCACTCGAAAACTATTTCTATATTTCCTTCCGCCAACTTGATAATTATAAATATAATTTGTCATAGAAAGTTTACGATGATTTTTTAATTGAGAAATCAAAAGATTCAAGTTTGTCATTTATACATAAATTCATTGACAAAATTTGTCCAACTTTACATGGTATAGTTTTTTAATGAATATTCATGCCAGTAAAGTGGGCATTCCGAGTCAAATGGGTTAAATTTTAAATAATTTGGTATACATTTAAGATTATTTTACTAAGCAGTTATAACGACTAACAATTTATGAATAATATCAAGAAATATTAATCGGTAACACTTTCGAAAGAAATCATCCCTTTCCACTAATGTCACGCTGGATTTTCGGATCACAGTTTCCGGTTAAGTGGCTGTCGTTTCTTTATTGGACGAAGGAAATAGGTGCAGGTAAATAAGGTGATTGGTGGGAAATAGGAACGTACTTTTAGTCGACGAACGAAATTCGATAGATTGGAAAACGCTGAACTAAGAGGAAAGATTCGAACACGCGGACCAATTACAGATGAAGTGTTATTCTCTGCGGTATCGATGCCCTCCGGGAATAAATTTAAATTGTCACATTTTCCTTTGAAAAATACAGCACGCGGTATAACGCTTTTGTCAAGAGAACCTTACCATCTAATGGTGGTAGGAAAAATGTCTGAAATCCCGTTATATAAGTTTCAAGGGCGAATTAAACGAATGCCTTTGTTCAAGGTATTTAAATAGGGAGCTAACTTTTTAGTAGATTTTGTGCTAACTTTTATTATAAAATGTTTTTTTGCTCATTTTTATACGTGATGATAAGAAAATCTTCCTAACGTGTAAACATTTGATCAATCATTAAAGTTAAATAATACGAAATTTGGAAGCATTCGTTATTTCGTGGAAGTAAATGAATAACGCCATGAAAATTCTGCCTGAAATATGAAATATAATATATAAAACTCCATACGAAATACTCCAAATAGCAATTTAAAATCGTCGATAAATTTTTATAAATTTATTGTAGCATCGTAATAAAGCAATATCCAGTAATATAAATTTTAGATTTGGTCCACTTAACGTTTTCAATTTATCGATTGAAGGGTACGCACGATGAAGAATTTTAATTAATTTGTCGTAATTAAGGCAGTATGCATTTTACATTGCTCTCGAATGTTTAATGCAAATCTAAATAATTAAAATATTTCAAGCTTTAAGTAGGTGTTTGACGCCGTCTAATAATTAAACGCACTCATTTTAAATCACATTAACTATTACTCTCAATTAATGACTGAAAATCAGTTTGAAGGCTTGCAGAATTACACATAAAATATACGACAGATTTTACGAATTGGGGAAATTGATTTAACTCTCAACAGCTCGAATTTTGTCACATGCCCTTTGAATCTCTCGAAATTAATCCGAAAGTAATTAACATTCGCATTTTGTAGGTTTTTATTATCGTTTATATACCGAGTAAGAATAATTCTGTTTAATTAAAGTAAAAACAATTTAAAACGCTTCGAATTGGAATTAACATATTATCACTAACTATTATCAATTAATAGATTCTGATATCTTTAAATCATAATGTCGCCTCTTAATCGCCGTTTGAGTTGTCGCAATAAACTGAGTGGCGATTCAGAGTTGATTCAGAGAACACCTCATAATATACTTGGTTTAAACCCAGATAATATTCAATTTCCGAGGAGTATTCAGAAAAGTTTCATCTGTTCGATATTCTTGTGAGATCGTTGATTCGTACTGACTGATACTCAGGAAATTGACTTTAAAGGAAGAAATTACCCATTACAAGTATAACGTCTTCCGGGGACAGACTCCAAAGAATAATATTACATTTTTAAATTGAACTCCCGTTGGATAAAATGATAGTTCTTCCGTGATCCTGCATATCCTTCAACTTCAAAAAGTTTCCGTCGGAAACGGAGATAAACGATTCTCCGATATTGTTTGTTAAGAGATATTGCCTAAATTGCTATTAGTTTCATACTAGAGATATTTTTTATGACAATGATAATTTTAATGGTCCGAAATGCATTCAATTTACTTAAGTACAGTACTTCATGATCCCCTTGTTTAATCGTTTTTAATCTTTAAACAAATTTTAGACTTTTATGGTAGTGGAACTACATAAATTAACCATGTAAATGCCATAAATCTTTTCATTTTTTATCACATCGGTTTTCCAATCAATCTTTGTGTCCTCGGAAATTTGAGATCGTGCACTCACCCTCCCCCAAATCCGATTGCAATCAAATTTCGTAGGACTTATTTTTTGGCATTGGAACGGGTTTTGAGGGTGCAATCTCAAAAATTCAAAGAAATGTGAACGAGGTTGATAAATGTTTAAGTTTCCACGGATATTTGCTGTCACTTCTTCAATAATATGACATCCGGAATAGACGAGTCAAAATCAGTAGTTGATTACAGCTTCCATGTTTTATGAGGCAATTAATAAAAAATCGATTCAACCTACACATTTTGACTGAACAGCGGAAAACCCATTATCCAGGTATTAGTTCAAAAGCAACAGTCTTCCGCTCATACATTTTGTTGCATAATAGTTCGATGAATAAATGAAATCAATATGATAATTCACTATTTCGCAGGAAATAGTTAATTCATATAAAATCGCGTTGGAACTGATCTCTTTGGACAGGTAATCGCGCAAAACGCTGTACGATAAAACAAAACAGTTTCGTGTGTCTTGTAATTTGTAGATAAGCTACGTTTTTCAGCGAGTGCTGAAATTTAAAGGCGGCTCTCAAGTACGCCACTCGACTGCAAATGCTTCTTAAAAAGAGTATCGATTCTGGTGATAGCTATCTGGTGAAACAATTTTACCCGCGGCACGGAAAGTTAAGATTAACTGGAAGACCTTTCCCAGAGATACAGATTCCAGTTATTGCACATTGATCCCAAAAGAAGACATATCAATAAACTCAAATAACTCCAGGGAATTCCATGTTATTTAATCCACCGATAGTAATGAAAGGTTTAGGACGATGCTTTAAAGTTCAGTTCATTGATAAGAATATTCAGGTTTTTATGTATAGCGATTGTTTACTTTATTACTGACAACCAAAAGTTACATACTTCATTACCCGTTTTGAATGCTAACTGGTTAGCTGAATAGTTAGGATTCACGGAATGTGTCTTTATTATATCATTATTATTTAGTCTTGTTAATTAATCGGATATGATTGTATTGGTGTATGATTATGATTGATTATGCAGCACTGAGAATTCATAAATTATTATCTTAAGGGATACATGTGGAGATAATAATCTCTACGAACTCAAAGATAATAATAAAGAAAACGAAGGTTTTAAAATGAAATTCCGAAAAAGACATCAGTGCATAATTAAAAAGTTAAAAAGGATGAGTGAAAATGTCGAATTAAGGTACTTTAAACAGCAAAGAACGTATAGCACTTATAGTGCCGTTTACCATTTTTCCTACAGCGCAGTGAAAATGAAAAAGTGAAACGTTAATATATAATATTTAATCATATTAAGAAAACAAAACCTTGTAATTTACAATTAAATCCTTTTCGTTTCCATCTTTTTACAAATGTGCCAACTATTTCGGGAGTAGAATAAAATACAATCAAGATTCATAATAAATAAACTTGAGTTCTACATAAATATATCCCTTCATTAAAATTGGATTATAAACATTCGGGTAAACTGGTATGATATTGGTATGATTGCACACCTACGACGAGTAATACTAGTTTTGGCAATTCGATATGGCTGAATGATACCTGAAATGCATTACAGGAGAATAGCTAAATTTCCAAATACCTGTTTATTTAGCAATCCTATCAAGAGTCAGCACAGTATTCTCGGTCTAAGTTAGATTTACGTGGATTAAGTTCCCCTTGTTATAAGTTTTAGTTAAACATAACTTTAGTTAACTTGATTACAGATATTCCATGTTACTGTCAGATTTATCACACCCCGGCGTGGAGCTCAGTAGCTACTTCCATGGATTAAGTTCAAATTTATTTGAGAAATTATACGTGTTACTGTCGTCTACATAATATTCTCTTAAATTCTACTTCTTGTTTCACTGTATAGAGTTTATTTATATAGATTTGCACATCAATTTTGATATCATTCCAATGCCAACATTGAGTCTGCTTCAACAAAGTTTCTAAAGCACACATTGACTCATACTTCAACTATGTGTTATACTCATTGAGACAATATTTAGATTAAGCAATTTTATAATTAGTGATTGCAGAATGGAGACAGTATTCAAAGGAGTATTAATATAAGAACTTGAACGAATGAGAAGTCAGCAAATTAATGAAGAGAGTAAAATATGTATCACAGTACATTATACATTTTTGTTAATATGTGAATCAAATTTAAATATCAAGCACTGCGTGATATAAAACTTCAAGTATCGAATAGCCAAAACCCGACACAGAATAATGCAGGACATTAAAAGTCTTCCAAATCACAAGATACAAAAAACAATAGTTTTCTTGAAAGATATATGTAAATATGGTAAATTTAATCAGAAAAGGAAAGTTAGGGAACCCGTAAATTTAAAAAATTCTGAAACTTTACATATACATAGAGTATTTAATCCTGATTACAAAGTTATTTTTCGTTGCTGTCCAGAAGTGGTTTAAGAGATGAAATCATCCCTTCAAGAAAAAATGATTTTTCGTTTTCAGCGATTATCTCCAAAATGACAAAAGATATCAAAAACAAGTTAAACAATAATTTTAATGGTACTCGGGGATCTCCTCCATTTCTGCTGATCATTATGTTACACTTATAATAATTGGAAATATTTAATATTGAAAATTTCACGTAAATCTACACGTGGGAAATATGATACGCGCATATCTATGCCGTATCTTCTATAAGTTACTATATTATTATAGTTTATATACTATACATATATTATTATAGTAGATGCCAAACTAGCAGATGTCATTTATTTTCGAGTGCCCTAGAAATCTACAAAGTTCTCGTGAATTCGGAAGTTCCTTGTAAGAATATAATCCCCAGTTAAGATAAATTGGCTTCTTACTGAATCTCTCTTAATCTGAAATGTTCGAACTTAATACATCTTCTTTGAAGAGTAAATTACACAGATTTCCTTGTCATTATTTAATTTTCACTTCGACATTGGAAGCAGGATTCCTTGTAATTCAATATCATCTTAAACAGTGTATTCGAAAAGTCTCTCTGCACTTATAAAAGGTGTTTAGCCAATAATCTTCGATAAAAGTTAAGGTTAAAAAATCTCCTCGGTTTGCAGATAAATTTTGAAATCAGATCGAAATTGAAGATTAGATATAAGTAAACGGTGGTTGGCAATACGTTCTGATAGGTGTACATCTTTATCGGATGTACGGTTAATACTATTATAGAACCCCGGACAATATATTCAGCCACATTTATACATTCACGTATACGTCCTTAAAAATAAGGGTAGATGGAAAAATTAATTAATCGATTTAATTACGTCCATTATGTAACGTGAGCCGCTCGAAATATCAGAAAATAGAACCTTATCAATTTGAACGTTTTTGTATCAAACTCCACGGACTCGTCATTTTGACGGCTTCCGTAGTTCTAGTGTTAAATAGAATCAATCTTTCAATCGGGATGTTCATTAACGCAGATGACCGTATCTCCTGATTTATCAGAAATGTAACCCTCTCCTCGAATCCGTGCACGAAATCCATCGGTTCATGAAATGTCCTTACCTACGATACTCCCAGGATCCTGGTTCCAGAATATCAATTTGGTGACCCGGAAATGTAATATCCGTAACATATCTCATGGACGTCGGTAGATGTTCGCATATAGTTATGATAATAGACCATCAATATTTTCCCTACAGTCGATTGGATCAAAGTCATTCTCATAACTTTAGATTCTCATTTTTATTCCACCGCTGCAGTCTCATTCCACGTTCACTTTGTAGCTTCAAACTAGAAAATAAATATTGCGAAATGGTAATGCAAAATTTTACTTTGAGAAGATATGCTGTTTTTAATCATTATGTGGAGTATACATCAATTTTTAACTTATATAAATTTCTCATAAATTCGCAAGAAATTTGTTGTTTCATAAATGTAATATAATAATACAAATTCATATAATTTGTGTAATTCGATCATTTGTTAATGATGTTGAGCCTTATTAACAATTTATATGATATCAGTAGGAACAAAATACTTGTGGAATAATATAAGCAGTATCATTATTGAAATTTAACAATTCACCTCATTTCTGTGCTCCATTTAACTTTCTTTGCAATAAGTCTACAACTTTCTTCGATTCGGATCATTGATGAAACTAGAATTCATTATTCAAACACCTAATGCGTTCTTAAATCTTCAATACAGTAGTTCATGTTCCACTTAATTGTGGTAAACTGGTTTGCCTAATAGAACTGTAAAAGATTTAAACTTGAGGTCTGCCGAATCCCCTTGGTTTAATTTTGGATGAATCATTCATAAGGGAAATGAATATTCTGAGACTTGCTACACGTATATTTTCTCTAATAATCGAAATACATTTGAATCACATAATCGCCGGATAATCGGGAGATATCTGTCCACTTTTAAATCCGCAAAGTGGAACCCAAAAATGATTTTTATTTAAGAGGAGTTACTTAAAAGTGTGAAACCTTGAAACCTTATCATTAAAAACACAACACGTGAATTAGAATAATATATGTATATCCCTGTTTTATTTGTTTATTACATTGAATTTTTTAGTCCAAAATGTGTATTTAACAAATAAAATACATATTTTTATGAACTACTTAGTTCGCCTTAATACATTAGAAAACAATCAATTGACACTATTAAAACAAGTATATACAGTAATAATGGCATACCACGGTATCCGAATATTAATGCGAGTCGTTGTATATTCTTTTATTAATGTATTGTAAGTCGAACAATAAATATCTAGTTAAAAAAATTAATTTCTCTCCTTCCGAGAAAAACTTTCCGATCAACTTAATATCTTGACAGTAATGTACATTAATGTGTCGTTTTACTAATTCATTTCCTGATTTCTAATTCATCCAAGCTTTTATGTTAATAGCCCTTTGAATACCGACCTCATTCCACATTCTGCAATTATATTGTATAATAAGAATATTAAATAGCTAAGTACAATACCATTTAAAATATATGTTGTTCTCCAGCTTTCAAAGGTTTTGAAGGTAACTGAATAGGAATACTGAATAAAAGTTTTAAGACATTGATTCACTGGGTAACAATAGTCGAGCGATTTATTCATTCATGTATTCAGAAATGCATTTCTTCTAAGCTCGCTACAAAGATGCGATGCCAATTATACAGCATCAATTTTTTTATTCGTCCTTTGTATTATCTTAATGACCGACTTCACATTTGGAATTTATTACGAAGAATCAATAGAAAGTAGGGCATGCCAGGATTCTACGGATATTAAGACTAATGCAGAACTTAATAAACAGCATAAAATTGTATTCTTTCCATTTACTATAAAAAGAGAGAATTTCCCGGCGCATCTATTATTTTGGAATTTACAACGTATGAACAAATTGTTAATACCTAATTTACACATAATAAAATAATTATGAACAGTAACACTCCGTACTTACTCAATGAAATAAAAATTTGTTGAATTAATTTCGTTAAAATTGTACATTTGTGAACTAGTTTCCAATTCACGCGTTAAGTGATGCGTTAACATCGAGATTACTATTATAATAATAAAATTGAAACTTTATTCCCATAATTAATTGAACGATAGTTTCCAGGGCCAATAGTAATCTCTGCTAAAAACTATCCCCGAACTGTCCTAACGCAACTTTCTAATTTATCATCTCGCACGTACACCGAAACTACTGATTTATAGAACATTCTCATGCCGAGAGTTATGAATCGTGGAAACAGAAGTGGTCTTCCATCCGTAGTCCGAATTTCAGATTTCGGGAAACGATTCCGGCTGAATCGCGATCTACGTGAAATTAATTATGCGAATAAATACCGCGGATCAATTCTAACGAGGCCGTTAAATATACCTGTTAACGTCTACGACTGATACGCACCGCGATCTTGTAAATTCTGAATTGCCGCTCGCGCTCCGCCTATTAAAATTAATTGCATTCATTTCGAGGCCGAGAGTATTTTCCCCCGACGCGCTTGTCTCGCGATTAAAGAAAAAAAAGAGGGGAAAAAAAAGAACACATGCACACAACCCCGTGAAAACATGTTATATTCTCGTGGCTCGAAATCCACCGGTGCTTCGTAGTGAATGCGCTCTTTCCTAGTACTCCAACTCCTTTCCACAGTTTACTGTTCGACGACCCCGTTTCTCTTGGGTTTTCCTTCAGTCCTGGAAACCGGAATTCGAATATAATTTCGCGGGACCTACGTTCTGCGATACCACCCGCGGTTTCCTCTGGGTTTCACCGGCAACCTGAACAACCACCCTTTCTTTTTCTCTCTTGCTCTCCCAGCCTTCGAGCAAACCCGTGAAAGGGTGCCGAGAACTCCCCGCACGAGGAATCTCGATGTGAAAGGGACGCGGGAAGCCGGAAAAATTAGGAAAATTCAATCTTGGAACTGAATTTCTCTACTTGAAAAACTAACACGGGATACGTGGAATGCTAGTTCCTTCGAAGTACTACTCTACGCGAAACCTGGCTAACGAAAAAATTATTAAGATATTATGTGTGAAGGGCATAATGTCGACAGGGGATGTTGAGTGCTAAGGATTTCAGGAATCCAATTAGCATATTTTTCTCGTTTTTCCTGCCTCCTTATTCGCAGGCGTGTTTCAAGCTTTTAATTGTTTTTGAAATGTGAATGCCGAGCACGTAGCTTGGTTACGCGTTAGTAGTCTTGTTTATTTGCTTAAGATTACAAATATTTGATTTGTGTGTTAAGATACTGTTTATTATATTTTGGAGTACGTTTCGATCACTTTACACTGTATGTACATACTGTATACGTATAGAAAATAATTCGAAAATTTCATAATTTTCTATAACGATGATTTGCAGCATTAAATATTAAATGTGCACTTTATCTGAATAAAATTGATATTAAGTGCTGTATTTTTTATTTGTTACAGGTAAGAGATCTTCCGTGCATTATTAATCCACTTCACCTTGGAAAATATCTATTACAGAGTTTAATACGAGTGAGTATTAATTAAAATCATTAAAAAGTTCGTTTAAAACGCGAATTTACTACGGTGTACGAATCATATATGGGTTTCTTATCAGTTTATATAATCGAGGAATATTTGTTCTAAGGCTAAACTTGGTTTCGACGGTTTCTTTTAGTTGTAACGATGACTTTTCATTTTTCACGTTATGGATAACCTGCGTGCATATCTGGACTCTGAATTAAATATCAAAAGGTGTGCGCTGGGTCAACTTTTCACTTTCGTGTTGCACGTATTTCATTAACACGTACATGTTAAAGTAAAGGATACCATCTTTGTAATTACGCTGCGATATACTTCCTTCTAATCTCCCGCATGATCTGTCCACCCTCGAGTTCTGCTGCAGGGAATTTTTGTTCATTCCGATCTTGAAACAAAGTCGCATTGAATTTTGAAGTTTCCGGTCAATTCGGTCGATTTTCGTTTTCTTACAAATTTTTTTACCGATTGTTTACGTCGACAATTCAGTACGTTATGCGGACATGTATTAATATATTTTTAACATACATATTTACGTACCGTGAAAAATGCATTGCTCGATGATGTAAGAGTTTGATTGATTTTCATAATTTTGTATTTAATTACGTTCGTTATGGACAAATGTATATTTTATACTATGTTTTATGTTACATATTTAATCTCGGTTTTATTTATTCACTTCTGTTTGATTGGTAGTCATACAAGAGCCTTTTTATATATGCAATTCTTGAATGCAATTTGAACGGGACTTGAAAATGCGAATTATGAAATAGGTGAGTGGAATATTATAAAGAAAGAATTTTGTGAAAATCTGTAGGAATGACCGGTTATAAAATATCATTGGTTATCCTAGATTTATCATATTTATAGATGATATAATGATATCATAAATTAGACTATTAAACTGAAAGATTCTGTGCTTAATTAATGGCAGACATGAGAAACATTAATTAATTTTAAATATATTGTAAATTATTATGTCGTATTTCACTATAATGTATCAAGCATTATTCTGGAACATATCATTCTATGTATTCATTATTTAATTGATAATCTATTTAATACAAGATTACTATATATCTGTCTTATAAATTAAAACATCTTGTGTCTGATTATAATATACTTCACCGTAATTCATCAAGTATTACCTTGACAGGCATAATTGCATTATCTATTATTGTTTAATTTATGACCTTTACTAGTGTCTTCTTCCTTTCAAAAATGTACTACATGATATCATTTTTTATTCAACATTAACCATACAAGGGAGTGACAGAGAACTGCAGCTAAAATGATACGTTTATTCTAGAAATCCCTTAAGAGCCCACGAAATCGCATTATTCTAAAGTTAGCGAATGTACGATAAAACGCAGTGGTGGACATTGCACATTGAATATGTACATGAAATTTAAATATTGGAATAAGTGCGGTTCCCTCCATCGAATTTGTTTCGTAATCCGAAATACGAGTTCATGGTGGTAACATTTTTCAAATTATTTTCGTTGGTGGTATAAATTGAAATTTTGGAAACCAGAAAGTCTTGGAAAGCTTTGCAACGTCTATGGATACTAATTAATATTAATTCAATAACATATTTTGTATATTGAAAAAGTATCTAGGATTTACGTTAGAACAGTGCCTATGGAATGCAAAATGATGAAAAAGAACTTAATTTGGATGAACTATTTTTATTAGTACAGAACAACGCAAAGTGTAGTAGCGACTGCTGCACCGCTCATTGGCACGTTTCGTTTCTGCGCATTCCACAATCAAAGGGTTAATTAATCCGTTGTTATAATTCAGGGGTCCAAGATGACAATGCGGGTATATCAGAAGTTCGGTATGAAAATAGTGAAACTATCACATGGCATTATTCCTGGTTAGATTCGCTGGTGGAAACCGACACTGTGATGGACAACGTATAAGAGCATATTCCTCTTTGACTTTGAGTTTCCTCGTTCCTATCGTAGTTACCGCGCAGTTGACTTAATGGAGTGCTTCGTCCTCATTAGTGAGCGTAACGACAAGTGCTCCGTACCCGTAGACATTTTCACTGCTAGAGCTGGATATTTTTCTTATTTTCTCTTCGCAACTTTCGTCTCGCATATCGAGTCACCTTTTCTCGCTACTTTCTCCGCCATTCCGTACCGAAGTCTCCGACCGGTAAGAACATTTTCTCCTCTTTGTTTCCTTTCTTTATTTTCACCATTAATGTTACGGTACTCCTTGCGTCCTTCGCGTTAAGTAGAACGTCATTAAGCAGGATTTGGATATAATGTTAGCCAGCTTAACATTTCTTTTTCTTGACGAGGTTTTTTTTCCTATTTATTTTGCTAGCCCGCATTTGCATTTGTCAGTTAGATACATGGCGAGTGGAATTTCTGTGCTGCGTGTGTGGATGTGGAAACGGGATATTTTTTATGGAGATAATTATTGTATATTGTGTTGTGTATTAGTATGGTTTTCAATAGTTTCCTTTTTAAGAAGACAGGTCTTTTGTCTTGAAGAAGAAAGCTAATGAAATATTATTAGTAAGCAAGCTAAGACAATATTGGTAGATGTCAGTAATATTTTTATTAGCTATTCTTTTATTTAATTAAAGAACTGAAACACTTTGCACCTTCGGATAAATATTCCCTGGCAATGTACATCGATGACTATTCCGTAAATAAAGCCGTTTTTCGTTAGAAAATACTATACTCATGGGGTGTGATATTACAGGACACATTTAATTAAATCACTTTTTAAATATGTTTAACTGTGTCCTCCTTAATTAAAATATATTACATTATAAAACAGCATACGTATGCGATATAATATTACTATTCTCTTTTTTCTTTTATATATGTATATAAACACACAGGCATACATACGAATAATAAGTAAGTCGATCAGAATAGTTTACTAAATTAGAATTATTTAAAGGCATCATTTCAATGATAAATGACTGTTTTTACGCACATTTTTTATTTAACTTACGTAACCCGAAATATAACACGCTATCTCGCTCGCAATATACAAATTTAAATAATAAGAAACACAGCACTTTAAGTAAACTGTAACGCAAACTGCGTTCCAAAGTTGATCCCCAGGTATTTTGTATGAATACGAATATCTTTCTGCAATTTGTATGCAACACATGGCCAGAACTTCAATAAAGTTATATTGAAGTGGTGCAACATATGGTGCTTATGGCATTAAAGAAATAATAAGATTATGCAAATATCCTTTTTCTTGCTGTTCCATTTTTGTCAGTTTAGCGAAATCAATCTCCTCACTCGAATTTTTCTTATTTATTTTACCCATTCTTTTTCTTGTTTTCTTATATATGACGCGAGAAAGAGAGCCACCTCTTTATATTGTATTCTGCAACGAAATTATATAACATTTGATTGTATAGATATTCATTAAAGACCTATTTTATCGAATCAAGGCTGCTTTTAAAAATTAATAACATATAACAAAGATAACGGTAGGATATTATATATATATATATAACTAATATAATTATTAATAATAAAGTGGAAATGAAAGCTTTCTTTTAAAAACCGTCATACTGGTATGCTCATTATATATTATACATTTTTCAAAGAAAGTTTCCATATTTCCTTTATTATTAATAATTATACAGGGTGCGCCATCTCAATCGGGTCAATGGAAATGTTGAATAACTTTGACAATTCTCAATAGATTTCAAAAAATTCTGTTGTTTTATTAAGCTTACTCTTTTACAATTTATCTCAACTAGTTTCCGAAAACAATATCAATTGATTGGCCGCCCTTATTGGTGAGACATACATAAGTGAGCTCTTTTTCTGGCATTTTCCATCACATTGGCCAGCGTCTCGGGCGATATCGCCCGAGACGAAGATCTCCGGATTTGACTCCACCGGACTTTTTTTGTGGAGATTTTTGAAGAGTAAAGTTTCTGTCAACAAACCAAAGACCATCGAAGAGCTCAAAGACAACATTCGAGCCGAAATGGCAGCGATACAATTATTACGATACAACGAAAGAATGAAACGAAGTAAAAAGTACGGATAGATAAGTATGTGACTTCAAAGTTACATGACATTATAATGTTTAACCCTCTAATGGTTTTCAATCATTAAATCTTGCTGCTAGAAAAAAATGCATTGAGTCACATTTAATATCAGTTAGAAAGACGCACTTATATTTATTCCAATATCGTGTACTAATCTAATTATCGTGATTATAATTAAAAAATGTCCCCGAGATGCAATTATACGGGGAGGTGGTTGGAAAAATTTCTCGTGAAATGCCATAATGTGTTCGTAAGGGAGAACGAAAGTCGAGAGTAGGAGAAATGTAATGCGTTACGAAAGTCGAGCAATCTTTCACGAGTGGATTTTAACAGGCACAGAATTTTAATCACTTCGGTGAAATAAAATTATGTTGCTGTTATTTTATACAAATCTGAAGGGTATATTTTGCTTTCCACCCTTTTCTGGATACTTCTGACTTTTTCTAGTCTGGCGCACCGCTTAAACAAATATAGTGGTGCAACGCTTGTTTAGTATAGATTTATATTTGCATTATTAAACTTATATGTAGCATATTTTTCTTATACTATGTATAATATAAGCCTTGTTTAAAGCTCTCTTTATTCCGGATTTCTAATAAAAATAAAATGCGAAGGAATTGGGCAGGACGAATTTTGACGGATTAAAATTTCCATTTATACTATTTTTGAACGATTAAAAATTTCCATTTTTACTACTTTTGAACGATTAAAAATTTCCATTTTTACTATTTTTGAACGATTAAAAATTTCCATTTTTACTACTTTTGAACGATTAAAAATTTCCATTTTTACTATTTTTGAACGATTAAAAATTTCCATTTTTACTACTTTTGAACGATTAACAATTTCCATTTTTACTATTTTCGAACGATTAAAAATTTCCATTTTTACTATTTTGGGTCAACTTGTTTTTCGACCGAAAACAATTTTTCGAGAATTCCTTATCAAGTGTAAGTAATTGGATTTTAATTACACGCGTAGTTTGTGATCTACGATCTTTTTGGGTGCTTTGGAGAAAATTTCTTGTTTAGGACACAGCGCACTTTTTTAAAAATTAGTGAACAGATCTTTTAATAATTTCAAGCACCATTGAAAATTTTACACCAAATTAGTAGGATATGTTTTCATATAAGATTATTGTTTTAACGCAAGCAATGATATTTTATATTATATATTTTCAAATGGCTGAGCAGCTAGATATTTCACGATCTGGTTTCTTTTTAGCGCAACGACATTATTTTTATTTTAACTAATTGAGTGTTGAAGGTTGTTTTTGCATTAATATCCAGGTATTGTTTCATAATAATAAACACACCACCTAATTACTTGGACATTAATTACACGAGTATTTGCACGAGTAATAACTTGGACGTTAATTTACACCCCTTCACGCAAAATAGAACCCCTCATCAAACTTTCGCAACTTTGAATTTTTAGTTATAAAATCCTACGGAAGTGTTCCGCATTATTTATCGCAAAATGTCACGGAGAAAATACTAGTTAGAGGAAAAGTATTAAAGTATAGTAAAACTAGAAGTAGATAGAAACTTTGTGACGCGTACTTGGCTGGTGTTTAAAAACCCTTTGACAGTTTGATCTGGAAAATGGCACTTTCTGGGACGATAAAATGTATTCTTCTTGAAATCCAACTTAGACTTTTCCACGGCAGTAGAACCCATGTTATTAATTCAGGACAGTGGTTTATCGATTTTTAAAATATAACGTAAAACAAGAAGTGTCTTGAAAGCATAGTTCTTCTTTTAGTTTATTAGGGTTTACCTATTGTGGGAGATTAAACACGGTGAATATTTATAATACAATAAATATTACATAAGAACGCTGTTTCTGCAGATTAATACCATATTTGTTTACATTAAAGGGACTTGTCAGCCACACATATTAAATAAATAGTAAATTTTTAATAGTTACAGAAACAGATGCAACAAATAATTTGTACATGCAAGCTACCGGATATTAATGCATATTCAATTAAAAGACTAGTGTGCATATTTACATTGTTTTTACTTTTAGCAACATCCTGTCGGGAAACTGAATAACTTGCAACATAAAAATAATACGTTATTCAAGATTCGTAAACGGACCTTGATTTGATGATATTAATTAAAGACCGCAGGAGTATTCGGCGTTAGTTAGACTGAAATATATCTTAGGTTCCAATTATCCGAAATTGGCGAAAGTCGTGGGTTTGTTTAACTAAACGGAAGTTTCCGTTGTCGTGAATTGTTTCTCGGGACGATTGTACAGGGAAATTGGGGGCTAGTGAGTAGTTTCGGTAGAAAATCGCAGTTACTCCGAAGTGCATTCGCATGTATATCGCGTCTGTATTCACAGCCGATTGTCCAGGAATCCAAAGCTGCTGGAACAGCAAAGTGTATCAACGCGTTTAGAATCGAGTCTATATTTCCACCACCTGGCTCATCGTCCGGGAAATTACTAACGATGGGACTCCGTAAGCCGTTTTCTTCGATTCCTATTCTTTTTCTCCAACCCTTCCGTTCTTCACTTCGCTTCCTTTCAACCCACTCAACGAAAGTCCGTAAATTTACGAAGCGTTATCGAGTTTCCGCCGTTCGAAAGAGTGTCCCAACCAGAAAAAATTAACCACCTCTCTTTAGCTGTGGTAGTCCTCTCGCGGACATTTGGCTGAGAACTATCGTTCCGCTGATATTCACACATGAATAATTCCCACTGGAGGTACCGCATATTGATTTATGCTCGGGAAGATAGTGATCGTAACTTCATTTCAATTGAAACGGACAAAAATGTATCAGAAAAGAATTCGTGTTAAAATTGACTCTCATTTGATCCACCAAAGTAGTTATATTTAAGAAAAAGTCAGTTCGAATTACATATTAAGGTCGAAAAGTTTCCGGCACAAACAAGCAGGTTTAGACCACTTTAAGAACAAAAGTTCAGATAATTTTTTTCCTAGCATAGAAAAATTAATTAGCCATTCTAAAAAATATATTGAAATAAAGGATGATTATATTGTTAATGAAAATTATGATCTGATTTTATTACCTCCTTGATACACTTGGGCCGGAAACTTTTGGATCTTACTACGTATGATTTTCCGAGAAATTCTTCTTCTTGGATATTCTCTTAAATATTGTACATTTCTTGCAATTTCAAGATCCCCACCTGTATGTTAGGTTCGCGTGCTCAAGTCGTTGGCAAAATGAATTTTCACGATCGGCAATCTAATCCGCGATTACTGACATCCAATCCAAACGCCGGAACTTCAGGATAGTGGCTGTTAATTACATAATCGTTGAAATCCGAGGGTAGTTATACACGAATCTCTTTTTAGTATAATTGCTGTAAGTATTCATTGGTATCTCTCCAAGTACCGGGAAGCCTAAACTCGAAGGGGAGTGGGCAGAATTAGGGTGGAGGTTGTTGCAGAAACCATTTAATTAATTTCGAAGTGATTATGTTGCCACGGACTTCGTTCGCGCTTTAATGATACGTCGAGGAACTTTCTCGGAGGCGCGGAGTGCTCGGCCTGGCATGCAATTTAATGGATTCAGCCGGATTAGGGCGTTGCAAAATTCGAGTGTGCATGACGTGAGGTGAAAATCGGCGCATTACTTCCCAACGACACGTTTCCCGCTGCCCTTAATGAGAATTCACCTTTTCCCGTGGTACTTTGCTTAACGACAATCGTGTAAATGCCAAGGTAGCTTCGTTGCTCGCCAACGATGAGATACTCCTCGTATGTTATTTGACACGTCCCACATGTACCTTCATATTCCAGCGTCCCTTGTACCTGCATTTTGCATAATGCTTATCTGACCACATGTATCTTGTCCATCTTTGTCATCAAACATAATGAACTACGCAAAGTTTTGACCGTTTGGTGACACGTCGTTATTGGGTTTACCAATCAAGATATTAGGGGTACCAATTAAAAATTATTAAATACAAAATAGACACGATTTCCACTTCCAAAACTATCAAATATATTATTGAAAATATGCACAAGCACATGCAAGTTGTGTTATAATTATTCGCGGATTAGTACGCAACTAATTAATGCAAGAATACTAATATGTCACTTCGCATTATTCAAATATGAAGACACCAATGAATGTTTGTGGATCGAAGCACAAACGGCAAGGAAAATGATTTGGAAGACAAAGTGTTAGCATTGTGATGATTTCTCGGTTCGTTTGAATACTTTTTCTCATCAGTTTCTAAATGTCCCAGAGATGTGTCTGATAACATAGCTGGACCATTTCCGTAATCTCCCTGAGAGTAACATCAAACGAATGTCTACAAGCTTCCGAATGTCAGTAAGGCTTCTTTAGACAAGTAGAATATTGTTCAATGTCCTGAAGGCTTGAAAGATCAGTGGAGGGAGTGGTGGCCTTTAGGGAATGTGAGAACGTTTTAACGGAGCAAGAAGGGAATGACAATCGGGGACTAACAAATACCTGGAATCCTTTGACGCAGTAAAAGAAGGAGAAAGTAAATACTTGTAGGGACATAGTCGACTTGTCTGAAAATACTTCTATCTTGAATTATAGTGATCTCTATCTTTTACGTTTCTCTGGATGATTCTGAAATCCTTCTCTGTAATCCTCTTCAGTTTTCAATCAATTCCATTCCCGTCCACCATCTTATTTACAACTTTAAACTCCCTCGAATTGCACACGGTCCTAACGATTAATTAATTAACAGAGATCTCAACATTCGGTCCTCTGAAACGTTACTGCTAAGTAATGACGTGACACGAGTGCTCCTTCAATTTTGCCCCAACTATAAATCACGTAAATGTGAACAAAACGTGTTAAAAAATCGTGTAACTGCGACAAGAGTGGTAAAAGAAATCGTGTAAATGTGAATCGTCTGCAAGAATACCTTGTAAAAAGAGAGCCTGGTGTATTTCTACAACTACATGCTTTTCTAATCCCAAATACCAAACACAAAGTATAAGATATTACCGAAGCTTACATGAAAAAAGTCGATGGAAATGTGTGTCATATAAAGCCAAGGATAAGCACGTTGGTTGGTATAGCTAATGCAAAGATTACAGAAAGCCCATACTCCTCGAGGGAACTATTATCGGGGAGGTAATGGCGGAAGGATATCACGGTATTCCTTACGGAGCATTGCTGTTCGCCAGTGTAACCAGCTCGAAATATTACGAATCGTTTCATTCGTTTAAAGTTTCAGTAGGGACGTGTCCGAGGCCATCGGAAGTTTCTTGCACGTATCTGCACCGACAAGAAAGGTATTCGAGGTTGGTTAGTCGATGGGTGGGAACCAAGAAGAAGGAACCACGCATGAGGGAGCGTCGGTCTGACCCCAGACACGACTTTACGTGTCGTTGACTGAGTCCGAATATATACACGTCGTGCAAGAAACCTGCACGTGGGAAAGTCGGAGGTTACCTCCTTAAAGATCCCCATTGCAACATCGAGACAATTACGAGACTAACTCTACGTTCTACTACTGCTCCTGCGACCAGAATGATGTTACGTTACTTCGTGACAAAAATAACCCTGTCCCGCGTATTTCTTCAAAATTAAGCTTTCTTTTTACTCTCTGACAATCCTGGTACTCGTGCAAGTGTGAAGATGAAGTGCGAAAAAGATTGAACCTTGATTCTAGGATCTTTAGTGCGAATGCGATTGGTGGTTGTTGGTTGAATAGTTATCAGGATTTGATGATTCTGCGGTTGCAGTTTATGTTATAATCAATGTGCATGATAAGGCATTAAGTGTTCATTTTGAGTTGAAACTTATAAATATCTCTTTTAAGATGTTGGTATCTGATACATGGCATTGAAATATTAATATAATATTAATATTATTGTTAGAACACTGAACAACACATTGTTGTCAGATTGTCATGTAAAAGACATAATAATACATTGTTACAAGATCATTCTTTCCAATCGATCTTTTTAGTACAATGAGATTTATTTATTTATGGAAATAAGTCACTTATTTGTTTTACACAACATATTGACTTGTTGTTCACTGACAATTTCTTCCTTGATATTATCCTTGTCGTAGTGAAACGTTAGTTGCAGTCTACACTCAAATGCCAATGACACCTGCGCCAAAACTACAGCCTGCGCTATTAATTGCACCGCAGGGTTTCTGGAGAAATGTCTCCCTAATGTGTCTCTAATAATTTCTCATTCCTTATCGGCTTATTAGAAATTTATTTCAGATTGACATCTAATTAGTAAAACATAGTAAATATAGTTCATTTCTTCGAACGTTGTTGTAATGAGCGTGACAGCAAGTGATGCATTAATAATTTGTTTTAAATCGGTAAATCATGATTTCCCAAATTTGATCATCAATGTATACTTATGCATTATTATCCTTAGGCATTAAAGCTTGGCAAGAAAATCATTTAACGTAGCAATTATTTTAAATTGAAAAGACACTTTAGGTTCTGATTCTTCCCTTTTATTACGCAAAAAATAATTAAATTATTGCTGATTTAAATTCCGTAAAAGACTGCAGAAAATATCAAGCGAAATAATGCATTTCTAAATTACAACCCACGCAGTTAATTCACAATCAACTTCGACATTCCGTATATCAAGTATAATCTTCTTACGTCGATTTAAAACTAGACATTCATAAAACCGGATATTACCATTAGCGTATCCAATTTTCCAAATTATTTCCATACAGTATCCTACAATGATACTTAATAAATTTCATCCCTAATATTGTAAAACCCCTTAACGTCGTATAATATCGACGAAAGAATTTGCCAGACTGCAGTTGAAAGTTTGTAAGAAGTAAAAGTCTTGAAAATCCGAGAAAGCTTATTTCATTTCCAATTAGAGCCCTCTCTCGGCGTAGATTTCCTCGTTTTTTTTCGAAACGTAAGATGACAAAGGTCTCTGCAAGGGGACTGGAGAACGGTGCCAGGAAACGGTGACATCCTGTGAATCAATTCCTTTCTTTTTCACTTTCTTTTGCGTCTGCTTTCTGCCTCTTGGAAACTCGTTCGCTCGGTGTTTGCGGAACTCCGTACAGGAAAACACTCTGGAGCGTCCCGTGTTCGCCGTAGGAAGTGAAACCTCCCTCCCACCATTTCCTCATCCCGCGTTTTCCCCAAGATTTGTATCCGTGGGTGTGCGGGAGATTCCTGTTCTGAATTTCGTGATACACTCCACTTACGTATTCCACCACCACCAGAACGCCCTGTAAACCCTTCAGCTGCTTCCACCAGTAGTTCCACTTGCTTTCCGATACTGAAACCCGGATACTCTTCCCTCGCCCCTTAGTTCCGCATCTAATGTCATCGGGGAAACCTTGCAATTAATCTTCCACACTTACTTTTCGCCCTTATAATACATTGCAGATGTACACTTTAATGGTTTACTTCAGGGCTTGCAAACAGGAGCTCCGTATCCTTGATGATTTCTTTTCTATAAATCAATGTGTCTAACATTTTGCGGGATTTAAAATATAAAACATTCAGACTTCTGAAAAAGTAACGATCGTTACGCGTACTTTTATAATTAGAATTACAACACAGAAATGAAATGCCGGATGAGCCAACTCCATGGCATTGCAACTATGAGGATCTGAAGTAAAAAGTTTCAACCGTATGATAAATGTTTACTGACTCAACAATAATAATTGATTAACTATTTATATGATGATTTAACCGAACTATATCGATTTCTAAACTATAAATTATTCTAAGCAATGCCACGTATAACCTTGTTATATAAACTTCGTATAACTTCTAATTACCTTAGAGCCATCTCGAAGCAATTAAAAATAAGTCTCCACTAATTACGACGTAGAGAAAGCATTTGTGTAAATTGTACTCAGAATTAGAGCTGGGAAATAATTGTCGCAAGTAAGTAGAGTCAAAAATGAACTGGACCAAATAGTTGAAGTGACAGGAGATAGGAGTGGAAGATGGATTCTCAGGATTCCATCGTCCTTTTGGTATCGCGCGAGCTTACTTGAAAATGGAGGGGCACTTTGATAAATTATCACGCTGCAGAGTAAAGTTAACTCAACTATTACTAGTAAATTAATCAAGCGTAAGTTAATAGACATCGACAAAACATAATTGCGTTAATAACTCCACAGGCTGCTAACGTCGATTAAACCTGGGAATTACAAAAGAATATAATAGTATTGACGTATACCTGATAAATGAAATCTGCAATACGCAGGAAGCAAAGTTAATCAAACAAGAGTCAACCGAAATTTACATCCACCGGGATTAATACAACGTGTATGTATTTACAATATCGTTCTAGATGCAAAGCGAAGGATAAATCCGTTCGCATTAATTACAGCGAGCAGAAGTTGTAATTGATTATATGGAATTATTTAACGAATGTCAATAGTACGCACGATGTTAATAACAAAGTTGTGTTACGCCATACTCTACCCAGAAATATGTGTGCTGTGTTCAAACTATGAAATTAATAAGTTTGTTTACAATGACCACAAATGCAACTGTCAACTGATGCTTTAAAAGGCTACCGAAATATAAATTATTATAAATATTGAAATTCAATCGTTTCGTTTTTGAAAACGTGACACGATAATACAAAGAATTTTAATGTAATGATAAGTCTGAGATTGATACCTGCCTAATCAAATCAAATCGCTATAAATCATTGAAAATTTCAGTAAGAAATTCAAATACATTTAAGACAACTAACCTCCATCTTATCTCATCATTGTCTAACTAGCAGAATAAAACTTTCGAAAAGAATCCAATTACAAAATGTCAACCATATCTCCGAGTATCAAAGCTATTGTTGGGATTTATGGAAATTAATGCAAAGCAATTTATAATAATATAATGATCAATCTGTAAACTGGGATCTTAGATTATGAGATTACGTACTTGATTGATACAAAAAGGTGAATAGCAATCTCATTTTTCGTGGTACATTAATCTTATCCACGATAAGTCTTCGTGGACGGCAAATTAGGATTCATGAAAATGATTCGTTTCCGATAGAAACCGCGTACACGTATCAGGCACATATTTCATAAACTTGCGAGAGACAAGGATACAGCATGGTTGGAAATTTAATGCTGAGACACAACGGAGTAGCCGTGTGGCAGGCGCAGGATCAAGAGAGAACAAGGACGTCAGAGAGGATTTATCGAAACATTTTGGGACACGTTACCGGTTGGCCCAATCCTGGAGGTTGCGCGGTCTCTGTGCTTGACTGATGAATTATTCATCAAGATAGAGTACAATCGTTCTTCCGGGGCCAGGACAAATCACGGTGCGGCAAGACAATCCTTCAGAGAAAAGACGAACGTTCAAGGATTCTTTCCGCGTACTCGAATCCCATCCTTTTTTCCGACGTACGTTTAACCCGTGATTCCAGGATTGACTTTGATTCCGTGATATTTTTGAACCTGCCGATAGAATCTTATTGCCAGCATTTATAATCAATGAATTCGATAAACGACTACTGATTTTTCAAGCGATAGTTCCTTTCTTTAAGTCACTATCGATGCTCGTCTACGATCCACAATCGGTATACTATATGTTCATTTAAAAGAGTATTCGAGTTTTACAATTAGACAATTGCTCCTCCCGTCGGAACCTTTTTTATTGTTTGGATGAGTGCCTATGCGTGAAATTAAACAGATGTTGAAGGAGGTTTAGCACAAATTACATTTCTTGAGAAGTAAAGATGAAACAGACACCATAAAGGCTCCTTTCGAAAAAGACGCCTGCCGTGGCAATAATATTGTTTTATATTAATATTTTGATATAATCAATATTTAATATTAAATACGATTAATTAATAGATTACTGTTTTATCTGGCAAGCTATACGCCAAGGTGGGTGATACTCGCGAACAATGTTGAATGAAAGTCGCCGAATAAGTGTCCATACCTAAGGAGTCCGTCAAGATATTTTGATGCAACAAAGTGCATTCGAAAGGGCGGTCTTTTCTCTACAAAATAACTCGCGGACAGAAATATCGCACGATTCGTTCTTCCGCAATTAATTAAGATACAGGGCCTCCGAGCGGTGGGTGACTCGCGAGCAAAGTTGAATGAAAGTCGCCGAATAAGTGTCCATAACTAAGGAGTCCGTGAAGATAGTTTGATGCAACAAAGTGCATTCAAAAGGGCGGTCTTTTCTCTATAAAATAACTCGCGGACAAAAGTATCGCACGATTCGTTCTTCCGGAATTAATTCAAATACGGGGCCTCCGAGCGGTGGGTGATACTCGCGAAGAAAGTTGAATGAAAGTCGCCGAATAAGTGTCCATAACTAAGGAGTCCGTGAAGATATTTTGATGCAACAAAGTGCATTCAAAAGGGCGGTCTTTTCTCTATAAAATAACTTGCGGACAAAAATATCGCACGATTGGTTCTTCCGCAGTTAACCCTTTCGTTACGGCACTGAACGGGGCACCGCGCCGAAAAGTGTGCACATTGTATGTCGATAGTCTTCGGTGTTCGCCGGTGACGCCGGATATATCCGGCACCCGTAACGAAAGGGTTAAGTTCTGTAGAAGAACACGATTTCTTGAATCTGGCATAGATATATTCATTATAAGATCCGTTAATTCCAATGATTCAAATAATTATTCATTGTTATTTATTAATAATATCTATCTGGTGATAAAAAGTATCTCATGCAAAAAGCAGAAGGTCAATGTTTAATATACCACTGGGTTATAAAACACGGTGCAAAGAAAATGCCCAGACTTGGATTATGGGAACAAGACTTCAAGATTTCCAATATTCTTGGATTGATCGCTCGAGAAAAAGTATCATTGGATTATTACTTTCCTTACTGGATGCTGTAAAAAATACTTTGCGTTGATATTAATAATGTTACGCAGCATTGGAACACGAGAAAAAGGTCGAAATATATCATGTTTTATTTATATACGAATATAATACGAAGCATCTGACGCAGAATTAATGCATTTAGTTTCCGATTTCATATTTATTTTAGCTGGATATTATTACCTCCATAATGGACAAAATCTGTTAATATGCTATCTTTTCCATTACTTAGACTGTTTTTTAATGTTGATTGCGATGCATTACCATTTTTTCTAATGTAATATAATACCGTTATAATTTCATGAAAATAATTAATTCTTTCGTGACTGAAACATAAACATCGCTGAAACATAAACAAAAGAAAGCAGATAAAAAGATGTTATTCGCTAATGAATTATTAGTCTTTTATTATTAGATGTAAAAAAATATTAAAAGGAATTCTACGTCCCCATGGATATAACGCAATACATCTACATATCTAAAATGTGTAAAAACATGATACAGCAAAAATAAATAATTTTTATAATAACTGTTCATATCTACTCTGAACTACGTCTAATCAACGGAATATTACTCCCAATCACTGGAACTTTCAATAAGATGTTCAAACACATTCAGGATAACTAACTTTATGCATGGAAGAGTTTTAGATTCTCCGAAGTCCAAGTATTGTCTCCTTTTGATGGAAAACTTTCGCTGGCTCGTTCGCTGGTGGTTTAACGAGGAAATTTCGAAAGAAAGGAGATAACAGGAAACTCCCCGTGGCCGTTCTTGTCTCATTGAAATGCATAACTATCGCCAATGAATTAATCACCCCCTTAATGCAATATGGCAGAAAAGTTTTTCTCCTCCATTTAAAGGTTTGAAACTTCGCCAGGTTAAGTGGCGCCAGGGTGCCCTCCACTCGTCGAATTTACCCCGTGGGTTCCGGTTTTACTGTTCACAATAATAAATGGCCCTCGCCACGTTTCATAAGAACATAATTGAATTCCCGAAAACTGTCGGCTAATCGCGCGAGTCATTGGTCCCAACTCGTTTGGGAATGCGGATATCAACCAATTAAAGTTTACCAGAAACTTGTTAAAATGCAGCGTTCAAATACACGAATGCAGGGTTACAAACTCACGACGGAACAATGAACCAATGATTAGAGTAGTTCATTATTTTGGAAATACTCGAAATTGAACCCTGTTTTTGATACTCGATTTTGCGTAGACTTAGATTATTTTAGTTACAAGAATTATTATTTAATTACAAGAAGTTAAGCTAAGAAAAATCTTCGCCCATTTTTTTCCGTCAATTTAGCGGTAGTTTGGTTACCATTTTTACTTGTTGTAACTTTTTGTTTTTTTGCGCTATAAATTGTGGCTTTTTATACATATAACTCTGATTGAAAGTACAATTAATTTGATATCTAATTATGGAGCTGATATTATTATTATCGGCATTGTTATTATTGATATTATTATTGTTACTATTATCATTACATTACCTTAATGAACGGTATACATTACACAAACAACAATTAATTAGAATGTAGATCGAATCTCCGCGAATATTTGAAAGTTTTATGGGCTTCGATTATTAATTATTGATGCAATTTGCGATTGAATTAATAATTCTTAATCTGCACGATGATAGCGTAACGAAAGTGCAAGCTTGATTAATGATACTCGTTCCAGTAATATTTCATCAAATTGACAAATAGTTCATAATTTATCATGCCTATCAGAAAATATTTATCGAAAGTTTTCATTATTAACTGTTCCGCAAAGTTTTGGAAACTTTTTTACAAACTTTATACAATTACCTTAACTTTCTCTAATTAATTATAGAAGTAGACTTATTTTCTTACAGGAAAATAATGTATTATTTAAATATTCCAATTTTATTTGTCATTTAATTAATGTTCGTACATAACCAGTGTTAATTGATTCAGTTAATGCATTGTTTTATCTATCATATTGAACTTAATTAATAATCCAGTTATACTTTCCACATTCCAAGCTTGATCTTTTTAATTATAAGGCAAATATTAATGATCTCGTAAATACACTATTAACGTTTTACTGTTCTTTTGTTGCAGGTAATAAATCCATAACCATCTACTTTATTTAATTCACGGAAACTCAAATAAACAAATTTGAAGATCGGAAGCCGGGCGATCAGTGAGTAAACTTCAGATTAATTTTTTTAATAATTAATTGAGCTGTTTATTAGGACAATGACCAAATCCATTTTTAAAAAAATCAGATTAACATTTGAAACGTTGCAAAGTAACTTTGTGTAACTATTATATATGTTAAACTAATTTTTTCAAAAATGGACTTAAGCCACGTTCAAAGTAAACGACTCAATTAATAAAATGAAACTCACAGTTACGTTGAATTATTGATTGTAACTGGAAAATTATATACAATAAGTGCACTTATAATTGACATTTATAATTGAATCATCGTAGAAAGGTATAAAATCAATTTTTATTAACACTCATTTGCGATGCGTTTTATATAACCTTTAATGGTTTTACTGTTATCACGAAAATTCATCGAGGCAGCAATTATTTAATTGTTAACTCTGATCATTAAACGAAGTTGTTCGGGTATCGATCAAACTTTGATAACTTTGTGTTCGTTTAATTATTATCGTGAAAGTTTAGTTGCAAAAATGTATGGAGGTTTTTCTGTACAGTAAATATAAGTTCAATTAATTTTACCCACGATTACTTTAATAACTTTCATAATTAATAAATCTAATAATTATATTTCATCTTTGTTCGAAGTAATTTTTGTGGTATTATGTGCACAAAGAACAAACATTATGATTGTCAATAATTTTACATTGCACAATAAAAATGTTTGTAGAAAATATTCAATTTTGAAAGATGCAGATATCAATATAAAACCACTTATAGAATCAATGATACGTCAATATTTAATTGAAAGATGTACGATAACTCTACGAATATTCCTGCTTCCCCATAATTCATATTTATAGGATTCGCACTCCCATTGGTTTTCATTCAAAATTGCAGGGGATGAATACTCCGATATAGCGATTAATTAAATGTCCTCGTATCTCGCGTTTCGTTTATTATTCCCATCCACATTTGCCGCACTGTAAACAATAAACGTGAGAAGAATAGTGAATCGCTTCGAATATCGTTCTTCCACTGTGATTTATGCGGCTCACTTTCACAAAGAAATTGTAAATGGTGAATTGACATTCATTGATAATCATATAGCTCAACATGATAATATAATGAAATGTTGGAACAAGGAGGACTTGATAACAAAATCGACAGTCGTTACGAGCCTGTTAACAGCAAAAAGGGTTACCATCGGAATCAAAATAAAAATAGTGTTAGAGACTTTCGAGAAGGAAGCAGACATTAGGGCCTCAGATCCTGATAACAGCAGTTAAATCGTGCCATCGAGTTCGCTTTATCTACATTGCGGATTACAGTAAAAAGATTCCGTTTTTATATTTAGATACCACAAAATCCAATATTTATTTAACCCAGTTCGTGCTAATTATTTAAACGAGAAGGAACTGAACTATTAATGTCCTATTTTTTGTATATAATATAATAACGGCAAAAATTATGGAACTAAACTGGGAAATAGTGGAGCATCTCCCATACTCCCTTGATTTGGCATTATCTGATCACCATTTGTTTAAATCGTTGTAAAATTATCTAAATGGGAAAAAATTCCAAACCTACGAGGAAGTCGTAATCATACCCTTCAACAATATGGGAGAGAGTAATAGAGACTAATGGAAATGATATAATTGATTAAATAAATCAGATTTTCAAAGACAATACAGTGTAATGTCGTAGAATAAAAACACACGATCTTTTCGTTCGACCCAATACGACGCACTTAATAATTCGTGGCGCATAAATGAATGTTCATAGTTAAAAGGACCCAGGGAGCTTTAAGAGAATTTTCGCAAATATATGCATAACCACACGGCGCAATTAAGTTCGTATTATCGGAGTGAGATATGATCATTCATTCGCAAATCTCGAGTTCCTCCCTCAAGGAATCTTCCGAAATTGCTCCCCAACTGATCTATGCGTTTACTGCAGTGCACTGCAGTGCTCCGATATGTCTCTGCAAGATCGTTTGTGACACAATCCTCTCGAGGCATTGGTGCCCTACGATTAACCTGATATCTTCTTCCTTTAGAAAAGGTAATCCTATCATCGTGAATATATTACGATAATAGCGATCATAGGAAGCCTTTGCCCTATTAATTGTTCGATTAATTATGTCATTATTGCAATCACATGCCAGGCATTTAAACGCATGGAAATTTGAAATATCGGTAATCCCAGTGCAACGTGGTATTTATACTACGCGGTACTTATACAATACCACTTCGATATAACGCGTGTATGTAATCCGAGTCTCGCAAAACAAGATTTTTATAACTTAACCTTTCTGTGGAACCTAAGTACCGCGTTATATGAGGGTATATTTGCTTTCGTTAATTGTCAGTAAAATGACGTATTAATTAACTTATCAGAATAATGATAGGTAGTTAACTTAGCAGTATATGATACGTGATAATGATCCTTAACGAAACCACTGATAGCTTTAATTAAGTAGAATTAAGTATATTCAATAGGTTTGTATTGGAAAGCTGAAGAAAATAAGAACGGGTTAAATAAAAGTAGAATGATTCGCTTCAAACATACGAAGTTTAAAATGCTTAAGAATACAAACGATTTGTAGAATATAATTGGAACTATATTACGATTTTGCATTTTGTATGTTATCTTTCGTTGGAATAAATATCGCCTTAATTTATTTGATTATTATTGTGGAAAAACACAGTGGTATCAAGATGTCACCCTTTTCAGAATATTTAACGCGAGATTCAAAGGAAGTCATTGGTACTTCAGTGTTTTATAGGGGATGGAAGTTACATGGGAAAGCAGTAGTGAAATGTATTAAGGGCTTAAGCGATCAAAGGATGACAACTCATTTAGAATTTCTCTGTCTCGGTAGAGCAATTTGTCAGTGAAAAAAAACCGCGGACTCGTTTTCCGGCTGTTTCTCGGTTAATGCCTCATCCTTACGTTGGTATTTGCGAGTAATCCAATTTCATAGTTCCCTGTCAAGTTCAACTGTTCTCGAGGCTAACACAAAAATCAACTTTTCGACGCGTCAACCATATCGTTCATTTATTGCGATGCACATACTCTTACCGCACCGACCATTCCACCATCTTCAATATCATCTCTTTTCGTTTCTTATCCTATCGTAGAGTAACTTTTCTCATATAGTTTTCCAGATATCGGATATCCAGGTTTTCATTTATCTCTTAAATTTCTTCCTGGGGTGCCATGCGTCTTATGCACTTTTAATTCCATCGGATAAAGTCGCTTTTTTAACATTATATACAGATATATTGTATACATTATTGATATACTAATATTATACATAGTATAGTATTATAAGTAATATTACATACAATGAATATATTTATGAAAATATGTATAATATAATAGGGGAACAAGTGATTGGATTTCCTTTATACCTATATAAAATATATAATTATATATATAATAATTGTACATTTAATGTGATACGCCGCTCGGCACAATATAATATATATATAATTATATATAAGACATAAGAATTTCTAAATTTTTACTTACAATTGAAAATAAAAAGAAATATTTGTTTACTATTCAAAATCAAATTAATGAAGCAGTAAAAAGAACTTCGATAACTTAATGGGTACTAAAATACAGCCAAACATTTCCTTTATCGGAACTCGATTTCCAAACTATGCTTTGCTTACAAACTATCTTTTATTAATAGACAAAGTAGGAGTTAATAATAAAATTCTTTGGTTCCGTTATACGATGCTTTTATTACAACAGTCTGATATTAAAAATAGGACAAGGGAAAAGAGGTTTAATGCGCTTTCTTCCTTCTCATTGGTACGAGCCAATTTGTCGCTATTGCTCGTCTTTCAAGCGTGTTCCCATGAGATGTCCCGTAGTCACCATTGATTTACTATTTCGGTCCCTTTTCTCAAGTTAAGTTGCATTTACATTGAACACCGAGAAACTTGCAGTTTCCGAGTTCCCCGGTTGATGCGATTTCTTGTTTCCAATTTGTAGAACAACATGCTGATTGATTGATTCGTTGAACCGCGCAACGCTCTGCGAAGTAGTGTACGTTACAACGTAGTTACAATGCATTCTTGTGTTTACAAGCTATTGATTACAGTTTTTAATTAGGTACAGCAACCTCCCTCTCATTCGGTCTCATTAACTGGCCAGTTTTGATCGAGATTTTTCCCACGAAACAAATTTCATGAAAATTGTTACCAATTCTAGGAAACAATACAGTGAACTCTACTCAGAGACAATGCATTAATTCGTACAGAAAATAAAGTTAACCCTTCATGGCTATCATGGATGAATAATTTTTAACAATTTAGCGACTAGTAACACTAATTTTGGGGTTTTCGTTCAGATTATCAGTAGTGACAACGTTATCATAAAACGTGCGTTTACTTACATTAACGTGATTTCTTTTGATGGCTTTTAAGAAACAACATTAGCCTTTGAACTACGGTGTGCTTTAATAAAAAAACGATTAGCATTCTACAGTGTAAAGGACATGTGAGAGCGTATATATATGACTCGCAGTCAAAGGCTTAAGAAACAATATGTTAAAAACATCTTCAGTTGCATTAAAACTAATGGAACACTATTTTGGCAAAAGTGAATCAATGTATGCAAAAGCTTGTCCGGCGGACATTTTGTAATTTCATTCGGTAAAATGAAACTGGAAATCTGCAAACAAGATGTCGAGTGCAGTAATGCGAAGAAATGAAGATTACGTGTAGAGTGTCTTTAACTCTCCGTATTCGAGCAGCCAATCGAGTTGGCTCGGTCTTTCCTAACGTTTTACTTCGGCGAACTATTTGGCCAAGCATTTACTTCCGAACAATGTGAATTCCTGCATGCGGCATTTTTCTTTGTATAGAAAATCCGTATAAAGATGCATGGAAACAAATCACTGTTAAAACTTATCCTTTAAATAATGCACGCTTAGAATGAACGTAAGATATGATATAAGATGATGCCAAATGTTTGGCACGTAGACAGAACATGACACAAGATAAGGCGGGTTTATAAAAATCTACTAAAAGACAAGATTCATTAGCAAGAAATAATATCTTTTTGGAAGACATCAGTATATTGAACTTATTCCGAGGAAAACCAATAGCAAGAAAGTAATTGATAATAATTTAATTACTATGTCTTCCTATAACACCGAAGACATAAGCACCTAGGGCCGATATTAAGTAGCCTAGGACTTCTTTTAAACCAATTGTTTAGACTGAAGAGGGTGCAAAATTGTACCGAAACGTTTCTACGATAAAAAAAATAAAGAAGTCTATATCCTTACATTGGTCTATCAAAAGCCGTAACCCAAAATCATAAATATTAATAATTTAATTACTTAATAAATTATTTTTGATAAACAGCACGAGCTTTCGTTTCAAGTTAAAAAACGTTATAGAAACACATGTTTGCAAAGCGAATGAAGGCTTTTCATTATGCAATATTTGTTTTACTGATATTTTGGAAAACGATCGTGGATTACACAACAAGATAATTTCGTTAAAAGAAACAACTGAAGATCGATTTTATTTGAATGGTGGCTTCGAGTTTTATAGAACATAAAAGTGATCACTAATGTTACATAACTGTTTTAACGTTATAATATTTTTATTAAAATACAAATCAAATTTGCTTTCCTATCAACTCCTTCTTAGTTAGTTAAGTAGTATCACGACCTATTTCCATGAAACATATTACAAATAACAGTTTGCATAGACAACAGTGTGAGAGGTAAAACAGGTTATAATGCCTCTCAATAGACTCGTGTATTTTCAGCAAAGAGTACCTTGCGGAGGAAGTGCTTTCAGTAACACTTTCTATGAAGAATGTTGCTCCTGTTCTCGTAACAAATACCGTCTTATTTCCTCCTCTGCCTTACATTCCTTTGTTTCGCGTGAAACACAGCAGTTCCACCTAAAATGCTTACTTCAGCCAAACGAAACAGCTCCTAAGTAAGTATGTCGTATTCTGCGTTAAGTGAAATTTTAATCAAGCCCTTCTCTAGAATTTAATTCTTACTATTACGAAACGGAAGTCTGTCTTATTCACTAATACCGTTTCATTGCTGAACAAACTACAAATATTTGAGTAACTCGTTTGGGTGTTATTCGTACGATTATTCTGCGAAAGTATTCGGGGCAAACATACTTCAATATTTGATTACGAGTTAATAATCTTATATTATAGTAAACGGAAATTAGTTTCCTATTTAATGGCCCTAATTTGCTTTTCTCTATTTATTATATTTTATTATCATTTACAGTTTGCAGAAGTATTTACATTACGTTCTTATTAGCAGGAATTAAGAATTGTTTATTATAGCAAACGAAAATTATTTTCCTATTTAATGATACTAATGTCTTTGTTTATAAAGAAAGCTTACTAAGTATTTAATTTATTCCGCGTTTATGAACATTAAGTTTGTAGTACACGATATGTATGTATATATATTTTACATAACTGGTGGTTGTAAACTTGTTTCCCCCGGTATGATGAACGTAGAAAATGTTACATATGTACGTTATATCGAAATTATAGTTTACTATGTAATAATATTTAATAAAAACAACTCTGTTTAATTTTCGGTCACGCAACCCGTTATAATATCTGTACATGCAATATTTAATTTTTCTGAGCGGATCATTATAAAGTGCACAAACGTGCGAAAATTAATATTTGTTCCTAGTAATCATCGCAACATGGGTTGAAACGCAGAATGCAAAACACGTATTTTCATTTAGCTTCTACAATGGAACAGTTGTTTAAGCGTATCGCACCCATTATCCACTCATTTTTAAAACTGAAATGAACATACTTTTGCTGATATTAAAACAGCACAGTAAATGAATAAATCACGTTACACCGAAAACTAATTAAGCTTTACATGATTGCTTATCCTCCGTGAATGCAATATACAGAACACCTTTCAAAGGTAAAAGTTCATATTACTCGGTGAATTTTTTTCAGATTCAGAAACATCTGAAAGGCATTCAAATGTTTATAAATTCGCTGCGATACCATTCTGCCAGATTACGAGTATTTTTTATTAATTTTTGTTTCGAACATGGCAGTATTATTTACACGAATCCTTATTCGTTACCAATGGCCAAAGAAATGAGAATAAAAGCGAATTGCGGATGAGTTGTGAAAAAGTGTTTGTTTTAATGCCTGCCTGAGTAGCTCTCTTAAAAATCACGTACCGTAACTTTTTCAGGGACACTTGCAAATAAGATTATAAACGACCCCATATTTTTCTCCACATAATTCTTTAGGTTATGTCGTGTGTATGTTGGCACAGGAAATGGAAGTGGCTGCGATTAGCGAATTTCAAAAGCCACGTGCTTACTAAAGCTCCTTTAATCCTCGACCCGTTTTTGAGTTCCATACATACGTGGCTTAATATGCTCGTCGAAACTACGTGCTATAGGTACAGTACACATCGAGCGACCAAAAGTTTGTTGTGTGTTATTCATATATTTGGTAACCCATTTAATAATTTAATAGCATTCGCCTGAGCCACTAATTTGTATACGGATTATCGCTACATTATACATCGTTGTGATAGACGTAAGAATCAGTAACTATAATTTCGCGATTTTCATCTTGGAATATAATAATTTCGTAAAGAAAGTTTTACTACAAAATATAGGCAGATTATGCCGCATTTCAATTCAATATAATAATAAAAACAAAATTATATATAATAATATTACTTAAAATGAATCAAAGTTAAAATAGAGTTTACACATTTTTATCTTCACTGCTATGAAAATGTTTTCTGATTGTGTACTGTTAAAAGCGTTTTCTAGAAGGAGCGTGTTATACGAGTGCTAAGATTACGAAGATTACCTATATATTTATACATAATAATTATAAAGTTATTAAACACCATCAGACAACTTGAATATATTTGACAATATTGTTATACAATAAATAGTAACATCGTCAGATTTATTAACTCAATATACTTTTAAAGTCTTTAAATATTACTCAAGAATAACCGAATCCTATTTGCGCATAATTGAATCAATTTAAATGAAAACACACAGCTGATTACATAAATACGGCAGGATATTAAAAAATATCAACTACCAACTCGTTTCATGATATATCAGATAAATTACACTTAAAATGTAAAACTATGAAATTCTTGGACTGTGAAGACTTCCAACATTCTTGTATTTTTCCAAAAGACTTCCAGTACTTAGTCTTCCATTATTCTTTATATCAATTTGACATAAAAACAGTCGTATTGCGAGTTTTACGCGCGCATAATTTGAATGGTTAGTGCATCCGCATAAAATGCCTGTGCAATTAGAATTTGGTGGATCCAATGTTTCGGTATTTCGAGAATCATGAATTAGGTCGAAATATGATCAAAATTGTTATCCGTCATGTCCAAAGAGGAGGCCATTAGTCATCGATTGACACGGTACACACGATATGAAGCCCTCCATCCTCATGTTTCGAAAATTGAACATATTCGAGACAACACGACTACGTGCTAATTCTCCAATTTCCGGTGGCTGGACACCTATAATTTAAGCCCTGTCTAATAACTTAGGTCGACCTATATTACAATGTGAACTTAGGTTGGGGATACATAGGTGGTGAATCGATTGCTCCACTAGCGAGATAAATTTTTATCGGATCCCCCAGGCTGGACAATAGACAGTAAATGAATATGAAGTTCACCGATTTCAGACTGACTCATACCACTTATTTGGGACTAGTGATTAAAGTCCTTCGTGGAGGAAAGTAGGGCGACCAAAAAACCGCCAGCAAATCTCTGATATACGGCTGACATGTTCAGCTTCCGACTTTAAAGTCTTGTCTATTTCCACTCATAAAACACTGCTATGCATTCGCCTTGCAAAAGGGTTTACAAAAAATTCTTATCCAAGAATTGTCATTACATGCGGATCACAAACTAATCGGTGAACACCCCTACCGAGTTTTTAATCAGCATTTTAATTAATGTTAGGTCTCACCGGTGGCTACCTGTGCTAATATTACTAGAATTCGAATTCAATATATCGCTAATATTCGCAAAATTGTTGATATTTTGTATGTTACGATAACGATGTAAAGTAATCTGTTTCGTGCGAAGTACGTGATCACGTTTTTGGTCACACTTGTACTTCTCCTCACACGCCAAACTTAATATTGTGCGAGGTGTTTGTCGATTAATAACACGATTCGTTGTTGTTGTTAATATTGTTTATTAACAACCCAAATATACAGTTCACTATACAATAATTGAGTTTAGTTGGTCGAATGTTTAGAGTTGCGACAGTGACTCTGCCTTGAATATTGGTACAACGTTTCGTTTCGGTAGTTACAAGAATAATGCTTGGTTGCTGAGTGGTAGTTGGTATTTAAAGAAAAAGTATAAGCTGCAGCCGGTAAAATGGTAAAAATGTACGGGTGGGTTATGAGCTAGGCATTGTACCTCCCCAATGGGGTGAATAGTGGTCCGCTGGCCGAACTTCGTTCTCTTCCTGGAATTGCTGCGGCCATTCCAGGTAGGAATTATAAGTGTCATCGGTCCGTTGACCGAAGTGTCTTACCATGTGCGGCCCAGATGTTGAGGTACAATGGCATTGTTCTAAACTGTTAGTATTCCTTGACGGATATTTTATGAGCGCCGGAACATAATCAATTTATCGTAGACCGCTTAAATCATTCTTTTTTAAACGTTATCTACACGTTACGGTCGCGTATCGCGAGGTATCGTATAACACGGATTTCGACCCGGTACTCAATGTGTTAATTATATACAAGGAAATTATATAAAGGAAAGACAGCAAAGAAGACGTGTACAAGAAACAGAAATCTTTACGTTGACATTGGAAACACATAATTTTCGATTCAGTATTTCCAAGTATTTTCTACCCTTTCTGGGAACGAAGGGAGTTAGGAATTATTAGCCACATCCATGCAGACCTTAAACTGTGAACATCTGTCGAGTTCACATGTGATTCGTATACCTGATATAAATATCGTCCGTATGTTACGGGAGTTGCGATCGGTGAAACAGAATTGATGCGGCAACCATTCTATTCATCGATCGCTCCTCCATGCAAGGACTCCTTCCTGTTTCCTGAGATAAAGAAACACCGTTGACAACAGTTTCACTCGGTCCCCTCGCTAAACAATTCTATCAGGAGTACTCTTAACGGAATCAGAATAGAAATCTCCGAATACGCGTCACAAAAATAGTGGCGTCCTTTCTTCTCGAAGAAAGCGCCTCGAAAGCAAGTAAAAATCAAGTTTACGTTTTCTTTCTCATTGTCAGATTTGTACAGTCGCTCATTAATCGAATGAAGCGGAGCTTCTTGAACGTAACAACTGAAGTTTCACTGAGAAACAAAGTATTCTTCAAACTTGTATTCTTTGCAAGTCAGTAACGTATTTACAGGATTGTTGCAATGAAAATTATTGCATCAGTTAATTCTACTAGTTTTCATTTTATTAGGATTAATTGTTGAACTTGTGTTTTTTGTAAGAATAATTTGTTAGTATAACCACGTTTTTATTTACATAAACACTAACCAAATATGAATTTGAAACACTGTGAAATATATCTAACAGAAATATTAATATTGATTAAGTATCATTGTATTGATTTTAATTCATGGTAATCTACTTGCATAGAGTACAGAATCTTTGCATCAAATTAAAGGTGACAAATTTACTTAATATTTAAATTAATACAATTACGTACCGCAGCCTCAGGAGTAGTAGCCGCAGGATTATCGAACGATTTAATAACAAGATATGTATATACAGTTAACATTTCACGCTGGTAATTATATTATAGCGTGGAAATATAATAGTATATTCGTATGATTGCACGATAAGTGAATTAATAGCTCCCACAGTTATGGAAACCATTTCAATTGAGTTAATCCATTTCGATAATCACATAACTATTCACTTAATTGAGAATTATATAACATTTCCATGGGAATGTTTATTTCGTTTATTTTATTATTTTTTACATTTATTTGTCTCCACACAATTTAGTTTATTTTGTAACCTGTTTTGTATACATTCGATGATTAATATTTATTGTTTATTGAACAGGATGCATAGAATGCTTTAATATTTTCAGTAATTGATAGGTTAAAATATTTCTAATAAAATTACAATTTACTGCTTTCTGGATTTTATTCAATATAGTTTGATTCTTAGAATACATTATTTTGCTAAAAACATTATCCGTTGTTGTTTAATTTAGTTTAATTATAAAATCAACAGCTAAATCCAGACTTAGCTAACAGTATTTGCTTGAAGATATTCACAATTTAGTTTTTAACGAATAAAATATGAGATACGGTTTTGGTTTTCTGATAATTTGACTCTATTAATTATATTTAAATGTCAAATATACTAAACCTTAAATAAACATACACATAAACAAGTTGAAAACGACGATTCCTGATGTATTTACGGTTAACAATTCGAGTACAGGAAACTAAGCTGTTTAGTTTATAAATTATTTAGTTGATTTGTTTCAATTTATAAAATGACTGCCACTTAGCTAAAAAACATATTTACACAAGATTTTGCATCCGCAGAATACAAAAGAGGGTGAAATATCTGAGAAGAATGAGTGTCAATTTATTGTGAATATCTAACCAGCTTTTTGTTGCCTTGTTGTTCGCATGAATTAAGAATTATCGCAATTTACATTCGAGCATTCATTCTTAAACATCTATAAAATTGAAAAGAAACCCTGGGAAATATACCGACATATTAATTTTCGTTCACTGAGCTTTTAATGCAGGGTTCTCTCATATTTTTCGGTATATCAATTCATATATTTAATAACTTAAATATCTCCCGAAATCTTGGACTGTGAAGACTTCTAATATTAGTTTGACATAAAAACACTTGTATTGCTATAAAAACAACAATGTAAGGTGAAGGCACGAGTCACTGTTTGAGTGGTTCCGTTAACCTCGTCGATGTAAATAAACTGGGTGGTTTGGACTGTTTCGGGGAATCAGTGTCGCTCGTGTATCCGTGAGGTTAGCTACTTACAAGATCAAACGCCTTGTTCTGTAGAACCGTGTAACGCGTAGTTGTACATTGTGAGGTGTAGAATTCATCTCGTGAAGTTCCGTGACCAGATTTCTGTAACACTGATTCGCAGTGACAGGAAGCAACATCTAAATGGTGAGTTTAGATTAGATTTAATTCAGATAACATCTAATTGTCCGTAAATAGCCTCATTTGTTATGGCGACGTAAAGAAAGTTATGAATCTGATTATATTTAATATGTAGATATTTATTTATATTTAATATGTAGATAATTGTACTAATAATTTAACACGCCGTGGTGCCGACGATAGCTACCGATGCCAATATTACTAAAACTCGAATAAAATATATTAAACAATGAGTTACTGTTAGAACAATTATGCTAAACTACAGCGACAACTAATAACAATCATATCGTTGTAACAGAGTTAAAATTAAGTCACACAGTTTTCTGTATCTCTTTTATAATTAATATGTAAATATTCGCGGAATATTCGAATGTATCAAGTCATTTACATATCCTGCCTGTACTGTCTAGTAAAACTGTGTTTCTTAAATAATTATATTTCAAGAAGAAAATCTTGGAATTGTAGTTAATGAATTTTATCTATACAATGATAATTGTATAGTAACGATATGGAAGCGTTAAATATTTAATGGTGTTTTGAGAGGGTTATGGTTCGGATTTATAAAAAGGTTCAACGTGGCAAGCAAAATGTACGTCTTTCAGTATTCTCGCAGAATATTTTGAATGTCGAATCTTTTCGAATCTCTATGGTATGACTGCTAAGAAGTACGAGGGCATTCGTAAAACGTTCTTTAGAAAACGCGGTGAGAGCATAAGGAACCCGTCTGCTAACTCGTAATAATCATTAGTGTCCTCTGAATGGAGAAAAGTGCGACGTTTTCTAACTTGCACTTCCCTTTCTCTGCTTGCATATTCTGCACGTTTGCATTGCCGTGTTACAAAGTTCACTGCTGCACGGTGTTAAACTTACGGGGAGATACTTCCGGCTTTGGTACGAATTGTCAAGATGATTAGAATTTATGAATTATTATTGTGATCCCTCAATTCGTGCACAGCTGAAACCTGCTTAAAAGAATTCTAATTCCACAAACTGTCGTATTATTAATTGCACGAGATATAAATCTTATCTTTTCTGGTTTTTGTTCCTGAGTTTTTCATTTCAGATTGTAAGTTAAGAAACTTTTAAGAAGGTTTTCACAAAACTACTGAATTATAATTAACCTGGTTCAAGTATTATAATATAACTACATTTTCTTGGGAATTAAAAACTGTTTGTTAATAATGAATGTCCCTTGTACGAGGAATTTAATTAGATTCTTATTATAATAGTTCCTTAATTTTACCTTTTAAATTTAGTTCCTCGCACCGTCAGATAATCTTCTAACAGTTGCATGCAATTCAAGTTTATATTAATAATTTGGAAATCCACATATATTAATGAAAGGAAATTGAATATTATAGTACGTCGTCTATCCGGAATTTACTACGTAATAATATCTCCCGAAATTCATATTCAGTTTTCTACAACAAAACTACGAGAAAACACATCAAAACTGATAAGTTGGAAGCCATGCATTATTATTAGGTCCTTTGCCTTGCAATTCCGTTAGAATAAGTTGAATATCAAACTAAAGTGACATCGCTATGTCCGGAATGTGAAATAGTCACTGTACTATAGAATTCAATTACTACTTTCATGTCAAGCAGTAGTAAAGCAATAAATAAATAAACCGGTCTTTTTCCGTATTTCATGGTTTGCTTGTTAAGTATTCTACTTAAGCAAAAATGGGAAATTGAATATTCGATAAGGTCACACATAAGCGGCTTAGCCGTTTCCTCTACTTTCTGGAAATATTTCTGCATGCACATGGCGGAGGGATCGTCAAATTCGTTGGTTGGCGCGATGCTTTTGTGGGCAGGTAACGTTGACGCGAAGCTCGGGGAATTGAGCATAAAAACATGTTGCAGTACGATGCGGAGGAACTCGGTTCTCTTTGCAGTCGGTTCGTGCCAATTCCTTTCAGTGATGTTTCACCGCGAGACTGTAATGCAATTGCCGATAACAATATGCTTCGCTTCAAAGATGCGTTCTGGGATTTCCGGAATTACATCGTGTGCCCCGACTTACATATTTAACTATCCTTTACCGTAATGGACAGACGGATCTCCCTGTCGATCTAATAACCTTCCGCTCTCCCGCTTCCGCATGTAGCCAGACAAATCTCAAAGTAAAACTTACGAATATGTGTTCAACTGAACTCACTTTGTTCGCCATTTAATTAATAACGACTGGCAACTCGTTTCTTCATTATATACATTCGGAATTAAGTTTAGCATATTTTGCATTATTATTCAGTACGTCTCGCAGAGTTGTACTTATGTACTTTGATAAAATACTGGCTTTTAGATTGACTGATTTATAGATGGAAAACTTTATAAAATTCAATTAATTCTAAATAATAATTAGTCAGTAATATGATATTCAGAATCAGAAATTCATTTTAGAAATCTTAGGATCCAAACTAAAGTGTCAGATATAGTATCTAGATTTAACACTAGAACTAGCAAAACAGTTAAAGCAACAGGTCTGCAATTTTTAATAAAAGTATTTGGATATACAACGACGCATTCTCTGAGATTTAATATATACATAGTGCGTATAATTAAATCCATTGATTAACTTGCATCCTCCAGCCATATTTTATATTCAAATAATTGCATAAGCATAACTAAGTACATGTCCAATAGTTCTAGTATTAACAATGAAATATTTATTTTGGAGGAAGTTATAAATTGTAAACTATTAGCGCACGTTTATAGCAATTTGCACGATCTGTTAATTGAAATGTACGTACGCGAGATCGTAAATAAAAAAGGCAACCAAGGGAATCCAGGTGAGGGTGAAATCCAAGATAGCGTAGATCCTCCGGGCAAGAGAATAATGTCACGATCCGTGAGGGAGGGTAAAAGTAATCCTGCAAAAAAGCATACCACCACATTGAAATGTTGATGGTGGCACAGTCAGAAAAATGAGAAATTAACGAGCTTGACGTGCTTCACCTCTGTCTTCTCTATGTCTCATACTTTCTTTATCTAAAATTGTTCTCGTGTCAAGGATCACCGCCCCTTAGATCCATCTCGTTAGGTTTCCGTACAATTACTTCTTCTATCACATTTACTGGTTCTTTATGAAAGACGAACAAATGTTATTATCAAGTCTAAGGTATGGAATCGACAGTTACTTGTGTGTAAATCATTTCTTTTTCTAAGAATATTTGTTTACGAAAAATAACTCCCTTTAGATTATAGTTCTTAACCAAATTAACTTTTATCGTCCATTATTGTGTGTTATGTAATTTATGTAATTTTATATTATTTTTTACACTAATTTTTCTATGATATTGTTCGAACCATGGTGTTTCAAAGTGGTATAAACACAGTTTTTAAGAAGATTACTTCAAACATACGAAATTGGCATCTGTCTTTCGTTATTTATAATATCAAACTTAAAAGAACAAATGAAGTTATATAACTTTAAAAAATAACGGTTCATTGGGGCAGGCAATAATTATATATTAAATATGTACGAAGTTATTAAATTACATACAAACCCAAGCCGTCACTTTTCTTTTGACTTTAATACTATCTTTAAAATAAATTCTAAGTAATAGAAAGAAGCTATTTTGTAATGAAAAATCACGTCCAACACAAATTTTTTTTAAAATAGATTTGTATTTTCAGAAATAATAACATTATTACCAAATCATTTGTACCAAAAGTAATCTTAAACCTGACAAAGGGTCGTTGAAAGTGGACGCAATTCATGAAATGATTGAGAGAATTTCATAAACAAAAGCTAACACAAAGGCAAGCACTTTCTGAGACTCGGTACTTTCAGTGAAATAAACTTTTTGCGCAAAATGTGGTGTGTCAAGTAGTGAAACACGCCGGGAAAAATTGACAATACCGTATTCCATTCTTACGGTGTTTGCATTCTTTTCTACCGTGGATACAATGCCAAAAGGTTTGCGTTGCGAACAATGCTGTATTCAAACATCGAGTACGCAAACATACATTTAATTTATGGCGTAAATACAAGAGAAATAAAAAAGCACGCTAGACAGTTTTAGAAATATTCTAGGAACGTGTATAACAGTCATTAAGCAAATAGGTTGAACCTCGTTTGTTGGTTGACGAGGTTAATTCTTTCGGTTCTCGAAAAACTTCCGCATTTCGAAAAGCGTGAATTATGGACTTCACGTTTTCCAAGCTTTCTGCCTTGATGGTTTTAACGCTGGGAATAAAACACGCGTTAAAAGTAATATAAGTGCTGTCTTTTTCTTAATGCTGTTATCAAATGATGCTTAAAGAACTTGTGTTGCCGAATTAAGAAAATAAACAACGAGTAAATGAATTATTAAATATTAGCAGTATTATAATTAATATAGTAAACAATCATTTTAATTTAGCCAATCACGTTAGTTCTCTGTATAACTTTATCACTTTCTATCTTAATAACTTAATAACTTTTTATTGATTATATCTGAAATTATTGAAGTTAATAATTTCTTATATAATTAAAATTATATACATAAAGATAGTAAATTCAATTTTTATTATTTTAATAAATTTTAGTAATGAACCGTCAAACCCATGAATATGTATGTCGTAACGTCGTTTTTTGGAAGAATTCTCCGGTTAACACGTTTAGGTAGTCAAAAGATTGGATCAGAAAAATGCGATAATATGATGAAAATTAATGAAAAAAAATTATCTGGATAAATTAAAAAATATTCTGAGTATATTATCAATAATAATTATGAAAATACCCGACAAGGTATCTAATCACATTTTGAATATCCAATACGTCGTCCATTGTGCGATCTATTATTTCGTGTGTACATTCGGGGTAAACACTCGAAGGATCAAATCAGAATCGATTTTGGATGCATTATGGCGGTTGAGGTGACGATGTCGTGATGTGTCAGTATTTCGCATTGGCTAACTTATGCAAATATGGGTGGGAACGCAAGCTCTTCCCCCTTTCGTCGGCGCGCTCGGTTTCCCATTGCGATCGGTGAATGCAGAAGAGCCACGTTTTGAACATAAATTCCGGTGCCGCGAGCCCGGATTTATGGAACCCCTGGACGGTGGAAAGTGAAGCTGGCTTACACCTTTTAGAATGTTCCTACGGTCACCGTTCCCATGACATCCACTCTATGAAGTATCGTATTATTTTGCATATGAAAAACCCGCAACGACCCATCGTGTTTCGAGAACTCTTATTTTCACCACTGATTTGGATTTCCTTCCAATTTGTCTCCGCTTGGAAAAGCTATTGTCTTTATAAATATATCGAGCAGTTTATACGGTCGAAAAGTCGTTGTGCACTTTTCAAAGGTGTCTAGCCGATAATCTTGGATAGGCTAAGCGAAATATTATATTTCAAGAATAATAATCTTAATATCCTTTAACACTTAATATCTTTGTCTATACGATTGAAATAGGATTTCATATTATTTAGATTTCATGGAATATTTAATAACAGTAAGGTACAAGTACCACTCATGCACTTTAATTAATTATTTAATATGTAACATATTATTAATCGATAGATAAATGATTTTAGAACAATGGTTAATCGTCATTAAAATTGTCCAGATGTGTGCAAATACTATAAATCAAAGTACTAGTATATATGTATAATATTATGTATAATAGTATAATAAAATATTTTAATTTATAATAATAGTTACGGACGTTTGGACAAACTTAATAACGATTAACAATTGTTCGAAACTCATTTAACTTTTGCTTGCTATCGAACGTCAAAGGTGATTTCAATACATTAAGTCATTCGACTTAAGCACAAAACCCGTTGTCTGTGCAATTTTCTAAAACTACTTCGGAAAGAAAACGCGGGGTTTGTCTGGAAGAGCAACCCGAACAACGCAACCACGATATAATTCAGCGGGAGAATAATTGGAATTGTGAAGGAGACTGCTGTTTCATCAAATTCATTTTCCTTTCGTGGTTGGAGAAAGGTTTAAATGAACACTCGCGGAGGAAACAGTTTTATCAAAATCCTTAAGCTGACAAATAACCTTCTCACGAAAGGAACTCATAACTAAAGAGACATAAAGTATCCAAGAAACAAAGCACTAGTATTCGAAAAGTCTAATCAAAGAAACCATATTTTACATACACTTTTACTAAAATCACTACATAGAATATATAGCATAATAACAATTTTCCGAGTTAACATAATAATTAGACCCACCTCATACATTCAGTGCAAAGTTGATTTAAAGTACTCATAATTTGAAGAAAACATCAACGCCTTAAGACATTGTTGCTCGATCTCCATTTGGTTAGCCTGATTCCATCGAAATAAAAAAGCTCTCTGTATGATTACTAAAGCTTTTTGTGGCATGTTAAAACAGGCGTAAGCAAGATATGTTAGGATAACTGTGATAAACGTCGTTATTTCGGTCGGAAAGTGTTATTTGGAAGATATTCAGCGATTGGCAGTATGTACTGCTGGGGAACAGGATTGGAACGCATCCAATCATATGGTTGATCGGTTAAACCGAGTATACTAGTTTGATTATGAGATATATGACGCACTGTTCAACTGATTGCGATGTCAGCAACCGATAGCTGGCTATCCTCTTGGGAGAACCTACCAGATAGATTAATGCATTACTCGGAATAATTTCATTACCTTCGCACTGATACTCTAATATTTACTTTTTAATCACGGCCATGTGTCCATTCATTTATTAATTACAGAAAAATAGAATGTTATTTGATATCATTATGTTCTATTATGTCGTATCATGAAATGGCGTATTTTAAGGGTGAACTTTAAAGTGCTGTATTTTCTACAATATAATATTTAGTTAACCAAAATACATCCCATGCACTTTAGTGGTCTTTCCACAACGTCTGACTAGCGGGAATATATGTTTTTATAAAGATAATATGTGGATTATGTATTTTTTTTACTTTTCGACTAAACGGAACTTCATTTTTTGAGATCTGACTATTAATTAGAAATGTGGAATATTTAGATTGTGTTATCTGTAATTAATAATATTCTTAATATTTATTGCTGTGATATGAACGGTGGGATATTTGTATTTATATTTTTTATTTTTAGCTGTCTTGATTGAATTTTTGGATTTTTATTATTTAGATTTTCACGTTTTCCTTGTCGTTCTCTAAAGAAGCGTTTACTCAATTAATTAATCAGTCACAGTTTTCGAGAAGATATCGTTCACTCTTTAAAATAGCGTTTTTACTCTGAAATATTCGAAAACCTCCAATATTTGGAATTTTATGTAAAATTCCACAGAAATTTCTCTTCACGTAAATTTCTATTCCAGTTGATTTAAATTCGCACAAAAAATTCTCTTTCTTGCATTAACCCGGAAATTTAAATCTGAATTCTTTCCACAAAACGGCAAAATGCAGAACTAAAATCGTTTAGTTGAAAATTGAGAAATGTACGGATTTTAGTGCTATTTTATAGTTCGGTTATAGGAGAATAATAAAATGGCACGGCGTCGAAGAATGTACGTCATAAATGGAAGAAAACGTATTGTACGTGTGTGTCATGGAATCTATTACAAACTAAAAGAGTTCAGGACAAAAGTATGCGTATAAGAAACGAAAATAAGAAAAGGAATTCTCTCTTTGTAAGAAAACACACATGGCTTAAAGCTGTGCACGTTCTACGATTTAAATTCCTATTCTAATACTGTCTACAGTCGATATCGTTAGATCTTCCATAGTGTTCGAACGTGAATCCATGGAATATTCTCATGGCAAATGCTTCGCAAACTTTTGATATCAAATCTGTGTACTATCTCGAAGGGGTGTTTTAAAATTGCCATGATAGCGCTATTTCAAAGTTTCGCGGAATGTCGAAAGGTATTTTCCACTTTCAGAATTCAGATTATCGTCGTATGGAGATTAGTGAAATGGACTTTATTTGTAGAATATTGCAGATTCTATTGAAAATACTTGTATTCCACCTTCGATTATTGGCGTAAAAGTTAGTATTATTTGTTGTCCCATTCGGAATACTAAACTAATTATCGATGCAGTGATGTATATGTAGTATCCTTAAAGTAGAGTTTGGTAATTGTTAGTAGTTATTGCTTGTTACCGAATTTTTAATCAAATCTATCGACTAGGTTATTATTTACTATATTCTTACTTTTATTACGGAAATTATTGTAACCTTCTATTCGAAAATAAAAGATTTATTTATGCAAAAATAATTCAATGTTAGCAAAGATAGACTACAGATATGGCAAAAATATTGAGATAATTCGCATCCATTACATTGCGAGATAACATTTTTCTATGACAATAAATATGCTATAAAAATTAGGAAATTGTATTGCTGATATGATTAATATTATTAATTTGCAAGTATAAACAAGCTTAAAATTTGGACAAACAACGTGCTTCCTCTAAAAACATTCGAGATTAATGCAGATTTCATTTAAATCCATCTCACCATGAAATCTGGGTATTCTTGGTATCAAAAAGAGGGAACATTTTTTAGGGGAAAATATCGTGAGTCAGTAGATACAGGAGATTTCCAATTCCAAAACTAATTTTCATCGGTTCGATTTCCCGATACCTATCAACATTCTGATCGAGATTCGCGGCATTATTAGATAGAATCTCGCGGGAAAAGCTAAAGATAAACAAACCAAGCGGAATACAGAATATCTTTGGAAGGTTTCCTTGTCAACCACCGTCTTAAGCGATCAGACTTCAGAAGTTTCTCATAAATTTTCATAATTCCTGTATTCTAACACGTGTACGGAATTTTTCTGAATACTTATGGCATTCAGATATTCTTTGGATACCGCGTTGGTTGCTTGCGAAACAAACCCTGTGGAAGATTAGATGAATATAAAATACAGGATTCTATGTTCATGATCCTAATAATAAAAAAGTGACTTCTTATTGGATAGAGCATTAATATTGAGCTCTTGATTATAAATATAATTTGACGCAGTGAATTCCCTGCAAATGAAATTAGGTTTTTCAAATAATGCCGTCAGATCAAATGTTTGACTCGAATAACAGATTATAACATTTTAATTGAATATATATTTTAAATCGGAAAATGGATTGGCAAAAAGTGGTTCGCAAAGCGAAACACGAATCGCAATGATAATTACGTAAATTCATATATAAACATTCCAGGAGTTAATTCATGTGTTAAATTAAAATTAAATTACATTCCGTGTGTAGCAGCGGTGTACCGATAAATTTAATTGGCAATAGATTTTATTTTTTAGAACTTTCGAATTGTTTCCACATTTGAATTTAAGTGACAGTCAAATTACGAGTTTACTTTAGCATTTTCAATTTGAAATATGACCCTGCGGCCTTTTAATTTTACTAGTTTTTTTTTAATATTATAAAAATGTTTATTCTTCGATATTCGTCCTTTGAAAATAGTGAGATATGAATGAAGTATTACATTTCTGACATTAATTATTGCTAATAATTCTTTACATTGAAATGATGTACTTTGCATTAAAACTGTCGAAATATTGATACGTTATTTATGAATTAGGTACTGCATAATTATAATACAGTAATTAAAACTGTATATGAAATTTTCTTGTATCAATTATATGACACGAATTGTCGAAGATATGGGTTTAGTGATTCAAATACAACAGAATTTGATAAAATACAAGGTAAATCTTAATTAATTGATACTATACATATTGATTTTAATACATCGAACTGTAATTATGTTTCTAAATATTATATATTGATATGGATATGAAAGAATTGCATAAAACACAAGGAATATTTATATTGAATATATAATAACTAACAAAGGCAATAAAAATAGAAACTGTGAGGAACAGCTACATAAATACCAATAAAATTAAAATATAAAATAATATACTTTAATATAATAATATATGTTAATATAAAATAATATTTCTAAACAACGATTCTGCGTTTCTCACAAACATTCTTGTCTCCATATATACGACGCTCTTTATTTATTAAACAAAACTAATTTAAACATGTAAATCTTAAACCTATGCACAATATTATTCCCACATAAACATAATAGCCATTATCTGCAATTTACAATGATGCCACTATAATTCCCATACCGCCAGGATCCACACAATCGCCATCTGGTTGCGAGGAAAAGTCTCCCGTGCATGGGTGAACGAAACATGTTAAATTTCCAGGAAAAACGCTGAATCTATTCTCAATGGAATTCGGATGAAAAATAATCCTACCAGGATGGACGTGGTGGAACAATTCACGGGACTGCATTTCGGATTCAAAATGGCAGACTACGAAACCCCTGAAATCAGTCCCGTGAATATTTTTTCAATGAAAATACTGCCCTTTCGCGCATCATCTGTCTCAGAATTATGATGTAACTTATTCGTAACGCAACTAGATTTACAGAAAGTATATCTGGGTTTTGAATGCAACTTTACCGTGCTCTTTTGTTGGATATCACATTATTAAGACACTTTTATCGCCATTATTATTCAATCCAATCTGATTGAATCTAAAATAAACTTGTACGATGAAAATATATACAGCTGTTCGTTTCAAAATATTCATTTATTTTGCCAGTAGCTTTTTATTGGTTTTCAAAATCTTTCTTCCTTTTGGAAGTATTTCAGCCCCGTATGAAAACATTATATTTTTCAATTCTTACTTTGTTTGTTTAACATTCTGTGCCATTGTATTCTGTTCTACTACTATTTTGCCATTCTACTGCTACAAATATTTTGCTTATAATAATTATTATATACGTCTATATAAATTATTGTAGTCTATAAATAGCCTATAATAAATAGTATATAATTCGTAATGTGTACGAAACGTCTAAAACTAAAACGGTTTAAACGCTCTACAATACACTTTAGATCGTTATCGTACCGTTAAAAATATTCTAAATTTTACAAAAATTAGCGATATATTTGATTTGAATTTTAATAATATTCGCATCGACGGTCATCGGTGAACCCCACGGCATTCAACCTGCCAATTTATTTTTGGCCATTAGCAAGTTAAAACGGCAATTTGCTGTTAAAAAAAAATCATGAAGGCTAATTCGTTCGTGTATTGTTAAAAGAATTGCGCGTATGCAATCAGTGAATTTCAATGAACACGTGTAGCTCAGGCAAAAATGTCGAAACCGGTTGCACAGCTTTCGAAAAATGTGCTACAAGCGGATGTACCACGGTTTAAAACAAGCATGGAACATGTGATACCGTTTTTTTCCAAATCTGTACTTTTTTCCGATATTGAGCTTTGTCAGGATTTCGAATTTCCGGTAAAGATTACAGCTACCGAAATACATGTCAGCATTAATGGCATGATTAGCTTGCTTTATCTATAATATCTTTATTAGCTTGCTTTATCTATTATATATAAAAGACGTCATATAACATGTTAGAGAATTTTAGTTTACACTAAAATAAGTTTTATATTATCGGATTATTTTTCTATATTTATGCTTGCCGTGCCGTATCAATATTTTAATTGATGTCTGAAAGATGGAAACTTTTTTACTCATCCTTGAAAAGTAATGGAGGGATAAGTTGTTTTCCAATAGTTTCTATTTTTAACTCTAAATTTTATATCCTTTGAATCTTTTTTATATTAAATCCTTCAAAGCGTGAATTCTAAGCCACGAAGAAGATATAGGAGATAACTAATCCAAAACCAGGAAATTCTTGACATTCCAATTGTTAATTAATATGATTAGAATCAGATCATATAATTTCTTCGTTTCTCACAGTTATCAATATTTTTTCTATATATTTTCAATTATATTGTACAAATTATATTTTGTTGTGGGTGGAAATATATATAGTTAGAAATATGGTTTTATGGTTTAGGGTGGAGAACGTAGACCAATTAGAATACAAGATATACATAACTACTTTATTCACGTAGGAGTTATAATAATTCTAAAAAAAAGTCGCATCCATTTGCATATTATATAGTTATATAATTAACACTAGAACTACCGAACATATACTCAGTCATACTTACACATTTATTTATACATAAACTATAGCTGAAGGATGTACATTAGTTAACGTATTTAAGTATATGTGCTATTTACATGACTGCATCACTTCAATCAATTCCTGGTCCTGATTACATGTTTTTTTCTGCACAGAGTCCATCTTTGAGTAAAAATGTGTTGATCACAATATGTATGTCCAGTGAAATGTCTTCGGTATAGAGAAAGGTTAATACTACCTAGAGGTATGTCATTTTTCGGAGGAATAGGGGAAACATGATGTAATCGACGTAATCGGTGGTGAAGTTGGAGTAGTGTAGGTCTGTCAAACGACGATAGGAACGAATGGTTAGGCTGCAGTGCTGCGGCTATGGCCGGATGCCAATTTCTTCCTATACGAAAATAGGTGGAGGTCGCAGACCAGAGACGGTTTCCCGCTTCACCGCCGACGTATAGTCGTGTCATGAAACCACATAAATGACCGATCGATGCCCACTGCTAATCCCTTCACTTTTCTGAATATTATATTCCATCCTGTTTCCACAAACCGTCTATATTCTATCTCCAAAACGTCCGAAAGAACAGTAAGAATTAATGGCATCATAAGTTTCCATGCTTTCCAAGCTAAAGATTATGGCAATTCTTTATATTAACGATAAGGTACAATATAATAAAACTATCGGATTTAGTATTCCAGGATTTAACACTAGAACTGCCAAAGCGATCAAAATGGTTGGTCTGCAATTTATATTCAAATTATTCGAATGTTTGTGCCGCCTTTTTTGAGATGTTATATATCCTTATTTTATCTATAACTCACATAATTATATCCTTTCATTAAGTTATATTCTCCAGGCATAATTTATATATATAAATGTATAAATATAACCGTTTGTATGTTCGGTGGATCTAATGTTAATACTGCATTGAAAGCGTTTCTCCATTCAGTAATTATTGAACATATTCTCATACTAATTAAGTAAAAAACTGATACTTTTTGCTTCTCAGAAATGGATTCTTCGCTGAGTAGAAAGAACTACAAATAGATACATATTTTCAGGATTATAGCTAAGTTCTTTTTGTGCTTCTTCCGATTCTTATAATTATTAAGATTCTTTGTTAAGTAAAAGCTTTTAATTCGAATTGCTACAACTGTAATAAATCCCGAAATTGTTTTCTACTGAACCAATTTGGGGTCAGTTACCTGAAATGTCAAAATGCATTTTGAGTGCTCCATTATTGTGTACGTAGTAATAAAGCTGAATGACTTCAAATTTTGATTATCCATAAAATGTTAAAAATATTCCGTATTCACTTTGTTAAACTTGCTCATCATTTTAACAGTTTTAATGAACTGTAAACTTGTATTAATTGTGAATTCCACGCGTTCGAAAAAGCAGAGTGTTTGATTGAACTTTGACATCAAATGCATTCAATCATTTTACCGTCACAGAGATATGTTTTCATAAGTATTCGTTGAATTTGCTTATTGTTCATTCATTTGGGATATTTACTCTCGTGAAGATTTATTTTTTATTTATCGCGAAATGTTCTTCGTACTTGGCGCGTATTACCGATTACGTCGTGGTTTTCTATAAAATACTCATCTGCAGATATTATTAAATATTACCCCATAGAGCAGCCATGAGCTAAATTCCTAAAATATTTTTCTCTAATGTATGCGGACTCCAATGAAGAAAATATGTTTCATAATCTCAGGTGTTCTAATATAAAGCTTTATTATTTACTTTATGATGAAACGATTCTTAAAAGAATAATTTCTTTTGTAATAAATACTGAAATTTTCTCTAAAATATGCGGACTTCAATGAAGAAGATATTTTTCATAATATCAGGTTTTCTAATATAAAGCTTTATTATGTAATATTCGATGGCAGTTTCATGATCAACCTAAAAGTTGACATTTCGATAAATCTCTGCATACCGTAGATCGAAGATCGGTCAATAAAAGACTAAGTCCAGATTGAAAATAGCACAACCCTTCATTATGGGTAAAATGCGCGGCTGAATCTATTGTTGGGAGGGCAATTTGAACTTCGTCGACAGGAAATGAAAGCTTTTAATTAGCTTGTAAAAAGAAAAAGGACGCCACTCCTCGAAGTAAAGGGAGCAAGCTTCCTACTTCAGAAAGAAATTTATAGAGCATCGAATTCTTTAAGGAATTATATTTATTTCATCTCGGTTTCATTTAATTGAAAATGTTCAATTTGCTGCTCATGTTTTAACGCTCCCCGTATTTAATACTATACCCCCGATACAACAGTTAACCTTAAGCAATTTAATGAGAGTTCTCGAGCTATAAATTAAATCAAATGTCGTATGATTTAATAAAAGATGATTTACGGGAAATTGCAAAGCAGTCCTTTGTCGAATATGAATTGTTAAGCTTTGCCCCTTGTATAATTAAATTATTATTATTCAAGTATTATAATTACAAATATTATCAAATATTATTCATTAATTCAAGTTTGTGCAAAACGAAGTATTAATTATTCGCAACACACTTGGACTCTAATTTTGTTTATTAATAATCAAATCCCCTTTTCTCTGACTCTTTGAAGCCTTTCATACACTCGATTCATAGTCCAATTCTTTCTGAACTATAATTTATAAGAAAACGTTTCAATTATATCTTATTATTAAGATCTATCTATATTTGGAAATAAATATCTGATAATGTATGAAGATTAATTAATATTCTCTCTTCTCCTAAATTGTTAATTAGTCCAATGATAGTTTACTTTTATTTCTCAACTTGAAGTGAGGTTGATACTTCTCGGTGCGATAAACTTTGATGGAATTGTTTTTTTAAATCGTTCCTGTTATTCGAATTTAACTGTCTGTTGCCTCGCATTTCTTTTATAAACAATATTTGAAGGGTGTGTCATCCAACTCGTATATTTCCCATTTAGATAGGATAAATGGAATGATGGAATATTCGCATTCGTTTGATGGATTTATGTACACAACAAAAATGATTAAACTTTTGGTTAGTTTGTAAACGTTCATAAATCACGTTGGTTATATTGTCTTTGCTTTGGTCTACCTATCACTTGCCATGTACACGCGTTGCTCTGCGAACAAGATTTTATACAATGACCGACATTTTATAGAGGCTCTAGTTTGATTACTTCTTCATTTTAAATGCAATCCTCTATGTATAATTAAAAACACAAGCATTGTGTTAACTCTCTATCGAATCTCACACATGTTGTACATTTTAATACAGCATTGAAAGCCTTTCTCCATTCAATAATTATTAAACATATTCTCATAATAATGCAGTAGATAACCAACACCAACTATGCTACTCAGACATGGATTCTTTTCTGAGTAGAAATATCCGTGTTATCAGAACCACGAATACAGTAGGACGTCGATTATTCGAACCACTGTACTGCCTTTTTCCTGTTTATGTAAAAGGAAATTTTTAAATTGAAACTATGTACATAAAAGGTATAAACCAATGTATGTATATAATACATACATATAATGCTTCAAAAGGTTTTAATTATTATTTACAAACAATTAAGCGACGCGTATTTTTAATATCTGCGGAATTTCGGTTTAAACTTTTGAGATTTTGAAAAATTTTATAAATATTAACTCTTCTGTAGATTATATTTCATATAATTAAATAATGTTGGAACTTGTGTAATAAGTTCCATGAATTTTAACTTATTTGTAAATGTAAACTGTAAAATATTATCAAGGTTTACTATTTGTTATGCTTTGAGTTTTTACTGTATATAGAGATAAATATATTTTTAATATCATGTCCATACACATTGCACATATTTATTACACATTCGCAGTTTATAAAATTGTTATATTTCACAAATTAATTTAGAAGTAAAAGATTGATCGTTAAAGTATTAGGTTTAATGTTATAGATAAGAACCTAAATGATCGAATGTCAATTTTTATTTATTACATCTTTTTACAGAAGTTAATATAAGATAATTTAAGTAAATATGTATAAAGGGCACTGCATGTAATCTAATTTATAGCCGCGCGTATCAAGTTTGCATTTGGGTCACGATCCAAATCATGGACGACAATAACGTTATGAATATTTTATAGCCGCGGCTCGTCACTTAAAGTAGATCAAGCGGTATATTTTCGCGAATGTATAAATAGGACTAGGATCTCCGAATCATAAAACATATATTGTTATTTATAAGGTGTCTCCTTTAACATTCTTGGCCAAGCAATTTCTAAATTAATTGCAAACTTTTCGCAAAATCTTTTCGAACTTTCGAATATGTGACGATTGCACGAGTATAGGATGATCTGATAGATTGTACTATCGGCTATATTATTGTAAATAATTCGTTTCTAAATAAAACGTTGATTCTAAATATTGAATACATTTATATATGTATATAAATTTACAGACAGGTAGTTCGCATTTTACGAATTCCCGCTTTACAAATTTTTTTTGATTGGAATTTTTATCTTTACTAATTTTTAGGATCGGAATTTTCATATTTACGAATTTTTTTAATTGGAATTTTTATCTTTACTCATTTTTTCGATTGAAATTTTTATTTTAAATTGTTTTATATTTTATATATTCTTTCTTACGATCGTAACTCTCGCTTACAGCATTATTTCTAAGGCAAATAAATTGCCGTTTTACAAATTCCTGATTCACGAACAGTTGCCAGGAACCAATTAATTCGTAAATGTGGGAACTACCTGTACTGTACAAGATTATCTCAAGATAAAATAACATTCTTCTAACCTATTTTCTTTTTGTTACAGGTAAGAGATCTGAAGCTGTACAAACGAAACGGGTTAAATTGCCACCAACAGCGTGTAAGTCTGAAATCAATAGAATTTATATTAAAAGTTAATGAAACACTGTTCCGCATATTTGCAAATCGTTCTTTCGAACCTTTTTATTTATTTAAACGAAATTACGTGAAAACACGTGTTAACCTAAAAGAAATAATCAAAAGTTAAGATAAGAAACGACCGTGAGTTTTGAAAAGAAATTAATTTCGTTGAATTTAATACATTTTTATTCTATTGTATTAAATTAACGTGGATAAGGTCAGATCTTGATTTCTTCAATTAGGACTGGCGTAACTAATATTTTTCGAGAAATTGTTATGTCTAACAAAATTACTCGTAAATATTTAAACTACGCTGAACTTAATACGTTATTAGTCCACTTTATTAAATTATCGTGGACCGGATAATCATCCTAGAAATGTCATGTCTAAAGGAATAGAGTGTCAGATAGAGTCAGGGAATGTCTGCCAGGTAGAAAGCAAGCACAAACGAGTACCTTGTCCCCGAGGGTTCCAACTTGCTAGCTGAAGTCGGTTTTATCGAAGACACATACATTTCCTTATTTATGTCCAGATTCGAGTTCTGATATCGTTGAATTAAGAATGACGTTCAAATCACCTTACTTACCACCTTTAGATCACCTTTTCATATATAACCACGAGAACTTTTTTGTCCAAATATTTGCACATTTTTTGTCCAAATATTGTACATAAAACCTTGAAGTTATATACAATGCTGCCGACATAATATTTACACTTCGTTGAGTAATTTTTTAATTACGACAACTCTTTGGAGTAATAAATGTTCGAGAAAATTTACTTTTCACGGAAGCGTGTTAATCTACAATTTTCAATTTCAAATCGTCTTAAGATTTTCATTTTGCTGAACTGGCTTCAGATATTTATTTCAGTAGGAGAATTACGATGGCGACCTCCTCGTGATTCCTAAACTCGAATATTTCCAAGAAAAGTTCTTCCTGCCTAATGCATCTTCAATTCCATTTTGAATTACTTCGAAATACCGCTACACGGTTATGAATTACGTAAAATCTGAAAAGCGAAACACTAACAGGTCAACCTTAATATATCATCAATGCGGGAAATATAATACATTTCAACGAAATTTTCCATGGGACACATAGAAACTTGCCGGGAACCATATTGAGAGATTCAGCCACCTAAGTTACATAAACTTCGGAAACATCCGGCATAACTTGAAACTTCTTCGAAATGGTTTTGAAATACCATTATATCATCCAGTTACTACACCACGTTGAAGTAAGAATTAAGATTGTCTTCTTAATTGTCTCCGGCAATGAACGTGTTAAACATTCTTCTCGAATTTACAGAGTTATTATTATGAACAATTTATATTTCATTTCAATTCTACAACTAAATCCAACAAAATAAAAGAAATCAGTTCTAAACATGATTGGATACAAAATCATTTATGTGATATAATCGATAAGGAGGATGTTGGCAGATTTGTTTTAGCATGTCATCGAGTTTTCAAATCAAGCATTTTCATGACAAATAATTCTAATTATGGAAACTGCCAACCGAATAGATAATCAAAAATACGTTATTGCACGTCGCATGGCAAACTGTCAATTGCGTTTTGTACGCGAAATTTTTGATATTTCAGCATAATGTATATCGTTCTGTGAAACGATCTCCGTGTTCATAACTTCTAGTTCTCGTGCAAATGCATTATGAACATGAAACAGGACATGAAACTGAGATACCGCTGTATTTATATTCTAAAGAGTCTTAAACACGATATTTTAAAAGCTATTACATGCTGATAAATTTTCCAAACGAACAGCAGTAATCTTATTTTATTATTTTGAAACCAGCTCCCTGAGAACCGTGCTGTGATAATTCAAGCTGTTCCTTGTAATTATTAAAGATAATTGATAATGCAGTGATATGCTATCGTTTATATGCTTGCATAAACAATATTGTAATATATGAAAGCATATATATAATCCAAATATATGATGACGATGTACTTGATCACGATATAATTAATATAGTAAGATCATTTTAAAAAATGGTCACAATATGATCTAGAAAAAATTATTCTCGCATATTTTATGTATTTTAACTCGATTTGTTGTTTTATATTAAACATTATTCTATTAGATAATCACCCTTTTGACAAAATCAAATTCCCATCTTTCGATGCGAAACAAATCTCCATCCCCGAAATAACCACCGTTACGTCTCTGAATGCCCTATTTTTAGAGAATCACTTGGATGAGCTAAATATTACACACATATGAAAAAACTGTAAGTTATAAATAAAACATAACATTTCGAGGTTACACCGTATGCAATTGTTCTATAAAGGATAATCGAGTTAAGTAGTACAAAATAATTGATTACTTTCCGGTCCCTCTGATACTTCTTTTATTTAAAAACTGTGGAACACTTCGACATACGGTTTTAATATTTGAAGAAATAATATTTAAAGAAAAAAGCTATTTGTATATCGTATTAGAAATTAGAAATCCTAAATATAAAGCTAATTATATAAATTCATTAGCAATGTATATATTTACAGCATTTATTCCATTAATGTAACTTCGATTCCTATTGCAGTAACAGGTTAGTTAATCTTCTAATTAATGATTTTAGTGCATTATCAAAGGTGGGAATTACATGTTTTGAATACCCTGCTCTATTAATGTTACTACTTTACTAATGGTTTCCATATCCGATTAACGCACGAATTAATATCCTAATTAACGACATCGTTTGGGCTTTATCAGTACTTCATAAACTATTCCCAAATTATTCTATAACACAATCTCCGCACAGTTCACACATAATGCACTTCGATATTGCATTTCTCTTGAACATGTATCTTGTTTACATCATTTGTATTACATATATTATATCATATATGCATATTAACCTACGTACACTACCACGTAAAAGTATTCGAACAACGGCAGAGTTAAGCAGATTTGCAGGTTCCGTTACAAAAAAGGATTTACATTCGCATCAGCTGTATAGCATGATAATTGGTATTATTTTATTTGTAATTAACGGATCCCTGGTAATTAACCCTTTCAATACTAACGGTGACTATAGTCACCCGTTACAATTTCGCATTGATTTACAACTTTGGCACAGCAGAGTATACTTGCTATCTCTTTGGTTATCAATTATCTTTTGTTTCGTAACTAGTTTATTTTATGTTACGAGATTTGCGCAATTAGTGGCATTACAGTACGCGACAAAGCATCAAATGTTACGTTCTCCTAGCGGTGAAAAATACGTTCACCTCAAGATCGCGGAACGAAAGGGTTAAGGCTGCACAAATGTGAATTTAAGAGTACAATTCAAAAGCCATGCTGTTCCATGTAATTCCTCAATTTCCAAAGAAGACTTACACATTTGGTATTACTGTGTGCAATAATTCAAAACTAGACGGAATATATCGTATGGATCATCGGATATGATAAATGGGAAGTGCGTTGAAAAAGAGAGAGAGAGAGAATGCATGCATGTGTGTGAGTGAAAGAGAAGGGCGTCGGAAAAACAAAAGACGAAGCGAGGCGGCTTGGCGACAGGGCCGAAAAAAGAAATCGACAGTCAGTCAGCATCTCAATTCGGATCGACAAACATCTTGTATATTATTATACATCTAATTATTTTATCCTCTTTCATAAATATTACATATATTCTGTAAACCAAGGGAATCCTACATAAATATGATTGGGAAACTCGATTATGCCTTCAGGGACCCCTAACAAACTTGCGTATTCTTCCTTAATTTGCAAATGTAAACACTTACGGATTTGGTATTATTGTGTGCAATAAGTAAAAAATCGTTGCTGGTATATCGTTTAAATCGAATGCTTGGAGAAGAATGCAGAATCAGATTGGAATGCAAAATATCGGTAGGGGGATAATGCGTTTGTTTCGATATCAAATAACGAGATTCGCGCGTCGGTCGATTGCACAAATATTTGCTAAGGTTTTTTTCCGGAACAAGTATAGATTTCTTTCGGTCCGCGGAGTCCTCGAGGCAATGAAACGAGCACGCACGGCATTTAAACTTTGCGAACGCGTGTGCAATGTGTGGATGCATGCGGCCGAGTGCACAGAAGATTTGGAGCCACGCCAACTCCTCTGACTCTGCATCTGCATTTCGCAGATGTGAAAATAGCACGGCACCTCTAATTCGCATCTGCATATTCGCGGCTACTTGTACCCCGGCTCACGGTATTTCCCTAATTTTCAAATGGATTGATGTACACCGGAGATACCGAATTTTGACGTTCCGCTTTTTTTTCGATGGTTTCACATCACCTCGTACAGATTTTAATGGATTATAGTTGATACGCCTCGCACCTGGTTTCGTATGTAAATTTTATCTCGAGAATATTGACGTATGTACATGTTATGCATGGAATAATTTGTACTTCAATCGTGACTTTTTAATTAAACAGTTGCTAGATAATATTATACTACGGTATGGTAGATAATATGATATGATATGGTAGATATTATTAAAATGCTTATCAATGTTAATGTGTTACGTGCTAAATCTGCTTTCAATTGACATAAACTTTATTTAATATAAGAATTCAGTGTAACGAAAACAGTACTTTAAGTAAACCATCACGTCTTATTAAAAATATATCGCTCGAATTTGTTTTATTACTCAAATAAAAGTACTCGCATATCGTTTCTTGGAAAAACTGCTCAATTAAGAGATTAATATTATATAATGTGAATGAATATTCAGATTTCATTAAAAACTATTCATTCTAACAGTATGCTTTATAACAGCATATTATTCTATGCTATGTTAATAAATTTATATATTACAACTCGCAATATATAAATTGCAAAAATATAACTGCTATCCAATTTGTTTATTTTATTAAACCATAGCTGAAATGACACTCGAGAATCTAATTACAGTTGAATGTTTTACAACGCGATATTAAAAATATATTGATATTTTTATATAATTACGTAACCATCCTTTGTAGAAGTAATATTCCTCCTCGAAATTTATTAAATTTCTATTTCCCCACACGATATAAAATCTGCATCTCGCAACCAAAGGACTACCAATTCACTTTGATTTACCCAAAGAAATTATAATCAGAGCTAAAACAAATTCAATCATTATTTCTCAAGTTTCCAATTACCAGTATTTCCTCTCATTTCATAATTCTTATTACGTAAATCCCACGATCTCTTCCGCAGCGTGCAACATTATTTTGCATTGATTAAACAACCACAATCATTACGAACCAATCTCGCCGAACAGCTTTAATAACACTGAAACACTTTGAAAAAAGAGCTCACGTACTTGAGTGTATATTACATGGATCCATTCGAGCTGAAAATGAGAAATTAATGAAATCCTTGAAACGAAGTGGAGTAATAAAATTAACGGAGTCATTAGGAATTTCAGGGAAGATCCTCGTAGTTTGCTCTTCGAGTATAGTTCTCGCTTGCATTTATGCTCTCATTCGTCTAACAAGGAGTCCTCTTATTCACCTCTGTTTCTTGACATCAGGGATGTTGTTCATACCACTTTCCACCTATGGTGGAAGTCATAGAAGTGGTTTATGCCACTTCTACGACATCAGAGAAGCGGTTGGTATCAGTGCCGGGCAATTAAGCAACCCTGCACCTATCTTCTTACTCCTGTTCACTGTTCCAAACCCCTTTGGCAAACTGCTATAAAGGGAATACGACTATGGAAAGTAACTAACCCTTGGGAAATAGCTTCTTCGGAGATCATCATTTTTCCGCCATTCTCCCTTTCGCGTCCCCTTGGAATATTTATTAAGAATCAATGATATCAAATGTGCATCCGCAAGCAAGATTTCAGTTGATGTTTAACATGTTTGGATTCACTCGTCGGGATTATAACAGATTATAACTTGTGGGTATTAATTGGGAAATGCAAATGTCTGTGTTATAAAGGTAATAATTACTGACTACCATTTTTGCTATTTTTTTCTTCGGATATGATAACTTGACAAACACAATTTTACTAGACAGTACAGAAAACTTAATTATAAATAATACACAATAATACTGGCTCTTCCATACTTAACCTAGACACCATATTTCACCAGCAAACTTGTAAAAAAGCATATCAAACGAGACCTAAAAGAAAGAGTCTATAGTAACATAAATGTCAACAGAATCGGTTTGAAAATAAAGCAATTATGTTCATTTCAAAACCAGGAATAACTTATCAAACACCCTGTATATATTCCATACACATATAAGCCGTTAGACATTTTTTTCAACAAAAAAACCTTACATCTCTATTGCTTACTTTGCTGCCAAAATATATGTAAAGTTTCCGAAAAGGTGTCGATATATCGTACCCCGTATAATTCGGCAGTAAAAGGCATTGTTTTTATTATTATATCGTACGTGCTTCTTCATAAAAAGTTTCTTATAAAAGCCGGGGGTATTCGTCGATACATTTTATTGAGTACCGGCTATCATCCCCTTAAAATTCCGTCTCCAGCAAGTTGTGTTCGTAGATCATCGACTTTCCAGCGGGAGGCGTGACCCTCGAGAAAGTCTGATCGTAAACCAAGAATTTTGAGATGTACGTGCCAGACAATAGACATACGGGCATTTCCAGCCGGTTCGTGAAATAGGAGTGAAGATATTCAAACATTTACGAGCGTACACTTGGTTGTTCGCCATGGAAATTGATGTCCCGAAGTTCATTAAAATTTCATATATCAAGACATGCCGCATCGGTGCCCGCACCATAAATTATTTACTGAAAGAATTAACTTGCTTTAATAACTGATGCAAATAGATAATTTCTACTAAACCAATTTGTCAGCGGAACGATGTGGAGAATATAAAAGCGTGTTTGTTGAAGTATGTTCTTTACGAGGTATCCTCAATTCTTTATTAAAACGAAAGTAAATGCAGCATTTTGTTGTGAATTCTTTGTTGAATTCTTATCGATTCGTTTAAAAGGTGTAAGTCCGATTTTTCAGGAGACTTAATTAAAGATAATCATTCACTACTGATTGATATGTCCTGTTTATTGCTTATAATATTAAAATAATAAGAAAAATTACGGCCAATTCTTACGAGTTTCCAAAATAATGGCTAGAATAAATTTGTTGTAACGAACTTAATTTTACCAGGTAAAATCTTTCGCGTTCTACGTTAATATTTAAACCTTAAACCTTACGTAGAATATTAATTGGGATATTATATGAACATTATTTTTCAAAGTAGTATGTCTAGTTTTTAAGGAAATTATATGACACATAATTACCTATTTGAATGATTAATTAATAATTATTTCTTAAAAGTCTCTATCCATAGATATCTGACTGACATTCAAGGTTAATGATTATTACCATTTAACTTGTAACTAATTCTGAGCCGGATAAATTAATTTTAATTATAATCACCAGAGGTACCTTCTCGAGTCTCAACGGTTCAGATACATTTCGTGTAATTAAATGGGTATAAATAGATTAATTAAAGCCTTTGACGGAAAGCCATTTACTTTGCATTATAGATTAATTTAGCTTACAGCATTTAATCGGAGTAGAAGGGGGCTTTAGAAAGCTTGTTTCTATTGGTTTTATACGTGTCTCGTTTTACACTTAATGTACTTTCATGGTTAACATTTTTGCTGGATATCTAATCTACGATCTTAATTTAAATTATATGTTTTTTGTTTCTTTTAAACTATTTAAGATCGACGATTGTGTATGTGCTTATATTACTTCAAGGTATGCGTGTTTCAAATTGTTATCGCGATGAATAAGTGTTGTAAATAAAGTGTATATCTATATTTATTAACTTATCGTTTCCGGAAGTCCGAAAGTTTAATTTCGAAGTAAATGTTTAGTAAACCTGTTCTTTTATGAATAAATAGATTGTTGTTAACAAATATAATATGAAATGATCGACGTATTGAAATTAATTAATGACGTCTATTATAATACACGTATTTGCGGATATAAATGCTAATATTAATTCATCCGGCAGGCAAGTTAATAGTCATCCACTTTGCGCATCAAACCGCATGCTTAAATAAAATACGGTAAACCAAAATTCAGCTAATTGCATAAAATATGGACAAACATGTCAAATTTTAGATAATATTTATTGAATGAATTACCGTTAAAGCTCAATTATATTATATTTTATACCTTGTTTACATCAGTAGTCATTTATGCCCTCGAAACTATGTAAAATACCCGATAATCGTCACAGCTCTTTATTCTTTTTCAATTCTGGAATAATAATCATTTTTGCTGTTATAAGATCATTAGGAACATAATTAACTCTTTTTTATCAGTATCAAGTAAGGTGGTTATGAAAGGGTTTTCGAAACTCTTACAGTCAAAGATAAAATAAAATATAAGTTTCAATACCTTGTTATGTATTACATCATTTATTTCTATATTTATTAAATATCTTAAATAAGCATATTTACTCATTAAGTATGCACGTGAATAGCTGGATAAAATAATGCTTTCCATGTGCTGTATCAATTTATAATTAAGGGAGAGCTTTATTTATAGTTCTCAGGCACTTATCTAGTCACGAGAGTCGCGTGGTTTCTTGATAAATGCATATGTACAGGAATCTAAGAAATGTCCTCAATGTTTCGTAAAGTATAGCTTTCCGCGGTGCATACATATTCATTTAAATACCAAGAAGCAAAAACCACGTTGGTTTTACTCATTCGTTTCTACTATTTCTACACTTCGTATCGCAAGAATTACGGAAAGGATAACAATATTAAACCGATGAAAGAGAAGAAAATAATTGTCCGGGTTTCAAGTTATCCACGTTTTCTACAGTTTTAATGCTTCAGTTGCTAATGTATTATATCTTCACAGTTGAAATAAATGCGAAACGATTTTTCAGTCAAATATGAAATTCATCTTTAACGTTATTTTATTCGAGAGCGAATTTATAATAAAATAATCGAGGGTCATCAATTTTACTATATAATTATAATTGCCATATAACTTATTATATACACAGATTATACAATATTAGATATACATGTATGCTGATAATAGCAACATCTCTAAACTAATCTCTGGATATCTATTATATTTAATTCAATAAGTTAAGCAAATAATCGGACACTGACCAAATTAACTTATAAAAAAGAAACAATAATTTTTAATTAAAGATGAATATAGTAATTAATAACATAGTATTAATGTGATTTCTAGCATTCTAAGAACGTTCATTCCTCCCTTCAACTTTCATGCTTTTGCATCTGCAAAAGGTAGATTTCATAATTTGGAAATCTCCCGGTAATGAACGTTTTTTCGACGATTCTATTCATCCTCATATTCATCTCTATTTATGCCGTTCATATCATGTTCCTTTCATCATGAAAGATGAACTTAATAGTAAATGATGGTATACTGATACTCCTTGAAAGGTTGCACGGAGTAACTGGAAATTTATAGAGTTCCACTTCGTATGCATATTCATTTTTAATTCGACCGTGAGCTTGAAACTCGCGCGTGAATTGTAATTAAGAGGATGGCGTCCTAGAAAACGATGTACTAGTTAGATTAAAAAAAGTTGATCGCAAGTAGAAGAGGTACGAGAGCGTAATCAGGAGACGCCCAGCATGACTCCAATAAATCGTCCACCAAAGGCACCTTACCTGTTCCCTTATTTATCTGGTAATTAATTGCAACCACTTATCTTGTCATGCGTATGCGTGGCTCCTCTGGGCACGTGTTCCATTTCCGGCTGCTAAGCTTCCGGCGCACTTAACAAGCTCCAGATTTTCGTATCTAAAAGCCCTTAAAAGAAGAGTAACATCGAAAGACTACGATAAGTGTTTCAACGATATCCTGTCGCATCGTTCTTTTTATTAACTTCGTTAACCTGTTATCCGTGGATGACAGCATTTATTTTTCGAAGGCTACGAATTTAATGGCAATTATCACGCTTGTAATTCTCAAATTTCGATACGTATCGATTTCAGTAGAGCACAATCAAATCCATGTATTTGTTGTAATTATAAATATATCGTGCGAATTTATTTATTATTAAATATTCCATGAAATATAATAATATGAAATCTTGTTTGAATCGTTAAGTGATGTCGGTATGCTGAAGTTATTCGCTCGAGTTCTGAGAATAAGAAACCATTAAATTTAATATTAAACGTTTATAGAGTCTTATGTTATCAGAAAGTATAATGCAGAGATTAATGCAACTTTTTAAACCATTTGAAATTATATTTTGCTATTTATATGTGGGTTTAGAGGAGCTTGAAAGCTTTCTGACTTTGAAAACTTCTGCAGCTTTTTGTCACATTTTCTGAGACTAAGATAACGTAGCAGAAGAATATGGCGACCTTTCATTGTTGACATATCCCACATTGATATAGCAATAATAATTATTCGGGAGAATGATTTATATAGAAAAATATATTTTAAATGAAACAGTTTGCCTCATTTCTTTTATGGAACGAGGTCAACATCGAGAAAAAAGAATAACGTGAAGCAATGTATGAAACGTATCTAGATCATCAGACAAGTTAAAATACAGAGCAAGGGGACAATAGGACTTCGGATTATCTTCTTTAACAGACTTGCAGAAGTTTCTTCTGAATTATACATAAATCCAGGACTTTGTGGAATTCTGTGCTTTTATTTATATCACACACACAACTCCAGTATTAACACATTGACCGTCGAGCCGGGCAAGAGATGCCAGACCACAGTTTTTTTACCTTAAATTTCAAAACAGTAATAACACCTAATGATAAGATTCTACAATTTTATTTCACACAGCATTAGAAAGGAAGCATTTCTTTCTTTATCTCTAGATAAGGCAGTATTTCTACATTAAATATGTACAACAAATAATTTATACGTAAAGAAACATATGCCAAATGCCAAGCAGATTGAAACAAGTAATACTTTAAACAAGTAATTATACAAAACTTAATTCGATGCCACTATATTTGAGTTCTTGAAACAAATGGACTTTTTATTGTGAAAGTGGTATAAGTCCGGTTTCCTTGCGTTGAGATAATTAAAGGTTTGCATATGAATCGATAAAATATGCTAATAAAGTCCAGCAAGTCCACCTTATAATGTAAATATTGAAAAATTCTCTGAGTGAACATTTTTCATGATCTCCCATCGCTTCATATTCTTTCTGTAAATTTAATTTTGAACTTCCATAATTTAAATAATAATTCTATGGATGTACATTTTATGGAAGCCCTTATCACTTAATATTCTTTTCTTTGCTATGTGCTTCATCAACATTTTGCCATATTTCATGTTTGGTCTAATTACAAAGTTCTGACTCTCATTAAATTTCAATCGTTTGATTTCGTTCGTTTTGAAGTCAGATAACAGATTACTCTTTCGAACTGCTGGAATTCTTAATTAAAGCTGCCGCTTTAAAGATGCGTATTTAATAACATGATTGAAGTTGAAGCAAAAGCTATCAGCTTTGTTTGGAGCTGTTCCTGTTTTTATTTCTATTTTACTTCTCTCTTTCCACTTTTCATTAAATACCCTCTATAAATAATTTTCGTTCTGCGTTTCAAAGAGTTTTCAAGTATTCGTTATGCGTGTTGTGAAATATCGTTTTTAATTAAAAATAAAGTTTTCTTTGCTGAAAAAGTACGTCGATCGTACTTTAAGGCGTAGTATATTATTCCTAAATATGTATTTAAATATATTTAAATACAATGTAGAAATTAGGTATGTTTAAAAACGATGTGTATATATAAACAAAGAAAATTGTACATACATATATGTATGAATTAATTTCATTCAAATTTTCTTACAGTAACTTGGTTCTGATTTCCATTTTTTCGTTTTAATAATAATTAGAAACGTTTTTCAGTCCGATTAAGTAATAATTTTATTTATAGAGGTTTAAAAGCGACAACCATTTAAATAAATAAATAAGTAATACCATTCAGAAACTACCCACTTCTAGTAATAAGATTTAAAGCATATTTCCTTAAATTTCACTGGAATTTGAATACTAGACATATACGCAAATATTTAAGTATTCCAATGCATAAGCGGATATATTGTTAGTCATTTTCATGACAGTAGCCGACGTGGTAATGCAACGCGATCAAATAAATGATCGCGTTTTAGAAATCCGACGCTTGCATTTCGGAAACCGACGAAAGGAATTATTTGGAAGCTCCGGGATTCAAATTCAGTGTAATTGTATATTCGAATATATGGTAATGTGGTTATCGGTTTATTGGATCAAAAGCAGGCACCACCGGTAGATAGTTCCCGTAGTCTCTGCACGAAAGTTATACAGTAATTCTGATATAATTAAGTTAAAACGTGCGTTTCGAATTATTATATTATACGTGCAAGTTGTAAATAGAACGATAGCAATACTAGAACTTGTAATCAATTTCAAGCTGAATTACAATAAGTTTTATCACATAAAGCAACGACGATATCACTTGTTATTACAAACAAATATTAATCCTTCGCACTACAAACAATTAGACTATGTTTTTGTGATACAAATAATCTACAATATCAAACAAATATTCAAACATTAAAACACTAACTATACTTACTAGACTTAACCGATCAAATATGCTAAACATTAGAGAGACTAATTGTTAGGAGTTGTTTAAAATTCACAAACAGTAAAAAATATAATATTCGTTATATTTTATATTTTAAAAATAAGAATGAATGAAAGAAATAAATTAATCGATTTAATTACGTCCATCATACAACGTGAGTTACAAGAATACTCAGAAAATGAAACCTTATCAATTTGAGTGTTTTTATTAAATTCCGCGGACCCGTCATTTTGACGGCTTCCGTATTTCTAGGGTTAAAGAAACTAATTAATCCGCTTTAATCTGTAATATAGTTTAAGCGATTAAGTTGATCTCAGATTAAGCGGCAATAATATCACAAAGCTATTGATAGCCCGAAATATTAGAACTCGAGGAAAGCGGTTCTCCAATTTCATCGACAAAGGAAGGGTTTTATAAAGCGAAAGAATCCTTTATGGTACCTCGGACGTAATTTTCATTAACCGTGAATGTCGATAATAACTCTTTTCGCACGTAAATGGGCGTCGGAGACTCGAGGTAAAATTGCTTAGATGCATTCAGCCGACAATACAAAAACGGGGGAAAAATTCGTTCGACGTAATATCCTGACAGTTCCTAGGAAAGCTCGCGCATAAAATGACGGGGAATTAAAATCCTTTACGTTCCTTTCGGTACACGACAATATTGTTACTCTCTCGCGGCCTCTCTGTACTCCGAGTCGAATTTTAGAATGAGAGCTAACCGTTTTTATATTCCCACCACTGCTTAATCCTTTTTTTCCCCTTAAAGGCTTGTGTTTTTCAAGCATTGCGTTTAATCCTTGATGACCTCGTCTCTGTATATTCTTTGCATAACGTGAGTTTCAAATTTAATGTTCGAAAGAACCTTGTGAACTTTTAAAGCCATATTACTGCGCCCGCGGAAACTCATGAAAATGTTCCCTACTTGTGTGTAAGTATAATTTTCATTATGATAATTGCTCTTATATTCATTGTATTTACTGTTTATTAAAATACGCTCTTATTATTGTACCTCTGCGCGCGTTTTCGTTCTTAATACTGCAAACATTTATTTATCTCAACCATTGTTAGGTAATTTAACACGGAACAAAATATTAGACACGTCGCATTTAATGTATTTATTATCCTTTGTCTTTTAATAACTTTATTTCTACCGCTTGAAATATCTTCAAAATTAAAAACATATTAAACAATTCTCAAATAAATCTTCCATTTCTCAAATAAAAAAGACGATTGAAACAGTCGAGTAATTATAATAGCGGTATAATATTACTCTCGAAATTTGCTCAAATTTTACGTTAAACGTAATTCATTAGAAATAATTATCCATATTTTAAAATTGACATATTTCGTGGAAAGTCTCAGACCAAGTTTCGACTGAAGCTTAAATGTAGTCGTTTAAATATGTATTTAACCGACATGCCATTCATTTGGTAATATCTGAGCAAATAACTTCTTCATACTATTGTGCGTGAAACATGCACCAACTGTTTAGTAGATACGCGTAAAGAGACAATCAGAAACAATAGAAGATTCTTGCAATTACTACAGAGAGGACGACGGGATTATTGGCAATACGTTATTGCTGAGATAGAAAGAATTTCGAATCTAACATGTGTAGCCAATCGGCTATTTCATGCAGTAAAGAGTTAATAAATTCCGGTGCGGCTGAATATAACAGTGGTTGATCGTCGGCGATGAGTGGTTTCCTTCGTCCTCCTCTTATTCGGAATCGGTTCTCCAGCTGCGATATTTTTCCACTTCTATTCTCCCTGCGTATTACGATACTAATGGACTCCATTGTGTAGATATTACGATGCTTACCGGGGAATATTTTCAGGTTTATTTATGGCTACTCGTAGACGACTAAATCACCCTCAGATTTTATCGGGAATACGAATTCAACCGTGAATTGCCAATCTTCATAATTATTTCATTTACTTTCCCAATGAATGCTTCTTTAAAGAATTGTAAAACGAAGGTCTTCCGTGTGCGATGGGGAATGATGGTAACGTACAGGCAACGCTCGTACAACACGGTTTCGATATAATCTGACTCACAAATTGTTACCATTCTCGTGTTCTCTGGAACCTAACTCCCGTGTTATACACATCCGAATCAGCTTGCTTTTAGAGCTAGCCACTGATGCCATGTAAGGACATATTGTATTTTGATTTTTTACTGTATTTTTATTTTCCTATTTTATTTATTCGTAGATAAGCATCTTGCAATTAACTTTAATAAGTCATTTTACCTGCCATCGGACGCGTGGCCTATCGCGTCCTTATACCTGGACACGACCCAATGGCAGTTTGCGGATTCTTGGAAATTGTCGGGAACATTTATTACCAATAGTATGGTTCCAAATAGGATTGACTAATTAGGACAACGACAATTTCCAGGATTTTCCGTGACAACACAATGGGGGGGGGGGGGGGGGGGGATTTGTTTTTTACGCGCAGGAGCATCAGTGAATACCCACAAAACAAGTCACTAGGCACCGTACAAAACAGCAACAACCAATCTTGAGAATAAAGTTCGATTTCACATACGTAATTAAACTTACGCGTGCAATAATTGCGTGTATATAGACAATGTAGTTTGGTGGTAGAAACATAGTCGTTTAGTTGCAAGGTGCAACTAATTGTAAGTCATCTTTTCGCTGCCACTGTTTATTTCCGGGCTGACAACCGCCCGAAGCAATCCAAGGCAAGTCGCCACTAAACAGACATTTTGACAAATTTCTTAGAGTGCGCTGCCCTCATAATTTGTGTAATAAAATATGCAACCTGTTCCAGGATAAATATCACATTTGCACATTTCGTTTCGAATATTAACACTAGAACTACTAAGGCTGGTAAAAAATTGTAAAAAGGCACTCTTTTAAAAGTGCACATACTGTGATATTAAACTTACGCAAATGTTATAAAGAATGGATGACAATTTCAGACCAAGTAAACGTAAACCGCAAATAACAAATAGAACTTGTAGTGCCGTTCTACAATTTTGGCTACAGTTCCGTTAAAATAACAAACTTAAACATAGTGCCACCTTCCAAGTAATATTAAATATGATTTTGAAGCCACATTAAATGCCGAAAACTGTCTTAATATGTAATATTTAACCCTTTGAGAAAAATAAATCGTATAAGTTACGAAAATATCCTTTTCTTTCTAATCTTTTTTTACACACGTGACAACTACTTCGGAACAAAATTCGAGTGTTAAATGTGACAATTATTTTGGGACAAAGGGAGTAATAATTATTGTATTATCGAATATGTTCGTACTACAATATAAATTCTACCAGAGAAGGTAATCTGTACCTTTCCTCTATCATTTGAAGTAGCCATTGATAGCTTTGTTTACAGATTTTGCAATAATCCCAAGACACATAAAAATTACGAATTGATTGGAACTCCTTATCTAACAACTTCTTCAACATTCCGCCTGCAGATTTCGTCTCGAGTATTATTACAATCACATTAACACTCGCCAGCGATGGAAGCACAGCCATTAAATCCGATGTTCACAAAGGGGGGAAATTTGGCGGATTTGAGTTCTCAGTTCGCCGAAGAGTACAAGCAGATAATTGCACATGCATTGGGTCACGCAACAAATTTGTTGGAAGCGGAAGGTCTAATTACTAAAAACATAAACAGTCAACCAACCAGCATAGCAATAGAGATGGGAGAAAAAATGTATCGATATATCAAGTGTGTAATAGAAGAGATGGTTCCCAGCAAGCAAGCAACAACTGAAGAAGAAACTGTGTACTCGAATGAAGATATTAAAAAAGAAACTGCATATTCGAAGGAATATATTGAAGCAGAAACTACATATTCGAATGAAGATACTGAAACAGAAGCTGTGTACTGCGATGAAGATATTAAAAAAGAAGCTGCATATTCGAATGAATATATTAAAGTAGGATCTGCATATTCGAATGAAGATACTAAAACAGAAGCTGCATATTCGAATGAAAATATTCAGGACATAAATAGGATGGGTAAAGAAGAGGTTAAAACAAATCTCGGGAGGTCACTTCGAAAGCGCAAATTGGACAGTGATGAAGATTACGTACCATGTGAAGAAAAACACATTGTGGATCGCGTGCCATGGGATGTTAAGGTAAAGGCTGTAAAAATGGCTTGTTTACATCCAAACTGGTCGCTGAAGACTATCCGAAAGCACGTAACTACACGACTAAAATCCAGATCTCAATTACTCAGGTGGAAGCAACAAGTCAAAAATAGGGGAATTATAAATGACATATAAATCTAATGTTCCATATTCTAATTTGTGTTTTATATAGTTGATCGTTAAGTTTATTTCCATCAGAAGTAGAGTATTAATTGACTATTAATTGATTAGCGGAATTAATTAATTATTAGACTTGATATAAATATCTACAAAAATGAGAATGTTTTAAGGTAAAAGTACGTTGATTATTATTCCTTGACATTTATCCGAATATGGAAGATAGTACGATATGAGTATAAAAATGTAAATTTGTCGTGTTTACATTGCAGACAGCATTTATATATTATAAGGTACTGGCAGTTCATATAAATATGTCCTTTTAAAAAGTTACAAGCACTCTTCACAAGTGACTTGGAGCGTGATGCTTTCAGATACTCCATTAACTTCCTTTTTGTCGTAATACTCTTAAATATGGGAGCTACGAAACTTTGAAGTATTGTCTTTATAAAAATGCAAAACACATCATCTTGCGAAGCTATTGATGTGCCGCTTCCGAAACTAACTTTTCTATGCTCTTTACGTCACTGTTAAATCACGTGTAAAGCATACGGTTACTTCTTCAAAATGTATAAGTTACTTCCCAGCGTTTTATTTAAACTGAAGCGAAACTGTGTGTAGAATTTTAATAAGCAATTGGTGCTCTGAAAAATGTTTCTTATAAACAGCTATAGTTATATAATAGTTATATTCATAATAAAACGATGATAAGTTCAGCGTAAAGAAAATAGGACCTTAGGAGCCGATATGTTTATTAAAATTCTGTTTTAGTAAAAACGCCATGAAATAATGAATTCTCATTTTGTAAAACCTTGAATATATTATAAACAGATGCAAATGCCTTAGAAATAAAATACATTTCGCAGAAGATATGTATTATTAATAATACAGCATACAATTATTATCCTAGGAAAATATGAAATTTGAAACAATATTTGATTTGTATCATTCATCGTTCGTTTTTAATAATAATTCATACGCAAATTTTAAGATACATTTTTGCTTTACAACTTAAAGCAATTTAATTTCCTATAAGGAAATTGTATAACGTAAATCTACTTAAACGCACCGAAAAAGGTGGCAAACGTTGCGTTACGTTTATAATTATTATTACGACGAAAAAAGACACTGAAATAATAGATACGGATACAGGATTAATAATCGTAGTTGCACAATTAATTTCGTGGTTGAATCGAATAGTGGAAGGCATCGCAAAGAACACAAAGTTGTTTGCGCATAACATAATGTATAAACAGTAAGAGCCCTCACAAGTTGTATAACGCAGCAATTGAAGCATTCGCACGATGAAAATCGAAGTAGATGAATATCTGAATGAAGGCCGTTAAAGTAAAGAAACAGTTTCGTGTGTATGCATCGTTTATAGACGAAGGAAATGATTTTATATTCATATCTATCGGATGGTGGTGCACACACAACCGATATAAAGCGTGAATGCCGTGTGGAATCGTTTCAAACGCGAAACGCCCTTTCAAATGTAAAACGAAGTGGATCTTCAGCGATTCGCAAAATCGTCTTACTGCGCCTGGAATTTCGAGAAATACTCGAAGAAATCGTATCTATGATAGTGGCTCGACTTACAACGCCGGAATTCGTAAAGTGGAAAAGTGGATAGAAAAGTGCAATTTCGGTGTCTCCAAAGGACCGTTAAGTTGAGGCATTCATAGTTGGGAAAATTGAAAAATATGTACAGACTACGTTATAAATGTGGCAGATGAGAGTAACGTACTGAGTCATACGCTTTACAGTATGCCGAAAGATACGATTAAAAATGTTGGAGTTTGTAATGCGTTTGAAAAGGTATAAATATTAGGGGTACCCATAAAGTAATGTTGTTTTCGATACTTATATATAATTCTCTTTTATATTATATTTATATTACATTCATATTTTATGTCTTTTATATTACATTTAGTTCAGATTATCTAACAATGTAATCCCCGTTATTACTGATAATCTGCTTCCATCTCCCTGGCAAACTTTTAATCCCTAATGTCAATACATTTAATTAGTATATACTTATGTAATAACAAATTACGTCTTAATTTAGCATTTAAATTTGTTGATGTCTATCTTCGGAATGTTCTTCTCGCAGATAGTTTGTTTATTGTTAATCTTTAACGATTTAATGCTTGCTTAAATGGTATTCAAATATTTATATCATTCTTGTAAAATTTAAGATTTAAGATTTATTTTAATACGGCACTTGTGTTAATCATTTTTACTGAACACTGTCAGTTTTGGTATAAAAGTGCAGTGAAATGTAAACTGTAATTTGAATAAAATCATAGGGGATGAAAAATACAGCAAAATTAATTATAATTTTTGTATGCTTTGGCATTTTTCGATATCTACCGGTCATAAATAATTAATTATGAAAAATCAGGGAAATAAAATAATCTGTGTTAACATCTTCTACGAATAATAAATAATAATAAATCACAAGCAATTACTTCCCTGAACCTTTTCGATTTAAGGATTCTTGAAGAATTATCAATAATCTTTACCGATAATCTGGCTCTTTATGAAGTCATAAAAACAGAAGATTAATTACCTGCAAACAAAGAGACAAAGATAAAAGGTAAGACTAAGAGATTAAAAACAAATTAGGCTTACCAAGCTGATTACAAATCGACGGGAGGAATTCGAATATCATGAAAATCCTGTTTGGAAAGCGTGTACTGCGATAATACAAATCTAGGGGTGCCATAAAAATGTATCACCTCGTTTCAACATTTCCAGCTTACACCATAAGTCGTAGCTATTTTCCCTGCATTACCCGAGGGCTTAATTCGCGAGGCGCATTCTATCTCATAAAACTGCACCGCAGAACTCGCTTCACACGTGTTTTTCTCATGCAAATTCGACTTTCTACTCTTAGGATCACGTACAACTAAAAGTTATATTTATAATACTTACAGTGCGTCGTGTAATGAATGATGTTGTCCTGAAACGTATTTCTTACACTTTGCTTATTCTTGTAATAAGTGAAAAAATGTAGTTCCGTATTCAAGGCTTTATAGCATTATTTATGAAACAGAACTAATTACTGAGTTCTATGAATTATATGGATTGTATGAATTGTATAAATTATATGAATTCTATGAATTATATAAATCATACGAATTCTATGAATGATATAAATTATATGATTTTTAGGAATTATATAAATTCTATGAATTTTAGGTAATTTATGAATTATGTGAATTCTATATGAATTATATAAATTATAAGAATAATAGTATAGGAGCAACAATATTGTTATTGACTTATATTTATTTAAAATTATAGAAAAGAATAGAATTGTACAAGAACAATTGGAAAAATATTAATCTATGCATGTTAATACAACTTTAAAGATAAATGAAATAAAGATAAACGGTTATTTAAAGTACTAATCCTGTGAATTGTCGACATCCTTTAGAGAACTCAAGGTTATTTATATTTTTAATATTCTCATTGATTGTATAAATTGAGTCAATTAATATAACGGGCCTTTTGTGTAGTGCGTTATAACTCAAACTAAATCATACAATATTTCGCGTGACGAACCAACTAGAGTGTACAAATACCAAGTTTATCTGCCACGTTATACGAAGTCGTTTCACCGCGTTATATGAGTACTACCGCAATTTTCTGCCGCGTTATGTGAAACCGAGTTATACGATCTCCACGTTATACGAACGTTCATTGTAAATACTTTGATCAAAAAGTTCATTTATGCTCCATATATGTTTCCTGACAAACTCGTACCATAAAAAAGTGAAGAACATGAAATGTGCCGGCGTGTTATAGTGTATCATGGTTTTCGTTTTACAAAAGTCCATAATGGTCCACTTTCGACTCAAAACCGATGCAGTGAACCAGATCGTACAGAAGAAATTTACAAGCTTCCTCAGTTTTCGTTGCCAAGGCAATATCACCAAAGTTAGAAATGTATCTTAGCCCAACCCTATTGAAATATATTTGAAAGTCTTAAAACAAGAGAGTTACACTGCCAATGTGTTAACGGTGTATTATTTTGAGCGTTGGAAGATAATAATGATCTTCCATGAATACTATATACTTCCACATCTCAAAGAAGAACTTAAAACTACTTTAAACTTGCGAATTATTTAAATATAAATGTTAAGTCTCGTAAGCCTGAAATCCGCTTTCCATTAACTTCATCGAAAATTACACTCTAATCAGCACTTCGTCATTAATCTACGGAACATCAAAGAAAACACCACAGCTGTACATTCACTTGTATTATATTTCACATAGATCCCAGTTGATCGGTTCAAGTGGAAAAGCCGATACCGTACATCTAATAGGAGCGAAACAATTTCCCAAGATTCCTTAGTTTCTTCGTGCCAAGAGTACGTTCCGTTGGCGACAGAAAAATCCCTTCCTTCCGGTAGTTCTCGAGAAGTTCTCCCATAAGGAGGAACGCCTCGAAGATCGTCGGGTAGGAAGTGACGTTGAACCGATCGACGGTAACCTTAGACTCATCCTGAACGGATAAAAACATAAGAATATATAGCTAGTGGGAAGAAATACTCGGAAAGTATTCGGGCGCAGTATGTTGCCAGTGTTATTCACGATGTAGATATCAAATTACTTCCGCGGATCGGGCGCACATATGATGCGTGAAGCCGTAACGATGTACAGACGGTCCTATACCACTGTGGCACACGGGATGAGTAGTTTCATTCGTGGGAACGGTATTCAACCGACAGACAGACAGATCGAATGCCATTTGCAAAAGAAAAATATCAGTTTATTACGGAGTCAGCCAACAGATATTGCTGGCCCGTTTACCCTCGATGAGCCACCATTAAAGCCATGAAACTATTTAAACGCTCTTCCAACTTCCATCCTTCGGTCAAGTTTCCCTCGTTTTCGTTTAATATCATTCTTCCCTGTTCTTCGGCAGGAAGGTAAGAGGACCCCTGGCATGGTTTTATCGAGGAAATCGATTGTAAAGTAGGGTCGTTTAAGCTGCACGAGCACTAAGTCTTTTCGAGATAGTTAAACTCCTTAGAATGGAAGAGAATTCTGGAATGTATAAGCGACTCGTTATGTCTCTTTATAATTGTCGAATTACATGATTGATGTCAGTAAACTGGAAACGGGAGCCATTATTCCGCATTTATGCTTTTATGAATGTAGGTGTTTTCAAATCGTGATTTCTCCATTATATTATTAGTTTTCATTTGATGAAGATATTTTATAACTTATGGCAGAGTGAATTAAATCTGATATATATTTCTGCGTGATTATCTTTATCGAGTAACATACTTTGTGTTTATCCATAACATAAAAATATAGTCGCGTCCGAAATCAATAATTGCGACTTCAGCCTGAAACGAGCTTTAATTGTTAATCCGACTCCTTTTTACATCAGCCGTGATTTTAAACAAACAAATTAGATTACATTCTGCATACTATTTACAACAATATCCGGAAACGAAGTGGAAACAAAACTTCTATCAAGTGTTCTGGCATTCTTGCGTCTATAAAATTAATAAAATTCAAATTAGTATTAAATACAAAATATTATGAACGATTCCCTTATTTTATCGCGGTATACTAAACCCAGTATAAAACGTAAAATATCAGGCCAATTCGAAATTAATCGCCTTTCAACTTCCCATTATAATGTACAGCAAACTATCAAATTCTGTTATTGTTATTTCCCTAGTATTCAATAAAACGAGCTCGCTATTATTTTTTTTGAAACGTACTCGAGTCTATACTAAAACAAACCCGCAGAAAATAAAATAGTCATTAAGGAATCCACATAAAAGAATTTATAACAGCCGGCACTTCGTGTGCCATTTACATGGTAACATACTGAAACTACAGTTCACTATGACCCAGGTTCTGCAATAAAATGGAACGGTTTTATGAATATCGACTCGTGTGTTCATTATCACAAAACGGTAGGAATCGGACTAATTTTAATACAAACGGTTGATAGAACGTCTCAAATAAAATGACTTAAAGATAATTGGAAAATAAATTTGAATGTAATTAATTAATACTTAACCCGTCGACTACCGCGGAACTTAATTAATGTAAAATAATGAATGATAAGAGTTCGCGGTATTTACGTAATAAGAACTAAAAAATGAGAGGAAATATTATTATAGTAATTGGGAATTTAAGAAACAGCAATTAATCTTGTTTCGACTTTAATTGCCACTTTTTCTCAAAGCTTGCATGAACATCTTTTTATGTGCAATTTACGTGATTTAATAAGATAAGTCCACTCAATTGTTAACTAAAATTGATAAGAATGGAATGCAGAAAGATTAAATGTTCATCCGTCAAATAAGATTTCTAATTAAAAAGCGCATATACTATTAATATGAAGTATATGGAAATAAATGCATAATGACGCTGAAAATTTTCATTGAAAATATTACTCGACAGAGGAAAATGGACGTCGATTATCATTATTAAAATTGGACTTTTGTTTTCAGATCTTTGAGTATCGCTTCATGATATGAAATAAGGAAAATACGAACATGAATTCGCAATATTATTAATAATACAACACGTCAAAGTTATAAAATTCGAAAGCTGCTATGACACCATTCTGCACTTTGACATAAATATTATATCGCGATTATGAATTTAAAATGTCATTTATTATTAAACTTTCGATTAACAATTATCGTCACGCCTGCATTCTTTCAGAGACTTATATTAAACGTATTGTAATTTTGAGTGTTTGTGTCCAGGAAAATTGCATGAGAAATTTAAAGTATATAAAACGTCTCGATTGCATATTGATATACTATTAAATTCTTGTTTTTTTTTTGTTAAAATGTGGACTCATTAAAAATTTAATGTTTTATGTAGAATTTCATATTTTTCGGAATAACAAGAACGCGTCGTAATTATAGAAACAAGATGTTCCTTTTCTAGTCCGAGAAATGATTCAAGTAGTTTTTTAATTACTCATTTCAAGAATTTTGCCGAGTTCTTGCGCACATTTATACCAATGAAATATTAATAATAGAAATATGCATGCTCGACCGGAACTAAAAAATTTCAAATAAAAGCGATGTACTTCAATCATGTAATGAGCATAGAAATTACCGGTATTACGAGTTTACGATGTCTGTTTTAAAAACATCTTTGAAGGATACTTCGGTTATCCTTCACATCGCCAAATAAACATGAAGGTAACATTTGCATTCTATTCCCTGAATTGGCTCAGAAACATATTTACATTTTATTTTATCAACAATTCATTAATATTGAATATTTATACTAATTTAATCATCACTTATCGCTAGAAATACGTTGCAAAATTGTTTTTTCACTTTCGAGTGTCGTCTGCATTTGGTTATTTAATTTATATCGATTAAATATGTTTGATCGTTTCCTTGAAATGTAATTTCCGCTTACTATAAATTATATTATTGTATAACATATGTATAAGAAATAAAATTGCTAGCAATACAATTATATAATAATTAGTTCACATGTTTATTGTGTTATATAAATGTATTTTACACACGTCAACGGAGTTTCTTAGTTCTTCATACATTTATATAACACAATCAAAATGTAGACTAATTATCATATAATTGTATTGTCAGCTATTTTATTTCTTGTATAATTGTACGTTATATTTTAAATGTATTATGCAGTTGTATGTATTATATAATAATATAATTTATAATAAGCGAAAATGACAATTCAAGGAAACGACCAAACATATTTCATCAAGACAAATTAAATAACGAAATACAGACGATCCCCCGAACGTGCCAAAATAATTTTACAAAGCATTATTAAGTAAAGTGTTCTACTTGTATCAGATATTATTCCGTATGATTTGTAATAGATTTTCCACAATTTCACTAAGGTTGAATTGCGATATTATAATATTTTGTCTTCTAAAAAGTAATAATTTCTGGGAGGAAATAACTTTTGCACAAAAGAAAGTGAATCTTTATCCTCATCGTATTTATTTAGCTCTCATAACTACTCTGGGACATTTAATTTCCTCCGCTTTCAACCACTGCTTAATTGAAATTACGATTCAGCTAATTAATGCTTTAATTCGTATGCCATTCTATATAACGTTGAAATATGTTAATTGGACAAACTAAACGAATTTTTTCGCATAGAACCTGCCAGAAGGAAACTACATTTTTCCAATTATAAGTGATAAAGGTGGCACCATGATCACTCGATTTCTATATGGAACCAAATTCCAATAAGGTATTAATCACATTTTGATGATAAAATATGATTACCCGAAAGTTCATATCTTCCTATTATTGGACGGGGACTCTACGATATATTCTTATCAACATAAACTTTAATATATTCTATAAGAAATTATGGAGGATAGATGAAAATTTATGTTTTTCTTACTTTGTAAGAACTCGACATCATCTTCTTTTACAAAAGTTGAATATTGTAGCCGTTTAAACCTTTGTCATAAAAATAAAATGAAACTCGATGCGGTTAAACAATTTTAGTTAATATACCTGAATTAGACAGTAAAGCTTACATAGCTTTACAAAAACACACCACAGAAAGTTTACGTTGTCGAATATTGTAACACAATATTTATATACAATAATTAAGTAAAGAATTAAACGTCGCTTTCGTACAACAAAGCGAATTTATGTGGCATAAAATTCTTGTCGTCTCAGAGACGTCAATGTTTACAATGACATAATAGACAAATGACGTATGCCAGACGTCTTTGTTTGTCAACGTGGTTAATATACTATTTATACCAGTGTAGCATAACTGTGCTATATTAATGTATAAGTAATATACTGTACTTATACTATATAAAGAGTCAACGACCGTTTATTATATTATTATGAAATTAAATCTAACGTAAATAATATTTGCGACTGGTGAACAAAGCTTTCAGCCTATGGAGAGGTAAAATAAAAAAGGATATATTTGATGTCAAAGACAATGGAATTTATCAAGAATTAATGTTTTGCGGACGCTATTAATTTTGCCGTAAAAAGATATCACGCGAGAAATTACGTTTAAATGAAAGTGAATATTGCAGAGAGTAATTTCCATTTTATATAGCTGACACTCAGACTGCGCTCGTTGAAACCTAGTCCTATATCGGAATTCTAGAGAACGCGAAATCCTATATTATATTCTCGTGATAGTCGAGAATTTATTATTTATATAATTAAACGTGAATCGTTGAGCTTTAACATTCCTATATCGAGGTACATTTATCACCCAATCTCATGTTGGCAATCCTCGTAATAAAATAAATCGCTAATTTTTTAATTCACATATCTGAATACAGAACGCAAATATGTATATACAGGTAACCCTCATATAACGCGGGAGTTAGGTTTGTGAAGTATGTGAACCGTGCTGTGTAAGCACCGGATTGTATTTTGAATTTTCCAATAATACCAGTTAAAACACATAAAACATTTCTCTTAATATGACGTATATTAAAATTATTAAAAAAGGTCACGGAAAGCTTATAAAATATGAAGGATTAAATATACCGAGAAAGTAGCAGGTGGAAAATAATTTCACAATCGGTAGATTCTGGAAAGCCATTTCCTACACCAGGAATTTAAAAGTCCGCTATGAAACGAACGATTTAATTGGGACGCCTCCCTGAATAGTGAATAAAGTGTCATTCATTCTCCGTCAATGATTTGTGCCTTGATGATCCTTCAGCGGTGTAATATTTTTGGATTTTTTTTTGGCAGATACATTGATTATGCGGATAAAATTCGGATACATAGTGGCGTAGGTAAAACGTAGAGCCATGCCGATGGAGGGATAAAACAATCATGTTCAAAACCCGATGCCTTTCACAAGCGCTATTTGACTCGCGTCAATCTGATGAAAAATGGCTTCCGGTGGGGGAGATTCTCGATACCGGTCGCTTTAACGTTTCAGTCGAAAGTCGATCCACTTTTTGCAGGATCAACGTGAGCCATGAATGAAATATTAAGCTATAAACAACACTGCGATGGGCTTTAAGCTAATCATGTACCTATAAAATGGCTATTGTTCCTTTTACTGTCTAAGATCTCCCTGAATCCTGGATAGATTGAATAATATTTATATAACTTTGGGAGTTTTAACCTTCTTCCAGAAATGTACCGAGTTAAAGGAACGTTTGAATTCAAGTGAAATTAGTAATTGCAATTAAGTTTCTTTAATAAGAAATACTAAAACTCGTATAAGAAGAATCAACCTATACCGACGTTGGTTGATCCTAATGTCTGTAATCGCTATACATATATATCTATCGCTTTTACTATCGTACAAAGCTCTATCTATATCAATCTATAGCTCCTTACGAGCTATACTCCGACTGTTCTATGATCTCTAGTCGATCTCTAGTCGATCTCTATTCTATTTCTATTCTAAACGCGTTATCCCTCGGCGGCTGGGCGACGGACCCTCATCCCCACTCCGGGTCCTTTTAGGGCCTGTCGTCCCGTCGGGGCTATGCCTCCCCCGCCATTTCCCCTTTCGAGGGATCTTCGTCTTACACTCGAATCAAATATATCGCTAATATTCGTAAAATGTACAATATTTTTAAATTTACAATATGGATGTAAAGTAATCAATGTATCGTAGACGACTTAAATTCTTTTATTTTTAAACCACGTATAGACGTTACGAACGCGTATCGTATAACACGGATTTCTGCGCGGCACTCAACGTGCTAATTATATAATATAAATACAAAGTAAAGCAAGCAAAGAAGACATACACAAAACGAAAATCTTTACATGGACATTGGGCACACATAACACGTTGAGTGTAAAATTAATAAATGCACAAAGAGGTGAATAATTCACTAAAACAACATTACAATTTCATTTGAATATCAAGGCAGCCGCATTTTAACGAAGAACATTTACTTTCCGCTGTTCTCAGAAATAGCGTTCGTTAGGAATGAAAGAGAGCTACACATTCCTGTCGTTTACAGTAAAGCATAGTCCTTTATCTGTTATTTTATAATTTCAAGTTAACGAAGAACATTTACTTGTCGCTATTGTCAGAAATAGTATTCGTTAGAAGTGAAAGGAAAAGGAGAACTACACATTTCTATCGTTTACAGTAAAGCACAGTCCGTTATCCGTTATTTTATATACGCTTTCAAGCGTATTTCTTGTTTACTCGAAGCCCGTGGAACAAACTGCTTTGAAAAGGGTAGATGTTCTTTGGCTCTGCCTACCGGTGATACGTACTTCTTTGACTTTAATCAAAAATCTCTTTTATACTTCTACTACTTCCCATGCATTTCAACCTCCTTCGTATCTGACGTATCCCGAGTCTCGAAAAATTGCTGTGACACGCGTGACATCATTCACCCGCGATAGGGAGGACGTACGCTTTTAAGGGCGCGACCGAAAAAGCCAAGGGAACTGAAATTTACCCTCTCTCCCCGCTTCTCTGAATCCTGACATTTAACAAATTGACACACTGACGCATTTATACGGCAGCTAATTTTTCACTGGTACTCTGGATTCCACATTAAACTCTACTCTTTTGACATTCTCCCGCTGAGCACAAAGCGTGCTGTACGTGAATAACGCCTACCAAAAGTGGAACATAAAAAAATCCAGCACGGTGTATTAATTGAGTTTCATTCTCATTTATCTGTCATTCGTGATGAAAGGGGATTTTTGGGTGGATCGATGTAAATGAGATTCATTTCGAGATTATTACCATGGAAGATTCAAGAGTGTACATGCAGCATATATATTCTTTATTCTCTTTGATACTTTTTAAACACTTAACGTTGTATAATTTAAAATTGCATATTTTCCTTATTCTTTATTGTTTATACTTTTTAAATATTACTTTCATTTTAGGGTTTAAGTATAAAGACGAGTAACAACTTTGAAAATAAATGTTACTTTATATAATATTAGGTCCGCCTAATTATTTTATTCAAAATTGTGCAGAAAATTGTTCACTGAACGCATTGCTTAAACGAAAAACAATCAGGAATTGCTTTATCATAATTTTACTCTGCAGTCTAGAAGAAATATTTTTTCATAGCTTTATTTCGGGGAAATTCAAGAGTGGCTTTTTAACCCTTTTTGGCATTCCGGATGAAGCCAAAGAAATCCAGAATACGCCAGTAAAATATGTAATGTCGCTTTCTGTATTAAATTCCATCCGTGTTTATTTGTTTATTCGGGTATGATATGAACTATGCTGCTTTTGTTTATGATAGTGGGACAACAGTCTGGATGTGATCCAAGTTGTAATACGAGTTGCACTGAGTAAATACAAAACTTCTTTAGAGATTCTATAAAAGTAGGAAAATCTATGTAATTCTATGTAGAAATTGAGTTATTGGTATCAATGGATTCTTTGCAGCTGATTTCATAGATTTTTTAAGGTATCCGTGAAGAATTTTCACTTTTTAAAAGAAAAACGTTGGTATTAAGTTACGGTAAGTGGCATGTGATTTAACTCAAAACTACAAATTGGTTTCCCGAAAGTTTACTTTTTTTAGTTACCATGTTTTACGACCGAATGCCTCAGATACCGAAGAGTGACATCTCTTATTACATAAAATTGTTCAATGAATAAAAACGAAAAAAATATAGAACGAAATTTTGTCAAAAATGGCGTTACCCGTCTTTCATAATAACCGGCTTGCATAATAATAAATAAAGATAATATAAAGCTTCTAATTGCACGTACAGAATAAAAACCAGTATGCAGAATATTGTAATTCCATACTTCTGCAATAAAATGAATTCAAAGCCAATAGACAAGTTTCTATACAAACTTAAGCAACAAAACTGTGGAATTCAGGTGGGTTAGTTTAAAGCTCACTGTTCGAATCACAAAGAAGTCATCGTTTGCCACTAAATCCATTTCCATGCACACAGAAACATTGTTATCCGTTCGTTTGAATATAGAATTCAATTGTCAAGTGAGTGTCTAGTCTCCTGGTTAATCCGAAGCACCGACCACCTAAAGGATTTCGCATGGAGAATACATTCACTAGTAGGATCATTGAAGTCAAGCAACAAAGCAGTCATTTCAAATTGAGATGATTATTCTAGAAGACACGTTCGTGCACAATCAATTTGAGTACGCTATTTTAGAAGCGTGTGATAATTCAGAATATTGGAATCGGGAATGTAGGGAACTGATAACACATAGAGACAGTATTGCCTCATTCTGATGACGTGTCTAATCGTGAAGTATAAAGTGAATTTTTAAGTTATAAACTTTAAGATTTATGGATGAATAAGTTATGGATTTAAAAGATGCTTTCGACTATTTAGCTGTCAATCTTTTCGTTTTAAGAAAATAAAAAAAGGGACTAGTTCATTTTGGTAACACTGGTTCATTTAATGCCATTTAAAACTGCCCTTTTATGGAACTTTATATACAGTGAGTGTAAAAAGTATTCTTACAGCAGCGAATTTTAACAAAAACCTTGCAGAACTGTTTCCGCGTGAAACAAAGTGTGAATATTTCGATACAAAATATGAATAAATAATATTTCTTTTTATGAAATTCATTGCGAAGAATACCTTGTAGAACTTTGTTTACTTAAAACATTTTAACAGACAAGTGGTATGTTCATATTCTTGGAGATCTTCGCAATGATTTTTATAAAAATATATTATTTATCCATATTTTTTATGGAAATATTTACAATGTGTTTCATGGGGAAATAAAGTTCTATGAGGTTTTTGTTAAAATTCTCTGGTGTACGAATACTGTGTATACTAACTGTATTTATAGCGGATGTGTGTTTAATAATTCGGGTATAAAATAAATGTATAAAATGCAAGATATATGTATTTCAACTGAATATATAATAATTATTGAATGCAATAAAATTGTCAAAAATATTGTTTAAGGTACATCTTAATTAATGATGCACAAGTTTAAGCTTCCGTAAGTCACTTAATTAATTTTGCAAATATCCGTTTCTTTTTTTTATACTGTTTCGAATTTATTTAGCAACAGTTATGAATTGGATATCAAATGAACTTCATCCAAACTACATCTAATAAAGTTTAATTAATATTCGAACATTACAAAGTTTAACGCATTATCAAATATACTTCAAACCAGCAAAAAGGAAATTACCCATAAAATTATGGCGAGAGCGTTTTACGTTTTCATTCATCAGGAAAAAGTCAGGAATTAAATTTTATGGATTCTCTTAAGTACAGGTGTCGAAAGGAGGTGATCTTTCAGCCATTTTCTTAATTCTTTCCTATTCCATTCCTTAATTCTCCCGGTTTCATCCTCGCAAATAGCTTCGTCCGTCTTCATTTGAAATTTAAATGCTGTTAAATCTACTATCAAATAGATACGGTATTTTTTAATGCAATTTATTCCGGTTGCGTTTCCATTTACCAGGGAATAATTGCCTATTCTATTCACAGCAAAGAGGGTAGCTATTTTCGTGATCGCCGTGAACTAAATTGCATCTTCAGCTTTGAGAAATTTACGTTCCAATATTCTGCCACTCGTAAAAAAGTACTTTTCGAAAGCAGGTGTAAACTGATCGATTACGTTTACTGGTTATTTTTATTTAAAAAATGCATAATCTCGCTACCTAAACGATGGGAAAAGACCATGGAAGCGAATGGGATGTATTTTTAAGAAATAAATATTAAATTGTCAAAAGTATAACACTTTAAAGTTCATCCTCACAATGCATCATTTCATACGAGACGACGTAATATCTCGCGTTTTGTATTCCACCATTAGAGGTCGATGACGATATATCTTGCATTTCCTATTTTATCAATTATATGAAAATTACTCAGATCAAGTATAATAGATAAAATGTATCGTTAATATTCAATATTCGAATTACAATATTCTAATTACGAACAAATCGTAAATAACTTAAAAATATTTGTAAGAATCGCTAGTGGCTATCTTATCTTGCATCCTTATCTTTGAGGCCAAAGGATTCCCTTTATACACTAGATAAATAAGTTATTTAGAATTATGATAATTATTCTACACGTTTTAGACGCTGCAAGGAATAAAAAAAGTAAATGATCGTCGTAAATGTTATCCAAACTTATAAGAAATGTCTATGAAAAATAGTATTTTCACGCTAATAATAATAATTTAGTAATGCTAATATTTCTAGTAATATCTCCAGCTATTAGTTATGATAATAAAGGAAATTACTGGTGAACTAAATACTGGTAAACGGCACATTCAAGCGTAATAATGAATTCCCAGCAATTTCTTCTGGTTAACCTGCACACGTCTATTACGCTAAGGCGTTCTTGAATATAACATTGCGTGACTTTCGACAATGCAGACTCCCTTAACTGCGTTTGCTTATTTTTCACTTCGGCCACGAAGGAAACGAATATTTCATGCGAAAGGAAGCAAGGAGTTACTAGCAGTTCCCATTTCCCATCAAAATCATTCTGCGAACATAATTTTAATAAAACATACGCTGGAATAAGCAGATAATATTGTACATTACTCGTTTCAAAGAATACAAAAGAATTCAAATTTTAAAGAAGCTGTCTTAGATTAAAGACATTCCTTATGTTCTAATGCAGTAATCACAAATGAAGTATTAATTTAATTATAAAACATTTATGTACCGTCATTCAAATGAAACGTATCAAAGAAATTATAATAGAAGATTATACAGATAAAGATATAAAGTATGATAAAAGTTGTGTTTCAAAGTAAATCAAACATTATTTTACAAAGCTCTAAATGTTGGGAAATATTTAAAACAATGCCAGAATCCGGTAGAGAACAATATATTAAATTTTATCGAAGTAGTCGAAACAAAAAAAGCAAACAATAATAACTTAGTGGGTTGATTGGAATAAAAAGATTCAATAATAAATCAATAAAAATGATTTTATTTGAAAGGATACACGGTTCCATCCACATTTCATAGAGATCCACTGATCTGGACTTAAAAAAATGGAAGCTTTTTTCCAGGGCACAAAATCGGGCTCTCACATAGAAAAAAAATCTCATCGTAGATTATCCTTTTTCTTTAGAGAAGTTCACCTCCATTCGGATACTAGACGAGCATTTTCTAGTGACGGATAACGAAGCTCAAAGGATTTTTGGCAAATCTGTGTCCGCCTGGAATCCGTGGGACTCCGTTGGGATATAAAGGGTAGAAATATCCCCAATGTTTGTGTAGCATTGTCCTACCTTATACTACCTGAACCCGCGTAGATTCCTGCATCATTAAAGGATCCTAGGACGCACAGGATAACAAGCTCTTTCTCGCTTCACGAACACCAAGATTGATAAAAGGAAGAAAACTTAATTTGCATTATTACGTGTACCAGCCATATTTCCCTTATTCCGTCGCATTTCAAATTGTTGGGCTTTATTGTCGCCGTTTTATGAAATCAAACGATCTTGATCTTTTTTTGTTTAAGAAAAATAGTTTTTATTCGAAAGAATGTTATCCATTATTTTCTATGAGCTTTTTCCATCGATCTACAAGCTTTTTACCAGTATTTGAACTTTCTGACCTGCATTTACTTCCTTTCATAGAAGGTAAATAAACTGTGTCATCTAAAAATGGCGGGAAATGATGCAAGTACCTAATATTTATTGTTAAATGTTTGGAATACAATTGATTTCATTTCGACATTCTAATATACTAATATAATATACTATAACTACCAAAGTGATAAAAATAACTTGCCTGTTATTTTTAGCGAAATTATTCGAATATATCACGCGAATTGTTTAAGATTGAATATACTTTTATTTTATATATAATACATAACGCGAATAATTAAATCCTTTGATTATCTTAAATTCTGCAGCCATAATTTATATATAAATAAATATATAAGCATAAGCGAACATATTGTCCGGTAATTGTAATATTAAAGCAGATATCGCCTTTTAATCGGAGGAAGAATCACAAGACAAGATCAGTTATTTCGCGATAGAAGGAAATACTAATCAGACATTCGGCGGAAAAAAATGCGACAGCCTGGTGTCGACTATAACTTGATATCACCGTGAAACAAATCACTGGAATTCTGAATCGTTTGGCCACGATTAATATCCGATTGATAACGGACGTGAGGGAACGCCGTCTCGTTCGGAGATTTCACCAGAAATCATATCACGGTGAATGCTGGAGGATGCTGCTATTTCATTTCGCAAAGCTCCAAAGTGATTGGACCGCGATTTTGAGTAAAACTGCCGCATGATTGATTCCACCTACGGTACCGAAACGAAATTCCCTCGGATCCTTTGAAGGTGTTCCGCGAAAATGCTTCTCTTAATGATATGCGCGACATGAAAGATAGTGGATTTTATCGCCATAATATCGATCGCTTGAACATGAAAATCATTTGAAATTTGACAGAAATTTATTTTACTTAGTTTACAAGGAATATTATAAACATAATTGGTTTTATACCATGAAACCTAGGTTTGATATCTTCCAATATTTTCTCGATATTGATGGGATTTGATAGAAACAAAACGAATGAAATACTGATACGACAAGTAATATTTTGCAAAATATACGAGAACGTGCGAAAACGAGATAAATAGACGCGAAAATATTATCGGTCAACATTGATAGAATTTTTTCGCACTCCGATTTCCACTTTCCAAGTTATGCTCTCCGAGATTATACAATATGTGGATGAAAGCTGACATATTCATTTTTAGGAAAAAATAGTCATTTTGGACTTTGCCAAATGTATCACTTAAACCTTTGACGTATAAATGAAATAAAACTCAATGCGTTCGAAAAATATGATCTAATATATTTCAACTTAACAATTATATCTTTTCAAAAATAGAGAAAATTTATATTGCTAAATATCATAAGACAATATTGATAAACAATTAAATAACAAATCAAACAATAATTTCACTTATAAAAGGTGTTTAGCCGATAATCTTGGATAGGTTAAACCAAATATTTCAAGAATAATAATCTTAATAACGTCAGTAAAAATATTGATATTAACACTTAATATCCTTGTCTATAAGATTGAAAAATGATTTCACATTATTTGTATTCTACGGAATATTTCATAACAATAAGGTTCAATACCGCTCATTGAATGAAAATGTTTGCTCTTTTATCAAAAATAAATTTCACAAAACTTAAAAATTGGAGATCTTGGAGCGAATGACACACATTGAAAATGAAAAAAACTAATTCCTAAACATATCACTGATATGCAGTCTAATCATCAAATTCGTTGAAATTAAATCGTCGTCCAGTCACACTGGACAATGGATCAACTAGAATAAAATTGTTGGCCAATCACATTGGACCTAGGACCGCAAAGTGATAAAGTATCATATTTCATAGCCGATTATTCTTCATCACACAAATATAAGTCCCATCGTAAGACACCGTGCAACATTTATTCTTACAGAAATAATTTGGAGTAGAGAATCTGCTCGATTACGTGTAATAAAATGAATTCATTTTAAAGAGCTATGAAGTAATGGCGATTACAAACGCGCATTTCAGGTCGTAAAAATTGCACGGGGCATTAAGAGAAGGATGATTTAACGCGATGAACATAAATGAAAACGATAAGGGTGCATTCGCTCCGGCAGGTTGATGGACATAACGCCATGGCTCATAGGAATATTCGTATTTTACTTTGCTAATGTAAACCCGTGTGGGAATACAGTTTATGTTAAGCCTTGTAACGGGTGTTCCTTTCAAATTAATTTCCATGCTTTATTCCCCAGCGGTGACAGCAACGAAATTGCTTCGTCGAACGGCGCATAATGAGAAACGTTACACGAGTGTATTTAGCCTACCGCTAATTGCACGTGATTACTTGCTTTCAAATTTTGAACCGCCATTCCGTAAACTGAAAAGAACCTTTATCGGATATTTTGTAATATGCACTCGTATTGTATATGCACTCCAAATTAAAGCTTTTGCAGATCATATACACCTTTCTGCACGACAAATTAATCATTTTGCAGATTATCTTCAACTTTTTACAAATCAAGTTCACGAAGTTCTACGATGTTTTTGTTAAAATTCACTGCTACACGAATACTTTTTACAATCATTGTATGTGACTTTTGTGCAACCATATACTATAATTGTATAAAATTATGCTTTTTACGCCTCGTAACAATATTAATAATAATGTAGAACTATCATTTTGCAAGTAGAAATGGATTGCTACGATCAGTTGGTAAATGAACGCGAAGTGCGAATCTCGTGGATGAATGGCGTTAATATGGGGCTGTATTTTTAGGCAATATTCAAGCATTTCGAAATATTTCGAGGCTGTTCCCGTGATAAAATATCGAGCGTTTGTAATCCATTATGGAATTACGCAGAAATCGTACACGCCGAAGGTGCAATTCGTCTGTCAAAGAGCGGAAATACCTTTGAATGCAAAAAAACCCTAGGGTAGATGCCAGTGTTAAATGCAACTCCAATAAAATATAGAAAATAAATGCATTGAAAGGAAAACTTACTTTCGTATGTAAAAACTACGGTTGTCAAACACTTTAATTTTTATAATTTCTATTGGAAACTTAAAAGGGAAACAGCGCTGATTTCTAGTTGGGAATACATGGATACTTGGTGAATTAGGTTATGGTGCTATTATTATTTGGTATATTAATTATTATTAAATCTATATATTAAATAAAAACGGATCTACTATGTTACTATTAAGAACGTGGTTTATACGTAATATAGAAATAATACTATAAAATATTAAAATCGAATCAAATATTCTTTTGCTCTGACATTTTCTCGTATCATAAAAAATAAGCGAGATATTTAAGATACGCAAATTAAGTGGAACACCCTCTATATTATTATTAACCCAAGATAAGATTTCTATAAGCTTCGAAGACTTATATTCCACGATAAATTTCCTTAACTTTGTATTTGGTACATATAACTAGACGCAATAAGAAAGTCACTTGAAAGATCATATTTCTATGCAACATAAATATTCATATTTAAATATCCACAAACAAACAATTATTCACATTTGTGACACCGATTATAAATATCATAATTAATGAAGTAGCAAAAACGATGGATTATTCCAATTTTACAATATTAGACTAATAGTACAAAAAGCTGCAATTTTGATCCTGAGCGATAGCTTATGGATATTGAAATAAATAATTACCTACTTATTTCACACAAGTTAATACGTGCTTGTTTAAAGTATTTTTGGGAGCTGAGACAGAGTGTGATCGTTTTGTCGTAATATAATAGTAAAAAAGGGTGGATTGTCGCAAATGAGGTGTAACTCATTAAGTGGAAGAGCGGTCTACTGGAGCGTAATAGTTGTTAGCGGTATAGTATCTGTCGCAGGTTTCTCGAGGACCTTGGATCCTGTATTCAAGTTCCTCGACGGTTTGCGGGATTTCCTGAATTGGGTTGGTTCCTACGAGGTAGAATGCAAAACCATACAATTGCCGAAACGTCTGAACCGAGATACCGTCTACCTTCTATGTCCCCTGTATTTTATAGGATATAAAGTACCCGGCCAAAGGAACCGTTTTATCTCTCGGGAATTTCTAACCATATTCTGTAATTAAATTAATGTCATCGATGTACAGTGAGTCATAGAAGTATTCGTACACCCTTAATTGTCGACTTCAAACTACTGAGATTTTGTAGGATACAAATTTTAAAATGCTTATCAATGGGAATCTATGACGCGTTGATTAAGCTTTCAATTAATGTAAACTTTATCGTAATATAACAACTCAGTGTCACAGAATCAGGAATTTAAGTAAACCATCATAGAATTAATAATGAATTTATAGTTTTTCATTCTGTCGTAATACGTTATTATTAGAATGAGAGCCCGAGAATTTTTATTATATACATTGTTACCGCACTTTGTCTGCTACTAAAATTCTTGCGTTACTTGATATGTACTGTTAAATAATTAATTTATATTTAATGAAAGGCTTCGTTAGCATAGTCAATACTTCATTACGCGCTGTGCATTGTCTTGCTTTCATTACAATAATAAATACTGTAATTATGAAATAAGTACACGAATTTATTAGTAATTATTATTACTGTTGTTTGTTATGCCGCATTGGAAATCGGAATTTTCATATGCAAAGTAATATTCAGTGATATAAATATCTCTGATTTTAAATGAATGGTAGTACTCCGGGATATTACTCGGAATTGTTAATAAAATGATAATCAAATACGTTATATAAATTTTCTCTTCACAGAATAAAACCGCGTTATTACTTTATCTGTTTCATATATAAATTAGTTTAAGCATATATTTTTACGTTAATATCATAAGAACGAAGAAAAACGGCTGTGTGGCAACCAATTTGAATTCTTCTTTTAATGATTTGTTTAAACTTAATTTGGGTAAAAATGTTTAGGACATATACATTATATATACGTATATATAACCTGCAACCTTATTTTATCTTATCATAATACCAACATTTATAAGGTATAATTCGAGTTTCTAACATGTTCGATTTCTTATCTTTTCCAGGTAAGAAGGGATCATCCTGCTTTAACTTTACGCCATGTTGATCTTGGAATTATCAGTCCTATCAGTTGTAAGCTATGTATTTACTCAAATAGCATTATATTTCCTCTAATTTGGCTATCGAAATTTCGATCTTAGTTCCAATTTTCATAATTTCTTATGAAATTAAAATTTAGCAATTTATTGCTATTCATGGCCAGTAGCTGGCTATTTTTTCGTGTCAAATACTTTTAAGCTTTTTATGCTAACAAAGTAATTCCTGATACTGTAAGTATACTGTAAATATCAAGAGTTACTGTTTATGACTCTTGTAGTACTTGTGGTATTTCGATACTCAATAATTATCGTATAGAATGTAATAATTTATCTCGATTGGTAAACAAAAAATGCGAGATATCTCGTCATCCGTCCGCAAAGTGTTAAGAATAGAGCAACAATTCTATTTCCAAAATTAATTGGCAAGTTAAAACAGAACTTAACAAGTCTATTAAGATTGCAATTAGTCGTTTCTATCAACAAAGCCAAGTTTGAATTAACTTTACACTAAAATCTTGATATTCAAATATACTAAAATTTACACCGTGCTATATTTGCAACAAAGTATTTATAATTTGCCAAAAATCACTTCACTCTCGATTGATTATATTCATTAAAAAAAACATTTCATTGAAATAAAAGCGATATAGTTTGTAGCCTCCAAAGTTAATACATCAGAGGCCTTTGAAACCTGAACAATATTTTGTGCTAAAATATCTTTTTTAATCTTTTATCGAGCATCAAACTCTTTTGCAATAAAGTACTAGCTCGCGATATTTTACTCTCCTTTTTTACAAAAAATTGTTCTGTGTTTCATCCCTTCAACTGTTTGTCCAACGAACAACGTATTGATCGTGAATTAATTTGATTGGCTTACTTTTACGATATATTTGTTCTCATGTGCATAAATAAAGCGGGAATATACGCCGATGAAATTAATTCACGTCCCATAATACACGTATGTGATGGACGTATACGATAAACTTATTAAAATAGGATTCTGCATTTTTATCAAGCTGATTAGTTGACAGCATATTTTATACGTGACATCAACCATCCTTCGTATGCAGTATAAAAGAGTTATGTATGGCATTTTGTACTAGGAACATAACGCTCGCGGAATTGAAATTTGATAGGCAGGTATTATCCATTAGAATCGGTGGGAGTACCTATAAAAAAAAAGTATCTTCCCTTTATACGCATTAGCCTACGAGCCACCATTAAAACTATAGACTCATGAAACCGTCATTCCATAATTCATCTCTAATGAATTTCATCTTTTTATACGCCACCATTCTGCGTAACATACTTGGATAAATCTTCTTTACTGTTAATAAACCGCAGTGATTGCAATAATTATGAAAATTAGATTCCAGATTCAGGGTGAAGATACTCGTAATGTCAACTATGAATTTATTGGAATAAATCAGTTTTAATGCTTCTACTAGGAATCTTATATCCTTTTATTATAATAGATTCACTGGTGTTAAATAATCAAAGAAATTCAGGAAATTTGAATAAACGGTGTAGTATTTTCTTCTGAGAGTATAACTGGTTACATTATCATTTAATATGTTTTATAATCTCAATTAATTCTTTTGAAAAAATAGCCGAAACCACTGATATAAGTGAACACTAGAATTACCAAAGCATTTAAAAGGACAGGTCCTCGAAATCGAATAAAAATGTTCAATTTATAACGTGTCATTTTCTGACATTTTTCGTGGTTCACGTTGCACAATGGACATAAATAAATCGATTCATTTATTTCTTCCATCCATCCTTTTTTTAAGGACGTATACATAAATATACAAATATAGTTGGATATATCGTCGGCAATTTTAGTGTTTACAGACACGAAGCCAATTAATGGTTTTATTGTTAAATCTCGTTACGAAAATATGAAATACGAAACATTTAAACGATTTGACTTCATTCATTTTTACACCAATCTCTAAACTTCGCTAGAATTTCTCGAAGAAGGGCAACGTAGAATTTGGATGTCACGCGAAATGTAGAACATGTCGTAGTCCTGAAATCCTTCCGTTTCAGTGAACAGTAGTACAGGATATAGTCTCGCAAGGATACGAGGAAGGAGCAAAAGCATTTATTTGGGGAACGCGAGTACTGGGGATACCTTACGAATCTTATAAACATGTTAATCGCATAAACTTCCCTTAGGACTTAATACGAGATACGAGGCTATTAGCCTACTCATTGCACACACTCTAACACCGAATGTCGCCTTACGGAAACTAGATTTCAAAGTAATTTCCCTGAAGTTCTCGGATTAGTATTCAAGCGCCGGCACATAAACGACTTTAGTTTTTACAACGATTTATTCAATTCCGAAGTTATAACACTCTATGCAAATCTACTCAGATTCATTTAGAAGAAAATTCATTTAAAAAACTGAAATTTTTACAGCTACTATTTCATGATGATGCTCGTCACACGTGGAATTATTTTACAAACTTGTTTTAAGGCTGATAGAATATTGACAAGGAAATTATGTTGTAAACTTGAAGAATTAATTTATAGTCGACTTTTACTGATAGAAATATTGGTCGGTTCGTAAAGATTACTTTTATAAACAAATCGGAAACGAGCTTTTTATAAATATAGGAATCTGTTTCTAAGAATATATTCCTATAAATAAATAGAGAAGGTTTCTTGAAGGAAGAAGCTCCCTCGATGTAGGGCCATTTAGTTAGTTTAGGATGATTATTAAAGAAAGTAGTTGCAAATAGCATATTAGTATTCTACAACCGAACCCCTTTTCGTAAATTCTTACAGAAATTAACTAAACCCTTATTTCCGATTAGTTTAGAAACTTGTAAAGAAATCCTGCTCCCCTATTTTATCCATTTAGTTACGATTCAGTTAATTCCGAGGTACTGATATCAAAAGTTGAACTACTCCAAACACCCAATCTGAATCAAAATACTTGAAAATCCCCACAAAGATAGAAACTTTCAAAAAAGAACGGTAATTAATCCTTTCCGGAAAAGGAAAGTAATTAATTCGCTACAATAAACTGAGTGGCGACTAAAAGTCGCTGCCGAGTGCAAGGGATTAAGGGAATTCCTGCGAAAAATGGGAAAGTCTTGAAATTCGTGTCATGTACTTCCAGAGTTCAAATACCGTTCGCACCCTGACCTGGTTCAGATTCAAATCCATTCTGATACAAGTTCATTTATCAACACGTCGGGTCATCGTGATGTTCACTTGATAGTGGAAATTGTATGGCTGATATCAACTCTGGCACTGCATGATCGCGTTCGTTTCATGATATCACGAAGGCTGCTTCGTCTTGTAAATTGATGTAATGCATTACGAGTGATTTACATTGACACTTCTGTCTCTACAGCAATAAAGATCCGTATTCATTCCATAGATTGATAATTAGGTTAATAATGGTGCATTAACGCAGCTTCGCTAAACATGACAGCGGCTAGAAGTCAGTAAGTCTGTCAGTGTAAATACGAAATACATATGTAATACATCATTGGAACATATACACACTCGGTCTAATCAATATTCCTGGCCGTTTCGGAAGTTGGTATAAATGTCTCCAGCCAGGTTTCCGTAATATCTGCTTAATTAGGTTGATAATCAACTTGAGTTAATACGAAAAAATTGGAAATTAGATTTGTATAATATTGGACAATAATTTCTGTGAAATTTACTTCAATTATTCTATGATTCAAGACATTCGTTGACATGAATGATTAACAATAAATATTAAAAGTCATTTGATTACTTAAAAATAAATCTGTGAAAGCTTATTTGTGCTTTATTTGTATCCTTATGCATCTATAATGCTTTATTTTTAAAGAGATGAACAAAGATAAATTATCCAAATTCAGTAGTGACATAAAACTACTTTAAACACTATTTTAAAGTTTCGCAATAACTGAATATTAAATTAGAACTCAAAACACAATATTGATTAACGTAGGTTAATTTTCGTAGGTTGTTGAATTAAACACAGCTCATTTTTAACAAGCGTATTATATTCTCTAACATGAGGATTACATTTTAACATGAACATTAAGTTGTACAATATTTAAATTAACAAAATCCTAAGGATTCGGAAAATGTTCTTTTGATCTACTCAATAATTAAATACATCACAAATATATTCTATTTATAACTACTTCTTAATAATTATTTCATTGTTGTACTTTGTGCTTCCACGAATGAGTTATTACGCACGGAAAAAGTAGCATTACAGTTTTATTGTTTCTCGGTGTAAACAAGCAGAAAAACCTTTTAAATATAACAGGTTGATTTCGTTGGGAATTTTTCATTAAACCCTGCTTAATACCTTTATACAATATTAGCAAGTCTGCTTTTTTATTCATCACGTCCTTTCCTTTAAATTAAAGTCGTTTCTTATAATTAACGTTCATTCTTCTTCGTTTTAAATTGAATTTAAAATAAAATCTGAAGTGAATCAATGTTTATCATGAATAATAAGTTTATTTTGGGAAACCGTGTTCAGAAAAACAATGACTTACTATATATTGAAAGTCATAATTAATATAAGACAACTCTTTTTCGTACCTTCACCTAGTTTGTCATTTCTAATTATTGTAAATAATTCCATAATTCCAATGAATATTTTAATTGTAATTACTTTTATATCCAATGGAACCACAACAGCAACAATAATTTTCAATACATCTGGTGTAAATCGTTTGATATTAATTAATTAATATAGAAATAGTAGAATCCAATTTTTAATGTACAATTTAATATATATTATATATTGAATGTTACAAGTTAAATTATATATATTATAATATAATATATCGGCATTAGAGTTTAACAACTAATTGTAGCAAAGGAATATCTATAATACAATAATATAAATATTATAGACCGATACAATCCATAATGTAACGATATAAATGAATAAATAAATCTATTATAATAAATAATATAATTCTTCTGAACGGCTAAACAGCAAATCGATTTAATTCATCGTTTATAATTGATCTAATATTTATCGTGAACTCCGACAACTTTATATTCGAACTGTTTCGACGAATTCAAGCCATTGATTTCACCGATAGGTTCAAATATGACCCACTGAATTCTCTCAATTTGACGGGTGCTTTACTTTTATCAATAAATCAACGATGCTCCAAAATGATGTTGAATGAACCGAAATTAACTTCGTTCTAACAACGAATTCTAATGGTCAGTTCTCATGTTTTTATTAATTTGGGTTAAGTATTTCGGGATTCGGAATGACACTTTATTTTAGCTTATATGGAAACGCAAAGTTTTTATTTGGCTGGCACAGTTTTCACGTCTGAATGGTGTTCATTGTGGAAGTGTTTTTTGTTCATAAATCTTCACTTCCATCATCCGTTACCGTTTTCAAATACACTGTTCTATAGCCTTTGTAATCTTACTCACCTTTTGTAGATAACACCTTTTTTATGCTTCGAAACTACAATCCTGAAAAACTGGGGCGAGACTTGGGCTACGTGAACTATGAGACAAATAACTCTTTTTAATCATAATCCCGTTATGACTTATATACTGAAACCTACAATAAAAAATACTACGATAATCCACTCGCGAACATAATATTTTCGTTTGTCAGATTAACAAGAACAATTCTGATTATTTCTTCATTCGTATAGAAAAGTTAATTAATTTGGCCCAGATGCTTTTGGACTTAATACAAATGCTTTAATTATTATGAAATTCTGTATTATACTATTATATAATATAATATCATTCTATAATATATAATAAGCAATAGATACATAGAACTGACAATGGAAAGACAGAAAGTAACTTTAAGTATATTAAATAAATATATATTGTCATATAAAATAAATAATTGAATAAATATATATCGACATATAAAAATGTTGCCTCCAGAATTTTCCTTAAACTCGGTATAAACTTTCTGATTAACCCAATAGATCTTGATTCCCACCGTACCATCTTGCCATTACCGACATATAACAGACAGAAATAAAAAAAGTAGTTCCCGAAATCGAGCTGCATAGAAAATTGCAGACGATATCACGGAAATCCCCGAGATTCCTTAGCGTAAGATGAATACGAATTCAATGGGGAATTTTCGGTAGAAGGAGGTTGACGGTTAATAACGTCGACAGTATAGTAGACGGTATAGGAAAAGAGTGATATCTCTTCGGCAGGATAACTGGAGGAGAGTCCTGTCTTATCGAAATTGGTAGCATAAGGTTGGTATCGATGTCTTGGGAGGACAAATGTACAGCAAACATTGCTCCAATGCTGAAGGTGGTTCGTACTTATTCATTGTCGGTCTCAAACGGTTTCCTCGGTTCTCTCTATGCTCCCGTACGTGTATAACGATCTCCCTGCGGGGCGTGTACACAGGATTGTGCCAAAAGTGCATTGACCCCGTGCTTCGCAATACTATTTCGCGTTAATATTTTGCTACAATACCGTGGATTCAGTCATAAAACATTTTGGATGCTCCCGGCTATGGCGATCCCATTTCGCGAAGTGTCGGAAAATTCGTTCCGGCCGCATAAAGAGCGGACTATCAAAACAGAACGCCAATGCCAAGTAATATTCCGCGGGAGTCACGAATGTATATCGTGCCACGGGAACATTTTATTGCCGATATAATCTCCATGAAATAGGTGAGCGCATTAGGCGCGAAGAAGTTTAGGCCCAACGACCGTCGTTTGCAAAAGATTACGTGGAAATTCGAACCAGTGCCTGGAAATTAATGGTTGGTCTCAGTCGATATTTGTCATTTTTTACGTTTCATTCACTCGGAACTGGCTCGTGGGATGTAGAGCTCCAGATAGGGAAAATATTTTCCTTGTTAACGCTGGAACTACGGATAATATATTGAGCTATATTTATATATTCACGTATATGTCCTTAAATATAAGAGTGGATGGAAGAAATACATTAATTGATTTCATTATAAATCTGAATGTTTTATTCAATTCCGCGGACCCATCATTTTGACTTTATTTAATGTTAAGTAAACAATGTATACTTTTAACATGTTCACTGGCGCTAACTAATCAAAGAAATCTATGACATTTGAAGAAACGATGTAATATTTTCTTTTGAGAATATAAGTGATTATATAATATTATCAGTTAATATTACAAGAATAGGTCGCGCGGCTAGGTTTGTATTTCAGAATCAGGTTTTTTGATTAATTAATCGGAACCACTGATATAACTTGATAGACACAATGCCAATTATTCATCGTTTGGTTATTAAATCTCATTGCTGAAAAGATACAAAACGTTTAAGCGATTTGAGTTTATTAATTTTTACGCTGATCTCTAACTTCATCACAGTTTCTCGAATTTCTTTTTCACCTCAGATATTATATTTAGCAATTTCTAGCATCTGACACTTTAAATATTTCAACTAATATGCTGTGTATTTCTAGTTTCGTTGAATTGTGACCCAAGAATGAGATATTAGGAACATTGAAGAGGTATTAAACGTATAATTTAATGTAATTTTTATTAGGTGATAATTTCTAATAAAAATTTAGAAAAAGCGTTAACACAAGAAATACTAATCTTATACTGATTGGAAAGAGCTGTGTAATTATTCTAATTACGCAGATTCTACAATAATTTATAGTTTTAGAGGATGTACTAATTAACAACTAGCTCTCGAGGATCTGCTAACTAACATCTTCATTCATTTTCCAACTAATCTTTCTTGAGAGAAATAGGAGTAAATGCAAATTAAGAGAAGTTAATTACGGCTCAGCTGCTTACATCGATCTAATGTAACACGATTCTTATCTGCGACATTATTATCTAAAATAAACCCGGTGTTTCGAAAGTAATTAGGTATGCAGGCACTTCAATCCTTGATTATTTTGATTCTCAAAAACTATCATCGGAAGAAATTACGTTAATATGAATATTATTTTTGTATGTTTTAAATATTTATTAAGGATATACTATTCCTAATTTTCTTTGTTCTTTTAATGTGTGTAGAAATATAAAAAATTGATTTTATCCGTTATATCGAGAGGTTCACAGTTGGCATTGATTTTGCTTTACAACTATTTGCTTAATTAACACGTATACGCGACAACGTAATAATTACGAGCGACCCTCCATTACATTTGCAAGTTTCGTGAATAGTACTTGAATTATTCTCATGATGTAAACGTGTATATTAATAGCACAGATAGTTCTGTAAGTTCCCGTGTAATCTTCGTTGCTTAATACTGAAAGTTAGTAACCGACAGTAAATGTATTCGGAATCATTTTATTATTACATTTAAACGGAGTGTATTTATATTTTGCATATTGTATTAATATTCTACGGGAAGGATTTAATCGAACAAGAATGGTATAATCTATTAAGTTTATTCATATTATTCATATTAACAGTTTATTTCATTGAAAACTGACATTCTACGTGTAACGGAATAAATCTATCGAATAATCGAATGCTTACGGATCCGTGAAAGGTATTCAGTCGATACGCGCCCCAATGTTTCTCCCCGAGTGATAAAACGAGCTTCATTCTCTATTTCTTTGGTGACTGTGATTTTGTGAAATACTTGGCTGCTATCTTTAAATTGTCACTTTAGAATCAACGAATTCCTTAGCCGCTCCACATAAAGAGTTAGGGAACATGAAATCATTTTAACACTTTCGCGTCGGGGAATTTTTAGTCGAGTGTTACGCGCGTAACTGGGCAAATTCACGGAATTTTGCTAATTAAAGTTATGTTGACAAAAAAGGCTATAAACATGAGCATGGAAGTTTGTCAAAACATGCTCAAACGATTTGAGACCGAAATGTGACGTATCTAAACACTCACATTTGAGTTATTCAGGTTCTGCTAATGAATCCTAAAGACTCACATTTAAGTTATTATGGTTCTACTAACAAATCCTGAAGACTCTCATTTGAGTTATTATGGTTCTGCTAAAGAATTCTAAAGACTCACATTTGAGTTATTATGGTTCTGCTAAAGAATTCTAAAAACTCACATTTGAGTTATTATAGTTCTGCTAAAGAATCCTAAAGACTCAGATTTGAGTTATCGCAGTTCTGCTAAAGAATCCTAAAGACTCCGATTTGAGTTATTATGGTTCTGCCAAAGATTCCTTAAGACTCACATTTGAGTTATTCGGGTTCTGCTAAAGAATCCTAAAGAAATCAATGCAAAGTATTACGTCTTAATAAAGTGCTTTATTGCAGCTTAAATATCCCTTAAGTGTCGCGACAGTGGTATTACCGCGGAGAAAAGAGTTAATTAGAATGCTTAACAAAGGCATAATAACGAAGTAATTCGGGGGTTGCTCTTTAGCTCGGCACCACAAAGTGTTGGAAGTTCGAACTATGCTCCGAAGCAATTACTTCTCCTTGCTGGATTAATGGTATCGTGGGTGTGAATCGAATAATTACTTGCCCTTAAACTGTTAACTAATCGTAAGTAACCACGTGTTACTAACAATAACTTTCTCCCAATCGAACTTATATTTTAATGACAAATTTCGTTGTTCAGCGACGATTTTAATTACTCGATTTCGGGCGAACATAAAGTTACGTTAATAAGATTTTTTGTTTTTTCGATTTATTCTTTTAATTCATTCTTAGATTTTATTTCATCATCACTTTGCATAATTTAACTTTCTTCTACAAACATATTTGCGTATTGTGTATTGTTAACGTTTTATTTAAAAACTTGAATGATGATATATTTCGCTGTATTGTAATGGCCGAATAACTAAAAACGGCAAGGGTCGTTGAATATTAATATAAAAACGAGGAGAATCACAGAGTACTGGTTTCAAAATAAATAGAATCATAGAATATTAGTTTAATAACAATTATTATATTATCATTGCAGTTTAATAACGAAAGGAATCATACAATATTACTTTTATTACTTTAAAAACGGTATTTGCCGAATAATTAAAAACGTGAAGGGTCGTTGAATATTAATTTCAAAACGAGGAAAATAACAGAGTACTGGTTTCAAAATAAATAGAATCGTAGAATATTAGTTTAGTAACAATTATTATATTATAATTACAGTTTAATAATGAAAAGAATCATAGAGTACTTATTTAAAAATAAATAGAATCATAAAATATTACTTTTATTACTTTAAAAACGGTATTTGCCGAATAATTAAAAACGTGAAGGGTCGTTGAATATTAATTTATAAACGAGAAGAATCATAGAGTACTTACTTAAAAATAAATAGAATCATAGAATATTAGTTTAGTAACAATTATTATATTATAATTACAGTTTAATAAAGAAAAGAATCATAGAGTACTTATTTAAAAAATAAATAGAATCATAGAATATTAGTTTAGTAACAATTGTTATATAATAATTACAGTTTAATAACGAAAAGAAGCATGGAATATTACTTTTATTACTTTAAAAACGGTATTTGCCGAATAATTAAAAACTGGAAGGGTCCTTGAATATTAATTTCAAAACGAGAAGAATCATAGAGTACTTACTTAAAAATAAATAGAATCATAGAATATTAGTTTAATAACGAAAAGAATCATGGAATATTACTATATTTCTTGAAAAACGAAAAGGATCACATAAGATTCGTTGGTTCCTAGAGTTTGTAAGTTGTGCTGGTGGAGGTTAAGAGCTCCCTGGGCAGCTTATCCTTTGCCAGGTTTGCTTTTGGGCATTCTGTTAAGTTCGAATACTCGGCAAACACGATTGCTTCCTGCTGTGATCGCTCACCTTTAGACTTGGAGAGTGATCGTATCTGACGCGGCAAGGAACTAGCCTAACCTTCGGTCGAAATTTGATTTCGAGGAAATAGAGCTTAGGAAACTCCACAGGCTAGTTAGCCAGTCTATAATTTCTCTAGCAAGTAATAATATCACTAATTTAATGGGTCATCGAAATTCGAGGTAAAAGCGACCATCCTTCACGTGGGGAATTTCAACCGTTTAAGATCGCCGTACTTCACTGAATATGTATACGTAAAGATCTTACGAAATTTTCATATTTAATTAACACGCATTTGCGACAACGTACTAATTATGAGCGACTCTGCATTATATTCGCAAATTTCGAGAATAGTACTCGAATTATTCTTACGATGTAAACGTTTATTAATAGCACAGATAGTTCTGTAAGTTGCCCTTGATTAATTTGATTTGCGAAAATATGAATATGATCTGCAAAGTTGTTAAAACTAAGGTGAATTTGATCTGCAAAATGGTTAATTGCGAGTGCAAAACCTGCATTAGGTTATCCCATAAGTAATGTCGTTTCTTATTTATTATATATTGAATATATTTTCGTATCATGTTTCGCTGATATGATTATAAGAACTTCTCTTTTCGCCAGATCAACATCTTTCGGTTTAAAAACAATTTGCACTGATAGTTAGAATCCAAAAATGACATTATTTATTGGATGATCTAATATTTCGGTGTTTGTCAAAATCGCGCAAACAAAATACTCAAATACAGTGTTGGTAAGTCGAAACTCTATACGATTACGCTTACGATGAGAACTGACTCATTTGTAAATATAAAGCCATTAATTCTCGCGTTTCATGGATAACTGATCGTTACCATTAACAAATGCACTACTGACCGAAATTTGGCGTAATGGAAGCACACAGTGGAGCGTTTAATCGTTATTCGGATAACCGAGGTCCTGCAATCTCATTCCTATTTCCATTTGAACTTCTTGTTTAATAGTCAGAAACACTTTTCAACTGTAAAACTTTTGATCGTCCAACCACCAACAGTGCTTTTTACATTGTAGTAGATGTTGAAATAATTGGATTCTGAAATTTGAATAACATTGACCTCACGGATTGGTGGTTATGTAAAGTCAACCATCTAATAAAGAAGAGCTTCTTGTCTTCATAGTAGATATTCAAATAATGGAATACCATTGACCTCACAGATTGGTGATTAATGATTATGTAAAGTCAACTAAATATCGAGTGAATATTTTTGCGCGCTTTCTATACTCTATGAAATATTATATTATATACAACATTTATATTCCTCGGTATATTTAAATCCATCTTCCGATTGCAACATTCGTTTTAAATAAGACTTAATCAATGCACGTTCTTTATTATATTTTATCGAGTGAATATTTTTGCGCGCTTTCTATACTCTATAAAATATTATATTATATACAATATTTATATTCCTCGGTATATTTAAATCCATCTTCCGAATGCAAAATTCGTTTTTAATAAGTCTTAATTAATCAGCACGTTCTTTATTATATCGGAAATATTACAAGTACAAGAAATTTAAAAATATAAGAACTTAACTTATCGTTTATTCAAATTTATTATGTGATTTTTACGGCTTTTAGTATACCATTTAATTACAATATTACTTGACATATAATAATATAATTTTCAATATTACGTGACATTTACTTAAGTTTAATGAAATGAAGCTGGCGAAGTGTATAGAGATTATTAATCTTTTTAATTACATATTTTATTATTACAAGTTTTTGTACTTTTAGTGCTTTTTTTCTTGTAGAATACGGCGGAATGGCGTTCCGACAGCTATATTTCTTTGTACAACTTTACGTTTAATCATCTCTGAAGTAAAAATTACTTAAAATGAATTGTTTTTAATTTTTCTTCATTGATTTATGCGACTCCATAACATAACTATAGCTGCTTTAAATTTAATTTCATTTAAGATTTGAATTGAAATTTAAATTTGATTTTCTTTAATTAAAAGGTTAAGAAAATGTGAGTCCCGGCACCATTTTTCTACAAAAGGAGCACCGAATACTTTCATTAAAGTCATAGAACTCCGCGGATCTCGGGAGTGTATTCTTGCCATTCAAAAAACTGAATAGAAGATGGTGGTTTAATGGTCCTAGTATTTTTGAAACGTTGTTTTCAAGTCAACTAAATAGAAGTTTTCGTTTTCTACGCTTTCCACCACTCGAAAAGCGTAGCAATTATTCCCTTTGAATTGTTTGTAACGACTGACATCCAATTTGCCACTGTCCAATGCACACATCGAACAACGTCTGACTTGATTTAATCTGAATCACGAGGTGAAACACTGCTGGACAACGAGACGCGTTTTATTATTAACTTTACAATGTCGGTTCACGCTGGAAAAAAAGAACACGCGAAGATTTCGTTTACAAAACTGCCATTTCGAAGAGTCAATGGAACGAAACGTCCGAAGAATATCGAATTTCCGTTCGAAAATAAAAATACGAACTGCCGTCTACCTGACAGCTATCTGCAAATTTCATTTTCTTTATTCATACACAAATAATGCTGGCAATATATGGTCAATAAGAGAAACTGTTCTACACACTTTTATTATTTAAAGAAATAATAACGCGTTACCAAAAAAATGGAAAACTTTCTTTTAGGACAGGAATACAAGAAACGGCTATTACGGTTTTGTGCTTGCCTTTTTTTGAGAAAAGAAAGCTGGACATTAAATAATGTACCCTTTTTTGTGAGAATCAATTGTTTTAGATTATGTAGAACTTCCGAAGAAAGTCTTTCAGTAATGAAAACGAAAAATTGTAGAACACTTGAAATTAACACATTTTTAATTTGTTATTTTCAAATTTAAACACTATTTCTTAAAGCCGTGTAATTACAATTAATTTTTGAGTGAATAACCATGGATTAAAATCTTAGCATAATAATGCAAAAACCACGAGATTCACTAAGCCATTATTGGTATTATTATCCTAATATTATAATTGATCAATTTTTGCTACTAAATTAATCAAAAATATTGTTGATTTACCAATGAAAGTTTTGTTATTTACGCGAATACGATATATTATATGAGAAATATGAGAAATATTAATTATGTGAAAACGTATTTCTTCAATTTACTTAGACACCTAACCTTTTCGCTTTTATCAAGAATTAGTAAACATTATTTATATAGTTTAGAAATATTAAAAATTAATTATTACGGATCGTATGTACTTTTTTCTTTTCACAGAAATCTATATAATATAAGAATAACAATAACCTAAAAGATATAATAAACCGATAATAACAGTAAGGTTTCGAGCATCGTTGAAATTTTAACATTTTACAATCCTCATATTTTTCATACACAAGCAAATTGAATTTTTAACAACAGAGGAATGTAATATTTCATATTTTTCGCTCTATACAGATATTTCTATACTTTTCCATAGCTATTATTATACTAACCAGTTTCCATTAAATGTTTATAAAGAAAATGCTACGTTCTCTTCCTGGAATATTAAAAAATTCTTGCTGCAGTTTTTGCATGCGTACCTGGTAACAAAAGCCCGGTAAAGTTGAAAGAGTAGTATTCTTCCTGTGCAATAAATAATACAAAAACTTATTGAGTACTTGAGAGTAAAGAGTTTGTTTTAAACGACAATATTCTGTTTTAATCTATAAATCAAAGCCTCCCAGTTTAAATCAAATTAAATGTTCAAGATTAAATTCCATGCAATCAAGTTCTTACTCGCATAATAATAAAATACAAAAATTAAAAAAATAGCATCCTTTTGACATTTTTAATTGGGGGGTTACAAAAGTCTGGAAACGGTGAAATATCTCCTAGGAGGAGTATTTTTGTTGAAAACATTAAATGGAAAAGTTTTAGGATCTTAATTGGTTTATCAGATTAGCTCATGGATTTTGGATGGTTTCATCATTAATGGAAATCCCATTGTTAATTAAATATCATTAAACAGCATAAAATTCTATTAGTTTCCTTTGCTATCATAAAATACTGACCGAATTTTCCAGTAGACTTAATACTTCACAGAAGAGTTATTTCATGTTTATCATATCAGAAATCAATATGATAAAATGTGTTTGCAAATTACATTTCAAGGAACTATAACTTCCTTTGCTTAGGAAATATATGTATTATACATAAGTTGGAAACTGAATATGCAGAAAAGAAGCGGAAGGAAGAAGTGGAAAGAAAAAGTTAGGAAGAAGTTCAGAACTGAAGATGTGATGAAAGGGTTTGGTAGATTTACGAAATAGAAATAGATATGGTGTGGGGTTCGTTTTTACGTTAATTTATGAAAATTGAATGTATTGATTTTATGAACAGTAATCTGCATGCTACTTCTCTACTGGCGATGACTGATCACCTGTCATGGCGTAGCTCGTACTAGTTCCCCTACTTGCATCTTTTTTAGGTTGGTCGGTTTTTCAGTAGTATGAACTTAACTCGAAACCTGCGCGCTTTTCAGAAATTTACAAAATTTCATTCTTGATTCATAAAATACATATCTTTCTAACAATAATATTGATATTCCTGTATTCTCGTAAATTCAATGCTACTAATAAATATAATATTTCAGATATCTCAATTTATTAATAACATTACATTTACTGGAATATATGAATATGTTGCTATTGAAAATACAAGCTGTACATGGTTCAGAAATAAGTTTTAATATATAAACATATGTTATTATTCTCAGATTGTAAAATCATTTACGTGAAGTAGAATAAATGGATCTTTATTTAGGTAGAAATTTGATAGAAATCACATCCTGAACAGATATAAATAAGTCCATCGATTAATCAGAGGATTAAAATCTAAGGCTCGGGATTTAAAGTAATCCTTCGTTTCCGATGAAGTTATGGAATTATTTCATCTTTTAAATTTTCATATTTAGGATATTAAAATTCCTCAGTGCATTAATATGTCTTGCTTTATCTCAATACTTTCTATAAAAGGATGAAGAAACATTATTATTTTTATTAATTCATTTTTATTAATCTATTCTTTCATAAATCATGTATTTCAATTCATTGTTTGCGAGTAAAACACCAGATTTTTACAAAAAGGAATGTACAAGCTTGTAGAACGTTGGAAAGGAATAGTAGAAATAAATAGTGACTACTTCGTCAAATAGAATTACTTTCCAAAACTGTCCAGAGTATTTCAATTTTGATTTCAAAAACAGTTTCCGGTACGTAATTACCACCGCGAATAAACTACTTTCCAAAAAATTGTTTAAACGCTGGTTTCAAATAAATCTAAAACTTTAACACTAAATGTATTTCATGATACGCAGGATATTTTTGAAATAAAATTTCATTCTGACAATAAATTCATATCGTCGACTTATTTATTAATACATGGTTGAAACACTTAATGTTCCTGGAAGTCCATGTAAAGTATAACTTTTCTAATTTTGTTTCATACAAATGACATTCTTTTCATTCCAGAAACAATGGTAGATAAATATTTAAGGGGATTATGACCCGGAAATGGTGTAACCTTTTTTAACACTGGAATAAGTTTTCATTGTAGTTTCGAAGCGCATTTTCCGTGCTTTTCAGTTTCAAATTTGTAGGAAGGAATAAGTTTTAGAAGCAATGCAGCAAAGCTGTCTCTGATCCTAAACAATGCAACGTGCACTGTTTTGCATTCGAATATTTAAATTTCCGGCCTGCTCTCGACTGGCAAAGCAGGTAAAATACATATTCTATATCTTCGATACAAAAGCGTCTCGGGTGAAACAAAAGAACAGGAATTTTACATTCCAGTTTCATCAGGTTTGAATAAAACACAATTTTATACAGGGTGTCTCGTTATTATTCGAGCACTCGGAACACGTAATAGTTCTCAAGTAATTAGGGGTATCCATAAGTAATGTCATTTTTTTAAATGAATAAACAACGCTCCCAAAGTTTGTGAGCGTGATTTGATAATACGTCGTCTATATACTAATTAAATTTATTGGCGTTGGGGAATTCAAAGTCTGCCAGGAAGATTATCAATAATAATAGGGATTATATTGTTAATTAATCTTTACTGAATGTTAAATAAAATAGAATTTTTGTATGAGTATCAGAAATAACATAACTTATGAGAGGCGGCATTGAAATTGACTCCAGTTGTCGATGATTCAACGTCCAATAACAAAATATAACTGGAGAAAATCTTAGTGTCGCCTCTCAGTCGCCACTCGTATTGCTGCGATAATCTGAGTGGGAACTTTCGATTTATTAATCAAATCAATCCGTGCGTGTTATTTATAATTACAACGCTGGTATATATCGTTTGACATGTCTTTTTTGTCTAAAAATTTTTGTTAAATTGAGGTAAATTAAATCATATTTTTATCGCATCGAGTTTCATTTTATTTGTATATAAAAGGGTTCATAAACCTACGATAATTTGATACCTGAAACATATACCTTTTCCTAACACAATACAAATATTTATATTATTATATAATTATAATAATCCAATTAAAATATACCTTTTATTTTATACAATCACCCAATGAGTTGAGTATCCGAATAATAACAGGACACTCAGAATACGTTTCATGCCTGAGTTTTTTTACCGGACTCCGTATGTTTCGCGTATTAGAGATTTTTATTCCTCGTCATATATCAGCAAAGCCGATTTAACGTTTTTAATTTATGCATCGTTTCTCTTTAAAAATCCACTTCACTTTACATATAATTCCTTCCAATGTTCCACGTGCTGTAACTCTTTCCAGTACACGAAGTCGGTTAACCTGTTAATATTTTATTATTCCAAATAAAAATCCGAGTACTCTTTTGAAATTGCATCATAATAATCCAGTCTTCATATTATTATATTTGCTTTGTTATCGTTGTCACGATATTTTTATCATATTTATTGTTTCTTAGCTTACCATTGAAATAATGAAACTCATTATTTAAATAAACGAATAGAAACTCAAAATGTCGGTATTTTTCACTTTAATGAATGTCGAGAATAATGAACAATAATTATGTTACGTAGACGTGTATTATAATTGTCCACAATAATTGTAGCACTTTTTACTGTTTCATTTATAGTCGAATTTTTGGGTTGTAATATAAAAATGTGATTCATTAGAAGTCTAACAAGTACGATTTCAGTTCGGTATTAAAAGTTACAATGAATCAATTTAATTGCAGCACGTAGTAGAATTGTTGGTACACAAATCCTCTTTAAAATACAACGAAAAGGTATTTACCGCGATGTTTGAATCTCTGTAACACTACAAGAGCTTTATATTTTAATGACCTGTTAATGGGATGTCTTTAACACGAATGTAACAGTGTTTAGTTGAGAGTCGTGGGATTTTGCAGTTGAAAGCTGTAATCATTTCATCTGAACTTTCAATGTTCGCGAAACAGAGAATCATCAAGTTTAATAGTCATTTTTTATTGGTGTATCTGAGATTATTCTTTGATGTTTTCTCGTGTATTTCTTAAGCTCTTCGCTCTTTTCGCGTATCTTTTGGTAGAATATGCTTAGAACTACTTAAACTCTATTCTTCAGTAAGTTCTCTTGGAAGTGTATTCTCCCTGAAGATCGCAAGTTGGATGGAGAGCTTAATGCATTGTATGATAAAATATCAAAGGGTGACCTGAAATGCACCAATGAAAGATGCAGAATGGAATCTGAACGTCGTGAAAGAACTTTCGAATTTTGTTCTTGATGTAAAGTGGTGTTTAGCTCTCTATAACCCAATTTCTTACATGTTTGAGAGAACATTGTATTACGAGAAACTAATTAATCGCGAATCTAATTAAGTTACACTACGCGAAAATAGTAATGAAAATGTTACTTAAATGCACTGAAAAAGGTGACGATCATTCCAGGTACTTTTATAATTATACCTGTGCAGGTAACGCGGGAGTTAGGTCGCGTTATTCAATAAAAATGGCGGTATATGAAATTCGAATAGATACACGCGTTACATACATATATCAAAATCGCATTGTACAAGTGCCGCATTATACGAGAATCGTCACAATTTGTGAACCGCGTTATACAAGACTCGGATTATATACCACGCGTTACACCGGAGTCGCATCGTACAAGTACCGCGTTGTACGAAAACCGCCACAATTTGTGAACCGCGTTATAAAATCGCGTTATACGAGACACGGATTACACACACGTGTTATATCGAAGTCGCACTCGAAAGGCGACTCTCAGTCGCCACTCAGTCTATTGCGGTAATTCGAGTGGTGACTGAGAAACAGCATTAAGATTTACCCCAATTTCTACTGTTCTATTGGTATTGAATTTTAAATCTATATCAACCGAAGTAAATCTTAATGTCGCCTCTTAGTCGCCGTTCGACTTGTCGCAATGGATTAAGTGGCGACTGAGAGTCGCCCTCGTTGTGCAAAGGTTTAATGTGTCGTCTATGGTAATTGATATCTATTCCGGTCTGCGGTGGTGTTTTCGGTTCCAATGTGGAATAGTTGAGCTTTTGCAAGTGGTTTATTTTAAGCGACGTATTCCCGTCTATTGCACGTCGTTCCCCTTTTGTATGGCATCACACGATTCGAGTGCCGGCGGACGTATTTCTGGCTCATTGAACGAATACCACAATAACGCTTAGTATTATTTCACGTTTGTTTGTTGTTCGATTAACTCAACGAAACGCGATACACTTCCTGGTACATCGATGCACCATTGCAATTACTAGTATGCGCACTGAATGCTTCCAATTAACCGATGCTCCCACCGACAATATATCAAGAATAGAACTCGTGTCTAGCCATTTATGTCCTGCATTAGATGAGATTTATTTATCACTATTGAACTACCATATTTCCATTTATTCCAGGAAAGAATTTGGTAATATTAAATTCCGTGTATGAAGTATTATAGAATTCGTATTCAGTCATCTGCGATCACCGATAAATAAGATTTCTTTATTGTTACTTAAACCGCTGACTGCAATCGTACTTCTTCATTTCAAATAAGTTTAAAGCTGCTAGATTTTATTTACTATTTGTTTGCTTATCTGTAGGCTTTTATAAACAAATCCATTAGTTATATGTTAATTATCTAATTTATTAGATTTGTTAACTACTCTGGTTTTTTTATTAATGATTACAGGGTCGCCACTTATTGTTTCGCCGGAACGTCCGTAGTCAAAGAGGATAAAGGAAGGGATCGTCAACATATTTTATTTACAAGTATTTATTTATTGCATATATTTATATATTTATGTTTTTTATATTAGAATATTTATTAGTATACATACATGTTGTATGAAAATCGTTGTACCTCGTGAAATTTACAATTACAATAAATGACTTAATTACGAATATGCTGTTATATTTTACAGAATCCCAAATGTCCTAAAAACTTCGTAATTTCGCATTCGATTCGTAAGTCGAGGAAATATAAAATATAACACAGTATATTGGTAATAAAATTATTTATTGCAAATATAAATGTCACGAGGTACAACAATTCTCATTCAATATTGTATATCAGTAACTATTATAATATAACAAACGTAAATATATAAATATATGCAATAAATAAACACTTGCAAATGAAACATCTTGACGATTGTTCTTCGTTCTTTTATCTTCTTTGATTGCGGTCGTCCGGGCGAAACAAAAAGTGGCCACCCTGTAATAAAAAAATGAATACAAAATGAATAAGAAACCAGATTAGTTAACAAATCTAATAAATAGGTTAATACCCAAAATTAGCTTTATCCGAAAGTTAAGATATTATTTATTTAAATGTAGTTGTTCGAAATATTATTTCATAAATATAGGTTCCGTGAAATACACTAAATAAAGTTCATGAAATATAGTTCATCGCTGAAAGATAGTCAAGCGATATCCGACTCGCTATTCCTAACTTATTCGCTAACCCAGGTGTCTAATTTCTAATTAAACTAACAAATAAAGCAGCTATTAGCTCGGTTATAATGCAGAATAATTCTAATTCCAATTATCGCCGATTACCAGGTTTCACCACGTGGAGGTTGCCGCTACCAGAGACCCAGGTGGGTGACTGGGTCCGGAATGTGTTCCGCGACCGAACCACCCACCCTTTTATTCCAAGTCCTAGAGACACACTTTGCTTCGAGTCAAACTCGAAGAAAAATGGGACTTGGAATATCATCGCGGATAGAGTGTTCTAACTTACTAACTATTCTTGTACTAAACTTATCGCTAAGTCACAGGCCGGACATTATTTCGAAGAGCGAATACTAATTGGGGGGATTCACTTCAAGGAAGTAAATGACTCTAACTCTAAATCGCCGAAAAAGATTCTTTGCAGAGAAAGCTTTGAACCAAGTATACCTAATAAGTTTGTATCTATTCTTATTTCTATTCTTAATTCTATTGTTGAATTTCTCTACATTAGTGTTCCTTTTGTATTATTCTTTCTTCTTTCTTCGAGTTCATCGTCGGGAAACTTTGAAACTAACTATAATAGCTATGAAAACTGCCAGCAAGCATGCGATACATAAACAACATTAAGAAATAATCAGTAAATAATCAGCAGTAATCAGGAGGTAATCAGTAAATGATTAGTAAATGATCAGTAAATAATCTGTCAAAAGAATATTAAACAGTACTCATGATTATAGTTATTTATTTTTTAAGGAAGAGAGACTGATTTCTTATACCTCCTGTAAACATATTTTTGCTGTCCAAAAGACGTTTCTTAATAAACTATTAAATTGCATGTCAAGGATACAATATAATAATTGCAATTAATACACATTTTAGTAACACTTTCTATGGCGATATTTTTATTATATAAATTTTACTTGGTAATAAGCCACATATGCTTTGAAAGTCAATTCAATTAGCTCACTATATTCAATACTTATTAGTTTTTTTAAGAACCCCGAAATAATATTATAATTAATTACAATATATTTAATAAATCCATGCCTTTATTATAACACATTTACAAATTATACATTTTACTTCTGTATTAATAAAGCACTCGATCGATCGTTCAATTATACCTTCTTGTTAAACATATAACTATATTTTACTCATATAATCATATTACTATTTAATTACCTATTTGCTTCAAAACTACGTTATAAGTATACTATAATTAATTTGCGGAGACACCCGCATCTCGGTAATTAAAAGGTTCCGGAATTGTTCGATACCCTCAATACGAATAATTAACCCACGACATGGAAACAGGTTGGACACACTTATCTCGTAATTAAATCTGTAATCGTTTTTATAATTAGAATAACGCCGGTGCTATTAAATTGTTACGACGTCGTATATCGCTTGTAATCAGATAACAACACCCTCATAACGAGCTGTCTCTGTAACCGTTTTACATGGGTATTCTGTAAGCCCATAATAGGAAGCCATACGAGTAGTGTCACGTCTGCCTAACATTCCCTAAGAAATTATATTATTTGCAAGCAACGAAACAGTCAATTTTCAACGTCTTCATTTAAAAATACGTACAATTCTGTTTTTACACGATAAATACGTTCCGGAAGAATACGTGTACAAAACTCGTATAAAAGAATATACTGTATCTATGGAAACTATAGAATTACCAGTTTATTATTTGTAAAATAAAGAGAATTTTAATTTAACTTTTATTACATTTTTGTACAAAAATGGTGTAAAAAATATTCGTGTAAAAACAGATTTGGGTGTACAGGTAACCCTCGTAGAACGCGGTGGTTACACAGCATGGTTTCGATGTAACGCGGTTCACAAATTGTGACGATTCTCGTGTAACACGGCACTTACAGAATGCTACCTTGGTATAACGCGTGTTTGTAATCCAAGTCTCGCATAACGCAATTTTTATAACGCGGGTTACAAATTGTGACGATTCTCGTATAACGCGGAACTTGTACAATGCGACTCCGGTACAACGCGTGGTATGTAATCTGAGTCTCGTATAACGCGACCTTCTTCAGGAACCTAATTCGCGTGTTATACGAGGGTTACGCGTCGTAAGTTTTTCCGGAAAGTGCATATCGATTTTCAGTAGCTTTTCGGCGAAAAACCTGAGAATTTCTGGGAGAATAGGGTCGTCAAATCCTTTGAAAAATGGAGAAAAGTTGTGGAACAAAACCATGCGTACATAATTGACAGAGAATGTATTCTCCAATAATAATACTGGTGAAATAAATACCAATATTGATATATTAAATGAATACAGCTCTAATTATTTATCGTATCATGCACGGAAAGTATAATTTCTCATGTTCCATTATTTTCCGTAATAAATCATTTAAAGGATTCAGACATATTTCTTACGTGACATGCTTGAAAACAAGGAATATCAGATTTCCATACGTAAATGGCAGACATTTTTTTATTATTTATGTTCGTCGTTATATTTAGTAAGATTAAATTCAAAAATGACAAAACCGGAGCAATTATTTGTCGTCTGCATGTGCGCAGACTTTAAATGTTTTACCTTACTTATTTTTAAATTGACGAATGCGGAGGAAGTGAAACAGACATTTTAACGAACTTCGTGTCTAAATGATTCTTGGAGTTATTCTCGTTCATTAAAAGCCCTGCAAAAAATAGTGTATGTCGATGAATATTATATTATTCGTAATGAAGCTATAATTTGTATTTCTAATTTGTATGTCTGCCAGTTTTAGTTAACGAATTTTATCTCTACAACAACGATATGCATATATATCTTAAGATTTAGACCTGAATCCTAATATAATATGTGCGATTATTAATAATGGATTATTACTATCCTAAATTGAATTATTGATTTTATAAATGTTCAATTAAGGTGCAAAATTTAATGCACAGCATCAAAATAAATTGGGATTGAATGTCAGTGTCTTAAATATTATCGATAAGACTGAAGAAATGACAGCATTCTTATCAAGCAAATGTTTTTGAATATTCTTCGTAGAATTTATTTATCTTTAAATCCTTCGCTCTTTGTATGCCTTCGTTCACTTTCGTCCTTCTTGCAAAGTGCTTTTTATCAAAGGGATTTCGTCCTTACAATCATGATTCATCCGTCAATTTATCACTCCTGTCAATTGCTACTCTCTTGGGTTGCTTTTTCTTTAGTCTTTCTTTCCGTAGCTAGACGCGGAAGTAGATACACAGATTTTTCTTCTATCTCATAATGGCAAAGCTCCTTGGAGTATCAGAAATATTCAGCCCAATGAAAAGCTGTATGATTCTTTGAAATTAGATCGGAATATTCCATGAGTCTTTTGCAAAAAAATATACATCTACAACGAAAATTGTATTGTATTAATTATATTATACTTAATAATACGTGAAATTTGTGAAAGGATCTCGAAACATAAGCGCGCGGAGTGTGATGTGCGTTCTTATTCTAACAAAAATTACAGAAGATTTTTATTAATTTAATTTGGTATTTAATTCAATTTTTAATAATGTCAAATATTTAATATCTGAAATATTTAGAATTATATGATCCAAGTCTTTTGCTTTCGACGTTTTATCCTTATATTACGCAGGTAGACATTTTTTAACTGCAAAGATTATTCAAAATGCAGGTTTAACATTAAGTTACGTTTATAAGAAAACGAATGTTAAACATTATTCTATAATTAAGCACTGTTTTACGCAAAGCAAAATGGAAGATAAAAGTGCACAATGTAGCTGCAGCCTGTATGAAAAAGTACAACGAACTTATTGCTCGTTTTCCTCAATAATTTAATAAAACGTTAATTACATTGTAAACAGGATACTGCTCATTGAAACGCGAGGAAGACGAGGAAACTTTTAAAAAGAAATTTACCTGACGTAATCTTTTTGTTTCAGACAATAAATACCCAGAGCGTATAAAGTAGTGGTAAACTTTGATGTGTGTCTAAAAGTGGGAATTGCGAGAAATATGATTATTAATGTTCATAAGGAAACCACATTTGAATCCGTTTTTTCAAGAATTGAGTTCTGATGTTCGTTGTCATTTTAATAGTAAAACGGCTTCTTTGTTTAAAAATGGGAGCCGTTTTATCGGTCTTAATTACTACTTTCTAGTTGATTATTAATTTCTTTGGGGACACTATAATTACTTGAAGACTCTACAAGTGACAAATTGTAGGTAACTCTAATTATTAAGATTTATGGAGTCACCGATTTCGATGAGTAAACTTCGGTTCTTTCCTCGATCTTTAATTAACGCCCGGATGGTATTGGCTTTTCTTTCCTCCGCGTTTCTCCTTCGAGTTTTTTTACCTTTGATTAAACGCGTGCTGCTTCATGAGTAATGTGATAACTGAATTAGATGAATTAGACATAATGATTCATTTTGAACTGGCGATTAATCTCATTGAGAAAATGCATTTCTTTCTTAATCAGTAGATTTCATTAATATCTGCTTATCATTATATTTGTATTTCCCATACTTCGCATATTACACGAAATACACACAAACCACATTATTATACAATCTTTCGATTTTTATCTCACATTTAAACGTCATCTCTTCGTTGAAATTGTGCTTTAATAAATTGAATATTGATTTTGCTGGTGTCTGCAGTAATTTATTATGAAAAGTACAGGAAATGTAATTATATAGTACACGAAATATGAAAGATACAATTACGTAATGTTAGTATTTTAAAAAATTGATAATTTATGCTTCAGGGTTTGCTCAATTTTGTATTCGAATTGGGATATTTGTCCTTTCCGCTCGTCCCCCATCCCCTTCCTCATTGCTTTAGACAGTTATAATTAAACGGACAATAGGGCTAATTGCACGGGCGTCGATATTGGAGGACACGACTAACAGGATGTCACGAAAATTGCATAGCGTGCCTCTTTGGCGCAGGTAATCAAAACAAGGTGGAAATAGCACGATTGATATCAGAAATTGCTTCGATTCTCTTTAATACGGCTAATGTCGGAACAGTTATCGAAATCTCCAGTATTATTCGCGGAAAGTATCCTTGACGAATTCGAGTGAGCTGAAATGATAAATTTTATAAACTTTGATAGCAATCAGATGTAATTAATCCATTGCATTTATGCTTATCGATTATATTTAACCCACTGGAATGCAATTTCAATTGATCTTTTTACCGAAATTTCCAATATTATGGACGAAAAGCATCCTTGACGAGTTAAAGTCAGCCGAAAGGTAAAGTTTCTAAATTATGATAACGAGGTAAAATAGAATTAAACAATTGTATTCATGCTTATCGATGATACTTAAGAAACTGAAATTCTATTTAAATTAATTTTTTTACTGAAAAATGAAGTTACCTACCAGACAACTTCATAAGTGTTGTTAAAATTAATAACCAGTTAATGAGATTAATTAATATTGGAATAAGTAATTAATATTATTATAATTAATAAGGAACTTCACTTATGAGGGCTCGCTGTTTCGCAATTTAATTAACTCATACCATGGTTCCTGCAATTCGTTAAAGACTGGGATTTCCACGGTAGGTTTAATGAGGATTTAATTCAGATAATGGTATTTAATAGAATTACTCCAATGAAAGAACACCGGTTGTTTCTGTCCTCATGGTGCACCCGCATCAGCAATATGTTTGCTGCTCATTACTAGAAGCGTGCGTAAAATGGAGAGCCAAGAACAGGAATGCAGCAGGATTTTAGAAATGCTTTATAATTGCAAACCACGGGACCTGAAAATGATCGTCGAATTGCTTTTATACCCACTACAGACACTGTCGAACGCTATGAAACAGGCAACGCTGGAAATTATAAAACGAGGTAAATTCCAGTAATAGAGGTAATTAGTGTAGACTTTTTAATGCTGAATATTGCGAGTCTAGCGAGGTTTTATTCCTGAACAGTTTTAAGTAGATGCACATGTTTCACTAATAACTCTGCCGATTTTGATGAAGGGTTATAGATGTTTGTCATTGGAAATAAATGAATAGTGAAAAGACGGTCGATTGTGATATTACGACAACGATAAGGAAAATGGCAATGTGTTAATATTAATTAATTAATGAAGTTAATATTAACACATTGCCAGCCGAGAAGCAATTTACAAACTCGGTTGGGAAGCTTTAATTCATTTTCCATATTGACTGAAATCTTTCACCAGGATTACCACCCTTTTTCAACATTACAAAATCATGTAGCAAATAGAAACTTCACAAACGGGGAAGAAGTAAAAAGTAGAGCGTCGGAACTTTTTAACGATAGAAACGTAGATTTTGAATATCAAGGAAAATATTTACCATGTTAAAAGCTGTTAATTCAGCATAAAATTTTGTCTTGTTTTTGACAACGAAAATCGCGCCAACTTTCTTGGGCACTTGATAGTAACGAAACTTTTCTTTGCCGCTAATTTCTAGCATTTATCATTCGTATATTAATAATTTAAAGTGTACGCTTTCATAAAATTAAGTCCAGTGTGTTGATCTGACCATCTTTCTTACATTGCGGATATTTTGGGATATTTTGGTACATTTTGGAATTTGCTCCCAACTAAGGGCGTAGAGATTCAGTTTAGGAAAGTTCAATAGTTATACAACATAATCAAATTCCATGGGAACCAGTAATTAACACTTTGAAATTCTACGTGGTCTAAGGATTCCATAGATAATTATTTGATTTAATATACTTTATGTTGAGCAGCCATAATTTAAACGTAAAACTGAAACTAATAAATGTGCCATGACTTATGGAAGGGAGAATACTTGAATAGTTTTCACTTATATTTTATTAAAATTAAATTCGCAATATTTTGTTTTGATGTTAAAATCAGGACATGATAACTATTTGTGCCGCTAATTATGAAAGTGGTCTGTCACTTTTTATCTATGTCCCTTAAAATAAATATATTTACAATTCCGGTTAATATGTAAAACCGGTATGTACAAAAAAATTGGTTCGGTTAATAAGGACGTCGAAAGGTGTTGAAAATAAATCGATTCTAGGTGAGAAGATTGTATCTTTTATAATTACCAGCACATTTATTATAACAGATTTAAATCTCAATTAATGCTCTTCCTTCTGTACAATCCACTTCGCATAAAAGGGAGTATTAAAAAATACTTCCCATTCATTGGTCAACCGAAAGATTGTTAAATATGTTGAACATGGTTTATGCGAGTCGACCTCGATATGACGACAATGGTTTTTACGAAAATTCGATCGATCCTCTGGAAAGGAATTTTGGTTGGTGTTCATCGACGCATGCCACGATAACAAAACGTAAATTCTCAAAGAAACCTCGATATCCAAGTAAAAGGTCTTGCGTTTAATCAATCATTGGTGTTCACGCTTGACTTCATCTTCGTAGCCTTTTTACACGCAGTGTCATAGCCGATGAAATTGGAATGCTTAAACTGATTTTTGCTCTGATGGAAAAATCTCTCGCAGAATTTTTCAATCTCACGTGCCGATTGTACCGAATAATATCGAGCTTGCGGATCCTTTGAAATACCAAATCTAACATTGCATTTAGTTGAACAAAGAAATGGATGCTTTCTTTGCTATCATTTCTATTCCTTTATCGAATATAACTGTTGTTATAGAAAGAAAATTTATTAACTACATTTTTGTCATAAACACTTTTTTGTATTTATTGCTGCATCGTTTTGTTATCCATTTATTGGAAAGCCGTGATTGGTTTCACATTATGTGTTTTAAAGGATTTTTTAAATCCATTCATAAATTCTGCAATCTGCCCGTTAAATGTTTGAAATACAAAAACCTCTGTAAATCGATGTCTGTAATTCTAACATGTTTGCTAATGAATTTTACCTCTTTAACAACGTATTTCTTTTATCGTTATGATTACTGTAACCCTATCTTTGTAGCCTAAGGCTTTTTTATACGAATCTACTAAATAAATAAATAACATTTAAATTTATAAGATTCAATTTTCTGAGATTGCTTGCTGCTCACGTTTCCATAGTGGTCATAATTAATTCGATTACTTTATTTTGTTGCGTCTATCCTTATTTTTAAGGACGTACACGTAAATGTATAAATATGGCTGAATATATTGTCTGTAATTCGAGTGTTAAGAGCATGCTGATATCCGCACACAGAGGTACGTTGTATTATTGAAATGACAACACGAAGCGTGTTGGCAACGCGGCAGCCTTTACCGAGCCGATCGACTTGTAAGTAAACAAGCTACGTGATCGAGCGCCTCAGATTGTCAGTGTTACGCCGGTATCCGTAGTGTTCAGTAGATCAGAAGATCAAACGTCCTATTTCGTAAAGCTTGAAGTTGTAAAATGTAGTGGAAGCGGGTGTCGTTTGGAACTTAACCTGGGAACACATCCTGCAGGACTTCATCGTGAATTGGTAAGTGTATATTGGTATCGAGGGGAATCAGCAAGTAAGTAGAAAGATAAGAGTTATCTGGATCGTAGTTGTATCGAACCTGCTATTAACGCGTTAGCAGCCAGATATCGAAGGATATCAATCTTTGTGTTAGTGATTGCTAACAGTAAGCAAACTTGTTTTAAGCAAGTTATTAGCTATATTTATGATCATATAACTAATTATAAGAGCCAAAGCTGAGTTGTATGGAAGTCCAAAAATATCTTTCAATATAATGCCCTCGTTTTGCCTAAAATAAAAAAGAAATGAAATTAAAAGAACCAAAATCCCGTTCTTGTAACTATTCTAATAAATTGATAGATATTTCAGTTTGTAATTACATCAATTAATAATGGAGTTCTACATAACACGCAATAGCAAATAAATATCCAAGAGTTTTGAAAAAGTGTGTAGAATACCAAATAACAATTTTCCTTTTCTACGAAGAAATACGTATTTCAAGAAATTTCGTCTCCCCAGCTGCTCAGAAACTTAGGAATATAAAACACAATCTTTTTACTATAATAAGTGCGTGTTTATTTTCAGAGTCCTTCCACCGAAATTTGTATAAATAATGAGGAGAGAACGTGAGAGTTAATACAAATGAGAAATTACATTCGGGATATACGCGTTTCTGGGAAATCTCGGTTGCAATTAGTTATCGCAGTTAGGTCGGACATACGCTGCCAGCGAGTAATGTGCAATGTAATCTGCAATGTGTTTAAAACGCGTTTCATACGGATAATTCATAATTGCAAATAGTTCCTACGTAAGCTAACCTAATGTGTAATGCAAATCCAATACTGCTGATACCCACACACGAGATTGACTTTTGGTTGCCCAATCGATCAGCGATTTGTGTTAAATCGATTTTCCCCCTTTTAAACTTTTTATTCACCGCTGCACTTTACTTTGCACATTTTCGAGTGTGTTCAGTTGATTAACGAGTCATACTGAATTCTAGTACATAAATAAGTAATTTTGCTACTTATTTTGTGCCTAATCATCCGTTTATATTAAACAACAAATCATAAATATTAGTATAATTATTATATGAGTATGCAAGTATAAAATAAGAAGGAACTATACAAATATTATATTACACACAATTTTCGTTGCCTTCAAGAATTGTTGTAAAACTAAGGATTTTCAGTGTTGGTGAATCCAAAGCTTTATAATGAGAATAAACATTATTATTCTAGATTTACTTTAATTTCATTGATTTATTTCGATTATTATGTGATAGGAAGCGATATTAAACACGCCAAAATGTATTAATCCCTGCATCATCAAATTATATAACAGTGCAGTACAGACGTTCAAGATTGACATTATTGATCAGTGCATGAAGCAGATATGAATGGTTTTCAGATACGGAAATCTCTCGTTTCCATTAAAGAGAATTAAAACATTTATATCATAAAATCTATATTCCATCCTCGTAATGTAAATCCGATGGAACGCGATCATCAGCGCCGGCGTAATTATTACATTTAATTGCATATAATATACTGATGCACCGAAAGTCTTATGTTCACGGCAACAAGTGTGCTTATTACTATTGTTCAACAAAGCAGATAGATTGATATTTCAATGAACGGAGGTACTTCATTAGATTCAATGCATTAGACTGTCTATCGAATAATTAGTTGAAATTTCCACATTGTGTATGGTGTTAAAGACAGCGTAAAATAGGATTATCTTACAGCCTGGTAATAATCGGCTTGGGAAATCGCAGATGAAGTAATATAAATATGGAATTCGTGAGATGTGGATCAGTGGATGATGGATTAGAGAATAATAATTTATCGAATATGTTTCTTATATTTAATTGCTGCATCGCAAGCTGAGTGGTTGTTAACTGAATTTGTTAAAGCACATTTGGGTGGCAATTTAAAATTTTAGAGAATTTACGTAAAACAGGGGTGAGTCCAAATTTGCGAGATGCACTCGAAATATTCATTCTTCACATTCCACAATAATGTATACATTTATGAAGTATGAGATGTTCCGGCGCGTAGGTTTCCATTTTCTTCAGTCAGAATTTACATTAATAAATAATAATATATTATTCGGATTGATATTAAAATAATTAATTTTTTTAATAATATTCATATAATTCGGATTGATTAATTTTCGGTTCAGGCGTTAGTGTGAGACTTTCACATTTCCTCAAAAAGTTGCAATTTACAATTCCACCAAACTCATCGGAACACATGGTTACCCAAAATATGAAATGTCAAAAGATTATTTGTAAAGCAAGGAAAGAAATTGGAGTAAAAACTCATCAAATAATTCCAGTGACATCCATTGTTAACTCGAATTTGTTCAACGTTTTTTATCGCCTGGATATTTTTATTTTAAACTGTTAAAATGGATCCTTTTCCACATACGAAGGTACATACATACATAAGTCAATAAATTGATTAAAATTTTTGAAAGTCATATCGAACACAGAGTAAAAGATATAATCAGGGCAAGTTTTTATTGAAACAGCCAGTTTAAGATTTCAGTTATTCGTGATTGACGTCCATTGCATGTAATAAGAAGTCCTTTTGAAAGTAATAATTAAACCCCTATTTTCGAAAGTAGTACAAATCGTATTTTTAAGAAGTCTGAATTAAACATAATTGCTACAAATTGATACTCGTGTTTCTTAGTGTACTACATTTGACAATATTATGTCAAACTTTAAATAAAACTTCAATTCAGAATTCTGAATCTTCTTAATAACGTCTTTCCGCTTTCTATCATTTTATGATTATTCTTTCTTATCACTGATTGCAAGATTGCAACGAAAGTTTGGAATTCGAAGTCAAATCAGATATTTCCGATTATATTTAGCTTAATATTTAAGTAAACATTGAATTTCTATGCAATTGGTCGAATGCGAAAAAATTGTATTCTTCTTCTTTGAAGTTATATCGACTGAAAACTCATACATACATTGGACAACTACTGGTACCTTTACATTATATTTTAAAAATATTAAGAACTTTCGGCGAAAACAAGGAATTCCCTTTGGCAATTTTGCACTCGGAAGAAGTTACTATTAATTATTAATAAGGTCATTGCATAATTCAAACCCGCTGTGTACAGCTGTATTCAGCGGTGGTCAAATAGAGGACGTAGGAGTTCGTCAACATGTACTGCTCTTTTATTCCGAGCTGCTGTTGCCGCGAAGTGAAATGCAATGTGTTTTTCATGGTTTCGGCATCAGTAAAGACATACGGACGTATTTCCTTTTATACGTCTCTCACGGTGAATTCATGCGCATCTTCTTTACGTCAATGCCCTGAAAGCATCAGCTTTATTCCTGGCAAGACGAGGGTAAATATTGACGCACTCTTCCGGAAGATGATTCCTCAATTACTGCCGCTTAAGGCATACCTCTTCTTCTCTCTCTTCCTCTCTTTTCGTTCGTCCTCCTTTTCCACAGATTTTCAGTCTTTCCTTTGGAATCCGCCGCATTAAATCATACGTATTTCGATCTATCCAGTTAACGTGACGCTTATGGCATTTCCCCATATTTCATGCAGACTTTCAGAAGAGAAGTCTTACAAAAAATAGATGCCAATTTCAGCTTATTGATTTAGTTTCACAGATATGATTCTAGTTTATGCGAATGTTTCGTAAAATATTCGACTAAACATACAATAGGTGCATTGAAACCAAGAAAATATTTGTTTATTACTCGATTTTGGTGCAGTTTATCGAGAGTTTATCGCAGCTGCGAATTTTTTCTAGAAAAGAAACATTTCTAGTAAAATGATGGAAATCAGAGTAGTCCGGTATAATAATCTAAGTTTAAGTATATTTTAATATATTTTTGTATTACAAACTAAATTTAAGTATTATAGAATAACCTGTTCTATCCTATAAGGTATAATCGCGAACTATACAGATTTCAAAATTACAATATTTGTTCCTATACTTATAAATACCGAAGAAGATGGCTGCAAAGAATAACAAAAGTATTAAATATTCCCAGGAACGTAAAGAATTTTATTATGAAAATTTATAGCAAGTGGTTGCACATCAAAGTAGCTGAAACATGCTAACTGAGAAACAAACCAAGCCAGGGCAAAAAATAAGCATACGAGTAGAAAATAAATATAAATAAAAGCTGCAATGTACTCCAAGAATGTTGGTATTTTTATTATTTTATAGAAAATAAAAAATAAAGTCCCATCTCTGGCGTATGGGTATATTTTCGTGTAACTCTAGATGAAACATATTTGTAAAAACCTTTTTGATTATTTGACGTGTTTTTAAAATTCGATACTTCTTCATCATACAGAAAGACAATTAAAAACAAACATGTCTCATTCATTTAAAATTAATGATTGTATTCTATTGAAGACTCTGGTTGTTTGACTGTTGTCACTCCTGGGAATAATATATTCTTTTAATTATTATTCTCCTTGCAATTCCTGCTACTTTCGTCATTTCGCAGGACAATTAAAAACAATACAGCCTCGTTTATTTAGAATTATTCTAGTTTGATATATTTACTCTTGAAAATATCACTACTCTCCTAGTCACTCAAAAAAGATAACACACCCTTCTAATTATCTTTGTGTTTGTCACTTGTTTTTAAAACTCCTCGTACTCTTATTAGTTCGAAACACAATTAAAAATAGTAGGGCCTCATTTATATGAAATTATTGTAGTATGATATATTTTATTCTTGAAACACAATAATTAAAATACAGCCCCTTTTATTCAGCCTACCAACCGGGGATGACGAGTTAACTCGTCATTTCAATCTCCACTTATCTCGAAATCAATTATCTCAAATTCTCCAATTTTTATTCGTATAAATTTCAGTAATGAATAATCGAATTTGAGATTTTATATACATAACGCAAATAATTAAATCCATTTATTAATTTAAATTCTTCAGGCATTATTCATATATAAATAAATGTGTAACTATAACTGACTATGTGTTCGGTAGTTCTATTGTTAACATGTTTTAAAGACGCTACTAGTTTCTCAGTGGTTTCGTTACAAGTGCTTTCATGAAAGGCATTTTCGATAGACATGTTTTCAGTGAGCTTCTTTCACTGAAAGATAGCATTATACACAGCGAAGTTACCAGTAGACGATCGAGCAATGACGGATAGAGAGTTTCCCTTCCGAGGAAATACGAGGGTAGAACGCGACAGATCTACATTTCATCCATTTTACGAATAATAGAAAATCCTGTCTCGAGGCTCCCGGAGCTTCTTTTCTTTCCGTTAAATTGATACAATACAAATACAATCAATAAATTCCATATAGCGAGTGATATCTTCACAGACTCTAAACAGACTTGGAGAACATAAGACAAGTATAACTTTCAAATTATATTGACAACCAATACGATTATAATTTCGTCCAAGAATGTTCTTTCCAATACTTTAATGAATTAATTATATACTTTAAGGCTTTTATTAGATCTCACTGGATAAACTTAATTACCTTAGTGTCATTTATTTCAAGATATTAAAACAACATCCAATATATGCTCAAAATGTGAACACTTCTCTTCTTATCAATTATTAGGTCATCCCATAAATAATGTCGTTTTTTTATTCTAATTCGCAGTTCAAATTTGTTCAAATAAAAAATCGTGCACGTTTATATATGTATGTGCTACTAATTATGAAGATGATGCAAGTACCTTTTTATCTATGCCTCTTAAAGCAAATAGATTTACAATTCGAGTTAATACGTAAAGCTGCTATTAATCCAGTGATAAGGATGTTCAAAGGTGTTGACAATAAATAGACTCTAGATGAGAAGATTGTATCTATTTATAAGCTAAAAAGCTTTTAATCGTTGCTTTCGTAAAATTGACTTATGATATTTAGACGTTTTTCATCTTCCAAGTATTTCATTCTATCCGCATTCCTCAAGGAACTTTAACTTACTATTAAATCTTTCATCATTGTGAATACAAATGTGAAGTACGAGGAGCATTTCTTCCTTTCTTTCCCGGAAGGTAATAGCCTAGATTCAGCCTTACGCTCTCATTTCCCTGCAACCCGGATCCACCGTATCCGTGAGATTGATGCATCGCGGAATATGTCGATCGAAAACGCATTGGTTCACTGAGAAATACCGGATTTGAGTTATTGAAATGGGATGACCAGGATGAAAAAGGCATTACGCAAAATGCATGGCTCGCATCACCTTTATCGTATATTGTGGCATTATTTATTCGAGCATAGATAAAAGATGAACAAAGAATTGTTCAACATATTGTTTCTCAACCGATGGTATGCTTTAGATAAAAGGTATCCGTTTTTGAAGGTAGAATTGGATGGTAGGATTTTCAATTCTCTTTTGTAGTTTTTAACACGTTCACTGCGTTGCGGGTCGTATGATGCGAATGTTATTCAAACTTTCATCAAATATATCACTAATACCTCGTAGTTTGTATTTAAGAAACAAAACGGTGCATGCATAATTGGATAAATATATATCGACATATAAAAATGTTGCCTTAGAATTTTCCTTAAAACTCGGCATTACTTTCCGAAGAACCCAATATTGTCACGTAATTAATAGTTTCATTAGATTCGCGTGTAACTAGTTTCACGTTACACGATTCTCTTTTTGAGACAGGAAAAAGTTGGATTATGGATTGTTAAACATCAATAAATTCATAAATGCATATAATTTATACCCTTCTTTTTCAACATCGATTACTATCGTTTCACAAGAGAGCACTAACTCGAAGTCTACAAATTACTTAATCTTTTTAATTAAGCATGAGATCTTCGTAAACCTTTCGAAGTGAGGACGGTTGAGTAAATTGTGACGACTACTTCGTCGGAATTATAAGTTGATGGCGGTTAATTGGAATTTCAATCTTCCTTTGAAAGCCTGGTTCCACATGTGTCCCGAGTACTTTGTAATGCACGGAAAGGGGGACAACTTTAAATGCATCTTTCTCAGGCAAATACATTTTACTCCAGGCTGGAAAAGGATAACTTATAATACTTAAAAAGCATTTCCCGCGCGGCGAAAGAGTTTTTTTATCTAATTACTTTGTACTCGACCGAGGCACATTACTTATTGCTGTGTACTCGTTCTTTTAACACTAGAACTATGGACAATCTATTCAGCTATATTTATACATTTTCGTATACGTCCTTAGAAATAAGCATGTATGGAAAAAAGAAATTAATCGATTTAATTGCATCCATTATGCAACGTAAGTCGCAACAAATCTTAGAAATTGAAACTTTATTAACTTTAACTTTTTTAAGAAATCATATTCGAATCGGTTTAATTAGTGTTGAATTTTTATGGTCGTTGTTATTTTAACCCTTTTGAGCCCTATGTAACTTTGAAGTGACAAACTCATTTATCCGTATGTTTCATTTCATTTCATTTTTTCGTTTTGATAACAGTTTAAGTAATAATTTCGTTACTATTTTCACGTAATATACCTTCGTTAGAATCGCATTTATATAGATTTACGTTATATGATTTCCTTTTAGACACGAAAACAAAATTGGGCTATAAATCGTTAATAGTGAAACTGCGTTTTTCATTTAAAAACAGGAGTCGTTTCACCCTCCGAAATTTACCGAGAGTGATATTGATGCAATTGTTAATGTTTATAATGAAAGCATATTCGAACGGCTGTAATTGAAGTTTGAATTATCATGTTGTTTGTCATTATAACGATAAAATCAATTTTTCCGAAAAACGGGAGTCACTTTATCGCCCGAAGTTTAAACGTTATCCTCCCGTGACACACAATCGCAATTTTCTAACTTCCTGTCTGACACGTGACATCCTTTTACTACTGTCAGACTGACATGGCAGTTAGTTGCAGCTATAACGGACACTTTTTTTATCAGTTCTCCTGCATATCCGATATTACATTTTGCAAGCACGCTTGGAGCCGGTTTTTTATGCCCACGATCAAATGTTTATAACTTTTGAAAAGGAATTTTATACACTCATAAATATTGGCTCTATGGTTCTATTTTTTCTACTTTTAAAAAAAGAATAGCTTTAGCGATACGTATAGCCACTTTTTATGGATTTATAAAATTTAGTAGCCATTTTGAGTTACATTCTTTTTACTGTTTGCAATACAATGTTATACATGATCCGGGTAACAACAGAACGCACTAGAAAATGGATAAAAAATAGAAACCACTGAAGACCATTCTATTTGCACTGAAATTAAATGTGCGACATTGTTTTACAGTAAATTATTATATATTTTGATTTACTAAATAATTACGGTAACTGAATGACTAAATAATCGATCACTAAATAACCTGAACTACGATTCTCAACCTTCTTGACTGAGATAAATATATTAAATTTAATGTAAATAGTTCAAACAAGATTGTGGTCAGTGATAACCTATTTCGTCGATGACACAAGATTTCAATAAAAGTAATAAAATTATGGATATCTCGTTATCGGCTTCCAACGAAGTAATACGAAACCCGAGATATCTCGTCGTCGGTCCGCAACGTGCTAACATATCACAGGTTTCAAAATGAGGGTGGAAATGACCAAGAATTAATAAAACAGAAGTGTGGTGTAAATAAAAAAAATAGAATCCCCCGACTATTCTCTATTCCAGAGATACTCCAAAATATTCATAACTCGAGTAAATATGCATAAGGTTACGCAAGGATTACACGGGAATTTTAAGTCTCCCTCAGGGTACTCTTTCGTCTCGGTGAAAAAACTGAGAGTCCTGCTTCAATATTTTCCACATATTTCTGCCGATATTCCAGGATTATATATTGTTTACCGTGTTTGAATACTACGTAACTTTGCTACGAATCTGCTGACGGGTTGTTAGTAGAATAAAAAGAGATCATCCACAACAATTGGCTTCAGTTGAAGATAATGAACTATAGGTCGGTGCATGAAACCACTTTATGTCGACCACCATTGAGAGAAGGGGTTGGGGTGGCAGCCAATTAAGATCGTTCAATCAACGAAAACGAGATCAAAATATACACGCCAAAGAGTTTCATGCAGAAGTGAACAATGCCACCACTATACACTCGAGTTTATAGTAATACAGATTACCCTATCCTTGTTATACAATGTATACTTAAAAGCTAACATAACTTTTGAATATTTCCATAAGAAATATTACTAAATAATACTTTCTTTATGAAATAACATTGCAAAGATCGCTAAGAATACGTGCATACCACTGGTTTATCAAAATGTTTTAAATGAACAAAGTTCTACGAGGTTCTTTTCTAAATTCCCTGTTGTACGTATACTTTTTACACTCACTGTATATATTCCCATTCCAAGAAGGTGTTATAAGACTCCTGTGGCTTGCTTTCTTTACATTTCTTTTCTGCAAGATTTAGGCGCCAGTCTGGTTACAGAGACGTCCTTCGAGTTTAGATCGAATTACTAGTGACAATAAACTTTGTTTTATTATCTACCGACGCGTTTTTTCCCTCGCACAGTGTACTCATTTCTTGTCGATTTTTTTCGAAACTGATGTTTGTACTTCGAAGATAAGTATACTTTGTGCAATAATGTTTGAACGAAGAAGATGAACATGGAAGAGAGTATGTTGTTTTTTTGAATTTGAAAGTATTGAAGTACGCTGAATTGCTAAAAATTATGAAGAATTTATGATTAAATGTGAATTTGTAGTTGAAGTGTGTTTTGTGGAATGAATTCGATTACACGCAGTGAACGACAGAAGTAATATATTAATTAATGGCAATTACCTTCTTGCAAATCAAATTCACTCTTTCACTTTACATTGGATTTTATTTTTATCACAATAGCTTAAGAAAATAAATTTGTAGAAAAGCTTGATTTGCAAAAGGATAAATTTGATTTGCAGACGGGTGAATATGATCTGCGAAAGGGTTAATTTCGAGTGCAAGAAGGTGAATGATCTGCAAACGGTTTAATTTGGAGGGCAAAATCTCTATTACGCCTTTCACTTTTCACATTCACACCAACTCCCTTCGTTCGTAATCAATAACTCCACGTTTCTCAGAAAAATCTTTGTCTCCATGCACAGTCTGTTCTTTCGTTTCTTCGACAAAACTAACTAAAAACATTTCAATCCATTTTTGAATTTCACAGAATAATTCCCACTTTAATGATGAGGATAAAAAGGTATTCTATGGTTGGTTATATTAAGTGATCGAATTAAATGGATGCTGCCGACCGCGAAATGAGTTTGTTCGTAACAAGACATAGCATTATAGAAAATCGATTAACGTTAATGGCGTATAAAGTTTCATCGAGTGGTTAAGACGATCAGCTTACTATCTTGGTTGACTCACAGTTAAACCGCAATCTCGATAACGCCCGATAACGGCCTCCTCGTATACAACTTTTTCGATTTTCCTCGACACTTTTTAGAAATAATCCGGGATGTTTTATTTCTCACGATACTTTCTCTAGGCTTTAACATCAAATTAAGGCGCAACGATGAATCTTCTGCAAGTATACTCTTCGCTCTTCTACGTCAAAATAAATAAGGTGGAGATCCCGAATTTTATTACACCACTAATTATTTATGTATTTATATATGCAATGGAACGTTGATTTAATTGGAATTAGAACTTGCCAGATTTGTGCTCGTGTTTTTGATTATTAAAGAAAGAGATTCCTCTGATTTCTGTGTTCGTAAGAAGATGTACGTTGCTTATGTTGTTAATGTTCGTTCGTTTGTTTTTTAAAAAAAAGCTTTGGGTCGTCTTCAAAGTCGAGTACATACTTTGACTCACTTTTCTTATAAACTCACGTGGTATATCCTTTCAATTATCTCAAACGCGACCACAGAACAGCTTCAGGTTGAAAACTGACTTTGATCACAACCATACTTAGCTTTCTCTTTGACTATCTTGTTTTAATATCATAAACGAAAAAACCGCAGGCTGTGGTTTAACGGAAAGACCAGTAGAGATTTAGAGACCGGCTTTCTTTTAGTAATTAATTACGGGTTTTGTGTACTTTTGTATCTTGCTTTGCTAAGTAAAGCAATTCTGATAGATTATGTAGTTTATTAAGAAAGATGAATCTTGAAAATGAGGTCTATCTTTATTATACATAATATTAATATATTACTAAGAATCTAAGTATGTAAACGGCTAATGAAGATCATATAACATGAATTACTTTATACATTTGTTGCGGAGTATTTATTAATAAGGGTAATGATAACTAATTAATAACAAAATGCAAGAATTACGTTCTAGAAAAAGGAACGTAAAAGGATAACATTTTCTTTCATCAATATTACATCTATAGAATCAAATAAATAACAGAATTATTCTGCTTTGTAAACCTCATTACGCGGTCAAAAAATGCAGGATCCATGTTTCATTCGCGGGCGTACGTCAGTAAATGAATCTCTCTTATTATGTCGCTCGTAAACCGGAAGTTCTACTCGAGGACATCGCGGGAAGAAAGGTTCATCGGTAATATTTCAGCAGGTCGACGAATTCCCAGCAATATCTCAGTGAAATCGCCCCAGGGACTTCTGCAGCAGAATTTAACTTTTCAATTATTTTCCATATATCGCAGACAATTTCCCTCATTTCTTGAAAGACAAGTTTCACGTCAACCTGAGATGTTTGCTTCGAAATTAATAATTACTTAGGCGTCTGGCAGTCTGCTCGCCTGATTGTCAGGTAATAAGCAGAAATAAATTATGATCCCCGCCTATCGTCTTGTTAGGGGAATCATCATAAAATACACTGATATCTTGTCAGAGGATAAGTAATAATGGTATTTGGAGTATATTTGTAGCCATCGATTACTCTTATCGCAATAATGTTATTTATTAATATCAGTTATTAATATAATGCCTTTTAACTTTTCGCCTTCAACTTTCAACGATGCATGTATTGTAACGAACTTTTTATATCTTCGGATTGTGACAATGTTCTCAATATTAACATGTATAATACTATTATGTCTTTGTCCTATATTATTTTAATAATGAGATATGTAATTAATGAGAGCGATGATTACGCTTATTATAATCATTTTTATTCATTTCGCGTTATTGTTATTAATCCTTTTGTCACCCAGTTCACCCAAACGAATTTAATTACGAAAGAAAACCCTAAAGATTATGGAATATTGAAAACAGAAATACATATTGAACACACCGCTATAAAAATCATCTAAGGATACTGTACCAAAAAATAATAGCATTCTTGAAAAACATAGATATATTAAATTTAATCTATGCCGTACAAACAGCAACAAAATTGTCAATAATAACCTAGTCGTTTGACCCCTCTACAAAAATTTGATAATATTAAGAATAATAGTACTATTAATATTAAAATATATAATATTGTTATACCTCCATATTACCTTATTTTGGAATGAAATATAGAATTAATTAGCCGTCAATTATTTGTACACCATTTCAATATTATTGATATGTATTATGCTTGGTATAATATTATATTATATAACTTAACATTAATGACCGAAATGTTAACAATGTCATTAATATTAAAAGTACGATATTATCTCATTCTCGTGACCCCGTATTTTATGTCTATGGATGGATATTACATCTGAGATTAATATTGTGTTTGTGTTTCCTTAGTTTTTTATAAAGCTCCCTTTATTTCCCTTTTCACCTTAATATACTAGGAATATTAGTAGGATATATTACTTTCATGTTAGCTTTATGGCTTTGAGCTATCAAAGGTGTTCCTGGAATACATGAGATATATTTATACGTGGTTGTAACAGTATTATTCTTCCGAAGTAGTGTTCCACTGAAATATTTCCGAAATAACAACTTTGGCTAACGAGAAAGTTTATGCTAAAATAATAGAAGTTCGCCAAGTTAACTACGGTAAGAAGAAGGATTAAAGTTTAGAGGTCAGTTTCTTTCGTGTAGAATGTTACGGAAAGTTTGACTTATCCTAGGGTTTTTGGAAAAGGAATTTCGTGTTTCATTATTCCATGAAAATGTTCGACCCTGATATGATTTTGGTATTTAACACTAGAACTACCAAAGATGTCAAAATGACTAGTCTGCCATTTTCAGTTAAATTATCCTATTGTGCTACAGCGCGATGTTTAAGATCTGGTATACATATATTTTATACCATTATTAATATTCCAACAGATAAGGTAAAACAGCTTCAAACGTGAACAAAATAAAAGACCCTGAAAAGCTTCGCTCTTTTTTTATCCTTGACTTTTTCCAAGCGAGCTCGGTCATCAATACATGGACAATTCAACTTCACACTTCTTACAATTTTGACTTGTTTGGTACTTCTAGTTTTAAACTCTAATACAATATCATTCCCTCACATATGCTAATGTAACAACACCAACCTTGTTCGCCCGAAAAATGCGGAATTCTCCATGGCACCAAGTACCTGATGCATTTTACGGGTCACGTATCTGACCGCCATAGAAAATGGCGTGAAGGGTGTCAGGGTGTCTTGGAAAGGGCGATTCCGAAGTTTTGACGCTTTCGCCCTTTCATTGCAATCGATGCACCCCAACGAAATTCGACATTTTATTTCCGAACTCGTTACGATTTCCCTTCGAATGTGCAGCATAAAATGTAACATCGGCACCGCAATTCCTCGTCAAGCTGAAAGTACTTCAATGTTCAACAATGTAAAACTGCCGGAGAAACCGGTGATACAACCAATCCGTAATCACTCGTACGTGGAATGCACTGCCACACAACGCTTTGTAGTTAACTCTAATATTTTGCAACACGTTTATATCAAATAAAAATCTAGCTTCCGGTGTTTCCAGTTAAGTTAATTAAATAATACTTGTTCCTGGGAAATGCAGTTGGAAAATGTTGGCAACGGTGGCCAACTTTAATTATAGTAATATGTACTTGCATTTTGTATTTTGATTAATATGTTTTGAACAACTGCTCGGTTTACGACGCGTATGAAATAACGGAATGAGACATTTTTGCTGCAAATTATTTTAGTAATATACTGATTATAATGTATTATAACATAATCTAACGTATTATGCAACTTGCTCTCTTGTTACATGCTTCTTAACACGTTTTATTCATATTTACGTGGTTTTAATTTGTGGCGAAATCTGAAAAAGTGGCTAGAATGATCAGTGGAGCGAATGTTAAAATCTCTGTTAATTAAACAATCATTAGAATCGCATGCAATTCTACATTTTGAATATAGCATTCTAACACAAGTTTTATAAGCAAAAAAACAAGCGTACACTACGAAATTTTCCTATAAGCCAGCTTATTTTGACGCTGTCTAGAATTTAAAACAATAAAAACGTTTACACAAAGAGTAATAAAATGGTCAGCGCGAAAAAACCGTAGGAATTTTCTTGGCCCCTAATTTTTGTGAGACAGAATGACATTTAGAATGTTCATATTCATTATATTTATATTCGTTATATTTATTACATCAAACCTATATTACACAATTATTTTATGTACAGAATGAAATGTCTGCAAACTTTAATTACCACGTAATTACTAATTATATACTGTTTTTCTATCAAAGAGCAATATATATGGAAGAATAAAGGAAAGCTTAAGATTTTTGCACGATATTGTATATCACGTTTTTATCGGGGGCCAATTATGTACAGTCTGGTTGCAGGCGGTGCCTTTTTGTCAGGCCAGGTTGGTTAAGTGATGCTGAGTACTTTTCGAAAAAGTGTATTAGCTGCTTGATGAAAATTAATACTAAAATTGCCGTTCAAAGAGAGATGTATTATAACCTGGCCCTGGATAAATTGGCTTGTCAGTGTGAAAAGGACCCACCGTAAAAGCCTTATTAACGTAACACTTCAATGGAAACCAGGAATCGAATGAAAGATTTTATGGAATACGTGGAAAAGCCGAAAGTAATGGCTGTTAAAACGCATTGCATTTGTGTACAAAGCTTCACAGAATTTCAGCGCCAAACTGATTCAATCTCACATAAATCGCGTGCTTTAATAAATTGAACAGAATTAATTTCATTTTAAATTAATTTCAATTTAGAGGAACATGCAAGGTTTTAGCTGATGAAATTAAGTTTACTATGAAAGTTTTATTTCAGCGCCATTGTTAACCCTTTGACATACAAATAACATGAAACTCGACCCGTTTAAAAAATATTATTTAACATATCTCAACTTAGCAGTGATTTAAGCGTTACAAAAGACAGGGAATCTACATTGCTAAGAAACTTCAAAATACATAATTATATTGCAATAATATTTGTCTTATAAGCTATATATGTTTACAATGACATAATAAACGAATGACGTATACCAGGCGTCTTTATATGTCAAGGTATTAATGCTCTAGTGTTTCAATAAATACAAATTTATATTTGTAATAATAAAGTGATGTTACGAGTTATAACAAAATTTATGCAAAACATTTGTAGTTGTATTCGTGGTTTTCTTAAAATTCATTTCCCAACAGACCGCAGAACTTAGTGGCGTAGAATTTTCCCTATTTCACGGAATACTTTTATAGAATCACGTATCTCGGTTAAGTTTTTATGAGTGGCAAGAATGGCCAGAGAAATGTAACAGGTAGTCCGCGCAGGGAGGTTTTTGGCGTCACTTGGTATCATTTTCGTCCGCGTATTTCGGGAATTTTGAGATTTTCATGTCGGGTGGTTGCAGCGCCAGCATTTTGCTGTTATGGTATCCGTGGCAGTACGTGATCCTTGAATTCTTATAGCACTGTACTGCGATAAGAAAAGTGCACTGATGTTTTTGATATGGATAACAAAGCGTTTATCAAACGGCAGAAATGCACGGATTATTCAAAAGTAAAATGAAAATACAGAGGTGGACCATTTTTATGTCGTATGATTCCAGTGAAATGAAATTTTGACATCGAATCTGTGTACATATTGGTGCTCATATTTTGTGGAGAATGCTTTCCTGCACAAATATCTATTCAATAATGGACACAAATTTTAATGTACAATGAAGGTTGATTAAAAATTGATTAAAGTATAATCAAAGTAAACCTTACAAAAATATTCAGAATTGCATGACCATAGATTACAAGATGTGTGGGCGAGTTATTCAATTTTTTTCTTCTGAATTCATTGTTAGTTTGCTGTGAAAGTATCGGTTAATTATTTCAAATAATATATGTTCATTTATTTTCATCTCAATCCATTTGATTTATTCACTCGAATACTCATCTTTAACATTTTTTGTAGGAATTGTAAATCAAAGTATTGCAATGAAAATTTATTCACCATTCGTTGATAGATTTTCAAGTCCAATTCTTATCATTTATAATAGATTTGGCTCTTTAATTTAATCATAAAGTACTTACTTTTTAAATTTATAATATGCTATTCTTATATTTATGCATTTATATTAAATAGAACCATAACATTTAACGAGAAATATATAATCTTGTCCACAATTTAAGAAAATACTTCCAACGTAACTTTTGAGAAAAAGTATTCCACATTGTATCTTTACAAACAAACATTTAACACGTCATATTATTTAATCGACAGTCTCAATTTGAATAATATCAGTGGTATTTGATAATATTATAATTCTTTCAAAAAGTCTGTATCATTCTATTGGCCGCGTTTCATGGAAGCCGAAACCAAGCCATTTCAATTTTCCGTGGAGAGATGAAAATTCATGGAATATAGTGGCTTAACCTGACTAGATTTTAATAACCTGTCAGAAAATTGTTCTCCGTCTCCTTGGGCATATGTGTTCTCGCATGGAGATATCCTCTTTATGCAGGAAGAAGGATGCGCACGAAAGTGGAATAAAAGATTTCGGGAGTCGGATGAAGGAGGAAGGAGAAAGGGGTGGAGGAGAGAGTTTACCAATGGCGAGTCAAAGCAGCGCATATTGTCCTTTTACTAGGAATCGTGGTATATAACATGAAAGAGGGGTGCACATCTGATGATGGAAATATACTTCGCGTTTCATCCAGAGCTTTATCAAACCAGGGAAATACGTACATGCATCAGAACGAAATGAGATTTATCATCATTTGCATTGCATGCACCTTTCGAATCTCTTATTTTCCTTCTCCCATGTCAGCCATACTCGCATCCGACGTACCAATACCACAACAGGAAGATAGATTAATCTATATGATGGAATAGATCTGACGGATAAGGTTTATTTGTACTTCAAATATCACGATGTATTATTGCATTGTTTGGAAACATTACTTTTTAGAAAAATAATAGAAACAGAGCTAATTATATTATGCAAATTGATGGTAATATGAACTTAGTTAGTTTGCATTTGCAGGAGTGACGTAAGGGATGTGGTTTTAGTGATTCGGATATGAAAGAATTGTATAAAACGTAAGATATTGATTATTATAAGCAATTAATACTATTAGCAGTGAATTTAATAAATACTTTGAATTATAATAGAATTTATGCAAATATGTAATATGCACTGCCACTCAGAATGATTCGAACGACATGGTTTCTGACATCTCCTCTTAAATCTTTGCTGTCTTAATTAGTGGGGATGCGCTAATTAGAAATAAAATAATAATAGAATTGGCTCTCATTCCGTTTCTAATCAATGATTCTGCGTCTCGCGAAACATTGTTGTCTCCACGCATACTTTGGTCTTCATTTATGCGAGAAAATTAATTTAAAAATGTATACTTTAAGTTTAGACACAATATCATTTCCACCGAAATGAAATATAATATAATATAATAATAAATATTTATGATAAGTAATATAATCTTTATCACAACGAAAAGATGACTGTAGAACTCGTCAGACACTTTTTTGAATAATTATTTTTGCAGAAAGTAAATTGATTTATTTAATATTAGAATCAGCATCGTAGATAGATCAGCATCATAGAATATTCATCATAAGATTTTTTATGGATACGATCCGGAAGTTGAAGTTATCAGATATTTATATTTCATTTATTTTGATAATTTGTTTCCCGTCAATATTTTTGTGATATGAAATATGATCTATGCATATCTGCTGCAGTTTGAATTATTTTTTAATAAAATTCGACGTAAATCAATTTTGTATCATTTCGAACAAACGACGATGCAGAATCATCGTTTGAAAAATGGAAAAAAATGCAATCACGTATCATTTAAATTTCCATTAAAAATCAAATAACGTTTTGCAATACGCAGCCACTTTTCCCAGGCTTCATTCCAAATGACGTTTTCACAAGTTCTTCTTAATAATAATTGATTCCAAACGCATCGAAATATCAAACATTTAAATGAATTTTATTATAACTCATGACATCATTTAACTGATTTTAACATTAAAGCTGACTTTTCTGTCTTAATATGAATTATTCTAACTCGTTTTATAATACTTCTTTCATTCCAAAGTAAACAATTAATATATAATATATATAATATACAGGATTATTCACCTAAGAGAGGAAATTGAAATATTTTCGAATCTGTTAATAATATCGAAAAATATTTCAGACAAAAACTGGATGCTTTCAAGGGGGGCATTATTCGGTATAATTATCATTTTTGAAAGTGAACGCGAAGAGGACACTTGAAGGTCAAGTTTGTATTTTTAAATAGGATTATATATATTTGAATGAACCAGTGGATTTAGCTCGAGTTTCTCTATAAAAAGGTATCAACCTATTCATGTCGAAAAGTTATTAGTTTAATTAAAATATTTCAACTTCATAAAGGAATTCAATGAAAATGGCTATAAACGACTAATTTAAATTCTTTTCTTTTTTTAATTTATGTGCAATGTCTCAACGTCAACTTTATGCCGTCATAAATCACAAAACTTGTTTATGTCGCAGAATACAAAAAGTTCATATAACTAGTGTACAGAAAATATACAAAAAATTACTAGAAACTTTCTTGAAAACAGTTTAATATTCAGATTTCGTTATGAGTAACAGATCACACGAAACTCGAAATAGGGACAGCATTTCAATGACAATTGTATCAGAAACGTTTACTAAGTGAAAGAAAGGTATAAATGTCAGGGCAGTAATAAATTCCAGCGTCTTAAGACACAGAAAATTGGAAGTTATAGCAAGCCGCGTACTATAGATCTTGTGAAAAAATGTGGACAATGTTACGATCCACGTAGGGCCGCGGAGATTTATGAAATTCACGGAGAACCCCCTTCCCTTTTCCACCCCTGGGAAGTTGCGCGACATTTTAGGATGCAGACTTTATCTTACGTCCCACTATAATGCCCCTTTAAAAGTGAGCCTGAACGCAACTTTTATTCGAAATGTTTTCCAATACCCGTTTCAGGATAAAATGAAAGTTGAAGTCGAATCGGATCCTGCAAGGAAGGACTATGCTTCTTTGCCACTATTATGCATAAAGAATATTTAATATTAGGTTGGCCAATAAGTTCATGCGATTTTAATGTGTGATTAAAAGGCGATTTTTATTCGATTTGGTATATTTAAAGAATTTTCTTTATTCAATAATGTAATGTTTGTTTTGAATTACAACCTTCTCCTATCTTTTGAAAATCTTCGTAATTTCTCGTTCTTAAAATCCCTCGATTTCACCGCAAAATAATGATGCAAACCGCACGAACTTTCTAGCCAATCCAATATTTTATATGTATATATTATAATAATATTAATTTTGCTGTATATGAATGTAATATGTAAAAGGATTGAACAAAATCATTTTTAGATTAAAATAAATAGATTAAATAGGTTAAATAGAGTAATCGATTCATTTATGTCCATTGTGCAACGTGAATCGCGAAAAATCTCAGAAAATGAAATGTTATAAATTTGAACATTTTTATTAAATTCCGAGGACCCGTCATTTTGACTGCTTTGTTAATTCTACTATTAATATATACATATTAAACTCAGAATTATAATATTTCAATAAATATCCGTTCGTTCGCCAATATCCGTTGCATAAATAACCTGGTGTTTCGACATTAATTTTAGGAAATTCAATAAATGTAAAAGTTCCACAGGTTATTAATATTATTTGTACTCGTTAAATTACATGTAATTATAATGACATCTTATTGTGACACTGCAGAGAGATAACCTCGTAGTTCGAACAGAAATAAAGGAGTTTCAATAAGATAACCTTTTAACAATATGTCAGTAAATTATCAGTGAATAGGGAATTGTCAGATCGTTTTCATGAAATAGAGACCTTAAGTGCTTTTTTCTCCGATCTTCGATTAAAATCCCTTGACATATCGTTTTACTGATATTGGCATTACCTGTCGATACCCACCAGATGATCTAAAGATTGTCATGTAAAAGTCCACGAGCTTGATTAAGTGTTTTATTAAAATTCAAATTGAGAGTCTGTAAAATCCTTGGTTGCAGTGTTTTAATAATGGCACCGATACTTAATCCGCAATCTTATATTACAATATTTTGATTTTGCTTTAAGTAAAATTTTAAATAAAATAATTCCAACAAAATTCCTTGTGAAGAAACCCAATCAAGATAGTAATAGCACATCATTTTGTTTATCTAAGTGTGGAGTTATTATTAATAACAGTATTTATAACTAATATTAATAAAGCCTTTGAAGTAATACACTGACTTCGCTTATCGAAACTTATAGTATTTTAGTTGTACAAGCGAATTAGTTCATTCCACTTCACAGTATTTCATTTTTAATACACTTTTCTTTATTCTAGAATTTATGTAAATAATCGGCTAATAACGATTATAAAACAACAGTTACTTTATATATTTTATAATAAGTGCGAGAGTAGCATCGAATTTTAACAAACACCTCGTAAGACTTAGTTGATTTAAAACATTTTAACAAACAAGTGGTTTCATAAAAGAAATATTATTCATCCATATTTTTTATGGAAATATTCACAATGTGTTTCATGCAGAAACAAAATTATACGAAGTTTTTGTTGGAATGCGCTTCTGTACGAATACTTTTTACATTCACTGTAAATCCTAGGATACTAAATGCGATCGTTTTCTTATACATTATTGTCACGTTTCTTTATCTAACTATTTGTTAGAAAATCGTTTGCATTAACAATTGAACGAATCCTCGGCTAATCGTCCATCAAAATTATCGATAGACAAGGTTAACCTGTAATCCATTCACCCAAACTTAATCCGTCTGTTTGGTTTAGTTATTTCATAAGCAAAGAAGGGGAGGGCGCGCGGGCCATAAAAACGATTCTCATTTATTCAGCTCGCCAGTTTTATGGAAAATAGAAGTCCATGTTTATTCGTTAGGAAAATTTATGTCGGTTACCATTATCGACACGAATGAGGATCAGTTTCGGTGCAATTTAAAGGCAGAGGATTAACCGATACTTCGATCCTCCATGGATTCGAACAATGGCGGCAATGCGTACGAAACCCAGAAACTCTCTTAAGCTTCGATTTAAAACCAAACTGAAAAACTGACCTTTCCTTTATTCTTGGTGTGCAACAAGAACGGCTTAGATGCAGTTATTCTTCCTTTGCCAGAGGTATTTAAAATGCAACAGTGTGATATACATGGACTCTCATATTTTACTAGTTAATCATCCTCCTTCTTTTAACTAGCCGTTTCTTTATTGGTATCCGGCTTAATAGCCGCCACTGTATATCCGGTTAGGATAAATACAGAATCCTTACTCGTTTCTCAACGGTTATTACTCGCTGCGATATCCCCGGTTATGAAATAGCGAGTGAATAATTGTCCTGGATTTTCTTACTCTCCGAAAAATATTTCGACCCCTTGGAAAAGAGAGATCCGACAAATCTTCGTGTTAATCCTGCGGTATTAATTAGTGTATCAAATGGAGCCTATTATTAATTGTATTAATATACAGTGGTATCTCGTATTTCGAATGCTTCAAGCGCTTGAGAAAGCAAGAATAGTACGGTTTAAAAAATTGTTTACAAAATGGTGGGTTTAGCGACAGTTCAAGGAATTAAACAATTTAAAGTACATTGCAATCTGTTTTCAGAGTGAACTGAGAATGTAACTCTTAATCATTTAATAATAGAAACAATAATAAAAAATGTTTCTAAAGATGGGTGCCATAAAGAAACAAGGATAAGGCAGAATATAAAACCAAAATATTGTTAATTACCTCAGACTAATTAGGCTCATGCCTTTCGTTCGGGAAGCAAAAGATACGTGCGAAATTTAAGGGGAGTTAGGATTAAATTATAAATTCAGGGATCACGAAAGCAATGCGAAATTGGAATTCAGTAAACATTCCCGCTTGGAATGCAAAATTTGAGGAAGATAAGTCTCACGTTAAAGTCTACTGGAATGGGAAGACGATGGTAAATAACAGCTCTATGGAAAAGTGGTTCCCATAATACTTTGGCTCACGCTAATCCCACCAGCAACGTCGGAAAGTGCCAGCCATCCGATTAACCGAGAAACCTGTAATTAATGTAAAAGGCCAAAGGAAAATGCTTCCTTCAGCGAAAAATGTTTCCGTACTGTTTCGTGTGATATTTTGAGCTACACGTGAACCGATAATTCACTGAATTGTCTGCATTTTCACCGAATTACGAATATCTAGTCATTCATTCTTCAAGGAATCCTTTGTTTAATACCGAACGTAAAATTGAATCATTTGCCTCGAGAAATTTTCAATTTATTCGCAGTAACGTACGTCGGTAATTATTTGAAACGTGCATTTCTTACGAGTTTTGATCATAAAATGTTTAAGGGAATTCCATTTTGTTCAAGATCGATGAGCAGAATTGATCGAAGCTCGTATCAGTTACAAATTCTTTTTACTGTTTCAGTATTAGAATCAGTGTTTTAATTTGCTCGTTAATTGGGCCACAAGAAACTATTGGTTACATAGAATTACATTGTGAAATGTCAATTATGTCGAAACAAGTTAATTATTCGTATTTAATAAGAATTTTTATCACAACAAAGTTCATCCTAAAGTTTAGTCGTTGTTCACATAACATTCCTAAGAGATACATAATGATAAATGAATCTACAAGATAACCTATTGTAGTAATTAATTCATTCTAGTCGACTCATTAATTTTTTATGGGACTGGAGCTTCTTTGGAGCTTCTTTGGAGCTTCTTTGGAGCTTCTTTGGATAATCATCCGAGTATATTTCTATTTTTTGCTTTAAAGTTAATAATGAAATTCTTCTCGTTTATTCCGCGAAACTTTTCGTCTTCAATAATTTCTTCAGGTGGACACTACTTGTAATTACCTAGAATCTAGGTTTCATTCTAATTTGTATCTATCCTTAAATCTAACTTACGTCTACTCAGACTAACTTATGTCTATTCGTTTCCACCACTATCTTCTTCCTAAGATGTCTGATCTGACAGAAGAGTTCCATAAAGTACATGATAAGAATTTCAGGAACAGCTCAACGTACACCAATTAATTATTTACTTTGATTAAAATCACACTATCCAGACTACAAAACATATTCCTTCATGACCCACAAATTCTCAATATTATTAGATATTTTTATAAAGCTTCGAACTATTAGGAGTACCGGAAAGTAATCAATTCGGTAGTGAAGCACATTTCCCATCGAAATGTTTGAATTTCGTTTTTTCAAATGGGGAATTATGACATTGGAGGATCGTCGGTCAAAGATCTATTATAGATCACGATGAGGATTATCTATACAAGTCACTTTGACTGCTTCGATAATTCTAATGCTAACAATAAGATTCGGACTAGAGTTTGATGATAATATCACTTTTACACGAACCTGTAATTGTATTATCAAATATGTATACAATTTGTAATATCAAATATAGCGATAGAAAGAATTGATCGTCAATGAGCAAACCATGCTTATTGAAAGACGTTTTTGTTTAAATGACAATAGATCCAGTTGAGTCGAAAAACCTAATTACAAAACACTCGAATAGAAGTCCCAGCAGAACTAATGAAGCGCCAGCTTATTGTTAGAGGAAGGTGACAAAGAAGTAGGATGGCCGTTTGTCAGCGAGAATCTTTATTCGAGCTGAAAATTCATAAGTCGTCCGTGATTTTCTCCGAGAATGAATCTCTGCAGACAAATTTCGTTTTCGCACGCTGAAGGCATTAGACATCCTTCGGGTATTAATATGCACGCCACGTGAGTATTTCGTCGTGCACATCCGTCGGGATCAATTTTTATTTCATCCCCGTGGATTCAGGTACTTCTCTGTTTTCCATTGGACTCTCTATGCTAATGTATTCGTAATTTGTATAATTCCGAAATGGGTTAAGCACGCGTCGGAGCATCCGAGGTCGATAACTTTTTCTGGGTCTGTGATAGGACGTCGTTATCTGCAGGTGCTCCCCCAACCATCGAGCAGAGCAAAAGCTCGTTTCGATGGTGCCGCTTACTTTACATTTTAATGTCGTCGAGGATCACGTCTATCTTTCGAAACCCTTCTAATTTTCATGGCTCCTTTAAGTGCATACCCTTTTTCTTATTTATTAGGTGATAAAGAACCTCGAACTAAGGAACGTTATCCTTATCATGCCACCGAGAGTATCTCGAGTCAGACGATTTTCCCGGTTTAATATATTTGTCCCTTCGATATAAACAGAATCGTGGAAGCCATCTTTTCTTTCTTTTCTTTATTTCTTACATCTATATAATATTAGTCCGTTCTTCTCCAACTACAAGCGTTGCTGGCAGTATTGTTCTTTTTTAATTATACGAGCATTGATTCTCGTTTATAAAAAATTATTGTTCAAAAAACTGCTACATTTACCACAAAGTATCGCGATTTACTATATATTACCTGGGAGTTCCTTGAAGTTGAGTACATGTAACAAAAAATGCACGAAGGGAAAAGGGTTAAAAGTACTATGTACAATAATGTACATACATAACAGGGTGTTCACGCTATTACTAGCCAGCGTTTGTCTCGTAAATGGTCAGTACTGGGAAAAAATGGAAGAGGACAAAGCTTTGCAGCTTTCTATGGCCAACATAATAGCGTATATCAATTCTTTATATTTGCCTTATTTTTCAAGAACCGAGGGTGAGTTAACATTTTTTTAACGGAATATTTGTTGCATATTTTTTTCGCGTGCTTTGCCATGACTGTCCGAGTCATACAAAGTAAAAAATTCATAAACTACTTCGAATATTACGTACCAATATATCGTATTGAATTTTGCGATTGGTTTCTACTGCATAACTGAAACGGCTGCAATTTAAAACAAAATTCAGAAATTCATTCATTCACATTTCGACAATAACATGATGAACAAACTGTCGTAATGCATACATATGGAGCACCGGAAACTCAATGTAATACACAAAATATTTCTGTCGTATTTGAGCTTGTACGTGTATATGTATATACATGTTTAATGTATTAGTAACATGAATATATCTTAGAGTAATGTTGAAGCGATTTATTTTTTGTACGTGTACATGTCAGTTGTAAATCTACTTGGAATATGTGTAATATTCATGGCTCCCATTTTAAAATGGAAACACTGTCTCGTTTATTCGATGATAAAAAACGTCAGACTGAAACGTGTTATCCTTATCACGCTGGTAAGAATATCTTCAATAAAGGAATGTTTGATTTTAAAGTACCTTTCGTTTTGACACGATTTGTATAACAATTTTTCGTAATATAATACATTTTTTGAGGGAAAAAATGATTATTATTATGGTTATTGTTATATAAAAATAATTGTACAACTGACTTCTGACGTATTTGAAATATTCATACTGACTGTTTCCTCTTTATTTATTGGATTTTCAATAAAAGTATTTTCTTATGTTGTGGATTTTGTATGTACGGTTTCGTTTGATTTTACGGTAAATGTGGAACAATGTATTGTTATCATTAGCATTATCATTGTTTACCTAATTCTGAGTCTATTGTTCGCATCTCTTTTAATTTTCGTGGACTCTGCTGAGAATGAGTAGAAATCCTTTGTCTTACTTGTTTTACGATAAAAGGCTTAGGGATAAGAAATGTTACTCTTATCATTCGTACATAAGAATGTCTCGAATGACACAACGTCTTTATAAAATAATGAAGTGTACTTATTTTAGTAAATAGTGACTTATTCCTCTATAATTCAAAGCCTATTTTCTTCTTCTCATGTTTCCATTTTTTTACGTAGCCTGTGATTTTCGAATCATATTTTATGTCTGTGAAACATTATTATCACGTTAATACGATATTGTATTAACCCTTTGACATACAATAAAATGATGCTCACAAAATGGTGTCCTTTCATATCATATTATCTTCGAAAGGAGTAATTACATTTCGAATATTAGGAATATTAAAATCAAGTTATGAATATTAAAGCACAGGAATGAATGTTACGATAGAGATAACTAATTACGATTCTCATTTATTAAACCGTAATATGTTTTTAGTTATGATACATTATGCCCGTCAGTCTTATAAGATGATTGATCACAAAACGGTTAAATTAAATAGAAAGAAATTTTGGAAAATAGCAACTCACTGTTGTGTCATTCTAAGAATGTATCCCAGAAGGTTATGCTGTTATTCTTATATTTCATCCCCCTGTCATCCCTCGTGACTTTTAAGTCATATTTCATGAAGTTGTCTCTGCATTACTTTATCAGTTTCTATTTACATTAACACTTTACTCTTCATTGTTCATCTATCACAAAATTTTAATCCGGCAATTCTTGAATTATGTAACACAAAATAGGGGTTGCCATATCAAGAAAAAATAACACTCGGAATTAAGTTCGTTTTCAAGTGGAATAAGAAATCGTACACCTAAACAGTTTTCATTTATTTTATTATTAAACAATTAATACTTTATAATCACTTACAACTGCCCGCCGTATTTACTTCTTACTTTAGAATTTACCATTGTTTTTATTATTGTTATCTATTCGCTTGACATTTGTTATCTCTTCTTTTTAGTTTTATCTTCACCTTCGTTATGTCGTAGAATAAAGTAAACTTATTACAGAGTGCTAAATACATATTACTTATTTATTACATGACAAAGTGGTTCGAAGCAGTACGTAATAACCTTTCTATTAATACATTTATATAATCGAAAGCCGATAGGAGACGGAATTATCAAGAATTTCCTATAAATTTCGTTTTCGGTCGATTCTGCACCCGTAATAATTGCTGCGCGCATCGCCGATTTAAAGATAATAGAAGCTCGAACCGCATCGATTTTTTCGCAACTGTTGCAAAAGCTCGCGTAAATGATCGTTTATGGAACGGCAATAAAAGGTAGCAGCCAATTGTGGCTTATATTGGAAGGTATATATATAATTCGAGTTAGAAATGATACCGGAATATCCTGCAATTACTTCTGACACTTTAATTCTACGATAATAATACAGACGTGAGATGTTTCTTTCATAACTTGCCAATTTTCTTTTTCGAAATGTTATTTGTAATGATTAGTACACGAAGTTCGAGTAATAAGAAACTACAGAAGTTGGAAAGGCAAGGTTTAAATATGAGAAAGATAATGATTGACGGTAATTTATTTATATCTTTTAGCACCTTCAATTTTAAATATCTTTATTAGTTATCATTAATTAATTACAGTCATTCATATCGAAATTTTCCCCCGCACTTTTGTGATTTGACAGAAAAAATGGCAAAAGTTCATCAACAGTAATGGAAATTCTTTAGATGATTTTTCTGATTTGATTCTTTTTAAATAAAACTTTGATTGTTCCAAAAACTTGAAAGGAATTCATTTCTACATCTAAAACTTTGTTTGAAGTGCACCGTGTATTATAATATTAAAGTAACAAGCGGTGTTTAGGCGCAATCAACTAAGACTACCACAAGGTCTTGTCGTTTGTTGATTGCTTCACCCGTCAACTTAATGTTGGATGAAATATTTGTGACTCTACTTGGACACGGAACTTGAGGTTCGAAATAAGAACGATTGGTTAGGTTTAGATGATTGTTTAATACGTCTTGTTGGTTTCGTGGTTATTGCAATTCTGATTTTCTTCCGCTGACGGAGTTCTTTCGGAGAGAGAGTTCGCGTTCTCGGGGGTGGGTTAATGTTCAGGAATTCTCATTGGCCGAACCTGTACGGAATTTTCTAATTGGTTACTACTCTAAGTTGGTAAAAAGGTGGCGTTGAAGGTAGACGTCATTTCCGTGGACTTTGGGTCTTTCCCCGAGGTCCCAGGAGTGACGTCACCTTCTGCAGCTGCCTCAGGTACTTTTGACCTGGGACAGTGCTCCGAAATTAATTAGTCGGGACTCTTCCGTACAGATTGTGCCGCGTGTAATAAACGCATAAAGCCTATAGATTTTGAATGCATGTAAGACTTTAAAGATAGTTTGGATTTTACACGATGACCGAGGGTAAACAGATGTTTGAGAAAGCAAAACGGTGGACAAAGGTCTATTATATCTGCTGGCTTTATGAGGATCTTGAATTCCTGAACTGACCAATTGTTTACTGCAACATACACTAGTTGCGTCGCAACATACCGCCCCCCTTGAACTGCTAAGTTCAATAAGAGCAGTATGATTCTGGTACCTATTCTATGCTTAATCCTACTGGCACAGAAATATAATATTTACAGGTTATTACAATAGCTTATACAAGGACATTTGACTAGGTTGATTATTTTATATTAGACTAGTTGCATACAGGGTTGATAGAACCTTGTTGATAGAACATTGTTCAGTCGTTATACACCTAAGGCAGACGCAATACATACCGGTACATGTGTGATAGCTAAATGATCAATATGGTTGCTACACTTCGCACCTGTAGTTTCTGCGCGTGGATATCGGACCATATTAGTCAGTTTCACTAGGCAATGGGCATAGCACCTTTGTACTTCGTCTATAGGTTCCATGCCCAGTTTTTACATCCGCTACGCGGATGATACCGTCATCGCCTGGATGTGTTGCTATAATGCGGCCCATCTTCCACTGCATAGGCGGTAAATTATCTTCTTTTAGAAGTACTAGTGTGCCGATGTTGATGTGGTTGGCGGTCCCAGTATGCCATTTGTTTCTGATGTGTAATTGATGAAGGTATTCCCTTTGCCACCGTGACCAAAAGTGTTGTTTCACTTTCTGTATGTGTTGCCACGTGGAAAGTCGGTTGTCGACAATATGCTCAAGATTAATTTCAGGGGGGCTCATTAAATTGTCACCTATGAGGAAATGGGCAGGTGTAAGGGCAACAAGGTCAGTAGGATCGTTGGATAAAGGTGTTAGAGGTCTCGAATTCAAGATGGCTTCTATCTCACTTACGAATGTATTCAGTTGTTCAAATGTGAACAGTGCGTCGCCGATGGTCCGTCGCATGTGCTTTTTGAACGACCTTACTGAGGCCTCCCATAATCCTCCGAAGTGGGGAGATCTGGGAGGTGAAAAATGCCAAACAATGCCTCCTGACGCTAAATCGTGTGTAATTTTATTGTTGTGTTGAGCCGATTGAATTAGGGTCTTGATTTCTGCGATCTCATTTTTGGTTCCAACAAAATTTGTAGCGTTGTCTGAATATATGTTTTTTGCCCTGCAGCGTCGACAGAAAAAGCGTTTAATTGCAGCTATGCAAGCTTCGGTCGTTAAATCGTGGACTAGCTCTAAATGAATTGCCTTCGTGGTTAAACACACAAATACCGTGACATAGACCTTGAGTTTGATATTTTTGCCGAACTCTTCGGTGTCTTTGGTGTTCGCGATGAATAACTAAGTTGGTGACGTGGTGTGATCGCGGCAAAATTATTGGATATTTGTTGTCGTAACTAATGTGTGCGTGTTTCAGTCTTCCGCCGACTCTGAGAACGCCGGTTGCATTGGGACTTGTGGTGTCTATAAAATGTTGTTCGCATATCTCTCGAGTTCGTGTAGGCTTGGTTTCTGGAACGTTCTTTAGTTCCCAAGATTTGGTTAGTTGATCTTCTAACGAGGATTGCCTTTTTGCAATCAAACAATGCTTTGATGGTTTCTGTACTGACGTGACTGCTCCGGTTATAAGCCAACCCAATCGACTTTTTTGCAAAATGATGCGAGAATTTTTTAATTTGATCTGGCCTAGACTTAACAGTTCGTAGAATAAGACGTTACCCAGCAAGATGTCAATCTTACCGGGTTTGTGAAATGACTGATCGGCTAATGTAACGTTGTTTGGAATGTTCAAATCGCTACGGTTTATGTATTGTGACGGTAAGATGTTTGTGATATTTTGCAAGATAGTGAAGTTAGCGGTGGTTTCAAATTTCGTATGCTTTGCTCGTATGACCCCTTCTATGGAATAATCGGACCGTGTAGTGAATTGCCCAAGCCCGGAAAGATTTATGGTTTCATGACGTTTCGGAAGATTAAGTTTAGCGGCTAATTCTGCAGTGATGAAGTTACCCTGCGAACAACTGTCTAACAGCGCGCGGCATTCATGCGGTTTGTTATTCTTGTCTAGTATAAAAATATGTGCGGTTCCTAATAGCACCTCTGCATTGCTTAAGGCAGCAAGGGTTGTGTGGGTAGGGTTTATGAGTTGATTCGAGGTATCCTCAACGCTCGCTGCTCGATTTGTGTGATGGTCTAGTTGTGTGTTGTGATCGAAGTGTAACAGTGTATTGTGATGACGTTGACATTTGCGGCAACTGCCCGAATAACATTGATTCACACTGTGATTGTCCCGTAAACAATTAATGCACAGTTTGGCGCGTTTGGAGGCGTCGAGTCTTTGTTGGGGAGTCATGTCAAGAAACATGGTGCACCGTGATATCGGGTGGTTTTTAGCACAAATCGGACAAGAAATGTTAGATTGTATGCCTACGTATGTTTGACCGCGATTAGGTAATTGATATATTCTTTTATCTCGCGGTGCGTGTGGTTTTGTTGGTGCATTATTCCAATATGTTACTGGTTCCTCATCGTCGGTCCGCGACTGCCGACGCAAAAATTTTATTAGTTGGGTAAACGTCGGCATGTCCTCTGATTCTAAGGTTCGATCCCATGCTCGCCGTGTGGTTTTATCTAGTTTTCGGATGATCAAATACACTAAAAACGCGTCCCAATGTTCGGTCGGTTGTTTTAACACTGCTAAGGCACTGACACGTTTTTCGGCTTCATCTACGAGACAGCATATTGCGTTTGGGCATTCGCGGTTTAACTCTGGTAAATCTAAGAGCGCTTTCAAATGGGAGTGAATAATCTTCCTAGGATTATTACATTTTTTATTAAGCATATCCCATGCCACGGTATAATTTTCTGCGGAGGCGGTGAGGCTCATAGTTAGAGATGCTAATTCCCCGCGAAGACAATTCCTTAATAGGTGAAATTTCTGTACTGTTGGGAGAACAGTATCTTCATGAACTAATGACGTAAATGTGTCTCGAAAACTGTGCCATTCCGATGGATTTCCGTCAAAATGCGGTAATTCTATTTTGTGTGATAAATAATTACTACTCCTGGTCGCATTGTTACATGACCCTGATGTGCTTGGCATGGCTGCATTCGCGGTCAGATTATTAGTTTTAGGGCGTAAATAACGATTGATACGTCGAAGGCATTGTTCATGGTTTGTTTCGAATGACTCCCGATCTGCGTCGTGGTCTGAGGTCTCATCTATGGTTTCAATCTCTTCCTGTATCTTGTGATACTGCGGATAAATGGATTCTAATTTGCTTTTATAAATTTCAACTATTTCTTGGTCTAACGATTTCTCGTCGTCTGTTGCTGTGGTGATACGCGTAAGTTGTGCCTTGATTACAGCGCGGGCTCTAATATGGTTTTTGAGTTCGCGCGTTGCCATAGTAATTCGAGAGATGGACGTTCAGGGGTACAATAGGAGGGAAGGTGACAAATTGAGCCTACCTTGACGAAGTGACGTGGCGTCGATTCTGCTGTCGCCGATTCCTCTTGCGAGCTCGCAGGAAGGTGTTGTTGTTGACCTTCTGGGTTGGTACCTCGTCCGGAATTGGATGAGTCCTTGGTTGACTGGTCGAGATCCCCGATACTCGGTTAAGATCTTCAGACTTCGTGGTTCTTTGGATGAGTCTCCAGTAGTGGTTCGTCAGCTCCTCAATGTCCTTGTAGATACCGTGCTTCCGCCGGCTGCTTCCTGCACTAGGTGTCCGGGCGGAGTCGGTGGTGGTTATTCTGGATTCAGTGTGAATTCACTGAATCCTATGGGATACCAAGAATAGTCTTGGATATCCGGCTCGAAGGACCAATATGTTTAGGCGCAATCAACTAAGACTACCACAAGGTCTTGTCGTTTGTTGATTGCTTCACCCGTCAACTTAATGTTGGATGAAATATTTGTGACTCTACTTGGACACGGAACTTGAGGTTCGAAATAAGAACGATTGGTTAGGTTTAGATGATTGTTTAATACGTCTTGTTGGTTTCGTGGTTATTGCAATTCTGATTTTCTTCCGCTGACGGAGTTCTTTCGGAGAGAGAGTTCGCGTTCTCGGGGGTGGGTTAATGTTCAGGAATTCTCATTGGCCGAACCTGTACGGAATTTTCTAATTGGTTACTACTCTAAGTTGGTAAAAAGGTGGCGTTGAAGGTAGACGTCATTTCCGTGGACTTTGGGTCTTTCCCCGAGGTCCCAGGAGTGACGTCACCTTCTGCAGCTGCCTCAGGTACTTTTGACCTGGGACAGTGCTCCGAAATTAATTAGTCGGGACTCTTCCGTACAGATTGTGCCGCGTGTAATAAACGCATAAAGCCTATAGATTTTGAATGCATGTAAGACTTTAAAGATAGTTTGGATTTTACACGATGACCGAGGGTAAACAGATGTTTGAGAAAGCAAAACGGTGGACAAAGGTCTATTATATCTGCTGGCTTTATGAGGATCTTGAATTCCTGAACTGACCAATTGTTTACTGCAACATACACTAGTTGCGTCGCAACAAGCGGAGTAAATAAAAGAAAATATAAACATTTGTCATCTATACATAAAGTCATTGACAGTATTTATCAGATTTTACGACTTGTAGTTTTTTAAAGTGTAATACTGTTCATGAATGTTCGTGCCAACATTACGCTGCAAGTGGTATTACGTGTACAAAGGGTTAAAGTGGATTTATTAACGCTTTGCACTCAATCGCCACTTAGTTTATTGCGACTATTGAGAAGCGACATTTACTCCAGTTTTTTTTTATTGCATTTTAAATTATCATCAACGATGTACGTCTAATAAATGTTAATGTCGCCTTTCGAGTTGCCGCGATATGTTGAAATTATAATAAATAATCTCAAGTGCAAAGTAATCTGAAGTATTTAAAACCGTGACAATGATTCCAAATCAAAAATGAACTATTCAATGTGACATTTAATATAATGCCACTGAATGATATTCTATGGCGGTTCTTCGCCAGCCACCCCTTTTTAACTTTTCTGTTCCCACGGTGAATATTTAAGATTCAAGGAAGCAAAGTTCTTCCGCAGTAATATATACGTACACTCTTTCCTTAAGAGATTGGCCACGTCCAGAACTCTATAAATTTGATTCTTTATGCAGTCTTAATGTAATGATGTTAAAATGAGATTTTGACGTCTCGCAGGTGCTGCTGGATTTTTTAAATTATCCTCCCCCATTCAGAATATGATTCCACTTGCACGAACTTATCTCGGGGACGATTATCTTTTGCATTTTGTTTTAATATCTGAAGAATCTAAAAACGTATAGAAAATACAATTACATGATATTGCAGTTGTAGAGATAAAATTTATTAACTAATATTTTCGTTTAAGTCAATTACCGAGGTTTTTGTATTTCGAACATTTCACAGTCAAATTGCATGTAATGAAATTGAAAAATTCGTTTCTTTGAGACTAATAAATTGAGACAAATCGCAGCGTTTCCAATAAATGGATAACAAAAAGTTGCAGCATTAAATACAAATTGCAAATAATACATTTCAAAAAAAGGTTAATGAAGTGTATGTAATTATGGTAATAATTAAATATATTTAATCATAAGCTGACATTTAATTAAAAGGTCCCTTCTAACAAAATTGATTGTGAACAATGATAAGACTGCCACGCAGACTACTTTTCGGTTCTGGAAAGAAGGCACAAGGTGACTTTAGACCGGAAGAGGCATGACTTGCGAGTCGCTATAAAATATTAATATATAGTGTAAATAATATATTTTGGAACCTATTTAATATAAAATCAATGAGAGACCGCAATTCCACGTGACACCTACGTCACGGGTGCCAATTTTTTCGAAACTCAGCAGTATCGTATTCTGTCACACGCACAGTGAAACTTGTCGGAATTAAACTGCGGAATTAAATTTGTTTCCTATCGGCGAATTAATTTGCTGATAAATGCTGGTATGCGAAAAATGTTTTAAACGCTTTCGAAAGGGTTGCATTGCAATTACGAACACTTCAGTGACAGAACGAATCTTGTAATCGAATCACATGGTAAATCAAAGAAGGGAACAATGGTTCTCCTTCAAAGGCAACCCTTTACATCTGCGTTTGCTAGTTTGTAAAGCAATTACACGCAAGAACGAAATTTGCATTTCGATCGTAAACCATTTGTGGCACGCACGATTTGAATTCCATCGATAAAATTCGCCACGGACTTATAAAGCCGACGAACAATAATCACGAAATTCGAATTACAAACCTAGTAATATTAAACTTATTCGTATCGCTTTGGGTTTACTCAAATTCCAGAGAAGTTTGATCCAGTTGCGTTTGTGCATTAAATAGAATTTAATTAACGATTATAATGAGGCATATTGTTCTTATGTTATGGTCTAGTAAAAGATAAAAACTGAAGGTAACCTTGAAAACACCAAAGAAAAGAGTTGACAAAAAGTGGACTGTAATCATCTTAAAGCTCTCTTTAAAGTATGTGATACCATTTTTGTAATTCAATTCAAGTTAATATAATTAATTTTTTTACGAGTAAGTATCCTTTAGTATACAATATAATCTGTTTTATATTTATATTTTGGGTGATAATAATCTTATAATAGTATGCCTAGAATAAGAATATGGGCAGAACAAATTTAACGAATCGCAATATTTATAACAATTAATACCTACTAATTCACCTTGTATATGATAAATAAGAAACGACCTTACTTATGAGATAACTTAATATATAAAATGGAAGAAAAATCGCTTCTTATTTATACACTAAAAACCGCACGAATTTTTTGGCCAACCCAATACACCCCGAGTTGGTGAATACGAATTTAATGCTTCCGGTGCCGGCGGATTTTGAAACCCGGTTGCTCATTTCTTACTTCAATTGCTTCCAAGACGCGAAGTAAAGTGCAACTTCGCCGATGTCGCCAGCTTGCTACGTCCCCGGTGAATAAATGCTTTCCAGGTTCACGATACATTTTAATAATTAATAACGGGGAATAAGTCATGCTGGAATGTTTGCTGTAATGTTGGAAGTTGTATACTGTTTACTGGATTAATTAATATTCTCGGTTTGCAAGCGTATTCTTGATGATAATTAAATTGCTAGTGAGTTATCAAAGTAACAATATAATTTTATTAATGTCGGATAGTGTTTTAATCATATATTCACTTTTTATTCTGCTTTTCACTGTATTGTTATTTTGTATTACATTATATAAATATGTTTTTTAGTTGTATATTTTTATTATAGCAGTATTACGAGGTTTTTAGTGCAAGAGAATTCTTCTGGTCATTCTAAAGTAATTCTGTTTTAGGGTTTTATAATATTTAATATCTTTTATAATATTTTTTAAGATAGAGTTGAGCTCAAAGGATGGAAATAAAATTCGTCAGAATCAACAAAAGAACGAAGAAAAAACGGCTAATGTATAACCATATTAGTTTTTATGTTATTATAAAAGAAAGGGAAACATTTTAATACAATATAATGAGTAACAACAATCAGCATTACATTGCCATCCAATTTTATTTCTTTCCTTTTACATATAATTGTTTTCCACTCTCGTTTATACTTTCACTCATACAATTGGAATCAATTAATATTACATATTGTCATAGATTTAAATTCACAATCTCTTTGTTGAAACATTTTATGTCGCGTCCACTGCAACGTACGTGATTAATAATGGTTATTAAAAATATTATATTAAATCATTGAATTCGTAAATTTCCTTTGCTTTGAGTTCAGTCATTTTTGGAATATTGGGAGTGTAATTTAAGAGTTGAATTTTAATTGACGTAATCTCAAAGAGCCTTAGATTAGAGGTGAATTGGAATCTACGAAGAGCACATGAGATAACAAGTGAACTCTCGAGCGGGAGAAGTCACTAATTATGTGCTCTAATTATAACTTGAAATTAGTTTAATACACGTAATTAGTTATTAAGTAGTGACGTGCTTGATAATGCTGGAATGGGATAAAAAGCATAATGCACATTCGCGCAAATGTAGCAGTCTAAAAAGTAGATGAAAGCTATTTCTTTTATTACTCGCTTTTACCACGCTGGAAAAGTTTAAATCCAAGATAAAAACAATTCATTATTAACAACCGCGAATAAACGAATAACATATTTTACATTATAACACTTTCTTTTAATACGACTGTTTATTAAATTACATTGTCTAAGATATTATTTATAATATTGTAGGATTCTGATGTAGCGGCAGACATAAATTAAAGATATTTAATATAAAAACTATTATATAGATAGTTTATAATGAAACCACATTTCTCTGATTAAACTCGTCAATAAGACTCTGCCCAAATTATGCACTCTATTTTTTTAATCCTCTGCGGTTCACGATTTTTTTGCAATTTCGTTCCACCTGGATCGCGCTATATTCATAATTCGCTTCAAACCATGGATAATATATTAAGTTATATTTATATATTCACGCGTACGATTTAAAAACTGTGGATAGATGGAAAAAATAAATTAATAAATTAATCGATTCCATTACGTCCAATAGGCAACGTAAGACGCAAGTAATTTCAGGAAATAGAACTTTATCAATTTGAATGCTTTTATTAAATTCCGTGGATTCGTCATTTTGGCGACTTCAGAACCAGTAGTTCCAGTGTTAACGTCGCTTTCCAATAGGCAAAAATTCGTATATCGAATCTAGCTTGACGTCATATTTCGCTCAGGCAAATTCTATGTCGAGTGTGACTCGACATCACATTTCATTCCAACGGGTCCCACGTCGAGTTAACTCGACATAAATTATAAGTTATAAGAGTTGCGAGAGTTTTATATAAAATAAAAGAAGTGGATGTACGTTCAAGAAAAACCATTTGAATTCCTGCTCCACTTATTGATACACAAACGATCACCGTTCTTATTTTCAAGTGTTTTAATTTTTTAATTTTTAGTAACTTTTAATAATTTTTTAAAATACTTGTATCTTTGCAAGATTTCATTGTCCTTCAAAACGAAAGCATTCCGAATGTTGGAGTGTCTACTTCTTCCTTAGAAAAGGAACCGCGAAACAAATGATTTTCTGATCTTTCAGAAAAGAAACAATAGAGTCGTGCGAAAGTTGGCAATCCTGTGAAGGAAAGATCGTGGAACTTCGCCGGGAAATAATGCAGACAAGGATCTGTTCTCCGTAGCCCGAACGTTCCATGGAACTTCTTCTAGATGTTCCAATAACTGTGAAACGCAATAAAAACGCATGGCACATGATATGAACTGTTATCTTCCATAATGAAAGTTTCCAAAGTATCGGATAAAAAGTTCACCGAGTAAGTCAAGTTTATTACTTGCGTTCGATATGATCGGTATATAATATTTCCCAATATTGGTATTATATCTAACCCTGTTCGATTTTGTTGTTAAATAATTATCTATAAATATATTGTTTCCTGTTGATTATACAATATAATTAAAATATTTCTTACTTAAGTCTTTCCTTTTTCGAAAGTTTCATTTGTCTGAAAGCTTTAAAGTCCTGAATCATATTATTAATAAATCGAATGATTTTGTTTCTGTTATTGATATTAATACATTTTGCGCCGGTGACGTATATGTACGTCTTTTTCTAAACAAAAGTATACGAATTTTCACCGGCGGATTCAGCGGAAAATGTGCTAACAAAATTGAATTGTTATTTCAAATGTTCTCGAAGAATTCCTGTACAAGTCTTAATTGGTTTGTTATAATTGTCGTGTAAATTGCTTATTTTGTTAATTCCATAATTCTGTACAATAAAGCTTGCTTGAAGAATTACACCACATAAATCCATCAAAGAGAAAGGATACATGAAGCGTTTAAAACAGTGTTTTATAATGGGGCTTTGTAGTTATTCATGAACCACTGAATTGTTTTACCCACTCTTTTAATGCGAGGTTCAACTTAAACTTCGCTTACGTCAGCACGGCGGATTAAAGCAATTTACTATTTTTTATTAGGTATGTGCATAAGTTCTCGCAGTTTTTAGATGACACAGTTTATGTACCTTCTTTGAAACGAAACAACTGCATTTCAGAAAGTACAACTGCACTTAAAATGCTTGTAGATCAATGGAATAAGGTTATAGAAAATAATGGAGAGTATTTTTATTGGATGAAAACTATTTTCCACAAAAGGACAGATCAAGCGTGTTTGATTTCATAAAATACCAAGAACTTATGCACATACTTAATAAGTGCAGTATCTTTAATATAAATAATGAATAAAATGATAATACTATCATGCTGAAGTAAAAATAAATAGCAATAAATTCAAAAACAATTTCGAATTATAAATTGATATTATTGTTTGAAAAAACTTAACAGGACGTTCGTTTAATCCCAAAGTTTTCGATGAGAATGTTGATGCCGCTCACCTATCAGGGCTCGTCTAATCTGCCATTACAATATCACGAGTACAGAAGTGAGGAGTATTCTCTATGTTCTTTGTCTTTATCCACGTCCAGCATAAATTTCGCGCAAGTAATTTACATGCTGATGCAAAAAGTTTCCACTTGCAAAATTGGCTCGCGATGAACCTAAAGGTTGAATATAAACGGCGACATGCATCGAGCTTGATATGCATAATACGCGAATCAAGTTTGCGATAAACTTTGATACCTGAATACGTAATGGTGGAGATTCTAGAATCTGCGAAATATTGAATAACCATCGATGCACGTTTTACGTGGAATTAATATTATAATAAATAATAGTGTATCATATTCAATTTGGAATATAATTATAAATGTGCTCGTTCAAATTCGTTCAAACTGACTTTCTGTATGAAAGATTGTTTTTTGTGTTTCCCCTTGCGTTCCACACGTCCATTGTCTCTTTTAATTGTTTAAACCTCGTTTTTATTAGATTCCAGTGATTGTTTATGTCTTGTGTTAATCGCTGCATCAGATTCTGATTAGTGCTAACTGTATAATAGATTAATCAGTATATCATAGGGAGTATATAATTCTGTGGATTCACGTTCTCACATATCACATATGATAAATAATTATCGAAATTCATTTGATTGGAATATGTGGTAACACCATGCAGCCATGTCGAATATCTGATCACTAGCACGCTTTATATCCCTGGAATGTAGCATAATTAGCGCTACAAAGTTAATCGATCTGCCTGGAGAGAGTTTACTGTTCAAATCGGTAAATCGATTCGATTCGAATATTGAAACTGTTATATTATGAATTATCGCTCTGATAAGCACTCGGCAATCGAGGTTTAACAATTCATTGCTTTACCGCATACGCATATATTAATGGCACAATGGTGTAAATAAAATATTAAAGAATATATATGTACAGCAAATATTATAAATAATTTAATGTTATTTAAGTATAGTAAACATACAAGATTATACGTAAACTATAAAATAGTATGCATTTAATGTATGTAATACGTAATCTGTTGAAAGTTTTGCGCATAAAATGCAATTAAGTTGAGTTTACAGGTAGATCATTTTAATCTGAACTTTTTTATTGATCAAAGGTTGGAATTAATTGATTTTAATATATGTTTTTCAAACATAGTTTATAGTAATCGCTAGTTTATTTGTTGGTCCAATAATAACTTCTATGTGTTGTTTTGGGTATCGGCTGTATATATTAAATCATTGTTCAGACTGAAGAGGGCATAAACCCATTGCCGAAACGTTTCAACTATAAAATAAAAAGTTTTAATTTTACATTGGTCTATATACAGCCGATACCCAAAACAGCACATAGAAACATAGTTTGTGGTTAATGCATAATTAATATGAATGCAGGGCAAAAACTGCGACTTTATTAACAAACATTTCTTTCGATTTCTATATCATCCTTTTTAAAGTCCTGTATCAAATTATAACACGATTTATTTAGTATCCTTTTCCGTGCAAATAAAGGTGAAGAAAATATACCGGTTGTCAAGGTTATTTTAAGGTTACACTATTCAAGCTCTGAATTATAATATCCTAGTAGCATACTATATGACACTGTCATGGTAATTTGATGTCAATGTAAAGAATGACGAGCTACACTCGTTATGATATTTAAGGTTCTAATTAATCAGGTTGAACTGTAAAGTTCTTTCTTTTCGATCACTACCTATACCAATATGCGGAAGAAAATTAAATTTTACCCATATAAAAATTAATCTCAATTAAATCATATCCGGATGAAAAATAATCTGAATTAAATTGTACCCATATAAAAAAGAATCTCAATTAAATCATATCCGGATGAAAAATAATCTCAATTAAATCATATCCGTAAGAAAAATAATCTCAATTAAATCGTGTCCATAAGAAAAGTAATCTTAATTAAATTGTATCCATATGAAAAAGAATCTCAATTAAATCGTATCCATATAAAAAATAATCTCAATTAAATCGTATTCATATGAAAAATAATTTCTATTCAATGAAGCAGCTATTCCATGCGGAACTAATTAATTCGATCGTTACTGGAGATTATTTTTGACGACCGATATAAAGCTTCACTGCCAATATGATAAATACGGATCTGAGGATGTTACACGTATAGCCGAAATCCACCAATAAGAGGGATTTCTGTTCGTGGCGAATGGTAGCTTTGAAATCCTGAGCATTCTGCAGCCGGTGCAGTTGCAGTTCCATCCAATTTCTACGGCCATCAAATGGCACGGGGTTTATCGGAAAGGGGCCTATAGTGCACGTTTGTGTCCTGTCTTCGCGATGCTCACGTCACCGGCCCTTTTGTTAGGTTGCCCACTGCTTCCTAGAACCTCCTATCTAGCTAACAAGAATATCGACCAGTAAACAACGAGTCTATGGTTTCCCTCCGTGTCATTGTTAATCGAACCTACATTTACTCAACTGATCTTTAAACAATCACGCTTGCCTTTAATCGTGGCCTTCACGTTAAATAAGGTTTGATGATAGCAAACATGTTGAATAGGAAAGCCTTTCTCCTGGTATTATTAGAAATTATATCGTTATGCAGACACAGTTTCATTGAAAATATGATATGAATATAAATATGAATATAAACAACAGTATTTTATTCGAAAATAAATGCCTGTTGCGCTGATTGCAACTTAATTGAAACTAACATATTGTTCGAAATTATTCATTGCTACAGAGATCAAATTCATTAACTACAATTTCGCCAGTTTCTTCATTATATATAATAATTTAATAAACAAATATGCAAACTGTAACTCGTTTACATGAAAGTGTTTCTTAATGAATTTTACCTCTTTATAAAAACGGTATACTGATCTACTTCGACTAGTAGAAACAGAAAACAATGGTAACTACATTAGGGACTAAAAATAGAGTCAAATATGTTACGAGTGATGGAACCGCAGATCGAGTAAAGGGCAAAACTTGTTAAAAGCTTTAATATATAATATAGGTTTGTCCTATTTCAGTTTGATTGCAAGTGATAATTATTACTTTGCTAACAATAAAGCCTTCTCAAAAATGTGTTCCGCCGTTGAGTCTTTGCTCAATAAACTCTCTGAGATTTAATAACTGCTCTGCGCAACTCTTAACATGGAAGTTAATAATGTCTTAAAGTACTGAAGTACTTAAACTACTTTATACCTATTTTATATTAATTATCCGATTATGTTCTTCGCAGTACCACATATGGTACCTATGTAATAAAAGCGAACGTACTTTGTTGATAGAACCCAACAAAGTTGCGGTGAACGAGTTAAATTATTGGTAATTCGGGAAGGAAGTAACACAAATGAGAAAAGGTGTTAAGGCTTAGGATTCGATTTCCGGGATACTAAAGGCGTCAAAGAATTCCCTGGTAAAATCAGCGAGAGTGACGAAGAGGACCGTAATATGAAACCTCTTCCCATCCTCCATTATTCACCACTCGAACGTAATATTTGTGCAGTAATATGGTTTCTGGAACCAAGCTACTGTGAAGATAAGCAGGACTTCTTCTTCCGATTTCTACCATATGTGCCCTCTGAAATCTTCACTTTTTTTTCATTCCCTTCTTATAGTATTGGATCGGATATTTTCTTCGTTTCCTTCTGATTTCACCATCTCCCACTTGTCTCTCAATGGTGGCACGAATAAGATACCTCCATTGTGTAACGTAAATACCATACGTGTTGTGGATTAAGTGCGATACGATCCCGCAAGTAGTTTATCGTAGAAATGTTATCGACTTCCAATAATCTGTACAGGTTACGATACACAGAAGTCTGTTCAATGACTATCTGTGACGCGGTACTACCGTGAACCAATGACCCGAAATTTTAAAGGATCCAAAGTATTATTGTAACAGGATCAAGCAAAGGGGATTTCCCAGTGAATTATTTATCCGTATTCTACCGGTTAAATGTGTACATATTGAATTTCTAATTTATTCGATTTAAATCGGAGCTTTAAAACGCCATATATGCAACCCAGATTTATTTGAAAATAGAATGATGATATCGACGTATGGAATTAAAAATAACATTAAAATTGTATTAATATTCCTTAATGAATAGAAGTATTAATATAGCCTTTCATGACTAATTTTATAATAACTCATATAGATATTGCTTTGATAAAGATTATAATATTATATGAAAATTGCGATGCAGTCTTTTAGAATATAATTTAAGTAATATTAATATCTTGATTATTATAAATGAGTATTTCGTTCATTAAATGATATTTTTATTCTGGGAAAAGTATGTTTACTCGGTTTACTTGTTTTAATTTATATTATGTACATTTAGAGATTACATTAATCTCCTTCATATCGGTCTAATCGTGCTCGGGTTAAGAGAAAGTTCGAACAATTACTAATAATTGCGATTGATGTAATATTCGGCGAATGCTGTTTTGTATTCGGATCATAAATCAGGAACAACGTACTTGCAATTGTCAATTTCGAAGGAACTTGGTTTCCGGAAGTTCGGAGGAGTATTCCCTGTCGGCAGAAGAGAGTTTCGGCCTAAGTTAAACAAGATACGGAAAGGACGAGGTCACCGAAAACAGAGTGGACTCTGTAGAGTCCTCCATGAAGACAGCTCGTGAAAGTTTCAAAGTTATTAATCGAAAAACATCATTAAATTTCTGCCCAATGTGTTAACAAGAAATGAGAAACAACGCTTCAATAATCCCTAATAATTACAGTACTCGAAATATGGAATCGGCGTGTTCCACTGTGTAATAAATAAATGGTATTAACATGTTAATTCAGTGATAACACAAATCTGTGCGATATATTTACAATTACGATGTATATATCACTTATTTGTTCATTATTGAAATTTATGCGTATCAAAATATAAAAATTACCAGAGCGATAATTGTAATTAAATTCATAACTTTCTGGATAAATGTAGATTTGAATGACGAGTTAACTTGTCATCCCCGGTTAACGGCTTAAGATCTTCCTTATCTCCTTTAAAAGGATTATATGACTTATAATTTTACCTTTCCTATTACATATGTTTATATATTATATAATTTATGAAGTTTCCAAGATAGACTTGCAGTAGAATAGTCCGAATAGAAGTTTTAAGAGTTATTATTATTTTATACACCATTCAGGAATACTTTAATCGTAAACCGAACGCGATAAAAATGTCTCAATACCGTGGATTTAACGCGCGCAACATTCGATTGAAATTTGACGCAGTTCGGTTACATTTCGAGCTCACTTTTCGTTTCATACGTACCACCATAAACGTATGATAACGGCAGAGGTGCAATGCTGACACGAGGAAATATTGAAATCCTCGAGTATTTGCATATATTCATAAAATGCATTTATGGATATTGAATCGAAGATAATTCGCAATCTACGCCGTTGAGTTTTGCATTAAAAACTAATGTTTTATTAACAACACTACTGTTACAACACTACTATTCACGAGTCAGTTGATTGTAGCCAAACAACTGAATGCTTTTTCGAAAAAAAGACAATGTGATTCAGTTTGTATAATATACAAATATTCAGTTGCAATAATCAAGAAGTTATTTAAATAGACGTAATAGACTCTCAAATTCCAATCGATTTTAATACCCTCTTCCGATATTCCGATATTCTATAATCTTTATTAAATAAATACCAACATCACGATATGTATTTGTGGAAACACGAAATGATTTTTTATCACATATGTGGTGTCATTCGCCCTAGTATCTACTGTGATATCACATATGCGGTGACATTTGACCACAGAGGGTTAATATTGACCATTACATCAATTTTAAGCTTTATTTCGTTTCCTATGATTATGTATAAACATGTACATAAATTAAAGTTGAACACGAGGTATACCAATTAATTATCTAGAATATCATGCATTTCAATATTGGTGCCGGTTAATAATCCAACGAATATCGTGCAATGAGTCGCACTAACATTGCAATGTTGCTCGGCGTAGCATGAAATGTAAACAAGCCAGTCGACCAGCAAATGTAAAATGATTTTAACTTGGTTCTACCATGTACGTAGAAACATGGGGGCAGACGATTCAGAGTTCACATATGGTGTTTCAGGAGGCAGTGAGCCGTGGCTGAAGAGTGAAAAACATGCGGAACTCGGTACGGAAGTGCAGCTACCATGCGTCCTAAAATCACCACAATGTGAGGGCCTCCATAGTATTAAATGGTATCGGGGAGCAACACGGATATTCATCTTCAGCGAGGATGCTGGAATTACGCGTGGGAACAACGACATTGCGAACAGGTACTGCGCTGTAAAACTTTTCTTAACATTTATTAGGCTTAACGGAAAGTAATCAAATGGAGTAGAGAATTGAAGAATGATCAGAGTCAATTAACAAGTGGGCTATCAGAGTAATTGAAACAGGGTATCTTTCTTATCTCTGGCAAAAGTTTTAATGATTCGCAATTTTTCCTCCGATATCTGGCGCCAATTTAAATAACGAATTTCTATAAAATAATAGTGTGATTTCTAGAAAAATGATAATTAATATTCGTTTGCAATTCATTTGGTGGAATTATGAAACCTATATTAAACATGTATTTACATTACATCGGTTATTTATATCACGATTAAAAAAATCAAAATGAAAACAAAATGCTAAAAGTACGCGTGAGAACAACGATATTGTGAACAAGTAGTGCACTGTAAAACTTTTCTTAATATTTATTAGGCTTAACGGAAAGTAATCAAATTCGGGAGTAGAGAATTGGAGAATGATCAGAGTCAATTAGCAAGTAGGCTATCAGAGAAATTGAAACAGGGTATCTTCTTATCACTTTTATCTTCCTTAACTTGGTCAAAGCCTTCGTCGGCCGAGAATAATTTTATAGAAATTGAACAAGTGGTAATCCTGGATAATAGTGGAGTAAAGTGGGCCAAGTAGATAGGATAAGCCTTCTGTTTCAATGTTCTTAATTTTTCACGAATACTTATACGAATGATAAGCTATCCGGTTGCTGGGATAAGTGTCTCTTTGAATTTACATCTCTTTGTATCAAAAGAGCTAATTGTTTTATTATATGAAACGTAGATATTCAGTTACTGTAAACTATCGTTCCACTCTACATTTATTTATACAATTTCTCTTTATAACAAACATTTTTACATTAAACTGAAACATTAATTCTACATTGAAAATAATTGATGTTGAACTAATGAATATGGAAATAATTTCTGGATAAAGTTCGTGTAAATTTTTAAATTTATTTTAATAACTGGTCACCAGCTATTTCTACAACTCCTTTTCAACCTCCTACAAGCTTTTTCATTCCTTTTTTGTAAAAAAATGAATTTTTGTCGAACGCATTATTCGATTAACCGAGAAAATCAATTATCTTGCAATTTAAATTACGGAATTTAATGAAATGATAAAACGCGTAAACCATTATGGAGAAATTACAGGAAGATTTGATATCATTATTATTTAAGTAATAGTATTATAAAATATTATCATCGTATATTATATTATCATATATATATTAGGGTATACATAAGTAATGTCGTTTTTGATACTTATATAAAATTCTATTTTATTTAACATTTAATACAAATTAATCAACAATATAATCCCCATTATTACTGATTAATTAGGCCAGACTAATTCGGTCCATTTTTGGGAAAAAACGACATTACTTATGGGTACCCCTAATACGTCGAAGCATTTAGTAAATCTAACGCGTTATCTGTTATATTTAACTTTAATTATAATTTACTTCCGAAAAAGCGTTCTACGTTCATTTACATTTAACTACTTTGACCGGCACGACCGGAAATGTCTCCAAAACTTTTCTCATTTACCGGTGTTCGATTTAATCAGCAATCCTGCCCGAGTCCTCAGCGTTCTTATATTTTCAGATCTTGCGTAAAAGTACAATTTTTTTTATCGGAAAACGGAAACGCCTTCGTAAGTACACGTGTCTGGCAAAAGTTTTAATGATTCGCAATTTTTCCACCGATATCTGGCGCCAACTTAAATAACGAATTTCTATAAAATAATACTATGATTCCTAGAAAAATGATCATCAATATTCGTTTGCAATTAATTTCGTAGAATTATGAATCCTATATTAAACATGTATTTACATTACATCAGCTATTTATATCACGGTTAAAAAAATTGAAATAAAGAGTGACTTCTTATTTCCACAAAAATGCATAGAAAATATTTTATATTTCATAAAAAAAGATTTTGAATTATGTACTATTATTTTCCACGCCAAAGGAAATTTGTATCCGTACATACTTCCCTGAACAACATACATGAAAAATAAGAGACCAAAATATCACGTGACACTTACGCCACGAGTGTCCCCTTTGCAGAACACAACAGTAATTGACCCACCGAATCAAAGTAATATATCTTTCTCAATCATCGAGAAACTATGACGAAGGACGAAAGCTTTCCATGAACATTCGTGACTAGATTCTTGTTAAAACAATCAGTGGCCTGTCAAAAGAGAAACGCGCGTCGTTAGAAATTATCGCGATATAATAGTGGTTTCGTGAAGCACGAGAGGAGGTGGTGGGAGTTGGGAAAGCAGAAGAACATTACTCCGCCTAGCCGTTTTATTTTCAACGCAATCTTGTATCACGGTGTTATCGTATTCGCCGTGTTATCCCATCAAATGTGAGTTGGGATTACACATCGTGGATGTTTAAGTTGAACTTGGACTTCATTTCACCGCGCGAATGTTGTAATAATACAAAATGGAACAAGAGGAGGCCAAATCTGAGTGGTGTACGAAAGAGCTTTGAAGGATTTTGCAATTGACATATAATATCGATAACTCTCAAACGGCAACGGGAATTTCTCTACCTTTGATGTTCAAATCCTTTTAGATGATTGGAAAATTATTTGTAACAAGCGCCTATGTTTCTGTGAAGACTAATATAGACCTCCGAGTTTTATAGGCGGTTTTTTATTATCTCGTTCGACGTCGTTGTTTGAAAATCTGCGAAGCTTTGAGATAAGAAATAATCAATGCGCTGAATAATTTCATTTTTCTTGTTATGTTAAATTACAAATATTGTGAGTTTCCAAAGTAATAGTGTGTTTTATACTAATTCTATATAAGGCTGGTGCACGTTCTTTGTATAATATAAATATATACAATTTGATATAAACCTTTCTTATCATGTAATCATAATTATTATCATCAATTAAGTACATAACTGATAACTTGTTGATTGTGACTGAAAATAAATGAAGGAAATATATTAGGAGAATTTGAAACGGCGAGTACGATATCGATAATGATACAAGATAATCGGTACACTTTTTAATAATTCAATCAAAATGAGAATTAAATATAATATAAAGTTCTACTTGACATATGTAAGTATTAACTTGTATAGTAATTTCGCGGATGCGTTGTAGAGGATAAAAAGCGGAATTAAATCTCGTTTCGAACAAAACGATCGTAGATCTTTTTTTTGTAAAAGAAAGTGCTAGTGATACGAAATCTCTATCTCGAATCGTACGAAATTCGATCCGCGAAAGGTTAATGAACATTTCCGAATAGTGGAATTGAAAGCGATTGGAACGGAATCGAGCTACATGATCGTTGGATTTCATTCTTCTCGATATCTCTGGAAGAGTTTCCCAAAAGGAACGATGCATTCGACAGAAATTACAGATCACCAAATCTGACGGGATGTCGAATATATTTGTATTATTTCCGTTATTCGAATACAACATTCCTTTACTGGTTTGCGAGGGGAGTTTTAATAACACGTGACTTGTAATTAATATTCATTAACCTGTTAACCGAAGAGTTCTTCCAAAAACCTAAATCACGCGGGAACTTTTGATTTAATAATTAAAGAAATCCATGCGATATGTTTAAAATATGTTACCCTCTACGTCTGACAGAATTCCGCATTAAAAAACCGCACAAAAGAAGATATAGCTTTCTTAGTAAAATTAGTAATAATTTTTTTAAATACCAGCAGCACAAAAGGGGTAATACACATTCAGTTATTTTATTTGGATTATGTATAAAAAGATTTGTAATTCGAACGAGAAAAGCTTTAGTCTCTCATCTCTTATAAATAAATTTAAATAAATGGATATTTGGTATTTTCACGGCATAACTAGCAATATTTGACATTATATTTAACCGAGGTAACCCTGCTTTAGAATAGCATTGTTACGTATGCCATCAGCATTACCTGGACATTGATAATAGACTGCAATATTCAGTTTCAATTACCAATAAAACGGTGGATATCACTGTGAATACCAGGACATTCGAGGTAATCGTGACATTAAATTCCGTTAAACATTAAATCTACCAGGTCTCTAAATCTTGACAATTGCTTCTATAATTCGACGTGCTATTCTATGCACGTTCTATTCCCTAGATTTGGCAGCACGTATCTGATAATATTAGACATTATAACATTACCGTACCACGATATCACATATAATATAAAAATTTAAACGGCGTATTTCTGATTCCCAAAAATACCCAATATTTCTAAATTATCTATAATGTCGAGAAATATAGTATTATTTATTCGAAGTCTTTTGAAATACATATCTGCATTATATTTTATATACGTCGTAACAATATATTGCCAGCATTATTATAGTAACAACAATTAGTCTACTTAATAATAATCATTCTTTCATCATGATTACATTTGATTAAATTTTCGAATTAGGCTAACTGAATTCAATACATTAAATACACTGTTTAATTATTATTATTATTTACTTATTACTACTAATCATGAAATTGTCGAAATTTTCAGTATTCAATGTCTTTATTGAATTAAGAGTAATTCATTTCACTGCACACTTCTGTTAAGCTGCTTTGAATTGCGGGATGAAGTACATATTTGTCACCCCTTCTGCACTGCAAATAATCGCTCCTAATCTAATACCCCTCCTATTAGTGCTCTGTAATTCGTCTTATCCTTGTGTACGTAAACTACAAATTATAATCTCCACCCATGTGATCACATGTTATATGCGATGGTAGTCACGTGATCAGCTATGTAACATCGGTTAATACATCTATGCACAATATACATATGGAGAACGGACCTTGCTGTGACAGAAGCAAAACAGGATTCAAACTTAAATGCAAACACATTTTCTTTCAATATTGTATATTGATCGCACTCTTTGTCCCAGTATTAAATTATGCAGATTGATTTATATAAAAGTCCTGAGTTTTGTCGAATGAATATCGTTGATCAAATCAGTGAAAAGCTAAATCAATTAAATAAATAAATTACTTAATTATAATTACGTTTCTGCGCAAAATATTGTATTATTGCAAAGTAGTAGAATGTTCGTATCACCTTCGTACATATTTATCACAGTTCCGAAATAAGTTTATCTATCTCCTCATCTGTGTACTTTAAACACCTACTTGTCAGTCAAAATTCCCTTCCAACTTTTGCTTGAGAAGTTCTGCGCCTCGTTAAAAGACAGCTCGTTAAAATGTCTCTGAAATCCATCAGAAGTCTTTTATCATAAACTCGCCCGTTATTCTAAACATTCCTCCTATCCTGGGCGGCGAAGTTTGCCATAATTGATATTTTCCAAAAGATAAAGGTCATTAATCAAGGAGCATGTAGGTGGTTTGAGAGAGTTTACTATGTGCTATTACTAGTGAGTTAAGCTAGAACGTGATATTATTGGTCATCGAGCGACCAAAGGATTTGGCAGGATGCTTTATCAATCTGTATGTCAATCTCACTGGCATATCATCTGACACGTAGAATCTGTGATTAATGTTCTACTTGTCCCTGTCTTCCACTGCAATCAAAACATCTTGATATTTCCACAAAAGTCAATTTTTATTCTATTTCAAAGTTAACCCTTTGCATTCGAAAGGCGCCTCTCAGTCACCTCTCACTGTCTTGATGTAATTCGAGTGACGACTGACAGACGTCATTAAGGTTTACTCCACATATTTTTTGTTAATGAAATTTAAACCACCTACAACTGGAGTAAATCTTAATGCCATCATCCTAATCGCGGTTCTAATTGCCGCAGTAATACTGAGTGGCGACTGAGAGTCGCCTCCGAATGCAAACGGTTAACTCAGATTTAATGTAGATAATATAATAAACGGTACTAATAATTAGTCTGTTTCATAATAATAATTATTTAGTGATTGTACTAATAAGTTTTGTTTCGACGTATCCCTTACAATATTTATAAGACCGCAAAATTTCTTATTTAAGAGAAAGGTGTAATGAAATGTAATAAGGTGTAAAGATGTCAAAAATTATTATTTCAACAAATTACCGTCGTAGTTTAAGTACAAGAAAGAAAAGTATTTGATTAATAACGAAAACGTCAAACGGTCTGCACGTGTTAATGCTAATAATTATTTAATTATTTAATTCAGTAATATGTAAAGTCTCAAACAACGCGACGTGATACATTGGAATAATTTAACCAGACATGGCAGACAAGTAACTTTGACTCGTTTGGCAGTTTTAGTGTTAAGTAACAATTTGTTCATACAGTAACACAAACAGTAATCAACAGTTTATTGACGCGCCATAGTATACTCTATAAAATTGACAGGAGAGGAATTTGCAAGGTGATAACAGCAAGATTAATGGAGATCGTTTATTCAAAGTTACTACAATAACGGGTATCCTTATGAGACCATAAACATAACTATTGTTAGTAATCTGAGGCCACTGGGTTTAGGAGTTTGTAGGGTTCGGAGATCCAGCCTCTCGCGAGAGTAGAACTCTTGAGTCATTCTGAGATACTATGAAGTAGTTGGGCTCGTTGAAGGAAACTTTAAATCCGTCACGGGCTTACTAAACGATGCTTTAAATCGCAATGTGCGTTTTCCATTAGAATCTCCCGGGGTCTTCTGCTCCATCTAATCCTCTTTGGCAAATCTCTACAAAAGGTTGAAGTGTATTCCCATTTATTTGTACCCTGAAGCTTGAAATGCGATATCTTGACTGGATCGTACAGGTAATAACATTTTTATGAAAATTCATTCCTTTCAATGCAATTCATTCATTACGTATTATAGTTCTGATTATCGTAGATAAAGTCTTTCTGCTATATGATAAGCTCAGAATAATTTCAAGGTACTCGAAAGCTTTTGTATTATTAGAGTATTAGACGCATTCAAGAACCGTCTGACTTTTTAATTTCCATGTTCTAATTTCGTATTTCTGTATATTGCATTTTATATATTATGCTGAAAACAATTAATAAGCATCGATAAGTTTTAAGAAAAGCTGGAAGAATTGAGAATAAACCGTTTACTGGGAGATCTTTAATTTACATGAAAATAGTTCCATTTTTTCAGAACAGCTGAGAATTTGGAAATTATATTTATTTGATCGTTATGGTCATTATTGAATTTATATTGTGTGTTACAACGAATTAAATTTGTTTATAATACTATTATATTAATTCATTAAATAATGTTAGTGATATTAGATTGCAGCGTTGGATTCGAATATAATCAAATTGACGACCAGTAAATCTTACCTCAATAATAGACGTTTCGGAACTCCGCTTAGATCAAACCGCATGTACATAACTTTGGAACAAAGTCAGTACACCTTCGAGTTTCGCAGCGCGCGGGTCCCGAAAAGTGACGCGTTGAATGATCGAAATCCAAGCGTTATTTCATTATTAATTTGATGAATAATTCGAAATTCAGTGAGTGCACCGAATGCAAATGTGTTAGTGCATCGTTGCAAATGTTCTTTCGGTGAATTTAAGAGGATTATGCAAATCTACAACTTTATCACCATTTGCGCATTTACCAACTTTACCTTCCCGTTTTCAACACTGAAACGTAGATACATTGTGTAGAAACAAAAACAGTGAGTATTACAAATTAGTTATTTAAATAATATATATATTTCGAAGCAAAAGTAATCTTGCCAGTATCGTATCATATATCTAACGTTTCACGGAAATTTGTATAATTAATGCTGCATTACCCCAATTGTTTAAAGGCGAGTACAATCATTGTTAATCATAAAGCATTGATGAAGACCATTTTTAGTAGGGTGCAGTACAAATTTTATCTGATAATAATAAGAATAGAGAATACTGTTAAAAATAAAGAAAACGCAGAAACTCAACCTATCACCCTTTCAATAATCTGGAATCTGAATCATCCCGTGAATGAATAAATAAATAAATAAATTCCATATTCGAAATTCCACGGATGTCTTTTCATTCTGGATTTAAAGGCTGTCAAAGTTGTTGTTGTATTGGTATATACATATTTGTTTTGCAGATAAATATTATAGATAATATTATTGCATTTGCCTGCAGATATAGTATTAAATTTTAGAAGAGAATAATTAAATATTTCTTCAGAGCTTTATTTTGACATACATTTTAATCTGTTACTTTACATTGTTAATTATTTATTCAAGTATTTTATGTCTTCCTGTAATTAAATGTACTGCGGCCAGAAAAGAAGTGCCGAACTTTTACGCAATATTTAAGTAAAAGAAGTTAATCAACAACATCATTATTCAGCCGCTACAGTTCTGAAGTCCTTAGTTCACCATAAATAATTCCGAAGAGCCTACGACTTCATCGACTGTTTTTCCTGAACTCCACCAATTTCTTTTCTGTATCTCCATCTTCCCTAAAACAGTCTTTTACTTCCAATCTTAAAGAACCACCCCTGACAGTAGCCATCAGTGATATTCCTGGCCCTTCCTCGTAAAAATGAACTAAAGAAAAGGAAATAGATTTCACTTTCCCAAAAAAACCCACAAATTTAGTTCCCATCCTACAACTCCGCAGTGCAATACTCGGTCTTGAATTAGTGTTACTTTTCTATTAGTTTGAAGTTGGATAAATGTCTTTAACACTAAAACTACCAAAACAATTAAAATGACTTGCCTGACATTTTTAATAAAATTAATCGCGTACGCAGCAGCGCATTGTTTCAGATTCGATATTCCCTTATTTTATGTAACAAAACATACATAATAAAATCCATTAATTAACTTACAGCTTCCAGCCATAATTTATACATAAATCAATCTATAAGTATAATTCGGTTTGTGTTCGGTAGTTCTAGTGTTAAATCATGGTTTCGATAGAGTTTTTCGGGTGTCCAGCAATATTATAGAAATATTAGTTTGGTTTACATAAACTCGTTATGTTCATGGCTTTTGATTGTTCCATGCAATTCCCGCGATGGTCAAATTTGTATAACGTGAATCGGTATGTGAATATCTTACATTGTCTAAATCTGGTTCCATTTGTGTACCTGATGCCGCCGGCAATCAGGTGGAGTGCAGTGCATCAATGGACAAACATAGCAGTTAATAACAGCTATACTGCTTCTATTCAGATCTGTATATTGCACAAACGTAAGAGATGCAGTTTCCGAAGCATCCTATGTAACAAATTAAACCTGTAATGCGTCTGGAATATCCCTTGCAATTTCTGCAATGTATGTGAATCTGCTGTCAACAAACCGTACAGATAAACTTCGCCTCGTTTGGAGTTACTTATACAGCAGGTCAAAAAAGTACGATCTTCAAACTTTGAAATTATACAATTTCGAAGGAGTTGTCAAAAATGATGTTTCTTTTGCATCATTTATAGTTATTAATCGAGCAAATGGTAGTTACAGTCCGTTTATTTAGTAAAGGAAAGTAACAGAATTTTATGCTGTTTATTAATATTTATTTAAGAATATGATTTCCATTAATGATGATAAATTCTTCGTAAAAATGAGTCTTCTTTAAAAATGTTGCCAAGAATGTCATCATCTATTACGGAAGGTCTTCCAGAGCGTGGTTCGTTTTCGAGGTTAAAGTCTCCGGTTTTCCATTTTTCGAACCATTTTCCGCGTGTTCTTTCAGATACCGCGGTTGCTTCAAAAACATTTAACAAACTTCTACATGCTTCCCCACAGTTTTTCCTTAATGATATTCGTAAAGTTTACAGTTTCATAAATGAAGCTTATCGACAGACATCTTTCCTTCAATATTTCCAGATAACACAATTTGCAGCATATTAAGTATTCCAAAATCGAGAGTATCTTCTGAATAATTGTAATCAATTTCACAGATACAATGCTGAAAATCAATTGATTTTTTACCACGAAGTTTAATACAGCGCATAATAATATTTCATTAAAACCGTTCGTTAGTGTCCACATCATCCTTGCGAATTCTTTGATGTCAATATAATTAATTAATAACGAAATACCTTGTAATAAAGCCTCCCCTCTCTTTTTATCGTGGCTTCGTGCGAAGACAATGATTTTTCTGCGTATCTAACGAGAGGAACTTAAGTATCCAGGATATGAAAGTTGGCAAAGTGTGATAATCTCTTTGTGCGAAGATGGCCGTGCTTTTGTAATAGATTGGCGAATAAAACAGTATGTCGTGATACCTTTCACCACATCAAACGGTCTGCGAGCTCTTTGTGCGAAATGAATAATGGCGGATTACAGATGAAATAGCTTTGCCACGATAGATCTCTCACCACATCAAACATATCGCACAATTATATTATTCCACTGTCGGTGATTCCGAATAGATAATATCCTCTGTATGCAAAACGATTGAATCACACGGATTCCAGTTTGTATTATATTCTTATCGTAATCAGTACGGTATCACCAAGATAGCATGCTAACAGATTCATTAAGTACTGCGATAATTCGATTTTAATCCGACTGTTAAGCTAATAGTAGCATAATACGTATATCTTCTTTGTAACTTCGTAGATAAGTCACAATTTATATTTTTTAAAATGCTGTTTCAAGGTGCCGGTAACCCTCTCACAACGCGGTTTTGATATAACGCGGTGCATATTGTGGCGATCCTAGTATAACGCGGTGCATATTCTGGCGATCCTAGTATAACGCGGTGCATATTGTGGTGATCCTCGTATAACGCGATGCTTATTGTGGGGGTCCTAGTATAACGCGGTGCATATTGTGGCGATCCTCGTATAACGCGGTGCATATTCTGGCTATCCTAGTATAACGCGGTGCATATTGTGGCGATCCTCCTATACCGCGGTGCATATTGTGGCGATCCTCGTATAACGCGGTGCATATTCTGGCGATCCTAGTATAACGCGGTGCATATTCTGGCGATCCTCGTATAACGCGGTGCATATTGTGGCGATCCTCGTATACCGCGGCACTTATACAATGCGAGTTCGATATAACGCCGCACTTATACAATGCGACTTCGATATAACGCGGCATTTATACAATTCGACTTCGATATAACGCATTATATCACATTATATTTAACGCATTAAATAGCATTCCATATAAAATAATGTTTACATTTTATTTGAAATAATCGTTTTTAAAATATAACTACAATAAACAAATTTGTTTAAATTACTGTAGTCTAATTAAATAAATTACTTCGGAGTCTAATTATCTAGATATTCATGATGCTTTAATGCACGTATGCTCTAATTATTTCCTTCTCGTTTGCTTTCAGGTTTGATATAGAATACACAACGAATTCATCCAAAACGTTTCTGAAGATATCGGATGTTAAATTGGAAGACGAAGGCCTCTACAAATGCGAAGCCACATATTTAGCAGTGAATCGCGAGTGCAACAATGTTCAGCATATCATTCTCAACGTTACTGGTGAGTTACATATTTTATTGTTAGATTTGGAATTTTCCATGTACATATAAGTAATGTGAGTTTTAGTGATACGAATATGAAAGAATTGTATAAGAGTATAATTGTATAAAGATATATATGTATACATATCAGGGATATACGCATAGCCCTCGATTTACACGGTATTCGAATTGCACGATTTCGGTTCAACACGCTTGAAAAAATGCGGAAGAAAATATGTGCTTTTCAATTACGTCATATTTATCTTGCTTGAATTAATGAATTTTTATTTAAAATTATGTACACTAGTTTCTTAAAAAGGTATATAATATTGTTTCATATAGATTTGTTAAATTGATTACATATTTGTTTTTAATGTGGAATGTGGATTCCAAATGCACGATCTTAATTTACACGGCATTTTCAGGGAAACAATCTACCGCGTAAATCGAGGGTTAGGTGCATATATTATACGCGAGATATATTTTAAATCGAATATATAATAATTAGCTTGACTATTAGAATTGATTAATACTATAAGTAATGAATTTACGGATTAGTTTTATTACTAAATTTTAAGTATCCACTTGTTAACGTTTTTTGGAAGAACTCCTCGTTAAAAGGTTAAAAATTGATATCTTAAATTTGCGCAATGTCAGTTTCAATATTTATCAGAATTTCTCGAATTATAAATATAAATAATTATTCCTTAATTAAATGGAAGAGTAAAAGTATAGCATTTATATTTTGAGGCACTCTTGTTATTTCTGCCTTACTATATTTTTTATCACCAATTTTTTGTTAACTAATACACCTGCAATGACACACTTTTGTTTAATAATTAGATGCCAATTCGGTTCTAACAACTATTAGAAAATCAGTTGCATGTGTTCCTCATTTTTACAGTCTAACTCCCTTAAAAGGAAAAATAAATAAAATACACGGTTTTCATATTTTACGACCATAAATGAAAATCGGTTATTGAGTGCATTCATTCGTGTAAATTCATGCCAGAAATTATTAACCAATAAAATGAATACACCTCTATTATAGAATTTAATTGATTTATTTACTGTGAAGCATTAATATTAAAAATTAATTAATCAGAATAAATCCGACTGGACATTCAATGCACTTGCGAATTATTAATTGATTTATGTACATTTATTATTCATGAAAATTAACACTGATTTCATATCATTCCCTTGAAACTTTCGATAATGCGATATGTGAACTGAAATTCATAATCATAAATAAATAGGAAAATAAGTAATAATTACTGTTTACGTATTCATTACTGTATGCTATTTTGTACTCTCCCGTTTAATTAAGGAAGAATGATTTATATTTTTAATTACAGATATTTTGGCTATTTATTGTTTGTGTTAAAAGCGTTTGTAATTTCATTACTTCTGCTGGGATCTCGTTTCCATGTTTCAATTAACACTAGATATACCAGCTGTTTGAGTATACCTATTTCTACCAAAACCAGTCATTCTGACTGGTGTTTAGAAAAAGTGCTTGGCGGGGTTTCTAGTCGGTATTTACTTTTAAAAAATGACAAAAAAGTTGAATAATATCAAGTGTAATGATTTATAGACATTATCAGTTAATATAAGTGTCCGTAACAAAAAGTATATTTGTTACGAATATATATAAAATAATATAAAATTCATAAAACTGTTTCTTTAGTTATAGCTACAAAAGTCATGACATCATTTCGGAAAAAAAATGTCACTTGCAGAAGGAATTTCGAATCGAAATTGCAAGACCAGTCATTTTGACTGGTCTGGTAAATCTAGTGTTAAATGGAAAGAATAACGGTGCATATAATAACTAGTTTTTAAATATTTATGTAAAAAGAGCCGGCGCAACTTCTGTGCTAACTAAATATTAATATTAACTTCAACAACGCGGAACAGTATGGGAGGTATTATTATGCTCGTCATATTCTTAACATTATACTATAATTCTGATACATTGTATTAATGTTGCCGGAAATTCGGAGCCCATCCGACAATGTCGGAACTATTCAGTCGAGAAAAGTTTATCGTAACTATAACATAACTGTAACATAACTATAACAGTTACAATGGCGGCTAACCTTAAAATAATAATAATCAGAGACGGAACACGAAGTTCGATATCCAATATTTTCGAATATGACCCAAGAGATATTAATTTAATAATCAATACAGGTTTATGATGAACATTGGTATAATTTCGGTTTAAAATAAAGTGTTCAAGAAAGGTTTCAGGCACATCGAAAAATATCAATTTCGTTACAATTTGCGTTATGCAAAATGGAATGAAATGATGGAATAATTTTCTACATCGAAATTTCCAGTGAAGTATTTTTTATTCGAACATAAATAATATAAGTTTAATATACAATTATTAAAATTCTGAACATAAAGAATATATGGACTTTATATGAACAACAATATATTATTCAAATGAATTATCATACATTCACTGAAGTACAAAATTGATCCACACATTATTCATTTTGCACACAAATTTGCAGAAGTTATCTCCTACTTTCACAATTGCTTAATTACCTAATTAATCAGCAGATATTTCTGAATGAATATTTTCATATCTTCCTCATAAAATTCAAGTTTGTGTTTACGTTATCTAGTATGTTTCCGTGTAAATACTGCAGTATAGTAGATTCGTACACATACAGACACAAATATATTCACAACAGCGCAGCAAAACTTTCATGTCAGACTAATGTTTACCCGAAACTTTTCGATATTTTTCGTAGAACACTTTAAAAAGTTGAAACATATTTCGCTGATATGTTGGTTGCTTTTACTCCATGTCACATTTCGTACATTTGCGTCAAAGATATGAAAAAAATCTCTTGGAACTGAAATTGTTATCGCAAGAACTATTTCGGCGTACATACTTCGTTACTCGAATCTGACATAGTTTTCAAAAATTAAAGGAATGTGGAATAACTCACCGGAATATTATTTTTGAAGGCGTGATGACGTTTGTCGCGGGGGACGATCCTTATAAAATATAAAGGCAGACTGTTTGACGTAAATATTTAAATATATTCCGTTCTAAAAACAATTATAGATCGGTGATGTTTGTAAACTTATAAACGTAGTGTTAGATATAATGGATATATATACAATTTACAAATTATATACTGGTACTATATAATAATCTTATTTTATATCAGTACATAATTATTTATGGTATAGTTTCTCCGTTTGCAGATTCTTAATAATAAAGCTATTTGTGCTTTCTGTATAGTATAGTCATTTATATTATAACCTTCGTTAGTTATAAATACAAAGACAATTAAGGAGCACACTAATCTGATTGTTCTCGGTGCAATAAAACTAATGAAAATATATTAATATTCATTCATAAATCTGTGTGGTGCATTCTGCTAAATAAATAAGAAACAAAACTTTGGATATTCGACCTACAGTTTGCACGAATATCAATATCAAAACCAAGAATAACTTGTTTAACGTGAAGTTCTTCCAAAAAAACGGCATCATAGGAGTGCTTCCACTTTAGCAAAAAAATAAATCCATGCGATATGTTTGTAAATTCGACGTATATATGGGTTTCACTGTTGACTACTAAAATGTATACTTATAACAACTGAGAATTACAAGAAGAACAATTTAATTCCTAATTTTCGAGATAAGTATAGATTCGAGTGACGAGTTATCTCGTCATCCTCGGTTAACAGGTTAAGTTATACTTGAAATAATAACTTATCATTGTCGGAGAGGTTACGACGGTTTTTTGAAATATGCAGTTCGGCAAGTCAGTCCTATTTAAATTTCATGAAAACCCACTTATCTTGTTAGCAATCCAATTAGACCTTCTCCGTGCTCGAAATTATGGGATTTCGGAATATTCTTTGGGTCATCGGCTTTCGATCGTTCGACCGAGTACTTCTGATTGGATGGTGCCCTTAGCGCCTTCTTCTAATTTAGAGCCAGTATCATTTGCCCCGATTTAACCATCTTCTAATATTGGATTGCCTGTATATTAGGTTCCTCCAGAGTGGTGATTTTCAACCGGGGTGTCGCGAGAATTTTTAAAGATCATTAATTCAATTATTTTCGAATGTATTCCAAAGCACAATAAGTGTTAATATCAAAATTAAAACTTCTTTAAATTGATTATACGGGTATATCATTGTTATAATAAACGTATACAAAATATAGTAAAAAATATATACTGATTTTCAAACTTGATTTTCTCGAAAACTAAGCCTTGTATGGAAATATTTTATTCTATATTTTGGACTCATTTTTTCATAAGGAATCGGCTTGTATCCGCTTTTACATGTTATTCGGTCGCACCCTGTATGCATAAGTAATAATATATGTACATAATTAATTTATATAATTTAGGTAATAATTTATGTAATAAGTTCAAGTGCGCCGTGAGATAAAAAGGGTTGAAAATACTGCTCTAGAGATTTGTTATTATAACTGCTGTATGTGTTCGCCTATTTTGTTCAGAAATTTTCGAATATCTGTGAAATTATTTCCGTTTGATACCAATTTTTCAACTTCACTGAGTGCACTATTTTTGCCAATCCCAGTCGGCGGTGCATAAAATCCCTTGGCTTTGCAACTCTCATTAATTAGTGTTTACCAACCAATCATTTTTCACGAAAATAAAATGCCACGTGGCAAATGATTCTGTATGAAAAAGGAATTATTATTGTGCCACGTTTTTCTCCATTTCTCACTTGTGCAATCCATAAAATTGCAACGTGTGCAGGGTGCAAAGGGATGAAATGTCGAGCATACAAAAAAATTTGTAAAAATTGCTCATCGTGGTTTTATTAGAATTCTGAAGTTCTTAACCCTTTCGGCATCCATTCGATGACCTACGTGTACGCGTGCCGTATACATATATCTGGCATCCATGCGACGACCTGTGTGTACGCCGGATATATCAGGCGTTACCGGCGAACACCGAAACTATCGACATGCAATGTGCACACTTTTCGGCGCGGTGCCCCGTTCAGTGCCGTAACGAAAGGGTTAACTGCGGAAGAACCAATCGTGCGATATTTTTGTCCGCCAGTTATTTTATAGAGAAAAGACCGCTCTTTCGAATGCACTTCGTTTCATCAATATATCTTCACGCACTCCTTAGTTATGGACACTTATTCGGCGACTTTCATTCAACTTTGTTCGCGAGTCACCCACCGCTCGGAGGAGGCCCCGTATTTTAATTAACCCTTTCGTTACTGGTGCCGTATATATCCGGCATCTATGCGACGACCTGTGTGCGGGTGCCGTATTTATCCGGCTTCACCGGCGAACACCGAAGACTATCGACTTATCAATGTGCACACTTTTCGGCGCGGTGCCCCGTTCAGTGGCGTCACTTCGGCAGATCGGACTGCGGTAACGAAAGGGTTAATGAGACCGTAAAATCTAGTCTATTCGACTAAAGAAACGAACCTTTCATATTCTTTCCGCATAAGTTTTCGTCGTTCTTTCGTTTGAATTCACGTCTGAAGGTTAATTGCCCCTATGATTATACGTCTATAAAGTTCTCTCAGTGGATTTAATAAGCACGCATTCTTCTTTACAATCTATTTAACAAACTCTGCGGGACCCCTTTTGTTTGTGTATTTCAATAAACCAACAGCGCAGAGGAATGATTAAAAGTTTCAGTTTTACTGAAGCCGTTTTGCAAAGTTGTACCTGAAACATCTTTGACAATGCTTTTACAGCTCTTCTTTTTAGTAAATAAATTCTCTAAAAAGGAATTCCTCCAACTTGAACAGACTGCAACATAAATTGCGACATATTTGTACTAATAGCATACAATCATTTTATTAATAATAACTTATAAAAAGTTTATAATATAAATCTTGCGGAAAACATTTTTCCTGTATATCCCAAATATGCAAATGCGAACTATCTTCAACACCAACTTCACTAAATATCTAAAAATAGAAAACCACTAACATTTTGAACACCATAACAGTCACCGGTAACCATTAATATAAATATAAATATCAATATCAAAAGCAGTGCTACAAATCGAATCAAATATATCGATTTCATTTGTTTCCTGTAAAGTAAAGTAAGGAGAGATAAGTTTTTTAAAGTTTCATGCATCGTTAAGTATTAATACGGAAAGGAACAGTATAAACAGCTGTTTGAGAATCTTGGGATCCACAAGTTTCATTTAACAGAATACCGATTGCGAAGTAATTTAAACGAGGAAAACACAGCGATCGCCATCAACACGAAAACTCAAGAAATATTATCCAAATGAAGTCTCTTAATACTTTGAACGCCATGGCAGTCACCGTTGGCCACTGATGTCAATATTTTACATTAAAACTCAAATCAAATGTGTCTCTAATATTCGTAAAACTGTCAATATTTGTATTGTTACGATTACAATGTAAAGTAACCCATGTATCATACAACCCCTGAACAGTTTTATTTTTAGACGTTATGTAATCATTACAGACGCGTATCGCATAGCACGAATTTCGGCGTGACGCTTAACGTATTAAACCTTACGACGTATTAAGTAAATAAAATCACGCCATGTAATCGACAGCATTTACTGCAGCAGGCGATACATAAGCCACGATTGAAATCGATACTCGGGGACAGCCACGTCTCGGAGATTTCGCGACTTACGTTATACGACTTGATATTTCCAGCATGGCATGGTTGGCAATAAAAAAGTTATGGAACCTGGTGCCGGTAGGAGGTTCAGGAAAGTTCGCGAGATGAATTTCAGGAGAAAATAGTTACTTGATATTCAGGGACTGGAGAGTCGAATATACATCGGGGAAGCGTTACGTGCGTACACGCTAAATTCAAGGAAATCGTGAGCGGTGTACGTCGCGATGCCAGGATCTCTTCTCGGCACCCTTGAATTTACCTGAGAAGAGGAAGTACTCCGACAGTTCTCCGGCTCCGCATATATTGAGAAGTTTATTCATACCCTCGGTATTTCATTCGGTTCTTGGCAGGTGGGACCGCCCCTCACCCTCATCCCTTAGCATCCCTGAATTCCCTTCATCCTCGAAACCACCCTTTAGTCTTCCCGACCGGCACTTTTTTCACAATGCTTTACCTCCAGAAGGAAATTTGAATTAAAATCTGGATTCAAATGCCCCGTCTCACCGCACCCCGCACTGAAGATCTGCGGGAAATATTAAAACCCTCGAAGAATGCGCCCGTTCTTTTACTGAATAAGGAAATAATGTACTGCGCTTCTTAAGATGGCTAATCATTCTTCCTTCTGGATATCTGATTCTGGTGACTCTCGAATTAAGAGAGTTCTGCGGTATTCCGGTAAATCGATTTTCAACAAACCAACAAACTTAACACTAGAACTACGGACAATATATTCGGCTATATTTGTAGCATTCGGTCGTACAACATGGTATCCGACATTGTTTGCGAAATTGAGTTGTTGGCATCAATGGATTCCTTACAGTTGGTTTCATAGATTTTTTAGGGTATCTGTGAAGAATTTTCACTTTTTAAAAGAAAACGATTGGTATTAAGCTGCGGTAAGTGGCAGCTGATTTAACTCAAAACTTTGCATTCGATTTCTCGGAGGTTTACTTTTTGTTTGTTACTATGTTTTACGACCGAATACCTCATTTATATATTCACGTATACGTAATTGAAAATAAGAACGCATGAAATCCAGAAATAAACCGATTTAATTACGTCCATTATGCAATATGAGTGGCAAGAAATTTCAGGAAACGGAATCTTATAAATTTGTAGGATGATTTGGGGTCGAAAGAAGTGGTTTAAACATTGTTTCGGTCGAAAAATGGGTCGACCCAAAATCGCAAAAATGTGAAGGGGTATACCTTCAAAAATTGTCAAAAAAAGAAAGTCGCTAATTTTGCTCCTAAATGCCCCAAATCGATGGTAAATGATGTGTCATAAAATGGTTTTTTATGAAATTCCGCGGACCGATTATTTTGACCGCTTCCATCGTTCTAGTTTTAATATCACGTTATTGACCATATTGTTGTTAATTTGGGCGTTTTTTGCTAGCTTGACAGTTAGTGCAAACAAATTCATTATTTTACGTTGTAAAATGGAGTATGAAAAGCTAACAGAATTTTAATTACACAATTCATTTTAATTACATAATTATATTGCCCTGTACATTAAGTAACGGCTGAGAATTAATTGATTGACGTTATTCAGTGGCGTATCGTCGAATATTAAAAAGTTTCATTAAAATGGAACTTTAATTTCAATAACATTAACTAATTTCGTAATAATTTACATCAGAGTTTAAACAAGCCCAATTAATCCGAACATCACTCAAAATGCCTTAAAAAATGAAGTACACGTTATGCGTTTAAACTCGGAATAAATGATTAAGGGATTTAACCTGATATTAATTAAAATTTCCATCTAAAAGATAATGAATCCTCTGATCCTTTACATTCAAGAAGACACTTTGAATCCCTTACTACTACATAATTTTATTTAGCAGCCAAATTACCATTTAACGACGCTCAATTAAAAATCCGAAATATTGAAGTAATCGTTAAGGATACGACGATAATAAACCGAAATCCCACAGATATAAAAATATGTCGCTTAGTTTGTTGATTATTACAACATCCATATGAGCCGTTATTTTTGAAAGTGATATAAGTCCCGTTTTATAAAAACGGTGGTAAATATAATTTTCCGCTACAGATTGATATCTTCTTTTTGTTAGTCATAATATTAAAGTAAAAAGGAAAAGTTTACTTACATCACTGTACAAAATAACGATTCATATATAAAAACGAAAAAATCGTAGGGGAAGTAAGATACCGCGCTTTCTTATTCATTCGAGGAATGAAGTGTGAAGTGCAAGCAGAAAAGGAATGCACTGCAAGCGGCCGTGCTTAATGACTAGAATCAATAATAAAGGGAAATCAAAGCTGTTTTCGATGACGTAGTTGACCGCCTTTTTAATTCGTGCCGCATTTCTTGCTTCTGTTTCAGTGCAACCTGCGTCCGTACGTGTCATAGACGAAGGCACCAAGAACACTTTAAGTTCCGGTGCCACTTTAGGGCCTATTAATGAAGGTTCCACGATTTCCTTGTCCTGCGAAAGCGGCAAAGGGAAACCTGTGCCTACGGTCCAATGGTTTAAAGGAGACCAAATACTCGAAGGTACGATTAACTTTAAGTATAATTAACCTTAGTGTTCATAGCATAACGACTAGTATAGTTATTAATATCTAGTATAGTATATAATATAGCTGATATATAATACTTAACACTGAAACTACCGAATACGAGTTTATGCTTAGTTCGCAAAGTAGCAGTTTGTTTTGAAAACAGATGAATGTTTCAAACGGAAGGCGAACTAAATGTTATAAAATGCACTAAGATAATTATATTTTTTAATTGAAATAGCGCTCTCAGTTGAATGGAACGCGAGTTGTAAATAAAAGAACGACAGGGAAGATAGTTTTACAACAGAGATCCAACAAACTCTTTTTACGAAAACATAGAAAAGCAGAAGCACCCACACTAATACCTTTATGGGAACTATAGAGCGGCTTAAAACTGAACATTCAGATTATATTCAACTTTAATACAACGATATACAAGGATATAATACCACATATGCCATAATCGTTAATAACAAATGCAAAAGTTATATTTAAAACCCTTACTCTCCATGTAGAATATTATTTTATATAGAAATCTCAAAATTCTTACCCACAATTACATTGATTAGCGTAATTAGAAAGTACTACTATCCCATTAGCATAATTTGCATTATCAACACTAATATAAATCTTAAAATTATCCAAATAATAAACCAATCATTTAACCGTTAATAATCTTACTATAAAAACCCTAGAATTGTGTCTCTACTATACGATGATTATTTCAATGCAATGTAAGAAGTATCACATCTTTTATTCCACATTATAATTATATACACAATAATAAAAAGGATATTTCTATTCATATACTCATATAACGCTTATATTATATATTGCTCACAAATATCACAAATGCAACTTAATCTCTCATTTAACTCTCCAATTGTTCAGTAAAATTTTAAGTCAGCCAGGTCAGCGACAATTCCGTAAGAATAACAGAGTTTCCTTCGACAATGCATAATATAAGGTTATTAGGCGGTTTTTTTTATGTCTGTTCCAGCTACCAGCACGACAACGGTGGACGACAATGGAATCGGTACCGGGAACAGCTTACTGCAAATGCAAATTACGCGCGAAGAGCTGGGTGCAATGTTCACATGCAAAGTCAACAGTATAGTGCTAGTCGAGCCTCTCACTGTGGATGTTAAACTGGACGTTCACGGTAAGTCCAGCAGATCTTTGCTAGAATTTATTTACTTCTTGCAATGGGGTAATATTCGTGCCACAATGGCGGTTCACTTATAAGGGATAACTTATGGCTAGGTCTTTAAGCGTCGACCACACATTCGTTATACGGAAACACAACCTAACTGTCAGGAATTATTGTAATTAATGCACTCGCGATTCAGTGTCATGGTAAAATTTGAATACTTACTCACGAAAGCTTTAACCCTTCTCACTCTAATTGATTCCTCCATTCTTAACCAGCTCCACTTTTATATCTTTTAGTTTGGTGCAATGTTCAAATAGAGAGATATTGTTTAGATTTAGTGTATTTTTTCAGCAGATCTTTGCGATTGTCCTTCGAAGTGTGGTGGATCTTATTTAACAAAGTATTGTGTAGAAAATGATAATGTTAATCGAGTTTAGTTTCGCTTCGTTTTCTTAATTAAAATATATTAGAATAGCCTTATAATTAAATAAATTTTGATATTTTCGCATTGTATTTCCCTTAGAAACTAATAGATTTTGTTAGAAGTTATTTTTCATACCCTCCGCAATATTAAATATATTTTCTTCTAAATTCTTAGTAATATCTTTCTAAATTATTAAATCCGCAAATTCTTTGATCCTGAAAGTTTGGGTCGCAGTGAGCAGTAATAATTTTTATATTAAGCGATTTTATAAAAGTTGATAATTTTGTATTGTTACAATATATAGAATCTTAATCCTCCATAACTCGATTTTTTCGTGTCTAAAAGAAAATCGTATAATATGAAATTAGTTAAACGTGAATCTAACGAAACTACATTGCACAAAAGTAGTAACAAAATTATTACTTAAGTGCACTGAAAAAGGTGACATAGAGAATTAAAAATACAAATTATATGTAATCGAAAGAATAGTCTACTATATTTTTATTTAAGAAAATGTGCCGCCACTAACCTCGAATATTAACGGTATTATTTTTACCGCAATATTTTGTTGAAGAATGACGACTCCACTTCGAAGCACAATCGCAAAGGTTTAATTTATAATGTTGAAGGATCAAAGTTCGATTTACGACGTCTTGAGTTACGACCGGCGTTCAGGAACCAATTAGGTCATTAGATCGGTGTCCGGGTGTACTTTCCTGAAAGTACATCTCGATATATATCTAATTTAAAGCGTCGATCAGAGATGCGGGTTTACTCAACAGTGAAAAAGAAGTGCGCTCGTAAAGTCAAAAGTAAAGTATTAATCAATAGAAACGAAATTGTGCACCCACATTGCTTGATTCCGAGACTTATTCGAGGAACAAAGTAGTCTTTTAAAACACATGGAATTAGTAATCTTTTCCCACCGTCTCTAGATATATTATAATATTATAATATTAAATTCTCGGTGATTTGTGTAAAGTGTTCAGTCAAATCTCTTGTAATGTGTCCCTTTTTAATGCCATTTCGAAATAATGCGATTAAACAAAAACGCAAGGAAATATAAGTAATCCAAGAAATCTAGGAACTTTTAACAGCGTAACGCGCTTACCCATTTATTTTCGTTCTTTTTATTTCTTTCTTTTAAGAATTAAAAATCTTGTTATTCATAAACAAAACAAAACAACTGAATTTGTATAAGTTACCCCTTTTGGGCTGCAGTAAACATATCGGAAGGAAGACATATAAAATGTAGATAAATATATTGCATAGTCGTTCAAAGTCCGAAGTGCTGCATTATAATATTGTTTCTCGTATTTCATCGAAATAATGTTGCTCGCTACTTTTTCCTCGAAAGTAACATGGAATTTTTCAAATCCGCAAACGTAACGTTAACTCTTAATTTACTTGTTCTTGGAAATTGTGCGGCCGATCATTCTGCAGGAATAACTCCGCGAAGTAAAAAGCATTCGAGAAAACGCGGCAAACTTTTTCGACTCGTGGTTGGTACTCTAACTGGTCATTTATTTGCAGCAATACGTTGCACACCGTTTCTTTCTTGCAACCAATAAAACAACTCCCTAGAGCTTAACGGATGCGAGAAATGAGTGTCAAAACAGTATAAATTATTATAATTTATAAAGTCCCAGAGGTTCACTATTTTTCGTCTTGTTGAACTTACTTCCGTCTTATCTTCAGAAACAACATTTTGTCAGTCGTACTTCTATTCCTTACTTTTAAAATTGTCACAATTCGGGACTGGCTTATTCAAATAATTTACGATATATTGAACGAAATTACAGAATACAATGTAAAAAATTAATTTATTGTTTAGTATCATATTTTCCCTTAAATACAGCGGGGAATTCATTCACATCTAATTAGCGGCAAATTTTCAATCAACAAAATCGAGAAAGAAAAATACAATTTTTTGATTAATATGTTATGAAATCAACTGTTTCCTGTATATTATATCGCTGTAAAATAATATTTCGGAATGATTTGTAACTTGAATTCCCGCGGATGACGATAATAGATTAATTTCCGTACGCGAGGAAATATATTTGTCTTTCGAAGCTCGCGGATTAAAGAATAATTCTTTTATTGATACAATATCCATTAATATTCTCACTGAAAATCGAGCAAATTCGATTGCTAATTTAACATTCCTTGCTTTGACTACACTGCTTTTTGTGCCTCGCACTACCCAATCCTTCCGTGTTCCGTGCAACGGATGTTCATGTTTAAAGCATGAGTCGATGGAGCGATATTTTACTGCGTAATTGTATTACTGTTAAAAGCGTAATTAAGGACGCATTTGTATCAGCTTAATATCAACAATATGAAATTTCCTGCTTTCACGATCGGCGAGTGCGTAACACACGCCGGAACCCACGAATATTTCTGCATTTTATGTCGAAGAGGATGAGTATAATTTTTGGGTCACAGGGTGTCGCGGTCGATAATGGATTTTACTTTTTAATGCCACGAATATTTCACAGGGGGAAAAAAAGGACGCGCGAAGCTGACATTTTTGATATTCATTCATTAGATATTTAGTGCACTCGTGACGGGTAATTTTGAAAACAAGTCGGCTCACAGAAGCTGTGCTTTGTCGTATAAATGTCGAACGGCTTTAATATCGTTCCAAACAGATTTTGCCTTTAAAACCGTGATGGCCAATATATTACTCAAGATTACTAATCGATGTAATCCCTCGATGGCTTTGCTCTTTTTTATGGCATTAATCGAGGGAAAACTATGATCCCTTTTTATTCGGAGTTCAATGGAAATATACGTTATCAAGCGTTATCACCGCTACAATGAATCTGCAATGATCATTTTTGGTTGCGATGGATCGTTGCCTGCAAAAATTCACTGGCCGTGCGGTATTGATTTTGTGTTTTTCACTGTATTCCCGTACGCGTTAATTAAAAGTATGAATATCGCGGGATGAATATCGCAGGATGTTCCTTTTAATCATGAATTTAAACTGTTTGCGGTGCATTTAATACGGCGAGAAAAAAAAATGTCTGACAGTGATTTGTTATTATACACTTAAAATCGAGTGAAACGTATATTTAAGTTAATAACTTACATAACATACCGTGGATAATACAAACAAATATGTTCATTTAAGTAAAACAATTATTCGAACCTTTCTTAAAACGATGAACTTCAGGATTCTTCGAAATTTGTTACCTCTTTGTATTTATAAAATTCTGATCAGTATCAGTTTTTTTAAACTGTTGATCGGGGTGTTTCTTCAAGAAATTACATCAAACGGGTACTTTCAATGTAGAAATGAAATAAATCCGTGCGATATATTTATAATTACGACGTACGTATTTAATTGATTGAGGTTAAAAAATGTGAAGTTACTCGAAAACTATATTTTAAATTATAATATTTATATACTCCGTTTAATCTACGATAAAATCGATTGATATTAAGAAACTGAATAGGAGCGGAATAATGAAGTTCACAGTTCGATGATACGGATAAAATCCTAGTCAGAAAGACGAAATTGATTATGGAAGTGTTGGATGAAGACGAAGTTCACCGTTTTCCAATATCGGGGGGTAGCACAAATAAATCGATTAGATAATCCGCTTTTAACAAGTTAGCCGGGATTTAAAGTTAGATCGCCAAAAGTGGCCGCAACGTATCTGCGAAAGTCTGCGGATGGATGCAGCTGCTGTCAAAAGTCAGGGTTATCTCTGTCAATAGTTCACGAAAACTCTTAGCTCGACACCTGCTCGAGCTTTCGAAGACACAGACCATCGTCTTAAAAGAAAGCGAAACCAGAACATTGCATCTCCATCGGCATCGGACTTAAGAACTCCGTTTCACATCTTATCCCCTTGAAAATTCCGAAGAAACCTCGATCACTCGTCGGAGAAATCATTTATCAAAAGTCAAAGCTTTAGTTAGTTAGCCCAGTTTTCAAGAGATTTTTCAAGAAAATTTATATCCGTGTGCACTTCGATAAACTTTTCATTACCTCTTTCTCTTATCACAATTAAAACTTTAGCTGGATGCCGCAAGGTTTTTATATTAAAATGCGTGTGAAAATAAAAAATATTGCTTTGTCATATTATGGTGCGTTACATTTTCGTATTAATGTGAATCAAATATTTCGAATAATCTAGAGATCAAGAATGCTTTTTCGGCAGATTTTAATGGTAAAACTTCTTGAAAGGTGTATATAAAAAATGACGAATAAAACTCACATTAAAGTGAAGAGTTATGAAGAATAATTTCAAGCAGTCTCAGAGTTTGATTGACCTGCTTTATTTCCGAGAGATGCTACTAAAATATATAAATGAAAAATGTAATAAAAATACGTAAGTTTTGATAGTTAAATCGGATTATATTATTTGAGTTTTGCAATTTTAAGCAGAAACTGTGAGCATAGAAATCTCGTCAGATTCAATGCGGAATAATCAGTTATCCACGAATATTAATTCGCGCGGAGAAAATTCACGGGATTTTATGCGTGTAGAGAAAAATCAATCGTAAGAGAGAAAAGATGGGGGGATAATATTATATATGTGATGAGCGTGGATTTGCTGGGAGTCCGTTGAACTTGGCAAGCATGAGATAATCCTGCCGGTGTATTTAATTATTTTGGCAAACGTTGATTTTGGTTGAAATATTTCGAACCAGACATTTAATTCTCTCTAAGGTATGGCAACCACAAATCTTGTTTTGATTCATAATTTATCGAGACGTGTGGAAAGATGTAATTCAATGTTCTTATTCGTATAAGCTTCTGCATATTCAGCTGACAAAATTCGAGAATAAACATTTGAACAGTTCTCTTGTACTTACAATCTAAAATAAAATTTGAAATATGAAAGTAATGCACGGCTGCGTATTGGAAACTTAAATACTTCTGACATACAGTCGGCGACAAAGTTAAATGGACAGTTTACATGAATGACAGTAGTTATTATTTCATTTTGAACTTGCGTGAATACCAAAATTATGATGAGCGTAGGCTGTGTTTAATAAATAAAGCATCCGATTCACGGCGGATAAAAATAAGTGGAGGCGTTGTTTAATTCTAATTAATATTTAGTATTTCCGCCTCTTGTCGCAATACTTGCTAAAAGTGTAGGTTTTCAGGTAGAAAATATACAATAACATTACATTCCTTTTAATTAATTAATACGTTAAATCATTTATCTTCCTATCACTGTAAATAATTATATTTATATTATAATTATTCACATAATTCAATTCAAATATTAAATATTATATACTCCACTTGGTCGACAATAAAATCATCTGATTTGCGGACGATTAGATCAGAAAAGTTCTTGTAACTACTTATTCTATTCCCTGCTATTAATTGTTCCAAATATACAATTAATCGGAATCATATTCTTCTCGAAAAATGCGGTGAAAGCAACGCGACAGAAATAATTACATTTGGCATTCAATTTTGGAAAATGGCAGGGTCCCATTGGCAACTAATGTGCCACAATAAACAGGCGGAACGTAATACTGAATTGTAACAAGGGGTTTAACAGAAATCACATAATTTCCAGGAAACGGAAATCAGTTTACGTAATGCGAAAGCGGTAAAGCATTTCGCATAAAGGACTGACGTAGAATCCGGAATAGTAAACTCAGAGCGGGAGGGAATACAATGTTCCGTGGGAAGAATCGGTGCACCTCGTGAAATAAGAACTAAAGGACATTCTAAAGAAGCAAAGTCTACCACTCTTTTTCTCCTCGCGTTTTCCTTCTGACGTCAGATATGAAAAAGTAGTGAGCATGATTGAAGGCAAATGCAATTCCCGATATTAGATTCACAGTTCCACTCTCTATTCTAAGTCCGCATCTTTTGTCTCCCTTTCTCCGTTCTCATTTCTCGCCGCATTTCTCTGTTTCCCGTTTTCTCTTTCTGTGCTCTTTTATAAACTATGTGACTTACTTGTGCATTTGATGCAGGTTTCGCAACTAAATTAAAGTATGAGAATAATTAAAAATAATTGTTATTAACACAGGAACTACCGAATATTTATTCGGTTATGCTTACATATTTACTTATACATAAATTGTGGCTGACGGATTTAACAAGAATATCAACAATTTTCAACAATAATATCATTTGATTTGTGCATAAAGACGGAGTGATTCCCATTTTTCTCACGCTTTCTCTGTTCTCCCTTACTTTCCCCCTTTCTCTCTTCTCCATTCTCGTTCAACATACCCTTCCTGGCTCTTTGTTTCCTGGTTTTCTTCCTTTCTCAGGTCCCTGCTTCTCTGCCACTTTCTCTGTCCTCAATTCTTTCTCAGCTCACCGTTTCTCTCTCCATTTCTCTATTTCCCGTTTCTATCTCCCTTTCTCTCGAGGGTTGGTTTTGAGCTCGTTCTTGTAGCATTTCACTGATTGCCGCTCATCCGTTTTGCTCCGAGAATTATCCTCGATGGCTCTTGCTTAACCCTCTTAAGGAAGTTTCCCTTCGTAGTGGTGGTTCCCTGCGGCCGCAAGAAACTCCACCCTGACTTCCTCGTATTCCCGCATTCTGAAGGATTATCACGTGTGAACTTTTTAATATGTTTACAGCCCGCTAGAAAAGTTCACGGTGAAATCAACACCCGGGATATTAGCTAGTCGATGATACTTGAGAAAAGTTTAGTCGAGTAGCTGGAACTCAGAATACTTTTGTGTTTATTTTTGTCAGGGTAAAAGATTTTATAGAAACTCATATTATTATTTACGAACTTATGAACGCATGAAATTTAAACCTTCTAATTCTAGTAGACCAGTCACTTGTTTACAATATTCTACTAATTCGTAAACAATTCTCCGTTTTGTGGAAACGTCGTAATTTCCCATTTATCGCTACCGTAATTCTTTTTTAAGGAAATCATTTTCTTACATTACTTTAAAGTACAAAATGAATTTCATATTTAATATCTACAATGAAAAACTACATTGATATTGAAACCATGATATTTTCTATTTATACAAACGCACCGGTGTACATTATAAAATGATGAACTGAATGAAAGGTGGATTCAAAACGTGCAAAGAAATCAGGAATCCGCGGAATAAAGGAAACATAGTTTCACTGTAAGGTAGTTATGTACATTTCTTGTTTCCAGTGAGACCGCTGAAGATGGATTTAAACGGAGTGGTTGGTCACGTCGTGCAAGGAACAAAGATTCTACTGCAGTGTACAGTGAGAGCAGCCAGGCCGGCTGCCAATGTCACCTGGCAGAATGGCACCGAGTTCCTCAACGAGAAAAACGACAGATTCGAGATGTTCGAGACGAAAGTACATGAAAACGTGAGTACTGGTTCAGAAATTATGTAGATAGTTGTTTGCCAGTCTGAACGAACCAACCCGCTTTATATCTCTCATTCACGTTGCAAAGAAGATTTCCGACCCAAGTATTTTTCCACCAACCGAGGAAATCAGACAGAAATGAAGAACTTTTGGTTAGAAATGTTTTTAATGCAACAACTTTTCAAGTTTCTTATCATTGATAAATTAAATTATTATATATAACAGTCGCAGAGGATGGCCCGGTTTTAATATCTCGAGACTAGATTATTGTTTCTGTTATTAACGAACGGAATTCTTTTCGTAAGTGAGAAGAATACGAAGAAAATTTGTGAGAGAATAATTGTTTTATCGTGACAATGATACTTTGAACTAATCTTCAGAATTTTGGTAATTTGCGATAGCAAATGGCATTTATTTTTTAGATTGGAAGATATACCGCTTTTATTATCATATATGATTATAAAGTAATAATAAATTGTTGATTGAAAGATAATGCAAAGATTCGAATTATAAGCGCGAAGCACGTACGTTTTTCAACTTATCTGAGTATTATAGTTTTATTCTTCTTAATATTCTTCTTAATTATATCAGATGCAATGATTATAAACCATCACAGTTCGATTTGTTGAATCCTTTTGTATAAAAATATATTGTCGGCTACAAACATTCAATAATAATAATAATAGTAGTAGTAGTCTTCTTAAAGACATAAACATATTAAATATAATCCAAGTCGGAGAAATTGTAAAAAGGTAATCAATAATAATCTAATCGGTTGATTTGACTAAAAAATTCCAATAATAATGATAATAATTGAATGAGCAATGCAATTTATTTACCTTCTTCGGAATTATTGATTTCATTAGCGAAGTAGTTGAGTTCGTTAATACTGTCAATTTATGACGCCGGAACTTCTTTGACGGGCTTTCTTCGAAGTTGTTCGTTAACTTCTCGTAGCCCCGGCATTCGTTAGGGCGAACGTAATTTTCAAAGTCGTGTTACTGCACTTAGACGTCCTTTCAAAGAAGTATTTTAAGTAATAAAGTACTGTACTCGATCTACAAAGAGAGTTAATCTTTTTCGCAACTCTTTTTCAAGTTTATACCTTTTTTTCAACCTTCGGCCTACTCGACACAAAATTAACGTGTCGCTTACTTTGCATAGAAGGCCGTCATCGAAATTAATTAATTACCTGAAATAGTCAACGGATTTACATCGGAATCATCTAAATGTAGTGTCACTATTTGTTTGAGATTATTTGACAATTAATTATTTGTTTATTTATGTAATTCAATAAACAGGACAAGTTTTATAGTTGAAACAAATAGAAATAATTCCAATAGTGAGGTATATAATCATACAACATACTAATTCTAATTATTATTACTAAATACTAATTAATATTACAAATATTTATTAAAACCTTCTTCCTTTTTCGTTTCAAAATAACATTTTATAATATATGTATATTTAAAATTGACATTTGTACAGACATTTATGTTCATGTTGTATACAGTTATTAATTAATTCTATAAACTATAAATTGATAAGATTCAGATGAGTTAACGTTTGTAGCAGATTTTATCTCCCAGCTTTTTCCATGTTTTTAATATTTAATCTTTCCTGTTCAATTATTATAAATTCTATTACGTACTCCATCCTCCGATGTGGTTTTCTAGCCACTTAGAAGCGTAACAATTGATTAACATAATTATTATTATAAATACGCGCGTAATGATCAGTATAACACTGTTTAATTAATTTTAAGATAACTTCGTTATTAAAATTAAATGCCTCTAACAAGAGGAGGACTAGAAGTGGAATCAGCCTTTTTTAACAAGTGATACCTCAAATTGTCGGTTTTTGTAAAAATCACCTTCAAACGTGCATAATATGAGGTGCTTCGAACAAGAAAAATATATCATAATGTAGATGTTGATCAGAGAAACAATCAAATTTATAAAAAAACTAGGCAATGATTCATTTTGCGTAATTAATTGTATAAATATGTCGAAATGAACATTTCCTTGAGAAATTTACATATGTACAATGTACATATCCCCAGGATATATTCGATTGGATTAAGCTTCGTTACAAAAGAAAATCATCTACCGTTATTATCTCAGATTGAATTTCGAAATATCCTTCCTATAGATCTCTGATTTGGTGTCAATGTTGTCATCATAAATCCATTACGCTGTATCGGCGTACAAACTCGGTACTGATTTACAAAGACGTCTGCATAAGAAAAGTGATTCCGTTTCTTATCCGTTTGCTAATCACAAAATCGATTTCTGACATCCGTTTACCTGTTTTCGATTAACTTTCGGAGAATCGTAATCTATGTTTTATAACTGGAACATCATGTTAGTCAGGTATTAAACATCGCGATGGAAATTCTGAAATATGAATTAGCTTCAATCTGAACAAACGATAAGTATTATTCGTATGACAATACAAAAACGTATTTTTTTCTAAAAAGGAGGAGTCCTGTGATACAAACATATAGAACTAATTCCGATAGTCAAGCATACAATCGTAATAAATGTCATTTCTAAATGTTATTATTAAATGATTATTATCTTCGTTATTATAAACAGATCTATCACGATCTTTTACTTTTTGGCACTTACAGTGTTTTCTACAACGAGTTTTCAATTATTATTACAACGGAAAATGAAACAAATCGGAAGATACGTGGTGTCTTAGAGGGTTAATAATTAAGCATTCCTATTTTATCAAAATCTTTCATTTTGTTGCTATTTGGTGTAAAGACAGAGAGGTATTAGAATGTTCCGGTTTAATGAGTTGTTAATCATTGCGGGTGGTGCATGAGTGGCATTATCAGGATTATAGATTTGTATTTCTAGCACTTGCTGTTTCGTGCACCGCGGTATCATAATTAGCATTGTTTACTGAGTGCCTGATTATGGCACGAGTGACGTAACGACCGAATCGCGGGAGGGTATACGTGGCAACAGACAGAATTTACATAGAGCCGAGTAATTACATGCCGCAAATGTTCGCCGATGCGGACACCGCGTTATACACGGGATTAACTAGATCAGCACATCCCTAACTTTTCCTGCTTTCTCCCCTTCTTTTTTGTCCTGCAAAGTTGATGCGAGGATTCGTCCATTGACCATCAAAAACAAGTCTTAATAAACCAACCCGTTCCTCAGGATACCTCTCTTCACTTTGATAAGCGTACGGTTATTAAATCTTATTGGAATAATAATTTTGCAATAATATTATTTAATTATCTGACCAGTTTTTTCTGTTATGATAAACACCGCGTTGTTTGAAATTTTATATACAATGCCGGCCATAAGTTTGGGATCACTTACTATTGTTAAACAAATTATTAAATATCTTGTCTATAAAATAGAACGGGATTCTTTTCTTTGGGTATGTCTGTATGTTGATGTATGTTGATGTATGTTGATATTATAAGACAGAAGAGTTGTATGAATTTCGGATATTTTATTCTATATTAATTATACATTTCGCTTAATACGCGATCGTCGAAGTATTCCCCTTTTTTTATTATTGCTATTTTACATATTTTTGCCATACCCCAACAAGCTTGTGCAATGTTTCTTGCTGCATAGTTTGTCAACCTTCTTGTAGTAAAGTAATTTGTTGTGGGGGAACTAAAAACGGACCGATAGCAATAAGCGGACACGATCGATTTTAAAGGTAACAAAATCTTATTACACCCAGGTGCCAATACAATATGAGTCCGCATGGCAAGAAAATAGTTTAATATTAATAGTAAAATTATAAAATGGACAAAGGATATTCTGTTTACTTTTAATATTCATTCTAACGTTTTAAGTAAACATTAGAACGAAGACAAAACAAGTGAACCCAAACTTTTGACCGGTAGCGCACAATTAAAACCGTTAATCAATTCACATTCTCCAGCCATATTTTATATATAAATAAACGTGTAAGTATTTATAACCGAATATATATTCGGTAGTTTTAGTGATAAAGAATCTTATCTCGCGTTATTCGTAGTTTAAAAATAAGTGAAATTAATGCGTTTTAAGAATTTTATTTCACGATTTCATGATTCAAGGATGAATAATATTTTAAATATTACAAATAACAAGATTATGTATTTGTAACTTTGTACATATAATTTATCAATATAACAATACTTAACAAGGATATAAGTTTCCAGTAATGTGGAAAGTACGAGGATGTATTTTTCTGGTTATCGCAATGGAAGCCGCCAAAAAATCGGCGCGTAGAATGCGAAAGTAATTGAAATGATGGGAACGGAAACGTTAATCTGCAAATTGCAGTGGTCGAGCAAGATTTTATGTTTACCGAGGCAAACATTGCGCTGCGGTAATTGACCATGAAACTAAATTCTGAAGAGATACGAGACCTATTCGCAGATTAAAGCAATTACATCAGACATGATTTGCTTTATCAAGTAAATTAATGCGAAATAAAATCGCAGTTTGCTAGACATTTATTAGAATAGAATAATTCTTAGCAATTTTAAATATGTGTGATATTATATACAGCATATTAAATAAGGCTCAACAGAATTGAAAGTTAAATCTTCATTTACGGTGTTCAATTCTTAATAACATTAGTGTTAATTATTAATAAATAATAAGACAACTTGTTTTAATCTACAATCATTTTTTAAAAACACCATTAACTGAGCTTTTGAAAGCTGCTTAAGTCCATTCTTTCTTTTATTTTAATATGATAAGTAATAGGAAGAATATATCAATCTGTAATCAAAAACTGTGTGCGAAATAATTTTCTTAAGAATTGTACTTATATCAGTTTCGAAAATAGTGCTTTAAATAAAATTGATGCTACTACAATTTTCTAACATCGTATAGCATTTTAGCTTTCTGTATTCTGAATCTAAATTTAGCGTTTAACATCTTAACGTTAGATTCCTATTTAATGGAGTATCTTTAATCAAAATTAAACACATAAATATAATTAAACGGGGACTCGGATATTAATGGAATGTCATAGTTTCCTTTAATAAGTAATTAATATTTCAAATAAAATAAAACGAACTAAATATAGTCAACCGAACCAAATTCCCTATTAATGTAACAGAATGAATAATTATTTAAAATAAATGCCAACACATTACCATAAATGAAAAACAACTGAGTGCATTTACCTCAGCCGAGTGTTCCATTAAAATAACACGGTGAAGATTTATTAAAAATAAATGATAATACACCAAGATTGTCAATATCAAAGGTGATTTTATTATTGTATATTTATCATAACAAAAGTGATACAAAGTCTCTTATACAGAAATTGGTTAGATAATAATTTACTCGCAACTTAACTAAAAGATCTGATACCCAATTCAGGACAAGAATACATGATTTATAAAAAAAGGACAAACGCTGTCATCGCACTTGTAACAGTAGTGTTGTTTTTCTTATTTCCAGGAGGATGGCACGTCAGAAACCCTGAGTTATCTGGCTTTCACTGCCACAGAGTTTGATAATGGCAGGACGTTCAAGTGTTATGCGGAAAATGCGGTAACTCGCCTCGAAGACCCGACACCGATGATCGAATCGACCACCATCGAAGTTCTATGTAAGTGCAGAACAATATTGCATAACATTCAATATTATTATGACGAAATATTTTCAACTTATTATTTACAACTCAAGAACGTTTTTCCTTTTAAAATTGAGCTATTTTTATTCAAAATCGTCTTCCACATTTACTGTTATTATGTTATAAAAATAGGGTTTAATGGATTGTAAATTAAACATGAGATAACTTGAACTTCAGCAATAACAATGCGATACAAGTTTCTGAGCATATATTTTTAAAAATCTACCATTTTCCACCATTATGTGGAATGACTTGTATTCAGGTATAAAAACCTGTAATTGTAATAATAATTATAAAATTGTAAACGCGACAATTCTCACATTTTTCAGTGCTTTTAAGTAATAACTTTGTAACTATTTCTGCGTATTGTGGCTTCGTTAGATTTTAACTAGTCACAATTTAACTAGTTTCGAGTTACACAATTACCTTTTCGATACAAAGAAAATTAGATTATGGAAAGTTAGGTATGGTTTTCTTTAATTTAGCCTGTAAAATTACTAATTGTAAAAGAAGTTACATAGCATCCAATGTTGTTAGTTTCTTATTAAGATTTATCCACGTTTTAATGTAATTGTTGAAACACGTTTTAAATCAACGTTTAGTTTGCCTTTTCGAGGCAAGCAAAATATTCAAACATTCTTTGCAAATCCACGAGACTATTATTATATTATATTATGGTTCCCCAGAGTGTTAGACTTCGAACCGCTTCCCTCCTCAAAGGGTTAATGATATCTTATTATAAAAATTCACTATAAATAATCGCAAAACAACGCCTTTATTTAATCTGTGAATATATCTTAACATTAGTGCGAGTACTTTATGGCAAAGCACCTTGTATCTTTCAATTACGTGTCTAGGAGAAAGATTTCGAGTCACGATAGAGGAAAGAAAGATAAAGGACTATAGATCTCGCGGATGTTTCCAGTTACGCTGGAAGGAACTTTCGTTTTGTTGCCAGGACGAAAACTATCTACGGATTGGAAACGGGAAACTGAGGTGGGGAGGAGGGGTGGTTGGAGGCTTGCCAACTTCTACGCTTAGAATCACCGCGACAGGCCACTCTCGCGACTACCTACTTATGGGGGTTCTGTTTTATATCTACCATTTTGTCCTATCGCGTTAAACGCATCCCCCATTTCCTCCCCTTTTGCCAACCCTTCGTTCTACGTGATTCATCTCATATCTTGGAAACCTTCGCTTTCGATTCATCCTTAATTGCTGCAAAATTATTGCTGCTTGAAACAATAATTTATCGCGATATTCGAAACCAAATGAAGATCTAAATTACTGGAATAGCTTATCAAGAAAACTCTAATGCGATATCATTTTCGAATACAGTGGAACTGTATTATTTTAGTTTGATTAAACGAACTAATTGGGGTGAAGGGGATTCGATTGATTAAATAGTTCGGGTAATTAAACATGCATGAACGTACCAAGTTTATAAATGTAATTAAGCTTAAAATTAGTTATTTAATGCAAGAGTATTATGGCTGTATTTTTGAATGTGCTTTAATTATGTATACATAATTGCACACGGTACATTCAAGTAATGCTAAGAAAGTTTATTTTCTAACAATAGAAAGTTTACTTTCTTTCTCCTCAAAGCTTAAAGGATGTTGAGAACCTTCCTGGCGTTAATCTTCGAAGATTTAAACTATTTTTGACTGAAAGCAGCAAATTACTACTTTGGACTCAAAGCTACATAATTATAAACAAAACTGCATATCCGGACCGGAAACTTTTGGACCTCACTAGGTACATTCAATTATGAAATCGCACTGAAAATTACTGTTAATAATGTATTAACCACCAAAAATAGTATACTCTCGAATATGATATAAAATAATGTACTGCTTCCGTTGAAAAAGCGATGGTTTTAAAGCGGACTTAATATTTTCTGAAGATCTCTTTTAGTAACCTATTAAAAAGACTAAAAGTAAACTTTTACGGGAATAATATATTCTGAATTACGATGTAAAATAACGTTCTATTTTTGCTTAAAAAGAAATGGCTATGTTAATGTTATTTTCGAAGTACGATAAGCCGCATTATTTCCATTACTTGGGATGACCTAATAGATAAAAATTCCATGGAAAAAACTCATTATTTCAAAGCGCGTTTAATATTCGTGAATATTTCTGGCCTGCTCCTAATGGACTTATTTCACTTACATATCTTGTATATGCAGTGATCCCCTGATAAAACTCACCAAGGCTTACCACCTTTTGCTTTCGAGTCTGTAAATCCCGATTTTTTTGCTCACACTGTATATCACCCAATTTGGCAGCGTGTTCTCCCACGTCATATGTTTCAGTTTCTTCTTTTTATGCAACACATGCTTCGGCATAAAACCCCAGTGAAATAGGGCCCTCTCAGCAATACTTTTTCATATTTAGGCGGCGACTCTTCCGCAGCATCCCTGACGTCATTTTTGACGGAGCTCTGTTAATTAAATGACTCGGCTTGTCTAATTAAAAGATGCATTAAGTCGGCCAGATTAAATCGCACCACCGTGTCTTCTATAAAAAGAGAATTGCAGTCCTGGAAATGCAGTGAACAGTGGTTCGACACTGCTGTTACATTTGTATGTTTTTCGGACTATGAATAATTTGTAGGATGTTTAGAATTATATTTTAAATGTAAAATATATATATTATATATACTTAGTTGTTTGCTGTCTATTTATTTAGTCTACTTTCAAAATAGATAATTTTACAACCACCTCTTTGTCGGTTTTAATCAAATATATAGTGAATTCAATTCGTGAAATTGTATTTATATTCCATGAAAATCTTTTGCGTTATCTTTTTAAAGGACATCATTACTTTCTCTCTTTTCAGATCCACCGATAGTGAGAATGAAGCCAATTAACATTACGGTTAATGAGACGGAAGACTTTTTAATATTCTGCGACTACGAGGCTAATCCAGCGACGCTAATCAAAGTAACATGGTGAGTCTGTCCATTGTTTGTCCATTTCATTAATTACATTTTATACAGTTGTGGAGAAAATAGGGATCTTTTTTGTGCTGGAAAATCTCTCCTTTTATCATAATTTCATAATGTAGAGCATTTCATAGAAGAATTATTAAATAGAATAATGATACTTTTATGTGCCATACATTATTTGACGTTATGTAATATATTAATGTATATACATATGTGAACCGCGTTATAAATATCGCGTTATGCGAGACTTGGATTATGCATAGGCGTTATATCGAAGTCGCGTTGTACATATAAGTGCAACGTTATACGAGGAGCGCCACAATTTGTGAACCGCGTTGTACGAGGGTTACCTGTACTTTTATTTCGACGAAAAAATTCATTTCAATTTAAGTAAACGTTGCATAAATGACTTTCCGATTATTAATATTTCCCAATCTCCAATATTTTTCTTCATCATTGAATCACAGTTTACACAATAAACCTAATGTCGTTTTAAAGCCATTCAATTTTAATATTGTTTTCGTATATTTCTGTAATAATCTGAATATGCTTCGGGCAAATTTTGATTTAGGTCGAACACCTAAATTATCGAAAAACTCTATAACAGCATAAAAAGCAAATGAGTTTCACAACATTGTCATATAAATAATTTACATGAAAATGAATAAAAACGTCATGTTTTGCATCCGAATTATAAACTGCCTCAAAATCTAGGTTTACGCGATGAAAATATTATGCCGAATTTAATAATATTCATGTATTTTCTCATATATGACAAACCAGGAATAAAATATTCCTATAATAAAATATTCCTGTCTCGATAAGTTGATACACTTTTTAAAACATTTTTTTAGTCAAATCAGCGAACTAAGTTATTCTTGATTATCTCTTCACTATTTATTTGGCTAACATTAAATAAGATATTTATGTGAAACATGGTAATAATAAGTAATAACCTACTTGGTTGATTTGACTGAAAAACTTCAATAATAATATTAGTAATAATAATACACTATTTCGTCCATAATACATCGATCGCATTCCGCAAATCTGTGCTACAATCTGGAAATGAGAATTCGTAGAAAAATACAAATTTGATTAAAGATCGTAGATCTCCTTTTCTCGTTTTTACCGTGGCTTTCGTAAATCACGTAAATCTATGTCTTTCATTCTTGATACGGTGACGTATTTGTTCCCGCTGACGACTTTCCTCGTTTATCGAGGCTGACGCGTCTACAAAAACCACCGTCGAATGTTTTTGGTTTATTCACTTGTTTATCATCGGCTTGCACGAAGGAAGGACAAAGATATAATTCAATCGAACGGAACGTAGAAGAAAACATATTACACGGATGATAATGTAGGTGGTACGAAGGAATGTTTTTTCGTGTGACAAATAATAAAGAATATATCTAAGACTATAATCAAGTATATAACGGAACAGAAAATATCCGTATAGTGATAAAACTAACGACTGTATATCGAATGTTAATTAAACTGCTAATATTATGATAGGTAAACAATTTTTCTTAAGATAACCTTCTTCGAGATTTCAAGGTCATTGAAGTTTTTTTAAATGGGATATGTCGTAATTATAAATATATCGCACGAATTTATTTTATTATTAAGTTCAAAGTACCTGGGTGATATTGCTTTTTGAGAGACCTCTTACGATAAAAGGTTAATGGAATTAATTAAGTTCCATTATAAATGATGTTGTCATTATGATGGTATCATATATCTAATCTAAATTATTTTTCGAAATAATATCGAAATGAAGCCATGCAGTTTATATGTATGAAGCGGGAAAATGCTTGGGTTGAATTAAAGATAGCCATCCGTGTGAAACATCGATAAAAGCGAATGTTTGAAATATTGATATAAAAGCTCCATTATATAAAAAGGTCGAATATTCGGTATCAATGTATTGTACTCTTATATAAGCTCGTTTAATACGAACCTCTTCGCCGTGTTATTTATGCAACAATTTTTCGCAACTGCTATTCGAAGCATAACAATTTTGGTTTGACGAAATTTAAGTTATTAATATATTTTGACTCGTATGAACTTAAAGTATTATAGAAAGATAGGAAGTTTAAATCTGGAAATTAAATGTCCTTTTTGCTCAATTAATCTTTTTAAACCTTTCGTAAAGTTTGTAAATTTCATTTCGTGCAACATTTTTTTCCATGCTTCAAAGGTTGAATAAATCCTTATTAATTTCGTACTTAAAGAATACAATTTTTGAAATTCACTTTATACTAAAAATTTGATGGAATTCTATAAACTATGAATTCATTATTTCCACGTCATCTTAAGAATGTACTTAAATAATGCAAATTTCGAAGGTTTGTTTCCATTTTATATTACAAATTTGACGGAATTCTATAAACTATAAATTCATTGATTGAACGCAATCTTAAGAATGATCTTCAATAATGAAATTTTCTAAGGTTTATTTCAATTTTATATTAAAAATTGAATAGAAGTATATGAACTATAAATTCATGAATTGAACGTAATCTTACATAAACGCATTGTGATTAATAATAAAGCGCTCTTAAAGCAGCGTTTTATGTTAGGCAAGGTGTATTATAAAGAATATTGTGCTATGTTAATAAAAAGGAGCGGTAACGAAGGCAAGTTCAATCCAATTTTCTCCATTCGTGGATTAGCTTGATGTTGCTTTCGACCTATTTTGTAACACAGTTAGTTGTGGTTGGACGAAGAGCTATAAACTTCTAAAGCTGTACACTAGCAATATACTGGATGAGGAATATTGCAGAGGAATAAACGGAACTTTTTTCCACAATGGAGGGAAAACGTTCGCACTGTAATCTGATTTAGTGTTGTTAAAACACATAACGTATAAAAAGCATTCCATCACTTTATTACGAAGAGACTTTTGTTGAACTATCAAAAGTACGAAAACAATTTGTGAAATTTTATGGACTTGAAGAACATTGAAATTTTCATTCGAATTTGATTGACTTTTATTGACTTTTATTGACTTTTATTGATTCCTGTTATACTATTAAAACTACGAAAACAATGTGTGCAATTTTATGAACACGAAGATAACTTCGTACTAATTAAATGCCAAAGTATATGGTTTCTTAGGATAAGAAATAAGCAAGAGATTTAATATGCATTACAAATCTCTGATTAATTGTTTTATTGGGATATTATTGATTTTTATATTCAAACTGATTTTTGCGAATGTCGTCCGACATTCGAAGGGTTAATTTATCCCTTATTGTTATAGAAGAATTTTTTAAATTTTCTAGGTTCCGAGACGACGAAGAATTAGTTTTAAATGACGACCACTACGAAGGTGGAATTACCGAACAAACGGCCCTCACGGTGAAGAATGCATCGCAGAATGATATGGGCTCTTTCAGATGTACCCTGGAAAACGAGGTCGGGGCATCTGTTTCTGAGGAATCCGTGCAGGTTTCCGTGCTATGTAAGTATCTTTGAGCTTTAACAGAGTCAAAGCGATCATCTCCACCTTTTGTAAATTTGTCAAATGTAGTTCGCACGCGAAGCTACGAAGTCAAAGAAAGTTCAGGATGCATAGACATTGAAGACATTATTTACTTTTTATCTTAACTTCCTTTTTGATTTACTTTTTAGCGCGCTAACTTCTACCAGTTTTGCTTTTCACTGACGTCAAAATTAAAGAAAAACTATTATATTAATACAGTATAACATAGAATATAACGTATTATAATTATTATATCATAACTATTAATATTAATATTAGAAACAAAAATGTCCAAATGTTACACTTCTTTTGGGTCAGAGGGAGTAATATAATAATATTATAATTAATATATGCATTATGTACACATCTGAGCCAGTGCGAAAGTGTTAAAATAATATGCAATGGATTTAAACTGCAGTGGCGGGTTTGCATCTGACACTTATTGCTCTACATTTCTGCCAACCGCATAGAACTCGGTGAATCTATAGGTGGAAATGCCAAACATAAATCTAGCCGAGCAACAAAAGTATTGGCAAAGTGAATGACGCCTTGCATTTTGTAACACAACTGCGATCATTTCCGCAGTAAATTGAATTTATTTATTCAAAGGTATCCAACTGGATTCCATTATAAATCATCTAATCGTATTCCTATCACCGCGAAATAATGTGCTTCCATCCACAAACTTGAATGATTATTATTTATTGAGAAATATTCTAAGAGTTATTCTTTATTATTTATTAAGAAATAGCAGTGAAAATGTATAACTAAAAGGAACTACCATCCATCAAAATGTATAACTAACTAGTGTGTATTAGTATAAATATTATAATTTATTAGTATGACTAAACGAAAACGAATTCGTATTAATTAACTTCACTGTTATTATTTAAATCATGAAGCATTTGTTGAAATGGTCTGCACTCGAAACCAAACTTCTCTTTATATCGTAGAGTAATATAAATATTTATAAATAATACGGATTAATAATGCGGGAAGTAAAAAACTGATGTATGCGATCATATTTTATTAACATTCTTCTTGTTTAATTATGCAAAAGGTGCCGCTGAAAGTGTGAAATAGCAAAATATAATATAATATAAATATACTAGAAATAAGAGATAGTAATATCGATAAAATAATTAGTATTATAAAAAACAGAAAACATTCTCAAGGTTTAGGAATGCGATAATTTAAATTTACTTAATGGTTCTGTACGTTGACGGTTCAACAATTTGTTGTTTTCAAATCCCTTGTTTTAATTGTTCTACGACTATATCGTTATTATTAGAAAGTATTACAAATGCATTTAATATTTAACAATTTAAATAACACAATAAGAGGGTTTTAACATTTTTCAATGATTTCCCAAACGCAAACTTCAACTTCATACTCCTCACAGTATTCATTAATTGATTTAGTATTCTTTTATTAAACTCATATTTAATTACTTGTATTACATACAGTTTTCAATTTTCTTACTTAAATTGGACAAGTTTCATTTTACAGAATATGTTTTTTACATAAAATGTTGCAATTCACGGAACTGTGAAATTGCATTAAATTATGCTGTGGAAATGTTTATTGATATATCTCATCTAATATTCAATATAATATGTTTGCATAAAACAAGTTAGTTACTGTTAACACTACTCGGATGTAGAATCAGGTCAGACATAATATTGACTTATATCACTTCGGCAGAATGTACGTAGTCGACCATTTATGTTATTATATTACACTTTCCTAATAATTAATAAATATTCAAATGACTAAATTCCATAAATATAATACAGGCCTTTAATAATTCAAATTAAAATTACAATTGCAATTATTCTTTCTTGATTACTTTATTTTCTTTGCTATTATTGCTATCATTATGATATCGCTCTCGGATATAAGTTATTCATTTAATAATATTAGCACGTCTGTCCATTGCGTGTATAAATTTTAAAAGAAGTTCTTCAAAAGCATTTAAACTTAAATCACATACGTTAACTAATTATAATAAATGATCTTAAAGGCTATTTAACACGTTCCTTTTGCAATTAAGACACCAGACGTTGGCTTCCTAAAGTTCTGCCTGAAAGTACGAAACTAGCTCAAGCGAAAGAACTTCTTAAATTATAGGATCATATATTTCAATTATCTTAAAAATGGATCAAATCACTATAAATTATTAAGAAGTGAATTTCAATAATTCTTTAAAGTTATAATTGGTTTTGTAACAGCGCATGAGAGTTTCGTGTTTCGTAATAGAAGTCCGAGGATAATTCGAGAATTAGGCCACAGAAAGTTGCTTCGTTTACCTCGTTTTTTTGTTCCAATACAAACTTTGCAAACTCCGCGTGGATTGTTCTGTTTTGAAGTTACCGGAATCTTGATTACCCGCTGAATAAAAAAAAATACTCCACCAATCTGCTGATTGGGTACTTCCCTAACCTTTCACTTCTATGTTTTACTGACTTTCTATATTTTTATTGTTACATTTTGTTTGTTACTTCAAGGTGTTATAACAGACTAGTACTCTATTTTCTTATAGTTCTTTTTATAGAAGGAAATGTATAAAAAAAGTTTGTGCAAAACAAGATATCTTCACGTAAGAAAATTAAAAGTTGTATCCAGATCATTAATACTATAATATAATAATAATAGTATGCTAAACTCGTGCTTATTAATATTAATATTATTATTTATATTTTATATTTATATTTTGATATTATATTAAATTACTATCATTCCTATTGACTCAGTAGGTTCAAAAAAGTAGTGAAGAAATTTCTACATACAGCGATACATATATTAATAATATAATATTAATATAATATAATAAAAGAAGTGACATTATCGGAAGTTTCTACTGTTGGGTTCTGGAAAGAAGGCACCTTCAGCATCTTAAATATCTCGCTTACTTTTTACGATAGAAATATTTGTAAAAGGGAAACAATATTTGATTCGAAGTAGCTAATATCATGATAACTAAAAAATTTGTTTCAACGTAATTTTTCTTCCATAAGCTATTAGGATTATCCTCCGCCCGCTTAGAATTACTTCTCCTTCCAAATCTCTGTATTACACCTAGCTAGAATCTTTACCATTACACGCTAAACACATACAAAATATGTACCAGCTATGTCATATGTCAACTTTCAATAATGAGAGAGTACACTTGTTTTTCATTTTTTTTCTTCAGATAAACCAATCGTTGAAGTAATAATGGATCCAGAGAGGGCGGTAAACGAGGCAGATCATTTGAATGTCTCTTTAACCTGCGAAGTTGCTTCTGGGAACCCAGCGAGTCTGACCGCTGTTCGATGGTACTTGGACGGTGATCTTTTAAAAGAACTTCCGGATTGCACGAGAAATAACACAGCGACTACTACAACCACCGAGGAATCTTTAACTTTTTGCGATATCGATCCGAGTAAGCTCCTCCTGGAAGCTGTCGGACGTTCCTTTCATGGAAACTACTCTTGCGAAGGAAGAAACGACGCCGGCTGGGGTCCACTCTCACCCAGCGCACCCGTTATAGTTTATTGTAAGTGCTTCATTTTAACTATCCGACTTGCGAAATCTTTTGGCTGGCTCCACAGCAACTGTACGCGAAATTTATGAATTTCGGAAACTAACTTTTACCTTATCCTCTTTAATGCCTGTCCAAACAAATCAACTCTATGTTGTCAACGAAAGAATGGGAATATATGCGACCCACATACACGCTACGTTTTTAAGTCTTTTTTCATATTTTTGTTACTACAAAGGTGATGAATACCATTTGCGGAATTGTAAAATTAGCTCAGGAATTACTTAACACTTATATTACTAAAATTCGAATCAGATATATCGCTAATATTCGTAAACTTTGCAATATTCTAAATCTTACGTAACGATGTAAAGTAACTAACGTATCATAGAGCGCTTAAACAGTTCAGTTTGTAGAAGTTCTGTGCATGTTACAAATATGTATCGCGAGGTATCGTATAACACGGGCGTCAACTCCGGCGCTCAACTTGTTAAAGAATAATATATAAGACAATTTTGATTATTCACATCGTTTTTTATTTTGTTTTAAAACTGCCAGGTAAACCTAAGGTTTATGTTTGTCCTTGGCTTTTCACAGATAAACCGGGTCCTGCGTCGATCTCGTACAGTCCTCAGCAAGTAATAAAAAAGCGACCTTTGACCATCACGTGCTCGGTCCTTGATCCAGGCCGACCAAACGTGCTTGGTTATAAGTGGTCACGAGGTCACCACAGACTTCCAGATGAGAATGAAGCTACCCTGATCATCGAGTCGGTTAACCTGGAAACGGAAGCCAACTTTACTTGCTTGGCTTACAACGAAGCTGGTGATGGGGACTCGGCAACTACCTTCATAGACGTGTCTGGTGAGTCTTACATGGAAAAACTTAGAAAATCATATTTTAATTCAACATATTCGCCCCTTTTTTTAACATAAGGCTTTAAATCAAAGTTTCTAAATCTATGCGTCGCGTTAAATTTTGAATTGCATTTTAATCGCATTGCATTTTTATTGGCTTGTGAATTGATAACTGATACCTTGTGCCAAAAGGAGAAATCGATTAAATGATTTTGGACGCATTCGAGAATGGTTTATGATACAAACAATTCATTTTATTGCAATCATTTTTAAGTCTTACCGGTCTAACCAGTCTTAACTTAACATCTAAGACGTTAGCACCTAGGGCAAGAATACCAAAATCCTAGGACTTCTTTAAATCATAGTTGAGACTGAAGAGGGCAAAAAACCATTGCCGAATCGTATCGACTTTAAAATAAAGAAGTTTAAATTTACACTTGGTCTACCCATAGCCGCTACCCATCAAACACATCTAAATCATTTTTATATGATAATTTAGATGATATATTACACTGTATTGAACATTCGAATCATCTGCGTCATTAACAAACGCCAGCAAATTTTTGAGTACTCTCAGAAGTGTATACGGTTCTCAGTTGTCTATTAATTGTACTTTGATGGTTCGAATTTAAATTGCATATTTCAATGTTTCCCTGATATTTTTCATAAAGAGAATTACATGAAAGGCCCTTTATGAATTTAATTAACTACGAGATTGTAAGAAATAGTCATCAAACTATGATCATATTTCTCCTTTTTCATAAATTAGAATATTCTTTATGTCTTCTTTACTTTTCCCACATACATTTTTATAAATCTGTGTTATAACTAATACTTTATAAAAATAAAATCAAAATAAAATTCTAATTCTCTAAACACAGAGAAGGACTCCTTCCATACTTTCGCATTCTCTTTCACATTCTCTTTCACGCAAAACTATTTTTCCAAGCCTGTCGATATTGCATTGATGCATGTTTACCGTTCGTCTATTGCTTTCCAGTGGTTTATATTCTGCAGTGTTTTTCCCGGTGGTGTTTTTATTTTTCATGCTACGTGTACCGTATCAAAGGATTTCCCTGTTAAATAACTAAATAAATGAATGGAAATGAAAATTGGGTCAGTGAAATATTTCATACAATTTCGGGGTTAAGACTTCGATAATAATCTGACAAGAATGAATTATTCTGCGATTATTACAACACCGCCTGCCTTTATCAAGAAGCTCGTTTCATATATATTTCTAATTTTATATTTTTCCATAAGTCTTTAACAAAATACTATTTACTAAATTAATAGAATATTAGATTTATATTTGGAACTTGACAGTATACTGTGTACCCCATAAATTTCACCTTAACTTGTATCTTAAGAACTATAACTTGCGTTTAAGAAACCTTCATAGTATTTCCTAACAATTGAAATACTTCGCATAATTCCGATGTTAAGACATCGATAATAATCCGATTGAATTATTCCGCAATTATTAACAGCACCGCCGTCTTTTATCAAGAAGCTCGTGTCATATATCGGATTCGTCTACAATTCACCAAATGTTAGCATCATGTGCTGGGTCGAGTGTGCACCAATCTGCAATGTTTCCTGGCTAAAGAACGACGTGCCCATGAATTTCTCGGCAACGAATCGATATTACCTGACGGAAGTTTATCATCCCCCCGATCCGCGAACGAATGACTTCGAAAGCATCCAGTCCATCCTGACATGGAATCTGACTACCTGGCCAAATGGCCAACTCGATCACGCCGAAAACAACGACAAATTCACTTGCGAAAGTACCAGCAACGGCATTGGACCTGGTGTCAACAGTAGCACTCATTTCCACGTGGAATGTAAGTTGAAATCATCTCCACTGATTATAATTATTCAACATTTCAACGCTATGAATCCATAAGTTAAGTCTGTGCATAAGTTCTCGCCATTTCTAGATGACACGGTTTATGTACCTTCTTTGAGAGGAAACAAAAGCAGTTCAGAAAATTGAAATACAGTTAAAAGCTTGTAGTTCGATGGAATAAGGTTGTAGAAAATATGGAGAATACTTTTTTTAATAAAAACTATTTTTCTTTAAGAAAGGATCAAGTTCGTTTGATTTGATTAAATGGCGAGCAGTTATGCACATATTTAATATTATTCCTTGTTATTCGAATGATGTTTGAAGGCATTTAGTGAACGATCATAATTCTAATTACGGTTTCTGTGAATCGATGTAAGAAGGACATAAATGGTACCGCCGTGCACCTCAGGGTTCATCCTGTAACTCAGTTAACCTTTGATCTGTCGGCTAGTAAATTCGAATATACGTGTACCTTGTTTGCGGTTGAATATGTGGGTAGTGTATCCGCCATACTAAATCCACGTGGAGTAAATATAAATGTTTGAGGAAAACGAGCTTTGACACTTCACTGATGCAATTATAAATAACGAATCGTATATTCAGCGTTTCTCGGTTTCTTGCGAACCAAGATAAAGTTTGTTTTCAATTATCTCGCATCAGGTGTTCAGTGAAATGATAAAAGCACTCTAGATTTTAGAAGAGAGTTCTTTATAAGTACTGTTATAAAGAAACTCCGCTATGCGGAGACGTAAAAGTTAATGTTCTGATATTTTGAATAAGCTTTAGCTTTGATAACTTTTACGTTGGCAAGCATAATGTAAACGTCCGAAGAAGCCATGTAGTTTGCTGCCAAGTAACACTAAACTGTAATGCAATTAGAGTAAGTAATTAGTAGATATTACTTTTCAATGAACTTCCTCGTCTTCCATTAAATCTCTATGTTCAAAAGTAATTATTTTAGTCTCATTGCCGATTGTTATGATAATAAATAATAATTACGTCACATATTTCAAACGCAATTAAGTTCTTTTGCTTATAATATAGAAAGGGTAAAAATAAACCCTGGGGATTAAACAAATCAGTTAAAACAGACCACAAAGAAAAGTAAATTAATATCAACGTTGCATATCAATTTCCTTATAAAACTATACTTTCATTCATTAAAGACAATTGCCCTGAAAATTATTAAGTAAAGCACAAATGCGATTTAATTTATCTGAATATAAATAACATGATTTAAAGTAGTGGATCTAAAATAAATTAGTTATCCTTAATGGTTTGGAAGAAATATAAAAGTTCATACTTTCTAATAACTGCGAATAATTTAGAATGATTATCGTTAATAAACAAAGTAAAAGATGTAATCGTAGCATTGTTTCTTCACAAGTTCCTCCGGAGAACATGACAATCTCGAAGCCGATGATCAACGTGACAGTCGACATGATACCGGAAACTGTGACGTGCAATGCAACCGGACATCCTGCGCCGACATTTAGATGGTTTCGAGAAGGATCCGTGGACACCATCGTCGAGGGTCGTATCCTGGATCTAAAGATGCCAGTGCCGAGACGTAGTAACGGTACATACTACTGCGAGGCAACGAATCGCCATGGAACCCGAAACATCTCCATGGTCATGAATGTGCAATGTAAGTAAACGAATATTTATACACTGTAAACCCGTTTTGAATCTTGCACATTTTCATTGAATATCTTTCTGGCTCCATGTATTTGGATAAGCAGGAAATACATGTATTATCAACATTTTATATGACAGCACACTTTAAATCTGTTGGTGATTTCTTGTTGGTTTCAAACAAGTTCGATGTACAGTGAGTGTAAAAAGTATTCGTACAGAAGCTTTAACAAATACCTCGTAGAAGTTTGTTTATTTAGAAACATTTTAACAAACGAGAGATATGTACATGGAGTTAGAGATCTTAGGAAAGAATTTTATACAAAGAAATATTATTGATAATTATCTTTTATGGTGAAAGTTCACAATATTTTTATGAAAAAGTGAAAGAGGTCTAGTTTCGATTTTGATTGGTTTATTATTTATATAAAATCCACTATAATTTCCGACGATTACGCATTTTTAAATTCATTTTTCGGTTTACTTTGCTACCTTTGCCACGGATGCGAATGAAAATAACACGAAGTTGGAGGGGTATTTTGATGAATTATTTACAGTATTTCGGCGAATTGATGTTGAGTTTTATTTAAATTCAAAGCTCGGGTTAAAATTGATTTTCTGTCCAGTTGTATTCCAGTGGGCTCTCAAGGACCTTTCAGTACCCTTGTATATTTCTACATTAACTAATTAATCACTCAACTGCTATTCAATTTCAATTTGCTTCCATCCCACCCATAGCTCGAGTATCGGGAATATTTATCAAAAATTCCACCATCGTAAACCAAGTTGTATGCCAAAATGTGATATCAAGCTATTGCGGGCAACCAATAGTTCGACATTCGAGATGTACTTGACAAATTTAATCAAACGCAGAAACTACATTATTTTTGCAAAATCATAGTGTTCCATAGTGTTCAATATTGTGATGGGAATTCGCGTTGTACGGAAGTTTACCGTATACATATTGCATAATAGTGTAGATATAGATTGTCATTTCCTTTGAAGTACTCTCGAAGGAGTAATACACGGTTGAAGTCATCTTTCGCGCGCAATGTAGTTCAAGCCGGGTATCTAACGAGTACGTTTGTATACAAATTGCACAGTCAAGCCAGAGTGTCACGTGGAAAAGGAACGAATCGATGGCGAGGATTACGTAGTGTGCTCGGCGATTGCTAATCCGAAGGAGACAGACTTCGTTTGGTCCCTGAAGAATGAGAACGACACTTTGGAGCAGGTAGCCGAGACACGCAACGGGAAAAGCTACATGCGACTTGACACCTGGGTGACCAATTTCCGGACGTACGTCTGCGTGGCGAACAACACCATTGGACACTCGGTTACTTGCGAACGAGATGTGCCAGGTGAGCTTTTATACCTGTTTTATTTTTACAAAAAATAATCAAGTTGTTAGTCTATGTTATTATAAACACAGGTTTGTTCCAAGAAATAGGGGTAGTTCTCACTTTACGAATGTTGACCTTTATGAATTTATTGGATTAGTATTTTGATTTGAAATTAGACGCGTCGAAAGCGATCAGGATTGTGCAGGGGATTCATTTCTTATCATTTAATATTCATTTTGCATTTTATATATGAGCTGTTTATTTTGAAATTGGACTTATTTTGAAAAGGATACTTTTCAAATAAACGGCGCATATTCCTTTTTAAAAACGTAAATCTCACTTATAACATTATTTCTAAGACAAATCAACTACCGATTTACGAACGGTTTTCAGGAACCAATTAATTCGTAAAGACGGGAACTACCTGTATTGTCAAACAAGTAGTATTAATAAGGCGTGATTAAACGATTATGTCTTGTATAGTAGGATTTAGGTATATAAACGACTGTTAATGATTAAAAAATAAAAATCGCGTATAAAGTTCGGATGAAATTGTTGCAAATTCTGAAATTCATATCACACGTTTTTCGAATATGTCACTAAGAAATATTTGTAACAACATTATTTTTAAATTCTTCAACGCATAGAAATTCCTAGTAAAATTATTGCTAGCAGGAAATATGAGTATATTGAAATGAATATTGATCATTCATCTTCCTGAGACATTCAATGTTACCCATTCTGCATCTAAGTACAAATAATTCCTGTAACGGTAGCCAAATAATTATGAAACGGTTAAAAAGAAGTTCAAAAGAGAACCCGATAAATTAGACGTCTCAGGGAACTCGAATACGAGGAAGTTTACGATCTCTTTTACAATGTGTGAAAGGATATTTGTAAGTAATTCAAAGCTTGGTATAATTGGAGGTGACAACCATTTAAGCGTGTAATTTAAGTAGATTTTTATTAGAAGAGCTTTCAACCGAACCACTTCGAATTCTTAGTAAGATAGATCTCCCCGCGGCAACCGTTCCGGAAGTCTTAATATTACATTCCTCCTCCAGTTTCCGTATTTTATTGCATGAATATAGCTAACATACAAGAAGGAATTTCAAAGGACGCAACCGCGATAGAATATGTTCAAAGATCTTCCAAAGAAACCATTTTCAGGATCACAAACCGCGCAACGCAAAGAGTATTACTTTGTCGAATAAAAAATAAACAAATTTATTATTACGAAGAAGAAATTTAATTTTTTGATAATTCGATTTTCTATATTAATATATACTCTATATTCGATCATTTGAAATTCGCTATCGCATATAATGCTTTACACAATCACCCATTTTAATTAATCTCTCCTTCCATAGCTCACCATGGAAGTAAAAGTAAGTTTTACAAGCAATAATACCAATTTATAATTCGAAATTGTTGTTTAATTTATTGTTATTTACTTCATCGTCATAGTAGGTCAATGTATCATGTATAATCATATACGTATAATTTTATTAATTATTTACATTAAAGTTAGTGTAATTATTAGGTATGTGTATAAGTTCGTGCCGTTTTATGAGATCAAACGAACTTGATCTTTCTTTTTAAGAAAACTAGTTTTTATTTCAAAAAATGTTCTCCACTATTTTCTATAACCTTATTCCATTGATCCACAAGCTTTTTAACTGCACTTGAACTTTCTGAATTGCACATAAGTTAATGCAATTATTTACATTAAATACATTATTTCATTGAAGACTTTAATGAAAATAAACGGTGGATTGATATAATTAACTTGAATTTTATTATAAAACTAAATGAAAATATTCCGAAGAATATCACGATCCACGGATAACACAAATGTTTTCCACGATAAGGTAAATGAAAAATGAAAATTAAGGGAAGGAAACGCGGGATGCAGAAGTATACTGTCGATCGATAGTTTTATGTTCATATTTATAAAGTTCAGCAGCTGTGCCTCGGATTTGAATTGCGGCCTCGCACTGGCTAATTAATTCCGTTCCAGTCCTGTATCTTGCATCGTGAAATTTCGAGGACCTACTTTGCTTTATACCAAGAGAATTTTTTATATTCAGTTATGCATAATGCCTTAAGGAATGTGCGAAATAATCACCTAGAGATTATCAGAATTCGAAATTATATTCTTTTATTTTATTTTTCTATGTCTGTCCAAAAATAAGTGTCCGATTTGCGATTATTAAATGACCTTAAATAAGTGTCCGTTTTTGAAAGCATAATTTGACCCGATATAATTTAATTTTCACCAATTGTTAAAACATATTAGATATGTTATATTTATATAATAATTATGCTGTATCTCCCATGTTTTGTACATTTGACACAAGATCCATGACACAGCTAATAGTAAAAAGAAGCTGTTAATTTCTTTGTAAGTGATCTTTACCCATATGGAGCTTAAAAACTTCTTCTTTTTATTTACAAATAACGGAAAGAACTCCAATTTATTGGTAAAAAAATTAACCCTCGAAAGCCAAGGCTTGCTTCCGTTAAATGTCATAAATATCTCAAATCGATACTTATTTCCGGATAGAGATAGTATAAAATAAACATTGAACTTGTATGAATTAAATTGAAATACATAATCGTTCAATTGGATTTCATTGAATGCATTTATTGACATTTCAGGTAACATCCCTTGGTACCACCACATGGGAGGAAATCTTCTGCTGTTCATAATAGTGGCAGCAGTGGTCATCATACTGGTGATCATCATCGTCTGCGTGGTGATCTTCATTGTCTGCCGACGCAAACGGAGTCAAATGAAATGTAAGTTGTATTCTTTCTTTTCTGATAACTCATTCGCCATCCTCATGTTCTCCTCACATCGATTCGCATGAAGTAGTTTCGAAATGGATTTCCTCAAGATTGCTCTCTGCTTTCATATACGTCAAAGGAAATATCAGAGAACCTCCACATAAATATCTAACTGTGTTCTCATCGATATTATCGATACTACTTTTTATAAAAACCTTATACCAGGGGTACCGGAAAGTAATCAATCATTATTCACATACTTTATGAAACTTCATTTATATTATATCTTCATATTAACCATTATTCTATTCGATAATCGACATCGTTATCTATGGTCCTTGACCTTGGTTATCCAACAATGTCATAATTCCCTTTTTGAAAAAATCAAATTCCCAAGTTTTGATTCGAAAGATTATCCACTCCGGAATTGTTTACTTTTCGGTACCCATAATATAATTCACGATATACGAGCGATTATTTTTGAATATTAATATATTTTCTGACTATATTTTAATTCATTTGCGTTCAGTTCTTTTTTGCTCACATTCGTAATTAATTGTTATCGCGTGATGCTTAACTTGATACAATTAATTATAGTGTGTCGATTAACAGTTTAATATATGAAATATAACCTGGGAAGCGAATTAAATGTGTTTCTTATGTATGTTGTAATTAATTACTAATATTGAGAGCACTGTTCTATGTCCGTTGAAAAACGAAATTGATAGTAATCTTGAAGAAAATCCAATGAACAGTAAACAATCGTTATCGTAGAAAGAGTTTTTAATCGAAGACTCCTCGTACACGATTTATTTTCTCGACATCGTATCACGACAAATAGCCATTACACGAAAACCATGGAAATTTCAATTGACAATGGGTTTACGAGCTACGTTCAAACACAACAATCCACCCCCGCGGGACGTAAATTTTCCGTAATAGCTTTCTGCACAATTTATGCAACATATCTGATTGGTTTATGTATCGTTATCAATTGCAACTGGTGATATCAGCAATTAAATTTTTCCTTCGAAACTTGCTTTGATTAATCGCGACAACAATCGTCGTATAATCCGAGTTTAATTCCTTACATATCATTTAGATCATAATATTAATATCGTATTAATTACATTTGATAATTAACACTAGAACTACCAGAAGAGTCAAAATGACTTATCCGCCATTTTTAGTTAAATTATTCGAATACATCACGGCGGTAGTTCTAGTGTTAACCTTCTCCTTTAATGGTTGCTATGTCCATCGACATTATAATTATTTTATGACATATACTTAATTGGGAACGAATATTTACATTATTAACGTAGAAGTTTATAATTATGAGTTTCATTTGCATTGCACCTTATCATACATTTTAATGAACGCGTTTAGTTGCTAGCCGCCATTTACCTGGAAATTTGTAATTTTGCATGGGAGCTCAATACACTGAATTTTTAATGGCGTCGGGATTATCATTAAACATGCAATAAGTTATTTCTCTCATAATCTCTCGTAACCATGGAATGATTCATTCAAATATTATTACCTGATCTGAAATATTAGAATACATATAATATACATATACATATAATACATGAATGCGGAGTAATAATGGAAAATATGTAATGCAGCTTATGCATTGGTTTTCACAAATATATATTTATATAATGCAACTTTCCTCTTAATGCAAACAGAACTACTTATCTGCGGGTATAATCTGTCGGTTTTATACTTACATAATTAATTAAATTCTTCTTAACAAACATAGATATATCAATACAGAAATAGCAGTATGATACGAGATGCAATAATTAAAATGTTTATTTCTCAATCTTCCAAATTAAATAATTTTCTTAATTAGGTTAATATTACCTGCCAATTGCTATTAACAATATCGCGTAAAAACGAGTAGCTTTCGTGTAATAAATGAAAGAAAAGACGAGAGAAAATTATTTATATAATATAATATTAAATATTTCTTCCATATGCTTTACTCCCTATATATTTATTTAAATACATTTTTTAATTATTTTGTATCTCATTATTTTATTATTTCGTTTTTAATTTGTACTTAAATAATGCCTAATCAAAATCCATTCACCAAACTATTCATTCACGCAAGAACACGTGAAGAAACGACTTTAATTGAAGTTCCCATGGTGAATAAAAAAGTATAATGTGTATTTGTTGTGTCGTCTCATTAAAAAGTCTGTCACACAGATACCTGAGTAGGAAACATTATAATCGAAACGTGTGAAAGTAAGAAAGTAGCAACAGCAATTAATTATCGCTAATAATTCTAGATTATTATCCTTAGTACGCTAGAAATTGATTCCCACGTCACTTTTTATCGTTTCGTTTTATCACCCGTGATAAACTGTGTTGCTTATCGTACTCTACAGTTCTGGAAAGAAGGCACGCGGTGATTTTATGAGATGCACCTGACTTGTATAATGTCTGATCTTTTTATAATATTAATCACATCACAAAAATGTAGCATGCATAACCTATATAATACATATTCATATACAATATATAATATATAATGTGTAAGATGTACAACCAATAGGAGTTCATAGTGTCACGTGACACCTGCGTCACTAGTGCCCTCTTTGCAGAACCTAACAGTAGCAGACAAATGAAAGCGGATACACGTGCGTGAAGTAATTAAAGACTCCTCGTAGAAAACACTGAAAGTGCCAAAATTAACAAATTGTTTGCAATCGATAAATGTTCTACATACCAGTGGTAATACTGTGGTACAGAATAATAGTGCAATTTCCTTTTGTAAATAGTTAATAATAATGTTAAAAGACTGTACCGTTGGTGCCTCCAACGCGACCTCTCGAGAAGTTTCCTTTCCTTTGTTGACAAATTTGAATTTGGCATTTACAGTGTTTTGTACAAGAAGTTTCCAATTAACAAAAGCCCGTGGAATGATATACATACATTATCATACTCGATTGTTTCGGATCGCTTATTAATCGATTGAATTAATTTCGAACATATAATACATTTGGATCTTGCGCGATCGACGCGTGTATGACGGATGCAAGAGAGTACTCTTTTCATAGAATTGCATGCTGCCTGATTGAAATTAATAAGGTTCTGATAGGAAACGGTATTTAAATTCGAATTGCATTAAAGTATTTTAATTGGACATGTTTATTGTCACCGTGAACTTGTGAGATATACCGAACTCACAATCAGTATCAAAGATCTCTGATAATCGACTATTACGCTATTCTACGTTTTGCATTATTTCGATTATTCCTACCTGCTGCAGATATCTCGATCGCTTCTACCTTAATCCCTTGACATGCAAAGACGTCTGGGACACGTCGTTTATTTATTATGACATTGCAAACGTTGACGTCTCTGATACGACCAGACTTTTACGCTGATTAAATTCGCTTTTAGTGCGTGTATAAAAGAAATTTTACGGAAATATAATTATACAGGGTGTACATAAACGTGTAATACTCATGAAAAGAAAAAAAGGCTTAATGAACGCCGGTCCGAGTATCATCATTTACGAAGTTATAAGACATTTTGATAATTATGTAGAAAAGGGGACTCCTCACCGATTTCTCAAAATGGAATTTCGTTGCGAAAAGCAATATAAAGCTGATATCGTGTTGTACTATACTGTTAGGTTCTGTAAAGAAGGCACTCGTGACGTTGGTGTCACGTGGAATCCCAATTCCATAAATGTTTATCATATAATTAATATTACAAATAAATGTATGAGTTAAACCTGCTCTCATAAACTCACCGTGTATCTTCTTTCCAGAACTCTGCAGTACATTAACCCTTTGCAATCCGAGGCGAATCTCAGTCGCCATTCAGTTTATTACGATAACTCGAACGGCGATTACGAGGCGACATTAAGATTTACTCCAGCTATCTGTGATTTAAAATTGATTAACAAAAAATAAGTGGAGACAATCTTAATGCCGTCTCTCAGTCGCCATTTGAATTACATGAAGAAACTGAGTGGCGACCGAGAGGCGCCTTTCCAGTGCAAAGGGTTAATTGTAAAATATATAAATTCTATCGCGTACATTTCAACAGCGTTCAAATATTTACAATCACGTATCCAGTATTTTGTTGAAAAATGATTATTAACATAGCCCATGCGATGTTACTTTCGACGGAATTCATAACGAAGCAAAATCCAGTGAACCTTAACTTCCTTTAAAATGATTGAATTATTAATTGTTACTCAGCGATACTGCAGCGGGTTTTGCATTTGTCACGCATTGCATACCTTTTATGTTTATTATTATCGCACATACTTCATTAAGATGGAAGCATGTCCATTATTTTTTCAAACATACACAGCGGATGGACGATGTAAATTAGCTGTTTGCCCGAGAAAGACAAATACATATATACAAATGTTAAGTAGAAACACATGCTACGCTGCTATAAAGACGAGGAGATACAGCTTGTTTAAAAGCCATGATTTGTCGTTCATTTTTTGTATAACCTTAAACGAAAGCTTGTTAATCTTTTCGATGATACAAACTCTATTTTCGAGGGTACACTTTTTATCTCATACATTATCGTTTATGCATCAAACGAATTCAATACATTGTATATACCATAAAGAACGTAAATGAACAATATATCTGTTAATGACTTGTTGCATTCCAAATTAACCCATTTGCAGATCATATTTATCTTTTTGCAAACCAAATATTTGTAGAAAAACTTGATTGCAAAGGGGTGGATTTGATCTACAAAAGGGTTAATTTGGAATGCAAGGAGGTGAACATGATTTGCAAAAGGGTTAATTTGGAGTGTAAAATATTCCATGTAGAATCACCACCTTCCCCTTTGTACCACCATTTACATAGCACCCCGTATATGTATATACTTATCAAGATTCAAGTATGTTTGTTCCCTTAATTAGCATAAATAAAATTAGTTTCGACATCCTTAAGTTGTTTGAGTAGAAAATTGAAAAGGGTTTATATTCGTGGAAGAAAGGAAGGATTTCTTTTCGATGTACATAGAGTAACGAAGTACGCCAAGGTACAACAAACTTTATGTACAACTTTAAAGTACAACAAGCTTTATCTTTATTAAAGGATAATCCGGTAGATCATTTAATTTTTTTCCCGGAGATGTTTACCTGAAGCAGTACATTTTATGGGGCATAAAGAAAATGAAAATAATTTATGAGGGTGTATCATAGTGCTCTTCATTAATTGTAGGACATTTATTACAGCGATACATCCACCAATCTCTTTTTATTATTATTACATACATTTCATATACAAAAATTATTGTACACCTCAAAAAGTACCTGGCACAGGTCGTAATAATTATTATAACCCCCTGCATTCTTATTTTCACAAAGAATTATAGACATTATAAATAATATTTAAACGAATATTTCATTTACAACTGGCTTGTAAAATTATTGTATTAAACAATTACGTACTTCGATTTCCACAGAATCGGTTGAGTTTAACTTCATTGTCACGTATCAACGTGGTACTCGAAATTGAATCAAATTAAAAAATTATGTAGTATTTAATACGTTCGCAAACAAGTTAGGATATTAAACAAAATGTCTGTCTGTTAACTATTACTTTTTGCATTTTGCATGGAACATTTTCTAATAAATAATATAAACTACCTACAAAGTGGTACGTGACTTGATAACATATTAGTTGGGTGGTCCACGGAAAAAAAGCGCTTGAGAGCCGCTGATATAATTGATAATTCATAATTAATATCATTGAACATATATCTCTCCCGCACTGGTTGTTATAATAATTAATTAATGAGTGTACTTAACGACTCACATACGACATACACGTAACATACACACAGATGAACAAATTATCGAGAGGAATAATTGAATCAATCTCACATACGAAATACACGAAAATGCACAAACTATCGGGAAGCATAATATTTTCCATTGATTAAGGAGATTTCCAATAAACGCTTTAAATCAATCGCCATTACGAAATTCTCAAAGTTATAGCAGCGAGCACGAGTTTCGTTGAATAGTTATTCACTAACACAAAAACTGATTCGTTTCTGCTCTACTTTTTTAATTTGGACTTGCTAAACAAAACACAGACAGTAATCGGGTGGTCGAGCTGGAGGAACGCGAGCAGTAAGTACGAAATGCGGCGCATTCGCCATCGCAACCCCCCCCCCCCCCCTCCCACACACTTTCTATATCTACTTTAATATTATTATGATTCCCAACCACCCCACCCCACGAATTTCTGTTTTTTTTTTCTTCTTTCCACGTTGGATTCTTCCACTTAAACGAACTTCCGTTAATTTCCACCGGGCTTTCGCCGGCTGATGTCCGCTTACAAACAGTCACACTATTAAACGGAAACGTGCTTCCGCTTACACGGAAGACGCCGTAGCATTCTACTTATGAAACATTTGCACGCGCACGCTGCTTTCTCCACCCCTTTCACCCCACAGCATGTTTATAATTTCACACAATTTTCGCAAGACTGTACATAGTACTTAGTATTAACTATTCTATATGATAATTAATATGGTGACCGACACTCTTCAGGTTTTCAGGTGAAAAAAGAACCAAAGGTGCTTCTCGAAACCAATTCGTATTTCTGTAATTCGTTGCTCTGTTAATTGGATAAAAGTCATTAAGGGGTTTGGGTATGGTGGTGGGGATGATAGAACTCGCAAATGAAAGATTCTTTGAGAACCAATCAAATGGAATTATTAAATAATATCTTTTTCATGAGGCTTCGTGTGTGGTTTTTTTATGTTTGGAACAATTGATTGATGTTATTGTGCAGTTTTGTGAATGAGAAGATTTAAAATGATGGGAACGGAAATGAAGTCTTTGATGTTTGTTAATTCTGTTTAGTGGTATGTTATTGAAAAATGTTCTTCCCGTGGTACGCAACATTTTGGAACAACTTATACTCATTTAAATTCCGAGCTTTGATGGGTCTTGGGTTTTTAGTTATTTATTGATTTTAATTTTTTTAGTTTTGTTAATTATTGAGAATTAGTTTTTCTGTTTCAAATGTGTGGGAATATCAATATTTTTGAAACACATTATTATTCATAATCAAATTACTAGGAAATTAGTAAGGTTGTTATTATTTTCAACATAAACGCGAACCGAAAAAATCTATGGAGACATATTGATTATAATTAAGTCTCAAGTAACCAAGTAAAGAAGTAATTTAAAAAAAAATTTATAGAAAATGTAGTTTTCTAGAACACAAATGCATCGATCGATTTCGATTTATATTTCTTCAAAGAATCATCCTTTGACCTTTATAATACCTTTTCCGCCACATCACAAAGTATCGCGTTAAAATGCTTTTCAAGCATCGTGGCTCAAAGATCTGTAATAAAAGTAATAAAAATAATAATAATAATAATAATAATAATAATGCACATTACGGAACAGCGATGATTAAACTCAACTAGCAAAATAATAATTAAACCTATAATTTCAAATCACTTTCGATTATCTATTCAGATACTTCAGAAGGTATTAATATTAACTCATAAATAAATTATTACTCATATTTTCTTAAAAAATATTTAAACTTGCAAAGAATTTATTACTCATCTGTATAATACTTAAAAACCATCTAAACTCACGCAGAAATTATTACTCATATGTTTTCAATGATACATATAAACTTACAAAGAAATGATTACTCATATGTACTTAAAAACCATGTAAACTTACGAAGAAATGATTACTTACATGTTTTCAAAGAAACATATAAACTTACAAAGAAATGATTACTTATATACTTATAAAATGGAACTGATATTAACATAAAAACAAATAATAATTCACATATTTCGATGTAAATCAATTGAACAATCTTGAAGATGTTTGATAATAATTCTGAACAGAATCAAACGGTGGTGGTACAAAGTGAATGTACGTATTATAGTATAATTAATCAGTATTATCGATGTACATTTGAAAATTAATTCGAGAGTAACTTAGTGATACGTATAATGTATCCACGAGTCTGCGTCTGATCTCATATCTCACAGGAAGGCAAGTTCTCCGTATGAACCCCTCTTGTTTCCTCTTGATACCACCCTCTGTCTCCATGTACCTGAATGCATGTCCTGTTGCATAATTTAGTAGCCACTTCCGGTTTATAATAGTTTACTGTCGAAGTCTGCGTAGAGCTCTAAGGGTTGGTAAGGGCAGGTAAGGGTGGCACGCGCAAATGAATAGGGTGCCGGAGTTCTTTGTTATTCGAATGTAGCACTGAAGCCATTGTTGCATTATTTAGAGACGATTAGTTATACTAACCTAGCTTTCCTTACAATTGTTCTATTAATTCACCTCAGGGAGGCTTCAAGGGTTAAGGTAGGTGAAGGTTGCATGCTTTCAGGGGACGTGATTTTAGTGTTAACTCTTTGCACTCGAGATTATTTATTATTATTTAAACTTATCGCGGTAACTCGGGTGACGACTGAGAGGCGACATTAAGATTTATTGCATTGTTGGTGATAGTTTCAAATCCAATAACTACAAATAACTGGAGTCAATTTTAATGTCGCTTCTTGGTAGCCGCGGTAAACTATGTGGCGACTGAGAATCGCCTCTCGAGTGAAAAGGGCTAAGTTGACTCTTCTTTCTAGTTATTTATTAGAATTTAAGTGCCTTTCAGCGATAAGAATCCTTGGTTTGATTCGATAGTGATAATGGCTAGCATTCGATAATTTCATTTTTAATTAAAGAATATAATAAAAGAAAGAATATAATCTGAAGTGAAATGTATATCATATAATTTCTATAGAAAATATGCAGTTTAATATTACTCTGCAAGCAATCGTATTAAACTGCAGAATATTAAAAACGATATGCGATATATGTATACGACGTCATTTCCGGTTTACTGAAATGGTGGATTTAATGGCGTGCTTAGTGTTTAAAACAAATTCAATGTCAATCTTGCAACAATTAGACGAATTAAAATCCGAAGTTCATAAAATTTAAACAATTTACGAATCATATACATAAATGCAATATTAATTGGAATAATTTAGAATGCATATAAAGTAGTTGAATGCGAAATCTCCTTTTCCCATTGGATGTTTGTGAAGTTCTAAAATTGCTCTACTTTCAGTGCAAATATGAATGTAAAATTACGTCAGTTTCTATGATCGATTATAATTTGAGATCACTTTTATATAATATAATAATCATCGATTCCATTTTCGGAAAAGTATGACGGAGTTATAATACTGCAAACCATTTTAGTTTGAAAGGATTTTAAGTCAATTACTGAACAAATTGCCATTTTCATTTTAACATTAATTATATTGCAGCAATAATTGGGTTGAACCTATCACTAATAAGAAAACACTTCGCTAATAAGAAATCAATAATAATTTTTAATAATTATTTTCATTTTAGCTCAACAATAAGTTCACTTTTAACAGTACTTTTTTCTTCCACTGAATAAACTCCCTTCTTATATTAATTAGCACTTGAACTTAATAAGAAATTCAATTCTGACAATACTTTTCAATATTATTTTATCCTGATGTACAATTACGGAACTATTCTTGCATCCATGAGATGACATTTTTAGTTAAATTATTCGAATATTCCACGCCGCATTGTTAGAGATTTTATATACTTTTATTTGATATACATAACGCAAATGATTGTATCCATTGATTAACTTCAATCCTCCAGTCATAATTTATGTATAAATAAATGTGTAAGCATAACTCAGTATTTATTCGGTAGTTCTGGTGTCAATCATTTTCTGCTCTTTACAGTTAATAACATATTAAAAATTATTGTATTTATTATCGTCGTTGAAGTTCTGGCTACCTTTTGTATATTTTACAATTCATTAAATTCAAATTTTTTATAACGCAATAACGGTAAATCTTAAAGGTGAATTGAATTCAACATTCCTGGGTTTTCGGAAAAAATCTTACTGACAAGATACAAGTCAAATATTTGAAGTTTTTAGTCCTAATTATTGGTAATTAGGTTCTTACAATGCCAGTAGCGAATTAGGTCTCTTCGCAAGCTCATATTTTGTCCACGCGACATAATATACACGTATAGTTTCTCGTACCAACGTACAAAAAACACTCTCACGTATTGAACTTCCATTTTCGATTCTGTCTTTAAATTGTCCTTCTACAAAAATAGAACCATGAGACTCGGCATTAAGTTAAATAAATAACGTAATCGTCGGTGTAAAAACGAGCCGACATATTTCGATATTTCCTGGATCTATTTGTTAAATCGAAGCAATGTTCTGTTTACTTTTGGATCGGCACGGTGACAGCCAGAAAAAAAGAATAGGCCATTCAACATACAGGGTTCTTTGATGAATTGCTTTAACACGTGCATCCTGCGCAATTTATCTTCGGCGAGAAGAGAAATGGAATTTTATAAACTAAACCTTTTATCGGGCGTGTTTCGAAGTTACGATCAATGCACTGATTCTAATTTTGTATTATTTATAAGAATATTGCCATGACGACGATTATAAAGCTCTGTGAAATATTATATAATATTTGGCATAATAAGAAAAGACAGATAACAATTTCTTATGTTTGAAATAATTGTTTAAAAATTGGGTTTATACCACTTTCAAATATAATGGTTAAAACAATACCATACGATAGTTAACGTAATAAATAATATAAAATTGGATTAAATTAGATAATGCACAATAATGGATAAGTTTTCTGAAAAATTCACAGGTTCAATAAGAATTTTCAATCTGAAATTTAAATAAATATTTACATTTTGAAAGCTTTAAATAGCGGCCAATACCGGGGCCTCATTTCATTGCAAATTGGTATTTACTAAATGTTTAATATATAACATTCTGAGTTTTAAATATATGAATATTATTACCAACTGTTGAAGCAATTTATAGTAACAATAACAAATATCATATCTTGGAAATTACATTTCGAGTATTACACACTGAATATTCAGTAAACAAATTATTAGTATTATAAATCATTTGTTCAGTAATTACAGTATTATTATTGAATAAAATAATACTTATTCAATAAAATACTAATTAGGATGCTATGTTGTTGAATCATTTAAAAACTCCATTGATGTGAAAATAAACTGATGAAGTTGTATCAATTTCAATAAAATTAATATCGTTTCGTTTAATTAGACGACAAACTAATTGCTGTTTACTCTTGATTTGATTTTATCAATTTAATTATGGGATGCATTTTCACGTAAGCTTCCCATCGATTCTGTAATATCTTGATAACTGAAATTCATTTATAGGGCTTCATTAAATAACACACCACATCAATACAGATATTATTCGCCGATAAAATCATGATAATTATAAGCTGAATTAACAGCGTCAGCACGAAAACCTTTTCAAAATGAATATTATTATGCATATTATTATTATTATCATCATATTCCCAGAAATTTAATAAGAAGATTATGTCTGATAAATTAGTAAAATTATGCACGTTTATTACTCAAACCAAGGATTCTGATTTATCTGTTGAAATACTATTTTCGTTTCATTTAACCCATTGATGCCGAATATTATATTTGATTGTATTAAATAATATGTAATATTGTTGCGTGGATTTCAAAGTAAAATGCAACAATGTTTATGAAATATATTAATGGTGTTTCTTTAGGTGTATTGTTTTACATCATCAATCATGATGGATATTGTTGAATTTACAATTAATGACAGAGTAACCAAAGCAATCAAAGTAATTGGTTTCTATAATTTAGTAGTTCTTGAAACTTGCTATATTACAAAACATGGTCAAGTTTAATGCAATGTTATATAAATCTGTAAATACATAGTACGTATATAAGATGCTATTAAGATTTGAATCTTTTATATAACTTACAACTTGAAACCAGCAATTCTATTATAATATTAGGAATATTCGACACCAAAGGGTTAAAAAATCTTCAACGCATTCACTGCCAATCACCATACTCGTAGTTGTTGATTACTTTTATTTTTCATAGCAGAAATAGCAAAAGTATAATAAAATAAATGTTGTTTCTGAACTACAGAGAGTGTAAAAAGTATTCGTACAGCAGCGAGTTTTAACAAAAACCTCGTGAAACTTTGTTTATTTAAAACATTTTAACAAACAAGTAGTATGCACATGCTCTGAGAGATCGTCGCAGAGAATTTCGAAAAGCAATTATTTATCCATATTTCGCGTAATTCAGAAATCCAAGAAAAGACTCCTTGGAGTTGGCTACCAATGTACAGTCGAGTCTCTTTTTATGCGTATCTTTTTAATGCGATTTGAAAGTTATGCGGTGAAGCAAAAAAAAATAAGTAACCCAAGAAACATTGGGAGTTTTAACAACATAACGCACTTATCTATTTATTTTGCTTCTTTTTATGTTTCTCTGCGGGGAATTAAAAAAGAAGAGAATAACTCCCACACACAAATAAAGCCTCTTTCGTTCGAATTAAAAATCCTTTTACGCGCAAACAAAACAAAACAAACCAACTGAATGTTTATAAGGCACCTCTTTCGTGCTGCTGGTATTTCAACAAATTATCACTCATTTTTCAAAGAACGCTTTTTTATTCGGTTTTTTACACTGATTTCTGTGAAACATATCTATCTCATAAAAAGAGACTTGGATGTATAGCCTAATTACTTGGAATGCAAAAGTTTAAAACAAAAATGGCATTACAAATGAAATCAAATAATTTGAGTTGGCAAGGAATGCGTTAATCAATTAGACACAATCAGGTAGTATAAAAGTAATGGTTATGCAGTCCAGACGGTGGACCACCAAGTCCAACGGTTTCCTCTGATTCGGCACCAGTTCCGGTCCATCCAAGTCCAGCACCAAGATGGCCATTAAAGCCGGGTGTCTTAGTTCACATCAATCGAAGCCACAGTCTAAGATCAGGTCTTAGTATTCGTACCAATGAGACCGTACGAAACGAATTGATGGTAACTAGCCAATCCGAGGAACCAATGACCGAGCAGTTTTTGACGGATACGTCGATCACTAAGAACCCTGTAAAGGTTCGCCGTCGAAGGAAGGATGTCGGTAGTCAAAGAACCCTCAGTGTTTCCGGTCTGCATGACGAGGGTATGCTTGCCAGAGCTAATAAAATTAAAGCCATGTTTGGGGTACAGCTTAAAGAACAGGCCACCTTGCCTGGTATTTCCAGAGAAAAAACTGGTAAGTCAATAAAGAACTGTTTCTTACTTAGTGCGAGACTCCTTCCGTCCAATTTGCATAAATCTATTTATGTACGGGGTGATAAAAAAGAGGGACGAAGACTATAGGTGCTTAAAGTACTCACCGTGAAGAGTAAGAAGTATCTGATCAAACGTAGATCGTAAAATCAACACTTTCGATTAATCGTTTGCACTCTGAGAATATTTCCGTTATAAATGTGGACTAATTCTGAAATGTTTTCTGATACCGCTTAAGAAATTAAATACCAACGTTCGTTTTCTGTAACAATTGATAAATGAATCTTATTTAGAATATGAATCCTGTATGTTAATTTTGTTGGATTGTTGTAAACGCATGACGCCGTTGGGACGCCTACGGAGTGCAAAGGGTTAAGATGCAATTCATATTCGATTGCGATTTATATTCGATGCGATTTATATTCGAAATGTAAATATTATAAACGTCTCTGAGACGATAAGAATTTTATGCCAATTAATTTCGCTTTTAGTGCGGCGGGACAACAATTACAGAAATATAATTATATATTTTCAGTATTAAAGTTTGAACATTAGGAATAATCTCTGCAACATGTCTGTTTCGAATTTGTTATTAAATTATTGTTTAATTTGTTATTTAATTATTAGCTACTTATATTGTCTTATGATATTTGACAATGTACATTTTTTTTGTAAAGCTTGCATAATTGTTAAGTTGAGATGCATTAAATAATATTTTTTCATTTATATTTCTTCTTTTCATTTATATGTGAAAGGGTTAATATTGTTTGGTTAAGCTTTGCAAATAATGTGCAATAATAGAAAAGCAAGCTTAACTTGAATCAAATTAATTGGTTGGAATAATACTTGAAAGCCGCTAAACATTTGAAGCATTAACAGAGTGATGAAAATACTAGGTCTGCAACTAATAATTTATGTTCTGTGCTAAATGTCTGTTTCCAGTAGATAAATTTTGATACGACGTTGGTACATATTTGCCGCATGAACGCCTTGAATTTATTGCCGTCAGCTCCCAATTTTATATTATATTAATATAGTATTCCATATAAGTTCAGTTCAAATGGATAAATGCAATAATTAATTAATAAAGCGTGGTACAGATTTATTTCTAGAAATATCATAAGTTTCCAAAATTTTAGATTACTTCTCATTACAATTACAATTATTGAGTATAGAAAAGTTAATTAGCCGTTCTAAAAAATTTATTGAAACAAAGGGTGATTATATTGAAAAATAAAAATTAGTGTTTGAATCTATTACCAGTTTAATACTTTGGGCCGGAAACTTTTAGACCTTACTCCGTGCATCTAATATAATAATATATTATGAATATCATAATTTAACGATCGTTTTTGGTTATCACTAAATTAGTAAAATATAATTTTATGTTCATCCGAACCCCTTATTTTGACTTTTAGTGACTGCTAAGTTTGCTTAACCCTGAACAACCCAGTATGCTTCCACCATTATATCAAAATAAAGTAAATACGGGACACAAACTTATTGAGATTATATTATACAATAATTTATTTCGGAATTGTGTGCGCGTTAAAATAAAATGAAATTGAAAATGTATCCGTCAGACATTCCTAGGTTGTTTAGGGTTAAGTGTCATTGAAATTAAGCCGACAGTGTAATCTAGTGGAATGATCCACCCTGAATAATCAGGTGCATGAAAGGTGCTTTATTTGTTTGTGTCATCGCTTGTTTTCCCGTTTGTGTTTTTCCTAGCTGTGACTTACAAGAGAATAACACAACGGCAGAAAGTAGTGCATGCTGCTGAATCCTCTTGCGAGCCGCATCAAATCAACGTATCCCGTAAGCGCAAAAAACCTGGCGCAGGTACGTATTTTGATACATATGTATGTATATAGCGTATCATGTGTCATATTATGATACCAATAAGTATATATAATTCAACATAATGATTATAGCACATAATACACTAAGGTGCAGAGGGTTGTTAAAAGAGGCACTTAAAATTACAAGTATAATTAATATTGAAGAACGACGTAATTAAATTAGTTAAAGAAGTCTCGGGTTCACGTGAAATACGAGGCGACTTGTCATTTATTTAAGAACTTAATACTTGCTTTGTTCACTCGCAAAACATTCGGTGAACTAAACACTTGGAAATCTGAGCTTGACAGTCTCCTCGTATCACAAGATTTCCAATTCCAACTTGAACTTCAAATTAAAAGGAAACAATGTTTTGTTTCAAGGAAATCTTTCATTCGGGCGGATCATTATTTAAAACTACTTCTTTCTAACTTCATATGATTTGATCGTATTAAAGAGATTGAATTGCGCGGTTATTAAATTACGTTATAAATAAACTGTTATGATGAAAAAAATAAAATAAAAAACGATTGGCGCAACTCTGTCTTCTTTTGTTGTATAAAATGATTACGTTTATAATATTTGAAATGTGGTGGAATAATTCACATTCAGAACAGAATATCTATTTTAATGTTTTAGAATAGTATAAATATATTTAACATTTACTAGTTTATGTAACACAATAACAGATTTCTCAACGATTATTAATATTTCTTAATGATTTTCCAAACACGAAATGTAGGGGAGTGATTTAAATGAAGGAACATGATGATTCTAATTAATTCGAAGATTTTTTATTCTTTCAATAAAAAAGAACGTTTTTTTAGTTTTGAGCTGGATGGATTGATTAAATGTGTGGACAACTATGTAACTTCATATTTCTCATGAAACATAACAGCAAATATGACCGCCTTTTTATTCTTAATTACTGGGGTTATAATATGAGATGTTTAATTAACAGTGAGATTTACCTTGAACATGAGATGGGTTGGCTTCATAATTATACCAATTAAATTCGCTAATTACATTAATTAAAGGATTTAAATAATGGTAGAACATAATATTTTATTATAATGCCACTATATTTATAATTCCGATTAATATCAAGTCTACGATATTCGGACATTAAAGGATGATCAGATCTATTATTTTTTAATAGATATTAAATAAACATATTCAATTAATAAATTATAAATATAACTGTAAAATAGCGTAATTAAAGGGATTATAAATTAGGGATTCATTTCTTAATACATTACCCTGATTATTAATTATACAATACAAAGTAATTTTAGTAAAGTTAAAATTATACAGAATTTTATACGCAAATTTTATAAATACAAAGAACATTCATAGAATTATAATAAATAAGCAGAATTATAATAAATCACACTGAAACCACCACCGAAGTTATCAAATTTACAAAACGAATATTGGTACACGCTTTAAATAAAACCTTTTCAGAAAAGCCTGATAAAACAGATACATTTTTCTCATTTTATTGTAAAAGAGAAGCTTATATTAAACTGAAGATAAGGTGTTAAATGTTTCATGCTCCTTCGCGCGAGTATTTCTGGTACACGATATCAAGGGATGTTTACAAAAAATTGTTTGTTTACATTTGCAGATCCCACTCAAGCTGCGAATAACAATCATGTGAACAGTGTGTCAGAAGGTCTTCCCGAATCCGGAGCGAAGACGTTCTACGAAAATTTACCTTTCCATGGGATCCAAACACCGCCTAACAAGGTTAGTTATTTATAACAAATTAATAAACTACTTATTTATATATTATATATATTATTGTGGCATGTCTACCTTTTAATATCACTCACAAACTACTCGCCCGTTGGTAATAGTGAGATGCAAATTGTTTTAGAAATTAATAATTTTTAATGATTATATTAAATAATACTTGTAACTATCAATAAGATTATTGATAGTTACAAATTACATTAATTATTCGTTAACCACTTTCTCGTCTGACGTATTACAATATATTGTGCCAAGAGTCGAAAATATTTTTGTGTTGAAATAGTTTTTACATCGAAGCTGAAGTTTAAATGTGGAAAGCGTGAGGGAAAATATGAGGTTCAAAACGATACTCGTGTTTTTAAGTAGAAAACAGAGCAACTAATGTTTAGTGTGGATTTTCGTGCAAATGTTTTGAATCTCCAGGATCCCAGGCAAGATTTTATTTCAGCAGAATTTTTCATCTTTTTCTCGAAATGCCAGTGCTGTAAAATCCTAAATCGTGTATGAAGTCAAGAAATTGCAGATAATTTAAATAATGATCTTTTGCATTTAAACAAAACCTAAAATTCATAACAACAGAAATATACATCATAACGCAAGGTAAATTTGCTACCTTTGCTTCAATACATTACTTATTACATAAAAAAGTGTTTCCCCTTCCGTGTCTTATTCCACGAAACATTAGGAAGATCATTTTACATAGTTGATCATTTTCCACCGCAAATTATTCCGCGAAACATTACAAAGAATTAACAAACAATCTGGACCCATCTTATTATTTGACAAAAGCATTCTTTACAAAAGCAGCGGCGTATAATGCACAGATAACCGACGGAATTTTATTATTTACTCAAAAGTAAATGTTCCATGGAAAACAGAGGAGCGGGGAAGGGGTGAGTGAAAAAAGGAGTCAGAGAAAGAGAGAGGGAAATTTAAGCATTTTCCAAGCAACATCCGGTACTCCTTGAATAAATAGGGGGCCCGCCTGCTCCGTAGTTCCCTTAATTAACGCGTGGTACTCCAATTATAGAATTAGAAAATAAGCCGTAGGGTAGGGAAGGGGGGGGGGATGAAATTTAAATGAAGTAATACGATGACAATAGCGGGTGAAAGAAAGCATGGCACGATGAAAGGCCTCCTATGCCTAAGTAATACGGCAAATATTTTCACCGTGGAGAGCGCGAGAAAGAGCAAGAGCAAGAGCAAGAGCAAGAGCAAGAGCAAGAGCTCGAGGTTGCACGGGGTGGAAGGTAATTTGATAAAAGGGGTCGAAAATATCAGGAACACGCGAATACTCGAGGCTCTCAACCACGAAACCCGGCACGGAAAGTCACCGTGAAGTAATCGCATTATAAGAGGCTGGAGTGCTGAAGTACCAGCAGTCTGGTACCTCGCCCTTCCCTTCCCCCTTCCCTCCTGCACACCATCGACAGGAGTACCTGGAGAACACCAAGGCACATGGAGAACCACCAACACCACATGGAACTCACCTATATGGTACTTTGTACCGAGAGCCTTCCGGAATCCATGGGAACCGGAAAGGGTGGTATACTAATGTCTGCCTTTCCGAATCTACTGCTACCTATTTTCACTTATACTCGCATTCTAATCGATTCCTTTGACTTGTAATTATGATACATTACTGGCCTATTAGGGGGGAAATTCTTAGGTGAAAATGGAGCGTGGCTGTGATAGGCAAATCCACTGGCAATTTGTTAGGTTAAAGTAGGAGAATATAGTGGTGCATTAAAGTTGTGATATTAAACATTTCGAATATAAATTCGGATAATTTGACTAATTATGGACAAGTTTTATGGGTGGAATTCTGGGATCCTGTTAATGTGAAAGTATAAGGCAGGGGATGTTGAGTTCTCTTTTAATGTCTATTGAGATAAGAAGATATGACATGTAATACTGATTTTACTCTAATTGAGTACTTTTTATTTGTGGAAGATAATGAGAATTATATAAACATCTGAGGTATTCAATTATAAATAACATGTTAACATATTCGAGTCGGGATATTTTCAGCCGAGTGTTACGCACGTGACGGAACAAATTCGGGGAATTCTACTAAATATAGTTATGTTAACAAAAATGCCATAAACATCAACATATAACTTAGTCATAACGTACTCAAACATTTTCAGACCGAAGTGTGACTCATATTTGAGTTATCCGGGATCTGTTAAAGAATCCCAAGAACTCACATTTGCGTCATCCAATGCGAATGTGTTAATCTCGATGTTTCGCCGCATTTGTTAAGAATATCAAGAAAATTTTTTATGTTTCGCTGTGAAACATCCTCTTTGCTCTCATTGGGTGGTTCCATTGTGTGCGCCCTTGTAGCCTTGGGATGGGGTTGGAATAATCCCACGGTATCCTCCGGTTGTCGTAAAAGCCGACTAAAAGAGGGTTGGGTGTAAGGCTGCCAACCTTACCCTTTACAAAGTCTCTGTGTCACGAGACTTATAGGATTCCGTGCCAGTAATCAGTATTTATTCTCATACCTTTCACTAATTTGCTCTTCTACTTTTGCTTTACTCGCTTTCGTTTAACATGAATTATAACTTTGTATTAGAAGCGTAATATATTAAAAATAATTAGTAGCAGTTATATATTTTATACAAGAATATAAAATAATATCGTACAATCATACGTATCGCGATCATTACGTGTTACATAATGTTGCAGTTCATCGTGATAAACATAGTTTATCAATAATAATAATAATAATAAAGAAAGAGTACAGATTTAATCCTTTGAATTCGAAGGTGATTCTCTTTATGTTTTGTTATTGGACGTTAAATCCTTGACAACTGAAGTAAATTTTAATGTCGCCTCTCAGTCGCTATTAAAGTTGCCGCAATGAACTGAGTGGCTACTGAGAATCGCCTCCGAATGCGAAGGGTTAAATCTGTACTTTTTGCCTCTCGAGCGTAAAGGGTTAGTATACAATGAGGATTTAACATAATATCGAAAACGAATTATCGTTGAATAATATAAAAAATAGGAAATACAAGCACATGTCGTATCATTAATTATGAATTGTATTTACAAGCCAAATGGTAAAAACAAATGAGCAGAATCCATAAATGAACTAATTCGTAATCAATATATAAGAAATATAACAAATGTCAGTCAAATATAAATCCGTAGAAATCAATGCTCAGATTCGCAACATTTCCCCAGTGCGATATAAAACGTCTCCAGGGAACATAAATTAATTTTTCAATAGACATTCAATGAACGCATACAGACTCCGTTTGACCTTAATGTATAAACAATGAAAGAGAACTAACAAATGGTTTAATTCGCGAAAAGCTTTCACCCCATAAAGCAATACTTTCGATGGGAATGAATATAATATCAGTCAACTAGGAGCGCGGATTGAACACGTAGAATGATATCATAGGAAAAGCTCGAAATTGAAAACAGTCGCAAAGAACCGTAGTTATATTATCGCTTGAGCGATCTTCTCTCAATAAACACGGTGATAGCGATTTTCAGTTGTTTTCGATTCGAATTTCTCCGTTGTTTTCCATGGAGACCAGTAATATTTTTCGTTTACCAGCTGCATACAAGATATCAAATTCATCTCGTGTTTTAACCATTCACGCGTCGATATTTGACCTATCGAAATATCAGTTTGCGCGTATAAAAACCGTACTGCAATCTAGTAACAACTATTCTATACGCGGCTAGGTAAAGAAATCCTTGCTGATTTGTTTTCAAGACTTTTTTTAACACGTATGTAACTGCATTAATGTCATTATCTTGCAATCTTATCTCGATTGTTTACACGTATTCTAATAATAGAGAGATTAACCCTTCGACTGAATTATCAAATTTATTTCACGGCACCCATATTTTGTGCAGATATTAAATAGTATTTCGACAGTCTTGTACTCATTGAAGAAGTTAAAAATAATGTCGGTAGACAAGTACTTATGAGCGACATTGTTCTCCACATTATTCAACCCTTTCCCAAATTCCATTTAGATGTAGACTGAATACCGAAAGCACCCCTTCGATCTTCTGCGGTGTTTTTACCCTTGGAATGGCTCCCCTGACAAAATATATATCTCTGGGAAGAAGAGTATGTTGAACGGAGACTAGTAAAAGCTTTTGGAGCCAAAGATGGTCTGCAAAGGGTTCACTAATATCCACTTTCGTAGCTCTTCGCCTCTGTCCATACTCAATTATCACTGATAGGAAGCATTCCGGCACCGATACGTTTATTAGAGGGCCACTTCGTTAAATAATTGAATACTTCTCACGTAGGACACACCCTCAATTATGCAACCTCATCATTCAAATTGAATCACATTATCACCTCGCTTTCAAAGGCAAACCCTTCTCTCTCACACAAGACGGCCATTTTTCTTTAATTCATAAATATTCATTTCTCTTTAAATCGTAAACTGCCATTTTTCTTTAAATTGTAAACGACCATTTTTCTTTAAATGATAAACTGCCATTTTTCTTTAATTCATAAATGGTCATTTCTCTTTAAATCTTAAACGGTCATTTTTCTTCAAATCGTAACCTGCCATTTCTCTTTAAAGCGTAAACGACCATTTTTCTTTAAACCGTAAACGGTAATTTTTCTTCAAATCGTAAACTGCCATTTTTCTTTAAATCGTAAACGACCATTTTTCTTTAATTCATAAATGGTCATTTCTCTTTAAATCTTAAACGGTCATTTTTCTTCAAATCGTAAACTGCCATTTTTCTTTAAATTGTAAACGACCATTTTTCTTTAAATCGTAAACGGTCGTTTTTCCTTAAATGATAAACAGCCATTTATCTTTAAATCATAAATGGTCATTTTTCTTGAAATCGTAAACTGCAATTTATCTTTAAATCGTAAACGACCCTTTTTCTTTAAATCGTAAACAGCCATTTAAATTACGGAAATTACTAGACCGAGTTGATTATAACGAAGCATGATATTTTACTAATAAAACGTCAAAAGATATTTCAATTGATATCATCGTACTCTCCATACATTTGTTACAAACTAAAGAAAGTGATTTTTTCTGGTTCATTATACAAACTTCTAACAAATAAATAATTTCCAAAATGAATTCCTCCAATTAATTACTGAAAAATGAAATCGCTTAACAATTCTCTTGATTAAACCCATTTCAGTCTAGAACACAGTAACCAAACTTATAATAAACAGTATTTTCATTCCTTATCAAGTGGTCTCTTATCTTACTGGACTCGTATGAATATAATAGAAAACAAATTTAATTTGAACGTTCTTCTAAGGTTCTTGACGCTTATCAAAACTGCGACGTAGCAGGTGACGCCGGTAATTACTTAATTTAAGGTAGCCTCTAAACGTATCAGCCTCAGAGTCTCTTGGTGCATACTGACGTGTTTTATGAAACAAGGAAACGAGACATTTTCTCTGACGGATATAGCGTATACGGGTTTCTCACGGATGAAATACGTGAGGTAACCTTGTGCCTCACCTAACGCAGAAACTACCTAAGTTTATTCTTAATGAAAAACTCAGCCACCTCGCGAAAAAAACTCCACAGCCTTATACCGCTTAGGAAGAACCTCTTACGTGATTTATAAAGATGCATTACATTCAACTTTTATCTCTTGATCGCTTTGATCATTTTAAGGGTCCTGGAAGATTCACCGATCTTCTTCAATCTTCAGGGATATTAAATTGAAAGCGAAACACATGGAATGTGATACTATATGACTTCCGGGTCAAAGTTTAGACGTTTTTAAAAGAACCTTATTGAGTAATCGTAGTTTGTTCTTGTCTTTCTTGCCTGATTATGTAAGAATTATTGTATAACTGCCATAATTACAGTAATTGTTTGTATATGATGCTGGAATATATATAAAGTCACTAATTGCTTTGTGTAATTAACAATACGAGAAATATTGAAGTAGGAAAGTTTTAGTAAACAGTAGGTACTTTATGGTGTTTGCATTATTGTATATGGCCTTTACAGGCATTTGTTTTGGTCATTTTATTTTCAACATTCGAGTAGAAACAATAAAGTTTCTAGATTTATCGTAAATTTTCTTAAATGTCTAGTAAAATAATATTCAATGAGATGCTTGATAATATTCCAAAGATCATCGTAGATCATTTTAGATCATATTATTCCGTGATATAAAAAATATGTTAATATGAGGAAGAAATCTGAATTAAAAATAATTCTCCACTGTGGGTTGCAATCTTCTTTCTATTAATTACAATATTCAAATGAAAACAGTAAATGAACTTTTACCAATATCCAAACTAACGGCTCGTATTATTTTAGTATTTCAACGTCAATTTATTATTCCATTCGAAAGCGGGAACACAATGTGAGCCAGTGTTTCCGTACCGTGAAGAATTCTTTGACGTCACTCGAAAACATTAGCTTTTGGGTGAGCCTGCAAAATAAGCCGTTTCAAAGTGTATCCTAACAAACATTCTGTGTAATTCTCCTCGGGGCTCCTTTTGGCTCACTATTTTCCGAGGAAACGTCGAACTGAAACCTTACCGGACACTTTACGTCTACTTACCCCCGACATCAAAGAATCAGATAACAATGAATAAAAAAGTTCACCGGTATTTCCTAGCTCGTCGAAAGACCTCGCAATTTTACAAATGGAAACAAGCGAAACTTCTTTGTGATCGCGTCAGGGCTGTGTTATTGTTGTGATTGAAAGAGCGAGGTACCAAGTGAGGGGCAAGTGAGGTTGACAAAAGAGAGGGAACAAAATGGCCAGGTAGAAATAAATCGATGAAATCCTTTAAAATCGTAAGGTATGTTATATCACCTGGAACGACTCCCATAAAATAGATTATCGTGGCCTTGTCATTTCCCTCGAAGTAACTATAATAGTTAGTGTCCCATGGCTCACAAACGGGAATGTATTATATGTATTATATACATATAATATAATACATATTTAAGATTAAAATGTGAGCCATTTATTTTGAAAGTAGCCAAAGTTCATTTTCGATAAAATCAGGTTATCATTTATAAAGTTACGCAAAATTACTTTGTAACGTTTCAAAGGTTAACTTGATATTTTGAAAAATGAACTTAGGCATTTTGCATTTTTTAGGCTTTATTTATTAAGCTTACATGAACAAGTAGAAATATTATAATCAAGATTTTTGTGATATATTATATTAATATAAAGCGAATAATACAATATATTAAAGATGTAAGAACGTTAACTGGCTCTATATTAATTACATATTTAAGGAGTGAAATACAGCTGACGATGAAATCTTCGAAATATAAGTTTCCGGAATGTCGTGAAATGGCTGAAAAGAATTAAACAACAATTTGCATCCCACGTTACGCAACTGTTTTTGTTATCACGTGCAACTGGCAGTGCCTGATGAAAGATGTAGTGTATCGATTTGCAATATTTGCAATAGTAATACTATTTGCGAATAATATTCGTGTTTCAAGTGTCAATGCATGAAGGTGACTTTGAATTTTAACGCTTTTGCTATGATATTTCAAATCTTGCAATCTAATTCTAGTATGGTTGTTATTTATATCTAATATGGTTGCAAAATTAATTAACTACATCTTCGCCATTTTCTTCTTCAAATGAAATCATTTAACGAACACAATTTTGCTGGACAGTACGGCAAGATATAAAAATGATTTGCTATATTTAAATATTTTATATCGTGAATATAGATTTTTTGATTATGAAAAAAATACAAAAACCTCTGTAACTCGCTTACATAAAAAAAGTGTATAGTATTGTGTTTTTATAATATCGATATCACTAATCCCGGAATTAATATAAAGTGTGCAGATTGCAAATTGTATGGTTTGTATTTTTCCGTAAGGTAAAATAAGTCGCATATTTTTATTAAATAACAATTTTAAGAGTACTTTTAAATCTCTTTCAACGGAGTACAAAGTAGAACTTGAGTAGCATAATTAAGTCATTTTGAGCCTGTAATTAATTAAAGGTTCTGTTTAACAGATCATATCTTATTTTTTCGCTATGTTTAAATTAAGAATGAAATATTTAAATAACAAAACTGATGAAAGTATTATCTCGAAGAATTAATATATATAATATTGCCGAAGGTTTAATTTGTTTGGCGATTCATTTATTATGAAAAACGTTAAAACTATGGTTCGCAAGAAGAATTATGCTTCTTGCGTAATACTTAAGAATCACAGTAATTTAAAGTCGCTTAATCAAATTCAAAATTCGAAAATTCCAATCTTTTAAGGTCCATATACTGAGAAGACAATTTTGCTGAGAATTCAAACTTCTAAAGAATTCAAATTTATAGAGTACTTCGAAAAATGCAGATAAAAAGCAAACAAACATGAATTCATTCGAACAATTTTATTGTTTTCAACTATCAATTTAACAAACACTCCGTAACTATTTGTTGTTAATATAACATACAACTCTGACACAAGCCTTCAGAATTTACAAAAGTATGTAAATTTTACCAGCTGCCCCTCAAAATGTATTGTTTTTAGATATAAGATTTCATTTAACCTAATACCTCATATATTATAAATAATATATTATAAACAAGAAACGACATTACTTCTGGGATGACCTAATACAATATTTCTATATTGCAATCAATTAAATATTAACACCGAAGCATATTTCATAGCAAACACGTTGGAATACAAACTGATCTTGACAATTATCAATTTCCATATTCCGATAATACGAAATAAGTGTTTGACGTGATTGGACGACTGTTAAGTCGCAGCATAGGTCGTTCATCAGAATTCGGCACTGCAGGTAGGTACATTAATGATTGGCAATCAATAAACCTCATAAACCGCTAGAACGTTGGCTGGGCCGCTTAAAGTCAATGCTCTCTTGAATTCAGCCTGTATTTTCATGAGACTGTGTATGGAAACCAGCAATATATCCCGGTGAGATTAAAATGAAACGGATACAACAATAGGTGTCTCGATAGTAAAATCAGTCATTCTGCAGTCAGCCGGTTCACGTGTTAGTTTGCTTTGTCGTTGAATGGTGAGCCAGTCACACGGGCAATTGACATTTCCATTGGCAATATCGGTTTGATAGTCAGCCGACAAATTTTTGGCCACGATACCGGATCTTCATTACGGGGATCCATCATTCCTTAATTACGTTCCTTCTTTGTTCGATAGCCGACAGAAATCTGCCACGTTTATCGCTCCCCCGAATTGCTGGCTTTAGAGAAAAGGGTACTAAATTGGGCTACGATATTCGACGATATATTTCACCCCCGACTCTATGCCTTCGTTTATCAACGTCATTCTTTGTTTGCGATGCCAAAGGGAAAGGATTCGTTTTACCGTGCTATTGATCACTGTTACTTGACACCAACAAAACCCTCGGCAGAATTAATGCTCAAAAGAATTAATATATTTAATTCAGCTATGTCATTGTCGATGGCGGATCTGGAAAATTCGCCAGTAGAACGACTACTCAAAAGAATCCATATTTTGGATTCAATTACATCATTGTTGATGGCAGTTTTCTAAAATTCGTCGGTAAAGCGAATACTTTAAAGAATTAACATATTTAATTCTATTTTAACTTCAATCTTTGTTGGCGATGGTTTGAAACCTATCACAATGAATACTTAAAAGAATTAATATATTTAATTCGACTACATCATTGTTGATGGCAGTTTTCTAAAATTCGTCGGTAAAGCGAATACTTTAAAGAATTAACATATTTAATTCACTTTATATTGATATATTCAATTCAATTCTATTTCTGTTGTTGACGGTGGTGTAAAACATGACCATTTAAAATTGGTTGAAAACTTTTCTTTTACATCCTGCGCAATTCACTGCAAAAATTCATATATTTATATCTCTTTATATACATAAATAAATAAATAATTTGACGGGGAACTCTTTTAACAGACCTTTTGATATTTGAGGTCACATTAAGAATCGACAGTTCATTATCATTAATATTGAAATAAATTTCTTCCATTTTTGTCTGACAAGAAGAATGAAATACTATTTATTGTACAAATATATTTAAATGAAATGTACATTAAAACATTGCTTACAGCTATCGCGATTTGGTTAATTAAATAGATATTGACCTCTAAAATACTATATATGGAACGTGCAGATTTTTATCAACCTGTGCCTTTAATATAAGAAATGACAGTCAAGTAAGGATTATGCAATATTATTTCCAAATAACAGAATGTTTTCGAATCAAATTCATTAAAGTAATTACTTTTAATTAAAATAATGGAACCCTGATGATCCTTAAAGTCTTACTCATTAAATTAGAATATTTACTTTTTACAACTGTGTCTGAATCCTTTTTTTAACACCTAATACCTTGGTAGCCAATGGAGCATAACAAATTTATTAAAAAGATTGTCGCATAGAAATGAATAAATTCAATCGACATTTATAACTAGTTTGAAAATATATTTCTTATTCTTTTAGAAAGCTGATTAAATATCTCACGTCGTAGAAGTCATAATTTGTCATTTTTATGCAAATTGTAAAGAGTTTGTCAAAGAAGAACACTATTAAGAAAATTATATTTAAAATAACTGTCTAAAAAATTGGACTTAAAACACCCTAAAAAATAATGCTTCTTTTCCTCCGCGATTTTAAGTTTGTACAAAATGTCCGCGTTTGCTGGATGAAAGCAGAAATGATTCGTTGAAGGTTTAAAACTGACAGAGACGTAGAGAAAATTGCATTTTAAATAAAGAAGTAGGAAGGAAATTATAACTCTTCTTCAAAGAATCTCGACAAGTGATAGTTACTGGTTTATTTATCTTCCGTTGGAAAAATATAATTATAACTTCTTACGCTTCTTCAATTTCGTATGAAAAATATTTTCCGTAATAAACTACTATTGATATAATTAGTTCTGCAATTTGCTTTAATACATTTCCTGCACTGCATTTTGTCTATCTTCAACTGATTACTTGAAACAGCTATTACTTCAATTTTAAAAGTCTTATATTTTTAAAAGTCTTATATTTTTAAGGCTGTATTAAAATGATTATAAATTAAGTTATAAGAATTATATTTATCCTCTTATTAATTAATCTCCGATTCAGCTTTATGAAAAATGGAATTTGAACGTTTGCCTGCTGTCCATTTTATTCCTTTAAATATTATAGAATATTAATATTAAATTAGTTAATCAATTAAACAATTAATATTCAACTATTAATAGGATAACATGTTTTGTACACCAAATTCGAAAAATCTGTATATTTGTAAGTAAAAACGAAGATATTTGACATCACTTCGATGATTTCAGTTTATCTTTCAACCTGCTTTAAATAAGGATTGTTAATTTAAAGCTAAATTTAATATAACTTAATTCAAATTCCATCTTCTTCCGAGATTTCTTGACTTCTCGACTTCAAAGATAATATATAATATTAAGTATCTCGTTCTGCATAACATATAAAGGATATTAATTATTGCAACACTAACGCTTTCGAACATTAAGCTCATCCTAATCCAAAGATTTCGATCGTAAATAGTGTGTTTAAACTGCAATTTGAACCTTGCACTGTTTCTTGGAATAACAAGTGTTCGAAATTTGTGATTGGCTCAAAAAAAGCACTAATTATCTCGTGATAACAAGAATGCAAAATTTACGTAAATTGTGTGCAATTTTCGTGAGCTCTGGCTGCAGTTTGATTATGTTTAGAAGCCCCTGATTGTTCAGCGCAGGCATTACATTGCCATCGACACAAAGGTACGAAACCCGGCGATACTTTTTTTCCCCAGATTGAATGAAACGCACGTACTTGTACTCGCGGAGATTTATTCGAGTGCGAGAAACGCAAACTCTTTGAGTGCTTTGAATGTAGGAACTTTCAGTTTACTCGCGCTACGTCGAAATTGAATGTGAAAATATCCCGAAAAGCTGGGGAATAATAGCATCTGCTTCACACCTACTTTCGGATTGGAGTAGCATTTCACTTCTAGATTATCAAAGTGTTATTTTACCCGGAATTGGTACATAAAACGCTATTAAGTTACAGCTTTATTTCAGACACTATTAGCTTGTTGATTTTGGAAAGTGTTTATCAGCTTTGTTTTTTATAATATTATTTATTTATTATAATATCTACAAGGTAAAAGCCCTTGGTACCAATCATATACAAAATAAATAAAACAAAACGTTCACACACCACACAGTAATAATAAAGGAAGATTATTTGAAAAGATATTATTTTTAATATAAACACATGAGTACTGCCAGTATTTTACGATTTCAGTTCTTTAATAATTTTGGAAAAATATTCAAGCAAAAAGATTGATGCTAATTTTTTTAATAACAGATTTTATAATATGTGTATACGTTGTTTCGTTGTCATTTTATTTATCAATAATTCTGATATTATATTTTGATGTCTGATATAGTATAGAAAGATTGTCGTATAGATATTAATAAATTCAATCGATATTTATAATTATTAGATCAACTAATATGAAATGTCGGATTTGTTATCAAACGTTTACAGACCTTGTGTCCTCTAAAAACCGCGGCTTTTTCGAAAGAGGAGTTTTTTGTTGGAAATGCGTCGGAAAAAATGGGTACAAGCAAATTGTGCATATTCTGATTAATAATATGTTTACTTGAATGAAGGAAAAACAACAATTTTTATTTCTCTTTAAAAAATACGACATTTCATATTACACAACTTAATAGTTTAAAAGTACACTTCTTATCAGATCATATCCTTTTACCTAATCTTTTATTTTTATGCAATTTGTAATAGAACTTGGCAAAGAAACGTGATCTAAAAATGCTTGCTCACCAAGTAAAAATAATGCTAGAAGTATACACAAATAGTAGCATGTCAAGTATAAGAAAGGACGATAAGACGTTACACGAAAGGAATATCAAAGTACATTTGATATTTTCACGGAAACAGCGTCATGTCAATAATCCTTTTGACGTATCCTACTTCAAGATTTTACAGAAAGGAATAAAAGGAGTGCGGATTTGCCGTTTGAAAACAATACAGTAAAAGTACGGAATAATCTCGATTATTTTTTTATATGCAAAATAAATGCTTCCAGTAATACCCGGAATATTTCGGAAATTAAATGCATTAACGCGTAAAATTGTTTGAAAATGATCACAGAGAGATGATAAATGTTAAATAACACAACGGAAACACATATCTGCGTAATATATACCTTGCACAACCCGATGATTTCAAAATGAAAGTATCGCATTGAGTGTGTTTTGTTAAATAATAAAGAAACAAGAAGAATTTATAAAAGATAAAAATTATATAGTCCAATACTGTATACAGATAAATTATTTAGGAAGATGTACTTAAATAATTTGATGGATTATCACGCAAAACAAATGATTTTGATATAAAATATCCGTCGATATTTTAGCTAACGATAAGTTTAGTAGCAAGATAAGGATTTTGACAAAACATTGAATTACCAACTTATAGTTTAATATATAGCCATAGCACGTACAAAAAATAAAGAAATAAAACTTATATTTTATTACAAAAAAGTCACTCTGAGTCAACCGGAATGAATCTCATCAATTGATAAAAATAATAAAGAAGTAGAATGAGTAGAACTGGCAGTAAATTTTACTCGTCATAGTTGTAGAATACAGTCGAAAGGATTATTAACGATTGTAATGGATACGGTAGAAATATGAATTATTATACGAAGATGGACGATAGGGACGTTATTATTTAGCAAGTGAGACTAGGTGAAATAGGACAGATCATAAAGTAAACATATGAGTATAATATGTCGACTCGTTATCCAGCGCTGAACCATCAGATGGGCAATAAACCTAAATACAGGTAGCCGGCAATTGTGTTTTGTTTTAGTTGGTTTCCCCTATGTTTGCCCGAGTTTCGGCTTTGCATGGCACGTTGCATCATTCCGTTACGACCACGCCATGTTCCTCGCGGCCATTGAGCAGGACAGCAAGCTTGTGCGACGGTAGTTCAGGTTACGAGTCGACGAGAAGTCATCTTGGGCCACATTATAGTGCTTACAACATGCCCAGAAGCAATTCTCCGGTGCTTAAATACAACACCTTGAAACCACGCAGAAGAAAGCATAAGCATTCGCAGTTTTATTCGTTGCGATTATGCCACAAGCACCAAAATGCTCACAGGAAGTACGAGCTCTACGCGATTCCGATCTACAAGGAATGTCCACATAAAACAGGAAGTACCAGTACCATTACAACAATAGTCAGAACGGACACACCATCGTTGACGCCAAGTCAATCGACATCTGCTGATCAATCAATGCCTACCACTTCAACGATTTCATCGACACCACCACCGATACCGGCACCGAGGAGATGCAGAAAGACTGACCCATCTAAACACACTTATCAAAATGTCCCTCCTCCCGTTTTTCCACCGAAAAACGCTTCGTTAGCCCAGACTAAGGTTTGTCGACTACTCATCACCTTTTGTACTAAATACCCTTGTTTGATACTCGAGAACCTTGCTACTGTTCGTTCGAAGGTATTCCTAGTTACTTTTCTTGTTGAGAACTACTTGGAGTTTGAAGTTAGACTACTTTGGGTGTAAATTATGAGATGGGTGTATTGATCGTAATTTTGTGGTGTATTAAATTGGGATACCTAGTTGAGGTACTTATGGGTCGCAAGAGATTTATTGTAATAAGAAATATTATAATTCGTAGTTGTATTGGCTACATTCTAGTACTATATTAGAACTGAGCTATATACAGGTTGCAAAAGATTTGTTGTGATAAGAAATATTATTTCAATTAGTAGTTATGTCGACTATATAGTAGCACTATTTTGACTAAGGCACTTATCGATTGCAAACGAGTTATTGGAATGAGAAGTATTTAAATTATTAGTTATGTAAACTAAATGATATAGTATAACGGAGCTATTTACGATAAGAGGTTGGAAGAGATTATTAATGTGATAAGAAATATTTCACATTAGTTATATCGACTAAATAGTAGCGCTATATTACGAGTAAGGCACTTATCGATTGTAAAAGATTTATTGAAACGACAAATCTTTAAATTATTAATTACATAAACTAAATAGTTACGCTGTATTACGTATAACTCAGCTACTTATATATATGCAAGAGATAAAGGGAAATATTTCAGTTATTAGTGAAATAATACTAAAATAGTAATAATTTAATAACGATGGCTTTTGGGAACCCAGCACCTTCGTTATACTGACTGCAATTTTTCTTGGGTTATTATATTCAAGTTGGTTAATTTAATTTTTTTCCATTGATAAAATTAAAGCTTTCTTTTGAGCCGAGTATAGCAACTCTTTTTGATTCCCCAAGAAATTTCTTTATATAAAGCAATATTTCTTTATCCATAATTGTTACGAGAAGTATTTTGTTACAATAATTATGAATGTATCCTTACGTATAATTATTCAGAGAAACTACCGGAAATCTATACGGAAAGCCTATTTCCTGAGGTACAAACAAAGCCTTACTAAACTTTCGAAGGCAACGTTTCCAGTTAATTACTTGTAATGTGTTCGCGTAATTAGAGCAGACTTTTAAATACGCTTAATGCCTTAGTTTCATATGTATGAAGCTAGCATACTTATAATTAGATCGAGCTTTGTTAAGCTTATACTTTAGTACGAAGTGTTCATCGCAATTTGTCCAATTATTTATTTTCAAAACCGCTAAGATGATTAATAAATGCATAAACATCCAAGTTTATATAGAATTATGATAGAATCGCTTATTTTCTTGCTCAGTTGCTTTCAAGCAATCAGGTATCTTTTTAATTACAAGTTCATTACGCAGCAATTACTTGGCCTTCCACTTCGCAATTAGTTGATATTAGATTTGCAACTATATAATATATTATAATGAGCTATGACAAGGAATATATATTAAATATCATTCATCATATTCATTTATTAAAACGATAGACTTTTAACGATAACATTTATTTTCGGCACATACAAAGAATAGTTAAACTTTTTTATTAATAACCAATATATAATTGCACTCTTAAGACTAGAACTACGTGGTATATACAAATAATTGAATTAAAAATAGCACACAAGTAATTTTCATCCCTTTGTTAGTTCTAGTGTTAAACTAAATGTAGTTATACTTTCCAATTATCCTTCATTTATCAACCATAAAATAGCCGTAAACGTATGTTTTACAACAAATCTACACAACAAAATAATAATTAAGAATTAATTACATTCCATACATAATATTCCAGATAGCTTTACAAATTGACAACAATCTTACTCCACTTATTTCTTTAACGACATTCTCCACAATGTACGGATATATGCTATAAGAATGATAAGTTTTGATGACACAGCTTTTAATTAAGTAGATGATTATCGAACGTAATAAGCCAGCAGCAAGTTCGCTCGAGTATACAAATTATCCTGTCCTCTAAGCACCGTGTAATAATTAGCATCGCACCTACTGCATGAGTACGATTTACGTGTCCGCAATAGATATAAAAGAGCGGCTTCGAGAAAATAGGAGGTAGAGTTGCTGGAAGCAGAGTTATAATCGGAAATCATATTTTCCCTGCTAAGCTGGATCCGGGCATCTATGTAGCGACCGCAGTTGTGTATGTCGGCCGCGCATCAAGTAAGTTCCCACTCACACACACGCTTGTCGAATGAGCTTTTTCATCTACGGTCGTGAAAAGGGCAAAATATTATATGAAAACCTCTCAAGGAATCTACGCAATGGATTTCCTTGGGAAAGTACGCCCCCATTAGTAGTATATAAATAATGCAATATCCTTCTCCATTATGGATTTTTTATTTAATGTAATAAGCTGATGCCAAATTATGATAGATGCAGAGGAACTTGTTACATAGACATTCTTCATTGGCATCCATATCAAAAGGATACTTTGAATATCTTATACAGTAAACTCCCGTATAACGCGAGTTCATACCACGCGCTATAGATATTGCGACGACCTTTTTTATGTAACGCGATTCTCGTACAACGCGGTACATGATGAGATGCGGGATTTCCTCGTTTACTTTAATCGAACATAGCATAGTTTGATATCTCCAAATTCCTATAACGCGAGTTCATACCACGCGCTATAGATATTGCGACGACCTTTTTTATGTAACGCGATTCTCGTCCAACGCGGTATATAATGAGATACGGGATTTCCTCGTTTACTTTAATCGAACATAGCATAATTTCATATCTCCAAATTCCTATAACGCGATTTCATACAACGCGAGTTCATACCACGCGCTATAGATATTGCGACGATCTTTTTTATGTAACGCGATTCTCGTACAATGCGGTATATAATGCATAGTTTGATATCTCCAAATTCCTATAACGCGATTTCATACAACGCGAGTTCATACCACGCGCTATAGATATTGCGACGATCTTTTTTATGTAACGCGATTCTCGTACAACGCGGTATATAATGCATAGTTTGATATCTCCAAATTCCTATAACGCGATTTCATACAACGCGAGTTCATACCACGCGCTATAGATATTGCGACAACCTTTTTTATGTAACGCGATTCTCGTACAACGCGGTATATAATGAGATACGGGACTTCCCCGTTTACTTTAATCGAACATAGCATAGTTTGATATCTCCAAATTCCTATAACGCGATTTCATACAACGCGTAAAGTATTAACCGCGTTATACGGGAGTCTACTGTATTTCATCGCTTTTATCGGCTGACGTTGTTGCTGTTCTACTGCATTTCTAGTATTTATTTATTATTGACTTCCTTGAATAATTGTTTCTCTATCGCATACGTATTATCTTGTGAATAATGCAGTGTTGTAAAGTATAGATTAGTGGCAATTGTTGTGCTGATTAGATAACACGATTGCATTTAAGAAGATTGATTGATAGACAATTTGGAACTTGTTATATTTAATTGCTTTGATTGGCTGGCATTTATTAATTATTTCCAAGGCATTAAGTTTGGTGAAGTATTGATTAAAATATATTATTAGTACAACACAGGAAGAATTTCATTAAAGAAAAATGAAATTTTTAAAAACGGCGTATTATAGAGACTCCTAAAAACTGAACTGTCGAAGTATATTTTTGGAGAATGTCACTGTTTAGTGTTGGAATAATAGCCTACGTTAAACTTTCAAACATGGAAAACCACAAAAGATAGACTTTGTTAATTTAACACCAGAAAGATATTCATTTAGAATGATTTATTAGCAACGACACTTATCTTTTTTCAATATATCTATTTCCACGCATTTGTTCAAAATACCATGCGATACGACGAACGTCATAATATCAACGGAAAACTCATTCCGGAAACGTTTATCCATTTCGAACAGAATACGTCAGCCAATGAGAACGAGAATATTTAAAATCTTATCGAAGAATTTTGGTCAAATGACAACTACACATATCAAATTAGAGAAGCATATTCACATATTCCATGATATCGTATATCAGGATGAAAACGAGGACGATGAAACTAGTTATTTGGTTTTCATCGGCATTAAAAATACGAAAAATAATATTTCGTCCGTTTCCATATCTCCGACCGGCACACCATTCACTGCACTAACATAATCCCCATCGTGCTGTTTCCAACGACTAACAATGCCTGTTGCAGACCGACAGCCTATACAACTACAAAGAACACTATCAGCAACAGCACCGGCAGGAAATGCAGCAATACAGCTACCCATCACCGAGCAACAGTTCGAGCCAACTAACACTGCCGTTACCGCGCAGCCTCTACCATTCCTCGATAGTTAGCCCCTTGCAGACTTCCTACGTTCACACTAACAATCGTCCATCTACCTTATCGCATCACGAGAGTGTTAATCACTTGCCAGTGATGCATCGAGATGAAGAGGAACAACAGCCAGCAGAGCAAAATTACACGAACCACGATACGAGGCAATCGCGTCGTCACTCGGCGAATCGCCGTAACGAGCGTAATCGGAAGTATCGGAAGCACGAGAGAGGTGAACGTAAACAGAAACAGAGACGTGGTGACACACGTAGATCAGACGGATACTCGACGCCTTCCTGTGAGACGAGTTTCCATCAAGTACAGGAACTCGGTATACCGGAGACTTACAAGATCTCCTACCCACATTATTACGAGGATGATATCACGGACTATCCAGCTGACTATCATAGATCGAATACATCCTCGCGTCAGCAAGTCTGGGAACGATCCGCGAATCGATGTACACCCGGTGAAAACACACATTACGCGGACCCCGGGGACACCAAGAATCGAAATAAAACTAAAAGATCTTCGAGCAATCTTGCTGATGGACGATCACCCTCTGCACCTACGATAATGCAGTATGCTGAGCTACACTTCCGGGACGTCGGCCAGGAGATCGATGTCTAAAAGGTTAGTGGTGATTTACGTCTATCGAACTCTTTCAATCGAATATTGTAACTGAATCGTATATATAGATGATGTTTTCGATTAACACGTCCCGTGCCACGTGTGTCGTCGATGGTACACATTAAACTTTCCATTAAGACTGTAGATTATAATGGCACCAAAAGAATGAGGCATTATAGAGTGCAGTATAGAAGAAAGCATATAATTTTGTTTAATTGTTATACTTACAATATTTAATAATTACATTTATTGATTCGCATTGGCAAAGCAAGGTAATTACTTATGGATCGATGATGTGATGAAATACTGGGTGATAATATATCAATCTTTAGTTTAAACATTAAATGACAATGAAAAATATTAAATGAAAGTCTTTAACTCATTAGCACGGGATAACGCACGTGTGAGTCTTTTCGTAGGTTACACTTCTGTCTCAAACCGTTTGAGTACACTTTCACTATGTTATTTGTCGGTTTTTATAGCATTTTTTGGGGAACAACTTTATTTAACAAGATTCCGCGAATTTGCCTTGTTACGCGCGTAAGATTCGGCTAAAAATAACCTGATACGAAAATGTTAATATTCTTCGGTTTTTTTATTAGGTGTATAAAGTTTTAGTGTTTCCGAGCTTCTGAATTTTGCCCATTTCAAGTAGACTCCTTGAATAATAATAAAGGGCGTTTTGGAAAGTTTTTTGCCAACCTTTCAAAAACCTAAAACGACGGGAAAATAATTCAATTTAAAATAATTTTATTAGGGGGCTGAAGAAAGGACTCAAACTTTTGCATACATATATAATAGTTCGTTCTACTCTTGAATGGATTATCATTTCTTTTGGATAAAGTACAGGTGACCCTCGTATATCGCGGGAGTTACCGCGTTGTACGAGGGTATTAGGTGTATAAATTAATTCTTTCCGACCGCAGAAGAGAATAATTCCCACGCACAAATAAAGCTTTTCTCGTTCGAATTTAAAATCTTTTTATGCATGAACCAAACAAAGCAACTGAATATGTGTAAGTTACCCCTTTTACGTTGATGGTATTTCCAAAAGTATCCCTAATTTTAGCAAGAAAGCTATTACCTATAAAAGTCCCGACATTTTTTATCAACCTCGCGTGCATCAAATTTTTGGAACTTTTCGATTCTCAGTTTTATGAAGCTGAACGTTATTCAATCTTTATTTTTTACTTGCCACGCTAGGAAAATTACATTTCCTCCGCTTCATAAGTTTTCAGACTGGAAGTAAAAAATTAATTACGATGGAATTTTTGCGTGAATCTCCGATTTCCTGTCTTTCAAATTCATTCCTCGTCTTCAGTAATAGCTCGCTTATAAAATACCAGAACTATAATTGAATAAATAATTGAATATAAAGCATCGTAAATAGCTTCGTAAACATTCTAATTGGTATCAGATTTCTTTTAAGAAACTTGACAGTTTAAGGTAGAGATATTATATAACAAAGAACGGAAGATGTATTATTCTATAATGGAAGCTTTATAATAACGACGAGAACAATATTATGAAACTGTAGACACACTACTTTTCTCTGTTAAACAAATATAATAAGAGCTATTTCAATATTACTTTCAACTTTGATACACCGAGTACACAGAAAGAGATCGGCTTCTTCTTTCATCTTCTGCAAAGAAATCACCTGTACGAGTATTTCACCTTATTACCTGGATCAAAAGAACTGATGATTTTTTAATCCATTTTGTAATGGAATACAACTTTCTCAACTCCGATCGAGTTTTACGGACAAACAGTTTTATTAATACGTTGGGTGCCGTGGGGGTCACCGATGACCTACGATCTCAATATTACTAAACTTCGGATCAAATATATCGCTAATATTCGAAAAATGTTCAATATTTTTAACGTTACGATAACGATATAAAGTGCTTAAACAATTTGATTTTGAGATGTTATGTTGCGGACGTGTATCGCGGGGTATCGTATAACACGGATTTCGGTCTGGCACTCAACGTGTTAGTGTATATATAATATACATATGATACATGCAGATCGATTCTACTTGCAACTGCAACATTTCCAGTAAACATTATCTGTTTTACGATACGGTTACAAATTTTGATTTGGATGAATATTCTGCGAAATGTATATCATTTGTGATTCCAAAAGATGTCATATCATTATATATATGATTACTATTTACTGTATATAGTATATTATATTATGTAGTATATAACATGCAGTAGATTATATTTCAAAGAAGTAATTTTATTATTGAATTATTAATTGACGGATTAAGTTTTAATTAGTTTGAGTATTCGTGATACAGGTTTTGGACTCCAATTTAACCATTTTGCACGTCATATTCACCTTAATGCAAATCAAATTCGTCTTATTGCAAATCAAATTCACCCCTTGACAGATCAAAATCATCCTCAAATTAACATAAATTAATTATTTAACACCAAACTGATGTACAAACATTTAATTTATAAATATTTGGTATTAAGTTAATATTTTATATTAATTTTATGTCATATTGGATTTGGTTTTTATTACAATAACTTAATGCAAATCAAATTCACCTCTTCACAGATCAAAATCACCCTTCAATTAACATAAAATAATTATTTAGCACCAAAAATATTTACAAACGTTTAATTAATAAATATTTGTTATGCTAAATTAATAGTTTATGTTAATTTCATGTCACATTGGATTTGATTTTTATTACAATAACTTAAGAAAACAACGTTGCAGAAAAGCTTGATCTGCAAAAGAGTAAATTTGATTTGCAAAACGATGAATATGATCTACAAAATGGTTAACTTTAAGTGCAAAATGATGAATATGATCTGTAAAAGGGTGAATTCCGAGTGCAAAATGATGAATTTGATCCGCAAAATGGTTAAATTGGAGTGCAAAACCTGTAGTGCTTTCAGTTCACGATATTCATTCGTTCAGTCGGAGAATATTCTTTCTTGTGATACGTCCTCTGAAACGTGTTCAAAGGTAGGAAGAACAAATATTTTTTGTTTCTCTAATGTTTGCCGCAGGATTCAGTTTGTTTACTGTTTTATATCTGCTTCGGTTTGCTCGGCTTCGCGGCATGCTTTGGAAGCTGCATCTTTATGGATTTTTTATTGATTTCGTTTGATTGGCAGTAACTATTTGTTCAGTTTGATACTAACACTGATTAACTTATAATTCGCCTGAATATTATTAATTATTTATTCCTAAATAATTGTATAGATTTGGTGACACATTCTATGGATATTTATATTTTTCAAAAATTTAATCATTATTATATAATTGTTACAGAATATTTCGATTATGTTTTTAAAACGCGACGTTAACCTAACAAATTTATATACAATGTCTTTAACTTAATTAATTAATATGAAGTGTCCTCGTTTAAGGAAGCCATGATATTTAATTAGGAATTTAATTATTGCATAATTTGGAAGTATTAAGTACATATTGAAAAGGAATTATAAATACCCGATTTTCATACAAAATGACTTACTAATTCATAATGATAATGAATTTCTAATTATCTACATTATATTATATTAACAAATATTTTAGAACTAAGACATTTACTTGTCAAAATTCAGCAACATTAAGTGACATAATTAAATATTTAATCAACGATATTTCAACTTCGGCGAATTTAATCTTTCTACAAGAAGTGAAATCCAATTATATGTATATAAATACAAATAACATAGAAATACATTTAAGTATCCTGCACAATAGTACAAAATAATAACTTATAGTGGTAATTATTTACAAAGTTAACAACTATCCAAAGATCAATGACGTTGATAGTATGTTGTCAAAGACATCCTGCTGAACAATTTTGTATATTTAAATGAGGGTCGGTCACTCATTTTGGTGATAAAACATAAGAAATTGATGAAAGCAATTAAACCACAAACCATATGCATTTTATGATTTAATGAACATATATTAATGGCTAATGGAATAATGGAATAATATAATAATGACGAGGATGCTATTAATAATAACACGGTTTAAGTTGATCCGGTTTAAGGGACTCATTTTTTACTTCATATTTAAAGCTTCATCTTGCAACTAAAGCACCATCCTTTGTGCGGAAACACAATGGAAACTCCATTTTCAAAGCTTTTAGTTGATGGATTACATTTTATATTCGTTATTCCATCGAAGTTGCGCAAGATTGGGCTACACAGAATTTCGAACATTTATATCGGTGGATATCATAGTCTGCATTGATGAAAAATATGAAATTCTGGTTAGTTAATAATCATATATATCTCGTTGTAGATAACTATTGGAAAGTGACGTCAGAAAGTACTTCCGAGTACGTTTATTATTATTATAACGGAAGAACTTTGTATTCTGAAATACACGAATATAAAAGCATTTAAACAAAACCATAAACTAATAATATTCAAATCCCTATACAATGAACACGAATAAATACACACATTTAACAATCAACAATTACGTAATGTAATAAGTCTGTCATTCAACGTCAGAGTTAATCACAATATAATTAATTCGTATAAAAAAAGGATTACGCTGATTATTCAAAAAACAGATATTTCGATCATTTTTCAAGTCGTTATCCTAATATCATAAACAGTAGTCCTTTTTACTATTAAATGATCCCGACAAAATATAATTAAAACATTTGCTTAACACATTGAACGTCGCGCTGAAATCCGTGTTATACGATACCTCGCGATACGTATTTCTGAAACGTACATATATAACATCTAAAAACAAAACCGTTTAAGTGCTCTATGATACATTAATTACTTTACACCATTATCATAGCATTAACAAAAATTCAAAAATATTGACGATTTTACGAATATTAAAGATATACATATTTAATTCAAGTTTTAGTAATATTCGCATCCTCGGTCACCGGTGACCCCCCACAGCAATCAACGTTTTAAATGATGTATAACAAAGTATTATTAAAATGTTCGATTAAATCGAGATCACATAATCCGGAACCCTTTATACTCCTAATTAACAAAGTTCGGGTCATGGTTTAATAACGGTGTTCCAAAATGGGATATTTTTCTGATGAGACCCGGCGAGTAAGGAAGGAAAGGGGATTGGGTTTTGAATTCCGGTGAAACATCCACGATGTGCTGGATGAAAATTTCATTTCAGAAGTTGAGAGCGCAGGAATCGGTCCACGGAAATGGAGACTGTAGCGGGACAAAATCCATTGTTGTCGGCGCATATACCAATTGTAACTCAATGTTTGTTCATAGGAGGGTCACCAGACAAAGCGCGAAACGTACATATACTAGGACATTTTGGAATCCGCCATTCCTTGTAGGTACATTCTATTCTATGAATTACACCGCGCTGCTTATATTATAATATATCAGGGTTACCGGAAAGTAATCAATTATTTTTCGTATACTGTATGAAACGCCATTTGTGTTCTTATATTAAATATTTCGATACGACAAAATTCTGCACTTCAGAATTGACTACTTTTCCGTATCCTTAATATTAAGGATACCGGAAAGTAATCAATTATTTTTCACATACTTTATGAGACTCCATTTATTGTTTTATATTAAACATTATTCTATTAGATAATCCCCATTGTTATCTATGATCCTTGATCGACGATCCGATAATGCCATAATTCTCTTTTTGCTAAAATCAAATTCCCAAATTTTGATACGAAATAATTCTGCACTCCGGAATTGATTACTTTCCGGTGTTCTTAATATTTTATTCGAAAATCATGGCCGATCCGCTGAATGTATCGTACAGTGAATGAAGTATGAAGTATGAAGTTCGCAAAGTTTTAAGTTATGGATTCAAAAGAAGCTTTCGACTACTTGGCTGTCAATCTTTTCCTGTTAAGAATCTAAAGGGACAGTGATATTTATGCATATAATTTTGTTAACTCTAGGATGACCTTTGTTAATACTCGTTATCTTCTGGTCCTTTATTGGACTTTATATACAGTGAGTGTAAAAAGTATTCGTACAGCAGCGAATTTTAACAAAAACCTCGTAGAACTTTGTTTCCACATGAAACAAATTGTGAATATTTCCATAAAAGATATGGATAAATAATATTTGTTTATGAAATTCAATGTGAAGATCTCTAATTGTACGAATATGTGCATACCACTTGTTTGTAAAAATGTTTGAAATAAACAATGATCTACGAGGTTTTTGTTAAAATCCGCTACTCTACGAATGCGGACGGATCAACTATAGTTTTAAAAATATGGATGCTTTTCAGTCTACGGTTTGAGAACGAAAGGGAATTTGGAAAGTTCTGAGTGAGATCTTTATAGAAATTATTATTTTGGAGCTATCTAATGATATTGATTTCATTGAAAATTAAGAGCAAATAATTGTAAAGAAAGTACTTAATAATTATTATACACACATGTAACATATTCATTAGGTCTTATGTGACAGTAATTACATTTGTTCTGTTACTAACTTTTAACTTTTAATGTGATAATTTACAAACTGACAAACCTGTTAATTAATTAAAAAAAGTCGTCCTAGGGTGAATCAACATACGGTTCATTAATGAGTTCTCAACGCATGCAACTTGCTTCCGCTTCTAACTTTCATCATAAACATAATGGATTATGAACATACTTCCGCGTATATGTTAATATTAATGCTTAATTACATCAATCGAAAATTATTAATATTTCATACATGCACGGAATCTAATAATACTTAACATTATAACTATGATATTTATAAAATACAACTTACACTAATTTTAATAAATTGAATAATAACTTTACGACTGATTTAATCAAATAATCATAGAATTTGTTTAGAAGATCTTTTAGTGTTAATTAATTCCCTTGTAATTTTTAATTTCGTCCTTTTATAAGTACGAAATTCAGTTTAAATATTAATATCTGAATATTCAGACAACAGTTATGTAGGTGACATGAAGAATTATAATAGAATTTGAATTAGATTTAAGTAGAGAATTATTTGATTCGTAAAGCATTGATTTCAAAAGTCTAGATTTCTGTCATATAAAGGACCTGACATTTTAATATTGCGGAAATCAATATTTTCAAACTTTCACTGAGTTTTATTCCGAAATTAATCAGTATGACTCTCCAACTTGCGAAATACAGGATAATATGAATTCGAAATCATTGAAAGCGTGCTAAAAATATAACAGAAAATAATTCAGAGATGCGCCAATGGGGATTTCAATTCCAAGAGTTTAATTCTACCCTTCAAACCGCCCTCTCTCCCTTTGATTACTTTCCTGTCGGTTTCCAACATTTCGGCACAATTGAAACCTATGTAAATTTTGTTGAATCTCAAAATCGATTCAATATTGCACATTAAAAGTCCACGATGAAAGATTTCTAGTGCAATTATAATTAATAATCATTTTATTTAAAAGTATTGATTCATATATTTATATAACTCATTTTTAAATTTATCTCAAATAAATATTTCAATTATGTGACCTTCTCCCTCCAGGTTTCTATTAAAGCTTATAATTAAAATCGAAAAGTATAAAATAGTCCCAACGTGAATGGATTATTTATCAATGAGGGACCAATTTAAATTTAACAGGTTATTTTTTATACAAATTTCCTAGCCGTAGTAATAATTCTTTTGTATTGATACAATTTTTCAAAAGAGATTCAGAATAATTATTCGAATAAAATGATCAGGGAATATACAAAATTTGTAAACGAATATTCCATGCAAATTTCTATTTGTTTCCACAATTATTTAAACGCATCTATTTATATTACTTATAATTGGTTTCATGCGGAAATAACGTTCTACGAGGATTTTATTCAAATTCGCTGCTGTACGAATACTTTTTACACTCACTGTACATCATCCAATTTTTATTTCACTCATTTTCAATTCTTAGATTATCCCCATATTTATCGAGATCGAAATACACCTAATTCTGTGTTTACATGAACTTTTTTAAAACTTTTTTTAAAATCTTTGTCAAAAATTTACTAAAAGTTGAAATCAAATTCTTTCTACACTCACTCTATAATGTCGCAGATCAAATAAGAGAAATTTCAAATAAAATCGTGAAAAGCCGTTGGTTTTCTGCTTACGCGTAATCATAAGACAGTATGATACTTTCTGTACAACCAATCCGGCATCTTCATTATTTATACAATATTTCATCCGGTTTTATAACAATACATCAATAAACGTGTGCGAGCTGATCTTCCTGGGCGAGGCAGGTTTACCTATTCAAAGGAATAACATGGAAGCCAACGAAAAAGCTTGCGTGTCTTGTTTAACCTTGGTTACCTCATCGCCAGTGTATTCTGCGGGCGCACATTTTCCTGGGTAGAACAGTCGCGCGGTAGCAGAAAATAAAACCGCAGAAAAAAGGAATATAAGCAAGGCGCCTTCGAGGTTCGAAAGAAGAGAGAACCCGAGGCAAAAATATTAATCGTTGGTAAAGAATAAACATAACTGGCAAACTCGACGCAACCGACGACATGAAAAGATCGATAAAAATCTCACGGAGTATGGTAAAACTGATAAACATGGCCGACCAAACAACATAGGATACTTTCTATCTTATTACTTCCTAATACTTATTATTCTACATATTTTATTACTCGGATAGTCTCCCTCCTGAAATGCATATTTCGTGTAACAACATCGAGTTTTATGTAATTGGTTACATATTTATTTTCTTTTATGCTAATAGAGAGACAAAAATGTTTGGATGATGGGATTTTCGGATAATAGAATAATAACTGTTTTCATATGAATTTTCATTTATTCAAATAAAGATTCGGATTAATTAACAGTTTCAAACAAAGTATTTATACAAAGGCTTATCTTATGTTCGGATAACAGACTGTGGGAATAATCGAACGTCCGGATAAAAGGGTGTTCGGATATGGGAGGCTCTACTCGATATCGTTATATACAGATAGAATATATTTATATTTCCCGTCTAGAATTCAGGAATAGTTAATCAGATTTATTAATCAATTTTGTCGTTAAAAAGAATAAATCAGCCGTTTATCTTGAAAAATGGACTTTGGACCACTTTCAAAATAAACGGCACAAATATGCTTGTCAAAAACACTAAATAAGCTGTTTATTGAAAGTTTAATTAATTATGAGTAGCTGAAAATGAATGGTCACTATAGTAGCCAAAAACAGTCAGCGAGTTAATTAGATTTACTTGGCATATCGTGTATCAATTTTGCATACAACACATTTAATTATTGCATCGGCAGTGTAAATAATTAGTCTAACTGTAACACAGTGGATTCATATAATTATTGAGAATAATTAATAATTATTCAACAAGTAATATAAGAGACAAGTAACAGTAAAAATACACAACAGTTATTTATAGTAATCCATAATCCAACTTGCGTAATATATGAAGAAAATGTAAATGATACAATTTTTTATCAATTCTACATAAAATGTCGTAAGAATATAATTAAAATGAAAGTACTGTTTATTGTTTCAATTAATTATGCATTACGTAAATATCAGTTTAATATTGTATTTAACTCATTAAATACCGCATCGTACGTATGTATATATTATAGACATTTTTAATAATCATATACATATAAATATTGATTATAATAATATTTTAATGTCCATTGAATAATATGTACATTGATTATTAATCAACTTCATCATTAAAAACATATATCTTTGTGCAGAATAATATTTACATATTAAATAAGAAGTAAGTGAAACAAGTATAAGTTGATTTAATTTGCAAGGAAATTTCTATGAAAATGACGTCCAATCAGTTAAGACTTAATAATGATAACATTCAACGTTAAAACTCAAATTGAAAGATAATCCAACACTAAAAACTGCATAGCTTCCCGTAACATTTTGTGGGCCAGATAAAACTAAGCGTTCCTTGTAATATTTTGTTTACGCAGCCCTTCAAGCCGGAATTTTCGGATCTCGATTACGCCGACGTGGACTACCGCTCGTATGGGCCAATCAACTACAAAGCTGCCAGTATCGCGCTCTTCCAAAAACAACAACAGGAACGGGTTCAAGAACGAAGACCACAGATGTATGGCGTTACGGACGAGAACGAAGAACTGCTTTAACTCTTTCCGATTTTATCCTTCCTTTTCTATCCAATAGGCGCAGGTTTGGCGCCAATTTAGAAATGTTAACAGTTTACCTACCGCCTTGAAATCAGTGGAATTACATGCAAGACGGACTCTTCCGATCGTATATTCTCCGGTGATATCGGATCTGCATACGGTTTTGCATACGCGCGAGAATGTGTGCTTTTAATCATAAAGCATTAGGAAAATTGAACTTTCAATAATATTCAAATGATTTACATTTTATCAAAGTATGGTAGTCATTTATTGTTCATTCTGACAATTGTTGCAAAGGTGCGACAATAGGCTGCCGGTGAAAAGTCGATTAATCTGCTTCCGGTCAATAAGAGTTGGCATCGAAAAGCCTGTCAATAGACTTCCGGCAGGTAAAGTGTTAACATTGCAGACTCGGGGGAAAAGAATATTTCATGTCCGGTTAGATGGTATTGCATTTTTATGGATTATTATGAAAATGATTTATTATCAGGTTAATGGAACTCCCAAATCCTCATAGTTTTAATCTTTCAAAATTACAATTCTGATAGTCGACAATCCAAAAACGTCCAACATGCTTAAATCAGTTATTTCAACTCTTTGTTTTAAAGTATTTAAGCTCCGGAAAGAAGTTACTCATAGTGTAGGTGTCACGTGATGTCTCTCATTGGTTGATCCATTTCTTCCATGCATGAGACTCTCCTCTTTATTGATATTTAGAAAATATAAATGTTAATAATAACATTATGATGCACCTCCAAATCAATCACCATATATTCAATTATAATAGATCATTATCGGAAATACTGTGACTTTGTAGAATGACATTCGTTACCCCATACATTCATAGCAATAATCGAGTAGTATTCGACTTTCGATAATCGACTTCTTGTTCTCCAATCATTCTTTTCCTCCGAGTCTGTGTATCAAACCACTACTTGCGTTATGTTTATGTGATCCTGTTTCCATGTGTGTTTTATTTTTCGTTGCTAATTCCTGGTAACTATTAATGAATAATTAATATCTTGTTGCCATGGAAACGTTTGAGGGCGAACGTGATACGTCCAGTTTCTTCGAAGGTTTATTTGGACGAAAGTTGTAGGGTTTTATCTTTTTTATCTTCCTTGGGGCTGGTATTCTTTGTTATTCTTTTTCAGGTCCTAAGAGGAGGAGCTTGAGGCATTTTTGTTGAAAGATGTACTAGTTATGGTAATCGAATTATTTATTCACTGGAGGTAATATTGTTGGTGATGTTTCTAAGACATTTTCGTATCGAATTGTCGTAGACATTTTTTCGTGGAAATCGCGGTTATCGATATAAATTGCTGTTTATTTGCTGAATTTTGTTAAACACAGTTGTAAGAAGATTGAAAGTGTCACGTGTTACAATGATTTTTAGCAAAGTTCAGAATATTAAGAAATCAGGTAACCAGAATATTTTAAAGACAAAATAATAAATAATTCCCTCGAAAGTTAAAACCGTATTTTTTCGGTACATAAACATTAATTTTGTTTGAACCAATTTATCCTCGCATTTCAACATTGCTATGAAAGATTGCCTATATCTTCCATATTTCTAATTTTAATAAGGACAAGTTTTAGGTATTTAATAATCCACGTTGTTCTTGAAACCCATTCAACTTTCGTTCAAAAGAGTGTATACAAAGGTACGTAAACTATTTGAAAAATTAAAAAAAATATGGATTTGCATTAATGTGTATTTTACATAGACATATTTATTTATCTATCTATCCTAGCCATTTTTGTTCGCTAAAAAATCATCAAATCATAATAGATGTATCTTGTTATGATGGCCTCCATCTTTATTTTAATTCCAGTGGGAAGGGGTTATATTTATGTGCATTTAATATGTTGAGTAATTGCTATGATGAGTAATACATAACAGTAAATGTATAATAACTAATTTGCTTCAGCTGGATTGATAAATAAATAAATATACTTTACAATTCTTGAATTGGATCAAAGCAATTAAAATAATAATATTTAATCATAAAGTAAAATTCTATCGGAGAAAAGGTAAGAGAGTTATACAGGTCGTTCCAGAAGCCAGTATCCTTTTCAAAGAAATGGATCGTATTTCAAACAAATGTCTTAATAATTATTAAATTAAAAAAGCGGCATTGCATTTGCACCTTTTATGAATTATTATCAGAATAATTTGATGCAACTTCCACTTCCTGATAAAGTTGTAATTTTTTGGAAGTATGATTCTGATTTATAAAAATTCAAAAACATCTGGTGCGCTTAAACAAAAGATCTTAATCACCATTTGCCTAAGCCGTCTGTAGTTTGTTTATTATTAGTATTATATATAAAATAATGCTAATATTTTAAGAAGAAATAGAGAAAACTTATGTGATTTCGATTTTTTTATGAAATAAAATCCAGATTTCAAAAATTCGTAGGGATTTTTGATACTCCCTGTTTATATCATTTACCTTATTATTATTTTAATATTTATATTATTACTATATTATTATTTAACCCTGAAAATCGGGGATTGTTACCAAATATATTTAACAAACATTCAATTAACATATTGCTTTGATCCACGGTTTTCAATTCGCAAATTATGAATTTTGATTTATTTAACAATGCAATCGGAGGGAGTTAATGCTATTGATAATACATCAATGTTAATAACAATGATTATCAGCCTAAGAAAGTTGGTAGGTTCTGCGATGATGATACACGATGCGATACCTGTAAATTTATATATAAATTCGTATAAAAAAATATAAATAAAATGTACATTTATAAACTATTGCCATGTGTTCTGGGATCAAATTATCTAATTAAAGGGGTGGCTCGGGATGGGCGATGATTGATAAAGTTAAATAAAATCTTGTTGAACGGTGAATTGAGGATAACACATATCGCAGCCATTATTGAATCTTGTACGTTTTTCTATTGTTGTTGCGTGTCAAAATGATTACGCGTGTAATTTCTATATTGGATCCCAGATTAGATTGCCAAAAACTCGGACGATTTTCGTTCGTTGTGCGCAGACACCCCCACTACTATCTCTTCTCCAAACACGCTATTGGTCTTAGTCCCACTGCGACGTCACAGAAGGCGGGGATAAAGCAGTGGTGGGGGAAAAAAGGGTAGTGGCGAATGCGCGAGCTCTGGGCAATGTAATCTGGGATGCAGATTAGCATAATTTTCCCTGCCCTTTCGTTTTGTTACAGCGAGGTATAAATCCTATCGTTGCATAGGTTTATAAATTTATACCTTGCGACGAATAGAATGTTTGTACAGAATGAACGAATAGTATGCCGTTAGTTTATGAAAGGAAACCAGAGCTGTACGATTTGTAAATCTCATTATTAATAATCGATTTGTAATGTTTATGTGTTAATCGATTTTCAAGCTGTCACATAGAATTGTGAATGATACCATGACACATTATCACCAAAGAATCTTCCCAAAGAATAAAATACACTAAACTACACATACATATAATATAATCCCGAATAATATCCGGTGGGATAATCATATTAAAATTATTATTATTAAAAGAGAAAATAAAAGATATTTGAAAGTAAGTCTGGGTATATCGGAGACTCCATAGAATAAATAATTACAGTAATATTTGGAAATATTTGTTAAATAATATTATAACATGTAATTATTTTCGGACATAATTATAATAAATGTGACGTCTGAATAATAGCAACAATAATGGGATTTTAGTTTTCGATATACGTGTATGCTTTTTTTCATTTAGTGGCACATGCAAGCTGGTGTTCTAGGGTTTTTTGCAAATTTCTGGAATAACTTGTCAAAGTGATTGACGTACGATAGGAAACTATGACACTGCCATCACGTATAAAACAATGGAAAGATGATGACTTATAGCTTTCAGTTTCTCGACATAAAAATCTCTTCAGATTAATATTAATATTTTGATTTAGCGGAAAAGAAAACGGAAGAGAAGGAAGGATAATTTTTTGGGTATCTTTAGATTTTTCAAGAAGAATTGGATACTTCATGAAACTCTATTTATTTGTTATTTATTTATTATCTATGTTCCTTGATCCTCCAATGTCATAATTCCCGTTTTAAAAAGATCAAATTCCCAACTATCGATATGAAAAAAATATCCACTCCCTAACTGATTAGTTTCCGGTATCCCTAATAATAATCTATTTATATTTCCAATGTCTTCGACACCGCGCTCTTATTAATAATTAACATTTGACACCCTAGGACATCATCTTTTAGTTTTAAATTCCATAGTCCTCAATTTTTTAAACCAAAGTTATGAATTGAAAGATAATTGCGAACTAATATTAACGAAGATAAAATGATTGTAATAATTTAATATCATAGTAGGAAAGCAATTATATTAATGATTACAACACGGGGGAAATAATGCCATGTAATAAACATAAATATATTGATTGAACTGCAAAAGGCCTAAGTGTATCAAACCTCCATTACCGATTGCACTTTTTGCAAAAACCGCCATGATTGTAAGTCAGTTGTTACTATTAATCTTATCTCGGTTTATTACCGTATTGTTTCCTCATTTCATACAAGCTACTATCAACAAGTTACACGAAAGTTTCATAAACAAACACATTCAAGACCGAAACTTATTACTAACATTCTGCTATATTTTATTATACTGAACTTCCTGAAAAGAACAAAGTAATATCGCATAGAATAAATATATTACAGTAAACATTAATGGGCCTAAACATTGGAATATTATTAATAACAGTTTAATGTGACAGCTTAAATATATATATAATATTAATGAGGACGATGAAAGGGTGTATAATTATATGGTTAAAACCTTAAGATTATTAAATTGAAATCGTTTATATGTATATAGGGTGTTCCAAAATTGTTAGACCAGAAAATAAATAATTATCAGAAACAAAGTACATTTTTCCACCTCGAGTTTGTTTAATCATTTTCTGGTTCTACAAACAGCTCAGGAACACCTGTTATATATTTCATCGTTTCAACGGTGATTCGTTAAAAAAGAGAATTTTTAAAGTGCGAACTTTAACCCGAGCCGTGCCAAATGACGACATCGGAACCATTCGACATTTTCATTTTGATAGTTGAATTTCATTTTAATAGTTATATTGTCTTTTTTCTTGATTATTTTCTACAGTCTGTTTAATCCTTTCCCAGGATGTTATAACATTTACTTTTGATATTTACATTTATTTCTCATATGTCATACATTTATGTTTGCTTAGTATTTTACTTCTCGTGGATTCAATCGGTATTTGAATATTTATACGCTGCTATTGGAACCAATATATTTGAGAGTATTTCCGACGATATAAAGTGAATATTATGAATAATATTCAAGTGAAGTCATACTTTTATGTCTTTTAAGTTGACTTCTATTAGTATTTTTATTGAAAATTCTTGTCGAGGAAGTGGTGAATCGTTTATATTTCCACCGGAAGTAAGATGTCTACTTCTAGTGTCTCCTATGATGTTAGCAATTGCTAAGTTTGCTAATTTTTCAAAATTATTTTTGAGGAAAAGTATTCCTCAATATTTATTAGTACCTTTGGAAAGATTTAATACATAACAAATTTGGAACATTTTCTAATTTTGTTCAGTTTTCTAGAACTTAACCATGCAAAACTATAACTTTTCGAAGCTATTTTAAATCCCTTACGGGGCTCTGAGATAAGATTATTTATAATTATTGAAACTATCAGTAAGATTCATTTATTATCGTTTAAAGAGAAAAAAAACATCAAAGTATTTTAATGTACGAAATTCAGAATTTTGCCTTCTTTCGCGAAAAACGCGTTTCACGAAATTCGTTTCATTAAATTCGAATGACATTGTGATAAGCATAACAATAAGCAATCATGATAAGCATATTCTAAAATTTCTATACATTTGCGTTAATAACGTATTCAAAAATGCGCGTTTACTTTAACTTTTACTATTGAAATTTCATGGAAATATTATAAATCATATCAATGGCGATGCATAATAAATGTCGAGAATGTAATCCAGGCTTTACAATGCGATCATTTTTTTCATTTCCTGTTGCTTTTCGGTAAAGCAACGTTTCGGTGCGTCTATTAATCAGGAAATATTCCCATGGAATATTAATTAGTTTCCGTGTAAATCACGTTTATCGATCGACTCAGCTGTCGAATATAATAAACGTTGTTGAAACAACTTTGTTCGACAGAAATGTCCGTTAATATTTCAGCAGCCTACGTAGCAGCAAGTTTCGCTTGTTTAATACCTTGTTTTACTGTACAGCAGAACCAACAAAACTAATTGCAAGATGCACTTTGGTAAACTCCGCAATATGAAGAGTGTAATCAACATTTTCAATTATTAATTATGATGACAAATGTAGCATTCCAAGCCGCGGAAAAAACAGATTATTATTCGTCGTTGGTTTGTCGTTATATTCAAATTATTTTTTGGTTGGAAACTAAACGATTTATTGATATTTTTACACTAAATGTGAATTTGCTGATGACAGTCATATTTTCTCCAATATTAGTTCTCTAAATTTCGAAGATTTCAAGCACGTTATATAATTATATATATTCGCCCTAAAATATGTAATACAATTTTGTATAATTTTGTATTTCCAAACTTATTGCGTAAAAGTGCATATCCATATTATTAATAAATTCAATAATATATGGTACGTGATAATAAATTATAGAATTAATTCTATAAATTGATTCTATAAATTCTATAATTTGTTCTATAAATTGATTCTATAAATTCTATAATTTGTTCTATAAATTGATTCTATAAATTCTATAATTTGTTCTATAAATTGATTCTACAAATTCTATAATTTATTATGACGTACCGATATTAATGATACCTTTATCATTATCATTAATAATTTGTTTAGTCATTACTCCATTGCTTCATTTTTCATCATTTTAACACCATCTCCCACCGAATCTATCACCATACATTAAATCATGATAGTTTATCGTCGGAAATACTATGACCTTGTAAAATGATCTTCGTTAGCCCATAAACTAACACCATGAAAGTAATTACGTTGGTAATGCAACAGACGAGATAATGACAGATCATCTACTGTACTTTCGTGTTCCATGACTTTCGGATGCTGGCACGCCATTATCATTTTCGTGGCGCTACCAACGTTTAGATCACAATGCATGGATTTTAGGTCACAACGAAGATAATGCGAAGAAGTCAATCTTGTTAAATTGATTTGACTCATCGCAAAATGGCCGGCTTACCTAATTCTCGGGTAATTTACTTCGTGGGACTCAAACTCTCGTATGATGATCTATGTCTTATCTCGTCTGTGATAATGCTAAACAGATTCTAGCCAAAGATGATTATCTACAATAAGGACATGTATAAGTGTTTTCATTGATGTATTCGCAGGTGTGTGTACGCATAAACATAAGTGACGACTATAAATAGTGAAAGGTGATTTTCCACGTGTTTTTACATATTCCAAAATCTCGCCCTGTAAGAACTGTTGCTCGGTGAATTGAATAGTTTCTAATTACAATTGCGTTATGTATTTAATGAACGGCGCAGAAAAACAGAGTATGCCGATTATACCGAATTATGGTGACACGCGTTATCTAGTAATATAAAGCATTCAATTGTATACAATATTGAAAATCGAATAACCGTTAGATTATGTATGTATAGAGATAAAGAAAATGGAATAAGGATGTGGAGACCGTGTAACAAGAACGCCACGTTCTTTCGAATTCTCTAACGATAATTAATCCGTCGTTTGTATCATATTTTATGGTGGATCCTCCCGAAGAGGGGATCACTCGAGAATTACTGAATACGGTATGTGTATAAATAAATCATTCTTGCAAAAAAATAACATAATTATAATATGAAGTACCTCTTAACTTAAAGAAATATCTTGGTTTTAATACTCTTTTACGATGATAACCTTAGAAATTGTTATCATTAGCATTTTTTAATGAAACTTTCGTCTTTCGAGTCTTGAGTTTCAGTAGCGCACTGTGTTTTCTACTTCGTTCTCAGTTTCTTTTCCTAGCTGGAAAGTTCGTGTCCCGATAACCCGGCGACGAGTAGCCGTATCGGCTACAATTATAGTGCTAATTAACCACTTCGGTACGAGCGTCGACTATAGTCGACGGCCACAAGTGACCCCACACAGCCGAGCGTCGACTATAGGCGACAGCCAGGAATTTTATATTATCTCTGCAATTGCGGAGTGTTCGCTCGCATAATTTTAGTTTCGCTCAGTCCAGCACCCAACATAGTTCTATGACGTTTTTACATGTGTAAAAGAGTAATGTAAAACAAGCTTTCAGTGTTTCAAAGCTTATCTCGTCACAGATGCGTGGGTGAACGAGGCAGCGTGCGGACGGTGAGTGGCAGATAGGCGCCGTACCGAAGTGGTTAAGCCCCGCAAACTCCGCTAATGAAGTTTACGATACCGGCTAATAAATTTCACGTTTCAACAAATCACTATTGCTAATTTTAGTGTCGACTATAATCCGATGTTCATGAACTTCTTAATATTCAATATATTTTTCAATTATTTTGACACAGAGGAAGTATTAAATTAATAAAACTCAGACTTGATGATCCAGCGACCAATAAAAAGTTTGTCCTTCAAAAGTCGAAGTCATTAATATGTCAGAGGGAATATAAAATATACTGGCATTGAAATAGCTTCTCAAACATTGATATCTCTAAAGGAGATTCAGACGACAAGTTGAATGATTTTGGTTGCGGTTTTAAACCAGAATGAAGCGGACTCGATTGTTACTTTTGAGTTTACAAATCTACCACGTAATAAAAGATCGAGCTGCTTATTCCAGCACGGAGAAGAATCGTGCTCGTTAAATGTAATAAAAGATTCGAGTACGTTTCACGTGAATTGTTCGCGTTGAAAAATCCTTTGGGAAATAGAACAAATTTCAGCTGCCCCGAAACATCAAAACTGTAACATAGAAAAGATTGTTGGCATAGAAACTGGAAATTTACATATAAAAAGTTTTATTTGATTTTTAAAAAGTGTCTACTATAATTATTTATAATACATTTATTTGCATTGCATTTAATCGTGAAAAGTATCTATCAAGTTTCTTGGTACTGGTATATGTTTAATATATATTTATAATATATATTCTACTTCATATGATTATGTCTTTTATTCTTGTAGTAAGCTATCAAATCGAGTTTCATAAAGTGCAAGAAATTAAGGAATGATCGATTACTGTCTCGTAACCCTTCTATGTTTATTTCTAGACACGAATTATGCGATTTATTAATAATCAATTTTAAAGTTTTGATCCACTTGCAGAAAGTTTCGCAATGTTTCGCAAGACTAGAAAACACCCGATCCGTTCTTTTTTTAAGAATATTTATTTCTGGTTTTAGCCGGCGTCGGTATTAATAAAGTTAAGATTCTTATCATTTCAAATATAGTGGCATCGACACTTAACAGAGATCCGTCGTAAAACAGGAGGGAAACATTGATAAGAATTAATGCGCACGAAACACAGATCCCTTGATAGTGTTTTGGCAAATAGAATGATCTTATTTGATTGCGGGTGGAAGATAAGACGAAAACGCGTGTCATCATTGAAAACGCAGTTCAACGGGACCCCTAATAGAAACAAGATCGAAACTAGCTATCAAATCAGTCAAAATTTCAGTTGAATATAGTTTTGATACAATTTTGAATAAAATTTATTTTCGTGAAAACTCAAAACGATTATTACTTTTTTAAAACTTGACTTGGCTTCAAAATTAGAAGTGTTATTATCTTGTTCAAATTTTATTCTTATGCGCAAATTCAAAAGTTAGTTTCTTCAAATTTGATTCTACATTTTAAAGTTCAAAGCATAATTATTTTCTTCAAATTCTAATCTAAACATTCAAGTTCGGAACATCGTTGTTCTTCAACTTTTATTCTAAACATTAAACTTAGAAACATTATTATTTTCATCAAATTTTAATCCCATCTTCAAACTCAAAAATATTAGCATTTTGATGTCATCTTAAATATCAGTAGATATTGTTTCCTTCCAAGAATTAATTGTTTCCAAAGAAATAATTGAAACCCCCAACGATCCTTTAATAATTCAACGCGACTCGCGAAGGATCATAATAAATATTAATTAAGAAAGAAACGGGGAAAATGGAGGAAAAGAGTTTAAACGAGGTGCTGTGCGTGAAAAATTGTGGAAAATCGGAGAAAAAGGAGGAAGTTGATTATACGCCGATGAAAATAAAAGTGTTGAAGAGAAGGTGGCTGATGCTGGGTCTTTTTATTATTTATTCCGGCGCCAGTGCCTGCCAATGGATACAATATTCGATAATAACCAATATAATAACCAGGTATACTATTATCTTACCCTTTAAAACGTTGAACTCCATGGCGGGAGTTAAAGGTTAGGAAAATAAACAAAAGATCTGTCTGTTAACTCTAACTTTTTTGCATTTTTCATCGAGCATTTTCTAGTTACAAATATAAACTACCTAGAAAGTAACTCGTGACATGATCACATTCAATTTTCGATTGAAATTTATTGTAACATTTTCAATAGAAATATATTACTGAATATTTGTCTGGACGAGTAATATTATTCAGGTATTATGGGGTGTCGTCATTGGCTGTTGACTGGACGTCAATGTCTTTCATGGCGTATTACGTAATCGTAATATTCCCCACAACATATTTGGTGGATCGTTTGGGACTTAGGTGGATAGCAATTCTAGGAAGTGGCATCAGCTGTTTGGGGTCTTGGATCAAAGTTTTATCCGTCCATCCTGACAAGTTTTACGTTGGTTTTATTGGCCAATCCTTGGTAGCATTCACGCAGGTTAGATAAGAAGCATTCCCGAATGCACTTCTCTCGCTTCCTGCTAAAGAAATTCCAAAGAAATGTTATTAAATCGTGTAACATGAAATATCGGATTTCTTATCAGACTTTGTGCCCTCCACAAACCTCGACTTTTTCGAAATAGGAATTTTTCTGTTGGAAATGCATTGGCAAAAATGCATACAAGCTGATGCTGCATATTTTGATGAATAAAATCATTATTTTAATGAAAAAAAACTAGCTTTCTCTCTGTTTGAATAATCCGACATTTTATACAATATATTACACGACCTGATAATACGTTGGGTTGTCAGCACTGTTAATGCCGATTTTTAAGGAAAATTCAAAGTCAACATTTTTATATGTCGAATCTGGACATAAAAACGGCTAATTACAATCATATTATAAGATCATATGGGAAATTTTCTTCTTCTTTAGTCACGATTGAAATTATTGAGTTAAATTAAAAAAGTTTAACTTTAACCGTAAACACAAAATGCTTTCCACAATAATGCATTTTTTATTGTATCAGACCTCAACCTTCATCTTTAGTCACAATTAAAATTATTTAGTAAAATTAAAGAAGTTGAACTCTAAGCCGACACACAACATTCTTTCCGAAATAATGATTTTTTTATCATAACAGGCTTTAGTTCTGGGTACACCCGGACGTTTAGCAGCACACTGGTTTAGTGCTCGTGAACTATCAACCGCTACCTCTTTAGGTATTTTTGGCAGCCAATTAGGAATATCGTTAATGTTCTTATTTGCGCCTATGGTGGTAAAAAACCGCGAAAACTTGGATGACATCAGCGTAGACTTATCGTTTCTATTCTGGGTCGTTGCTATTATCACATCTGTCGCATTTATTCTCGTCGTAATATGTAAGTTCCTCTCCGAAACTTATAAATATCAATATATTTAGAAATACCTTTTATAAAATGTACCTGAATATCAATGTATCAATATACAGGGTGTCCCATAACTGTTTTACAATCCGCCGCATGCATATACAGTAGTTTGCGAGTTTGGAATTTACGAGTAGACAAATCGGAAAATCGTTTACCGATTTTTCAATCGCCTCTTCGTTAACATATTCTACTGAATCAGGTAGTCAGATCATAAAGCTGGCCAAAGCGGCAAAAACTGGTAAAAACTGGTAAATACCGACGATAAAACATTTGTTTCGATATACAGTAGCGTGTTTACTGCTAGTTTACTTATTTTCTAAATAAACGCGTAATACGTCCTTACATATGATATTTTAATAAAAACTTCTTAAGGCTTGTTCTTTGAAAGAATCATATACTTTTGATTAAAACACTTTCCCACGCGTTTAAAATAATTACTTGCTAAGCGGACAGAACTTTCCGGTAAAGCTAAGAAAACAGTTATGAGACAACTTGTATACAACATTCTCGCTATCCTCAAATAATAATTCAATATCTAATTAGTTAGACATTGCAATAAATCAATTGTGTATCCCAAAGTTGCGAAAGATAGCGGCGTACGAATTTATACTTTGAATTGTTGTTGTTTATTTCAATGACTCGATGCGGAAAGAATCTAATATTAATTACTATCTAACATTTAATGTTAACATTATTATGATATATTATATGCAGTATTCCAAGACGATCCAAAACTACCACCTAGCGAGACGCGCGCAATGCAAAGGATGAACCAAATGAAAGAAAGAGAGGGTATCATAGAACCGATTAAAAGACTTTCAACAAACAAATCGTATTTATTATTATGCAATACATATGGTTTGAATATCGGTGTGTTGAATGCAGTGGGTACTTTATTGAATCAACTATTTCTGATACACTTTGAGGTGAGATACAAAAAGTTGTTATTATTCATCGCAATCGGAGCCATTTTCTATTAGCATCGCCATAAATATCCGGAGCCTAATTCCGATTCTAGATATAATATTAAATATTAAATATTAAATATTAAATATTAAATATTAAATATTAAATATTAAATATTAAATATTAAATATTAAATATTAAATATTAAATATTAAATATTAAATATTAAATATTAAATATTAAATATTAAATATTAAATATTAAATATTAAATATTAAATATTAAATATTAAATATTAAATATTAAATATTAAATATTAAATATTAAATCGTAAAATATTAAATATTAAATATTAAATATTAAATATTAAATATTAAATATTAAATCGTAAAATAAAAGATTAGTAACACTAGAACTACTAAACATATACTCAGCTATGCTTACACATTAATTTATATATAAATTATGACTGGCGGAATTAAGTTAATTAATGGATTCAGTTATTTACGTTATGTATATACAATAAATGTCTATAAAATTTGAAACAATGCGCCGTGGTATATTCGTATAATTTAACTAAAAATGACCGACAAGAGATTTTGACCCCTTTGGTAGTTCTAGTGTCAACACGTTGAGTGCCACCTCGAAACCCGTGTTATAAGATATCATGCGATATGCACTTGCAACGTGCAACACCCAATTCTGTTCTTACGCGAACTTTTTTACCTGAATTTTGTATAAAATTTTAATAAAAATCAAAGTAAAGTGTTCTTGTTTAACAAAATATGAAATGGTAATTCTAAAGTTTCCAGAAATACAGAGTATTCTTTTACACGAATTTCTTTACATTTATTCTTTGAGAACTTATCCATCGCGTAAAAACAAAATGGGTGTATACGACGTCTAAAAATAAAAATGAAACGAAGTCATGTATACAAACATTAATTCTTGTTTACATAACAGATCATCTCATACAGTTATTAGTTGATGGCTTTTGCAGAATGGCGAAGAAGATGCGGGTAGAATCGGTTTAGCAATGATTTTGACTGGTATGCTTGGCTCTGTGAGTTTCGGAGTTATTCTTGATAAGACCCATAAATTCAAGTAAGAATTGAACTTGTTTTACCTTTTTTATCAATTTTTTCACTGTTTCTCTTATTTACTTTTATCATTAAGTAGCGGAAAAAGTTCGTGCAGTTTTTTAAATCAAACTTCAACTACTTTGAATATTCTGGAAAGGAATTTTATTCAATGAAAAAGTCACCACTTATTTCTACAACTCTTTTCCAACGTTCTACAATCTTATACATTCCTTTATGTACATTATGTGTTATGTCATAGTTTCTTATCTTGCAAATTTTCATCTGATTTCGCAAAAGTTCCTATATTATTCGTAGTCGTATTACACGCTTTTATTTGCGTAGAATATTGTGTTTACTTTAGCACTTAACAGGAAAGAGTAAACTAAAATGATGCATGTTTGGGAATACTTTTAGGGAGACGACTGTAATCGTTTACTTCCTCTCGCTGTGTGGCCAGATCTTTTTTGCTCTGGCACTTTACTACGAAATGAAATACATGGTTTATTTAGCAGCGACATTCCTTGGGTATCGTATTTTTATCTCTTTTTTTATCAACCTGTGTCCGGAAATGAAAAATATATAAAATTCGGTCGCTTAGAATAATGAAATCGGATTGGAGAACTTCCGATGCAACCTGCGATTATTAAGTCGCAAATTATTATCTCATCAACAAATTTATATAATACTAATTATAGAAAATTCCATGCAATTTAATACTAGAACTACGGACAATATATTCAGGTATATTCATACATTCACGTATACGTCCTAAACCCTTTCGTTACGGCAGTCCGATCCGCCGAAGTGACACCACTGAACGGGGCACCGCGCCGAAAAGGGTGTACATTGATACGTCGATAGTCTTAGGTGTTCGCCGGTGACGCCGGATATATCCGGCACCCGTACACAGGTCGTCGCATGGATGTCGGATATATATGGCACCCGTAAGGAAAGGGTTAATTAAAATAGGGGGCCTCCTCCGAACGGTAGGTGACTCGCGAACAAAGTTGAATGAAAGTCGCCGAATAAGTGTCCATAACTCAGGAGTCCGTAAAGATATTTTGATGCAATAAAGTGCATTCGAAAAAGCGGACTTTTCTCTATAAAATAACTCGCGCACAAAAATATCGCACGGTTCGTTCTTTCGGAATTAATTAAAATACGGGACCTCGTCCAAGCTGTGGGTGACTCGCGAACATAGTTGAATGAAAGTCGCCGAATAAGTGTCCATAACTAAGGAGTCCGTAAAGATATTTTGATGCAACAAAGTGCATTCGAAAGAGCGGACTTTTCTCTATAAAATGACTCGCGGACAAAAATATCGTACGGTTCGTTCTTTCGGAATTAATTAAAATACGGGACTTCGTCCGAGCGGTGGGTGACTCGCGAACAAAGTTGAATGAAAGTCGCCGAATAAGTGTCCATAACTAAGGAGTCCGCAAAGATATTTTGATGCAACAAAGTGCATTCGAAAGAGCGGACTTTTCTCTATAAAATAACTGGCGCACAAAAATATCGCACGGTTCGTTCTTTCGGAATTAATTAAAATACGGGGCCTCTTCCGAGCGGTGGGTGACTCGCGAACAAAGTTGAATGAAAGTCGCCGAATAAGTGTCCATAACTAAGGAGTCCGTAAAGATATTTTGATGCAACAAAGTGCATTCGAAAGAGCGGACTTTTCTCTATAAAATAACTCGCGCACAACAATATCGTACGGTTCGATCCTTCGCAATTAATACAAATACGGCGCCTCCTCCGAGCGGTGGGTGACTCGCGAACATAGTTGAATGAAAGTCGCCGAATAAGTGTCCATAACTAAGGAGTCCGTAAAGATATTTTGATGCAACAAAGTGCATTCGAAAGAGCGGACTTTTCTCTATAAAATAACTCGCGCACAACAATATCGTACGGTTCGATCCTTCGCAATTAATACAAATACGGCGCCTCCTCCGAGCGGTGGGTGACTCGCGAACAAAGTTGAATGAAAGTCGCCGAATAAGTGTCCATAACTAAGGAGTCCGTAAAGATATTTTGATGCAACAAAGTGCATTCGAAAAAGCGGACTTTTCTCTATAAAATAACTCGCGCACAAAAATATCGTACGGTTCGATCCTTCGCAATTAATACAAATACGGCGCCTCCTCCGAGCGGTGGGTGACTCGCGAACATTGGTGAATGAAAGTCGCCGAATAAGTGTCCATAACTAAGGAGTCCGTAAAGATATTTTGATGCAACAAAGTGCATTCGAAAGAGCGGACTTTTCTCTATAAAATGACTCGCGGACAAAAATATCGCACGCTTCGTTCTTTCGGAATTAATTAAAATACGGGGCCTCTTCCGAGCGGTGGGTGACTCGCGAACAAAGTTGAATGAAAGTCGCCGAATAAGTGTCCATAACTAAGGAGTCCGCAAAGATATTTTGATGCAACAAAGTGCATTCGAAAGAGCGGACTTTTCTCTATAAAATAACTCGCGCACAACAATATCGTACGGTTCGATCCTTCGCAATTAATACAAATACGGCGCCTCCTCCGAGCGGTGGGTGACTCGCGAACAAAGTTGAATGAAAGTCGCCGAATAAGTGTCCATAACTAAGGAGTCCGTAAAGATATTTTGATGCAACAAAGTGCATTCGAAAGAGCGGACTTTTCTCTATAAAATAACTCGCGCACAACAATATCGTACGGTTCGATCCTTCGCAATTAATACAAATACGGCGCCTCCTCCGAGCGGTGGGTGACTCGCGAACATAGTTGAATGAAAGTCGCCGAATAAGTGTCCATAACTAAGGAGTCCGTAAAGATATTTTGATGCAACAAAGTGCATTCGAAAAAGCGGACTTTTCTCTATAAAATAACTCGCGCACAAAAATATCGTACGGTTCGATCCTTCGCAATTAATACAAATACGGCGCCTCCTCCGAGCGGTGGGTGACTCGCGAACATTGGTGAATGAAAGTCGCCGAATAAGTGTCCATAACTAAGGAGTCCGTAAAGATATTTTGATGCAACAAAGTGCATTCGAAAGAGCGGACTTTTCTCTATAAAATGACTCGCGGACAAAAATATCGCACGCTTCGTTCTTTCGGAATTAATTAAAATACGGGGCCTCTTCCGAGCGGTGGGTGACTCGCGAACAAAGTTGAATGAAAGTCGCCGAATAAGTGTCCATAACTAAGGAGTCCGCAAAGATATTTTGATGCAACAAAGTGCATTCGAAAGAGCGGACTTTTCTCTATAAAATAACTGGCGCACAAAAATATCGCACGGTTCGTTCTTTCGGAATTAATTAAAATACGGGGCCTCTTCCGAGCGGTGGGTGACTCGCGAACATAGTTGAATGAAAGTCGCCGAATAAGTGTCCATAACTAAGGAGTCCGTAAAGATATTTTGATGCAACAAAGTGCATTCGAAAGAGCGGACTTTTCTCTATAAAATAACTCGCGCACAACAATATCGTACGGTTCGTTCTTTCGGAATTAATTAAAATACGGGACTTCGTCCGAGCGGTGGGTGACTCGCGAACAAAGTTGAATGAAAGTCGCCGAATAAGTGTCCATAACTAAGGAGTCCGCAAAGATATTTTGATGCAACAAAGTGCATTCGAAAGAGCGGACTTTTCTCTATAAAATAACTGGCGCACAAAAATATCGCACGGTTCGTTCTTTCGGAATTAATTAAAATACGGGGCCTCTTCCGAGCGGTGGGTGACTCGCGAACAAAGTTGAATGAAAGTCGCCGAATAAGTGTCCATAACTAAGGAGTCCGTAAAGATATTTTGATGCAACAAAGTGCATTCGAAAGAGCGGACTTTTCTCTATAAAATAACTCGCGCACAACAATATCGTACGGTTCGATCCTTCGCAATTAATACAAATACGGCGCCTCCTCCGAGCGGTGGGTGACTCGCGAACATAGTTGAATGAAAGTCGCCGAATAAGTGTCCATAACTAAGGAGTCCGTAAAGATATTTTGATGCAACAAAGTGCATTCGAAAGAGCGGACTTTTCTCTATAAAATAACTCGCGCACAACAATATCGTACGGTTCGATCCTTCGCAATTAATACAAATACGGCGCCTCCTCCGAGCGGTGGGTGACTCGCGAACATAGTTGAATGAAAGTCGCCGAATAAGTGTCCATAACTAAGGAGTCCGTAAAGATATTTTGATGCAACAAAGTGCATTCGAAAAAGCGGACTTTTCTCTATAAAATAACTCGCGCACAAAAATATCGTACGGTTCGATCCTTCGCAATTAATACAAATACGGCGCCTCCTCCGAGCGGTGGGTGACTCGCGAACATTGGTGAATGAAAGTCGCCGAATAAGTGTCCATAACTAAGGAGTCCGTAAAGATATTTTGATGCAACAAAGTGCATTCGAAAGAGCGGACTTTTCTCTATAAAATGACTCGCGGACAAAAATATCGCACGCTTCGTTCTTTCGGAATTAATTAAAATACGGGGCCTCTTCCGAGCGGTGGGTGACTCGCGAACAAAGTTGAATGAAAGTCGCCGAATAAGTGTCCATAACTAAGGAGTCCGCAAAGATATTTTGATGCAACAAAGTGCATTCGAAAGAGCGGACTTTTCTCTATAAAATAACTGGCGCACAAAAATATCGCACGGTTCGTTCTTTCGGAATTAATTAAAATACGGGGCCTCTTCCGAGCGGTGGGTGACTCGCGAACATAGTTGAATGAAAGTCGCCGAATAAGTGTCCATAACTAAGGAGTCCGTAAAGATATTTTGATGCAACAAAGTGCATTCGAAAGAGCGGACTTTTCTCTATAAAATAACTCGCGCACAACAATATCGTACGGTTCGATCCTTCGCAATTAATACAAATACGGCGCCTCCTCCGAGCGGTGGGTGACTCGCGAACATAGTTGAATGAAAGTCGCCGAATAAGTGTCCATAACTAAGGAGTCCGTAAAGATATTTTGATGCAACAAAGTGCATTCGAAAGAGCGGACTTTTCTCTATAAAATAAATCGCGCACAAAAATATCGCACGCTTCGTTCTTTCGGAATTAATTAAAATACGGGGCCTCTTCCGAGCGGTGGGTGACTCGCGAACAAAGTTGAATGAAAGTCGCCGAATAAGTGTCCATAACTAAGGAGTCCGTAAAGATATTTTGATGCAACAAAGTGCATTCGAAAGAGCGGACTTTTCTCTATAAAATAACTGGCGCACAAAAATATCGCACGGTTCGTTCTTTCGGAATTAATTAAAATACGGGACCTCGTCCGAGCGGTGGGTGACTCGCGAACAAAGTTGAATGAAAGTCGCCGAATAAGTGTCCATAACTAAGGAGTCCGTAAAGATATTTTGATGCAACAAAGTGCATTCGAAAGAGCGGACTTTTCTCTATAAAATAACTCGCGCACAAAAATATCGTACGGTTCGATCCTTCGCAATTAATACAAATACGGCGCCTCCTCCGAGCGGTGGGTGACTCGCGAACATAGTTGAATGAAAGTCGCCGAATAAGTGTCCATAACTAAGGAGTCCGTAAAGATATTTTGATGCAACAAAGTGCATTCGAAAGAGCGGACTTTTCTCTATAAAATAACTCGCGGACAAAAATATCGCACGCTTCGTTCTTTCGGAATTAATTAAAATACGGGGCCTCTTCCGAGCGGTGGGTGACTCGCGAACAAAGTTGAATGAAAGTCGCCGAATAAGTGTCCATAACTAAGGAGTCCGCAAAGATATTTTGATGCAACAAAGTGCATTCGAAAGAGCGGACCTTTCTCTATAAAATAACTGGCGCACAAAAATATCGCACGGTTCGTTCTTTCGGAATTAATTAAAATACGAGGCCTCTTCCGAGCGGTGGGTGACTCGCGAACAAAGTTGAATGAAAGTCGCCGAATAAGTGTCCATAACTAAGGAGTCCGTAAAGATATTTTGATGCAACAAAGTGCATTCGAAAAAGCGGACTTTTCTCTATAAAATAACTCGCGCACAAAAATATCGTACGGTTCGATCCTTCGCAATTAATACAAATACGGCGCCTCCTCCGAGCGGTGGGTGACTCGCGAACATAGTTGAATGAAAGTCGCCGAATAAGTGTCCATAACTAAGGAGTCCGTAAAGATATTTTGATGCAACAAAGTGCATTCGAAAGAGCGGACTTTTCTCTATAAAATGACTCGCGGACAAAAATATCGCACGCTTCGTTCTTTCGGAATTAATTAAAATACGGGGCCTCTTCCGAGCGGTGGGTGACTCGCGAACAAAGTTGAATGAAAGTCGCCGAATAAGTGTCCATAACTAAGGAGTCCGCAAAGATATTTTGATGCAACAAAGTGCATTCGAAAGAGCGGACTTTTCTCTATAAAATAACTGGCGCACAAAAATATCGCACGGTTCGTTCTTTCGGAATTAATTAAAATACGGGGCCTCTTCCGAGCGGTGGGTGACTCGCGAACAAAGTTGAATGAAAGTCGCCGAATAAGTGTCCATAACTAAGGAGTCCGTAAAGATATTTTGATGCAACAAAGTGCATTCGAAAGAGCGGACTTTTCTCTATAAAATAACTCGCGCACAACAATATCGTACGGTTCGATCCTTCGCAATTAATACAAATACGGCGCCTCCTCCGAGCGGTGGGTGACTCGCGAACAAAGTTGAATGAAAGTCGCCGAATAAGTGTCCATAACTAAGGAGTCCGCAAAGATATTTTGATGCAACAAAGTGCATTCGAAAAAGCGGACTTTTCTCTATAAAATAACTCGCGCACAAAAATATCGCACGCTTCGTTCTTTCGGAATTAATTAAAATACGGGGCCTCTTCCGAGCGGTGGGTGACTCGCGAACAAAGTTGAATGAAAGTCGCCGAATAAGTGTCCATAACTAAGGAGTCCGTAAAGATATTTTGATGCAACAAAGTGCATTCGAAAGAGCGGACTTTTCTCTATAAAATAACTGGCGCACAAAAATATCGCACGGTTCGATCCTTCGCAATTAATACAAATACGGCGCCTCCTCCGAGCGGTGGGTGACTCGCGAACATAGTTGAATGAAAGTCGCCGAATAAGTGTCCATAACTAAGGAGTCCGTAAAGATATTTTGATGCAACAAAGTGCATTCGAAAGAGCGGACTTTTCTCTATAAAATAACTCGCGCACAACAATATCGTACGGTTCGATCCTTCGCAATTAATACAAATACGGCGCCTCCTCCGAGCGGTGGGTGACTCGCGAACATAGTTGAATGAAAGTCGCCGAATAAGTGTCCATAACTAAGGAGTCCGTAAAGATATTTTGATGCAACAAAGTGCATTCGAAAGAGCGGACTTTTCTCTATAAAATAACTCGCGCACAACAATATCGTACGGTTCGATCCTTCGCAATTAATACAAATACGGCGCCTCCTCCGAGCGGTGGGTGACTCGCGAATATAGTTGAATGAAAGTCGCCGAATAAGTGTCCATAACTAAGGAGTCCGTAAAGATATTTTGATGCAACAAAGTGCATTCGAAAGAGCGGACTTTTCTCTATAAAATAACTCGCGCACAAAAATATCGTACGGTTCGATCCTTCGCAATTAATACAAATACGGCGCCTCCTCCGAGCGGTGGGTGACTCGCGAACATAGTTGAATGAAAGTCGCCGAATAAGTGTCCATAACTAAGGAGTCCGTAAAGATATTTTGATGCAACAAAGTGCATTCGAAAAAGCGGACTTTTCTCTATAAAATAACTCGCGCACAAAAATATCGCACGCTTCGTTCTTTCGGAATTAATTAAAATACGGGGCCTCTTCCGAGCGGTGGGTGACTCGCGAACAAAGTTGAATGAAAGTCGCCGAATAAGTGTCCATAACTAAGGAGTCCGTAAAGATATTTTGATGCAACAAAGTGCATTCGAAAGAGCGGACTTTTCTCTATAAAATAACTGGCGCACAAAAATATCGCACGGTTCGTTCTTTCGGAATTAATTAAAATACGGGACCTCGTCCGAGCGGTGGGTGACTCGCGAACAAAGTTGAATGAAAGTCGCCGAATAAGTGTCCATAACTAAGGAGTCCGTAAAGATATTTTGATGCAACAAAGTGCATTCGAAAGAGCGGACTTTTCTCTATAAAATAACTCGCGCACAAAAATATCGTACGGTTCGATCCTTCGCAATTAATACAAATACGGCGCCTCCTCCGAGCGGTGGGTGACTCGCGAACATAGTTGAATGAAAGTCGCCGAATAAGTGTCCATAACTAAGGAGTCCGTAAAGATATTTTGATGCAACAAAGTGCATTCGAAAGAGCGGACTTTTCTCTATAAAATAACTGGCGCACAAAAATATCGCACGGTTCGTTCTTTCGGAATTAATTAAAATACGGGACCTCGTCCGAGCGGTGGGTGACTCGCGAACAAAGTTGAATGAAAGTCGCCGAATAAGTGTCCATAACTAAGGAGTCCGTAAAGATATTTTGATGCAACAAAGTGCATTCGAAAGAGCGGACTTTTCTCTATAAAATAACTCGCGCACAAAAATATCGTACGGTTCGATCCTTCGCAATTAATACAAATACGGCGCCTCCTCCGAGCGGTGGGTGACTCGCGAACATAGTTGAATGAAAGTCGCCGAATAAGTGTCCATAACTAAGGAGTCCGTAAAGATATTTTGATGCAACAAAGTGCATTCGAAAGAGCGGACTTTTCTCTATAAAATAACTCGCGGACAAAAATATCGCACGCTTCGTTCTTTCGGAATTAATTAAAATACGGGGCCTCTTCCGAGCGGTGGGTGACTCGCGAACAAAGTTGAATGAAAGTCGCCGAATAAGTGTCCATAACTAAGGAGTCCGCAAAGATATTTTGATGCAACAAAGTGCATTCGAAAGAGCGGACTTTTCTCTATAAAATAACTCGCGCACAAAAATATCGTACGGTTCGATCCTTCGCAATTAATACAAATACGGCGCCTCCTCCGAGCGGTGGGTGACTCGCGAACATAGTTGAATGAAAGTCGCCGAATAAGTGTCCATAACTAAGGAGTCCGTAAAGATATTTTGATGCAACAAAGTGCATTCGAAAGAGCGGACTTTTCTCTATAAAATAACTCGCGGACAAAAATATCGCACGCTTCGTTCTTTCGGAATTAATTAAAATACGGGGCCTCTTCCGAGCGGTGGGTGACTCGCGAACAAAGTTGAATGAAAGTCGCCGAATAAGTGTCCATAACTAAGGAGTCCGCAAAGATATTTTGATGCAACAAAGTGCATTCGAAAGAGCGGACCTTTCTCTATAAAATAACTGGCGCACAAAAATATCGCACGGTTCGTTCTTTCGGAATTAATTAAAATACGAGGCCTCTTCCGAGCGGTGGGTGACTCGCGAACAAAGTTGAATGAAAGTCGCCGAATAAGTGTCCATAACTAAGGAGTCCGTAAAGATATTTTGATGCAACAAAGTGCATTCGAAAGAGCGGACCTTTCTCTATAAAATAACTCGCGCACAACAATATCGTACGGTTCGATCCTTCGCAATTAATACAAATACGGCGCCTCCTCCGAGCGGTGGGTGACTCGCGAACATAGTTGAATGAAAGTCGCCGAATAAGTGTCCATAACTAAGGAGTCCGTAAAGATATTTTGATGCAACAAAGTGCATTCGAAAGAGCGGACTTTTCTCTATAAAATAACTCGCGCACAAAAATATCGTACGGTTCGTTCTTTCGGAATTAATTAAAATACGGGACTTCGTCCGAGCGGTGGGTGACTCGCGAACAAAGTTGAATGAAAGTCGCCGAATAAGTGTCCATAACTAAGGAGTCCGCAAAGATATTTTGATGCAACAAAGTGCATTCGAAAGAGCGGACCTTTCTCTATAAAATAACTGGCGCACAAAAATATCGCACGGTTCGTTCTTTCGGAATTAATTAAAATACGAGGCCTCTTCCGAGCGGTGGGTGACTCGCGAACAAAGTTGAATGAAAGTCGCCGAATAAGTGTCCATAACTAAGGAGTCCGTAAAGATATTTTGATGCAACAAAGTGCATTCGAAAGAGCGGACTTTTCTCTATAAAATAACTCGCGCACAACAATATCGTACGGTTCGATCCTTCGCAATTAATACAAATACGGCGCCTCCTCCGAGCGGTGGGTGACTCGCGAACATAGTTGAATGAAAGTCGCCGAATAAGTGTCCATAACTAAGGAGTCCGTAAAGATATTTTGATGCAACAAAGTGCATTCGAAAGAGCGGACTTTTCTCTATAAAATAACTCGCGGACAAAAATATCGCACGCTTCGTTCTTTCGGAATTAATTAAAATACGGGGCCTCTTCCGAGCGGTGGGTGACTCGCGAACAAAGTTGAATGAAAGTCGCCGAATAAGTGTCCATAACTAAGGAGTCCGCAAAGATATTTTGATGCAACAAAGTGCATTCGAAAGAGCGGACCTTTCTCTATAAAATAACTGGCGCACAAAAATATCGCACGGTTCGTTCTTTCGGAATTAATTAAAATACGAGGCCTCTTCCGAGCGGTGGGTGACTCGCGAACAAAGTTGAATGAAAGTCGCCGAATAAGTGTCCATAACTAAGGAGTCCGTAAAGATATTTTGATGCAACAAAGTGCATTCGAAAGAGCGGACCTTTCTCTATAAAATAACTCGCGCACAACAATATCGTACGGTTCGATCCTTCGCAATTAATACAAATACGGCGCCTCCTCCGAGCGGTGGGTGACTCGCGAACATAGTTGAATGAAAGTCGCCGAATAAGTGTCCATAACTAAGGAGTCCGTAAAGATATTTTGATGCAACAAAGTGCATTCGAAAGAGCGGACTTTTCTCTATAAAATAACTCGCGCACAAAAATATCGTACGGTTCGTTCTTTCGGAATTAATTAAAATACGGGACTTCGTCCAAGCGGTGGGTGACTCGCGAACAAAGTTGAATGAAAGTCGCCGAATAAGTGTCCATAACTAAGGAGTCCGTAAAGATATTTTGATGCAACAAAGTGCATTCGAAAGAGCGGACTTTTCTCTATAAAATAACTGGCGCACAAAAATATCGCACGGTTCGATCCTTCGCAATTAATACAAATACGGCGCCTCCTCCGAGCGGTGGGTGACTCGCGAACATAGTTGAATGAAAGTCGCCGAATAAGTGTCCATAACTAAGGAGTCCGTAAAGATATTTTGATGCAACAAAGTGCATTCGAAAGAGCGGACTTTTCTCTATAAAATAACTCGCGCACAACAATATCGTACGGTTCGATCCTTCGCAATTAATACAAATACGGCGCCTCCTCCGAGCGGTGGGTGACTCGCGAACATAGTTGAATGAAAGTCGCCGAATAAGTGTCCATAACTAAGGAGTCCGTAAAGATATTTTGATGCAACAAAGTGCATTCGAAAGAGCGGACTTTTCTCTATAAAATAACTCGCGCACAAAAATATCGTACGGTTCGATCCTTCGCAATTAATACAAATACGGCGCCTCCTCCGAGCGGTGGGTGACTCGCGAACATAGTTGAATGAAAGTCGCCGAATAAGTGTCCATAACTAAGGAGTCCGTAAAGATATTTTGATGCAACAAAGTGCATTCGAAAAAGCGGACTTTTCTCTATAAAATACCTCGCGCACAAAAATATCGCACGCTTCGTTCTTTCGGAATTAATTAAAATACGGGGCCTCTTCCGAGCGGTGGGTGACTCGCGAACAAAGTTGAATGAAAGTCGCCGAATAAGTGTCCATAACTAAGGAGTCCGTAAAGATATTTTGATGCAACAAAGTGCATTCGAAAGAGCGGACTTTTCTCTATAAAATAACTCGCGCACAAAAATATCGTACGGTTCGATCCTTCGCAATTAATACAAATACGGCGCCTCCTCCGAGCGGTGGGTGACTCGCGAATATAGTTGAATGAAAGTCGCCGAATAAGTGTCCATAACTAAGGAGTCCGTAAAGATATTTTGATGCAACAAAGTGCATTCGAAAGAGCGGACTTTTCTCTATACAATAACTCGCGGACAAAAATATCGCACGCTTCGTTCTTTCGGAATTAATTAAAATACGGGGCCTCTTCCGAGCGGTGGGTGACTCGCGAACAAAGTTGAATGAAAGTCGCCGAATAAGTGTCCATAACTAAGGAGTCCGCAAAGATATTTTGATGCAACAAAGTGCATTCGAAAGAGCGGACTTTTCTCTATAAAATAACTCGCGCACAACAATATCGTACGGTTCGATCCTTCGCAATTAATACAAATACGGCGCCTCCTCCGAGCGGTGGGTGACTCGCGAACATAGTTGAATGAAAGTCGCCGAATAAGTGTCCATAACTAAGGAGTCCGTAAAGATATTTTGATGCAACAAAGTGCATTCGAAAAAGCGGACTTTTCTCTATAAAATACCTCGCGCACAAAAATATCGCACGCTTCGTTCTTTCGGAATTAATTAAAATACGGGGCCTCTTCCGAGCGGTGGGTGACTCGCGAACAAAGTTGAATGAAAGTCGCCGAATAAGTGTCCATAACTAAGGAGTCCGTAAAGATATTTTGATGCAACAAAGTGCATTCGAAAGAGCGGACTTTTCTCTATAAAATAACTCGCGCACAAAAATATCGTACGGTTCGATCCTTCGCAATTAATACAAATACGGCGCCTCCTCCGAGCGGTGGGTGACTCGCGAACAAAGTTGAATGAAAGTCGCCGAATAAGTGTCCATAACTAAGGAGTCCGTAAAGATATTTTGATGCAACAAAGTGCATTCGAAAGAGCGGACTTTTCTCTATAAAATAACTCGCGCACAACAATATCGTACGGTTCGATCCTTCGCAATTAATACAAATACGGCGCCTCCTCCGAGCGGTGGGTGACTCGCGAACAAAGTTGAATGAAAGTCGCCGAATAAGTGTCCATAACTAAGGAGTCCGTAAAGATATTTTGATGCAACAAAGTGCATTCGAAAGAGCGGACTTTTCTCTATAAAATAACTCGCGCACAAAAATATCGTACGGTTCGATCCTTCGCAATTAATACAAATACGGCGCCTCCTCCGAGCGGTGGGTGACTCGCGAACATAGTTGAATGAAAGTCGCCGAATAAGTGTCCATAACTAAGGAGTCCGTAAAGATATTTTGATGCAACAAAGTGCATTCGAAAAAGCGGACTTTTCTCTATAAAATACCTCGCGCACAAAAATATCGCACGCTTCGTTCTTTCGGAATTAATTAAAATACGGGGCCTCTTCCGAGCGGTGGGTGACTCGCGAACAAAGTTGAATGAAAGTCGCCGAATAAGTGTCCATAACTAAGGAGTCCGTAAAGATATTTTGATGCAACAAAGTGCATTCGAAAGAGCGGACTTTTCTCTATAAAATAACTCGCGCACAAAAATATCGTACGGTTCGATCCTTCGCAATTAATACAAATACGGCGCCTCCTCCGAGCGGTGGGTGACTCGCGAATATAGTTGAATGAAAGTCGCCGAATAAGTGTCCATAACTAAGGAGTCCGTAAAGATATTTTGATGCAACAAAGTGCATTCGAAAGAGCGGACTTTTCTCTATACAATAACTCGCGGACAAAAATATCGCACGCTTCGTTCTTTCGGAATTAATTAAAATACGGGGCCTCTTCCGAGCGGTGGGTGACTCGCGAACAAAGTTGAATGAAAGTCGCCGAATAAGTGTCCATAACTAAGGAGTCCGCAAAGATATTTTGATGCAACAAAGTGCATTCGAAAGAGCGGACTTTTCTCTATAAAATAACTCGCGCACAACAATATCGTACGGTTCGATCCTTCGCAATTAATACAAATACGGCGCCTCCTCCGAGCGGTGGGTGACTCGCGAACATAGTTGAATGAAAGTCGCCGAATAAGTGTCCATAACTAAGGAGTCCGTAAAGATATTTTGATGCAACAAAGTGCATTCGAAAAAGCGGACTTTTCTCTATAAAATACCTCGCGCACAAAAATATCGCACGCTTCGTTCTTTCGGAATTAATTAAAATACGGGGCCTCTTCCGAGCGGTGGGTGACTCGCGAACAAAGTTGAATGAAAGTCGCCGAATAAGTGTCCATAACTAAGGAGTCCGTAAAGATATTTTGATGCAACAAAGTGCATTCGAAAGAGCGGACTTTTCTCTATAAAATAACTCGCGCACAAAAATATCGTACGGTTCGATCCTTCGCAATTAATACAAATACGGCGCCTCCTCCGAGCGGTGGGTGACTCGCGAACATAGTTGAATGAAAGTCGCCGAATAAGTGTCCATAACTAAGGAGTCCGTAAAGATATTTTGATGCAACAAAGTGCATTCGAAAGAGCGGACTTTTCTCTATAAAATAACTCGCGCACAAAAATATCGCACGGTTCGATCCTTCGCAATTAATACAAATACGGCGCCTCCTCCGAGCGGTGGGTGACTCGCGAACATAGTTGAATGAAAGTCGCCGAATAAGTGTCCATAACTAAGGAGTCCGTAAAGATATTTTGATGCAACAAAGTGCATTCGAAAGAGCGGACTTTTCTCTATACAATAACTGGCGCACAACAATATCGTACGGTTCGATCCTTCGCAATTAATACAAATACGGCGCCTCCTCCGAGCGGTGGGTGACTCGCGAACATAGTTGAATGAAAGTCGCCGAATAAGTGTCCATAACTAAGGAGTCCGTAAAGATATTTTGATGCAACAAAGTGCATTCGAAAGAGCGGACTTTTCTCTATAAAATAACTCGCGCACAAAAATATCGTACGGTTCGTTCTTTCGGAATTAATTAAAATACGGGACTTCGTCCGAGCGGTGGGTGACTCGCGAACAAAGTTGAATGAAAGTCGCCGAATAAGTGTCCATAACTAAGGAGTCCGTAAAGATATTTTGATGCAACAAAGTGCATTCGAAAGAGCGGACTTTTCTCTATAAAATAACTGGCGCACAAAAATATCGCACGGTTCGATCCTTCGCAATTAATACAAATACGGCGCCTCCTCCGAGCGGTGGGTGACTCGCGAACATAGTTGAATGAAAGTCGCCGAATAAGTGTCCATAACTAAGGAGTCCGTAAAGATATTTTGATGCAACAAAGTGCATTCGAAAGAGCGGACTTTTCTCTATAAAATAACTCGCGCACAACAATATCGTACGGTTCGATCCTTCGCAATTAATACAAATACGGCGCCTCCTCCGAGCGGTGGGTGACTCGCGAACATAGTTGAATGAAAGTCGCCGAATAAGTGTCCATAACTAAGGAGTCCGTAAAGATATTTTGATGCAACAAAGTGCATTCGAAAAAGCGGACTTTTCTCTATAAAATACCTCGCGCACAAAAATATCGCACGCTTCGTTCTTTCGGAATTAATTAAAATACGGGGCCTCTTCCGAGCGGTGGGTGACTCGCGAACAAAGTTGAATGAAAGTCGCCGAATAAGTGTCCATAACTAAGGAGTCCGTAAAGATATTTTGATGCAACAAAGTGCATTCGAAAGAGCGGACTTTTCTCTATAAAATAACTCGCGCACAAAAATATCGTACGGTTCGATCCTTCGCAATTAATACAAATACGGCGCCTCCTCCGAGCGGTGGGTGACTCGCGAATATAGTTGAATGAAAGTCGCCGAATAAGTGTCCATAACTAAGGAGTCCGTAAAGATATTTTGATGCAACAAAGTGCATTCGAAAGAGCGGACTTTTCTCTATACAATAACTCGCGGACAAAAATATCGCACGCTTCGTTCTTTCGGAATTAATTAAAATACGGGGCCTCTTCCGAGCGGTGGGTGACTCGCGAACAAAGTTGAATGAAAGTCGCCGAATAAGTGTCCATAACTAAGGAGTCCGCAAAGATATTTTGATGCAACAAAGTGCATTCGAAAGAGCGGACTTTTCTCTATAAAATAACTCGCGCACAACAATATCGTACGGTTCGATCCTTCGCAATTAATACAAATACGGCGCCTCCTCCGAGCGGTGGGTGACTCGCGAACATAGTTGAATGAAAGTCGCCGAATAAGTGTCCATAACTAAGGAGTCCGTAAAGATATTTTGATGCAACAAAGTGCATTCGAAAAAGCGGACTTTTCTCTATAAAATACCTCGCGCACAAAAATATCGCACGCTTCGTTCTTTCGGAATTAATTAAAATACGGGGCCTCTTCCGAGCGGTGGGTGACTCGCGAACAAAGTTGAATGAAAGTCGCCGAATAAGTGTCCATAACTAAGGAGTCCGTAAAGATATTTTGATGCAACAAAGTGCATTCGAAAGAGCGGACTTTTCTCTATAAAATAACTCGCGCACAAAAATATCGTACGGTTCGATCCTTCGCAATTAATACAAATACGGCGCCTCCTCCGAGCGGTGGGTGACTCGCGAACATAGTTGAATGAAAGTCGCCGAATAAGTGTCCATAACTAAGGAGTCCGTAAAGATATTTTGATGCAACAAAGTGCATTCGAAAGAGCGGACTTTTCTCTATAAAATAACTGGCGCACAAAAATATCGTACGGTTCGATCCTTCGCAATTAATACAAATACGGCGCCTCCTCCGAGCGGTGGGTGACTCGCGAACATAGTTGAATGAAAGTCGCCGAATAAGTGTCCATAACTAAGGAGTCCGTAAAGATATTTTGATGCAACAAAGTGCATTCGAAAGAGCGGACTTTTCTCTATACAATAACTGGCGCACAACAATATCGTACGGTTCGATCCTTCGCAATTAATACAAATACGGCGCCTCCTCCGAGCGGTGGGTGACTCGCGAACATAGTTGAATGAAAGTCGCCGAATAAGTGTCCATAACTAAGGAGTCCGTAAAGATATTTTGATGCAACAAAGTGCATTCGAAAGAGCGGACTTTTCTCTATAAAATAACTCGCGCACAAAAATATCGTACGGTTCGTTCTTTCGGAATTAATTAAAATACGGGACTTCGTCCGAGCGGTGGGTGACTCGCGAACAAAGTTGAATGAAAGTCGCCGAATAAGTGTCCATAACTAAGGAGTCCGTAAAGATATTTTGATGCAACAAAGTGCATTCGAAAGAGCGGACTTTTCTCTATAAAATAACTGGCGCACAAAAATATCGCACGGTTCGATCCTTCGCAATTAATACAAATACGGCGCCTCCTCCGAGCGGTGGGTGACTCGCGAACATAGTTGAATGAAAGTCGCCGAATAAGTGTCCATAACTAAGGAGTCCGTAAAGATATTTTGATGCAACAAAGTGCATTCGAAAGAGCGGACTTTTCTCTATAAAATAACTCGCGCACAACAATATCGTACGGTTCGATCCTTCGCAATTAATACAAATACGGCGCCTCCTCCGAGCGGTGGGTGACTCGCGAACATAGTTGAATGAAAGTCGCCGAATAAGTGTCCATAACTAAGGAGTCCGTAAAGATATTTTGATGCAACAAAGTGCATTCGAAAGAGCGGACTTTTCTCTATAAAATAACTCGCGCACAACAATATCGTACGGTTCGATCCTTCGCAATTAATACAAATACGGCGCCTCCTCCGAGCGGTGGGTGACTCGCGAACATAGTTGAATGAAAGTCGCCGAATAAGTGTCCATAACTAAGGAGTCCGTAAAGATATTTTGATGCAGCAAAGTGCATTCGAAAGAGCGGACTTTTCTCTATAAAATAGCTCGCGCACAAAAATATCGTACGGTTCGATCCTTCGCAATTAATACAAATACGGCGCCTCCTCCTAGCGGTGGGTGACTCGCGAACATAGTTGAATGAAAGTCGCCGAATAAGTGTCCATAACTAAGGAGTCCGTAAAGATATTTCGATGCAACAAAGTGCATTCGAAAAAGCGGACTTTTCTCTATAAAATAACTCGCGCACAAAAATATCGCACGCTTCGTTCTTTCGGAATTAATTAAAATACGGGGCCTCTTCCGAGCGGTGGGTGACTCGCGAACAAAGTTGAATGAAAGTCGCCGAATAAGTGTCCATAACTAAGGAGTCCGTAAAGATATTTTGATGCAACAAAGTGCATTCGAAAGAGCGGACTTTTCTCTATAAAATAACTGGCGCACAAAAATATCGCACGGTTCGTTCTTTCGGAATTAATTAAAATACGGGACCTCGTCCGAGCGGTGGGTGACTCGCGAACAAAGTTGAATGAAAGTCGCCGAATAAGTGTCCATAACTAAGGAGTCCGTAAAGATATTTTGATGCAACAAAGTGCATTCGAAAGAGCGGACTTTTCTCTATAAAATAACTCGCGCACAACAATATCGTACGGTTCGATCCTTCGCAATTAATACAAATACGGCGCCTCCTCCGAGCGGTGGGTGACTCGCGAACATAGTTGAATGAAAGTCGCCGAATAAGTGTCCATAACTAAGGAGTCCGTAAAGATATTTTGATGCAACAAAGTGCATTCGAAAGAGCGGACTTTTCTCTATGAAATAACTCGCGCACAAAAATATCGTACGGTTCGTTCTTTCGGAATTAATTAAAATACGGGACTTCGTCCGAGCGGTGGGTGACTCGCGAACAAAGTTGAATGAAAGTCGCCGAATAAGTGTCCATAACTAAGGAGTCCGTAAAGATATTTTGATGCAACAAAGTGCATTCGAAAGAGCGGACTTTTCTCTATAAAATAACTCGCGCACAACAATATCGTACGGTTCGATCCTTCGCAATTAATACAAATACGGCGCCTCCTCCGAGCGGTGGGTGACTCGCGAACATAGTTGAATGAAAGTCGCCGAATAAGTGTCCATAACTAAGGAGTCCGTAAAGATATTTTGATGCAACAAAGTGCATTCGAAAGAGCGGACTTTTCTCTATGAAATAACTCGCGCACAAAAATATCGTACGGTTCGTTCTTTCGGAATTAATTAAAATACGGGACTTCGTCCGAGCGGTGGGTGACTCGCGAACATAGTTGAATGAAAGTCGCCGAATAAGTGTCCATAACTAAGGAGTCCGTAAAGATATTTTGATGCAACAAAGTGCATTCGAAAAAGCGGACTTTTCTCTATAAAATAACTCGCGCACAAAAATATCGCACGCTTCGTTCTTTCGGAATTAATTAAAATACGGGGCCTCTTCCGAGCGGTGGGTGACTCGCGAACAAAGTTGAATGAAAGTCGCCGAATAAGTGTCCATAACTAAGGAGTCCGTAAAGATATTTTGATGCAACAAAGTGCATTCGAAAGAGCGGACTTTTCTCTATAAAATAACTGGCGCACAAAAATATCGCACGGTTCGTTCTTTCGGAATTAATTAAAATACGGGACCTCGTCCGAGCGGTGGGTGACTCGCGAACAAAGTTGAATGAAAGTCGCCGAATAAGTGTCCATAACTAAGGAGTCCGTAAAGATATTTTGATGCAACAAAGTGCATTCGAAAGAGCGGACTTTTCTCTATAAAATAACTCGCGCACAAAAATATCGCACGCTTCGTTCTTTCGGAATTAATTAAAATACGGGGCCTCTTCCGAGCGGTGGGTGACTCGCGAACAAAGTTGAATGAAAGTCGCCGAATAAGTGTCCATAACTAAGGAGTCCGTAAAGATATTTTGATGCAACAAAGTGCATTCGAAAGAGCGGACTTTTCTCTATAAAATAACTCGCGCACAAAAATATCGCACGGTTCGTTCTTCCGCAATTAATTAAAATACGGGGCCTCCTCCGAGCGGTCGTCGCATGGATGCCGGATATATGCGGCACCCGTAACGAAAGGGTTAAAAATAAGGATAGATCGACAAATAAATTAATTCGATTTAATTACGTTCTTTATGCAACGCGAACCGCAAAAATCTCAAAAAATTGAGCCGTATCAATTTAAACGTTTTTACTCAATTTAAATCATATTGACGGCTTCGGTAGTTCTAGTGTTAAACGAAAGCAACAAACCACTTTGAGAATGTTTATCATCTACTAATCTGCAGTTAATGATGGTAATACCTTAGTAACCCCGTTAATTGTTATCGAAACATAAAAAAGAATATGAAAATGAAGTAAGAATCTCTAATTACTTTTCAGGCATAAACAATAAATTAATTCTCCCCAGGTTCTTCATGTCCAGCTATCTGGCATTAGGCTACGAGATGTGCGCGGAATACACGTATCCGGAATCAGAAGGCATTGCGGCGGGAATTTTGAATGTGGCCAATAACGTTTACGGTGTTATCTTTGTGTTAGTAACGGGTAGATTGCTCGCGATCTATGGAGACGTTCCAGTGCACGTTGTACTGTGCACGGCACTTTTGCTCGGTTTTATCTTGACGGCTTTAACTAAAGATGAACAACGACGACAGGATGCTAGAAAAGCTGCTCAATATGAAGGAATCAGTCAAAGTATAAAAGACGATTTAAAAAACGAGTCAAAGAACTAGTTAAATACCACGTTTGTTAAACATTTCCTAAAATATCGGTAGATTTAAATTAATAATAATAAAGAGCTACTATATTAGTATTAATTTATTAATTCGAAATTCAATCGTTTGTTAAATTCACGTTGGTTAAACATTTCCTAAAATATCGGTGGATTTAAATTAATAATAATAGAGAGCTACTATATTAGTATTAATTTATTAATTCGAAATTCAATCGTATATTATAATCTTCAAATCATAAGACAATCCTTACTCATTTCAAAGTAGTATAAAGTTCGATAACAGCATTTAATAGATTAGTTATAATTAATTAATGCGTGATATTTGTGAAAACATTACAAACGTAGAACTTTTCATATCGCCGGTACCTGACATGCACGCTTGGAGTGATAAGCGTTAAACTTCAGTTGAAACATACCACCTTTGCTTCCCATGTTTAATAAATTATTATATGTAATATATATACATAATATATTTATATAGATATGTAACAATTCACGTTGGAATATACTTATAAAATTAGTCTAAAGCTTCATGTTTTATAGCCACCAATATTTAACAAAGAAACATTTCTTAGAGCAGAAGATGTACGTCAACATAAAAAAAAGTACTTTCGCAGAAGGGAAAAGGTTTTATCGACAAGGAATAGCGGTCCTTGCTATCAGGTAAAAGTCGTGGGAGTAGAGGATATAGTGCACTGCAGCTGACATTTGACATGACGTGTGCGGCACGTGTTACTCGACCAGAATACTTGATATGCTCGATCAGAGAACAAAAGTTCCCAATGCGGACTATTATATTTTCCGCTTTCGATCAACCCAAGCACTCCCATATGTCGCTTGCAGAGCATTACGTGAATTTCATCTCGCCACTGCGGCCAGACATTAGCCATCCTTCATTTCATTTCCTTATCTCACCTCATCTCAAACGACACATTCGATTCAAGCATGCGCTCTTTGTTTCTCACTGATTGGTGTTTCACCCGGTTCCTATTTCTGTTGAATTTCATTCCCTACGATTTTTAGAAAGTCGAATAAATATGTCGCCAACAATGGTTTCGTTTATATTGGGTGTACCGGAATGTTATCAGTTTCGATTCAATATGCTCATGGCGCTTTTAATAGATAATAAAAAGCCGTATAATTTATAATATATATATTTAAGTCGTACAAGTAAAGGAACATCTTAAGAAAGTGTTCTTACTTAATCCGTTTCAAAATTTATTACCACGCGACTTATTACATAATTTATTAACTAAGCCAAAGAATAATCCTCAAACCCACTAATTCGGACGTAACTTAAAGCATCCAAGTAAGAACAATTTAAACTTGTAATACAACAATCCAGAAAATATCATAACTTTCTCAACCAACCAATCCCAGCAACTTTCCTCTTTGTTTGATACTGATAACTTCTTCAAGGTCACCAGTTCACCTCTTTCAAGGTCACTCTTGTAATCGAATATATCTGACGTGAGAGTAAGCTGAACCCAGTTTGGTACCCGGTGATTGAATCAATTAAAAGTGATGGTATCATTCACCGGCACTCATCGCAGATATTGTATTCCTCATAGTTAATTAAGCCCCGTATCATTAGTGGGCAGAAGCACATGTCAAATTTATCAAGTGAACAAGGTATTGATCCATTGACAGTAGGAACGCATTCGCGCCGGCAAAAGCTTTCCTAGCCGACGAGACTGCAATTATCACAAAGGGACTTATGGATTATCGATAACCAGCTGGAATGAAAAGTGGAAACGACAGGTCACCGCGATAGATTCGAGTGGACGCGACGGAACGATCGATAGATCCTCATTTCATTTCTTCGAGTACGCGCTTGTCAGTCGCGGCAGATTTCATTGAGATAATATCCAATTCTCCACAAGTAACCTCGTTTATTCTAGCTACATGATGAAAGTTATGATTCTGATTAAACATACATAAATCTGACCTAGTACTATGGAATAATGAACCTGTTAACACGCTGAGCGTCATGGCAATCGCTGGTGGCCACCGATACCAATAATACTAAAACTTGAATCAAATATATCGCTAATAGTATTTGTAAAATTTTCAATACTTTTAACGATACGGTAATGACTTAAAGTAATCAATGTATCGTAGAGCGCTTAAACAGTTTCATTTTTTAACTGGAGAGTTCTTCCAAGAAAAAGAGTGAGAGTCTATAAGTTATTTCTTCCCTTAAATCGCTTAATAATAAATGTTTATAAAAGTGGTCTGAGTCACTTTTTATCAATTCCCGTTAAAACAAATAGATTTACAATTCCGGTTAATATATAAAACTTCTATTGATCTTGCACATATAGATTAAACACACACATTAAAACACATTACATTATTTACTGTAGTAGTAAGGACCTATAATACGTTGAATGTTAATTAAGAGGACTGCATAATTTATTGTTTGTATGTTGCTTAGGATGTCTCGCAGGTGTCAGGGAGTCGGCAAGTTCTAAGCAGCGCGCAGCCTGAATCGGGATCGGAGCCAGCCGAACTTCACTGTCAATCCGGTAATTAGTTTGCACACCACGTTTTTTAGAGCGCACCGATCGAATTCGACCACGTAAGACACCGATGTCTGCCGATCTTGCGAATTCATAAGGTGTGCGTTTCGGTTGCCCGTAATCACGGATTCCTGGCACGTCCCTCACTCGCGTAAGCCATGACGAAATTATATACTACAACGGGTGCTTTCGCATACGTGCTTTAAAGCGTATCCTATCAATGGAAAACAGACAGCTTTTTGGTTCACTCGGTAAACTTCCTTACTCCTTTGACTGCGGCATGTTCTAACAAAAAAAACATTACCATGGTACGATACGAAATTCACGTGACAGTAGTTGAGAAAAAATTCTGTTGATAAAAATCAGAAAAATCGAGGAGTTATTGAAATGCAGTTATTCGATCGGTTGTTATGTGACACGTAACAATATATTCCATACTGCATTAATTTCTTAAAAATGTAAATGCGTTGTACCGAGCAAAATTTACTGGCCGCATATATATATATATATGCCTTTCGCAGTCAAAGGGTTAACTCTCTATAATCTCATGTAACTTTGAAGCCACATACTCGTCTATCTGTATCTTTCGTTTCATTTGATTTTTTCGTTGTAATAATAATTATAAAAGTACGCGCAACGACTTTCACCTTTCTCGGTGTGTTTAAGTAATAATTTCGTTACTATTTTCAGGTAAAGTATCTTCGTTAGAATCGTGTTTAATTAGATTTACGTTATACGATCTCCTCTTAGATACGAAAAGAATGGGAGAGGGTTAAATCTTAAATCATTTAATCACGCAAATTATTCCCATATCATTATTACTTCGTAATCGTTACTTTATATATATATTTCGTTGAAAATCGAGAATTGGCAGAGTAAACATCTCTGCTTTATTTATGGATCATAGAGAAAAGATACCATAAGCAATATACGAGAACCATTTGGGGAAACTCATACGCGAGACTTTCAATCTAAACTTCTTTTCCGTGATGTATGTTCTCCACGTGGATCACTCGAATTCGTTCTTTTTGTGCAGATATCAAACATTACGCGAGAGAAGAATTTTGAAGAATGAAAAGATGTCCATACGTCGGCACATTTTCTTGATCTTTACTCACTCGAATAAATTTGAAACCCGGAAAGTATTATATACTCATAACATATTTCAGATTACAATTTCGAGAAAAGTAGTACGTTCAAGTTAGTTAATTTATATTCCTGGAAAGTTTGCTCAAAGATTTTTGTTCTTCTTGACGATGAACGTTGCAGATACAAATTACAGTTTGAAGTTAAGTTCAAGTTTAAAATTTCATTTCATTTATAATTAAGTTCAAATTACAGTTCATAAAACAGGTACGTATGTATTAAAGACACTCCATTTTTCTGTTTATCATCTAAGATATACTGAGTCATTACAATATATTTTTTAAAATATATTGATTCATAGATTCAAGTTTATTGTCCAAACTACATAGATTCAGTGTATCGTGCGAAACATATTTATTCATATATCAAAATATATTATCGAAAACATATTGATTCATAGATTGAAGTAATAGATTAAAACATATTGTCCAAAATATTAATACATTGACTCAGCTTATCATCCAAAACATATCGATTCATAGACTTAACTGGGACACCCCGTGTATCCAGAGATTCTTAACACGTAATATGGGTCTACAGTAGTTACGAAACGGTAAGCAATAACCGATGAAACGAAATCGTTTTTCGTTGTTTCGTATTCATGGTTGTTGGGCCCCATCTCACGAGTATGGGCCCGCATATAAAGACGAACGATGGTCCCGGACAAAAGTCAGTCAAAATTTTCGTCGCGGACCACACGGTGTCAATCCAGCAAAGATGAGGAAAACGGTAACCAGAATCTCGACTTGTGACGTATGCGTGGTTCATTAGACCCGATCGTGACAATGTATTTCTCGTTTTTGCATTGTAAAATCGAATTACAAGCGGAAGTGTCATAAATACCAATTGCATCCAGTTTTTTATAGTACAACGTACAACAACTGTACTTAACACTTTGACTTAACACGCTGATTTGACTCAAAGTCTCGCGACTACCGCCGGCATCTCTCGCGTACTGAAACACGGAAAGTTCAAAAAACTAATATTTTGAGAATTAAGAAACGTCAATATACTCGTAAGAATTGGAAGGCCGTAACTCAAAAACAGTTCAAATGGATTAACATACAAACGTCAGAACTACGATCTCGAAATATTTATATCATACTGGTCTAAGATTGCTAGTGCGAAGTCACATTTACATGACACCGGCCGATAACCGCTGGCTGCTGAAGTCACGTACACGTGACAGCGGCCGTCAAGGTGTTAAGTTCTGTGAGTGATAAGGTGCAATGGTTTTGTATAGTTACAAAGAGGTATACAAGTGCTTATAGGGTGATATAATATAATACTACCTCTGTCCAGAAATAAGTGAACGATTCGCATCAATTTTTTAATGTCCATAAATAAGTGTCCGTTTTCTACAGAATAATTTGGTTAAATATAATTTAACCCTTTGCACTCGGAGGCGACCCTCAGTCGCCATGCAGTTTATTGCGACAACTCGAACGGCGATTAAGTGGCAAAATTCAATAACAAAACGTAAGTGGAATAAATCTTAATGCCACATCTCAGTCGCCACTCGAATTACTGCAAAAAACTGAGTTGTAACTGAGAGTCGTCTTTCGAGTGTAAAGGGTTAATTTTAAAACTTATAAAACACTTGGCATATTAAAAATATAATTTATAAAAATAAATATTGTACATATTAAATATACAAAATTACTCGTAATTTTATAAGGAATGAATCAAATAATGATTGTAAAGTTAATGAATCTTAGATTTCGTCAAAAATAAAGCCAATGCGGAAAAGGTGAAAATAATGTTTAACGTAAGATTGGACGCAGAAGCGTGATTTATAGGAAAAAGATGCTAAATTTATTGGAGCAAAGTAATTTGACCGTTGCTATTAAAATTTAACATTGTCTACGTTTTATGTTACTGTATTGAATTGGAAATATTTTCTATATTTGACACATTTATGAATTATCGAAGCGGAATATACACATTGTGTTCGTTATCGAAGAACTATAATGTCGTACACCATATGTGATTATCGACGAGCTCTTTTTCAACAGAAATAATTTGTTTTTATTTATTAATCACCGAATTGCATCGTCAGGGGGACGTCATTTTTGTTATAATATTTATCTGCGTTTTATCACCGCGGTATAAATATTTGATAGTTCCAATTCCCGTAAATTGCACAAATAATGGCGCGTTTAAACATTATTTTTAATGCAGTATAATATTGTATCCCTGAGACAGATATAATTTATAGAAAAAGCTGCTGATTATATTATACATAATTTGCAGTCATGCAGAACGGGCAGATGAATGTTTTATGTAAATTAAATGCTGGAGATATTTTGGACAAATGTTTATTATCTTTTTAAAACGACAAAAAATAAAACGAAGGATATCGCATTTAAAAAGCATATCGTTTCTAATTTTAAATCATTCCGGCTACTTTTTGTCATTTATAGGATGTGTAATAAGCATAAAAATTGCTTGATCCGGTTCTTAAGTTTTCTTCAGATTAATGAAAAGCAGCTAAAAATATAATTGTCCACGTATGTTATTAAATACACAAATTTACACTATTAATATAAAATTTGTGAATGAACTTTCATTCGTCAATTTAATTCACCTAGATAAGATAAAGATAAATTAAAGATAAGTGGCTCGAAGAATAGTGTTCATTTTTTTGCAATTACTTAGTTATTATTATGAAAAAATAGTTGTTCTTTGCAGAAATACAGAAATCCCTTCAGTACTTTACTATAATATAAATCATTCGCGATTGAATAATTATTCGAATTAGGATGAAACAATTAATAAAATAATAATATGTCATATATTAATCACCTTATATACAATATAAATATGGCAGAAATAAGTGATCATAAAATATGCAAATATGATCCGCTTTTATTCATTAGTCATTAATCAAAATTCGAACAATTATGCAAGCAATGCCAGTAATTGCTCCGGACGAACAATATATGAAATTAATAAATCAGTTACCTTAGTATTTTCGATTTATAACAAATAATTCAATTCACATAAATTACGAATGAAATATAACAAACTCGTTATTACGAAGACAAATAGTGACAGTTTAAAAGGCTTGTTTTTATTGTTTTAGATAAATGTTAGAGATGATACTCTTTTACCTCAAAATACTTATAATAAAAATACTATTACGTCTATTTAATGAACGTCATCAATGGTTCAGTTTGCAAGATGGAAATACGAAGTTATTCGTCGAGTTTTTTTTATAATATTATTCCAGCATCGCAATTTATTACACAAAGAAAATTAATAATTATGGTCGATCGAATCCTTCATTTTAAATAAAATCATTTGCTTGCGATACCGAATCGAGAAATGATAAATGCAATTACTACGCTTCCAAAATATTTTGCATTAGCTTAGCCTGTATTTCAAATGATATTGGTCAAATAGGTTATAAGAGATCTCGAAATACGCGAAGGCAGCCAGAGCCTCAGAAATCCAAGAATTAAGAGATAAACATCTATGACATTTACATAAATAATAACTATAAATTATTCGAATAATGCTCAACTGGAGCCAAGGAAAAAGAACAAAGAATTCTTCCAAGCATACCATAAACCTCAGAAATTGCACTTTTACATTGCAGTTGATCCTCGTCCTTCTCTGTATCGGACTAGCAACGTCAGATTTATCGCCATATAAACCAAGGGGATGGCGACCTAATGGAGAACGGTTTAATCCAAATAACAATCGATTGCTCGCGCGATACGGACCACCACCAGGATTACCAATCTATGGACCTCCAGACACAACGACCCCCACTCCAGTATTCACATCTACCGCTCCGACAACCACTACCACCATAAAAACCACGGCTACACCGCGAAGCAGAGAACCAACCACGCCAGCGAACGTCCCCGAAGAAGACTTTGACACAGGAAATCCAACTTTGGCCATCGCAAACTCTTTCGCTTTCAATCGACCGGTTTACGTTTATAATAGCTTCCCGTTTTTACCTGGCCAGGTTTTAGTAAGATGATTGGATCGCTTGTATCATGGGAATTGTGACTTGATGAACAACTATCGAAATGCGCGCTGTGTAATAAAAGGAAAATATGATAGAATGATACTTGTACAAGTTTGTGTTATTGGGGTAGACTAAGGAAACGAGACCGCCATCTATGTTACAGGAACTGGTATCTGCTGAACAAGTATGAAAAAGTGCAGTGTTTTGTGCGCTTTTAACGTTTCGTTAAAAAGGTAATGGAAAGATAGCTGTGGAAACTTGTTTTGTTGGAGTGGTCATGTCCTAATAAAATGATTCGGCCATTTGTGTATCGGAATTGTGATCTCTCGAACCTCTGTGGAAATGTAAACTGTATAAAAAAAGAAAATAGAATAGAATAGAGAATAGAATATAATAGAAAGTATAACGGAGATAATTGTGGATGTTTGTCGAATCTACTTTTTGGAATAATTTCAAATTTATGCAGCACGGATTGAGAGTTTAGGCCTTTTAGGTACCAAAGGTATGAAAGAACGAAACAAAAGATACGGGTAGACGAAAGTATGAGTTCAAAGTTACGTGGCGAGGATGAATATAATTAATAGGGTTAACCCTCTACAGCTCTATGTATTCTAACTTTGAACTCACACATTCGTCTACCTGCATCTTCTGTTTCAGTTCATTTTTTCGTTGTAATAATAATAATAAAGTACGCGCAGCAATTGTCACCTTTTTCAGTGCGTTCTAGAATCGCGTTTTATTAGATTTACGTTATACCTTTTACTTTTAGACATGATACAAATTGGGCTATAGAGTGTTCATGAATTTTACATTTATGGAAACGATATAATATTGCAATTTCTAGAAGTACTTCACACCAATTATCCCCTAAACAACTAAAATAATGTAGAATTTTATATATATATTTATATATATATTTGTTCAGAAACGCTAATACTTCCGGTTAGGAGGTATTCCGGGGAGAATTGAATCTGCTCGCGGTTTCCCTACACGAGTTAATTCACGCATGTAGGGGGAACATTCCACTGAACTAAAATCGATGAGCTATCGGCAATTCAAGTGTCCTTCAGCTGAAGGATTTTCATATTGGAGGCATTTCCGGGATTGGAAGCTATTCTGACCAAAGGAAGTATACCTACCTATCTAATATATATTTATATTAATACGTTGAATGCCGTGGGGGTCACCGGTGATCGTTGTTGTTAATATTACTAAAATTCGAATCTAATATATGTAACCCTCGTATAATGCGCGAGTTGGGTTCCTGAGAAACGTCGCGTTATAAAAATCGCATTGTGCGAGACTCGGTTTATATACACGCGTTATATGAGAATCGCTTCAATTTATGAACCGCGTTATATCGAACCGCGCTGTACCATTGTTTCCTGCATATTGCTCATATTCATAAAATTTGTAATATTTTTAACGTAACGATAACGATGTAAAGTAACTAATGTATGGAAGAGCAATTAAACAGTTTTATTATTAAAAGTTCTTTTTATACATACACTCGCTTCGAAAAGTTAGTTAGCACCTGGAATCTCCATACAAATGTATGCGGTATATGTTTAATAATGACAATATCAATTTTTGGAAGGTATTTTTTTATTTACTTATACCTTATAAGCTTTTAATAATACAAATAATACCTTATAAGGACGTAATATAAGCATGGATATTATTAATAAAACCAAACCGCCTTAAAGCTATCATAGAAACGAAAGAATACTACGCCTGGTATTAGTTTAATTAAATTATATATTTAATAGAATTTTCGAAGCGTTAACTTACTTTCCGATGCTGCCGTAATGAGCACAACATGCATTTTCCATCTCTTTCTCTTTATTTATTAATACACAAGGTATAAGTAGATAAAAGTTTATCAAAAAAATCAAAAATTTATATTGTCAGTACTAAACATATACCACATACATTTGTATGCAGCTACCAAGCATTAACTTACTTTCCGAGGTGAGTGTAGGTATACAAATGTTACTTCTAAGTTTCCCTTAACACTAGAACTACCAAAGTTGTCAAAACGACGGGTTCTCGGAGTTTATTAAAAACGTTGAAATATATAACGTTTCATTTTGAGATCTTTCCTGGTTCACGTTGTACAATGGACATAAATAAATCGATTTATTTATTCCTTCAATCCATTCTGTTTTTAAGAACGTAGATATAAATATACAAATATAGCTGAATATATCGCCAGTAGTTCTAGTGTTAAAAATTAACTTTCCGAACAACCTAATATTATAATAAGAATATTGCCACTTGTACGTAGAAGTGAGTTCTCGACATCAGTTGGCATCCGAGTATAAACGTAAGCATTCCGGAGACTACGCTGCCTCAAACATCCTTCGAATGTTTTTCTATCAACTACATTTAATCCCCATCCATAGATTGATGTCAGAGGACGGTAACTCCGCAATTATAAACAATCCCGGTGTCACTACTTCCAAAGCCGGCGTGTTGGAAAGACGTTCCGCGTTCTCTCTGTGCTTAGAACTTGTGGCGATCTTCGTATAACACTTATGCAACACTTCGATATAATGCGATTGTTATAACCGCGACCTTTCTGTTAATTCCACTCATTCGACTGCTCTGAACAGCAACAAATGTGAGTAACGAATATTCGATATCATTTATCTTTAATGGTTTAATAATTTCGAACGGTGATCGGATAATTTCAAGAACACACCATTAATACATTTAATGCCGGACTGAAATCCGTGCTATACGATGCTACTGTTTGGCATTTTTCGAGCGTATTTTTGCAAAAGTTCGTGATACTCAAACGGTTAGAAGAGTAAAACTTTTGCTACGAATATGTAAATCAATTAATGCAACGAGGAAGGTGTTTAAAGATAGCGGCCGACAAATTGGAAACATTAAATAATTTATTTGTCTTACGTTCATATAATCCATTCTACATAACTTGAATGCAAGACTTGTACATTTATATCTCAGATAAGTTCAACGTTAGTGAACATTTGTGACAAAATGCCGAGACGGAACATTATCTTCCTTTAGTCTTTTTCATTAACATTTATTCTTAAAACCCACTCTATGTGGGTTCATATACTTTGAATCTTTCCATTGTTTCTATCAACATGAATCTCACGAGATATAAACTCGGGTATTATTATTATAATTTATACTAACGAGTCTCTCTAATTGGTTATCACCTCTACTGCACATAATGCCTCGACAATACGATTTACTAAAAATAGAAGAATTCTCTTGCTCTTATCATATATTACAATATTGTCTTATCGACATACCAAAATAAGAGACAATTTACGGGTATCACATGGAATGGATACTAATAGTATTTGGTTGACTCATAAAGAAGTTTCGTTCGTAAAGGAGTTCTTTTTATTCAAAACCGCCAGAGTTTTCCGCAAAGGGAATCGACAAGTTGCCTAAAAAATGGCAAGAAGTTATTAATAATGACGGTGAATATATTGGATTGAACTCCATTGCAGTTAATTTTATTGACGAATAAACTTTATTTTTAAAAAACGGAACTTATTTATGAATCGACCAAGTATTATTATAATGCACGATTTCGGCAAAAATAAATGTCGATGACGGTCATTTGCAGATCTATTATTATTATCTTAAGTGCCTTTCTTTGTAGACAAATGGCGCCGGACCTCGTGTCTTGCTAATTGTTAAGCTTTTTATTAAAGAAAGTGATATTCAAATCTTAATTTGAATAAAATTTAAAGCAACTATAGGTCACGGAGTTAACATAAAAATATAATTTATTTATAATAAGGTGAATTTTATTAGCAAAAAGTTGAATATGATCTGCAAATGATTAATTTGGTGTGCGAAACCTGCAATCGAGTAGATTTTATTCGGAAGATTACCAAACAATATTGCGACCCACAACACAATAAATGTTGTGATTGTGTGGATATTCAATTGACGACAATCGTAATGCGTTCTCGAGAATCAATAACGCGTGATTATATTACAATCACTATAATTAGATTGATTAGGAGTATGAGATTTTTAAGGACGTTGATTCAAAAATAGATGATAACACCAACGAAAATCTGAATGTTTACAATGCACATCTCTTCCTGACTTTTAACCAAACAATCTTGGTTGCCTAATGCAGTCATTTGAAAAGTAGACTCCCGTTTAACGCGGTTAATATGTTACGCGTTGTATGAAATCGCGTTATAGGAAATCGTGGTAGAACGAGAATTTATCTCATATAATATGAATAATATGAATAATATAAATAACATGTTTGCTGGACTAAAGTAAATGGGGTAAATCTCGCATTTTATTATACAGCGCGTTGTACGAGAACCGCCTTATATAAAAAAAGTCGTCGCAATATCTTCAGCGTGTTGTAAGAATTCACGTTGTAGGAACACGCGTTATACGGGAGATTACTGTAGTATGAAATGTTTGTAGTTTTTCCAATTAAATTGATATGTTAAAGTTGTTTGATTCACTAGCGATTATTTTAAGACGATATGTTGGTACTACTTTATAAATATATGAAGTAATTATTATACTCTAATTACATGTGTCTAGTAATAATTAACACGATGAGTGCTGCGCCGAAATCCGTGTTGTACGATACCCCGCGATACGCGTCAATATTAAGGTATAAAAATAAAATTTGTCTTGTAACCGAAGCATATAATCGAGGAACCAACTGCAAGGTCAAATGTTCGTTTGTTATTTAAATATTAACTTGCTGGCAAACATGACATTTTATTTAATAATATTGTAAATATCTTTATCGGCGTTTAACCACAAAGAATCGAAATTGTTTATGTAAAACTCGAAAAGAAATTTGCATTGTAAGAAGATGACGACATATTTGTCTCTGCTATTATACGCCATAAAACATGGCACACGATTAACTTTTTAATATTTCTTACTTTATAGGACTAACAATGCACAATGATAAAATCTCGATAATTTTAGGATTTATGTATCTGAACGGCTAATAACGGAGCACAAATAAAATATTAGTTTATGTATTTATAAAATGTGAGACGTTTGTAAATTTTCGCCTTGTTAAGTCACAATATAAATTAATAATTAATAACGAAATGGTCAGTTGTGTATGATTCGAGTAGGTTAACGTTCGTCTCAGATGTTGGCGAGAGGTGTAAGTTATTAATTATTAATATAAATTATAACTGACGAATGTCTTTACGTCGAAACAACTCACGCTTTATAAATCTATGAAGTAACTTTTATTCTATAATCGTTATTAATCGTTTATATACTTAGATCCGAGAATACTAGATACGATTGTTTAATTATACCTTATTGAAATCTCAATAATATGATGATTAACTATAATTATTGTGTCGTTTCACATCGCTGCCATATTTAGACTGCCGAGATACTTAACCCCCAATTACTATAATTATTTCTCTGTTATCTAAATAGTATCCTTGCTTCGAATGTCGGCCATATTAAAATGCATACAAAATCGTAATAGTTAACCTATTACAGTACGAGTAATTATTATCTTGAACATGTTTATTGTACTTAAATTAACCCTCCATAACGCCATGTTTATAACAAGTTGCATAATTACTTGCCTACATTCCTTACGCGTTAATAATTTTATTTCACATCATTCCTTTGTACGACTATGATCCGTCTATTTATAGGAACAGTTACTTCCTGTTTCTCACAACAATTTTCGTCTGTCACTTTCTACGAAATCAGTTTCAACTTATCGATTATGGAAGTTTTTAATACATAAATAAATCCGGTTATAGAGGGTTAAGAAATAAGATGTTCCAGAAGGAAACTGGGAGGATTGAAAAGTATAAAATAATTCTCTACCTACTCTAACAGATAATGGAAGAATCTATTTATAGCAGACACTTTGAGCAACGATGATAGAGTTATTAGTAACTAAGGGTTAAGGATTGCTTTACATTAACACATTCGCGTCGGGGCATTTTTAGCGGGAGGCAAGTTCACGGAATTTTGCTAAGTAAAGTTATGTTGACAAAGAATGCTATAAACACCAACATAATAACTTACGTTAGTCAAAACGTACTCAAACGTTTTTCGACCGAAGTGTAACTTATCTAAAGACTCACATTTCTGTTATCCGGGTTCTCATAAAGCAGGGGTCTCAAACTGGCAACCCGTAGCCTTGATGATTCCTTTTCAACAAATTAATGTTTCTAACATTTTGCAGAGATTAAAACATCCGTCGTAAAGGCCCAACAACAAAAGGACTTTAGTTGGAGTCTTTCTTTTGTTTGGTTTATGTTTTGGTTCACAGAATAATATTGAATAAGACCCGAGTCTGATATATTAGGTCATCCCATAGTCAATCTTTTTTGGACTCCAATTCTCAGTGCACAGTTTTTATTTTAAATAAAAGATATTGACATGTCAAGGTAGAGAGCACGTTACATACTGTTGAAAAAATACTCTTTATAACACAAAAAGAGAAGTTCCTATAATCACATCAGACAAACATGATATGAAAGTTTGTGTATGTTAAATAAAAAATGACATTACTTATGGGATCATCTAATACATTTAATTGAGTGACCCTTTGCTGCGTTTAAGTTTGAGACCCCTGTGATAAAGAATCGCAAAGATTCACGTGTGAGTCGTCCGGTGTGAATGTGTTAAAACGTGAGGAGTATCGAGGACCTCGTGGTCTTCTCGAAGAGGCCATTTGCTTTTGGCCATGGAGTCTTCTTCTTCTCGTAGAGTAAAGGTACGCTTTCCGAATACATCGAATGCCTGTTATTTCTGGAGTATCGATTACCCTGTTCTTGAGAGTTTATACTTTCCTTAAATCCGCAGCTACTTGCGTTGTATTGGTTGTGGTTGTAAGGCTCCATATTTTGGTATAACATCTTCCAATTTCGTTGCTCGTGTGAACCACAGCCTGGCTTAATGGCTGCCGTCAAGGACGGGGAGGGGAAGTCTTTGCTTGTACTTCCTGCGCATTGTATTCGTCGACATGAAAGAATATTAGTAAAACACTTAGGGAAAATAGGATTTCGAACATTATCATTATTTATAGAGGGTTATTGATCAATTTAAATCATATTGAGGTTTCCAATTTTGGCTGTTTGGATGATACTCGTTCTATTATAGTTAAATACTTATATACAGTGTATGTAAGCAATATTCGTACAGCAGCGAATTCTAACAAAATCTTCGTAGGACTTTGTTTATTTAAAACATTTTAAGGATCGAGCAGTATGCACATATTGTTAGAGATCTTCGTAATGAATTTCATGAAAAAGAATATTATTTATCCATATTTTGTATGGAAATATTCAGAATTTGTTTCGTGCGGAAATAAAGTTCTACGAGGATTTTGTTCAAATTCGATGCTGTACGAATACTGTTTACTCTCATTTTATAAATTGTTTAACGTATGTTTGCTTACTTTGTGGGTGTACTATTAACGATTTACTATTAACTAAAATATCAACAGTTTGATCCTTTCCTAATTAAATTATTGTTTACATTAAATATAAAAGTCCAATTACTTTTGTTTGGTGTGTCGACTGATTGGAAACACATAATTGCCGAACTAATTGGAATAATAAAAGTAATTGGATATTATTTTAATATTCTATACTATTTTAATACTATTTTAACCCTTTGCACACGAAGAATATGTAGGTTATAAACGAGAACTTATTCTAACACGTTTTGTGATACCAATTAACGAATTCCAACGGTCTTTTTCTATGGCAATTGGCGAATGAATCTTATAATATCAATCTTATACGTTTATTTTATTAATTGAGTTCGTATGACAAATAGGAAACTTGAATTTGGAATTAATTGCTGCGAATGCATGTCGCCGTTAGGCGTCTATTTAGGACAAAGGGTTAATATTTCCATATTTTCATATTCCATATATTGCGGAGAATATCTAAATAATGATAATGTTCGATTAACAACTAAAATAAAAACTCGGGGAAAAACATAGAATACCGAAAGTACAACATTAACTTCGAAATGAATTAATTCTTTATCGCAATGAAATATATCCAAATTACTTGTTCGAGTACACTTTTTCGAATATAAAGAATAAATGTTGCTGCGAAAATGAGTAATTAGCTGCGTTTAAATCCCGGTGATTATGAATAAACGTTAATTACAAATGAATTCAATGAAAAGTACCTTTGAAAAGTTGGATTTGCGAAATGTTTATTAGTTGAATGCCAGATAATATGAAAAACCATATGATTCCCATTCTTGTTTGTTCAAAGACATGAAGATTTGTGCAATTAATAAATTTAATCCAAGATTGTAGTAATTCGTTCAAATAATATTTCGATGAACATAAGTGTAGGTTTATAAATTATTATTTGTCCGCATGCTGGTGTTAACGGAAAATTCCAACGATTTACCTCCGAAGAAGCGCATGCAGAACCCCAATGATTTAATTGCAAAGATTTATTATTTCGTAATTTTATATTCATTTTAAGTTTTCTAAATTGATTTAATACTTCGAAAAGATAATTAAACGAAAGAATAGTAAATAATATGTAAAAATGCATGACGTAGAAATGATTAATTTCTACATTTCAGATTTCAAATCTCAAACAATGCGCTCGTGATATATTCGAATAATTTAACAAAAAATGGCAGACAAGTCATTTTGACCCCTTTTAGTTTTAGTTCTAGTATTAATTAGAAAGTATGAATTTGCATCAATACTGGACATTTCTCCTAACAACTCAAAATTAAATGATTTATGTGAAATAAGTATCACTTTGTAACTAAGCGACCATTTTTTGGCAAAATCTTTGTTAGACATTCTTATAAATTATCGAATTGCTGAATAGTTTACTAAAAAGATTTCCCTCCACCGTTTAATCTTTTTGAATTTTTATACTAATAACTTTACAGAGTAGATGTATTACAAAGAATTGTTTAAACATATAATATTCACCTCTAAACAACACTTTAAACCAAGAAATTGTGGAAGCGTCTAACCTTCGAAATAGCTAAACGGAGAATAAAGAATAGCAAAGAGAATCGCGGGTAAAGAATAAGATCAGCAAAAGAACATGCATTGCACGAATTCCATGTTATATACCACCAAATTTAAATGGCAAAAGTAATGAATTTCTATGTGATAACAATTTAATAAAGCTTAGCAATGAAACGTAATAAATCGAAATTGACTTCGTAGAAATGAAAGGTGAAGGAAACGCATGTTTATTACTCTGTACATAATTAATCTTAGTGACATAAAATTAAGTTATTATTCAAGAATTCCCGTTTTTATAGAGATTTGATGATAAACAAGCTACTGTTTAATTTCAATTATATATATTATAATGTGGCATACAAGATAGATTTCGTTAATACAAATATTATTATTTTTGTATAAAGTAATTATTTACAAATTTACATAGAAACTTCGAATTTATAATGCATTTAGAATATGAAGGATGTTAAAACAGTTTCAAAATTCAAGGTTTAAAAACTATCGAAATGTAAAAAGACTTGTATCTTGTAGTAGATATTAAATCCTATACGATAAATGTTGTACCATGGTTTACAGCAATGCTTTTTTTGTAGAAAAAAGGGTGCCGGAACTCACATTTTGTTAACCTTTTTATTAAAGAAGATAGTATTCGAATCTTAATTTAAATGTAATTTAAGGCAGTTACAGCTATGTCATGGAGTCGCATAAATAGATTAAATATAATTTATTTTAAGTATTTTTTATTTTTTGAGGCGACTGAATATTATTTCCAAAATTACTTTTAAAACATTGAAAACATCTTCAGAAACAGGTGCCGGGACACCGTTCCGGCGCGCTTCGCTACAAAAAAAGCACTGGGTTACAGTAAACTTATTTTACCGAGTACGAATTCCGTGTTTCTTAACAGCCAACGGATTCGTGTTACTTTCCCTGAAAAGCTTTCCGTGAAAGTTTCGACCATTTATCGGCTTGCGATCGAGTGCGGTTTTTTTATCGAACCGCGTGCACGGATTTCGATACCATATGGAGAAACATAAACCTTGTTAGTTAGATGTGATGATGCACAAATACCTGTTTTACCGACCATTCTGGCAAGCAACTTTGTTTGGCGAATTTTCTTCACTGGAATCTAAGGAATCCTCCTCCTTTGTTTCTTTAACGCATTTTATTAGGAACATCGTGAGTGCACCTATGATTGGCGGCACGCCAGCCAATAGGAAAGGTAGATCGTATGTACCTGGAAAGACAAATATTGATAGAGTCAAATAAACCATAATCAAAGAATAGAGTCGTTGTTGCCTTGAACTTATGATCGTGGAATAATCATTGTTGGCTTCTGACATTATTAGCCCAAGTTCGACTTCAGACTCAGGAAATGATATCAGGTTTTATTGTCGGTATTCTTTGTGTTCTTATCTGAATCTGTTTTATATTTAGCTCGATTTATCGATATTATTGAACGAGCTCCATTTTGAATTACGCAAAGTAGATTATTTAAGAAATAAGATCACCCGATGAGGAATGATAATCAATTTTCAATGAATGTACATAATGTAGATTGTACTTATGTTTTATATACATAGCGCGTATAATTGAAGCCATTAATTAACTGAAATCCTCCAGCCATAATTTATATATAAATAAACGTGTAAGCAAAGCTAAGTATATGTTCGGTAGTTATCGTGTTAATAGACGAAATACATGTGACGATTATTTTCGATGTAAAACAATGAAGACGATGATATTTTACGAATTGTAATATTGTTAAAAATATATTTACCAGTGTGATCGTATAAAAGCCCAGCGATTGGTGGGCCCACTGTTAGAGGTATAGAGCACATTCCTAAGAGGAATCCAATAGCTTGAGTTGCTCCTTCGCGACCGCAAATATCGAAGGCAATTGGGCCCAAAAGTGATATAAAACATCCATCAAATAATCCCATGCTTAGAGAGATCAGCAATAAAACGGAGAACGATGGCGTTACTGGTAGAAGCATCGTTAGAATGCCGATACTCAGAAATGAAATCTAGAAACAAGAATTTCGGAAGAATAACATTATTATTGTCACGTTATTAATAACTAACTAATAACGTAAAGTAAGCTACGACAGATGCATAGAATAATAGAATAAGACTACAGTAGACTCCCGTATAACGCGGTTAATACGTTCGCGTTGTACGAAATCGCGTTATCAATCTACGAAACAAACAAATATTATAAAATATTGCTACTTTTTACACTATAATTGGAATTATTAGTAAAGTAATCATCGCGTGTGAGAACCAATCAAATTGAAGGTATCAGATATGACACGTAATTCATATTATTGCAATCATACTTACTTGTTGTAACAAAATTCTGTTCACTTTCGGCAAATCTGCAATATAGCCGAAAATAAGTCGGCCGATACCGGAAGTGATGCCGATGCACATAACTGGTAGCTTTCCGTCTGCGTTAACGAACACGGTTTCCACGAACTTTCCTATGTGAACGTATGGCACGAAGTATCTGAAATATTCGATCGTATGGTTTTGTTAAACAAGCACTTGTTTGTATACAATAATTAGTATACGAGGTTAAAATGATTAAGCGTTTCAATGATGAGAATGTAATTTGTTTTACTGACCCAAAGAGAGCAACTGGAATAGAACTGGCCCAAACGACGTATCTCTTCTTCTTCCAAATAGATAGATTTACAACTTCCTTCAGTCGGTTGCGGAAGTTTGATTTCGTATGTAACTTATCACGTGGCGTTGGATTAACTGGAATAAAATAAGAACATTTATCAGTATATTTATAATATTCCAATTATCAAATTAATCTTTCGTAACATATTATATATTGATTATCAATGAACATTATTTTAAATAGTTCTAGCGAGTCGCAATCGAAACAAGTATCCCGCCAGAGAATAAAACATACATAATCGATTACCTCTTATTAAAAGTTACGACAACAATTAGATATAACTTTTAACTTGATACAAATATTCATAATTAAGTTTCATATATAAACTAGTTAGCTACCTGTTTACAGAGAGAAGGGACGGTAACATTAGATTCGTAAGAATTACCAACTAGGGGAATTGTTAAAAAGATATTTTCGAAAATATGACCAGGTCTTACTTTAACACTAGGTTTTTCGGAACGCATCATTTTGATGCATTTCGAATATCAGAAAGAAAATTACAGAAACCGTTTACATTTCTCTCTTACCACTTATGCTGACCTTTATTCATTTAATGATAACATAAAAGTATACAATATGTTGTTTTTAAATTTTGTATATAAGAAATGTCCGTAAACCTGGTGGTAAATGGTCTTATTTTATATTCTTGTGAAGAAACGGTAATTCTATTTCGACTTACGTGGAATCGGTTTGAAGAGAATCGCGCAGGCCATCACGATTGCAGTTAACAAAGAGAGACTCCTTAATGTGCCCTCTAATCCGAAACGCCGAAGAAGCACGTCCATTAGATACGGCATAAGAATGGTGAACGTCGAACTTCCGGCTGTGACGATCCCATTAACTAGTCCTAAGTATCTCTTGAAGTAATGTCCCAAAATGACTAAACTCGGTGTGTAGGCAAGACTCGCACCAAGTCCGTACATAACTCCATAGGTCAAATAGAGAAATTCCACCTGAAGCACAGCGATTCTAGAAATAACTCCTTCTCATTATAATCCCGCGAGTACAGTGTCATTGAATCGGAACAATATTCTTTTAATCGTTACGAGTTATTACTTCCAATTGCGATAATATAGTGTCACAAAGTTGTTGAAGTTACGGAAGTAACTAAATACGGAATAAAAACAGTAAAAAGAATGGCGGGTGAAAAGTTAGCTCAGCAAAAGAATATCACATATTTCATGAATGCAAAATAAACATTTTCGGAAACAATCAATTTGTGTGTAATAAGATTTGAATAAACCTGCGAGAAACATAGTATGGTGTTCATTTTGTTAAAATGAAATTATGAAATATTTGTGGTATGGCTTACCTTATTAGACAGAAATGATGAGAGAAGCATTCCACTGGATGCAAGCGCACCCCCTAGAAACGTAGTCATCTGGATGCCAATTTTATCAGTGAGAATGCCAGCGACGGGCGATAAAAAGAAGGTTGTGCCGATAGTTAAAGATCCTACTAAAGCTGCAAAAATATAAGAAATACTCGAATTGATTCAACTTTCCATTCTAAACTTTATAATTACCGTGGATCGGTAACAAGTAATCCATCACGGTGAGCTTTGTTACGATGAAGTAATCGAATGTTCGACTAACTATTGCGATTTATATTTCGAGATATATTGATGGCAACGATAAAAAATAAATTATAAATTACATTAGCATGGTTATATTAATATTATAATACTAATATAGTTATATAATATTATTATTAGACCAGAAACATGTACACTATGACTTAATGAAACTTTTGTAGTTTTCGGGTGCTTTTAATTTCCAATAATCAGAAACACGCTAATTAGGAATGAAATAATAACGAATTAGATAATATTATTACAAGAAAGAGAGATGACTTTCAAGAATCTTAGTTTTCCATGGCCATTGCTATCAGGGACGATAAAACAATTGAGAGAGGATAATTCGTATGTAGTTCAGCGCGACTATTATTTATCGAAGAACTAGTTTTAATCTAAATACTAACTACCAGTTGATTAATATTGTTTGACCCTCGTTACTATTAATGTCATCTAATTGTCGATTAATTCAGATCCAGGTTATTCAGGGCATTGACTCCACCGATGATTAGTCTGATCGATCAGTTTAATTGATACGCTACCCGGAGTAATTGTTCCAAGCTGCACTTAGCAATGATTACCTCTAAGAAATGTCTCTATACGCAAGATTTAGGTCTGCGCCGTCTACGATTCAATTTAGGCCAAAGGCAGTTCTTATTACTCGAATCCTTAACTCTTAACCCTACGCTCGACGCAAACAAATTAACTTTCTGGGAAACTATTCGCTTTAATTCGGCCGTTATTTTTTTAAATGGTACAAGACAATTACTCCTTCTGACTTTAATATAAAATGTATTAGGTACCGGATTTTAGTTATAAAAATGATACGACTGGGTTAACTTCATTGTTGAAACACCAAGATTTATAAAAAAGTAGTACAAGCCTAATTTTTCAAGAAACCGAGTTCAAACTAGTTTCTGCTACAAATTAATGTCTTCATTTTATTATTGGGTTGAACAAGAAGTTTGTGCCGTTTTTAACTCGTAAATAGAAAGCGATTTATATTGAAGGTTGTATATTTTCTCAATTTTATATACTGAAAGAGGCTCAAGATCATAATATCCATTTTTGAATTATTACTGCAAAATATAAATCGCCAAGTACATATAAATACGTAAAAGAACAATATTGGAAATCTATTATATTATTAAAATATATATATTACTTATAAACATTATTTAACTAGTAGATTTAACAAAATCAGATTTCCCGAAACAATCAACAACCAACTTTTCGGAAACTTTATTTCAAAAATTGATAACAATAATATATATTAAATCATTATCAATCGTATTCTCGTAAACATTTGCTGCCAAGCAATTCCTTTTCTTAAAAAAATACCTCGTCAAAAAATATTAACTCCATATTAAAATGATTAAATAACTTCGAATCTATTCAGAGAAGATCGTCAATGAAAACTGTTGTAATTATATTGTTATACGTTTGTTAACCTACGTTCTACTGCATTCAATGTTACGCGTACAGCCGATTCATCGACGTGCTAACAGTTATAGTAAGAATTGAATATTTTTCATAATTTCAGGCGAGTAATAATTGTAAGTGATTCCGAAAGCAATGATTCGAGAGCCAGACAGTTATGTGGCCTCGCGTGCAAACAAGTCGCTTCCTTAGCCACTATTAGATAGCGTGTTATCGAAATAGAAACGACAATGTGCAAAAAAATCGACAGTTATCGCAGTTCATTGACCCAGTCTGTGATCGCTTACTCGTTCATGACAATAAGTACTCGAAACCATCATTCATAACTTTATGCAATAACAATTAATAGTGACGAGTTTATTCATAATATCAAACTATACCTGACAGTTAACCTATCAATTAAACAATGTTGCTAATTCGAAACATATTACATGAAAATCTATGGCCTGATAATCTACATTTTCATAATATGGAAATCTAGATACGATAGACTCGATCTTGATTTATGATTCAATAATATAATATTGGTTCAAATTTACTTTGTTTTATTATTTATTTGGATTATTTGAACGGCAAGGCTTTCGAACTTTACTCCGAAATTTGTGGTGTCTTAATTACGAAGGGTTCGCTAATTCGGAATGATATAATCACAGAATAACCAAAAATGAGTCATTAATGTTAGCATTTATTGCTATTTTATCATCCTGAACAGCAGATGCGAATGCAAATACCTTTTCTTAACCGAAACCTAGCGAAACCGAAAAATTGTGCACATTAATATTTTGTTCTATTTTCGTAAGGAAATAAGATAAGAACTGGAAATGTCTAATGTCTGTTATGGCGATGAATGTGTTAATCGTAAGATCAGAAAGTGCATTTCAAACAGGATTAAGTAAAAGAACAAAAGAAATTTGCTCAAACCGTATGGTCTTATATAAGTTCGTATTTATTCAAGTCGTTAATATATATATATATATATATATATATATATATATATATATATATATATATATATATATATATATAATATCAAGTCATTAATATTGAAATGTAAGAAACTCATTGCAAATTCAATATAAATTTTACCTGCTTTCGATGAAGCCTCCGTCTCTCCTGCTTCCGCGAGTCGTTTTTGTAGTTCGAGATAAATCAGGGAATAAGTATTAATAACACTAAATAATACTCCGTTGATAATGAAACTTCCGATCATTATCATCCATGCTCTCAAACCACCATCAGGTGGAGACATTTCCTTATCATCGTTTGCCTCTGTATCCTTTCCAGAATTGTTATTCATTGGTACCTGGTCCTCTTCGAATTTGTCCGGTTTTTTGAGCCTCGACGAATCAATTTTAATAGTCGTTTGTTTTCGATGAATTTCCGAAAGAAGGGAGTTCCTTTCTTCGCTGGAATCTGCATGGCCTTCTTGACGTTGCTCATCGTTGGTTCCCTCGTTTGAGGAACGTCGTTTTGTTTGACAACTGTCTTCTAACACACCGGAAATTCGACTGGAACCACTCTTTGGCTCCACGTTCTCGGAATTCGTCATTATTTCCGTGGCACCGTTTTCACCCGATTAAATATCCCCAACACGATTTTATTTCTTTCCTGTAAAGTAAAGTAAGCAGAGATAAGTTTTTTAAAGTTTCATACATCCTTAAGTATTAAGACGGAAAGGGACAGTGTAAACAGCTGTTTGAGAATCTTCGGATCCACGTGTTTTATTTGACGGAATACCGATTGTGAAGGAAAACTCCAGAAATATTATCTAAATTAAGTCTCTTAACACATTGAACGTCATAGCAGTCACCGGTGGCCACCGATGTCAATATTATTATATTAAAACTCGAATCATACATATCGCTAATATTCGTAAACTCTTCAATATTTGTAACGTTACGATAACGATGTAAAGTAATAAGTGTATCGTAGAGCGCTTAAACAGTTTTATTTTTAGCACGTTGCACGCTATGGCGGTCACCGGTGAAAACCGATGCCAATATTGCTAAAACTCGAATCAAATATATTGCGAATATTCGTAAAATTTTTAATATTCTTAACATTACGATAATGGTGTAAAGTAACTAACCTATCAAAGATCACCTAAACGGTTTAGTGTTTAGATATTATATACATAAAAAATAGGTATCGCGAGGTATCGTATAATACGGATTTCGGCGCGGCACACAACGTGTTAAACACAATTAATACACAGTATGAAGCATCAAGTCAGCGAAGTAAAATCAGTCCCATTGCAGTCGGACTTAAACATAGAATCACGAAAAAAGCGGATACTTCGAAAATACAATAATTGCTTAATAAAATACGCATAGCTAGCGTTAAACAATTCGCGCGCCTTATCACGTGTTGATAAATGTGCATCAAACGTGAGCACATGCACACACGTGCATTCGATACAATGAAAGAGATACATCGTAGCCAGTACATATTAACCAATGGCGTAATCCCCACGATACATCCACGATTCCTCTCGCCGTGGATTTCATTACGTTATCCAACTAATTGATCATCGTTAGGTAATTACATGCGTTTAAATGACAGGTTATTTGTCAGAGCCACTTTAAAATGCAATTTCGTCTATTTACATTTGCAAGCACTATTATGTGTTCACTGATCTCATTTGTTTATAATTTTAAAGATATGTTTTATATATCCGATAATAAAACATATGCAGAAATGCAATTGAAGACTTCGCGTAGAAAATACTGTAACTGCCAAAAGTGCAATTTTCTAGAAGAGGGAAAAAACTTCCCGAGATACCACGTTGGTGGCACCAGCGGTACGATTTGTTAGCATCATTATTAACTATTTACAAAAGGAAATTGGACTAACATTCTATACTACAATGTTACCACTGGTATTCAGATTTACCGATTGCAAACAATTTCTTAATTTTGGCACTTCCAGTGTTTTTTACAAGGAATCTTCAATTAAGTTGAAGAACCTAAGTTCATAAGGTTCAATGTACACCCCCGCTCAAAAGTTTTGAGCATGTTTGGATTTCAAACGTATGTCAGTCAAGTGGTAAATTAATAAGTAAACAAGCATAAAACAATTATAGCAGCATTAGCACTGTATGGACGTAAATTAAACAGCGCCATAAATAATGAATTTCTTAAGTAAATAAATATTTCATTTATAATACTGTTCTTCCAATTCCAATTGTAAAACATATTAATGTCATGATATTTTCATATATAAGTGCAATATTTTTAATAAAACATTCGCATGTGTACGAAAAAGTTGTTGCATCCAAGAAGCATAGAGTGCTCCAAACTTTTGAGGGGAAGTGTACATGTATTTTATCTGGATTGAGTAACTTGTAATTAATTAATTGGCACGAACTGATGAAAGAATGTGTAATAATAAATAGAGTAATGTTATTTGTAATATTAATACATGTTGTTGCCTGCTTCTGAAGTGTATTATAAATTTGTGATTGCGTTATTTCTAAGCAAAGTTACGCCACTGAAGAAAGTTAATAGAAGATGATCGCTCTAATTTGTAGGAACATGATTTATCGCGATCTGCGTCTTTCTACTGTAATAAAGTCTTGTCCGAGAAAAGTAGCAGTTCTCAAACGAAGCAGGAATAAAAATCTAATAAAAATCTAAGAGTTACTTCATCGAAGCCGCCATTAATTTCATAATTAAGGATAATATACGGACAGGATTATACAAATAAAAATTATTTCTCGCCTCTGCGAATTCGTAGAACGGAAAATATTTCCTAATTACATTAAGTGTGCCAATTAGTAATTGATGTTATTTGATTCGATGATATTAATGGTTTTAATTACATGTATTTTGTAATACATTATAACCAAGTTAAACTTGGAAATAATTTTGAAGCAAATATTGAATAATTATCTTTTTAACTGCATATGTATTCTATTATATTTATAAAATTATTAGTCGCGTAGAATTATGTAAAGTGTTTCGTAAGTTTTAATTAACTGGGGATGACGAGTTAACTCGTCAATCGAATCTACACTTATCTCGAAGGTTACGAATTAAATTACAATTATAAATTTCATAATTCTGGAATTTTGTATACGTATAATGAATAATCAAACCCATATATACGTTTTAATTATAAATATATTTTATGGATTGATTTTATTAATAAATCAAAAGTACCAGGGTGATATCATTTTTGGGATAACTCCCCGGTTAACAGGTTAATGTTGGCGATATTGCATTACAAAAAATTGCGATTCAGATTATCATAATTAGCAATTAAAGTTGCAAAAATTATTATTAAGATAGTAATTGATATTAAACGTCTGATTGCCAGACGGTGCGTTTGCATTTCTCCGGTTCCACGTCGAAAAATGTCTGCGGATGTGGCAAGGAACTTCCATCTCAAGTTTTTAAAAGGCGATAAAAATCCATACGTTTAATGAATATCATTTTTTATACGTTCGTTTGAAGTGCGATTCTTCACATTAAAATGGACGAGAAGGAAGTAAACGTACATCAATGAGTAAAAACGAAGCAAACGAAGTACAAGTACGCGAAAGACACAAACACGATCGCGACGTCTGGCATTTTTCGACCGTATTTTTGCAAAAACCCGTTGCACTCAAACGGTTAACTCTGTGTCGTCCTCTGTGGCGACATCATGTTAGTCTCGCTTACGAAATGCCGGGTAAATACCGGTGGCACGTTACTTATTGTTATTTTCCCCAATTTTCTTGTTAGCTTACATTTATTTACATATCTCCTCGGAATTTCCCGTAAAGCAGGTAACAGGATCGAGAGTTATTGTGATTTTCATGACTTACTATAATATATTGTAATTACAATATGAATGATTCCGCGAAAAGTGCCGGCGGCAAATAAAAGTATTGCTATCACAGATGCGGTCGTTAAAGTGTTAAGCTGTTCACCGCAATCGAAGTGAGATCGACGGCGAAAGAGAAAATTGTATATTCTTCTATTTCCATTTGCGCTTTATGGTGTATAGTATACGCTTTTGTACGATATTTGATACGCTTTCAAGAAAACCTCAACACACAATACTGCACAGCTTCCGTGTACACTCCCGCACAAAAGTTTGGAGCATGTTAGGATTTCAAAAGAAATAATGAGTTTCGAAGCATTGGATTGAGTCATGAATAAGTTCCGCTTTTTAAAATAACGTTTATTCGTCAATAAACTGAACCACAATGGACTTTAATCTAATATACATATATGTATCTATCGAGCTTATCATATGAGGAAATGTATTCCACGATAGCTGAAGAAATGTGATAAGGGGACCCGAATCGGAAATTTCACGGACGCTCAACTAATGATAAGAGATATTTGTTAATACTTTACGAGGAAACTTACATAACTTACAATTTCTAAATTTTATATCTCTATTTTATTTCGTGATTGTACCGTTTTAATTGCAACTGCTGAGGTCGCAAACAGGGCGCCACAACGTTTTATATTTTATATTAATTAAATAAGAAGAATTCTTATACCGTAAGATCGTATAGAGTTGTTTTGAATATTTCCGTATTGACAGAATACGAGATGATCAGTTTTATCATTCCACATTTTAGCGAATTTAACATTAAAACTCTGGAAACCGTCAAAATAACGGATGCACGGACTTTAATTCAAACGATAAAATTGATAATGTTGCAGTTTCAGAGATTTTTGTGGCTTACGTTGCGCAATCGACGTAATTAAATCGATTAGTTTACTTTCCCACACATCCAAAACAAAAGGAGAATTATTAATTAGTCGTCTAATAGCCTGGTTTTTCCTAATTTCTATTAAATTATTAGAATATATAAGTAAGCTATTAAAAAAATATTGAAAGCGATTTTCTTATCAATTCATTCGTGGATATTTTGTTAATCTATATCGACATTAAGACGACAACGTTTGTTTTAACAATTAATTTTAACCCTTTGCACTCGAGATTATTTATTATTATTTAGACTTACCGCGGCAACTCGGATGGCTACAGAGAGGCGACATTAAGATTGACTATAATTTAAAATGCAATAACAAAAACTGACTGGAGTCAAACTTAATATATCACTTCTCCGTAGCCGCCATAAATTAAGTGGCGAGCTAGAGTCGCCTCTCGAGTGTAAAGGGTTAATATGGAGAAGTATTGCTGTAAGTTAATAGGAAGTACGAAAAGTTAGCACGTGAGAAATGTGTCGCTATCAAATACTCTTTCTACTGTGTCATAATTTGTTATCACTGACGGCCACTATTATATCAGAAGGTTAATCGATCATGGTAGACAAGTGTGATATATTTTACGTACTCCATCCACTCAATTCGAATGCAAATTAATGTCAAGGTTGAGGGAACGCGTCTAAACAAAAACTACCGGTTATCCAAAGCATTTTAATATGGAATCTTCGCCTATTCGTTGGCGTAAGTGATTCTACAGCATTCACTGACGACATCATTTCCGATTATATTCAGTTTACATTGCACATTCATATTGAAAGTATTTTCTCATTCACGCGTGCTATCAGGGTACAATTAGTCGTTTCATACGCGCTTACAAGTATTGTAAGTATTGAAGTATTCAAGTTCACTGACCATTATTATTAATTTTGTCAAGGCGTTTAAGTTTTTAGGAAAACTATTTATATCTGTAAAATGTATGAGTATATTATATTGAGTTTGATAGTTCATTTTCTGGAAACATTAAATATTACGGCTTGTATTTCCACGCGGAAAACCTAACCTAGCATTTAAGTACTTCGAAAAAGTATTTGCATCTGTAAAATGTATAAGTATATTGAATTGAATTTGATGATTCATTTTATTGAAATATTGAATATTATGGTAATTATTTAATATTTCTATTTCTGCAAAAGCCTAACCTATCGTTTTCTGGAAATACTAATTATAGTAATTTCTACTTCTACGTGCAAAAACCTAACCTAATGTATAAGTTTATAAAACAACTATTTGCATCTGAAATATTCACATATTATTGTGCATAATATATTCATTTATGCGTCTTATTTCTTAAGCAGAAGTGAAAAGAGTTAAACCTTGTTCTTCATTTTTTGTTTTGTTTCTTCTTTTTCCTTTTATCATAAATCATTAAGTACTTCTCTTCGTTTAATTTCAATTAATTATTAAGAAAAAAGCATATGCACGATATAGCTGTCTAATTAAAAAATAGTCAATCCTATATTGCAAATATTAGGGGTACCGGAAAGTAATCAAATCGGGAATGGCGAATTTTTCGCAACAAAAATTGAGAATTTGATTTTTTCAAAAATGGACTGATGGCATTGGAAGATCGTCGGTCAGGAATCATAGATAACGATGGGGATTATCTAATAGAATAATGTTTAATGTGAAAAACTAAATGGAGTTTTATAAAGTATGTGAAAAATAATTGATTACTTTCCGGTACCCCTAATATATGTATACTCAAATATTATACGACTCGTTTATTATGACAGTGGCGTAACTCCGTTTTTGAAAAAAATTAAATCTCCATTTCGTGACAACTTAACGTGAACTTTTCATTCACAAATCATTTACAACACAGATATTATGTCGAGTTATACGACTGTTATGTTAATTGGGTCATAAATAAACCGCCATGATAAGCATACAGTCTGCAAAGCGAAATTCCATTTTAACGCGCAAGGAAATATTCATTTTACTTTGTCACCAAAGATACACGTATTTTGATATCGACCGTAACATTGCAAGATAGGCGTATTTAGAATCGGTAATCTTAAAGAATTATGAACTCGTCTGTTGATTAATTGCACAAACTGCAACAATTGTATACAAATTATTTTCTCGGCTTATAACCTGATTTTGTTCCTGTCTAAAAGAAAATTGTATAACACGAAACTAGGTAAACGCGAATCTAACGAAGCTACTTTACCCAAAATAGTAACAAAATTATTACTTAACACTAGAATTACCAACAATGTATTCAGTTCACGTATATGTCTTTAAAAATAAAGATGGTTGACCAAACTAAATTAACCGATTTAATTATGCAAAATGAGCCGAAAAATCTCATCAGAAAATGAGACGTTACGAAATTGAAATTTTGTATTACATTTTTTTATTGAAAGGGGTGACAATTGTTGAACGTACTTTTATAATTATTATTAACATAAAAAGCATTAACAAAAAAGAATACAGAGACCTATGACTTTTTCGAACAAGTAATTATACAACATCGAAATAATAATTTAAAGAGATCAGCCCTGAGGATTATTTATAAACTAAACTAAAAAATCAGGCCAATTAAGTTAGCCTAATCGAAGCGGCCCAATTACAAATTCATCGATTGTTATTGTCAATCAATTCATGGGAAGTCTGAATGCCTTTCGAGATCCGTCTCCTGTCTCGTGTGAGCTTATCAATTGCACGATAGGCGGTGAGATTAATTAAGAAGTTACATTCAAAACGCCGGTGGATAAAATCAATGTGAACGCATGTATTCAATAATATTAATTAATAATAGCTCGTCAACATTTTTGTAAATGGATCTTTTAAAGGGCTGTTGATCTTGGATAAACGTCATGCAATTAATAAATACAAATTTATAGTATATTGAATTTAATTACGGGTAACCATAAATAGTAGCAGGTAAAATTTTAAACTATTCAATCTTGCAAATTTTATAAATTACACGCGTGATATTAACCTCTTCTTTTATATTGTTATCCTAATGGTATAATTATCTATGCCATTTATCTATGGCTTTTTACTACTAAATATATAGCAATTCTTGTAATTATTTCGCTTAAAAATGTGTTTAAACAATATTATATTAACTTTGTGTTATAAATATTCTCGAATGCACGGCAGAAATTTTGTGATATGCCAAGTTTGTTGAACTTTGTCTCAATTTATGCAGTAATATTAAGATTCTCATTTAATTGCGATATTGTTTTATTTCATATTTCATACAAGTTAAATAATGGATATTTTTTCTTTATCTCTCTGGGGATTTTTTTGTATTATTCATTCAATAACTATTTCTATGTTTCATTTCCTGAATAGTGTATTTTACAGCAATCTATAAATTGCAATATGCAAATTGCAATACAATTCGGGTAATATTGCTTAATTAATCGAACACAGACTTTTTTTAAATGTAGTTTCAGACCCAAAACTTCATTTCACGAATTTATTAGTGAAAAGCTTATATTAATACAAAGTTTAATAAAACATCTCGGCAGGAGTTACTTAACAATCATCGTCAGATTGGACGGTAATTAAGAAAACGCTAATTAATTACTACACGGAATCTCTGAACCGAATAAAAATTATAAGTTACATTATTCATTTTAGATATAAAAAATTGCGGTCGATTACCATGAAAGGGTTACCGAAAACTGATTAATACATGTACGCTGAAATACCGCCAAAAATATCGCGCATTGCAAACGGCAGTGACTCAATGCGGGTTCTCCGTACAATTCCATATTTTCGGAATATGTCCGTGATCAAAAATACATGGTATCAGCTCGTGTTTTTATTTTTGTTTAAATATACGATTTCTCTTTATCTTTCATAAAACATCCGAAAAGTCAAATACCGTTTTTAATATGTTTTCAATCGTAATGTTTAAAGAGATAAATTGTAAAAAAATGCTGTTCTCATCAATTCTCTAATTAATCATTTATTTTACATCGAAACTCAAATATACATATAATACATCAGTCATAAAACCAATTACCTCCCGATAGCGGAAAATGTATTATTAAACAATGTTGAAACGTCGAAAATGTTTACATCGTCAGAAATGATTTTAGAAATAATATTTCTTTGATTCAATATTACAATATTACCGGTATGATATTCCACTATTAATTAAATATAAAGCGTCACTGAGGTACTCGGTACTCCCTTAAATCGTCGGAACCATGAAACCCCCTTGCACCGGAGTACCATCGATTTATCCTAATCCATATCAACATCATCGCCCACACAACACACAACACGCGACGAAGAGCACGTCAAATGCACGATGAATCATCGTCGAAATTTAATCGACAGCCCAACCGAGTTCACAATTGAAGGTCACTCTTTGAGACGGTTCCCCGAAGAATTTCGGTTCCATCGTCTCGGAGACTCAGTCTATTACGTGCGGTATGAAACCATACAAAGAAGAATAAGAAGAGACGAAGAATTGAAGACAAGGCAGTAGAAGAAGTAGGAGGAACAAGAGGAAAGTAAAAATAGAAATACTCACCAGTCCTGGTTCTTTTAGCGGAGGAACCACCGTGGGAGTCGAAGAACGTGGTCCAAGAACACGCTTTCTGGGAGATTGACGTGTTTTTTAAATGCTACAACGTGAAGGAGAACCGACCGACGACGGGGTCGGGCGTAAACTAAGTGACCAGAGTTATCCAGCAGTGAACGAGAGGTCGAAAGTTCCGTGTTAAGAAGAGGGCCAACACGCGCGGTCAGTGCGGCCTGGTCGCAAACGAACGACCGAGTGAGCACGAGGAACCGATAGCCCATCAGGAAAAAGAGACACCGCGCTGTGGTTCGGAGCCGAGACATGCGACTTAAGCCTCTACAATCAAGTCTACGTACTCTTCCTTTTTACTGACTCTTCGACATATGAGTCTCCTTTCCTACGTAACATTATCCGTAGAAATCACTAAGTACACGTGTACTCTTGAGTTTCTGGAAAGAAGCGTGGGACGACGTAGAGCCTCCTATTCGTTGTATATATGTACAATGTACACAGAAACTCTGATAATACGGCGCCTAGTAATTCGCCATAGTTGATGGCCTTATGCGCCGTGTGAAAATGCAATTATTCTTACGAAGAAGTTACTATCTTTGAAAATGGGATAAGTCCAATCTTTTTGAAAATTGAATAAGCCGGTAAATGGAATTGTCGGCATAATGTTATAGTATTATTTATATGGAGTAATACGATATTATTTCAATGTAATATTACGATATTACCGATGCTTAATGATACGATTTTCCAATATTCTTGGAACAATATTACAAGATTAGTAAAGAAGACTACGAAATACTGTTAAATAAATATCAGATGGTTAATTTACAGTGCAAATAATGAACTGATGAAACAGATCGTCATCGCTGGTATGATGCATGAGTTCGTCTTACTCGAATTAAAATTAATGAACGTAACACACAAATTACAGTGCAAACATTCATTAAGAAACTTAATCGATCATTATACAAGGGTTATACAAGGACCGCCACAATTTGTGAACCGCGTTATATCGGAACCACGTTGTACGAGAGTTATCTGTACGTACAAGCACTTTTATAATTATTATTACAACGAAAAAATGAAAAGAAATGAAAGATTCGGAAATGAAGATAAAATAATTTCCCGGGCAATTTTATGGCTCTTACGGTAACATGTACGAATAGGTAACTCCCAAGCAGATTAGAAATGAAATTTGTCTTTGCTGTTGATAGCATTACATTTCATGAAAGATATCGATCGCAACTCATCATACATAATGATCACTTGTCATTTCAAGTAGCTCGCCTGTCAAAGTCATTTCACTTTGAAGTGCTCCCTTGTATTATAATCTGTTCGATTCCCTTTATCAAAAGCGTTCAACTATTGAATCGCGATAAATCTTGTAAATAGAAATTTGAGTGTCGTTAAAATAATGCGGTACTCTTCTATGCTTTCCAGTGGGACATACGATAAAAAATGATTTCAGGAAGTGCATTCTGATTTCAAACGCCATTACTTCTTCTATTTTGGAAAATTAAGATAAATTAATTTTGCATTATGAAATATAAACATAATTTCTAAGTCCACTTAAAATGACGACTCACTGCTCAACGCGTCTCAAAGTTTCAATCTTGAAAAATTTCATGAAAACTCACCATTCTTTTAGCTCCTACACAAACGGCGATCATTTTAGTCAGCAATAATAATTATGAAACATCTAAACTCATTCTGTATTATTTACTAATTAAATTGGCATTCGCTCAAAGTTAGAGTAATAATGAATTATTACACGTAATTAAATCAAATTTCAAAACTAGAACGAAGAAGTTAATCCGTATAATCTTGCGTGGTTTCTGTGGAAGTAAAAGAACCAGTTTCGTCGGTGAATCAAATGAAAGTAGATCTTTGTGGGTTACAAAGGCAGATTTATTTTCATCAGTCTAGAAAGAGCATTATGTCTTTCTTATTTTGCTGCGACCGCAAGATTCTTATCCAGTGTAAAGAATTTACTTACACATCACGGTAAAAACGAGTATAACACATGGAGGATGCCTAATATATTATAAGCATTAATAAACGATCGTACGATCGCGATCTATCGAATCCAATATTAGGGATACCGGAAAGTAATCAATTCGGGAGCGGAGAATGTTTTCGCACCAAGTTTGGAATTTGATTTTTTCATAAAGCGAATTATCTCATTGGTGGACCGTCGGTCAAGGATTATAGATAACGATGGGGAGTATCTAATAGAATAATGGTTAATATGATAAAACAAATGGAGTTTCATAAAGCGTGTGAAAAATAATTGATTACTTTCCGGTACCCGTAATAAAATTATGACATGAAAGCATGCATAACAATTTGGCAATTAAAGTACGATTAATTGAATCATACAGTACTATTAGTGCCATGTGATGTTTAATCGCATACATAGAAATAGGCAGCACGATAAATTCAATGAAAATTTGTTTATTTACCTGTTTTTTAATTTATCGTAACCCGAGGGAGACTTCTGCCGAAATATTATCGAAGAGTTCGTTCGAAGTACTTCGCAACACCTTCCCCTGGTTATTGATATGGAAATTGATCATTTTTAAATGTTTCCCAACATTAATTAGTCACATGCATTGATTAGACACTCTTTAAAAACTTTGACTTTATTTCTCATGTTTCTAATTAATGTATTAAGATTAATATGTTCCATATAAGCATTAAAATTATAATATTCGAAGGAATTAGTACAATTTCGCAAACGCTACAAAAATAAGAGATTATTAACTGTAATCTACTACTTAAAGAAGTAATATTGTATACATGAAGTATATATTTATTAGTTTGACTATTTTTAGTTTGATTATTTCTAATTTCAATACATAATTTAGCTATTTCTATATAATTTATGATTGTAAATTAATACAATAAATGAATGCAGTTTAAAATTAATTATAACTTAATTCAGAATTGTTATACAATAGAGTCTTCCATAAAATCGCAGTTTGGTAAAGGCGAATATTTTCGAAAATATGCTAAAAAAATAAAAGAACTTTACCGATTTTCACGTTGATACAAGAATATAATAACTTTGAAATATGTTTTTCTATCCAATATGATCATAAAAGTAGTTTTACGTGACTGAAGCAGAAAATATATTGTGTTTCCTTAATTTCAAATATTTTATATGTAAACATTAATATATAATACATTAATATAAAATTTATTGTTCATGGTATATTATTTGCGTTTAATAAAAGTTGGTATTGTAATACAGTAAAGAAAATAAGGGGAAGATTAGTGGCCTCAATAAATAGTGCCTCAAATATATAAAATTGAAGTATGCGTAAATTAAAATGAACATTCATTAAACCATTTATGAACTTGAAAAAATCATTGAAAACGGAAGTATTTCATGAAAAATTACAAAATGTAAATATGAAAATGAATGACCTCCATAAATTAATGCAAATTGCATAAACTAATACGGCGCGTAAAAATATTAAGCAGCTTAAGAACTTCATCGACATTCAAACCAATTAATGCAAAATTGAGAACTAATATAAGACAATTATATACTGAATTGCACGATTATAATTGTAATGTAATATACCATATAATACAAAGGTCTCTGTTTGCAAATAAAAACTCACTAATTAATATATATTTATATGAATATCAATTTTGCAGGCTTCAAATATAACTCTAATAAAGTATTTAGATTTCAAAAGCCGAAGTGTCTCAACAATTGCGTCAATTAACTATGGTCCCAAAAAATACTCGAAAATATACTCAAAAATATACTTGATTAAGAAATTCCGTCTCAAAAATAGCTAAAAAACTTGTTCCAGTAGAATTATAAGCTATTATATTACGGGGATCAACTATTTGAAATCTAGTTATATTTGTCGGAAAATAAAAGTGCCTACCGTCGAAATCTAGGGACATTTGGATTTAAAAGGAGTCTGATGACACTGCTACTTCGTATTATTGGAAACACGAAATACTGATAACTAACTATATTAAAATGTATATCGTTCGTTATGCTATTGATTTAGAAGTCTAAAGTTGTGGAAACTTTAATATCGACGGCCTTATGTAATTGTTATTTAATAGAACGATGATATTTCGATGATTAAGACAGGTCTTAACGCTAGTTTCCTACCTTTCCTGAATTTAACGAGGAAAAATGAAAAGATAACGTGGGTTAGGAGCAGAATGGAATGAATTTTAAAACGATTACGTGATATAAATGAGTGGTTATTATTGAAATTACAAATATACATGAAAAATAAGTTGAATATTCGCAAAGTGTGCTAACAAGAACATTTTTCGTTACAAATATATAACATTGCTAATATATTCTTTCAGATTATATTGTTACAAATACAAAATATAATATCTTTATCATAAGATGGCATGTTATACCTAAAATTCTAGATAATTATATGTGTTTATTCGATTTTTCAGTCTGTTTAGTATTAACTGTAATTTATAACTATATCAATTTAAAGTAGCATACAATAAAGATAAAAAAATACAATGTTTGTATATATGCAAATGTTGGTTATATACAAGTAATATGCTTTAACAAACAATGCAAATTGAAGTCTATCCAGATAATTTAAATTGCTTTCATCTTACAAACCAGCCAAATAGTTTTTTGTTAAAGCCAGATATATATATTTAAAATTGAAAAGCATTTAAGTACATGATTCCAATAGCAAGATAATTATTACATGATATTTAATTACATCCTAAAAAATATGATATAATCAGTACTGGCATGTAATAATGTAGTAATCATAGTTGAAGTATTATACTAATAATACTATCAATAAAAATTCAGTGATATTTGACTTTTGGAACATTGAAAAATGGTTGAAAATTACATTGAGACCTAACTTTATAATGATGTACTGAATGAACCTAATCTATTTATGGTACCAATTTGTAAAAGAATATGGCCACATTAATGTCACCAATGTACTTAAATGAATTTTGCAATTGCATGTTAAATGAAGTCATCACATCCAATTTGACCCTACTTTTTTGCTTTGAACACAAAATGTGATTGTATTACTTTTATGCTTGCAACTTACAACAAGGCAAACAGTTTTTGGTTGCAACCTAATAAATATATCACAAATTTGAAAGCATTTGAGTACATCATTTCAGTAGCAAGATGATTATTTTCCGAGCAAAAACGTGAATGCCAACTAAAGATTGTAAATAATGGTAGAACACATATACATGTATGTATAATACGTGGCACACATCAAAGTACATTTATTGAGGCCACATGTATGATTCCTACCATCATTATCAACCAGTTTTTGTCGTAAGAACGTGTTGCACGATGCCGAATTATTCAATTCATTATTGAACTACACCAGATACACTTGGAACGCTTAACTTCGTCACTGAGAATTAATCACTTTCACTGGAAATTCATTTTTCATCACGATACAGATTCGGTTGGACCGTAACGTGTCGATACAGTGGCGAAGACATACTCATCACTGACATGCGCATTTTAACCCTCCCCTTATGATTATGCTGATTATATCGTTGCTAAGTAACGTGAAGCACGAACAAATTCTATGCAAATTTACCTTCGTTATATTCCCTGCATACTCAATATTTTAAATATCTGAAGAAACTCCTCCTCTCAAAGTCCCATGTCTCAAGAGAATTTAATCACTTTCTTGATTCCACAGTGCTTTAACATTCCAATGTCACTGGATTTTTATTGATAGTATTATTGTTGTAACATTTCAGCACTGATTATTATACTCGCGTATTTGATTTTTTACAATACCTGTTAATGCCACTATTAAAATAAATGTATTTGAAGTTTTAATTAATATACATACATATGTATATGAAAGTTATATACATATATTTCGATAGCCTAGTAGCAAGGATGACGAAAAGTGTTGACAATAAATTGTTTCTAGATAAAGAAGATCATATATATTTTTAACTCAAATAGCTCTAACTCATTCTTTCCGAAAAAGCGAAGTAGATCACTTTCAATTGCATCGTTTTTTATACAGAAAACTTTTACGTGATTTACATAAATTTCCTATTATTTGATTTTAAATATCTTGTATTATAGTAGTATTATAATAGTTAATATTAGCAGCAATGGGTCATTCTGTAATCATTTTGTGACCTAATAAACTAATAATGATTGTGTATAAAGTAATAATGATTACGACACTTTAAAAGCTCTTTCAAATGGTTCTTCATTTGATTCTATTTAAAATCGTATTTGCTTGTACATTGCTAATCGTTGGACTTCGCCCATTATCTGTGATTTACGTTTTTAAAACATTCCTCCATTTTTTAATCCATTGTTATGCTACTTAAAAAACAGAAAGCTGGTTTTTTTGTCGTAAATCACCAGGTGCCGCTGGAAATGAAGTATAGTTTAAGTATCTATAGAATGCTACTTTGTGCTGAACACTGTTGGCAAGTGTTGGTCAGTGTTGGAAAATATTTTAACGTGTGATCAGCGTAATTTAAAATTTCAAAATGACTACTGTAGACTGGGACGAAGTTAAACGATTAGCGGCTGATTTCCAAAAAGCGCAACTAAGCTCTACGTTACAAAAGTGAGAGTCATTGAAAATTATTTTATATCAAACTTCCTAGTAAACATACGTGGTTCGTTGACATTCGCATGAATCCAACAGCTGTAACATAAAATAATGATTTTTGTTGCCCTTTATAAATCGAAACTAGCAAACTCAGTATTTCATCGAACACCCAAAGAAGCATTTAGAGACTTATGCGATTTATAAAATCAAATTAATATGATAGTCATTTATTAACTAACTCTTTAAGTGAGTTTGCATTTCCTATATGTTGCAAGCTATAATGCGTAATATATCGTTACCTGTATTCAATAAATTTTTATTAAGTAGACATAAAACGTTTTCTACTAGAAGAAAGAGTTTAATAAGAACATTCTATTGTTAGTACAATAGAATTGGAACACTGAATCACAGTTCCTCTGTGAAAACTTACGTTTTAATTTATGCAGGCTGTCAGAACGAAATTGCGTGGAAATAGTAACGAAACTTATAGAGGATAAATTATTAGATGTTATATTTACAAATGACGGGAAAGAATATGTTACACCACAACACCTTGCAAGAGAAATCAAAGATGAATTATATGTTCATGGCGGTAGAGTCAGTCTTGTTGACTTGGCACAAATTCTTAATATTAATCTCTCTCAAGTAGCCAAAGTGGCTTCTGAGATTGAAAAGCATAGTAAAGGATTAAAGGTGATACTTGGACAACTCATTGATAAGAGTTACATGAATAAGGTTGCGGAGGAAATAAACGACAAACTTATGCTTCACGGATGTATCAATATAGCAGAATTAACGTTGCAATACGACTTACCTGCAGAGTTTTTACAATCACTTATAGAGAAAGAGTTAGGGAAAACAATATCTGGTAAACAAGATAGCCAAGATGTTAGGGTATTCTATACAGAGAGTTTTATCACAAGAAATAAAGCTAAAATACGAGGGGCCTTATCCGCTATTACAAAACCGACACCGTTGTCGGCTATTTTGGGACAGTGTTCTATTCCAGAAAGAGTATTTTTTTGTGAGTGTAGAACTGGAAGTCATAACTATATGATATGATTTATTCAAGGCGATAGAATTATAAATTGTTTTTATTCATAGCGATTATTGATAGTCTGCAAGAAACAAAGCAGATTCCTGGCATTGTAGCAGGAAAGCAAGGAACAAACAGTCTTTATATACCAACTATATATTCCAAAAGTCAAAATGAATGGGTCGATAATTTTTACAAACAAAATGGCTACTTAGGTTGGTGCTTCATCCTAATGCATTTATTAAATTAGCACTCCATTTAATAAGATTTTGAACATTTTAGAAAGTGGTATAACCATGTTCTACATTATTTATCAAACATAATTTCCTTTATTAGAATATTTTATGATAGTAAGGGTTACTAAGAAAAACATCTTGATTGTCATCTTTGCATTTTCAAATGTAATAATTTCTAGTTTCCCGACTTATATCAACATCCATATCTTTCAAAACATACAGATATCAATTATAGTAGATACTCGTATAACGCGGGTAATACGTTGCGCGTTGTATGAAATCGCGTTATAGGAAATTGGAGATGACAAGCTATGCTATGCTCGGCTAAAGTAATCGGGGAATTCCCGCATTTTATAACATAGCGCGTTGTACGAGAATCGCGTTATACAGAGTGATTCAGCTAAGACCGGAAGTAGAAATATTTTCGAAACTGTTAATTACATCGAAAAATGTTTCAAGCAAAAGTTGAATGGTTTCGAGGAGGATTGGTTTGAAGGGCAAGTTTGTTTTGTTTAAATAGAATTATATATATTTAATGCACCAGTCGATTCAGCTCGTGATTTTCTATAAAAAAGTAATAAATCATTTGTGCCGAAAAACCATTAGTTTAGGAGATATTTTATTTAAGATATTGCGGAGTACTACTCGTACAGAGTCGAACTTATCTGTGCCATTTCATGTTTCAATTTTCATTGGAATGTCTTTCAAAAGTTACATGTTGTTTTGTTTCACAGATTGTATTTTGTTTTTCAACAATCTACGATTATTCTTCATTCATTCCGTTCAATCTTAGAATCGACGATTGTCAAATTCGACTGCGTCCGAGTATCTCCTAAAGTTTAGGACCTAAACTAATGATTTTTCGGTAGAAATGATTTATTACTGTTTTATAGAGAATCACGAGCTGAATCGACTGGTTATATTAAAATATATATAATCCCATTTAAAAAAATAAACTTGACCTTCATATGTCCTCTACGCGTCCACTTACAAAAATGGTAATTAGATCGAATAATGTCCCCCTCGAAACCATTCAACTTTTGTCTCAAACATTTTTCGATATAATTAACAGTTTTGTATCAAAAAAAGGCGTAGCAATATCTTTAGCGCGTTGTAGGAATTCGCATTGCAGGAATTCCCTTTGTAGGAACTCGCGTTGTAAGAGTTCCCTTTGTAGGATCTTGCGTTGTAGGAGTTCGTGTTACACGGGAGTTTACTGTATACAAAAATATCGTATTTTCAGAGTATGACGCATTAGCTCGTCTTGGAATATCAGATCCGTCAAACTTTATAAAGCGTCATTTTCCAAATGAAAGTATGATCTTCTTAGATTCTGTAGCAGTGGGTACTGCAATTTTGGATCAAGTAGACGCAAATATTGACGAAGTCATTGCTACTGGATCATTTGTTGATATCGGTCCCCTCTTACCATCTGTTTTCAGTCTGGAAGATATTGAAATACTTCTAAAAACTGCTGAACAAAAAGCAAATACTAAGATTCATATCTTTGCAAAAACAGTGGTATTATCTGATGCATTTTTACAATCGCTAAATAAAACGTTTGAAGCTATTGCGGAAATAAAAGCAAGGGAAGCAGTAGCTAGTGGCAAATGGTTGCAATGTATTGCCGAAAATAGACTCAAATCAAAGTCGGCAGATTTAATTGTTGAAAGCAAATCAAATAAGAAGGAAGAAAGGAGGAAAAAAGCCACGTCTGGCAAAGCAGGTGGTGGTAGTCAAGGTAGAGAAACAAAAACCAAATCGACAAAGAAGAAGTACCTTCAAGGTAAAGGTCGTGACATTGATTCGGACGAAGAATATTCAAAACCGACACCTGGAAAAATTGAGCTTAAACTTGTATCCCTTGAAGATATAAAACAAGAAATCGAGAAAGATGATAATTTAACAGTGGTTGAAGATTTGGTAGATGAGTTAGTATCATACTTGCAACCGAAGATAAACAATTATGCTCTGTCTACAGCAGAACAGTTAGCGCAAAGCAGTAAGACTACCAACTTGAGCGATGTCGAAGAACGGCTTAATATCTTATTAACTAATATTAAAATATTCGACAAGGGCATTAAGCATATAGATAAGACTGAACAACCGCCTTTAATAAAATACCTACTAAAATCCCTTGGCACTGATTTCGTAACGGAACTATTTAAATTAGCTGCTCAACAAAATATGCTTCAAACACCCGATAATATTACCACTGAAACGAGACAAAAACTACTGCTAGATTTACCCGCGGACGTAAAAGATCCGTTCAATAATATTCATAAATGTATCACTGGACATTCTATCGAAGATTTCCTTAATTTGGCAGAGCCCGCGATGGCGGCTTGTTGTTTAGCATGTAAGAAATACGATAAGAAGAAGGAAAGACCATTCGTTTTAGGACATAGAGAGGCCTTATTAGAAGAGCTTAAATCTACTCAAGATCCAGCACTTGCACTGCATCTGGTGTCAAGTATTCTTTACATTGCTGTGACACAAAATGCTTTATACATGTCCGGTAGGCATGTAGCTTCCGTTCTTTCATTTTTGAGAGGACATTTACAACAAACGACAGTAGAGATATTATCAAAGTATCACGGTATGCAACAATCACATAATATATTATTCGAAATGTTTTAAAATTCTGATATATTTTGAAGTTAGCAATGAAATTACATTGATAACAATTTATTAACCGTTTGCGGACGACCGACGCATATATGCGTTCAGCGTGAAACATCAACGTCGCCAATAAACTCAGATATGCATTTCGACAAAAACAATCGACGAAGACGAACCACTTATATGTTGATTAAGTCAACGTTTAGTTTGCGATTTTGATACAAGCAAAATATTCCAACTTTCTTTGCAAATCCACAAGACTATTATTACGATTCCTCAGAGCGCTGAGCTTCGAACCGTTCCGTCCGCAAAGGGTTAAGGAAATATGCACAGATATAGGGTGTTATGTAACTGGTAATACAAGCGGGAAGGTGGTGATTCTACATGAAATACTGAATCGAAAATATAGAGCAATATCTTTTCATACGAGTCTTTGTTTCCGAGAAAAATGGCTTTGAAGATTTTAAACTTCCAATTTCAAGAGGAACATCTTCCAATAATTCCGGCGATATAAACTTTCAAAGTCATTTTTCTCGGAAAGAAAGCCTCGTATGAACACATTTTATTATATATTTTCGATTCAGTATTTCATGGAGTATCACGACTTCCCGCTTGTACCGCCAGTTACATGACAACAACCTGTATATGTACAAAGTGTACTCGATAAACTTTCAGAGTCGGTTTTCTCGGAAACAAAGCCCCGTACCAGAAAATATTATTCTATATTTCCGATTCAGTATTTCATGTCGGATCAACACCTTCCCGCTTGTACCACCTGTTACAGGATACTCTGTATACAAACATTCAGAATGTTGTTGGTTTTTCAGACTTGGTACTCAAATCGTTAAGTTCTCCGGACGAGACAACAAAAGCTGATGTTAATCGAGAATTGGCAGAAGGGCTAACGGAAATAAAGAATATTGCAAATGATTTTAAAAATCAAGTAAAATCTGATAAATCCCAAGAATAAATGCATTTGTATATATATGCAGATTTTGTTTATACAACTGTTATATTAAAGGACATTATGTTATATTTGACATTAAAGTGTATCATTAAATACGAAGTTTACACATCTAAATAAAAGTTATGATGCATTTCGCAATATCGACATAGCTTGTTAAAATATGATGGCACATATGATAATAATGATATACACGTTTTATTTATTAACAAATAACATTTTAATTTATTCCTTAAAACTGACAAACTAGGAACCTATGTAATACAGCTGCACAGTAAGTCCAATTTACATATATGTACATTTGAAAAGTTTTGCAAATTACTCTTGCAGAATAGAAATTTCATTTTGAACAGATACATGTCCTTTTGCATTCTTAAATTCCTTTTATCAAAGGCTGGTGACCATGTAACACTAATAAAATAGTGTTTACTCATCTTGAAAATAGCTAAGCATGTTTATCATATACACTATATATCACATTCATCACTATCACATGCATCACTGCTTTGCATATTTCGTTATGATTTATAAAGTCGCTAAAATCCTTGTAAATCCAACACATGCTGCTAGTACGGTTTGCCCAATACCCCAGAATAATGCATATAACGGTGGCAGTTGGTAACTCGATGCTCGATATACAAAAGCAATAGCAGCTGAGCTAAGAACTCCTGATGTTAATGGCAGCAGCACACCCATTATTATAATCAGCAGTGGGAAGAATCTTTGAACCAAGAATATATCCAGAGTTGTTACAAGTATTAAAGATGCTTAGATTCTGTAGTTTATCAATATAATATGATATGAAAATGAACATTAATTACACCTCTTAATAGTATTAGTTCTTAGAAATGTTACACTACAACAAGATTACAGTAGTACAATTATCAATATTTAATGTCCGTAAGATCTTGTATATGTGTTGTTATTTAATTGGCAGATTATAAAGTGCCTTATTTTACAAATGATAATTAAGCACAAGATAGTAAGAATGTTTGTATTTCTAAGGGTAACAAACTCTTACGCACTTTCCATATTTGTGCTGCCTTAATGTAGCAAAACATATTGCACCGGCTATAGTATGAACGAAAATGGAAGAAAATAATGCCCACAAAAATATCTGGTACCACATCTCTGTAACAGATAAGAGTGATATTTATTAATTGAATTATATGAGCTCATAAAGGTATTGTTAGGATTTTATGATATTATAGAAAAACTATAGAAAAACGATTCTAAATATACAAGAAAGTTTAGAGAGAAATTTCATGTATACATACCAGCAAAGGAAGTCAAGCTTGTAGTTCTCTGAGTAAGTTGTGGCCTTATTAAAGAAATGTCTGTTTGTGTTTCCATAATGAGCATACAGGAATGTTTCAAGCTTATGTATCATTAAGCATTTTCCAAAGAGTTGCATGTCCTTAAAAAATAATCGAATAAATCACACTCGCATCTTCCTATTTCCGTTCATAATTATAAACACATACTTGTATTAAGTTTAGACAAAACAACATTCAAGTTACGAAGTAATATTCTTAGTAATAAATACAATTACACACTCTGTTCGTGAGTCCTTAAATGCGGAAACAGTACAAAAGGAGACACCCTATTGTGGAACGGATTTCTCTGTATTTCGAATCCGTCACAAAAACGGCATAAAAAGTTAGGAACTACAGCCGTTCAGTTTTTAACAGATTAACTATCTTAATAATCGGAATATTATCGGAAAAGTAGTTTTTTATCGAAACGTCTACGATGAATGGTGCGTCTCTCATGTACATTACCGCGCGTCATTGTATTCTCTATTGATAGTGAATGATTAGAAGTGTATCAGTATTCTACTACATCATTAACATATCCTCAAAAACACAAGCAACATCTTCAAAAATCGTAATCTGAACAGAAATTTAGAACAATGTAGATTCATATACAAAAGGAAGTATGTATCAACATTTTGAGCGCTCCCTTACGAAGTTCTTGAAGAGCCAAACGCATGCACAAACCACCGCCTAGATTTAAAGTTAAGTCAGCATCACGCCGATCAGAAATTGAAGCAATTTTATGAATGATATATAATATATACATATGCTTCGAAAATGTTTAATTACGCTCCTTATTATTTTTCTTATAATTTGTTATTATTTTCTATTTTTGTTTGAATAGAAATTCAATAATTTTTGAAAGAATCATTATAGATTGAGAAATATCCCTTCGTTATTAACAAATATATTTACATAACGATGTGCCCATCGTATCATTTACTATAAACATTACACATTTTGAACAGTTTAGTTTAAGTAAACAATACGCAATATACCATCATAGTAGCGAAGTAACTTCTCAATTATTAAAAGGTATAAATAACTGCTTATCTGAAAAGAAACCTCTGTTTGTGAGAAGTAAACTAACATTATTTCAACATTTACGAAAACAGAATATCGTTTGTTATATAATGTAAATATAAAATTGAAATAGACTTTTCTTAGAGGTGAAATTTGATATAAAATTAGGTAAATTTGCTGGGCAACATATATCATAGCAGCCATTAACCAACATGTTAATATTAAAATATCTCCGCCTTAAATATTTATTCCAACTTTGTCTATTTCCTCCTTATAAATAGTAATAAAATAGAGATCATGTCCATTAAGAAGTTACAAATTATTAATTCACAAGTCATAAATATTGATTGTTTTGGATATATTTAATATATATGCACTTAATATATTAGACAGATGGTAATATGATACTACACATATATGAGAACTGAAAATGTGTTGGTAAATGCATATCATATTACTGCGCCGACTCATTGCGCAGCCTGAATGCGCAGAACATTAGTACGCAGAGCGCGCGGTGCGGCACTCGACGGTCGTCCATCGCGTGTGAGGTTGATTTGTGTTATGTTCTTCATTTTTCTGACTTCTGGTTCTTTAAAATATCATTTTGTATTTCTAAACGTTTCCCAAAATTAACATGAAGCTTTATTGAATTGGTTTTGCTATTTCTATGAAGAATTAATTAGTAGTTCTACGAGTTGTCTGACAAACGTTACTTTACCGCGCTATATGTCAAACGTTTCGTGACGCCGTGATTTTCCATTAAGAATTTCATAGTATCTTCGTGATTTAAATATTAATTAAAGCTCGATTTGTGAAGATTTCGTGTTACTCCTATCTAAACTTTCATCTGAAGATGGATGATCAACCAACTATTCAGTACGGAGAGATAATTTGGTTCGTATTGTCTTCTAACCCTTCAAAGTAAAATTTTGTTCCCGGCGTAGCTACGCTAGCGGCACACCCCTACTTTCTTTCTCTCATTTGAATTTGTGAATCCAATATTTACTTTCTTCGCGATTCCCTATATTGATACAATCTTCGACATACGAGCCACTCATTTTGCGCCACTTTGAAACTGGTTCGTGTGTGTGAGCACTTCCTACGGCTGCATTCATACATTCCGCGAAATATTTGCTATGACTGTTGCTTCACTTGTTATAAATGCCGTCTAACATTACTCTTTTTTTAATAAAATTCCATGAGAAGTATATTTCTATAAGGAAAGTGTGCGTGTTACGGATACAAAGCACATTTATTAAATTATCCAACAAAAGTATGAAAACGTTTACAAATTTGTTCTTAATCTCCTTACATTATTATATTACATGTACAATGTTACTGAGTAACCCAAAGCTTTTCATTATACTGGCATCACAGTGGCGGGGGGAATTTCTTTGTAACATAAAGATATGGACTCATAGCTTCTTCGAGTGACCACCATTTCGTGAAAGACACGTTGCAATTATTAGCCACGGAAAGCACATGTCTCACGTAGAATCCCATGCAAAAAATAACTATACAGCACAGCACTGATCTCCACACTAAAAGAATCCTCGTTATACTGCCGGGGTTTCGCAAAGACCATCCTGCTCTAGAAACAAAAATTAATTCAGCATTATATTGTACAACTATATTGTACGCAAACGCTATTAATGCGTAATACAGAATCCTGTATCGTAGAGCGCTTAAACAGTTTATCTTTAGACGTTATATAGACTTTCCGGACGCGTATCGCGAAGTATCGTATAATACGGATTTCGGCCCGACGCTCAACGTGTTGAACAAGACAAGTATTATTAGTATATTAGTATAGTACTTATTTTAACTTTGATTACCGGTGAGAAATATTCATTTTAAACCGATCAGTGATCATCAATGGTTCGGAAAATATATTCGGTGTCATGGAATTTTCTCCATTTTCGTTGGATTGCTGATTCGTAATTGTTTTTCCTGTTAGATCTCGGTAAACCTGATTAATCTCAGGGTGTGTGGAACTGTATTCCTGCAATAAAACGACTACATGTCAGTCTGTCGTTTTCTCACATTTTCATAGTCAAATATGTGTCATTGATAATATACATGTGGTTTATAATTTGATGAGTTCATCTAGATACCGAATGAAGCAGTAATTAAAGATTCCTGTAGGAAAAACTGAAAGTGCCAAATTAAAAATTTGTTTACAATCGTTAAATGTTCTACATATCAGTGGTAATACTGTAGTATAGAATTTTAGTGAAATTTTCTTTTGTAAATAATTAATAATGATCCTAAAAGATGTTACCGCTGGTGTGGGTTTTTCTCCTCTGAAAATTTGGACTTTTAACATTTACAGTAGTTTATACAAAGAGTCTTCAATTTTGCCTACTTGAAACATCACGTTTGTTGTAAATATTCGGTTATCTATTGTTTATACCATTTTATTTCTAACGGACAAATATTATGGTTAAGAGGAAAGTCTTTTTAAAATTATGATTTTGATATTTCAAGAATACGGACGATTTAAGGATAGACCTATCATCCGATGTATTCTCGTGTCTCGCGAGTGTTTAGATTATAATGTATAAATTTAGATCACAATAGTGATAATATGAAGGAGTCAATTTTATTTTATTTATTTGCTTCATTACGCGTGAGAACCAGGCGGGAAACAGCCGGTTTACCTGATTGTACGAGATGTGGATACTTTACTTCGTGAGACACAAATTCCCGTAAGATGACCTTATTCTCGTAAGGTCTATTCCTATTTGAAGTACGAAGAAAATAGAATTTGTGATACAGGTACAGTAAACTCCCGTACAACACGAGTTTCCGCAATGCGAATTCCTTTAACGCGAAGTCCTATAACGCGAAGTCCTGTAACGCGAGGTCTTGTAATGCGAATTCCTTTAATGCGAAGTCCTATAACGCGAATTCCTATAACGCGAATTGCTTTAACGCGAATTCCTTTAACGCGAAGTCTTATACCGCGAAGTCCTATAAGGCGAATTCCATTAACGCGAGGTCCCGTAATGCGAATTCCTTTAACGCGAGGTCCTGTAATGCAAGTTCCTACAACGCGAATTTCTACAACGCGAAGTCCTACAACGCGAAGTCCTATAACGCGAATTCCTTTAATGCGAAGTCCTATAACGCGAATTCCTATAACGCGAATTGCTTTAACGCGAATTCCTTTAACGCGAAGTCTTATAACGCGAAGTCCTATAAGGCGAATTCCATTAACGCGAGGTCCCGTAATGCGAATTCCTTTAACGCGAGGTCCTGTAATGCAAGTTCCTACAACGCGAATTTCTACAACGCGAAGTCCTACAACGCGAAGTCCTATAACGCGAATTCCTTTAACGCGAAGTCCTATAACGCGAAGTCCTATAACGCGAATTCCTTTAACGCGAGGTCCTGTAATGCAAGTTCCTACAACGCGAATTCCAACAACGCTCTAAAGATATTGCGATTCTCACTACCCCCATTAACAATAATTAGACATAGTTTTTAAACGAATTATATCGTTTTAAATCATATTTGTTAATTTTCTGCTGCTTTGTACGAATATTTGACATTACATAAAAGATATATTACAGCAATGTATTTCTAACAAGCACCGTTTTCATATGGTGAAGCAAGTTGTGTATGAAACTACTTGAGTAAGTGAACGTTAGCGTCTTCTTGCCTAAATAATCGGCCGATGAATAACGCAAAACAGTTCTGTAATAAAACTTCAGGCAGCACAGTTTTCAAAACTATAGCCATTATTTTCTATGATTTTGTAAAAGCGATTATTTGTACCTGTGTTGTTATTGAGTGAGGTTCAATGGAATGCATGGATTTAGAAGATGACAAGGGCACAGGAATTGATATGTCTTGAACCTCATTATATTCTACAGAATTGGATTTCGCATTTTGAGAAACTGGTCCTATTGATTGATTTTCACTAACAGTCCTGGCATTTTTCGCAGTTTCCGTTTCCAATATATCTGTTAAACAGAAATACATAAAGTATTACAACTTACATAGAGGGTTAACATATTAAAACAAATCCCCTGTCTCACTGCTTTCCCTTTTTCTCACACACTCTTTATGTGCAGTTGTGTGTGAACATTTTCTCAGACACATTTCTGAACCTACCACATTGCATTTTGTTATCAATCTTTGGATAGTTCTTCCTTATATTCCTGAAATGAAAAACTAAATATACTGAAAGCTTTTGCTGAACAGAAATATTAAGAAAGATATATCGCGAAAATGCAGATCGAAAGGGAAACAATGGGAGTGTACATATATTATGTAAAACTTACATGCGCTCTTGTAAATCATAGTACGTTAAGATGCCATACTCGCGAAAGTCATTGGTTGTCCATGTGGTACAAGGAAATTGTGTACTGCTCTGTCCATTTGCATTACTTGGAGCTACTTTCTTCGTCTGGAAAAAGTTTTGTATGTAAGCAGTATTTATTTACTTAAATAAATCAATGAAAAAGTAAATAGTGTATCTAACATCGTAAACGAACAATGCGGATCAACTATACTACCGGTCATAACTTTGTGTAATGTGTATATAAAGTCTAACAATAAAACTGTTTAAGTGCTCCACCATATATTAGTTACTTTACATCGTTATCGTAACGTTAAAAATATTGAAAATTTTACGAATATCAGCGATATATTTGATTCGAGTTTTAGTAATATTGGCATTGGTGGTCACCGGTAATCCCCACGGCATTCAACGTGTTCAACTGAGAATGTTGAACGTAGATTAATAAACTTAACATATGATCTAATTGTAAGTACAGAGTGAAGTAATTATGTGTTGAATTTATCTTTGATATTCTACATAAAGTATACGTGTACACTTAACCCTTGGTTTACACGGAATTCGAATTGCACGATTTTAGTTTAATAAGTTTGAAGAAATGTACTTTTGAATTATGTTATGTATATCTTGCTTGAATTAATGAATTTTCATTTAAAACTGTGTACTGTAATTTAAAAAATGCATAATACTGTTTCGTATGGATTTGTTGAATTGATTACATATTTATTTTCAATGTGAAATATGGATTCGAATTTCACGATTTCAATTTACACGGCATTTTCGGGAAACCAATTTACTGTGTAAATCGAGGGTTAGGTGTACTCGTACATGCTTCAATATACTTTACCATAACAGCAAGGGAGGAAAGCTTTTGCATTAATTTTTCAAAAACTTTTTCGTCTACACAATCTATATTTTCCAGCTCCAGGTCTGGCACGTAATTTATTTCGAAAGATTCTGTTAGTTGTCGTGCAATTCTGAAAAGTAAATGTAATAAGTATTATATAAGTAGGGAGTTACATCTTAAAATATCGAGATCATAATTTATATAGCTTACGTATCAAGTTCATTTAATATCTGATGAAGTCTGATGTCATTAATATTTATATTCTCTTCTGGCTCCTTACTTTGTGCGTCATTCCTGCTACATTCCGCTGTAAAACCCTGCAAATTAAAATGTTAAACAATTAAAGAATGCTTCACTAACAAATCTCAAAACGTAATTCTAATGCACAGAAATAGAAATTCCGATTATAAATGAATGCGAAAGTCAAATTTATAGAGTAATATATGTATTTATTTTTGAAACTACGAGAAGTGGAGAAATCATTTTGTTAATAAAACTTGAATGGTGCTTCTGTTTAAAGTTCTTTTTGTTCAAAAAACAATTCCACTTTTGGTAACAAAATTAATTCTCCAATTATATTATAGCGGAAGGGCCTTCTCAACTTTTCAACTTTTGCTAAAAGTATGATTTCTCCATTTATATTATAACGAAAAGGACTTTTCATTTTGGCAACTATTATTAAAACAAATTACTTCTCTCATCCCTATAGTTTCGAAGATGTTTAATGATTTGTGAGGCCTTCAAATGATTGTCATTTTACACAGAGTTATTTTAACCCAGTTAGCTAATTATTGAAAACAAACATTTTACGTACAGATGCCTTTAACTCAAAATAGAGAGAATTCTCGAATTGACCGGACACTGGTTGACTGTCATATATTGTACAATCCTTCATGTTCTGGATCGGAGATATCGAAACCTGCAATTTGAAGCACTTATGATACTATTTACATATAATTGATTTAACTTTCTTTCTTTTAAATCCGATTACTCTTGCCGTTATTAAAAATTACAAAAAATGCGAGTTCCAAGAACTACATGATATGTAGGATTTTTAATTCAAAATTTTATGTAACATGTGACTCACAGCAAGTGATTCACAAAATGTAACTTTCTCGCGTTAATGCAAATTAAAAACGCTTCATAATGTTGTAAATGTTGCCAGCGCCAAGAACTATTGTTGAAAACAATTATTAGAGTATAGTGATTTCGAAATACATTTTACTGGCCCCAAGCTTTCAAAGTGAAACTTTAAAGACACTAATTCGAAAATGAGGTAACCGTTTGCATATATTTCTATGAAGTTTTTGTATCCTTATCTATTCTTATTTGTTTTTATACATTCCTATGTATACCTCAATCTCAGACGACTCAACGCCCATTGTCCACAATGAACGTAATTCTGTATTGTCATCTGTCAACTCCATATTTTTCTCCCGCAAATCCTGCAAAAATAGGTCAGTTTTACTTCAATTCGTGCGACTTACAGCATATTATGTGTATATAATATACCATATACGCGTTTATAATATCTGTATACATTAAAATGGCCGAATCTCGAATTAATAAAATTGATTAAAATTAAAAAAACTTTCCTTGGCGCCCAGAGACTTCCAAAATGGGTTCATAAGTCTTTGGAAATAAAGTTTGGAATGCAGTTAACAAAGATTTTCCCCGAAAATCGAATGTTAACGTCGGCAATCGCGCGTTAACTTAAGTGTAAAAGATGGCGTAAGGAGGGAAGAAGAGGCAAGTTAATGAAATATGTCTTCAATGCATTGTAAAACAACCATTTTTATTGTATCTTGAAAATATGGATACAAAGAACTTACACTAAAATATAAACATAAATACTATTGCTATAACATTCTACGTACAGAGAATCTATGTACATATCTTTTTCGTAACTTATCCTATCTTGTATACGATACATACTGACTTAAGTATATACAGCATTGTATGTAAGTATTCCACGCACAATATACCGTCATTGATATATAAGAACGTTTAATTCTCGCAATACTTGAATCTGTACGATCCAGTTATTCGTGGCTCACTATTCAAACAGTTTGATAATACCTTTGAAATTAATGATTCCGCCTTAATATTTTATCATTTTGTGTCTTTGAATATGTTTTTAATTCTTTTGCACGAGAAATATTAATTCGTTTGGTTTCGTTTCCACTTCCCGATTCCGAATTACAGATTATGCGTGTACATCGTTTCTTTCTTCTCATAATTTCTTCGTCCTTTGGTTCTTCTGTAAACCACGCCAACGGCACACTCTCATATTCACTGTTGCTCACAAAACTATTCTCTTAAAATGTTGATTTCGTCAGTTTTCCGATAACGGATTCGTAAAAAACTGACGTTTGCACACCTTACTACACAATATACAAATATTAAAACTGCACAAAACGAAAAAGTATACACATTTGAGTTAGTAAAACCGATGTAAGTCCATGAAATATGGAATTAATAAAATACTTTATCAACGAATAAAGTATTTAAAATCAGATAATAAAATATCACGAATCACTTTAAAATTAAATCATAAAATACACGAATCACTTTAAAATTAAATAATAAAATACACGAATCACTTTAAAATTAAATAATAAAATACACGAATCACTTTAAAATTAAATAATAAAATACACGAATCACTTTAATATTAAATAATAAAATACACGAATCACTTTAAAATTAAATAATAAAATATAAGAATCATTTTAAAATTAGAAATTCCTCCAGTGTCACCGTCAACAAATTGTGGAGTCTTTGGTTGGAGCAAACAGTTGTCCTCACATTAATCTTAATTGATTTTTATAAATTCTGTTTATCAACTACGAACTCAATATAATAATTTAATCAAAGAAATATGTTATTTGTACTATGCCTTACACGAATAACTTGTTCTTGAGCTTCTTGCAGTCTAACGTAATTGTCCCCTAAATTTTGAAGTGCCGATTGCAGTTCAATGCATTCCTGTTGCTTCTCCTCAAAATCATTTTGAATTTTCTGGATTCTCTTTGCCAATTCGTTGTTTTCTCTTTCTAATTTGTCCAACTTTTCTTTTAACGGCGATATAACTTGCATCTGGACAGGGAAAGCAATCCAAATTTTATTCAGTCCCATTAATATTTTAATACACTACTTGAAGGTGCGCAATAAAGAATAATACTATATTAGAATAAAAGTATATTGAAATAAAAAATGATTATTTCCAATAACTATTGAATTGTCCGGAAAGTTCATGCCGATTTTTAAGGAAAATTCGAAGGCAATAGTTTTATATGAGGATATATATTTATTCAATTATGTTTGCACTGTTTGGTTCCACAACATTTCTCCATTTTTCATGCAACTCAAGATTCCATTCTCCCAGAACTTCTCAGGTTTTTCGCCGAAAAAACAAGCGATAATCGGTATGAACTTTCCGGACAATCCAATATAATTCAACTTACAAGTGCAATACAAAATACAAAGACACTTACTTCAACTTCAGCGGCTTCCAGTTTTAATTGCAAGAGTTTATTTTCTGAAAGCGATTTCTTCAACGCTAAATTCGCGATCCTTTCATTTCTAACTGTAGTATTTAAGAAATCTGTTTGTTCATCATTCTCTTGTTCGAGTTGATGATACTTTTCAATGTACAAGTCCCTGTGATTTCGGAAGAATGTCTGTTTCCGTCAATTACATAACTCAGCGGAAGTAAACAGTACACTCCCGTATAACACGGTTAATACCTTCGTTTATGCGTGGAATGAAATCGCGTTAGAGGAAATTGGAGATAACAAGTTATGCTATGCTCGAGTAAAGTAAGCAGGGAATTCTCGCATGTTATTATATAGCTCGTGTTAAGCCTCGAGAAACGTGTTATATAAAAAGGTCGTCGCAATATCTCTAGCGCGTTGTAGGAACCCGCGTTATACGAGAGTTTACGGTAACGTGAAAATGCAAGAGTGGAGTGTAACCCTCATATTACAGAAATAGTAACACAAAATGTATTTGTGATAAGTATGAAGTTATATGGTTGTGCACGTATCAAACCGATCCATCAGGCTCGGAAATAAAAAGATTAGAGTTAAAACAAGAATAAAGAAATAGAATCATCATATCCCTTATCGAAAGCTAATTGTATACTATATTTAATAAACGTATATTAATATCGCACGTACAACTTGTGTTTCAGCGCGTCTCGCTGCCGTTGTAAGATTCTTACTAATTCTTCCGCCTTTGTTGCTTCTTCGCGGAGAGTTGCGTTTTCCTCTTCAAATCGCTGAATTCTCGAATGAAGCCCATTGTTTCTAGAATAGTAAAGTGTCAAATCCAAACTTAACAAAATTATCTTATTTAATGAATATACATAATAGTTGAAAATGATTTCATGTCGTTATCTTCGAGACAAAACAAAAATTGAGAAATTTTTCATTTTAGAGGCGGTGCAAAAGTTGCGAGGAAAATTTGCAGTTAATTTTGTTTACTTTGTCTAATGCAGTTTTATGGTATCCAAAGTACTGCTAAAATTATGACAACTTCTTTTTGAATTCGTAAATTACATCGTAATTATTCGAGGATAATTTAATGCACAATTGTTTTACCGTTGCCAGTTATAAACAAATAGAAATGTATTGGTTACCTTTGACGTTCCTTACAGCCATTGTTATTTCCATCTTGCCATTTGAATACATCAAATTTAAAAATCCATTGCTGCATTACATCTTGAAATTGTTTCCAATTCACGAAACCATCGGAGGTAACCGATTCTAATAATTTTTGTAATTCCACGAGTTCATGGATCCTGCGTCATAAATAAATCTGTTATTTTTGGTAACCAAAAACCCGTTCGGGTACTTTTACATTCGTAGAACTAATAACTTTGTATTTTTAATACAAAGGTCGTTGATATCAATGTTATAATATCCATGAAATGATTGGTTCGAAAATAATTTTTTACTAGAGTTTGCTAAGTATTTTTGCAAAATTATTAAAAAAGATATTTTATTAATTATATTACAAGACGATATCTGCCGATCTGTATCTATTCCTGCGATCAGAATCATTTCTTTTTCTAATTTGAAATTAAGAAGAAACTTTTTGTATCGTGCAAAATTCATATTTTTGTTAAGTACGATTATAATCTTTCGCGGAGTCCAATTCAGAATTCCAAAGCGTTAATTAATACCTGACACAACACGCACGCGCGCACACACACACATTTAGTAATTACATATTTAGTTTGTTTATATTATATGTTCGTAATGACAGTAATTGATTACTTATTAATTAGTTACTTATACTATTATTATTATTATGGCATTTGATAAGAAGATGTACGTACTTACCGGCAACTTAACAAACTAGATTCAAGATATTGTATAATTGCCGAAATTGGTACTTCTCTTGACGCTGGTGCTGCTGAAGCTGGCCATTTACAGATATACGGATCGCATTCCAGGAAGGCACGATACAATAGTTCTTAAACAGAATTATGCCGTAATTAGAAGTACACAAGAAGTTGAACATACACATCTTATTAGATTATTAGTAAATATAGAATAGAGTAGCAAGGATAATATTACAATTTGTAATTGTTGCGTCACAAGTTAAACTGTTGTCGTTTGGCATTATAATAGCATATTATGGGTGGCGATATAAAGTTACAAAAGTTCAAAAGTTATCTTTTACTTTGAGCCCTCGAGTTAAGGGGCTGAATAGAAATTTAGGGCGTGGTTTACGGTTTCTTCAATTAGCATTGGGCATCTTTAGGATCTTCAGGTGGTCCAGGCCATAAATTTAAGCGAACAAAAACTCGCTGTTTGCTATTATGACCTGCAACTACCCACCAGGCGCCATGATAGGGTATTTCTTGGTAGCACCAAACTGCGCCTGCGCTTCACACTTTGCATTCATCACGGGGCCTTATGCCCAATGACGTACGTATGTATGTACACAATTTTCTAGAATTTCCACGCCCTTCTACAAGACAGTAAACCTATAAATCCAATCAATACTACCTAACCAAAACATAATCGAGTCGAGCATTGCGTCTCGATAGTTGCCATTCATAGTTGCATAGTGTTGGAGTTTCGGAAATCTCTATTGAAATCTACATTTAACATTAGAACTACCAAAGCGGTCAAAATTACTTGTCTGCCATTTTTAGTTAAATTATTCAAATATACCACGGCGTATTATTTGAGATTTAATATACTTTTATATTATCTACATAACGCGATTAATTGAATCCATTAATTAACTTAAATCCTCCAGCCATAACTTATATATAAAGAAATGTGCAAGCATAACTGAGTATATGTTCGGTAGTTCTAGTGTTAAAAATCTTTATTTAACTTTAAACTAATACAAGATTAAGATTAAGACAAAGTTATTAGAAGGTGTGGCTTTCGGGACCGCGTTGTGCAGGGATTGGTTTGCAGCCATTGCTGCTACCTTTCTCAGGTTGTCCTTTTTACAATGCAGTTGTCATATAGTTATATTATAGTTTATAGTTAATATAGGTCTTCAATTTCTAGATATAGCATTTTTGATTAAAATTCAAAAAGTTCTTCGATTGAAAATATCGTTGTGCCTAACGGCGTTAAAAAAGAATACCTTTAATTTTTAATTATCGACGTGCTGTTAATTCAAAGCTTTTGAAGAAAATCTTTCAGTTATGAAAACAGAGATGTAATTAAAATTATTATTTAAACTCATGATTAAGAGCTAGATAAATACAATTAATTTATTAGCGCAATATATAATATTAAAAATACAAATATTATAATCGATAGATTTTGCCACGAAATTAATATGAATAAATCAGTGCTAAACAATAGAGTTATGAAAGACATTATGAACTATCCTATTGAACATTCCATATGATTTTGCATATGAATTTCTCGTTCAATGTCGACTTCGCGTATTCGACAGCATTTGAATGTCATATATAATTCTGATATCACATCAAGAAAATATTATCTAGTTCCAAAAATAATGGCGTCACCGTATTTCCCTCTTTCAGTTATTAAATTTTTGTTTAAAACGTTTAGATAAAAATCTACATCAAAAGAAGTTGTTATTCCCGTGATCGCCGTTAAGCACCTCGTGCTATGTAATATTTAATGATGTGTTCAGAACAACGTTGCTATATAAAAATGAAAGTCTAATCTTACCACTTTCGTAGCCCATTTCTTCAAACTTAACAAGGTTACCAGACATTTTCAAGATCAATCACAAACAATGTTCAAATTTAGGTTAGTAGCACCATTAATATATCCGCTTTAGTTAAATACGAAGTTTCCGTAGCTTGCAAAACAAAGCAAAACATGATTGACTGACACCATCGACGTTAAGAACCGAACAGGTTCATTATACATTGGTCGATTTTTAATTATTACTAGCGCCACAAACGAGGTGTGGGCCTATAATCTTACGGGAGTTTGTATCCCACGAAATAAAGTACCAAGATCGCTGAATATTAAGTAAGCCGATTGTTTCCCGCCTAAATACCCACGCGTGATGAGGAAAATAAATGAAACAGAATTGAGTCCTTCACATTATTGTCATATCATCATTATGATCTAAATCCGGGCATTGTGATCTAAACGTTGGATGCGAACCAAAATAATTGATAATTGGGTGCCAACACCCCAAAATCGTGTGTATATGTAATGTATATACATATATATTGTATGTATTATATATATATATAGCATTCTTCAAAGCCCTGGATTTACCTAATCTCTAAATTCATAGTCTCCATTATGTACATCGAGTTTCCACACTTATTATTCTGAGGACACTTCTCTTTAGCTAACTTCATACTGATACAATAGACGAGATCATTTTCTGGATATTTTTAGGAGTGGGATATGTTAAGGAATATGTAATATTAAATAATAAAGCCTTCGATTTTGCAAGATGTAATATTTATTGTTTCCTATTAATAAAAACTACACGAAGTATACGTACAATAAATACTTACTTATGCTTATAGTACTATTGGTATAAAGTTAAAATAAAAAATGTAATATAACACTGCAATTCAAAAATTAAGATCTTACTACAATGCAAAACAACGTGTTGGAAGCAACGAAATTGTAGTATGTATGTAATTATAAAGTTTGTTTCTTTAATAAAGGAAATATATTCGTGATAACAGAACGACATCCCTCGCAAGAATTAATAGGATAGTTTTTGAAGGATTCTTCACGATTGGCAGTTGCACCGAATCACAGACGAAATATAGGGAGACCAAGCATTGATTGTAAGTGGGCTTTCGTGATTCCAGTCAGAAATTACTATTTTCGGAGAAGTCTTCCTATAACACCGAAGACATAAGCACCTAGGGCCGATATTAAGTAGGCTAGGACTTCTTTTAAACCAATTGTTTAGACTGAAGAGGGTGCAAAATTGTACCGAAACGTTTCTACGATAAAAAAAAAATAAAGAAGTCTATATCCTTACATTGGTCTATCAAAAGCCGTAACCCAAAATCACAAATATTAATTATTATTGGACCAAAAAATAAACTATTGATTACTATAATATTTTCGGAGAACTATGAAACTAATAAGTATAATAGCTATAATAACTACCAACACCGATCGCTCCTTCCTCGAAGAACTAAGCGTCGAATATTGTTTACTTTCTTCGATCATTATCGATCGTATTCGTGTAATTATTAACTTGAAAGCTTTATGGAAAATATTTTGTCATGCATTTCCGAAGATTTTTGCGAATAATGTTATAATTGGTGCATTAGACACCAATACACTGAAATGATTCACCTGAGGTTTTATTAATTTGTTATTATTTCATCAGACCCTTGTTAATAATTAATTAATATAAGTAGTATTGTAATAACTAAGTCGTGATTTAAGAAATTTATTAAATTTTCGATGCAGAATAAAGTTTACCGCGCGCTTGCACTTCTTGAGGCGAGGGAATATTATGCTTTCATTATTCTATTAAACTGCAGCTTTCGGATGCACCAAAGGTTGCACTGTGTATACTTCCGCCTTGTGCACGATGAGTGCAACAATCGTTGCAACGATAAATAATTTCTTTAAACAATTACTGGTAATAGAGATATCGTATCGTATTAATTTCTGTAATGGTCGCACTTTATTGTGGTGCGGTGATCGGCGTATAGTTTCTTAAACAAATGCAGTAAGTATTCCTTAATTTTTAACTATAAATGTATAATTAATATAGAATAAAATATCCGAAATTTATACGGCTCTTCTATCTTATAATATCAACATGCATCAACCTACAGATATAACCAAAGAAAAGTATCCTATTCCGTTTTATAGACAAAATATTTCATAACTTGTTTCACCACAGTAAGTGACCGGTAATGTATATTACGAAGCTGGTTTTTTTCTACTGTATTTATATTTTTCGCTGACATTTATATCTCTAAAGGAGAGACTTCCATCCAGAAGATGAATGACACTAAAGTTTATATTTACTAGGAGTACTCGACGTGTCCGATTTCAATTCTCACGAAACTTGATCAAACTGAAGCCGTTGCCGTCAAAAACAAACATAAATACTTTTAAATTTTCTCAGAAAATTTCGGGCAAAGCCACCTTGTAGGAGAAAGAACGCATAATCGTACAAATCGGTTCTAACTTTAATCTCTTAGCTACTGTACACCACTATGATGGCTTTCACGTATGTCATCTTTTTGAACGGTACGCCAGTGTAGTGGGTTTCCCGTACGTTATCTTATTATGTTTTCTTTTCAAACTCTTTACGTGAAAATATATAAAGAAATTATAATGCATTCATCTCTAAATTTATTTTAATGTAATTTCATAGTGGAAAGCACCACCAAACGGGAATCGCAGTGCTATTTACATTATTTTTTGCGCGCAGCCCGTGTCGAACAGTGCCGTACAAAGATACGGCGCCGCGGAAAGGCCAGCCATAGCTAAAAGGTTAAACGTATCTTTCAAGAAAATTTGAAAGTGTTTGCGTTTATTTTTGTCAAGAACAGCTTCAATTTGATCGATACTACGGTTCTATCACGTTTCGTGAAACTTGAAGTCAGACGCGTCGAGTACTCTCCTTGTTAGTAATCAAATAAAATTCAGTCCATTGTTTAATTTCCTGTATATTTTATCTACAATGGTAATACACTTTTAACATGAGAGTTTAGTACCCACGTTTAATAAACATATACAGATGTGTATTATATACTATATCATTATTACAGAGTTTATGTAACACTTTCATATTATCACTCCCATGTAATGGTGTAACATTTATACAAGCAAACGCAATTCGGAAATTTTCACGGCCTCTTCAATGTCGCAAAACACGAAAGCTTCCATAACATCAGGTTCGATGAATGTGTCTGCCGGAACTGATTCGTAGATTGGCGAACCTCTCCAAGTTCCCACCTCCCATCCTTTAACATTCTTCATTACCTCTGTCTCCTTCTCACGCATCTTACGCATATGTTTGAGCAATCTGTAATACACAAAAATTTCGTTTCTGCATTCCACTTATAGATGATCACATCTGCTAATTTTAACAAAGGTGATTATTTGACGTGTTATAGAACTCGAAAAAATCACTCCTTTTGCTTGAATTTGATTTAATTCTTTGACTAATTGCCACATAGATAAAACGAAGATAATCGAGGATAAAGCCAATGATAATCCATGATCTTGAGTTAAACAGTGTAGGTCGGAAATCGAGATGGAAAGAGGAAAGGGGGGGGGGGGGTTACTCAAATTCAAATAAGAATTTAATAATGACAACTTATCAATGACAATACGATATTTACGAATTTGCCAGTTCACCGGTATCTATCGGTGATCACCGATGAAAATTCGACTAAAACTCGAATCAAATATATGGCTAATATTCGTAAAATTTTCAATATTTTTAACGTTCCGATAACGATATAAAATAACTAATGCATCGTAGGGCGCTTAATCAGTTTTATTTTTAACACGTTGAACTCCATGGCGGTCACCGGTGACCACCGATGCCGATATTACTAAAACTCGAATGAAATATATCGCAAATCGTAAAATTTTCAATATTTTTACGTTGCGATAGCGATATAAAATACTAATGTATCGCAGAGCGCTTAAGTTTTATTTTTACGCGTTTATACACGTTACGGGCACGTATCGCGAGGTATCGTATTACACGGATTTCTGCCCGGCAACCCTTTCCAAGGGTTAGAAAAGACTTTGACAAGGTTTAAGTTCTGTTATCATTATATTTTAGTAAAGCCGTAAAAGGCAGAGAGCATTGAAAAGGTAGAGATATAGTTGGTGCATTGTGCATATAAAAATTTAACCCTTTTTATATTGTATATCTATATACTAATTGAGTGATCCAAAGGATGTTACATAAGCAATGGTACTCACGTTCTGTCTCTCTCAGCAACTAGTAGAGGATACAAAGCAAATTGTGCACTTCTCATTTCAATCTTCCGTTTGTGATAAAGTTTAAATCTGTCCCCAAATTTATAAAATCCTCCAATATGACCAACCAGGAAGACACCCAATAAGACTTTAACTAAAGATAACAATATAAAGTTCCGAAATATGATTTGCGTGTTACACATTTGACCTGTTACAGATTGGTAAATAATAACAATCTGCTTTACCTGGAAATATAACTTTCATCGGAACTCGCTTGAAAGTAATAGGAGGATAACCTCCTTTCGGAGGTAAATCCTGGGGGGTGGTTTTCGCAGCAGTTGCCATTTTCTAACAGACTTATCGCCGAACCTATCATGCGTAGTTTAATTATAAATTCGTACTACAGTATTATAATATAATCAAATATTGGAAGTCCATCAATTTGTTAAGTTTACCGTACACAACCTCCAACTCTCAATCACCTTCCAACCGTGCCATACCAATCCCCAACGGGGCCATCAAGCTTTTATGAGAATGTAAGGCACCATAGATGAGATATAAATAGACCTAACACACAATGGAACCTTTAACCCTAAAATTATTGGGCTTTAGAACCTGATAAGCATATTCATGTCACCAGTGACGTTACCCACTGAACACATAAAATAGCTGTTTTTTAAAAATGCTTTTAGTATTAAAAATGAAAAAATAAAACATGAAATTATTTTGTTCATTCTTACAACATATTGTAAATACGAGTGATTCTTATATGACACAGTACTTGAATTCCAGGAAGTTGATACAACTCGAGTTGATATAACCATAAGTTTGAGCGAAATTATTAGAAAGAAATGTATGGGGAAGCTTCGGGAGATCAAGACGGATATTTGCGAATGAAAGAAGTTAAAATTTGAGTTATTATTTTAAAGATATTAACGATTTCTTCGTAGGTATTCGAACAGGTGATCGGTGTAGTTCATTGCTCTCTCGTGCGTTAAACAAGTATTTCGCGATACTTATAATACTGTGATTAAAGTTTCAAGGCATGTAAATGCAGCAAATATGAAATAATAAATTACAATGAACCCCCAGCTATGTTTCCAGTGCATATAAGAAACGATTTTTATCGATACACGGGAGATTTTAATGAAAATACGTGATATGTCACTATTGAAATGCTTTCGGCAGCTGCGGTGAATAATCTGTTAGATTTCTAACTCTCTGATTGGTCGAGATAACCAATGGGCTGCCATGTCGTTTCTGATTAATGGAGAGAAACAGTGGGCTGTCACTTTCTATCTGACTGGTCGGGAGAACGTGGCGTCACGTCCTTTCTGATTGGTCGAGGGAACTAATGAGCTGATACGTCACGCCTCATACCTCCACCCTTACCTCTACGCGTACCTCCGATATGCTTCTGTGATCCTGTTACCAAATCATTTCTGCCGTCTCGTGGGCTTGCCTATGACGTACCCCAAACGCGTGTTGCTTCGATCATTCTATTCCATAATTAATATCGGCAATCCTTTAACCATATATTAATTAGTGTAAGCGACTCAAACGAACACTAATTATTACGCCGTACGAAACTATAAGTTAAAAGGTATAAATGAGAGACAAAATGGCGTTGATTAAACCAGATTTATTACTTTCGACGGAGATATTTCTATGATTAATTAATTCTTCACAAGTAGTATATGTGATCTTTTAAGCGTATTTTAAGCAGTGTAAGCAACTCAAACGAATATTTATTATTACGCCGTACGAAAAGCTAAGGTGCAAAGTGCAAACAAATACTGCACAAGCGAGAAAATGTATGAGCCACAAATGAAATCCAAACAGGCATTAATTAATAGGGAAATGAAACTTCGGATGTAGTTTAAATATTTTATTTCCAAATCAAACAAAATAATGTTCTTATTCGTTATCCTCAGAACGCAATCTAGCACTGGCGTTGGTTACACGTATCGATAATTGTTGCGCCCGCTCAACGATGGACTTCCTCTTCTTGCTGCTGACTCCATGTGCAATTTCGGCGCAGAATTTACGATTTTGCATCATAAGTACTTCCAATTCCTATAAATACAATAATAATTTCTATATATTAGTACGCATAAGGTAATCAGAAATGTTAACAAAGCCAGAAAACTATCGATTTCATATATCGACTTTTCGTAAATTCAAACATTTCGTCTGATATGTTGAATGAATTTGTTTTCCGAATAAACCACGGTGATTTGAGAAATCTAATAACTTCCGCATAACTATGCCAAAGTGCAAATACGATTGTTATCATAAACTTCCGATGCATGGAACGCAATTTCGAACATTGAAAATAATAACGTAACAAATTTTAACTATATTACCATAGATATGTTTCGCAGTTTGCTATTAAAATCGTTAAACTAAAGCAGATAGTGGTGGTTTCAAAAGTTGAATACTAGAACTAAAATTTGCAGCGAAGCAAATTCGAACACCCGACTCTCGCGGTTAAAGATATGATTCTTCTGTAAAAATCTTATTGAAATCGTCAAATCATTATTATGTTCTCTACATGATAGTCGCTAATGCTACATATTAAACAATGAATTTTGACACAGTTTAATGATGCATATAGTGTACATGTACCAAGTGGTTACGCAAAATTAGATGTGCAAGCATTTCTATGCTGCAAGTATAATAAAAATCTGTTTCTGGATGTATAACTACATTTACCTTTACATTGTGTACCAAAATCTTTTTGAAACCGGTCGGGAGCATGTGACGAGTTTTCTTGTTGCTTCCGTAACCAATGTTGGGCATCAAGTACTGTCCCTTAAAGCGCCTACGCACTCTGTTGTCAATACCTTTTGGCTTACGCCAGTTCCTCTGCAAGCATAATACTTTGTGTAATTATTATGAATATATAAATGTATTAATTATGGTTTAATAATAAACAAATTGCACAAGGTAATGAATCTATACTAGGCTGAATGTTTAGACCAGCTTCTAGTGCTTTATTTAAATTTGCAGTTGTTGCAAATTGGTATTATTTGAAAGTTTAGTTTATATTTACTAGATTATTTAATACACCAAATATAGTTCAGAAAGCGTTAACATGTTGAGTGCCGGGGAGACATCCGTGTTAGGATACCTCGCGATTCGCGTTCGTAACATGTATATAACGTCTAGAAATCAAACTGTTTAAGCGCTCTGCGATACCTTAATTACTTTAAGTCATTATCGTATCGTTGAAAATATTGAAAAGTTTACGAATATTAGCGATATATTTGATTCGAGTTTCAGTAATATTGGCATCGGTGGTCACCGGTGGCCGCCATGGCGTTCAACGCGTTAAAAATCAAACTGATTAAGCGCTCTACGATACATTAGTTATTTTATATCGTTATCGTATCGTTAAAAATATTGAAAATTTTACAAATATTAGCGATATATTTGATTCAAGTTTCAGTAATATTGGCATCGACGATCACCGGTGACCCCCGCGGCATTCAACAAGTTCGTAAATTTTCTGTTAAAACCTTTATCATTATTATCTTGAAAGATTGTAAATCAATTAATGTCATGGTGAAAATAAAGCACAAAAGTATTTTACAGTTATAAGTATAAACTTTGCAAATCGATTGACACTTTAATCGAAAAATTAATAATATCTGATATATTGAAAGTTCTATTAGGGATAATAATGTTTTGCATGTACATCAGCTTTTACTTATATAAAATATTCAAACTAATGAAACCCATTTATTGTTAATTGATAGCTCTAAACATTTATAGTTTTTAAAAATTCTCTCAATACATGAAATTAGCATGTTTGTTTTGTTAAAGAACCAGCCCATTACAAGTAAAAATATTAATATAGTGTTTTTCCTTGCAACACTAGATTAGGACTTGCTTTATTAAATACTTTATATACTGTAAAATGTATGCATTAAGTAAATAAGATTTATATTTCTGGAAACTAGAAGTGCTTATATATAGTAATATATAAAAAAAGTAATATATAATAAATTACATAGCATATTTAAGAAATGAAACAGGGCCTATATAAGCATGCATTACAGTTCATGCTTGATATCTGTTTTAAATATATTCAATGTTTTATTATAAGGAGGACGAGATAATATCGTTATTTGAACCGAAAAAATGAAGACAGCGATGTTTCCCTCACACAGGAATTAGATACAAGTAAAAGATGTGAAAACATCTTGATTGATATGAATGTCATTTGTTGCAATTTATAGAAGGACATAAATGTAGGAGGAAAGTTACATGCTCTTTACATCTAATTTTCAGTACACGTTGGAGTTCACAACGCGTAAGGTGTTTGCACTTAAATTCGTATGAAATATCAAAATACACGAACCTTAAGTTTATCATAACGATCACTTTGATGACGTATAAATTTCTTCGTCCTCTTCTTGACAATATTCGGCCTGTAAACTGGTCGAATCGACATTTTGAACGCTCCTTTTTGGATTCAGGCAGCTAGAACTGAAATTATGAAAGATTGCATTTCATTTCACATAACACACTAGTTGTTATCATATAGCAAGTATACATGTATCATTTCAGATATATAAATGAATAATCAATATATTTCTAAAAAATACAATGTACAAAATAAAAGGGAAATTATTTTAGCTAGTTTTGCAGTGATATTTATTATATTCTATTAAAGATTTCTATGAAATTTGTGGATTTTCATCGCCACTACGTACCCTCCCGCCGTACGTACCAAACGAAAAAGGTTAGGGCCGTATTATAATTTTACAGTTTCAACATCGCCTGAGAATAAATCGTTGTAAAGATGCGCAACGATTCATGTGCCGTCCCCTGTTCTTGTACCTATTTTCAGAGCAACCAGAAGAAAGTCATTAGGGAATTGCAAATGGAGGAAGTCTTCACGAAGAGTAATATGATAATTTTAAGATAAATCTAAAGACTCATTATGAATGAATTTAAAGTGTAGAAACAGACGACATATAAAAAGACCAAGTATGTAAAACAATCTATAATTTTAGAGTTACAATTTCCTAGAGCCCGGTAACGATGTTTTTGTCGTTGGTGATGTTACCCACCAACCACATAAAATTGATGTTTTTTTATATATTTGGCATTAAAAATACAGAAATAAAACATGGAATTATTTTTTCAAAAACTCTCACATCTGCTAGCATACATATTACTCGGCATTATATATTTTATAAACTTTATTTAGCGTACAACATTAATGATCAACATCTATTGATGTATTCATATAGAAATTTGCTCCTGTACTTTTAACAAAGGTTAATTGCATTGTAATACTGGATTGTAATGCCCAGGCTCCTTCATGACCGCATGAGAATTTATTAATTTATTATTATTTAAATACACTACCGTGTATTCTTATTAAATAATTCAATAAAATAAACTTTATTAACCCTTGTACTCTCTAAACTTATAATGTACCTAAATAAGTGGGCAATGGAATTTATTTCCCACAAGTGTTCGAACTATTTCATATTAATTATTTCATGCAATTTATTTTAATGGCATACTATTTTTAAAATTTAACTTAATTAAATAATAATTTATCTTTAGGACAAAACTTCTGTGTTTTATTTATTACTCGCTTGCTTATCTGTGCGCATTAATAAACAAATCCATTTGTTATAATTTAATTATTACACATTTTCAGCTACTCTAAAGTAAGACGCGTATTATTTCATTCAATCCATTTTAGTGAAATAATATTTCGAACAATTAAATTAATTAAATCATGTTTTAACTTTCGGATAAAGATAATTTTGTTTATTAACTAATTTATTAGATTTCTTACCTAATCTGGTTTTTTATTAATGATTACAGGGTGGCTACTGCTTGTATCCCCGGCACATCCGCAATCAAGGAAGATAAAGAACGAAGAGCCACCGCCAAGATACTTTACTTACAAGTGTTTATTTATTGCATATGTTTATATATTTAGGTGTGTTATATTATAATATTTGACATTATATTATAATAGTGTGAAATTTACAATTACAACAAATGACTGTATTACAAATATATTGGGTTATATTTCATATTTCCTCAAAGTACCGAATATGCAAAATCCCATATGTCCTAAATCTTAGAGAAATTGTCGTTATTCGGTTTTCGTTTGAATGGCGACCGAGAGACGCCAGTCCGTTAAACAGCAAAAAACGTTGGCGACCGAGATCCGTTAGGAATAACGGTCGTGGCGACTGGCCGCGCCATTCAAATGAAAAGTGAAATCCTCATATTTTTGGGGATTTTGGGGCAAAATTGAGGGTTCCAATGAATTCTCGTTATTCGGTTTTCGTTTGAATGGCGACCGAGAGTCGCCAGTCCGTTAAATAGCAAACAACCGTTGGCTACCGAGATCCGTTAGGAATAACGGTCGTGGCGACTGGCCGGCGCCATTCAAATGAAAAGTGAAATCCTCATATTTTGGGGGTTTTTGAGCCTAATTGTGGGTCCCTCGAAATTCTCGTTATTTTGTTTTCATTTAAATGGCGACGGAGAGTCGCCAGTCCGTTAAACAGCAAAAAACCGTTGGCGACCGAGAACCGTTGCGAATAACGGTCGTGGCGACTGGCCGGCGCCATTCAAATGAAAAGTGAAATCCACATATTTTTGGGCGTTTTCGGGCCAAATTTTGAGTTCCGGGCAATTGTCGTTATTCCCTTTTCATTTAAATGGCGACCGAGAGTCGCCAGTCCGTTAAATAGCAAAAAACCGTTGGCGACCGAGATCCGTTAGGAATAACGGTCGTGGCGACTGGCCGGCGCCATTCAAATGAAAAGTGAAATCCACATATTTTTGGGCGTTTTCGGGCCAAATTTTGAGTTCCAGGCAATTGTCGTTATTCACTTTTCATTTAAATGGCGACCGAGAGTCGCCAGTCCGTTAAATAGCAAAAAACCGTTGGCGACCGAGATCCGTTAGGAATAACGGTCGTGGCGACTGGCCGGCGCCATTCAAATGAAAAGTGAAATCCACATATTTGTGGGCGTTTTCGGGCCAAATTTTGAGTTCCAGGCAATTGTCGTTATTCACTTTTCATTTAAATGGCGACCGAGAGTCGCCAGTCCGTTAAATAGCAAAAAACCGTTGGCGACCGAGATCCGTTAGGAATAACGGTCGTGGCGACTGGCCGGCGCCATTCAAATGAAAAGTGAAATCCTCATATTTTGGGGGTTTTTGAGCCTAATTTTGAGTTCCGGGCAATTGTCGTTATTCAGTTTTCATTTAAATGGCGACCGAGAGTCGCCATTCCGTTAAACAGCAAAAAACCGTTGGCGACCGAGAACCGTTGCGAATAACGGTCGTGGCGACTGACCGGCGCCATTCAAATGAAAAGTGAAATCCACATATTTTTGGGCGTTTTCAGGCCAAATTTTGAGTTCCAAGCAATTGTCGTTATTAACTTTTCATTTAAATGGCGACCGAGAGTCGCCAGTCCGTTAAATAGCAAAAAACCGTTGGCGACCGAGATCCGTTAGGAATAACGGTCGTGGCGACTGGCCGACGCCATTCAAATGAAAAGTGAAATCCTCATAATTTTGGGCGTGCAATTTCTGAAATTTTGCCGTAAAATCGAGAATATGTATCAGGAGAACAGGATGTGCGAGGAGGTATTCGATTCGCACAATTCCTGGAATATGACGTCATTTCTTGAAATCAGAAAGTTCTCCGGAAATTCTGAAATTTTGCCGAAAAATCGAGAAAATGTATCAGGAGAACATGATATGCGAGGAGGTATTCGATTCGCACAATTCCTGGAATTTGACGTCATTTCTTGGAATCAGAAAGTTCTCCGGAAATTCTGAAATTTTGCCGTAAAATCGAGAAAATGTATCAGGAGAACATGATGTGCGAGGAGGTATTCGATTCGCACAGTTCCTGGAATATGACGTCATTTCTCGGAATCAGAAAGTTTCCGGAAATTCTGAAATTTTGCCGTAAAATCGAGAATTGGTATCAGGAAAACATGATGTGCGAGGAGGTATTCGATTCGCACAATTCATGGAAGTTGACGTCATTTCTTGGAATGCGCGAAATTATTTGGAATTTCCAAGAATTTCGCGGATTCGAAGAATTCGCGGTCAATTTCCGAGAATTCCGGGGATTCCAAGAACTCGCGGTCAATTTCCGAGAATTTCGCGCCTTCCAAGAAATGACGTCAATTTCCAAGAATTGTGCGAATCGAATACCTCCTCGCACATCATGTTCTCCTGATACAATTTCTCGAATTTTCGGCAAAATTTCAGAAATTGACAGATTTTGGCGAAGAAATTCGTGGAAATATTTAGGACCAATGGGATTCTTGTAATTCTAGATATTCGGTACGTCGAGGAAATATAAATATAACACAATATATTCGTAATAAAATCATTTATTGTAAATGTAAAATTCACGTGGTACAACCATTTTCATACAACATTGTATACTAATCAATATTATAATATAACAAACATAAATATATGCAATAAATAAACACTTGTCAAACATCTTGACATGGCCCCTCGTTCTTTTATCTTCTTTGATGGCGGATGTTCCGGCGCAACAGGCAGTGGCTATCCTGTAATCATTAATGTAAAGCCAGATTAGTTAACAAGTCTAATAAATTAGTAATTAAAAAAAATTTTCATTATCCGAAAGTTTCAAAATGATTTAATTAAATTTAATTGTTCGAAACATTATTTCATTAAAATAGGCTGCATGATATAATTCGCGTCTTACGTTAGAGTAGCTGTGAATGTGTAATAATTAAATTATAACAAATGGATTTGTTTATTAAAGCGTACACATAAGCAATCGATTAATAAATAAAACCCAGCAGCCTTGTCCGAAAAATAAACTATTATTTAATTCAATGAAATTCTTCAAAATATTATGTCATTAAAGTAAACTGTATAAAATAGTTAATACAAAATCGTTCGAATACTTGTGTGAAATAAATTCCACTGCCAACTTAATTAGGCTTATAAGTTTAGAGTACATAAGGGCTAATGAATATTATTTTATTAAATTATTTAATAAGAATATACAGTAGTGTATTTAAATAGTAATAAATTAATAAAATCTCACCCGGAACTGATGGAGCTTGTGTAGCTGAAGTGCTGATACATTGCAGTTTTCCTATTACAATACAATTAATTTTGATTAAAAATACTAGAGCAAATAGCTATACAAATACGTCAATGCAGAGAACACTTTTTTATTTTAACTTCCCTTCTCGAATTTTGCTGTAGCAGAGTTTCTCTTGTATAATTCTTTCTTGCTTCTTCTTTCTTCTTTCTTCTTTCTTCGAGCTCATCTTCTGAGAACTATGAAACTAACTAACAATAAGTATAATACATATCTATATTAACTACCAACTATTCTACGGAACCATTAACCCAAGCAAGCATGCGATAATAAATAATCAGATAATCAGTAGTAAATAGTTAAATGATCTATAAATAATCAAATAATTAGTAGTAAATAATCAAATAATCATTTAAACACGTTGAAAATAAGTTCCTAGAACAGATAAGAAACAAAAATTGAATGAAACGCAAATTGGTCAGTACTGGTCACCACTATTGGTCATCCTAGAAAGAGGAGAGTGGTCGGTTTGGAAGAGGGGTAGCTTGGGAAGAGAAAATTAGGAAAGACATCTGTCCTCTCCGAGTGCACCGGGCGGAATGAACATTGAACAATCGTTGTAGAGGGGGTAACCACCTCACCTCGGTTCCTCAGGATCCAGGAAGGGGTAAAAGTTGGTGGGGTCGACCGCCCAGACCAACCGCGATTGCCCCTTCCTCGAAGAATTAACCGTCGAATATTGTTTATTTTCTTCGATCGTTTTCGATCATATTCGTATAATTATTAAATTTTTAGCTTTATGGAAAACATATTTTCATGCATTTTCGGAGATTTTTGCAAATGACGTTATAATTGGTGCATTAGATACCAATACACTGATTGTGAAACAATTCCCCTTCAGCGGCTGAGAAGCAGTCATTTAATAAAGAAACTCCTTCGGATTCACCTGAGATTCTATTAAGTTGTTATTATTTCATAAGATCCCTTGTGAATAATTAATTGATATAAGTAATATTGTAATAACTAAGTCGTAATTTAACAAATTTATTAAGTTATCGATGCAGAATAAACTTTACCGCGAACTTGCACTTCTTGAAGCGATGGAATATTACGATTCAGAGATATTATGCTCTCATTATTCGATTAAACTGCAACTTCTGGATGCACCAAAGGTTGCAGGGTGCATACTTCCGACTCGTGTACGATAAGTGCAACGATCGTTGTAACGATAAATAATTTCTTTAAAGAATTACTAAAGATATGGTATAGATATTGTTTTAATTTCTGCAACGGTTGTCTATATAGCGTAATTTAATATTATAATTAAAAGTCGAAAATCACACAACTGTTACGTATCTTATTAAGTCAACTAAGATTACGGTTAAAATAGATAGTTGAAGTTGTTCAATTAACACTATATTAGTTCTTATTCGCACCTTACGACTTAATTTGTTCATATGGAGTAATTAATATTCGTTCGAGTCACTTAAAACGTGATTTAAGTTTATGAAATTATTCGTTTATTAGAATTTGAACGTGTTGAGTAATACAATAATATTATTTTCCAAATTATACGCAGATTTATTATTGTCATACTTACATTTTATGATATTTGCCTTAAATTTATGGTGTGCTCACAGATGTAAGAGTTTTTTAACAATATTTCAATGTTTTATTTTTGCATTCTTTGTACTAGAAATATAAAAAAGCGGCCATTTTATGTGTTTGATGGGTAACGTCACCAGTGACACCGAAATCATTACCGGGCTCTAGGACTCGGTAACTCTGGAAGTATAGAGTGCATTGCGTGCTTGGTGTTCTTGTATCTTGTCTCTGGTATTATTTGCTGTACTGCGAATTTGCCCGTGAAAAGCAGTCGTTATACGCCAACACTAGAAAGTAAAATGAAATTTCGGGTACGAAACATTCTCTAAGCTTTTAATGCAGCTATGGGAAACACCTTGTAGAACTTTGTCAATATTTAGGTTGAGATTCGACGGAAAAATATAGTTCATAAGAAAAATGTATCATATTAAAATTATTGAAAGCACGTATCTTTATATTTAAGAAATATTGATTCTAAGTTTCTATAAAACGCATGAATGATGCGGGCTTAGAAAAATCCGAGGTGCAGAAAGTATTGGCTGGCCATGAAAAATAGGCAGCAACTATTCTTGCCAAGAATCCATATTCCGAATGGCTCATAATTATTTTCGTACGAAACTTAAGTTTGTGGAGTAATATCAATCCGAGTATCTAAAAGAGCAAACGCTTATTTTCAGCTATCAAATACTTCGAAATACATTCATATCTTTCTTTTTAAAAAATGTTACTTCAACTAAAGCCGCGTTCACGTACAAATAGTCTTTACGGGCAAAACGAAACTCTTCGCGCCAAATATTCACCAGATCAAGCTTAGAACTTAACAGTGCACTGCGATTGCACTTTCTAGGGATAATGCGACGCAAAGCAACATCATGTTTTTGCGTCTGCGTAAATATCTGTTCAGCATCGTTACTTTAGCTAGTTATCTTCGGTGATGTCAAAGCGGTATCGGTTTCGTTATTAAGACGGTGTTAAATTGAAAAATTCTGCATATGTAGGCTTTTCATCTAATCGCAGCACCAATTCGGAAAGTTATCGGGTTTACTCTGGAATTATATGACGAAAAATTTTAGTTAAATTAAAGTAGAACATGGGTCGCTTTAGAAGGTAAGCATGCTGTTATATACAAGGTGTTTCTAAAATAGGGTTACATATCGCGCTTGGCGTATAAAATCCATCTAAACAGATACTCTGAATAATGTCCCGCAAGTGAAATGTTCTATTATATAGATATTTCACCTCTTACTTTTATTAAAGAAAATATTTTTTTAATACCTTTCTTCCATTCTAATATCCTTTTGCATTCTTATAACAGCATCGAACGATGTACAATCATTATACTTCATACATACCCCCTTTTTTAAATCAGACTAAAAGCTTACTGTAACAGCTATAATATGCTCCACATTATGCCCCACATAAAAAATATATTATGCGATCTGTTTTCTATCCCTTTGCGTAAATACTCGTATATATTAACGATATATACTTAAACATATTACTTATTTTCTTGGGCACATACATGTATTCACAGATTGTAAATATTTACAAGAAACACGTGTTATAAACAATTATAATAATGACATCCTGATGTTATTCTGTTATAATGTTATATTTCATGTTATACTTTGTGATAAAAGGAACTATGAAATTTAGTCTTCAATGTAAATCAGCATAAGAAAGCACAAACTTTTCATAGTCAACCATGATATGAAATGATGCACATTTAATCTCTATGATATATGCAATTCTTTTAAAGAAAGCTTGTACTTGATGGTGAAGCTAGTTAGTATTACTATTAATAAAATAGTTTTGAAAAGTTGTACAATTATGCTGACAATGTGTTCAGACAAATTACTTTTTTTTACTTAGGCCAGGTCTAAGAACTTGCAGTATTCATTGGGGCATACAAATGAAACTCAATAAATATGACAAAAAATATTTATTTCCACAGTATAATATTTACTATGGAGTCTCTTTTTATTTACTATCAATCTCTTTTATGAAGCAGTACTATATAATTACATAAAACTGTAAAAGTACTGATTTTTTTAACCTAAGTTTAGGGTTATCCTGCATATCTTAATGTAGTAAGGTCTACATTTGCAGTTTTATTTTGGGTATGAAGTATCAAGGTCACTGGAATTAGGAATAAATAGAAAATAACAGTTATCAACCCATTAAAAAAATGACTTACTATTTAACATAACAGGTTGAGATAGTAAACATAGACAAAATATTACAGGAAAAGAAAAACTTGTGGAACTATCATACACTTCTTTAAGAGTTATTTTATTACTATTCTGTATTATGATAACTGCTGTTTGTTGATCATTGTTAGATATATCTTACTCAGATTCACTTGTTTCACTTAAACAGTTTTTTTTCATCTGACCTGTTTTCATTAACATAATGTAAACAAGGAAGGTTATACACCAAAGCTAAAAAATGGTGTATATTTTTACAGCATATAGGACTTAGCTTATTAGAATCATAAGGTTAAGTTATACTAAAACTGTACAACATTGTATGTCATCTCAGAAAAATAATGATATTTTGTAGCAGAATAAGGTTATGCATTCAGATTAGAAGTTTGTATGAGTAAAATAATACATACTTAAAAAAGATGAATTTGATGAACAAGTTGATAGTTCTCACAAATGTAAAAAATTATGTGGGGTGAAGAAAAGCTAAAGAACCTTACAAAGATTTCTTTCCCTTCGTGGTAAAAGTTAGGTCATTTGAGATTGATAGTTTGCATCTGCGCACATGATGAGAATAATGTGATGAACGATACTTTCTGATATAAGTAGACTGGATACAATGCTATGCCAGGATTAGCATAATTTTCAAACAATAGTAAAGTGAAAGCATATAGCAGTTGTATTGTTTATATTATCATTATAAAGAAATGCACTATGATATTGCTAAATACAGCATGGTGGAATACATAACAGCAAAGATCAAAAAGAATATAAGCCTCCACATATATTCCATTTATCCGATTACTACTGCTAATATTTTCCTCATTATAGTAGAATAGTCATAAAAAGGGTCACATAAACGAAATTTAAAAATCACAAGTTTTTAAAGTTTAGTGATGATCTTTCTTAATTGTTTATATAATTTACAATTATAATTTAGTGTGTGACATATATCAAGTAGAGGATATTTCATCCTGATTGTCATACAAAAATATTTAGAGCATCAAAATTCAATAAGTTCAGAATTTATTTTTAATTTATATGTATATATATTTCGTGTATACAAATCATTTTTAGTCATCTGGCGATAAATGTTTGCTATATATTCATCTTACTGTTCGAAATTAAATCAATGTTAATCCTGTATGTATAAAGTGTTCATTACTTATTTGTTCTTCTTTTTTCAAATATTATAGACATGACTTACGAATTAAAACGAATAAAAAATGATTTTCTTAATGCATAATGCTTTATATGTTGAGTTGATACAAAACTCATTACGAATTGTGCACAGAAATGAACTAAACTAAACTTAGCGCTGACGAACACAGTTAATATTCTTACGAGAATTGACTAATTAATAGCAGAAATCAGTTTCAAAATGGAGACTCCGATACACGTACTCTGAAAGCACTTCTATTATATTGCAAATCTTACGTTAGCCTAAGAATCGTTACCATATATTAATTTAACGTTTTATTTATCTAGTTTTATTCATCAAACGCAGTTTTAAATCGTAGTTTTTAAGGCATAGTATCCAGTATTCATTAACACCTGCAATCTTTACCTAAAGTAACGATTCCAAAGTTTCTCTGCATTCAGAAAACTGCAGATTACTAATCGTTCTAATTTGCTATTACTTCATCAATATATCATGTATATACACCCTTTGGTTGGCTGAATTTCGGATAAAGTCCTCGCGAAATCTTATGATGATTTTGTTATCCATAATTGCGTTGATGGCGGCGTTATTTGTCGATGAACGAACCTCTTGTCGAATAAAGATGTACGAGCATTACTTGCATACACATATCATCTATATAATCTGTTTATCTTATATTATCTATGAAATAATTTATGTCGAAAATACTTATGCCGCTATTTCTTTTGTTCTAGTCGTAGTCGTGACAGAGATCGAAGACGTAGATCTCGTAGTAGATCACGTAGCAGATCACCAAGGGACAGGCGAAGTTGGGGTGGAAGTGGTGGTCGCGATCGAGGAGCTAGTGGTAGAAACAACAGAGGCCAACCTGGAGCGAATTTAAGAAGGCCCCGATGGGATTTAAGTCGTTTGGAACCATTCAAAAAAGACTTCTACGTGCCAAACGAAGTGGTTCAAAATCGAGATCCACGTATCGTTGAACAGTACAGAAGTGAGAAGGAAATTACACTGCGAGGGAAGAATATACCGAACCCTGTTTTTGGGTTTGAAGAAACGGGGTTTCCCGACTACGTGTTGAAAGAAATTAAGTAAGTTCTTCTTTATGATAATTCTATTTAATATCTCCTCTGTACTCTGTAAACTGTTAACACGTATATCTGTATCTTCTACATATCAAGTTTATCGAGAGTTTTCAGTAATGAACATTATATTTACCTCCTTCAAAACTTTTCATCGACTTTACGATATCTTGTAAAACTAATCGTTTAGTACTGTATTTTATCTGCCAACGAGTTTGGAGGAGTAACTTTGCACACTTTAGGCACTGTGATACTATTAATACTTTATATTTAGTTTATTCCGATATTATGTGATAAAATGATACTCAATTAACAGTATACAGTATATACACTACATTTATTTTAAAGAATTTGATCAATCATAATTATTAATTAATTGTGACTACCTATCAACTTACTTCCCGAGCGCAGAAATGTGTAGCAGCTTTCGAGTTTCTTACAGAATTCTCTGACACGATGTCAACTGTACAATGTCTTGATACTGACAATGTAAACTTCCCAAACCGCGTTCGCATTGTTTTTCAAACGAATATCGTTCCTAAGGAACCTTATCAACTTACTTTCCGCGGTAATAATACATGCACTGGGTGGCCGAATAGTTATGTTATATCCTATATTTTAATCTTATTATGGAAATAAGATTGGTAAATTATGTCTTTAAAACAGAGTTCTGAATAACAACTATTAATATACTAAATATTCTAAGTATTTAAAAAATGTTCAATACTAAAATTCTTATAAGATGCGAATAAGTACCTTTAATAGTAATTGGCAATAAAGAAACACACTGCAAACAATTGCCTGTTTCATCGTTAAAGATTACAATATGGGAAGCAGTGAATATAATAATGGTAAAGATGTGATTCGCTAACAAATTATTTCGACATTAAAGCTATTAATAAGATTTATAGTATGTCTCTTTAAAAAGTCTAATAATTATCATACAGACATACTATTTGTAATTTGTAAAGAATGATATAAACGAATAGGACACCAGCTTTTTTAGCCCGCGGCAGTTAAACAACTTTCTAAAATGTATTAATTGTATTATTTGAATCAATTTTATATATTTTTCTGTAAATTAATGAATTCGCACTCGATTCATAGTAATATCGTGCAATTGAAATATTTTACTGGGTTGGTTAAAAGAACGTGTCGTTTTTAATACGTAAATAGAAAGCGAATTTTATTCAATTTCCCTTATTTAATAATGTATTGTCCAGTTTGACTTGTAATCTTTTCCTATCTTTTGCACAGATTTACGAATCTGAATTCCGCGTTTATGAAGTTCCTCTATTTCTTCGAAAAAAACTGATACAAACCTTTTGTAACTTTCTGATCAATCCAGTAGTTTAATACATACGTTGATTAAAACTTTTTGTTTTTTAGACGGCAAGGTTTCAGTGAACCTACATCAATACAGGCACAAGGATGGCCGATAGCTTTGAGTGGTAGAGACATGGTAGGCATTGCATCTACTGGTTCGGGGAAAACATTATCTTACATATTGCCCGCTATTGTTCACATTAATAGTCAACTAAGATTAGGACGGAAAGATGGTCCAATCGCGTTAGTGTTAGCTCCTACGCGGGAGCTTGCTCAACAAATACAGCAAGTTGCTGATGACTTTGGACATTCTTCTGGAATTAGAAATACTTGTTTATATGGTGGAGCACCGAAAGGTGCACAAGCAAGAGACTTAGATAGCGGTGTAGAAATAGTAATAGCTACCCCTGGCAGATTACTAGACTTTCTAGAATCAGCACGAACAAACTTGAAAAGATGCACATATTTAGTATTGGACGAAGCTGATAGGATGTTAGATATGGGATTTGAACCACAGATTAGAAAAATCATAGAACAAATTAGACCGGACAGACAAACGCTTATGTGGTCCGCTACATGGCCGAAGGAAGTGAAGAATTTAGCTGAAGACTTTCTTAAAGATTATGCACAAATTAATGTTGGATCACTACAACTAGCAGCGAATCATAACATATTGCAAATTATTGACGTCTGCCAAGAGTATGAAAAAGAAAGCAAGTAAGTGGATCTTTATATATCATTTTCAGTAATTAGGAAGATGTTGCAATCTACTTCTTGTGAAAATAGCACCTTTCTTCTATTAACTTAACAGTTTGTCGACGGTATATTTCAAGCTCTCGGTTTCTTACATATAGATGATTTAAGTTATCGCGATAACAAGACAGTGAAATTATATTTCAAACTAAGTAATGTCGGACTTGGAAGGTCTCTATAAATACCTTTCTAGGTAATTGAAGAACGCTTAGAACCTACAAACAACCAGAATGCACGAACAGACTAACATCAAATCCGCGACCTAAAATAATTTCTATAATCCCAGTTACTAATGATTGGTAACGGGAAATCATGCGTACGACAGCGGTTGCCAAAATGTTAAGAGGAGTTCATTGCTAGCCGATTAATTAACTATTTATTATCCCATAACTATAGCACGAAAATAACACCTTGGTATATATGAATGTCTTCAAAACGTAAAGGGTTACATTTTACTGCTTATTAAATTGATCACTTCTTCTCTTAATCTTATTAAATTATGAGCAGGCTACGAATAGTACAAACGTATTGCGCGTTTCATGTTACTGCTCAAATGAAAAACTGCTTTATTTTATTCCCCTTTGCTTTCTCCACAGATTATGCACTCTATTAAAAGAAATCATGGCAGAAAATGAGAATAAGACAATAGTATTTATCGAAACAAAGCGAAGAGTAGATGAAATCACGAGAAAAATGAAGCGTGATGGATGGCCGGCAGTTTGTATTCATGGTGATAAAACGCAACAAGAAAGAGATTGGGTCTTACAAGGTGTGTGGTTCATGAATGTTTTGATCATCTTTTCGCCATACTTTCATACACTTTTTAGTGTTGTGTAATGCACAGTTTAAATCATATATTATTACAGTGTGTTTTCTCTGTTTTCATAATGTTTCATTAGATGTATGCATAACAAAAGGTTCAATTTTAGATTTCAGATCGGGGAAAGCTCCTATTCTTGTTGCAACAGATGTTGCTGCTCGTGGTCTCGGTAAGTAAGCAGTCCTTATTACTATCGAATAAAATGATGAGTTTGCACATTATCAACCATTACTGTGTTCTATAAAGAATCAACACTGTTGGATAATAGGATTTTTTAGCTTTACCTCAGCTTAATAAAACTGTGACTATAATATTACAATATTCTATTCTGACAATATAAGACACGTTGCAGAATTTGTATTCAAGTACATCAAACAAGACAGTTCAAAGCCTATACCTTGCACAAAATTTCTGATTCAGTATTGGTAGTTTTGAGTGAAACAACACAACGAGTGGTGTTTATTCTAAGAAGAATAAGAATTACGAAGCGCTATGTTTTGTCAGAATAGAAATTATTTTCAAAAAGATTTAAAGAGAGTTTATATAAGCAATTTTTTATTCGGACTGCATTTTGTATAAGGAGATAGTTGAATTATTTCGATAATCGTAACATAATTATTGTAGAATATGTATAGTTTAGTATCGCGATATGAATAGAAAATAATGAACAATTTATATCTAACTAAAATTTCTGCCAGAAAAGAAGATGCAAATTTCGTATGCCAATGTATATGAAGAATTTGTTGAAATGTTTAGTTTTACGAAAAAAGTTGTATTACTCCGAATTTGTTCTTTAATAAGTCTTCTTGAAACAGTGGATTTTTACGGCAATTTTTTTTTACTCTTTATTATACATAATGTGGTCCACTTAATGTTTTTAGTATTTGTGCTTATATTTGCTTTCCCCTTTTTGCTGAAAGTAATATCCATTGGATATTATTGGAGATCCTCACAGAAATTAATTGTTGCACAGGCTACATGTTATTGACAGGCATTGATGTTATCAATTTATCAAGGTACAAAGAATTGATCTATTGAAATTAAAAGAAGGGGTGAATAACTTTTAAAATATCTCCAAGACAAATTCCACGTCTCGTAGTTCAAGAGACAAATACACGAATAATAATTAAACTTAAAATTTCTAAAACTAATATACTATTAGCAGAGATGCCAAGTGGCACGATTTACAATTCTGTGATAAGATTTGTCAAATTAGTCCCATAATTCATGTATATCAAAATTCATTTAAACAGAATATTTGACTTTTTGTCAATTTCCATCATATACATTTTTCCTACACTATTTCTGTACATTGTGAGATCAAATGACCGTTATCAGTGTCTGTTAGAGCAAATTAAATTAAGAAGGGGGAGAAAGAAAGCGTAATAGGTGAAAAAGATACAAGATATATATAGAAAGTAGCTGTATATGATAGAATTAAGATAGGAGACAGGAAGAAAAAGAGGTAAATATGTAGCTAACGTGGTTGGATGTTTGTTTGGATTGCAGAGGCACATTGCGCGCAGGCCCACGCCGGGTAATGCAAAGCAAATTGGGGGTGCCCGCCGCCTGTTTGTTCGGTGGTGCACTGGTTTGCATTGTCTGCGCTGGCTGCGACGCGTGCCTCTATACATCAATTGCGTGAAGGGCCAGTCCGGGCCAAATCGGGATCTACTTTTCTACATACTGGATATCAGTCCTACGCTACGCTGTACGCCATCTGGGCTGGCCAAGTCATTGTTGCCAGAATAGAGTCCCCTACGCTGGTCGCTCGAGCTAATCAGACCCAACAACGGTCCAATGAGGCGGTGGCATGGTAGCAGATGCCAGAGCCTCTATGCGTGCCCTGTAGCAACCGAATGGCGGAGGCTGTAGCTGGAGCGACGGCAAACAGCCAGGCCCTGCCCGTACGTTGCTAGCGAAACTCGCCCACTGCTTAATTTTAGTATGATAGTAATCTTAAATTAATCGATACGTACATACTACTTTTATATCCATTTAAACTATTCGCATTTTTCATGTACATTCCATAATCCTTACAATATGTTCTACTCTACATTCGTATATTGTCATACTAACTATCATATGAGCTCAATTCCGTGTAAGCGTTATTTATGATTTCTCTTATCCCGTATCGTTATATCTGCTGGTCACATTTCCAAATCTTTCTCATATGTTTGGCTGTTTGACACTGCAAGTTTTGTATCTCGTTCGCGTTTACTGTATACGTAATGGATGAAGGGATATATATTACTTGTATTGGCATTAATGGTGATTAAAATAAATAATCTTGTTTGATACACGGAAATAGAATACAAGAAGAGTGCAATGCAGTTCTAGCACTGCAGTAATAACCGCATTTAAAGACAGGAAGCATTTTTAATCAGTGCAATGATATTTCGACACTTGGCAGACTTAAGTACAGTAAACCAGGCAGACATGGCGATACCGGGAAACGTGTCCTTCTTTACATTTTATTAAAATTCAATTGTAGCTATTAATTCTTTGCATAATTAATCTTTTCGGACTTTTATATCATTTAGAATGGCCGAATGGTATTAAGTAAGTCATATATATTTGAATACTCCCACAAAAAGGTTTATAATACTCGTACTGAATTTGGGGATTTTTATACAATGCATTTTTATACAATGTAATTTTAAATATACTTTATGACGCCGCAAAAGAATGACCTGGAGCGTAAAGTTCTTACGTTTTCTTGCTGTATTTTACGTTTTGTAACAACTTTAACGTTTGTTAAGTCTTCAATTTCTTCTGCAATTCATGCTAAAGATTTTCCCGAACGAAGTTTTGTATGTAGTTTCTTAGATTGATACAAATTTTGCGAATATTTTTTTCGAAATCTCTTACGAAATAGTGTATGCTTGAAGGTTTAGAGTTGGTGTATTTCATTAAAGACGATATAATACCTCGTTGTTTAAATACAATGAGTTTTTGTCCTAAATTTGGCCCTAAACCTGTCTGTTAAAACTACTGACAAAATGAATTATGCCATTTTTCATATTGCCCATTCTTTTGATTTCTTTCGCGGACTTAAACATCTCTCACCATTATTCAAATATATATGTCTTACTATATTAAATATTATTTACCTTCTTATATAAGTAAATTTCACTGTATAGACATCCAGCTACGATTCAGAAGGTTCATGTTATTTAGACTTCTTCTATGTATATTTATCAGGATATTTCGAGAAGAATAAAATCGGGTTTGATATCTTTACAAGGGTCGAACATTGAGTGGTATTTCACGTGTTCTCAAAATACGGAAAATATCAGGTCCTTTTTGTATTTAAAAAAGTATATTTATCGTTGATTACTTAAAGGTATACTTAGCTATCCTCGACTTATATACTCTATTGAAATGTATTAAAAAATATTATTGATAAAGAAGCCGATATTATTAAACCGTAACTGCGTATGAAATCTTTGTATTCCATTATCAGTTAGTCTTCACATACGTATTATTAATACTTTTCAATTGACCAGTTCAATAGGTTAATAGCGTTTCAAGTGCGACCTTTTTCAAAAGCGTACTGCATTCTTTGTAAGATTATCATCTAACCGATGTCTGTTCGATGCAGATACGTTCGAAAACTAACATCTAATATCTACGCTTCGTTTCAGACGTTGAAGACGTCAAGTTTGTCATCAATTTTGACTACCCTTCGTGTTCGGAAGATTATGTTCATCGAATTGGTCGGACAGGTCGTCGGCAAAAAACTGGTACTGCATACACGTTTTTTACACCTAATAACTCCAATAAGGCTAACGACCTAATCCAGGTACTGAAAGAAGCGAATCAAGTTATAAATCCAAAGTTATTGGAGCTGGCCGATGGTAAAGCAGGCGGATACGGAAGAAATAGAGGTATCCAAGCACATCGATCTTATTATCAAAATCTATTTTCACCGATCTTTTCATCAACATCTTTTATCATCGATCAAAATTTTTTTAATGCAATCCATTGCGCGATTGAATTGAATCAAAACTCATCCAGTCTCAATGAGAGTTCTTGAATAATCGGGAGAATTTCATAAAACATTCCTCTTATTTATGGATTGTTTGCAGTCTTTCTGAAGCTTGTAAATACGTTTTTTTAGGTGGACGAAACCGTTGGAGGACTCGTTGTAGTCGTAACGGGAAAGATCGTAGTTATTCAAGAAGTAGAAGCCGAAGTCACAGCAGGGAACACAATGGCCATGGTAGTCGTCGTAGTTACACTCGAAGTTATTCACGCAGCCGCAGTCCTGTTAGTAATCGTGCAGGTAAGTCATTTTAAGATATAATTATTACCAGATACATTGCATTGGTTATTTTGCAATATTCTACAATCAGAAGTAGATTAGAAGCAGAAGTAGAACATATAATACGCATACAATTTTTGTTAAAACATACATATGGTTTTTGTCAAAAGAGGTAACACTCAACTGCAAAAAATTAGGAAACTTCGCAGATTCGAGGGAAAAAGGGGGTGTTCAATGTAAGTACAAAGTAATTTTGTAGCGGTTATAAAACAATTCTTAAGAGTGAAATGTTATAAACTGACTATCCAGTGTTTCTCGAGTATTGTGCTCTCTTCTATACTTGCAACTAAATTAAATTAAATTACTTGTCAATTTCGTTTATAAATTATGAATTTCACCATAATTCAGATCCCACTGAAGAATCATAATGTTTTTCAGTTTCTGGTCGTTGAAAATGTATTTTCTATCCGCCTTTCCATAGGGAACATTTACTGAAGATTAACGTGCTACTAAATTGTGCTACTATGTCTTTCCAAAATATTGTAGCAGTAGTAGTATACATATATTGTATAAGCCGTTCCTTTGCTATCATGCTATTCAAGATATTTGTATTGTTCTCACGAGAGCAAATACAAAATTTAAGTAGATATAAGTAGAAACATGGCAGCGGCTTAGCCGTGAATGTTTTTCAGACGATTCATACGAAAATCGGGTCAAAGGGGTCAAAATGACTTGTCTGCCATTTTTAGTTCAATTATTCGAACATACTACGATGCATTATTTGAGATTTTATATACTTTTATCTTATATACTTAACGCAAAGAATTGAATCCGTTTATTAACTCAAATCATCCAGCTATAATTCCTATATAAATAAATGTATAACTGAGTATACGTTCGGTAGTTCTAGTGTTAATAAATGGCGGAAGAAGTCTCAAATCGGGAACTGATAACGAATTTTCAGATTCAGCTTATTTGAAATCTACATATATAAATCTTGAGTTGTATAATTGCTACCAGGCAGATCTTTTGGCTTTGATACAGGTTGTTCCACATAAAATAGACCACGTTATTATCCAAGGTCATTTCAAGGTCATGCAATTGTAGGAAATGACTTATTGTCATGTTTTACATATGACGTCTACTACATGAGAAATTATACTGCGTTTGGTACACAGAAAAAGTACTTCCGACTTAAATTACGAAACACGTTTATTAATTCTCTATCAATTATTATGAACTTAGTTCCTAATGTCAGATATAAAAATCGAAATTAGTGTAGTAATTTATTATAAAAGTTATAATAATATATACACGGTTGAATTCAGGACAAAAACTTCTTGGTTGTATGCCCTTGTTGTTCTTCCAGTTATATAACAAATATAACAATAATTATGATTAACATCAATAGTTTTTTTAATCAACGGTTTTACAGCGTATCTATTTTGACGTGATTTTAAATCAGGAAGCCGGAAAGTACTGATTTATGGCGGGAGTGAAAATTGGAAAATTTATCATCAAACATCGTACTTTGAATTATATACACATTGCACATTGTTGTATTCGTCGTTGGAGAAATGTAAAGGTGCATAAGTGCGCATCAGTTCGAACGTGTTCTTATATCAAAGAATTCAGAATAAATGATAAACTTGACGTCGCGAAGTGCTGATATATTTTATGGTTTCGTACCATGAATGTACTCCTAACGTTACGGATGATTTCCGTAATTTATCTTAAAGGCATCATAATATTGATAACCAAAGTATAGTACATCGATCGTATACAATATTCTGCGGTCGATGGATATAAATGGCTAATTACGATTGCACAGTGTGTTGTTGAAGATTCGTCGAGTCTAATGTAAATCTGACATATATTACTCTGATGCACGTATTGCTCTTTGGATTTCTTACATTAGATAGTAAAGGGTGAATATTGAAATATTCAATTGTCGCCGATTTGGATAACGATCTCTGTAGTAATTAGCAGCCATAGATGCGATGCCGGCAAACGCACCTAACGCGAAAATCATATCGGTGTACTCTCGATTACTGTATGTCGCCATACCGCCAGAATGACAAAGGCCGAGCGTTTGACTCGGAAATGATAACAAACCATGACACTGATGATGTTTATAAATACAAACGCAACAAGAACTGGTCTACAGCGTAGTCAAGTGTACGCGTACTCGACGAATCTTCAACCAGTTATTTAGAAATGAAGCTCCGTACGAAAAAATGTCACTCCACATTTTCTACTTACTTTTCCATGTACATTCTAAAAACATTCTAGAAACACACTCTATAACAAAATTAGTTCATATATTTATGAAGGGTTAAACATATCGGGCCATTTCATATTTTACTCATTAATTTAAATTGTAACTGAAGAAGGCGAAAATCTCTACGTTGAAGTGTTTACACTCTTTACAAGCATATATGCTAATTTTGTTACATAATCGTAATTAGCCGTTTAATTAGATCTTAGCGTATGAAAAGATATTCGGGGAAACGTTATTTCCACAGAGTCTATGAATATAATTACGTTATGTCGCGTTTTCAATGTTCCCGAAAGACATAAGAAGTAGAACTGTATATTGCAGTTCGTTTATCCCTTTGAATCGAACACTTTTTGGCGGCATCATAGTTTTACATTCTCACAAAATAATGAATAACGAGTATAGCATACACATTGAAGTATACTCAACAAAATATATACATTTCGAAGTGAAATGAAGTCGTTCGAAATGGTTCGACTTTCTAGAATTTCTCTCATTTTAATACAGCAATCAATTTTCTGTCCAACATGATTCCTTGTACGTAAACCTTTCAGTACATTGTGCTGAGTTATAATAAAATTCACCATTTCGGCCATTTTGTTCCAGTTCATTTTCCTTCTCGCAATGCATGCGCAAGAGTATGCATTGAATAACGTGTGAAAACCTAGTACATTATAATGCTTTACATTAAGATAATTGTAATGTGTTTTTCTTTTCTAGAGATAATCGGCAAGAGCTATTGGAGTAGCGAAAGATGATCTTCCACTGATGGTTAATTATACGGATGCGTTCATCTGAAGGTACACTCATTACGAATTATATGAAAGAAGTCGTTTTCCAGTAAACTACACGTTCAACAGTGTACGTTGCGTGTAATTTCCGTGCAGTAACGCTTAAACTTTTTGTAACTCGTTTACACGAATCTCTCGCGTCGGCGTAAGTGCTATCAATATAACCATTACCAAAATATGATGATAAACAAAACAAACATACATAATAGCTGTGCGATGAAACCACGTTATTAGTAATACTGACTGTAACATTACATTCATTGAATTTCAATAATATTTCTAACTAAACTGTCAAGACACCAATATTAAGAAAAGATATTTTTCATCACCTTTCCGCACTAAAGGAAATATCAAATATACGAAATGTCCCATACTAATGCTCTTATAAGTACTGTTTATACACAAGTTTTCGTCTTAATTTAATTCAATTAAGTACACCTATGGACAAGCGTAGCATATTAATGGTGTAAGTTATATTCGTGTAATGTACTATGCTTTTTAACGGTATTATAAGTAGCTAGAAGTATGAATTAAGTTGACGTAAGCGAGAATAGGACACAACATAGAATCGGAGATACACGAGATTCTAATAGCTACCAAGTCTTTTGTTTCGAAATCTATAGTTTATCATACATTATAGATGTCTACTACTTATCTACAGTTAGCTCGTATATGTTCACATATTTCAAAACTAATGAACCCGTGTACAGTATTTAACAGAAACGTAACGAATAAATTTATTGATTATTAAGCGAGTATATATTCATTATATGTTTATTCGTGTACATCTAATCCTCGATTTACACGATCGATTTACACGATTGGTACCCCGAAAATTCTCCACTGACCTTGCAATGATTTTGAACTCCAAATTGAAATACTCTGGATATTCTGGGAAGTAATTTTATTGGACGAAGTAGTCGCCATTTATTTCTACAACTCCTTTCCAAGAGTAGACTTCGGTGTGTATTGTAATTGCCGGCCGCCTTTGTGTTGTCCTTGTCCTCTTTTACAGTTTGCAATTTCCGTCAAAGGTAAGTGATATAGATACTGATGTTAACAAAATATGGAATCGATCATTTTGAATCCTTTCATTGTATTGTATAATTCAAAAGTTATTCAGTGTACGCGAAAAGAAATTTCACCGATCGGGGTGACTTTATAATTGACAAGTCGAAGGAAAAAGATCATTTATTATGCAAAGGTAAATTTACAGTACTGCAAATAAGTTGCATATATATTTCCGATCTTTTTATAAAATGCAACTATCCGGAACAATATTGTTTTGCAGAAAGACAGGTCAAGTAGTGACATGAGTTGATGATGCCTTTAATGATTCAGTACGAATAAAAGATCAGCGGCGATGCATTGAATACAACTTTCATGTAACTTGTGTTGCATAATTTCCACGTTGTACATTCCGCAATTAGAACAACACCGCTCCTACATACTTTCTTACTTTTGTACATCTTGCAAGAAAAACTCCTTGATATTTACACTGTTGGAGATATAAACGAACAGTAAGTGTGTTACAGTTTTAGATTCCTGGTTATATAGGGCGTTCCATAATATGCGGACAAGAATTTAGTGGTGAATACGGCACATGGAAGTATTAGGTTGGTCCCCAAGTTCGTGCGGTTTTTATATCATATTGAATAATTCTGACTTATGTAATATCTTAATCGCCACGGAATTTATGTTAGGTTATAAATAGATACAATGTTTCAATCTATAATCTATTTATTGTCAACGCCATTCAACATCATTATCATAGGATGGCTGGAAGTTTTACGTATTAACCGGAATTGTAAATATATTTATTTTAAGTGGCATAGATAAAAAGTGACTTAAACGTTGCAGGGATTCGAGTTGTAGGAACTCGCGTTATAGAAAATCGCGTTGCAGGACTCAGTGTTATAGGAAATTGCATTGCAGCACCTCGCATTATAGGAAATCGCGTTATAGCACCTAGCGTTATAGGGGCTCGCGTTACAGGAAATCGCGTTGCAGGACCACGCATTACAGAAAATCGCGTTGCAGGACCACGCGTTATAGGAAATCGCCTTGCAGGACCTCGCATTATAGAAAATTGCGTTACAGGACCTCACGTTAAAGGAAATCGCGTTGTAGGAACTCGCGTCGCAGGACCTCGCGTTGTAGGAACCCGCGTTGCAGGACGACGCGTTATAGGAAATCGCCTTGCAGGACCTCGAATTATAGAAAATTGCGTTACAGGACCTCGCGTTATAGGAACTCGCGTTGTAGAAACTCGCGTTGCAGGACCTCGTATTATAGAAAATCGCGTTGCAGGACCTCGCGTTATAGAAAATCCCGTTGCAGGACCTGGCGTTATAGAAAATCGCGTTGCAGGACCTCGCGTTATAAACACTTGCGTTACAGGACCTCGTGTTATAGGAAATCGCGTCGTAGGAACTCGCGTAAAAACAGTATTGGATGTGCAGTGCAGTGACCTATAAGCCTGGTATATTTTAACACGTTAATATTAAATATTAGGACAATAAATACCACCACCGTAAAACTACGACGTCGGCACATCATGGAAGGTTTCCAGCACCCCGCTTCTCCCTTAATTTTTCACGCGTTTCCTTCCAGCTCCCAATGGTACATGTTTTAAGTAATTACGAAACATTTATAGCTTTCTCGAGATTGTATTTCATATATTTCAGGTTTTTCTCGAGATAAGCACTTCAATTAATTTCATCGGGTTCTATATTCAGCGCTTCCTAAACATTTGGCCACCTGGAGCAGCATGTTTAATTTTTACACATTTATTGGTTTCATTCTTTTCAAACACCCTGTATATTTTCTATTTCCTGAATTCGAAGGAGATTCTTTACTAACTATTTCTTAAAAATAACTGCATTGTATCTTGCAATTCTTATGTGCCAGATAATTGCATTACTTTCCTTGCCTACATCGTAGTTTCTTATCAAAATTATGTATCATAATATATCATACAAAGTTTAGCATTATTTATTTTCCATCCGCAGAATTCGAAATTTTGATACGTCGTGTGCCGGGCAGAAATCCGTGTTATACGATACCTCGCCATTCGCATTCGTAACGTGTATATAACATTTAAAAATAAAACCGTTTAAGAGCTCTACGATACATTAGTTACTTTATATCGTTATCGTTACGTTCAAAATATTAAACATTTTATGAATATTAGCGATATATTTGATTCCAGTTTTAGTAATATTTGACTCCTTCGACATTCAACGTGTTAATGATACTTTCGTAAAAATAATTACATTGTATCTCCAAATCTGATACGTTAAGTATCGAATTACATTGTTTCCCTAGACTTGTCCAAAACATTGTTTATGGTATGCCACAATCCTATTCCGAACAGTTTCTTGTTTATACGGGCAAAAACTAGGTCAATATTTGCAGTTGGTTACAAAACGAATCTCACTTAAAAGAGTACTCTGGAGATTAGTAAGTGTTTCTTTGTGAATTGAGGGAAAGTGTGGATCCATATTTATAATTTCCACCATATTTCAATAAACTCGACAAACATTATTTTTATACTTTAATTGCATATACTTGTTCAAACACAGAATACATTAAACCGACGTGTACCACTGCTCGGTACGTAATTGTGCTAATTTGCTAAAACCAATTTTTTAAACTTCTACGTGCTCTAGATTACCATTTTTAATTCGTCGCGTTTAAATGCAATACATACCTCTTTGCCAGAGGTCTATTAAATTCTATATTTTATTTCATCGTTCGTCATTAAAATATAATATTATTAATTAATAAGCTCGTCAGGGTGTACTACACTTGTTCCATATCGGTAATTTTAAAAATGACGAAATACTTTTCGATAAACTAATGTCATAAGTTAATGCAAATATTGAACAGATTTAATAGAAAAGTATTGTAACACTTAAAATCCGATTTGATAAACAACCAATTTGATTTTTAATACTTTAACATAGTTAATGATTCATGCTGCTTATCATTAATATCTTGCGGCATATCATGTTCTTTTTCATAAAAAGATTAAAAATCGCTGCTTCAGATAAATGAATATTTTAATAAGTATCTATTTTAATAAAACCAGGGAATCATGGATCGTTTTCTTTCGTAGATTAATATCACTTTTATAAAATGTAGATTGTAAAAGCTTGCATGAAAGAGCAAATCCTAATCAGATCTGATTACTTTTATTTCTCAAATATTGTTTTATCTAATATTTTTACTCGCGGGACAACTTCATTTCGCTGGGACGCGATGACTTCATAAATCGCAGCTTATGTATTCATAGTGACTTTCATGTTACAACAACTTTCAAAAGTTTACTGTAAAGGGTTAATATCGACATCTGTTCTAAAAAGTTGGGAGAGAAATATACTGCGGCAGATGAAATTATAATATAAACGAAAGTATGAAGGTACAGAGAGAGATTAAGAATTATTTGTGTGGTTATCCGTGAAATTATCATTTTAATGTTCCCTTCGTACGCTTTTTGCGGTGCCTGCTTTTAATGTTCGAAAGTCTGTTAAGAAATATGAATAAGAATATCATAGATAATAACTCAAATGTAGTTACATGTACCTTTTCAATTTAGAAATACTTTATAACAATAATTTCCAATGAAAAGTATCTCTTTCAACTCTTACAATTTTGATGTTTTAATACGTTGAGCGCTGCGCCGAAATCCGTGTTATACGAGACCTCGCAATACGCGTCCTAACGTCTACATAACGTCTAAAAATCGAACTATTTACGCGCTCTGCAATATATTGGTTGCTTCACATCATTTTCATAACGTTAAAATTATTAAACATTTTTCGAATATTAGCGATATATATGATTCGAGTTTGATTAATATTGGCATCGGTGATCAGCGGTGACCACCTTGGCGTTCAACATGTTAAAAACTAAAAGCGAACATCTGACATCTTTTATCCTAGACTCGAAGTTTATCTCTGAACGTTTCCATAATTGCAACTATAAAAATTCAACATGGTAGTTGATGCATATACTAAAGATATTAGCCATTAGATAGTCCACGAATGCCACGTTACGTTTGCGTGTAAAATGCCTGGACAATACTGGACATACATGTAGGAGTCACTCATGATGGAGGTTGGTAGCAAGCTATTTCCGAAGGGTAGTAAACGCAAGCCTAGGTCACGATAATTTTTTAATGATACTGCTTATCCGTATCGAGATGTCTGAGTCAGTAAGTTTTCAGGGTAGCATGTTGATCATGGTGGATGGTAAATGATGCACTGTATTGTATACCGTAATATTGGAGTAGGAGATAAAAACGGAGGTAGGTCGTGACAGGGAGCTCGTGGAATTGGTGGCGCTGCGGTAGTGGCGGTGCAGGAAAAGCAAGCAGGAAGAGAAGGAAAATGGATATAGAATGTGTGGGGTAGTGCAGGGTGAGGGGTTGTGAATGACGTCACGTTGCTAAAGCGACACAGCAACGCTAAGCGTCTGCGTGGGTCGGCTCGTGTCTGGGCTGGGATCAATAGCGCGCCAGCAACCAGGTAGTAGGTGTGAGTACATGTAGCTTTCTCCACGGCAGCAGTCCAGAAGACGAACCTCCCGAGGTAGGACACTCTACGATTCGAGTGCAGGCTCCAGTGACGTACCGGGGAGCACCATGTCAGTATCACCAGACCACGGAATCCTCGTTGCCTAGGACTATCAGCTTCTCCAGGTACGACAGATTACAATCATCCCGTTTGCATGCTAAACAGTGACAATCTACCATTTGCGCTTAGAAACGCTGATTTCAAACATCATCGAGTATCTAGTTCAGCCACCACCCAGAACCACCAACTCGGATGGTGTTAGTCAATCGTTCTTCAAATTCAATCCATTCGGATGTTCAAACAGACCTTGAGATATACCGTTCGTTAAATGATACGCAGCTTGTTGAACAATGATCAATCTCGTAGATTGATCGGATCAAGATTATTGGCACATCGGATGTGGCTAAGATAATGAGGGGCGGGAGTGGATGAGAAATTAAAGATGTGGGTAATGGGAGTGGAATCAGATTTAATTGGAAGAATGAATGCTTCGGTAGATGACGAGTAACTGAGTGACCAAAGATAGGTAAACAAATAGACCATTTTAAAGCGGAGAAAAGGGTTGCAAAAGGTAGACTGACAGAGTTGAACGGAGGCTGTGGTGGGGATCGTGCGTAGCAGAGATATGGATCCCTCGTCTTTTGCACGAAAGTCGGTTACCCAGTTGGTATGGATCCCCCATCTCAGTATATGATTGTGCACCTTCCTCTCTAAAAGGATAACTGCTCTTCATGTGTAACATACGCGCTTCTTCACTCTTCGATATGAACCAAACACGATCATGTTTGAATATCAAAATTGTAACTACTTCGATGCACATAGCTGATGGACATTTTTCTATACAATCCCAAGTATTCATTCCATGTAATGTTTATACACTGATTCGACACAAGGACTTGTACAGGACTTGTACAAAATCTTTCAATCGATTGGCAAAGTGAATCTTTTATCGTCTGTTTCCACATTTAACTTGATGCTATCGGCTTTTCCTGCTCTGGAAACAATGCAAACTTAACCAGAATTGAGCAAGAACTTGAAGAAGGATTCTAGAATGTAACTGATTTAATAGAGATTTATATTTATGTTCTCTTCAGGTTTTTACTTGCATCATTCATACTAAAGGATATTATGATCTATGGATCGTTAAATGCTTTTTAAAGCATTTAAAGTTTGTATTATAAGTACTTCTATTTGATAGAATGTTCTAGCTATCTGTGATAATATGGTAGCCATTTTGGTACCACTTTAAAAATAAACGAGCGCGTTATGTTTTTATAAATTCGAAAGTGGATTAAAGATATGTTAAAACGGGTCAAATGTTCATCATTTCAGCGTTAATTCGTTAAACAGAAATATGTATTTCGTGAAAAATAACATGAATGCCTTTGCAGATTAGCAATCGTTTACATTTTCGGGTTAACAATGTCATGTTCCTTAAACCACATAAGATGTTCATACAATTACAGATTTCGAAGAGCAAAATGTTTATTTTTAATATGTTTTGTAGTGCGTGATAATTCTTAGATATTCATAATTCTGGATTTATAAAAACTTCGTAGTTTCCAATAATAATTGTCTGCATAGATCCGATTAAAAGGAATAGAGTGTGTTGATTCTGTTAGCTGTCTGTTGGAAAGTAATTAATGGTATCTTATTCTAAACGTTTCTCATTACGAATTCAGTGCTCCGTAGAAGTTTATATGTAGACTCCCGTATAACACGGTTAATACGTTACGCAATTGTATGAAATCGCTTCATCGGAGAATTCCCGCATTTTATTATATAGCGCGTTGTACGATAAAAAAAGTCGTCGCAATAATTTTAACGCGTTGTAGGAACTCGCGTTACAGGACTGCGCGTTATAGGAATTCCGCTGTAGGAACTCGCGTTACAGGACCTTACGTTATAGGGATTCGCGTTGTAGGAACTCTGGTTACAGGCCCATTCGTTATAGAAATTCGCGTTCTAGGAACCCGCGTTTAAGGAACTCGCGTTGCAGGACCTTACGTTATAGGAATTCGCGTTGTAGAAACTCGCGTTATTGGAATTCGCGTTGTAGGAACTCAGGTTACAGGACCACTCGTTATAGAAATTCGCGTTCTAGGAACCCGCGTTTATGGAACTCGCGTTACAGGGCCTCACGTTATAGGAATTCGCGCTGTAGAAACTCGCGTTATTGGAATTCGCGTTGTAGGAACTCAGGTTACAGGGCCACTCGTTATAGAAATTCGCGTTCTAGGAACCCGCGTTTAAGGAACTCGCGTTTCTGGACCTTACGTTATAGGAATTCGCGCTGTAGAAACTCGCGTTATTGGAATTCGCGTTGTAGGAACTCAGGTTACAGGACCACTCTTCATAGAAATTCGCGTTGTAGGAACTCAGGTTACAGGACCACTCTTTATAGAAATTTGCATTCTAGGAACTCGCGTTACAGGACCTCACGTTGTAGAAATTCGCGTTGTAGGAACTCGCGTTACAGGACCACTCGTTATAGAAATTCGCATTGTAGGAACCCGCGTTCCAGGACCACGCGTTATACGGTGGTTCACAGTAGACTATTTAATGTACCTTCTGCAAATTATTATACATATCCTCAAATATTATACATCTAATTCAATTTCAATATGGATTTAAACTATTCATAGAACCCAGCTTTTAAAAATGATACGTATGGATACTTATGAATTTAAAGCCGATTAAAAATAGACTCAAAGTGTTAAAAGCTAATACATCATTTTACCAATTCCGTTTGCTGCATCCACAGCAGTCCGATATTAATTAAATCATAATTAATGCTTTAAGAATATGAATTATCAAATTCATTTCAATACTCACATCTTTCGCAAATACATTTTGTTTTTCCATAAGCTTTTACGCGTAAATATGATACCGTTATTGACATAGTCGAGGGTCAAAATTCTACGAAGAAATATTCCACAAAATAGGAAATGTTTATTTACCTCAAAGACAACTAAAGAAAAACGTAAGGCGGTGATCTCGAAAGTAATTATCTTCAGCAATAAACGAACATTTTCTGGTAATATTAGTAACATAGAAAATATTTTCCTGCAATATTTGTCATTTGAACACAAAATTTCCACTGAGAGTTAGAGTCCAAAAACGACATTACTTATGGGATGACCTAATATTATTTTATCAGTATAAATCGGTTCGATCAATAGTTGTGTATTAAATAACCTTTTCTTATACCGTCGCCCCATTTATCAAACTCACCTTTTTCTGCGATAAATAAAAGCCGCGCTGCGGTTTCAATATAAATTACATTTTACTTCGCGTAGACAGATCAACCGCGTGATAGGAAAAGCTATTAGAGTGTATAGCGGCGGCATAATTTTTATCACGTTCCAAATTTACTACACATTGGATAGAGTCTACAAACACATTTGATATGATTGATTATAAATATCAACATAAGATTAAAACATAATATATATTCAATAGAATATCAGCATAATTTAATCCTTTACACTCGAAAGCGACTCTCCGTCGCCACTGAGTTTATCGTGACAACTCGAACGGTGATTAAGAGGCGACATCAAGATTCACTCGAGTTGTCGGCGATTTAAAATTCAATAACAAAAAGTAAGTGGAGTAACTGAGACTGAGAGTCGCCTTTCGAGTACAAAGGGTTAAACGTTTCTAATATCCATTAACTTTAACAGAAACCCCGTAGAACTTGGTTTCCACATAAAACAAATTGTGAATATTCCCATAAAAATATGTATTAATAACATTCCTCTTATAAAATTCACTGAGAAAATCTCGTAGAATATGTACATACCACTTGTTTGCTAAAATGTTTTAATTAATCGAAGTTCTTAAAACAATTGTGCGATTTATTTTGAAAGTGGCTTAAGTCCATTTTTCAAAAATATTAAGTTAACGTCGCAAAAAGTTACTTGGTAAGGATTAAAATGTTAGAATTAATATGTTAAAATTAAAATGTTAGAAAAATGGATTTAGGACAGTTTCAATATAAACGGCTTAAATATCTTTGTCAAAAACACTAAATAAGCAGTTTATAGAAAGTTGTAGTTTTAGCAGTTTGTAGCACTGTAGTAGTCAAAAACAGTCAGCGGGTAAAAGTGTTAATGTAATATAATCAGGCGATATATTTATCTATGGAATTACGGGTTTATTTATATTGCAGACAATTAGTTTATAGAGTGTCCCCTTTTTATAGTGAACTGTGTCATAGGTTAGGTCACTCGAATTGTATCCCAGTCGGTGATATAGAAATGCAACGTTTCCCCTAAATTACAACGCTTCATTGAAAATTGTATGATGAAACTTTGTTTTCGAAGTGCAATATTGTATATACATATTGTACGTGCATATTCAGTGTGCCCACGTAACTGGAACCACTTCGGTATCTCTGTAAATACCAACTTTAGCGAAAAAACTCGAAGACAGGTTACACAGTGCGCGATAGAATGATACAATTGAATATTTTTCTTTCTTTTTCAAGATATACGTAATAAAACATATTTTACTAGATACTACAAGCAGGATACATGAATGACTTGCTATATTCAAATATTTTATTTCGTGAATATTAACATTTTAATAATAAAAGAATACAAAAACTTTTGGAACTTACTTACATGAAACTGTTAGTTAACACTAGAACTGCCAGAGGGGACGAAATGTCTTATCTCTAACTTTAGTTAAATTAAATGAATATACCACGGTGGACTTTTCAGAATTGATATACTTTTATTTTATATACATAACGTAAATAATTGAATCCATTAGATAATTTAAATCCTCCAATCATAATTTATATATAAATAAATATGTAAGCATAACTGAGTATATTTTCATGTTCCATGACGACGACATTACTTTCTTTATAAATATTAATTGACTTTCGAGATGTCTATCTTTATAAGTTCATCGGATAAGCAATGCATGTAAGCGCGTAGAAACCAAACACATATTTCATCATAGATGTTCATCTAGTTTGTTTGAACACGTTGTAATCAATTTATCGCGTTACTTTTACTGATGTTTATGACCTGGATACAACCCTCCGTTCTTTCATATGTACATACATTGTACATACATCTTTTTTTATACGGATTTTTTGTGAACGTAATCCATCACGTAAAAACGAGCTTGGGTGTAACAAATAAAAGGTATACCGACGGTGAATGCTTCCAAAGTGTCCGCCTACGATATTGCTTTCCATAATTTATTCACGGTTCATAAAAATCGTCTACCTACGTTCTGTAAAAATCGTAGTAACAAAAGACTGCGTACTTCAAGGCCACGCAAAAATTTCTTGATTTTACGATGGCATTTTGACCCCAGTATTCCTGAAACAATGCGCAGGTGCTCGCAAGAAACAGAAATTTTCTGTTAATTTGATTTAGTTTGCTTTGGGAATATTTCTGAACTTGGAACTAGATGACTTATACTTTTTAATACGTAATTTAGAAAACAATGTATAGATCCGATACGTAGGTGCACCTTGATGACAATATTTTTGGATTTGTAGCAGTTGATTGAATGTTTTTTTGTAAAACTTCACGACTACAGTATTTTTTAATATATCATTTGTAATATCAAATATACGTAATTAAAACTACCAATACAAATATTACCTCGAAATAAATTAAATTAAATTTTCTAGGAAATAATATTGCTACAGTTCTGGGTACAATTTGAAGTTAACATATATTCAGAGTATATATACCACGAATATGTTGGCAACACTTCAAATTCTGTAGCCAACAATATCATTTTACTTTTTATCGTGCGGAGTACAGATATGATAATTGGGAGAGGTCCGTTGAATCACACGTGTAAATAGAAATGGAACAAAATTTCGGCTAAGAAAGTAATTCCTCGATTTACACAGTAGATTGGTTCCCCGAAAATTCCATATAAATTGAAAATTTATTAATTTCTATTATCTGAATTATATTTTTGTATTATGTATAAATTTCTTTGAACTTCTGGCTGATGATTCTTGCAATTTTGCATTTTTTAGTAGAATCGATTCAATAAACGATTGCTTGGTAAATATTACATAATCCAGTAAATACTACATAATTCACAGTTTCATTGTCGTGATTTACTTAAAATCGGTGTATTTACTCTCTCCTTTGGCATTCGTGGCGTGGAATTCCTCTTTAACGAGAGACTAATGCCAAATTCATTATCTGCCGTTGATCTAATGTTTCCACGCTACTTGCTTTGAACCAGAACAAAGTAAACTATGCATGTTTCAAACTGCGGAAGATTTATAAGTCAGTAACGCAGACGTACATTAATATATTGCGTTCCGCAAGTAATGTGTGTCACGAGCTAAATCAAGGAATTGCGTTTTGAGAAATATTAACATATTGTCGGGTATACTTTTCCTAACATTTTCCGCACCAATCTTATGTATTTAATTATCCGCTAAACGCTGATACCATAATGTAAACATCCACGGTAAGAAATATAAGTATGTACCACTATCAGAAAATAATGCCGTTAGTTGACAAATTATTATCAGTAAAGAGCACACTCGTCGGGAAATGAGAATTTTCGTTTACCGACAGTAACGCTCATTTCTATAAAAACGAGAATTCTTGTTTCTTATTCTAATCTGTCCGGTTTTGTTCGATTATTGTTCTAACAATAAGTTCGGGTTAGGTCTGAGTTAGAATCCGACAATGAATCAACAATAAAATAAGTAGATCAATAATTTTTCACAATAATGAATGCTAGTTTTAAAGAAGGTAAAACCTGTTCTGATCTGTCCGATCTTGTTTGACTCTTGTTCTAATATGTCGTGCTTTAAAATTGACATCTTGCCCAAATACCTCCACCTGAAGATGGCCGTGACACAGGGAATAAGAAAACATAGGTAAAAACAAGGCTCGCTGCCAAGAAAGAAACAGGCGCTTGCTTTATAGAATCGAATGGAATTTATCTGCTCAGTTGTTACTTGCTGTTTCTCCGTGTAAACGTGAAGTGACAACGAAGCAGTTCCATTATTTATCGAATCTATAATTAATTATATGCTCGATTTTGCGAGATATATACTTTGTAATTAGGTATTTATATCACATAAGTGTAGTCACATATAGAACGAAGGGGAATCTGTGAATATGTGGAGAGGAGTGGCCTGCAGTTTGTGCTTTTAATCTTATCAGTAAGTGTGCCTGTCAGGCACCCTCGATATCAAACGTTCTACGCTTGTAATGTTTTAAGACATACCACACATTAATTAATTACAACTAATCTATTAAATATTGTTCTCGAACTTTATATTAGTTTGAATTGAATAAGGATTGTCTTAAAATGATTTGAAGATTACTGTTTGCATGTACCGGTTTGTAGCTACCGGTCAACACTCGCACTAAACCGTTGGAGTGATAAGGGTTTTTACTCTCTTTGTTTTTATGCCAAACGGGTTTACTTGTTTTGTAGTGAAGCTAATAGACACCGAAAGCAAAACAAATTAGATCTGTTGCAGATGGCGTCGCATTCTGCTTGTGCTTTAAATTTCGCTAAAAAACATGCTAGAAAACTTGCTCGAAAACATTTTACCTTCTGTCGACATTTTTTGTTTGATTAATTATCTGTGCTACATTAACAGTAGAACTACAAAAGCAGTGAAAATGACTGGTCTTTAATTTTTCCTAAAATTATTCGAACGTCCAACAGCAAGTTATTTCAGATTTTATATATTTTTATTTGATCTGCATAACTCGTATAATTGAATTTAATGATTAACTTACATAGTCCAGCTATAATTTATTTATAAATAGATGTGTAAGTCTAACCCAGTATATTTTCGGTAGTTCTAGTTAAAAGCCCCAGATTCTAATATATATTCTAATATATATGTAACTATATACTATACGTCATTCGATAGCTTTTGTTTCATTCTTTTATGTGATTGTTAAATAATGCTGGAAAATACATTGTAGATTGATTTATATCAAATATTTGAAAAAAATATAGCTTTTCACATTCCGCAAAACCGAACGTATTTATGGAACAACACAATACATAGGACATCTTAAACTTTCAAAACTACCAGGGATGCCATTTTTTAAATAAATGTGTTCCTTCTCGATATTTGCGAATGAAACTATTGTTATAATTAAGTGGTTTGCAAACTATCAGTGAATTAATGGTATCATTTGGAAATTAGGATAAATATATGAATCGGATTGTTGCCTTTTTTATTAGTTATAATATTAGAAACGAAAGTTAGAGTAATAATGGTTTATGTACAATTATTTATACAATTAGTTATTAGTCGTTTTTATACCTACATTCTACTATTATATTGTATAATACGTTTAATTGCCTTGCGATGACTCAACCAAACAAAATGGAATATGATTGTAAGAGATGAATGAAATTATTATAAAACAAATCGCAATTTTAACTTTACTTGAAGACAAGTTATTTTTCACTGCAAAAACAACATTCTTGATGCTGCTCCTTTTGTTTCCATAATGCTGATTTCTTCTTTCAACAAGCAGATTTAAATGGCTCTAACAATTTTAAATAAAAAGGACCTGCCTTTATCCGTTAAGATATTATTTTGCATAACGACGTTATGCTAAGAAGTATTATTATTCATAACAGAAACACTGCAACCAACTTTTTATTTCATTCAAGAGAAAGTCATTCAATTAAAACAGTTTATTACCTCTGTTTGATGGTTTTACGGACCTCATCATCTGCTTTTAAAATAAGTTCTTCTTTTTAAAATAAGTTAAAATAAATATTTTGGTACTATTTTGTTGATTTATTGATTCTTTACACGATAGACGATCCAAAATGTTGCAAGTTTTTGTTGCTGGCAAACATCCACACACTTAGTTTACGATGTGACACATATTCCAATGCAAAAGATTCCGGCGCAAAAGTATTAACATTCGAACTATCAAAGAGTTCAAAATGACTTCCTGCCATTTTTAGTTAAATTATTCGAATATACCACAGCACATTATTTAAGATTTGATATACTTTTATTTCAAAAACATAACGCAAATAATTGAATGCATTAGTTAACTTAAATCCTCCAGTCATAATTTCTATATTCGATATTTGAATAAATTCAATATTTTCGTCCTTGTAATTTTTGTATTAAAAAGATATTCTTCCCTTCAATTTTTATATTGTAATAATAAAAATTAATAAAATAAAAATCAAATTATTTTGTTGAATTTTTTCTAACTTATTAATATTAAAAAAATCTCAAATCTCAAATCTTGATTCGGACTTCGAAAGATTCATAGTTCGAACGGGTTTCTGGAACGAATTAAATACGAACTACGTGTGGTACTACTGTATGTTTCAATGACGTAATATATCACGATAGTGCTTTCCATTTTTGAATCGTATTATTGATTATATGTTATACAATAGTGGCGTATATATTCAGTGTTGTCTTTTTTGGAACATCGCTTGGCATTCTTTATTCTCCAGGACATCTTGCTAGCCTTCATGTCTAGTTTTAACATGACTTATTTGCCCTTCATTTCCCACTGTTTACCTCTCAATAATTAAAACCGGCTGGTTTTTCATTTTCGAGCTACCTGATTGTATGTCGCGGTTAACTTTTCCCAGAAAAGAATGGACTACTTTTAGAGAATGAATCCACGATAGATAGGCGAGTTGTATATTTTAGATGTTTAACACTAGAACTACCAAAGGAGTCAAAATGACTTTTCGACCTCACGGTATTATTCATTGTATCTTAACCCATTCGCACCAGATTACGAGATGACGTACATGAAAGTCTTTGGGATTCTTTACCGGCACCCGGATAACTCAAATGTGAATCCTTTAGATACGTTACACTTCGGTACTCAAAATGTTTGAGTACGAGGTTAAGTTATTATGTTAATGTTTATAGAATTTTTTTAACATAACTTTATTTAAGAAAATACGACTGAAAGTGACCCGACGCGAATGCGTTAGCACAGTATAAACTTAGTCGAACGAAAAATGGCGGCAGAAAGTAAAATGTTTTCCTAGCAATCAGCCACTTGGCGAAGTTTAAAGCACAAGCAGAATGCGACACCATTTGTAACAGATGTAATTTGATTTGCTTTCGGTGTGTACCAGCTTTACTACAAACCAAGTAAACCTGTCTGGCATAAAAACGAGAAGAGTAAATTTAACCTTCCGTAGTTCTAGTGTCAACAATACAGGCATCCCTCGTATAACGCGGTAGTTAGGTACCCAAAGAATCACGAGTTACGCGATTCCCCGTTATAAGAAACACGGGACTAGTACAAAAAGTAGGATTCCGAAAATGAATAAAAGTATACTATTTTCCTTTCATAACTAAAAGAAATACGTTTATTAAAATAATCAATAATTAATCAAAACTATTACATATTGACAAACCGAGAATGCATCTAGGTTTCCCCAATTCTCGAATTGTGTTAGAGCGAATCTGTATTGTAAGAGTACCGTGTTGCACGTGGCACAGCTGTACTTTTTAGACAAATAATTTTTATGCAGAAATTTATAACTACTGCAATAATATTTCTTTTGTTTGCAGGCCACCGCAATGTGGCACGGAGTGGTGCAGTTAACGGTGTTACTAGCAATCCTGCTGTATCCATCGAGGTAAGTTTTATACATAAATAATAATATTATAAATAACTGATACGCATTTCCTACAATATGTTGCGTCATTATAACCGAGTATATATTCGGTAGTTTTAGTGTTAAGTTTACGATCACAATTATTGTTAATATGTACTATATAGTTTTTAGGCGGCTATTTATAAGGCCAAGAATTTAAAAGAAAACTTCTTTATTCCAATTGTTCGACAGTTATCTACGTACGTTGTTCCAATTGTTAACAGACAGTTCAATCGACTGAAGAGGATAAGAACTACATTATCGAAACGTTTCGTCGAACAATTGGAATAAAGAAGTTTTCTTTTCAATTCTTGGCCTTATAAATAGCCGCCTAAAAACTATATAGTACATATTAACAATATTTCGGCCAACTTTAACATTCAAGAAAATTGATCACAATTATTAGAAATATTACAATATTTCAATACATGTGACTCACTTTACTGATCTGATCTGTACGCAAATTCCATTTGTATAATTTATTGACACGAACAATTAAGTTAGTAATCTTATTGCGAACCGCAATGTTAATAATTTCATTGCGACCACCAATCAATTTAAGTTTCTTTATCGCAACCAATAATTAACTTCGATTTTTGTTGCATCAGTAATAAAGCTCCGAGACTCTTTACTTGCTAATTCCTAGAACTCAAATCGTATCTTTTTCGAAAATTCCAAATAAATACCACCAAATTCTTATTCAACCAATAATATTGCATCAAAGAGTGTTTCTTATTCGTCCTTTTTCTATATTCAGCAGAAAGTATGTTTAAATTGAACACGTAACGTCTTTCTTTCGTTATGCAGCGATGTGAGAAACTAATTTTAATAATTACACGAATGAACTTTTAAATCAATTTCCACAGAATTAAATTTGTGAGTGGGATAAGTTGTTAAGTGGGGCAATTATATTTTCCACACACTCCACTATTCGACAGTATATTGTCACGAGTGAAATCAAGGGAAATGCGTTTTTAAAAATATTACAAGAATTGTTCAACACTAGTTTATCATTCTACAAGTTTTGAGGTGCAATTTCATACCAAGTGTACGCGAACGCGGTTTGGAGCAGACTGACAATGATTCAATGGCGTCCCATAGTGCCGGGTTTATATACGCTCGTTATTTACCTTCCTTGGATTCCTCGCGATCGCTACAATGCGATTGTTTCTGCTACAATTAAATCGTCAAACACTGTCATGTGACTTTAATATACATGTTTAACGACTAGCAGTGAAAATGATGACCATTCGAGGTTAAATTTAATACCGAGTGTACGCGGACGGGATCTGGAGCAGACTGAATGACAAAATATGGCGCTCCATGGTGCGGGGATTATATAGTACGCTCGTTTATCTCCCTTGGATCTCTCGAGCACGCTATTCTTCGCAATTACGAAAATATGTAACTGCGAATAGTACATATACTGCTTCCAGAATTAAGTAATAGTTAATCTGCAAATTTTCGGTGATATACGTTGAACTTCGTTCGTTTTTGTTTCATCCTATATATAATACAGTATGATATACATATATACTTTCTTGAAATAAAACTTATTTGGGGAATACCTCTGCAGTTCTAAATTTTAGGCCCTACTTGGTATAATACATTTTTACGTAGAATTTCGTGGCTTATCTGAATTCGGGAAGAAATATTAGACATCCTATTTAAGAAACTGAGGGTTATCTTTATAATTCGATAAAAAAGCATAGTAACCAAAAATCAATTAAAGTACTGTATGTACCCCAGGAAACCATGCAACTTTTGTCTGAAACAGTTTTCGATATAATTAACAAATTTGAAAATATTTCAATTTTCAGTCTTCGATGAATCACCCTGTATATGATACACATGTTCAGATTATTTCAACAAGATAAATTAATATATGTACATTGTACATACATATGTATTGAATAAGGGAGGAAGTCTTAATATAATATATGCAGATTCGTAGAGATGGGGGTTTCTCTTAACACGGTTAAAGAAATTCTGAATTGAACACGTTTCCCTGAACATTATAAGAATTCATAAATTTACCCGCGTCATGGAAATTTTATTTGTTGAAAGAACCTCTTCGATTCAAAGGCACTCAAACTTAAGAAAGAAGTTCGTAAAGTTGCATATCATTAAACTTACAGAGATCTATCAGGCAAATGCAAACAAAGATAGATCGCACACTTTTTATAGAGAAAAAAGGATACACGAAATTTATATTCAAAAGACGAAGATACACTGCGACGAGAAAAGAAAAATTCACGTCTGATTTTGCTTTACAATTATGGAACCGAAGGAAAATTGATTTACTATATCTTTCAATATAAATCATTCCAGTTTATAAGATACTTAATGGTTTGCCATTGCTTTTAATATAAATCTAATTTCCAATAATAAAAGATTAAAGAGAGATATTTTTATATAGCGTGTAGGACGTAAGCTTGCTTTTTGTATTGATTCTTAACTGTAGCCGGGATTTTATACCAATCTGACTACCGTGTTATACGATAATCATCTGCACTTAACACTAGAACTACCAAGGTGTTCAAAATGACTTATTTTATGTACATAACGCGAATAATTGAATCCATTAGTTAATTTAAATCCTTGAAGTCATCCGAATATAATTAAACAACGATATTCAACACTTTTTAAAGAGCATTATTATAATTTAAAAAATTGAATATTTTCTACTGAAGCTATCGGTAGCTTGGCTTAATTATAACTACCATCATTTTTATGGTTTCCATTCATTGCAACATAATACGATAAAAGATATTTAAATAGAATATATGGACCGTTTATTTTGAAAGTGGTGTAAGTCCATTTTTGAAAAAAATCAGATATCACGTAATTCCTGCTTAATTTAATGTAAATTTTTTATGTATAACTAGTCCGTGTTTAATTTCTTAAAAAATTCCCATGTTTTGTACAATTTAAAATTGGTCGGTAAATGAAATTGCATGATCATCGATTATGAAAGTGGTGTAAGTCCAATTGACAGAGGTTGTCCAGTCGTTGGAAAATAACATTGACATAATTGATCACAAATTTTTACTCCCGGGGCATTCATACCTTCCGAACGATGCAGATTTTGGCATCATAGAAATGGCATTGCGAAAAAAGAATTTTCTGTACACACCACAGGATTATTATGATGTAATAACACAATGTAGAAAACATGATAAATTCATTTTACATGAAATGAAACGAGAGAATTTCGTTTCAATAAAAAATTTTAAAAACCAAATTTTTACAATTGACTAATTTTGAAAGTGGTGTAAGTCCATTTGCAGCCCATAAATATACATTATTTTAGTTAAATTCGCCTAAAACAAATTTCTATAATCAAATTACATATCGATAAATCAGTAAAAACATTGCCAAACTTGATATAATTAACCTATATTTTTTCATTGAGAAATATGCTAACCTTTAATTTTCTCGAAACAAGAGAAAATGGACTTACACCACTTTCAAAATAAACGGTCCATATCTTATCTCAGGTACCGGAAAAAGTTCGTGCGGATTTTAAAAACAAAATTCAAATACCCTGGACATTCCAGAAAGTAATTTTGTTTGAGGAAGTAGTCAACCATTTATTTCTATAACTCTTTTCCAATGTTCTATAAACTTATACATCCCTTTTTTTGTAAATATCTGGTGTTTTACACTACATTTTAAAATCGGCACAATCTTTTTGGCCAATCAAATATTTCTCTAAATAATTAAATCAACAAAACATCCTTGTAACAAATTTACTGCCGATCGACTTTAAACCTGTAAACTGGAAGGGACGGGTTAACTCGGGATTTAAACTTGATCTCGACGAGATCATGTAACATTTTTACACATTTTTACATTTCATGTAAATGAAATTCGAATTAAACCTTTTACAATTAGAATTTGCAACTTTTAAGATGTACACATTTTGAGGGGATTCATATTGCTCCGAATATCTCGTGTAATTCCTTTCATAAAAGTAATTATTTTATATTTAGATTTTATATTGAGATTATTATAGCGCGGGACATGTTAGGGTGTCCAGATACGGGGAATTATGCTGGATAAGCATGGTGCTTGTGCAAGCATTTTGATAGTTGATGGGTGTGCTTGAAGGGTTGCGTAAATGTTTGAGCAAAGATTAAACTCTCCTGATATCATCCTTTAAATACTTGTACGAGAGTGCTTGTCAGTGTGGGGTAATTATTCTGTAGAGGAAGTCAAGATTATATTCAAGATGAACCGTCGAGTCTCCGCGATATGCGAAACCGTTTTTGAGGAGTTCGTAGTTCCTTGATTCTGCTAGATTAATGTAATATAAACGTTATCACATTCGATGTTTTCAGGTAATATATTCATCTTTGTTCATATAAAATTTGGGGTAATATACCTGTATTATAAGTATAGTATTATAACTGTTCATTCGTATTATACGAGCCTCGAAACTCCGCGATTTGCGAATCCGTTTCGCGAACCATTATTTTCATCCCTTCGATATAGTCCTCCTTTGGAGAACATCGAATCATTTTTGAATCCGCAGTTGTATAACTTATTTGCGACAGGATAATGTGATAGGATAATAGTGCGGATTTATAGCCGATTAATTATGTGTTAAATAAACCTTCATTATTTCTTTTATTCTAAAAAGAATTATTTTCAAAAAATACACTCGTTGAGTCGTTGAAAATCCGTCTTCTTGTCAAGCCGAACAAAGTGATGTAACACACTTGTGGGTACAGTTCATGTTTATTGAGAAAAGGCATTTTAAAATATGTACTTTCAAATTGATATAATAATATAGATCAGTGTGTTTCAACCTTTTTTGTCTCACGGTACACTTAAATAATGATGATCAATATATTTTTTACTATATTATGTATACGTTTATCATAACAATAATATACTCGTATAATCAATTTAAAGTGGTTTGAATTTTGATAAGTACACTTATTGTGCTTTGGACTTCGAAACTAATTGAATTAATGATCTTTAATCATTTTCGCGGCACACCTAAGATCCTGTCACGGCATAATTAGTTTGACATATAATTAAAACATTAAATTTGTGTACAGAGATTAGTTAACAAAATACATTGAGACATACATAAATAATTAAAGGTAAATAATAATGCAACATAGAAAGAAAGTAAATGTAAATTTCAGTTAGTACAATCTAATACATAAAGATTATGTACTAATACTATATCTCCATTAAATTAACAAATCTTATTCGTATAAACAAATAGAATAATGAATTTGTTAGCAATTGAAAATTCTATTATTAGTTAGATTTAAAATATAAATATTGTGAGGTTCGAAAACACTGATTTAAACTACTGTATTACGTCAATTTGAAAATGCATATTTTGAAATGCGGTTTCTCAATAAAAATCACTGGCATAGATTAACCCTTTGACTGCGGTGAATTTGAACAAAAAACACTAAATTGTGTCGATAAAAATACGAAGAATCGAGGTGTTATTGAGATCCAAATATTCGATCGGTTATTACGTGGCACGTAACAGTTGCATTCCATACTGTGTTAACCCCTTAACCGTATCTTTTTGGGGATAAATCATGCAAAATAAAGCATTTTTGTTTATCTCTGGAAACCTTTTCTTTGAATATATGACGTCGTAATCGTCAAATGGAATTGGCACCAAACGACTATACAACTAAATACCATTTTTTTAATTTTTTCGGTATATTTACTTCTTACTTTATAATTTACCATTATTATTACTATCGTTATCTATTCGTTTTGTATTTATTATCTCTTCTTTCGTTTTTTCTTCACCTTCGTTATGTTTGTAATTTTTACCAAAGGGTGCCACCCGTTAAATAAACAAATAAATAAATACCGAGCATGTTCATTATGCTAACAGAAAATGCGTCGCTGCACGAGTTCATTCGGGCGTGCGTTTTAAGGTTAATTTACTAAAATGGTAAATGCGTGGTAGCGGGAATAATTTTCTATATTTTTATGGACACCCATATAAAAGCGTATATATACGTCCATCGCAGTCAAAGGTTTAATGAGATCGTAATATGTAAGTTGATATTGGTACGAGTGACGATTAACCGTGATTTCAGATGTTTGCAGGAAAAGGTGGTGAATTTCCGGGCAAAAGAGAAGCAGGTGTTAGACAACATCCTTGGACCAGGACGGTACGATGCACGTATCCGGCCGAGCGGAGAAAATGCAACAGGTGAATATTAACATTTTCATATATCCCATTTACTCCTTCCAGCTTTCCTCACCTTCTCACAATTATATTGAAAGCTCATGGAAATTCAGGTACGATAAACAAAACAAGGGATGAATAATTGATGTTTCGGGATGATGTTTTCTAGCCAGTAATATTAATGATAAAAACATATCATTTACAGTTACAGAGGTACAAGTACTCCAAGATTACAAGTTATCATGGAGTTCTTATCTTCATGTTATCTTTATTAATAACTGTTTCAGTCTACTAACTTAATGGAAGATATTACGGAACTTTATAACTTTCAAAGTGATATCTCGTATTTACGTATTTATGATGTAAAGCAATTAACGGAGTAATAATCAAAGGCTTACTTCGATTGTAAAGGGAATCGAATTATAGTTAATATACAGGGTGTTCAGAAAAAAACAATCGGCAGTTGGATAATATCAGTTATCAGTAGGTTGACTGTGAATAGCACTAAAAGCCTTTAATTCTGCGATTTAAAATAATAATTAATGTATGGTGTTGCAATTCGACAAACATTTTTTTATAAATTGTCTCCTAGTATTGCCGTTTCAATATTCGTTATGATTAATCTATAAAATAAAAGATAGCATAAATGCTATCGTGCAAATGCTGTTTACCAAATTAATAGAAATTTGTATTTCTAGATACGACTTCGAAAATGTTATTATATCATTTTCTACAATCCTTCGGTTTGATCTAAATCTGATTCACCCTTGAATTTCTATTGGCTAAGCATTTGTTACTCATTCTAAGGTTAAAGAGTACTAGGTGCCCCTCCCACCCCCAAGTTCTGAATGTTTTTTAGGTACCCTGTTTACTTCATCGACAATGTTCATTCGAAATTATTCTAGTTAAATATGTCCTTCACTCGACAAAAATAATCAAGGAAAGGAAAGGAAATTGGAACGAACAGGGAACTTTATATTAAATCAAATTGAAGGTTATGTCTGCATTAAAATCTATAGAGTGCTTCTAAAAGAAATCACGGCACTGCGATATTATGGTTTCATTATTTCAGCATGAAACTTGTCGTTAGATTATACAAGGATTTTCTCAAAAACTTGGTACACCATAAAGATTTCCAAGAATACAGTCGGATTTTCAAGAAAGGATTATTCGGAAAAATAATTCTCTGTGTATTAAACAATGTGTGACCTTCGACTTAAAACACTTTCATAAGAAAGTGTATAATCGCAATGTTGAAACTGAAATATGTTGATATACTTATATTTATACGACTTATGGGTTGCTAATTATACGCGGAGGATGAAACTAAGGATTATAAAAAATAGAGAATGAATCACGTGGAATTTAGCTAATTAATAGGAAGACAAAATGAGCGAATATATGCACAATAAGCGCGCATAATTAGTACGAGATTTCAAGAAAAAGCGTTGCTTAATTTCTAGCAACGTCGGTAAAGAGAATGTTGGTATTTACCCATTCACCCAATTTCTTAATGGAAAAGTAAATACCGGAAATTTACTTATCCCATAATTAACTTGTTAATCCGGGAATTCATCTAAAAAACGTGATACTGTCGATACTTAACACTAGAACTACAAACAATATATTCATCGTCAGCTATATTTATACGTTCACGTGTACGTCCAAGAAAATAAGGATAGACGGAAAAACTAAATTAATCGATTCAATTACGTCCATTGTACTTGAGCCACAAAAAATCTCAGAAAATGGCACCTTATCGAATTAAAATTTTTATTAAATTTCGTGGACCCGTCCATTTGGACGTCGTCCGTAGTTCTAGTGTTAAACAATTGACGTTCATATTTACACTGGAAAAGCTGGTATTGATTGAAACCAAACATGCTATTAGAGGTAGCTAATAGAAAGTAATCAATTGTTTTTCACGTACCTTATAAAACACCATTTAATGTTTCATATTAAATATTATTGTATTAGATAATAACCATCGTTATCTATGATCCTTGATCAATGATGTACCAGTACAATAATTCCCTTTTCGAAAAAATCAAATCCCAAACTTTGAGTGCGAAACAATTTTTCACTCCCGAATTGATTACTTTCTGGTACCCCTAATACATTTAATGAACTGCTTATTATTCATAGCACAAAGTAATTCACAGGGAACATTGCAAGTGCTGTAACACAATACATATTACACTACTGTTGGGTTCTGAGAAGCAGACACACGTGACTCAGGCGGTGTTTCCGATTGGTTGTGGGTCTCCCCTCTCCCCGCTTAACGTCTCTTCGTGTCTCGTCCAGAATTCTACAGTTTGTGTGAATGCGCAGAAAACTGGCTACAAGGAAAGTTTGGGAAACTGGAAATTTACAAAATTTGGAAACTTGACACAAACATAAAGTATTTCATCCTGATTACGAAGCTACTTTTCATTGGTACTCAAAAACGATTTTAAGGGGTGAAATCATCCCTTGAATGAAAAGTGATTTTGTTTTCGAAATTCGAAGTAAATGGTTGTTTCTTAAAAATGTTTTTAATTTCTTATTTCTTTGACGCAGTTTTGTAGTATCCAAAGTACCATTGAAATTATTGTTTAACCTTTTTTTATATCTCTTGGCGTTTTGGAAATAATCACCGAAAACGAAGAATCACTTTTTCTTCAAGGGATGATTTCATCTCTTAAAACCGTTTTTGGGCACCAATTAAAAATAGTTTTGTAATCAGGATAAAATACTCTACGTTTGTGCAAAGTTTGAGAATGTTTTGAATCTCCGGGTTCCCTAACTTTCCTTGGAACTTTAGAAAGAAAACTTGACAAGAAATATTTATTTGTTCGCAGTTAGCGTAATAAGTTAATCTTTGGAACAGTGGCACTACTGTGTTCTTTGACTGACTATCTATACTGTTAATTTAAATATTTGTTTGATTAACAAGTTACGATTCAATGTAGAACAGTCAATATTTAACAAACTATAAGTTTATTAAATATTCCTACAAATAGATAACAAATATTACTACGAGTTTAAAATATAAGTTTAAATATAGCATTTTGGAAATTTTCTATTTCAAAGAATACCGACATTATGCCATACCGATATTTAGCATAATTTAAAACATTATATGTCAACGATTACTTTCCACATTTTGTTCCTTCGCAAGTATAGTTTATGTTGACTATCAAGACAACGATAAATTTCGCAAACTGCGATAATTGTTTAACGTATGTCCATTAGATATTACAAAACTACAACATATGTGATTTTGGAGAAGAGTAGATGGTCATCTAGTAGAATGACAGATATGGCTTACAAGCAAACAGATTAAGGCGTGCGACACTGATTTTATGAAATTGAGTTCTTTACTTATTTCGTTACTGATTTAACAACCAAGTACACGAAGGAAATTGAAAGTGTACAAAGCAAACCTAACAGAAGAAATGGCCCGGGATATAACTAACAATGTGCGGGTACTCATCATCTCGGGACTCAATTTGCGATTCAGGACCCGATTTTCGACTCGGAATTCAACGCTCGATTCAGAACATAATGTTAAAATTCCTAAATCTGATTACACTGCAAAATCACAACTTGAAAGTTTAAGCACAAGATGTGAGGACAATTATGTTTTGAATCGAGCGTCAGATGCCAAATGGAAAATCGGGTCCCGCATAGCAAATCGGATATTGAAATAACTGGTAACCGAGTGTGTTTATGTGTGGTATACTTTCGGGATCCCGAATCGACCCGACCCGACCCGAAGCTCGGGTATCCGTACATCCCTACAGAAAACATTTGAGAAAAGGAATAACTGTGAATATAAAGAAAATAGATAATTGACACGGAGTCTAAATATAAACTTATAAGAACTAAATCAGAAGGAAATACCCATTCAATTTATAGCGAGGAAGAAGAAATTAATAGACGAAGCCTACGCTTAAATGATTCCACTGACACACCGATAAAATCCGTATTATCACAAAAAGAATGTCTAACGAGAAGAAGGCAGATTCTATTCATAGGGTCTTTGTAAAAAAGACTTGAATTATTAAGTAATAAGTAGTAAGGGTTACGTATCTGTCCATACAAGTTTTGCACTCCAAGCTCTACTTTTGGCAAATTATATTCACCCATTTGCAATAGTAATAACATACGTAACGAATAATAATTTCGTATGTAATGAATTAGTAATTATTATTAAACAAGTACATCATGTACATCTTTGAATTACGTTCAATAAAATTCGGAGTTTCTTCACGATAAACTTACATTCGATTTTATTGCTGTTGCAAAAGTTTAAGAAAACAATTTCGTAGAAAAACTTGATTTGCGAAGGGGTGAATTTCATGCAACAGATGTTAAGGAACAATGTAACGCGTTTTGATTTTTCAAGATTAACGAAAACTAACTGCTTAGGCAAATAACGTATTAGAGGAAGTTTCAGATCATTGTTTACAAACACGATACGCGTTGTACGTTGCTCGACAAACCGTAACTTACAATTAGTCGTAACAGTGTACGTACATATCGGATTTTCAAACTCGATTTTCTCGAAAACTAAGCCTTAAATGAAAATATTTTATTCTATATTTTCTTCTTATTTTTTCATCAGGAATCATCTCGTACCCCTCTTGTACATCTTATTCGACCGCACCCTGTATACGCAATGCGTTCAAGTTGTGTTTTAGTCCCGAATTTTTATTAAACCTGATCTTTTTACATTAATTCGCGAGTTGTTTGTACGAGGAAGAAAGAGACATCTTGGCCCCATTTAAGGAGTTCCTTCGACTCTAGGAATCGCGGGTATCAATTTGAAAAATGCTTTATGTCGGCATCCGAAATATCCCTAGATTTTCAGCTCTTAAACATTCTATTCGTGTTTTTAGGAACTTACATTTGTTCTGATGAACAATGTTGAGAACTCCTAGCATTTAAAAACATAAGTTTTGTTTAACCTGAAATATATTAGGTACCAGAAAGTAATCAATTCGGGAGTGGAGAATTTTGTCAAAAGTTGGTAGTTTGATTTGTTCTAAAAGGGAATTATGGCATTGGTAGATCGTCGGTCAAGGATCATAGATAACGATGGTTATTATCTAATTCAATAATGTTTAATATGAAACAATAAATAGTGTTTCATAAAGTACGTGGAAAATAATTGATTACTTTCCGGTAGCCCTAACACTTTAACATCGTATAAGGATTCGAGAAAAAGGGATAAAGTGGGGGTAATGGGAGAAAGGTATGGAAAGAAAGATGGAGGATGTGTGGTTATATCTGGCGTGACTTGAGTGCTCCACCGAGTGTGGAGTGATATATAAATAGGGGTGGTTTACAGTAGGCATCTAACAATACACCAATGTACATACATATATGTATTGCGTATTGTTAGTGGAACCGCGCCATGCGTTTCGTGTATTTTGGTTTTCGCAGGTCATTCTATCCTAATATCGTACTTTTATCTTCGTAATCCCCCAACCATTTTTCAACGGATAATTTATCGTGGTCTGAAAATCCCCCTATTGATTCTTCGACATCCCTTGTAACAAATGCACTTCCTTTCAGCTTCTCTCGATGTGTCATATTTGTTTGGCGTCTTTGTGTTTCATTCCTTCTCGACATTCCCCTTACAGATTTCTCCCCTATACCTATTAAGGGTACCGGAAAGTAATCAATTATTTTTCACATGCTTCATGAAACTACGTTTAGTTTCTCGTATTAAGCATCATTCTATTAGATAATCCCCAGCGTTATCTGTGATCTTTGATCGACCTCCAACGCCATAATTCCTTTCTGAAAAAAAAAACAAATTGCCTAATTTCGATGCCAAATATTCTGAAAAAATGTCCTTGAAGCACCCCTTCTCGTTTTTCTATTACAATAAAGCTTGTAAAATTTGATTTTTGGCATTGAAACGTGTTACGCTAACTGACACATTTTTTGATCGAGAATAGATAAGTGCCGAACTATTTTATTCAAAACTGGGATGATGGTGCTTCATATAGAGTTCTTCTGAATGTTTCCTTAATTGGAAACCATTTTCCTGACTAATACCGTGGATTTTTCCGAGAATACTCTATATTTTATTTCACCGTGATAATCATCTACTAGAAATAATAATTGCACTCCTCCCCTGCATATTCATGGTGTGTTTAACACTAGAACTACCAAAGAAGTCAAAATGACTTGTCTGCAATTCCTAGTTAAATTTTATGCATTTTATATACTTTCATTTTATGTACATAACGCGAATAATTGAATCCATTAATCAATTTAAATCCTCCGGCCATAATCTATACATAAATAAATGCGTAAGCGTAACTGAATATACATATATTCGGTATTTTTAGTGTTAATGCGTAATAATAACATATTTAAATTCATCCGAATATAATTAAACCACGATATTTAAGAATTTCAAAAGAGCGGTATTATAATTTGGAAAATTGCATATTGTTTACTGAACATATCGGTAGCTTGGCTTTATTATGACTACCTTCCTTTTTATGGCTTCCATTCATTTCGAACATAGTACTATAAAAGAGATATAAATAGAATATCTTATCTTTAGCTACCGGTGACCGACGATGCGAATATTACTGAAACTCGAATCAAATATATTGCTAATATTCGTAAAACTTTGAATATAATAATGTTACGATAACGATGTTAGTATTTCTGAAAGGGTTGATTCCTGGGGACACATATACAGAACACACTGTTTGCTATCGTTTTCATTTGTTCAAATCAATTATGCCAATAAGTTTCTGAAGCTGTAGCTTGTTTTAGCTGTACTCGTATTAGTCTTAGTCCTACTTCTATTTACATACTTGCGTATTGTGAATTGAACGTAATTATGAATAATTTCTGTGCTACTAGAATTGATAGATGTCTCCTCACTAATTCACGAATGCTAAAGGAACATAATTCTCTGTTATGAAATATTCATACTAGAATATAAACAAAATGAACGTATGTGTTTATGAACGTTTTTACGAAAAATCTGCAATGTCAAAACTAACGTCTGCTTTACAGCAATCTTACGCATGTTTATGTATATTTGATGTGAATATCATTTGAATTTAATATATCACTGTAATATAACATTATTAAGGAAAATATCAAACTCACTACGTTATCCAGAAGTCGAAATAAATGTACACTTCTGCTCAAAAGTTAGCAGCATGTTAGAATATCAAAAGTGATAAGGAGTTTCTTAAGCAAATAAATATTTCATTCTTAATATTGTTCTTCCAATTATGAAACATATTAAATTAATGTTCATTTCATATATAAATGCAATATTTTCAATAAAACATTCATATATGTACGAAAAATTTGCTTCGTCTAGAAAGCACAGGGTGCTCCAAACTTTTGATCGGGAGTGTACATATGCATCTATATATATATATATACATATATTGCAGCGACAATGGAAAATACTTTCTAGGTAGAAATAACGTTTAAAGAATTCGTGGGTGCCGGGAATATAAGCTCTTGAAATGAAGCTTGGCCTAGCCAACATTTCTACACGACAATTCTGTTAACGAACATTGTTCTTACATTGTTCTTTGATTTCGCAACTAATGATAAGGTTTCGTAAATTGTCAGTGATTGACATTGTACGGCAAGGGCCGAAGAAATATAATACTCTGTTTTATAGATAGATTGTTGCGGTGTCCTACTTGATGCGCAATATTTCAACAAGCAACGTGACGAACTTGCTTCAAGCACAAGCCATACTCAGAGCTTTCTGGAAATCAGCACACTGTAATTCATTCCGTCATCTCTCCCATATCCCGTAAAAGGATAGTCATCAAGCGTAATAAGAGAACAAAAAAAACACAGAATGCAAAAGCTCTTTTAAGATAAAACTGAAAACTAGACCCAGTAGAGTATGTAAGATATGAAAAAATCTCACTGACTAAAAGGGCCCTCTATTGTTTTTGCCCTTAGATGGGCCGGCCGTTGTCCGGGTAAACCTGTTTGTGCGAAGCATTGCGACAATTAGTGACATCAAGATGGTAAGTATACATAAACCAGTCCAAAAGTTTTTAACGCGGCACAATGCCATTTCTCTCTTGGCAGGTACTTTTTCCTTATTTTTCTGTTGCTTGCAAAATAACGTAGGCGCAAGTAGGCCTCGGCACCAATAGCAGTGGCAACAGCAGCAAATGGCAGCAGGCTAGCATCTTGTCCTAATTCTAACCCATCTGCTAAAACCCACACTACCCCTGTTCATGACACCTGCCAGAACCAATCAGGTCATAGACCTACGACATAGATCGTATTATCGACTCCATCGGAGTCATTCTTTACACAAAATTACCCTCTGATTGCCCGTCTCCATTCCCCGGTCTTTTTTTAACCGCTTCTCTTTCACCGACTCCGATCTTACCGATCTTTCCGTGTATACTCGGTCCTTCTCTACTTAGATTCGAAATCAACACGAAAATTAGCATTCTAGTATAGATACAGGCATGTGGCATTACAGCTTCTACGTTCATATATGTACATACACATTCGTAACTTAGTACCAATGGATCTTTCGTAGAGAGACAGTAAATCAGCTAAATTTTAGGAACTCACGAAGAAAGAAGGAGCAACGATCTCTGGTAATACTTTGCCCCCCCCCCCCCCCGCATAATCCCAATCATCTACTCGACCCCGATATAGTTTTATTCGATTTACTCTTCATAATGCTTGCGAATTAGTTCGCTACCAGTTTATGCCAACTTTCAAAGTACGCATCGTCGGCTTGTCGATTCAGCTGTTCATTATGGCTCTATATATTATTCTATATTTTGTGCTATTAGAAGGCACGTTAAAATCTAGTTAAGACAGGAAACTGACTCCAATGTTGTACCCACAGTTTTTCTGGGAACACAAAGTGTCAACTGTTTGTTGAATGAAATACGTTCATTATAAACTATTGATATAACTTGGGAACACAAAGTGTCAACTGTTTGTTGAAGGAAATAAGTTTCGTCATAAGCTATTAATATAATACGCGGAAATATTACGCATATTTCTTAAATTACTTTATAATCCATGGAAATATTACGGATACTTGTGAAATTATTGTAAATAATAGATTTCCAAAGTTGAATCGTTATTCATTATTATATATTTTGTTGTATTAACAGGCACGTTAAAATCTAGTTAAAACAGTAAACTGATTTGACAGTTGTTCCCACAGTATTTCTGGGAACGCAAAGTGTTAACTGTTTGTAATCTTTAACTATGATATTGGAATCAAAGTAAACGCAATAACTTCGTTAAAAAATATAATCTGCGGAAATATTACGGACGTTTCATAAATTATTGTAAATAAGAGATTTCCAAATCTGAATCGCTTCTAAAGATGGAAATATTGCGATCCTAAACTTTATTATATTTTCAATATAATGAACGAAGAATAGCTTCTAAGGCACTTATGAAAATAATTAGCAGGTTATATTCTTGAAAATGCGATTATTTGAAGTCGCGAAAGAATAAACTGTGATAAATAACCAAGATCTATTTATGAAATGCATAAAATATGAAAATTATTTAATTAAACTAGGTAATATTATAATCAGCATCGGTCACGTGCATAAATAATTATATAAGAATCCGAAAATTAAACTAAATATATTCAGTTCTGTAAATCAAGTCACGGTTATTATGTAAATAAATACATAATGTTGCATATGAGAGAATAAGCAGGATGTTTTAATATTCGAAGATTAGTAAAACAGTCTGGAAATATTTTCAGAAAAAGCTTATAAATAATCGGTGTAAGCGGTATATTTCTAAGATTATTGTTTAAAGAATTAAATTTTTTCAATAATTTGAGATCGTCGGATTGTTTTCTGGCCCACCGGATAAATTAACGAGTTCGATGAAAAGGTATTGTTTGAAGAAACGGGTTGTGTCCCAAAAACACAATTCTATGTTTCAATAAGAAATTCAGTCATTCAGAAAATCAATCAGAAATTTTGCGATCTTTTTATAATGATCATTCGAAGGAATACATTATATGCGATAGGTGGTTCCTTAAAAACTGTTTGTTCTTCGAAAGCACAAGTTTATATTAGTTTATCAACAATTTAAGTAATAGATAACAACAAAAAATTACAGTGAAGTGCCTTTACTATTAAAAATAATTTTCACGATCTCTTCTTAGATAAAAATAATACAGCGATAACAATTATATGTGTATAATTATTTGTATAGTTTTATATTTAACGCGAAACTATTAGCTCAATGAATCTATTCTCATCTTAACCTACAAATAACATCGGTTGTCCTTGCTGTAATTTGACGAAATCTTTCTAGATTTGTGTTACTTAATTCCACACAGTTCGGGTGGTATCCCCATTCCGAAAATTCCAAAACACGAAATATAATAACTTATAGAACGAACGAAATGTAATAATACACAAGTAAATATGACTTATAGGCAAAATTATGGGGGACTTTTAATGCTAAGTGTTTCCTACACTTTGCATAGTCGCGGAAAATCGAAATTGAATCTACGCCATTGTGAGCTTAAAAAATGGAAAGTCTTCTATTAATTTTGCAAGTTTTTCTTAATCAACATATAATTAAGACGCTATAAAAGTGCATGGAAACTCGGAGAAAGAACTTTTCATACTTATGCTAATATTAACCTGTTAACCAGGGATAACCTGTTCATTTTGTCATAATTTTTCTTATTTCATAAAAACCGTGTAACAAAACTGACGATGTTACTTCGTATACAGCTTAGAAATTTTATCAGAATTGATAACAATTTATTTATATGATCCTGCGTTTTCGACTAAATCAATTTTGAATATTGATCACAATCACGTATGAATGAGTGTTATTGCAATACTCGTGATACAATCATCATCTATTTGCCATCAGCTCTAACATTCTACTGATTCTAGTTTTCTGTTATCAATTTTGAGTAGAGTAGGTTAGAGTAGGTTAGAAACCGTGCGAATATGCGGCTATGTTTTTAGCGTTGGTTGCATGTGCAAGCCGTGTATTCACAATTCCTATATCCTGCCATACCCAGAAGTTGATTGTCAATGATGGTTGATAATGGCAGTGAAAAAATAGGACTGACAGAAGGTGCGTTTATGATTTTATATCATGATTACGGATGGAACAGTTCGAAGCCCAGTACTCTGAAGAGCCGTAACAGTAGTTTTGTGGATTTGCAAAGAAAATTTTAATGGGAGATTTTAATTGATAAGAAAATTACGCAAATTAAACGTTGACACAACCTACATACCTAAGCGCTTCGTCTTCGTCGATTGTTTTTATCGAACGCATATCTGACGAGGAGAGTTTGTCCGTGAGATTTTCCAACGAAATTTTGAAGAAACTGAGTATAGACACAACTGATTCTATAGCACATCATTTTTAGGTTGCGATGAACCACGCGTTTTACACAAAAAGGGTTCAAACTTGGACAAGATTTCCATGCATGCATGCATCTTTCGCTAGACAACGTGACGTTAGGGGAAGTCGGGTTCGCGTGCTGTAGCCAGGAGCGTAATGCTTTCCGCTAACTTCACATTGTACAGTGGACGATGCATAAATCTATGGAAATCTTGTCTAATTTTGAACCCCGTTTTTGTAAAACGCGTGGGCCATCGCACCTATAAATTGTGTGCTATAGAATTAGTTGTATTTATCGGCTACGTTGATGGTTCACGCTGAACACAAACATGCGTCGGTCGTCCATAAAGAGTTAAACTGCTATTTAAAATAGATTATCTTGAAAACGAAACGTCGTACAAAACTATTCGTTCAAATAGTTTTCTTAGAAACCGGCCTCTTCTGCTTTCTATTACAATTTTTTGAGAATCGTTTGTTTTGTCTAATTTCTAATTAAAATGTACGTATAAAGCAGCTATTAGCTCGGTAATAATTGTAGAGAATTCTAATTCTGATATTTCTACAATTATTACCGATTACCAGGTCTCACCACGTGGAGGTTGCTGCTACCAGAGACCCTGATAATCACCCATTATTTTTTTTATAAGTTATCAAGGCACATTTTGCCTCGAGTTTAACTCGAAGGAAAATGAGGCAACCGGACTTGGAATATCGTCGCGGATACAATCTTATAACCTAGTAACTACTCTTATACTAAACTTATCGCTAACTCACTAACCGAATACTATTTTGAAGAATGAATGGAGTAATTGGGGGGATAAACTCTAACTCTAAATCGCACGACTATCTTTTCTTAATTTTGGAAGTTTAATTCCTCCCAAGAGGGATCAGTTCCACGTATGATTGCTAACCCTAAATGGGCTTTCGTGATTCCATAAAAAATATCCCATGCGGTGAAATTTAAAAGTAGAAATACGAAATCGGTCAAAAAGATGGGTCCGAAATCGGACCGATCAAAATCTGCGTTTTTCATATAAATATTCAAATCTGTAACGTTCCATTTTCCGAGACTTCTTGCGATTCACTTTGTATAATAAACATAGCTAAATTGATTAATATTGTTGCTTTCCAAAATGGCAGTTTTGGATTACTTATATGAACTTTGAAAATAAACATCTTTATTTACTTGTTTCTTGCGGCTATAAATTAAAAATTAAACTACTGTTTTATATACCCTAAAAATACGTCTGACATATAAATCAAATGAAACTCAATGCGTTCCAAAAATATAATTTAATGTATCCCAAGATATCAGTTATATAAGCTTTACAAAAAAACAGAAAATTTATATTACTAAATATCATAAGACAGTATTAATATTATTCCTAAAGTTCACACTTTAATACTGGAAATATATAATATTATAATTACATAATAAACAAATTATGTATCCCATACGTCTCTATATAATAAGGGGTTAATATTAATAAACAAATATTAATAGTATATACCCCTGCGATTAAAGCTATTAACCCTTTACAATCCAATTTGTTTCGTGACTAAACGAAAATCGTATAACGTGAAACTAGTTAAACGCGAATCTAACGAAGTTACGTTACGTAAAAATGGTAACGAAGTTATTACTTAAATGCACCGAAAAAAATGACAATCGTTACGCGTACTTTTACGAAAAAATCAAATCAAACGAAAGATACGAATAGACGAGTATGTGACTTCAAAGTCACATGGCGGTATAAAGGGTTAAAAAGAGTTCGTAATACCGTGCATTCAGCATTCAGATTGGTTCGATAATATTAACACTTTCGCTACCACGGTTTGTTTGAAAAAACCGTCGCGACGGACCATGCTTTTTTACAGTAATTTTGCACTGTATGTCTCACATATTCAATTATACAGATATAAAATACATTAAATAAGCTAAATAAAGATATAAATGTCACATATACATACATACACATATGTACATGACGACGGGCTCTCGAAACAAACGGGCGTGTCACACAAAATACAATATATTACCACTCATCGTCAGATAGAATTATTCGAACGGCATGGTTTTTGAACGTGAAACGGCGCTTAACTTTTTAGCCTTGCTTTAAATGTAATCGTTAAAAAGTCATATTTCCAACGAGAAAAGAAGTGAACAAGATTTGCTTGAACAACGTAACTTGAAAATTGAGCGGACGAATATTGGTAGGGTAACTTATGGTACGATAAATTCAAATGTGGGATCTTCGGCTTCAAAAGCGGCATAATTTTGTTCTTTGGCGATATGTGATGCGTGGTAGCGAACGTGTTAATATTGTTCATATATTAATACGATATTTAAGAGAAGGTTTGATCTTTTTTGTATGGAAATCTGTGAGAAGCAAGAATAGCGTGTCCGACGTCTTGTCCTGGTTCATGTAGGGCGGAATCTTACGCAAACACTCTGTATGGCTCAGGACGATACGTCTGGCTCGTTTATGCTACTATTAATAGATTTGTTATCTTTCAACCGGTATTCACGGTAGCCGGTCAATTCCGATTTCATACGGATACATTGTTCCTGCGTTTAAATTCTCTGCATTCAAGAAAGTAGCCTTCGTTTAAATAAATCTTCATAGGAATTTTATTCGAAAAGTAGAGGATGAATCTTAACCCTTGTAGTACCTTATAACTTGTCCGGGTACCGTCCAAAAATACCTCGAAAGACATGCGATTCCTGAGATATCTATTGTATTCATTTTTGCGTGTAATTACATAAATTTAGATTATATTAAAAATGAAAAGCCGATACATCGGCTTAAGGTATTTCTCGGAAAACCCACAAAGCCGATATATCGGATATAAGGTACTAAAAAGGTTAACATTATTTCCATTAACCCCTTCATACGGTTTACGTTTAAAAGAGTGTTCCCACTGTGTTGGCGGTACCGGAAAGTAATTAACTGTTTTGTAATACTTTACTCGATTATCTGTTATAAAACAATTATGCGCGGTGTAACCACGAACTTTTGTTCTCTATTTTTTAACTCATTCGTGTGAGTCTATGGAAGTAGGGCCTTCGGACATTTTGGGGTGGTCAATTGAGTTTTTAAATTGAGTTTTTAAATTGAGTTTTTAAATGGGGAATTATAGCCTTGGGGGATCTTTAATTGGAGGATGTTTAATATGAATAAATAAATCGAGTTTCAGAAAATATGCCAAAAATGATTGATTACTTTCCGGTAATCCTAATACACGTCGTATATCTGCTCAATTTAGGTTAGGTTTGTTAATTGTTGTTTAACAAAACTAGTTAATCATATAAATACAATATATTTACATCATATATATTGTATCACAGTTTTAATTAAAAGGAAATTCCGTCATAAAAAACTAAATGAGAGTTCAGGGTGAGCTTAAATATAACTAATTGATAAATCAGTTTCTTTAACGACCTCTTTCTTTTTGTTCAAAATCACGTATGTTGTAGTCCATAATGTTTACAGGATATATGGCAAGAGACTTTTCTACCATTTTCAAAATGGAGGGTAATCTAACACTTAATTAAAGAATGACTTCATTCATGAAACTTCGTAGCTACAATTTTTAGCCATAAATAATATTTGCTGGTTGCATTAAATGTTCCAAAGTTACAAAGAATATTGTGGGATATTCGTGGGCCAAGAAGGACATGAGAATGTCATGGAATGGGAGAGAATAAAGGAATAAAAAGCAGCAGATAATTACCACGTTGAACGCCATGACGGTCACCGGTGACCACCGATGCCAATATTACTAAAACTCGACACAAATGTATCGCTAATATTCGTAAAGTTTTCAATATTTTTAACCTTACGATAATGATGCAAAGCAACTCATACATTATCACGAGGTACCGTATAACACGGATTTCAGAGCGGCACTCAACGTGTTAAGCTACTATTAAATATTTCATCAAAGTATAACAATACTTATCATAAATGACTTTTCGACAAACCGAAATTTAACAACGCGTTGATAGATCAAAATATGTGAAAAGGACGAAAAGTGTAAATACTGAGCTGGTAACACGATGTTACAACTTTGAATATTTTCAGGATATATCGATCCTAGAAAAGATACATGTAAATGTGTGCTAAAAATGATCCGGCTTCGTTAAAGAAACCGAGAAGGATTTCAGTGAAACTATGCGATACAATACGTGAACAGTAGTCAAACGCTGTGACTAAAAATCTTGCGTACACCATATAAACTGCCTTTGAGCTGTTCGCTCAAACTGTTCGCTGAAAGGCAGCCCGTGATGTCAAAGCTTCCGCAACTTTGAAGTACACATGCGATAGGGCATAAAGAACAATGAATGATAATGGGGACCTATATAGAACAGACGAAGTTTGGCTGTACTTCGTCTTTCACTTTAAATTCAGACCCATATGAGAATGATTTTTGGACTCATATTTATGAACACCTATGTTGCGCGATTCGATTCGCGCAACAGAACTCCATTAATATATTATCATAATGAATACTTCGACATAAAATATGGAAATTATTTTCTTCACTGCTCTGATCTTTCATGATACCAGTATTATTGGGTTGTCCAGAAAGTTCATATCGATTTTGGAATCCGATGAAACAGTTCTTTAAAGAACGGACTTAATTGACGTGTTATAAACTCTGATTATATGAATATTAAAAAATGATCAATAATCAAAAATCGTGACAAGTAATATATGTATTCACGAATATAACCTCTGCGGATAAAAATGTCCACAGTGTGTGGCAAAATCTCGCCGGGTACATGTACAGTGCGTGTAAAAAGTATTCGTACAGCAGCGAATTTTAACAGAACTTCGGTGAACTTTGTTTCCGCATGAAACAAATTGTGAATATTTCCATACAAAGTACGGATGTACTATATTACTTCGATGATATTCATTGCGAAGATCTCTAAGAATATGTGCATAAAACACGTTTGTTAAAATGTTTTAAATGAACAAAGTTCGACGAGGTTTTTATTAAAACCCGCTGCTGTACGAATGCTTTTTATACTCACTTCATGTTAACTTCGAAAAGAACTAATTGATCATTCTTTAGTGGACATTCTAATGTTTCATTTTGATAAGCAAGGTCAACTTATAAGTTTTCCTATGGATCATGTTTCTCATGCATATTGTATATTACAGGTAAAGTATATAATCCAGGTATCGTATATAGTGCCCAAGAATAGATAAATAAATGATGCGTAACTCCTGTCGCATTTTTTTAGTTTTTATATCCTGAGACATTTATAGCTGTGTTATTGAAGGGTTGAGACTAATTTATATTAATTGACCACATACAACATATACTATATCATTATCGTAACTACTATATCCTTGTTGCTATGCTTCTAATTAAATACGTCTCATTAAATCTTAACAGGCATTTTTCCATTAGTTTCTCCAGCAGAGCAAGTAACGTATTTAATGCCAGTCGTTGTAAATATATTACATAAATATTTCATAAATACGTGGCTTAAATGAACAGATTAACTCGCTGACTGTTTTTGACTATTATAGTAACCCTTCATTTTCAGTTACTCATAAACTGCTTATTTAGTGTTTTTCGCAAAGATATTTGAGCCGTCTATTTTGAAAGTCCATTTTTCAAAATAAACGGCTCATTTATACTTTTTAAGAAACAAAATTATTTGAAGTGCAGGGGTTCAATTGCAGTTAGTGGGTTAAGCTATTATTAGATATTTAAGTAAAATATTATATTTAATATAAATATCTTATGATGATACAATATCTTATTATAAATGACATTTTCGACAAAAGCAAATTTAACACGTTGATTGCCGGACTGAAATCCGCTTTATACGATACCTCGCGATATGCATTTATAACACGTATATAATATTTGAAAACAAAACTGTTTAAGTGTTCTATTATATTTAACAATCAATAAATCATATTTAACAGGTTTCAACCCGTTCACGCCATGGCGGTCATCGGTGGCCGCCGATGCCAATACTACTGAAACTCGAATCACATATTATATCGCTCATATTCGTAAAAATTGCAATATTTGTAACGTTACGATAACGATATAAAGTAATCATTGTATCGTATAGCGCTTAAATAGTTTTATTTCTAGACGTTATATAGACATTACGGACGCGTATCGCGAGGTATCGTATAACACGGATTTCGGCGTGGAGCTCGACGTGTTAATTCTAGATTCTGCTAAATTCCATACGTTACAGCTTATATAGCTGTGCATTAAGAAGATGTGGTGATTAGTAAATTTATTAGCTTCGTTAAGAAATGTGGAAGATTTCCATCAACTACTTTTTATCAGCAACCCTAGAATAAGTGTGCAAATACGATGCAGACAATTCTATTATATTAATATAAATAGACTTGTTTCCAATGCCTTAGCATTATAATCAATATAAGTTATGATTATAACTGCGTTGAACTGCAGATAAAAATATTCGATATCTGCGTTCGTTATTAACATTTTAATGGAAATTTAAAGAAGATTGCAGGAAGCTATGGTGAGAACGTAGAAGAGAAATTCAATGGTCACGTGGTTTGTGATCATCGAAATGTTTCGCAACATCGACAAAAATCATTTTAGAAGGAGTATTGAATATTGCGAATTCATTTCTTTCTTTTCACCACCTATCTATCGATGTGTTAATGTTGCTGTACAACTGATTAATTTTATTTGTTCTGTTTGCTATGTTAGATGGGCCCGCGATTGTCCGCGTCAACATATTTGTTCGAAGTATCTCAAAAATAGATGACGTTACTATGGTAAGTTTAATAAATAATGCCCCAAAATTACTGACACACGCCTATACGTACTTATATTACTGAGTATTCGTAATTATGCAGAGTGTATGTACTTATGTATCTACGTATGTATGAGAACAGAGTGGTTCTATGTGAAACAATAGAAATTCCTATTTCTGAAACCGCGTAGGTTATTAAATAATTAATTCTATCTGCCAAAATACAGTGAATCACACAATAATAACTTCTTGAATATTAAATATCTTGATTTACCTTTACACTATAAAATGCTAAGTCGGCGAAATGGTAAAAGTCTGCAAAAAGTTGTCCAAGTAAATTTAATAATAATCGATAATTATTATATACTTTTCATATTATTATTATATATCCTTAAAGTATTAATCCAGTTCAAATTTTGTTTGCAATGCAATGAGCGATTTGAAATAATAAGAATATTAATAGTAATATATTGATTTCGATTGTATAGTAATGAAAATATAAATGCAATTGTGTATATTAACTGATAATGTAATTATCCGATTATATGTAATACGCAGTTTAAGTCTTGTTTGTGCGATATTATTATATCATCGAGGCGCCGATTGTTTTATTAAGTTCCGTAGTTTCATATTTAAGAATTTCCAGTGTTTATCTGAAGAACCACTCTGATGCGATCGTAGAATACTAGGCGATGTACATTGTACGTCTGGTATTATAGTATTGCAAATTACATCCGCGTGTGTGAACTTTTATTATTCTAATTAGCGATTATATCTGCCAACGACATATTATGTTCTAAACTATTCTTTAGACGCACAGTGAATATCGCGCACACAGTCAGTAGGGTGTTTCGCTGATACACATACATACACACGCACGCACACCATTTATTCTTCTATTATAATGGATTTGTTTACTGTTCATAACTTTATATACTGTTCTTTAATGGCGTTTCTTGCCCCACAATGTACAAAATACCACGTTTTTCTCTTTCCCCCTTTCGTGTTACACTCTTCGTAAAAAAAACAAAACACTATGCGAACACAAGATAATACAAGAAAATACGTAATACTTCTTGAATTTCCACTGCGACGAACTTAAAACATTGATTTTGGTGAAACAAGAATTGGGTAAACGCATCAATAGGTAACGATTCTTATCAGCCCATGTTTACGTGTTTATCAATTCAAATGATATAATTAATATGTACTTTGTGCTGCATTTAAAGAGGCATATGAAATCATGAAATAATATATTATAAGTAAAAGGAGTGATAAACAATTAAAGAAGTTAGACTTAAGAAAGAAATACTCGATAATGTACAGCCATTAACTTTCAATAATTCTGGACAAAGTAATTTTACATAATCTTTTCGCCATCGTATTGGGCGTAATTGTCGGATTATAAACAATCGTAGAATTTCACACAATATTGATGATTTTTGAACACTGAGATTTAGTTTCGGAAGAGTTACGCGTCCGTATCTAAAAGAGATCAAAAGTCTCCAAATGCAAAGGGATTAATACTTATAAAAAACTAGAGTCACTTTGTCTTAAAATTAAGTTTCCCTGAGTTTTTAGTATATATTTACGACGTTTCTACGTCCGTCAGTTTATCATTCTTCAAGTACCTTCGAAAGTAATTGAAAATGAAGTTTTTATCTTTTACAACATATCACAAAATGTACATGCTTCACAGCACGTTGTGATTGCTGCTATTTAATATAATACCATAAAGCTTTTACACGTTTATCTCATTTTGATAATAGTGTTGTAATTTTACAAATTGTATTTTGATCTATCTTTCTACAACGAAATTCTTTGATTCTGAAATAGAAAACAACGATTTCTATCACTTCCGAGCAAATTACTAACCTACATATAACGTAGATGAAAAGAAGCCCTGGGTCATTATGCCATTTTGAAAAATATTTTCATTTCGACGAAAATTGATTAGCGTGTTGGATAAGATGAAATAAATACGAGAGCAAAGCGGAAGTGCAAACATCACATATGTTTCGCTGATGCGGCCATATTGGAATAATAGTTCCATATCATAGATATGTTGGCTTAGAGGGCGCTCTTAATTGCTCGGATAACTTTTCGTAAAAAAATCTACGCAAGATTTCGCAAAAACCTAGCGGAGCATCGCCTTTGCTTTTTAATTTCTGATTTCAGAATCATTGAAACTGATTTGTTCTCTTGTGTATTTAATATTACTCGAAACTCATGATACACAGGGTCTTTCTGAACAACAGGTTACATACTTTGAGACTTGGAAATCATGTTAATGCAAATATCTAATCCTACGAATAAGAAAAAGAAGTTTGCAAACCATTTTTAGAAACGCCCTGTATAAGGAAAATTAATGTATCAAGGTATGAAAACATATTCTACAGATTTGAAGTGGGACTTAATAGTCACATGTCCATTGGGACTTCATTTAATTCGTTTAATTAACATACGTTTTATTAAATAAATTTTCGATTTTCAGAGTGATAACATCGATTTCGAAAATGCTGATGCAAAAACGGAGAGTTTTATTTAAAATACGCGAATTTGACATCGAAGTCATATCTTCTTTCGTACTTATGTTTCGGTCTTTAAGTTAAAAGTAACTTAAGCTTTTGACATTTTTTATCTCTTTCTCAGGCGAAAGTAAAAGCTTGAGAATCTTATGCCAAGTTCCATTGTCACACTAAAGTGTCACGTTGCAGTAAAGGCAACATCGATATTAAAAAAAGCAAGAACATGCATGCAAGGAATGCACGATTACCTTACAAATGCATTCAAGTATTTGTACTTTATTATTCAGTACTACTTAGCTCGTTTTCATCTACATTTCGTGCAATTTTACGTGGTTCCTATAATTCATTATTATATCAACTTTTCGAATAGTCTCAACACATACACTTATGTTAGTTCTGTGGTTTCATAATTTAGCATATTCCTAAATATTGTATGCTCAAATTCCGCATTTACATACACGCAAATCGTTGATATCCGTAACATATTTTAATCGTGGCTGATACAACGTCCTGCAATACCGACAAGTTTTGCATTGCAAATTAACCCTTTTGCAGATCATATTCACCTTTTTGCAAATCAAGCTTCTCCGGAACTTTGTGTTCTTCAGCTACTGCAATAAAAATAAAATCCAATGAAAAGTGAAAGGATGAATCTGCTTTGTAACAATGTGAATTTTGATTTGCAAAAATTTTGATTATGAATATAATCTGCAAAGGGTTCATTTGGAGTGCAAAACCTGTACATGTTCGTTTTACGTGACTCACTTCATCCATGCACACAAAACTAGTATATATACATACACATACACAATTGCTAGTATTCCTTTAATCCATTATTAATTATCAAGAAACATCCACCGTAAACAATCCGTACTGCTATGTCGCATGAAGCAAAATGAACGCCGAACGTCGTTCCTTTTGGCCATATTTTGTTGCCCAACAGTTGATACCACTAAAAAACTGGGAAGTATGATTATTATTGTTATTGTGTTTATGTGTGACACAGAAACTTTCCATCGATGCCCGGACGTGGACCAATTGCCACGTTCTCACTGGTAAGAAAGGCCGATTATTTCCGTCCTAAGTGGTTCAAAATTATTCAAACAATTCTACCAATTTTATTAGACATTTTAATAATCATTTTCGTATATTCGTTCCGTTGGCGAACTTTACGATTTTAAACTACTATATTACTAAAAGGTTATAATAATGTACCACGATTTATTTCACACGTCAGAGAAGCACTTTGTTTAAGTAATTGACAGAGTTGATTGTACTTAAATTAACAGTGCGGCAAAAAACGGAACGTAAGTTTCTACTCTAATTGAAGTCGTAAACGTGGGTTAAAAGCAAGTAAATAACGGCGTAAAGAAGTCGTAGCTTTTTAATCGCGAATATAAATGCGTTTCTTGTTGATTCTTTTTTGTGATCTTGTAAGCAAATGTTTTATAACGCTTAAATGAAAACGGATTATCGTGTTCCAGGGACAAACTGTTTTAACATATTAAATTTCAAAGCTATTAAGTACCAGAGAATTTCATTACTTAATTGAATTCAAAGCTGTGTGAATTCTGTCGCTTGCCATATTTTATGATTTTATTATTTTAACATTAAGACTTTCATCATTTTTCGTTTGACTTTTTAAACGAACAAATATTTTTAATACGCGTATAACTTAGAAGAGAGTTCATTTTTGAATCATTCTAAGAATATCTTTATACTGAAATCTTTGTTTATTTAAACAAATGAATACCATGGGTTTATATGTTTTAACATATCAACGTACCAATACTTAATATTAATAACATTTTGCACTTTCTTCGTGCAAATATGATTCCACATCGAAGTCCTGTAATATTTAAGTCTTTTAAAAAATAATACATCACGGGATCAAGTAATCGCTAATGACAAGACAAATCGAAAATTTTTATTATTTTTCGATCTTTGTCTTTGTTCATAAGTTATTATTATCGAAATTGTTGTATTCCAACTTTCGCTCGAATGTACAAAAGCAAACATTGCTATGGTTTATTCGCGGAAGTCTACGTACTAGTTAAATCGGAAACGGAAAGGCAAATTTCGAAATGTTAATAACTCGCGAGCGGAGACTCAAATTGGAAAATGGCGGAGCACTATTGTTTTGAACTATGACTGTATTTCTGGTTCCACAATTCTTTTCAAGTAAATATGTAGTTTTTGAGGTATTTTGTGAGTTATCATTAATTATGTAACCTGGTTACATATATCGATTAAATAAACGGTAAATATATATATAAATTGAATTTTGATATATATTTATATATATTATATTATTTATATATATAATCGATATATGTAACTAGGTCACATAATTATTTTCGATATACATATATGTATCGAAAATACACTTGCGTTTTTTGTCATGATTTTGCGATTTGTGAGGATTCATTAGTGTTCCCTACGAGACTCTTCTAAATTCGCAGACATAAAAATGGAAAATATTACGAGCTCAGCAACTCGGCAAATTGTATTTTGGCACAATAGGAGAGTGTCCATTCTTCTTCAGAAATATGTGACACGTCAGGTCAACGTGGTATCAATTACTTTTTTTAAGGGTTTATTTCACGTTGTGCATTCGTGCGCATCATATTTCAAGTATCCTACATCGGACGTCCCAAATCGATTTGGCGAAATCAGAGAAATTTGGAGACAACGGTTTCAGATAAAGATGGCAGACACGTTTCCATACATTTAAAGCGCAATATTACAGTCGCGGCTTCGTTTTATATCTCGCAACTTTAATTGTTACATTCAATATACAATGAGTGTAAAAAGTATTCGTACAACAGCGAATTTAAATAAAAACCTCGTGGAATATTGTTTATTTAAAACGTTTTAAGAAACGGTTTTAAGAAACAAAAAGTTTGGAGCATCTTCCTGTGCTTTTTAGGTGTAACCAGTTTTTCGTACATATGCGAATGTTTTATTAAAAATATGAAAATAATATTAAATTTTTAAAATTTGTAGGGGTTGATCTTTTCGAAGCTATAGACGAGAACATGTATGAATATGAAGAGACGTGAAAACGCTCAAAAACAAACCTATGAAGCAGTTATGTTCAGGTTTTTAACAATCTTTGCACTAACCTTCTTGCAAATACCGGAGCCGAATCTATTTACCGAAATAAACCAATAATATGCAGTCTACTTCGAACACAGCGGCTTCTATGCACGCCGAAATCATTCAGGATCATGGTAATTTGTCTTTAACAAATAGCAAAGCAAATAACTCAATCCCAAGAGCAGGCTCCCAGTGACTCAAACGGCGCATGCTCAGAACTTAAAAATACCTGCGTCATAACTCACAGTTCATAGTTCACTACCATCGTTCATACCTACTTTCTCTTTCACCTCGATGCCTGTTTTTCATGATATATGTTCAGTGCTTTTTATAGAAAAAACATGTCGGAACTCGCATCTTGTTAAGTTTTTTATTAAAGAAAATGATATTCAGATCTTAATTTAAAGGAAATTTAAAGTAGCTGTATTTTGTCACGAAGTCGCATAAATAAATATAATTTGTTTGAAGTATTTTTTATTTTAGACTTGATCAAATGTAAAATTAAACAAACAAATGTAAGAACGTTGTTCCGACATGTTCCACCACAAAAAGCAGTGCATACATTCCTGCTAAGTTTCCTCAAAGGATCTGTTTATTCAGAAATTCAAGCCCGATAATGTTATATTGAAGGTATAGGATATCAAACAAACTTCCGACAACAATTAATTAACAAATTACTCTTTATTAATGCATTAATTCAGAATTGTACCAACTGATTTTCATTCTCTCTAAGAGGATAATACATTATTATTACTTCGTTTCCCTCCAATTTAGGTTAGGTTTAGGGTTGGTTTCGAATCAAACTCTACGACTTTAAATTAGATTTGAGTTAGTACAGGATTGTATACCACCACTTGCATTAATGACTTAAACTTTCAGCTTTGATTTTCGTCCAAAGGAAACTTTAAATACATCATCGTCACAAAGTCATTAAAACTGATTATTAAATCAAGTATTCTACCTTCACCACATGTCCATGAGAATGGAAAATCACTGAAATGAATGATAGAATTCATTGATTTTGTGGCGAGGATAAGAAATATAGGCAGATCTCAATCTTGAAAGCTTTTGCTTTCCAGGTGATTACTTTCGCAATTAATCTATCTGGGCGACGCCTAATTTGTTCTTCACATATCAACAATTTGAAGCTGATACAAAAACTTCGCACTCAATTTGTGCGCTACGAAATCATTTCTAACGATTTGTATAAACAAATCATGTTACAGATGTTAATAAGACTATTACTTCACCATGTTTATGATGCGATCATTCCACCATTTTATCATGAACATTTCTCGACTCTCCTGCACAAAATGGCGGTTACTCAACTTAAGTTTCGTCTTTTAATTATATTATGTTGATAATGCTGTACAAAAGCTGGCAAATTTAACAAAACCTGCTTTTGTGAATATCTTATGAATACATATTACATTACATTAATATATGTAATGACATTTTAATATTATGTAATAATAGTATAATATTAAGTATTTTCTTATTGGTAAATACACCATTTTTTACTGAATTTTACAACCTGTTATATTAAATAGATTAATACGCCTGTATATGATATCATCCGACATAATTAATTCCAGTATTCAGCTTGCTGGGATGTCATATATTTTACGTAACAGTTGGCTGCAGCGTGTGGCTAACTTCACAATACAGCAGAGGGAAGTTTCTACTTTTTCAGATACAGTTTCATTTGATTCATCTTCATGAATATTTTAGAAATGATTTTATATACATTTGATAATCATTTCGAACATATTTACTTTGAACTTGATCAATTCCATTGTTTACAATTGCTTCGCAGTGATGCAATCACTGAACAATAACATGTTGCGTCACGTTATGCGCAACTGACAGATGATATAACATAAAGCGTTTTGATATGTTTACTTTGGAGGAAGACATCATTATGAAATGCATTTATTGTTATACCATTTATCGATGAACTTTTACAATTCCATGCGTTTAAATGGAAGAGGATAATCTGTGTTTTTATACACTACGTTTATAAATATAAACTGCGTGTTATGTAAATAGAATACCGATTTTTTAAACCAATGTATGGATGCGATCGACGCGTGATAAACTCTTTTTTAAAATGCACTCGTGTTAAAATGACTGAAAATGCAACTGCATTTGTTAACAACACCACGTTAAAAGGAACCTTAAACGTTAAAGTATACTTAAAGTTACTTAAACTTAAGTTACTTAAAGTGAAAAGTATACTTGAAGTATCAAGTGAGAAGACATCTTTGGAGATCCATAAATATTAGGTTATCCGGAGATTTCATGCCGATGTTCATAAGTTTTTGGGGCAAAAAACCGGAGAAGTTCTGGGAGAATGAAACCTTCAAATTAAATGGAGGAAGGTTGTTGAACTCCATAATTCATACATAATTGAATAAACATAAATCGACATATAAAAATCTTGTCTTCGAATTTTTCTTAAAAATCGGAATGAACTTTCCGGACAATGCATACCGATCATTTCATTGGAATCACACCATGCACTACTTAACTTTATTTGGCTTGCCTCAACATATTCATGCTAATTTAAATCCACCGTGTCTTCTCTCATATGGCGGAATCTATAATATTCATTTCGTGGTGAATATATTCTTGGATGTCTGCCTTACAGTTCATCGTCGATATTTATTTTTCATCGATATATAATTACGATCGTACGAGCCCTCGCAAATTAACTCCATATTCGCATGAACAATATGTATTGTTAAAGAAAAGGGGGAGTATCATTTTCATAGGATTTCGAATTATTTGCCTCCCGAACATCAAGTTCCAATCATCCCACTCACTTTCATTCACCTTCCAACCGTCTCCCGCAAAAAGTGATAAAAATTGCAAAAAAAAAATGATAAAAAACCAAAAAAAAATTCCATGTAAATCTCGGTCCACGGTGACTTATTTAATTAATCGATTTGTTTTGTTCTGTTCCGGTCGACGTATTAGATGGCCCGACAAATGTGAAGGTCAACATCTTTCTCCGCTCTATCAGCAAAATAGATGATTATAAGATGGTGAGTGCAATATAACTAATCATGAACAAGGCCTATACAATCTGTATATCCACACATGTGTGTATCTATTAACGTCACGTGTATATGATACCGTAAGATTTGCACTTGTCTGTACTTGTATTTGTATTACGTATATATGTATACGTATGTAAAGTCGTACGGTCCTGAAGTTACATACATATAAATATATACACTTTCGTGCGCCGCGCTATCAGTGGATGTGTGCTATATCCGTCGCACCCCCGTTGATTTTCTCGATGTCGTTAACTGTCATGTTACATATATCAATATAATCGGCATATGTCTGTCATATATGGTCCACGCTAAATTTGCTTGCCACTGGGATCCATGCGAAACTTCCTCTCAAAATGGGTTCGCTTCGAAAGAGAAGACTGTACAGTGAGTGTAAAAAGTATTCGTACAGCAGTGAATCTTAAAAAAAACCACGCAGAACATGGTTTCCTCATGAAACACATCGTGAATATTTCCATAAAAGATGTGGATAAGTAATATCTTTTTCGTATGAAATTGAATGAGATGGTCTCGAAGAATATGTAGTTTGAATATGTAGCCACTTGTTTGTTGAAATCTTAGAAATAAACAAAGTTCTACGAGGTTCTTCTTCAAATTCGCTGCTGTACGAATACTTTTTGCGCGGGCTGTACAGGAGCCCGATCAATCACGATTTCTGTTCTGTCATCGTTTGTCATCGGACGTATCATACGGTGGTGCATTGAGAAGATTGCATTAATATTTTTCACTTCAACTCTATGAGAGCATAGGTTTTGATACGTTTTCGTTATTTTATATACAGTGGGAGTAAAAAGTATTCGTGTAGCAGTGAGTTTTGACAAAAACCTCGTAGAGCTTCGTAAAAACGTTAAAACGTTGTAACAAATAAGTAGTATGTACACTCCCGCTCAAAAAGTATGGAGCATCTTGTGCTTCTTGGGTGAAATTAATTTTTTCGTACATATGTTAATGTTTTATTAACAATATTGCATTTATATATGCAAATAACATTACATTAATATGCTTTACAATTGGAATTGGAAGAACAATATTATGAATGAAATATTTATTTACTTAAGAAACTCATTATTTCTTTTGAAATCGTAAAATCTGTAGATATTCTTAGAGATCTTCAGAAATATTCAGAATTTGTTTCATGCGGAAACAAAGTTCTACGAAGTTTTTGTTAAAATTCAGTACCGTACGAATACTTTTGGCAGTTACTGTATGTATAATGCATGAAAGAGCTATTTCGCGTGCGATCTGCAGGGTGATTCGCTCAGTTGCTAAAATCATACTGATCCTCACATTTTCTAAGGAAAAATATGATCCCATTTCATATGGTAATCGTACTTATGCTCGCCGAAAGCCAATGGCAAACATATTTAGCATGAACCGTACTAATTGTTCGACTATTCGATTGATTGTACATTGCAACCACGTCTGTGCCTTGTTGGAAAGTTTTGCTAGAAAACCAAGAAAGAGGCGCGACAGATAATCACAGATACAAAGACTCGACCCGTGGATGCATTCATTTAATCAAACATTCGGTACCTTTCCGCTCGGACGCAAACTATACTAGGTTTGGAATAAGATTGCCAAGAGTTCGGACGAGTCTCGTTCGTTGTGCGCAGGTCCCCCACTAGCACGCGGTTGGTCTTACAAGGAAAGTAAGAGAACCCGAAGATTCCAAACATTGTGAAACTGCAACAAACACAGCATAATTGATCGTGATTAGGAAGCTACGTTCCTTGGTGAACAAAAACGATTTAAAGAAGTGCAATCACCCCTCAAAGAAAAAGTGATTTTTTCGTTTTCAGCTATTCACCTCTTCGCATTTTCAGAGTGAAATTACCGCTGATTTCACCTCTTTAAACCGTTTTTGGGCACCAAAGAAAAACAGGGTCGTAATGAGGATAGAGTTACTCTATGTCTGTGCATAGTTTCAGAATTTTTTGAATTTTCGGTTTCCCTTACTTTCCTTGTTAGTCCCACTGTGACGTCACAGAAGTCGGGGATAAAGTCATAGTGGTGGGAAGAAAAGGTAGTGGAGACTGCGGGAACTCTTGGCAATCTTATTCCAAACCCAGAATAATCCTTCCCTTCACAATGCATTTTTAACATACAAATCTTTCATTACAAAAATCATCATCCATTATACATTATCTTTGTCGATTTAACAATCACATTCATCACAATCACGGAATACTGTTGGTTAGGTAATGAGAATTACGAAGATTTAGTCGCTCGAAGACATTGAAAATGGGTAGCACGTACAGTGAGTGTAAAAAGTATTCGAAATAGATTTTAATCTATTACACACATGAAAAGTGAAAAATCGCACACTCACAAAATTCCTTTATTTTTCGGGAGAAAATTACTCGATTAAATGTATAAAATGCGTGGGTGGAATAAAACAAAGCAGCAGAAGATTATCGTAACATAATTCGCGAACGCCGCGGTGCCTTTAATATTTGTTTAGCTCGCATGTAACTGAAACGTGGAATTAAATAGAAAATATACTTAAAATCGTGTTTCGGATATTGTTCTTGCACTGTTTGACAAATATTAATAATAAAATTTGACAATTATTTATGTTATGTTTAGATTACGCGGAGATATTACGAGTGAAATATGGATCTAAATAAACATTATTCGTTAACATTAGATGCTTATCGCCAACAAAACTCGATGAACTTCCGAAGTTTTTTTATATAAAATATTTCTTTATGCTAGTCTTCGATCTGAATTTCAGGAAACAATCGACTGGATTGTCTTTTCGAAAAATCTGAATTTTAAGTTTCGCTGCGCTGACAAATTTTCTTCTTCCAGTTATTGAGCATAAATAAATAATTAAATCCTATCATATTTAAATATGTTACGAATAACATATTTAACGAAAGAAAACATCCTTGCAAACATAAAGATGGGTTTCACGCATAACATTAGACTTACTTGTCCAATATTCTAATATAAAACATTACATTACATTAAGAATATTAATATAATTCATATTTTGACGTACATTACGTATTATGAATGACGTACAAATATTTATTAAAATATTTATTTACAATTTTTAAATGTTTTGAATACGTGCATATATATTGTATCATATAAAAACTCTCCGTTGTTTATAATATAATTGTTTTAATATATGCATATATTTCATAAATATTCTATTATTATCTCTTTTATATTAATATTATATTATTTCATTGTTTTACAACAAAATATAACAAAATTGCAACTCGACTTCAATTTAATAACGATGTCAATTATTTAATATTAATCTTATAAACTATATAAATACGTCGTTGAACAGCAGATTTTCATTTTATGTATAAAAGTTTCATAGTAACATACGTCAGCACATTAATTATATAAATATTTCTCATGTAATTTAACGTTTAATATTATATTAATTAACAGGTATCTATTAGGGGTACCGGAAAGTAATCAATTCGAGAGTGGAATTTTTTCGCATCGAAAGGGAATTTGTTTTTTCAAAAAGGGAATAATTGCTATGGAGAATCGTCGGTCAATGATCATAGATGACGATGGGGATGATCTAATAGAATAATGTTTAATATGAAAAAATAAATGGGGTTTCATAAAATATATGAGAAATAATTACTTTCCGGTGGCTCTAACAGTAACTAATAATTGCCATAAAAAGCGATTTTGGTATAATGCGCATAGGTTGTGTTTTACGTCTGAATTAAATAATAGTTTGCAAAAAAGAATAATTTCAATATACGATATTCGCTTCATTGACTTTGAAATCACTGCAGAAGACACGACTAGAACACAAATATAATACATTAATCGAAATCAAATTTCAAAAGTCATATCCACGTTTTCATTATCAATCATTGGATTAAAATGATCATACATCAACATCTCTTCATGAAGTTTCATTATTGCCATTTTTCATATAGCTTTTCCTATCGGATATACATCAAATAAATTGCGGAAGAATTTCATATGAATACGTCTATGCATATCCGAGTAATTCCAAGTTTATTTTAATAATGCGTATAAAATCAGCGCATTAAAATTAATAACTCTCAGTGGCTGCCCGTTCAATTTCAAATCTAACTCCATATCTTTACATAACCTGATCCATATAATAATTGTGTATCAATTTTAATGATACAAAACCATTGTTTAGTAATAAAATAACGCCCTTATGATACGGCAGATATAATAATCGTTATAATTAAAATAAAATAGGGGTTTATATTTTAACGTTATTATTTATATCTTACAATTAGTGTTATTACTACTTATACGAACAAGAGAGATATTTAGAAATATTCCTTATCTATAAATTAACATATGAGCAACAACTCCATTTATTTAGAGTCATATTTTGTTTTAGCTCATACATTTATCGCATTAGTAACAGATATCATATCATGGGAGGCAATTATGAAATGATTAATTATTATAATTATTAAATTGATAAATGATTATTCAACGTTCGTATAAAACGTATACTTTCCCCTCTTCTTTTGATTCGAGGCGAAAGATCGTAATGGATTACGTTTTTATGACTCCATGCATTATATTATAAGAAATATGAAAATAATATGCTGTTCACTTAGAGAGCAACGCACGCAAAGTACCTCCGGAAGTGACAATGAGAAAGGCTATATTAAATAAACTATACGGCAATATAAAATAACACTACGATTTTAATATTTCTATGCTAATAATTTTCATAAAATGAGTATATTTCTACACGAATATTGCCACGAAATATATTTACGTTATGTGCTTCTATAAAAATGTGTTTTATACGAGATTTCTTGTTTTCTTTCTCCTAAAGAAATGTCTTAAAAAAATATTTGTATAATTTACTGGCTTATGAAGTCAGTCCGATATAATTATTAATAAATTATTAGGAAATATTAATTATTAGAAATATTGAGAAATAATAATTATGAAGGAATTATTAAAAAACACAGTTTGATATGCGTTCATGAAAAGATTAAGTTCGTGAGAATATTTAAATTGATTTAAACCCTTTTTCAAAATGACTTGCAAAAATAACTTACTCTTCTTTTAAAACACTAGTATATACGTATGTATGTCTTTATACATAAAAATTATATGGCCATATACAAAATAAGTTCGCAATAATAAACAATACATGCATTCAACAGAAAAGGAGATTTTTCAATATGATTTACAACAAATGGCTCGTTCCACTTTTAAGTCATAGCAATGGATACCTTTACCTATACAATGATAATAATTAACCCTTTACACTCGAAGGCGACTCTCAGTCGCCACTCAGTTTATTGCGACAACTCGAACGGCGATCAAGAGGCGACATTAAGATTTTCTCCAGTTGTCGGTGATTGGAAATACATTAACAAAAAATAAGTGGAGCAAATCCTAATGCCTTCTCTCGATTGCCACTCGAATTACATCAGGAAACTGAGTGGCGACTGAGAGGCGCCATTCTAGTGGAAAGGGTTAATAAATGCATAGAAAAGAAAAGGAGAAGGATATCGTATAGGGTGACAAAATTTAATACTTTCCATATCTTACTTGTCAAATATAACGGGTGGTTACACAAATGGTGTGGTTTTACATGTTTTTGCCATTTTTCAGAACAAATTAGATAATACGCAACGAACATCATATCTCGTGAAGGAAATTTGGAATATTTTTTGTTACAGGTATTTTTGTTACAGGCTGGAATGTGTGCTTTTTTATATAGACATACAAATTATATTGATATTATTGGTATTATTTATAATAACAATTAGATCCGAATCATTTTATACGATCGACATGATTAGTAAAATCTAATATTAAATTTTCATTCCAAACTTTAATTAAATCTCTTTAATAAAATCATTAATAAATAACATTTTTTTATCTAATTTGGCGTAATAATGGGATAAACAAAGTGTAGATTAATATTGTAGAATGAAACTACAAATTATAGTAGTTTAATGGTAGAAAAATGAACACAATTCTTAAACCATGAAATAAACTTAACCTTAAAACACGGGAAATCGTAACATGTTTGAGAGTTTGATACCATTTTAGGAAAATGGTATGGATTTAAAAACATCAATATTACGACAGTATACCAATATAAAATATAATAACTATATAAACTAAAATAAAAATAAATTATATAAACTTTTGCATAATAAAACATGGCATTTTATTAAAGCTACGATTGTCGGCATAAATAAGTGAGAATGTGCATAGTAATTGCAATTTCGATTTGCATCCGATTCGTTAAAACGTTGAGTGTCGGACTGAAATTCGTGTTATACGATACCTCGCGGCATGAGTCCGTAACGTGTATATAAAGTCTAAAAGTAAAACTGTTTAAACACTCTACAATATATTAATTATTTTATGTCTTTATCGTAACGTTAACAATATTAAAAATCTTGTGACCTCCGCGGCACTCAACGTGTTAAAATATAAATTACTGAAAGATATAAACAAAGAATTTATTTCAATACAAGAATTCCGAATAAAATAATGTAATCAGTATCCCCCCACCGAAGTACGCTGCTAATTAACGACAATCGTTACAACATTTATATTTTGTTCCACTTTCGAGTACATGAATAAGTATGACATATTTGTCGTGGGTGTGCGATAACCATTTTAGTAAACAATTTAATATAATAGTTCATCACTTTCGTAAAAACCGATTGATTGCACTCTTGAGGATTAAATAACCTTTGTACAATAAGTACCTTACTTTCTGTTTCACCAGATAAAGTATTAATTAAGTATTAATTAGGTCCTATTGTTGTAAGATTGATCACATACTGACATAATTTTGACAGCATGATGAAATGACGATTTTTCGTGTGACGCGGCGTTATAGTTTCAATCATCAACATCATATACAGTGTTCTATTCCAATAACAGAAATTGTGTTTTCGTTCTTTCTAAAACTGCATGCTACACAATCGAGCGCGAATGTACAGGGTGTTCCATAACTACTTGACAATCCACCTCGTGCATGTAGTTCCAGGAAGACAAATTAAAAAGTCCATTAGCATTTTTCGGTGCGCCTTCCTCTACGAGTTATCCATCATTAAAGCATCGATGTTTTCTTTCCAATTTGGCCAGTTCAAAGACCTTAACAGCTGATTCGATGCAATATGTGAGTTTATGCGTCAAGCTCTCGTACTCTTGCAATTTTTCTGCACAGTTCCTTAAAAATACTTTTTTTCTCTACTGTATCCCATATTGGCGACATTTCCTTCGGATATCATGAGTAAGAGTTCTATTCTCTATTCTCTACTGAACCCCAGTAGAAAGTTTAAATGTTAATAACTCGTAAACGAAGTCGCCATGGAAAAAGTGGTACAGGACTTTTCGATTTGTCTGCCCAAGAAATACATGTACGGCCAGAATTCTTAAATATGATAGTTATGAGACACCCTGTATTCATATTCCATTCGTAACCCTAATAATCTGTACTTCCCAGATCATTTGCGTCCTCGAAAGCTCCGAGTCGCCCTCTTTCTACCAGTTTTGTCTGTCTGTGTCCGTCTGTCTGTCTGTCTGTCTGCTGTCCGTCCGTGCGTCCGTCTGTCTGTCTGTCCGTCTGTCTGTCTCTGTCTGCTGTCCGTCTGTCTGTCTCTGTCTGTCTGTCTACATATCTGTCGGTCTCAATTGCGCAATCCATTCAGTCATTGGATCACAATCATAGGTATACTTTGAACCGAATTATGTACTCATTTGAACATCATAACTTGATGTCATCGACTGTCAACTAACAAGCGTGCAAAGCGAGATGGTGACTGCATACTTTGATGTACAAGCTCATAACACCCTTATTCATTATTAGTTCGCAAACAATCATTTTTCTAATTACCAGCATAAATCACTGTCCAATGTTAATGCATAGCCTACAGGGACATTTGAATGAAAGCAATTTCAATGTTGTACAACATATTTCTGTCGAATAAAGTCATATGTGTAAGGAAAAACATTCAAGCAAAATCTGTATTATTTTTGTAGTGAAGTCATTAATGTTACATTCTAACGTTTGCGAGTGACTTATTGTTGTTAATATGAAACCAAACATGTTGATTTTTAATCACAGCCATGTAGTCGAACATGAATACCTCCTTATGTTATACAATTATCTTTATATTATATTATAACAGAATAAAGAGTTCTTTAAAGGCAGAATTAAAAGATGAATCTACAGAATGATGCACACCATTCCCCTCAGAAAACTGATCTTACGTCATGTAATATTAGTTGCATATTTATCACTGATGAGTTATCAGACAGTTCATAACGGCTCATAACGACTCACAAAATGGCGATCATGAAATCATAAGGAAAGCATATGGCGGTTCATTTTGAGATACTTCGACTCGACTAATAAACGTATCGTTATTCGATACTTCTGATATTGGTTGGGCATCGGACATCTAAAAAAGTCGGGTACGTCATAGACGTATGAACATCTAACTCTTATGGATAATATTAGGAAAGTATTTAAGAAAAAAATGTAGAAAAGGTTACTTATTTGCCGCTGATAGACCTGATACTAATGCCATATACAGACAAGACACTTTTTTTACACAGGGACATATGGCATAGTATCCGACAACGTTAAAAAGGATATGGTATGTACCGATTGTTCTAATTGGAGGATCTAGATCCAACAATACCAGTTTCTTTACTCAATTACTTCCTTATACCTCTACATTGCAAGGCATATTATATATTATTGCATACCCATGCTTTTTAGCTCAGGATAAATGAATCGCGTCTACTACTGTCTTAAGAGGAGAATTTATCAGTTGTTGTAAGATTCTCTAACAAGATTTTGAAGGGACGTAGTATAGACACAACTAATTCTATAGCACACAGTTTTTAGGTGGCGATGACCACGTGTTTTACAAAGAATGGATTTAAAGTAGACGCGATGTCCATACATTTACGCATCTTTCACCGTACAACGTGACGTTGCGGCAATCGAGTTCGCGGGCTGCGAGTCAGGAGCGTTACGTGTCCCGCTAACTTCACATTGTACAGTCAGATGCATAAATGCATGGAAATCGCGTCTAATTTTGTACCCCGTTTTTGACAAACGCGTGGGCCATCGCAAACTAAACATTGGGTGCTACAGAATTAGTTGTGTCTATACTATGTCTCTTGAAAATCTCGTTGGAAAATCTGACACAACTGACAAATTTTCCTCATTAAATTATAACTCGTTAGATTCTAACGATAGAACGTAGTGCATAAAGTTTTTGGCTCCGCTAGTCTTTTAAAACACCCTAGAAATTAGATGATCAAACCTTTAGAGATGTAAGCTAAGATTTACTCACCAGCTGATATAATCAACATTTAAGCACCAAATTAAACTATTAACATAATAAACCAATTATAATAAGATACCGCGTATTGATAATCTTTTTTTAGATCAAAAAGCATTTCATAATTTCATGCAATATCCCACGCAATATCGCGCACCTTTAAAACTAAGATGGATGACCATAAATAATTTACGGATTTATGAAACGAAATGTAATATAAAACTTAGAAGTCTGCAAGTTCTTTAGATAAACTCGACAATAATTCGACCATTTGTTTAGTATCCATTATTTAAACAATGTCACTGTTTACAAGCTGCATATCTGCACATCTTTTACTTGTGTTCCGTAGTTATTCACTTGTATGATTACATCACAAGAAATAATAATATTAAACAAAAATTGATTCATTTATTTAATAAATTCAAATTAGCTACGTTATGGTAGGGGTGGACGATTGCTACAAAGTAATTTAATGTTGTTTCTATTACATATAGCGGCAAAAATAAAAACCAAAATAGAAAATGCGTAACAAATATGTACATGCTCTCGTCTGGCTTCTCTTCGAATTCTCTTTTAAGAATAATATAGTTTTGAAAACCCTTCAAGGTGTTTATCTTCATAGTGTTGAAACTATTTAGCACTTTTACGGTGCCAATATATTAAAATAACCCATCTATACATCTGCATCACTGTAAATATTATCACACGTCAGAAATGTACAGTGAGTGTAAAAAGTATTCGTACAGCAGTGAGTTCAAACAAAAACTTTGTAGAACTTTGTTTCCGCGTGAAACTAATTGTGAATATTTCCATAAAAAATATGGATAAATGATATTTCTTTCTATGAAATTCATTGCGAAGATCTCTAAAAATATGTACATATCACTTGTTTGTTAAAATGTTTTAAGTAAACAAAGTTTTACGAGGTTTTTGTTAAAATTCACTGCTATACGAATACTTTTTACATTCACTGTATATCTTCCAAAGTGTTGTGGCACAGATTGACGAGGGGTAATTATGAAATTATTATACCATCAATCTATGAGCCGTTTCTTTTTTGGGGAGTGGTATAAATCCGATTTTCAAAAAAATTGAATTAAAACTAGTTTCTGTTACATATTTATGTCTTCATCATCTTATTTGTAATATTAAAATCAAAGGAAACCCTGTACTTTCAACAGTTCATTTTCAAAAGCAACGGCTCATATTTTGAATTCAAATCAATTATGTTCTTCAAACAAAATTTCCCAAAGCTAATAGTTCACCGTAACTTTTCAGTTATTAAATAAATTATATTTGAAGTGATCCGTACAAATATAAATCAAGCATTATCTGTTCGTGACAAATAATGTTTAAAAAAACGTAAAAATCCAACGACCATCTCAAATGTCTAACTTTCGGAATTGATTTCAATTCCATATTTATTCCTCTGTATTATTTAATATTTATAGTGTGACTATAATTATAGTGGTGATTAATACACACAGAAATCCACCATGCTCTGATTCTCATTTTCAATTGTTCTTCTTTTACATATATTAAAAATCGGGGAACGGGTGTATATAATACTTCCGATAAAATCTTCTCAAAGCTAATAGTTCGCAGTAACTTTCCACTTAACCCTTTGACTGCGAAAGGCGTATATATACGACCAGTAAATTTTGCTCGTTAGCACGCATTTATGTTTTAGTAAATTAGTACAGCGTGGAACATACTTTTGTGTGTCACAACAATAATTGAATCTCAGTAACACCGCGATTTTTCTTATTTTTATCGACACCATTAGTGTCAACTACTGTCGCGCGATTATCGCATCGTACGTTAATGGTGTTTTGTGAGAACGCGCCGCAGTCAAAGGATTAATAAACACAGCTACCCAATTCTTGCAGTCCTTCAACCACTTACCGTGTTAAGCCACAGAGAAGATAAATCACAGAAATGTCTACGACTTCATCGAATATTTTTCCTAAACTTCAACAAATTCCATTTGTACCACCATCTTCCTTAATACCGTCCTTTACTGCCTATCTTAACACTTCGACGGCCGCTCATTTGACTCAAAGTCTCGCGACTACCGCCGGCATCTCTCGCGTACTGAAATACGGAAAGTTCAGAAAACCAATATTTTGAGAATTCAAAAACGCCAATATACTCGTAAGAATTGGAAGGCAGTAACTCAAAAACAGTTAAAATGGATTAACATAGAAACGTCAAATCTACGATCTCGGAATATTTATATAATGCTGATCTGAGATTTTTAGTGCGAAGTCACATTTACATGACACCGGCCGATAACCGCTGGCTGTTGAAATCACGTACACGTCACAGCGGCCGTCAGAGTATTATTCCACGAATCCTCAACAATAGCCACCAGTGACATTCGTAGCTATTTTGGGTCACTTTACCATAAGCGCAATGTAGTTTTCGCAATTGAAATCTTAAACCTGTCTATAATGGATCATTATTATTTATTTCTCCGACTTTAATATCCGCAGTAATAATAATATTTCAAAATACGGTTCTATTACAGCAGTACAGCGATTGAGTTGATATTTCCTAAGATCAAAAATCATTCTCATATGAAACGTTTAATATATTGATGAATTATAAACACATCCTTGGTAAATAAGGCTAATTATTTTCCGTTGAATTCACAAGAACGAACGTCATTTAAACATAGATATAATACGAGTATTTAAGACAGGGAAGGAATGATAGACTAATCGTAAGAATATATTTGAAAGATAATCAATTATTTCACCAAAGTTTTATCGCGGTTACACTAATTGCTACAACGAGCTGCGTGACGAAAGAAATGAACAAAGATAAAGAAACCTTCTAAGGAGGAGACGCGAATCCTCCTCTGCGATTTGTTCCTCAATTTTCAGAAAGTTTCGCGGATAACTAATGCCAAACCGCGGAGGGAACCGAACAAATCGCAATAATTTATAAACCCGAAAGAGATACAAAAGCATGAGAAAAAAAAACGAGCTCGAGAAGGCTGAGCTAAATTGCGAAATAACTGGTTGTACGTCTACAAGACACACATACACACGCGCATGTGCAAAAAAAGAACGAATGGAACGAAAAACAAAATGGCAGACGGATCGGTAATGGTTTTTACTAAATATCTCGAAGCGGTAACCCTGCCAAGAATCAAGGATGGATCGTGAGAGTTGGCAGTTGGTAGCTTTATAAAAATGGAAGCACTTGCCCTTATCCCTTCCCAAATAGAAACTAGATGGGACATCGTCGGAGAACAATTCAACATGGCTGAGAGAAAAAAAAACCAACCGTGAGCTAACATGCATGTGTTGTTTATGCAATGTGCATGATCTATAAACATTTTTCCGGTGATTCGAGTTATTCAATGTAGTCAGCTTAAAGGCTGCTTTTGCATGGTTCTTTTCTTCGGATGCTGCTGTGTCTTTACATTCTTTGTTACTTGTTCTGTGTGTACACTACCCTTATCTTCGAACCAAATTTGTAGGTTATAAAGAATTATTACGTCCTCAGACAGAACTAGAATATCACACGTAACATTTTCTATGTACTAAAGATGAATATTAAATACGAATATCACATTTTCAAGATTCGAAGTATTAGTCGGGATTATTGAAAGATATGAAGATATCTCTCATTGATCGCGACGATCATTCTGCATATTATTTCATTTTATTCCTCTTAATACGCATAATGACCGGGATATATTTGTACGGAATGATTCGAATTGATTCTTTATGAAAAGCTGGATTATTGTTATTTGATGTGCAGGTACAATAAATAATCGACATATATGTGTGTTATATGATTACTTGAAAGGTTACCATTGAATACATTAATTCATTTCTAAATGAATTAAAATATATAAGAAGAGAGAATAGAATGCACTGCACAGAGACTTACTTGATGATTAAAATATGGCGCGCATTACTGACCTAGTTTTTCTTGTAACGGAAATCTCTAGCAGTATTATTAGAGATTTAAAGAACTTGCAGAAGTTGTAGCTACATATGTAGGTAATGAATAACGCACTGGCGCATGGTAAATTAGAAACTATTCTAAGAATTTATATTCTTATCGTCGGACAATATGCATAAATTAATCAATGAAACTAAAGCAATCACCTACAACGAAACTTTTGTTCAATCAACAACCATAATCCAGCTATTTCGATATGCATTGTTTGTATGCCTTCTAAAAAATGTTTATCATAATAACCGTAATGTGTAATTCATTATGATGAATAATAATCCAAAGATTATTATATTTCTGTCGGGAGAAATTTTCGAATATGCGATACTTTTTTATTGTGATTTATTATTGCAAAACTACCTAATGTGACAATGGTATTCGATAATTTTACGAAATAATTAAAATGCTTACTTTTTTTAAAGATACTTTTATATTTCCTTTCAAAAAGCAGATAGGTATTTTTTTGCGCAAGGTCAGTCGAGGAATTTCAAATCTGACGTGGAAAGCAGTGTTGCGTTTTGCTTTAATTTCGTAGCAAGCAACTCCCGCAACGCCGTGTAATGTACAGTATACCACTTCCGGTACATGAAATTAACCTATTAAATATAATTAGCAGGGAATGAATAAGGCAATACATAGAATATCTCCTTATACGAACCCATTTATATATTTTATTTCTATAAATAATATAGTAATATGTCTCACCGCTTAAGATTTAACTCGTTTCAATAAACATTGCTGTATGCATAGAATTTGAGGAAGAATTATGGTTTCACTGGTAAAAAAACATTATTTCTCGGCTTAAAACAGGACAATGTTAAAATCAAATAATATCATCATCCTTTTCCAAAAAGGATTAAGATTGAAGAGAAACATTATCGAAGCATTAAAATGGATCGGAGAGTTTTTATTGTCAAAGTAAATGCTGGCTAAGTCAGTCATTGTTGTAAATATAAGTTTTTGTGTATTACTTTTTGTTAAAAGGTTGTTTAACAATCGAAGACTAATTGCTCTTTTAACTAATATAAGTTCTAAACAGTCGACAGAGTTGTATATTGTTTTAATGAGCAGTGCAAAGAAAGTAGTAATGAAATTCCAATTCTATAAACTCAATAAATAAACATATTGTTAAAATATAACTCATATATGCACATATCGATTTTGAACGATGATAAAATTAGTAACGTAGACATATTGCAAAATAAGGAATATGAAACTTCGAATTAAGAACACGAGATCCATTTACATTTGTTATATTATTTGTTATTCTCCTTAACGCGAATACACCAAGAAATGTGGAGGACATCAAATTGTATCATGTAATATTTAAATAATACGTGTAATATCAGTGTACATATCTCATAGATATTTGTGGAAAGTGCAGCGCAAACGTTGCAAATTTTCGTAATTTTGATTCAAAGAGAATATATTAGACTCTCAACGTCAAATTTAGATTGATGTATATGAAAAATTGGATTTTTTTTGTTTAAAAAGATGTAAATCTCTGACTTGTTTCCCTATTTGAGATAAACAATCCTGCTAGTCGAATGACCCATTCCATTGTTTTAATGCCGAGATTCTAGACTCAATGGCATGACTTACTTTCCAAAGTATTATTTCATTCTTCCAGAAAAAGAGCGTTTAAGATCGAAGGTAAGTACAAATCGTAGGTTTTGATTGATTATTTATGAACCGTTTATTTAACCGATTGATTATTTGTCCCGGTAATTATGAAAGTGGCCTGAGTCACTTTTCCGGAAGTAACGGTTAAAGGCTTTTTAGGTTATAAATAGATACAATCTTCCAATCTATTATAGAATCTGTTTATTGGCAACACCTTTCAACATCCTTATCATAGGATCAATAGAAGTTTTACATATTGACCCTTTGCGTTCGAGAACTTTTTCAAAAATACGTATAAATAGTTATAAAATATTTGAAAAAAATATTTATAAAATATGAAATGTATTTCTGAAAACACCAAATTCTTTTCTGTGTACATATGTGGTGACATTCGACCACAAAGGGTTAACTGGGATTGTAAATATAATATATTTATTTAAAACAAATATTATAAATAAAAAGTGACTTGCACGGTGAGCGTCGCAATCTGTATCCGGTTTCTTAACCAATCATAGCTCAAATTGTAGGTCTCGGCAAGTGTTTTACAAAGCAATCAATTTTTTATGTAGATGGGTTCAAAAGTCAAAATTAGGAAGTCATCCAATGTGGACAAAATTGATAGATCCTTGTAGCTCTCGCTAAGGCGATTCAAAATATCTAATATCTATTTTCTAAGAACATTTTTTTGTAAACATTTTATTTATCTTCATGCTTTATCTCAAATAAGGAAACAAGTCAGAGATTTACATCTTTGTAGGAGTTACGGTTTTCCAGAAATTGAGCTATCACTCGTTAAAAAAACTTAATACAAATTACGAACCTTCCCTTGTTAGACTACTTTCGTAATCAGCGGCACATTTATGAACCGTTTATTTAAGCGATTAATTATTGCCCCGTTTATAAACCTGGAAAATAAATCATGTACATTCCGACGGCGAGATTTTAGTAAGATATGCTAGTCTCCAGTAACATTATACGCAACACGTATTGTTATTAATAGATAGCATAATTCTAGTATTAGCACTCCACTTCCAAACGTCCGATTTGATATTCCTACAACCTATCGAGTACTTAAATTTGCATTTGATTAACACACGGAAGGAAAGATTTCCTTTCGAACGCCACATATGTGCGTACGATATTATTAATAGCCGGAATCACGATTTAAAAGTGATCCGTGGTAAAGCAATTAGTGGAATTGACTTGGCTAAATTACTTTTTCCATCTGCAGGAATACTCCGTGCAGTTGACATTTCGGGAACAATGGTTGGATGAGAGACTGCGATTCAATGACTTTGGAGGTGCGTAAAAATCTATACACAATTGATATGTTTTATCGTTATTATCTTAATCGGTTAACACTAGAACCCCCAAAACAGTCAAAATGGCGAGTCCACGATATTTAATCAAATTGTTCATATTTGTAACGTTTCATTCTTTGAGATTTTTCAAGAAGGAAAAGCTAATAGCTGCATAAGTTGGCAACTCTCCTGAGTTCTTCTCTTCTGACGCCGAAAAAGAGACTTCCGATGATATATTTTTTATTCATTTATTTTGTTTATCAGTGGTATCCGTAATGTTATAAATATATCGAAGATGAACATAAAACTATTATATTAAATATTAATTCAAATGCATGGTTGAAAAGAAGTCAATAATACATGAAATATATGACTTGCCGATGCATAAATAAAATGTGTCTACGATTTAATTCCAAGAACTTTTGTTACGTACTGTACAGGGGAATAACCTGTGTTATTCTTGAATATCGATTCAAACGTAAAACTCCTTAATAATCGTCAGCGTCTTGAAACTTTTAGGTTTTTGATTAGCCGCTCTCCATCTTGATCTAGTTTAGTTTGGCCTCTTTATACACGGAATACTAATAAGTTCACGATCTAACCTGAATAAAAAATGTTTAATCAATATCTGACGAAATAATAACTTCGCCAGAATTGAAAGCAAGTCTTTGTCATGAAAATCCAAACGACCTATTTGTTTTCTAGTTGTATATGAATTGAATATCATTTGCAATTATTCGCTCAAATTTTTATTTTCACATTCAAACAAAGTTCAACGGGAAATTTATAGTTTCCATTTCGCTTTATAGTTTCGTATCGGAAGTATAATCTGCCTGTTGCGCCATTTTTCCATACTTCTCGCTATTTTTAAATGATAAAATATATTATTATTTATTAATAATCGGATTAACATTTATTAATAAAATACTACCCGGTAGTCATTTGATAAAAAGAAAAGGAGGCTACACAATCGTGAACATACATATATAATATAATACTATAATAATAGTTCTGCTGGAAAATTCTGTCTGTTTTTTTAGTAAAGTAAAATAATGAACTTTTGTGTTGTTTATTAATATTTAATTAACAATGTGATTTCCATTAACGATGATCATTTCGTCGTAAAAATGGGTCTTCTTGAAAAATGTTGCTAAGAATATCATCTATCACGAAAGGTCTTCCAAAGCGTGATTAGTTTTCGAGGTTAAAGTCTCCGTTTTTAAATTTCTCGATCGATCTACCGCGTGTTCTTTCAGATACCGCGCTTGCTCCAAAAACAATTACCAAACTTCAACATGCTTTCCGCAGCGTTTTTTCCTCGTCGATATTCATAAAGCTTACAGTGTCATAAATGAACTTTATCGACGGACATCTTTCCTTCGATATTCCTTCATAAATACCGACGATAAAACATTTATTTCAATATACTGTATAAATGTTATAAATGTTATAAATGTTTGTAATTGGTATTATTAAAAATAAAATGTGTCCAATATTATAATTCAATATACGTCAGAGTCCATTATGTATGAATATAATCTGCGAAACCCTCAAATTGTGAAAGATGTGAACATTTATCTATTAAATTATCAATCGGTCAAGTAGCTGGCCGCCATTGTACGTCGAAGGGTACCGATGATAAAACATAACGTTGAAAAGAATGAATCATATACTTTTGATTAAAATAATTTCCTATGCGTTTCAATTAATTGTTACAATAATTGATAAGCGGACAGAACTTTCCGACGGGCAAAATATATAATATAAATAAAATAAAACATTCTTCCCAATTTATTGGGTTCAGTCATAAATAAGTTTGCTGTAGGTGGAATCTAATTGTTGTTCCAAGAATTGCCTGATTGTATTTCGCACGAACTAAATTTTGTTTAGTGGTTATTAGAAAATTGTCTCCCAGTATGAATTGAACAGTTGAAAGTCTTACGTTTGCAATTTTATTGACGAATAAACTTCATTTTATAAAACGGAACTTGTTTCCGACTCAACCCCATAAATGACTGAAAGTTGAACGATGTTTAAAGTGTTGATTTTCTGAGAATTGTTAAGTGCAACATATTATTTACCAATCAAATGTATTCGTATGTTCATAGAATTTTAACATTCTATAGGATTTCATAAAAACATGTTGCAGGGCGCCTGAAATATTTAACACTAACGGATGCGAGTCGTGTGTGGATGCCAGATCTGTTCTTTTCGAATGAAAAGGAGGGACATTTTCACAACATTATTATGCCGAACGTATATATTCGAATTTTCCCGAATGGTTCCGTTCTGTACAGCATACGGTAAGTAAACATCATTTACAATACATTGATCCATCATTTTCTTAAATCATATTCTAAATTAGCTGTCATAGAGTTAAGGAAAACACTAGTCTTTGTAATCTTTGTGTGTGACATATTCGCTTGAAATCAACAAAATGTATTCCCCAAAAGAAACTTAGTGTTAATTATTTTATTGAGCTACTTTACAGTGAGTATAAAAAGTATTCGTACAGCAGTGAATTTTACCAAAATCCTCGCAAAATTTTGTTTTCGCATGAAACAGATTGTGAATATATCCGTAAAAATATGGATAAATAATAGTTTCTCTTATGAAATTCATTGCGAAGATCTCTAAGAATATGTACGTACCACTTGTTTGTTAAAATGTTTTCAATAAACAAAGTTCTTCGAGGTTTTTGTTAAAACCTCGCTGCTGTATGAGTACTTTTGACACTCACTGTATGTTTTTCCAATAATAATGCCGTAGCAGAAGCTTCAAAAGATGTCAATCGGCGTTTCCAGACATTAATGCTTCAAAAGCAGACGTCGTTTCACGTCTCCGCTGCGCAATGTGTTAAAACTACTCACAAAACGTATATTCAACCGTCGATGTTAGCGATATCTTTCATACGCGGTTCAAAAATATTTCTTGCTATTATGATTTTCGAAATTATTTTAAATTGACGTATAAACAAATCTTAATCTCTCTGTCGAATCTGACCAATATTGAAAATAAGTTTTAAGACGTCAAAATATAATGAAACTAAGTAATTGTTCAAAGTTGCGCAGAAGCATTTGGAGGAAGTCGGCTCTATTGTTTTTCAGCAAAAACGATACGTAAATAAACAATCTATCCATCGAATTGTATTATAAACAGACCATTATATGAGCCGTTTTCTGTGAGGGAAAATTATATTTAATATAATTTTCTTAAAAATTGTATTTCTACCACTTTCGAAAATAATGCTTCGCGTATTCCTTCCGCAGGCAAATATATTACTTAACCGGTATAATTAGTCTAAATGTACCTTTCTATAAAATATAGTGTAATTAGAATGAAAAATACGAAATACTTCGTGAAATGATTTGCTACTTTTCGAATAATACGGATGATTAAAAAATATTCATTATTTCTTTCTGAGTTATTCAAAATATGATTCTCCTTATTATACATCCAATTGTACGTGTTACATTTTACATTGTTATTCGCTTGTAACATGATTACGTAATAACAATCATACTAGATGAATTAGAATTACATAAATACGTAATATTAAAAGAGTTATTACTTTCTGTTACAGAATATCTCTGACTCTATCTTGCCCAATGAATTTACAATTATACCCTCTGGATCGCCAAGTTTGTTCTCTACGTATGGCTAGTTGTAAGTATTTTTATTTGCTTCCAGCAACTAAACAATATTAAAACATAATATTTATAGATACAAAAAGATTAGAATTTATAGTTAATGAAGTCGACTGTCTTTCGTGAGCAAGTAACTACACTACAATTAATTAATTACATATAAAAACACGCTTTAAAAGACTGGTATTTCGGTCTGTTCATTAACATAGCTTTAAAAAACAGCTATAACCCTATCCGAAATTAATTCTAAATTAAATCTTTCCTGTAAATCTCGTGTAATGATTCGGCATCCGTCTCCTGACCTCTTTCGGTCGCAGTGACGTAATTTAAAGGAGACCATGCAAAACAGACAGATATTCGTGGAATTAAATGAAAAGATGCAATATTGTTTTGCGCAGATGGATGGACAACCGCCGATTTGGTTTTTCTGTGGAAGGAGGGTGATCCTGTCCAAGTTGTTAAAAACTTACACCTACCTAGGTTCACTTTGGAAAAGTTTCTTACCGATTATTGTAATAGCAAAACTAACACTGGTTAGTAAGATATTGCATTTTTCGAAATTCATTATGAAACACCGATAACGAAATATTCTTTTTTGTCATTTACAGGAGAGTACAGTTGCTTGAAAGTTGACTTGCTTTTCAAGAGGGAATTCAGTTACTATCTCATCCAAATTTACATTCCGTGCTGTATGTTAGTTATTGTGTCTTGGGTGTCCTTCTGGCTGGATCAAAGTGCAGTGCCAGCTCGAGTTTCTTTAGGTAGTGTACAAACATATCTTATCTCAATTAATTACAATAGTTTTTACCCAATTCTTTGCCTTTATTATCATTATTATTTGATGTGTATGTATCAACATTCTCGGTTGATCTTTCCGTATTTTAATGTATTGTTTATGACCCTCTGGGTCTTACTCTTTTTGTTTCGAATATGTTTTGAATCGAGGGTTTTTACCTCATATTATAATAAATATTATATCTATATTATAATATATACGTGGAAGAATACGTGGAAAACATTCATATAAAAAGTATACTGTATCTATGGATACTTTAGAATTTCCATTTTATTATTTGTAAAGTAAAAATCATTTTATTTTAAATTTTATTAAATTCTTGTAAACGATACGTGTAAAAGCAGAATAGGCTGTTTACCTATTATGTGTTATTTGTGATACTGCATATTATTGCAGAGGGTGTACCAAAAACCGTGGAAATTATAAGGATTTCCAAATTCATTTTATATATTTCAATAATTGAAAATGTCTCGATCTTTCGTCCATCTTGTTCCGTATATTGTATATTCCGTTATTTCAATAAATTCTGTAGTTTTATTTATACAGTATTTCGCTGCTTGTTATTATGTAACTGATATGTTAATCATTTGAATAATCATTGAATGTTTTCCCAATTATCATACCAGTTCCATATTAATGATATTAACCAAAAACGTCCGATAAAAACTTGTAAACGCTTCCATTTTGGGCTTTTACAAATTAGTGTTGGTAAATGCAGACATTTACCGTCGTGGTTTGATAAAAGCTAGAAATGAAAGCGTTTAGAACCATTTTTCGGACTTTTACCACCTCACCATGGTAAATGCTAATAACAAAGTAATAATTGATTGTACCAAAATTTACCGGTAAAACCTGGAATTTCCCAGTTTTGCTTCTACAGTAACATAACATATCAGTGCTTAACAGTAAATCACATCCCAGTGAGGATATTGAGCAAGCAAAATCGCGATTGGTCAACAGAGCAATTGGTCAAATATCTAGCTTCAAGCACAACAAAGAGTATTATTTGTTACAGGTGTGACTACTCTACTGACAATGGCTACACAGACATCAGGAATAAATGCGTCACTGCCACCAGTCTCATACACAAAGGCCATCGATGTTTGGACAGGCGTATGCTTGACCTTTGTATTTGGCGCTCTCCTCGAATTTGCTCTAGTGAACTATGCGTCACGTAGCGATATGCACAGCGATAATATAAAGAAAAAGTTCCCGCCGAGTGAAATGGAACACTCATCATCGATCGATCCATCCGCGGAACTACTCGAACCAGATGGCCCGGCGAATTTCGCTATGGTCAGTATCCTGCGATATTATATTACCATTCAATACGCTCCAAAAATCACCTACTAATTCAAGTGGTAAATCAAGAGACGAAAAGAAACTCTGAAGAGACTCGTAATCCTCGCTCTTTGATAACCCTTTCTGATTAGAACCTTCTTTCAAGTACAGTATTTATGGCTAGAATAATTATTAAAAATCGATTCACTTTCAAGAGCTCGTTATATGAATAACTTTGTACTTCCATGGAATAACTTAAGAAAGAATCGAAATAGTAATTGCAAATGATGATACTATGATATCGAATGTTAAAGAAGAATCATTTCCTAAGACTCTAGCTTTGAATGTTCTTATTTAATATAAAACGAATGATACAGTTCTTCGTAAAATACTGGAAATAATCGTTTTTAAGGATGAAATTGTTTTGCACATAGTTTTTCTGTGATACGTGCAACGACAAGACTGACTTCCTGGTAATTGTTTGACAATTTCGCTAATATTAATATTCATAATAACGTCTTCCTTCAGAGAACAGATGTTAATGTATTTATTTCAAAATTGATCTCCAATTAGCTTAGGAATGATGCTAGCTTTCTTGTTCCCGAAATAACATGCTTTACAAAATTGGGCATTAAAACTTTCCAATGAGCCACGTATCTGCGATTTACCACTTTCATCCGTATGCAGTTTCCTTTAACTCGTCAAGATTTAACATTATCATATGGTAACAATAAACATGATTTATTCTTGCGGGGTCAAGAATGGCTTCTGTAATTTACAGTCATTTGTTAGTCAGCTCGTTGACAAGTTTATGATAAATACATTAATGTCATACTCCGCTATATTTCTGTTACTCGTCGCAAGAAGCCATCTTTGAAGCTCGCAATAATACTACACATAACCTTAATCTTTGCAACTACCATATGATAACGGCAAATTACTAATACCGAAACGCTTATTTTAATTAAAACCTTTTCTTTATACGTGCCGCTGATTACGAAAGTAGTCTAAGTTACTTTTTATCTAAGCTTATTAAAATAAATATATTTACAATTCTAGTAAATATGTACAACTTCTGTTGATCCTGTGAAAAGGATATCGAACGATGTTGACAATAAATCGATTCTAGATGAGAAGATTGTATCTATTTATAATCTAGAAAACTTTTAATCGTTCCTTTCGGAAAAGTCACTTAGGCCACTTTCATAATTGCCGGCACATAAATGTATGTCCATAAAATTTACGATCCTTGAAAAAATATTTCGATATGAACAAATTAAAAGTAAGTAATACAACCCAACTTTCATTGTTATTTATACTGTGGCAGAGAACAGACGAGTGTAAGATTCGCATTAGTTTTCGCATTAATTCGTTGGTGTGTTGTTTCATTAACAAAGATTTCTTTCATGGTTTATTATCATATCGTTCGCATTCTATCAACAATAAACAAGCCGAGACAACATAAGCGATACTACGATCGACCGCTGTGTGGTGGCATGGTTATTCGTAAATATTGAAATTTAAGTTGTGACAACGTTCAACGGTTTCACTATTTCATTGTATTATTATTAACCGCTAGACCGGATATGACGGGCCATTTCATCATTGTCAGCAGGTAAACCATTTTTTTTTAAGCCGTGAATGAGTAATTACTAAAGCGCACACTACCTTTTTTGAGGAATGAATCTACAAATTTTCAAGAAATCAAAGTTCATTATTTGAATGGAGTATGATGTTATTTGATATTTAAAGTGCTTGAACACCGAATACATCGCCTAGTAACAGAGAAATCGATTTACACATCAAAGTTCACAGTGATTTGTGTGGGTCAGTTGCAAGTAACTTATCAATTTTTCATTTTCTATTAACCCTAAGCAGTCGCAGTCTTTTTAATGAATAACAGTCCTCAGTTTGGAGCAAGTAAGACGTAATACAGTTTGGATTCCACTAACGAGGAGAGTTTGTCAGCTGTGAGAGAGATTTTCTAACGAGATTTTCAAGACACATAATATAGACACAACTAATTCTATAGCACACCATTTTTAGGTGCGATGGCCCACGCGTTTTTCAAAAAAGAGGTTTCAAATTATACGCGCTTTCCATACATTTATGCATCTTTCACTGTACAATGTGAAGTTAGCGGAACGCATAACGGTCCGGGTTCACAGCACACGGACCTGTATTCCGCGAACTTCACGTTGTACAGCGACAGATGCATAAATGCATAAAAATCTTGTCTACTTTTAAACCCTTTTTGGAAAACGCGTGATTCGTCGCACCTAAAAATGGTGTGCTATACAATTAGTTGTGTCTATACTACGCTCTTAAAAGTATCGTTAAAAAATCTCACACACAACTGACGAACTCTCCTCGTAAATATTGTATGCCAGTAAAAAGAATATTGTTCTATTTGTCATGTATTTGTAATTTATGTTAACGAAGAATTTTGTGTTCCATCATTTCTAACACTTAATCAATATTAGTAACATTGTTCCCCTCGATGCATGTTGTTCGTATGAATGTTGGTAAATGTAAATATGTTACAAGAAAGACATTAAAAGCATTTCAATGTTAATTATGGTATTTCGTATACATAAATGCAACAGTTGATTGAAGATGTGATCGATTTCTTTGAAAACGACAATATTTATGATATTATAAGAAACACAGATCACAGTGTTTATTAAATCACAGCTTTTTGCACTTGTACTTGTTATCCCAATATCAATGCATCGAAATGAAGACCTGCATATCATCCATGTTTATAATGAATATCGAACGGGCTTCGGTGTAGATTTTAAACCCTTTTACCGTATTACTACTTGAAAATTAATAATAATTGGCAATGTCAGGAGTCGGAAAGATTTCACCTAGAAATGTTCAAAAGAGATCATTCTAACGAGCTAGACTACGCCAATATTAATTAGCGTAATTAAGTTAACTTTGTAACAGTACTAACTGCCAGTTCAAAGGAAACTAAGGGTTGACGAATAGAGTGGGCGGAGAGATACTTTTCACTTGCAATGAATTTATTAATGAGTTATTATAGCACACGGGAACAAAGCACACGTTTTCGTAAAACTGACGTTGCAAAGGAAACATTTCTGCATTCACATTATGGCACTCAGCTTTGCTAACCGCAATTATGTGTTGCACGAATCACTATGGAAAAGACACGAAGATGAATTCAATACGTGGTGCAGAAATTCAAACCACTTTTCACGACCTTGAATCCCTTTATTTTATACGAGCCCCGACGCTCCGCCATTTGCGAATCCGTTTCGTGAACTATTATTTTTATCCCTTCGATATAGTCGTCCTTTTTTTCAATCATATAAAGTCTCCAGATTGACTTGTTATAACGAAAATTGTAATTAAGTCATTATGAAATACTATGGCGAAAATAATGTACAATGTATTAGTTGTTAAAGATTGTGATGGCGACAAGGTACAAGTGCAAAGGGCTATAAATTCCTTGCATAAATATGTATGGAAAACTTGGATTCAGTCAAATAACTTCGTTCGTGGACCGTTAAGGGTTAATATAATCTATGTGATGAACTTCGTCTACTTTTTATTATTTGTTACTAGATCTGCCTTTTTAGTATGAAAATGAAATCATATTCAAAGTAAAAGTACTATTTTTCTCATCCAGAATAAAGTAATTATTTTCGCGTTATAAAGCATTATTTGGCAGGACCTCGAAATATTTATTATTATTTCAATACGAAAATGTATATTTTATACCAAATTCTTTTTATTGTCTTATAAATGGCCACATTAGAATTTTGTCGGAAAGAAATACATACATCAACTCCATTTCTTTCATAATACACAACTAGAACTGTGTGCGAGATAAAACTTGGTTCAACAGTTCGTAATTCTACAGAAATAATTTAGTAACATGAAGTTCATTATATTGCATTAATTAAGCACTGAATACCATGCAAAGATATTTGAGAAAGAAATATTAATATCATGGGGATTCATTATGTTCCTTTTGTCTACGTTTAAACAAAACACTATGTGACATCGAAGATACTTTATTTCAAAGTAATGTCTCGGAAGTGTGGCAATGAAGATTCACAGAGATCTATTGTTTCAATATTATTGATTGACAAAAATATGATTGACGTTTGAAAGTCTGTACCAGGCATCGATATCAGAATGCAAGTCTTCATCGTGATTGCATGTTCGTAATATTTCGTTAATTAATTTCAAACATGGTATCTAATATAGTAAGAGAAAAATGATCCTTTTCATTATAAAATAATTATAAGATTATGTCCTTTCTGTGAACTGTTTTTACAGCCAGTTTGATTATTAGTACACGTTATTATATATTACAAATTATATTATCCAATGACATCAATAATACATTATCCACATTATATCTTCAGATCGTCGCATAAAATCAGAATCAAACTTATATATTTTTCACAAACTATCACGCACAAGAAATAATAATTTTGCAAGCTAATATAAAACACAAAGTCACGAAGGACACAAATCATGTTTTGAAATATAAATATTGGTTGAAAAGAGACACAAAGCATTAAGTTTTATCTAGAATGTCAGCACAGATTAGACATAATTGTTCTAAAGAAATCGAATTCCCGTAGATTTTGATATCGGAATGAAAACACGGGAGAAGATTCTTGAATTATTTTTCTCTTGACTATTCCACTAGTTTTCTATTAATGTTATTTAGCAGAAAACTAGTATGTCACGTAACTTTTTCTATGATGACACTGGATACCATTTATATGGATGAATTAATGAAGTTTTGGTATCTATTACATAAATCTGCGCTTGTGACATAGCTGACATTTTCAGTTTTGTCATAAGTGCCACTCGTAAAATGGTATTCTCCTGGTTATGGCTATGTATTCTACAGAAAAGGAAACTAGGGTATTAAGCGAAAGATATCATCAACATATTATGAGATCAAACAATTGGTAATGATTTAATACCGCTTATCATATACCGTTGAAATGATCAATACATACACACGTATGGGCAAATAGAAAATCGAAATATGTAGAAAATGGACCACAGTGCAATACAGGAAATGTAGAATAACATCCGGATACACCGTGTACGGAAGAAAGTGCTTCTGATAAGAATGACATAAAAGAGATGAAAAGAACTAAACTTGTAGAATTTGCTCGATTCTCGCTGTAGCGGAAATACGAAAGAATTCGGAACGACGTACAAGACGCTAGTTAGAATTGGCATGTTGTCATCAATTTGAGAGTGTCATAGTCACAATGTGAACCGCATTTGGAAAGAGAAGCGAGGCTTTACAGATACGTGTTATTGGACGGCAGCTTGTAACTTCGTTTTGAATGATCATTTTCATTTTCTTACATCATTTCATTCGTCTCACTAACGCATAAACATCTACAACTGAAATTCAATGAATCTCCTATGACCATTGATTTTGATATTACAAGTATCCCCATTGGAATTAGTTGATCTACCAGAAATTGATCTTGACTACCGCTACAGCAGTAAACATAAAATGCATCGAGTCAAGAAGTTGTTTCTTTGTTTTCTTTGGACAATGATTGTCCTCAATATCACGTAACTTTCTTCCAAAGCGGTTTGAGAATCGCGTTACTCGTGCGTTATTTTGAAAGCTAATGCCGCAACTCCGACCGAATAGAAGGATCACCCAGACTAGCAGTAATTAACTAATCAGACGAAAAGAATGATATGAGATCGTGACTAATGGATAAATACCGTACGAATTCTTTCAGAAGCCTCTGGTCCGACACCCGGAGGATACCATGTCAATGGATAAGATGCGGGACTGCGAAATACATATGCAACCACGAAAAAAAAACTGCTGCAGGTCGTGGCTGTCCAAGTTCCCGACGAGGTCCAAGCGCATCGACGTCGTCGCACGGATCTGCTTCCCAATCGTATTCGCGTTCTTCAACCTCGCGTACTGGTCCACGTACCTGTTTCGGGAGGAAGCGGAGGGCGAGTAAATCTCGACGAGGAGGCGCTTGGATCAAGGAACGTGGCTCGCGGCCATTCCCATCATTCCCACGCTAGACCCCATCGTTCACGTCCTCGTCACAGACACTACCCCCACCGTCATCACCATAATCATCAGTACGGTACTCCGCAGCAGTCGACACACCAGCAACCACAGCAACAGCACCAGCACCAGCAACAGTCGAATCCACTGGCGCACCAGCAGTTGCAGTCGCAGCGTGAACTTCAACAGCGTCATCATCATCATTATCATCACCATCATCATCATCATCACGATCATCACGATCAGTATCCGTCGCCGACTTTTTCACCTTTACAAAGCGTCGATGGTAGTGGTCGATGCTCACCAAGAACCTCGCGACACACTTGTAAGAGTACGACGAGATCATCACCATCACCCTCGCCCTCTCCATCACCGTCACCCGTAGTTTCGCGTACTGCAACACCATCACCACCAACGACGAATATTCGTCCATCACATCCTCCGGACTTTCGTCGTTTCCCCCGTTTAACGCTCGGTACATCGAGTTCCGAGGGGTGTTGTTCCGGTCTACGACCGCGAAGATGGTTCAACTGTCGACCAGGTCGAGGCAGCGCGAGAATTGACTTCCTTGCGCGTATCATCTTTCCACTCACCTTCATCCTCTTCAATTTTGCCTACTGGTCCACTTACCTCTTCCGAGGAGAGGATAATGTCGTTATGAACAAATGAACAACGTTTCTACGAACAACGTTTCTATGTTACTCGAGCTATTTAATGCGAAATTCTCGAAATCTCAGTACCAACTGGATGAACGGTGATAACGAAATCCTATGGCTAAAATCACTACGTCGAGACTGACCTGATGATTTGCTATTGACTTTAAATGAACCGACATGTCGACCTTCTTTTCTCATCTAGAGGAGAAAGAAGTATATTTCAAATACTAAATAATCCGTTACAACTGAACCTACGAAGGAGACCAGAACAACATTTATATACATATACATATATTGATATTTATGTATGTATGTATATATATATATATAAACATAACCACACGTAATCTAAATATGCGTTTCACTCCTGTCATATTGACATCATCGACTATCGTTAGATGAGAGGGAATAAATCTGTTCATTTAAGGGCACTCGCGTTATTAAACACCAGAATCACGACGAAGTGTAGCAAGCTAAAAATCTCTTCGGTAAACTGTGCTCGAAAATTCAGCAGTTGGAAGACTAAGAAAGGTGAAACGAAACGATGGAAAGACCGGTACGGTAGACAAAATATTTAACGAACGAACCTGAAACCGAATTGGTACAAAAAAAATCAAACTCCTATGTGATCACATGCACATACACACACACACATACACACATACACAGCACAGACACACACACATCAAATATATACACACTCGTAAATACACTTGGAAGACCGCGTGCCACAGGATAAAACTCAACGTAGTGGGCCCTGTATAGCCACGGCCTGACAACAATTGTATGCGTATAAATTTATAAATAATATACCTAACGTATTGACAAAGTAAATCGTTAACAGTGATTCCTGTGTATAAAATCCTCAGTCTATGGTATAGTGGTTAATGTTAAGCACGTTTCAATTCGAAGATTAACATTAACTCGGCGGCGTAAAGGGAACTACAATGATGAGATTGTAGGAATGGATCTCGAAGGGACAATTAGCCAGTATTTGCTCTTATTATCACCGGAATATATAAATAAAATACAAATATAAAGAAATTCATTATATGTACATATATATGTATGTATATGTACGTATATGTGTATATACCAATTGAACGATAGTACCACACGTACCGAATCACGAACTAACGTTATATTAATACATGTGCTATAGTTTTAAAAACCGGTTTGTTTTCCATCAAATTAATCGCGCGGCCGAATATTCTTCGGGCTGGCTAGAGTTTGAGGAACTCCAGCTTTTCGATATATGTACAAACAATAGCATGACACCGAAGTTCCGATGTGTAATGTTAACGGAGAACCATTCCCGGTTAAAGAAAATATTAGATTTATATCGTTATTGATTTATAAAAATTGATCGCGATAGAGAAAGTAATTGTTCTCTGTTTGACACGTGAAACTGTTGGCATCGTGTTATATCTTGTACTTAAATCATGCTGTTCATCATTTCCTCGAAAGCGGAGAAGTGTTGTCAGTGAAAGCAGACACGTGTTTTTTTGTGTTTACATTGAAGAAGATACGCGCCAAGAAATTGTTGGGTTTTGAATTTTCTCGAATTTGATAGAACGAAGAACGAAGACCGAAGTATATTCGAGCTACGGGAATAACTCGATGTAACTGACCTTATATTCTCCCTTGGACTTTGGGATCTTAAGAAAAAAATGAGATCTCGTGTATTGCTCATTGACCAGTCGAGACTGAGGATATTGTTAAATGTGAGATATCAATCGGAGACAATGTGACCGAATGTGAGTGAATCGAGCGTAAGTGATTCACGAAGTGGAAGAACTTTATTTCCAAAGACGTGCATCGGAATCGGTAATGATGCCGGTTTAAAAGAATTGCAATGAAATCACGGAGGCGGAAAGAAAGAGAATCTGCAAAAGCAGGAGAACAAGAATTTCATTTTCTTTGAAATGATTTCAGTTAAAGTTTATCGGTGAACAAAAAACAAAGATGTATGTAGATCTGCGGGAAATGAAACACTAAAAGATATTTCTTGAAAGCGGCAAGCAAAGAACTCCTGCTTATTGTGCACGTAAGATCTATTGTTCGTTTTTTTTCATTATTTTTTTGCATGCGAATAAAGTTATGCGCGTGACGCATTCGAAGCACACGATAGATTTTCTTCGGAGAAGGATAGTAGTTTGAATTGCCATGCGAGCCCCTTCGTTTCCGTAAAAAATAATAAAGAAGAAAGGTTTCCTTCCAAAGATTCCAAAAAAAAATTCCAGAAATATGCCCAGCTTCCTGCCCCGTTATGTTTGCCATCTCGCGCATTCACCACCATTTTTCTTCCTTGACTTTACTTTAATGCCGATTTGTCACTGGTTTAATGCGTGTGAGTTTATACTACAAAAAAAAGATTACGGTAGCACAAAAACTATACGAGAGAAAACGAAATCAAATAGTAGGAATCTAATTGTGCAACTACTGAACAGGAAGTTTTGCGCTAATTGTATGATCGCTTGCGTTGTACACGTACGTACGTTTTCTTTTGTCGATTTGTTCGATTTGTTCGATTGTTCGACTCCTTCGATCTGTTGAATTTCTTCGATTTCTCCGCCAAGCGCGAGATTACGTGTCGGGTCAGTGTAATAACGTCCTGCTCAATAATGACTGACATAAACCGATTATGCTGATTAACTGTATATATTATCATCGTGCGTAATCAAATACGCGCTGGAGGAATATCCGAATTGTAATTTAAATTTATCGTAACAGAAACTATGCCATACTGCGAAGATATAAGATGGAATTTTAACGAACCGTTAAATTTCTAGTGAAATCGTCGAAAATCTAGCAACGACTCGTATTCGAACCAACAATTGGTTTTCGTTCCAACGGTCCGTCAAACGTCATTACGACTTTGGCAAATCGATCGAAAGTAAATCTACGAATCACACCGCAGACTTTGTAAACGAACCCTGAATACAATACGACGAATTAGTAGCTACAAGAAATTGTATCGCGTTCATTCTTCGCAATCCAAACAAGGCAATCACGTCCATATTTTGTATTATAGATGCGCAAAAACTCTAACCATATAACGTTATCATCTCTCGAAATTCTATCATAAGAAATGCACGAAACAACGTCTCTTTTGTTCGATTCCGAAAAATATTGATAAAATACAAGCGATCATCTACGAATTGTATCCATTATTTTTCACGACACGATTATCTTCGAAATAAACAAAATGTCGATCTCAAAAGGTATAGATAGATTTTAAAAACAAAAAGAAGGTAGGACAATTATAAATCTTTTGTGTGTAAGATAGCAGTTCTAAATCGGCGACTCCTGCAAATATACTTTCGTAAATTATACACTATATATCCTGGACAACGCAATACCTTCAACAGGTTTTTATACCTGCGAAAACACGGAAATAAAAGAACCTACCAGGCAAAGAAATAACGAACTTGTTCCATATAACATCGGAAATCCAATATTATTAATATTTTGCTAAGCGTATTTAACAGATGTGTGTTTGAAGGGAAAACTCGATTAGCTTCCAGTTCTAAGAGGTTATCAGTTTTATCAACGGATGGTATGAAATCCTTTATTAATATAATAGTTTCAATAGAACATTTTCTATTCCACAAAAACTGTCGAAAATGATAAGAAACAAAAGATTCACTTATTTGTCTTTTGAAAGTGATCGCTTTCCTGTGCTACAAGAACTTATTCCAGTATTGCTTTAGAAATCAGTTCAACAACTTTCAACAAATTCTCTTGATTAATAGTTCTTCTACTTTATACTATGTCCTATTACGTTTCTTTATAATAAAGAGCAAAGATCACAGGTTACCTACAACAGGTGAGTAAGAATGCGATAGAAAAAGCATATGTTATAAAATCTAGGTTGACGAAACGTTTTCTCTATTTTGTTAATGCAAATCGATTATGCTAATTTCCTTTGCACAGTGTTCCGTTATTATCCAAACTTAATATGATTATTTAATTAAACCATGAACTCCCTTTAGCTGTTACTAACTTCAGCTTTCATTTGCGAGTTGTTTACTTTGGAATCTTCGTCTTTTTACTACCGATTTGGTTGGTTTAAAGAACTTAACAAGAAAATCTGTTCAATGTGTGTTTAGAGTTGAAAGCTTTTTATGAGTTATTATAAATAAACGTATATTTATGTTTCAAAATGTACTGTTCTGAAGAACTAAAGCAATTAATGTCAGCCATTATACCCGATTTTGACCTTGATGATAATATCATTTGTCCAAAATTGTACTCTTATCAAACTCATTTAATATCAATCAAAATCTATAAAAATGTGTGTTTCATTACTGCGGGAAAATGTTTAGATACTCGATGAAAGCACGGAAAGTGCAAAAGATAAAAACTTTCATTATAAATCATCAATAATAAGATGTTTCAACAATCTTATGCAATTAAAATCAACATTTTACAAACGCTTGGCATTTTACATATCGTCGTTTTGACGATTATATCTTTTTTCATTGAGCTAGCTTAACTCAGAACCCTCTTTCACGGTACTTTACATTTTATTTCATCTTCATTATCAAAATTAGTTTCATTAGTAATGTCAATAAATAAATATATATATGTATATGGAATTAATTACCCTTTCTCTCTCATCAATATATAATCTTCATATCATTATTATTAAATACCGAACGTAACATATTTGGACCCCATCGTTGATAAAAATTTTCCAAATAATTGGTCCTCGTGTGCGCAAGAATTATCACAAAAATCGTTGTAGCAACTTTTGAACACGAATCGCAACGGTATCACTGTTTTTGGAAACGGTTAAAATTAACATTTAAAAGCGGTTACAACAAATTTGTTCTAATCCATGAGAACTGGAGGGACTATTTAGAAAAATATTATCAAAAATGGTGTTAAAATAGAGTACACTTTTACAGATGTATCCTACAGATAGGGTACGTATTTTACAGATAGAAAATCTGTCTGGTATTGTTTCCGCAGAAAATGAGGGTTCTGAAGAGCTAAGTGAACCGGATCGAGTTACTCTTCAACCCCTTCGGCACCTCGAACTGTTTCGATCGCAACAAATCATCGAGAATTCTCGCAATGACGGTCCGAACTCTATCCGGATAGAGTTGCCACAGTGGACTCCGTACAACCCTCTCAATTGTTTTAATCGATCCAGTTCGAGACCTCGGAAGTTTGCGTGATTATAAATCATATCAATTATATCAATCATAATCAATTATGATGAACCAGTTCTACGCCCCCAAACGATTTTGTGCAGACAAGGCCCAACTCTCCGGAGAGTTCAAAATTCTCATGGGGGTCCCTTTTAGTGCCTCTATTTGGGCATTGAACTCCTTCAAGACGCTTCATGAAAATTAGTTACACTCAATATTAAAATATTCAATTGTTATAACGTCCACGCGTTTGATAACAAATTCATCACATTTAATAATAGATATACCATATTCAAATCGCACCCTGATCCAATTCGCTAGAGAACAATTGTCAATCGCACAAGAATTCCAACAAAATTTATCCTTCAAACTTTTCAGCATAAATTTCAACTATATATTTTTATTTCTATACATATAGTTGGAATTTACGTGAGAGGGTTGCGGGACAAGTATTTGTCTTCCACCTTGAGATCTTAAAAATTGCATTATCCGGAGAATATGTACCAGAAATGATATTCGATTATGATATATACAGAACATGAAATATGTAACTCTACATTTGATCTTTATTTAAGTAAATTGATTCATTCGTTCATATAGTAATCTTTTAATAGTTCTTTCGTATAATATTCGTATAATAATGCGTTTTGAAAGAGTTCGTACTGGTTCCGTTATGTCATTTCATTTTATACTTCGTATGAGGAACCAGTATCGATAATCATTTTAAATCAGGCCGATCAATTCAGGCCTATTTTGTCATATCAATAATATGACTATTTCAGATATCGAAAGCCATAATTCGGCTTCCGTTTGTGAACCCTGGGGACGCGGGGCAACGAACTTCGAATGATATTGTAGTAGTTTGTTGTGTGTGTGTGTTAAATGCATGGCCAGTTCTGAGAATTCGACGAATTGGGACGCGCGAGTCTTTTGTCGGCCCGGCGTGTCCGAACAGGCTCGTCGCCGTTGAAAAGAAACAGTAGTCTTCAGCGAGAGCTCGTCAGAAGAGCAACGTTATTAAAATCACCATAGCAGAATACCAAGGATTTATTACTTTCCCTTCTCCATTCAAAATCCGAACCGAAGGAACGCCTATAAAATTTTCAGAAGTGGGATACGCGGATTGTGAGTTACAGATTAGGGAATAGAAATTGCGCAGGAATTACGTTTGTGCATGGGATTTTACGAACCTTATGAGAAAGGAACTTGTCGTGCCGATTTGAATTAGATTTACGCGGTACGCCAATTTATGATAGTTCCGAACGAGCTCTCAACCTTATGAACTTTATGAACCTCAGTGTCGAAAATTAGTGCGAAACGAGAGTGACTGATTTTGTATAAGTACATAGTCAATTCAGTGTCTCAAGAGGATTTTCGAAATGAGTTTAAACGTCGCCAATTTGAAGGAAAGGCTACGGGAAATGGAGTTGCCGACTACGGGCAATAAAAATGAGTTAATCAAACGATTATTAGATTCAGGAGTCCCAGCGACGGATCTTGTTGGGATCCCCGAAATTATGCACGACGAAGACAACGAAGAAGTGCGCGACAATGTAGCAAGTGGAGGCCAGTCGGCTACGAATTCAAATTCACATGCCGAAATGGAATTGTTGCGACGCGAGAAAGAATTAGCAGACAGGGAAATACAACTGCTGCAACGTGAACTCGAACTGTTAAGGAGAACCTCGGAACATCCGCCGACGGCAGTGTCGAATCAAAGTACTCGCGATTTACGTAACATAAAAGAAATGATTGGTGAATTTGACGGAAGTAGTCGTGATTACGAGACGTGGGCCAGACAGTTACATAGTTTAGTGCAAAATTATGGTTTAAGTGAGTTTGAAAGAAAGACATTGACCTGCATGAAACTTAAGGGAAAAGCCCTTAAATGGTTTCAATCCCGGGCTGATTGTGTAGATTTATCGTTCGCGGACTTATTAAATGAACTGCAGAATATGTTCGGGCAACGAGTTAATAAGCTTCGCTTGCGCCGAGAATTTGAAGATAGAATCTGGAAAAAGAATGAGTCATTTCCGGAGTATCTACATGATAAAATAGTGAGTGCGAACGCCGTACCGATCGACGCGGATGAAATCGTGGATTATGTGATCGATGGAATCCCGGACGAGAGCTTGCGGTCACAGGCTCAAATACAGCGGTTCAGTACCACGAAAGACTTATTAGAGGCATTTGCAAAAGTTTCGCTTAGTGATAAAAACGAAAGGCAGCAGCGAAGTAAAATGTTTAGTCAGCAGTCCGATACCCTCGCTAAAGGGCAGAAAGAGCCGAAAGGGCAGGAGCCGCCAAAACGGGAAGGGCTACGATTAAGATGCTTCAACTGCAACGGGGCTGGCCATTATGCATCAGCCTGTAAGAAGCCGAAGCGAGAACGCGGTTCCTGTTATAAGTGCGGCAGTACGACTCATCAAGCGAGCCAGTGCAACGGAAATGGGGAAAGTATAAATTATGTGGCCCATGAAGACAGCGAATTCTCACGTATGTTAGAATTTAAGTTTGTAAGCGTGAGTAATTATGAAAAAATTAATTGTTTATTAGATACGGGAAGCCCGATTAGTTTTATCAAAGTTAGATGTATTCCGCATTATTCGGAGAACATATTAAGCGTGCCAACGAATTCGAATTTTACTGGTTTTAATGGCAGCAAATTAGCACCGTTGGGTACGATAGGGGTAAATATAAAATATGGGTGCAGAGAGGTCAAGTTAAATCTTTATGTAGTCAGTAACGAAACTATGGGTATTTCCGCGGTGTTAGGACGCGATTTCTTTCGAGCGGCTAATCTTATGATTGCGGAATGTAGTGGCTATTATGATATTGCAAATATTGACATTGTTGACGAAAAGACCGAAGCGGTAGATGACATTGTAATTAACGAGGAATGCCCGAAAGAAACGCAAGCTTGTATGCGTAAATTATTTGAAGAGAAATATCTCCAGCCGAAGCGGCCGGAAAACCCGCACGTTAGTACAGTCATGAAAATCGCTTTGACGAGCGAAAAGCCGTTTAGTTGCCGGCCAAGAAGATTGTCACATGACGAGAAAACAAAATTAAAACTAATTATTGATGATCTATTAAAGAGAAATATTATTCGCCCGAGTGAATCGGAATATGCGTCGCCAATCGTCCTGGTTAAGAAAAAGAATGGCAAAGTTAGAATGTGTGTAGATTTTCGCCCTCTAAATAAAATTATGGCCCGTGAAAATTTTCCGCTACCGTTGATCGAAGATTTATTGGATTCATTAAGCGAGAAAGAATATTTTTCTATTTTGGACCTGAAAGACGGTTTCTTTCATATTAAAATGGATGAGGAGTCGGTGAAATATACTTCGTTCGTTACTCCATTTGGACAATACGAGTATACTAGAATGCCATTCGGCTTGAAAACCGCTCCTCAGAAGTTTCAACGTCACGTCACGGCAGTACTGCGAGAATTAATTAATTCGGGTGATGTGTCGGTGTATATCGACGATTTCTTAATCGCTACGAAGACTTTAGTGCACCATTTCGTCGTATTAGAGCAAGTATTTAAATTATTAGTCGCGAATTGTCTCGAATTGCAAAATTATGATTATATACTCGAGCATCGGGCATGTAAAAACATGGCTCATGTGGACGCTCTGAGTCGCCAACATAATATCCTAGTGCTCGAAAGTAATTCGTTCGAGCGCAATCTCGCGTTATGCCAGGAGTCCGACAAAAATATTAGAAAATTAATTGAGAAGCTACAAAAATCAGAAGATCGGTTTTTCGAAATGCGAAATAGAATAATATATCGGAAAAAGGATGATCGCGTGTTGTTCTATGTGCCCGAGAAAATGGAGGGTAGTGTGATGCGCAAATATCACGACGAACTGGGACACGTAGGCGTTGATAAGACGGTCGAAGGGATTATGCGTAGTTACTGGTTCCCTCAAATGCGTATAAAGGTGAATGAACATATTAAGTCGTGTTTAACGTGCATTGCGTTTAGTCCACCGTCCGGCAAAGTGCAGGGATTTTTAAATAATATTCCTAAAGGCGATCGCCCTTTCCAAACCGTGCATGTGGATCACATGGGACCAATCTCGAAGAATCAGTCGCTTAAGAAAAAGTATGTGTTTTTAGTCGTCGACGCTTTTACGAAATACGTAAAATTATTTGCCACAAAAACGACGAATGCGCGTGAGGCGATAAACCATTTACGCGATTATTTTCAAAATTACAGCAAGCCTTCATGTATAGTGTCCGACCGAGGAAGCTCATTTACGTCGCGAGAATTTGAAATGTTTATTAACGAAAACCGAATAAATCATGTAAAGATTGCTACCGCGTCGCCTCAATCCAACGGTCAAGCCGAACGGGTTAACAGGATAATCACGCCAATGATGGCGAAGATATCGGCCGAGAAAAATCGGCACTGGTACGAGGTGTTGCCAGAAGTAGAGTACACCTTAAATAATACGGTGAATAGATCGACGGGCGAATGTCCAAGCGTACTATTATTCGGCATTGTGCAAAGGGGACATGTGTCCGATGAACTACGAAATCATTTAGAAGCTAGCGTGGACGCGACACGAAATTTAGTAGTACTGCGAGGGAAAGCGAGCGAGACTATAAAAAAGGCACAAGATGCTAATAAGAAGTACTTCGATAACAGAAGAAGGGCTGCCGAAAATTATAAAACCGGTGACCGTGTAATGATAAAGAATTTTGTTACTCAACCGGGGAAAGCGACTAAACTTATACCGAAATACAAAGGTCCTTATCAGATCGGGAAAGTGTTGCGAAATGATAGGTATGTTATCGAAGATATTGATGACTTCCAAGTATCGCAGATACCGTATAAAGGGACCTGGCATGCGGCAAATATGAAGCCATGGATACCTCATTAAGCCATTTATTCATATTATATTTTGCACGTAGCTAAGTAAGATTGTGTGTTAATTTTAGTAGTAAGTATCTTATAATTAAGTGTTTCTACAATGTATTAAGTTAGCCGTTACTTTTAAGTTACTTTTGTATTCATTTAATCGAGACGATTAATAATCAGGATGGCCGAATTGTAGTAGTTTGTTGTGTGTGTGTGTTAAATGCATGGCCAGTTCTGAGAATTCGACGAATTGGGACGCGCGAGTCTTTTGTCGGCCCGGCGTGTCCGAACAGGCTCGTCGCCGTTGAAAAGAAACAGTAGTCTTCAGCGAGAGCTCGTCAGAAGAGCAACGTTATTAAAATCACCATAGCAGAATACCAAGGATTTATTACTTTCCCTTCTCCATTCAAAATCCGAACCGAAGGAACGCCTATAATATTACTTGAATAAAAACATTTTTCTAAAAGTTATATCTGATAATATAGAAAATATCAACTTTAATAATCCAAGAAAAATAATTTACTTTAAAAACAGCGACTTCAATTCATTCTATTATGATTATAGGTACTACACTTGCTTGCAAACAAATTTCAAATCATATAATTCATAGGCATAAAAATTGACTTGGTCTTAATAATATTTGTATAATCGAAAAATATAAAAGTTAGCTTGAAAGTGAAAAGACATTACAAAAATATGAAGTTACTATTGGGACAATTAAAACTTTGATCAATTAAACTTTCGCGACACGGATGGTTGCGTCACAGGTTCACAAGGGGGCATAAGGGGCAGGAGGGGCAGAATAAAATATAATTAGCGAGGATAGCGACTTAGTAGCATAAGAATGACGATCCATCCGAAGATGAATCGTCATTAAATAGGTCTTCGCCACTTGGGCTCTTCGCACTTGGCTCTTCATCCCGCGTTGCGTGAAAAGTATTTGCTCGGACATTCCCTTTTCGTACAAAGAACTGGTGGTTCCACAGAAACGACGAGTGTTCCGGTGCAATAAACCAGCTCATAAACTACATTTACTACATTTATATAACTTGAATTATTCTTGAATATCCGCGAACATTCATCCGTCGAATATCCTTTAACATTAAGAGACTGAATGTTCTCCGGAATATCCTGCGGTGAAACATTTTCGAGTACCCACGAATAGAATATTTTCGGTGACATTCGCCGAAAAATACTTTAATTTAATTCAATTTAATAGAATCTGCTTCATTATATAATATGAATATAATATTGAAATTGACTTGACTTCGACAGAAATTAGATATAAAGTTAGATATATTATGGACAAAATAGCAGATAAAAAGTTTACTGGTATCCTAGCACAGAACACGCCCAGTCATTTCATATTAACGAAATGGATGCTCGTACCTGTACATATTTAATCGAATGTCCGAGCTGAATACAATCCACGAGCTGAAAGAACAACCTTCCTTGTCCGTGATTTACGGACCCAGCGAATTCAGAAACCAGTGTTTAAGAACCACTGCAGTCTGTTAAACCACGTGCTTTCTGGGATTAATACTTATAAATACATTAACACCTTAGCATATCGGTGATGATATACTAATTTATTAACAGTTCCCAGGTGAGGGATCACACCTTTAAAAAAGAACGCCTAATGCTAACCGAAGGTGAGTCCTTAGTCCTGGCCCTACCTACTTAAAATTAAGATATCATCAGGCACACAAAGTTAGAGAAGATAAGCTACCTGCCTCCCTCAAGCTATACTTAAAATGGCAAAAAAGCAAATCAGGCACACCAACACAATCAGCATCAACCCACTCCACGGTTCTCATTCATGAGCCCTGGGTGCAAAGCCTACACTAGGGAGGAGGTCCCGGGACCCCTCCGACACCCGAACTCGATTCCAAACTCATACCACGAAAATGTACGTACCAATTTTCCTGAAATCGACTGGACGGAGGCTGCGTTCCATTGCGAATTTTTATGCTTTGAGCATATATGCAAATATAAACTCGCGTTCCAAGAATTACTTCGTATAGGGTATTTTTTAGGAATAGTGTCTTTTCAGACGGGTCACCACATAAGAGACGACTTATGCCGAAAGATTGCGCCCCGTGGTAATGCTGTGTAGAGAGGGATACTATACGAAGCAACTGGAAAATAAGTGACTCTATCTCAAGTTAATTTAACTTGAATAAAAGGAAGCTACTCGCGTCTAAAGACTATGAATATTCATAGTCGTCAAAGTATAAAATATAGCAGATGACTATATTTTAAAATCTATTACGATGGATAGTAAAAGTAAAGAGATTCACGTCCAAGTGAGGTAGACGGACCCCTGGGGGCTCGCCAACCTCGCAAGGAAGTTCATGGCTTTACTTCAAATTTAAAAACCGACGCAATCCCACGAAAATAACCGGTCATACACACGTGTGGAAATGCGTCGTGCACGGACCGCGAAATCCTCCGCCAGCCGCCACACATGATTAGGAAATATTAAAATTAACCCATGCCCACCGCCCACATTCATCCGTATCACACCTGGGATCCACGGATAATTGCGAGCTAAATAAAATGGGCATGCCTTAAGACTAAATAAATGAACACAGAACACAGAAGTTTGAGGTTTGCTGAAAATCCTGACTAAAAAATCCAGTTAACAGAGTGAAAGAATAAGTATCTGAGCGGACTAAATTGGCTTTACTTTAAATCGTTTGCTTAAAGGGAAGGCTGCAGAATTTATTTATACGAGGGTAGGGAAGGATGTATTCTTTATTTCAGTGACGCGTGTCAAAGGGGTATCACAATATTTCATTTAATATTCAGAAAAATTCAATTTCAAATAATATATATATGCAAATATGTACTGAAAAGTACATATAAATTGAAATCTTTAAGTAACCTCGGGCGACCCCTTCATCGAAGACATTACATTCGTCGTTCGACTCCGGAATCTACCCGTCGCGAATTGCCTTCTTGCTCATATCAACAAACCATTTTTTTACGTGAAGCGTACGAATAAAAATCGAACGAACAAAATGCACATACTGAATACATATTTTGATGTATAATAAAATTAATAAGGACTAATATGAAATATCAAATCGGATGCATGATCCAATTTTAATCGAATAAAGTGAAATAAAGTCGCAATTAATTCATGCGACTCGCGTATCCACGATTCGCGATTCCACGGTACGAGACTCTACAATCGGCGGAAATAATCCACGCATGCATATTATAATTGAACGCGCGAAGCTACAAAGACAAGAAGGCCTACCTTCTGCTAATAAATATAAAACATTCAATATTGATGCTACCCACGAGCAGATTCCACAAGTAGAATCTACTCGCGGTTGCTATGCTCGCCAATTGTCATACAAAATTATAACCAGCACCCCATACCGATTCGGACCAATCGCCCTACGGCATAGGATACCGGGGGGCAGAACTCTAAATTTGAAACTTTGAAAATTGAAAGTCGGGTCAGGGGGTATGAAAAATATTGAAAACTTTTGTGACTCACTGTCGATGTCTTCAAACTGCCTGAAGTACTTGAGAATGAAGACGATGTGGAAAATGATGTTGAAGATGGTGTTGAAGACAATGATGAAGATGATACTGGAGCAGCTGGAATCTCCTACGAGCGTGAATTTAATACTCCCGAAACGGATTTTAGAGTCCATTATGTAGCAAGTTTTAAGTCGCGGCCGACTTAATTTTCTCCGGCGAAAAAAGATGCACTCGCGATAATTTATCCTGTAACAAGAACTGACACTAATTATCGCGGACGAGCAAATTGCAAAAGATTGTTATAACTCTAAATATTAACATCGCGACCGTACACTTATTTCCGACGAAAAACACAGATTCTAATTTCCGCGAACTTTTTTCTCGCTACCGAGAAACTCTAAGATCGCATTGCACGCGATCGAAAAATTGCTGGAAAGAAGAAATATTAAATACAAGAAATATTCAAGCCAAGCGTTTGTTCGGTTCTATAAATGTCAATAAAAATAAAAATCTTTAATAAACGTCGAAAATATGATATAATGCCATAATACGTGTAACGCAAGTATTGCACATATTATAATATTAAATATATTCTCAATCTATGGTGAATGACTATCTTCGTAGCCAAAATCGAGTGTAAAGCCGAAGTTTTAACTGAGGAAATAAACCAGCTTCCTCGTTTTTCAAGAAACTCTAATTGGCAAGATCAAAGTTTCTTGAGAAAACGTACGGAAATTACATTTATGTATATTTAAAAATTTAAGACGAAAATTCAATTGCATATTAGAGACACACTTCGAGCGAAATCTTCAGCCCTTTATATGTACAATGTACATATGTCGATACAACGGAGGAACGAGCAACGAAGAAACGGAGTTAAAAAAAACTCCAACATGAAAATGTGATACCTGAAGAGAGTGAAATCTCGATGCAAAAAGGGCGAGCAAGGTCAAGCAACATTCACTGAAAAACAGTTCGTGTCTCTTGATCTAGTAAACGTCCAATTCCCGACAATGCAACGAGAAAGCCAAGTAACGCGGAACACAAAAATCTAAAGACTGATATTTTTAAGAACAACTCACGTACGCGAAATCCCACAATCCCTTATGTATGACCTGAATGAAATCGATTCGATATTTGTGATACAAAATGGTAGTAAAAAATTGGTGAGTATTTCGCGGAGGAGAAATTCAAGTACTAGTGCACTGCTAATATAAAAAAGTGAGAATTATTCAAGTTAATTATCGGAAGTAAGAATACTATTAATCACGGCTCAAAGTTAGAAACAGAAAAGATATGCAAAACTTTTTTAACGCGGAAAATCGCGGAAAGAAGTTAACATATTGAAGTCAGAAATTTAATTCTAAGGGAAAAAGAGTGTCGCTAGCGTAGTTGCGCCGTAAACAAAATTCGACTTTGAGAGGTCATGACAGAATACGAACCAAACCGTCTCGTTAACTGTGTAGTTGGTTGACGAAACCCTCTTCCAGACGAAAATTCGGAATTAAATCGCGAAATCTCCGGAGATCGAACTCTAACTGATATGAAATCGACGGAAATATTACAGAATCCGATATAGAAAACTGCGACGCCACGAAGCTAGCGAAGTACGTCGCGAAGAAAGTGACGCTATGTGAAAACACTCGAAAATTCACAACTGAATTATTAAAAAAACTACGAAACCGAACCGAGGAAGCTTCGTGGCACTTGTGGAAACACGTTTCGAAACAAAAAAGTAAAATTTTGAAGAAGTAAAAGCGAAAAATCGGAGCGCGCTGTCAACACGTCTGCACTACTCGAGGAACGAACGGCGAGAGGCCGTACCACACGCCGCGCCTAAGATTGCGCATGGTCGAAGAGTGGGGAGCCGGCGTGCTGGCACGTATAGGCCCTACTATCGTACTCACCATATCACGCCATTCAGAATAAAATATAAAGTAAATAATTAATTTTACCGAGTTATTAACAAATAGTACAGAGCCCCTCAAGAAAGTGAGTTTTGTCTTATATCTCACACATATTCATTGAAATTATTGCGTATAAACTTAGAATAAGCATGTTTAAAGTCCAAATTGTTCATAATAATGAACTTAGAATGCTAATTAACATTTCAAGTACATCAATTTGTATAAATTTGATCAATTTATACGTAAACTTACAGTCTGACATTTCATTAATTACATTTCAAAATAGTATCGATAAGAAACGTTGTAGAGTACATTAAACAGTCTGAGGAATACATTATTTCCAAGAAATCGCAATGTTTTGATACTCATAGAACTTAATTTAGGTTCCTTGTATAATTTTTTCTTCTTCGAGCTCATCTTCTGAGAACTATAAAACTAATTAAGTATAATATTTATAATAACTACCAACTATTCCGAACTACTAACCCCAGCAAGCATGCGATAATAAATAATCAAATAATCAGTAACTTATCAAATGATCTGTAAATAATCAAATAATCAATAAATAGTCGAATGATCTGTACATAATCAAATAATCAGTAAATCATCGAATAACCAGAAAATAATCAAATGATCAGTAAATAAATAAGATATAAACAGTTAAATAATCAATCAAACAATTATGTCTACGCATTGAAAAGGGGCTCCTAGAGGAGATCAGAAAATAACCAGTAAATAATTAAATTATTAGAAAATAATCAATTAACAGTCAAATATTCAATCAAATAATCATGTAAACACGTTGAAAATAAGCTCCTAGAACAGATCTGAAACAAAAACTGAATGAAGCGCAAAATGGTCAGTATTGGCCGATACTGATCGATGCGAGTACCTAATATTGCTCGATTTAGGTTAATTAATGGATTAAATTATTCGCGTTATGTATGTAGAGCGCAGAGCACGTCTCACGGGGCGGCAGCATAAGTATCGCCGCCATGGTATAAACATAAGGGTAAAAGGCCCCTCAAGAAAGTGAGTTTTGGGACCCACTCACCTGTCAGTTGAAATTCAGAGGTCGAACCGCAAGGTCGCAATAGTAAATCGTATTATAGTTTCTCCCCATTTTTATAGTTCTTACAACCGAACTGATTTTAAATAAAAATCCTACATGTATATCAAATAAAACGATATCAAATCTCAAATAATTCGCCATGGTATATTAGAATACTTTAACTAAAATTGGCAGGCAAATCATTTTGACCCCCTTGGTAGTTTTTGTTTTAATCAGGATGCAATAATTATGCTTGCGCAAAAGTTTCAGAATTTTTTGGAATTTCCGGGTTCACTAACTTCGCTTTGTATTCCCAACGCACCAAAGACTTGCATAAAAGAAGATGTTTGGTATACAATCCTGAAAAGATTATGCTTAATAAGCTACTAATTTAATAAACAACAGTGAAAACTTTATTTGCTTTACAGTACAGTAATTGAAAACTCAATTTTCTGTAGTTACTCGTCGAGCGTTTTTCGATGTACATATTCTAAGTACATACTTACAAGGTTTTAGTACATGCTTTCTCTGTATCTGTTTAAAATACCATAAGTACTCGGAAAACACCGTAAGTAAAAGTATCAAATCAGCTGGTGCTTTTCTTGACAGTAAACAATATATTAATAAATAAGTAGGAATATAAGTTCTGTATCATATGAATTCGAAAATAATTTCTCCTACTTGGTCTCTCGTGTTTACAATTAATATAAAACATCTGACAATAGAAACAATCTAAAGACGCAGTTCGACAAATACTTCTTCAATAATGTGACGAGATTTTATGTCTTTGGGGTTAAAATTCTTGGTGCTGCGAGGTATACAAGACGTTAAACAAGTTACCGCCAAACTCCAGGAACAAGTGCTCTTCAAAACAAACAAAGAAGCTCGATAAATGTGTCGCTCAACAATCAAAGTGACTAACTCCATCAAACAAGAATTACAGAAAATTGATAATTATAAAACGTTGAGCACCGTTCATGCGTTTTCGCAGTAATAGTTGAACATTTTCAAAAAGTGGAGTTGATCACGTTTCTTAAGCGAATCATTTTGTATTCGTATTTATTAATTCTTTTTTCCTAGAATTTGGTGGCGAGTTGTTTAACACCGTGTATATTTTACGTATAACTATAAACCACTATGTTCTTATCTATTACAATGAGAATCCAAAATTCAAATCCATGCCAGACGCTTAGATCTGTTCGTATCATTTACTGATACGATAGATTTTGATACTTTGGATGTCATTTTTATTGGATTGTCCGGAAAGTTCATGTCGATATTTAAAGAAAATATGAAGGTAATATTGTTATATGTCGATATATATTTATTCAATTATGTATGCACCGTCTTGTTCCACAACCTTTCTGCATTTTTTTCACAACTGAAAATTCCATCCTCCCAGAAATTCTCTGGTTTTTTGCTGAAAAACTATTGAAAATCAGCATGAACTTGCCGGACAGCCGAATATTATTATGAAAAGTTCAGTATAATTTTATATTTATAATCAACGTTTCACTTATCATAAAAACATTAATATGCCGAATGGTCGGTATGTTTAACACTAGAACTACCAAAGCGGTCAAAATGACTTGTCTTCAACTTTCAGTAGAATTATTCAAATACACAACGGCGGGTTGTTTGAGATTTCATGTACCTTCATTTTATGTACATTACGCGCATAATTGAACCCATTAATTAAATTGCACCCTTCATCCATTATTTATATACAAATAAAGTATAACTGAGTATATGTTCAGCAATTCTAGTGTTTTTAACCGGCACTTTGGTGCATAAGATTTAAGTCATCATTGTTTTGGTTCATTAATTTTCATTCAGTATAACAATTTAAAAGGTTAGAGTTAGCCTGGAATTAAATATTTCTTTACGCAGAGTATGAAACTTATATGAATGATTTGTACTGAAAAGTAGAGGAAAATGTTGGGCATACAGTTTGGATTGATATCATTATTCAAACAAGTAACAAAAGCTCTTATGGCTCAACTAATTTAAACAGTTAACTGTGTATTTAATCCAAACAATCGCTTGAATTATAACCTCGACAATTCAACACTTCTTCGAGGCTAACACAATTGGTTTCTTTCTCAGAATTCGAGGAAGTAGAAATGAGTTGGATATATTTGAATCGGTGAAGCATTTAATGGTACAATGTTGCAATGGAGATAATTATGACTAAGAATGGCAGCCATTTTGAACTCTTACTTTAACCCTTTGACTGTTGAGGCCGTACGTCGTACGAAGGTACATATCAAAGTGAAACTCTTCCGTTTCATATAAAAAGAATGGTGGACCCATACGGTCCCATGTCGAGCTACACTCGAATTTTTGCTTATTGAAAATCGATGCTTAGTTACTCCAAGAATATTTCTCGTAGTATTATAATTATATATACTTTGATTGTATGTACTTATGTAATTAGAAGCGAATTCGCAAATATAGTGTGAACCGGCTGGAATGAAATTGCGAAAACACGGCGGACTACGAATGGTTAAATAACAAGTCTACTGTCGTCATTTATGAAATATACCAAAACTAACAAATGAAATTGATATAATGCTAAGGATCCAAAGTGATCTTTATCTTCCAGTAATTGTTTTATCATATTTATCATGTAATAACTATCATTTATTATTATACGAATCAATTCGGTATATTCTTTAGGTAAGAACCAAATTCCGTGTTTTATTTCATTTGATTTGGTTATAAACATTTGTTGGTGCTTTTTAACCTAGCTTAGCGTATTATTAATAACTTCTTGCCATGTGGCAGGTAACTTGTGAATGACTTCAACGTAAAAACTAATCGTTTTTTTATTAAAAAAGCCTTCTTCGAATACTCGAACCTAATCGTTGCGTTGGACTCATCCATTTTTTAAATAGTTTTGATGTCCTCGAAAAAGATGGTACTCCATTGGAGTGAATACCGGAGAATATGATGGACGCGTTAAAATACAGTATTCGAATTAAAAATAGTTGCAAAAGAGGTGGTACCAATTAAATGCCGCTAAATCACACCAAAACAACACCAGGATCAATAGTTTCACGACAGCTTTCTTAATAAAAAACATTAATTTTTATGCCGAAGGTATAATAAGCATCAAGTTCTCTCGTAAATTGCAACAAGTTATAAATAATAAGCGCGAATATGCTCGACATTAAAACGTATAACAAGAATTTGTTTATCCAAATAAAGTGGAACGTGAGAATGGAAATTACTTCCGAATTGAGCTAATATTTTTATTGTTACAAACGTTAATGAATGGAATGTCCCATGTGTCATTTTTCGCCCACGTAAAATCCCCTCGAATATATGGTTTGTCTATGTATATGTATGTGCGTGTTATGTGTCCATGTGTTCTATTAATGCTATAAGTAACTATATACAATAAATACGAAAAAGTTTCGATTATGTATTACACCTAAAGGAACGCTCTCTTTAAAACTTTACGTGTCAGGAGAACATGTGCGAAACTTATATTTCCATTGTTTTTTCTATACATTCTTGTTATTAGAATGATAAATATCATTATTAATAACAGTTTTTGAAAACAAATCGTTTCAAACTTCGTTAAACTTTCGATACAAACTCACTCTACACTTGTTAAGTACAATTTCAGAATTATTCATTTCGCTCTCGCGTGCATCCTTGATCGTATCCTACTTTTAAAAATTGTATCACGCGCGACATGAAGTTCTCGTTGTAGGAACATATCTACATAATGTAATTAATGTGCACTTCTAGACGTGATAATCATTCGTTGCATTGGTGAAGATACTCTAAAGATGTTTACGGACGAAAGAAAGTCAAAACGCAGAAACTTCTTTCTCTCTCTCATGATTGGTATGTAATTAATATCATCAGTGATAACTGGGAAACAAAGAATATTCCTATTTAAAAGTCTTGTCTAACTCGAGAAATATCATCATAGAACTATTGCCAGAGATCTCGATTCTATCGACCGCTTATATGATAAATTATTCGACGTAGCACACAAAACTATTCACTATTTTATTTGTTTTAAATATCCTCTATCTTTCAATAGATCATCTAAGGCTTCTTCGGTATAATACACGATAAAGTCTGTCGGTTCAACCCCTTCGAATACTGCATAAACTGATGGTTTTAAATTATAGAAAAATAGTGGTTGACCTCTAATCGCGAAATCCCTTGTTAAAGTCTCTATTACCATTGCTGCTGTAAAATCAGCACCATAAATGTGTGAGCAATCAATCACGACTGGAGTAGCAACACTTCCAGCACGTTGACTGTATTTAGTTACTAAGTTCCTCACGTAGTCCACGGATGGAAAGATGAGGCATCTATCTGGAGTTAGCATAAGGTATTCGATACCCCGTCGAGTCTGCAGAACAGAAAAAGAAGAATATCTTACGTTACTATGCTTTATTACAAAAGACTGGGACATTCATTACCCTAATATTTTCAATAATACTACTTAAACCATGTTTCAACACATTGGCCGAATGTTGGTGACGGTTTAATTCATGTAATTAGCAGGACTTTACAAATAACTTGCAAGAGTATTTAATAGAAAAGCATGTATTTAACTGTAACAACGCACTAAATTATATGCAATTTGCGCATAAAATAGTATAATTATCTTCATTCAGAGTTTTGTTTTACGATTACTTTATGTGTTGTGCTCGGTTAATATTATTTTATAGGTATTTTTATATTACTAGCGACATTATTTTGTTATTTCGTAAGAAAGGAATTCAGTGCTTTGTTGAGCAATTTATTCGCTAACGAGAGGACACGCGATGGACCCCGGATTTGGTCCATTTTGGGTGGAATCTCCCTCGATTTATGCTGATTGGTGATACTTACAATGAGTTTTTCCACTGATATTTTTGGTCTTGCTGCATGATACAGGATGAACAGAACGTTGATTCCAACACCGCAGAGAATTCCGATTTCAAGTTGTAGCACTAAACAAGCGATGAAGGTTCCCAATCCCGGTAAAAGATCAGATTCTAAAAAGAAATGGACATTCTTTAGTATTCAAGTAATCCCGAATTACTTTATTCCTTTAAGAATGAAGTTGAATGAAAATTTGTTTCGCGGCAACAAAAATTCAAATATAGTTGTCATTTCCAAATCAATAGATTTGGAAATATAACAATAAAAGGCGCATGAATCTTTCTACTTCGAAATCTAAATTCTTTTCCAATTATTTTTGCTTCCGGTTCAAAAGATAAATAGACATTCTTTGCGTTGATTTGTTTTGATTTCATTAGAAAATTGCAACATTTCGATATCGACGGCTCTCGTATTTTGAAAGAGGCAAAAGTACAAGCCATGCGTTAATTTAATAATCTTTCAATTAATTTGCATTAATTCAATTAAATAAGTTTTATAAACTTGAAATTCAATTATATACTACGTGCAATGTGTCAACGAACTCCATTCTTATGCCATCAATCGAGCTTTATTCGGACCGGAAGAATAGGCATGCGAGAAAATACCGAGGATGATTAATAAAAATGTTTATGCCTATAAATTACATTATAAGAGAAAAGGGTTGTTCGACAAGATGTGCGGATTGAATTGTATCGTTTAACATACTGTCATTATACAAACAAACGAACCAAAATTATCTGAAAAGAAAGATCGGGTGACGAGTTGTTACGCTATATAAGAATTGCTGAGTTAGAGAATATCAGTTACGATAAATAAAATAAAAGAATTCAATGCGTAGGTATATTTTTGGAAAGGAAATTCGATTAAAAAATAATAAAACATAGATGCTATCTTACTTTTGGTTCTCCACATTGGCTTCACGACTTTCACTTCCACCATAAAAATTACTGCTGCTATAATAATGGCTGCCAAACTAGCTCTTGGTATGTAACTGAAGTACGGCGTAAGGAAAAGTAGGGCTAGTATTACCAGTATACCTAGAACATTTGCAAATCAAAAAATATATTTCATACCAGAAATAAAGTTGTAATCAACTACTTTATATTGGGTTGAGTCATAAATAAGTTTCGTGTTTTAAATTAAAGTTTACTCGCCAATACAATGAATTACAATGGACTTTAATCTAATACATTCTATTCATTATGAATAACTTCTGGCCATTTTTTAGGCAACTTGTCGATTCCCCTTGCGTAAAACTCCGACGGTTTTGAAAAAAAAACTGGTCGAACGGAACTTATTTATGATTCGATAGTTATAATTATAACATATTGTAGACATACCTGTATACAAGCCACCCATTGGAGTTCTTACACCGGAAGCATTATTTACAGCGCTTCTACTGAGAGATCCAGTACCCGGAAATGCTTGGACGAACGAATTTCCGATATTGGACATTCCAAGTGCTATTAGCTCCTGTGTTGCGTCAACCGACTTTCCATTAGCTATAAATAAAACATAAAAAATACATTTTATATGTTTTTTTGGCTAGTAATTAATCACGAAAAATAGTATAAACAACCATAGAAAACACTGGTATATAATAATACATTACTCATTTGGGGTTTGCTAGGTTTGTGAGATATTTTTCTTGTTTCAAGTTATGCTCTAAAGAATATGACATAAGAGACGTGACAAATCTGTGTGACCCAGATATTTGAATGACAGAGATACGTTTAATGAATATATCTTTATCTTTATATTAAGTTATTATGATATTATGATATTAAAATGTACTTACCGAATGCTTTACAAATGGCAATGTCCTCCATTAATGAAATAAGAGGTAAAACGAGGATGCCGCTGCCTAAATTTGAGACCATTTCGGTAAAAGTCACGGTGACGTTCTCATTTTTGACGTAGCCAAATGGTGGAACCTGTACAGTTGGCATGCCTCCTGGTATGTAGCCTGTAATTAAAGTTCAACCCCAATGAGATCTATTTCGTAGATTATATTTTACTCATTTTATACATTTAGTACCGGCTTATTTATTCATTAGCACGTACTACTATCATTTAATAAATTCAAAACTTTTTTTGTTAAATTAGCAATATTTTATTTTAACAGTATTATCAAATCGACGTTGGTCTTTCAATGTTAACTTGCTACTATTACAAGAATTTCAGTAAAGTAACAATTGCCAATAGAAATGATGAAGTATCTGAAACAGTTCGTGCGGATTTGTAAATCAAAATTCAAACGCAGTGGTACATCGTACTTCGAACGTTCCAAAGTTCAAACGCTTGAGAAAGCAAGAAAGATTCGAAGTTCGAACATCGTTTCTAAGTTAAAATTATGGTCCAGGAGCAATATTTTCATCTTTGTGATTTTCATATTCAAAAATTATTCTTCACTTTTATTTCAATGTTGTAATAATTAAAATTAAGAAACTAAACGTCAAATTATTTTGTTTAATTTTTCCTAAATTATTAACATTAAAAAACCTAAAATCTAAAATCTTGATTCGGATGATTCGAACGATTCATTAAATACGAACAGAATTAAATACGAACTACTCTAAACATTTTGGAAAGCAATATTATTTGAAGAAGTAGCCACGATTCATTTCTAAAATTCTTTTCCAACGTTCGACAATCTTATACATTCCTTTTTTTTTAAATCTGGTTTGTATTTCGCAATAAATGAATTAATTGCTGATTTGATTTTGGCATCATTCATTCCTTAGATACTGGATAGACAAATGATTGTCTCAGGTGTTAAAAACTGAATCTATACTTGTTAATAAAATAATCTACGAAAACGGAATTTGCGTTTTATTTTCTTACCAACCAATTTGAAGGGTGGCTCCTGGCTAAAGATGTATCCCAGCACACCGCAAAGAATTACCAGCAGGGCGTTTCGCGAAGTACCAGTTAACCAAATAAATTTGTTCATAACTCTCTGCTTGCTACTGCGCAGTTCGTCACTGTTGGGGCCTATTTGAAATGATGCCAGCAGCTACAATCAAATACATAAAATTGTTAATAAACAAAATGTTTTATTTAGACATTTTTCCTATTGATGTAAAAGGACAAATATTACTTCGTAAATTATTTCTTATTCAGACAAGGGACACGCCACAAAACTGCTGGTAGCGAATGTGTTAAAAAAGCTAAGAGTGAATTAGAAGATAATCTCTTACACGGAATGATATTTAATATAAAATACATACCCTCAGGAGTAGAAGTAATACGATACAAACTACGCCAAGCGTAGTGTCCCAGGCTGACGTTTGGTGTACGTTTTCGATGATACTTTTCCACATTTCAATGAATTGCGACCCTTTCGCCGGGATTCCAAGAATATCTTTAACTTGCGAGCTGACAATAATTAGCGCCACCGCAGATGTGAAACCGGAACTGACGGGCCCCGAAACGAAATCGATTAGAAATCCTGAAAAGTAATTCGTCGTCAACACATCATTTATTATCGTATAAATATGATGATGATCCTTACAAATAATAATCCATCTCAGTTTTATATCCTTAACAGCTTTCTTGATACTCGCATGTAATCATACAGAAGGAAAGGCATTCCAATGTTATTTCTTGTTCCAAAAAAATTTAACAAATTCGAACTAGACGTCATTTTTCATTTCGATGCTTTACATCATTTTCATGAAAATATGAAAAATATTCGTTTATATATCCTCGTAAAAGCAATTTCAGGTCGCTGCTTTTAGGATAATATACTAATATCATTATAAACAGTATATTATTTAAGTACATAATCTAAAGCACATACATATGTATATATGTATATATACGCCCAACTAATTACATACGAAAGCATTCATTCTATTGTTAACATACATAAAGCAGTCTTTCATTTTGCTTTATAATTCTCAGCAAATCGAACTTTAGGAAGTTTTTACACTGAAAACATATTTGGAGTATTTCGAATCTACTAAAACAATTGTCTACTGATTAACACTTTGACGGCCGCTCATTTTACTCAAAGTCGCGCTACTACCGCCGGCATCTCTCGCGTCCTGAAATGCGGAAAGTTCACAAAACCAATATTTTCAGAATTCAAAAACGCCAATATACTCGTAAGAATTGGAAAGCAGTAATTCAAAAACAGTTAAAATGGATTAACATACAAACGTCAAATCTACGATCTCGAAATATTTATATAATGCTGGTCTAACATTGTTAGTGCGAAGTCACATCTACATGACACCGGCCGATAACCGCTCGCTGTCGAAATCACGTACACGTGACAGCGGCCGTCAAAGTGTTAACTAGAATCTATTAATTGTACGTCGAATGTACTTTAAATTACGATCACTTAATATAAATTTATGAACATTCCGACAAATTTTTAATTGAGTTTAAGTGCGATAAATTGGTGACAAAAATGATTACAAATTTGTCGGACAGTAAAACCATTCTTCTTCAATTTTGCAATTGAACCGTTTTTAATCGCAGGCGATTCTCAGTCGCCATTCAGTTTGTTGCGGCAACTCGAGTGGCGACTGGGAGGCGACAGTAAGATTTTCTTCGGTTATATTTTGTTATTATTATGTTTATATGATTTGCACCAAGGTATTTTATCCCGTACATATTATAATAAAATAATCAAAATAATCAAATAAACTGAGTGGCTACTGAGAGTTGTTTCTTTAGTGCAAAGGGTTAATTCTGCAGGACTTACCGAGGCCAAAGATTCCCATTATTAATTCTACTATTCCAGCCAGAAAGCACAACAATATGGCGTGTTGAACTGGATCCTCCAAATGAGCAACGGTTTGATAAGTAAGTAATGAAACAATGGCACTAGGTCCTAACGGTATATCCTTGCAGGACCCAAATAAAATGTATATAAAGCAACCTAAAAAGCTGCCATACAATCCATACTGTAACAAACAAATAACATTTCAATGATAATGACATCCTTTCTCACTGTAGAAATTAATCCATCGTCATGCGATTTAATTGAAACTATTTTTTATATGGATATGATTTCATTTCTTCACATGTTGGTATAGATCAAGGGTGGAGAACATGTTTCTGCCAAGAGACATTCGGATATGTATAACATCATTCCCGGATGATAAAAAATTATTAACTTAAAAAATTAGCTTGCTATATTTGGTGAAACATTTAATTAATTAAACTGTATCAACTTTTCTTTTCAGACGAAATTATTTCGCGGGATGTTCCCCACCCCTTCAAGCAAGTTGAGACTGATTAATTAGTATTTCAAGCTTGATGACGAGTGTAGGTCGTCGTTGTATACTTTGACACTAAAATTAGATTTCGTATTTAAAAGGGTATTCTAATCGAGAAATAAGAAAGGAATGATTTTTTTATTGTTTCCTTAAAGAATAGGATTTCAAAAATATGTGTTTAAATTCTAGCAAAAAATTCATAAAATTGACGAATTTATAGCAATATTGAAAATGTGCAGTATTTTGCAACTTTGTATTTTGTATTTTTGCAAATCTTAAGTAGCTCAGCTGCATTGTGTAGAAAATGTAAAAAGTATTCGTCCAGCAGCGAATTTTAAGAAGAATCTCTTAGAATTTTGTTCTTAGATTTTGATTATCAATATATGGCACGAATTTATTTTATTACCAAAGAACACGAGTTATATCGTTTTCAAAAAATTTCCCGGTAACAGGTTAAACGATATTAACACTAGAACTAACCGAACATATACTTAGTTGTGTTTACACATTTACTGATATATAAATTATGGCTGGAGGATTGAAGTTAATAAATGGATTCGATTATTTACGTTATGCATATACAATAAAAATCTGTAAAATCTCAAATAATGCGCTGTGGTACATTCCTATGTTTAACTAACAATGGGAGACAAGTCATTTTGACCCACTTGGTAGTTCTAGTGTTAAAACAAAATTCGTTTGCAGTGAAACCTCATCTATGATAGAATTGAAAAATTAAGTATCGAACCTGAGGCGGTAAACCAGCTACATTTGAGTAAGCCAATGACTGTGGAATAACAGTGAGACCAACTGTAATTCCAGCAACGAGATCACCAACGGCATCCTGGCCATTATACCTTGGCAACCATCTTAATACTGGTAATCTTTTGTACAAAGTTTTCTTTGTACACGCCGATTTAATGCGTCGACTCGCGTACTGAGCTGCGGAACTCAGGACATTGTCTTTGGGTTTCACGTCATCGTCTCCCGGTGCATCGACCACTATTCAAACAGAAATAAAAAGATTCTTCTAGGAAACAAGTTAACGATTATGTTTGTTTCTTGCGTTCATATAGATATAAGTATTTTTATGCTATTAGAAATAATTGGAAATTACAGTGGTACCTCGTATTTCGAACTTTCCAGAGTTCAAACGCTTGAGAAAGCAAGAAATATTGATTCGAAGTTCGAACGTCGTTTCTAAGTTCGAACTATAGCCCAGAAGCAACATTTTCGACTTTGTTAATTTTCATGTTCAAAAAATATTTTTCACTTCTATTTCTATGTTGTAATAATTAAAATTAATCAAATAAACATGAAATTATTCTATTTAATTTTTTCTAAATTATTAACAATAAAAAACCTAAAATATAAAATGATTCGGACTTGAAACAATTCATAGTTCGAACGGGTTACTGGAACGAATTAAATACGAACTACGAGGTACTACTGTATGTATTATTATAACTCGTTATTATAGAGTTAAAATTCATTAACTACAATTTCGCTATTTTGCTGTATTCGAATAATTTATTTCGTGAATATTGAGATTTTAATTATAAAAAAATACAGAACCTTTGTGACTCCCTTACATGAAAATATTAGATAATGAATTTTACCCCTACATTACGTATTTATTTTGTCCATGTTTCACTTGTCTTCACCTAGCTTTTACTCTAAATAATGTGTATTATATTTAAATGTATTCACGTGAGATATAAATAAAAATCACATCTATTCCAAGAATAATGTTTTTTCAACTGTGAGTCCTTTTAACCAAAATATAAAGCAGTCTTTTATTATTACTCAAAATTCCAATCGAAAACAATAATTTATAAATCTCTCCCATTCTACTAATTGTTCCCATATTGATGTACAAATTATATGAACAAATTTATATTTATAATAAATAAAATATTGTCTCATCGTTATATCAATTATAAATGTAGTTTGAATTTCTAGATGAACTTTAATTAATAATACAATTTTCATACGTTCCTAAAATATTATGAGGTAAAAATAATGAATGAATGAGTCATTATTACAGCTATTATTAGTCATAACAATGTTCATATCGTTTATCTAAAACATAACGAAGTGCTCCAATTTTGTCTACTTACATATAAAGTCCGATGAACCTTGTATTCCTCGATAAGTTACATGAGAATTATGTAACATTTGAGAACCATTCGTATGTGCGAGGTCCAGGCTATCTCCTGACACACTTAAAACGTGGTTCACGTATCCTTCGGCCCCATTTCCTCTTTTCTCGTCCCCCATGCCGTTCCGATTGTTCATTCTAAAAGTTAATGAAAAAAGACAAGTTAACCCCTTGCCTTATAATATCGAGTGTGACTCGTGATACGGATTTCGAGAAACACGAGTCCTGCTTGTGGTACGGTTTTCGGGCCAAACGACCAGGACTCTTGCTTGGCGAGAGAGAATCTTAATATCGCCACTCAGTTTATTGCGGCAACTCGATCAGTGAATCGCCTCCGAGTGCAAAGGGTTAAATTTATAAGAATCCATTAAATAACGGTTAAAAAACGGTTTTTTTGTCCCATCGCGAATTAAATCATAAAGTAAGGGAATAAACTAAGTTAGTAATGACAACAGAGTATAATAAATTTGCAGGTTTCGGTCGTGAAAAAAGATTCGCACCACGTCCGCTGTTTAGGATGATAAAATGTCCTACCAACTGATATTGATATAAAACTCATTATTAATAAGATCAGCAAACGGAAAACATCTTCTTGAAACGTTTTTCAAGTTTCACAAGAACATCGTCGAAATTGTTACAAGTTAATTATGTCTCACTTTAATTAAACAATAATACATGATATCAGATAGGTGTTTACATATTCATGCAAATATGATCATTAAACGTTCGCGAAATTATACCGAAGCTGTTATGAATGTACGGTAATCAGATACGCTCAACGAAGACATCAGTATGTTCAAAAGTTGTTGGAGATCTTTCGGTTCCGTGGATGTTTGATTAAATATAAATACGAGATATTATTAGCGTTATGATTGATTATCTCATAATCGAAGTCATGTGTGCAAATAAATTTGCAGTTGTGCACTTGTAACTGATTGCTAATTGTAGGTAATTATTTACTTTCCACGTGATCGGCCATAGAAAGAACGCACGTAAAGACTTTAGACGGAGGAAGTCTCATAATGAAGGAAAGAATCCATACAGGTTTTGCACTCGAAATTAACCCTTCTGCGTATTCAGATCATATTCACCTGTATACAAATCAAATTCACCCTTTCACTTTACAATGAATTTTATTTTTATTGATAGTTTTATTTTTAAATGTTACGTATGATTACGTAGACGTTGCGAACAGGTAGCGCGAGGTATCGTACAACACGGATTTCGACGTGGTACTCAACGTATTAATATGGACTATTGACAAAGTTCATATTTTACTGATGGCAAATTGTTAAGCGTATATTTTAGAATACCAATGAGGAAGTAATTCTGTCCTGAATTAGACGATGACATAACAGCGCAAGTGATTACAAGTAATTGATTGATGTGCACTTGAAAATCTACCGCAAGGTAGAATTATCTCCAAGTTCTTTATTGCAATCTCCCGAATACTTATTTCTGAAACTAGTTGAAATCATTGTTTTACGATCATGTTTATGGTGTGATATGCTTATGTAAATTTTTCTAAGAAAAATTATGGAATCACGAAGATTGGTTTTCTAGGAAGTTATAAAAATACCGAATAAAGAGCAGTGAGACATTTCGTTGAATAACATTGTAACTAAACATTTCTGGCTTCCCATTACTGAAAGCAAATAGAAACGCTTACACAAGAACAAGGTAATAAAAAACTCATTTCCTAAAATGTTCAAAATTTTCAAGATTAAAGAAATATCCCGATTTGTAGTTCATGTTGTAAATCAATTAATATCACACATGATATCGGCAGATTGATTTGTCTGCGAAATACATTCATTGACCATAAAATACAAAAGTCACATAGATTATTATGATTACAATTACGCTACTGGTATAACAAATAACAATTGTAATTAAAAGCATTGCATTCTTAAAAAAAGGACCTCGATCTTCAATTGTAATTACTTACAATAATCAAGGCAAAGGCATCGTTTAAATACATAATTAACATACGAACTCGAAATATTACAATTAATAGAAATACACAAATAATATTTCAATATTAATATTTTCATTTATAGTATAATATTTTGTATATAGTCCGCTCTCAACTGGCTTATTACTTGATTTATAGTTTTATTTACTACATAAACGGTGTGATTTTTCAGACAGATTTAAAATGAAGGGATCACACTGCTTTATACACCAAAATAAATTCTGCATTTAACAAACAATCTGTAGTTTCGTGTTGCTCCTTGTCCCCATTTCCCTGCGTGGAGAAACTTCGATTCGCGAAACATAAACAACGTTAATAACATCTTGAGCAAGTCAGTTACATAATTTCGGACCAATCATATTCAGAGATGAGACTGGTTTGATAGAAACGTATAAGATTGAAGAATCATGCATGTACGCACGTATGCCAGCATCCGTCACATGACTGGATTAGTCTGACTTTTGCACTGATAGAACGACAATGTCGGTGACCACCAAATAATAGGGTCGAGTCTCTTTTTATGCATATCTTTCAAAAATAAGTATACTAGACTCCCGTATAACGTGGTTAATATATTACGCGTTGTATGAAATCTTGTTATCAAGGAATTCCCGCATTTTATTGTATAGCGCGTTGTACGAGGAACGCGACATATAAAAAGAACCGTTGCTATATCTTTAGTGCGTTGTAGGAACTCGCGTTGTATGGGAGTTTAATGTAGAAGTATCCTCCGTATAACACTGTAGTTAGGTTCCGCAAGAATGACGTGTTATGCGCATCCGTGTTATAAGAAACAAAGAACAAGTACAAAAAATAGGATTCCAAAAATTGACGATTGTTCGATTATTGACGATTTTCTTTTCATAATTAAAAGAAATATGTTTATTAAAATAATCGATGGTTAATCAGAACTATTACATATTGACAAACCGAATCTAATGTAAATCTTAATGTCGTCTCTCCCCAAGTTTGTCACATTGTCCACTAATAGTAATTTAAATCAATACGAATCATATATGGTATTATTGATAAAAATTGCCGTTTTAGCGACGTAAAGGTTAATCTAACATGCCAGGAATTAATAAACGTGTTTCGTTATCAGCGATAAATTGTGTTTGACTGGTTGGGTTATGATTTATGAGACTGGCCCTGATATCTTGTATTTAATCGCGTTTTCAACGATCGTTAAAATTTCAAAAAGGCGGACTGAATTATCATTATCCTTGTATTTTCACGTGTTATAAGTACTTAAGTACACACATGTGATTATAACATGTGACTAACAATTACGTAGGTTGCGAAACGTACGGTGGCGTTTTGTTTGCATTATTTATATTCATCTATGGATATCATTCCATTGGATATTATTAACATATTTATAATACTTGCATAATCATTCCTCGAAAATTCTGTGATATGGAAAGCGAATGGATATTCATGATGAACAAATGATGAATACTATCAGTTCATTTACATAAACGCGATAACAACCGTACTGTCTGTTACATGCTGTGTGTACTTAGATTCTATCTAATAATTGTTTTTAACTATTAACAATTAAAAAGATTAATTTATTAAGTTCTCACGAGGGAATAAAGTATTAACCCATATAAATTACTGTAAAAGATAACTGCGGCATCTCACGTGAACGAAACTTTCTAAGGTGTACTGATTCAAATATATCGTGTAAAATAGTTCAAATATAATCTTTAATCTTTATTTGTCCCAATAAAAATAACGTGCGTAGCACGTCCCTTGATTCTGTTTGAAAGCAGCACGTCGTGGAATGATCGAATTATACTTTGCATTGTTATACAGATATAAGTATATTTATTGCAAAATTTGCTGAGTTTTCCATATATTTCCTTTAATATACTTTATGCTTAATATATTTACTTATAACCAAGACGATATAATTGCTCGCTTCGAATTATTATGCACGTGTATAAGTCTTCGCCGTTTTTTTACGACACAGTTTGTGTACCTTCTTTGAAAGGAAATAAACGCAGTGCAGAAAGTTCAAATACAGTTAACAAGCTTGTAGTTCGATGAAATAAAGTTATACAAAATAATGGGGATTATGTTTTTGAATAAAAGCTATTTTTCTTAAACAAAAGATCAAGTCCGTTTGATTTCATAAAACGAAGAAAACGGTTTATACATTATACATATTCGATTACCTATTCAGTAGTGAACTTCATAAATCTTGTGTTATCCAGTAACCCTTGATAATTATCTATTACTTAACACTTGAGTTTCTTTCCCTCGGCTTAATCAACCACACATCACTGTCCAAAGACGTTTATTTACTTAATAGTACTCGCATCCAGAGACTATGCCACTTATTTCTTATCATTGTCCATTGTCTGCGATATGCGCGTGAAGTTCGTTTATCATGCAAAAATATTCTTTCCGATAATAGGCTCTTTTGACTGGAATATGCGATAATCATAAATAATCAAATGAATATTGCAAGTTAGCTTCGATAACGAAACCTTCATCTTCCTTCTTTCCGAATTTGACCTTGTCAAGTTGCTTCTTTCTTTCCATACTTTCTTATTTTATCCGATTTACTAAACGTTCTCGCAGTAGATATACTGCTCAGAGGGGCAGGTTCGCAATCTGTATCCGGCTTTTTTAAACCAATCACAGCTCAAATTAGAGGTTTCGATGACTGTTTTAGAACGCAAACAATTTTAGGTATTCTATTTTCCTTCTTTTTAAGAAACGGGTTCAAGGGTCAATATTTCGAAATCATTTAATGGGGATAAAATTTGTTGGTCCTTGTAGTTTTTGTGAAAGCGAATAAAATTGTCTAATATATTGTCTTTGTATTGTTTATGGTTTTGGAAGAAAGTGCGTTTTTCTTGGCGAGAATAAAAAGTTTGAAATATCGTACAAACGATTTCAAGTTCATAATCGTAATTCAATTATTTATCCACTCTATATTTGCATAGCCATTCGACCAATATTTTATGACTTTCGGAATACCTCACGTATCGCATTCATTATACAATGCATATAGGTATGTCAAATATGTATGAACAAATTAGTCCATAATTCGAATTAATGTTGCGGCATTCGTTTTATCCCGTCATCCGTGATATATTTACACCTGGAGGAAAACTTCTTATTAGGAAGATCAGCTGAGAGAATATGAAAAATGGCCTTCCCATGACACGTCACATGACTCGCGCGTGCAAATCATTCATCGCCGTCACGTGCTGTTATTATCCATATGCTGAATCGTTCTGGAATGTCACGTGGTTTCTCATGAAGATCCCTATCAACGCTAGGACACGCAAAGCTTCATATAAATCAATTCTTATTGACACTTTTTTACGTGCAAATTACTCTGCATTTAACTCTCTGGATTCGCTCCTTTTATTTTAATGTCTCTGCCCAGCGTTTGTTAAATTTCATTTCCCCAACAAATTGTACTTTGGTTATATTTCTACTCTTTGTTAGATATTCCTTATTAATCATTTATACTTTAATACCATAGAAATTACTTCGTAAGCATTATATTATAATATTAAGGGTACCGAAAAGTAATCAATTATTTTTCACATACTTTATAAACTCCATTTATTTTTTATATCAAACCTTGTTCTATTAGATAATCCCCGTCGTTATCTATGCTCCTTTACCGTCAATCCACCAAAGCCATAATTCTCTTTTAAAAAAAATCAAATCCTAAACTTTCGGTGCGGAAAAGTTTTACAAGAAAATCAAGTTAACGTTTAAAATATTACAAAGTAAATTCGTGTAACTATTATAAACGTTAACCTCATTTTTTTTGAAAATGGGCTTAGGCTATTTTCAAATTAAAGAACTCATGTGTAAAATGCTTTCTCTTATAAGAGAATATAATTAATAATAGAGAAAATAGCCGTTTATAATTAATAATGCTAAATTGTGATTCCGTCGTAATTCTGCAAATGAAACCCTCAAATGTTTAACCAGATATTCCATAATTTCATTAGTGAACTGAAAGATTCTACATTTCATTATTCAAGACATGTACATAATAAATAATGATTATTTCTGAGACACTAAAAGAAGCTTTAATTACGTGAATTAGGTTGCATAGTAAAATCAAGGAACTACTAGGAGTGTCCATAAGTAATGTCCTTTTTGATAATTATACAAACTTATATTTTATTTAATATTTAGAACAGATTAAACCAAGTGTATAAGTACTGCGAAACTCGAGAAATGAAGTACCACATTGAAATTGCTGAATCATAATTTCATGAATATATTTTTTTATTATACGTCACGATTGCCCTCCCATATTGTAAGCTAAAATCATTGATTTATTCCTAAACTCGGTGATCTCATTAAAATGCTAATCAAATCTCTGTGAGTCACGAACTACACTCGTGATTCGTACTTGATAAATCTATCTATCGAGATAAATCACTGATCCTTAGAATCTAAACGTTGATAACATCCTAGACAACAAGCAGGTATTTCAAGAGTGCAAGAACACAGCTGATATTCTCGCGAAGTATTACGTGAAGTTACTTAGATACATGCTACTCCCATTTTATGTAAACCGAATGATTTCATAATGATTGCAATTCAGTCTTGGATCGATATTACTTCATAGATACAAGAAACCTGTTCAAGATTTCGCACGAATCAACTGCACCGAAGATTTTCATCATTTTTGTTTTATATAAAAAATACCTAGTTCTTAATCGCCAATAGTGAAATTTTGATGCGTGTATTAGGTACCGGAAAAAGTATGTTGAATTTTTAAATCAAAATTCAAATACTCTGGAGATTCTGGAAAGTCTGGATATTTGACGAGATAGTTTTGAAGTCGAAGTCGAAGTAGAATGCATTGGGAAGCTTTCTTGATCAGACGAGTCTTTCGCGTTTCTTTCACCGTTTTCTTTCTTGAAAGTGAAACTCTGTAATTCGAGTAATAAGCCAGTTGAGAGCGGATTATATACAAAATATTACAATATCAATAAAAATATTCACATTGAAATATTGTTTGTGTATTCCCGTTAATAAGTTATACTGGAAAATGATTAACGTATCAAAGTAATGTCTGTCTTATTACTTTCATTAACATATTTGTTGATATTTGTTACTTTCATTATCACTTTTATTAACATACTTGTTAATTAATGCATTTAATTCTATCTTTTACAAACGTAACATAAATGTATATAAAATCTCAGACAATGCTCGCTCATATATTCGAAAAATTTAATTAATTACGCATACTAAATATGCAAATTAAATAGTTATTAGTACTAAAAATTGTAGAAAATTTTAAATACGCTTTTAAGTAAATCACGTGCGTAGTGATAAGGATGTTAGAGACAAGTGAATTGATGATTGAAAACGAAGGAGAAAGTTGAGTTCTCAGCGAAAAGGATGTATAATTAACCTTTTCCTGATGTATCATAATTTTCTTTCCTTTTTAATTAATTATCGAGTTGAAACGTAGTATTCGTTTTATGCAACTCTTAAATCCGATTCACTTAATGCGCATATTATGCATAACTTTGAATGAAAATGTGGTATTTTCTTGTTCAGTATTACATCATTTACTCGTTTTGTATTTCTAACCGATAATGGCGTGCTAAAAGGAACGAGATCAGTAAATAATGCAGTCTTTCGTGGTTTGCACGCGAATTAAAAGTGCCGCCAAGGTTAATGATGCTTAGTAACTGTACGTCGTTACACAAAAAACGTAACAAATGTCGTAAAAGTGTTTGTTACAGATTATCTCTTACTAAATACAGGTATGCATTTTATAACGCGGGAGTTAGGTTCCAGAGAAAGTTCGCGATATAAAAATCGTCTTATGCGAAACTCGGATTAAATACACGCGTTATATCGAAGTCGTATTGTATAAGTGCCGCGTTATATGAGGGTCGCCACAACTTTTGTACCGCGTTATATGAGGACCGCTACAATTTTTGGACCGCGTTATATTTGAATCGCTACAGTTTATGAGCCGGGTTATATTTGAATCGCCATAATGTTTGAACCGTGTTATATCAGGATCGCTATAATTTTTGTACCGCGTTATTTTTGAATCGCCACAATTTTTGAGTCGTGTTGTATCAGGATCGCTATAATTTTTTTTCCGGGTTATATGAGAATTTTATATTTGAATCGCCACAGTTTATGAGCCGTGTTATATGGGGATCGTCATAATTTTTGTACGGTGTTATATGAGAATCGCCACAATTTTTGAACCGCGTTATATTTGAATCGCCATAATGTTTGAACCGTGTTAAACCAGGATCGCTATAATTTTTGTACCGCGTTATTTTGGAATCGCCACAATTTTTGAGTCGTGTTGTATTAGGATCGCTATAATTTTTGTACCGCGTTATATGAGAATCGCCACAATTTCTAAACCGTTTTAAAACAGAATCGCCATAATTTTGTATCCCCGTTATATAAAAATCGACACAACTTTAGAACCACATTATATATGAATCGCCACAATTTTTGAACCGCGTTATATCGAAACCGCATTCTATAAATACCGCGTTGTACGGGGGTTACCTGTAATACATCCAATACTGTTTTTACACCATATATACTTTTACCACGCGTTTTACGCTTGCAAAAAAACATACTCTATCTATGGAATCTTTAAAATTTCCATTTAATTATTTACAAAATAAAGCGAATTTTATTTTACATTTTGTTAAATTTTTGTACGAAATTCGTGTAAGAATAGTTCGTATTAAAACAGAATTGAATAGCAAAGATATTTTCTAGTAGCAGCAGATATTTTTAAGCGGAAGAGAACGCATTTGTTTACGTGATCTACCTGGCATTTCATCTTGGAACTTTAATGCATTGGTACACTTCTACGATATGAGATAGTACCGTAAGCATAAAGTATTTGCAAGGATCATAGATTTGCGTACAGTTTCTCGGAGATGTATTCTTTCCTAATTTGATACTTTAATTCTCCTTATCGTTTCCGCTGAATGCGTCAAAATACGCGGAATGTCTCGCACGCAATCAATCTTAAGACTCGTAAACACTTGTAACGAGGTGTGAACAGTATGAAAACTAGAATTTCATATTTACAAAACGTACATCCGCATTTCGGTTCTTAAGTCAAAATATAAACTAAATGTAGTTAGGAAATTCAAGCAGATATTTACATTCGAGTAGTATGAGTAGATTCCAGTAGTATGAGCCCTGAATTTAATACCATCTAAAACAATTACTTTAAAGCAGGGATCGAAATGAACAGTTATCTTTCATCTTCTAAAATTTCTGTTCGAATTTGTATATTCTGTTTAAAAAAAATATCTGTTCTTGTAATATTTTGAAAATGTATCACTAACACTTATATAATCAAACAAAACTTGATAAGAGGAAGAGTTTAAACATATAATGATAATTGATCGCTATTGCAAAAGTAATGGCGTTAGTTTTGAATGAACAGCTGATTCAATTGTATGTTCCGTAAAATGAATTCAATGGACATACAAAATTAATGTTTGAAAAGTATACAAGAGTATTTAGTGACATAAGTCTATCAACGTAAGTAAGAGCCATTTAGTGGTACCAACAGCTGGCCATTTAAAATTACATCGTAACTAGCAACCACACATGCCTGTAATTTGTCTGTTAGACAAAGCGGTAATGTCTTCCTATCAAAACACGTGATCATTTAAAATGGTCGATAATGTACTTATTTACTAACACATTCCATAACACATTTTTGGAGGATGAATCATTAGAAATATGTTCATATGTCATTTTTTACTTGTTTAGTGTGTAGATATACCTCCCGAAGAATTGACATGCATTTAAGAAACGCCCTGTATACTTGGAAAACATAATAAAACAAATAAATATAATTAATTTAATTCAACAGATGTAGCGTAAAAATTGAACTGTTATATTTGCGCAAGGATTGATGAGCGTCGATCTGTTTTCCCGTTTAACGAAAAAACGTTGTCCAAGAATGATGAATCTAATTTATTCGCTAAATGTTCCGATCGTTTATTGTAATTGCATTTGACAATAAATTCTCTTAAAACAATTTCGATTCACTTGTTTGCGTGACCATCTTTGTTTTAGCTTAAAGTGTAGTAATACGTACTTTGAAATTGCTTAATCATCCTAATTCTATTAATAGATTCCCTTATTCCTGTCTTACGAACATCGGTATTCTCAAGTGCACGTTATTCTTGAAAATTCGGCTTTGTTTCTCGTAATCTTTTATTGTAATGTACATTTATGGATAGAGTATCAACAACCTTGTGAGTAGCTGACACTATTTTTAGAATATCGTTATATGGCAGATAAGTAAAATTGTAATTTCAGTATTGCAATATTGCAATTGCAGTATTGTAGTATTGCAATTGCAGTATTGCATTAAAGTAGTATGCACCTGCCTTTCATGTATCCTGATGCGGTACATCATTCACGTGAAATAATAAACATTGAATATGGTGAATAAAGAATACATAAGTAAAAAGTTCTTCTTAGCAAATTAAAAAGAAATCTCTCGATTCGGATTTGAGGTCTATTTCGTTTTATTTTAACCCTCTATAACACGATGTAACTTTGAAGTCACACACTCATCTATCCGTATCTTTTATTTCGTTTCATTTTGTCATTGCAATAAGAATTATAAAAATACGGGTAACAATTGTCTTTTCAAATTCAGTTTTTGTTAAAATTCGCTGCTCTACGAATACTTTTTACACTCACTGTTTCCTGCAACTGTGCTTATAATACAGTGCTTATAATCTCAACAATCTGATATATTTCGTATAAATGTCTGATTGAAAAAATGGGCAAAATATGTGAAGAAATCAATGATGTGAAATCTCGATATTGAATCACAGATATTTGTGTTTATCTTATCAACCGATTTCACATTCCATCCTACGTAAAAACATGCGTAGGACGATCATTTTATTATCTATTGAGAATTCAGCCTATTTCACCATAAAATGCGACCTTTCAAACATTCTCCATTATTTATAATAATAAAAAGACGAGAAAGTATTTCAAAATAGTGGATGAAACTAATATAATTCAAGATTTCACTGTCACTTTCAAGTTATTACTTGAAAATAATTTGAATAAACTATAAAAAGAGAAGTCTGTTTTATATCCGAATTCGGTCTGATGTCCTCGGAGTCCAGGTTTCGATATAACGCGGTTCATGAATCGTATCGAACTTCGTATAACGCGATACTTATATAATGCGACTTCGATATAACGCGTGTATGTAATCCGAATTTCAAAATACAGATAACCCCCATACAACGCGGTTTCGATATAACGTGATTCACAAATTTGAGCAATCCTCGTATAACGCGACACTTGTACAATGCTACTTCGATATAACGCGTGTATGTAATCACGTGTGTATCTAAGTCTCACATAAGGCGATTTTATCTGAAACTCCCGCGTTATACGAGGGTTACCTATAAACGAAATCATTATGTAACACCACTGTTAAATGATTTCTACTATTTCCTACTTCATTATCTAAATCTGTATGTCATCACTATCAAGCTCACAATCAGTATCAGAAACATTGTCATGATAATGATAGTCATCGAAGTCATTCTGACTCATAGTTAGCGTAAATGTAATTATATTTCACAAAGTGGTCACTAAATCATTATAAAAGCGAGGATATTAATTGATTACTAATGATGTTCAACATCATTGTGTTTCAAGTAACGAATGCAGATATAACATGCGATTTCAAGTTGCCATCTCGCTGGACCATGAGATCAAAGTGCAAGTCTGCCTCGTCATTTCGGCTGAATATGTTAAAATGTTGACAATGTCAAACGTTTTCAACACAAAAAGTCTCTTTGGTGTCAAATCTATTAGGTTATTTAATGGTATAAAAATGAATTGCAATTTTTGTAGTAATAGAGCCAAGCAAAAAGTCAGTTTGGTGTGAAATTTATTAGTTTATTTTACGGCGAATTATTGTAAACTAAGAACTTCGGCGACTGTTGAAGCGCAATATGTAGAACGCAGTATAAAAATTAATAGCAATTTTTGTAGTAATAGAGCCAAGCAAAAATTATCGACAGCAAAAAGTGAGTTTGGTGTGAAATTTATTAGTTTATTTTACAGCGAATTATTGTAAACTAAGAACGTAGGAGATTTTTGAAGCGTAATTTGCAGAACGCAGTATAAAAATTAATAGTAACGAGCCAAGCAAAAATGAGCGACAGCAAACTAGATGATGTGGAAACCAGTTCTAGAAAATAAATAGCAGAAGTGGAATGGCATTACATTTGAATATATTACCGCCAAAGTGAATAGCAATAACCAACGTAAAGTAAACACGGTTTGCACTCCAAATTCACCGTTTTCCAGATCATATTCACCTTTTTGCAAATCAACTACACCTTTTTGCATATCAAATTCACCCTTTTTGAGATCAAATTCACCCACTAAATAGGCAGTCTCTAAACTAGTCTCAGTCATATCGACATTTAACTTACCTGAAATTCTTACAACTTACGGGAAACAGTAATTTCCTGTTAATATGTTTGAGGTAAATTTCATTTGAAAAAGAGTGAGTTTAATTTGCAAAAGGGTGAATTTGATTTGGAAAGGGTGAATTTGATTTGAAAAGGAGTGAATTTGATTTGCAAAAGGATGAATTTGGAGTGCAAACTCTGTACAAAGCGAATGCGCAAAACCGATTTAGAATTGAAGAATTCGGTCTCCTATTAGTTGTATAATCTTAATATGATTATAAATCATCGTGAACTTTTAACTTATAAACAATTTACAATTCATTTAATGAAAGTCTTCTATCCTCAAAAAATATGCAAATGAAAATATAGTAATAATGAATTACAGCAACAGATTTTAGTGTGCAAATTCCAACATATGATACAGAATATCGTTATCTTCAGTTTCCAAACAATATAAAGGAAATGAGTATTAATGGTAAATGAAATGATTAGATTGCGAATGAAATTCTTGTGTGAGAAATTTATCTCATCACTTCAAAGAAGATTAAATATTATCACGATAAATGGTGTTCATTAGATTTAGCCGTTCTTTACCGTTTCATCGGTAGTTGGATTGAGGGGCAGTTAAACTGATTACCTTTTTCTATACTAAAATAAACTTGTAGAAAAAAACTAAAAACTAGTAAAAATAAACTAGTAAAAATCGCGTTATGTGAGACTCGGATTACATACACGCGTTATGTCGAAAAATCACATTTAATGTATTTTCCAGTACGAAAAGCGGAACATACTTTCCGCAAAATAAATAGAAGTGCCAGCATAATTGTTCAACTGGTTGGTTAAAAATTGTTTTTTATGGAACAATGAAAACTCTTTGACAACATAACTCCATTGATCGCCGAACTTTTCGTTTGGCATTTAAACACAACAGATTTCAGTTAATTATACCGGTTTATACAAGTGAGCCAAACTTGAGATGCAGCTCAGTTTCAGAAAAAACTTCGAGTTCGATGAAATAAAGAGATTATTTTTATATATGTCAGACTAAAGGTATAAACTATTTTGTCTAAATTCGAAAATAGAATAAAAAGATTATTCTTATATATTAATATTATGTATGTCAGACTAAAAGTATAAATTATTTTGTCTAAATTCGAAAATAGTAATGATGTGTATTCGGCATCTAGCAAATCTAAGCACGTATTCTTCGCCATTCGAGGAGATAAAGGCAATGATAATCCAGTCAGAAATTATTCGATAATGTGTGCTTTAAGATGGACACGATATACTTGACTTAGTTCGGTATAATTAAATCGATTAGTTATAAGCAAATGAATACAAACTCATAAATGTCTAGTAGTATTGCACGTGACTTGCTACTACAATCATTATCACTTCATATTATATCTGTTACTCTTAATCCCTGATCAGAGTCAATATTCCATATTCCATAGTACACGAAGACCACTTGTAATACTTATTAGTACTGATATATTACTAATTATAATGTATAATATAATATAATTATATTAGATTATATTACATATATTATATATAATTATATTACATTATAGTAATAGGCAGTTTCTTGTAGAGAAAAGGATGCCAGAACTCCCATCTTGATGAGCTTTTTATTAAAGAAAATGATATTCAAATCTGAATCTAAATTAAGTTTAAAGTAGCTACAGGTATGTCACGGATTCGCATAAATAAATTAAACGTAGTTTACTTTAAGTATTTCCTATTTTAGACACACTTGTGACGAGTGAATATTATTCGAAAAATTACTTTTTAAACGTTAGAAAAACCCTCAAAAATAGGTGCCAGAACACCGTACTGGCGCGTACCACCATAAAAAAGCACTGGTAATAGCTATAATTATAGTATAGTAATATAATATTATTACAACAAACGGAATACTTGTTGTAAAGTACACCATTAATAGATATTCGGTAACATTTATTTTAGTAACAATCAATCATTTGCTGCGATACCCATGTCGTACTTGTTCATGAATAAACAAATACTTAGAACTAACGTTAAACAAGAATGATATTTAAAACAATATAATCGAAAGTTTACTGTTGATTACATTGGTAGTTTTGATTGTGACATACGCTACGCATGAACATTTATTTAACATATTTATAACAAAGTAGTTAAATCGGGAGACACGAATATAAAATGAATCAGTGAATTGAAATGAAGGGCTTGATAAACTATGAAGCACTCATGGTAATGTTGATATAATCAAATGCAATGAAACATATTTCATTGATAGTAGGGCATGGGATGCAAGGAATATTGATTCAAATCCAACAGCGATTTATCTTAAACTTTTAAAAAGACTGTGTTACGTGAATAATAAAACAGTCGTACGCCGTTTTAACATACTGCAGTGATTATGTCATCATTCAATCTATTGCGAAATATATGGAAGCCGTTTAATATAAACTTGCACTTATCTACAGATTGAAAATAATTTGATATGAAACAGAGATATCAGCCTTTCTGCAAATTAAAATTAAAGAATCTACGTTTGAAGATTAATTTGAACATAATTTGACATGAAATAAAATGACAGTCTTCCTGCAAATTGAAATGAAAGAGTATATTTTTGAAAATAATTTGATATGAAATAAAATGACAGTCTTTCTGCAAATTGAAATTAATGGATACATGTTTGAAAATTAGAGGACAAATGTGAAGAAGATAGTTTTTGCATTGTAAAAGAATGATTTCATTGCTAATTTGGTTTTGGCATCATTTTTAAAACTGCTATTTGCGAGGAAGTTTAACATTGATGAAAAAAAGTGTTAATCGGAAGAAGACAGATCAGAACTGTAAGAAGGATGACGCAAAACTTCCCATCCGAAATCTTTTATTTTTTGGCGAGTCGTAGATGCAATATGAGGCGTTGTCATCTGTTACAATTCATTCTTTGCGAATAAAATATCATTCTTTTACAGAAAAAAGAAAAATTGTAGAAATAAATGGTGACTACTTCATCAAATAAAATTACTTTTCAGAATGTCCAGAGTATTTGAATGTTTATTTAAAAATCCGCACGAACTTTTTCCAGTACCTAATCATTTCTATTGACACGTGTTGCTTTACTGAAATTATCGTAATATTGGCAAGCTAACATTGAAAGGCCAACGTCGATTTGATAGTACTGTTACGAAGCAAAATGCTGCTAATTTAACAAAAAAAGCTTTGAATATGTTAAATACTGATAATACGTGCTAATGAATAAATACGCCGGTAGCTAAGTTTATAGAAAGAGTCAACTTACTTTGTTTATTGACTGGCCATAGTAGTCCTTTCAAAAATACTGTTTAATCTGTTATTAATTCAGTTTCTAAAAAAGATCCGTAACCGATTTGAAATGTTGAAGTTAAGTCCGTCAAGATATACATTTATATTGTAAATCTTGGCAAATCATATTTTATATTACACAATAACACGCATTTGTACGTTGTACAAGGATCGACCCAATTTATAAACTGCGTTCTATCGAAATTATAATTATAATATATCATGTACATAATATATAATATATATTATTATATTGGGAATGGAGAATGTTTTCGCACCGAAATTTGAGAATTTTATTACGTCAAAAAAGGAATTATTACATCGGAAGATCGTCGGTCAAGAATCATAGATAACGATGGGGATTATCTAATAGAATAATGTTTAATATAAACAAATAAATGGAGTTTCATTAATTACGTGAAAAACAATTGATTACTTTCCGGCACCCCGAATAATATATTATATCGACTCGGATTATATACGCGCGTTATATCGAACTCGCATTGTACGAGTGCCGCGTTATACGAGGAGCGCCGCAGTTTGTGAACTGCGTTGTACGGGAGTTTACTGTATAGGTAAACCTCGTACAACGCGAGTTCCTACAAACCGAATTCCTCTAACGCGCTAAAGATATAGCGATGATTCCTTTAATATATCGCGTTCCTCGTACAACGCTCTATACAGAAAACTCCCGTACAACGCGAGTTCCTACAAACCGAAATCCTCTAACGCGCTAAAGATATAACGATGACTCCTTTAATATATCGCGTTCCTCGTACAACGCGAGTTCCTCCAAACCGAAATCCTCTAACGCACTAAAGATATAGCGATGATTCCTTGAATATATCGCGTTCCTCGTACAACGCGAGTTCCTACAAACCGAAATCCTCCAACGCGCTAAAGATATAGCGATGATTCCTTTAATCTATCGCGTTCCTCGTACAACGCGAGTTCCTACAAACCGAAATCCTCCAACGCGCTAAAGATATAGCGATGATTCCTTTAATATATCGCGTTCCTCGTACAACGCTCTATACAGTAAACTCCCGTACAACGCGAGTTCCTACAAACCGAACTCCTACAACGCACTACAGATATAGCGATGATTCCTTGAATATATCGCGTTCCTCGTACAACGCGAGTTCCTACAAACCGAAATCCTCCAACGCGCTAAAGATATATCGATGATTCCTTTAATACATCCCGTTCCTCGTACAACGCTCTATGTAATAAAATGCGGGAGTTCCCTGATAAAGCGATTTCATATGACGCGTAACATGTTAACCGCTTTACGGGAGTCTACAGTATCTGTTGATACTCCTCTGTTCGACTTAGAATTGGCAGCGTTCTTATTTGTAAACCCGAAGATTTTCGGTAAGCTGGTATAAGGTAAACAATACCCTTAATCTCTTTAAATTCCATTAGATTCGAAAACTGGCAGTGTATTGCGTCGTTGAGGAATATTGTGCAATGTACTAGTATGTCGACATTAATTTTATTTGGCATTAGACATCGGTAATTGTTTTCATGAGATAGATACGTCCATCGATATACAAGTCGAATGATTTAGGATTTGATTAGTATCTTCGAGTCGGTCAACAATCAACCGGAAAACAACTACCACGAGATACAAAGATTAGAAGAAGACTTCAAACCGATCTTAATGTTTGATAAATCAATACGGCTTACTGACTAGCACAATAATTTATGGTCGTAACCTATCTTTATACGATTAATGTCGAGTGGTCGCATTAAGAAATATACTTATTTACTTAAAAAATACCATTCACTCGACAGAGTATTAATTCAACGACGAGAGACAGATATTTGTTTAACTGAATTTATGTGGTTATTCAACTTTATTCAACTTCACTGAAACATTAATTTAATGTGTACGAAAGACTTGTTGTAACTGAATCATATTTCTTGGAAATTAGAGAAATGGTTAATAATTTGAACGCGGTTAAACTTTCATACACGAATGCAGTATATAAACACATAAAGTATTGTTGTTTTCTTTTACAAGCAATGTAGCAGGTTAAGGAATATTGTATGTTAGTTTTCCAAATCTCAATGTCAGACTAACGTTACGCAACGTAAACGATTAGTTATATTGTACATAAGATTCTTCTTATTCAATAATAGGGAGATAAGTTATGATTTATTGCACAGTTTGGATTACAGCTACCTGCATCGATCATAGAATGATGCACGCGATGGTGCAGCTTAATAAGCATATCATTTCGATGACTACCATTTAATGAACCTTACCGTCTATAACTAATAAACTCGTTTAAAAGTAACTTCTTAAATTGATCACGAGTTCGTAACGTTTTAACATTAAAATAACCTTTGATATTAAATAAGTAATATTGAAGAATAGCTATATATTAGTTTGTGTTTTTAGACGTATTCCACGTTTGCAGAGATTATTAATTTGATAATTAAGCTGATATGCTTATAATTAACGTAAGCTCGTGTATATAACGAAACAGAAATTGATCCTCACCTGAAGTCTAAGAAGCGACGATTGCTGATGATTCCTCGAAGCCCAAATTTTTCGTCACCTGTTTTTCTACCCGGTCCGCAACAATAAGTTCAAGTCTTACAGGAAATAAATATGAGAAATGTTCACCATTGTTCCTGTCCACGGAATTATTTCGCTTTTTCTTCTCTACACATTTCACCCTCGAGAGAAGAATATAAAAATCCCAAAACTAACTAAACCACAAATCGGCAAGAAATCGGCGCACAGTAGATTATTGTACACTTATATTAACACCCGAGATCCGTTGTCTTTTTTTTCGTAGTTCCAAGAGAGGTTGGCCGCCGGTACTCGTAGTAATAATCGTTTCGTAACACGCTCGGTAACCGTGATATAAAAGTAAGAAAAAGGAATATGGTAGTACGAGCATCGAGCAAATCAAAACGACCAAATTCGATCACGTTTAACGAGACAATGATGGAACTGAATCCGCGAGCGTTCGCGACCAGCCATTTAAATGCGTCGCGCTTCTCCGACAGTCTGCTCTGCCGTAACTCCTTCCTCCCCCATCCCCTCTCACTGCCACGACGCCAAACCAACATCTTCTAAGCCAGTGACGTCACTGGAGAATAGACCAATCGGAGAATACGCGAAAGCCGTTTTCAAATCGACCGCTAATTTCCTCTCGATTCCTTACAGATATGCGAATTGCAATGCATCTACGAATAATGAGAAATCACGTTAAACATAGCAAGTAAAAAAGTACCGGTTTATTGGAAAAATGTTTATGCGGTGATTTCAAATGCTTCTGACACGCGGTTCTGTGAACAAAAGGAAAGAATTCTTGTCTGCTAAAATCTCATTAATTGCTGCTTTTTCTATGAAATAGGAATGAGATTTGTAACATTTGATTTTGTTGAGGTTATAGAAGAATGACGAATCAAATCACTGTGATATTGAATTAGAATGTTCAAGATTATGTTAATCTTATGTATACAGATTTCAGGAACGGCTAGTTTCAACTATCGCTTATTATTATTGTACCAGGTTGTCAAGTATTCCTGCTGTAGTCAATAATTATTACCATTAATTAGAATTAATGCTCCAAATAAATCATTACGAAATTACAACTATTGCAGATTCTATTTCGTCAAATAAAGTGCGGATCAAACTCAGCAACCTAAGCAACAGAATAAGTTCAAGACTTATTCCGTGACTCATTATCTACCTTTAATGAGTTCTAAATAGACACTACTCAACTTGTCCAAACGCAAACTTTGCTTAGCCCTAAATATATAGATTTATTTACATATATATGCCTTATACTTATACACTAATTACTTATTCAAACAGGCACCGAACCGTTACAGAAACGTTTCCCTCTCGTTTTATATAATGAGACATACGTACATCCTTTTAAACAAATAATAATAATATTAATATTACAACAAAAGTCACGGTGTACTTAATAAATTAATGTGTTTTCGATTTTTGGTTATACATCTGATAACAACTGTTCGCCTTGGGGTTTCAAGAGTGCTGCCAGAAGTTAATTTAGATCCTAATTAGCCGTTTCCCAAACTGTTTTCATGTTTTAATTAAATTAGGATCATCTTTATTACATAATATTGTGATTATAATTAGTAGTTATTTACTGTTAAAAAACCGGTTATAGTTTTATATTGTAAATCATCAATATTCGATTCATTAAATCCGAATCCCTTATTAATATATTATTTCAATTAGTCCCTAAACATTACAGTTTAAATTAGAAAAAGACTTCAGCAATTGCTTTTACTCTTGTACAGGTAATCCTCGTATAACGCGGAAATTAGGTTGCAGAAAAATGTTGCGTTATAAAAATCGCGTGATGCGAGACTCGGATTGCTTATAAAAAGTAGGTTTACTTTTCAATAACAATTATTTCAAATAAAATATAAACCTTATCTATCGAGTCAGAAAAAGGTAGTTCTACGTAATTCGGAAAATTGCATTTATCGAACAAAAACAAAACTATTAAAATTAGCAGAATTAAAAATTGAATATAACATTCGCTGCAAGTGCTGCGTAACTTCAAAAACGCGTAAAAAACGGTACTAGTGTAAATTGGAATACAATTTCATGTGAAATGATATTTTATAACGTTACACTGAAAATCGCAATGTATTATAACGTAAGTGCCGCGTTATACGAGAATCGCCACAATTAGTACACCGCGTTCTATAAGTACTGTGTTGTACTAGGGTCATCTGTATATGTAAAATATGTACCTTTCGAAAAGTATATACTTACCAGCCCACCTGCCAATTTTCTGAAATTCTGAAATTCGAAAACATGCGGCACATAATGCACTGATCATTCCATTGCAGTCTGAAAGATCAAAATATTATACAATATTCTTCGTCAAAATAGGTAGTGAGTGGTATTAAACATGGCTTCCGGTATTTTTTCAGATTGAATGTCACGTTAATGATCTACTCTTCATTTTCCGTTATTACCGTTAAACGCGAATTGATTGACTTTTTAATTTATCATTCGCCAATCCAAAAGATCATTAATACTCATATGATTAAACAACAGGTGAAAATATTAATTTACGCAGCAATATTATCAATATACTTACTCCACTCCCGATGTACACGGTAATTTTTGTACGAGGCGTATTTTATACGCAGTAAATCATCACTCGCCTTACACTGTTAAAAAATATGCTTCTTGCTATTGTTTCTCAACATGATTTTATATCGCTGAGGAAAGAATTCTTGCTTGACTATACTTCTTAACGGTAATTTACTTTTCTTTTTAATTGATTAGGTTCAATATCTTCGCCACTTTTATTGCTACGTAAAGAAATTATAAAATATTCTTACCCGCAAACAACTGCAACATTATTTATGTGCATGTGCCGGTAATTATGAATATGTCTTAAGCTTTTTCCGGAAGTAACGATTAAAAGCTGTTTAGCTTATAAATAAGTACAATCATTTCATCTAGCATCCATTTGTTGTCAACATCTTTCAACATCCTTATAACAGGATCAATAGAAGTTTTTCATATTAATCAGAATTGTAAATATAATTATTTTAAGAGCTCAGAGCACTTTCATAATTGAGCCATTTATTTTGAAATTGGCCTAAGTCCATTTTTCACGAAAATCAAATTAACGGTTCAATTAACGGCACGAAGTTCGTTGACAAAGGATTAAATGACAAATTATAAATTTGGGAGTCCGGTGTATTTTAAATGGAAATTCAAATGCACGAATATATTGTGTCAGCAAATATGAATAATGGTTACGATGTCATAACCTAATTTCCATAATGCAGCAGAAGACTTGTCGTGTAATACGTTTTTCATATTCCATCAGTCGCGAAAGAATAATTGTCAAATGTTATAGCAAAAATGGTCGTTTTGTGTTAGTCAGAAAATTATCGTTCCGATACTTTTAGCATGTGTTTTTAAATTAATATGACCTATCAACACCATGTACCTCGAAGCTATGTAAATTTTAGCATATTTCTACTTTTTATACTACTTAAAATTACAGATTTGAAAGAATACGTTTTTGACGGCTCCCGTAGTTCTAGTATTAAGAAGAACAAACTGACGGAATGGGCTATAAAGATACGAAAACGGAAAGAAACGTATACTATAAATAGTTACAAGTGCACACACGCTACCTGTCTAGTATATTAATAGGGATACCGTAAATGTATTACGGTGAATAATAGAATTGGTACATAGTTTCTCATTTATCAATGTTATATAAATAGATTAATTACTGTGAGACTTCATTTACTGGACTATCACCAAGAATCTAATACAAATATGCTCAGTAAAGTATAATCAATTATTAACACTTACATACATTTGCCTAACTCGAATCTACTTGCAGATAAGATACTACAGTTAGAAGTAGCTATCTAGATTATATAATATTATAATTGCCGTACTATTAGTTTAATATTTACCATTGGATCAAAACGCTACCTAAAGCTATGCAAATTCTACCATTTAACTTGCTCAAACAAAGCCTTATGCTTTTATTTCATATTTTTATACTACACGAAATTCTGCACAAGAAATTGTAAGGATTTCAGGTTATGGAGAAATTGATGCGAATAATAAAACGAGCAAAAATTTTAAACCGCGTGGCCTCAGTCCATTTTTCAAAACAGTCACGTTAACGTTTATAATATAATAGTTACGATAGAATATCGATTTAGTTAGTAATTAATAATTTAATGATAGATAATTTGGTTGCTAAGTATACTGCTTAATACGTTAAACACCGCACCGGAATCCGCGTTATAGAATACTTCGCGATAAGCGTTCATAACGTGTCTATAACATCTAAAAAGAACACTGTTTAAGCGCTCTACGATACATTAGTTACTTTACATCGTTATTATAACGTTAAAAATAGTGCGGATCTTACGAATATTTGCGATATATTTGCTTCCTGTTTTAATAATACTGGCATCGTCGCCGGTGGCTCCTACGGCAGTCAACGTGTGAATGGCATACTGATGTTTACTTGCATCGTGCTGGAAGCAGGATTACAGACATCCGCGCGGTTTCACAGTTTTGCGTTTAACTATCTCACGTCTCGATTTGTAATCCCTTCAATAACGATTAAGATAAATAGTCATATTATTTCATCAGCTGTTATTTTCAAATAACCAGTGATTAGTTTATTTGTGCGAGCAAATAATTTGTTTGTTAGTTATTTCGTTGTTTGATTTTCAGTGAAATAATTATTTATTTTATTTCTTATCCAAATAAATGCGTTTTCTAATAATCTTGCAAATAACTTATAATATCTTCATGGCTGTTCTAGCTGTTAGGGAAACTCTGATCTCATTGTATTATATAAGATACTCATTAGCACTATAAAAATAAAAACTGCACTATGCAATGTAGTCTATTTTGGAAAGCCAATGATAACATTTTCTTTATTATTTTATTTGAGATAATTGATTTGAATAAACAATTATATTGAATTAATGTATTTGCTTCTAATATGAAATAAAGATACTTTTCTTTTTATTTCGAAACAGAAATGATAAAGTAGTTCAAATACTTAATTATTTGAAATATTCTTTTTTATTTTGTGTTTCAAATAATAAATGCCCAGTGGTCTAGTATGTGCCGGTAATTATGAAAGTGGCCAAGTCATTTTTCCGGAAGGAACGATTAAAAGCTTTTTAGGTTACAAATGTTATAAATATAATCTTCTCATCTAGAATCTATGTATTGTCGACACCTTTCAACATCATTATCACAGGATCACCAAAAGTATTGCATTTTAACCGGAATTGTAAATATATTTATTTCAAGGGTCACAGATCGAAAGTGACTTGGTCCACTTTGATAATTAGCAGCACATATACCACGTATATGTCTATGAATTGATCATGTAATATCATACATGTTCCGTTGTTTCTTTGAAATTTGGTGTTTGCGCTGCCTCCAGTTTTAATGGCTGACATAAGTGCCGCACGAAAATAACTCTAATTATGTAATAATCTAAGCTTAAAATGTAAAGTGCTTTATTATTCTGTTGTCCGAATTCGAAGAGAATTACTTCGGAATACCTTCCTTTCTTCCCATTTAGTCTCGTGAAATCTTATCGTGTAAACACGTGCAACGCAATGAGTTTGCATCCAATCCTATCTTTCACGAAAACAACGAGGAATTATTGTAACTCCTGACCATACGTCAATATTTGACATTAAAGGAAAAAGAGTTCTACGTATCCCCCAACAATTACGAAGGATTAAGTGGTTGCTATTCCACTCGTATTCTGGTATTTTTGCATACCATTTTCGGTTACATATTTTGATAAAGCTAATTCCTTCATAATTGATGTATCAAGCCTTTAATTTCGCACGATGGTTTTGCAGCAAAGAAGGAATTAGCAAACAAAAAACAAAAGAATTAATATTAAGTACATAATTGAAATCAGCGTTAAACTGGTCAAATTAGCAAACTTAATCGGTTAAAAATGCAAGAATAAAATATGTATGTATTTTCATTTTATAAAAAATAAGTATTAAAAATGGCATGCAATAAATAACAAAACAATAATAAAACAACATTATAACTAACAAAAAGAACTTCCGTACTCACTTACGTTTCTATAGAAACGGGACTTATTCTACTTCTATTTTTCCAGATACAAATAGTTCTTCAAAAAACTTTTTCTAAAAACTCGGTGAAGAACCTCAAGATAATGTCGGTAGGCGAATACTTTCAAGTGGTAGCGCATATCTGAAGTGTGAAATGTTAAAAAAATAGTAAACTCTTCGCACGCAATTCATAAGATTTCTTTGAAGTTTGCTTTATCGTGCGCTGTTGTGTTTAAAACGAGCAAATAAGTAAATTGCACTCGAAGAACACCCACGGTGAAGATATATACGTGATGGATTAAGAACTTTGATTCTCATAAATGAATCCGTTCAAATTGTTTCAGTTTTGCTATCAAATTTTGATTCTCCTCGGTTTTATTTGACAAAGCAAGATTACGTGGTGCTGTTAAAACTGAGAATCAACTCGTGATCTTACTGTTTACGCCATATTGTATTTGCCAAAAGTTTCGTCGGATTGTAAACATCTGATCATAAAGTGTTCCTTAGATTTTTAATAGTACAATGAAATGCAGATATTCTCCCTTGTCAAGTTTGACAACATCTTTACCTGCATCCTCTTTGTATCGAAAATATAGTATTTTTTATAATTTAATTAATCTATAGTTTTTTATTGGTCCAATAGTAATTTAACTATGCTTGATGGGTACGGCTATGGTTTAACCATCAAGCATAGTTAAATTTTTTATAATTGCACATACTGAGATTTTTCGCGGTTCATGTTGCACATTGGACATAAATAAATCGATTAATTTATTTCTTCCATCTATCCTTTTTTAAGGACGTACACTTAAAATATACAAATATAGCTGAATATATAACCGGTAGTTCTAGTGTTAATCGCGATTTCATCAATAAAAACACATCCTTTGCAATTCCTTTGGAGGTTCATGGAAAACGTTTATGATTAAGTTCAACGGCACCTTCGAGCATTTCAGATAAATCACATTTCAATCTGTTCAATTAAGTACCAGTTTCCTGTCTATATTTACAAACAATTGCGAAGTAATGAAATTTCCACATATTCGATCTTATACGGGAATAATGAACAGGTTTTCCCCGAGTTCTCTGAACGCACATAGTACACACTCGGCGTACATTCATCCTCGTAGACGAATGACGTCAGCAGCATTCTTTTCGCAGGTAGCTATTCGTAAGACGAAGAAACTGCAGGAAATCACTCGTTAAAAAGTTTTTGATACATAAGTACATTGATAACTCGCAACTTCTGATAAAGAAGTAAAGGAAGTTGTTTATTAAATGTATTGTATAATATTATAACCCTTGTAAGAAATTGCTTTGAATGTTATCACTGATATTTTAGTCTGGTAATGATTCATCACACGCGTGCTAGGAAATGTAATATAAAACATATTGCAATTTAAAGATTCAAATTCTTGATAATGAATGCTGCAATATATGTAAGTATATAAAAATAAGTATTACAATTGTGTAATAAGTAATATGTTAATTGATCGCGATGTTTGAGCTTTTTCGATTAGTAGAAAAACATCAAAAGGATTGTACGAGAAGATCATAGTGGGACGTGTTAGATATTAATGATATTCGTATAACTTGTAGTATCGCTTCATCGTTTTGTCCCACATCAAATGAATGCGCACGAAAACAAATCGGTGCATTACCGGTGTTTGAAAACAACAAAGAGAAACATAAATGACAGTCTATAATTGGAACTGTTCTAGCTTCGGTTAAATAGCTGTGTAACCGTATGTAAATGTATGTAACCTGCCTGATTGATTCCCATATGGAGTTCTCGGAGTATTAGTTGTAAGCGACTAATCCGACCGAACAAACTGACCAGATCATTCGATAACTCATTTTCTTGCATCAATGTTTGTGTTGTGCAATTACAGTGGCGTGTAAAAGTTCCTGACGAAATGCTGGTTTATATATCCTTTAAATTAACACGTATGAAGAATAAATAGCATTTATTTTTGTTTGCAGTATTCTTTCATGTAATATGCTGTTGTTTATGATATTAATCATAATTTCTTAAGGCTTTTCTTTTGGAAGAAAAATTGATCGCAAAAACCATCTGGTCAGAAGCTTTTACACGCCAGTGTATGTATATCTTGTGACTATCCATTATTAGACTGATTCAGTTTAATAATAACATTTGCTAAATCTCCAATTTTGACAAAAGTGCTGTCAGTTGAATTTTTACGTAAACTAAATTATGTTTAATTTTCTACTAGAGATTGATATCTTCTTTTCATTAGTTATAACATTAAATTGAAGAAATGGACTTGTACCACTGTCGAAAACAGATGCACGGAGCCACATCAACAAATTTTAAAAATAACATATGTTTAAAAAAGCTCGTGGGCAGTGATACCAAAAAATGGCGTGCAATTGAAAGTTAGTTTTGCCCATACTACGTCTCATCAAAATCTCGTTCAAAAATCTCACACATAACTGACAAACCCTCCTCTCCTCAAGTTATGCCAAATATCAAAATCTTATTCGGAATCATTTCAAAATTTGGCATTTTTGGTTACAACAGCGCGTGCAACTCAGCGAGTGATTTCACTCGTGTCTCGTGACCAGTTAAATTTGTGGGGATCCCTGGCAACAGCAATTTCTTTAACGTCACAATCCAGTAAATCAGACAAAAATTATTCGAAGGCCATATTACTTAACACAAGTGAATTAATTTCAGTGTCAGTTACACATTTTCTAGAAGAAGAAGATTGATTTTTATTTAAAACTTGAAATTAGTCTTGCAGTCTAGAACATTTCAAATGATGTAAAAATGTTGGACGGAACATTATCTTATTGTTTGGAAATTGCAAATATCTCTTTGGAATCATTTTTGTTACTAATTATAGTAACCCTTTCCACTCCATAAGCGCCGCCGTAGTGGTGTTTTAAATAACGCGAACTTAGTTATTCATTTTTGCAATTCGATATGAACTAATTTATAAACTGGCTGTTTGAAATTAATACGTAATAATCTGGCACTTATTAAATAATATCAAATTTGTAATACATTATCTTATTGTTTGATATCCGGGTGACTTCGAATTAGCTTTGAGAAGCATATTTAATGATAATGATAACAATTTCCTTAATACAAATTATAAGCTTATATCGAATAATTATAAACAATACAAATTTGACACTAGAACTACCGAACGTATACTCTATTACGCTTTAACATTTATTATATATAAACCATGGCTGAAGGATTTAAGTTAATTAGTGAATCCAATTATTTGCGTTATATATATATAAAATAAAGGTATATAAAATCTGAAACAATGCGCCGTAGTACTTCGATAATTTAAGGAAAAATTGTAGACAACTCACTTTGACTCCTTTGGTAGTTCTAGTTTTCAGATACCAGTGAGCTTACAACAAAAGCAAGAATTAAGATTTTATGCATAATGAATGAACTTTTTGTTGTTACTATGATCACGAGTACCATTATGAGTGATCAAGAGATATGCAAACAATATTGTTTCTGGTTTATGATTCCGATTCGTTGTGTCAGTGTGAGTAAAAGAGTCGGCGGACAAGGTCAGGTTTGCAAGCTAAAACGATCTTATATTTACGAAGTATAACATTCTATCTCTATGATATCTGAATCGATGCAAAACATGATTCTAAACAGACAAAAAGTGAATGTCCATTCGTCCTAGGTTCTCTCTTGTCTTCGGGTTATCTCTGTATTTATGATTACCACAAAAAAGGTTTAATATATACAAATTGAATCATTTATGTCTATAAAAGAATCCGGTAGTTTTCACGAATTGTTTGGGATTTTATATACTTTTATTTTATATACATAACGCGAAGAATTGAATGAATTAATTAACTTGAATCCGCCAGGCATAATTTATATATAAATGAATGTGTAAGCATCAGTGGGTATTTCTTCGTTGGTTCTAATGTTAATGATTTGGTATTATCTTTACTCTCACAAAAAAGATCGAAGGAAATATCAAGAATTTGTATAGAATTGTATAGAAATGAAGATATTATGGAGATGAAGAAAACAGCGCATATTAAATAGACATCAAGATCAATGATCGATCAGAATAGAATAATACTGTATATAACAACAGTTCCCAGTCAGCTTTTTGTGTATAAAAAATTCTTTGGTTTGGAAGGTGCGGCTGGTAGAATAGACCAATATTATATTTATTCTTCTTTATTTAAATTGAATTCGAAACGTTTCGGCACGGATTGTTGCCCTCTTCAGTCGAAAAGAATTTGTATAAGAAGTCCTAGGATATATTATTTTTCCGCCCTAGGTGCTTTTGTCTTAGTTGTTCAGTTAAGACTTAACGGAAACCTAATATATCCTAGGACTTCTTATATAAATTCTTTTCGACTGAAGAGGGCAACAATCCGTGCCGAAACGTTTCGAATTCAATTTAAATAAAGAAGAATAAATATAATATTGGTCTATTCTACCAGCCGCACCTTCCAAACCCAAGAATATTAACTATTTCAAAACCAACAAAAACAACTTTCAAGATTATATGTATAAAAAATTATATTAAATTTCTACATATCGTTGTTGTAGGAGTAAAGTTCGTTAACAACATTTCTTTCAAAAACTCTTCTTTTACATTTATTGCTGTAACTTTTTGTTACTTGTCTATTGAAAATACCGTGGATTATCTCGGGAAAATTATATTTAATGAATTTTACCTCTATAACAACAATATTAAGTCGGATTCGCAAACGTTTCATTTATGACCCAAATTGTTTTTAAGTTCTGAACATTATGTTTACATAATATGTTTGAAAGTTATGTTGTCACTTAGCAGGGTCACCAACTTTGTGTACATAGGTATCATACGATTTCATTATCTTCCATTTCACCACGATAAATCATCACACTTACAATTAGAGTCTGGGAATCTTTGTTACATGCAATATTATTAACTCTATCCAATATTAAATATTGGATGACATCCAATTATTGGATTAGTGCATAAGTTTGTGCAGTTTTCGTTTCATAATTTGTTATTACATAACCTATGTACTGATTAAATAAACCATCAAGATGTTCAACAACCTGACAGAATAAAAAGTTGGAATTTATTCTTATTGAGATTCATGTGACCTCCACTGTATAATATGTTCTTAAAGCTCAATTTCTAAGCATAATATCAACAAAAGAGTATTTTGCATTAATAATTTTGATTAGAAGACCTCGCGATCCCTAGAAGTTATCTTTCAAACGATTAAATCGGCCTACCACAAAACACTGATGGGCCAAGAAATATTTTATTCATGATCATTTCAAGAAAGGTCACTATTAGCATCAGAAAAATAAGACCCAAATTAATTCAAGTTCACGTATCTCTGAATTATACAACGGAATTAGATTATTACTAATTAAATTATATTACATTAAAATTATAATTATTATATACGACAGTATATGAATATTATTATATAAATCTTTTAAAACAAACGAGAGGTAAAAGTAATAAAAATTGCGAAGACTTCTCATGAATTAAGAAAAATTGATTACTATTTATCTCGTATTTTCCATTCATCAATTAAGGGTAATTATTATTTTCTAACCGCCAATAAACCATTACTAATTATTGGCCCACGATATTTTAAGCGAATTTTGAAATAAATTAGTCCGAATATCTTGAATAAATATGACGTAATGTAAGCACGTGCTACCTGATTGCATATTTGCTTTGCAATATCAGGTTTGCATATTCAAAAACCGGGTTATATTTTTACTGCTTTGCCAAATATTCTTGTTCCATTTTTATCAATGTACGACACCTTATAAGACGCAGATTCATATGTATACGTTTTTCAAAAACTAAAGCAGTATCAGTTTAGATGTCGAAAAACATGTCGCAAAAGGGATCTTCCTCTTTTTGGGAGGCAAAAATTCATTTGGTTGTATAATATTTTGCATCATTTGCTCGCAAGGATTATAATTGATTCTCTCGTGTTTGCAACTTTGCTCTGATATTTGTCAATTTGCAAAATTAATTGAACATTAAAAACACAAATTATTTTTATAGTAGGTCCAAAGATAGAAATGTAAAACTTGTGCACGAAATTTATAATAATTTTACATTATAAGGACATTAAAACTATAAACTTGTCATAATAAAAATAATACATTCAAAGTTAGGTTATTCTCAATTTGTAAAAGATGTAGTTAATGAATCTTAGCTCTATAACAACGATATGTACAAGTTTCGTTAACATCTTATAAATGCGGCGCCATTTAACAATAAAATCAATCGAATGTAGTAGAAAAGTATATGTTTCGTGTATGCTATGACATTCTAAGGCAAAGAAAATAATGCATAAAGAATCATAGTGGTTTCGTACTTCCCCACAAGTATGGTAATTCAATCCGACGAAGGGAAACCCACCTTCCCACTCCTTTGGTAACGCAATTATAATAACGAACAGGCGTAGCAAAAAGGAAGTCAACCAGTGTGTCACTCTGTTCACAACGAATCAGCGACTACTTTATCATTTTACAGGTATCACCAAAAACGGGGAAATCGTAAACGGTTATCAGTGAGTGCTGATTTTACATAGACCACAATAACAAATATCATTCGGGAAATTAATATTAAGATTCGCCGCGGATAACTTAATCCGCGAGTGCTGTACCTTGATAAATAACTTATTATCATCAAATCTGCGCTATTCTTTCGACTAAAAAACACTTTAATATCCGGCACCAAATACCAGTGTAGTACAAGAACACAATAAGAATGGCTCATTAACGTGACAACGATAAAACTCGATTAATTTGTTAATAAATATGGAAATTTATTCATAAATATAATATTATTTCTAATTTCTTTAATAACACAAACTGATCATTATTATGATGAAAAATTATTGACAAGATTATTATCATCATATTATGATCTTCGGCTATAATATTTATGAAATATCGAAAGATTTATAAGTCCCAGAATTTAAATACGATTTCCGTGGACATCAAATAAACCCGTTGAAACGTAATCCGAGTTAATACTCCGAGTTTTTACGCGTAATAATATTCGAATATAACTTTGAATTTTAAAATCAGGATACTTTTGTTTCCGTTAATAAATCTGCCGGGTGCCGTCAGGGGTCCACACTACATTAAACGAATCACGTGTGTTCATAAAGATTACCTCTAATACTTGCTAAGCAGGTAATTACGAAAGGTAGCAATAATAAGAGACAAATTAGATAAAGCTAATCGCTCTCTCTATAAAACAGCAAGACTTATCTACGTTATCGGATGATAAGACAGGGTGCGGTTATTCTGTAATTTGACATTCTCGTCTGAAGTAATTATAGATCCAAGTCAGCAGCACATTTAAACGACAAACAACCGTCACCATCACGTGCCTCCAAGATAATTACAAAGTCTGTTTAACTGTGATACGCCAGCGAAATTTAGCCAGTCCCGTAAAACCAGAGTTTACGTTTAACACGCGATGCCGTGATCTTGTTAACCATACGTTTTACCTCTTTCTTGCATTGTTCTTTATCTTATATTGTACAACATATAACCTCGTACGACAGTCGGTGACAGTAACGATCACTGGACACATGGGACTTCATTAATTTTCTATTTGTGCATAAATTTCTCAAATGTTCGTGTCTCTGCTTATCGGTTTACGACACGATTAACGAGGCAAGAAATGTTTGCTTGAATTCGACGTACACACGTCAAACGGACTACCCGAAATCGGCTATATATCACTGGATATTACTAATTTTACATATCTTACGTAATTCTTTACGGGAGAGTATTTACCGAAGTTTATCCTCCGACAGTACGACTGTCAATAGTATTTCAAATTCTTTATATCTTCTATACTGATAAAATGAAAGAGCACCAACACTGTTTATGAAAAATTATACGCGCATTCCCACCGCACCTACTGGAATTTTGAAGGAACTAATATTTATTAATGGGTATATTCTAGTTTGATTTCTTTCTTGACACGTTTCAAGTTTGATTGATTAAAGATTAATATAGAAAAGTGTAAAATGCAGCGTGGATGAAGAGAATCTGCCGGTGGGCATCCAAAGCGATAAAGAAAAGAAGCAGAAATAAGGAAGGAGAGGAAAAGACTCAACGCAGGGCTACCAACCAAAAGGAATGGAAGAGGCATTGGACTCAGGGTTTATTCAGAGGCGTAAGCATGTCTTTTCATTTATTCTATTCTTTTCTTGTAACTGGTTGCAGTTTTAAAACAAATACAATGCCGTTAGTCAGTTAATGTAATACGTCAGTAATATTAAATTGAATCATAAATAAGTTCCCTTCGTGGAGTTAGTTTTTTTATTCAAAATCGTCAGAGTTTTACGCAACGGAAATCGACAAATTCCCTAAAAACTGACAAGGAGGTATTAATAATGACGGTGAATATATTCGATTAAAGTCCCTTGTAGTTCATTTTCTTGACGAATATACTTTATTTTAGAAAACGGAACTTATTTATGACTCAATCCAATATATGCTTATATTCATTATTATTGTTTCAACTGGCAGTCTTTATTTCTTTAAGTAAAACGGTTTTTAATCTATAAACGGATATCCGGTAATAAATACGTATCCTTAAACAATTATATCTGATACTGCACAGCTTATCAGTGCCACGGAAAGTAACTTTCGACTTTCTATATCTCGATGTTTGTCACATCTCTTATCAATTTAGATAATAGCATTATCACAATACACGCAAAAAAGGAATAAAGTAAAATAACCGAAATGTCAATATAAATTGTTAAATTAACCCTCTATAATCCTATTTTTTCGTGTCTAAAAAGAAGCGTATAATGTAAATCTTGTTAAGCGCGATTCTAACGAGTCCAACTCAAATGGAGTTATTAACTTTTCAGGAAACCCAGGTTTTTCCAACTTCAGGATTTGGTCGTTTTCCAATATTTCCTACTCTTTTAACGCAACATTCACATACTTTCCATGCGAGGTGACATATTTATAAAGCTCTGAATATTGTTTTTCGTCCGAAATTTTGTGTATCGCATATCGAGATCCATACCATTGATATTAAAAAATATCCTATTTTAAGTACTTGATTTCATCGAATTTGTTATGATTCCTACTGATAACTGAACTATACGATCTTATATTTTTTATATGTATGTTGTACTATTCTTTGTAAGTATTGATGCAAGAAGAGAATAAAATATTTTCTAAGTATACTTGTCATTTTTTTATTGAACAATCTCGAAAAACTTTTTTAATATGTTAACACTGTAGCTATCAAACAGGTCTAAATGACTTGTCTGCCACTTTTAGTTAAATTATACGAATTTAATTGAATAATTGAATGCGTTAATTAATTAAAATCCTTCAGCCATAATTTATATATATGTAAATAAATGTATATACATAATTTAGTATATATTCGGTAGTTCTACTGTTAAAGGCCTTTCAACAAAAAGAAATGATCTATATATCTTCAAAATGAACTTATAATCACTTTCATAATAAACGGTCCATTTAATGGTCACTGATTACCCGAGAATTTGTCGTGCAAAACACTTGTTTCAAATGATTGTCAATAATTACCAGAAATTATCCTTAAACGTCGGCATGTTACATTTTATCGTGCTCTTCTATTCAACGTGTCAAGTCAAGGTGAAACTATTGTCAACAGAATGGAGCACGTGGTAACATTCGTCTAATAACCTGGACCAATTGTAGTTGGTAATAATTGTTTGTTACACTTGGTACAACTGTCATCCGTGTATTGTCTCGTGTATTTAACCATGCGTTTTCATTTTAATTAAAGAAAAATACACCCGCCCCTCACCGCCATGCATGTGATGTTCTAGTAAGGTTTTGGCTCGCAGAACGCGGATACAAAATTTGTCCGGCCAGAAAATAGGACGATGTAAAATCTTATGCACGCATACCAGAGTGGTGCGCGTCGTAAATGTCGCGACTGAGAACCCCTGCTGACAGTCCGTGACTTCCTCGACTTTTTGGCTAGTTATTTACGACACCAAAGTCTGCTTTGCATATTTTGTGAGTGGTTTTCAAAGAGGAATGTCTACTCTATCGCGTAGAGTAATTGGAATCCCTGTCAGGGGTCTAATTTTTCCGAAAATTTGACACGAATCTCGAAAACTGAGCGCGCGGAGCGTGTCTCGCCAACTTTAACTAATGTTTAAACATATGTGCAAATTCATATTGCAAAAGTAATTCATATCATTTTATTCGTAATGATCCACAGAATTTTTTTCAACAAAGAAAAACTGTCTACCTTATATACTTACGTCACAAATCTTGTTCAAAGGGCAAAAAAAGTACGTTTTTCTTCAAAATTGATTTGTTCGAAAACGGTAGCTGCTGGAAAGAAATGGGTTGCGGATTCGTTTTCAGGACGTCGAAATCTATAAGAATCGCCAATTCGTTGTTACAACATTTTTTTGGGTTGGACAGTGTCATCAATCAAATAAACATGTCAACACATTGAAAACAGGCTCCTAGGCAGATCAGAAACAAAAATTGAATTAAACGCGAATTGGTCAATGCTGGTCACTATCGGTCAGAAGTTGTCACTATTGGCCGGTACTAGTCAGGATTGATCGATTTGGAAAAGGGTAAATTTGGAAAGAGAGAATTAGGAAAGGCGTCTTTCCTCCCAGAGTGCACCGAGCGAAATGAAGGATCGTTGTGCAGTGGGTAACCATGTCACCTCGGGTCCTCAGGATCCAGGAAGGGGTAAAAATTGGTGGGGTTGACCCCCCTGGCCAACCGCGATTGCTCCTTCGAAGAATTAACCGTCGAATTCCCCTTCCGTGGCGGACAAGCAGTCGTTTAGTAAAGCAACTCCTTCGGATTCACCTGAGATTTTATTAATTTGTTATTATTTCACCAGATCCCTTGTTAATAATTAATTAATAAAATTAATATTGTAGTAACTAAGTTGTAATTAAATAAATTTATTAAATTATCGGTGCAGAATAAAGTTTACCGCGAACTTGCACTTCTTGAGACGATGCAATATTACGATTCAGAGATATTATGCTTTCATTATTCTATTAAACTGCAGCTTTTGGATGCACCAAAGGTTGCACGGTGCATACTTCCGACTCGTGCGCGATAAGTGTAACGATCGTTGCAACGATGAATAATTTCTTTAAACAATTACTAGATATGGTAGAGATATTGTTTTAATTTATGCAACGGTTGTGCTTTGTTGTGGTACGGTGTTCGACGTTTAGTTTGTCAAACAAATCCATTAGTCATACTTTAATTATTACAATTTTACAGCCATTCGATTCACGAGTTAATGTAATTGTTAGTTAACAATTAAACCTTATGAAAAACACACCCCTAACATTTATGTAAACAACAAGTAATTTTAAAACGCGAGTCAAAGTGCGTAAGTTAAGTTTCGAAAGTATATACTCACGTTTTAATATTATTTATTTCTTTAAAAAGCACTCAAAAAATATGCAATAGATTTTGATTTTGCAAATAAAAGCCAAAGGGTAGCATAAGTGAAGGATTGTCAGCAGAGGTTCTCCGAGAGCACTGTTTAGTGGGCACACTCTATGGTGTTTGAGGACCCCTGCTGAGAGTCCGTGACTTCAGCGACTTTTTGGCTTTTATTTACGACACCAAAGCTCATTTCATGTATTTTAGAAATGCTTTCCAAAGAAAAATATCTGCTCTATCACGTAGAATAATTGGAATCCGCGCCGGAGTCCCAATTTTTTTGGAAATTTGAAAGCAGTCTCGAAAAATGAGCGCATGAAGCGTGTCTCGCCAACTTTAACTAATGTTTAAACATATTTGAAAATTGATATTGCAAATGTAACTTATATCATTTTATTCGCAAAAACCCACAGAATATTTTGCAATCAATAGAAACTGTTTCGCTTTTATACTGACGTCACAAATCTTGTTCAAATGACGAGGAATGTTTTAAAAATGCAATCGCGGTGCGTGTCTCGCCAACTTTAACTAATGTTTAAGTATATTTGCAAATCCATATTGCAAATGTAATTTGTATCATTTTATTCGCAAAAGTCCACAGAATGTTTGGCAATTAATAGAAATTGTCTAAATGTATAACTCTCTAACTGTCTAACTGACTAGCTCTCTAAACTGTTCACGACAAATCCTGTTCAAGAGACGAAAATGACCAGTATTTTCAAAATTGTTTTTTTCGAAAATTAGAGAGTGATGGAGAGAAAATACAAAAAGATTTCACAAGAATAATTCACGTTTTATTAAGCGACTCAAATGAATATTAATTATTACGCCATATGGAAAATTAAGTTATAAGGATCGATTAATACAGCGTTAATTAAACAACTTCAACAATCTATTTGAATCGTAACTTCAATTAATTGTATGAGACACGTGCTAAGTGGTACATAAACTGGAATGATATACTGCCAATTGCTAATTACGGATTAATATTCATTTCAGACGCTGAAACAAACTATTATTTACTTAATTTATTCGGCATTTTGAGCCATTTTGTCTTTATTCCTTTTTCAAAGTAATAATTTACTAGTCATAATTTTATTTTATTCTCACAATGATGATAAAGTAGTGGCGTATTTATTTAATAACTATAGAATAATGAAAAATATAATATATATACATATATATATGACTGTTTTATATCACGAGGATCGGGGTCCGTTTTTTAATTCAATTTTAATTTAAAAACAACGATTAAAATAAATAACCAGTGATTAATTTATATTATCGTGATTACCGTATATTTTTGTAAACGGGAATTTACTGTATATTTTCCCGTCTATTTACAGAAATCGGTAAAAAATATCGTGTACTACGATAGATTCTTGATTTCTTCCGTCAGTTATACGTGTTCTTTTTTACTAATTGTACTTATTGCATTAAAATTCTTTTCATTGCGGTTTCTCATGCATTATCCTCATACCATGACGAATGTTTGGACTTTCATAAAATACTGACGTCGCTATGAACAAGGAAATGTCATTGGCCAACTCGTTAATGCAGGTAAAAATCGGTTGAAATTATTCTTGGAATACGGGATAAAACATGTCCTATGCAAACGTAAAGAAAAATTCCTACCATACGCAAAACCAGTATTTCTTATTATTTACCTTATTCTCACTTCTATTCACGGATAAATGAGGAAAACCTCGAGTTACCACATCGATGATTTTTAGTGTGGTAGCAGAGTAATTAAAAATACTTACCGCGGAACTAACGTACGTTGTATTTTTATTAATAAGTATTTAGTCGCAGAGTTGTTATATATTTTCCAAAAATAAATTGCGTGTAAAATAATTGCGAAAAATAATGGAATTTATATGGACAATTTTTAATCAATTTCCGTGATATTACCAACAGCTACTGTATATCGATTTAGTTAGTGATTAATAATTTAATGATACATAATTCGGTTGCTAAGTATAACTGCTTAATACGTTGAGCGCCACGCCGGAATCCGTGTTATACGGTACCACGCGATACGCGCCCGTAACGTCTGCGCTCTGCGATACTTTGGTTGCTATACATCGTTAACGTAACGTTAAAAATATTGTAAATTTTATGAATATTAGCGTAATATTTGATTCGAGTTTTAGTAATATTGGCATCGACGGTCACCGATGACCGCCACGGCGTTCAACGTGTTAACATTACATTGTATTACATTGCACAATGCACGTTAGAACTAATGTTCTTAATTGTGCTTGTAAATTTTTGTAATTTGAATGTGTTCAAGTTATTTTCATTTGTTAATAAATAATGATAAGTTTTTCTGTTTCTCCTCCAGAAATGACTGTTTACCGATAAAATTATGAACAATTACGAAGCAAGTTTACGAGTTCTCCCGGCGACAGAAAAAAAATCTTGATTTAAATAAGAGGAGACAATAGTTTGATTTAATCCAGTGAAAATGGCATTATTATTATTCTCAATACTTTTGATGTACAATAATAATCATTATTAATTAATTAGGTACAGGAACACTTTATCATTCGTGATATTAATTAAAGATAATCAATTACGTACAATAAATTGTTATCCGTCACGGTGCATCGCCTCCAGCCTCGGCATCAACGATTTCGTTAATGTAAATGATACATTCTTTTCATCTGCATTCGGTCAGAATTTGAAAAATCACTTTTAGGAAGCGAGCGCCTGCGACTACATGAACCTCTATGCGAAGGCCACTCGAGAAGATTCATCACACATTAGAATATGCCTTAATGTCACGGCACTGTCACTTGTGCTTAAGTAGAAAAAAAAGAAAAGGCAAAAAGGGAAAACTAAGTAAGAAAGAATGGTCGTGTACTGCCGTCATGAGATCGATCTTGAGGCGTCAATATCATTTTGAGAAATATAAGATTAGGATAACACTTAATTGCGAAAGTAGATCATACAGGTTTTGCACTCCAAAGCAATCATTTTACAGATCATATTCACCGTTTTGCAAATCAAATTCACCCTTCCAGATCAAATTCACCCTTTTGCAAATCAAGCTTTTCTACAAATTTGTTTCCTTAAGCTATTGTAATAAAAAATAAAATCCAATGTAAAGTGAAAGGACGAATTTGATTTGCCATGAGTTGAGTTTGATTTGCAAAAAAGTGAATGTGATCTGCAAAATGGTTAATTTGGAGTGCAAAACGGTGAATCTGATCTGCGAAAGAATTCATTTCGAGTAGAAAATCTGTAAATGACTCGCCTCATAAATACAAATGTGGTACAATTTCGAAGAAAGTACTATGCAATGTTGACATTTCGAATACATCCTCTCGAGATTGGACCTCCCGGTTTCCAATTTATAAGTATCTCTTAACCTTTTTTTTCCTTAGGCTTACTTCGATCTTACTGCACTAAAAAGGCACAATTTTTCGCACCTGATAAAACATTGTTACGGTCTATTCACTAATAATTCCGCTTTCCACCAAAGTATTTCATCTCCCTCCCCTCCCGTATGCCAATTGTATATTTACTTGCGCGTCTGTTTTCCATTATGTGTTACATTATGCAGGAGCTTACTTTACAATGTCAAATGGGTGATAATGGTGGTGTGACAAAACATGATTTGTATTCTTAATGCTTTTTTTTCCGTATCTTGTGTATGTGCGATATATTACGTATATTAAATAGAGCATTTGTTATCGTAATGCACGTAATATACCATCTTACATGCTAATTTGTAATAATATTCTTTCCTATGTAAGTCTAGGGCCTACACAGACCTTACTAAGGCGATGAACTACGCGGACCTTTGTACAGTCATTTGGAAAACTATGGGAAGTCTTTAAAAGGAAGAAATTTTCGCACAATTTACCTTGTTCCCTGACGTAACTGCAGCTTGTCCAGATTTATCGATCGTTGAAACTAGCAGTTACAGCATTTCTCTCAGGTTTTGATAAAAACACTATGCTGAGAACATCATTTTTGTAGAAATCTGGTGAAATTTACGTGTCACTGCACTATGCTCAACTAGAATGGAAATAAACAAACTGCAGTTACGGCAACTAAATCTTCTGTTTTTCTCTGTAAAACATTCGTTGCTAAAGAGATATGCTGCGTGAAAACTATTTGTTAAAATTATGTACAATGAAGCGATATGGTGTACCATCAGCTTAACTGAATTCATTTAAAAACACATAAACAAATGTACAATCTTTTATTAACATTGTAAAGTTCATTTCGTTAAGGCCAAACGTAACATCGGAAGAAATCTGAGGCCTGTAGGAGACATAAGTCATTGAAGATAATGTTGAATAAAATCTGTACTTCTTCGAAGAGGCCTTGGTATGGTTTTCATTTCACTTAATAGACATGTAAGAGATTTACACGTTTTTAACAGATTTTTTTTGTATTATCGATTAAAAGCACTTGCTCGGCTATCTCAAGCGGAAAAAAAACCGCTTGACCAGCTTCGATTATCTAACACCGAGTATCGCCTTATTGATTTCCTTATAGAATGCTGGTCCTCTTAAATAAAATTAGTTGCGGCACTTGTTCAAAGTTAGCACGATCGTTACAGAGAGTACCCTTTTTTCAGTCTATCACTCGAGTGCCTTGACTTGCGCCATTACTTTGCCCTCCCATAAAGGTAAAACCTCAGAATCATCAGTTATTTCTTCTTGAATAACTTTTGTGTCCAAGTCCTCACACTCTGTTTTAAAGAAATATCTGAAAAGTAAACAATAAATACACCTTTTTTTTAAATTATACCTTGAAACACACTTGGATACAACACAGAGTCTGGGGGCGAGACATGTAGCAGGTGATCCATTTATAGCATGAAGTTAGCCGCAACGCAGAGCTATATTCTCTGTACATCTCACAATTCTTACGAGGAGAATTTGTCAATTGTGTGCAAAATTTTTCACCAAGATTTTGAAGAGACGTAGTATACACGGAACTAATTCTATAGCATACCATTTTTTGGTACGATGGCCAACGTGTTTTAAAAAAGGGGGTTTAAAATTAGACGCGATTTCCATAGATTTGTGTATGGTTCACTGTTCAACATGACGTTAGCTAGTCTAGTTTACGGACGTATATTGCACGAATTGTAGAATATTATTTAAAAGTAATAAGAATTACTTGAGGAAATAATATAGATAAAAATATTGGTCGGGAGGGCATTTACTATGGCTAACTTTAAACAGTAAACGAATCATATGCTGCACCTGCAACGCATAAAAATTGGGTTAAAGAAAACTATACCGCATAATAACACATACCGATAGCTGCCTTTTTTAGGAAGATATTCCTTAAATTGTTTTAAAGTCACGTTATGACCAGGAATTTTTGTCCTGTAGGGGAACTGCTCGTCACAGAAACTGAACACAACGGTGGTAAAATCTCCAGAATCTTGCCTCGTTTTCTTTAAGGTTGATTGATTTGATTGGGCATAAGATTGACTTTGCATTGTAGGCTCATAAGACTGTTTAGAAATATTAGAGTGTCGTTGTTTACAACTTGTACGTGCTCTATCTTCTTCAATTAACCTCCTCCTAGCTTCTTCCAATTGTGTTGCCTGATGTAAACATTTACAATTAATCACGTTAGATTTGTCTTCATTAGCCGATTTCAATGTATATATTAATATCATTCCTGGAGGCGCAATAATACTAACTGTATGAGGTTGAGGTAATGGCGGCATTCCCGGGTCAGCAACAAACGGTTGAGCAGGAACACCCCAAGTTTCCCTGTTTGTCCTTTCTAAAGATCCACTGCGAGATCCATACTTCTTCCCGTGACGGCTATGCTTGACGTCAGCCTTCTTGTCAGTTTCTTTGAGCCAAGATAAAAGGCGAATATCTTTGCTAATAATCGATGGCGGTACATCGCTAACAACGCTTACACCACTGTCAGTTAACTCTGTCATAGATTTTTTCGTAGCTGATCTCCTTGTCATGTCCGACCTACGAAAACGTGGTTCATGACCTGAAAATACATAATTATCATTAAATTACAACAGATTGTGTTGAACAACAAGGTATTGAACAACAGATCATTCATTTTTCGAATAACACTGTAAAAATAATTTACCGAAGCATTTAACACTAGAACTACTGAACATATGCTCAGTGATACTTATACATCCGTTTATATATAAATTATCGCTAGAAGATGTAAGTTAATGATTAAATTAAATTATGCGAGTTATGCACATCAATTAAAGGTATACAAAATCTATTTCAGATTTGGCGTTAGATATACGAATAATTTTAGGAAATATTACAGTCCAGTCATTTTGCAACTTTAGTAGTTCTAGGGTTTAATTAGTAACACAATATGAAGATCAATCACGATGGAATTCTTCGAAATTATTCAAAGGAAGTTATATATGCTGAATTCAAAAATCCAAACTGACATCAGTTGATTTAAACATACTTTGCAAACAATACGCAAGGGTAGATGATACACCGAAAACAAAGTTAATAAACCCCGCGATTTAAATTATACAGGGTTTCCGATAACTATTCAACAAGCCACCGCATTCCTGTAAATGTCGGTTAAAGAAATAAAAAAGTCCTTTACGATTTTTACAATTGCGGATTCATTTACGAGTTATTAGTGATTAAAGTTTCGACTTTTGCTATCAGCTGTTTTTTAAGGGTCATTGAACCACGCGCCCAAAGATGTTCAAGCGTGCATGCAGGGTGTTTGAAAAGTTTGGAAACGGTCAAATATCTCCAAGGGGAAGCATTTTTATTGAGAACATTAAATGGAAAAGTTTTAGGATTTTAATCAGGCTATCAGATGAGCTCATTGATTTTTGGCCCCGGCCCTAAACGCCAATTTCGCCATACGATACTGCATTTTGAGATTAGATTAGAGTTTTACTTGGCCATTTTTTGTCAGAAAAAAATATAACGGGTTTTTTAGTTCCGAGCCGAATAACTTCGTATGTGTGACTGCATGAGACTCCGCTCGCTAATCGAATAAAGCCTAAATTATGGGCGCCGCAAGCGATATGTACAAACTTTGAGCGTAAATGTCTCGTAGATAAAGTCGAAAACGAACAAATGATAAAGGACTTTTTGATTTGAAATGATGAAAGGAATCTGGAGTTTCAGGGATTAACAACAATTTTAGAAAACCGTGTATAGTGTTATAAAATTCTATACTCATAAAATATTCATAATTTACTCGGAACTCGAGAAGTATTGTAATGCGTATTAAAAACAAGTAAAGATTGTCTATAATTAATTAACTTCGCCATATTTTATATAAATTTGTGCAAATTTACAATGTAGTACGTAATCCTTTTGACTACTGGTTACATACCTTGAAGATATAGGTCTTGCTTATGGAGGGAATCGGCGTAATCGGATGGCACGGATTTAGATTTAGGCAAGTGAGACCCTAATGAACTCATGGAGCCAGCTCCGACAAGATCGCTGCCTTCTTGGAAATCATGAATATTACCACTGTCTGCTGAAAACGTCGAGAATACGTCCTTTTCTTTTCTTGGTTTGTACGGCCGTGGATAATTGTGCGTCGAACGTCTTCTTTCGGGCGAATGCAGTCTTGGAGATGAGAGCCCAGGAGATCGAGAAGGTGTCAGATCAGACCAGACTCGGGACACATGTTGGTCCAATATTGCTTGATCGCTATCATCTTCTATTAATAATTTTTCTCTTAATGCATCAGCTAGAGCTTTCGGTGGTCCGCTTGGCATTTCCAATGGTGCTTCCATGCTAGTCATATCACTTTCTTGCAAATGCCTATCGAGTTTTTCCTGAGATTCTCTTTCACGCTTGACGTTTTCTAATTTTTCGATAAGCACTTGAGCAAATTCTTCAGGTTTAAGCGGATGCATAAGATCACGTGGAACACGTTGAGTTCGAGGGATGATAGAATGATGAGCCATCGGATCACGATTTAAACTAGCTGAATCTTTCATCGCTCTAGTTTGCCTGATATACTGTTTTTTACTTCTTTGCTTACCCATAGACATTCCATCACTGTAAATCAAAGACACGCTACATTTTATACGGATTTATATGTACATTAAATAAGAGGGAGTTTGCATTGCTTAATTGTACCTTCCGTATTTACAGACCCAACTATGTGCACAAAGATATGTGCAAAAACAATTTCTTTCAGGTTTTTTGTTGAAAATCATGTTTTACTACAGTTTTGCGATATCCTTACAGCGTGATATGCAAGGCAAGTAGCGATAAATAATAAAAGCACGAATGTTTTAATAAAGCATTTGCTGGTCTACATGCTGCGCTCTACATTTTAACTGAATCTTAATAAATTAAATACATCTATATATATAGATATATATATAATATTCATACTATTATTATACAAACTATGTTACACCATTATTGTATTCCGTTGGCAACTAAATTCTCGACCCTTTGTTTCGCGCCTTCTTTTTTTTGTCAATAAGACCCATTTTTGCAATAATGTTTACGTACAATTGAAGACCTTGGGGGGGGGGGGGACCATTCATTTCCATTTTTTGCAAAAATTGAAGTAAAAATGCCTTCTAGTGGGGCAAAAGATAAGCTTCGAAATATGAATTGCATGAAACGAAAAACCATTCCAGTCAGTAGTTATAACGGAGAAAAGACTTGCCGTACTGGGGAAAAGTGAAGCACGCCAAAACTAAAACTTCATTTTTCTCCTAATAAGGTCTGATGGGCATAAATGGTTTTGCCCCCCCCCCCCCCCCGTCTTCAATTATTAATTCATATAATTAAGTTTGTTTAATTGAAGTTTCTAATCAAGGCCGCAAACTTAGTTGCCAATCTAATATTACTGTACATGACACAAAAATAATGTACCAGATATAAAATTACGAAGTTTGTGGAAATAAAATAGGACCTTGTATACAAAAAGTCTACTTGTAAGATAACAAAATAGAACTTTCATGTGGAATTATGTTCATATGGAAACAGAACAAATATTTGAAGCATTCGGTCGTAAAACATGGTATCTGACATTGTTTGCAAAATTTGCGAAATGGATTGCTTACAGATTTTCAAAAGAAAAAGGTTGGTGTTGACACTAGGTTTACGGACATTTCTTACATATAAATCTCTACGGACACGCGTTAATTAGAGAATATTAGAAAATACCATATAGAGAATTTCGAGATTAGAAGGCTTAAAAGAAAATGAATTTGAATATATATTTGTCTCGTTACATGGATAAAAGTCAGAATAAGTGGTCGGAAAGAAATGTAAACGGTTTCTGTAATTCACCTTGTGATATTCAAAATGCGTCAAAATGACGCATCCCGTAAACCTGGTATTAAGTTACGGTAAATGAAGGCTGATTTAACTTAAAACTTTACAATCGAATTCCCGAAAGTTTACTTTTTGGTAGTTACTATGTTTTACGGCCGAATGCCTCATTTCCTGATGAATTTCATTCGGTGAGATAGAGAAGTAATAAGCTGCAGTCTCTACATAAAAAGAGATTATGTATTTCAAATAAAATAAGCAAACTTACACTGACGAATCGGTGATGGACATATTGTCCGATTCAGTTCGTGCATCACTGCTCAAGCTTTGTAGTTCTGAATCCTGTCTCGATACTGGGTTGTACGAGGAATACTGTGCGTGCAGTCTGGGTACGAGCATATGATATGGACTAGCTCCATGTTGCAAGTAAACGCTATGTGCGTCACGCAAAACACCAAACCAAAAGAAAAACAAAACGAAACATTGAAAAACGATTTCATACATACTAAGCAATTGAGACATAAATAAAATTTGAAAAAACTCGCAATAATGTTTCTGAACAAATGTTTACAATGACACAAACAAGTTTGGGTTACATTATAAATTCTAACAACAATACTTCCAATCTGTCTTTAATGCCATGGAATACTGCGAAAAATGCCACACATCAAGCTTCAAAAATCACGCACCTAAGTATAGCATTCAGTGCAAACTCAAGTTTAGGCATTTTAAGTAATGAACGCTATAATTTCAATGAATAAATACGTAAATATTTTATTACCCAGCATATGCTTCTGGTTTTGGCCGAAGGTCCATTGCTCTTGTTTGTTGAGTAGCCATAAGCACATCTTTGGTCAATCTTAGCTCACCCTTCAATTCTCCAGGAGTTTCACTTGCCGAATGTGAGCTATGTACGGAACTAACAAATTCACTGTCTTCATGAACTGTAGGCAGTAAACTTGGCCCACATGAAACAGACATCTCTCGACTGGAACCAGAACTGGGGCACCCGCCAGAATCTGGATTCTGGCAGGATTGAACATACTGAAGATACATGTCAGAGCGAAGAAAGTTTGGATATGTAGTCTCATTAATAAGACGTTCGACTTCCAACTGTACAGCATCGAACACTTTTTCATCCGCCCGACCTTCTTTGACCCGACGATTAGCCTCCTTTCTGACATCTTCTGGTATGGCTAACTGTGACTTAAGGAAGAACTTTCTGTAGATAAGCTTAACCAGTTGGTGAATCCGGTCTGGATCATCCTGTTCTTTGAGGCCCTCACAAGCGAACCAAAAATTAAGTGGATTCGCATGAGGCCTGCCTTCTTGATCCAGATACTTTCTGAACAATTCCAAGCCCACTGGATCCTGCAGCAAAGAATGCAAGTTCCTGGCCCACCGTAAGCAAGCAGGAGGGGAATCACTTTCCATCGTTGTGGTACTGCAGCAACCTTCCGGCTCAAATCCCAAAGGTGCTGCAGCATCGCAACCTGAAGTTGTTGGTGTTGCAAAAGAAGAACGCCTAGGGGTCAGAGCTGGACTCTGTGGACGGAACCTGCTGACGTAGTTTCCTGTTTCCTCTCCTAGAAATAGTAATTCATAAGAAAAGATTAGTGTACTATACCATATCAATGGTCAGCAGAGCATTAAAATTATCATGTAGATAGTAGAATTTCCATGATAGTATAATGATTACAAAAAAACTAATTAATTAATGTCTTTTTTATAAATATATTTCTGTAATTAAGGTCTGAACATTATTGGAAATCCTCAATTTTCTGAAGTTTCACTTACTAGATTTCAACTACATCAAGAACTTTTTTTTCAAAAAAGATCAAAATTGTACAGAATACATTAAAAATTGTAAAGGCTTTAATATTAGTTTTGATATTCGAAACTACTAAAAAAAAAATTAAAAAATATGTGTTAGAATATTCGTAAAATGTAATTCTGCAATAAAAATGTAAAAAGCTTATGTCTTAAACCTTACCAGGCACTGGTGGCCGTGGAGAGTTTTCATTGAAGCAACGTGCTTCGTTCTGTCGAGATCCACTCATCCTATCTATTATGGCCCTCACGTATTATTTTACTTTCTATATTTAATTTAGGTCCGCGACGCCTCTTAGTGGACATGGTTAGTCCAAACCTAGAATGAAAAAAAATTTTAAATTAAAAAAATTGTACTGAAACCATGAAAATATGTAAATGTAATGAAATATTTAATAAAGAACGACAAAATATTTGCACATAGTGCTGATAGATTATTTTGAAAAAGTTTAGTCTAACTAGCTAAGGTGCATTATGCACTTATTCATGATGTAATCAATGTCTGCATCTGGAATCTTATCATAATGTCATGTAGATTGACAGGTCTCATAGAGAGTTAACATTCCTTAAGCATATTAAAATTTGTATCATAAGCTACAGATATTATGCAGCTTGCATTATATGTATATTTCAATATACAATAGCATAAGGAGTAGATGTATTCCAAATCCAGAATACATGAACAAAGAACCTATGCCCGGGATGCTGGATCGATAGAGCTCTATGGTGAGTCATATCCCAATTAAGTACCTAAGGGAGTTTTTTATATCCAGAAAAGCTCTAAGGGTGGAGTCTAACAGAAAACCATAGGGCAACTTCTGGCAGTCTGCGCATAGAAAGATGCTTCTCTCTCTATATATATCCCTATTGGTCCGCGCAGAGCATTTGTGTGGTATTGATCGACAAAAATTATAACGCAATCCATTGAATGCTGAAGCCAACCCCAAATATGCTCCAAATTTTAGAATAAAACTATGCTATTCAGCAGGATATTATTTTGACAGGATGAGATCATATTAATAGAATTATGAGTAAAATATTCTATACAAAGGTAGGCCAATTTTACCTGGGTCTACCTTCTCCTTTGTTGTCATAAACCATAGAAATATGATCCTGTACAAACCATATTTCATATGCCTTACATTCTCTAAACTAGGGATGGTTTATACATTTCTCAAAAATTAATCTGACTATATGGAAAAAATAATAACCATATTTATGAAAATATACAAGTTTTTCAATACTATTGCTTGAAAACCCTATTTTCAAAATAATGGGGACCATATACCCTTTAAACTCTTATACCTAAATCATTACATGCTCTGTTCACATTTACAAAAGCAAATATCTAAAAGTAACAATAATGAAATTGTTTCTTTACTATGGTTCCAATATTTCAAGGATACACAGACATTTTTTCAGTATTTTTAGAATGAAAAATTGACATTTTTTATTAATGCATCCTTTCAAACTGCCTTTTTTAGCAAGAACAAAGGTTATTAATGTAATACAACAAATAACAGAATTGTGTATATATAATAAACCATATCATAAGTACAGAATGTTAAAATAAAACACAAATATTATAACACTGCCCTCATTAACTGTACTGCAATGTATGTAATAAGCTCTACTAAAACTAAAAGAGCAGCAGCAGTCAGGGGAATATGATCTCTACCTGAGTGTCAAAAAGAAAATATGAAATGAAAAGCTGTCATAATGAATCACCTCGCTCCATCGCACATTTACCTGAGGCTGGCTATGAAAAGAAATGTACATACCATTTTGCCGGCTAGTTTCTTTACAGATAACCTTGAAGATTTCTAAAGATCTATTATGACCCTGATCACTTTATTGACCTCCACACCCAATACCCTCAACTTTTTTTGTTATATCAGAGAATGAATCTACGATACCACTGTTCAGATCTACAACACCACGACGCACCCCAGAGCAAACTGAACTGAAGCTGCGTCCTGACCAGGACTGACGTCGCATTGGTATAGGATGGGTGGAGTAGGGGTACAATATAGGATCCTGACAGATTGCAGGATGCAAGATTCTAATATATCTAATGCCAGATAATAGTACCGGCTTCCTAATATGAAGTAACTCATCAAGCATGTCTCATTTAGAGAGAAAGTATATTCTATCTGTAGCCCTCAAGTACTAGGAGTACCCAAAAAATACTCACTGTATTAAGAGAAGTAAATCAATATACAATAACTTCAAAAAGATAGAAATTCATATAAATAACACTATCTTTATTAATAGTAAAATCGAAGTTCGAGATATATTATTCTAGAGATAAATGATAGAATCTGCTGCATCAAAAATTAAAAGATTGAAGCTTAAGGTGAAAGTTTCATAATGTAATGTATTCATATCATTCATATCATTCAATCTATTCCATAAAGTGTATTGGAAAACTACTATTTCGCCGTTAATATTATTCGCATTATGATGACGAATGGCTTCATCAGTTTTATTCTGCGGCGCGACGAAAATTCTTTATAATTAATTCTATTATATTACCAGCATTTAAGTAACAGATTTCATAAAGAAAATACATTTCATAACACAGAAATATCATTGATAACCAGACTTAAATGCGACTCAAGCGGGATGTTCATGACGACTCAAAGTAGGCAAAGAGAACTTTCTTCCAAAATTTAACATAGTTGTTGAAAATGCAATAGTATAATTTATTTCTGGGTACCTCTGTATTTTTCCATCAACCGGGTTATCGAAAAGAACCCATGGAATAAAAAGGAAAATAATTGTCAGCAGGGTCTTAACTCGAAAAGTTTTTCCCGCATTAACTCCTTGGCAGATTTTTTTTTGGTTGGACATCGCAGAGTTACGTCTTTTGAAATACTTGTCAATTTACATAAAAGACGCGATCCGTTGTATTGAAATACATTCGCCTGCCATTGTTTTAAAAGACTGATCATTTCATCACCCGAAAACATATTTCTTTTTAAGATTCAAGAAACGAGAAGCACATTTCGCGAACTATCTCAAACTTTAGGAAGCTTCACCGAACAGAAAACGATCGAAATCGAACCGTAAGAGGATCGATGTGGCGCCACTAAACGTGATTTCAGAGATGGACCAATAAACTACCGGCTTTGCTAAACGTCATATCCGTTGTAACCAAAATCCTACGATGTTATTGGCTCTTGCAAGTTACGTCCTTTTAGTAATTAAATATACTAGAAATATAAGAAAAAATTTATAATAAGTGCAATATAAGAAATAATTGTAAACGCATACATGGAGCTCCATAGATAAATGAATCGACAATTTTTTGCACTAATTATGACTGATACTTTGACTTTTAAAAATGTTTGAATGTTATTATATTTAATGTAAATACCTGCCTACCTGAGGTTACACCTTCTAAATCCACTTGAGTGATAATAAAAACAAAATTTCACGATAACAGAACATCATAGATTAAAAAGGGACTTAAAATTTATTTAAAACACTTCAACAAGTAATAGTATAATATATATACATTACATTCTTGCCACCTTATTTTGATATATTATTGATTCGATTAATTTTTTCTGTATAAACAATTAACAAAAGCGATTCGACAGCAAAAGAATCGATGTTATTTTCTAAAACCAATGTCCATTATGTTTCGAAAAGTATCGATATATTAATGCTAACAATTTTAAATCAAACAATTCAAATTTAGTACAAAAATCTATTGTATAGTTTAGAATCTATGTTCTCAGTTTGTGTTAAAATTCATAAGAAGTACCGTGGAATACTTTATGGATCATTGAAATACCAAACAATCGGGTTTCCCAGATCAAAACCGCCATTTAAGAAAAGAACGATTAGAAATGTACCTTTAGTAATTGTTTATAGACTTGGATGCTAGACGTAGAAGTAAATATCATTTTCAAGCTTGTTTCACCACTTAGAATTACATTTGTAATCAAATAGCTTCGTATTTTTTATATGCGCATTGTACATTGTAAGTAAAACACTAATCATCGAAGCGCCCTCTATTAGTGCCATTACGACTGACGCTACTAATTGCACTGACTTCGGAGTGCTTTTGCAGAAATATTTGTAAAAATGATAATTACCGGATACAAAGAAATTTGGTTTTTCATATCATTAAAGGGTTCCAAAATACCATCTACATCAGTTGTAAGGTGGGTGATTAAAAAGGGAGAAGTTGTCATTGATGCATTGAAATGGAAGGACAATGTTAAAGTCTGTCGATTTTCTAATAGGAATATTACTGATGCTTCAGGTAAATTGGTGATCCACCATTCTATTCTGTAGTATGCTTTACTGAAGCCTCCCAATTTTGATAACAGCCAGAGTGTGAACGTAAAAATCTCAATCTCGATCGTTTCGTAGTTGCTTAATGATGCGCGCCGTTATAATTATCGGAGGGACATCGATATGGAACGTAATTACAAGAGGGAAGAAACGCTCGAGAAAAGATCGATTCTGACTATTGTATATTACATTCAGGATTATCTTCGACAAGCGAAAGCTTCATTACATTCCTTCATTAAATATCAAAATTAATCCTTTCGATGCTGATTCCTTTGGACGACCGATGTCGGCGTACTTCAGACATATCTCGTTCCAAGTATCCTACGTTTTTGAAGTGCATAGACGTCTGCGGAGACCCTCGACGTTATTATTCACATACTCAATTGAATTGACAAAATTGTAATTATTGCGAGTATTTGACGACATTTATGTTTAATTATGCCACACGATGTTACATTATTCTATCCTTATATTGAATGTAAGAATATTGCAATCGTACAAATTAATTTATAATAAACACAGTGGATCGCCGCATAACGCGGAGGATACGTTCTGCAATCATGAAGCTCGCACAAATCGTCAGACTGATTGTGAAATTAACCCTTTGACGACGGCATGATCGAGATAAAGACATTATTATTATGCAGTGCGATATTCGTATGACAGTAGCCGATGCAGAATCGTGTTGTTAAAATTCAGAAAAACCGAGTAGTTATTGAGATTCAGTTATTCGATTGGTTTTATGCGACATATCACAGTGCGTTTGATATTATATCAGTTGAATTAAAAAGTAATCGCGTTGTCCCGAGCAAAATTTCCTGGTCGTATAAATACGCCATTCGCAGTCAAAGGGTTAATAATTTCTAGCACTAATGTTTTAAAGATAAATGTAATGCGCCTTGCAATTATATTCATGTAATCGTTCAAATTTTATGTAAGAATTATGGATAAATGTAGTGGGTTCATGTGGCATAAATTTGTACTTTATAATATATATGTAATAAAATTGATATACACACAGAGTACATATGTAGAATTAAATTTATATTATATACAGTCGGGGTCACAATTGAGTGGACACCCGCCTATCATATGTGAAAACGTCGCATTTCAGTGATTTTTTCTAATTAATTTCTTATTTTTTTACATTTTATCGTAGGTTATGTATTTGTGAATAGATTGTGCAAGCAATTTTATAGAATAATGTGCTTTATTTTAAGTTAGATTAATTACAATGTAAGTACTGACAAAATCGGGTGGACAAAATTGAGTGGACAGTGTATTCCGGATGAGATAAAAATGTTACAGATGTTACAACGTTTCAAATTTCTATAAATTTTTAAAGACTATTTCAGATTCTAGTCAGTATTAACGTTTTCGTCACACTGGCTTCATCGTTTTTCGCAAATTTTTCGTTTAATGTGGATAGTCCGTCGCGAAACAAGTCAAATCCAGGAACAAAGGAAAATCCTTTATTTTTACTAAACAAAAGCACCTGAGGGGCTAAGCAGTCAACTGATCGCATCTGGCGACCAGATATCGGCACCGAGCGGGTTGATACCTGTGTCGCCAGACACCCTAATTTTCAAGGCACCTGAGCGACACCTTCGCGCGGTACATCGGACCACTCCCCTTGGAAAAACCAATACATAGCCAATAAAATGCAAACAACAGCGGCACCAGCTATAGTATTTTGTATAAAATAGACAACACAACAAAAATACTTCAAATTCGCAACGGAGCACATAATTTGCATAGTCGGCTACCGCTACGGAAACCATTCATAAGGGATTCGAATAAACGGAAGGGCTTAAGTTTCTGCAAAAAGTACATTAATAAACCCATTTCGTTTTGGAAAAAGTTGTGTGGAGTGATGAAAGTAAATTTGAATTGTTTGGAAAGAAAAAGAGGCAAAAAATCTGGAGAAAATCGAATGAAGCACTCGGGCAAAACTTCATTTCCAATGCCATGAAACACGGTGGAGGTGCCATTATGGTGTGGGGGTGTGTATCTTGGTCCGGAATTGGAAATTTGGTGTTACTCGACAGAATTACTAATGCTGCCCGATATGTCGACGTAATAAACGAAAATTTTGAAAAATCGGTGAAGAAAATGGATATTGCCCATGATTTTATCTTCCAACAGGACAACGCACCGATACACAAGGCAAACAAAACTATGGAGTTTTTCAAAGATTCGCAGATAAAGTTTTTGGATTGACCACCACAAAGTCCGGACTTGAATCCTATTGAAAACTTGTGGGCCTTACTCGAAAACGAGGTGCCAATTACAAGCAGGATTAATAAAACATGCTTATTCGATGGTTTGCAACAATCGTGGCAGAGTATAACAAAATTCAAGATTGAACACTTAATCGAAAGCATTCCTAGGCGGTTACAAGTGGTCATTAAGGCTAAAGGAGGGAATACAAAATATTAAAACTGTATAAATAGCCTGAAATATGAAATAAATAAAAGTGTCCACTCAATTTTGTCCACCCGATTTTGTCAGTACTTACATTGTAATTAATCTTACTTAAAATAACGCACATTATTCTATAAAATTGCTTACAAAATCTATTCACAAATACATAACCTACGATAAAATGGGAAAAAATAAGAAATTAATTAGAAAAAATCACTGAAATGCGACGTTTTCACATATGATAGGCGGGTGTCCACTCAATTGTGACCCCGACTGTATATTGGTATGAAAATATCTCTATTTTTAAAAAACTGAGATGCAGCTGGACAGATTAAGAAAGCATTTGGAAACAATACCCGTTTGAATCCCACTTGTTATTAACGGCTTAAAAAATGCTGTTACGGAAACATTAAATTAAAAATAACATTTTCAGTCAGTCATAGCTCCGCTAAACTAAGTACAATTACATTAAGAATAATTTAGATATTCGTTGGTAATTAATTTAAAAATTACTCAAAAAAAGTAACCATTAATCAGCGGAGAAAATATACCACACTAGCAGAATACGTATTTATTGATTTTCCTAGAATTTCATATCTACAAATACTAAATATCAAAAGGTATTTTAATCAAAGTCGATTTTTAATGGAGAAACTGGTACACGAATTTTGCTTTTAAATTATAGGAGTGGTAAAAGACCAGTAAAAGCAGGAAGCTATAAAATTATCGAAATAATAAACTATATAAATTATATAAATCACGTGGTTTACTTTCCTAAAACCATGTACCTACACATCGATCGAACAGTTTTCATAGTAATCGACAATCAAATAGAAGATGAAATTCTTCCATGGATTTTGAACAGTAAAAATGTATTCGAATGTAACAATAAAAAGGAAATCCATCGTTGTTCGAGCCGTATGTAGATATTCTCCTTTCGCTTCGTCAAAGCAGTTGCGGATCGGCATGTCGGGGATGCAAATACCCTGATCACGAGAAAAGAAGGGCCGGGCCGGGAATACCATAAAGATATTCGTGAATATTGAAATTTTTTGAAGCGTGTTAAAGGTCTATCAGCCAAGTGGAATTCGAATTTTGTCTCCTCTTTCTATGGCATGTGTCACCTCCATTCGTGCGAAAGCATTTTTCGGCTTTCTTACGAATGCTGATATTAAACCACATATTGCTAGGACTTTCCGCATACCATAATCCTATTCCATTCTTTATGGTCTACGTTTCATAGAGTTTCTGACGATTCACAAAGAAGAGGTATCTTTATACGTAGTGCGTCTCAAAATGTGACAACTCTTGCGTGAAATGAAATATGAAATATAACTTCAGGAGATCAAGTTTTCAAGAAAACGCTGTCTTATGGAACAAAATGCAATCGATCAATTTTTACTTCGCTGTTTGTCGCTAAGTGAAAACTGGCCAACCTACGTATGGTTCCACAGTTGGGTTCTGGAAAGAAGGCACACGGTGCGTAGACGATGAAAGGAGAATCTATTTGCAGTGTAATTCATCTAACACTTGAAGCTGAAATATTTTCGAAACTGTTAAGTATATCGAAAAATGTTTCGGAAAAAAGTTGAATGGTTTCGAGGGAGATATTATTCGATATAATTAGCATTTTCGCAAGTAGATGCGTAGGGGACATTTGAAGTTCAAGTTTGTTTTTTAACTGGGATTATATATATTTTAATGCATTAGTCGGTTCAGCTCGTGATCGAAAGACGCGTTATTCGGTGCGAAGTGATGAAAAGCGCATTCTCACATGAAACCGTAGCATGTGGGACTGTGGACTACCCTGTGTACCGGTAATACAGTTTTATTGCCATGAAATCCCATAAGATGTTTGTGTACATGTATACCTTGGCTCGACTGCGATACCATTGAATATTTAGCGCAGCCGATAACGTTTCGGATCGAGGACTTTCCGTTATTACCGCCATCGCCCGCTTGAAATTCACACCAGACTTTGCAGAGATATCCTTGCTCGCACGACAATGCAAAAGCAACGAGAGGTTAGCGCGTCTGTGGTTCCTCGAAACCACATTCGATAACAACTCCGTGATTACCGACGAATTCTCGTCTACTCGTCACACGATATGTACTCCCTATCTCTCCCTCGAACCCCTTTTAGGTACATATGTACTTTAAAGTACCAACTGTTGATCTCTAATTAAACCTATTTTTCTTTTCTTTGTGAGATAATACCTTTACGTGTCAAGACTATATATCAAATAACAGTATTCGGAATTAAATCGATATACTTAAGCTTTACAAAGCATGAGTAAGTCACACTTGAGTTGTTATTTTTGAGAGTGGTGTAAACCCGTTTCTTCTTTCGATAGTAATATTATGAACAATAGAACGAAGATGCTAATCTGCAGTGAAAAGCCATGTTTATCATAAAGTTCTTAAAAACTGACTTATATTACTTTAAAACGTAATGGTTCTTTTGCTACATAACATTGATTTGTGATTGATAATATTGGAAGAATATTACAATTTTATTGCACATTCGATATCACTGTCCTTGCAACAGTATATGATCTTATAAATACACGGAATCGATCATATTGTAATTACAATATATTGTAGAATAACATGAAAATCACAATAACTCTTGATCCTGTTACCTGATTTACACGAAACTTCGAGGATATATGTAAATAAATGTAAGCTAACAAATAAATTTGAGAAAAACAACAATAAGTAACGTACCACCAGTATTTGCCTGTCATTAGGTGACACTAACGAGTGCTACCGGCTCTTGGCCGCCATCTTGTAAGTGACACGAACGTGGTGTCACCGGACGGTAAAGTGTTAAGTTCTCTCACAGACACTTTTTCTATTTAAATAATTCTCTGATACAGATGTTGGCATTAAATAAGTTTCTGGAAGCAATACTCCACAGAAATCTGCATAATATTTCAATTTAAAGTGATACTAATCGTAAGATTTCGACATTATACATAAAATGTAGTTGCTGCTACGGCTAATTTCACGTTGTGAACGAATCATCTGCTGCGACTGTACTGCATGCCGTTCGCCTCAGACAGCTTATGCTGCACCCATTTTCACAGTCTGGATTCTTTATGGACATTTTTACACAATCAATGCATATCGTATGCCATGGAATTTATTGTTAGATGCTGTCCTGCTTCTCTGATTGTTGGAAGATAGTTCTAATTCTACTACAGACTTTCAAGATGTGTCATAAAATTGAATTATTTACCTATTCATGCTTCTGCCGAAAGCTCCAAATTACCGATACGAAATGTTTTAAGCCACCTTTGACATTTTTTTTTCACGTTCGAAATATGTTCGTCATGCATATTGCAAAAGTTGTTTTTATCGCAACTACCACGCTGCTGCCTGTTTTAAACTCACAAAGCGTATCGCGCTTCAAAAATATATTTATGTAATCCTCTTTTTTTTCAACTCTCTAATAACTAAAAGCAGTAAATATCGATGGCACAAATGTTAGATGTACTCTAAATAAGAAAGTACATTCGAACCGTGATGCACGGTGTTTTACCCTTTATAAGCAATAATTTCATGCGCCGTAAATAATCACTCGACTTACGAGTGATCTAACTAAGCTAACTTCATATTGTATAGCGAAAGATGTACGAATGGAAAATGCGTCTGATTTTAAACCCCTTTCTCGAAAAACGCGTGGGCCATGGCACGTAAAAATGGTGTGCAATACAATTAGTTCTCGTAAAAAATCATGAAAGGTAATTATGAAAGTGGTCCAAGTCACTTTTCCGGAAGCAACGATAAAACGCTTTTTAGGTTATAAATAGATGCAATCATCTCATCTAGAATCTATACATTGTCAATACCTTTCAGCATCCTTATCATAGGATCGATAGAAGTTTTACATATTAACTCGAATTGTAAATATATTTCTTTTAAGGGGCATAGAAAAAAGTGACTTAGCCCACATTCATAATTACCAGCATATATTACTTATTAAATTATATCGTTGTTAGAACAAAAATTGGTCAAATTAAAATAAAAGAAGCATCACAATACATCATTATAATAGCAGACCTTCGTAGACATTTCGCTCGGGATAAGATATCGAGCAAGTGAAATAGATAAGGGCTAATTCTTTCGACATTGGGTGTCGATTACACGTGCGATTGCATTGCACGGCGGCTGCACAAGCCACATCTAGGTGCCACTTTCGTAGAATACAGTGCGATTGTCAAAACGTTATAAGAATAAGCTTTCTTAGAATATTCTTCTTATACAGGTCGTTCCAAAAGTCATTATCTGTCTGGCGAAAGAAAATGAATTTGAAACCTTTGCGGTCCTACGCCAAATGTGACTTGACATCACATTTCGTTCTAGCTAGTCTTATGTTGAATCTGACTCGACTTCACATTTCATTCTAGCAAGTATTCTGTTGAATCTGATTCAACAGTCGATATCACATTTTATTTCAATTCGATTCTCGAATCGATTCTGAATCGAATCATGAGAAATGATTCTCCCTAAAAATCGAAATGAAAGAATCGCTACAAAATTTAAACAAATTGACACAATAAAAAATGTATAATTAAAATAATACTAATTAGTAACAACATTGTCACGAATTGGTTTTCGATACCCAGGAAAAAAAATCGCACAAAAAGGATATAGCTTTCTTTGCAAAATTAGGGACAATTTTTTGGGATCCAACAGTCCAAAAGAGCTAACATACACACATTCAGTTGTTTTGTTTTGTTTTGTTCATACATACAAAGTTTTTAAAAACACAAAAAGGACGAAAAAAATGGATAAGCGCGCGTTACGCTGTTAAAACTTTCTAGATTTCTTGGATTACTTATTTTTATCTACCTTTTTGCTTCACGGCATAACTTCAAAACCGCATTAAAAAGGTGCGCATAAAACCACACTCGACTGTATATATGTAATACAATACAGAAAGAAAGTATTTCTAAGGGACTGTACCGGAGAATGGCAGGTTTACCAATGCTTCACGCATAAACACACACACACTGCGCCGAATCAGCTGCTAAGGTCTTTGAACTGGCCAAATCGGAAGCACAAAGTTGAAATTTTAAACGTTGATAACTTGAAAACGAAGTTGCAGCCGGAGAAATAGTAATATTTTCGGGCCACCCTGTATAGTTCAACCTTAACGTGTCTAATAAAACAAACAGTTGTTTTACAATATCCGATAAAGTAATTTATCCAGCAAAACGCTTGGACGACTCTCCGCAGACGCGCATCCGTAAAGGGTTAAATGTAAAAAGTCGTAATCGGTGCCGCAATCTAAAAAAAATGATAGAAGACTTCGATTCGGTATGCCAGTCACACTTCATCGTCGGTATTATATCTACATGGGATCACAATCTACGAATCTACAGTCTACGGTCTGCAGCAGTGATTTTCAACCGGTGTGCCGCGAAGTTTTTAAGGATCATTAATGAAATTATTTTCGAAAGAAATCCAAAGCACAATGAGTGTACATATAACAATTAAAACCTTGTTAAATTGATTATACGAGTATAACATTGTTATAATAAACGTATACATAATATAGTAATGAATATATTGATCATCATAATTTAAGTGTGCCGCGGAAGTTCAATTATAGGTTAAAGTGTGCCGTGAGATAAAAAAGGTTGAAAAACACTGGTCTACAGTCTACCAGGATATCAACGGATACGATTTTGAATACTATCTGCATTTGCGCATGATCAGAAAGGAACACTGCAATACGTATGAATTCGTGTTTTGATGTAAAAAAAGATAAGATTCTAAATAGAAAACGTTGATCAGAATGAAACTGCAAAAATACAACTTTCGTAGCGAAGAATTCTTTATCGCCACACGTGCTTCATTCAAAGTTACAACTTTCGCCCGGGTTTTTTATACTTCCATAAGAAATGAAGAAAGTTTGAATATTCCTGTTTAGCACGTTGAATACGCGGGGGATCATCGGTGACCGACAATCCCAATATTATTAAAACTCGAATCAAATATATCGCTAATATTTATCAAATTTGTAATATGTTTAACCTCTTCAGGGCCGAATTTTGAGTAACGCTACATGAACTATGATATTTAAAAATATATAAGAAGCGTTTTTATTTACGTTCCGTGAAAGAAATTAATCAAATGCAGATAAAATTCTCATATTGTGGAAATCCACATTCTTATAATCCTAGAAATGCATGAACCGTCGAGCAACGTTGCGATATCACCGGAGAATTTTAAGATCTACATGTATCATTAACGCATCTCGGTCGTAACATTTCCATCATTATTCGACGTGCGCAACAATTTTTTTTAATACACCGCAATCCCTTCAGTTTTTTTCTTGGATTTTTCACATATTTTTCAGGAAACTATACGCATAGTAAGATGAAGAGAGTAACCTGTATGCGAAGTAAAACAGTGAATATTCCCATTCTACAAAGATTACTTTTTTCACGTTTACTTCGAACTGCTCTTTACACCCTGTAACTTCAGTGTAACATTAAACTAAAAATGATTTACAACTTTTTACATATCCGACAAGGAAAACTGAAGTTCCGGGAAATTCAACAAATTCAAGAAAAAAGATAAACTATACATAAACTGTTATTTCTGCGGGAGTTATAATAAAATATTTGTTGTTTCTTAGGTTAACTATATCCTTCGATCAGTCGCGTAGAATATCGGAAGGAAATCACGTCGTAAAATCTATCCTAACCTTAACCGATTCTAACCTTATTTATTACTTCCTTGGAAAGAGGAGGTACTTATCGCAAAATAAATAAGTAAGAATGTCATGAAACGATCGTCAAAGATGGTACGCTTTAACGGCAAGAAGAAGAACGTCCAAGAAGAAACGCCGACGCAATGGCCCGACGGAAAATACCGTAGATTTAACGCGCCAGCTACCGCCAGAAACGTAAACGAAGAGAGAAGGAAAGGAAGGCAGAAAGGAAGGCAGAAAAGAAGCATGCCAAACCGAAGCAAAGCAAAAGCAAGGAGATGTTTCTCTGACTCTTTCTTTCTCAAGCTTGGACTCCGTACAGAAAACAGCGAGCGTCGACACGAGGGGCGAACAACCGCCAGTGGAAAAGAGAACGGAAGAAATCCAGATAAAAGGAAGAAAAAGGAGGAAAAGAAGAAAACGAAGAGGAAGAAGCACCGAGTGACGGAAAGAAAAGGTAGCGAGAGAGGAGGGAAGCGAAATAAGAAGGATCGAGCTGGGAAGAGGGGACCTTTAGATAAAGAAGAAGAAATGGGAAGAACAGGCAGGTAAAGGTGGACCGTTGTCGGAGCCGATACAGGACGAAGACCACTTCAAACGGACGGGGCGGACGAAAGAGAAACAAAGGAACGAAAAAGAGAAAGAGGCAGAAAGAAGAGGACGGCACAGGTAAAAGTAGAAGAAACGGTACGGAGAAGAGGCCGGCAGGGAGGTGGAGGGAAGGAGAAAGACAAAAAGGCAGACGAAAGATACAGGGCTCGCCGGCTAGTGGCTGGTGGCTGGTGGCTGGCGGCATTGCTTGATGTACCTTGGGTCCGTAATTACAGGTTTTCGGAACGCCTCGCTCGGCAAACCACACTCTTCGAGAGCTAAGGCCCTTCTCCCGTCCCGCCGATACAACGGGTGACGTTCAAATACCCACCCGTTTTTCGGCCCCTTTCCATGAAATGAAAAACATTCCTTTCGGAGGGAATTACTGTATCGGTAAGAAACCAACTAATGCAGTTTTATGGAAAAGTAAATTCCACTCCACCACTGGTGTAGATACCTTTTCTTTACTTTCAAATATCTATGCAACAAATATGACGACCTACGTGCAGAAATTATATCGCTGAAATACTTCAGTTTCCCCTTCATGTCGAGTTTCATATAAATCCTTAAATGGATATGGATAAATACTGGAACCGATAAAACTTTGTTTTAGAACAAATTACCTACATCTTTCCAAAAAGAAACTTTTTTATAAAATTGTATTGTAAGGTCGGAAGTATAAAGGTGTTTGGAGTTTCGATTGGCGCAAAATCTGTTGGAACCTTTTAATGGCTACTGCTTGTTTACTTCCTTCGTTTCTGAATTAGTTTGCGATACACGGTTTTCAAGTTTCGGAATTGTAGCGAGTAGCAAAATCTGCATACAACTCTTGCGCGTGGCTGTACTTTGATGTAACACGTGATCTCCCACAGTGTATTCAAATTTAATATTAATATATACAGTGTAAGATATGTACATCTTAATTGCAATAAATGTACTTCGAGTAGGTAGTAAGTTCAGGTAAATTCCTGTATATGGGGTGTTCCGTAATTCTCTAATACTTAAATTCACTTTAAACTTTGCAAATACAGTGAAATAAGTATAACGCGAGGGAACCGTTTCGCATTCTATGAATCTGCCTTAAATAAATCAAATATAGGTTATGCATGGATTGTGTATGCACATTGCACATAGAAGCAGAAATTTCAAAGATATAAGGGTTATTATAGTTTAGGTCGTAAATAAAATAGATGTTACAAATCCGCAATCGTATATGCTAATTTGTTATTAATAAATTATAAATTATACATTTCATTAAGAAAGAAAACTACCAAGCTCATTTTATTCCGGCTAAAACGTAATATATTGTTATTAAAGTATTTGCCGATTAATTAATTGTACCCTTATTTTAATCAATATAATAAAAATAAAAAATCACGTGAAAACGTTGTAAAGGATAAAGTAATTGTTGAAATAATTTTGCTAATTCGAGAAATAATTACAGAATTATGTCCAGTATTTTCTACTGAAATGTGGACAAATTGGAGAGAAAGTATAGAAATTAAAAACGGTTTCAACGGATTTGTTTACTTCGCAGGATGCCTTAAATAAAAACACGAAGCTGATCTGACTCGGCTTATCACTGGAATTTCGCAACAGCTGTTTTACCTTTCAGATATATCGATCCTTCGTCTGCTTTTGCCGAGAATAAATGTTGAGCACATTCTCACTAGAAACGTTCTATTCGATCGGAGATCTCTTTAAAGGTCCCAAAACTCGTTATATTCGCTTCACATCTGGAAACCGAAAGTATTTACAGCTGTTAGATGCAGCCGGTGTGGCCAACAGTGATCCTTTGGGGAATTATCGGCATGGGAAGTGGTCCCCTCCCCGACAAAGGTGAATCTATTCACGTTTGGTAGCACGAAATCCGCGGTAAATCCAAAAACCTTTCAGAACTTCGATGTGTCGAATTGAACTCGGATTGATAATCTTCTGACATGAAAGGAACTGCTAGCCATCATTTTTACTACTTCCAATGGTTTTTGATGATATGCATCAAATTGCTGAATAACATTCTGATACAATGTCATATTGTATAAAAAGCTAAGGCTATGCGTTAATCATATGAATGTCGTATGAAAATACGTGGATAAACTTTCCTTTTTGAGGATTTCTCAGAGTCACATTTTTTTGCAAGGTGTACGTCCAATCAGCGTTAATTAAACTCAAAGTCACATGGAAGTAGGACACAGAGTTCTAAATCATGGTATTAAGACCGTAGATCAAACAACTAGCTATTCTCTCAAAAAATATAGGTTACAGAAATTAATTGAATATCAGCATGTAATGCGTGATGATCCAATAACCGTTATTACGCATTCCATCCTAAAACTATAAAATTCTAAAAAGCGCAGCATTATTAACACGTTGAATGCCGTGGGGGTCGCCGATGGCCGACGATGCGAATATTACTAAAACTCGAATCAAATATATCGCTAATATTCGTAAAGTTCTCAATATTTTTCACGTTACGAGAACGATGTAAAGTAATTAACATATAATACATTTGCTCGTGAAAAATGTTATTTAGCATTGTTTGTGAAATTGAGTTATTGGCATCAATGGATTGAATATTTAACTCAAAACTTTACAATCGATTTCCCGAAAGTTTATTTTTTGTTAGTTACCATGTTTTACGACCTAAATGCCTCGTATTATAGAGCACTTAAACTGTTTTGATTTTAGATGTTATATACATGTTACAAATGCGTATCGCGAGGTATCATTTAACACGGATTTCAGCCCGGCAATTAAACATGTTAATAAGAACGAAAATACAAATTTAAACCTTCACATTGGAATAAGTTGCAGCTCGTAATGGGTCGTTTTAACTGTCCAGCTGATCAATTAAACTCGTGGCTAGCCTGACCAATGAACGGGAACGCCAGCAAAAGTATAAACACGGCAACGTGAAGAGGTTACATTAATATGTCAATCTATTCCCAGAGTTTGACCAAAATAACTGCGATGTTCGAAATTCATGCATAAGTTAGAGTATTAAGTGTTTCATTATTTGTTATTAATTTATTTGTAACAAGAAACATTACAGAAACTAGAGTTCAAAAGATTCTACAAGTTTGAACAAGGTGTTTCTCGTTGGCACCCGAAAACAATTCTAGGAAGTAAAACATTTGAAAATGCGTTGTTTTTCGTAAATTAAAGACTCCTTATATTCGGAGTACCGGAAAGTAATCAATTATTTTTCACATACTTTATGAAACTCCATTTATTTGTTCATATTAAACATTATTCTGTTAGATAATCCCCATCGTTATTTATGAATCTTGCCCGACGTTTTTCCAACGACATTATTCTCTTTTTGAAAAATGCTTTAATAAATTAGAATTATTAATACTTAATATATTGTACAAAATGTATACCTATGATAATAAAGTAACTCAACTTCTACATTAATTTTACGAGTAAATACTTTGCGTTCTGCAATATCTGTATACAAGTTTGCTAACTGTATATTATTGTGTGTGAAATATCCTCGAACAAACAATTATTTATATCGTTTAACACGTGATCCCCTTGTTCCAACAATTACTTTGAATGTTGGACTTAATAATGAAATATAAATAGAAAGCGAGGAAATGTTCAAATCTGGGGAATATACGTTCATCTAACATAACCTTAAAGCTGGCCTCATTTAAGTTTCATTGACTTACTTCAGCTTGCGATTTTTAACAAAACCGCACAAGGCATGCCGTGAAATTTCTATATATTCACACATTTCGCCAGAAGGAGACGACTGAACAATTACCCAAGTGGCAAAAATTGATGTCTTATTCAGTAACATGTTTTCGAAATGTCAAGTACGTAGTTAACTTACAGCAATTATGTCATTTTATATGTAAAATATGTAATTCGTCTGAATTCCACTGCATTGATCAATGAACGTCATAAACATGTCAGGAGAAAAAGGTTAAAACTCATCGGCTAGTGACAGAATTTCACGTAATAAAGGCGAGACTGCGAGAAAAGTCGGCAAAATACAAAGTATTAAATGTGAAGACACTGAAAGAAAGAGCGTTGAATGTGAAAGGCGCGTGGTTGTCACGGTACGACACTGGGCAATCCAAAGCTCCTCAAACGAGAAAAGCATACACACGGCTTCCATTCAGCTAACCCTTTCAGCTCTCTCTTTCCTCCCTCTACCAGGTGGTCGGAACCAACTCATCTATATAGTGATCCTCTTCGTGCGTCACCTTCTTCCTCCTTTCGTTCTCACTCCTCTCCTCTCCACACTCTTCTTCACCATCATTCTCTCTCTCTCCTCCTCCACCCCTCTCAACTCTTCGTCGTTTCTCTTACCAACTATACGAGAGGAACGCGCGCGCTCACCGCTCGGCAAAATCTCTTTCACGCGCCCAACCGAGGAACCGTCTCAGACGACGACTTTATGCTTTTCCTTAAGGTCTCCATTTAAATTTCCACATGGCTTTACGGAGGATAATAAGAATTTTTTATATAGCTCTACCTCTTCCCTACTCGACCACGCGTTATCTCCCGCGCCTAAACAGTTCAAAACTTTCCTTAACGTTGCCCGCAAAGACTTTTGCTTTCGTCAAATTTTCCTAAAACCGATGCCGATACCGCGGCTGCAGGAACCTTCTTTCTCTGTATACCAACAAGTTTATCGAAAAAGCACTGTACCCTCGTCAGGGTATTTATTATTGTTGGCTCGATTACAATGTAGATAATAAATTAAAGTTATGCAGCGTATTCATGTAGAAGACCAATCATTTTCACTTTTTTCAATCTATTAAGATCTGCTGTGTGATTCTTACCGATTTTGATGCTCCGGAAACGAATCTAGAAACTCTCATTCTCTATTACTCTCAATTTTGAAGAAATTGGCCTTTTTACCCATTGAATAACATTCTAGGTGCAAATATAAAAGCTTGACAACTTGCGTTGGATGCATTATGAATTTGCAAACATATTTGAACATTAGCTAAAGTTGGCCAGGAAGGATTGAAATTTTCGTTAAAATTATAATTCTAATTACACTACGCGACACAGCAGACATTTTTCTTCGGAAAACAGTCATAATAATATGCATAACAGATTTTGGTTTCGCACTGGAAAATCAAACAGTCGTGCGAGTCGGGCGGTGTTAGCAGAGGTTCTCCGAGAACATCGAATCCGTGCTAGACGGAGACACTCCACCGCACAGCGAGCTTTAAAGGGTTCTGTTGGACAACCTCTACGGACAATCCGTAACTTGCACGATCGTTTAGCTTTCCTCTTCGAAACCAAAATCTCTTTTGCATATTATTATGTCTGCTTTCCCAAGAAAAATGTCTGTTGTATCGCATAGTATAATTAAAATCCACGTCAGAGACTCTATTTGACTGAAATTTCAAAAGAATCCCGCAAAAATGTTCGCGTGGATCGACTCTGGTAAATTTTAACTAATGTTTAAATAAGTATGCAGAATTTATATTACAAAAAGTGGATGTTATGTATCTTCTACATTTACGATTCGAATGTCATGAAAAACATGAGACACACTACTTTTTGAAAATTGATTGTTTCGAAAGCTGAGGATACTCAAAATACTATCGATATTATTAATCATCGCAATCGGAAATGTTAATTCCTGCGAAATTCGCACTAATTGAAGTAAATAATGGGAATACCGCTGAGTGAAATAAACAATTTATTTGATCACATATGTAGATAACGACATATTTTTGAACACTTTACGTCTAAGGAAAATACTATTAATTTCTTAAATATGCAATTCACAGATTCGGAAGAATGTTCGTTGCAAACAATATACGGGACATAAATATTGAAAGGGCAAATCTTTATGATAAAAACGTGCTTTAACAAGATAAATCTTAGGAGTCAATAAAAAATTATATTTCACGGTGGATTACATGTAATTGGCGGATTTACGTTAGGCATGAGTTTGAACCGAGGTTAATGATCCGCTTCTATCCGGCATTCCATTAAGTTAATGAACTGATATCGGCTTTTGAAGTTTCGATAAACGTCGTATCTCTTTCGTTTTGTAATTACCATATTTACGAGTAAACGAAATATGCCACTTACAACCTTTCCATGGACAGATTAATTAATAAATAAATAATAAAATAATCTGATACTTCTAGTTTTCCTACGTCACTTGTAGTACACTACAAACCTCAATGAAAGAACTTGGCGGACAAAAAAATACCTACAAATATTGATGTTTTAACGTCAGCTTTTCAAAACTCATTTTCGAAAACATTTTTAACGGGAGCTAAATGTACTTTGTATATCTATAATACGCAAAGCTTGCATGAAAAGTAGGCGCAAGTAAAAAAACAATTCTCGTACTTTTGGAAAAGTGTAACGACTAATTAAAACACACGTTTTAATGGAATTTATAAATGCAATTTTAAGGAAAACGCAAATGTAAATCAAAACGTTTATTTATTGCGCCAATTTGATGGATTCGGCAACCTTCTGGGAATTTAATGTTAGTTATATTTGTAATATATTTATTGAACCAATTAAATTATAACTGGCATATCTGTGTAGTGCGTTAAAAATAAAATGAAATCGGGAAGAAATCGGCAACTAAGATATGTGCGAATTATATTACAATGTTAAAGAATTCAATTCTTAAGTACTCATATAACGCGGTACACAACTTTCACATTTTTGCAAATCTGTTCTGACCTTATTTTATTTTTAAAACACTGTACCGAAATGCCAGTTATAACTGAATTGGTTCGATTGAAATATTACAAATATAAATACCTGAATTGTCCCGCGGGTACAAGAATTCGCCAAATAAGCACAATAATTACACGGCTTGGTTTAAATGTAATTTATTTTGACGGAGGCCCACTGTGTAATGAAATATAGATATTAAAGTTCATTCAATATCTGAGACGTGTTACGAAAATATCAACGTGTAGACGAGACAAAAGAAATCCCATACTACTAGGTTAGTTAGCAACCCACATCCCCGTCGTCATGGCAACGATAGATCGCGCGCCGTTCTAAAAAACACCGGCACCACGAAATAGTTTTCACGTATAAACTATCTGGCTCCTAATGATAATCATCTGCCATATTCCTATTGCTTCATTATGTTCTAATAAACATATTACAATCTAAAGAGTAAAGTCTACATTGCCCTAAACTAAAATACATTTCTACCAATTACACTCTTTAAAAGTTAACACGTATGAGTTGACCGTCGATTACAGATCGATCTGGCCAACTCGAAAATTTCATTAGTAATATATTAGCCAATAAATAGGAGTATTAGGTAGCAATTAAATAATAAACATAGCCTTATCACGCTAAATGGAAATGATCTCGATCAAGTCGTAAACACTGCTTCTAAAGTCTTTTGAAGAGCCGACAAGAATATGGTGGTGAAAGACCGAGCGGAAACGGTCAAAGGCGTGTCACCGTTATCGCCAGATGACTTTACGTAGTGGTATTATACCTCGCGAGCTGCGAATCTTTCAAAGAAACTTCTAAGGGACCGCTCGGCCAACAGCTCGCACCGACCGCCGGCTGCCATCCGGCGACCGTCGGCCTTCCCCCGTCCCCCGTCCCCCAACCCGCGTTCACTGTCTCCCGACGGTCGAACGTCCTCGACCATGGGATACAGAGAATGTTCACTGATGTACCAAGATATACATTCGCCCCAGTTCTAAGTTACCGTCGATCCGTTCCGTCATTTTTGTTCACAGTACTACTCGCTTCATTTCAGAAATCATCCGTGGTTTATTGTTATGAACGTTGGAACGTTCTAACTATATAAGAATATATAGTAAACTCCTGTATAACGTGAACTGCTGCAACGAGAATTCTTACGACACGCTAAAGATATTGCGACGACTTTTTTTGCGAATTCACAGTTTACTTTAATCGAGCATAGCATTCATAGCTTGTTATCTCCATCGCTACCGATTTCTTCTGTTTCGTAATTGTTTAAACATAGAAAACATTGACATGACAATAGTCATCCCAAACATGTTATTTATAGTACTCGATTTTCTATAACGCGATTTGATAAACGCATAACATTTTAATCGCGTTATACGGGAGACATTTGACTCGCATTCTGAAATATTTCACTAGCTCGCCTAAAGTGAAACAGACTAAATAATATTTCAAATGTTTTGATCACATACTATAACGAACAGTTTGTATTTCAAAGAACAGGAGAATCAAAAGAAAAATATGTATTACATAATTATCAACAACGATAGATATTGGTAATCATATCTCTATGTTTTCTTTTGACTTTGAAAGAACAAAGTTAGTTGGTTAATTATGTATTGCGCAGACAAGTTTTGCGATTGATGAGGTCAAAACGCTGATAACGAAACGATTCGCGTAATTAAGAAAAAGGAAAGACAATTTTTAATTGGTCTCTAGCCGTTCTTGTCTAATTCCTAATATATTTTCTCTTATTTTGTGTTATTATTCACAATACCGGTTGGCGATTTGTGGCGCCAATATTAAATGTTTATCATCGAACGGAAACGCTTTATTATTATCTGCTTTCCGGTTACGAAGTAGCCACGGAAATATTCAGCTTTTAAACTGGTATGCATTTGTTAACTCTTACGAAGTATTTACCTATTTCTGATATTCGATTTGAAATTTGGGAAAAATGTGCGTGTGAACAAAAAATGAATTTTACTGGAAAGGCCGAATGGGAAGCATTGAAATTAATATCAAATATCACATAATGCTTTTGCAGAGTGAGAGATACTTTCACTTCGATGATTTAAAATCTATAAAACCTACGCAGCTGTTTCCTGTTCCGGTTACTCGTGGCAAACAACGTCCTCATATTTTCATATATTTCAAAAGAAAATCATATACAGTGCGTTTCAAAAGTCGCTGTTTACTTATAAAAGGTATTTAGCCAATAATCCTGGACGGGCTAGCAAAATATCTTAAGAATCATAATATTAACCCTTTGCACTCGAGCGGCGCCGTATTCGCGCCAAGCCGGTTTGACGCTTCCACTCGAGCGGCGCCGCAGCGGCGCCCGAGAGGTTTGATGCGTTTACTCTAAGGACGCTCCGGCGTTTTCGAACTCGATATGTTTGTTTCCAATACGCTCCTAACGAACAGAAAGGACTTGCCCAGTCAGATAAGAAACCCCAAATTTTTAAGAAAATCCACCGTGGCTTACCGAAGAGGTAACTCTCTATTTGTAGCGTGGAAGGATAAAAGGACCGTCACATGTTTGACCACTAGGGGCAATACAGGAATGAGTAACGTCAAAAGGACTGTACAAGGTGGTGTGGAAACCATCATCAAAACACCCAATGTTATAGTAAATTATATAAAATATATGGGTGGCGTTGATCGAGCGGATCAATGTGCTTCAACATATTGTTTCTTACGAAAGTCCTTAAAATGTTAGCGAAAACTATTTTTTTGGGGGTTTAGAGATCTGTTCCATCAATCTTATATTCTTTATAAATCAGTAAAGAAACAGAGAAACGAACGGTCGCTTACTCATCTGCAGTACATAAAAACTTTGGTTGACTAATTGAGAGGAGATTTCCGGCAAAAACGAGATCGCGCTTCTATTACTTCGCGCTGCAATTCTGATGAAATCCGATTGAATGGGAAGCTACATTTTATGCTAACTGGAATTAAGAAGGATTGCAAGGTTTGCTTTCAACGCACTAAGCCTGGCGAAAGACACCAAACCATATATTACAGTGATACTTGCCCCGACAAGCCGAGGATGTATCTTGGAGGTTGCTTTATAAAATACCACACAAAGCAACAATATAGAGCTTAATGTTTAAACAATGTCCTTCTTTGAAGTATAGAGATACATAAAATTTTCAAAAATAACAGTTTTATACGATAAATTGTGTGTGAAATCAGTTTAAGATAGCTGTAAGACATCCACCAAATACGCGGGAATCGTCTCGAGTTGCTGGTTCGCCCGAGCGAAATAGGCCTCGAGTGCAAAGGGTTAATAATGTCAGTAACAATACTGATATAATATTTAATATCATTGTCTACACGATTGAAAAAAGATTTCATATTATTTTTACTCATGAAGTATTTAATAACAATAAGATACAACTACCGTTGACTGACTTTTCAGACGCAATGCAGATATAAATAATAAGTATATCAATTAATATAAAATTTTAGATAAATCGTACGAAGTGACGACTATCGGGAGTTTCGTAAACAATATGTTACATTATGTATATTATATGGAAAGTATGTAGAAAAAATTGCAATAATTCTTCTTGATGTATAACTATTTAAAATATACGGATTCTAATAATACCCTTACACGATTTTGATGTAGCACAGTTTAGAATGAAATAATTATGCATATATATATATATATATATATATATATATATATATATATATATATATATATATATATGTTATATTTTTCGTTGAATTTTGATGTTAATGAATTAGTGGCATATTATTTTCTGTACGAATTTAATTACTTTATGTATGCTTGTCTTTATAAGCTCATGAGATGAGAAGTGCAATCAAGATCTTAACACAGATTTTTATCTAGTTTGTTTCAGCAGACCTTAATCGGTTTATTGTATAATTTTTATCGGTTTTTATGGTCTGGATATAATTCTTCATTTCTTCATGCGCGAAATATCGTTTATTACATAGCTCTTTACACGGATTTTTCGAGACTTTATCTACCGTGAAAAACAGGCTCAAGTATATAGCGTTATTTAAACGCATTTTATTACTTCCTCCTACAAGTTCGAATCTTTTCGTTAAACTCTATTATTCACTGCACATTTTAATGTTGGTCCAAGTGCTTCAGTCAGTTTATTTTTATATTAAATGCTTTTTGCTTTATTAACTTTAATAGAGTCAAATGATGCGACAATTATCCTTCCGTTGAAAGACCATCTTTTAAAAAACACAGATGCCAATTAATCAGCGCTTTGAAATGTTTGCAAAAATAAATTCAGGCTAGGTCAAAATAGAGGTGGGGGCGGATAACCGCAAAGTACTGTAAAGAAGACACGCGGTGAATTTATGAGAGATACAATTAACTTGTATAATATGTAATTTGTTTGCATTATTACTTATATTGTATAAATACGATATAAATATATTATATAGAAGATCGAAGTTCAACGTGCCATCTACGTCACAGGTGTCTTCTTTGCAGAACTCAATGGTAAGCATTATTATATTTAGGCGGATTGAGAATGTAATCTACATAGAGCATGGACCATTTGGCGAGTTGCAATTAGCACACTCTTCACTACAATTAATACCTCGGTTTCGTTGCGGATTCATGGATGCATCTTCTTCATCAACACGCTTCCACTTCATTTATTTACTTATTTTATATGCCTCCAAGGCAACTGTACGTTTATAACTCACTCACTATTTATATATCACACATCTGTAAGATATTACGACACTTACAAAACTACTATTATTGTTTGCAATTTATTTCCTGATCACAAGTATCACAATCCATTCATATCTCGCAAAATATGTCTCGAGTGACTTCATGAAAACCAGCTCCACTTAAATACAAAAAACCGTTGGACACCAGATTTACATATGTTGCGTCTATCAAGTTTCAAGTATTAATATAAATATCACCAATGCATACATCCAATAAAATTCGATGTATGGAAGTCACTGTCACGGCCACTATTTATTTCGTTTGTAACTCTTGTTTTTAAGAGTACGATGTTCGAAACACTGTCTCTTCTTGTTGACACCTTCGTTTTCCAATTTAATTTTACCATACGTAGTCATGTGGTCACGTGGTCGAAATAGATCGAAGATGGGAATCGGAACAGAAAGTTAGACGCAATTCGAAGAACTTGACGAGGAATAAAAAATAACGAGGTAGATATGAAACAAGCACAGTCAAGGTTTACGATTTCAGAAGTTGTAACGCTCGATAAATCGTGGACACCCTATAGTTCTCTGATAGCTGTACCGCTCGTAGGAAGTTACAGGAACAGGATTTTCCAGATAGAAGCATCTAAGTCTGCTATTGCTGGCCATATTTTTTATATTTCCCACTAATGCATACCGACACTGTTTCCTCCACTTTGTTTTGGCTTGATTCTTCACTGGGTATCGCGCCAAATATTCATATTGTTGCACTATGGACCACTTGATTGTATGTGTACACACGAACTTGTTATTCTCGCGTTGAGAAATTCATTAGAACCAATTCGCCGTGCGACATTTTTGTATCCGATCGATTACAAGTTCCTTTTGGATCTCCCTCGTAAGTCACGTGGTATATTTTTGAAATATATTTTTACAGAAGTGAGGTTAGATACGCTTTTCCCACAAATTGTCTGTTTATCATTCTAAGAAAATAATTGTATTCTCAGTTGCAGAGAATAAAATTGGCAAAAGTGAAAAAATGCATCATTATTGATGCCATTAGGATGAGAAATAATAAATATACAATGCAATGGGGAATACTGTAACAAGTATTAACTAGATTAATAATAATTTGTTGAAGAAATACTGGACGTATCAAAAACTATGGGGCAACTGATTTGATGCCTTTCGAATCTAAATTATATTAATTAATCACAAGGTGCAATTCATTACGAAATTGTCTAAATCACAAGCCATCAGTTACTTCGAAATGCAAACATTCTCAGGAATCTCCCATTTCAGCAAGAAATATTTATCTATGTCCGTAAAGTTGAAGTATCAGTACGTTCTGCGTGAAAGCAAACGTTTGAAAACATCTCGATGAAATTACAATGCGATGGCGGTCACCGTAAGCCGACCGGCAAAATAAAAGTTCAAGCGTCTTAGTCGGGCAATCGATTACTTTGTAAAAAAGAGTCTTTGTTTAATAATCGAAGGAAGCTTTCTAATCACCACTCGAATGTTTTATTCGGCGAAATATCTTCTGATTCGCAGGGAGTCAGCGAAACGGGCAAAAAAGCTGGGGCTGGGAGAACGGCTCGTCTGAATGTGAATACGACAAAGGATGCCGAGGAAGACCTGTGCCCCATACAACGTACACGGTGAGACTGAAACTACACAGTGACCGTACGGCCAAGGGAGACCGACCATCCTCTCTTTCTAAACTCCTCTTTCTCTCTTTCTTCCATCCCATGTAACCTCTCTCTCACTCTCCCGTCGTTTCACCCGCCTCTTTCAAACGGACTCACTCTATCTCCCTCTTCGTCTTCTTCGCCTTCTTCTCTTCTTGCTTCTGCCACACCTCCCTTAGAGCTTCTACCGACTCGCCCTTTTCTTCTTTCTCTGTTTCTCTTCCTCCTTCTCCTTCTCCTTCTCCGTCCCCGTCTCTTACTCTTCCTTTTGCTCGGCCTTTCTGCCTTCTCCCTTTCGCTGTGCGCGGAGGACATAGGACAAAAAAGTGGTAGGTTCCAGGTATAAGGGCAAATTCTGAGCATACACGCACACGCATATACTAACCTATACGTACGCCAGAAAACTCTTGCGTGTGGGGAAACACGAGGTTTTGAAGCAACCTCAAACGGCTAGTTAAGACTCGATACTACGAAATTCGATAGAGTATATCTTTCCTTCTTTTTCCTAGGTATTTTGACGCCTTTGATTTTAAGCTGGCCCGAACCTCCGCACGGTTCCCGGTATAAAGTGATTTGTAATTTTGTTTGAAAGAAAGAAATTTTAGGTACGCGAAACTCGTCTCGATTTTATCATATTTATAGCCAAAAATTGAGTTAATCGTTCGTTCGTATTGCTTGACAGTGATAAACGCTTCGACAAACAATATATGCAAGTATATTCTACATTGCAATTTGTACATTCGAATACAGTAATACCTCGTAGTTCGTATTTAATTTGTTCCAGGAACCCGTTCGAAGTCGAATCAAGAGTTTAGATTTGAGGTTTTTTTTAATGTTAATACCTCCGACAAAATTAAACAAAATCATTTGATGTTTATTTTATTAATTTTAATTATTACAACATAAAAATAGAAGTGAAGAATAATTTGTTAATATAACAATGACAAAGACGAAAGTATTACTCCCCGACTATAGTTCGAACTTAGAAACAACGTTGAACGTCGAATTAAATTTCACGCTTGTATATATTGTTACAGAAGTAACATATTTATTGTTTATTGCTATAATTTATCCGTTTATTAGAAAAGACATAATTTTATCACGAAAATGATAGTTCATGAATTTTACCTGTATAACAACAATATAAAACATAAAATATCCCAATGAAGGCAAACGTCGGATTTATTTGTAATTGCTGGTGCATTCCCTGCGGGTTGGCTCCTATATACGGTAAGTTAATTCGAATGGTAAATCGAAGGTCTCGCGTGAAGGAGCAGTTTCGGGAAGTCGAAGAATATGTATGGCGGAAATGTTGATGTATCGTGAGGCTTTGTCGAAAGCAGACGATCTCTTTAACTTCGTATTCAACGAAACTCGATTGAGGTCGTGGTTCTATGGCTGGTTGTCTCCCGAGTGGCCTCCGGGTAAGTAAGCCTACGCATTCAACTGACGACCGAACCTAACCGTTTTAACTACAACATATTCTAGTTTCACGGTGAATTCAGACTTATCGAATTCCTTCTCCAACGTGCTCAATTTTCTACGCTATTGTACTACCATCTTCGACATGATACGCATACAACGAAGAGAAATCTCCGAACCTTTTTTCAACGCACGCTTAACACTAGTTTTTATGCGGCAAATCTTGCATTTCTTACGAGGCTCCATAACTGAGACCTTCTGAATATTCTACCGGATATTCTAACGCTGATTTTGTATACAGAATATGCAACTTAGCAAATATATGCTGTAGGCTATAAAAGGAAGAAGTTATCGAGCATATTTACGGCTAATATTTATATTTGAAAATTCATCAAAATTATTCTTAAAAATTCCGAATTTATTATAAGTATTTATTTTTGAACACTTTTCGATTAAAGGTTAAATACTGCTAGAAATAACAGAAGGTCTTCTTACCCTTTCATCCCACAAATAATCGCGCGACTTACCTGCAACAGAAAGTAGAAAATTTTAAGTTTAATTATTTAGCACAGTAATATGTACAAAATATATCATATTATACATGACTTGCTATATTCAAATACGATATTTTATTTTGTGAACATTGATATTTTAATTATAAAATTGTTAATTAATGCATTTTACCACTATAACAACGGTATTGATATATTTCTTGGAACCTGTATGTGATTGATTAATGGAAATGGATTCTCTCATGATCCACAGAATAACAAAACAAAATTGGAAATTTGTGAGTATTATCGCCAATCAAATCAATCTTAGATCTTTCTAATTGATCGTAATCGGTTCCGGTAAATTCCAAGAATTCGCGATCTATGGTTGAGCTTCAACCTGGAATTACGGTAGTTGCAAGGTTTCGATGTTAGATAAGGGATTCAAGCGTGTTGTCGAACCCACTTAACAAACCAAGGATAATGACGTTAAATTGATAAAGACAAGAATGAAAGTGGGCGATTATAATATTAGCATACCGAAAAAAACAGTTATTACGAACTTGAACAATTGAGGCATTCGATCGTAAAACATGATATCTGACATTGTTTGCGAAATTGAGTTATTGGCATCAATGGATTCCTTACAGTTGATATTATAGATTTTTGAGGATATCTGTGAAGAATTTGCACTTTTTAAAAGAAACTGGTTCGTATTAAGTTACGTAGTAGAAAGTTTACTTTTTGTTAGTTACCATGTTTTACAACTGAATCTTGTTTCGTTTTCTTGATCATTTCTGTTCGGTTATCCTAATATTATAACCACTAAGTGTACAAATTAAGTTGGTGCTTATAACTCTGCGCATTTTGAACTAATTTTTCAAATCTGAATACTTTTCTGCACTTTTGATAAAGCCGCTTGTCAAACTGATACTGTCAATATTATATAAAAAATGCAAGAAAAATTTAAAATTACTTTAGGAAATTAGAAGAGATCCAAAAATAGCATCGACCACTTTGTTGATTCGTAGCTAACCCGAGTTTTTAGCGTGATCAAATTTGAAAACTATCTGATGAGTGTCATCAGATCATCGCTGATAACGTCGATTAATTTGAATATTATTTAGAATATTACAATGCAAACTGTATTAGTCCGTATATTATGATTCGTACATCGTAATTAACGGACGCCGCATAATCAATCGTGGAAGATATCTTAAAAAGAATTGCAGGATGAGAATATCGATGGAAATAAAAGGGTACCGGTGAAGTAGTCGGGTGGAATCGTGCTTAAGAAATTAATGGAAATTAAACTATCGACGATATTAATGAAAGGAAGGGAGAGTAGAGAAGAAAAAGAAGTAGACGATGAAGAAGAGAAAGAAGAAAGAGGAGGATAAGCAGAAGGGGATAGAAATAAGGGAAACGAGGAAGAACGAAGAACGAAGAACGAAGAACGGGGGCTACTAAGAGGCTGGACGGAGAGAGGAAGGTTACGAAAGGACTGGTGATCCGTGAGCAAAAGCAAGAAACTGGTAGCGTTTGGTCCCAGTGAGACGACATAAAAGAAAGAGAGAGAGAAAGGGTAGGGACAAAGGCGAAGTAAGGGGGTACAAGGAAGTGGAGGGAGAATTACGGTAAGAGGGTATAAGAGGGGAGAATCTCCGTTTGATCTTGCCGCCGCACGCGATCCCATACACACATGCATGTTTCTGACCCCCTTCGATGGGGATTCGCATGAATGCACTAACACATCACGCGATTTAAAACCTCTTCTCCCTCTTAAGCCTTCTCTGTCACGCTTCGTCTCGCTTCGTCTCGCTTCGTCCCGCTTCGTCTCGCTCCCACTCTTCTCCATTCGTCTCTCTTCGATCGAGACTTACCATCCGGCCTGACTCTCTTGCTCCTGGATGCGTATAATAAACACCGTGCGAGCCAACTCAACCAAGTCGCCTATAATTTCTCGTGGAAAATTATATGTTAATGCGCCCTTAATGGCGTCGTTCGTTAACGGGATCGTGTACCAGCCCGAGGGACAAAACCGTGCGCGGAGAGTGCGGTGCGATTCGATTCGCTGAACCATGCCGCGAGCAGACGTCAGTCGCCATTCAGGAACCTCCAATAATGTTTTTTCTCCTATTGCCCTTTCCAAAGGTATACCGAGAAAAATCGCAACAAACGCCTACGTGTATTCCAAGGAACAATCTCTGAACATAGCTTACCAACAAATACCTGTAGGATGCCAACAATACCGAACTTACTTATGGTTACTTATGGAAATTTGCTTCTTTCAAAAGGGGAATTATGTTATTGAAGAATCACCGGTCAAGGATCATAGATAACTCTATAATTAAGTATATATTTAATTTAATAATATTCCGTTACGGATTTATATCTTCCTTTCATTAGTCATAATATTAAAGTTACACGAAAAACTGTACTTACACTACTTTGAAAAATAACGACTTATATGATTCATGCACAACCACTGCATAATTCGCCTAACACGAATTAATATAATACTGAATGTACTTTTTCGCGTTACACTAAAGTCCACTGTATTCTAAAATCCTTTTTAAATATATTTATAGCACCATTATATTTTACAGTCATAAACATTTTTAAAATGACACTCGCAAATATATGCGCTTTAAGCATAATTTTAAGAATGTTTATAAATAAGTTCACAAATGAGTCTCTGGTATGCGCAGATGCAACTCGTGTTTAACTTCAGGTACTTGAAGTATGGACTTCATCAGGGAGTACGTATTATACCTATTTTTATTCATATGCTTGGCAGTTGAAGTTCAAGTAAATGCTCGCATTTTGAGTTTACAGTCGTGAGTATATATGTCTGTTTATTCATACCACTGACAATATACACCACCACGAAGTTAATACTTTTTTTACTGGGTACATCCAGCCGAGGAAACTATTTTATTAGTGCTTGCCATAAAAACGTTGCAACATATTTATCCACCACGCAGCTTTTAGTATATTCGCACGGATGGTTACTTATTTTTGCCATGAAAGATAATACTGTCGAGTCTCTTTTTATGCGGTGGATATATGTTCCGCAGAAAACCGCATATAAAAAAGTCGCACAAAAAAGAATTAACTTACATTGAAAAATTAGGGACAGGTTCCATAATTTTCTAAAACCGCATAAAACCGAAGCGAAGAATTAAAATACACCTAAAATCGCGCAAAAGAAGTTTATAATAATTCAGGATAATAAGAATGTCTACAAAATTCCGTCGAAAATCTGAAAGAAGTTGATATAAAATTAAAGATTAGTTTGCTTTAAAACTTGATTCATTTAATGTTATTGAAAAGAAACAAATCTTTTTAGATTTTTTAAATGTTATGCACTTGAATCTACATAGTAATTAATCTTCGCAGTAATTATGAATGTATTTTATTATTAAATTGTTAATACCCGCATGATGTCTTTTTTTGCCAGATGAGGACAACTTTAAGCATTGAATTACAAATTACTTGGAATTCATTATACATATATACTGGTATCGGGAATATAATAATTGTTAAACTTCATCATTAACTTGGAAAGCCCTCAAGAGTCTGGGACTGAATTAGACTCCTAACGACTGTACTTCCACAATAATAATAATTAGCAATCTAAACTTTTCTTATTTTCATCGAAAAGATACAAAATAACGAACATAATATTTATACATTCCATATGAAACCATTGACGTAAATCGTGGCTTAAGGATTCCAGCAAGGTTTAGCATACTCGATTTGCATTAAAAAAGTAAGAGAGTGGAAGCACACGTGATGGAAGGCGGACCGGGTCCTCGTAGAAGTATAGTATCTGGTTGGAAACACTAACTGAAACTTCAAAGGACTTTGATAGTTTCCGCTTGTGGTGCCATTGCGAGATTACGATAAGTCTGCATTATAAGTTGTTGGTATCCCATCCAGCACTCTGCTTGCTATCATATTGTATGGCCAAACCAGTTTTCGTCCGAAGGGCCACCGTAATTAAATATGCCCGCCCTGAAGAGCCGTAAACCCACTAACGACCGACGTTACTGCACGGAAAATTCTGATTTCTCTAGATAATACCCCTCGTACATATCTATTAACTTGATATTAAAATTCAAAAATTCTTTTTACCATATAATGTAAGATTTTATAGGAACGTGATATTTCGTGATATTTTATATCGGATTTTAATATATTTTATTTACTGTTGTATTCAAATCTTAATTTTAATTGTTGCAGTAATTAAACAATAGTATCCTCTAAATAGTATTATAACTATAATAAATCCTCACTTATCAAACAGGCGCCGGATGACGCATATATGCGTCAGTCAGATTATTTACTAGGATGACATTTGTTACACACCTGTCTTTTGGAAATAAATGGATAAGGAAGTTAAGAATCACTGACAGTCCCATGTTAGAGAGGGTAAATTATTTTGGTGTTAAATAAGTATTTTATGCTAATTTTATGTTGCTTTATGTTTAAGTATTATTATATACATGTAAAATTACTTTTATTTCGGAACAATAACTTTACATTGGATTTGATTTTTATTACAATAGCTTAAGAAACCAAATTTGTAGGAAAGCTTTTTGCAAAAGGGTGAATTTGATCTGTGAAAGGGTTAATTTGGAGTACAAAACCTGCAAATGAATCATCGACTACGGACGTACATGCACATTTCACTAACTTTATGAGATGTATCGATATAATTTATCAATTATTAATTAATTACACAAAACGTATACTTGATCGTTTCTCGTTTGATTATTTTAAATGATTCAGTGCAGGTTAGACAAAGAATATTTTACGATGTAGTATATAATTTAGGGTACTCAGCTTTTATACATTTGAGTCACAAACAAATATTTCTAATCAGGTTCCGTAAAACAATGGTCGACTAAAGATATTTCCATATTTCCATGTAAAATGGGTACTTCAAATAATAAAATTGCGTATCATAAAGTGCACGTGTTGCATGCACTGCTGTAACAACACGAAGTCCCAACATCGTGAAAAATCCATCGCAAACCCTATTTAAATATAAAAATAAATATATAAAACAACACATAGTTTTCATCCAAAAGATTAAGCTATTATAAAATAATAATTGACACGAAGTCAGTCGTTAGAAGCAAAGTACTCCTTCAAAATCTATCTCATGTCATTATCAGTTTCCCATGATTATCGATATCGAAAGAAATATAATGTCCCTTATTAATTGTCAGTGCAAAACGGATTATCGGTTTGATCAAAAGCACTCTCTCATACGGCATTCGTGAAAAGTTTGTACATTTAGCGGCATATTAAGAGGATTTGTTCAGCTGAAAAATCGGTTGATTCCCGTGAAATTAGTAATCGGCATTGAAAGCGAAGGTAACAGATTGGAAAGAGTTTGCACTTTCGGATGACTCGGATTGGAAGAAAGGGCAAGGGGAGGGGAGGGGAAGGGACGGGTAGGGAAAAGAAGGGAATAAGGACGATAGGCAGCGGAGTTTGTAGAGAAAGCGATACTCATGATTGTTTGATCGGCCTCTTCGGGCAGAGAGAATTTCCCGTGGGTCTATGCTAGCGGAACAAAGTCCTCAAAGAATAAAGATCGCCGGGCTAAAAAACGTGGCAGGAGAAGTGGCGCCTTTGACCCTCATTGTCTGAGCTCTTTGCCCGTCGCATGTATGCTCTAAAGGACCCTCTTTGTCTTTTTCGCTTTCTTTCTATCCCCTTTACTCTCATTCCCGACCAATACATACGCACTCGCCCTCTTTTCCTTCCGTACCGCCCCGCCCTACCACTCTCTGTACTCCGCAACAGACTCTCCCTTCAATTCTCTCATTCGATTGACATTATTACTCTCGAATTATTTTTTATTTCTCATTATTTCACGTGAACTACGTTAGAAGTAGTTTTTCGCACTCATATTGCTCGGGCAGCTTACGCGAAAACTCTTCTCACTCTACAATTACGTCCCTTATTTATATGCATTTGTCAAAGTTAGTACGAATGTATTATACAAAGAAATTCTAATTCTACGGTGTAATTTGTTAGGTATGAATTAAAGAAATCTGTCTCTTGTCAGAACTCTTGTCAGTGGAGGGAAATGTTGTTGCAGAGTAATTTGACTTCATTATGCAAGATTTAGTCGTAACGCGAATGTGTAATCTCGTGAGATTTTGATGACAATGTGGTTTCAGAATTGTGTCAACAGACAGAGTACAGTTTCCGAGTAGATGCACTGCGTTATTAAAGGAATTGGAAAGATAGGTAGAGTAATATGTAAACGGCTAGATTATAACTTGTGTCGAGTGTACAATGGTATTTTCTAAGTGTAAACATTCCTTCGCTATTTCGCAAGATACTCCAAATTATAAGTAATCCGTAATCTCACTCCAATTACAACGTGGTCCAGTAAGTATTACCACCTCAAATATCTCCGAGGCTATATTTTTATACATTCACAGATACGATCTTAAAAATAAGGATAGTTGGAACAATAAAGTAGTCGATTTAATTACGTCCATTAGACAACTTGAGCTGCAAAAAGTCTCGCGAACTTTCTTATAAGGGAACCTTATAAATCCAAAGGTTTTTATTAAATTCCGCGAGCCTGTCATTTTGACGGCTTCCGTAGTTCTAGTGTTAAAGAAGAAATTCTCTCACAAAAGTTGAATGCCACGGTAATTTGTGCAGAGCACTTCCATCGACAAAAGAACTGTTATCGCCATACTATAGTTCCTTCGGTACAATTCAACTCTGCTTAGAGAAAACAGATTTAATATTACCAATTTTGACTTTTGACGAAGTGTGTATACATTTTTGTGGACCCCTCTGTATTTCCTTCGCCTTAAATTCGTAAATTACCCCGACTTTATGCTACCAAGATTTCGAGTATCCGAACGAGTTAAAAGATCACAGAATTTTTAAAAAACTGTCTGTTATATATGAAGCATAAAATTGCGAGGTTACACGGCGCGTAATTTTTTATATATAAGATTATCGAGTTAAGTATTACAAAACAATGGCCATGGTAACAATATAAGAAGCCTAAACAACCCTACAAAAGTATGGATCCACCGCCTCATTTAACTGTTGGCATAATAAAAATGAATCTTGATTACTTTGCCGATCATCCTTCAGATATATAACTCATTTTATGAACAATACGCCCACGAAATGGTAGATTTTTCATAACAATTTGGTACAGACAACTATTATATAAAAATTCCTACTAAATTGACCAAATTTATTTCATAATTACATAATTATAGGACTGAAATATTGATGTTACCGGAAAGGATTAAATACCACGGAATTATATTTGACTCGTTAATTATCGTTGTACTGCTTAAGTACATCCTAATTTCATTCATAGACATCATACATATTCTCGTATGGAGTAACATCTTCACGAAAAGCAAGCACTTCAATGGTTTCGTCACTTTTTACCTTTTCCTTGTTAGAATTTAATTGGACAACGCTCTAACACGTAAGAAGACTTTGTTTTACGATCAATAACTTCGCGAATAGTTGCATACCTACGATGTGTGAACTTCGAATACTTCACCGGTTCTCTTTCAGACATATAAATTATTATTTCGCAAATGAAACGTTTATGAAATATCCGATTTTTCGTCGCGCATTATCTTTAAAGTTATAAATAATATTTCCATACTTTCCCGGAATAATTTATTTGTCCAATATTGTGGAATCGTTACATAGTAGATACATAAGTTGACAGTACGGAATCAATAATAAGTAAGAATTTGAAAATAAACAGTTTTACAAAGTTTTTAAAGTTTTACAGTTTAACAGTTTTACAAAGTCTTTAAAGTTTATGAAAATTTCATTTCCTTGCAGGTTGTCTATTCATATATTTATGAAAAATATTTCTCAGACCTCCATTTCCACCAGTTATATTCGCGGGTACTTTTCTGTTAGTGATCAAATAAATCCCTGCGATATATTTATAATTACGATGTACATACGAATTTGACTGTTCAATATAGAAATAATATGTATCAAAATTTGAGAATTATGAGGGGGATAATTATAATTTAATTCGAGACAAATGTAGATGCGAATGACGACTTAACTCGTCATCCCCGGTTAACAGGTTAAGCGTTAGCTTCAACGCGAGTCCCTGTATTTATACTAAAAAGCGTATTACTGTAGATACACGTGGTTTAAACGGCAGAACACACGTTTTTCAGTAAACCTGAACGCTTAGATTTTAAATCTTCGGTTACTTTGCCAAGTTACAGTGTAAGCACAGCTTACAGTATAAGGTGAGACTGATCCTTTACGCCTGTAAGAACTCGTAATAAGGGATTCCTTTGACACGCCAACTGAACGCCCACCATCACTTTGTTTAGATGCACATCAAACTTTGAAGCTGTGAATCCCGAATTTTAGATTTTGCCAAATGATCTTGCGCGCTTAGCATGTTTGCAATCATTCACTTTAAGTCAACGGTAATAATGAAATACAAAAACACAACGATCTTCCTATGAGTTAGTATAAAACTCTAACTAACTTCAAACTCACGCCGAAATCTTCTGTCGAATGTGAATGCAAATCGGTACTTTTACAGATATAATACGAATATGTCTCTCATCTACGAATATATTTCGTTATTTTAGAATCAATATTGTTAGTTTTTATCGTTTTTATCGTTACTGAAGAATTGCGTAAGATTAAAGCAAAATGAAGATAAAATTCCATGCATCTTTTCTTCGACTAAAGTGACTAATAGGTAAGAAACATTTAGATACCGCGGTAATTCTCTGTCACGTCTGTGGGTTGATATTTAAACGGAACGGCTGCAATGGCAAGTTGACATATTGTTGACAACGGAATACAAAGAGTTAAGTCGTAGTTAACAGGCGTAGTACATTGCTGTGTATGCAATGTCACAATTTTATTATGCAGCATTCTGTTATCGACATAACTTCATAAATATAAACCGAAGTTAGCACGCTCGAGAGCTTGGCTCGAATGCTATACGGGCATACACACAACTGATTAATGCCATGCGGTTAAGCAATGAATTAACTTTTTACGAGTTCCAACGTTCTCTTTTCTACTGTAATTCTATTTCTTATCGTAATTCGTGATACATTCTATGGCGTATATATTCTTTTTTCAACAGTTCTGCATCAGTTTTGAAATTCGTATTCATCTCATGTTTGGTTATCTTCATGGCTCAAATATTATTTGCTTTCATATGCTACGCTATACATATTTTTATCGTTGTTAATTGTAATAATTTCAGATGGCAAGTATTCAAGTTTTCGTAACGTCTCTGAAGGCTCAATTTCCACAGAATCATCCGAATCAGTGAAAAATGACAGAGAAGTTTTGAATAACTAATCGTAAATTATAAATAAAGTACACAATTTCGAGATTACACCGCGTGAAATTATTTTATAAAGGATAATCGAGTTACGTGTTACAAAACAATTGATTACTTTCCGGTTCTCCTAATAAGTTGCAATATATACGTACATAAAAAAGAATTATAAAAAACCTAGTTATATCAAGAATGATGAAAAATGATATAAAGAAAAAAGTTCAAAACGTTAAAAATATTGAAAATTTGACGAATATTAGCGAGATATTTGATTTGAGTTTTAGTAATATTGGCATCTGCGGTCACCGGTGACCACCATGGCATTCAACGAGTTAAACGTTTCCTTAGGGAACGATCCGCAATAAGCGAGGTGAAACCGATTATTGAGTAAAACTGAAGTTCTTCGGTTCTAAATACTTAAAAAGGCTGGGTGTCGAGTGTGCTATAGAGGAGATTGCTGGTACATGAAAAGACTTTTAGAAGCTTTAAAAGCGAAGGCAAGTCCTATGTCGGCGAAAGGCTGACAAAGGTTGCGTCGGTTTTTACTTTTCCTCGAGGGGTAATCTCGACATATGCGTCCAAAATTAACACACATTCGCCAGTGAGCACATCGCCACCTTTAATATTCGGATAGCTTTATCATTATGCATAATAGACCGATTTAATCAGAATGTTATATAATGAAAATAATCGCGGTGTAATTAATACGCGATTTAAGTTAACTTCTTTTTTGTGTCTCGCTGTTTTTTAGCAACCATTTTTCATTATTTAGTATAGAAGTATTAGGGGTACAGGAAAGTAATTCATTCGAGAGTGGAGAATTTTGTTCGTATCGAAACTTGGAAATTAGGTTTTCTCAAAACGGGAATTATGACATTGGTGGATCGTTGATCAAGGATAATAGACAACGAGTGGGATTATCTAATAGAATACTGTTTAATATCCAAAAATATGATTATGATATGAAAAATGATGGATTACTTTCCAGCACCCCTAATATATCTTATTGATTTCTAATCAGAGATATTTCATCATAAAATGATCTTTTCTCAAAAGGAGCGTCTGCTATATTATTGCTGTATTATCTGCGGAACATTCTGTCCGATTTTTTAATAAAGGAAAATAATAGAATTTTATGTTGCTTAGTAATATTTAATTAACAATGTGATTTCCATTAATGATGAGAACTTCTTCTCCAAAATGTGTATATCGAAACCGAGATGTATTCGTACCGCGTTGTACGAGGGCTACCTGTATATCATATGTGCATAACGCACTTTCTATGATTCGAAATGATTAATTCGGATGATTCATTTCATAATAAGGAATTTATAATATCCGTGCTTTATTTCAATTAATGCTGTTCGTTTTCTGATTCAACATTTTAATTCTTCATTTATTTATTGGAAAATGAACTTTTTTAGAAAAAGAAGTCTACGTGCTGCTACTAAAACGATTGTTGCATGACTTCCGAGAAAGGAAAACTATATGCTATTATTCTATTATATAATTGTTCTGAATTGATTGATAAAGTACAAAACTTTTAATGTAACAACATCAGAATGATCTACAATATCGAATCATAAACAAGTATTCAATATTACAGCCAACATTTGTCGATAGAAAAAATGGTACAAAGAAATCCAGTAACAAGTTTTGCTTTTGTTTAAAACCAACATAAAACATTTAGAATTTAGAATTTTGTATATTTTAATCACAGCACGATGTCAGAAACGTGAATTTGCAGAAAAGAAATCATTAATGCGGGACGCCAGTTTGCGACCCCTGATCTACATGATGATCAACTGACAGAATAAAAATGTAATCGATGGTAGATTAGAAATAGATAGAAATAGTACAAAAGTAAAATGAAATGAACAGTCGTTGGTTGTCAGGACAAGGAAAAATGCGGGAATCTCGTAGCGCGAAGGAAAGATTGGAAGAGTGGGCGGTGCCGTTCTTGGTGATCGTGGCGTTTGATACCACGTGCTCGGTCTGGTTAAAAGCACAGGGGAACCACCGGTCTCGTTTTCCCTCCGAACCTTCTCTTTCCTTCTCTTTCTCTCATTTTGATATCAACCTGATAGTCCCTACAAAGATCACTAAATCGATGCTCTTTGACTTTACAAAGCTTTTCCTCCTAACATATCTCCCTCATTCGCTCACTCCACACGAGCCCTCGTCCTTTTGCTGACTTCCATTTCTCTTTTACCCGCACGCTGTACTAAGAATGACACTGTTGAATTCTACAAGTACAAGTATTCTCTGCTTAGAAAACCTTGTTAGACGAATCTAAACTTAAGCTTGTAACAACATCAACATCAACATGTTGCACGATAAATAGTGTAGCTAATAACTCGTGTATCCTTTGAATACAGAGAATGTTTATAGAGATAGATCAATTAGCTTTTATCTTTATAATGTAGTCACTTAAATATTAGTCTCGAAGTTTAGTAGTACCATATGAAAACATAACACATTATGTTTTCCTCAATAAAGCACACGAGAAAGTCGCAATGCAGGTCGATCTATAGCTATCCATAAATAGTAATAACTATATCTACCTCACGTACACCATTGTTTTAAATGGAACACAGAAATAATAAATAGAGTATGATGCCACTGCTTTAAATACACGCCAGCAGTGTCTTATATGAACCCTTTATTTCGGAGCCGTATAAATCACTTTTTTGCTATTCATTTTGCAAAATAAATATACTTGGTATTCTAGTTAATATCTAAACTTCTGTTGATACAATGACAAGGTTTATAATGAATATTAACAATAACTTGTTTATAGACAAAAAGATCATCCCCATTTGCAACAGAAATAGCTTTAACACTAGAATTACCAAGCATATTCTCAGTTATGCTTCTACATTAATTTATATATAAATTATGGCTGGAAGATGTAAGTTGATCAATGGATATAATTATGCGCATTACCTACGTAAAATAAAGATACACGAAATCTCGAATGACGAGTGTATATTCGATTTATATATTCGATTAATTTTAGTCAAAATCGCGGACCAGCCATTTTGACTTGCTTCAGTAGTTCTAGTATTAATTCACTCTGTCCGCAAGAGTGACTTATGTCACTTTCAAAGTAAAGGGATCAAGTGATCCAATGATTCAAGCACATTTTAATTGATAGTATTTTAACAGTGCAGCAATAATGCAGCAGTAATAAGTTCCATAAAGTAGCCGACAAAGTGTTCAATTCTGGCGTCTGTGCAGAAAACAGGAACGAAGAGACAATTGATAATACAAAGGGTGGAGCATGAGGTAAGGATAATGATATTAAGAAGACTTAAAGAGACCTTAACGTAACCGTTAGTTTATTGGCGTGAAGGAGGTGCGGAGCGTATCTACATCAAAGCTACCGCTTCTGAGTTCTGTCCCCTTTCTGTCGGAACCCTCGCCGCCACCACCTCTCACTACTACCACTTCTGTCAACTACTACCGACATCCATTTGTCCACCCACCCCTACCCTCCTGTCGTCCTGACCCATTCCATCCCGACGCCAACCCGCAAGTTTGTGCACGCACCAACCATTTACCCTTCAATGCGTCTTCCCTACCACGGCTGTGGTAGGGAACACATCGATGTAGGGAAGAGGCGCCTAATATGACGAATGTTTCGTTTGAAGGCTTATAACTGTCACGGAACGGCACCGATTAAAACGCTTTTGATAGAAGTGTTTTCACAGGAATCTCGACCTGTGACGCTGGAATAGGAAACGCGAGATCATCCATGTGAAATATGTCGAATAAAAAGAAACAACAATGGTTGGCTGTCCCTATTCCTTTGCGGTGGTTGGCAAGATCTTTTTGACTAGATTTTGTAAAAATGTATCTATCGCGAAAAAGCAGACTTTGACATATATAATCTTACAGTTAATTTAAAAGATTGAGTTCAAAAAAGGAAGAAATAAAAGTATTACATCGTGACTGTGGCATTTGTGTTTCTACCAAGCATTCGTTCCATTTTCAGTTTTGTAATGTGATAGAATGTGATAAAATACATTCAGCATTGTTATTATATGTGGAGAAGTCGAAGATTATACACAGGGTGTTTCCAAATTTGTGGTACAAGTGACAAAGGGGTGAATCTACATGAAAATGTAAGTCGAAAATGTAGTGACATTATTCCGTACGGAATTTCATTTCCGAATAAATCGTTGTTGAAGATTAATCGACTACGCGCACACTTACATCTAATGTAAATCTGACATATATTACTGTGATGCACGTATTGCTGTTTGGATTTCTTACATTAGATAATAAAGGGTGAATATTGAAATATTCAATTGTCGCCGATTTGGATAACGATCTCTGTAGTAATTAGCAGCCATAGATGCGATGCCGGCAAACGCACCTAACGCGAAAATCATATCGGTGTACTCTCGATTACTGTATGTCGCCATACCGCCAGAATGACAAAGGCCGAGCGTTTGACTCGAAATGATAACAAACCATGACACTGATGATGTTTATGAATACAAACGCAACAAAACTAGTGTACAGCGTAGTCAAGTGTACGCGTACTCGACGAATCTTCAACGATTTATTTATCTGATCTTTCAAAAATTGTTTTAACAATGCCAGAAGATTAACTAACGAGGAAGAAAGCAGACGTACCTCCTGCAAAATCCCATTAAATATGAACAATAAACACTAGTAAGAAACTACATAATTAAAAGGGCGCATTGTAATATTTATATAACAAAAGTGGTACAGATTAACACGAGAAAACAGTATTCCTTTAACAATAGAACTACCAAAAGGGTCAAAATGACTTGTCTACCATTTTTAGTTACATTATTCGAATATACCACGGCGCATTCTTTGAGATTTGATGTACTTTTATTTTATATACATAACGCAAATAATTGAATCCATTAACTTAAATCTTCCAGCAACAATTTAAATATAAATAAATGTTTAAACATGACTGAGTAGATGTTCGGTAGTTCTAGCGTTAAACTCAGGAAAGACTCGCACAAGGAGTAAATCAAAATACATATTTTTTGCTGTAGAAACAGTATTCTGAATACGTTTCTGCCGCTACTATAAACGGCGTCTAACACTTCAAATATTGGTTTATAAATCCTAACATTTATATGTGTCAAATTCCACGGTTTCCCAAATTACGAGGCATCCCATGTGAAGCACCTTTCGCTTGTATGTTTGCACCGATTATTAACCCCTTGACATGAAAAGACGTCTGGGACACAGTAATTTGTTTATTATGTGATTCTAAACATTGACGTTCCTGAGACGAAAGGAATTTGACGCCGAATGAATTAGCTTTTAGTGAGCCTATAAAACAAATATTAAAGAAATATAATTATATATTCTCAGACTTAAAGTACAAACATTAGGAATAATTCCTATATCTTGTCTGTTTTGAATTTGTTATACGAAAGTAACAAAGAAAGCTTAGTCTACAGGAGTATTAAATTATTGTTTATTAATATTGTCTTATGACACTTAACAATGTAAACGTTCTGTTTTTCGTAAAACTTACGTCAATGTTAAGTTGATATATATTAAATAATATTTTTTAAACGCACTGAGTTTCATTTTATTTGTATGTCAAAGGGTTAACATCCACAGCAAAGGCATGCGGATAGCCAACAATTCTTTTTCTTTTCATTTAACACATTACGAACGAATGACGAGATATCTCGTGTTTTCCATTCTACAATCACAGGGCGATGACGAGATAATTCGCATTTTTTATTTATCAATCAAGAACAATTAATATTTTCTTCCTACAAGCGAACCATGAGCAACTTTAAAATATTTGATGCAAAAGAAAAGCTGCATATTGGATATGGTCAGAAATAAAAAGTCTGGGCTTCATTATAACATTCTTGTTTTTCTATAAACGTGAATATAAATAAATAAACTATATGTATATCGATGTAAGGAGTGTCGTTATAGCGGATACATATAAATGTCTACACATATCGCCTAAAGGCTACGTGTTGATCCATAGATATATGCACCACTTTGCCGGCTGAAATACATCTGCTATAACATAATCGTAGGGAAAATAACTAACAACCACAACGCGGAAGAATATGCCGGTATAAACACAAAAGCCGAAGCACGAGAATGACAAAAATCTGGGACTTTTTTTTGGGAAACTGTATTTACGTATATAAGTAGATGCCTCCTAACAAACATGCTGTTTGTGAAACCTGTGGCTGGTGTTGCGTGACAGAATGCCAGAAATTGATAAAACTGAAGTAATCATTCTAATTGTAATAATGTTATTTATTAGAAGAAATAAAAGAGTTTCTGACAAATGCACCTGCCAAATGTGTCTTATATTAAATATTAAAACTGTCTTTTATTGAATCCAGTATTATAGAATTTCCTTCAGAGCAGGCGCATTTTACGTACCGCCAGGGGGTAAAAAATAACTTTGATCTTGCAGCTGTTTATGGAAAAAGTGGTGCCAACGAAATATACAAAAATGCACCGGTTCACTTATGTTATTTGGAGCTGTTATCATTTTTAATATTATTACTTCCCTCTGTAAGAGAGAGTTTATTCTATAGTGTCCGCTCATAATTTTAAGAAAATCGAGCACATGTAACGACTGGCGATACTGTGGTTTTTTAGGCTGGGGGCTGCGGAGAGAGTGAGGGAAACGGACGAAGTAAACGAAAGGCAGGAGAGACTCGAGAAAAAAAGGCAGTTCACCAAGCGAGGAACGAAATTCCGACGGTGGCAGAAAAGCGTGGAACGACTCGTGAAGAAAACGCACGGCTGCGTTCGGCGGTAGGTACGTCAAGAAAGAGAGCTCGATTTGTGAATACGCGCGCCCCGAGACGCGCAAACCTCTCCTGGATAGAAGCAGAACGAGAGAGGAAGTCGGACGTTGCGAATGAAAAAAGACGGAAAAGAGAAAAGAGGCCCGGCGAAACAAGGATAGGGCTATTTAGAGAAATTATTCGTAAAAGAGAGATGGACAGCGGGCAAAGCACCGCCGAAGAGAAAGAGAGGAGGAAATAAAAATCTGACAAAGAGAGACAGACTAAGGGAGGAAGAGGGCGAGAAAGAGGGAAAGAGGGAAAAAGAGAGAAAGAGCGGCGAAATAGAACAAGAGAGAGACAAAAGGAAGCCGAGCGAGATGTGTAAACACGGTAACGTATTCCGGAACGAGCGATTTTCGATGTTACGCACGAGGAGATCGCAGCCGTTATTCTTTTGATTCGCCTGGAGGTCGAGGCCAGATATCCCGAATTCGATTGTGGATGATGAAGATTAATACCGTACGGTCTTCACGGTGGAAGACGCGAAATAGACGCAAAAAGAAGGGCCGCAGGAAATATGGAAGAAAGTCGGGGGAGTGGATTTTGAAAATATAAGTGATGGAGTCGGGAATAAGAAGTTGGAGAGTAATAAACTTACTTCGTATATCCGTCGGTGTTCGTATTTACTAATGCCGTGGTGACGATGCGTCTCTCCGGCGAAACCGAAGTCCCATGCTTGAAAATGTCAACTCTCGTTTGGGAAACGACACGGGCTGGAAGGCAGACACATCGCGGCTCTCTTTCTCGTGCTTACTTTCTCGCTCTCTTCTGGCAACGACGATGATTCGGCGTGAGCTCTCGACACTTCGACACGAAGCACACACACCACACTCTCAGGAAGAAATACACAATGTCGAAATCCTTCGTAGGAGAACGGACGAATACGAAGGGGAAAGGCATACGCGATCCCTCGGAGGTTGCACCGGCTAAACCAAGATCACGATAGAATCACGGAAAACTGTAGGCAAAAAGACTAAGCATTTCGCGGCTCGTCTCGTAGGCACATCTCGGTCGCGGTCGCGGTCGCCATCGAGTTCTCACACGAGTGCGCGGGACGCGCACTCTCGCGGTCCTTGCCTAAACTTGCCCCTTTAAAGCCCGGCCAATCAACGGGCCGAGTGGCCTATGCCCTTGCCGCGAGCAGTTCTGTGCTTCTACCTAGTCGACCCACCGTTCAAATTTTACAGATACTGAACACCACAGAACCGCTAAATTCCCTTTTTTCCTTTACATCGTATCTTGCTCCTCCGCAAATTGATTTTCTTATCCCTTCATACCAATACCGGCTTCGGTTTGCCGCAAATTTTCTTTCTCATGCTACGACTAATTACATTTGTAGTACACTACCCTTTTCGTGTACACACATACATTTAACTATCGGACACACTGTTATGTTGACAGCCGCGTACGTAATTGATTCAGCGCCACATGCTAAGTTTAGAATCAAATAAAAAGTCAGATTGAATGAATCTATAGACGATTCCGAAGAATTTCCTCCCGGCTTTTCCCTGATGCATTTCTTAATGGAATTAATCGAATTGTTATTTTCCGATATTCTATAGTATATTAAACCGCAAGTATTTGCTCAGGAATTATACAGAGATCTACACAATCTCTGATTCTTTTCGAAAGCTTACGTGAACTTTAATGTAGTTTTAGCGATTGATACATCCTGATGTTTAAATAACTGCATTTGTACGTATTCGAACCTTAGTTTGCTTTACATTTTTTGCCAACTTCTGGATTCACACTTCTGAAGTATATTATTCTATAACTACACTATTTCAAGTAGTAATTTTCTTATTCAGTTATCGAACTGTAATGTTATATATCTCTATCTAATATATTAATTATAAGTTTATTTTGTGTTGCTCGTTGATGGTTTATTTTTACGGATTATACTTCATAACATAAACATGCCAATTGAAGTCAAGAAGCGAGTTCTTCAAAAAACGATATTACGCGGGTACTTACAATTCAGTAATAAAGTAAATCCGTGCGATATATTCATAATTACTGCAAATATTTCACTGCTGAAATTCATACATTTCGTGAACTGTGGGAGAGATAATGTTATTTGTAATCTTCTACATAAATGCGGGCTCAAGTGACGAGTTAACTCGTTCTTCGAAGCTAACTGCAATTGGACTTTTGTATTTTAAACAAATTTGTTCGTTAAAAAGCATAAATGAGCCGTTTATTTTGAAAAATGAACTCAGTGCATTTTCAAAATAGACAGCTCAAATATCTTTGTCAAAAACACTAAATAAGCAGTTTATAGAAAGTTTGATTACTTATGAGTAGTAAAAAGTAAATGGTCACTATAATAGCCAAAAACATTCACAGGGTGAATGTGTTAATAAAGCTTTTAATATATAAATATAAATATAATTATTTTAAAATCACTTCAAATATAATAATTTAACAACCACAATTTTTACTTGCATAAATTTTAGTTTAATACTTTTAAATTATGTCTGACCTAACTAATCACACTTTGGCAGTTTTAATTCGTGTTTCTATGGCTATTTTTTACTTTTAATAAAATTGCCTTATAAATACAGGGGAAGATATAAAATTAAAATATAGCTTTACACACATCAGCAAAAAGTGCGTAAATTGAGATGAAAATATTATTAATAAGCTGGTTAATAATTACTGGCTGGTTAACGGAATTTAGTAAAATACAGTTAACGTTCATTCTATTTAATTACCTTACGTAGACACAGATATTCGAAGCTAAGGAATTATTATTACTAACGTTGCTTTCAAATGTAAATTCTAAAGTTAAAGCTTTTCCTATTAAGCAGTTTTAAGTTTACTGTCAGTACGCGCGCTTACATTTCGAAAACCCCGGCACAGTATTACTTGGAACTGGTAAATCAGAAATTATCCCGAGAACTAATTAAATTGCTGGGAATTGCGAGAATATTCCAAATATACATTTGATATATCACTTTGGAAACATTTTGTAACCAATTAACTGCTACCTCGTATAAGATCTAAGCTTATCGCAAGAGATGTATAAAACTTAATTAAATTTTAATTGAATTCTAAAAGACCGTGGGATTATTTACAAGAGATGTATTTAATATAATTTTGTTTTATTTTATTTGATTTGTGCTGGATTGTACGAGGGAATTAGTTTACGTATGCAATATATCACTTCAAAGTTTAACGTCATCCACATAAATTATGCTTTGCAATCATAACCTATAGTCTCAAATCTGACTTAAAACTTTAAAATCGCCAATAAAAATTATGCTTTGTAATCATTATCCATATTCTTAAATGTCAAACGTCGACCGATTCTTCCTGAGAAGAAGAATGTGGCATATAATATAGCTTGAATATAGGAAATCTTGAAACAAGGAGGTTGCAAAAGACGTGGAAATCGGAGGTATCCCAATAGAGTTATTTGTGTGGCGTGCGATTTGGAATGGGGTATGAGGGGATCAGTTTATTGTGGAAAGGCTTTTCAAATAGTAGAGCACCTTGCTCTTACTTGTCACAGATACTCGTTTCTTTGATCCTCGGGTTTCTTTGATCTCTCCACAGCTTCGTCGTCGGCGACCCTCCGTGGCTGGTACATGGGTAACGTGTCCCTCCACCCTTCATCCGAGTAGCGCCACATAACAAAACAATTTCAAACTCCCTACCCCCATCAACCGCAACCCATTGTGTATGTACTTGTTTCAAATAAGCATGAGCACTAATACCATTGACACTCACCACTGTCCAATTTTAACTGTTTCAAGGCGTTCGTGTTTTCTCTCTTATCTTAAGTTTTACCTTCTGCAAAGAATTCCAAGTATATCGTAAGATAAACGAAGAAGTTTTGTTTACAAAGTTTACAACTCTTTTTTCATAGCAAAATAAATAAGTAAATCTGTTTTCGAAGATAGTAGAAGCCTTTCGATCATTTTGACTCATGTTTAGAATTCATTTTTCCAATCACCAGTACATACACGTTTTTATTCCCAAATTGTTATAACAAATTTTCGATTCAATGATCCTTGTATGGGTACCACTTTTACTATACATATTTATCAGAGTGAATAAAAATTCTACCGCTTGTATGGGGTTTTATTATATGATATCTACAAAATGATCGGAAGATTGAATCTTCCGATATCTTTGGCTTGTACTCTTTTATTCTGCTTACTTCACAGTATTGTATAGGACGACTCAAGGCATTGCATTGAAAGCCTTTTGAAGCATCTGCCGCTACTTTGAGAAAGACAAGTTGTACGTGTTGTTCACAAAGCATTATGATAACAACCATTCAAGCAATCTTTAACAGTTCATATTCTAGTTATGCAGCTAAAAGTCACTAACTATAATTTCGACATTTTCTTCTTCAAATGCAATAATCTAACGTGTTGAATGCCGTGGAGGTCACCGGTGACCACCGATGCCAATATTATTGAAACTCGAATCAAATATATCGCTAATATTCGTATTTCCAATATTTTTAACGTTACGTTAGAAATGTAAAGTAACTAATGTATCGTAGAGCGCTTAAATTGTTTTATTCTTTGACGTTATATACATGTTACGGATGCGTATCGCGCGGTATCGTATAACACGGATTTAGGCACGGCCTTTAACGTGTTAATAAAGACAATTTTGATAATATTTTCAAACACAACATTCTATTTCGTGAACATTGATATTTTAATTATTAAAAGTACAATATACAAGAACTTCTGCAACTCGCTTACATGAAGATGTTAGTTTATGAATTTTACATTTACAATAACAGTATTAACTTTTGAAGACTGACTTATTTAACACTTTGTTATAGTGATCACTCATTTTTCAAATATCGTGTTGTCTGACTTTTTAAGAAGTATGTAAACGATTACTTTTATACATCTATTTTTTGTTTCCTGTTTTTTTTACTAAAACTTCCATGTAGAATAAGTATGGGTGAAATTACATTTGGTTAGGTAATTCCCTTTGAGTACCCATTGTTATCATAAATCCATTATGCCATTATACAGGCTGTCATGTAACTGGTGGTATATGAAATACTGAATTGAAAATATCGAAGAAAATTTGTTTACTCTGGTTTTGGTCTGGTCTTGGTTTGGAAAATTTGAGACTGTTTTCGAGAAAAAATGGCTCTGAAAGTTTATATTGTCGGAATTATTGGAAGATGCTTCTCTTGAAATTCCAAGAAGTTTGATATCTCAAAAGCCATTTTTCTCGGAAACAAAGCGTCGTATGAAAACATGTTATTGTATATATGACACCCTGTATAATCGCTAGTCGAGTTACTGTTATATTGTAGTTTCTGTAAAATACTTATAAAGTTGAGTTAACTATATACATACGACTGTTCTTTTAACCTTTTATTAAACCAACAATATTTAAATAAAATAAATTATTATTTCAAATTGCGAATAAAAGCGAATATAATTTTTCGCTTTTACGATGTACACATCAATATTTCAATTGCAAATGTTTTTAAGTGAATAAGTAGATATATTGAATTTCGGGATTCAAATGATTGTCATTAATGGTGATTTTTAATTGTTTTTTTTACATTTGTCTATTTGAGAATTAAATTCATCCGCAGAATGGTCGAATAGTTACGGGATACCCTATTTATCTAAAAATATATTTATCCTTGCTAGTGTCATCTATTGATGCGTAATATGTGCAGCATATTCACATACGGTACATAAATATCCACAGCCACCATTCAATTGTCTGCTTCCTTCATTCTGTGTAAACTTTTATACCATGTGAAGCTTTATGTACCACAGAGGAGATCTAAGTAGACCAAGCACGCAATGCAATCTGTAATACCCGAGTTACCGAGACCTAGAGCCCGGTAACGATTTTTGTGTCGCTGGTGGAGTTACCCACCAAACACATAAAATAGCTGCGTTTATATATTTTTAGTCCTAAAATACTAATTAAAGTTTACTAAAGTCCTAGCAATTCAAGTTTACGTATAAAGCAGATATTAACTCGGTTGTGGTTGTAGAAGAATTCTAATTTCTGATTCTCTATTTACTTGATAATATACATTCTGCAAATGACCTTAGAATCTCTAAAAATAATTACTTTTGAAAAAGTTTTTCTAATCATCATATGAGCTCTGAAACAGTTTCTTCCTTTATCATACTCCCGTATCACTAAAGAAAACAGAAACGATTTAAATCAGTGATTTCCAAATCGATGTGCCGCAAAAAGTTGAAACATCATTAATTCAATTATTTTCGAAAAAAGCCCAAAGCACAATAAGTGTACATATCAAAATTGAAATCTCTTTAAATTGATTATGCGAGTATATCATTGTTATAATAAACGTATACATAATATAGTAAACAATCTATTGATCATCATAATTTACGCGTGCCGCGGAAGTGTAACTATAGGTTCAAATGCGCCGTGAGAATAGTTGAGAAACACTGTTTTAGATGGCCAAATTGGGTGAAACATCCCGTATATTGTACAATCGCAGCAAACGATGCATTCACGGTACCAACATAGGCGCAGTTATAGCAAATGTACACAAAAGTGTACGACCTGTATCTCGGCATCGAAAGAAAAGTTTAAAGGTGGTAATGATACAATAATATGCAAACAAATAATAATACAACCAGGAAGTAACATCCAACAAGAAGATGTTTCTCGTTAACTTTATTTTTCATTTAAAATACATCTCATTCAGTTTATATGCCTATCCCCTATTAATATAAATCGCATATCTTAAAATCCATCGTGTCACATTTCAACTATTATATTAGTTTCAAGAACTATATACTTCAGTGATAACTTTAACGTAGTACAGCATTTATGAAACGCCAGTATAATTCGTTGTTAACAAACATTTTCATGTAAGCGAGTTACAGAGGCTTTTGTATTTGTTTTATAATTAATACAAAGTATCATTCACAAAGTAACATATTTCAATATAGCAAGTCATTTATATCAAGTAGCGGAAGAAGTTTTGTGCGGATTTTTTAGTCAAAATTCAAATACTCTGGACATTCTGGAAAGTAATTTTATTTGACGAAGTAGCCATCATTTATTTTGTACAACTCTTTTCCAGCGTTTTGCAAACTTATACATTCCATTTTTTTTAAATCTGCCGTTTTACTCGCAAAGAATGAACTTTTTTCGCTACCTAATATATCCCGCCTGTACTATTCAGTAAAATTGTGTTTGTTAAATTATTATATTTGAAGAAGGAAGTGGCGAACTTGTAGTTAATGAACTTTATAACAACGGTTTGATCAAATCAATTAAGTACCATATTTCGGAAGTACACAGTTCAATAGAACAGAAAGTGCCATTAAAAGTTCCAAATTCATGATATACATACATGTCATCAACTTATCAATTTATAAATTTTAAGACAACTTGTTTATAAAAAAAGGGTTTAATCTGATATCTGTCCGACAACAACCTCACAATATTATTTGAGCAATGGTAACACATTTTCATTTTTCGAAATTCTTGTAGGGTTTCGGATCGTACATTCTAAATTGTTAAGTTAACTGCTCATAGATTATTTTTATTTTATTTTCTCTTGGTCTTCCAATTACTTAAAAACGTCTGTTTTTAAGGAACAGAATACTTCACAATAAATGCAAATATTATGCATAATAAATATATCTATTGCATAAATATGTTTGGTTAATAATAATTGTAATAATCCTGCCGTTAACCTTTTATGGAAGTCCAAAACGGCTGTATTTTTTATAAAAGCAAGATTTAAGTCTGACAATAAAAGGATACGGCATGGAACTTTATTAACCTCGCCATTCTGTTCTTATTATGGTATGCCTTGATATTGTTTTCTAGAATTACGATTTATTTTGTAAATTATTTTGTAAATTATTTTATATATTTTACAAGTCGTTATTATTTATTTATTATTTATAACGAAGAAAGACTAGAATGCATAATCAACTGTAATCTTTAAAACTGTTCCTTTATGCAATTATTCTTATTCTCGGAAATAATGATGACTTTTAACAACTGAACTACAACATTTCTTATAATTAATGGCAAGTTTTTGGTGAGCATAATGATACTTCTAAGTTATTTTATGTACAGGGTCTTTCTTAAATATATGTCAATACTTCAGGGAGTATTTCTACACGCAAAACAAGTAAAAAATGTCCTACGAACATGTGTCAGATATATCTTACAATTAGTTTGCGAGTTACGGATATTAAACCGTTCGAGTGCCGGCCGGCGCGATCGCGCTTCTCCTGTTCCATGTCGAAAATGCCAGCGGATGCGGCAAGGAACTTTCATCGCAAGTTTTTAAATGGCGATCAAAACCCGTACGTTTAATAAATATTACTTGTTTATACGTTCGTTTGAAGTGCGATCCTTCACATTAAAAAGGACAAGAAGGAGTTTGTTTGAACGCGTGCACCAAAATGGCGACTACCGAGAGGCATCGAGCTTTATTTATAATTAATTTAATGGAAAGCTCAATGCACTGAAGAAATTACAGGAACAAATACGTTATTGTGAACTTGGCTTAATTCTGGCGGGAAAAACTTTTGCACGGAGATTCTTTTAATAATTTAGTGGAATAGATTCACCTTTGTAGTTATACCGATATACATTTGTATTTTACACCCTGCACATTCTTCTCGAACCTTCTAAACGTACTAGTTTGCGAATGCTTGTGACTTATCGGTTCGATGTTGTTCACCAATGTGTACTAATTGTAAGTTAGAATATTTCTAGGAACTAGTGTAAAATCTATGAATATTTTCTATCTATCGATATGTTATGGACGATGTTTCGACGCGTTTTTCGTGTTGTAAAAACAAGTCGCGTGAATATTACTCGAAGATATGTAGATCAATTTCTGATATATTCTATTCGCCTTATCATCTAGAATAATCTCGATGTTGTTAATTATCTCGTGAATAAAGTTATTCTGTAGTTTTATCAAATATGCGAAATATGGCGAATTATGCGCGGAACGCAGGAAATAAAGTCTTACTGTACGCAGATACAATCTAGTATACACTGTACAGGGTTTGCACTCCAAATTCACCATTTTGTAAATCAAATTCACCCTTTCGCAAATCAGATTCGCCTCAAATCACATATTTTCAGGAAATGATTCTTTCCCGCAAGTTTTAAGAATACCAGGTAAGTTAAATGTCAACAAAGTGAATTTGGTTTGCAAAACAATGAATTTGATCTGAAAAAGGCTGAATTTGGAGTGCAAATCCTGATTTTTTAAACGATAAGAAATATCAAGGAGTATTCTTCATAAATAGTGAAACTTGAGTGCTATAAAAGTCTATAAAATATTGCTGAATGATATATATAGAATGTAATGTATTTCAGTGCACTACATTGTCAATAACTCGAAAACACATTGCCTTACTTAATTTTTATTACAAACGCAATGGATTCTACTCTGAAATAAATTTTCTAATTTACATGTTTCGGAAAACCAGATGCAGGTAACTCTCGTACAACGCGAGAGTTACATTCCCGAGAAAGGATGCGTTGTAATCTTCGCTTTATGTGAGACTCGGATTGCGTACACGCGTTATATCGAAGTCGCATATTATGAGTGCCGCGTTATACGAGAATCGCCGCAGTTTGTAAACCCCGTTACATCGGAACCGCGTTGTACGAGTAACTCGTTGTAAGAAGGTGACCCGTATTTCATAACAGAAGTCGAACTAATTACAAAAATCGATATGTGGCATAACATTGCAAATGTTTTCGTTCATTCCGTATTTTGATTCTCCGTTTGAGGCCACTGTTTCGATGTTGTTTGTTTCGTATAAATAGATGATGAAAATGGAATCTAGTGTCAAACATTTATAAAAAAATGCAACAAGTCAACCAGCTTAATTTAATAACAAACATGCACAGGATGTTAAAAGAATTGGGCATGTAATTGTATACTGTACAGCGCTATATGGTTCAAAAATTTGAAAAAGGCATGTATAGTTAAAACCAGTTCAAAATAATCGAGGAATTGGAAGTTGGACCTCGAAAATGTAAAGATTGATAACGCGATAAAGATAACGACTTAATTGGGGAAATGATACTGGAACTGTCGAAATTATTTTGTTCCGAACTGCGTTCATATTTGCAGATATTCAATTTCTTTGAAACACCCTGCATATGTACAATGGGTATACAATTATTATAACAAAGTATTTATGTAACATATCACAGTACGCAGGCGATACATGAGCAAATTGAATCAGATATGAAAGATTTTCAAATATGTAATGTTTTTGAATGATCGGAAATCAACATCGTTAGTTTACCTACTTCTCGAATTATTATTTGTGTAAACTATACTTGTCTACCTGTGTCATCGTATTAATCGGTAAAAATTGACTGTGCTTCACCACTCTTTCCGATATGTATGTACTTATCTTACAATTTTCATAACCAGCCGAAATCCATGCCTGTCAGTTGGTAGAACCGCTGATTGAATGGCCGATAAAAGTCCCTAAGCCTCTGAATGGCTACCGGATCTATGTACGGATGACTGCGGCCTTTGTTTTTACCTTAATATCATATAATAGTTTTGTAATAATTGATTATCGGAGAAGATTATATTTACTTAATAAATTATGTTAACTGTCTTTATAAATAGAATACGGTAAAAATGTTTAAAAGTGTTTAAATATTAATATTATTAACAACAATAAGAGTATGATCAAACGATGGTATATAATATATATGCTTTCATTGAAAACAGATGTGATTCATGCGCCAAAATTGTGGAAATTGATGTGAACGTGGTATTGCAGTATGGAATATTTATTATAGTAGACTCTCGTATAACGCGGTTAATGCGTTACGCGTTGTGTGAAATCGTGTTATATAAAAGAGGTAAACGCAATATCTTTAGGAGTTCGCGCTGTAGGAACTCGCGTTATACGAACGTTTACTGTCTAAGAAATAAATCACAACAATTGATTATTAACCGTTTGCACTCGAGAGGCGACTCTCAGTAGCCACTCAGTTTATTGCGGTAGGTTGTGTCGCCTCCCAGTTGGCACTCGAATTACCGCGGTAAACTGATGGCGACTGAAAATCGCCTCTCGAGTGCAAAGTTAAAAAGTAATACGCGTTCTTACGTTTGACGAAGAAGCATTCATTGAGAAAGCAATAATGCTCTCTTGAAATGACGAAAAGAGTTTGTATATTACGTTTGTATAATGCACGCAAAAAACATGTCTTTTTATGGAAATCTTACCAAGGCAATGGGGCGTAGGACGTTCCTCCGATTTGAGCAAACAAGGGAATCCTTTAGTAGCATTGAAGTAAAAATGCTTTTCACATATAACTCTTTTCAGTCCAAGAAAGTCTTGTACCCTCGTTATCTCGACAACGGGGTCAGCAATAAGTCTTTCACCGGATACAAAGAGGAATTGTGACAATGGAAAATACTGAAGCCATCTTTCAAGATGGCGTGCGTATACACCAATTTTTAAAGGCACCCAAGTCATATCAACGATCTTCGAACCATTCAGGAATGCTAGTTCTTCAAACTTTGGCATTCTAGAACGTTTACTTCTCGCTTGCGTGTAATCGGAAATTGCTCTTGTCACGGGATCCCGTACTACGAGAATAAGCTTCATTCCTGGATTCATACGTTGAACTCTCTTAGGAACTTCGTTGGTTACGAAGTACGAAGGTGTCTTCTCCATCGTTATTTGACTGGCCAGCGTTGGCGGCATCCTGCGTCTGTTGGACGTCACAAATCTACATACATACTTTTTTGAAGAAAATCAATGTCCGTTCTTACATTGGCCTCCACAGAGTCCAGACTTGAATCCAATCGATTATTTATTGTCGCGACAACTCGAACAGTGATTAGAGGCGACATTAAGATAAACTCCAGTTGTCGGTGATTTAATATTCATTAACAAAAAATAAGTGGAGTAAATCTTAATACGTCTTTAGTCGCCACTCGAATTACATCAAGAAACTGAGTGGTGACTGAGATGCGCCTTTCGAGAGCAGAGGGTTAATATTATTAAAACAAAATTCGCAAGGGGTGTACTTTCACTTATCATAGCTACTGATAGTATCCTACCGCCGACTTTGATCGGTAGTCGCCACCTGATATGATCCTGTATCAGGTTCATCATATATTTTTCATAATTTGTTAAATTAGTCAACCTATTTCGAAAGCTAACTTCGATCTCTGTCAGTAAGTCTGTAGAAAAGCATACCGAGGTGCACCAGTACGATCATTCTATTGGCTAATAAAGAGTATACAACAATGTAATAATGATTTGTCTACATACCGATACCAGTGAATTCCTTTGACATAGTGATGATCAAAAAAGTGCACTTCCGAACCAGCTGCGCGAATAGCAGGATGCAGTCTCAGAAACTCTAAAAGGGCTCTTGTTCCACCTTTTTTGACACCGATTATAAGTGCGGTTGGTAGCTGCTTGCTGGCTATTAAACCTTGTTGTTTCAAGACTTGATATTTTCGTAAACTTCCTACGCTTCCCTTTAAGCTACTGTTGCCGTGCCAAAGAGAAACTACTTGAAGCTTTGGAATTCTTGAATGTTCCGGGCGAACAGGATTGGCCATGGAAGGTTCTTCAACGATTGGACGATGTATATTTTGATAGAGTGAATTCGTGGATGATGGTGAATTTCTTGATCTTTGTGTTGTCATTCTGGGAGACAGGCCATCGAGCAGTAAGGAATTGTCGATTAAAAATATCCAGATGAAAATGATTAGAAAGAAGGTGCCGGCGAGGATTTTCCTTGGCCATGAACCTTTTCGAAATTCCATCCTGATTCTAAGAGCCGTCGTACTTCACCGGCATCCTGGATCCCATTAATTACTGTACTTCGTGTTCATCGTGATATATCTGAACGGATATTCCAATTTAAATCTATAAAGAAATATGGTTGTATATATTTTAGTAATATTATAGCATCAGTATGTTCTTGATTTTTCAGTATACAATCAAGTCGCTTTTTATGTGGTAGATACGTTTCACAGAAATCCGCATAAAATAATCGCACCAAAAATAATATAGCTTTCTTGGAAAAATTAAGGATATTTGTTTGAAATAATAGCAGCACAGAAGAGGTAACTTGTTTTGTTTATGAATAAAAAGATTTTATATTCGAATGAGAAAAGCTTTATTTGTGTGTGGGAATTATTCTCTTCTCTCTTAATTCCCAGTAGGAGAATAGAAAAAGAACAAAATAAATGGATAAATACTTCTTTTGTCTTGTTCTTTTGCTTCACCGTATAACTTCAAAACCGCGTTAAAAAGAAACGCATAAAAGGGGATTCGGCGCATATTGATGTACATTTTTGCAACTGTATTTGTAATAATATTTCATTGGAAGATTCAATCAATTACATTTATGAATTTCTATAACGAAACCATGAATAATAATAAATCATTTCTTAACCATTTGTTAAAAAAACGCTTATTTATTTTACTAATTTGGTGTATCGACACCTTGCGAGAATTTAAGGTTGTTCACATTTCTAATATTTTCTTGAACCAATTGAATTACAATATCGTATTCCTGTGCAGCGCGTTATAAATAGAACGAGGTTGGCAAAACATTCACGTAATAGTTTTAATTTAAAATATTTGGGGTTGATCGACATGTCATGTACCATGTTATATGCCACGTTATGTGGCGTTATACAGGAATCCAGATTCGCTGGATTCTGTTAAGCTTCCGGAGTCTAATTGTTATAAAATATCAGATGCGTACAAATTTGTATACATTTGAATAAACTCGAAAAAATGGCAGCGTTTGGATTCCGCTCACTCGAAACGCGAAAGGTTGCATGAAAAATATATGGCTTCCATCGGAATTGCGGTGCAAAGCTTCGTGAAAATAAACCGTATTCAACCTAACAAAAAGCATCTGGTCGTTCGCTCATACAATGCAATACAACGGATATTGTGTAGCAAGTGTTATGATATTGTTTGCCAAGGCATGTACACGTTGGCATGCCTACAGGCTTGTATCTAATACAAATGCAGAAGTTGTAGAAATGGAAACTCGGATATAACAAGTACGTTTCTTTTGTACCACCACCCGCGGCATTTTAAGCGTCAAGCTGTGAAATAACTCTGGCAGTCTTTGAGATAGTATATTGTTATTGAAACCACGCCATCTTTGAGTTACGAGAAACTTCACGACGATTATTTGGATCAATCGATCCGCAAAACCGATAACTTTTTTCGAATAAAACTATCAATCTTTATGAAATAAAAGTCAGTTTGGGTTACACTTCAGTTATTAAGGGTTTAAGTCAACAACTTCCAAGTTTTAACATCCTTCAGACAATACACTGTGTCCGTAAATGTTATCCGATTTCTTAAAAAGATGTGAAATACATATTATTTAAATTTACTTCTATGTTTTCATTATGCTCGCAATAGGCTATTTTATACAGGGTGTTTGAAAAGTCTGGAAACGGTGAAATATCTCCAAGCCGAGCATTTTCGGTGAAAACATTAAATGGAAAAGTTTTACGATTTTAATCGAGTTATCGGATGAGCTCATTGATTTTGAGCCCGGGGTCCCTATTTTGGCCCCGTGGGACCACAATTGATTCGTACAACAGCGAATTCTAACAGAAACTTCGTAAAACTTTGTTTATTTAGAAAATTTTAACGAATTAGTGATATGTACATATTCTTACAGATCTTCGCAATGAGTTTCATAAAAAAGATATTATTTATTCATCTTATTCATGGATATGCACAATTTGTTTCATGCGGAAATAAAATTCTACGAGGTCCTGTTAAAAATCGCTGCTGTACAAATACTTTTTACACTCACTGCATATTGCAGAAGATTATATAATATTGTACATTCCACGGAAATAGAAATTCGGATTAATTTAATCTTTCGTTTTAGCTCCCTCTGGCCACCCTCTGGTGGAAGTGCGTATGAAATTGCAAGGATTAAATAAATTACCTTCCCTTTACTGTGCACTGCACATATGTATGCACAAATGGAGGAGAAGTGAATTTAATAAATGTTTCATTAAATATGATTTTCAAAATCTTGTTTATTTCGTTTCATATGTGTAAATTTTATTACATTAAAAGCGTATAATTCATATCACTCCCGTTTTTTAGTTGTACTATTAGACATTTAAACAAAATTAGTATCAGCATTCTTTCTCTTTAAACCTGTGTACATATTTTAAAAAATTTCAATTCCACTTTTCTTTCTGGAGTCTAAGTCCGATCGTGTTAAAAATTGGTAGAACTTATTTTTTTTTAGAAAAGTAAAGAAGACCTTTAAAGATGTATTGTATTGGATTTAATGGAAAGTTCGTGCGTTTTTTATGGGACGCTTGTGTACGGTGGATATGAAGGGAATAATTTATTATGAACTTTTGTAACTAAATGAAACGATTAATTCCGAAGTTTATTGTCAGCAATTGCAAAGAGTGAATGAATACTTGACGACAAATCGCCCATATGTCGTCAATTGAAAAGGTGCCATCTTCCATCAGGATAATCCGTGACAGCATGTGAGTCTTATGACTCAAAACAAAATTATGGAACTAAACTGGGAAATAATGGAGCATCTCCCATACTCCCCTGATTTGGCACCATCCGATTACCATTTGTTTACATCTTTGCAAAATTATTTAAATGGGACAAAATTCCAAACCTACGAGGAAATCAACAATACCCTTCAAGAATATTTCTCGTCCAAACCACAAAAATTCTATCAAGATGATATTGAGAAGCTCGTGGAACGATGGGAGAGAGTAATAGAGACTAATGGAAATTATATAATTGATTAAATAAATCAGATTTTTTTAAAACAATGCAGTGGAATGTCGTAGAATAAAGACGCACGAACTTTCCGTTCAATCCAATACGTCTTATTGATAACTTTGTCTGCCTTACTTAAGTTTTCCTTGTTGATACAAGAAAAATATTGTTATATAGAATGATTGTATATTATTCGTATTATATATTATAGTTTAATTATGCTCAAAACGTTCATGCGGTTTTTAACACATACATACATACATATATAGAAGGCAATTTTTATTTAAAATTGTATATATTTTATTTTCTTCACTCAATAAAGTATTCTCCGCGTTGACTTACAGTTAGAATATCTGCCTATCTTTTGGACAGCTTCGTAACCCCGCGTTCACAAAAATCCCTCCGTTTCCCCTTAAAAAATGGATGCAAATCTCATGAACTTTCTATCCAACCCAATATAATCTAGAAGGTAATGTGGAATTAAAACGAAAACCAGCCCACTACATATCTCTTGCGGATTTCAAATCGGATTCAAAGCGTTTAACGAGCGTATAAAAAATTGACCTCCCGTGCCGGTAAATACGCTTAAGGACTCCCCAGGTGCGAACAGCGAAAACTGTGTATCGAAGGTGGTTCAGTTATAGGCGGAAGTCCATATTTCAATTGCTTCTGCTTTAAAGAGTAATGGAGTTCTTGAATAATCGATAGCTCACCCTTCTCGCCGTTCGAGATTCTACCGTTTTTCTCCAAATGACGGAGGACGATTTATCCGGCTTTTATATGTTCCATATCTACTTTATTTATAGTTTATTTTCGTACAACACTCACTTATTATATTCTTTCTCAACACGTTACTTATCGGTAGACTATTAACACACTGTTGACCGGCAATTTTATTCAAAAACTAACGCATGTCACCGGCTATACAATACTAAAATTGCGAACAAAAAGCTAAATATCTAGACAAATAATTAATATTACAATAAGGCAAACACCATGCAACACAATTAAGATTGTTATAATGAAAGCATGCATTGCTTTGAGCTTTAATAATTGCAAAAGCTGATGCGTGTGAAAACACGAGTTATCTCGATACCGATCAACAATGTGTTAATAGACTTTAAACCGCTAGCGTTTATCAACCGGTGGACTATCAATCGGCTTTTTCCTAAATCTCTTATTGTGTAGAGGCGGTAGTAAACAAATTTTGAAACACATTCGCTCTTGTGCGAATATTGTAACGTCCATTACATAAAGGAGATTGCAATAAACACTACCATAGTTTATTAAAATATTATTAATTGTTTAAATGTTTTCATTGTATTTATATTATATGAAATATCTTGATTACGTAAGTGTTATTGTTAAATGTTTATGCCTTTATTTCTGTAACAGTTTCTCATTTTTAATATTAATTCTTGTAACAAGAAAATACAAAGCATTTTGTTAACTTAACTTTTTGCATACTGTTATTCGTAATTATTAACAATCTACGAAAGAAATGTCTTACAATTAGTCAACTGCATTACAAAAAAGAAAAAGTACATTACGCAAGTTCGTAAATGCATCCGCAAAAAAGGCCAGGTCATAAAACGCACAATTAATTGTGCACAATTTTCTTCAACTGTTCTCTTGCATCTTTAGATGAAAATTGCATATTAAAGTTAGATGAAGAAAGTTCTCAGTTCCTTTTTTCTTGGCGTTTAATTCTAGAGGTTCATTGTTAGAAAAGCGTTCTTAAAAGATTCCTTTCTTCCCGAGATATACTTTAAAAAATGGGGTAATATTCAGAAATGCCACTAGCCTGAATACGAAACACATGCACTGCGATTCACAATTATTTCCCGCCAACATTATTTTGAATGTCTTCTGCGAGAAATATGAATACATTGAAATAGATTCGATAATTAACACATTGTTGACCAGCAATTTCGTGTAAAAAGTAACGCGCGTCACTGGCGATCCAATACTAAAATTGCAATTAAAAAGCTAATTAACCTTTTGATTGCGAAACGCGTATATGTACGTTCTCACGTGTCTATGAATATATACAAAAAGCGTATATACACGTTCAGTAAATTTTGCTCGGTACAAAGGATTTAATTTTTGAATTAACTAATAAATTGAATTATTAATAAGTAATACAAGAACCAGAATTCTTTAGAATTGAATTCGAAAGGCGTTCAACGTAGAAACACTTTTCCCGTACATAAATTGTATATCATGTTTTGTATTTACCACTGACGATCTTTCTATTATGAGTTGGTACAGGAAGTCTTATCGTGTTGGCTGCATTTTTAATGCATATTCGATAGCATTACGGATGATTGAAACTGGAGCAGATCCACCAAATATTTCAATCTCGTGATAGTTTTCCTCGCCAGAGATAGCGAAACTGAAAGTCTCCGCGGAAACTTTTTATTGTAAAAGCAGAAACGTGTACCAACTTTATATTCTTTTTGTAACAGATAAATTGCGATTTAAACCAGGTTGAACAGAATCTTTTTAGTTAGGTCGGATAAAAGGATTCAAAGATTTGAGGTTGATGTTCAAATTGAATTTAATATAAACTTGAATACATTTAACCAGAAAATTTGTTACAAAACGGAGAAGAAGTTCAGTATTTCTAAGTAATTACATGGATTTAATCCCAAACGCGGTGTTACTTGCATCAGACAATTAAATTAAAGCTACCAAGTTTCTACTTAAATTCGATCTATTATCAACTTAAAAGGAGTTAATCGTGAAATTTGTTAGAAAACAGGAACAATGTGTAATTTTTACTTCAATGCTATTACGCAGGTTTAATCTCAAATACTATATTTTGTAATGTTTCAAACAATAGAGTCGAACTTCTAAATATATTGTTGACCAATTATACCGCATCATACGTGTATGATTGAAATTTGAAATCTACGGACTCAGATGAAGATTAAAAAAATGAAAAACATTGTAATAGATGCTTTTAACACTAGAACTACGGAAGCCGTCAAAATCATGGGCCTGTGGAATTTAATAAAAACGTTCAAATTTGTAAGATTCCATTTTCTGAGATTTCTTGCGGCTCATATTGCATAATGGACGTAATTAAGGAAAGCGTATAACGTAAATGTAGTTAAACGTAATTCTAACGAAGGTACTTTTCGTGAAGATAGAACGAAATTATTACTTAACCGCATCGAAAAGTTTGACAGTCGTTGTGTGTACTTTTATAATTATTATTATAACGGTAAACGAGTATGTGACTTCAAAGTTACATGGAGCTATAGAGGTTTAAATCGATTGATTTATTTATTCCATCTATCCTTATTTTTATGGACATGTACGTGGATGTATAAATATAGCTGAGTATGTTGTTCATAATTCTAGTGTTAACGGCATATACATATATTTAATTTCACAGATTAGACATGAAGCGACAGAAGTTTATTAACACGTCGACTGAGTGTCAAATTAAACATATCGCTAATATTTGTAAAATTTGCAATATTTTTAACATTACGATAAAGGTGTAAAGAAGCTAACATAAAGTAGCTAAAATAAATGTTATATACACGTCACAAATGAGTAAGGCGAGGTATCGTATAACACGGATTTCGGCCCGGCAGTCAACGTATTAAATATGTTCAAAGAGTAACTACAGCGAACGCATTGTTTGGCAAGAGGAAAATGGTTTGCTGCACTTCATGTACCGCTTTTGAATGTTTATTTATTGATTGATGAATTTTATGGACTAGCGTGAATAGCCAAACTTAATCAATAACCAAACAAAACAATTACCACTTTTCACCACGCTGCAGCTATTTTAATTAAGCCGTAAGATTTTGATTTACGTTGAATTATATCATTAATACCGAGAATTGAATATCATATAATGGAATATTTACATTCAAAACGGTGAACAGACTACATCATTAAACAGTCAAACTTTTTATAATTAACAATATGAAAATGTACCTCCTTTACGTACAAATTTAATAAATAAATTATAAAGATATATAACGAATAACGATATAAAATGAAAAATGATAAAGGTATACAACGAAAATAGCAGACTGTAATTTAACATCTTGATAGGTGTATGTTTTGTATCGTAAAGTATCACGGCACATCACTGTTTTATTATCCTTCGACGTTGAATTTTCGTTTATATATTATTATTTTACAGAAAAGAGTATATCCAGATAAATTATATTGCGAAACAGCACATGGTTTAATACAAATTCGTGAGAAGTACAAATTACATATTTTAAATCACACCAGTAGGAATGGAAACATTAATGTTTGTTTAGTCTAAATTGTGCGAATCATTTCACTTGTTATGGAATAAACAAGTATTTACACAGGAAGGTGAATAAGGTAAGATTTGAATAATCTACATAAAATAAAGTCAATCTTTTTATGAGTAAGAAAAATATGTCTCGGCTTAAATACGAGCGAGTAAGCAATGAGAAACCAATCGGAAGCAATTGGAATAGAGGGATATTACTAGCGATTTGTAAGCATGTTTATTGAATGAACTTACCCCCCTGGCGTGGGATGTAGAGATGAAGATTAATTTTGCACGTCATACGTGTCTCCGGCAAACTGGCACGCGAATCATTCAGTCCGCAAAATATTTAATACACGAGTTCAGTTAAAGGAAGTGCGCGGATGTTTAACGCGTTATCAGACGACGTGTTCGTAACAATCGATAACACGGTGCAAAGTAGAAGGGAGAAGATCGTATATGACACAAGATGTATCGTCGAAATATTATGAATTATCTATCTGAGTAACTAGCAATAGTTTTCATTTGAAATTATCCTTTCTTTTTTATTTCGTATTGCAGTAGAATGATAGATGAATGGCATGCCGTGCAGCTATGTCCGTTTCCCTCTGTTCGCTTACTCCAACATCGTTGCTTTCAAGGGAGAAAAGTGCGATGGTGGCGCCAATAGTTATCGCGGACAAATTTGAAAACAAACCACGAGGTAACGTACTCTGATATATGTAATTTACGACAGTGGTTTTCCAGAGTTTTCCGCTTGACCGCTTCTATTCAAAAACAATTTTATTACTCTACCTCCTCCGCTCTTTCTACTCCATCCATTTCATGTTGGATACTTTCACTCGAAGTGTTTCGCTTATGGTATATTAACACATTTGTACAGGATGACGCACATGTGAGTCTTTGGGATTCTTTACCAGAACCCGGAGAACTCAAATGTGAGTCTTTATATACGTTACACTTCGGTCTCAAAACGTTTGAGTACGTTTTGACTAAGTTATATGTTGGTTTTATAGCATGTTTTGACAATATAACTTCATTTAGCAAAAATCCGCGAATTTGCCCTGTTACGTGCGTAACACTCGGCCGAAAATACTGTAACACGAATGTGTTAACCTTTTGCACTCGGTAGGCGCCCCAAGGGCGACATGCGTTCGTAGCAATTAATTCCAAATTCAAGTCTTCTATTTGTCACACAAACTGAATTAACAAAATGAACATATAACATTAATTCAGCAATTGTCATAGAAAAAGGCCGTTTATAATTCGTTAATCGACATCACAAAACGTCTTATCGTTACAATAAGTCCTCGTTTATAACCGAAGTATTTTTCGAGTGCAAAGGGTTAAAATTCTGCGTGAGACTTATTTTATGGTTCAAACTATGCTTGACAAGTGATTAAATAATATAAAAGATATACTCATTTACATAAGTATTCGAATTACTTTTATTAGCTGAATAAACGTTTATTAAAAGCTTATCCGAATAATATATAACTATGACCAATGACAAATTATTCAAGCACTCCTTCAATAATTAAGTATTGCTGTTCATCAAATATGGATATTCGTGCTACACGAATAACAGATTGAATTACTGTTTTCTATGAATATCTACTTGTGCATACTCGTTGATGATTTTGAAAGGAAAAAAGTGGAAGTGTTGCTGCTTCTGTTAATCGCTGCAAGCCAGTGGGGCATGCAAGTTTTTATCAATCATTGAACAGTATACACGCGGATTCTACTGAAGGGCGGCCCAGTCTCGCTACCTTTGCTGGTTTTTGTTTCTGAATCACTGCACCTGTATCTAGATGCCGCGCAGCCAACAACAACAATGATCCCTTGTGGAATACAACGGCAAACAGATCTCTTCGCAATGCAACGAACACGCCTTTATATTCCATTCCGTTTGCGTTTACATCAGACAGCACTGTGAACGTATGACGATGATTGTGCCGGTGATTATGAAAGTGATCAAAGTCACTATTTGTCTGTCACACTTTTCACAAAAATGTACGAAAGCTATTGTCAATAGATTGCCTATTACTGCGTTTGAGTTTGGGACCCCTGCCATAATGGCAACCATAGGTGATTTGCTTCATTGCTTCAACGCATTATTTTCAAACCACCTTAACCCTCTATCGGTATCTTTAATTGCATTTGATTTTTTCATTGTAATAATAATTATAAAAGTACGCGCAACGATTTTCATCTTTTTCGGTAGGTTTAAGTAATAATTTCGTTACTATTTCCACGTAATGTACCTTCGTTGGAATCGGTTTTAATCGGATTTACGTTACACAATTTCCTTTTAGACACGAAAGGATTGTGCGAAAGAGGGTAAAAAGGGAATTAGGTGTATGTTTCAACATTTTATAGGACATCAAAGATTCAGTTACTAGCTTAAGTTTGCGTGTCTCACTTGTCATACTTCACTTTACTCTAGTTAATACATTACAGACAATGCGCCACGGTGTGGATTTGATTTCAATTTGTAGGTCTTTGACATCTTGTGTGTTGCTTTCAATCCTCATTTCTTGTAAGCTTAAGCAGGGTTTCAACCGCAAAACTTAATTTCACTGTGAAAAGACGAGGACAAAGGATAGCTACAGTGTGTGTACAAAATATTCGTACAGCGGGGAATTTTAACAAAAATCTTGTACAACTTTGGTCCCGCATGAAACACGTTGCAAATATTTCCATAAAGAATATGTTATCTGTCCTTAAGGTTCATAAGTGAGAAAAATTCAGTGTGCCTATAATCGATTTCTCCCTGCCCCCCTTCCTCACTGTGTCTCTTTCACTCTCTCTGTTGATAATAAGAGTGTAGTTTTGGTGCGAAAAAATTGCGAAAATAAAAGAACCTTAAGAAGCAAATATGCACATTATTTTGTATCCTACGAAACTAATGACAGAAAAAGTGTAAAACAACGCTAGAATGCAGTTAATAAAAACTGTAATATATGGGGTGTCCCATCTAACTTGGGCACCTTAAATATCTCGCTTATTTTTTTGGATAGCACAAAATGTCAGAAGAAAAAGAAAATACTTGTTTCGTGAGGGCAAACATTATGATAGGTAAACAATTTTTCTCAAGATCATATTATTCGAGATTTTTTTTTAAATGGAACTATATATTTCTAACATAGTTACATGATAGCTGAGGTCAAAATGAATCCAACGACCTTTAATACTATGACCTTCACGTAAACTTGACCGACGATCCTCCAATGCCATAATTCCCTTTTCAATAAAAAATCAAATTCCCATCTTTCGATGCGAAAAAATTCTCCACTTTCGAATTGATTACTTTCCGGTACCCCTGATATAATGGTAACCCCTCTTTAATAAATGACTAAATATATAAATATTTAATAAATATGTTAAACGGCACATTTCTTTTGTGAAACACTTTCTTAATGAAACGGTTCTAAATAATATTAACTTAGAAATAAGTGATGAATTTCATAAAGACATTTTTATTAAAGCTTCCTTTTAGAAAGTTATATTTTTTAGGAACCATTAACATGAAAAAAATAATCTTTCAAAAGGGTAGTATTTGTATGATGTGTTTATCTTTCAGTGTAATTAAAATCTGGGCAAAATTTCAAAATTTGTGTGGTTTGCACATACAAGCAACATAAATACAGTCAAATTTGCCGCGGAAAGTATCGTTTCTGTACTTCCGGGACGCTTTAATCGTTTCCTGTTAAAAATGGAGTGCGGCATTTCCGCTTTGGCATCGCCGAGTAGCCAAGCTCGAAACGGAATTCATTCTCCTGGGATTGGCCGTTAGGTGTGGGTGAAAGTTTAAAAAGTGCGAGAAAGATCCGCGGCCATCGACGCCGAAACTCGCATTGCTTTCGCAAACGAGGTAAAATAATAATCATTAAACTATTATGTTTAACGCAATACTTTTATTTTTTACGTGCCTTAGAATTATACATAGGAAATAACGTGTTACTGAATATTGACTCCATAGAATAGTTGATTCCGCCCAGCAGATTTCCTCATTTTTTAAGAGAATTTTCTATGATTCTTGTGTGAAACTATGGAATTTTTACAATTTTGAAAACATTCGCCATAAGAGAAACAAAGCCGAAGGCAGTTCAAAAGACCTAAACGCTTCTTTTAACTGATATTACACCTAAAGTGTAGTTTTCATGACCGGAAAACGTTTATGCAAAAGTTTACTTATTAAGTAATAATGTCCGCACCGCGACTAGTAGAGAAAAATTTTTATTTTGTGTAGATTACGCAACACGCATAAAACGTGAATGTTTTATGCACAATGTAAGTATAGGTAACCTTCGTATAAGGCGGGAATTAGATTCCAGAGAAAGATCGCGTTGTAAAAATCGTTTTATGCGAGACTCTGACTACATACACACGTTACATCGAAGTCGCATTGTGTAAGTGCCGCGTTTTGGGAGGATCGCCATAATTTGTGAACCGCGTTGTGCGTTGAACGCCATAATTTGTGAACAGCGTTATATCGAAATCGCGCTGTACAATGAACGCCACAATTTGTGAACCGCGTTGTACGAAGGTTACCTGTATATGCATTTTGTCATAATTGTTTCTTTTGAAGATAAAGAAATATGTATAATTATAATTATGGGCAAGGCTTATATTTTATTTCGTATATATTGATCAATTTTTAAACCTATGTTTATGATATAATATAAAATACCTAGCAAATTATGTTTATAGTTTTTTAATATTTAAATAGAGCTTGATCATTGAATGGCATAGTTATGATAATTAGTCTTTCAATACTCTACAAGATATTATTTATATCCATTGATGAACACTTGATTTTTACTGCAATAATCTCTTAATATTTTTGTCGTCCTTCTGTTTGTATGAGTGCTTTATATATAGATAGTAATTGAGGTACATAAAAAAGTCCTTTCCTAAACTTAAGTTAGCACTTCATATACAATAGACTCCCGTATAACGCGAATTTCTCTAACGCGCCAAAGATATTGCGACTACTGTTTTTATATTACGCGATTCTTCGTACAACGCGCCAAGTAATAAAACACAGGAATTACCTGATTTAAGAGTTAAATCTGCTTTAGTTGAGCATTAGATTGTTTTCTTCATCGTATATATGCCATTTATTTATAAAATACTATCCTATTTGATAAACCATAGAAAATAAAAGTTGGCATAGCAATAATCATTTCAAACATGTTACTTTAGATTAGGCGCATTGTACGAGAAAAATTCCCGTACAGCACGCTTTCCTACAACGCGAATTGATATAGCGCGTAACGTATTAACCGCGTTATGCGGGAGTCTAATATATTTCCTGTCTTGCACAGTTGTTCTTAAAATGGACTTTAGATATTGCAAATTCATTTATATGTTACTGTTCTGCTATATTATTAATAATGATTGACTTACATTAGTTTTCTTTAGGTTTATTTAAAAACATTATTATTGTATTGTATTACAGGATGGCGGTCCAAAGATAAATGTGATCTGTCTGAATTACATATCATTTAAATTGATACTACCAAAATGTATCTCTACAACTTAACGCTACAGCGTGCCACAGGAATTACCCATGCCGTACATGGGAATTTCTCTGGCAGCAAAATGCAAGAAATTCTAGTCTCTCGGGGAAAATCTTTAGAACTGTTGAGACCAGATCCAAATACTGGCAAAGTCCATACACTCCTAACTGTAGAAGTATTTGGAATTATAAGATCATTAATGGCATTTAGGCTTACCGGCGGTACAAAAGATTATATTGTTGTTGGATCAGATTCAGGTCGAATAGTAATTTTAGAGTATATTCCTGCAAAGAATGTGTTTGAGAAAGTACATCAAGAAACATTTGGAAAAAGTGGATGTAGGCGTATTGTACCTGGACAATATCTGGCAATCGACCCCAAAGGAAGGGCTGTTATGATAGGTATGGTACTTCAATGATACTTCAATGATACCTTTGTTAGGTCTGTTTTAGGTTGTTATGATAATTTAGTACCAAATGATTATTTTTGTGTTCCGTGTTTCACCTGAATAACATTGATTATAACTTTACACTATGATGGTACAATGTTATGCAAATATTTGAAAAAAAAACAGGAACAAGTGAATGTCTACTCATGTTGGATAATGGAATATGTTTCAGGTGCAATTGAAAAACAGAAACTTGTATATATCTTAAATAGGGATCCTGAGGCACGACTAACCATTTCTTCTCCATTGGAAGCTCATAAAAGTAATACATTAGTATATCATACAGTTGGTGTGGATGTGGGTTTTGAGAATCCTATGTTTGCCTGCCTGGAAATTGATTATGAGGTATTCTATTTATCATATTAATAATTTCACTACAATAACTAAAGCTTGTAGATCAAATGTTCCTCTCATAAATGATTTCACACAACTCAGAGAAACAATTAATACTTTGATGACCGCTGTTACGTATACGTGATTTCGCCGGCCAGCGGTTACCGGCCGGTGTTACGTAGATGTGATATCGCACTACCAATTTCAGATCGGCATTATATCAATAATCCGAGATCGCAGACTCGACGTTTGTCTGTTAATGCATTTCAACTGTTTTTGCGTTTCCTTCCAATTCTTATAAGCATTGTTAGCGTTTTTCAATTCTCAAACAAAATTGCTTTTTTAGACCTTCCGTATCTCCACGCGAGAGATGCCGGCGGTAGCCGCGAGTCTTTGAGTGCAATGTGTGGCCATCAAAGTGTTAAACTGTAAGAATCTAATATTACAAATCGAAGATAGGACGAATAATGTCTGTAATCTTTGGTATAAAAAGAACGTTGCATTTTGTAGGAAGCAGACAGTGATCCAACCGGAGATGCTGCTGTAAAAACCCAACAAACACTAACATTGTATGAACTTGATCTTGGATTAAATCATGTTGTAAGGAAATACAGTGAACCTTTAGAGGAGCACGCGAATTTCCTTGTATCTGTGCCCGGCGGAAATGATGGACCAAGTGGAGTTCTCATCTGTTCAGAGAACTATTTGACATACAAAAACTTAGGGGACCAACATGATATTCGTTGCCCTATTCCGAGAAGACGTAATGATTTAGATGATCCCGAAAGAGGAATGATTTTCGTTTGCTCCGCAACGCATAAAACCAAGAGCATGTTTTTCTTCTTGGCACAAACTGAACAAGGAGATATTTTCAAAATAACTCTTGAAACAGATGAAGACATGGTGACTGAAATCAAACTGAAATATTTTGATACTGTACCCGTAGCGGCGAGCATGTGTGTTTTGAAAACAGGCTTTTTGTTCGTTGCGTCTGAATTTGGAAATCAGTAAGTTTCAATTTCAATGTTATTGTAGTATCAATATATGTGGTGCATTTATCGAGTTCATTGAAACCGTTTTAAAAGATCGATTTCTTTAAATTAATCTACAAACTTTATGTTTCTAGTTATCTTTATCAAATTGCACATCTCGGCGACGACGATGACGAGCCGGAATTCAGCTCGGCGATGCCGTTAGAGGAGGGTGACACATTCTTCTTCGCTCCAAGACCACTTAGGAATTTAGTGCTGGTTGATGAAATGGATAGCCTTTCTCCCATTATGGCATGCCAGGTATTATCAAATTCAACTAAAACTTTTGTACTCGTCAACGGTTTGATCTGATTTAGGCAGGGTGTCCCGTTATTATTCAAACAATCGGAACCTACATGTGGTTCTTAGCTGTTAAGGTTTTTTATTCTCTTGAATCAGAAGTAAAGGGCGAGAATTTCATTCTTAAAAACTCGTAAACAAAGGCTCAGATTCGTAACAGGTAGAGGAGCTTTCTTTTTGTTTGACTTATGTCCAACGTCCCGCATCGGGAATTTCCTTCTCGTCCCTTTTAATGTAAAGGATTGCACTTCGAACGAACGTATGAAAAATGATATTTATTAAAAGAACGGGTTTTTACTGCCGTTTAAAAACTTGAGAAGGAAGTTTTTTTGCTACATCCGTTGGCATTTTTGGACGTGAAACGGGAGGAGGACTATCATTATTAATTCGATTAAGTTCCTCATTTTGAACCGTAATACTTGCGAGTGAGAAAGACTTTCGTTTGCACTAAAGCGATTTGTTCGTTGATCGATTAATTGGAAATATCTATTGGTTTGATCGCCGCTAACTTCTGCAATGTTGGTTGCGAAAGCCTGAAGTCTTTAATAAAGGATTTTCCAGTTTATCTAATGGAGACAAAATACATATTTCAACAATTTGACTAACGGGGGTACTCTGTACATAATAAAAAAGATAGTTGTTCATTAAGTAATTTAACCCCTTGCACTATAACCACGTGTAAGACTCGTGGTACGGATTTCGGACCAAACGCGAGGAGCACAAGTCCTGCTCGTGGTTCAGTTGTTACGGATGCGCTTGTATAAATTACACAAACAGTTTTTGCAGTCTCTGTTACGAACGAGCGAGCAAACCCTGTTGCTCGTAATTTCCTACTTTTTTTTAGTTCTTGACGTTACATTTAGAAAAAAGGGTGGTTTCTACACGATTGATTAAGGAAGATCGAGCATATGGCCAGATGCTTTTTTGTGCCATTGCGCCAACGACGTTAAACTTGATGATGGCACGCGCTATCGTGAATTAAATCATAGTGCAAGAGATTAATTATATAAAAATGTTACATTTTTATATATGTCCTACATTAACATGCATTGGGTATCAAAAGGGGAGGGATAAAAAAAGAGGGAAAGAGGTGCACCCTTTAAGTAGAGAAGTGATGTCTGTTAAAAATCTTTTCTCTGTGGAATGGTGCGAAAGTAAAATATTCTTAGTCGCCTTTAGTTTATATTTATAAACTGAAGTGAAACCTAAGAATGACATTAATTTGGTGGAAACGTAAATGATGAAGTTATTTTAAAATTGACATTAAGAGACCATTATTTATGTTCACAGGTAGCTGATTTGGCAAATGAAGATACTCCACAATTATATATAACATGTGGTAGAGGACCACGTTCCACCTTACGTGTTTTACGTCACGGATTAGAAGTATCGGAAATGGCTGTCAGTGAGCTTCCTGGTAATCCAAATGCTGTTTGGACGGTCAAAAGAAGAACTGATGGTTAGTCTGAGATCATCTTATGTAAAAGTTGTCTGCATGTATCTTAGTATGACTCATCATTTGATAAATCCGTTATTAGATTGAACAATCTTGTTATTAGTACGAAATTTTGATCAAGTAGTAACTATTTACATACATAGATTCACTCTTTATCTAATCCCTGTTGCACAAAGTTATGCTTTATAATAATTCGGATTTGCGGCACTCGAATAGTTTCATCAACAGGAATAGTTTGACTTATTTTAAAATCCTTGATTCTATAAATTGAGTAATTTAAATTCTATTCAACAAGTTTCATATTCGCCGTACTTTTAGAGGGATATTAAGAATGATGATTAGTCATGAATTGACCACGAATTGACCACTTCTTAACTTTTTAGTGTAACAATACCAATCCAGACGAATATGTTTCTATGTAAACCAATGATTTCTGTGTTACCATTGCATTGAATATATTACGTTATTCTGTGTAAAGAATTGTTGAAAAAAAGTGCTGAGCAGTGTAAGCCTTAAAATTTAACTACCGTCAAAGAAACAGTTAGCGTTCTTAAAATATATTTTTTTGATTAGATCTTCAAAATTTGATATAAGGTTAAATATAAAATTTGCTATAAACTACAGAAAATGAACATTTTATACAAAATTGTAGTATTTCAACAATACGCGTTTTTGATCACGGCCGAGTATGATCGAGGAAAGATATTCGATACCAACCTGTATTCCGTTAAAACTTATTGTCTGGAAATGAAGAATCTTTAAAAGTACGGCAGACAGTTTATTGAACTCATCAGTATTTGTATTCTAATACTGCAATGAGAAATTGGTTTTGTAAATCATATTAACGAATCTGGTGGCTTGATACACTCTTATCAAACACCAGTTCTCTCTTTCAGGCTGCCAGCACGCTATTGGTTGATCAACAGAACACTGAATCACTGAAAGGTAAGGATTTTTGAAACTGGCACGGATAAGAGTTGATTTGCTCCAAAAGCCCATCTACTCTTTACGTGCAAGACGGAGAACAGAGAGCGTGCTCAGCATCAACGAAGGCTATCTGTTATTATACTTCTTCACTAGCTTTCCTATTATCTCGATATTCAGAGTGAGGTTTGTAATTTTGGTTACAGAGGAATATGATGCATACATCATAGTGTCCTTCGTGAATGCCACTCTTGTACTTAGTATCGGAGAAACTGTAGAGGAAGTGACAGACTCTGGTTTTCTCGGTACAACACCGACGCTTAGCTGCTCTGCCTTAGGAGAGGATGCGTTGGTACAGGTACGCGTTCAATTTTCAAATATTTAACTACTAATATGCACTATGGTATCTCCAGCGCCTGGATAACCACGCGATGGTCGCAATTTCAAGTGCTATAGTAACTGAGTTTATGCATCGTTGAAATCTTCAGATGCAATCTGATCATTTCTGGTATTACGAACTCTACAACAATTTTATAAAACGATTCTTTATAATTATCGACGCCAGTTTGAGGTATTACAGATACATATATTTACTAATATATTTGTGCGTAGGTATATCCAGATGGTATAAGACATATTCGCGCAGACAAGCGTGTGAATGAATGGAAGGCACCTGGGAAGAAAACTATTGTCAAATGCGCGGTAAATCAACGTCAAGTCGTTATCGCGCTGAGTGGAGGGGAATTAGTATACTTCGAAATGGATCCAGTAAGCATGTTATATTTGATTTTCATTGCTGTGTAATAACTTCGAACTATGATAAAGTTTCACAGTTATCGCATCGAATGTTCTCTCTGAAATGTATTTCATCTATTTTCGGAGATGTAAAAGATGCGAAGAGTATAACACTTCTTTCATCCTGTATGCTTAATTCGAAATTAGTTAAATTCGATGAGAGGGGTGGACACTTTAAAATACGAATCTAAGAAGTAGATTCTATTAACTTATATATTTTTGTATTTAGACTGGTCAATTGAATGAGTATACGGAAAGGAAGAAAATGCCTTCGGAAGTTATGTGTATGGCTCTGGGAAATGTAGCTATTGGAGAACAAAGATCATGGTTTTTGGCTGTTGGACTTCAGGATAATACCGTGAGAATTATCTCATTGGATCCCTCGGATTGCTTAGCGCCAAGAAGTATGCAAGCTTTACCTGCAGCAGCAGAAAGTTTGTGCATCGTAGAAATGGGTGCTAAGGATTCCGACAACAGCGACGAGCTTACGTCTCAACAATCCAGTTTATACTTAAATATTGGTAAATATACTTGCAATAATTACAAAAGAGTGTATGGTTGATTTACAAGATATAATAACTTTCGTCACTTTGATTCTGTATAGGTTTACAAAATGGTGTCTTACTTAGGACAGTATTAGATCCCATTTCGGGCGATCTTGCCGATACGCGTACGCGATACTTGGGTTCACGTCCCGTGAAATTATTTCGAATAAGAATGCAGGGTAATCAAGCAGTACTCGCAATGAGCAACAGATCGTGGCTCAGTTATTATTATCAAAATCGATTCCATTTAACGCCGTTATCATACGAAAGTTTGGAATTCGCATCTGGATTCAGTTCGGAACAATGCCCGGAGGGTATCGTTGCGATTTCAACAAATACACTTAGAATTTTGGCTCTCGAAAAATTAGGAGCAGTGTTTAATCAAATTAGTTTCCCACTGGAATATACACCGAGAAAATTTGCTATCCATTCGGATTCTGCACATCTGATACTTATTGAAACCGAGCACAATGCGTACACGGAAGAAACGAAGCAACAAAGAAGATTACAAATGGCGGAAGAAATGCAAGAAGCTGCAGGTGCGGAAGAAGCCGCAGTAGCTAGAGAATTAGCAGAAGCTTTTTTATCGGAAGAGCCTAATGAAGCTGTTTTTGGTGCACCAAGAGCTGGTCCAGGTTTGTGGGCATCATTAATAAGAATTATTGCACCCACAACTGGACAAACGTTTGAAGTTCATAGACTCGATCAAAACATGGCTGCCTTATGGTGAGTTTCAAACAACTTTGAACCCAGTATCACTTAATTATTTCATACACAATGATATTTATAGATAAAATACTCTTTTCAGCCTGGGCCTTGTAAAGTTTTCTAATCAAGGGGATCAACTGTTTCTTATTGTCGGAGTTGCAAAGGAATTTCAATTAAATCCTAGAGTTAGTAGTGGTGGTTTCCTCTACACATACAAGTAAGAATCGTGTAATATATTTGTAAAATTTCGTTACATTCGAATTAAGTGATGAGAAAACGACGAATACCTGTATCCTGATGATATGTCCTGCAGTGCTGATAGCTAAATAGAAATTAAACTATCGATTTCTTTGTGGAGGATAGTAGTATATGTGTGTGATTTTCCAATTTTCAGGGTGAATTCTGAATGCACCAGTCTTGAGTTATTACACAAAACCACGTTAGACGAAGTACCACTTGCTATTTGTTCGTATCAAGGACGTGTGTTAGTTGGTGTTGGACGAATGTTACGATTATACGATATGGGCAAGAAAAAACTGTTGCGCAAATGTGAAAATAAACATATTCCAAATGCCGTTGTTTCGATTAATGCTATTGGACAACGGATTTATGTTAGTGACGTGCAAGAATCGGTATATGCTGTGAGATATAAACGACAAGAGAATCAACTTATTGTTTTTGCCGATGATACACATCCCAGATGGATTACAACGACGTGTGTTTTGGATTACGACACCGTTGCTACCGCTGATAAGTTTGGAAACATCGCTGTTGTAAGTTTTATTCGCTTATGTTGGTATACGTTTTAGATTAATATTCTCTTAACACATTGTCGATCAATTTTGTTATTGTTAATTACATCAATTTAGCCAGCTACTATTTGCCTTAAATTTTGTTAAGTTATTCATGGTTTCTTCGGAGCTGGAAAGTAATAACTGCTGTTGACTGATGCATAGAAAACGGCAGGGATTTATTGTTCGTTCGCAATGTGTTAAGATTGAACACGTAGATGAATTGAAATTTTTATTTTACGAATTCCGTACGTAGTTTGTGTTGTAATAAGTATTGTTTACTCTACCAAATACAGGTAACCCTCGTATAATGCGGGAGTTAGGTTCCAGAGAAAGGTCGCGTTATAAATGTCGTATTATGCGAGACTCTGATTACATACACGCGTTATATCGAAACCGGGTTGTATAAGTATTGCGCTGTACAAATACGCGTGGTATAGATATCGCATTCTAATAGTATCGCGTTATATCGAAAGCGGGTCGTTTGAGTACCGCGTTATATCGAAAGCGGGTCGTTTGAGTACCGCCTTACGTCGAACCCGCGTTGTATAAGTACCGCCTTACATCGAACCCGCGTTGTATGAGTACCGCCTTACATCAAACCCGCGTTGTATAAGTACCGCTTTACATCGAACCCGCGTTGTATAAGTACCGCCTTACATCAAACCCGCGTTGTATAAGTCTCGCGTTGTATAATACCGCCTAATGTCGAACCAGCGTTGTCAAAATATCGTGTTGTACGAGGGTTACCGCTACTTCAATACATTTATATTAATTTTCAAATATTTGTCAACAGATACGATTAGCAAGCGGGATTAATGATGACGTGGACGAAGATCCAACCGGGAATAAAGCACTGTGGGACCGTGGTTTATTAAACGGTGCAAGTCAAAAGGCAGATACCGTTGCCTGTTTCCATGTTGGCGAAACAGTAATGTCATTGCAAAAAGCGACTCTTATCCCTGGTGGTTCCGAGAGTTTGGTTTACACAACGCTAAGCGGTACCGTAGGAGTTCTTGTACCATTTACAAGTCACGAAGATCATGACTTCTTCCAACATTTAGAAATGCATATGCGTTCAGAACATCCTCCACTCTGCGGAAGAGATCATTTGTCTTTCAGATCATATTACTACCCTGTAAAAAATGTTATTGACGGTGATCTTTGCGAACAATTTAATTCTATCGAACCGGCTAAACAAAAAAGCATTTCTGGTGATCTCGAAAGAACTCCCTCGGAAGTCTCCAAGAAATTGGAAGACATACGCACGCGATACGCTTTCTAAATTTGGCAATAGCCTGTATTCATTTATAAGTCCAGAGTGTTTTTCAATTTATAAAGCTCTCAGATTTGCATTCCGTCTCTTCAAACTCATCGTCATTTTCTTAAATGTAAGTGTATCACCATGCGTTAAGAGATTTTATTTCGAAAAACAATGACTGCATTGTAGTTGATGTATGATTTACAAACTGTATAAAGGAAATATTTTCTGAATAGGACATTTTATATCTAAACAATGATAGCACTTGCACTAGTATTAAACATTATCATGAATCTTAACCTACTTGTGATTAGAAACTGTTTATTGCCGATAAACAAAGACTTGAAATTATTTTGATATACAATTATGTTATGTTGCATAAATATTCAACTATAGAAGTACCTAGTATTTTTCGCGATTATTCGGGATACGATTAGATTTACGAAGTTTGCAGTTTCTTTTTCGTGATTGAACATGATTATAGTTCAACTGTACATGAATAAATATTTATTTCCAACTGCACGTAAGATAAACATAAATAATTACATACTTTTTTTTATGTAACATCATTTTCTTAGTTATTTTAACTGAATATGACCAAATTTGTTGTAACCACACGTGTTTACTTCTATCCATCCATTGCTCTAGCAGCTAATTCATATTGAATATCTATTGTAGCAATCGAAGTATATAAGTATTCTCCTATGTAAGTCAAAATTGTGAATGTACCCTTAAATTGTGTTTATTTATTTCGAAAATAGTTCTGCAATATTTACTTTCAACTCAGCATATACCGACATGTTTTTTTAAGGTCACCGCGCAATGTAAATATTCTTCTATCGTAAACAAAATGCTTGTTTCATTTGGTTAATAATTTTTCGTATCAAATATAAATTGATTAAAGAATCAGTTTGTGGTTGTTCTTTTCTTTATTATTCACCTGAATTCCTGATGTTCCTGTATATCCGGTATCGTGACATATTGACCCCGTTGGTAGTTCTAGTGTTAACACTAGATTTACGGGACCCAACAATTTCACGGATTTCCGATTTCCCGAGCAAAAATTACAGAAAGTATTACTATTATTTTCAATAGTGGACTAATTATTTTACATTGGTTATAATACTAAATTTAATTCGTACATAATAACAAATGCACAACTTGCTGATGTTATGGATTGGTTATTTTACATTTATAAATAAAATGTTGATTCCACTTATAAATGTATAATAACCCGCAGCCGATTAGTTCGAAATTATTTATGGCGTAATAAGACCGACAACTAAATTATAACGCTGGTACTTCTTCCGTAAAGGAATACAAAATAATGCAAGCTTTAACCACTATAGTTCTACACAAATTTGATACTAGAAAACAATGCCTTAAAATCAATTTCGCGCCATTATTACACGATAAATAATTCCGATTGCCCAGGTCTTATCACGTGGAGGTGGCTGCATTCGCAATTATCTCAACAAAATTTTAACTCTAATTTATATTCAGCATAAAAAAGTATATTTATAAATAACCCCCTTATAAATACTTAATATTATATACCAATAAGTGCACTTGCACAAACACTACAATCGTCATCCTGGACAATTACAAAACGGAATTTGAAACGAAATTCGATAAACTTATAAATACATTAATACATTAGCATATCGGGCAAGATATACTAAGGTATTAACAGTGCCCAGGTAAGGGATCACACTTTTTAAAAAGAACGCCTCGGAGTGCTAACCGAAGATGAATCCTCTGCCCTGGCCTTACCTACTTAATGCTATATTTAGAAGTGGTAAAAAAGCAAATCAATCACACCAACACAACTCACTCTCCGGTTCTCATTCATGACGCCTGGTACTTAAAATTTAAAAACCGACGTAATTCCACGAAAACCACCGGCCACACACGCGTGTGGAAATGCGTCGTGCAGAGACCGTGAAATCCTCCGCCAGCCGCCACACATTATTAGGAAATATTAAAATTAACCCATGCCTACCGCCCGCATTCATTCGTATCACACCTGGGATCCACGGATGCTTGCGAGCTAAATAAAATGCGTTAAGTATGCCTTAAGACTAAATAAAGGTACACAGAACACAGTTGTTGAAGGTAGCTGAAAATCCTGACTAAAATATATATATATATATATATATACGAAAATATGTACTGAAAAGTACATATGGAAATTGAAATCTTTAAGTAACCTCGGGCAACCCCTTCGTCGAAGACATTACATTCGTCGTTCGACTCCAGAATCTACCCGTCGCGAACTGCCTTGTTGCTCGTATAAACAAACCTTTTTTTGCGTGAAGCATACAAACGGTAATAGAACGAAGCAAAATGTACAGTAATGAATACATATTGTGATGTATAATAAAATTAATAACGACTAATATACAATATCAAATCGGATGCATGATCCAAATTTAATCGAATAAAATGAAATAAAGTCGCAATTAATTCATGCGACTCGCGCATCTGCGATTCCAATGTACGAGACTCTACAATCGGTGGAAATAAACCGTGCATGCATATTATTATTGAACGCGCGAAGCTAGAAAGACAAGAAGGCCTACCTAAGCTAATAAATTTAAACATTCAATATTGATGCTACCCACGAGCAGATTTCACAAGTAGAATCTACTCGCGGTCGCTATGCTCGCAAATATTTAGAAAGAATTATAACCAGCACCCCATACCGATTCGGACCAATCGCCCTACGGCATAGGATACGGGTGGGGGTGGGGGGTGGGGGCAGAATTCTAAATTTGAAACTTTGAAAACTGAAAGTCAGGTCAGGGGGTATGAAAAATATTGAAAACTTTTGTGACTTACGGTCGATGTCTTGAAACTGCCTGAAGTATTTGAAGATAAAGACGATGTTGAGCAGCTGGAACCTACTACGGGCTTGAAGTTAACACTCGCGAAACGGATTTTAGAGTCCATTATGTTGCAAATTTTAAGTCGCGACCGAATTAATTTTCTGCGGCGAAAAAAGGTGCACTTCCTATCTCGCGATATTTTATGCACACACTGATGAATCCTGTAACAAGAAAGAAGAAATCCATCATAAGACAACGTTCATCAAAATATCCAATATAATGGAAGATTTATTAGAGAAATATTTTTTTACTGGAAAATTGGAATCGAAAAAGAGAAATTAATTGTGGGTTTTGAAACTTACCGGTCCCTTTGCTGCAGCCATGCCCGATGGAGATCCTCTCCGCAGGAATCGCCTTTTGACTCTAATTATCGCGGTCGAACAAATTGCAAAAGATTTTTATAACTCTAAATACTAACTCGCGACCGTACACTTATTTCCGGCGTACAACACTGATTCTAATTCCCGCGAACTGTTTTTCGATGCAAATGACTCTAAGATCGCATTGCGCGCAATCCCAAAATTGTTGAAAAGAGGACTTATTAAAGTGTACACAAGAAATATTCAAACCAAGCGTTTGATCGATTCTGCAATCTCAATAAAAATTCAATCTTTAATAATTATCGAAAATATAATATAACACCATAATACATGTAATACCAAAACATATTGCCCATATTATAATATTAAATATATTTTCAATTCATGGTGGATGACTATCGTCGTAGCCAAAATCGAGTACCATAGCCAAAGTTTTAAATGAGGAAATAAACCGGATTCCTCGGTTTTCAAGAAACTCTAATTGGCAAGATCAAAGTTTCTTGAGAAAACGTACGGAAATTAGGTTTACGTATGCGCAAAAACTTAAGCAAACAATGCAATTGCATATTAGACTCGTATTTCGAGTGAAATTTCAAGCCCTTTACATGTTGATACAACGGATAAACAAATGACGAGCAACGAAGAAAAGGAGTTCAACTTCAAATGAAATACCGTGATACTTGAAGAGAGTGAAATCTTGGTGGAACAAAGAGGAGTAAAATCAAGCATTATCCTCTGAAAAATCAGTTCATGACTCTGGATCCAATTAACGTCCAATTCCGGACAACGCAAAGAGAAAGCCAAGCAACACGGAACAGAAAACTTTAAGGACAACAATTTTTAACAAGAAATTGCGTCTGCGAAATCACACACTTCTTTTCGAACGACAAATCGCCTCGTTGAACTGCATAATTGACTGACAACCATCTTCCAGACGAAAATTCGGAAGTTATGAATAAGTTAATGAATATTAGATGGGCGGAAATATTAGAAAATGCGAAATGAATGATCGCAGCATTGCGAAGCGTGCGAAGTACGTTGCGAACAAAGTGAGGCTACGGCGAAAAACTCGAAATTTCGCTAATAAATTATCAAAAAAATTACAATACGAACCGAGGAAGCTTCGTGGCACTTGTGGAAACACGTTGCGAAACGAAAAAGTGAAATTTTGAAGGAATAGAAACCGAAAAATCGGAGCACACCGATAACACGTCCGCACTGCACGAGGAACGACCGGCGAGAGACTTTACCGTACCCCGCGCCTAAGATCACGCAGAGCGCTCATGCTCGGAGAGGGGGGAGCGGGAGTACTAACCCAGCTTAATACCTCTCGTATGTGTGAATCCTTTTAATGAGTTATTAACAAATAATACATACCTAATTAATGAAATATGCCTTACATGTTACCCCTGTTCATTGATATTATTACGTATAAACTTAGTATAAGCTTGTTTAAAGCTAAAATTGTTCATATTACGAACTTAGAATGTTAATTATCATTTAAAGTAGCTGAGTTCGTATTAATTTTATCAATTTGTGCACAATCTTGCAGTCTGGCGCTTCATTAAGTACCATCTACTCGAAATAAATTGTTAATTGATGCTTAAATTAGGAATAAACAATAGAATATGTATGACGCAACCGTCGACAAAGAATGCTACGATTTCTTTGAAATATCATCGAGAGTTACATCTTAATGAGTCATTAAACAAGTTAATGGTATTCAGTGTCATTAAAAACGTTATTTGACGTGTTGTTTGAAGTATTAAAAATCTAGATTTATAAATATTCGCGTGCTCATTCGAATCGTTTACGATACTAAATTGTTCTCCAACTTGTTAATAAATGTATATTTATCTGGGATTTCTACGGAATCTTATTGGAAGTAAGTCGTAATCTTCAAAAACAATTATATAATTGGAAATCATTGCATATTTAGGTCTGAACGTAGGAAAATACGGGATCTTCTGACAAGATGTTGGAGGTTACGCATATATTTGGCATTCTTCCAGAATAGTTCCGATAAGAAATGTTACAAAATGTATATAGAAATCTAAGAAATACATTACTTCTGAGAAATCTCTATGTTTTGATCCCGACGTAGCGTAATTGAACGTGCTGGCATTCTCGATCTGTTTTGATACGGGGTCATTCATGCGGAAATTTCACTGGCGTATAAAGAAAATTTCCGGCCCGACCATTTTCAAAGAGACACCAGGGACGCAGGAAGGAGGGCTCCTGGCGGCTTTAAACATTATTGATAATTCCGTAGTTATTACTTAAATTTCCGTAGTTATTACTACTTTATTATCATCATGAGAATAAAATAAACTTATTATTTTGAAAGTACTATATCAGTTACGTTTCGGTAGTCTTACTTTAAAGAAATAAAAACAATGTGACTCTACAAACGAAATTGATTAAGTGAATAATAGTTTAAGCGACTGAAATGAATATTAATTGGTAATTAGTAATTAATATACATAGATACATTAGCAATGTATCATCCTAGTGTGTAAACCCCTTACCACATATCTGATTAAATTGACTGAAATAATGAATCAAATATTATTTCGCATCTTATAACCTAATTGCGCATATGAGGCAATGATTAATATTTATTGAAATTACTTAAACTAATTAATATTCCCTTGAAACCTCACGTATATAACAATACTTGTGCACAACTATTAGTTAAATTAGTTATGAAAATATGTCCGATACACGTTATCAACGATTACAAAAGAATGCCACCATTTTTATAAGTAAATGATGGCCATTGTTATCGATTGGTTCTCTTAATTCATCTAATTGATCACAGTATGTCTCAGATCTAATACTTTCATTACTCGACCGCAATTCAAAGTCGAAAATACCTGAATAGTTCTTCCAAATTCAAAGAAGATCTTTATGGTTTTGCAAATCTCTCTAAAATCGTTCCCGAAAATCATTCTGGCGATTCTTCTTCTTGGCCGAATATTATTCTCGTTGAGGATTGGTGCACAAAATGCATTTTTTCAGTCACGGTTATTAAATGCTTTCTCATTCATTTCTCTTAGGTGCAAGTAAATATACACTACCGCTCAGAATTATTTAAACGGCAGAGCAATTGAACGTGAAACGGCGCTCAACTTTATAAGCCTTGTTTTCTAACGAGGGAAAAAGTGAAAAGGGTTTGTTTGAGCAAAACAAGTTGAAAAATACAGAGTCCCACGTCTCAGTTTTGAAGTGTATAATATTTTGTAATATTAAGCGTATAATAGTTTTGGATCCACCATTTTTTATATAAAATGAAAAAGTTTAAGGTAGGGGTGATTAAGGAAAGAAGTTTAACTTATATGTTACAATCGAAATAAATAAATCTTACATCTTTAAAGTGCACTAATCGTAAGACAAACAAGCAACGCAGCTCATAATGTTTATTAACTTATTAAATCAGAGTTGTTTAATAGGCACGAATCTGGTACGGATTGGGTTCGCTGAACGCGTTACCAAATCAACGATAAATGTAACGTCTTTCAGATAATCCACCGGCTCCAAACGGAAGTTATGCAGTAGAAGTCCAATCATAACTTTTAGCTCCAGCATCACATACCGTTGCCCTGCGATTGTAAGCAAAGAATGTATGACAACTTTTCTGCCTTTATGCATACAACTTACCGACGGAATCTTTCTACTTCGTGCCAAATAATTGTTGGTAATGAACGTATTTCACAGAATTTCCCAACTAATTTACATAATGATAGAGTTCAAATGGTTCAGTGTGTGAAATTATTCCGCGATAAATAGTCGCCATTATATGCAATTGTCCACATAAATATCGGCATATAGTCTCATCGCTAATATGGATAACTTTAAAGTAGATTTGCAGAATTATTTTACTGTATATTTTCAAGGTGTGCAACTAAGCATCGAAAAAACAGAACATGAAATCTGTCCGTTTTTCGGCAAAAAAGCGTTTTCTCACGCTTATATTATATTATCAATATTTCTAATATTTAAACCATAGATTAATTCTGGGTTACTTTATCGTGAGAACTAATGAACGTCAGTTGAGTAGGAGAATCGATAAATTTTAAGTTATCCATTATTCTTGAATTATGTTATCTTGACGTACCGATAGCAGATGTCAAGGTTTAATACAAATACTGTATCCAAGTTGATGCAACTTTAAAGATCAACGAAAAATACTAGAATTCGGTTGCTTATTGTTTACGTATTACTTAATATAAATAAAACGAAATTGGATAAATGTAGCATGCGATAGTTTCAATTCAATTGTGAAAACATCAAATTTATCTGCAGAGCTTTACGAAGCTTTACGATTGGCCAGATTGTATGAGGTCTGTCGCAAGGTATTCGTTGCTTTCTTCAAATTTTCGTTGCACACCGTTGTTTTTACGCGTTATACGGACATCTATTGTATTAAATTATTCCTTATCCGAAGTAGAAATTCGCGTAAAAAAAGAATGCACTGTTATTTAAAGCAATCAAGATCACCGTAACAGTTTTCTTATCTGTTACAAATTATGTTAGCATTGTAACTTCAATATACGCTTAGAAGAAAATCTTTTTGAAAAACTTATCTTTTTTTGATGAGCTTTGCCACGTTGATAAATATTAATGTTCTTAACGTCCGCAATCAACTCTGGTGAAGTTAAATACAGCGGCAGCAGCGCATGTTCTTCTTTATCTATCTACACAATTTGTTACTGATATACTATCATAATTGAATAACTTTGCAGAATCATATATGTCTATGGATAATGCTCTGAACTCAGTGGATGCAGTTTTAAGAGATATCGTGCCTTAAAAATGTAAAATTACTAACAAATTACATGTTTGTTTAATTCCATTATGCACATTCTGCAAGAAATTATCTGCGATTTATTGGAAATCTAACTCCAATTTATCTGTAATTAAGCAAAACATCACAATAAGATAAGACAAAGTTAATGTTTATTGAAGACAAAATAGCCTCAAGTGCTATTTTTCTGTAAATAAGTGGTTTTAGGTGAATTTGATTTATGAAAGGGTGAATTCTAGCGAAGTTAAATGCAGGGATAATTGCAGCGTGTAATATTATTTACGATTCCATATAATTTATTACTAAAACAGACATTCTTGTTAATAAAGCGTTATGCTATGTATTTATGTACACGTTATTCTTCAAATACAAAGAACAGTTCGCGCAGATTATCTATTTACTAACCCTGCAAAGCAATAAGTAACAAGAAAAATTCTGCACATAATTATGTAGAATGTAGAAACAAGTGGAAGGATAAAATTAGAAAAGAGTTGCGCTACTAAAACAAGCTCCACCCTCTTAGTTAAACTATCAACGTCAAGTTTTATTTTGACCTTTTAAAGTGGTTAACGGAGAGTATTCGCAAACCGCTAAACAACTGGTAAATTTAAAGTAGAATTTTAGAAATCCTAGAAAATGTACCACGAAGTCGCATTCTGTGAGAAGCGCAAACTTTGAGGTTACCGTCACACCGAGAAATCGTAGGGCAGGGGAGATTAAAGAAAGAATTTCAGCTTATATATTGCGGTCGATATTAATAAATCTTACATCTTTACTGTAAAAATTGTGATGTACAACAAATTTGTAGGGTTCCATTTAAAAAACAAGTGCAATTGCATTTTGCAAGTGCACCGATGCCAATACTCCTGCAAAAACTCGCATTACATGATGAGAGGAACAAAGTTGTAGTCCGGCCTAGTTACTACATGCATTCTATATAATTAACATAATTTGTCCTGAGAAGTTTGCACTAATAATTTATTATTTTATAATAATGATATATCTTGTATTGTTTTATCGGTGGGTTTACTTCCTTGGATCTCGAATATGTTATATTATATTATATTATAAGTATATTAAGCTAGAAAGTAAGTTAGAATAGATATCGAAATTGTTATTTATGGTTTAACGCACGAAGCAGAATTAAGATTTAAATAAATTATTTAATGGCGGAATCAATGATTTTTTATTTAATATATACGAATTGCATCCAATATCTCACGATTCCTTTATTGGACTTAACTTATGGACTTCCTTCGGCGATTCCGAGAATTTCATGGTAAGGCCGAATTAGAGTTGAGTTAATTAAGTTAATTGAATACGGCAGAATTTGAAATTTGCCCAATTTTTACGAAGACAGTTCCTAGAATTTCGCGAAGCACTTCCAAGAATTCGCGATCGTTTCCAGGAATTCGTACGCGTTTCCAAAAATTCGCGACCGTTTTCAGTTGAAATCTTGAAACTTTTTCGAGGAACATCTTCTGGTAATTCCGGCAATATAAACTTTCAATGCTATTTTTCTTCGAAAGAAAGCCTCATATGTAAAGATTTCATTCTATACTTTCGATTCATAAAAACTAAGGACTGGTTTGAATCGAAACAAGTATTTAAAATACCTGAATTCTCTTATTCAATCGATTACTCCCACGTTATATCGTAGCATACAACTGCTTGCGATAAATAAGATGTTTGATTAGGTAAATAAATATGAATAAATAGGGATTGGTTTGAATCGTCGGAAGAAAAATCTTTATCGTTTACCAAAACGTATAACATTTGTATGAGTGTCTACCAGTGTACTTTACAAATTACAGTTAAGTAAAGCACAGATGTGCTAGAACGCTAATAATATTCTTATATACGTACAAATCATTTTAATAAAAAATTACAATTAATAACAGATACATACTTATATCCTACAATAAATCGCATGAATGTAATACGCCTAGGAAAAGGAACTCAGTAAAACAAGAAGAGTAACGACATGATCAACTGGTACGTAAATTCGTAAAAGTCTTACCAACGTTGACTAAAAAATGTTTGGGATTATATGAAATCTAAGAAAATCTTAGACTCCTTACTACGTCTTTTTCGGCAGCTACTGTGTCGCTTAATTGTAATTAAATAATTGCTTATAATCTTTTGCATCCGTACTAATCGAGATTATATGTGAGTCTTCACATCTTCGTGTGAAAAAAGGCAGTAAGTTTTTTGTGCTCCGCTTTAAGAGCCAACACTTTTATACCAGAGCTCAGATTAGATTGTCAAGAGGTTGCGCATTCGCCACTACCTTTTCTCCCCACCACTACTTTATTCCCGACTTCTGTGGCGTCACAGGGGGACTGAGACCAATAGCGTGAACGGAGAAGGGGTAGTAGTGGGCGGGGCCTGCGCACGACGAACGAAACTCGTCCGACAATTTGGCAATCTAATCTGAGAACCAGTATATTACAGGTTTCACCTTTATTACTTCTACAGATCTTAAAATGCGTAGATACTTTTCGACTCTGCCGAACAATCGCGTGATTCCTCTTCAAGTAAATTCGTATTAACTTCAGTTCCTAATTGTTCGTTTCATTGGCGTAAAACACAATCCTTTTCGGTTATAATATCGTATGTCCTTCGTTAGAATAGTTTCTGGGATTCGACGCATTATCACCATTCTTATAATAATAATCTAATGACTCAAATATCGAGGTGCTCGATCTGCTCAAACAAGTTGAATCCATATTATTTAAATATAAATATTAAGATTTCACTGCGAAAAGTTTGCTAAGTTTTGAATTGAATTAAATAACGAAGGGGTATTTATAACCACTTAATAAATAAAGCGGATCTAGATATGTCAATAAACTTAAGTAGACAATTAATTATTATGGAAAATAATAATTCTTTCTATTTATGAATCTCACTGTAACGATGAAATACTTTACAATATGTAGGAAATAAGTATAGCAAAATTAATACAAGAAATTTCATTTTCCTTTATTTAATACTACATCTTAATTTTGTAAATATAACAGCCTTCACAGGATTTAAAAAGTAGCATATTTAATTTTGCTTCAAAAGCGAAAATTATGAGTGCTTGATCACAAACTAGTCTTCCATTTTCCTAAAATTGAAGTTAGGGAAGCTATATTCTGGAATGATGCATCCGGTAATATATTTTTTAGGAAACGAGTATATGAATCTACATATGCGAGCACCGCGAATATCACTTAATATCACTGAGCAAAATGCATTTGTTAATATATCATAGTAGAACGCACATATCAAGCACCTTACATATGTAAACAATACATATGTTTTATACTCACACGTATATATATTGTATATATATATATATGGATATTAATAAATAAGTTAGTTCGATATTAGAATTCAAATTCTTTTGAGCAGATCGTGTTACGCATTTCAACTCCTATATTTATATAGTATATTTTTATATACATAATGTATTCCTAGTGCACCGAATTCTCGTTATAGTGCGAGATTCTCTGCCGCATCGCTAATTTATATTTGTTGTTTATGTGAAAGATTGAAATATTGTTGTAAATCCAAGAACCAATTGCATGTGCTTCTAATTTTTCATTATTTGTAATTATAAGCGCGCAACATATATCTTGGTCAGCACAACTCGTCATCGGAAAATACGCACATGCAACCCAACCTTCATTACAGCATCACACGATAGTTTAACCCTTTTAACTCGAAGGCAGTTGTCAGTCACCACTCAGTTTATCGCAACAACTCGAGTGGCGACTGAGAGGCGACATTAAGATTATCTCCAGTTATATTTTGTTATTAAACGTTAACTCACCGACAACTGGAGAGTCACCTTTCGAGTGTAATGGGTTTAATTAGTTGCAGACTAATTTTGCAGTGAAACTTCTACCTCGAATGTGAACCCCCTAGTGCAACGAATCATTCAAGATGGCGGCGGACACTGTGCACTATATTCACAGACGCGTAATTTCATAATACGCATGTGATTTCTAAAAGCTAACATTACGTAATAAATTAGTATAACTTCTCCGGAAATAGCGTTTATAGTAGAGACTTATGCAACCGAGGAAGTACCGTGTCTTCCAATTTACTTTCAATCCTGGTAATGTTAATTAACATTCCCGTCGAAGTTCTTGAAGGACCAACTTTTATCTGCATATGCTTTGAATGTCAAAGCGTAAGTCAGAGTTATACGTTCGTTCTATTTTCTAATGGCTATACATTCTTCATCTTTTCAAGAATTTTCATGTACTGCTATCAAATCTTGTTTAGCAACTCAGAGCACTGTTAGTTACTTAACTTAAATAATTTTAGATCGGTTAACAAAATTATGTCGCTGCGAATGTGATTATAGTATAGAACAAAAGAAACCAATAAGTTTGTAAGTTACTAATGTTTAATTACTCAAATCCAACCGAAATGTGTTGAATAGGATAAAAGAAAAATAGAATTTGGGAATTATACAGAGTGTCCCAAAATTCGTATTAATTTAGATGAATGCAAGGAATCCAGATTCTTATGTCGATTTCAGACATCATATCAGCTTGTCGTTTACATATAATATAAATAAATAAATATACCGTTAAATAAATAGATATATAAATAAAAAAAATTATGTAACCTCAAATACATATAAGTTGGTCTTTCAAGGTTCACGCAAGGCTTGTGCAGATATGCACGGTATACGAGTGAGAACTACAATAATAATACTTATTTATATTATAATCCGCACATCTAATAAAACTATCGGTATGCCGACTTAAAATATTTAATGACGACGAATCATTTATAAGTTTATCGTTTAACAGTGGTCAACATATTAGCAAAACATATTCGTTATTGTCAGTGCTTTTTTTGTGGTGAAACGCGCCGGAATGGCGTTCCAGCAGCTACATTTGTTTGTTTAATTATATATTTGATGTCTAAAATAAAAAATTCTTAAAATCAATTATATCGAATTGATTTATGCGACTCCGTGACATAGCTAGAGCTGCTTTAAATTTAATTTCAATTAAAATTTGAACATCATTTTTGTTTAATAAAAAGCTTAACATGATGACAGTTCGGCATCTTTTCTCGACAAAAAAAGCACTGGTTATTGTTTTAAATAACACCCGTGGCTACTTACTTTATTGTTACCATGCTCCGCTAATACTCTCTTCGTTAAGGGTGAATAGTTGCTAATTAAAAACTAGATCGGTACTAATTGTGAGCGGCTATTTTTATTGTACCGAGGGGGTATGCCGATTTTTTATAAATAAAATAACACATGCGATAAACGCATCTCCATAGTTCAGTGTTGTATAACAGTGCTTTCATTTATTCAGTTATCTAAGGTACTATAAAAAGATCAATTCTAACACGAGAACTGCCGAAGCAATCAAAAACTCGAATTTATAAGTTTCGGACTTTTGTCTCCGATTTTTACTAGAATTATTCAAATATACAACGGCGGAATGTTTGAGATTTCATATACCTTCGTTTTATGTACATAACGTACATAATTGAATCCATTAATTAAATTGCATCCCTCGGCAATAATTTATGTAGAAATAAATGTAAAAGTATCACCGAGTATATGTTCGGTAGTTCTAGCGTTACTAGATCTCAAGGTAAAACGTTAAAACTTGCAATGATCTTAATTCTAATCCCTCATTATTTAGATCAAGATCACATAGATTGAGATATTTATTATAACCAAACCACGATGGTTAGTGATCACGGTGTTATGATAATGATGATCTTTATTTCTTTCTGAATGATTCAGTCTTGTTTATGAAAACACGTTACACTTGAACGCGATGGTTTCCTTGTTCATTACTGTATTTGTATTCTATTGAAATCACTAATATTTCATTTTAGAAATACAACAGAACTGTTATACAACATCGTTTAACAATTTATGTTAAATTTGAACTTGTCGGCTTCGGCATCTCGTTTGTATCATTTAGTTTAGTGTAATGATTTTTACCCGTTTCCAGAACGTTTTGAATATGTTGATTGCTAAAATACAGGTTTTAATATCAGTGTAGTTTCGAACAATAACAAAAATGGTGTACAACTATTAGACTAGCTTATGACATTCTTAGAAGATGAAGGGCCATTGAGAACACGTTCAGTCGCGATACAATTGTTGTTCTTTGCTATTTAATAATTCCTTGTTTTAAAACATGAACGCATTTCATGGTCGGGAATTTGATTACCTACTTATACTCTACTAATACCTTGAATTTGAATTAACGTAATTACTACAGCTGTCCCTATAGATGATTACAATTTAAATTATAGTTAACACGTTGAACGCTATGATGATCACCGGTGACCACTGATGCCAATATTACTAAAACTCGAATCAAATACAGGTAACCCTCGTACAACGCGGTTCACAAATTGTGGCGATCCTCGTATAACGCTAGCTATAGCTGCTTTAAATTCCATACGCGGTTCTTATACAACCCGGTTTCGATGTAACTTGGTTCACAAACTGTGGCAATCCTCGTATAACGCGGTACTTATAAAAAGCGAGGTCTCTATAACGCCCGTATGTAATCCGAGTCTCGCATAACGCGATTCTTATAATGCTACCTTTTTCTGGAACTTAACTCCCGCGTTATGTGAGGGTTCGAAAGAAATATCTCACTCAAACGTTATACTTCCAAATTTATAAACGCAAGCTGGGAAACACATTGTTTACTTTAGAATTGGTTTTGTCGATGTGATCCTTCTGGATTAACCTATTGGAGCATTTTATCGAACGAATTCCGAAGGAATAACGGAAACTTGACTAATAAAAATGATTAATAAATTCTTGATTAATAAAACTTGACCTTTATATCTTATTAACCTCTTAACTTGAGCGGCATCGCATTTTCTGTTTACCAGAAATCGTATTTAGTTTAATAGTCGTTTGGTGCCAATTCGATTTGACGATTATAAAGTCGAATCTGCAATTGTTTCTTCGCAAAACAAATACTAATTGTTACATTGTTGCCCATATTTTACACACATAACTTGAAGAAATAACCAATGTTTCTGACTAAATAATTAATTTCTTCTCCAGGTGTGGCATTATTGTATATAAATATATTCAACGGAAAGATTTCCACAGATAAAAAGTATGGTATATCTGCATGATTTGTTCCCAAAAAATACGCGTTAAGGGGTTGAATCCTAAAGTATTTAAATACAAAATTTATATATTTATGGATATTCTAAAATTATTAGGAGTAATGATAAGCACTGTCGTTTTTTGGACCTTTTTTGCGGATGTGATTTGTTATTACATAAACTATATACTAATTCAATTTATTGACATTAGGGAATTAAAAGTCTGCCAGGGAGATGGAGGAATATTATTAATAATGAAGGGGATTATATTGTTGATTTGTCTGTGCTAAATGTTAAATCAAATAAAGTTCTGTTAAATAAAGTATGGATTAAACAAAACCTTATGTTAAACACGAGTCACTGGATGGGTATAAATGATGAATATGTTCCAATAGGTTAAAAAGTCGGTTAATTCAAACACAATTAGTCAAGAATTAGATAACTGAATAATTAACTACAGGTAACATTCCTGATAGAGAGCTGTGGAGGTGAACACTTCCGATTACTTTTCAGTGCACAACACTCACTCATTTTGAAACACTTGTATCAGTATTCACTTTAACCGCACATAGAGTATCCTCCTTAATAGCATGCTAATCGTGAATTTGTTTAATAACACAATGTAGCCTTTAGACATTTTTTCTTTCCTAACGATTCCTCAATGCTTCTTTTTTCTGACAAGGTGTTCGGCCAAAGCGGTACCTGGGATAGAAAAAACGAAATTTTATTAATTACTTTCGGTGCCACGTCAGAACGTAACAATTATATTAGAGACTTTTTTCGTATCGCAAATTTGGAATTTGATTTTTTCAAGGATCATAGATAACGATGGGGATTATATAATAAAATAATGTTTAATATGAAGAAATGAATGGAGTTTCATAAAGTATGTGAAAAATAATGATTTTCCGATTACTTTCCGGTATTGCTAATAATATAAATTCAGCCTAATTCGATCTCTGCTTAGTTATTGTAAATTTCAAATTTACTATGTGAGACACGTATAGTCTAATACTAAATTCATGTATTATATGTAATACCGTTTTTTCCCAATGGATTGCGTTTTGTAATAAATTGAATATCGATCCGTGGAGTATTTCAGAAAATGGAACCGCTTGTCTGTATGGAAGTCTTAAAGTCTTTGTAGAACAAGTACCGCATTATAGCCAGCACAAAACGAGAATAGAATACTTCGTTAGATTTAGGAATAGACCCATTAAAAGTAGGTATTTGGGTCTACAAAGATGGTTGTAATTAGTTAAATTTACTAATAAGTTGAAATATTATAACTACAAATGAACTAACAAAATGAGATAATTAAAATGTCTACTAAGTGATTATCACTAAACAGTTGTAAATACTTAGTACGAAGAAGGAGGAAATAATAATAATAATTATATAAATAATAACTGAAATGGCGTACAATTTTTTAAAGTGGAAGCTGAGTTTATCTTTTGCAAAATATGGTATAATGCAATCTTTACGTTCACCGTTCTACGATTAACGATTTTTATGTTTAGTCGTTTAATATGCTTTTTTTATCAGTATACAATTTAATTATTAATGATAATAATAATTCAATTGTTTAATTATGAATAATAATAATAATTTAATATTAATGGAATTAGTTATTAGCACGATCGTTAAACTTCAAGCATTCAGAACAAAGGACGTAAAAATACTGCCGTCGTTTCGCAGAGCACGGAATTAATTATGCATACACTGAAGTTGGAATCAGCGATAAAAATCAACATGAACTTATCAAGCAAAACATGTTCGAAAACCTTTGTTTCCGTCTTTGAATTCGTTCCTTTTTTGCGTTTGAGCATAAAATCGACATACCTTTAAAACAAGAATCGAAATGAACAGTTATCTTTCATCTTTAAAAACTTTCTGTTCGAACTTGTATGTTCCGTTTAAAAAATCTGTTCCTGTAGAATTTTTATGGAAAGAATTTCAATCCCGAGGAACTTATTTGAAAAGTGTTCGCGTTGAACAGATACTTTAGAATCTGTGCAATAAAAGTTCCATGGAAACAGGTTATTTCAGAACATTTATCAACTGTATTAATTATTGAATATTGTTGGAATACTATTCATTAAGTAGTAGGCAGTATTCGTTACAATGACTGAGAACTTTGTTTACATTGATGAAGAAAGTGTCTGTACTTGTTATAGAAAAAATGGTATGTTTCTATTTCAAGAATTCTATTGTAACCAAAACTTCGATTTTCAAGAACCTTTGTTTATCTGTTTTCATTAGAACTTATAATGCAAGAACATTTTTCAAAAAAGTACCACATCGATTAAGTTCCAATAGATCCTATTAAAAAGTTCCAGACTTTCTCGATTTCTGCTTTAAAATGTCCCGTCAGAATATGAACTTGTATATCAATTTACATGGAAAACATTGAATGCAATTTTTATAATTATAAGATAATTAGAGAAATATTACAATTTTTAATATAAATGAAAGTGTCTGCTATCATTGGTTACACCTCTGTTTGAACGTTTTATTAATTTTCGGTGTTAATACTGTATTTTATAAAATAGACTTATCATTGATTGGGACAGTACCTGGTGATAGTGTTAAGTTACTGGACGGTGAAACACAGAATAATATCGCTAAACGGTTGTTTCCCGGTCTACGTGAATATACTCCACGTAACCGGGATGTTGATGTCAGGATGCTGCGTCAAGAAGCGTCTCCTCCGTCGGTGCTCGCCTCGGTTTATTGATCTTCTTTGTTCCTTTATAGTGAAGTCTTTTTGCTCGTGCTTTGGATCTGAAAAGGAGCGATTTAGATTATACATCTTCCTAAAGAATGGAAAACAAATTCTTATCCGAGAAAGCATTGGAACGACGGCAAGTTTCAGGACATTCTTTCGTAAGCTTTTAAAACCACGTTGTATTATAAAAATCAATACGTTATTAAAACGTTGAATATCGCGGAGGTCACCGGTGACCACCGATGCCGATATTACTCAAATTCGAATCAAATATATCGCTAATATTCGTAAAATTTTCAATACTTTTAAAATTACGACAACGACGTAAAGTAACTAATGTATCGTAGAGCGCTTAAACTGTTTTGGTTTTAGACGTTATATACACGTTGTGGACGCGTGTTGCGAGGTATCGTATAACACGGATTTCGGTTCGGCATTCACCGTGTTAATACTAGAACTACCGAGCAATATTCAGTTATGTTTACACATTAATTTATATATTAATTATGGCTCGATGCATAATTCAGTTACTTAATGGATTCAATTAGTTGCCTTATATAACATAAGACAATTATAACATTTAAGGACTATTAATCAAAAACTGTACATGTATGTCCCTGGTCTGGTAACGGTTTCAAAAATGTTGTTTGCATATCAGCTTTGTGTTCTTAAATGGAATCATATATTTTTAACGCATCCACGTTACACGAGGGCTACATGCACTTAGTTTATTCGGGACAGCATAATACGACATTATCTACGAAATAAGAGGATGCAATGATCGTTAATAGGGTTTAAACTCACCTGCTTATAAGTATCGCAAACAAGCACGCAAAGGCAGTGACAATACCAGCAACCCCTGCAACTACAAGCCACATTGTTGGAGGAAGTAGTCCAAGTAATCTCGCACCATTGCCACAATTTGCTTCGTCGTGTCCAGAAGGGCAATGAACTCTTCCATCGCACCAAAGACTTGCGGCAATACATGCACCAAGCTCAGGACACTTGTGAGGACAATCTCCCTGCGTCAATGTCTCGTTTTCAATGCCTCTCTCGGGTAAACGTAATTGTCTTCGTAATGCGGCTCGACTTTTCGAGATTTCCAACCAAGAGGCTGCAGCCTGGCCGGATTCCCTTGCGACAAAGTCTAGCAAGAGAGCAGGTGGTCTTGGTGGGCCTGGCCATTTACCTTCATCAGTACCAACCAACCATTCCTCGGAGAAAACGTGCACTGTAAATTCCTTTGCACCGGGTTCAGCTGGACAAACCACCTTTAGAAGCTTTGGTGGCCAACCAGAATAAAGAAGTATTCTATTGGTAGTTGGGCATTTCGGTTGGTCATTCATTTCGGTAACCGGTGCTGGCTCCAATGGTAAAAACCAACCCCATGTTAAGACGAATAGAGATCTATTCTCTCGTGCTTCCACCAACCATGGAAGTCCCTCGCAGTAAATGTCTGGCCGTGATAATGGTGGTGCCACGAATCGTAGTTCGCCGCCTTTAAATGAAAGAAATTTGTCGCTTTGTGACTTACTTTATTTCATCTATTCGATGGGAATTGTATTAACATTATTCATTAGTCATTAGATTAATATTATACGATAGATTTTATATCAGTATTATATTAGGTATCGGAAAAAGTTCGTGCGGGTTTTTAAATGACAAGTTTTAAATCAAATTTGCCGTTTGGGAAGTTAAATGCAGATAAAAAGCTTGTAGTTCGATGGAATAAGGTTATTTTTCTTAAAAAAAGATCAGAGAATTAAAAAATAATTTCATAAAACGGCGAGAACTTATGCACATACTTAATACAATGTATTGTACAGGAAAAATATAAATATCTTGAAGTGAATTTGGTAATCTATCTTTTGATAGAATATAACATATGTTATTTAATCAAATGAAATACAAAAATATGGCCGTGGAAAAAGGTGAAGAAAAGAGTAATTTTTTAAATCTCATGTATTACGTGTTACGAAGAAATGTAAATTATGTTATGAACCAATCGTAATTCATTATATATAGTTTATAATAAATAGTTTTAAATGTTTCAAATGCTATTTTGAAAATTAGAAAATTTAAATTTCGGTAAACTCCAATATTTTGAATTGCATGCAAGAATTACATATTGAAACTGCAGCCTTATAAATGGTTGCACTTTCAAACATTTGAACTAACGACAAGTGCTTATTACTCGAAGAATTTTGAGAATGTTAGAAAGCTTATTTGGTACATTTTTTGGTTGTTTTACGAAGTAGAAGGTGTAAGTTAAGAAAGTATTTGTAAAATTGCACGGTTACACAGATCTCGCAGGGTGCTCAGTTCACGCTGGATATTTTTCACGTTTGGCAAGTTGCCAAGCCTGGGATCAAGTGGAATATGTAGAAGATATATTTCAATCTGACCTCACTCGTCTTCAGATCTTACTTTCGAAGAACTCTGCTTCCTCATAATAAATATGTTTCTGGCTAACGACATACTTTCTGATAAAAATGAAGCTGTGTGTATTTGACCCTTTTTCCAAGTTCCCGTAAAATTGAAGATTCGAATGTTATTAAAAGAAAGTAGAGTATTATGGAAATAGCAATTCAAATGAGATGCTTATGGCACTTAAAATATGAGTTAAATATTAAGTTAAACTTAAATAATCCATTCGAAAATAATTAATACGTATTTTATTATAACAAGTAATATTATAATAATATTATAATAATATTCTAAGTTTAGAAACCGTGGATAGTATTATAATATTAGTTATTATAACATTAGTTATTATAACATTAGTTACTATAATATTAGTTATTATAATACTATCCACGGTTTCTAGACTTAGAAAGTTATGATGGTAATCGTTAAAGTGAATTAGAACGTAATGTTTAATATACAAAGCTTGATTTGAACCGAAAAACGAATAATAATATTTTCACAAAATCAATAAAATCAACAATCAATCAAAATTACGAGGCACTTATAACGCAGATGTACAATTTATAAGCCAGTGATTTGTGCAATTACGGATCGAAATTTAGCATTATTCTTCGTTAATTCGTAATAAAATTTCATTCCTTACTTTTTTATAAATATTGAGAAACGTATACCACGATAGGCACACGCATAGTCAGTAGATAAAGCTTCAAATCGCGGTCAAGTTTTTATCAACCGTATCACAATTCCTATATTTATAACTATTTTTAAGTGCTGGTTTTAAGCTGAAAAGATAAGCATCAAATAACAGAGTGTTTAGCACTTTTACGGCTAGCTTCCACACCTCTCTTATTTATGGTGAATGGGTTAAAAAGTCTTTTCACGCTCGGCCAGGATCATGCAAAAAGTTCACTCAGCACATCCCGAAGAAGTAAATGCATACATACATGTATATGTATATCTATATATAAGTTCCCGTAAATCTAAAAGCCACATTAGCTGGCACTTTTTCGCCCCGAAATTTCGTATAATTAAAATTGACATAACTTAATAAGTATGCAATACGACTTGATATCATAATCAACGAACTTTGTAAAACACTTCTTATCATTCTACTTATGAATAACAAAATGAGTGTAACTTTAACATTGCAATTAACTTTCCTGCAAGCGAGCTTTGTTTTCTCTTCTGTGTCGCGCGTACTTTCATAATTATTATTACTACGAAAAAATGAAACGCAACAAAAGATACTGATAGATGAGTATATGACTTCAAAGTACATTTAAAGTAGAGCAATATTCTCAACCTTTTTTATCTCATGGCACTTACTTTTAAAATATGTAAATTAATTACGCAAATACATTTTTGCCTATGCATATATATTTGTTATTATATTATATATCCGTTTATTAGAACAATTATATACTCGTATAATCGATGAAAAGAGGTTTTAATTTGACATGTACACTTATTGTGCTTTGCAATTTTTTCGAAACTAATTTAATTACTGATTTTTTAAATTTTCACGGCAGACTGGTTGAAAATCACTGTAGTAGAGGGATAAACTTAATAAAAGATAGTTTATATTAAGCGTATTCAATTATGGAGGAATTGGCTAGCTGTATTAATAAAATTAGTCGTGTTAACGTGAAATTATATTGAAGACGAATGAATTTGATCACGTTAGTAAACTAACTCCGTAAAGTGGAGATATCCAAGGAGGTCATGAGCCACTCCGGTCTTTCGCTTCCCCTACTCTGCTACCAACATGAAATCGAATTAGCTCGGGTTTTACGGTAAACGGTATATCATTTATCCGCCATTTTTGGGTTCTACTGTATCCTCTATGGCATCTAATGTCGTCTATTGTATTAGGTATCGGAAAAAGATCGCGCGGTTGTTTAAATAAAAAATCAAATACTCTGGATATTCTGGAAAGTAATAAAAGTACGAGCGAGACTCGTGCTTTTCACGTTTGGCTCATAAACGATATGTAACAACGAGTCAGACTCGTGGTAATACCAGAAGGGGTTAATCTCAAGTTCGAAATTCAATCTAATTGATTACCCATAATTTTTTTACGAAATAAATAAGTAAATAAAGTTGAAATTCATAAATCAAAATTGTCAAAAGAATGTAAAATGGACAATTAAACAAGGATTTTAACTTATCTAATAAAATACTATTTTGAAAAGACAATGGCAAAAACTATTATTGTAAAAAGTATTGTACAAAGTATATACAACGAAAACAAAGGCATGAGTATTGTTATGATCTGGATTTAAATAAAGCAAGCTTACATTTTTATTGTTTTAAAGCATTCGCGGGTGTCCATTTAATCGGTGGATTTTGAAACTACTGAATCTTTGTGGATATAATCCCGCTTTCTATTAAATTAATGTGATAATAACCGTTAATGGATACATATTCATAAAGATATATTTGCGTTTCCTGAACCTACGTTATTTACTGTAATATTTCGACTTTTCATTTTAGCTCCGGCATCCTGCGTAATAAAATAAATGTCTACCTGCCAGTTCAATTACAATTAATTTACTTCCAATAAACATTCTGCGGACTAGGATTGGTAAACAACCGAGTGTTTTGTGCGATCGATCCATGCGGCAGAAACTGTGTATTTGGATGCCGCCATATACAATTTTATCATCGCAAGCGATATCTCTCTAAAGTTAACGAACCAATTAATTAACCGTTTTAACACACTACGTTGATTACAGAGCCCGTAATTGTTTTACCATATACAGAGAGTCACAGGAGTATTAGTACCCTCCCTAATTGGTGACTTCAAACGACTAATATTTTTGAGGATACAAATTTTAAAATGCTTATCAATGTGAATGTACATATGTCATGCTACTTAAGCTGCAATTGACATGAACTTTATTGCAATATAACAATTGAGTGTAACAAAAACAGGAATTTAAGTAAACCATCAAAGAAATTGGTATGTGTAATGGCTTGATTCATTCTGAAATAGTTTACTCAACACTAGAACTACCGAAAATATACTCAGTTATGGTTACATATTTATTTATATATAAATTATGACTGGAAGATTTTAATTAATTAATAGATTCAATTATTTGCGTTATGTACATATATAGGGTGTCCCAGTTTCTTTCCGTAAAACTTTGGGAACATATTCTATGTGCAATATTTAGAAATGAAATGTTATATAAACATAGATTTTTAAATGGTTTATTAAAAAGTTCTAAATTCCTGTTTCTTTTACATTGAATTGTTACACCACAATAAAGTTCATATGAAAAAACTGCAGCTTTATAGCGTCACTATCAATTAATAAAGTAATGAACCCGCCATACTAAAATATCAATCCTTTGAAGTCGACAATTAGGGGGATACGAATACTTTTGTGACTCGATGTATGTAGACCACCGTTTACATTTATTTCTGATACATAGTTCAATGAAAGTGTCTCTTCTCGACAAAGCAAAATCAAAAAGGACTTTCCATGCAGTTCATTTAACACGTTGAACGCCACGCCGAAATCCGTGTTATACGATACCTCACGATGCCTATCTGTAACGTCTAAAAATAATACTGCTTAAGCGTTCTACGATACATTACTTGCTTTACCTAGTCATCGTAACGTTAAACATATTGACAGTATTACGAATATTAGCGATATATTTAATTCGAGTTTTGTAATATTGGCATCGGCGGTCACCGGTGACCTCCACGGCGTTCAACGTGTTATTACTGAAAATATATAATTATATTTCTGTAATATTTATTTTGTAGACGAACTAAACTTTGTTCCATTGTATTCGAACGAGACGTGGGTCCCTGCATCCAACTAACTATGTTTTATTACTCTTATTGTTAGTTAATTACAAGCATTCGAGGTCAACTAAATTCCACATCCGGCGTAGAAACGTCGTGTAGATTGAGGATACTATCTAAAGCCATCAAACGTGCTTTGCAAATTCGTGGAATTTGTGGAAAAACAATTACTAACACATAACGAATCGACGAAACCCAAGGGTTTTCTGCAGTTACTTGAAACTTTCAGCATTCAATTGGAGAGTTTAAACCTCATTGATTTAATTTCCTACTGCGTCTAATAAAACATAATGAATCATGTTTAACTTAAAACTTTCGAATTTATAAGATTCCGCTTTCTGAGATTCTTCACGGCTCACATTGCATAATGGACGTAATTAAATGGATTTAATTAGTTTTGCATTCATTGATATTTTTAAGGACGTACATATACTGGAATGTATTGGGGGTACCATCATGGCGGTCACTGGTAATCATTTTTTTTTCCTTTTGTGCCTCACCGCATAACTTTAAAACCGCATTAAAAAGAGACTCGGCTGTATACGTCTTTCGCATATCTTCCTGGACACGTCAGAACGTATATATACGGCTTTCCCAGTCAAAGGATTAAGGAAGATTTTGTTTAATCATACTTAAGAATAAAGGAATGAAAATCACCATTAATAATCTTTTGTTAGAAGTTCAATTAACAATAAACGAACAATGCTCGGTATATAAACTATTATATTTACTACTGCTATATCGAATAGAAATCGATAAAAAAGCAATGATAATAAAATAAATTTCTCCTTTAAAATCAACATTAAGCTGCATATGTTAGTTTATGATTTATTGGTCAATATTCTCCATTTTATACCAATAAACTTTGTTAGTTAATTTATCCGTACGTTTCGATGTGAATGTTTTCTGAAAGCAGCTTTTAAAACGACATACTTTCCGTAGTCATGTAATATTTTGATGTAAACGTTTTTATGTATGCGGACTAAAATATTTCATGCCGGTTCTGCATATGCCAAGTTTAATTAGCTTGATAAATCTCGAAAAGCTGACTGACGAGGTGTATGAATACTTGATGGCCGGCAATGTTTGCCATGTATTAATATTGCAAAAAACGTTATCGATTAGTCTCCGCAACGTTTCAATATAAACGATTAATTGTGTCAACATCACCTACAAATATTGAGTCGTCCGGAAAGTTCATACCGATTTTGAGTAGATTTTCGGCGAAAAACCTGTGAAGCACTGGGAAACCCTTTTCGTTGTAATAATAACTATAAAAGTAGGCGCCACGATTGTCACCTTTTTCGTGCATTTAAGTAATAATTTCGATGTTATTTTCACTTAATGTAGCTTCGTTAGAATCGCGTTTAATTAGATCTACGTTGTACGATTTCCTCGTAGAATCGAGAACATTTGGGTTATAGAAGTTTAATTCGAAACGAGGAGATTCTTTTTTTAATCGTGTAAATAAGGTGAATAAGTACCTTCTCCGCGTACTCTCTGCTTCCGGGGGCACTCCGGCGACTTAACAAGCTCGAAGCTGGCGTGAAAGAACAGCGTCTCAAAATCTTCGTGTGGTGCTTGTTGATCAACCAGAAAAGTAATTTCTAGAGATCTGCTCGAGGAAATGTGCGTTAATGGAAGATGTGAAGTATTATCACAGAGACAAGCTCGGGGAAGCTTGACGTCCTTCCATGGCGCTTCATAAAGAACTAAACGAGCTTCCCTTGATCCGATTTCTTGAATGCAACGTGGACGTCCGGTATGAGGATCCGGTTCGCTCACACAGACAGTTGATTCACCCAAACTAACGTTGTGCAATGTCAGTCGTATTCTTTCCGACGGCCCGGCCTCGATTCGATATTTGCAATCCAACTTTGATGATCCGCCTCTTCCAAAAAGCCGAACGTCCCGAGGAGATGAAACATCTCCATTCCGGACCTTCCGCCATATTCTACTGCAGACTCCTTCGCCCCAAGGCTCGCCGACTTGAATTGTTGAAATAAACTCGTACTGTGCCTGCAATTGAAAACAAAATCGCTTACGTTCCATATCTGGCACAACGAAAGAGTAATTTCTTATCATTATTGACACATTCGCGTGTCGGAGCATTGAATTTCATTTTTAGCCGAATGCTACGCGAATAATGAGGGGTATATGCACGTTAACGTATATATGTAAATGTACATGTATATACAGGATGTTAACTTTGTTCTATGAAGTAATATATTTCATAAGTGTTCAATGATTGTTATTAATTGTTTGGCAGTTATAATAAAAGCTCGAAATTTCTTCCGTCTAAAAAGAAATAGTATTTTGAACGATTATAACTCATCAATAAAGCAGTTTCAAACACAAGTTCATATGAACTTGTTTTGACCTACATGACCTCATTAACATGTACAATACTATGAGTTTCACTCTGACCTTTTGGGACACCCTGTACATGCTCACACTCCAACTAGAGTTTGTATCTCGCAGGAATTCATGTAATCTATGTCCGGCGCAGATTCTGCTTTAGATTGCCGTGTCGGATATGTATTTATAGCTACTGTGTTGGTAACTACGTACTCTATTTCAACCTAATAAATGGTAGACTAACCGAATCTCTCTCGTGTGAAAATTCACTAGCTGTGTAAACGATAAACGTGTGCTGCAAATTCAACTTAGGAATAGATATTACGGAAGTAATATTAAAATACTGTAACATTAATGTAAACTAATGTAAATGATCTAGCCATACCACGCATTATTGTTGCAATGATGCACTCATAATATTACAGGGGATTGTCGTTTTATTAATAATTAGTTCCCACGAAGTGCGATATAATTGCATTCAATTAAACTGATGATATAGATCGATGAGACAGCGCAAGAGCGACATTTTTCAAGGGTATGCGAGTAGTGCAATGACCCTCAGTTCTGGGTGCACCGCTCTCAAGTTTATAATGGGGAGGATTACGGAAACTCTTTTAAACTAACTACACTTTATTATATAATTGTCTGCAGTGGGAATAATAAGGTTTAGAACTACGTTACTTCATTATTATTAACTTATTAATCTCACGTTCGACATTCAATCGTATATTATAATGCATAATTAATAAAAAGCATTTGCGTAACCTCCGCCTTCTAAACGCGAAGACGGCGGGCCTCCGACTGAGAAGGAAATTAAGGGAATCCGAAAATGCAAAAAATTCTGAAACTTTGCATAAACATAGAGCAATTCATTCTGGTTACGAAGCTATTTTTCGTTGGTAATCAAAAACGGTTTAAAGGGGTGAAATCACCCCTCAAAGAAAAAGCGTTTTTATTTCGTTTACGGCTATTATCTCCAAAACGATAAGAGAGATCGAAAAAAGTTAATCACAATTTGAAAGGTACTTTTGTTGTATTTAACAGTACTTAAGCTAAATTTATGGTATTTGAATCACATATAATGTAATTGAGTAAATGCGACCAAATTAGGAGGATTGACGGATAGCAATTGATTATTCAACAATTTATGTGCGAATTATAATTTGCAATATTCTCATGGGAATATGTACTTCATTAGGTTGCACTGGCTGGTTAAATAATGTTAATACATTATCCAGTGAAATGCTAGCTGTAATAGATAATACTCGATAAGTACTATAATAAATATACTATTAATTATGACGGAGAATAAGGCAATTTGAAAGTTCACACGTGGAGTTCAAACAAAGATTAATTAAAAGATGCAGGGATGCCGTCGGTTGTACACTGCCTTTCATTGTCATACGAAATTTACTTTCTCGTACACTACTTTTTAGCTAATTGTTAAAACTCGGACGCCCGGAAGGTATATCTCTTTTTAAATCTCATAATGAAAAGTAAGCACTGTTGCTGCTTGCTGTTTGCGTCCATGAACGTAATCAGAATTCTCAAGTAGGCAGAAATGAGAATCATGTCACTGTGCATATATCACATTAACCTTTTAACCTCCTTGGGGAGTGCTTCCAAAAAAACACCACACTGGTACTTTTAATTTAGTGATCAAATCAATTCGTACGATATCTTTGTAATTACAAAGTACATATGGTTTTGATTGTTCGTTATTGAAATTTAAACGAATACAAGTTTGACAACACCTTGGCATTTTTTAAATATACTTAGATATTGTTTATTATCATTTGTTACATCTTAAGTATATCAAGTTCTGCGATCCTATTTTCGCTACGCATGTAGTTCAAATCTCATTGAGATCAATGCGAAGAGAACTCGCTCGCACAGTTAGTTACACAAAGAAAGCTTTCACACGGATAGTGAAAGTTCTCTCAGCGCCATGCAGCCTAAAAAAGGAACTTCACCGACCCGCTCGAAATGGAACACTAAGCTCATGCACGTGCAACTATTTCTCGAGCACACTGTGTGAGAAATTAATTCCCAGCTTCGTGGAAACTTCCTTTAGTCGTGGTACAGACGCTTCCTGTATGTACCGGAAGTAGAATCACAAAACATTAAATGTTAATACCTCGTAAATAAATCCAAAAAATAATGTAATGGGTCGTTGAATTAAAGTATTATAATACCCTCGTATTCGTGTTGTCGGAAAGGCGCAGAATTTTCTGAATACTTTCAGAAAGTTTTATTTAAAGATTTAGACTTAAAAACATACTTTTTTAATGCTTAGTACGAATCGAATGTTGTGTTTCGCGGAATAATTTTGTGTAATGACTGATTAATAAAGATTTGATTGCGATTCCCTTTTTTGGTGTAATTTAATATGATTTCCAAAACTCTTAATATTATAGAAATGGTTGACAAAGATCCTATGTATTACTATACTGCTAAGATAATTAACAGCAAGATCAAGATATCTTATTCTGCCTTTTTTGAAGTTAATATATTAGTAATCAATTAGTAGAAAATTACATATATCAGCAGCCGTAGAAGTTTTAGTAGTATATGTAGATATGATATAAGGTTTCTGTAATATCTAGGTTACTGTGCTGATTTATGACAATCGTAAGTTTCCTTTTTATGCTTTTATGACAAGCTGCACTTATATGCTTGTACATTGTACACTCTTTGCTTCAAAGAATCTCGGATAATCATAACTTGCTTATAATATACATTTTAAATTAATTTTTGATGCAATCATATGAAGATTTATTACTAGATTTCCTTTCTTACGTTAAAGTGGAATGCTTGCTTGTATCGATCGCCATTTTTCATTCCTTTAGTAAAGTGTTTTTAAATAATATAAGCGTGCCTGTACAATTTTATATTATAATTTTGTATGTAGTAGGTGTTTATGTTTCATTAGGTAACTGTTATTAAGCTGCTTTAATTAATATGCAGATAATTGGATTACGAAAGATATCGGTGTAAAATTGTGTTAAATAAATCATACAAAAATTGAGAAATCGTAGAATTTTTGAATGCGATGCAAAACATACATACATTTTCTAAAAACGTTTTAACATTAGAAAATTAGAAATTGATTTAATTACGTCCATTATGCACTGTGAGGCGCAAGAAATCTCGGAAAATGGAACTTTATAATGAATGTTTTTATTAAATTCCGGGGACCCGTCATTTTGAGGGTATCCGGTGGTTCTAGTGTTGATATTTATTTCAGAAGGCACGGTATGAAAACAATTATTGTTGAATATTCGCTAGTAGAATTTAGGCTGAAAGGGAACATCCGCGTTCCCGAGTCTCAGGAAAGTTCATCGGTTTGTAGAGCTGTCGAAACTCGTAACTGGAGTTTAAGCGGAGGAAAGTCCCGCACTCTCCAAAGTCCCGCACTCCACTATCCAAACCGAAAAAAGACTTCAAACTTTCGGACTGATGTTCGGTGCTGGTACTTACCAGAACGGATTTACTTGTTTGCACATTTTGCCGCATTCTCATTGGATTGTAATTCGCATTAAATCTCTGAATGCCTTCATAAAATATACCTCATCAATTTCATAAATTTACTTTAAACGTTAGAATGAACATTAAAAGTAAATAGAATATAAAACCTTTGTACATTTTATCATTTTACCATTAATATTAAACTATTTTGTTGCCATGCAGACACATATTGTATTTGCACCTGGGTGTAATAAGATTTTGTTACCCTTAAAATCGGTCGGGTTCGTTTATTGCTATCGGTCGGGTTTTAGTTTCCCCACAAGAAATTACTTTACTACAAGAAGGTTGGCGAACTATGCAGCAAGAAACATTACGCAAACTTGTTGGGGTATGCCAAAAATATGTAAAATAGCAATAATGAAAAAAGGGGGATACTTCGACGAATCACGTATTAAGCGAAATGTATAATTAATATAGAATAAAATATACGAAATTTATTCGACTCCTCTATCTTATAATATCAACGTACATCAACCTACAGATATACCAAAAGAAAAGTATCCCGTTCCATTTTATAGACAAGATAGGTAATAATTTGCTTAACGATAGTAAGTGAACCCAAACTTATGGCCGGTAGTATATGTACATAAGGTGGACAAATCAGCGATCGTATCAGGTGTTAATGTAAGACAGTCTATGTCATAAGAAACATACTATAATAACCATTGAGTCAGTCATTTTAAATGTATTCTGTTTTCTAGTTAAATGTAATTTTATCTTGTAAATACTATTAAGGTGTTCCCTTAAAAAGACGGACAAAAACCACCAAATTAAGCCTCTTCAGGAAATCCTTTAATATCATTCTCTTCAGTTTATCTAATTGTAAGATGGGTATTTTTCTGTGCAAGTACGTGCAACTCATTTCTTTCTCCGTGAAAAAGCGGAGATACAGTGCTGCAATAAAGGAAATTTTCTTAAAATCTCGAGGTTCTGTGCAGGTGAAGTAGGGCGAAAAACGTTACTGCGGATTCGCAAAATATTTATGAGATGAGATACCAAGAAGCACTAAACCCTTAGCGAATAACAAATGTGCCTCGGAACTATTTGTTCTTCCTATAATACATCATACCGTATAACACGGACTTCGACCCGGTACTCAAAGTATTCAGAAGTCTAATTAAATGGTACAACTAAAAAATATTCTACGTTGATTATCACGTATAACGAAGTTGCGAGGGAAATTTTTCATGAATACGAAATTATTTTAGTCCGCTAACGACAACTAGAAACGCATCAGTGCGCAGTTCTAATTAGAATGTTTGTTTAATTGTTGAATCCTTTATTTTACAATAATAATTACGGTAACTCTTCATCTGGAAAGCTTGCTTAACTTTTCCAACAATCCAATACAAATGTTAACTGTGATATTTGCTGCCCATTGCAATACACTGAGTAAACTTCATAAAATATAAACGTAACAGACGTACACTGTACACTGTACACACGTTACGCAACAAGCGTATCTTTTTATATCATATCCAACTGTTCGCTCCAATATTAACGATGAATTTGGATTTCATGCATCCGGCAGGGAAATCGTTGATAATTATGTCAAATGTCATTGTTATAAATATGATATTCGATTCTTGTTGATGGCAAACAAACGAGACAGGATAACAAAGTAACCTTTCTTTACGAATTACCATGCGATTTTTGAAACAGACTTTTATATGAGTTATTGAAAAACAAAAATATTCAGTTAATACGTTACGCGCTACATGAATTCGCGTTGTAAGAACTCGCGTTATACGGGAGTCTATTGTATTAACATGCAGGGTTTCTCAAATTTGAAATCGGTCATCTTTATTCTGAATGTTTTATATTCCCTCATTAAATGTAGTAAATCATGCAATTCTAACTTAATTTAGTTTATGGGAGAAGTACAACGTTACAAGCAATTTTGTTTATTACAAATATTATCTAACGAAATTTCTTACAGATTCCAGACAAAGTTTAAGTTCGATTTGAGCGATAAAAAGTATTTATGAAGGTGCTAAGTGCTGCCAGGAAATACTTCGAAATATACCGCAACGAAGTTGAACATCGCGTCTTTGAAAAGTTGCCGGTCTGCATTTATTGAGATTCCCGGGGAATACTTTAGTTTGGGACCATTGCAACGAGAAATCTTGAAACTTGTGGCGATCTTGAAGTTTACAACCATTCAGGTTTTACATTCCAAATTCACCCTTTTGCAGATCATATTCACCCGTTTGCGAATCAAATTCACCCTTCCAAACATTGACGGGGTATACAACAAATATTTTTCCATAAAAACTAATACTGCATTTGTTTATTCGTTCGAAGTCCAACTGGGAGCCAATTACGCAAATCTAGTATTTCATTAGCGTCCACTAAACTCAATTATTATTAATGTAAATTTACTAGAGGGGTGGGGAACCTGTGGTCTTCTATTAATTGGTCCTTAAGTGCAGCCATCTGACAGAATCTATTTATATATTTATTTATTATATTCTTAAAAATAAGGATAGGTAGCAAAAATAAATGACTAGATTTAATTATGTCCATTATTTAAATTTTACCATTTTTATTCGAAGCTGCGGACCGTCATTTTGACTGTTTAGGTAGTTCTGGTGTTAATACATTATCGGTCATCTTTTTATTTTTATTTAATTTTTAAAATGAACGTATTTAAATACCAAAGAATCAAATAAGTTTCAACGAAACAATCTTCCCATGATTTACCGGTACAATTAGAACATTAAGTCGTAAAGGCTAAATAGCAGACACGGACATAAATGGAAAAAAAGAACCGACGGAACAAAATCATTAAGAGATTAGTCGACTCTGAAATTAACAAATAGTTTTATTTTTGAAATTATTTAGTACGTGATAATTAGATTTTTACAAAGTAATGCTCATTTTTAAGTATATCTGTATGAAGTTTCTTAATTGCGGTCATATTTGATAACAGCTAAATTAATTCGGACTTCCGACATGAAAAGGTTCTCCACCCGTGATTTAGTATCAGCCAACAAATTATGTCAATGTAATAATGCAGGATATACTTCATTTAAGTTGGCGAAAACTGTGCAGATAGAATTTCCAGGGCTATAACCAGTAAATATTTTTCGCTTAGATTTTTCACACTACATTATTTCTTAGACGTTTTTGCTAAAAAGGCAAGGACAGCTGAAGATCGCCTTGAAAGAGCCATCCTAGCAGAAAACTGTTTGAAACACCGTTTCTCTGAATATTTTTCTTCTCTCGTAGAATCCACATCTTAAAAGTAGTTCCAAGAAACGGGAAGCGCGCAAGAGTTCCAAGATCTGCACATTTTCTTCGTGGAGCTTCATTATCTCCTTTTTTACTGGATTCTTTTTACAAACGGCAAGCAGTTTACACGAAGTAATCCCACGTGTTTAAAAAAAAAGAAGACAGCAAGGCCATTGCTAAATTAAAACACTATAAGTGACACGATCAACATAGTTTATATTCTTGTCGATGTTCTTTCATTGTTATTTTGTGTTATTTTTCGGAAGTTTAACACTTTGACGGCCGCTGTCACGTGTACGTGACTTCGACAGCCAGCGGTTATCGGCCGGTGTCATATAAATGTGGCTTCGCACTAGCAATCTTAGACCAGCATTATATAAATATTTCGAGATCGTCAAAGTGTTAATGTTGTTATTTATGTCTTCCAGAATATGTTCTTATTAACGAACGTCCATCAAAATTAACAAAATTTTCGTAAACTTGTGGGAAAGGGTCATCATTTTCATTGGTATTCGGTAAAAATATATATTTGAGTAACATAACCATGTTTTATGATTTAATTGCAATCACATAATAACTCGTAATAACTCTAATAATTTGCTGTATGAAAAATTGTTCCAAACGAAAGTTGCATAGTTTCCTGGAGGACATACAATATTTTAATCAATTTTTGTTAGCAAGAAAGTACAATTTAATAAACAGATAATTATGAAATGAAAAAAAGTGAATGAAAAATTTACAAAATTATTGTTGTTTAAAGAACGATATCGCGAGACTCGGTCTTGTAAGTAAATTACGGAAAAAGTTTCCAAAGTTTCATAGAAGTTAAAGGTTACTTTTAATTTATACCGTAACGTACAACTTCTTTGTATATTTTATACCTTTTTCAAACCGATAATTAATGTTGTAACGATGCGGAAAACTCTTTATAGAGATAAATGGCAGACTACGTTCCTAGGTTTGCCAGATAAAAGCCGGATCGCGGGAAATTAATAGGTCCCCAAGCACTTATTACGATCGAATTGGGAGTAATAAGGAATATACCCCCCTAATATGTATTCCTTAGTGACTATTGTGTGTAATACAGATTTGTTTATTACGCTGAATTACGTGCTTTGTAACATTCAAACATAATGACAAACAAGATTAATTGTTAGTATCCTATTATCCTATCTGTTTCGTTTGATTATTCTACATTATTAGAAACGATAATTTTAATGAACGAGCAGTCAATTAGGTTTCCTTTTTCTGTCACATAATTGATTTTTTAAAAATGATCTTTTTAACCCTTTGCACTCGAGATTATTTATTATTACATAGATTTATCACGGTAACTCGAGTGGCAACTGAAAGGCGACATCAAGATTTACTCCAATCGTCAGCGATTTAAAATCCAAGAAGAAAAACAAACTGGCGGAAACTGTAATTTCGCCTCTCACAATCAGACCCAGCTTGAGATGAAAAAATAAGTCACTCGCGACTCAGAGTCGCATTCAGAATGCAAAGGGTTTATATCACTTAAGAGTAATATGTATAACTAACGAAAGCAGTATAATATTTGATTTTGTTGAATCATTTCAAATTGTATTAAATTACATAAATATTTAACAGTCCAGAATATGGAAAATAAAAGATTCGTAGCAGAATTAGCTCGCTGCTGAATTCAGTTCCACATTTTCTCCTTTTTCGTCTATTTTTATAATCACGTTTAAACCAGATTTTGTGTAAGTGTGTATTGTGTGCCTGTGTGTATTCAAATTACACGATACTTTTGTTTCATATTTCATGAATTTACGGTACTTTTATATCATGAGCGAAAACATTCCAGTTATAATTAGAAGCGGCTTAAAGCAGATGGAACGGTTCTATTACATATTGGGTAATCCAGAAAGTTCTTGCCGATTTAAAAAAAAAATTCAATGGCAAACTTTTTATATACCGATATATGAGCCGTTTATTTTGAGAGTTGCCTTTTTCGCGAAAAATCCGGTTAATGTTTTTAAAGTTACACAAAATTACTTTGTGACTATTATAAACGTTAACTTGATTTCCTTGAACAATGGACTTACTATTTATTTAAAAAGCTGGAATAAAAGTTATTATTACATCGTATATGCTTAGAATCAGAATACTTGTAATACAGTTCCTAAAGAAATAAATGTGATAATTTGAATAAAACATTAAACAAGTCAAACAGGAAACAAATGTAGATCTATGCTATTATATAAATTTGAAAGTGCATATTTTAAAATGCGTTTTCTCAATAACCATGAACTGTACCCACAAGTGTGTTATATCACTTCGATCGTCTTGACAACAAGAAGGTCTTAACGTCTTAATTTTTTTAAAACAATTCTTTTTAGAGAAAATAATGAAGGTTAATTTAAAGCATAATTTATCACCTATAAATCCGCACTATTATCCTATCATATTATCCTGTCGCAAATAAGTTGTACAACTGCGGATTCAAAAATGATTCGATGTTCTCCAAAGGAGGACTATATCGAAGGGATGAAAATAATGGTTCGCGAAACGGATTCGCAAATCGCGGAGATTCGAGGCTCGCATAATACGAATGAACAGTTATAATACTATACTTATAATACAGGTATATTCACCCAAATCTTATATGAACAAAGATACATATTTTACCCCAAAACATCAAAAGTGCTAACATTTATATTACAACTGTTGATAATCTAGGAGAAGAATGAAACTACGAGTGCACCAAACTGAAATGCCACATCTGATTCTCCCCATCTTCATTGCAACTATGAATTGGTAAACAGTAGGAGTTCACATGGAACACGACTGTTTATTAAGACAGCCGTATTATTTCGCGAACATGTCTTCGCTTATGCGCCAGAAGGTATCTTTTACTAGAATGCAAGCTCTTTACTCAACGTATTCAGTAATGTCTACTTTATTATGCACGCGCATCATCCTCTCTGGTGAACTCTAAGAGCGGCCGGTGGCTCTGCTTTCACCATGGCAACGGAGATCCCTGATACTACTGCATCCACCAGACTTCATCGTTCTGAAAAATGTAAATTAGGCCACAACCCGTGTCTTGTCAGCACCATGAGTACTTTCAAACTCGGAATACTTTCATATCTCAGCGCTGTTTTAGAATATTAGATTTACCCGACATAAGATTTTTCCTTTCCACCTGCGATTACGAGATTCTGTGACACGTTTGTTTCTAACACATTTTTGACAAAGATATTCGAGTCGTTTATTTTGAAAGTGGCCTAAGTTCATTTTTCTAGATAAATGGTGCATTTATGCTTTTTTAACAAAGACATTTATTTGAAATGCAGAAGTACAATTGCAGTCAGCGGGTTAATGAATTATACAGGGTGAGACAAAAGAGATATACAGAAGTAATCGGATCGGATAGTAGTTTATATTATCGGGGGGCGTTCAGGTTGAAAGACAAACAAAAATGTATTAAAGAAAGAAAAGGATTCGTCCTGCAAATTTGGATTCAGTCAAAAGGTCACACTTAATGCGTCTCGAATGACGTGCGGACCACCGGTGACCAACGATGCCAATTTTATAATATAATACTAAAACTCGAAACAAATATATTGTTAATATTCGTACAATTTTCAATATTTTTAACGTTACGATAACGATTTAAAGTAACTAATGTATCGTAGAGTGCTTAAACAGTTTTATGTTTAGACGTGATATAGACGTTCCGGACGCGTATCGCGTGGTATCGTATAACACGGATTTCGGTCCGGCATTCAACGTGTTAAAGTATACTTTCTCTCTAGGTAGCCTCAGGCTAAGTTTAATTTTTACATGCGTTTAATTAAAATTTTATCTTATTATTATATTACATGACTCGTTTATTTTGAAAGTGACCTAAGTCCGTTTTTCAAAAAAATCAAGTTATCTTGATTTTTTGTAAAATGGACTTTGGCCACTTTCAAAATAAACGGCTCATATATTTAAAATTTGATTAGATTAATTTTAATAGGGTTTCTTGTATCTAGGACAGATCCAGGGAAAATATGATACTATTAATAAATTAACGATAATATAGGTAATTTTTTCCAGATAGAGAACAGAATAAAACTTATCCATCTTATACTTTTAAATTAATAAACTTTGAGCAGAATACATTTTTTATAATAATAGCCGATAGTTTCCTTTGGAGAATCCTATGTTTGACGTGAAATTATAATTATATCGTTCGCAGAGGAAAGCAAAAAGATGTTAACATTTCATGTTTATTTTCTGATCGTGAGTTGCTTAAAAAAATATTCACGAAACCACGGACTCGCAAGTGTACACTGTACACTCTACCCTTGCAATATAGTTGCTGATGATTTATCTACTTCACTTCCGGTAAATTTCCGCCCTTTTTAGCATTAAAATACGGATATCCAGTAAAGCAGAAATTAAATCAGATATCCTGGGACAAAAATGATGAATGAATTTAATTTCAAATATCGTGTTTAAATAATGAGTCTTAACACTTTCCCAACCGATGTGAAAGATCTCCCTTTTTCCTCTTCAAATACTAAATTTTATAGCACATTCTAACTTCATACATTTTTTTTTATATATTAAATGTAAGATAACCATTATTTTATTAGTTGAAGTTGCTTATGTGCTTTATGGATGCCTAAACTTCAGAATGTTTTTACTCCTCGCTCGCAAAAAATGCGAGGTCGACAAAGTGTTAAGCATCTAACCTACAATATTATTTGTATACATTACAAACATTATAATGTATCTTTGAAAATCAGATTCGTAATAAACGACTCATAAACAACCGCTCAGAATTATTCAAACAGCATGGCTTTTAAATGTGAAACGGCAGTATACGTCTTGTTTTAAATGTAATCGTCAAAAACATTGTAAGCAGATTGGAAGAGGGAATCATGGAACGATAAAATTCAAATTTGGGATTTTCGGCTCTAAAAGCCGCAAATTTGTTTACCGGCAATTTAACGAAAAAATGGTAGAAACTTCCATCGCTTCTGCAACGCAGATGATAAAACAGGAAACCTGTTCCGAATGGACGGAAGAATGACCAAAGAATTAGTAGCTTCTTTGAATACTGTCGCATAATAATAAGAATAAGATACAAGAATATCTTATATGTTATTATTCCTAAGTAGTACTTATACATAGAGAATTAATAAACATTATCCTTGTTCATATGCACAAGCTATCGAAGAGTTACTGCTCAGAATAATTTTGGGAGTTATGCCCTGGAATATTATAATAACGTTGAAATGCAGGAGATTTGAAATCCTCTTAAATTCAAGTGGCACTAACTCATGGTACTATTTAAGGTATTCACTCTTAGCACAAATGAAATCCCTTCAATATTATTCAAGATTTAAGTGGATTAAGTTTCATAAGGTGAAGCTTGCTCACTGTTCACGTCTGATGATAGAATAATAAAAAGTTCTTTAAAGATATTCATACTTTTCTATGCTCACACGGATTTTAAAATATGCATAAGAGGATACTTGTCACCCCGAGTTAGGGATGTTGGGTTCCGCTTCGATTATTTAAAAGATCGATCTTTTGAATAGATTTGACACTGTCTTATCCATTCTTTTATCTGAGAATCGAAAACCGATTTTCCTTCTTTTTTTCTTCTTTTAAATCAAGAAAGAAATATAAAATATTCCAAAATTTGGTGGCTTATATAAATTACGTAAGCTTATATAAGCCTAATTCGTTATTAAGTTTTAAAAAACAAAATTTGTTGAATAAAAGCTATAATTTGTTATCAATGAGTATTGTCTGAATTATACACTTTTGTATTACGTGTAAATTTGTTTAAACTTCCGGACCGATTCTTGCAAGATCGATTCTTTAGGGAACTCGATTCTAATCATTCGATTCAGAATCGATTCGAAAATCGGTTCTTTAAAGAGAATCGGCATCCCTACCCCGAGTCATACGGTGTACCAACAGTGCACAGTATTTTATTTCTCTAGTTAAACGCCAAGTTATACAATTAAAAAAACTGGAACATGAGTTTTTGAAATGTATTTCTTATAAAGTAAAAGCGAGAAGTTCTTAATTAGTACATACAAGGTATATGTGTATGCTCTTGACAGTAAGAGGCGGACGCAGGCCATTATATTTCATTTACTGAATAACCATTTTCAGCTTTTATTTCTAACTAAACAAATAAATTACTTTAAACGACTTTCATAAAAGAAATATAAAAATGTAACAATACTACACAGGCAAAGGTATTCAAAAAATAAGAAAAAGGTCTAACAGCGAGGTTTAATGAGGCACAACTCTTCATTAAAAAATCAATCTTTTCCTACCAAAACTGTTCACTTGAAAACAACGATGCAGGCAAATTTTTATGATGTAATTTTTATGTGATTTATAATACAAGGATACAATACATATAATACAACCAAATTTAGAAAAGAATAATTTATAATTATGCGCCATGTATTCTAGCAAATATTTCACCATAGAATCATATTTTTAATTATAAAGTGTCACAGGAAAGAATTGTAGAGGATTATCTTTATAAGCAAGGTATACTTAATCCGCGCAATGCGAAAGATTGCAGTTTGTATACCGTGGGACAATTAATCTGCCTCTAAAAGTTTAACGATATAATCTACTCGCCGAGGCTAATTAAGAATACTTAACAAGAATATGCTGGCAGATCAATAACCTGAGAGACTTAGTTGGAGGCACTTTTTAATATTCAACACGATCCCACACTAGAACGTGCAGTAATTGAGAAAGAATAGCATTGAACATTGTGTTTGGCGAATAATTATGCTAATTGAACGTTAAGCGCTGAATACCTTTTAAGTGGAATTGTATTGGCAACGATTACACGGATTAATCATATTTGACAATATTCCTCAACGTCCTAGTAATTATTGAAATCCTAAAATGGTTCGATGTAATGTTGGAATTTTGTGTAAGCTGTTTTAGTTGCTTTTGTTAAAGATTAACTGTTTAGCTGTTCCGCTAATTTGGATTATAGATACTTATATTTGTATTAACAATATCATAGAAATACATTATATATATTCAATGTTAAATAAACTTAACTTTTACATATACATATGTGACTTTAGAATCGCATCTGTTAATTTTCTTCCGTTTTGAAGAAAATATCTAATTTCATCATTACTTACCATTAGTTAATTTCATCTAAATTAGTTATTGTAAATTAGTATAAAAACGTTAATAACTAAATAACAAGATCATAAAAAGCCACACATGATTGAATTCAAAATGACGACAGTCTACTTTCTTCTCCCAATGGAAATTGCGATAACTTTTTAGCTAAAGGCAGTAAACTAGATTTCGGAAGATTTCATTACTCCTTCTCATAAAAATATACACTATATTATTTTATATTAAAAGCCAAGAAACTTTCGTTTAAAAAAATATTTCTGTGCCACCAATAATAAAAGTAAGTGACCCTTGATTTTGTCCTCCCTCCACATTTGTCAAGTTTTAAATAAAATTGAAGATTCCTTATAGAAAATACTGTCAAAAGTGTCAAAAGTCAAATTTTTCAGGAGGAAGAAAAAACTTCCCGACAAGCTGCGTTGGAAGCACCAGCGGTACAATCATTAGCATTATTATTAACAATTGACAAAAGGAAATTACACTAACATTCTATACTACAGTATAACCACTGGCGTGTAGAACATTTACTGATTGTAAACAATTATTAATTTTGGCACTTTCAGCGTTTTCTACAAGCAGTTTTCAATTAATTTTCCAGAAACCGATAATACCTTTGATGTACTTTGCGCTTAGGTTTCGATCTACTTAACGGATTAGAAATCGCAACAGGTAGTTGTGTAAAGAAACATGAGATATGAGCCATTATCCTGAAATCTGTTCAGCTTGAATTATTTAAAGGATGTTGAAGTATTTCGCAGGAATCGATCCAATCCTTACTTTAGATTTCATGTAGATCCGATTTATTAACAGTTTCAGTGCCACGTCACAATTCGTGTTATACGATACCTCGCGATGCGCGTCCGTAAAGTCTATATAACTTCTAAAAATTAAACTGTTTAAGCGCACTACGATACATGGATTACTTTACATCGTTATTGTAACGTTAAAAATATTGCAAATTTTACGAATATTAGTGATATATTTGATTCGAGTTTTAGCCGGTGACCGCCATTGTGTTCAACGTATTAACACTAACTGTTGGTTGTAGGAGAGCAATAATGTTTATAATATGGAAATTAAGCTATATCTGAGGGTACTTCGAAATGTTTGCACCTAACGTTCGCGTTTTACTTTTTTGTCTCATTCACTAAAAAGCTTTTCGGATATTTCGCTCCCTTCTTTAATTGAAATGTAATTTTAAATTTTATCCTTCAAAGAACATCATCCAGTTAAAACAGTAAGTCTTTAATCATTTTAAAAGCCTCCATCCCCCTTTGTGGTTTGCGAACAAGGGGGAAAGTAATCTACCTACAAGATTAAAATAATGCGAACCGTTTTATATTTCGTAAATGTTCAACCTCAATTAAGAAAATAGCATTAAAAGGTATTTTCTGTTAAACATTTCTTCGATAAGTTAGACACGAAATTCAGGGAAAATTTTTGTTGAAAATTACATGAAAATATTAGTATTTTTGAAAAGACACTAAAAAATCGCCCGGCAGTTTCGCACTTAAATCGAAGAAATTGGGAGATTGTCATCGCACATGTGACAGAAAATAATGTGGATAATACATCGTTACCGAAACTAGGGTAATGCATTCTCGCGAAATTTTGATGATATCGCTTCCACCTTCAGTTTCATTTTCTATGAATTCTTTCAAATATAAAGCGAGCAATCCCGTAGGTCACGCAGGTCACATTATATCCGTCAAACAACAAATAATTATATGAATTTTAATACTAGATTAGTAATAATTGTTCTGGTACGTAAAAAGAGATTCTTATCTATTGCAATATACATGAAATGTATGAGATGGCCCGTCTAATTGTGAAACGGAGCATATACTCTTTTTCTACTCGAAGCAGATCAGTTCGTCCTTATTTTCGCCTCCTTGCTTTTACTGATTCACCTTTTCATCTCCGAATTGCGGATTCACTCCAATTCACGATTTAAAATTCTCTCCGTGTTTTCTATATAAATTTTCCTATTATCTCCAGCTTTCAAACTGACGTTGGTCAAACACTTCCCTGTTACTTCTTTCGAGTAGAGAAATGTTTGAATGAAGAGATAAATTTCAATGGCAGAACATACCTTTTTGCGAACCACATTTCTCCAAGTATTTACCGTCGAAAATCAAATAGATTTACAAATTCATTAAGTTCATTACATCTAACCTGTCTGCATCTAAAACCGATGTATGCGCGCGCACGCAAGTTTGACTTGATATACGAATATACGCCGTTATTGTATGATAGTAATTTGTAATGTTATATACATTTGAAAGTGCATTTTCGCACATTATATATGTATAGATATATATATATATATTGTGTATGATATTGTATATTAAGATAATAAATGTATGTATATCTATATGAAAATCCTACACATTATTTCATTACGCACAGACACGCACAAAAGGATTTTTCAAATTGTAATTTGTTATTGTAAATGGACGGATTCATAAAAATCTAGAGTTTTTATTATGTTTTAGTACCTTCGACGTCGACCTAAAAAATTTTGTAACAGATATGGACCTATTTTCCATTCGATGCAAATATATTAACAAAACGGGTATATTTCGCATACATTTGTTGTACACATTTTAATTGCAGCCAGAATTTAAGCTGATTACCAAATTTTTTTATTACGAAACCAATATGCTGAGCAGCAATTTTATAAAATTTGTAATCTCCCACTATTTATGAACAGATTTACGATTCCTTTAAAACATTTTACCTCGTTAATTATAATAAACCGCTCGTTATAGCTACTTTATTATAATTACTCAGTATAAAGATTCCCGCAATGATTATTCTAATTACGGTAAAGTAATTAACAAAGTTGTTTCATAATAGCAAATTAAATCGGATTAAGTTTTCTTAATATCGTATGCCAATCATTAAAAGGTACTCTTTTAATTCTGTTTTGTTAAATTTATTTTAAATAACTTTGTTATGATCGACGAAATATGATACGTATGCTATGATCCTTTCCCTAATTCTATATATTAACACATTGTTCGTCGAACCCGCAAAATTACGTGATTCCGCAATTAGCATATAAATCGCGGATGGAAAATATTCAATAAAATTATAGATTACGTTCTTGAAATATATACTAGATACTTTTTTGTGAAAATTTAAAAAGCTTTTAATATATTTTCTTTCAAATATTCATTCTTCGTTAGTAGGAAATATAACCGCGATTTATATTACTTTAAATTGCACGAAAGTGAAAGTTTTGATTGCAAACCAATAAATACATAAAATGAGTAAATTATAGTAAATTTCGCCATGGGTCGACTTACATTACTGGATTTATTAAGTAGACTACGGTTTCAATATTCGTTTATGGTTGCTGAAGCTCGTTATTCTATAATGGATCGCCTATGGCTGGGGATAATGATGTGTCTTAATAACCTGTACGAAGGTCATAGAACGCCATGAATCTATAGCACCTAACGTCAGTGTAAATTGCCACACAGGTTCACCTCATGTAGGTTACATTAAATTGAATTAAACTATATCCTGAACTGATTAGAGTCACGCAAATCAAGATGTAAGTTTCAGCTGAAACACGGTTACAGTTGTTTTAACAAAAAATTGTGCATACGCATTCTAAAGTTAGCATGAAACTAGTTGACGAAACAAACTCAAGTGTTGTGTTAGAAAAACTACCAACGTCATCCTGCACTTTTTATACGAAACAGGCCATTTTTTGATTACGCGTCTAAATTCTACAGCAAATTTTATAGCGGAAAGTATACGGTAAAGGAACCATAAACTGCAAAGTTACTTAGAAATTGATGAAAGTACTTTAGTAGCGCAGGAACTGTGTTACGCCCGGAGAGTGAACTGGCGACTGTATCGACGGCCTATAACTCAATAATTGAACTGGCTAGAACTGACAGGAACAAGCTCAGTAATCAAAATTCATTTGTTCCCATTTATATTATAAGCTCTATCACGTGCATCGACATGCAGACGAGTAAAAAATGACATTAACCAAGAGTCCTGCATCAATTTTTCTATAACTGTCAATCTCATATCTTTTACAAGCCTGCGCTTTCGCATGTAGTTACTCGTAGAATTGAAATATAAATAAAAAGAAAACAGTATTATATCTAAACCAATTAACCTAGTTTTTATAAGCTAATATTTGCTGAAAAGGAGGTTGTGTACTTTGCTTTAACACTAACAACCCTTCATTGTCCTTGAATTATAATACAAATATCATACACATACGATTTTTGTTTAATGTAAGTGCTACATGAAATGAAAATTTTAAGGCACATTTAAATGCACGCTATACAAGCGTCTTAATCTTTATATTAGAAAATATTCGTATGGGAGCAGTTAAACCTTAGTGTACATAGTGAAGTATGTTCAGTTGTTACCAACTTGTGGGGCTCAAACTTGAAGAGAATATTATTGTTATACTGTTCTATTGTTACATTGTTATGAAGTCGCATTGTATAAGTACTGTGAGTTATAGGATCGTCACTATTCGTAAATCGCGTTATATCGAAACCGGATTGTACAAGTACCGCGTTATACCGAAACGGGGTTGTATAAGTACCGCGTTATACTGAAACCGGGTTGTATAAGTACCGCGTTATATCGAAACCGGGTTGTACAAGTACCGCATTATACTGAAACCGGGTTGTATAAGTACCGCGTTATACCGAAACCTGGTTGTACAAGTACCGCGTTATACCAAACCGGGTTGTATAAGTACCGCGTTATACGAGGGTTACCTGTATAGATCTTTTCTAAGCACTTGTGACGTAGAGGAAACACTCATTCCTGAACGCTTCTAGTAAGCGACCCGACTTCGCTTATTGTTACCGGAAATAAAGCCCTTTTCTTACACGATCAAAAGACTCGCTACGAGGTCTGAGGTTGAAATCTGAGCATTTATCCCACAAAAGTTGTAGACAATGCTAGAAGACTTAATTCGCCTTCTTTCTTTCTTACCGGATATAGAACTTCCTCAAATATCGGCGGAAATACGACAGCTTACATTAACGCTAGAACAACTACCAAAACAGTTCCATTAAAAATGTTCCAATCTATAAATTGTCATTTTCTGAGAATTTTCGCAATTCACGTTGCACAATGGCCATAAATAAATCGATTAATTTATTTCTTCCACCCATCCTTTTTTAAGGACATACACATAAGCATACAAATATAGCTGAATACATCGCCGGTTCTAGTGTTGATACCCATATTTTGTTAATAATAATTCGTTATTAATGGCATTTAATACTGGACTACCAAAGGAGTTTTAAAGAACATTACTTGTCTGCCATTTTTAGTTAGATTATTCGAATATACCACGGCGTATTGTTTGAAATGTGATATACTTTTATTTATGTATAATACATAACGCAACTAATTGAATCCATTGATTAACTTGAATCCTCCAGCCATAATTTATGTATAAGTAAATGTGTAAGCATAATGTCGATTTTACAGGAAATGTTAAACAATGCGTAACGGCAACAATTATAAATTAAAAATGTTTTTTGCAAACAAAAGTAATAACAATAAGGTATAGTAAAACGATTGTATGTAATATTTTAGGCTCTACGTATAAACACGGCTAATTATAATCTTGTAACAAAATTACGTCACATGGAAAGAGCGAACTGTTTCAGACAAACAAACAAACGATAAAAGAACAAACAGACAAACAAACGTAACGTAATACTTGATGCAACGCAGTTTGTTTTAATTTGAGGAAATAGTAAAGCATACTTTTCATAAAATAACTATGCTTAAGTGATATTTTAATATGTATATGTTCATTTTATTGCAAACAAACATATTCTTTAATAATAATTAGAATACAATTGAGACTTCTTTCAGTATAATATAATAGAATGTAATCGAGGTGTACCTCGAAATCATATAAAATATCACTTTACGATATTACCAGTGAAATGTTTTAAAAAATATCGGTTTAAAGGGAAATCTTCCTACCAAGAAAATACCTATAATAATGGTCTTTTGGGAACGCAGAACAATTCTCTTGGCATTTCTTTGTTACGTCCGTGTCGTATAAAGAGCTGACTTGTACAGAACGTTGAATTTATTTCTTTTTGTTTGAAATTATAATACGCGTGGAGCCGTTGATCACAGCGATATATATTCCGCTTCGTTTACTTCGCCTTGATTTCAAGCGAATACAAAAAGAGGCCACGTCGGGGAAATATCTATTCTCCTTGTCATTGTCCTCCGGCATTGCCACTTTTGTTTAAAGCACTTTAGCGCGTATCGTGTTTCTCAAAGTAGAATCTTTCCCCCTTTCCAAAAGTGTATTATAATATTTTACCGTCGCAGAACTAAAGTTTTTTTAAAAGTACAAAACTACTTTCGGATAATTAATTATATATATATATATAATTATACTCGACATTTTGTTATTAAACTATGTGATGACGAATAGCATCAAATCTGCGCTGATATCGTAATTGAAATTTATAATATGCAATTTCCGTGATTTTAGGAAATTCTTCAATATAATTGAGCATTCGCTATATTATACGGAATAATGATTAATAAAATGTATAATTGATCGCAAAAGCTGTTCAATTAAATATTTATTATGGAATAAACTTCAGTTGCTTTATTACAACATACAATTAAGTAATTGAAATTTATATGCATCTAAGGGAAGATACTGTACCAAAAACTTAATCGCATTACGGAAAATTTAATATTTCCTGGAAAGTATTTTAATGTGCAATGAATGACAGCATAACGCGAGGACAAAATTACGACAGTTCTTGTGTAGGATTTCCTATAATTATTTTACGTGCCACCGCTTGTACGTTCCGGCTAAACAAATCGGGAAGTCCTTTATTATTTTATCGATCGCGATTTCGTTTACGGTTATTAACCCTTTGACTACACAAGTCGTATATATATAGGTATACGTACATTCTCACGTGTCCAGGAATATATATGAAAACCGTATATACATACATATATGACCGGTAAATTTTGCTCGGTAGAACGCATTTACTTTTTTTACTAAACTGATATAACATTGAATACATTGCTACGTGTAACACACCATCCGATTAAACAATTGGATCTCAATAACTCTTCGATTTTTCTTAATTCCGACAACCCAATTGAGTGAGTCTCAAATACTTTTATGCGAATATGGCGTCATATATTTTTAATAATTTTTCGTTAGAATTCGCCGCAATCAGAGGGTTAACGTTTAAAGTTTGACCTTTTTCCTTCAGATTTGGCACCTTCCTTCCGTTCGAATATTCGGAACGCAAAGACGTGTTGAATATGAATACAATGGCTGCTAGATTATATATTATCTTACGATTAGCTAGATATTTTATTTTTGTATCTTTCTTATTAATAAATCTTCATTTTACGACCTTATATACACTACGTACATCTGTATCTGTACACTATTGATTAGAAGTTTGGGAGCACGTGCCTTGTTTTCATTCTAATGTTTGAATGTTAGAATGAAAATTAAAAGTAAATAGAATATAAAACCTTTGTACATTTTATCATTTTACCATTAATATTAAACTATTTTGTTGCCATGCAGACACATATTGTATTTGCACCTGGGTGTAATAAGATTTGGTACCTTTAAAATCAGTCGGGTCCGTTTATAGCTATCGGTCGGTTTTTAGTTTCTCCAAAAGAAATTACTTTACAACAAGAAGGTTGGCGAACTATGCAGCAAGAAACATTACACAAACTTGTTGGGGTATGTCAAAAATATGTAAAATAGCAATAATGAAAAAAGGGGGATACTTCGACGAATCGTGTATTAAGCGAAATGTATAATTAATATAGAATAAAATATACGAAATTTATACGACTCTTCTATCTTATAATATCAACATACATCGACCTACAGATATACCCAAAGAAAAGTATCCCGTTCCATTTTATTGACAAGATATTTAATAATTTGCTTAACGATAGTAAGTGATCCCAAACTTATGACCGGTAACCGGTAGTGCATATCTTTTCCATAGAGCAAATATACAATAAGTTTTAACAAACGTTATTGGTACCTACACATCCGATATTGTTTTTATGTTAAAATGTAAATAATCAAAGAAGTCTTCGATACATCAAGGGATACATTTGAAGGGAGTTTACACGCAAGAACGTGTATTTGCATAATTCAAAGTTATTATAATATTTCAGAGAATGTGAAAGCAAGAAGATAAAGTAAAAAGTTGAGATTACTGAAAAAAGCATAAGACGACGGAAGAGTACAAGAGGATGTAACGACACGATGGCAAAAGTTTATAGGATTACTAAGGTGCAAAAGAGAATAATAATAGACTTGGTAAAGTTATAGAGCAGATGTTGGGTTTCCACGATATTCTCGTGGACTACGTCCTTGAAAGGATTTCAGATGTGATAAGAAGTTAGGAAAAGCTTGTCGTCAATTGTCTATGTAACTTTTTTACTTATCTTGAACTTAGCTTTAACCTCAAGTACTGCAACGTATCTCGGAAGTACGCGATTAAGTGAACTGTAGCTGACCTTCTAATATATGAATTGGTGCCGATTGTAGCGCTGAATGATTGTGTATTAGTCTATTATTTTAATAAATAAATTAATTCAACAAGTTTTACAAAATTATTGTTCTCACAAGTTATTTCCAAATTCACAAAACCTAAAGTTTCTATAATCCGAAGAATGATGTAATCCACTTATTGTCCCCCGGCGAGTTCATATAAATGCAGTTTTACTGTACTGTACTGTGCAGCGAATGTAATGTTCAATTATTAATTTCACTGATTTTCATAATTTTCTTTTTGTTTCGTTCGTTGAAACGTTACGAATTAAATAAAATCATCTTGCTTCTTATTTGATTACTAAAGTTTATACTGTATTTAAAATAATTGTTTTTGAAACATAAACACATTTTTCGTTGTGTAATCCAAGTCTCGCGTAACGCGACCTTTCTCTGGAATCTAATTCCCGCGTTATACGAGGCTAACCTGTAGTTAGTAATATTTGAGGCAGTTTCTATTATACGTGCGGGAACACAGCTGTATAATTCCGTTGCACTTACTATTCTACACAAGAATTGTACAAAAATTCTAGCGAAAAATGTATTACGTGTATTGCGAGCTAAATTAAGGGAATCGTGTTTTTAAAAGAATATTCAGATAATTGCTTAACTGTAACTAATCACTGTACAAGCTACGACGTGAGATTTGATACGAATTGTACGCGGACGCGGCTTCAAATAAAATGAACAACAAAGATTCTAGGGTATTCTATGGTGTGAGGTTTGTACATGTCTAGTAATAAGTAGTCGGCTCGGAAAGTAAACACGTTGAACGCCGTGGCGGTCACCGGTGATCGCCGATCTCAATATTCCTAAAACTCGATTCAAATATTACGTGTAGCGGAAAGTAATCAAATATTTTTAATATTTTTCACATATTTTATGAAACTCCATGGAGCCAGATTTTTCCGACCCCGCGCATAACCTCATCAAATAATTTAAACTAATTTTCTCGCAAACGGCCTTTAAATACTCCCATTGCAGAGAATGAAAAACTGCGTCAATTAGCGTAGAAAAAATATGCTCATGGTTGGATAAACAAAGGCAGTTTTGCAGATGCAAACAATAAACATACATGTAGAGTTGACGATTCCGCGAAGAGTGAATGGTGTGTGTGTGTGATGCGTGCATGAGAAAAAATGACGAGCGACGTGAGGAAGGGCAGTTGGAGACGGATTCGGGCGTGAACAGTATGAAAGAGACCTTGAGAGTGACCGTGACAGAGAGAATATTAATGATCGTTTTTGAACCTGTAATCCCTTTTATATTACAAATATATCTACTATTCCAACAAATTCAACGCTTACACCGATAATCCTACATACATGTTATCAGTCACCCTGCTACGGTGTGTAAAAATAGTTTGTTTCTTTTCTCAGTGAAGATAATTGCAACCAGCGCGACAAATTGATATTTTTGGTAAAAATATGAAAATAAATGAATTCTTTAAAATTATACAGTGTCGTCACAGGTGTGATTCGTTCTAACACGTTTCGAGAATTGAGGAAACCTAGATGCATTCTCGGTTTGCCAATGTCTAATAGTTTTGAGTAATTATTGACTATTTTAATAAACATATTTCGTTTAGTTATAAAAAGAAAATAGTATACTTTTGTTAATTTTTGTCCTTTGATTCTTATAACACGGATTCGCATAACACGTCATTCTTTCGGAATCTAACTACCGTGTTATACAGGGGATGCCTGTAATCTGCTGCGCAAAGATTATATACAACATTTGAGCACCTTAGTGATATGTTCTTACAAAAACTGTTACATTTTTCACAAGTTTTGTTTTGAATTATCGTCGAGTTGAAATGTCAAATTATTGAAGAACTGCTCATCTACGGATATATTTTAAAAAATGTTATATGTTTGGTTCAATAGCCCTTAAGTGCTAATGAGTGCTAAAAATATGCAGAAATAGAGGATTCCTTTCTAAAAATAAAAAAAAACAGAAAAGAAATTGTTACTATCACTAATGGCAACATAATACAATTTTGGCGATCCATCATTTGACCCCGAAAGAATACTCGTTTGGGGTGAAATGCCGAACAATTCGTACCCTTTCCCCGTGTAACGCCAACGTGCGCCTTCTTTCCAGAATCCTACAGCACTGAACCGACGCCATTTATCTTTATATCCGACCACATTATTACTGATTAACCGATTCTTTTAACAGTTGACTTACAATTAATGCAATTTCCAGTATATTGTACGGCATCCTCTATGGCCTCTTACGACCTGTGGCCTAAGCCGAAACGATTAAACTTGATTCGTTAGTAAAAACTATTTTACTTCATCATTGATATCCGTTAACCCTTTACAATCTAATTTTGTTCGTTTCTAAAAGAAAATCCTATAATATGAAACTAATTAACACTAGAGTTACAAAAGGGATTGTTTCAGATTCTAGTTTTATTCGCCCGAAGTTAGAAGCGTTCGGAGTACGAGGTACCACTGTATCCTTCTTTGAAATGTGAGTTTACGTTTATGGAGTTTGTATTCAATCGAAGATTCCTCTAAAAATATATTTATTTTCAATGAGTATAAGTTGATATTATTTTAATGGAGGACATGCTTGCGAAAATCTTCGGATTAGAAAATTAATTCAGATTGTTCTCGTTCTTTGTCTTTCGAAAGAGGTCTTAAGTGAAACATTATATATTCAGAGCATATTTGCTCGGCAACCCTCCATTTACCGTAATAGATAGTAATTAATTCATCCCCGAGTAAATTATTTTCGCTCCATTCGTTGAATGAAGAGGTCATTTGCATTTATAGGAGTTCTAATGCCTAAGCAGTCTGTACACCAAAGTACACGTGCACTGTACGTTATCACATCAACCAGATAAACATGTACTATACATTGGACATGTACAGCAAGCTAACAACCATGCGTTCTCCAAATAGCGTTTATGTCTTTAACAACATAAATAATCAGTTTACTTTGTATCTGCACCGGACAATATGCAAATTTCTTAATCGTACCGTCAAGAGATATCCGAATATAAGTTGAGAAAAATGAGTATCTACAACTCAAATGTGAGTCTTTAGATACGTTACAATTTAGTCTCAAAACGTTTGACTACGTTTTGATTATTGTAAATTATGTGTTATGCTATGTGTTGCTTTTTATAGCATTTTCGTCAACATAACTTTATTCAGCAAAATTCCGCGAATTCGTCCCGATACGCGCGTAACCTTCCACTGAGAAAGGCGTATATATACGCGCTCATATGTCCATGAATATACACGAAAGGCGTATATATACGACCAGTAAATTTGTTAGTGAATGAATACAGTATGGAACATACTGCTATGTGTGACATAACAACCGATCGAATAACTGAATCTCAATAACTCCTTGATTTCTCTCATTTTTATCGATACAATTTAGTGTCAACTACTGTCACGCGAATATCACATCGTACGGCGGTAATGTTCTTTTGTTAGAACACGCCGCAGTCAAAGGGTTAATATAAATACAGAGATAACATACTTACATTGAAGTTAACCGTATGCAGAGCAGTTCCCAGTATCGTTTCCATCCGTAAGGTTAAAGAAGGTGCAATGGTGAGGTAACTTTCGTCTGACGTACACGGTCTTGTACTCCTAGTAACGTTTCTTAGAGCGGCGTGGGCGCACAGCTTCGGCGTGTCATTGCAAAGTGTAGCCATAGGAAGACCAGTAGTCAGAGTGCCATCCCAAAATATCAGTTTCACAGCGCAAGGTATACCCGATTGGGAACTAGCGTTACTCTCAACGCTGCCAGTTAAGTCTCTCTGAGAATAGGAAGAAAAATATATCCAGACACGATCTCCGGAAGATCCTTTAATATCCCAGGTACAGCTAGAATTAGGTGGCAGTGCATGTTGCGGTGCCCTCAATGTACCACTTCTCTTACTGGTTCCATTAACGAAGAAATGGCAACCCTGAGGTCCTTTGGCATAATCAAGTCCATCGGAATCAACATAGACCACTTGAATTTCTAACTCCAGCCTTAGAGCTGATGCACCAAGGGGAATAGCAACAGGAGAACTGCGAAATTCCACTTGCATCGTTGGACCCCTGGCAGTGATACGTGGCAATGGTCCACCACAATAGATCAAAAGAATCGGATCTTCCGGGCGAACCCCATCACGGAAGATCAGACGATCTTTTTCCGAAGGGCAATCCTGCCAGGCACTCAAAGTAGAATTCGTCGTTGTTAACCCGACTGGCCCGGTTTGAGCAGCTTTCACGGAAATCATTGCATGCTTACACGTCGGCACCTCTTTCTGTCGCACTGTAATTATGCAACTTGCATTTCTTGGGTATTCTCCAGGATAATTCGGGCTCTGCAGACGACACTGTTTTAAATGGCATTCGTAGAAATTCCTGGAACAATAAGTTCCCGGAACCGGTGAACCTCTCTCAATTGGAAGATCAGGTTTTCCCAATCTGGCAACCGCCTCGTTACGTGCTACGAAACGATATCTAAGACGAAATTCGAAGGGAACGGTTGAAGGTGCATGAAAGAGACGTATTGATGCTGTAACTGTGCTGGTTTCACTATAATATGAAGCTCGTCCCTCACCAACGCCACACCATGATCCACCAGTAAAATGTCTTCCTAATTCTGCGAGTTGTAAAGAACCTTCCGGACAACTCGTCACGAAACTATCAGTATTCGGGTCCACTCTACCAACACTGAATGCATCCCACAGAAGTTGTACCAATTCACCGTATCCTTGTCCTGCTGCGGTGAACGTCAAGTGGCAAAGAAATGGTAAACGTTCCTCCGCAGGTCTTGTAAGGTCCAATTTGTAAGTACGTCCTTCGTAACCGTGATAGGTACGATTGCACGGAGTGCACATGGCTGGTTCATCGCTATTATCACCGCAATCATCTCTTCCATTGCAATATGCGTCTATTGGTACACAGTGACCGTCGCGACACGTCAATTCCGCTAATCCGCAATCGCCACCTCCGTTGCCGTTCGATACACTGACCAGAAGTACCGATAGAACGAAAATAATCAATTGCAATCGTCTGTAACCATCTCCGGCATCAGCTATCTCCTGAAAAAGAGAAACTCAATTAACGTTCCATGGAAAGAATGCATTCTCCTTAAACATCGTTAAATATTGGACTTCTTTTAGTATTGATATTCATAATTTTCTTATTATCGTTATGGTGGGTCCAAAAAGTTTCCGTTCAAACTTTGAAGTTCATTTCGAGGGTATAGTCAAAAATTATGTTTTCTTGCATTATTTATATTTATCAATATCTAGTTATACATTGTAGAAATGGGCGTTACGGTTTTAGTAATACTCAATTCGTCGATTTTTATTTAATGCAAGGAGAACTGAATTGAATATAATGTAATGTAATATAATACTCGATGGTATCGTTTAACACGGATTTCGGTCCGGCACTCGACCTGTTAAGAATGATATTCTAATGTATAATAAAAGACCTAAGCGGATGCAACATTTAGCATATATTCGAATATATCATTGACATAATGCATAATATAATGCCCAGCAAAACTCCAGATTAGCATCAAGTTTAAGTTTATTATTTTTACGAACATTTATCTTCTATTACGGACTTCGTGACATACTGAATTATTCGTAAAGACGCCCTCAGAAGAGGAGGTCACGACCTGGAATTCTGGCTTCTTGACGAGACATGTCTTAAACGATGGGGGATGACGAGTACATGTTCAAAGCCTTTTACACCGCCAGCCTCGAGGAAAGCAAAAAAGTTCTTGTACGGTGTTGCTTAAAAATCAATAATCTCACTAAGAAACTGACTCACTTTTATCCACAAATACACAAGTCGTTGCGAACTAGAACGTAACTAAGCAATAATAATTAAGAATGGGTAAGCAATGATAACATAAACCGAACCAGATACGATTAATATTTTGAATGCCATACGAGTCACCGGTGACCACTGATTCCAATATTGTTATTCTTTTTAAGTGATCCCATAAACTAATGTTGTTTGCCATCAAATAATGGGCTCTGTGTCGTGTTTTTGTAAAGTTTACGTAACTATTAAATTAAGATGAATTAAATAATACTTTTGTGTAAATGAAATTCAATCATAATATTCTATTAGGAACGTTAACCCGTTGCCATTCATAGGAATGTGTTTTGGCTCCAGTTACTCCCCCCACACTACACGGGTAACTTGTATCGGAAATTCTTTTTCCGCACCATTTCCCATCCTATGACGGTCTCTCAAGGATACCGTCCTGATGTATTACTTTTCATTATATTTATCGATTATATCACGGAGGCTTTCAGACATCGCCAGTGTTAAATGTGGGAAATTTATCCGAATGTGAAACTATAAAACGATCGACAAGCGAAAAAGGAGGAACGATTTTTTCTTTGATTTGATAACATTTGTAATAAAATACCCTGAAAATTCTGGAAAATAATTTCATTTGACGAAGTAGGCATTTATTTCTACAACTGTTTTCCAACGATCTACAAGCTTATATATTCCTTTTTTATAAAAATCTGATGCTTACTCACCAATTCTTTATTATAAAAACTTATATTAAACGAATTATAGCAAACAATTTTTTATTGTAAAAAACGTGATCAAGAAAATCATGGTCGATATCAAATCATTTTTATGTGAAATGAAAATTTATGTTTGACGGACATATTGTTATTAGATGAATGAAATTCGCCGAATGTATGGATAAAAATAGAACAAGCAATAAATCCTATTCCGATTGAAATTACTATCGGATATGAATTTTCATTGATTCATTAGTAACTTATCAAAATGTTTATTACCATGTTTCTATATAACATTCCAGTAAACATACATATATTCATTGTATGGCATACTTCCTAGAATTGTTCGGATGCACGATAAGAAAATGTTCGCGCGTGTTATTGCAGAATGTGGTTATTAGAAGAAATAAGGTTCGTCGAATTCACGGATGAAAATAGAATAACCAATAAATCCTATTTCGATTGAAATTAATATTAAATATGAATTTTCATTGATCGATGAAAGAAAGTTATCACAATGTTCATTACCATGTTTCAATATATTCCAATAAACATGCATACATATTTGGTTGAGTCATAAATAAGTTTCGTTCGTCCATCAGTTTTTTATTCAAAACCGTCAGAGTTTTATGCAAGGGGCATCGACAAGTTGCCTAAAATGGCAAGAAGTTATTAATAATGACGACGAATATATTAAAGTCCATTGTAGTTCATTTTATTGACCAATAAAATTAGTTTTAAAAAACGGAACTTATTTATGTTTCAACCCAATATATTCATTTTACGGTATATTTCCTAGAATTGTTGGAGTGCATGATAAGAAATATTCGCGCGTGTTATTGCAGAGTAATCTTCGCGCTGACATGGCCAATTTTATTGGGATGAAGTTTTCCCACTCGACGGTCCGACCTTATTTCACCGGTATATGCTCCGATTAAAACGATAAAGATTAAATCGATACGAGTCTATCGGCCGCAGCCGCAATTAATATCTAAATTATAAGCTTTTTTCATTCGAAATTTGTTTCATACGGAAACAAAGTTATACGAAGTTTGTGTTAAAATTCGCTGTTGTGCAAATACTTTTTACACTCACTGTATGTTCTCTGAATACACTTATGTCACTCAATCATGCAAGAAAACGATCAATAGATCAGATCTGATGGTCATCACACTATAAAACAGTTTCGAAATTCAAAAGCGTGTAGGCACAATGGACCAATCATAGTATAACAGTTTCCTCTCATGAAAAAAATATCACGTGTTTGTCCAGTAACATTGATAACACTTGCTTTGTTCTCATGTACGCTGTTTTCAAGCCTCGTACGACGGGATTGATTCGATTTCCGGTTAGTGGTCGTGCACCACCACGTAGTTGATAAATGTGTAACAACCAAAAACAACCTCCCTTCGCAAGAGATAACTCTATTTTTTAATAAAGCGTAAAATAATAAAGAAGTTAATAAGGCTGGGGAAAATACCGATACTCTTTGTGTAAACTATGCATTGTATTCCATTGTGCAATATTATAAATTAGTTCAGTTGTATAATTTTACAATTATCGTGATTACTTCCAAGTCTCTTTTTATGCGGTAGATACGCTCCACAGAGATCCGCATAAAGAACCGCACGAAAAAAGGTATAGGTTTCTTTGTAAAATTGGGGATATTTTTTTGAGATACCAGCAGCTCAAAAGAGGTAACTTACACACATTCAGTCTTTTGTTTTGTTTAGGCATACAAGCATTTTTAATTCAAATGGGAAAAGCTTTTTTGTATTTATTTGTATTATTCTCTTCTCTTTGAATTCCTAGCAGAAAAACATAAAAAGAACGAAAACAAATGGATAAACGTGTTAGGCTATTAAGACTTTCTACATTCTGTTGGAGTACTTAATTTTTCTTGCTTCCATACTTCACCGGATAACTTGAAAACCGCATTAAAAAGACGCGCGTAAAAAGTGATTCGACTGTGTATAAGCCCGTTATTTTACGAATAATAAATCTAATAAATATATTAGAGCGCAAAAATGAATTCTTTCCGCCTTTTCGGTACATCAAAGTTTTATTTAAAAAGAATGAAAACAAATCAATCATCGAAATAATTTCAATCATTGTCGATGACCCTTCGTTATTTTTCTGGCAGCTTGCAAAAGAGTGGTAGAATATTTTTATTTCATAATTATATATAATTATCTATAATTATATGAACCATATAATTGAATATTTGTTTTAATTGGATATCAGTATCTTTTGCAATATTGTTATAATATGTCTTTACAATCGGAGAACATGTCCTTCAATATTATTTATTTATTTAAACTCAGATTGTCCTCCGAAAAAGGTTATGGTATCGTTGAACGTTGACTTCCAAAAATAAATTGCGGACAAAAGGAAGCCAACTATTTTTAGACATTGTATGTCATCAGTTGTTGGGCTGGGGCAGTAGGAACAAGGTCGATAAGCAGATAGTTCAATACCATCTCTACGACCACGGAAGAATGGACCAAACAGCAGAATATTTTCTATCAGAAACATTTTCAGAGGCTTCTCTTCCCGTTTGTAGCATTTCGGTATTCTACTGCGTGCGTTTCTCTTCAATGAACCATAAAGCTCCATTATTTACGACTATTTTTAGATACTCGAGGTAGAACGTAGAGGTTAAAGAACATAAGCTAAGTCACTTAATTTCCTATACTATTATAATTATATAATTATTATAATAATATAATATAATGTCGCTATTAATATTGTACTATATTATCAATGATAGGGAATTAAAGCGATCGTATCTAGGATTCTTTAGATATTTATAAAGTACGAAGCGCTTAAGAGTAGAAATTAAAAAGTTAAAAATTAGAAAATAACAAAATAGGTTTGTTTCATTTATAAACAAGGAACTATAATAGAAACTGGCAAGGTGGGATGAAAAACATCGCAATGTGCATATTTAAGTACTAAAATGGCGGGACCCTTTTTATCCCACTGTAAAAAATGATACATAAATCTCCCTTAATTTTGGCGCCTTTAAAAATGTGCCGTGTTACGTCAAAATCGGCATCGAACACTTTTCAAATATTCCTTGATTGTGCAACGGGAGAGTTTGATATTTTAGTATCCGATTTGGCTGCCTTTACATTGTTATCGTATCGCTAAAAATATGAACAATTTTATGAATATTAGCGATATATTTGATTCGAGTTTTCACGGCATTCAGCGGGTTAATCTATACGTGTTTTAATTTTATAACATTCACTGTATGATATTAATAATTTTCGAGGCATAAGTGAATCCTTTTCAACGTTCATTTTTTGTGTAAAAAATTGGGACAAGTTCGGATGTAATTGATTCATTAATAATTCACTTTTGCGGCAGACCTATTCGTTATACTTATCCTTCGCATTAAAGAGATCGATGACCGCGGTTTTTATATATCGTAGCTCTTAACTTGGCTCTCATTACTGTAGTTTTAAAGTGGCATGATGTTTCTTTTCTCCGTAAAAGCCGGGAAAATCTTTTTGCCATTTATTAAGCCTCAGCTTTGTGGAGCTTCCCGCTTTAAATTTTGACGTCGATGGCAGTATATTGTAATATCATAATATTATGTATTATTATAATGTATTGTAATATTGTACTTTAATACAATGTAACTAAAATATAATTTACTTTACACTTCTGACAAAAGCTTGTCGTGGAAAAATTAGTCGTATTTTTTATTTTCAGTTCCACTCATGCCTTCATCAATATCGAACTAAAAAGTTCGATCAATCAATACTAAAAAGGGATGATTTTATCTAATTAGCTGGAATATAATACTGTATCACTATAAAATGAAAATATTTGCCAACATTATTCAAAAATTTCTTTTATTTCTGTTCAGCAACAAATTTTAAAGATGCATTGTAGACAGATCTTACTCAAGCTTTTTATCAGTCCGGCATTAAACTTTTACAAATAAACGATTTATTTGAACAATTTGATAACTAATATGGCCATAACAAAGATGTTATAATAAGAGTAAGTATACAAAAATCAACTGGAAATATTTATCGGAATCACCGTTTCCATGTAAAAATGATGATTCTAATAATTTCATTATTTCGCACATGTTAACAATTAACACATACGCGGTAATTCTATATAGTCTGAAATCTTGTTAGAAACGCAATATCTATTCAATTAAAAAATGTAACACTGTTATATAATACATTCGCAAATGCATACCGTTGCATTTTCAGTCGAATATTACGTACGAAACGGGGCGAATTCGTGAAATTTTACGAAATAAAGTTATGCAAAAAAGATGCTATAAAAACTAGCGTACAACTTCAAAACGTACTCATACATATTGAGGCTGAAGTGTGACGTATATAAAGACTCACATCTGCGTTATGCGAGTTCAGGTAAAAAATCCAAAAAGCTTAACCCTTTGCACTCGAAAGGCTCCTCTCAGTCACCACTCAATTTCGAGTTTAACCACGAATTTCGAGAATTTCGAGTGGCGACTGAGAAGCGGCATTAAGATTTACTTCAATTATTTTTTGTTAATGTATTTTAAATCATGGTCAACTGGAGTAAATCTTCATTTCGCTTATTAATTGCCGTTCGAGTCGTAGCAATAAACTGAGTGGCGACTGAGAGTCGTCGTCGAGTGCAAAGGGTTAAATGTGAGTCTCCCGGTGCGAATGTGTTAATAGATGAGTTTACTGTGTTGCGTAGTGTTAGTATTCGAAAATCTTGCTCAAGAATTCGCATACTTTGTAGACGAATCAAGTAGAATCAAATAATAGCTTAGCCCTTCGTGACCTGAATTGGAGAATTCTGTTATAGTATCTGCTATCGGCATTTTCCTAATTTCCAAAATAATATCCACTTTAGATGACCTATAAACGGAATACGTTAAGGCACCAAACAATTGGATTGGCTGAATGTACTTCACATTTGAAACGTCATATGAGCCATTTATTTTAAAAGTAGTGTCATTCAAGTTTTTAGCATACCACTTTCAAAATAAACGTATTGGTAATTTTGTTTAATATCTAAGCTTCTTTTGACCTAATAACAGGGATTTTTGGTGGTACATACAGCTATTCCCAAAAGTATTCGAACACTAATAAAATTTGACTACATAATGATGTATCTGTGTTACTTATGAAAAAATTGGACTAAATCCTTTATTATTAATGGCATTCAATTAGTGCAGAATATTGAAAAAAATAATGTCAAATATGCCACAACGTTCAAAACAAATAATACAACAAAAGAGATATCCAACGAAATATTAACACTGCGTTTATTTAACAAAAGACGTAAAAAATATTAATTTTCGAATTCTCTATCTCGGAATAATTATACATGATTTCGATTAATTTATATGAAAATTTATGAAACTAACAATATATAATTTTAATTTACAGTAAACGACGTTTAAAAAAACAGATTTAGCCCAATTCGTTGATAATTGATGCAGATACATCACTATGTAGTCAAATTTGATTAGTGTCCGAATATAATAATATTCGTTGGAATATAATAATACAATGAGGGCAATTATATTTTTACATAATATTTTGTTTTTGATTCAATCTTCCTGCTTCTTCAATACTATTTAGGTGATGCTTAATATAAATATATTTTCAAGGATTTCAATATAATTGCCGTTAAAAATATACTAGACATTCGGTTGTTTAATAATCTGGAATTACTTATCTTCCGATTGCATCGAGCAACATTAATTATATTCAAATATATAATTTCCATTATCTCTAATTCTGTAATGTCTGTAATTAGTTTCATGATTATCATTTCTCAATATCTTACATTTTTAAATTGAAATAAAAGTAGAATAGAAAGTATAAATGCACTTGTATCCCGAGTTGTTAAGTTCCTCAATCAAAAGGAGATCAGAAAAACTAACACTTTTATCAAATTCCATGGAATAATACATCGAAGTAGTAATTAAACATCGAAGTCCTTCAAGTTTTGCAATAAATATTGCTCTTCGGAGATCGCTCGACTTGAATGTACTTAAATGTACTTAAACGTGCTTAAATGTACCAAGGCATATCACTGGCATTGTAGAACAATTCTATGGAGGGGGAGATATCCTCGAGGAAGTAGGTGAATGGGTTAAATCAAACAACATTTCAGAACTCCGCGACACGAGTATTTAAAATTATTTGGATTACTTTTGTAGCTCTGCCTAATGTCAGCCTGAATATCTCTCCATATCTTTTATTCAGTATGTTCTACATTTCGGTGTCCACTGAAATAGAGTGCAGGTATAAATTCCGGCATTCTTTTAACACGTTGAATGCCGTGGAGATTACCGGTGACTGTCGATGCCAATATTACTAAAACTTGAATCAAATATATCGCTAATATTCCGAAAATTTTCAATAGCTTTAACGTTACGATAACTATGCAATATATTACATTGCTATATTATAATGTATGATATAGAAATATATTATAATATAGTAATATTTCGAAGACTGGATTTTTAATTTTTAATTTTAAACGATCGAAATCAAGTCGAAATATTAAATAAATTCATGTAATAATAATAACGTAATAAATGTAATAAATTACACATTTTTGAGCAATCGTAAAGTATTCTACACGCTTCGGTAGTTTACATTAATGAAGCACTGAATTTATTTTTGGAATATTTGTATTTATGCGTAGCTCGTAATTGAGTTTGCATAACAGAGGAATAATTTTCTTTGCAGTTGCACGCTAATGAAGATACATTTTTAGAAGGAATACAATATGAGGATGGAATTTCAGAGGCGCATGAAATAACTAACAGCGTGAGTAGCAAGGAATTATTAGAGACGACGTGGGACATATGAAACTCCTATTAATCGTGAACCCAAATTATTGAGGTCTTGCAATCCAATTAAATCGCTCTTTCGTGCCACTCTAAAATCCACATTTCCGTTCTTGGATCGTGATTAAGATAATGTACTATGATTAAATATTCCCGTAATATACTGCAGTGAAGAACGAATTTTTAAAGGATATATTTTGATAAGAGAACAAATTAAATGCACATCATGAGCTGGACATTTATGAATTATTTTCAATGGAATGAGAATTAGCTTTTGAGGGCAAAATGTATGAAGTCTCTAATGCTTGATATAATTACATGTTAATTAAACGCGTTCATATTCCGATATCCTTTTGCAGTGCATATATGCATCTATATTATTATAACGTTCATACCTTTTACGCTAATTATCAAAACGAATCAAACTTTTGCAATCTACTTTGAAATAATTATCCGATATCTTATCTGTTAGACCTTGTAATGAGAGTCTCTGCCCGTGAGAATCATACTGCAAAATGATTACATTGATATCTTTAAATCGATCAGTTTATTTGGATAGTCATAATGTACTGCAACACAATTTCAATACTATGATTCATCATACTTTTGCAATTCGCGTGAGTTTAATACTTTGAAAAAAGTAATCTACACACTCAAAATACGTGACACAATGCCGAAATAATAATTCTCATAGATGAACTATAATCTCTAATGCCATATGTATCAAACGGTTAGGCAGCAGATGTATTCAAGATACAACCAACGATAAGACTGATTACTACACACTATAATGACAATACGAAAATAATTTACCATAATCGGCCGTCAGTGAATCGTGCATCACAGTAGCAATTTCTCGAACGTAGTTGAACCCGACGTCACGGTGAGCTGCATATTAGTCGAGAGCTTCACGCAGAAACTATGTATATATCGAGCAGTAGGAATAACTACATAACATCAAAACCACAGCCCACTGTCCTAAGAACAGCGGATGTAATCATAATAGTGATTATCACCAACACCAGCAGCACTCCCGTGTACGGTCAACATGAAGCGGTCGAATGAAAGAGAAATCGCGAGGGACAAGTTGCAAATGTCACAAATATAGAGTGTGCGAGCGAAGAAGAGTTTGTATGGTGAGTTTGATTTAGGATTGCAAACGCGAGGAGGAGTTTTCAGGTGTGTTCCTACGAGGAAGAAGATCCGGTAAACGAACGTGGTTCCGCACGGATGAGAGGTCGATGCGCAACTGCACAGTGGAGTGAAAGCCCCGGAGGGAAGCCGCGCTGCAGGGCATACCGGGGTGATGGTGGAAGGGTGACGGTGGAACGGAACGGGGCTGAGCTCAGGGCCTGGCTGCTAGGCGCCTCAATGCATCGATCGGCATTCGGTCTTTCTCTCTCTTCTCTGACGCCCTAAAGCGCGCAACACACTCTCGCGAATCTCCGACTGATTCGAGACATCACTTTTTTACTCGTCTCTCTCTCCCTCACACACACACACACATATACTCTCCCATCTCCTGCCACTCTTTCCCTCTTTCTGTCAACCCTTTCTTCTAGGTGTACGTATTACCAGATACCTGTTTTTCTCCTTCTATTTATTCCGGTGCGATCTCACTTGACTTGCGAAACTTTGAAAAGAACTTGTCGGTTGCTTGTTTAATCCTTTGTCATCAGATTTATTTTACTACGACGTAAGTGAAGTTAAGGTTTTACTGTGTGTGCTCGGATAAGGATTGCTGGAACGATCGCAATCTTTTGTATCGCATACTCTTCCGCATTATTGCCTCTTGTTTTTGTTTATGTTAGGTCGGATAATGTATTTGTATGCAGTCGCGTGCTGTGCACGGAGTAGAAGCATTTTAATTAGTATTGGGTTTACCTATGGCAGAATTAGATGGCGAAAAGATGTTTGCAAAATCTAGTTTGTCAATTGTTTTACAATCATCGATAGAAAACAAATTGTCTCATTCGACCAATATCAATGAACGCCAGAAGTACCAAAAGGATCGAAATGACTTGTCTGCTATTTTTAGTTCAATTATACGAATATTGGGATATGAAATTTTTCCGCATCCCGATTATTCCTTAGAGTGTTGTTAGAGATATTTGAAATATTCATAATTATTCATAAAATTATGGCAAATAATCATAATATTGGGAAAAGAATCGATTACGTAAAACGATGTATAATATATAGTCTGAGTTGGAGGCTTTACTTATCTTATAAATGTGCAGGTTTTTATAAGAAATCGATGTGTGATTTGCTCGAAGATTTGCAGCATGCCATGCGGGACATGATTTATGTGCATTGCAAATTCAAGCGCTAAAGTTCATTTTCGGAAACGATTTGCGATTATATTAAATAAATACGCATGAAAATACGTAACGTCCACGTAACGTCAAATTAACGTAGTATTAGTTTTGAAGCAAGCTTACTTGTCACAAGTTATTTAATAATATAGACTTTATTTAAATATTGATTCGCCATGATTGAGTTTAATCGAAGAAATAAAAATAGATATTAGAATCAATTCTGTGGATAACGTTCGAAAAGTTTTATATGGCATGATCAGTTTTCGAGAACACATTTTCCATTATTCGTAATTGCTTTGGTTTTCTGTTAATTGTACATTTACGGTTTTGAAATGACAGTTATCAACAATCATCATACATGCAATGCGAATTACGCTAATTGCTTGCCTTTAATTTTTGCATGGTCGTTAAATATTTATTATGAATGTTGTATCCAAGTCAACTGAACTTTAAAGATAAATGAAACATGAAACAAAACTTTTATTTATTGCGTTAATTCGGTGGATTGTTGCTACTCTTTCGTGAATTTAAAGTTATTTATATTTATATTACTTCCATCATATACGCTACCGCTGTCCACAAAATATGCAGAATAGACTTTAATATTTATATTTGCTATATCGATCGACATACATATAAATATAGACAAAGAAGTAAAGTATGAATTATTAAATAATCTCTATCAGATAAACTGACGGCAAAAATAATATCTCAGTAAAATATTACATTAATACCGCTGGTAATAAATTCAATATGAATATATGTGGAGATATCACAAATATAATATTTCCTAAAAATTGCTGCAGCGCTTGAATTTCCAACTCATGTCATTGGACCAATTAAATTATAAGTGACATTTCTGTGAAGCCTGTTATCAATAAAAGGAAGTTGAAAAAATACTTCATGTGACAGTGCCATGCATGTTTAAATTAGTTTAAGTATAGTCGTATTAAATTTTATATGACAGGGAAAAGATCAAATGTTATTCGATGACCAATTGGAATTCTTTTTTAGCATGGTTTCATATACAGTGGCGGCCATCTTCATAAGACCGTTTGATAGTTTAGTTAATAAACGTTTACCTATTTCATAATTTAAAGGTTTCGTAGATAACATTCATACATAATGTACTCTGACGTATATTGTATCATAATATTAACCAAATTTTATTTTTAACACGACGGTTTACAAACATTTTTAACATTTTTTGAGATCACGTCCTTGCAACAGCCAACTACTTAAGACCGAGTTAAATTAATTACATTGTCCAACACATAATTATATTTGGAACAAAGAATAGGTGATTCTTATACATTTTGTCGCGCTGAAGCCGAATCCGCAAACCGTTTGTTTCCATCACCCTCAGTTTTCGCAAAAATAAATTTTGAAGAAAAAGGTCTTTTTGTTATTTAACCAAGATTTGTGGCGTAAGTGTAAAAGTCAGACAGTTTTTATTTATTGCGACAAATTCTGAGGACATTTGTAAATACATGATACAAATTGCTTTGGCAAATTTTTACTGCAAATATGTTTAAACATTAATTAAATTTGGCGAGATACGCTCCGCTCCCTCATGTTTCGAGACTCCTTTCAAATTTCCGTGAATCTAGATTGTACATGTGTACAATGTACTCTGTACATACACTCCGCGACAACTGTTTAACCTCATCCTAGTATAAAACGATAATAATAATATTCGTGTTTTAGACTGGCCCAGTCTGCAACCAGACTTAAATATTAATGAAAACGTATGGGGCTAGCTAAGTCCCAAGCCTTGTGAGGGGCCATAACAATATAATAATTTTAAAGAATTACAAGACGCAATAATTGCAATTTGAGGGGAAATAAAGCGACAAGTAATAAAAAATGTATACGACACCATGTCCCATAGAATATTCGAAATTATAAATAAAAATGCACATAATACACGTTATTGAGGTACTCTATGGAGGTATCATAACAATACCTCAATATATGAACCACTTTAAATCACTTTTTTCATGAAAAAGATTCAGTAATAGATAGTGAGGTTATACAGTGGTCGCGCTTCAGTGCCCCAATGATGAGGCTATTATTGGAGACATTGGTATACCTGCGATACCTATAATAGTAGAACCTGAAAATTGCGATCCGAGGGGCAGTGGGGATGGGCAATAACACTGGGCAAAAGATAATAATACATTCACTTCCGGAAAGCACAAAATTGTATGGTTCATCGGTATATACTAGGGTGAGGTTAAACAGTTGCCGCGGAGTGTAGATATATATGGAAATCTTTTACCGAGGCAGAGGAAAGTTATTGATATGATATTTGCTAATTTTGCGGGTAGTATATGAAAGTCTATCCTAGAGTTATATCATGAGATATTCCCAAGCTCTTAGTCTCTCATAGCTGGTGTATGGGGATCTATCCAATTGCGAATTCTCTGTTACGGTCTCGAAAGCCAACTTGCTAAATCCCGGCAGTTGCTACGCAGTGAACAGGAGAGACTACTCGTCCTCCACGATAAATTAAATTATTCCGTATCAGAGGGATTTGCAAAGAAAACAATCTTGTCAATTTGATTGAATAATAAATCCCTTTACGTTAAACATTCGGTCACTCGTAGAATACTTGAGAAAAAGGTTGTATTAAAAGTGGATGCAATAAGTTCGTGGAAAACAGTTTGAGCGTAACATTATGGCTACATTTTCATGTGGATAGTATTTCGCGAACCCTCGTTAAATTGAAAACATTTCGCCGCGAGCGAGTGGATCAGGTACTCAAATGACATCAATCTAAAAAAAGATGGATAGATTCGTGGGAACGAATTTTCTTTAGATTCAAGCGTAATACTCTCCCAGGTTTGTAACATTTTCAACTTCGCCACGGAATGATCAATAAATTGAATTTAGAGTCTTCGCAGATTTCGTACCAGCTTACTGTCAATCTAACGCTGGAGGATTGAAGCGCTGTGATAAACTATGAATATGCATGCAATTCTCAATGATGTCATACAACATGACGTTAGACTTTAACACATTGTTATTAACACATTGTGAATCACACATTTCAATACTATCAAAGCTGCAAAATCTTAAGAAAAGAATAAAGTACTGAGTTGTGCAGAAGGTTCATGCCGATTTTGGTAGTTTTCTGACGAAAAACTTGAGAATATCTGGGAGGATAGAATCTTCAAGTTGCATGAAAAATGACGAGTTAATACGTCCTTATCAATTAGTGGTTACTAGTAGGACTCCGGAAAGAAGGCATATGTTGAGTTTAGACGGGGGATGAGAGTTCCATATAAAACTTATTGGAATGTACCCATCTAGGCAAACACTCGTTTGCCTTTCCGCGACCTAGATTCTCAATATCAGGGTAATTTGATCGAGAAAGTCATCGATAGCAATAGTGATTTGGGGCGGATGTTCTGTATTATTAATGAGAAGCAAGAATAAAGTACTAATGATGTCGAGATGTAATCAGAGCAATAATAGAGAGACCGACAAATTTGTCCGCCCTTATTAAAGTTCAAAGCACTGTGGGTTACCACTCAGAACAATACGTCTATGTACACAAGGAAGCCGTTCGATCATTCGACTCATTTCCCATTAAGATCTTGCTATTGTTCTCTTGCGCTGCTCACAATGCAGATTTTGAACAAAGCCTTCTTGCAATAATAAACGTGACCTTCTTGATTATTGTATGGCTCATAATTTCAGCCTGCTTTCCTAGTTTTGCACACAAAATTTACCATTTTGCAAATCATATTTACCTTTTACAAAACAAATTCACCCTTTCATATTGCTTTGGATTTTATTTTTATCGTAATAGCTTAAGAAAACAAATTTGTATTACAGCATAATTTGCAAAATGGTCGATTTGGCGTGCGAAAAGCAGAACATGATCTGCGAAAGGGTTAATTTGGAGTGCAAAATCTATTATACATCTTTTATTATCTTGAACGTCTTATTGAATACTTTGTATGTAAATAAATAGTAATAATAATAAATCAAATTGAAAGACATCGAATTTAAGATAAAATTAATAGAATCCGAGTTTAATATTGACATATTCGTGCATTAAAAAGAACTCGAATTAATAATATATTAAATTCTGATTATGATATGAAACACAATAACAAGAAATACTTTTTGGAAAACTAAAACCGTATGTAAAATGCACAGCATAAATCGTGTGGTTATTTAACGTATATAAAAAGTACCACATATGAATGGTACCGTACACAATGGAGGTCGGATCTATTATCTATTTTTATTATGAAACTACTGAAAAGAAAGTTGGGAATGCACAAGCTGTACATCGAAATTCGGGCTCTCTATTATGATATCCGTTACTCGAGTATTTTGCAAAAACTTTTTGCCGAGAATAGTTTCCTTTCATTTGTAATACATGCAAATTTTTGTTCGAAAACGAGACATTTTTTCGACGACAATGCCTGAATAATTCATTTTATGATACATTTTTACAAATAACGTGTTTAATGCCCAATTACAGTGAGTGTAAAAAGTATTGAAAAAGCAGCGAATTTTAACAAAAACCTCGTAGAACTTTCTTTCCGCATGAAACAAATTGTGAATATTTCCATGAAAAATATGCACAAATAATATTTTTCTTTATGAAGTTCATTGCGAGGTTCTCTAAGAGTATATACATATCACTTGTTTGTTAAATTGTTTTAAATAAACAAACTTCTACGAGGTTCCCGTTAAAACTCGTTGGTGTACGAATACTTTTTACACTCACTTTACGTTGGAAGCGCGCTTTAATGAACGATTTATAGTCGAAGTAGTAAATACAGTGTCTTCAAAATAATAATAAGATAAAAAGATAAAAAATTCTGGTTTCTAAAAGCCGATGAAGTAACGTGGAACACTAAAGCTTTTCGTTATGAAAGAAGCTGCTCCAACGACGCAGAAAAATTCGAGTAATAAAAATAAAAAGTTTGGAAATGAAGTTGTTCGAATAAAGAGTACTTTGTTGTGGTTTACGAAGAAGTTGGTCGGGTAAGTTTATTTGTTTAAGAAACTGGGTAATGATCACTCAGACAATGCACCTATTCACCAACGGAAAACTCGTTCTGGGTCAAAGTACATGTTCTGTTTAAGAAGTAGGATTTCTTAAGGTTTTAACAAATCAAAGAAATATAAAGCAATTATGAAGCATCCCAAGTAATTATAGATGAACATTATAATGAAAACTGTAATTGAATTTCATTAGATTCCTTGTTTTCAATCAATGAACACCCTCCATTTATTTCGACCAACATCTCCCTTACTACGTAGCAAAATCTTTGACATTTTCGTAAAATCTAAACACGTTCAGTTCTTCGAAAACAATCGAAACAAATGCAAGAGTAAATATTTACCCAATCGGTCACACTTCGCATAGTGTGACATCCAATCAATAAACATTTTGCACAGTGTAACGTTTTACTCGTCGACACTTTACATAGCACAACAAATTCACTTCGTGGCGAATTTACGCCGTTAAAAAACCCTAAACATAGATAACCTAAAAATCGAGTCTCTAGGTGCGCAGAACATAGTTGCGCAACTTTGTTTATTATGCTACGTAGCTAGTTGATTTCGTGATGGCTTAAGAAGACATATAAACGAATGCATAGAAACTCTGGAAGTTTTCGAAGAATAGAAACCGAATATAAGACAGTTTTCCTTTTTCTTAAGAACGAAACGAAAAAGCGCAGTGCTACTTTCCAAAGTTCTACGGTTTAGTCGATATATTGAATACGGGGGGAACCAAGAAACTTTTGTAGAAAAAAGTTATTGAAATGTGCTCTGCATGTGTGTTGATTCTTTGAATTCAGTAAAATCAGAAGTAATGTGTTGATTCCATGACAACGGCGCTCACAAAATCTTATCGAAAAAGGAACGAAGGAATGCATTCCAAGATGCCGCAGAGTTAGGAGATTTTTATCACAGTTAGCCTTATTTATTTTAGCCTTATTAAACTATCTGCTCCACAATGTCTTAATTACATGAAAGCTATGGTCGAACAAATTTGAAGCTACCTGTGACTGAGAATTCCTACACTGAAATTAACTTTATTAACAAAAATTGTATTAACACTAGAACTAGCAAATATATATTCGGTTATGCTTACACATTTATTTATATATAAACTATATCCATAACTGTGAAAAATGTTCGTGTGAAAAATGGAGAAAGATTGTGGAATAAAACGCTGCATACATAATTGAATAAATATATATCGACATAGAAAAATGTTGCCTCTGAACTTTCTTTAAAAATCAGCATAACCGTCTATTTCGTAATAATCTTTTTTTATTATGAATATGTTATTTTATTATTATTATTACATCGAACGGAAGCAGCTCATATGTTATCCAAACTATAAGCATAGTCGATGATATTTATACTTAATGCTTATAATATTCGCATGAAGTAAATAAGGATAAATAATTTTCAGGGTTTTTAAAACTATTGCATTAAGATGTATAATAAAATTAAATCGTCCTTAATAGAAAATGAAATTGAATGTCTAGGTGGAAAACTTATCAACAGCAGTTGATTGCTAGTAACTTCAACTTTAACAGGACCGTAAATTGTTTTTAGACGGTACAGATGTTACGGACGCGTCTTGCGAGGTATCGTATAACACGGATTACGGCGTAGCGCTCAATGTGCTAATATACTACGATACATGCATTCTTTAATACAAGTGGCGCTGTATTTCTTATTGAATATGCTTTGTACGATGAAAAGTGCCAAGTTTAAAGAGAAAACGTGATTTACTTAGATATTTTACAAAATACGGGATATATGCTAGATTGGATAGTAATTTGCCCTTAATATATTATAAAAGTGCAGTATATTCCCACGGAGACCGAAATTCAATTTATAATTCAATTTCAAATGAAAAATCAATAATAAAATTACCAGGTATTACTAATTTAAAGGAGTGAAAGGAACGTGACCCGATTGCACGTCTACAAAATCGGAAAATCAATTTCGAACTGCTATGAAGTCTGTTATAAGTTCTTGAAAATGTGGAATCAGGGCATAGAAGAAAATGTCCACCGTAAAAAATATAGCGAAGCGTAGGATGAAATATGTCAAATCTATCAGAGCGTACGGAAAACTGTAAAGGTATTGAATATCGTGCAAACAGTGTGTACATAATCACGTATTTCATAAAGGCACATATTTCAAGCAATGGGAAAATCCCTCTTTCCCACAGTGCAGTTAGAAATCTAAATCGAAATACGTGATATGAATAAAACTTTATATTGGATGGCCATCATGCACAGTCGAGTCCCTTTTTATACGAATCTTTTTCAGATTCGCACCGTGTGACGCACATGTGAGTCTTTAGTATTCTTTGCCAGAATCCGGATAACGAAAATTTGATTCGTTAGATACGTTACACTTCGCTCTGAAAACGTTTGAGTAGGTTTTGGCCGAGTTGTATGTTGGTGTTTATAACATTTTTTTGTCAACATGAACCGTTTAGCGCGTAATATTCGACTGAAAATTCCCCGATGCGAATGCTTAATGCAGTTTTGAAGTTATGCGATGATGCAAAAAAGCAAGAAGAAATAAGTAATCCAAGAAATCTAGAAAGTTTTAACAGCGTAACCCGCTTATCTATTTACTTTCGTTCTTTCTATGTTTTTCTGCTGGGAATTCAGTGAGAAGAGAATAATTCCTACGCATAAATAAAGTTTTTCTTGTTCACAAACTGCAACTAAAGCTGCACGGGCAACGTTGTATCATTTTAAGATATTCTTCTGAACTGCTTAAATTTTTACTCTACCGACATATTTTGTGTAAAACGCACAAGGTCAAGCATCCTTATTCTTAAACTACAGCCACGTTCCACTAGTTACCTGGTACCACTAAATTCTTACCATCGCAAGGGATGTGCTAGCACAACCTTCAATTTCGGGTAGTTTGATTTTTACCGACCAAGCATTCCGCAAACCAAGGAAGATTGGCACATTGCTCGACAATGGTAACACTATTCTTTCACTACTGATAAGATCTAAGTAAACAAAGCATGCAATGCAGTCTGTAATTCTAGATTTACCGAGTCTTAGAGCCCAGAAACGATTTTGGTGTCACTGGTAACGTTACCCCCCAAACACATAAAATAGCTATTTTTTATATTTTTAGTCATAAAAATACAAAAATTAAACATGGAATTATTTTTGTTAAAAACTCTCACATCTGTTACCATACATGTTACTCGACATATGTGTGTGTGTGTGTGTGTATTAGAATAAATGGGAATTTACGCTCTATGTATAATATCATAATGTATTATAATTTTGCCAAAATAAGAACAATATCATATCTCTATTATTAGTAATGATTTAAAGAAATTATTTATCGTAGCAACGATCGTTGCACTCTTTGCGCACGAGTCCAAAGTATGCACGCTGCAAGCTTTGGTGTATTCGGAAGCTGCAGTTCAGTAAAATAATGAAAGCATACTATATCTGAATCGTAATATTCGGTTATCTCAAAAAGTACAAGATCGTGGCGAACTTTTGTCTACATGGATAATTTAATAAATTTATCAAATTATGACTTAGTTCTTGTAATATTATTTATATTAATGAATTATTAACGAGCGATCCGATTAAATAGCAACAAATTAATAAAATTCAGGCGAATCCGATTAAGTCTCTTTATTAATGGACCACTTGTCCTTGATTTCCACTTTTTGGCTTTTATTTACGATACCAAAGTTCGTTTTGTATATTTTAGTTGTGTTTTCCAAAGCAAAATTCTCAGCTCTATCGCACAGAGTAATTGGAATTCCCATCAGAGGTCCAATTTTTATGGAAATTTGAAAAAAGTCTCAAAAAATGTGAGCGCGGAACGAGTCCCGCCAAATTTAACTAATGCTTAAACATATTTGCAAATTCCTGTTGCAAAATTGATTCATTTCCTTTTATTCGCAAAAGCCCACAGAATTTGTTGCTGTTAATAGAAACTGTCTATTTGTCTAACTGTCTAACTGACTAACTATCCAGTCTGTTCATTACAAATCCTTCAATGGAGAAAGAAAAGACCCTTTCCCTTCAAAATTGATTTTTTTTTAAATTCTGGGTGATCAAGAGAAACGGTTTGCGGTTCGTTTTCAGCGATTCAAAATTTGCAGGGGTCACATATTTGTTGTTACAAACTTTTTTTGCGTTGCACAGTGTTATTTTTCAAATTCTCTTACATCTGCCAACATTATATTGCTGGATATTCACAAGAAAATTTTTAGCAAATACAAAAACGTTTCACAAGATTAATTCACGTTGTATTAAGCGACTGAAGCGACTATTAATTACTACGCCATATGGAGCATTAAGTTATTAGGAGCGAATACGAGCGAATATATGTAGAAAGAATAAGCAACCTATCATTTGACCAGAAACTTTTACACGCCACTATATATATAACCTGAATACTAACATTTCGAAGACCAACAAAAATATAACTCAAGATTATATATATATATATATATATATATATATATATATATATATATAACCTGTTTATTAGCTTTTCATTTTAGTATTGAGTCCTGGAAAAAATTGCACTTGGAATTTCAACCTTCCATTGGCTTTATATATATATTGACTATATAAATGGGAGAATTATTATGATAATAGTTATGCCGTGAAAGGTAACAAGACCATCATGAACTAGGTCAGTGTCCTTAATGAAGGAGAACCAATGGCGTGAGCTCATCAGGGTTAAAGCATGCAAGCAATTTTCCGATAAACTACACATCCAGCTGTATACACGACCTACATCTACGCTCTGTCACTTTATCATTTATAAATCCCTTGCGATTTAAGCACCATTTTTTATGTTCTCGCGTAATCCGATTATACGCAATCCCGCACACCCTAAGAAAACACATCACATAATACTTATGAAAGTGAACTTGTCGTAGATAAAGATAGAATGACCGTGAGGAAACAATAAGCTGATAATTTCAGAACAATAATTGTTTGACTATACTGTGAAAAGGAAAGATGGAAATATTTCAATAAATTCTCAAATTGATATTCAAACTGATGAGCCAACTCGATATAATTTCATCGTCAAATTTGGTTGCATTTAGTGTTTATATTTGATATTTTATAACGTAGGATCGTATTATGTGTGCACAATAGCTTTTTAATTTACATATTTTAATTATAAATATACTAATTATAAATATAAATATTTAAATGATAAATATACGAATTATTAATGGAAATAGGTATTTCTCATAACATTTTCGGAAAGAGCACTAATTTTTACATAACCCTGCGGAGAGTGCAACATTCTTTTATTAAACGTTTTCTGCATGTATGGAAGTTGGTGGCCATCATTTCGAGCATTTACTGGATTGATTCGTTTGTTTTCTGTCATTATCGTTATGCTTTCATTTTTAGACATTGACATTTTCAGAATTCTTTTACGTCATTCACTAATTGTCATATGACATATGAATAAACGATGCCATTTTCTTGTTAGTAACATTCTGTTTGTTTATTCCGTTCGTTTTGTATTGCTAATAAGGACGCTGCTTCAGTACTTTTTTATGTAAAAATTAGTGCTCTTTCCGAAAATGTTATGAGAAATACCTATTTCCATTTAAAAAACAGAGTTGACCTCTAAATGACCTAGAGAAACGCAAGGCAAGGTTATTTGAAGGACATCAAGTTATGCCCCCCCCCTGAAACGCTACAAGTTTTGTCCCATACATTTTTTTATATCTTGCTTAAGTTTCATAAAAATCGCCTGCGACACTATAGTTGCCCCACCCTAATTATATACGGAATACTACTTCCCATTAGAATACAAGGATACAAGAAAAGGATGAGGTCGTATTTTCAAACATTTATATATAAATATAATAAATAGTATATAAATGATATTTTATATATAAACGAATATTGTAAAAGGTACAGCACTTTAAAATTCACCTTCAAAATGCGCTATTTCATATGAGACAACGAAGTTACTGGTACACCTTGTAGTCAATTCGTTGCTAATCAACGACAAATTTCTAGAATAATTAAAAATATTGCCCTATCATGTTTTGGAGAATTATTGGGGTATCATTACTTTCGTGAATATGTGATGTGTCAGCAAATTGCACGAAACTCGCGTTAAAATATTCGTTAGATCTGACATCACCATAATGCGTACTTATAACATAAAACGTACGAGTTTATGCTTACTGTCACAGTGTGAATGCATTCGGCAAGTTGATCCTTCACTGCTATTAAAACCTTCACACCGGAAGTCAGATGTGAGTCTTTGGAATTCTTTACCAGAACCCGGATAACTCAATGTGAGTCTTTATATAAATATTACACTTCGGTCTCAAAACGTTTGAGAATATTATAGCGTTATAATGTTATTTGCACAAGTTATATGAACAGCATAACGTTATATAATGTTTTGTCGAACAAGGAATCCTAGGTAGTTGTCCGCCTCCGATTTTGTCGTTTTCGCATATGTGGTAATATTCAAAAAACTAAGCAACACGTATTTCTTTATTTCTGTGGAATTTCGGTTGTTCAGTTGTTTTGTTCTGTTTATGCATAAAAAGATTTTCAATTCGAATGAGAAAAGCTTTAGTTGTATCTGGGAATTATTCTCTTCTTTCTGAATTCCCAGCAGAAAAACATAAAAAGAACAAATATAAATGGATAATTGCGTTACGCTGTTAAAACTTTCTAGATTTCCTGGATTACTTATTTTTTCCCGTTTCTCTGTTTCTACGACTTAAAACAGCATATTAAACTAAACTCTTATTTCTTATTTCCACTTATTTCCATTTATTTCTAGCTAGGAATAAAATTGCTGATAGAATTCTTCATGACACTAATTTATTTTTCAATTATTTCCGGACTTGTTTACGCAAGCTTATTTGGGAAAGAGATTTGTGGAAGACATATTTCTTAAGCTAATAATTTATAGCTGTCTGTATGGGTTGCTTATAGCCGAACGATTGCATCTATTTTGGGAGATACTAAATAATTTGCAAAATGATAATGATAATCCTGATGTTACTTCTTCTAATTTTAATCATACATCACTGTGCGCTGCACTATAGTTATGAAGGCAGATATGTTGATTTGATCCCGGGACCCCAAATCATCCCAGTCGCTGGAAATTTAAACTCGTTGGTTGTCCCAATGAGTGACTACCATAACTGAGTTTTCAGAAAATAATGATAATCAAAGTATCCCAGATTGTTCAAATTATCGTACAAGAATATAAATTATGAGAAGATCTTCGTTCCTACGTGAAACTACATTTATACATATGGAGGATTAGATAATATTAGTTCTGCCGGAAAATTCTGTTCGTTTTTTAGTAAAGGAAAATAATAGAATTTTAGACTGTATATTGGTCAAAGTTTTCAACTAGCAATAATCGCACTTCGGTAGAACCTCATTGATTACCATATCGCCATTGCACAAAGCTATTATGGTGCTTATTAGTATTTAATTAACAATATGATTTCCGTTAATGATGATAACTTTAAAAATTAACACAAAAATCAACATACAAGCGACACGCTTTAAACATTAAGCGCTATGCAGATCTTATTTAAAATCATCACGATACTGTAGGATATTTGTTGTATGTGGGGTAACAGTTTGATTTATTAATTGGTTTTAAGGTGAAGATTTAAAAGATATATTTGGAACGGAATATAATATACTTAAGTCTATTTCATTAAATGCTTAAAACTCTTAATTCTTAAAACTCTTAACTCTTAGAACTAACGCTGATCTCTCGACTCTCAATTCTCACTCAAATCTCGTTCACTGACTCTGGGAAGACACTCTGTGTCCTCCGTATCTAATGCGTGCCTTTATACCCTTAGGCGGGCAGGCACGCACGCACCCACACGCACACGCGCACGCACACGCACACACACACACAGTGAGGGAGGGAGAGAGAGTTTTTAGGCGCCACGCACCCTTAGGCCTGACGCGGTCATGAGGCGCTTGTATGCGCTTTCCAGCCTACAACCCGGCCCCCCTGCATTGACATTCGTCCCCGAATATCCTAAAATTCGCTACTTTCGCCGTCGGATACGTCACTACCTTCATCTATCCATGGTTTCATATAATCGGCCGCAGTAGATGTTTGCCGTGGTCCTTCGTGTTCGCCTACTCTTTGACCTAAGTATCGGTTATTGCGCATTACTTTCATAATTTTGTATGGACCGAGAAATTTGTTACCTAATTTTAACCCTGGTCCCTGCTGTACTCGCTTAATAGCTACTAATTCACCCTCGCAATAGATTCTAGCCTCCTTTCTCCGCTTGTTATATGTCTTCTGGTTTCCCTTTGAATTTTGGCAATATTTTCCCTCGCTTGATGCCTCAAATCGTCGCGATCGTTTTCAAAAATCTCTACCCATTCTCTTTCTAGTCGCTCTCTTATCTCTAAATCGTCTTTAAGACGCGCGCGCGTTCCAAATAACACCTCGAATGGTGATGCTCCAATGCTCCGATATATACTATTATTTAAAAATTGCTGAACTTTATCTAAATGACGGTACCACTCTTCTTTTTTGGGATTGGACAATTTTGTTAAAACTGGTATAAGTGTACGGTTTATGCGTTCTACTTGGCCATTAGCTCTCGGGATTCCGGTTGTGATAAGCGTTTGTTGTATGTTCTCTTCCGCGCTAAAGTCTACGAATTCGCCCGATGTGAAGGCTGTCCCTCGGTCAGATATAATACGCTTCGGTTTTTCCCACAGAAAAGTGTCCCTTTTCATGCACTTGGCGGATAATTTGTGCTGTCATGGACTTCGGAACTACTAATTTAAAATCGTTATTGACCTCTTTGAAGAGCAAACCTCCACGGATTTCGTATCCTACGATCTTGTTTTGTTCTACAAGATTTACAATTTTCTGTACGTCCCTATCTTCTCGCTGAGCTCGTTTTAAACGCATGGTTAGACTGTCGTTACATTCCTCCATGGAAAAACACGCAGGCAAAGGGTGACGGCTTAGAGCATCTACGTGCATCATGCTTTTTTTTTCTAAAGGTGGCAGTCGCCTTGCTCTTTGGTAAACGGGTATATCGTCTTTGAGCACGATTGACATTTTTATATCTACTTCTTTTGTTTTATTAGGCTTGTAGTTGTCTACCAGGTTTTGTATTATTTTTTTATGCTCGGGATTTGGTATATGGGTTATCTCTATTTTCTCGGTTTCATCAATTATATCTATTTGAAATATTTCTGGCAACTCATTAATAGTGCTGGATTTTTCGTTAGCTTTAATAGTAATTTCTCCATTCTTAATGTTCAGCTCGACGTGTTCGAGAAAGTCATTTCCTAATATTAACTTTTGGCTAGTAAGCGCGGTCGGAACGACGCGTATCAAAATTACGAATTCATTGTTGTCTATTTTCAATCCTGCATAAAATTCGCCTAATGTGGTATTTTCTGCACCTACTCCGCTGAATTTTATTTTTCTGGCTTTTAACTGGGGAGAACCTATTTCAAAATATTGATCCGCGCTTATTAAACTTAAATCGCTTCCCGTATCGATTAGTGCCCTAGCGCTATGGCCATTGATTTGTACATCCTTTACGCATTTGTTTTTTGTTACCTGTGATACAACGCAGTTTTCCTTTGGTGGCGCACGCTTGTTGGGGCATATGACCGCAATATGACCCCGCTCGTTGCAATTAAAGCATCTTGCTCCCTCACTTCTTGTTGGACAGTGGCTACTCATGTGGTTCGGGGATCCGCAATTATAACAAAAACGTCTCACGCCGCGAGGTTCCTGCTCCATTCTTCCGGTCCATTCCATCCTTGTCCTGCTGGGCCCCTCGTTTTCTTGCCTGGTACATCTTGCGGTGTCGATCTGTCTTTCTTCTGGCAATGTTTTCTTTTGAAAGGCTTTCAAAAGTGCGTCTGTTGAGGGGAAGCTTTGTAGTCTGGCCTGATTCTTTAAACTCGCATCCGGAATGCCATCAATAATGCAATCTACCATTTCGTCCTCATCGATTAAAATTTTATTGCCCATTATTATTTTTGTGTGAACGTATTGATGAAAGGTTTCATCTTTCCTCCATAATCTTGTTTCGAATTCTCTTCGCAGTGTGCGCTTATTCTGAGGATGATGGAACATACTTTTGAGCTTTGCCAATAGATCTTCCGAGGACATTTCGATATGCTCTCCTTTGGACTGCAACCATTTAATGGCTTTCCCCTTTAATCTCATTATAATTAATAATTTTGTTTCTTCTTCTCCTAAATGATATGCCGATTTCAGCAATCTCACTTGCTTCTCCCAACCTTCTACGGCGCCCACTTCTCCCGTGAAACAGCTTAAATAATCGGCAACGATTTTGATATCTGTTGCCTTTCGCTGGCTCGATAATTCTCCGGATACGCTCAATTGTTGAAAATTCCTCAACATCTCTACTTCTCTGCGGAGGATTTCCATTTCCTTTTCTACTAGTTCTTTTTCTTTCTTGTACATGGCGGCTTCGCGACGGTACAGACATTCCTCTCGCTCACTCACATTTGTGCTTTCCTCTGCAGCCCCTGTATTGCTGGTACCTGTGTTACCCGCTTCCTTGTTCACAAGTGGAGTTTGACGCGCCTTCACAATATCCTGGATCCACGTACCTGCCGGATCAATTTCGTTCAGGCGTTGAATTAACTCGGATTTGTTTCCAGTTGTGATGCGTCCCCACTCCTTTAGTTTTTCTTTCATCTCCAGCACGGTGATGTCATTTGCACTGAACTGCACTGTAGCCATTGCACTTTTATTTTATTAACACTTAGGATACACACTGACCCTGTAATAACCACGAAACCAACAAGACGTATTAAACAACCATCTAAACCTAACCAATCGTTCTTATTCCGAACCTCAAGTTCCGTATCCAAGTAGAGTCACAAATATTTCATCCAACATTAAGTTGACGGGTGAAGCAAGCAACAACGACAAGACCTTGTGGTAGTCTTAGTTGATGGCGCCTAAACATAATAGAAGAATATCCACACCGATTTCATTTACCAGGAGATAAATTACCTTCAACTTCTTTCATTCGACATTTTATTCCGACCACAAATGAAATCCCCATTAACACTAAACAATATCGTTTTCCACCGATTCACAAACAGGAGATAGAAAGACAAATTTCAGTAAAATTAGAAGACGGAATAATAACCCCTTCAAACTCACCTTATAATTCACCACTCTGGATAGTTCCTAAGAAACCAGATTCTCAAGGAAGCCCCAGATGGAGAATTGTAATAGATTTCCTTAAACTTAATGAAAAAACAATAGGAGACGCATATCCATTACCAAACATTACAGACATTCTTGATCAGTTAGGACAGGCTAGATACTTTTCAAGAATAGACCCTGCCAGCGGATTTCAACAAATAGAAATGGATCGAAAAGATCGAGCAAAAATAGCAATCACAACTCCAAACGGTCATTATGAATACATACATTCGTATGCCCGAAGGTTTAAAAAACGCACCAGCAACTTTTCAGAGATTAATGGATCAAACTGTACGCGGATTACAAGGAATAGAAGTTTTTGTCTACCTAGATGATATCGTTGTTTATGCAAAATCATTAGAAGAACACGGAAAGAAAATTAGACGACTTTTTGATGGATTAGAAGAAGCAAAATTACCTTTACGACCCGATAAATGTGAATTCTTAAAAACTGATGTAACTTATTTGAGACATGTAATTAGTAAACACGGAGTACGACCAGATCCTAGGAAAATTTTTGCAGTAAAGAAATTTCCAGGACCACAAATACCTAAAAACGTTAGACAATTTGTTGATGTGTAAGTGTGCGCTGCCCATCCTCTATATGTGTTTCTCTCAGCGCGATGCGTGAGTGTGTTTTGTTTCACCTGAGCATCGACGGTTCATCGTTGCCGCGGTTGCCAAGGAGCCATAAGTCGAACGCTGACCGAGCCAGCTTTAACGCACAAAACTCATCTCCAATACAATTTTTAGGATTAGCAGGATATTATCGTAGATTCATTAAAAATTTCGCAGACAAAGCAAAACCGTTAACAGATCTATTAAAGAAAACAGCAAAATTTGTATGGGAACCACAACACAACAAAAGTTTCAAAATTTTACGAAAAGCTTTATGCAGTAAACCCATTTTACAATATCCCAATTTCGATAAACCTTTTACTTTAACGACAGACGCATCAGACTTTGCAATAGGCGCAATTCTTAGTCAAGAGACAGATGGACTTGATTTACCAGTAGCATATTTATCCAGAACATTAACTAACCCGGAAAAGAATTATTTCACTACAGAAAAAGAATGTTTAGCAGTACTTTATTCAGTCATACATTTTCGACCATATCTTTATGGCAGGAAATTTACGTTAGTTAGCGATCATGAACCATTGAAATGGATAGATTCGATCAAAGATCCAGGACAACGATTAGTGAGATGGCGATTAAAACTGCGAGACTATGAATATACATTTGTTCACAAATCAGGAAAATTAAACGTAAATGCAGACGCGTTTATCCAGAAACCCAGCAAATGCAGACAGTGAAACAAGTTCATTTAGTTCAACTGATACGAACTCTGAATCTGAAAATTCTAATTTGAAAATATTCCCATTACCAAAACAGTCACCAAAACCAGTCCGGAACACAGAATAAATGCAAAGGAAGACCAGCAGGAGCTAAAAATAAACGTAAAGTACAATTTCTTGATCCAGAATCAGTAGCTACTCGAACCAGATCCAAAATTCAACCAACCATTACTCCTCACGAAATTCAAAAACAAACATCTTCATCAGAAAGCTCATCAGAAGAATCAGACAATATTCAATCTCAAATTCCAGTTTACCGAAACCGCAGAAGTGTATTACCAAGCGTTCCATTTGCTTTAAAACCATCAAAAATACCACAGAAATCAACAATAAAACGAACAGAGTTAAAATCTACAACTACAGATAAATTGACAGACGAATTAATAACTGAACAAGACATAATAGTAGACGTAGAACCACCTATTAATTCTAGTGACACAGACGAAGACAATTACGATACACCAAATTACGATACACATACAGTAGTAGACGTACAAAACTTACAAAAATCTTTTAGTAAATTCGTAAATTCGAATTAGATGAAATAGATGACATAGAACTCAATCGACGCATAGACAATTTATTACAACAGTATAATACAGAAGCAGTAGACGAGGATTTATCTTTGAATGATCAGACATTAACAAATCCAGAATCACCTCAAACAACCTCATCAAATTCATTTACGAAATCCAGACCATTCGCTTTATCAACTCCATATTACAAAACTCCTTCAGTAACCAATGGAAGTAAAGCCAAACCTTCAATTAATCCTGTTACGTCAAGCCTGTCGCGGTTAATTCTTTGACTTTGGCTTGAACTGCTTCCAATTGTATCGGTTGGGATATCGAATGACTCCAATACTCTTCCGTACAACGCACTATTTATTATAACTGTACCAAGGGCCGTGAGGCTGGATATATACAATAGATTTGTTCGTGGTGAACAGTGACGAAGAATAGTTGGTATCTCCGGAGTCGAACTTAGTATCGTCGACAAGTAGGCGGGTTTGTTTGATGTTAACGTAAAGGACTATGTTCTATAAAAATGCTACTTGTCTCTTGCGAATGTCGTTGCTGACTGATTTGGATGTCTTCGCTCACGATCCATCTCGTGACGGCCAAACTCCCACCCTTCGTGGAGGTCGCGGAAAACCCTGGAAATCGTCGCTGTGGTGATTGGTCAAACCATGGTTGGGACCCGACTATAGTTTTACGACAACTTCCAGGAATCCGCGAACTCCGGCGGGTCGCGTCCAGGTATGGCCTGCGACGGTTGGAAATTTGGCTGCCAGATGTGGGACTGGGCCGCACGCTCGAAACTAGGTAAAGTTAATTACAGGGCGTAAGGATTCGTACGTGACTACGTACAATGGAAAAAACTACAAAAGATCCTTACGCCGCTGTAACAGCGGCCAGTCCCAAGAGCAAACGACCGTTCGGTTATTTTTATGGATAATTACTCTAAAGATTAAGGACACTGTCCCCGTGACAATATACCGAACGATGCGCTTGGCTGATCGTGAACGAAGTGCTATGTTTTAACCAAAAGGAGACGGTGTTAAGACGGAACAAATCCCAAAAATCTATTTCGTAAAGAAACTCAAGAAATTAATGATAGAATTAGAAACGATCAAAAATTTTCAGGAATACAAGTTACAGAAAGCATACCGTTAACTTTACCCCATGAACATAAGTGTGGGACTGGGAAATATATGGCGGCTCCTATTAAAAGAACGAAGAGAGCAGAGGAGAATAAGAACAGAAGAGACTAACATAAGACCCAAAGATCAGCGGGTCTCGTGGCGCAGTGGTAGCGCGGCCGACTCCGGAGCTCGAGGACCGGGGTTCGAATCCCCCCACGACACACGAAGGCTTCTTAATTGTTCTCCTGCTGCTCTACACCGCCGTCCATCCTACATAAGAAACCATTAAAAATTATACGCAAATGTTTAACAGCAAACTTGGGAAAAATATGTACACTTTATCTCTTCTGATTGCGCGGTGTTACTTGCCAAACATTTAAAACTCATTTTTGTCACTCCACAATTTTCTTTTTCCTTTTTACCAGTTATCACCAACCGGTATAAGGTTCTCGATAATGCTATGCATTGTGGGAAAGCCCTGGTCGAGAACCTTCCAAAACAAAATCAGTCATGTAGCACCAGGAGGGAAGTATGAAATTCCTTCTTGGAATTATCGTCGTCAGCGTATGCCTTGGACCACCCGAATTGCAGCGATAGCGACAACGGACACCAGAGCTCAATTATACGCGTGAGAAAAGGAATGGAATTCTTTTTCGTTTTCTATAGTTTAAACCGTATACGATAGCTCTTGTCTATATTTTTCCACTAGATTTACCATAATTAAAAATTGTTTCTTTTCTTTTCTAAATTATAGCGACTTTGACTAATGCTACGCATTATGGAATATTCCTGAGTCAAAGTGGCATATTAAATTAATCTTTCTTTAGTTATTTGATCTATACACTATTCCTCCTCTCACACGTGTAGGATTGCCTCCGCCAAAACAATATCATGCTTCCGAGTATGACGCTGTAAAGGTGATCTTGTCGAGTTGTGGGAATTAGCATTATTCACAATTCAAAACCTATCAAAATTAGAGTAGCATCAATAGAGTCAAATCATTTTTCAAGTTCAATTAAATTATATATTTTTCAGAGTAAACATAATGTTCAGTTGAGTAATTCATTAAAACCCTTTTTGTATTATCTGATTAAAATTTAGATTATAGATAATTGCGGACAGTCTTATTATTAATTACTAGAATTAATAATTTCCACAACTCTGTAAGATTGCCGAAGAGCATACTACGGACCTCCGTTCCGTTGGGCGAGATTATCGCGCTACGTTAAGCTGGGGGTAGGGGGTATGATATATGCGCGGAGTCCCGTACGGACGACACGTGGGGGGCAGGAGGGACGCTGAGCTCTCCGATGTGCGATAGGCTTGGGGGTAGCCTCTATCCACCCTCACCTCCTTAGCGGGGAGTCTAATTACCGCTAAACGATAGGCAGGAGCGGCCTTAACCAACAGCCCACCCGTCCGCCTCGCGCGTGACAAGTCCTTTGAGACACCAGTCAAACGGAGACGTTTGGCGAGAGGAATAGGTGGCTGCAGGGGAAAACCGAGCCACCTCTGACACCGTACGGTCTCTCCGAAAGGAGCTTGGGGTGTGATTCGGGGTATCCAGTTACCGGGGACACCCAGACTTAAACAAGGTCAGAGAACCTATCTTCGCTCGCCGCGCAACTCTCCAGGTTAACGACCTGGCTCCACGACAAAGCCGCCCTAGTCGGCGTGCGCTGCGAGAGAGAAAGAGCATCGCGGGCAGAGGACCGTATCGCCTCGAGTCGTTGGGCGCATACAATTTAAGTCGGATCGGCGGCTCCCGGTGGGCCAGATCACACCGGTGTAACACTGCTCTCTCACTCGCGTAGCACGTCGACGCGGCAAAGCGAATCCACACTCACGCTCGCCCTCCGTCCAACTCGATCGTCTCTAAGACTCTCCTGCCCGCTAGGGGCGGGTTGTCTCAGGAGGCATCGGGCAAGAGGGGCAGTAGCCATAGCGTGGGCGGGGAATCGCAAGCTCACCTGCCTAAACCGCAGGGAACTAAAGAAACTGTTCACGAGCAGGTGTGTGCGCTGCAGCCACCCTTATACTTTAGGTGGCAAGCACTTATCCTCCCACCTGGGTTAACCCCCTGGGAGGCCCACACCCCCCCTTAATATTGACCCCCCGCCATTCCACTACAGACGACTAGGGGGTATGATCTCATTGTCAGACTTGGGACCTCCCTTTTCAAGGGGCCCATAGGTTATAAATTAACCTCCCAAACCTAGCTGCATCGCATTTTTCGTCAAGTCGCATAGTGTGTGAACCTTGCCCTTGTGACGTTAGAGCATAGTTTCGTTGATCTGTTCGCGAAAAGACTCAGTTACTCGTAAGAAAAACCAACTCATTATCCAAATTATCGCTTAATTAAGTAAGTGTAGTGTATTATAAATCATCCACTCGCATCTTAAACCTGTGAAACACACGGATTAACAGCCAACACCCTTGTTACGAGAGCAATTGGTAAGTCCGAGACATCTATCAGCATTTTTATACCGACGGACTTAACGGAAGTAAAACCTAATTAACCGGATGCTAAGCATTGTGGGCTTTTCCCTGCGGTAAATGGCAACCGATTGTTGAAATTGTAACGGGCGTGTAAAACGACAGAAATTATAACCGTAATATTCATAGCGAATTGCTATCAAATTATTCCAGGTACTTTTTAGCATCTATGTAACACCTCAAGATCTCCTAAATAGTTTTGTAATACATGGTTTATTTTTGATTCAAATATTATTTTGTTCATTATACCTTTCATAGCCACATTCGTTATCCACATCTTACAATCATAGTCAATGAATGAGAACCTGTATAGGTTTAGCCACTTGGGACTCCCGTACAATCCTGCCTATATCTATTCCGTAGATATAATTATTTTTCTAAATTAGTTTTATTCTTTTATTCATCCACCGCCCTAGCGCGTTACCTTAGTCGAGAGATCGCCACCACCGCTCGGCCCCCGAAAGCTCTCGACACGCACACACAACCGGCACTCGCGAGAGTGTCAACGCGAGTGTAACGCGCCACGTGACAGCTGGGGGAGAATTGGTGTCAGAAGTGGGATTCCAAGTTGTTAAATTTTGAATAATATCAGTCACTTCAATAATTTTCAATATTAGGATTTTTCACATTAAAGTTCTCATTTCAAAATTTCACAATTAGCAGTACATTTTCAAGGTTTAACATCTGGCGAATTATTCATTGACATATATTTGTTCGTTCATAAATCTAAGTTATATCTGTCCTTCTATACGCTTGTTAGTTTGACATAACATATATACATATATTGTAAAATTGAAAAGTTCCACAATGACTACTCCAACACCAAACAATAGTCGCAATATAAATACAATGGATTCTCAATCATCGAACGCGATGATGACATCCATGGCAGAATGCTTTACATTACAACAAAGTACGATGAATATTCCGTATTTCGATGGCAGAAACGTACCCTTAAAAGATTATTTACAAGACGTACAAAATGGAGCAGCGTTTGTACCACCATCAATGGAAGGTGCATACGTTCGCGCGGTTTTAGGAAAATTACAAGGTTCCGCTAGAGATAGTACTTATGGAAAAACATTCAGTACAATTAACGATTTGATCAAAAATTTAAAGACTAGATTTGCACCAGGAAAAACCTACCCATACTATCATCACGAAATTGAAAGCATTAGAATGCGTAGAAATGAATCAGTTCACGATTTTCACGACAGGTTAAATATTTTGATAAATGGAGCGAAAGTATCTTTAGAAGATTCTTATGGCGAAAACGCAGAGACAATGATTATTCTAATCAGAGAATGCGCGGTAGAAGCATTTTTACGAGGATTGCCAGATGAAATAGCAAGATACGTAGATGCACGCGATCCCAAAAATTTGGAGGAAGCCGTAAAATTCGCAGCTAGAATAGAATCGCGTATAAATTCAGGAATTCTACCAGTAGGAGATACATCGCGACTAATGTTTTCACATCAATTAAATTCCAGACACGATAGACACAATCATGACAGAAATGATTCCAGAAGTTATTTCAGAAGACCTAGTCCAAATACCAAACCAAATTTCACAGCCAATTTTTCGGAACAATCAAAATCTCCCACAGGAATTCTAAAACGATCACAGTCACCAACACAAGATACCAGAACCGATTTTAGAGTTTCTCCGTATACACATCCATACTATCCACCACATCCATATTATTATCCACCAATCCCGTATCCACCATACTATCCACCACATTTTCCAAATTCCCCATCTACATCACAAAATTTTTCAAATCAACCACAACCTTCATCTTTTCCGAATAATCAAATTCAAAGAAATTTTCCAAGTCCGAGTAATTCTAGACCTCAATCACCAAGTCAAAATTCACAAACACGTTACCGATCACCTTCACCAAAACCACACAGTTCTTCCACATCAGATCATTTAAACTGGCAGACAGCTACATAACTTTAACTACATAACAACCGAAATATATCAATATCTGTTTACAAGTAGTTTAAGCATATTTTTGAAATATTTTAATCTGTACTATACGTAAATATGACTTTGGAGCGCATGTTTATCTTTAAATATAAGACATTTAAAAAATATGCTTAAACTATGTTTAAACTAGTTCGGTTGTTATATAGTTAGAAGTTAAGAAAATGAAATGCAAAAAAAATTAACCTAAGTGGGATGCGAACCTACAAAAAAAGTCCGCAGCGTTTCACGGGCCTGACAAGTTGCCACGGGACCACCGAACCACTTGAAAATATTCTTTACGCTCTAGGCTCTAATAGCACAGTAATTCCAATTTTCTCTATTTATTTAGTTTCCTTAATCCCTATATTGCTTTGCTGGATGCAAAAACATTGATTACTGCACAAACACTTATTTAATAGAGAATAATACGAAAGTTCGACCTATAAGTCAATTAGACACGCAAAAAACGCCGAAAAAACCGGTTTCTAATTTTTTTAACTAAGGCGCACCTAATCAAAAAATCTAAAAAAAATTGAGAGCAATACTATCACATATACCCACTTACCCAAATAATATAATTATAGTTCTGCAACTCCTTCAATACCAAATCGGCATTTTTCGACATTTTTTCGCGTTTTTTATTTTTTACAGCTTGCATTTGCAACATAAAAATCTGAAAAAATTCTATAATATGTGTATCGCTAACTGACGTGCCACTAATTTTTTTCAAAATTTTTCATGCACTCAGTTGGAAGAAATTGAACAAAAACGTGATTTTTCGTTTTTTGCCCTTTACTACCCCCCCCCCCCCCCCAGTCGAGATACAAAGTTGAAACTTGGTACAGATTGTTTTTTTTTCATAAGCTATCGAATGACCCATCGCAAGTCCAATTTGGTTTAGGGGCACTTTTGGCCCCCCTTAACCGGCTAGACCCTTTAGGAGGAAACTGTGGAACATGCAATTGGAAATGGAAATAATGTCACCGAATTTCGGCCGAGAAGCATAAGATATGTCGCCATAGTTTCAGTAACGATATATTGTTCTCCCCGAAATATTATCGGACCCAACACAGGTTATCCGGTTTCTGCGTGGATTAATGGGCGACTTTTCGGTATTTTTCCGAAAAAGAATTTCCCGTCTGGAAGACGAGTATTTGCCCCCTCAGAATAAAGCATTATATTACTATGATGCTTTCATCCCAGACAGCACATCCGCAATAATCTTTTGTTTATCCTATTATCTAGTTCATTCTATAATAATAACAATCATATTCCAAGGTCATTTTAGTTTAAAACTGTTTTAAGAAAGGTGAATAGTTAAATGGAGATATATCGTATAATGATAGATTCAAGTTCACGGTACTCAATATACCTATAATATTTATATTCATTTCAATATTATCTACAACTTTTACTATAAAATAAAGTTGAGTGCCCATTTAAAAAACTAATGATCGCTTTTAAATCTTGATTACACGACCAACTTTGGATAATACGAGTATTATATATCTATCAGGTTTTATCCTTAAAGCTAATATTAACAAAAATATCGAAGTGGTTATAGGTACGTGGGTCAGCCTGTAGGTTTTATAAAACGTGACCATTTTGGTCTCGAGACATACATAATACGTAACTAGAATTCAATACACAAAGAAAAGAGTAACAATTAACTAAAGGAATATATCAGGTATGTAGTTTTGAATACCCTGATTAAATGTGTTATGACATCTACATGTAGTATCGGATTATACGCATTATACGATACGCTAAAGTTACATATTATATTAAGTTACGTTAGGCTAGCGTCATAATTATTTTTATTATTGTTAGTATCATTAGTTTAAATTTATACAATATATTTTCTAATACCACAATCACAGTAGATTTCCTTTATTAATCCTCACGAATCCTAGAACTCTATATATATATATGGAATGCAACTATAAGTACATTTCACGATTGCAAATTACTAAGCACAAAGCCGATAGATTATTAGAATCATTCGACCGGTATGAATTTAGTGCGAATAGGATGTGCCGGGCGCAGTACCAACTGCTCTTGAAGTTTGATATCGTTCAGGTAATCGACCGGTTCGAAGTAAAAGTTGTGTAGTAGGAGGCCAATTATAGTCTTTAGCTCCAACATAGCAAATCGTTGTCCTGTAAACAGTGTACGCAATAAATAAAACAATAGCAATTTATGTATCTTCGTGACGACGATTAACATTAAACTATTCCTGAAATGAATATACAATGGAACCTCGCACTTCGAACGCTTCTAACTTCGAACATTTCAGAGTTAAAATGCTTAAAAAGCAAGAAATTTGATTCGAAGTTCGATCGTCGTTTCTAAGTTCGAACTATAGTCGTGGAACAATATTTTCGTCTTTCTGATTTTTATATTAAAAAATGAATCTTCACTTCTATTTCTATGTTGTAATAATTAAAATTAATAAAATAACCATCGAATTATTTTATTTAATTTTTTCCAAGTTCTGAACATTAAAAATCTAAAATCTCAAATCTTTAGTCGGACTTCGAACGATTCATAGTTTGAACGGGTTTCTGGAACGAATTAAGTACGAACTACGAGGTACTACTGTAAGTTAATACATTCGCAGCAGGTGGCATATGTATATCAAAGGTGAATGGATCATTAACACCTTGTTACGTAATTAAGTACCTTCTTACCTATACAATTACGTGAACCGACACTGAAGGGTATATAAGAGTAAGGATGCCGATTCTGTATATTCTCTGGTAGAAATCTGTCTGGATCGAACACATCGGGATTTGGCCAGTAATTCGGATCTCGATGACCATGCCATATGAATAAGTGAATTACTGTGTCCGCGGGTATCGTGTAACCACCTTAAAAATATCATGTTTTCACCTCACTGGATAATGCAGTGTTTGAGCAGTGGAGCGAGGCATTCTATTCATTTTAAAACAAAGTACACCTGATCCCGATATACGCAGGCAATCTTTTTTAAGTAGTACAAACCTGCATATGTCTGTCAGTAGAAAAGGATGTGTACGGGAAAAGGTTGTGTGGGTATCTGGTGGACATGTAAACTACATCATTAATAAACGTGTCTGTAGTTGAGTAAGAATTTGTCAACTCATTATGCATTTGGTAATTAATGTATTCTTAATTAAAAACTAAATAAATCAGAATGCAAATGTATTGGAAAGAAATATAGTATGGGAGCAAAAGTTATCTACGTGATAACGTTCATATGTCAAGAGTTCAGAAGTCAGACAACAGAAAGACAAAATAATGTCAGAGGTACAATCAAATAAGAATTTAATCGTCATCAAAGCAAAATAACTTCGAATGCCAGAATTGTAACAAAAATCGCTTCTTATTTCGATCAATTTCGTTATTTTTTTCCAAAAGAAAGATCTAGAAAACAAGATCTATTTGAATGAACACAAAATAATTATTCTCTTTTTGAATTGTCACAAACAAATGCGAGTGTTGGTGGGACAAAATGTTTCGTATGTATTTAAAAAAATATGAAATGGAAAGGTTGAAGTACGTAAACAATGTACTTACTTAATACTACGTCTTCTTCTGTTAAGCGAGATATGGCAGGGACGCTAGGATACATCCTAAAACTTTCTTTAATGCACATTTCAAGATAAGAGAGCCTTTGCAATCCTGCCATAGTCAGTTCATTCCCATTATTTTGTAATTCAGCATTTACTTCTTCCCTAGCGCGATTCTAAAAACACAAACCGTTGTGCGTACTTGGAAATACATATATATCGACTTCAAGTAATCTTTCTTTTCTATACACAATAACAATTGAAGTGAAACAAATTGTTTCCTCTGAAGAAAAAAGGCGGCAAGTTGAATTGTCCTACATTTATTTGCCACATCCAATTAATTGCGCATTCAACACTTCATTCTCCTTTGGTTTAAAAGGAAAATGGTGACGAAAAATATTTATTTCAGACAGATCTTCTCTGAAATTGATGTTTTTGAAATAAATTACCTGTATTTCCTTATGTTCCGCTAAAAGCATTATCGTGTAGCAGACAGCAACTGATGTGGTATCGTGACCCTGTAATCGTACACACAATGCGACACTTAAGAATGTTGAGGACCTACGAAACTATGACATTTTGAAAATTGAAGCTAAATGTTTTAAGCGAAACTTTGTCCCGACTAAAATAATCAATTAATTGGCCAATAAATTATTAATAATTATCTAATTGGCTATAGTACCTGCTATTTCAGTTTCTTCCAAGGAAAGCTAAGTACTCAGGTCACATTTAAAGAAAGTTGAAAATTGCAAGAACAATTTAATTTAAGTACAATTTATAACTAGACATAGATAAACATAAATAATGTAAGGAAATGCCTTTTTTGACTATATTCTCAAAATTACAAAACTTCAAAGTTTGAAAATCGTACTGTACGAAGACTTTTTCGACCCACTGTATATATGTACGTAGTATATAACAAATCAAATTTTATGTGTTACCTCGAACATAAAAGTATCAACTTCTTCCCGTATACCTTCATCGTCTATGTGACCATCCCTTTGTGCTGCAATTAAGAGATCCAACATGGCAAGCCTTGTTTTGCGATCTGAACAAAAAGATAACAATTGTATTCATTTAATCAAACCCTTTGCATTTATTTCATTACATTTATCTTGATACCTTTTTATCATTCTGTCGGTAATGAGGATGGTGAAATAAACATAAGTGCTAATTCGGTTACATTAAATATAGCATTGGTTACATAACGATATGTAATAGTAACTGCAAATATTTCGAATTGTTTAGACATACTTATATAAACAAAACAGAAAGTATATTCGGACCTCTACAATATTTTTTAGCCGCTCGAAAAATATTAACTGAATAATAAGTTACATAAACCATTACATAAACCATAAAACCAATTACAAGTATAAGATATACATGTAAAATGTTTCAACTCTCCTTCACCACTTATACATTATTTTGTATTAGATGTAGGCAAAAATTTTAATTTTTTTATTCAGCCTCCTACTAAATAAAATTATTTTAAATTGAACTTAATCGAATCCACGTTATAGTTTTATGTAGTATGATACTTACTACCAAAGTAAAATTCGAATGGTCTGTCATCCTTCATGTTGTTAGCCATCAAATACCGCCCGTCAGTGAGATCATGGAACTTCTTCCTCTCCTTAATAATCTATAACACGTAATACATTCATTTTTCAGGATAATAAAACTGGAAACGCTAAACTGTGAAGATAATTCTTGCGGAACCATCTTACTAGTTCATTAGCAGTCCTTACCAGCAGTAAGATACAAAAGTATCTTTACACTGCATTTAGATCTAATTAGCTTAATGCTTTACTTGTCCACAAAATTCTCTGATTTTCCAAAAAAATCATAATGCACTGTTTTATGTCTTTCATTAAAATGGATAAGTTTATCCGAAGTTTTTGCTATTTATACCGATTTTTCTGAATGCATAGTCAATGCAAATTTTGGATTTAACCGTTTGAATGTCACGGGCCTTTGCAAAAACAGAGAAAAGTTGCGAAACAAAACGGTGTGTACATAATTGAATAAACATATATCAACATACAAAAATGTTACTTTGAATATTCCTTAAAAATCGGTATGATCTTTCTAGACAACCCAATATATTAATGGTAAGATTGAACATTAGTTTTGCATCCTTTTTTATTAGGATTATCATTCCAAGGAAATTTGAATCTAAAATCAGCTTTTTACTGAGGGCAAAATGATAATCTTTTAGAGAAACATGTGTGCGTGTATAAATATTATTAATATTTCTTATATCGCTATCATTAATGATTACTTTTTATGAAATATGAAGAATGAAAAAAATGATGAAGAATAAGTCCATTAGACGAAAATTATAGAAGTTTAACAATACCGTTCTTGTGAATTTGTGTAATATTTTGAGCAGCCTGTGTTGACGCCGTCCTTCAGATGTTAGTCCAAAAAGCCACGGATTGTACAGCCACGGCCTGATAAACCTAATTGTTCCAAGGCATTATTATAACAATAATACAAAGAACAGACTTTTCAAATGATCTTGACCGCAAGAGTTTTACGCAAGGGGAATCGGTAAGTTGCCTAAAAAATGGCAAGAAGTTATTGATAATGATAACGAATATATTAGATTAAAATCCGATGTAGTTTATTTTACTTTATTTCATTTCATTTAATTTTATTTATTAATGGATAACCTTTTTGTAAAGAATGGTGAATACAATCATTGATGAGAACAAAATTCAAATAGTTTGCCGTATAGAATTTAATTCGCGGTATATACAACGTCTGAAAGTCTCGCGGATAAACTCTCGCGGGTCATTGAAACACAAAAGTGGCTATAATATATGTATATTTACAAAAAAAATTTCAAATTAAAACGAATCAAACAAAAGTTTTAGGGTAGCTTCACCATTTCATTACGAATTTAATGTAAATCATACAATCCCAAAGGACATAAACGCAGTCATGCCTTTCCTTATTGAATCTTTGGCAGAAGAAGGAAGAAAGTAACGAAGATAAACTGACAAAATTAAGCAATAGTGAAAGAATTAGTACGGGTTACCGCTACCATAATTTGACACGTTAAGTAAATTTTAACAGAATTCTTTTATTACCTCTCAATGATAATTTTTCCCAAATCCGCGACAGACTTCCGATATTTAAAATCATCGACTCCTGTATCGCGTAAAGAAAAGCCCATGGCGGTTTCTGAAATTATATATATTTAAACTGTAGTCCAAATTTCTAAAATAAACTGTTGACCAATTAAAGTGAAAATCCCAGCGGCGAAATGTCTCAAGTTATAACGTAACGTAATTTTTTCATTTGCCCCGTATATAGCCATTTCCTACACGTAAATCTTTATATATTACATACGATTATTTATTTATATTTTATTGTAATCTCGAAGACAGAAATATATTTACACGTACGCCTGCATTATTAAAGAAAATTCTGAGGATAAAATCCATATACATGGAGACTATTCGCCTTTGACATGTTATATTCCCTGGAGCTATAAAAATATTTCAATTACAGCGCAAATGACTTTCGTAAGTTTTTAAAAAAGATTATGAATGTACATAAATAACTGAAATATCGGATGAAAAATAATTTTATATTCGATAAATAAAAATCGCATGACTTCCGGATGGGGCTGTGAGATTTAAAAAATGATGGTCGTGAAAGCTTCAAATCTAACATAACTTACTATCGATAGATAGGCTAACTGTAATTAGATTGTTTACCGCATATTATATTCAAAGTATGTTCACTGGCAAAAGGTATCAGATCCTTAATGACGGGTCCGCCTTCCTTCTTTAATGACTCGCACGACCGTTGAGTTTCTTCGATGAAAATATGAACAAAGTTTTGAAGAAGGTTGGAGTGAAATGCCGGCGTCAGTAGCTTACGACGATCTTGCCATTTATTACCTACAACAGGCGTTTCAGGTCCACGAATGATATTTTATTTTAGAAAATGTTCAATAGCAAATTTTAGAATTATAAACTGAGTCTTGAAACAAATCGCATTCGTACACAGAAGCACTTTAGATATTGATATTAATTAAATTACAGATATTCATTACATTACGTACTACTAGTAGTTAGCTTAATAATTAAGTTATTAAACGTCTATGCAACTTTTGGGCCATCCTTTAGAATCGACTGATTACATAATACTTTACCTGAACTAGTAAGTAGTCCAGTACCAAGCCACGGTTCGAGAAGAGTGTATGCTTTACCCTTCTCAATATGTTTGCTGCCACCAAGGATCACCTAAAAATATTTTTTAAAGACGCAGTATTATTAACACCTTGATCGTCATGGCGGTTACCGATGTCCGGTGACCGGTGACCGGTTTTATTTTTTCACGTTATATTGACGTTACGGATGCGTATCGCGAGGTATCGTAGAACGCGGATTCCCATGTGGCGCGCAACGTGTTAACCTGTTAAATGGGAAGTTCTTCCAAAGAACGAAATTATGCGCGTATTTTCGATTTAGTAATAAAATAAGTCTTTGCGATATATATATAACTAGGACCTATATGAGACTTATATATACAAGTCCTAGTCCAATTATTCGTCGTTATAATATATATATATATATATATATATATATATATATATATATATAATACATATAATATCAATAATAAAAATAAAAAATAATAAAAATATATATACAATTATGATAATTGTGAGAGGAATATTTGTAATTTTGAAGCACTCGGTCGTAAAACATGGTATCTGACATTTTTTTACAAAATTGAGTTATTGGCATGAATGGATTGAGAATTATTAACTCAAAATTTTACAATCGATTTCCCGAAAGTTTACTTTTTCCTAGTTACCATGCTTTACGTCCGAATGCCTCAAATTACAATTATTCTTCTAAGCGTAGATTGAATGACGAGTATTGACTTGTCTTTAAAAATCGAAAACTCAATCCGTTTATCGAATTTCTGTTTTCAAAAAGCAGAGACTATATTTTGTTGAATTACTTCTAGTAAAGACGGTATACAAGGCTAATGAGTTAACCTTCATTAGCGCCCAAAAATATGCATCTGCATTGCATTTATTTACCACGTCGAATCAGAACCGAAATAGCTTTCTTCTCACTATGTGTTTCTCTTTCACATTATACGAATGAAATTCGATTAATATTAACAAATAAGGTTAACCACTTTTGTCAGCAATCTAACATAATTTGATCGTTAAGAAAACTGGTACAATAGAACCCAATACGATAAAAGAAACATCAAATATGGAAACTATAAGATCAGTTAAATAATAATCAGTTAAATAATAATAATCAGATAATCAGTTAAATTACCTTAAAGTCATCGGGATGACGTATTTGAACAAATGCTGTCGTGAAAACCCAAGCAGTATAAATTGGATAATATTCGTCGTTTATCTTGCGTATCAATTCCCAAAGCTCGCCTGTTAAGATAACAAAGTAATTTCTTTGTGAAAGACGTTTAAACAATAGAAGATGTAGATTTCTCTATTAAACCGCTCGTATTAGGATTTATGTCTTACTTAATACAGCAGATATTGCACAACTATTTCTCGCATTAATATATTGCATAATATGTAATATATAATATCCGAAATATTATAAGTAATAATGTAGAGATTATACCCATTTTCTTGTTTTTTAAAAGATATGACAAAGTAAGTAAAAGATGCGTTTGGCCTATCAATTTTATATCTCAAAATAATTTCTATTACTAAAAGGACTGATCAAAAAGTTCGGAGATATTCCCGATTTTCCAAAATGTATGATTTTAACTCTAGAACTACTGAACATATACTGAATTGTTTTCACACATTTATTTGTATATACATTATGGCTGGAGGATTTAAGTTAATTAATAGATTCAATTATTCGCGTTGTGTATATAAAATAAAAGCATATCAAATCTGAAACAATTTGCCGCGTATAATCAAATAATTTAATTCAAAATGTCAGGCAAGTTATTTTGATCTCCTTCGTAGTTCTACTGTAAAAGAACAGAGAACATGTATCAAATCCTGTTATAAACTAGGAAAAAGTAGTGCAGCCTTTGTTTGCCGCGTTTTAAACGAGTGATAAAAGGACGACGTTTCGCCACGCGAGATGAAATAATCGAAAAATCGCGGAAAGAGCTGAGATTAGGATTAGTTCCGTTGTTACTTATCATGCAGTTTTCGACGATTAGAAAAAAATGATTTGAAAGATGCATAACGGCAGAAGGGGGTTACTTTGAATGGGATCCTATATAATTATTGTTCCAATTAATAATAAGCAACTTATTAGGAATAGAGACCCCGAGCTTTTACCAGCGTTAAATCGTAAAAATGTCGTTTCGCACAATTCTGTTAAATTATTACCAACAACAAAATGTCCACTCACCTATCGAACAAACGAACGAGATAGATCCAATCAACGGTAATTTTGGCGGAGTGGGTAACAAACTGAGTAGCCTTCCTTTACGAGTCCAATATATTTGGTAGTAATAATAGATCAAAATGCAAATAAACAATATCAATATTATTTGCATCATTTTCCTGACGTGTTAAGAACTTTCCAATATAGATTTATTATCTACATTACAAATAGTTGATAATCTACTGGAGGATGTCTTTCCATAACTTTAATCTACAACTTTGCACGAAGAATGCTGAAAAGAAATTATTAAGTAAATTAGATTATTGAAGAACTTTGCTAGCTTTTTTGCAGCAAATGTATTCTTGGCGAAAAGCAGAATGAATGGAAGGAAGGTACCCGATGATTTTGAGTCAAACATCTTCGAAAGAAATTCGGTAGTTTAAGAAAGATATGAAAATACAAGACGTTCCGAGGAAGTTATTCGACGGAAAGGGAAATTAATGAATTATCTATTAGTTATTAATGCGTTATTAACTACTATATACGACTTTTCGATCTTTTACAGTAACTTATGCAACAGCGGGAACTGGAAAACAAGCAAGAAGTAATAATTTATAGGGGTCATAATTCAGAAACACAGATATTTTTATCAAACCATATTCGAACGGCAAAAGATGCTGAGAAAGTGACGATTGTTGAATATGAATAACAGGTAATCAGCCCGCTGTCACTTTTAACCGCCTAACGTGCAGAGACGTGACTTACTCGTCCGCACCTAACAATCGTAAAAATATTCAGCGACGTGTATATCACGTTCATTGCCATTATCAAAAAATACAAATATTTTAATTGGAAAATATAATTTTTCTTCTATAAAATTTAGACTGACAACCTTGTGAGTTCATATTACAATATCAATAAAGAAGGAGTAAGTATGAGTTGAATAAAGTTCATCACAATCTCTGTTCGACTTTTATCTCTTGCATTCTGAAACCAATTTAACGCCTATAGATTCGAATACAAAGTTGAAATTTATTGCAACACTGATAGCACAACGAAATTATTTTGCGCTTTATCAATCGCAACTTTAATTAATCGGCTTAAACAAAGGAAAAGTAACAGCGTAATGCGATAATATTCCTTTCACGCGTAATTCATTAGAATTTGTTCTGTACAATTCATTTCGTAGCTGCAAATTGAACAAAGAGGATTATAATTCATAGTTAGCACTGGAACTACGAAAGCCGTCAAAATGACGGGTCCGTGGAATTTAATAAAAACGTTCAAAATTTATAAGGTTCCTTTCTTTGAGATTTTTTGCGGCTTGCGACGTTGTATAATGGATGTAATTGTAAATCGATCGATTTAGTTTTTCTATCCATCTTTATCTTTAAATTTAATTTTAATTGGTTAATTTGGGTTAATTTGTGTCAATTTGGGGTGCAAAATGTGTATTGCGAACGGTTGAATTTGATTTGCAAAAAGTTGAATTAGATTTGCAAAGGGGTGAATTTTATTTGAAAAAAATTGATCTCAATCCTGCTCATATACTTAAACGACATACGTTGTCCACTGACTATTATAGTATAATTCTGAAGATTTCGAATACACGTACTTCGAATCCTATAATTTTATTCTCTAATGCACGAGAATGAATACATCTAACGTAAAGCGTAGGTAGAAGTAAATAAGTCGTTTAATTTGAAATTGGCCTAAACCCATTTTAAAAAAGAAATCAAGTTAACGTTAATAGTTGAAAAAAGTTACTTTGTAATAATTATGATAGTTGCACCAAGTTGCCGCGATAAGTCTAAATAATAATAAATAATTTCGTGTGCAAAGAGTTTAAAGTTCTTTACGTTCGGGAAAGGTAATGAAAGAAAATACACAGTTTACACCTCAAAGTTTGAGTGTTACGGACATTTAGAAATATGTGAAATACGTACCTCATTTGATAGTTCGAAGAACAGACTAAAAATGAATCACATTAATAAAAAGTTCAAGAATGACTGCGAAAATACATGTTGCACGTTGGAAGATAATCAAAAAGAGTATTCAACTTGTTGACAGGTTCAATATTTTGACGGTTCGGATAAATACATGTAGCTATTATCATAAGTGAATGTTATCGCCACGACACCAAAATAAGACATATGCGGCAGTTCCATAATGATAAACCATTATTTATTGCCGAAAATTAAAAGTCGAAATCAGTAATAATATTTGAGAACGACAGGCCAAGAACTGCGAAGCGTCCATCGCGAAATATATTGGGTTGAGTCATAAATAAGTTCTGTTTCTTAAAATAAAGTTTCTTCGTCAATAAAATGAAGTACAATGGACTTTAACCTAATATATTTGCCGTCATTATTAATAACTTCTTCCCATTTTTAAGGCAACTTGTCGATTCCCGACGCTTTATACTCTGAAGTTTTTGAATTCAAAACTCCTGGACGAACGGAACTTATTTAGGACTCAATCCAATATAACGGAAAGCAAGTTCTGTTTATAGGTGGGGGCGTTTCGGAAGTTCATTTTTGCTTTTGTCTTACAGATAATTATGTACAAACACCGATGATAATTTTAATACTGAATCATAGACAGTATAGACGAAAAAGTTTGGAGACCCCTGGTATAGACGATTGCGATGAGATAGAATCTGTAATGTTGATAAACATTGTCACGTGAACACTGTTATCTTACGAAAATCGTTGATGATATTGAATGTCCAACTTGATATTACGCTAAGTGACTTTGCAAGAACGAAACGACATTATTCATTAAGTGTTAGGAATCCGTGCTGTAGGAACTCGCGGTACTACGTGTTATTACGGTAGTTTACTGTATCAACATCGTCAATAAACATCGAAATAAATAAAACAAGATTAACTCCTTCACATTTTTACTATTGTGATCTAAATGTTGGTTGCGACATGAGAATTGGAATGTAGTGCTAGCACCCCAAAATCATGGGGCACCAAATTGCTTTCGGTGATAGTAGGTAGGCACATTTCAGTTGACAAAATGATTATATTTATTGGCGTGCAAATCATAAAGCGGATCTTCAGATGGACCCAAAAATGGCGTGCAGGACCTCAGCGAATCATAGTACTGCATATGTCTCCATAGAACGATTGAAATCTATCATCTTATCAGAAACGTCTTAAATTAATTTGGACTTATTAATTAAGTTTTTCGGCTAAATGAAATAAAATTATGCAATTGGTATAAATCTCGCATGAACTGGGTGTCCTGGTCGGATTACCAAATCCGGAATGATTTTAAGATCTTTCAGATAATCGATTGGTTCCAGGTGGAAGTTATGAAGTAAAAGTCCAACCATGGTTTTCAACTCCAATAGGGCGAAGCGTTGCCCTAGAATTAGATTAATCGGCTGTTAACTCATGCCATTAGTATAATATCATACCGAAACTGATTTTATTAACTTAACTGTATTTATGTGTGTAAGTTTGATTTCCTGAAATCCGTTACTTTCTTATGTTTACCTATCTCTGATAATTCATCATATATATATACGCTTTTATCGTATTATCTCGACAAAATATTTAAAACGTGATCGAAACATCCAATGTTTAATATGTTCACAGAATATATACGAGTTATAGAATATATGGGCTATATGCGGATTATGATATTTACTGTAAATGTCGTGTTCAAGTAAATACAAGTTTAGAGATCTTTATCTATTCTCTATAAATGATATTTAAAAGTAATTTCATCACGCAAAATTGACCAACATTTATCATACTTGAATGAATTCAAAGTTATGTATATTTTCAATCTTTCGGTTAAACAAATTAAATTATGATTGTAATTGCCGTGTATCGTATTATAAATTAATCTAAATTGCAAAAAGATTTCACGCGGCAGTTCCAAGATTGTGAAAATGCCAAATTTAAGTACCGCCTTATACGTTATTATAAGTTGGCTTGAAATCCTAAAACTTTGCCATTTAATGTTTTCGGTGAAAATGCTTCCCTTATGGGATACTTGGTTGTTTTCAAACTTTTCAAACTTTTCAACCGCCATGTATATCTCTACAGAGACCCATCTAATCTAATCCAAAATCCAATAGACCATATCTACACTTCGAATACGATATTAATCGTAAATTAGTAACATATGCGTATAATTGTTGTGTCTTTACCTATACAATTCCGCGGGCCAGCGCTGAACGGTAAATGACAGTAAGGGTGTCGTCCTTCAATATTCTCCGGTAGAAATCTATCCGGATCGAAGACCTCAGGGTTTGTCCAAAAATTCGGATCTCGATGAACGTCGAATATGAATGTGTTCACAGATGAATTTACAGGAATTTTGTAACCACCTAAATTTTGAAAACCTTTTTAACCTTTTGTGTGCGAGAGAGCGCGACCGCGCTTCTCCGGTTCCACGTCGAAAAATGCCAGCGGATTTGGCAGAAAAGCTCTCCGGAGATGGGATCACAATAGACGAAGCACTCACCTAAATGTATCTCCTCTTCCGTTAAACGACCTATCATAGGTACGCTAGGATAGAGCCTAAGAATTTCTTTAATACACCGCTCGAGGTAAGGAAGCCGTTGCAAATCAGCCATTGACAGTTCGCCCCCATGTACTGCTAATACCGCATCGAATTCCTCCCTAGCTCGAACCTACAAATATAAATATACGGTGTGTGTAAAAAGTATTCATACAACAGCGAATGTTAACAAAAACCTCGTAGAACTTTGCTTCCGCGTGAAACAAACTGTGATGTGTGAAAGGTTCCATAAAAAGTATGGATAAATAATATTTTTTTTTACGAAATTCATTGCGAAGATCTCTAAGAATATGTACATATATCAACAAAGTTCTACGAGGTTTTTATTAAAATTTGTTGCTGTACGAATTCTATTACATTTACACCCACTGTATGCTGTATGTTGTATGTTGATTTTATATTTCAACTTTGATTTTAGAAAATGAAGGTGATCTTGGATCCTCCCTTGCATTTCGTTACACAAATAAATTATTTATTTTATATGCACTAGTTCTTTAGTATCGTATTAGTTTTTAATACAGCTTTTATCATTCGATTTAAAATGGCGAATTGTATATTCGGATACACAAAGTAATGCGCATGGTAGTCATTTGCCAGTAGTTCGTCCTCACTGTTATTCCTTTGCTATTTATAATGAAATAACTGTGGATGAAATGTAAAATTACCTGTATTTCCTTGTGTTCTGCCAAAAGCATTATGGCGAAGCATAGTGCTGCTGCTGAAGTATCATGACCCTGTAACAAATATACGTGCACTTCAATGAAATCTTAACCCAGGTTATTTCTTTCAGTTATGAAAAGAAAATGGTATACTTTTGATAATTTAAAAAAAATGATTGAAGTAAATGCTATTCAGTTTAATCAGAGCTATCACAATAATAACAAAATTAATATTAATTCCCATTTATAAAAGTGTTGAGGGACCCCTCTTCCTCTCCCCCCAACAGTTACCCCTAAAATATTTGATACATACTGAAATATTAGCCCCCCCCCCCCCCCCCCTAACCATTTCATTAAAAGAAGAAATGAAGTCAATATCTCCGTTAGATTCTGGAAAACAGCTTGTAACACTTCATTTGGTACGCCTTGTATATCTACGCGTTATGTAAACTCATAAAATATCATTTATTACCTCGAACATGAAAGTATCCACTTCTTCTCGGATACCTATGTCGTCTATCTGACCGTTTCTTTGCGCCGCAATTAGGAGATCCAACATTGCCAGCCTTTTTTTGTGATCTGCAGAAAAATGTGCAAATGGCTTTTACACTTAAAGGCTGCATTAATGTAATCGTGTTAATAAATCACTGTTTTACTTTATTTAAAAACATATACAATGGTGAAAGGTTTTGTAAATGCTTGGTATATTCCGTAAGGTAAACATTTATTATATTTCCATGAAAAAGCATGATTGCTGATTAATGATTTGTGTTCCGAAATATAAAAATAGTTCCAGGCAGTTCAACGACTTAAAAACTTATATACTACATTATTTCTTTATCAGAAAAAAAGATAGTAAACATTGCTAATAGAAACATCCTACGGAAAGATAAATATTGCGGCAAGGTCTTCTTGTGGTTATTTTCTGATCAAACTATTCAGGAGAAAGTAATGAATAGATTCTTAATTTTTCGTATGATTAATTCCATTCATTTTGTTTATATCTTTGAAAATAACAGAAGTAAAGATATCCTCCCACTACATTTTTCTAGCAATAATCTTGTTGTACATGTATTTACCTGTATTACCTAATACTTCACCAGAATCAAAACTCTGTCCATCAAGAAAATCCAATTAAAGATTCTTTAATCGAAACGCTCGGCGTAACTTTATAATACTTACTTCCGAAATAACTATTGGCCGAAATAACTTCATCACCCGTTTCGTTACTGCCATAGTTCTTTAAATATTGTCCATTAGTTTCATCGTGAAATATTTTCCTCTCCTGAATAATCTATAAGCAAAAATAGATTGGGTTTTTATATTGGCATCATGATGAACTTTTATCACTACAAACTAATGCCAATGTAGTTTGAAGCTAAACTATGTTTGCCATTTTTCTTAGGGGTACAGAGAAGTTAATAACAATATTAAAGGTATCAGGTATAGGAGATTGACACATTCTTAACAATCATGCAAATATTACTAATTGTTTCCTGTAACGTAGAAAAGTACGTGCTACATGTAATACAACACAACCCATCTTTACAGAAATAAATGTTGAAAGATTAATAAAACTACTGCTTTTAAGCCATAAACGCTTAAATAATAAAGAATAACGTATGTGCAAATGCTTTACAGCTTTTTCTTTCTCTGAATAAATTCGATTAATCAAGGCGTGAACGATATTTGTGTAATAATGTTACAGCTGAGTATTAGTTTTCCTGACTTTTTACATTGGATGTATTGATTCTTGCATACAAATTTTGAAAAAGTAACTAGAGATTTTGTATATGGATTTTGAAAAAACCGCAAAACGTAGAGAAAATGAAATATTCTAAATTATTTCATGCGGAAACAAAGTTTTTGAAACGAGGTTGTATAAGCAGGATGTAAAAGAATCATGAATTCCTAGTAAATCTAAACATATCCATACCGTATCCGTGAATCCGTGCAAAGTTTTGAGTATACGTTTTTGGCGCCAGTACATGGGAGAAAAAAAAAAGGTCCAGTCAAGATGGATCCATGGTTTGCAAAACCTAATTTATGAAATATTGTATTTGAATATGCATTCACGAGAATCATAAAAAATAAATCATTCGTTATAGGTGCTGTGACAATAAAATTTGTAATACGTATAACTCACCGTAAATATAAAAATGTACTAATATTAAATGGGGCAAATGTATTGAAGGTAATTCGATAAGTATTTTCTAATTCAAAATGCTGATATCTACACTTGGCCTGAAATGCATTTGAGATAACCTTCGTTACAAAATTGTCATCAACTTATAAAGTAGCAGATCAGTTTCACAATAATTTCGGAATATCTCAAACCTCATTGGAAATTAGCCTCCTATTTCTATGTTGTAATAATTCAAATTAATAAAATAAATATGGAATTATTTTGTTTAATTTATTCTATGTTATTAACATTAAAGAACCTAAAATATAAGATCTTGATTCGGACTTTGAATGATTCATAGTTCGAACGGGTTTCTGGAAAGAATTAAGTACGAACTACGAGGTACTACTCCACAATGAAATTGATTAGAACGAAAATTTCTGAGTACCTGGACGCTATTAAATGCCCCACCTCCATGATTGCCTGTCGATATTGAGATTCTATTTCTCCCTTGTCGCGCAAAGAACATCCCATGGCAGCTTCTGTCATTACATGTCAATAAATTAGTAGTACCGTTGGAACAAATTAAATAACTTTTGCCTACTTATCTTTACGACGAAATATTACGAGTACCGGAAAGTAACCGATTCGGGAATGGAGAATTTGTTCGCATCGAAAGTGTTCGGAGTTTGATTTTTTTCCAAAAGGGAAGTATGGCTTTGGAGAATCGCCGGTCAAGGATCATAGATAACGATAGGGGTAATCTAATAAAATAATGTTGCTTATAAAAAAATTAATGGAGTTTCATAAAGTATGTGAAAAATTATTGATTACTCTTCAGTACCCCTAATATGTTACATCAGGAACATAATTATTCTGCTTTATAGAAAATACAGAAATATGAGAAATTAATGTATCAAGTTCGAAACTATTTGTTTATTTATCACTGTATATTCGATTTTTTTGCAGACTCTTTCATCTATACTAGATGTAATAACTGAAACTGATTATTCTTTATTGAAACTGGTTTATTTACCGCATATTATATTCAAAGTGTGTTCGCTGCATAAGAGTGGTAAATTCCTGACAATAGGGCAGCCTTCCTTCTTTAAGGACTCGCACATGCGTCGTGATTCGTCAATAATAATCTCGGTATAAGCTCGTAGAATGTTGAAGTGAAACGCTGGTGTCAACAACTTCCGACGGTCTTGCCATTTAGCATCTAAAAGAGGCGAACAAGTTTTAAACGAATATTATACTTCATTAAATTAACCCTTTCGCTTCAGTTATCGAAGCCCGCCATTCTGTATCTAGACACAAACTTTGAAATAGTTATTTGTAGCAATTCGAAGAGTTTTTATAAGATAAGGATTTATTGTGTCGGCCAAAAAGTTCGTGCGATTTCTAACATTTAAATAGAAAGCGACTTGTATTCAATTTTGTGTGTTTTTTCTGTTTCCTTTAGTCGATATTGTCGTGTCCGTTTTGACTTACGACGTTTTCCTATATTTGTCATTAGAATTATTTAGGTGGAATGCAAACATTGTTATTAATAATGTGTAAGCAACAACAAGGAACAATTTTAATGGATCCCTTTTGAAGTAAAGGATCGCACTTCAAACAAAGGTATAAAAAATGATATTTATTAAACGTACGAGTTTTGATTGCTTTTTAAAAACTTGAGATCGAAGTTCCTTGCTACATCCGCTGACATTTTTCGAAGTAGAACTGGACAATTGCGATCGCGCTGTCTGACACACAAACGGTTAATATGATTAATTTACAATGAATTCTCCACAATTATGTAATAATTACATAAAAGAATGGAACCAAACCTATCAAATGACGTATAACACATAGCTGATAGGCAATTGTTATCAGTTACGAATACATATCCAATATGAAATGAAAACCGCACGAACTTATGAACCAACCTAATAAAAAGGACTGATTGATGATTGATTAAAGAATGATGTTATCTTACGGGAAGAAGTGAGTAATCCAGTACCAAGCCAAGGTTGTAGAAATTTGTATACGAAACTCTTTTCGATATGCTTCGTGCTACCAATAAGTATCTGAAAATATGTTCGGAAAACATCATATGACTAGTATTGCGTTGGAAAAAAAGGTCGTGCGTTTGTTAACATGAACTAGAAAGTTAACTAGAAAGTGCCGTTTATTCAAGATTTTATATTTTCTTAATTTATGCTAATTATAATTTTTGTCCAGATTTTGGAAAACTTCATAATCCTGCATTCATAAATGACGGACGGCTTGTGAAAGTTGTCTGACTACCTGTTGCTCTTTAAATGAACTAGCTTTGCGAACTTATTGTTAGTATACTTTGAGAAATTACCTTTACGTCATCAGGATGACGGATAAAGACAGTTCCAGCGTACAAAAACCAAAGTGCATAAATTGGATAATATCGGTCTGCCATTACCCGCGCCACATCCCAAAGTTTATCTGTTAAGATAAAGAGGATATTACAGCTATTTTTCGGAAACATGTTTAACACTAGAACTACCGAAAATATACTCAGTTCCACTTACGTACTTATTTATATATAACTTATGGCTGGAAGATTTAAGTTAATTAATGGATTCAATTATTTGCGTTATGTATATCAAATAAAATCATATCAAATCTCAAACACTGTGCCGCGATATATTCGAATATTTCAAATAAAAATGGCAGTCAAGTCATTTTGACACCTTTGGTAGTTCTAGTGTCAACAATGTAAATGCTACGTGCGTTTTGTTTAAAAGACATGTTGCGTAATAGTGGACAAGATTTTTAGAAGGTTAAGTTTACTATATTAATCTTTAATAATTTTTCAAAAAGTAATGAGGTATTCGAAAAATGATTAAAAGCAAATTTCTTGTTAAGACAAAAGGAAAGCAATGACGATTTTTACGATTTTACATGTATAAACTTTGTATAAAATTCATTCTTTCTACATCTATTGTTAATAAATTCTTTCGAAAATTTACATAGTTCTGGATAACTCGCAAATAGGGCATTAACTAGGCAATTCATACTTACTCATTGAAGTGAAGATCGCCATAGTTCCTACTATTGGCGTCCATGGTGGAGCAGGCATTGCTTTATACAGTTTTCCTACATAACTATAGTTTGCAACATAATAACATGTACTGATGAGAACCGTAATCAACGTAAAGATCACAAGGATAATGAACATCATTTTCACGACGCTCTAAGATCTTTTTGATACAGCTGTACGTTTCCCAGTACAAATAGCGAAGTATATTATTAACGCGAGGAAGTCTTTTTATACGTAAGATTCTGCGCTTTCCCGCGAACGTTCCTGAAACTAAAATATGAAACAAGCTTTCATAGATCGAACTGTATTAAATCGATATATAGTGCAGTATCGGTGTTTGAGTTTACTCATTAGGGTAGATTTTAGAACATAAGGAATAGCGAAAGGACGAAGGACTCATTGTAGATTTGACGTTTGGGGAAACACAATTTGATTTGAGATTTAAGAGAAGAGAGTCGATAACTGTGCTGTTAATTGTTGTTTATTAACCGTGTTGAAATTAAAGAATTGTTGTATCACTCGACAACAAATATATGCCACAATTCCTACAACAATAATAATTCCGATTCATTTCTATTCGTGCAAAATTAATTAACACGACTGTATCACCCGATTATCCAACAGTAATTCGCTGATCATCAATAGTCCGTCAATCATTAACTAGTTGATAAGTTAAATATGACTTTACTCTAATCAGGCAACCAGAATCAGAAATAATAATATAAGTGAGCAAACGCAAAACGTGATGTTCAGTAATTGGCTCAGCGTCACCTTTAACCCCGGCCCAATTAACTAGAGTGATAGCAGCGCATGATATTTCTCATTAATCTACATAAATTACTAATGAACCAAATACTTTTATGGATAATGGCCTATGCTTCTTTGATAAAGAAGGAAAAAAAGACATATTTATGTGTAAAGTCGAGTGTTACATACGCGTCGTCCCGATGAAATTTTTTGCAATTTTCGGAGTAACACCGGAAAGACGCCCGACAGTGCAAAAAGAAATCAGACAACCTGTCTCGGACCAAACAATACCCCCGAAGAACAATGTATCGTTACCGGGCCCAGGGCGAGTCGCCTAAGCGTCTCCCGCCCGAAGTTCGGTAGTGACGCCGCCAGCTCCACCTTTTTACTACCTTCTGGAAAACCACGTTTTTTCTGGATATAAATAGAACAGCCCTTTAGGGCCCTACCGTAGTTAGTTTCTGTTCGTCATAAGGGGAATTGCTGGACAGGTCAGGGACAAGTTACCCGTTACATATTTAGTTTCAATATCGACGAACCACCGTCCAATCAGAACCGCAAGATAACACCTTTTTGTTTACATTTAATAATAAAAGCCGGTTAGAGGTCTTGTATTCTACCAAATCCAAAAGTACAATAGGGTTGTCCTTATTCTGTGAGATTTTGGGATCGACCCCTCCCCCGCTCTCTCCCACAATGTATTGCAGTGCCAAAAAAATAAATTCTGTAAAATTTGAGGTCAATCGGGTAACAGGGATGAATGCGTTCATAAAGCGTTGGTCTTTCATAAGGGTGCGGCTGAACGGAAGGGTATGTGGGATATGGTAATTAACGATAAACGGGCTATACATTTAAAATATAAAGATGATATATTTGACTATATAAATTTCAATTTAAATCAAATTTTCTCATGTTTGATATGTTATTGACATCGTTAATTTTTACAAACCAGAAATAAATTGCTAGTATAATAAATAATTAAACATTATATATACTGTACTAAATTACATAAGCAATATAAGGTAAGTAATCGCGGATAATATTGACAATAATTTATTTTTTGAACAGAGTTACGCAATTTATAACGATTTCCATTGAAATGATCAGGGATTAATTTGATCAAGAATTCGAAGGATAAATGTGAAAAAGTGGGAACAGCGTTTTTTTAGTGAAAAATCTAGTCGAGTCTTTGAAGAATGTTCAAAAGGTACTCACTGCGATATTCTATTGGAGGTTTTGATCGCTGATCGAAATTCACAACTAAAGTTGTAGTTCACGCTTTCGTATTGGTGAGCCTTGAATGCAGGAGTTTGACGAAGTTGATGAAGTGTCCATGACCAGTGACCGACGATGCGAATATTACTAAAAATCGAATCAAATATATCGTAAATATTCGTAAAATTGCCAATATTTTTAATATTACGATAACGATATGAAGTAACTAATGTGTCATAGAGCACTCAAACAGTTTTGTTTTTACAAGCTTATTGAATGTTAAAAACACGAATCGCGAGGTATCGTGTTATACGGAGTTCGGTCTGGAACTCAATGTGTTAGAGGTATAATAATCTCTAGAATTGGTGTATCGCGATATGTTTTTCTCCTCTGTTGCTGAAAGAGCTTCCGCTTCAATTACGTATTAAAACTGATTGCTGGTAAACTTGGAAGGAATATATATATGTAGTAAGACAAATTGGACAGAGTAGTGGAAGCGCATTTTTGGAGTTGCTATAGTCTTTTATCAACAAAAAATGGATAATTTCTTGTAAATTGTGTATAATGGAATTACATACATATATCTTGTGTTATTATTTATACATTTTTAAGGTGTAATATCGCATAGGCTGAGCATTATCTACAAAAAGATTTGAATAAACACAGATAGTAAATTCTGATAATATATCAATGGAAAATTATGTAGACTGATGAAAAGTAGGATGCGATGTTGAAGCACCATTTAAACCGCGACTCTTTGGTTTTTATTTACGACACCAAAATCTGTCTTACGTATTTTATGAGTGTGGTTTAAGGAAAAACGTCTAATCTACTGTGTAGGGTAATAGTAATCCTCGGCAAGGGCCCAGTAGTTTGGGAAATTTTGTTCACCAATTTCATCAAATATTTAAACATATTTTCAAATTCATATTGCAGACATAATTTATAAGTTAAATTTGGCAACACTCTCCGAGCGCTCATTATTCGAGACCCTTTATAAATTTTCATAAAAATTGGGCCTCTGGCGAAAATTCCAATCGCTCTCCGCGAAAGAGCCGACATTTCTCTTTAAAGAGCACTCATAAAATATGTAAATCAGGAATGGATTTTGTAAATGAAAGCCAAAAAGTTGAGCAAATAACGGATAGTCAGCAGAAATTATCCAAGAGCTTCACTAAGTATCAGAAACTAAGAGACAAAGAAACTAGACCATAGAAAGTGTTAGGAAGGAGTAGTAGTGATTTAGTAATTAATATAGCATTACATTTATACAGAAGAATCGAAAAGTGTATCGCTGTCTACAAAGTGTCCTGTCCAATAGATCGAAATCCTTATATTATGGTAAAGAAAGGAAGAACAGCCATGTTCAACAATATCTCTTAATGTAAATTCAAAAATATTCTTTAATTGTTAAACATAATATTAGGCTAACAAATATTAAAATATTTATACCCGAGCTCTCGTTCCCTTTACATTAAGCTGAACTTTCAATATCATCCATCACGTTGAATGGGAATAAACCTAGTACGTAGCGGGTACTTTGCCTCTATTACTAAATTGGTCAGAAAAGTCACGTCCTTGAGATAATCAATTGGCTGAAAGTGGAAGTTGTGCAGCAGAAGTCCAATCTCGGTTTTCATTTTTAACACGGCGAATCGTTGACCTATAGTTAAAAGTATACGATGAATAAAAATACAGAAATTAGTAATTCACCATTAGCTGTTTTGTGGAATGCTCCACGAAATATGTTTTTGATACGTGCGGAGACTGCGGAGTCACGCCATGTAGGCGTGGCTGCATCAGCCTCCGCACGCTTCCGCGAATTGGACATTAACCGTGCTGGTCGGAAGTGCCATTTAGTAACATTGAGCGGGAATATTTTGGTGCAAAACACCGAAAACGGAACAATACGACCGAACTTCTTGATTTGTATTAGTGCAAGGAACTTCTGGCTTCCGGGGTTAAAAGAAATTTTGGGATACCCCGCATATGACACCTATAATGTGGTTCCAGTGCACGTGAACATTCCACTTTACTATTATCTTACAAGATTGCGGGTGCATCCCTAATTCATGGTATATAAAAATATCGAATTTTCCTACCTATACAATTGCGCGGGCCGGCACTGAATGGCAGATAAGAATAAGGGTGGCGTACGGCAATGTTCTCCGGTAGAAATTTGTCTGGATCGAAGACATCAGGATTCGGCCAGAAGTTCGGATTTCGATGGGTCATCAAAACCATTAAACCAACCGCTGTTCCAGCGGGTACTCTATAACCACCTACGAATTGTCAAGCATTCTTGTTATTCAAATCTATTGCACAAGAAGACAGTAACTCCTTACTCTTACTCGTAACTCTTGAATTAAAGTAAGCTATGCCTTAAATTATGAGCATATATGTAGTTCGACCGAATAGATAAATAATACGGCACAAAGTAATACAGAAAAAAATGCGTAGTATTTGTAGCTAGTATCATTGCACTGAATTAATTTTATGTTTACCGTGTTGAATATCCTACAACAAAATTGTTTTCGAAATATAGTTATGTAATGTTAAATAGTGAAGAATAAATAATTAAAACATCATGCGTTTTAATATCACCCTGAGTTGGACCGTAGCTCACAGGTGAACAGAAAATGGATATTATATAATATGTCAACAATGTTTGTACCTTTCTGTAAATATTAGGATACGTTTTGTTAAAAGATCAAAGCGTGTGCCTTTGTTACATTTTAATTTTGCGACAAGCAATTCGAAACCGACAAAGTATACCTAACAGTGTTTTAAGCGGATTAATACCTATTAATCCGTTAAAAATAAATTACTTACTTAACACTACGTCCTCGTCCGTTGTACGCAATACAGTGTGTACACTCGGATAAAGCCTAAGACTCTCTTTGATGCACTTTTCGAGATAGGAGAGCTGTTGCAAAGATGACACAGTAATTTTACCACCATTTTCTCGTAACACTGCATCGAATTCCTCCCTAGCTTTATCCTAAAGTTACATACATAGGTGCATATAAATATACATATCTCTGAGCCGAATACGTCTATACGTCTATGTAGCATTTTATATTTCCCATTAATGAAGATCAATATGCTAAATTATTAATGGCGCGTTTGTATTAACGACAAGTTAATTTGTGAAAAGTTAAATAAATACTTTTGAATTAGCTTTAAGTGTTTAAAGACTGAATGTACACGTGATCTATAGTAATGGAAATCCTAGTATAGATGAGTACGATTTTCCGCTTATTAGTATTTGTAAACAGATAATTGCCGGATATCGGTTTTGAAATGATTGGAAACATTTTCCGTAGTGATTTTCTTGAGCATATTGTTGGAAACGAGAAACAAGGGTTGAAAAATTGTGGAAAATGGTTTTGAAAATGAAACGAATGATTCACGACTTCTTATTAGTGTGTTTTCCTATTTCTTCTGTCAGTCTGTAATTTATCCCCATTCGGCCCAATTAAAAGCAAGAAATCTGTGATGAAAATCTTCGACTAACGAGATGATTTTGCGATTTGCACATCAATCCACGTTTTGTTAAAGAGTTAAGAGTGCCTGTTTTAATATTTCTGAAACTTCATAGCAGCTTGGTGCAGACGTTACCTGTATTTCCTTATGTTTCGCTAAAAGCATAGTTGTAAAGCATAAAGCACTCGATATATAATAGTATCGTGGCCCTGCAATGATAAATACGCCGTATATTAACAGAACATATTGTAAGGGAATCATTACTTTCTACAAAAACATGTTTACGTCGTTTTAACTCATCATTGCTTCCACTATATTTGCATATATTCAAAACACTTTCGAATTCCTCCAAATGGAAAAATCAGCATGAGGTGCGAAGTATTTCCGAATACCATTAGATTAGGTCTTAAATATTGGGACTGGAACATTCTTCCCAATCGTTAATAGATATTTCGAATACTTACTTCGAACATAAACGTATCCACCTCTTCGCTGATACCTTTCATCATCGATCAGACCATTTCTTTGGGCAGCGATTAGAAGGTCCAAAAAAGCAAGTTTTGTTGTACGACCTGTAAAAATAATGGGGCCATTTTTGCTTGTTCTTGTTGCTGATATATAGTTTAGTCGATAAAATTATACAGTAGGGTGGGATGCGTCAAGTGCGGGAAGCAGTTTTCCCCGAAACTACTGAAGACACAGATTTGAATAGTTTGAACAACAACCAAACGAAGGGACTGACTACTGTCCTTGTAAATAAATTGTCCGGTGAGGGGAATTTCAGGTCGGCAATTGGTCCATCATTACTTTTTTTAAGTCGTGTAATATGTATTTTTAATTGATTCGATTTCATCTCATCAAAATTATCAATATTCCCTTAAAAGATTTCATACTATTTTACATCGTTGAGGTGTTACTGTATATAATTCAATACGTGCTACGATTTATGGTATAGAATAAATGTTACACCTTGCTCATAAGATATAACTTTACGATGAAATTTATAATATCATCTGTCATGGTACAGGCACGTTAACGATGGACGACAAAGCTTCTCTGTCTATGCTTCTGAATTTTTAGCCTTGAGGACAAAATAATGTATAATATTGATACATCTAATTGTAAGTAAGTTTATATTCATAGGCGAGTTTAAGAGCGTTCTCGGATGAGTTTAATTTAACGACCAAACTGTTTGATATCTCTTAAAGTAGATTTAGTTGTTAGGCTGCAAACAATCCATACAGATAGCTAAGGATTAGTAGCTTAAGAAATATATCCTCCGCGAATCAACTTTCCTGCTGGCTCTCATTGTCAGAAACAAGCCTGAAAATCAAATAAAAAATAAATTAAAAATATTTGTCAGCTCGGAACTAAATAATTTGGAGTATGCCTTATTTGGATATTATAACTTCTCTGATATTATTGAACACTGACAACACATAATCATAAAATTACGAAAGAATTGATCAGTATGAAATATAATACAAAAAATGTCGGGATTACATACATAGGGAATAAACAGGAATAAGGAATAATGAGGATTGCATGCTGCTCAAGCTGTTGGAGAAATTATATCTACATACTTGGATAATATCCAGCGTGGAAAAAAGTGAAAGCTCATTTAAAAACTGTTCTCATATTCCCTCAGAAATAATTGTTCCAATGAACTTTATTGCACTGAATGATTAACTGGTCGGACAATGCGACCAATTCGGACAAGTAAAGCCATGCATATAAAATAATATAATTACTTAAAACATTGTAAAAGCTTATAGTGCATTCTATAATACGTGACCCATGCCTCCGTCTCGCGCAGCGTCGGAGAAAACTGTGCACGTGATAAATAATGTTATATGACAAGAAACAAAAATTTCCAAAAACACCTAACCTTTATTTTGGTCCATAGTATACACACACCAAATTGTATGAAAATATATTAATATTTAGTATGGGAAATTGCAAAAACAAATCAATTTTTCTAAATATTTTTTAAACAAATGAATTTTTCTCGTAATTTTTAATGCCACTAAATTCCCCATTGAAAAACACATAATCCTGAAGAAGAATCATTATCCTACGACCTCTGGTTTCCGAGATATTCCAAAAAAACGGTTTTTTCCCCATACTTTGAGGGCTGTTTTCACCCCTTCAAAGGCAATGTCAGCCGATAAAGAAAAATAGGGGTCAAATATTTTTTCGAGAACTATCTCCCATATAAATTTTATCAAAATCGGCGTATGCGCACTCGGTATGTTCCCTTGTTAGTTGTACTGAATGATTAAACTGGTCGGACACTTCGATGTAACAACAATACGGATAAAGATGTTTGTTTTATATTCCGAGTGCCGATCTAATGAACGTCTTAACTCGAACTGCAGTCTATGTGATGGGACGTCATTTACTTGTAAAAATGCTAGGTTGTCAATCAAGAGTCGTTTTGCACAAATCGTTATGCCAATAAACAGATGATGCAATATCTTATTAATAGATATCATCGTACGTTATGAAATAATTGACCCGTTTACTTATTAGAAGATGATAGTAGTTAGCCGGTTGCTAGTGATAAATTACATGCGCTGGTAATTGAAAACACTAAAGATATCGATTTGAGAATTTTTCGTACTGAATGAGATAAAGGGCTGAGCATTTGGCGTAAATACAATTTTTATAGGCGGTTCTTATGCAAACAGGGGCACCCCCGAATTTTGTAGGACATGCTCCGCACTTTCATTTTTCCGGACGGTTTTTAATTTCCGCAAAAACTGGGCCTCCTTCGAGCATTCCAATTGTTCTACGCGATAGGGCAAACACTTTTCTTTGGCGAACACTCAGATTGTACGCAAAATAGGTTTTGTGGCGTAAATAATAGCCAAACGTGGGTAACAAGAATTGTCAGCTGAGGTTCTCCATTAACGAAAACTATGATTTATGAGAATGACAATACTTAAAAAATTATGGCACTCTTTTTGGTTTGAAAATCCTTAATAATTAAAAACGATCTGCGTAAAAGCCGTAGAATCTTGTGGAAATTTGGAAGCATAAAATAATACGCAAACACGACTTAATCAAGATTCTTTTGTTTGGCGCCGGTAGGACTCGTTCAGATCTTTTCGTCCGTCGCCGGCGTTTTTCGGGAGATCATAAAACGTCAGGTTTTACTAATCTCTATAGTTCTCAGTCCTCCCTCCATTTTCACGAAATTTCAAAGATATATGTAAATAAACGCATGATTTTTCAATATTAAGTATATATTTTAATTCTATATTATTTTTCTGAAAACGCAAGCAATATTAACGTTTGTGCAATAGCTTTGCACGCGACACCAATCTGGTGTCGCCGGCATTTTCCCGATGGTTTTCGCGGGAGACCACTGGGGTGTCACCGGACGACACATTGTTAATAGAGATTAGGTAAATAAAAAGCTCCGCATTGAGCTTATGACGTTTACTCGTTTCAGACGACGGGATTGTGATGTATGGGTAATATGGGTACATCAGAATTAGAATTATTGCGAAGGGCGCACATTGCTGCCATAATATCATTTTTTTCAGTCAATTTCGAACATTTGGCGTAATATAAGTAAAGCAAATAGAACCTACACGGCGAATTCCATTTACACCATATTTCCGGGTTGAAGGTTATTTGAAGGTCATGTTGTGTAAAATCGTTGCACTTGTTTAGATGTCCGGTACAACATGCAAGAGCAAAAGTATGCAATCCCATTTAAAAAAACGTTGGTGATCTTGAGAAAACATAAAAATGGCATCGAAAATAAATGATATTATGGTAGCAATGTGCGCCCCTCGCAACCAATTCTGATGTACCCTTAGTTTGTACCTTTAAATCCAACAGAGATGTACAAATGTTCTGTTTCTCGTGACTCACCCTGTATAATGCCGGAATTTAACACAATCTGAGAGTCTCGGACAGAATATAACATTCAGCTTTGTAAACCCAATACATACTCTTAGAAGGAAAATCCGCACTAACATAATTTAGTGTTTTTAACATATTGCGAAAATGTCACCATCTAACCCTGGTGAAGTTAAATGCAACGAAAGCCGCGCATGATATTTTCCACCAGATTGCATAAGTTTCGACTGATGTAGGATCATGACTTACTAACTTTGCTGAATCAAATATTTGTATGTATAATGCTGAGTGAATGCAATTTCAAACGATATCGCTACTTAAAGACGTATGAATAATAACAAAGTGTACATTTCTGTAATTGAATTATGCATATTTTGCAAGAAATTGTCTGCATTATTTAAATAGAATTCTGTAGGATCCCAAACGATTTTGGTGCAATTAAGCAAAGCATTTCAGTAAGATAAGATAGAGTTAATGCAGAATGAAGAGAAAATCGTCACATACTCAAATTGCAACAACATGTCAAGTTCTCTATGTCGATAGAGTTTGCAATTTGGGTATATGACTATTTGCTCTTCATTCTGCACTGACTCCATCTTATCTTACTGAGATGCTTTGCTTAATTGCGCAAACATTGTTTGAGTTCCTACACAGTTCTATTAAAAAAATTTAGATAATTTCTTGCAAAATATGCATAATTGAATTAGAGAAATCTATACTTTGTTATTATTCATACGTCTTTAAGTAGCGATATCGCTTGAAATTGCATTCACTCAGCATTATACAAAAAAATATTTGATTCAGCAAAGTTAGTTGGTCATGATCCCATATCAGTCGAAAATGATGCAGTCTGGTGGAAAATATCATGCGCGGCTTTCGCCGCATTTAACTTCACCAGGGTTAGTTGGTGGCACTATCGCAATATGTTAGCAAAATTAATATATATTAGTGTGCATTTTACTTCGAAGAGTATATATTGAGTTTACAAAGCTGAATGTTATATTCTGGCCGAGACTCTCAGATTGTGTTAAATTCCGGGAGTACATATATCACAATCCCTTCGTCTGAAACAAGGTAAACGCCATAAGCTCATTCCGGAGCTTTTTACTCACCTAATCTGTATTAAGTCATGGTTACGTATCACTTTATACTTCCGAATCTCCACAGGATTCTGCGTCTTTTACTCAAACAGTTTTCAATTATCAAGAATTCCTACACCAGAAATGAATGCCATGATTTTGTAAGTATTGTCATTCTCATAAATCATAGTTTACGTTAATGGAGAACCTCAGCTGACAATTCTTGTTACGCACGATTGGCTATTATTTACGCCACAAAACCTGTTTTGCGTGCTATCTGAGTGTTCGCCAAAGAAAAGAGTTTGCTGTATCGTGTAGACTCTACACTGTAGAGCAATTGGAATGCACGAAGGAGGCCCAGTTTTTGCGGAAATTACAAACCGTCCGGAAAAATGAAAGCGCGGAGCATGCCCTGCCAAATTAGGAGAAGCCTGTGATTTGCTTAGCCCTTTATCCCACTTATTATGGAAAATTCTCTAATCGATGTCTTCAGTGAGTGATTTCAATGACCAGCAGATGTAATTTATCATTACCACCCCACTAACAAATATCCTCTCGTAATAAGTAAACGGATCAATTATTTGATAACGTACGATGATTTCTATTAATAACACATTCCATTCTCTGTTTATTGGCATAACAATTGGTGCCAAATGAATATTGATTGACAAGGTACCATTTTCGGGAGTAAATGACGTCCCATCACATAGACTGTAGTTCGAATTAAGACGTTCATTAGATCGGTACTCGGAATATAAAGCGAACATGCTTATCCGCATTGTCGTTACATCGCATTGTCCAAGAATTCCGAATTGGTCGCATTGTCCGACCAGTTAATCAGTGCAATAAAGTTCATTGGAACAATTATTTCTGAGGGAATACGAGAACTGTTTTTAAATGAGCTTTCACTTTTTTCCACGCTGGATATTATCTAAGTATGTAGATATAATTTCTCCAACAGCATGAGCAGCATGCAATCCTCATTATTCCTTATTCCTATTTATTCCGTGTGCATGTAATCTGGACATTTTTTTGTATTATGTTTCATACTGTTCATTTCTCTCGTAATTATATTATTATGTGTTGTCAGCGTTCAATAATATCAGAGAAGTTATAATATCCAAATAAGGCATACTCCAAGTTATTCAGTTCCGAGCTGACAAATATTTCTAATTTATTTTTTATTTTATTTTCAGGCTTGTTTCTGACAATGAGAGCCAGCAGGAAAGTTGACTCGCGGAGGACATATTTCTTAAGCTACTAATCCTTAGCTATCTGTATGGATTGTTTGCAGCCTAACAACTAAATCTACTTTAAGAGATATCAAAGAGTTCGATAAAATGATTACCATCATCTTGATATCGGTTACACTCCTTTTAATTATACATTACTGTGTGCTACACTACAGTTACGCAGGGAGACTGATAGACTTAATCCCAGGACCGCGATGGTGGCCATTCTTTGGGAATGCATTGTCGTTCGCTGTCTCAAGTGGTGAGTATGAGCCAAATAATAATTATTAAATTAGAAAAGAATAACACAACGCAAAGACACAATTGAATATCTGTACTCTTGGTACGTATAGGCGTTGTATTGATAACGTGGAGATCATATTGCTGACGCCTTTAGACGGTTAATAATTCATTATCCTTACTCAAACATCTTCATACCAGCAACTGTATGCAGTATAACTTGGATTGTTATTTTGTAGTGATTATCTTTTTGTATGTCTGTACCAAGAAGTTCTATTTTATACAAAATGGTACGCCATGTACTGTGAGTCACGGCAGAATGTCTGTCGTCTACCGCGCACGCTCTGAATTCGACTTCGCTCGTGCGAAAGGGTTAACCCTTCTACCTTCCCTTGTGCATTCTAGATATTCAAACCAATAACACGTTAACTGCACGCGGTCCGTGCGGTCTTTAATGTACGTTGTCATTTTTAATTTTGTATACTTTAGAAAGTCCTTAGTGTCTTGGCAGACTCGACTTATATAATACCGAATGTTAAAGGTTCCTTAATTTAAACAATAACGATTAACACATAAACATATGGCAAACAGATCTGGGTTCAATGAATCCTAATATACTTGGTAAACTGATTTAATGTATACATTAGACTTTGTGTTTTTTTAATTGCTTCAGAGGAACTTTGGAATGTAATATGGCAGTTAATCAGGGGGTATTATCCAATCTTTAAAGTTTGGTTTTTTCTATGCCCAGTACTGGGAATGTCACACCCGGATGATATAAAAGTAAGTTCTATGAGTATACTAATAATACAGTTCCGTCATAATTGCACATTACATTCGTTCAATCGGCTGGTTTTCAAACAGTTCCAATCGATTGCCCAAGATTCGCCCAAGATTGCCCAAGGGTTCCTCGGACTAATGGTCTAATAGTACCAATTCCTTAAAGTATTGTTCCTACACAGTTTGTGGCGGAAAGAAATTGGTTTAAGCGCATCGTTTTTATATATCGATATATATTTATTTAATTATATGTATATGCAGTGCAAATATGAAAATCGAAATTAACCTTCTGGGCAACTCAATAATTATTGATTGCTGTAGCATTTCTATTTGCAATTTTGTATTCCGTTGAATAACTTTCATCAATCAGACAACATTAATGATTGAATATGCATATACTAGTGGTTGTACTACTTCGCAATTTGGAAACAACCTTGTAAATTGTTGCTTGCTGTATGGAAATGCTGGTCAAATGTAATTCAAAGTAATATATGCTAATTTAAAGGGATCTTTCTATGTTACGTCGAGGGATGCGTAACAAAGTCATATAAAGTGAGAGTAAAAACTATTCGTATAGCAACGCATTTTGACAAAAACCTCGTAGAACTTTGTTTGTTTCAATCATTTTAGCAAACATGTTGTGTATGCAAATTTTTAGAGATTTATTCTTATTTCTTATGGAAGTACTCACACCTCGATTCGTACGAAAGAAATTTTGTAGGAGGTTTTTTTCAAAATCGCTGCTGTACGAATACTTTGTACACTCATTGTATCTGCAGGCTGTCCACGGTAACATTGGACAACCGCTTCTTTCGTAAAGTATTGCAGATAGACATTATTCTTTGTAACGGCATTGCATTGTATAAGGGGGCAAATCTTTTGATGAAAGCAAATTGTTTTACACTTTATTAATTGATAAGATATGAAGGTCATGTTCGTGTTTTTAAATGGAGCTATATATTTTTCTTCAGAACGTCTGATAGTGCTTGTCAGGACGAATTCATTGACCACTTCAAGACCACTTTCAACACACGATCAAGACCACTTTTCCCCTTGTACCATGTAATGTTCATATAAAAAAGCTTTTCTATCTGCAGACATCTGCAATACTTTAGGAAATAAACGCTTGTCCAGTGTTACCGCGGACACCCAGTATGTATATCAGACGTGGGCCGTATTCAGTATTACAGCCAACATTTGATGATACAAGAATGGTACAGAGAATTATAGTAATATGTTTTGCTTCTGTTTGAAATTGACATAAAACATTCAGAAGTTTGACTTTTTTATGTTTTAATCCCAGCAAGATATGAGAAACAATGATTTTTAGAAAAAAATAAATCTTCAAGGCTACGGACCACCAGATTACGACCCCTGATATAAGGGATGCCTCCGTCAGAACATTGAAAAAATCAGGACGCCAATAAGAACATAGCTATGCAGAATATTAGAATATTTATACCACGTGACCATTCGATATTTTACAAAATATTTTCAGGTGATTCTGGCTGGTTCTAAGCATTCATCGAAAAGTTACCATTACAAGCACTTGCATCCATGGATTGGCACTGGATTACTTACTAGTTCAGGTAAGATATCAACAATTGTCTTGTGGGTCAAAAACGTTCAGTTCATACAAATTTCAGAATGTTTTGAAATTGGTCAAATGTTTTCTCTTGATTTTTACGAACAGGAAGTTATAAATCGCAGATTTTTTAAAACTTCGCAGTTCGTGACCTACTCTAAGTCACTTCGCTCATTTGTTTCGACGTACCGGTAACATAGTTCGTACTTATTAGCCACGCATATTTCGCTGTTTTCCTGATTATATAAACGATCACGTCTAAAAAACTACTCAAGCTAAAGCATTCAAGTATCTTTTATCGTAAAGTGCGCGCATTTCTCTATCAGCAAACATCGCAAGTTCTAACTTTCGAATGTGTGTTTTACTGTCTCAGCCAGTCAGCCATAAAGCTCTATTCCTGATGGAAAAAAGTCGAACATGGGTGTAACCCGATTTTCTAAGCGTATAAATATGTTTCGATAGTATCAAAATGGTAAATCAAATTGTAGAAGACATATTTAATATTATTTTAAGCGTTCCCTGCCCCTTGGGTCCCATACACCCTGCTATGCGCTTTCCGTTCAGGCCGTTTGATGTTTTCGGTATTAATCAAATATATTCCTTTCTTTTACTTAAACTACGACGATAATTTGTTAAAATGTCCATTTTCTAAACCATTAAACCTTTTGCTTATACAACCAATTTTGCAGACTCATAAATATAATAAGACGTATGTCATAAGCAAAACTTATTAACATCCGCAACTTATTAGACTTCCATCAAAGGCACCGAAAATCGGTCAAGCGGAAAGTGTTAAGTATATTTTACGAAAAACCCTGTCATGAAATATCTGCTTTGCACATGTTGGCGAAAGTCAGGAACTTAATCTTCGAGAGCTCCGTCGGTGGACCGCAAATTCCTCAGACATTACGCATTTTCCAATGTTTCCATAGGTTTCGAATATTTGCTTCAGGTACGAAATGGCAAGCAAGACGGAAATTATTAACCCCGGCATTTCACACCAACATTCTAAATAACTTTCTTGATATCTTCATCAAAGATACTGAACATTTGTGCCAGGCTTTAAAACGGGAAGGCGTGCCAGTTGTTAAGGACTTATCACCAATTTTCACAGCACACACTTTGAATATAATAAGTGGTAAGCAAAAGGCAGAAATGCGAGAACTACTACATTTATAATAACTCCGAAAGTTTTAAAGGATTTATACATGCTACGTTTTACTTGTACACATATTTTATATGGATATTTGTATTTGCATATATTATATGTATACTACATACACATTACGAGCGAATTATTTGCTCTCGGATAATAATTCAGAACGAAATAGAAGAATACAATTATTAGGTTGACCCATATGTTTGTGTGGTTACCATTTTATATTGAATATAATATCGTAACAATTGCGTATCAGGTATCAATTATACGACATTGAACTGCGTTTATTTTATTCATTCGTGGGTTGTAGCATAATGTTTTAAGAAACATTGGACATTAATGTTTGGAACAAAAACAGAGTTAAACGCGTTCGACAAAACCACACGAACTTCTGGGACAACCCAATAATTGTTTGCCTTCCCTCACACGCGCTTCTGAAAGTGGCCATTTTAAGAGTCAAAATAATTCTTGCTGGCATTCGCGTATTTAATTATTGAGAATTAGATGAAACACACTTGGTCAATAAATTGTTTTGAACAACACATGCTGCATGATGCTCGTCTATTTTGAAATCATTAAACATATGTTCAGATATAGTAGATTTTCACTTAGTCTTACTTAGCCTAAAGCAAGTCGTCTAAATAGATATTAAGGTTCACTTACGTACAGTATAACTTCAGAAACTGCCATGGGATGTTCTTTGCACGATAAGGGCGATTATGGATACAAATATCGAATGGCTGTCCATGAAATCGGACAATTGATTGTTCAAAGGTAACCACGGGTTCATTCAATTATTTACCGTCTTACAATCTCCAATCCCTTTAGAAGGAACAAACGAGAACTGATTAATAGTATTGATACTTATACGTAAAACAGCAAGCGAATGGAGAATGTCTTTCGCATGAAGGCTGTCCGACCATTAGTAGATTGTAACATTCTAGAGTTGCACTAGAATTTAGAAATACGTTGTAATTGAACTACAGTTCCGATATTAGTTTGCAGAACAGTGCCTATATCTTCCTTAAAGGCTGAATACGAAATAAGTAGTTGCTTCGAAAATTCCTGTATTAGAAAGTCCATTCTGATTTTTAAGAAAAATTCAAAGCGACATTGTTACACATGTGACGATATATATTTATGCAATTATGTATGCACCGTTTTGATCCGCAACCTTCTTCGATTTTTCACGCAACTTGAAGATTCCCTCCTCCCAGACCTTTCGGCCTTCCGCCGAAAACAACTGAACATCAGCATGAACTTTCCAAACAAACCAACAATTGTCAGTTATCGGCACTATTTATAGATACGATGCAAAATTTATCCCGATTAATTCCATTACACAGAGAATTAGATATTACATGCTTAATAATATCGATCTTAATAATATCTTTCAACATTTAGGGGCTTCAGACCATGGTTATATTATGACTTTGTTTACGGATTAACACCCCGAGGCTGGCGTCAATCCAGGTTGCTTAAAATATTGCACGGATTCACGAGAACGGTACAGTTTGTACATCTTCATTTTCTGCACTAAACCCGCTATGACCTTCTTTCGATATCACATACGTATAAACAAATATCAAATTAGGGTAGCAAACTGTACTGAATTTAAAAGTTCAGCGATCCTTTTGTTCCTTCATGTTCTAAGTATAAACGAAAAATGGGGACATCCCGGTATATATTTCATCGGTTCTTAATGCCGAATCTTTATCCGTTACTAGTTCGACTTATAGGAATATTCGGAACGCTGAGAAAGTAATACAATATTATATATAGTGTAACCCAGTGACTATGGACTGACACCTTACATATAATTATGTTAGTTTACATAAGCATGTATAATGGTCTGAAACTGGATGGCTTCGGACTAAAATTAAGGTCTTAATACATTGTTCTTCGCAGGTTATCCAGGAAAGAAAGCAACTTTCCAATCATATTACTGGACAATATTTAACGGAAAATGGAGCAGACGTAGTGAACGACGAAGTTTATATTGGTGGTAAGTATTATGAATTATTAGAATAATGTAAGGAAGTAAAAAGACGTTAAATGAATTGGTGATTGGACTTTACACATAGAAGTGGGATACAACAAAATGCACTAATGAAATCTTATATACAAATAAAACGTACATAAATATATACAGACGATATTTAATTGTCAGATTGCGTGCAATCTAAAGAAACGGTGATGGATTCGGAGATTTTATTTCGCAAGCTATAACTAAACCTGTGATGATAATTTGGAGCTGATCTTTGACTGACGTTAGATTAAACTTATCCGAGATCACTCTTAAACTCGCCTATGAATATAAACTAACTTAGATGTATCAATAACAAACATTATTTTGCCCACAAGGTTAACAATTTAGAAGCAGAGGTACAGAAGTTTTGTCGTCCATCGTTAACGTGCCTGTACCATGACAGATGATATTTTAAATTTCATCTTAAAGTTGTATCTTATGAGCAAGGTGTAACATCTATTGTATACCATAAACCGTAGCACGTATTGAATTATTTACAGTAACACCTCAACGATGTAAAATAGTATGAAACTTTTTAAGGGAATGTTGATAATTATGAGGAGATCAAATCGAATCAATTAAAAATACATATCATTCCACTTAAAAAAATATTGAAGGACCAATTGCCGACCTGAAATTCCCCTCCCGGACAATTTGTTTACAAGGACAGTAGTCAGTCCCTTCGTTTGGTTGTTGTTCAAACTATTCAAATCTGTGTCTTCAGTAGTTTCGGGGAAAACTGCTTCCCGCACTTGACGCATCCCACCCTGCTGTGTAATTTTATCGACTAAACTATATATCAGCAACAAGAACAAGCAAAAATGGCCCCATTATTTTTACAGGTCGTAAAACAAAACTTGCTTTTTTGGACCTTCTAATCGCTGCCCAAAGAAATGGTCTGATCGATGATGAAGGTATCAGAGAAGAGGTGGATACGTTTATGTTCGAAGTAAGTATTCGAAACATCTATTGACAATTGGGAAGAATGTTCCAGTCCCAATATTTAAGACCTAATCTAATGGTATTTGGAAATACTTCGCACCTCATGCTGATTTTTCCATTTGGAGGAACCCGAAAATATTTTGAATATTTGCAAATATAGTGGACGGAATGATGAGCTAAAACGACGTAAACATGCTTTTGTAGAAAGTATTGATTCCCTTACAACATGTTCTGTTAATTTACGGCGTATTTATCATTACAGGGCCACGATACTATATCGAGTGCTTTATGCTTTACAACTATGCTTTTAGCGGAACATAAGGAAATACAGGTAAACTCTGCACCAAGCTGCTATGAGGTTTCAGAAATATTACAACAGGCACTCTTTGCTCTTTAACAAAACGTGGATGGACGTGGAAGTCGCAAAATCATCTCGTTTGTCGAAGATTTTCATCACAGATTTCTTGCTTTTAATTGGTCCGAATGGGACTAAATTACACACTGACATAAGAAATTGGAAAACACACTCATAAGAAGTCTTGAATCATTCGTCTCATTTTCAAAACACTTTTCCACAATTGTTTAACCCTTTTTTCTCGTTCCCAACAATATTCGCAAGAAAATCACTACGGAAAATGTTTCCAATCATTTCAAAACCGATTTCCGGCAATTATCTGTTTACAAATATTAATAAGCGGAAAATCGTACTCATCTATACTAGGATTTCCATTACTATAGATCACGAGTACCTTCAGTCTTTAAACACTTAAACCTAATTCAAAAGTATTTATCTAACTTTTCATAAATCAACATGTCGTTAATACAAACGCACCTTTGATAATTTAGCATATTGATCTTCATTAATGGTAAATATATTATGCTATATACACGTATGGAAGTATTTGTCTCAAAGATATATATGTTTATATGCAGCTATGTATGTAATTTTAGGATAGAGCTAGGGAGGAATTTGATGCTGTCTTACGAGAAAATGGCGGTAAAATTACAATATCGTCTTTGCAACAGCTCTCCTATCTCGAAAAGTGCATCAAAGAGAGTCTTAGGCTCTATCCGAGTGTACATACTGTATTGCGTACAACGGACGAGGACGTAGTGTTAAGTAAGTAATTTATTTTTAACAGACTAATAGGTATTAATCCGCATAAAACACTCTTAGGTATTCTCCGTCAATTTCGAATTACTTTTCGTAAAATCAAATTGTAACAGAGGCTCACTGATGTTTTAATCATTTAATCTTCGAGGTTTAAGATTACCTAACTATATTTCGAAAACAAATTTATTCTAGGATATTCAACACGGTAAAAATAATATTAAATCAATGCAATGACACTAGAAACAAATACTGCGCATTTCTTTTATTATTACGTTGTGTCGTATTATTCCTTTTTTCGGTAGTGTTATATGCTCATAATTTAAGTCATTGCTTACTTTAATTCAAGAGTTACGAGTAAGTGTAAAGAGTTACTGTCTTCCTGTCCAATGGATTCGAGTAATAACAATGTTTCACAAATGTTAGGTGGTTATACAGTACCCGCTGGAACAGCGGTTGCATTAATTATTAGGATGACCCATCGAGATCCGAACTTCTGGCCGAATCCTGATGTCTTCGATCCAGACAGATTTCTACCGGAGAACATTGCCGTACGCCACCCTTATTCTTATCTGCCATTCAGTGCCGGCCCGCGCAATTGTATAGGTAGGAAAATTCGATATTGTTATATACCATGAATTAGGGGTGCACCCGCAATCTTGTAAGATAATAGTAAAGTGGAATGTTCACGTGCACTGGAACCACATTATAGGTGTCATATGCGGGGTATCCCAAAATTTCTTTTAACCCCGGAAGCCAGAAGTTCCTTGCACTAATACAAATCAAGAAGTTCGGTCGTATTGTTCCGTTTTTGGTGTTTTGCACCAAAATATTCCCGCTCAATGTTACTAAATGGCACTTCCGACCAGCACGGTTAATGTCCAATCCGCGGAAGCGCGCTGAGGCTGATGCAGCCACGCCTACATGGCGTGACTCCGCAGTCTCCGCACGTATAAAAAACATATTTCGTGGAGCATTCCACAAAACAGCTGATGGTGAATTACCAAATTCTGTAGTTTTATACATCGTATACTTTTAACTATAGGTCAACGATTCGCCATGTTGGAAATGAAAACGGTGATTGGACTTCTGCTGCACAACTTCCACTTCCAGCCAATTGATTATCTCAAGGACGTGACTTTTCTTACCAATTTAGTAATGGAGTCAAAGTATCCGCTGCGTACTAGGTTTATTCCCATTCACTGTGATGGATGATACTGAAAGTTCAGCTTAATATAAGAGGAACGACAGCTCGGGTATAAATATTTTAATAGTTGTTAGCCTAATATGCTGTGCAAGATTTCAAGAATATAATGGAATTTACATAGAGAAATATCGAAGAATATGACTATTCTTTTTTAGGACATAATGTGGTCAGCGAAATAATTTCCAAGTTCTCTGTGTACAATATAAAGCAATATTAACTATCGTAGGGGGATATCAAATTCCTGGAAAATTTTAGTTGCTGTCAAGAACTATTGACCATCAGGATCAGCGTTTCAAATCATTTGAAAATAATAATGAAATGTTGTACTGCGTACTATCAGCTGTATCTCCTTAAATAATATTTCACAATCGACAATAATCTGAGAACTTCTCTAAAACCAACACCAAAAGACTTAATATAGATATTTCGGTAAATTCACAATAAGTTTATTCAAAGAGCTCAAATTCGCCATGATTTGAACTCCAGTGCTCTTATGTTTACTTTATGCTGATCTCTTATGATTATGTGGCGAAATAGGTCAGGGATTGATATAAATATTTTCCCCTTGATATTAATAAATTTTCCGGTGTTCTATATTTTTTACATAAATCTCCTTTCTGCTCCATGTTGCCTGATTATTAAAATTAGACTTGCAACGATACTTTAGATATGTTACGAGCCCAGGGCGAGTTATGTCTTACTACGTTAGACTGGGCTGTAATTTCTTCTTGGTCACTCCGAGCGGCTGGAGTGAACGGTTCGATGGGAATATGTCGCTACTGAATGTTTTTGCAGGGAAGGTAAATAGTGGGTTAAACTCGGAAGTACTAACAATAACACTATATATATACTATATATTCTGAATGAAATAATACTACACGTTCGTCGGCGGGAGAGTCCCTTACAAAGCTGTTTGGTGTGTGTTGAGTCTGATGGTGCCTACCAATCTAGAGCGAACGTGATTTCATGTTGACAAACCCGAACTCGCGATAACTGATCGAAAGGAAAACTGAGGCCCGATCTTACTAAAACCATTAGCAGCACTTCCCCTAAGGGTGAATCAAGACTGCCGGGCACGGTGGAAACTTGCTCTTTTAAAGGAAACTTCGTGGCTAGGGCCGAAGGAAAAAGGGTGGGTGAAATCTCCGGTGTGGTGAGGGAAGAACACAAGGAAAAGGGAAAGGTCATAAATCCACCCCAAGGTGCACCGCTTATCTGGTACGGGCCTCAAGTTTCTCGGAGGATCCCGTTTCCCGAACATCGCAGCAGCGTCTATTCCATAAATAAGACCCCTGGCCATGGGACCCATTTCCGTTGGTCGTCTCTTAGATAACCCCCACGGCCAAGGGCTGCATACGCAACAGGTATAACCGTGTGAAACTACGATTTGCTTCCAAATTCGAAAATTCATCAACAGCACGTTGCACTCCACAATCTTATTCATACTTCTCACTCACGGCTTAATAAATGAGTTTCGAAGTAAACTATTTATTCATTTGATTCACATTGATTCATATTGCCAGTTATACAATTTTTAACTAAATATTCAAAATTATTATTTGTTGATCAATATAAATGGTTAGTACTTCTATTCTCTCTGAAAGAGTTCTTTCCTCATAAGCTTTACTTAAACATTCATTTGCCATTGTGTTTGGTAAAATCTAATAAAAATCGTCCTACTGCGAACGGACAAATGAACAAGCCTAATGCAAAGCTGGGGGACAGGAAGAGGACAATTTTAATAGTTTCCAAATTCCTTTCTGGTATTTAAAAAAGAAATGTGCCGTTTCTTGAGTCCACTCAGTATACCAGTTTATTGGCAGTTTATTTAACCCCTCTATCACTTGTCGATACCAGCCTTGTTCTAAAATTTCCTTAAAATTGTGTGTTTATCGCAATCTTTGAAAGACATTAATTCCACAATAGTTGAAGAAATTTCGTGTAAGATTGTTCCTAGGATGTTAATTACAAATTTTCAAAGGCAACATTTAAAGAATCATATACAGCTGTACCTCGTAGGTCGTATTTAATTCGTTCCAGAAACCCGTTCGAACTATGAATCGTTCGAAGTCCGAATCAAGATTTTAGGTTTTTGTTTGTTTAGGTTGGATTAACTTAATGTTATTAACGTAGAGAAAATCAAACAAAATGATTTAATGTTTATTTTACTAAGTTTGATTACTACGGCATAAAAATAAGAGTGAAGAATAAATTTTAATATAGAAATCACAAAGACGAAAATATTGCTCCTGGACTATAATTCGAACTTAGAAACGACGATGGAACTTCGAATACAAATTTCTTGTTTTCTCAAACGTTTGAACTCTGGAACGTTCGATGTTAGAAGCATTCGAAGTACGAGGTACCACTCTAAATGTACATGCACTTGTGGCCTATAATATAAAAATATTGAATTATAGATTAAAAAGGTATGTGAGAACATTATCATGACGTAGGTCAGTGTCCTTAATAAATAAAAACCATCGGCGTCTGCTCATCAGGGTTAGAGCAGCCAAGCAATTTTCCGATAAACTCCACATCCAATTGTATGCACGACCTACATCCACGCTATGTCATTTTATCAGTCATAAGTCCCTGATTATTTATATATCTCTGGTTATTTAGGAACCATACATTTTGTACGTTCTGGCGTAATCCGGTTATTCGCAATCACGCCCACCCTACGAAAACACATCAGATAATACTTAAGAAAGAGAAGTTGTAGTAGATAAAGATACAATGACCGTGAAGAAACAATAAGCTGATCATTGCAAGTCCTTAATTGTATTATTTAATTCAATATGGAGCATGGTGTGAAGAATAAAAATGAAAGTATTTCAATAAAGTCTAACGTCAATATTCAATAACATAATCGTATATTTAATTTCGATTAGTGTTTGGAGATTAAAGTTGAGATTTTATAGCATAGGGTGGAATTATGATTGTACAATGGCTTTTTAATTTGCATATTATTATTGTAAACATGATGCCAAGCATATATACACAGCCGACCCCGATTTACGCGGACGATGCGTTCCACATCATTTGCTTTTGCGCGGTGAAGTAAAACTTGACGTTAGTCTGCCAGTAGAAAAAGATATGTACAGGAAACGGCTGTGCGAATATTTGATGGACATGGACACTGGGTCACCCACATCAATACACGTATCAGTAGTTAGATAAGAAATTGACTATTCACTATCAATTTGGCAATCAATGCATTATTACTTACTTACCCAAATGTTTAGTATATAAACATAGTGTGGGAGCAAAAGTTATCTACATGATAAGAGCATTGGATAAGTAGTTCATAAGGCAATGCAACAGGAAGAGAAAATCGTGTCAGAAGTATAATTATATAAGAATTTCTTTCCCTTAAATGCAAAATAATTTCGAAAGACACAATTGTAACACATACCACCTGACCGTAAAAATGGCATCGCTCAAACTGAAGCCGCGTATAAAAATGTGGCGTAAATCAAGAGCTTATTTACGGCAAATATCCAGAACGGGGCTTGTACTTGTCTGTTATCTAAATGTCGTTACTTCTATATGAGTCTCCATAAAACTTCGCAACAGAATTACGCGTTCTGATGGTCTTGAACTATCCAAGTCGACAATCCTTTGACGTAAAATTTTGTCTCGTGCAGGGTTTTACGTAAAATTTGTCGAAGAGTTTCTTTATTGATGCCAACTAATCAAGAATTTTTCGAATGCCCAAGCAACTGTTTTTCTTCAAACGAACTTAGTAATGGTACCAGTAGTTGACCACTTTGTGAAAACGGGAAAGAGATGGTTTTTGTAAGTGATGGTGTTTTGAAAATGGTACACCGAGTAAGGCAAGTCATCTGTCAGATAAATTTCAGAACAATTACATGTAAAGTAATGACGCGAATTTTGTGCTTTTTGAATTCCCATGGCATTGTATATTTGATAAATGCAACGTTTTTGTGATTCTAACCACAAATAGACAATAATTTATATGGGGTCATCTTCCGAATCTTGTCATTCTACTACTCTTCAGAAGTTTACGGGCGTGGTCAGTTACTTGAAAAAGCAAAGAAAACGTTACAATATGCTTCTGAAAGTTCAAACTCCAGTTGTGAAAGCTCCGATTTTATAAAAATTGTATGGAATGAAGACGTCAGCGAAAAAACGATTTTTTGTATAACAATAAATGGCTAATTGTGGACAAAATTATGAACGAATATGTCATATTTTTATATGAAGGTGAATATTTTCCTGGGAAAGTTCTTCCTGCAACCAAAGCTAAAGCGACTATTTCATCTATGGAAAAGTTTCTTAGTTTCTCATATCAATGAGCTTGCAAAATCGAGCGAAACTCGCAACCTGTATTCCGTACCCGAATTAGACTCTTTATGAAACTGAAATTTCATTTTCACTTTCATTTCTAATTCCTACTTGTGCTTAATTGTTGAAAATATATATTACCAAAATGGTTACCAACATTATGGCTTGACCCTTCCTTCTTGTCTGTTTTCGATTTGCGCATTGGTACACGCTGTTCATCTCTCAAACTCGACATAATTCCAACAGAGCTCATGTACACGGTGCGCTTAAAACAAATACTACTGCCGAACTGTCGGTCGTACGGCATTGAAATTTAAAGAGAAAACGCAAAAAAGAACACACACTAATATGCTACCCTGCTAGTTGTTGCAGAAGCCACAGATAACCAGCAAAAAATCAGTCGCTTACTTTACTGTCGCATTGTGTATTCTTTACACGTCGAAATTTCCACAAGATTCTGTGGTTTCTGTTAATCAAGCTCTATTTTATCAAAGATTCCTAAAAAATGTTACGGTTCTTCCAATGCTGGTTCAGCAAAATGATACGCGAATAAATTACTTGACATCATCGTGATGATAACAGAAATTTATCATAAAACTTGTACAGGTTGATTCATAAATACATGTCAATACTTCAGGGGGCATATTTAAGTATACGCTAAAACAAATGAAAAATGTCCTATGAACACGTGTCCGATATACCTTTGTTCTCGAGTTACGGATGATTAATCGTTGTGTGCCAGGTGTTGCGATCGCGCCCGTCGTCTTTCGTGTAATTGTAACATACCTCGTTCACTTCGGCTTTAAGCATAGATGTCGAGTACGTTTACTTCCTTCTCGGCTCGTATTAAACGTATGGGTTTACATCGCCTTTTAAAGTCTTGAGATGGAGGACCCTCGCCACATCCGCTGGCACTTATATGTCGAGGTAGTTTTATTGCAGGTTCGTATTATGATACAACTAGCAACAATCAGCATGGAGCTGAGAGTGTAGATAATGAAGATTATAGCCACTAGTGTGGAAATTTTAAATGAATACGGTGGATCTCCGAAAAACGCGGATTTGTATAAAGTTCAGATGAAGTATTTGCACTGAAATTAGCACAGTCATTTGAAATACTTTTCCGACTTTATTTTATTTATAACGGACTGTGCCATAATCTCAGTGCAACGTATAAGCTGAACTTCTACCCTTAATCAGCCTGCTATACTGTTAACTATTACTCATTTATTTTTACTTTACGAGGGTAGTCACGACACCACTTGACTACTGCTGCGTAATCAGTGGTTTTGTAAACACAGTCATCCCCATTTCTCATCTGTTTCCGCTTACGCTTGTTTGGACCACCGGGGCGTGCGGTATATTTTTCTACGATTTATAAAATTCTAATCAGAATTTCATTCGAAGAACAAAAACCATTACAATGGGGGTGATGAAGGGAATGGGTTGGATGTAAGGTAACAGTCGTGATTCTGGAAGCCCGACACTGCGGAACGTGATGCGTTGCGCTATCATGTTTGGGAACACAGTCTCCGTTAGCCACTTTAAAAGGTCAATACAAAACTTGCCGTTGATAGTTTAACTAACAAAAGAGGGTGCAGGTTCTTGTGGTTCAGGATCTGTTTGAGTTTACAGCGATATAGTAGCGCATCTGTTTTCTAATCTTCCCCTTCTACGTATTACTGCATTAGGTTTTCTAAACGCATGTCCAGGGGGAGTTCAATAAAATAATATTCATTAGCCCTAATATTCTCTAAACTTATAATATGCCCAAATAAGTTGGCAATGGAATTTATTTCGCATAAGAATTCGATGGATTTTGTATTAATTATTTCATGCAGTTTATTTTAATGGCATAATTTTCTGAAGAATTTCTTCGAATTAAATAATAATTCGTCTTTCGGACAAAGCTGCTGAGTTTTATTTATTAATCGATTGCTTATCTGTACGCCTTAATAAACAATAATCCATTTGCTATACTTTAATTATCACATATTTACCGCTACTTTTTCGAAAACATGAATTATTTCATGCAACTCAGTTTAATGAAATAATATTTGGAACAATTAAATTGAATTAAATTATATTTTAACTTGCGCATAAAGCTGATATTGTTTATTAATCAATTTATTAGATTTGTTAACTAATCTAGCTTTTTATTAATGATTAAAGAGTGACCACTGCTAGTTTCGCTAGAACGCAATCAAAGAAGAAAAAAGAACGAAGGGCCATCGTCAAGATATTTAGTTTACAAGTGTTTATTTATTGCATATATTTATATATTTACATGTGTTGTGTTATACTATTGGGTCGTTCGGAAAGTAATTTCGTTTTTTCCCGACAGAGGATTTAATTGTATCAGTTTTTTGCCAGCAAAGAGCAAAAATTGTATGAGCGTAGAATCATGCTACTGCCAGAAAGATGGCAAAAAGTATTGGAAAAGAATGGCCAATATATAATTTAATAAAATATTTATTTATTATATGAAAATTGTCTACGAAAAAACGAAATTACTTTCCGAACAACCCAATATTTATTAGTGTACAACGTTGTATGCAAATTGTTGTACTTCATGAAATTTACGCCTACAATAAATTACTTTATTGAAACAATAAAAATTTATAATACCTAAATATCATTGAAAACGTTTGGGCCGATTAACCAAAAATGTGTATGCAGCAGGAAAATAATTTAACACAGAAAAAGTGTTAAAATGAATAATTGTTGAAGAATGGGGTAATTAACCAAAATAGAAACTAGAAAATCTAGATAAATCGGTACCAAAATGTTTAACATATTATAATAATTATCACAAAGCCAAGTATGTAATACATAATACTAATAATTACTTATAACTGCATAGACGTATTTTACTTATAGTGTGCAATCATTCTATCGCACCAGATTTGGCCTTTCTTTTATATCTTTCTTCATACCCTTCGTAAATAATGTTTAATTAAAGCAATTTTCGCACGTTCACATATAATGAGGTATGAAGTATATCGAGTGGAAAAAATGTATGTTTTCTTGCGTATGTCTCCAAAAATAAACAAAAACTAGAATCGACTATCACTTTGTCCCGCACTGTAAACATTGTTTACATATTCCCTCAATAAAAATTTTTCTATTGAACTTAATTGCACTAAATGATCAACTGGTCGGAGGCTTCGGTATAACGAGAGTGCGGGTAAACGTACGTTTCCTATTATATGTCATTAATAGAATTCATGGTACGTTATCAAATAATTAAGCAGTGTACTCACTACGAGTGGATATTAGTTGGCGGGGTGCTAATAATCAATTACAAACGCTAATCATGGAAACCACTGAAGATTTCGATTAGAAAGTATTGCATATTAAATGAGATAAAGGGCTCAGCATTTGGCGTGAAAATAATTGTTCTATTCGAAAAAGCTTGACACGTATTTGAGGGCATTGATTGTTCGCATTAACATTTATGTTGATATAATTGAATTAAATACAACACGTCAAGTTTTCTATGTCGATAGAGTTTGCAATTTGGGTATATGACTATTTTCTTTCCATTCTTCACTGACTCCATCTTACTGAGATGCAATATCTTACTGAGATGCTTTGCTTAATTGCGCAAACATTGTTTGAGTTCCTACACAGTTCTATTAAAAAAATTTAGATAATTTCTTGCAAAATATGCATAATTGAATTAGAGAAATCTATACTTTGTTATTATTCATACGTCTTTAAGTAGCGATATCGCTTGAAATTGCATTCACTCAGCATTATACATACAAATATTTGATTAAAGTTAGTCATGATGCCATATCAGTCGAAAATTATGCAGTCTGGTGGAAAATATCATTTAAACATTTAACTTCACCAGGGTTAGTCGGTGGCACTATCGCGATATGTTAGCAAAATTAATATATATTAGTGTGCATTTTACTTCTAAGAGTATACATATATTGAGTTTACAAAGCTGAATGTTATATTCTGGCCGAGACTCTCAGATTGTGTTAAATTCCGGGAGTACATACATCACAATCCCTTCGTCTGACAAGGTGAAACACCATGTGAAACAAGGTAAACGCCATAAGCTCATTCCGGTGCTTTTTATTCACCTAGTCTGAATTAAGTCATGGTTACGTATTTTCTTAAGCTTCCGAATTTCCACAGGATTCTGCATCTTTTACGCACATCTTTTTTAATTATCAAGAATTCCGAAGCCAGAAACAATACCGTACTTTTTTAAGTATTGTCATTCTCATAAATCATAGTTTACGTTAATGGAGAACCTCAGCTGACAATTCTTGTTACGCACGATTGGCTATTATTTACGCCACAAAACCTGTTCTGCGTGCTATCTGAGAGTTCGCCAATGAAAAGAGTTTGCTGTATCGTGTAGAGCAATTGGAATGCACGAAGGAGGCCCAGTTTTTGCGGAAATTAAAACCGTCCGGAAAAATGAAAGCGCGGAGCATGCCCTGCAAAGTTAGGAGAAGCCTGCGATTTGCTTAGCCCTTTATCCCATTTATTATGAAAAATTCTCTAATCGAAGTCTTCAGTGATTTCAATGACCAGCACATGTAAATTATCATTAACACCCCGCTAACATATATGCTTTCGTAGTAAGTAAACGCATCAACTATTTGATAACGTACAATGATTTCTATTAATAAGATATTGCATTGTCTTGTTATTGGCATAACAATTCGTGCAAAATGCATCTTGATTGACAACGTACAATTTTCGGGACTAAATGATGTCCCATCACATAGACTGCAGTTCGAGTTAAGACGTTCATTAGATCGGCACTCGGAATATAAAGCGAACATGTTTATCTGCATTGTTATGTCGAAGTTTCCAACCAGTTAATCATTCAGTGCAATTAACTTCATTGGAAGAATAATTTCTGGGGAGATATGGGAACTGTTCTTAAATGAGCTTTCACTTTTTTCCACGCTGGATATTATCTAAGTATGTAGATATAATTTCTCCAACAGCATGAGCAGCATGCAATCCTCATTATTCCTTATTCCTATTTATTCCCTGTGCATGTAATCTGGACATTTTTTTGTATTATGTTTCATACTGTTCATTTCTCTCGTAATTATATTATTATGTGTTGTCAGCGTTCAATAATATCAGAGAAGTTATAATATCCAAATAAGGCATACTCCAAGTTATTCAGTTCCGAGCTGACAAATATTTCTAATTTATTTTTTATTTTATTTTCAGGCTTGTTTCTGACAATGAGAGCCAGCAGGAAAGTTGACTCGCGGAGGACATATTTCTTAAGCTACTAATCCTTAGCTATCTGTATGGATTGTTTGCAGCCTAACAACTAAATCTACTTTAAGAGATATCAAAGAGTTCGATAAAATGATTACCATAATCTTGATATCGGTTACACTCCTTTTAATCATACATCACTGTGTGCTACACTACAGTTACGCAGGGAGACTGATAGACTTAATCCCAGGACCGCGATGGTGGCCATTCTTTGGGAATGCATTGTCGTTCGCTGTCTCAAGTGGTGAGTATGAGCCAAATAATAATTATTATATTGTAAAAGAATATCACAACGCAAAGACACAATTGAATATCTGTACTCTTGGTACGTATAGGCGTTGTATTGATAACGTGGAGATCATATTGCTAACGCCTTTAGACGGTTAATAATTCATTATCCTTACTCAAACATCTTCATACCAGCAACTGTATGCAGTATAACTTGGATTGTTATTTTGTAGTGATTATCTTTTTGTATGTCTGTACCAAGAAGTTCTATTTTATACAAAATGGTACGCCATGTACTGTGAGTCACGGCAGAATGTCTGTCGTCTACCGCGCCCGCTCTGAATTCGACTTCGCGAGTGCGAAAGGGTTAACGCTTCTACCTTCCCTTGTGCATTCGAGATATTCAAACCAATAACACGTTAACTGCCACGCGGCCTTGCGGGCCGGTTGTTGACCTTCGTTTTAAGCTTCGCTGCCGGGTTTGTCCGATTCTTAGCTAAAAGTGTCAACCAAGACGATTAAACAGTAAATATAATATTTAATCACAAATTAATGCAACTTATCAAAACAATTTAAACAGAGAAGTGGTTTTTCTTTGTGTGTGTTAGAAAAAATAATAATTTTTTATTTAAAATTTGAGCTTACGCATCGAGCGTATGTCACCACTTGATATAGTCGAGTGACGCGAACGGGAAGTGAGGCAAAATCGGCATGGCAGTTAACGTGTGAAATATGTCGCGTGCATACATTCCTTTGAACTGCATTATATAATGCATAGAAATACCATGTCTATGAAGATACAGATCCTTCGAAGTATCTGTTGCGTAACCTGAGGGATCAGTTTTCACGGCTAGTGTTTCCGATTTTGTGTTTGACGGCTCCATGAAAGCACACTCTGGATATGTACGATGTTCTTCGCAGACATCGGTGCACATTCTTTAATGTACGTTGCCCTTTCTCAATTTTGTAGACATTACAAAGTTCCTTTAGTGTCTTGGCAGACTCCACTTATATAATACCGAATGTTAAAGGTTCATTAGCTTAAACAATAACGATTAAGACACAGGCGTATTCAAACTGGTCTTTCTTCAATGAATCCTAATATACTTGCTAAACTGATCTAATGTACACATTAGATTTTGTGTTTTTTATTTGCTTCAGAGGAACTTTGGATTGTAACTTCGCAGTTCCTCAGGGGGTATTATCCAATCATTAAAGTTTGGTTTTTCCTATGCCCAGGAGTGGGAATTTCACACCCGGATGATATAAAGGTAAGTTGTATTTGTATACTAATAACACACTTCCGTCATAAATGCACATTACATTCGTTCAATCATCAATCGGGTGATTTGCAAACAGTTCCATTCGATTGCCCAAGATTTAAGGGTTTCTCAGACTAATGGTCTAAGAGTACCAATTCCTTAATATATTCTTCCTGCACAGTTTGCGGCGGAAAGAAATTGGTTGGGTTGTCGAGAAAGTTCATTCCGATTTTTAAGGAAAATTCAAGCACAACTGTATGTGTATGCAGTGCAAATATTAAAATCAGCACGAACATTCTGGACAACTCAATAATTATTGATTGCTGTAGCATTTCTATTTGCAATTTTCGGTTTGGTTGAATAACTGTTATCAATTGGTTACTAGACAATATTAATGATTGAATATGTATATACTAGTGGTTTTACTACTTCGCAATTTGGAAACAACCTTGTAAATTGTTGCTTGCAGTATGGAAATGCTGGTAAACAGTGATTTAAAATAATATATGGACATGTAAAGTGATCTTTCCATATTACTTCGAAGGATGCGTAACAAAATCATATAAAGTGAGAGTAAAAACTATTCGTATAGCAACGCAATTTGACAAAAACCTCGTAGAACTTTGTTTGTTTCAAACATTTTAGCAAACAGGTTGTATATGCACATTCTTAGAGATTTATTCTTATTTCTTATGGAAGTATTCACACTTCGATTCGTACGAAAGAAATTTTGTACGAGGTTTTTATTAAAATTCGGTCCTTTACGAATACTTTGTACACTCATTGTATCTGGAGGGTATACACTACTATACACGGAAACATTGGACAACCACTTAATTCCTAAAGTATTGCAGATGGACACCATTCTTTATAAGAGCATTGCATGGTATAAGGGGGAAAATCTTTTGATGAAAGCAAATTGTTTTTCACTTTATTATTTCATAAGATATGAAGGTTATGTTCGTGTTTTTAAATGGAGCTATATATTTTTCTTCAGAACGTCTGACAGTGCTTTTCAGGACGAATTCATTGACCTTTCATGTATGTGTCGATTTCAATTAGGTTTTCAGATGTTGGGCTTAAGAATTTACGGACTTTCCTGAAAGAACACTTTCTTGGAAAAGGAAGTACGTTTGGCGGTATTGTTCGCCCCTTAAGAGCCTCTGATTAAACATCGCCACTTGAAGCAGATACTGTTTCGGCTCTTAAGGCCTGATCATGACCACTTTTTCCCTTGTACCATGTAATGTTCATATAAAAAAGCTTTTCTACCTGCAGACATCTGCAATACTTTAGGAAATAAACGCTTGTCCAGTGTTACCGCGGACACCCAGTATGTATATCAGACGTGGGCCGTATTCAGTATTAGAGCCGACATTTGATAATAGAAGAATGGTACAGAGAATTAAAGTAATATGTCTTGCTTCCGTTTGAAGTTGACATAAAATATTCAGAAGTTTGACTTTTTTATGTTTTAATCCCGGCAAGATATGGGAAACACTGATTTTTAGTAAAAAAAAGAATCTTCAAGGCTACGCACCGCCAGATTACGACCCCTGATATAAGGGATGACTCCGTCAGGACATTGTATTTCCAATCATTCCATTATTCTACGGCGGAAAGAATTAAGAAGCATGTACCCGAATGTAGTGCAAATAATTGAATTAATGCTAGTAAAACTCAGGACGCAAATAAGAGGATAGCTATGCAGAATAGTTAAATATTTATGCCACGTGACCATTCGATATTTTACAAAATATTTTCAGGTGATTTTGGCTGGTCCTAAGCATTTATCGAAAAGTTACCATTACAAGCATTCCAGCGCCTGGGTTGGCACTGGATTACTTACTAGTTCAGGTAAGATATCAACTATTGTCTTCTGGGCTAACAACGTTTAGTTCATAAAAATTTCAGAATGTTCTGAAATTGGCCAAATGTATTCCCTTGATTTTTACGAACAGAAAGTTATAAATCGCAGATTTTTTTAAACTTTGCAGTTCGTGACCTACTTTGAGTCACTTCGCTCATTTGTTTCGACGTACCGATAACATAGTTCGTACTTATTAGCCACGCATATTTCGCTGTTTCCTGATATAAACGATCATATCTAAAAAACTTCTCAAGCTAAAGCATTCAAATATCTTTTATCGTAAAGTGCGTGAATTTCTCTATCAGCGAGCATCGCAAGTTCCAACTTTCGAATGTGTGTTTTACTATCTCACAACTGTCAGCCAGTCAGCCATAAAGCTCCATTCCTAATGAAAAAAAGTCGAACATGCGCATAATCCGATTTTCTAAGCGTATAAATATGTTATGACAATATCAAAATGATTAATGAAATAGTAGAAGACATTTTAATATTATTTTAAACGTTCCCTGAACCTTGGGTCGCATACACCCTGCTATGCGCTTTCCGTTCAGGCCGTTTGATGTTTTCGTTATTAATCAAATACTTTCTTTTCTTTTACCTAAACTACAACGATAATTTGTTAAAATGTCAATTTTCTACACCTTTACACTCTTTGCTTACGCAACCAATTTTGCAGGCTTATAAATATAATAAGATATATGTCATAAGCGGAACTTATTAATCTCCGCAACTTATTAGACTTCCATCAAAGCCACCCAAAATCGGTCAAGCAGAAAGTGTTAAGTATATTTTACAAAAAACCCTGTCATCAAATGTCAGCTTTGCACATGTCGGAGAAAGTCACGAACTTAATCTTCCAGAGCTCCATCGGTGGACGGCAAACTGCTAAGGCATGATGCATTGTTCAATGTTTCCATAGATTTCGAATATTTGCTTCAGGTACGAAATGGCAAGCAAGACGGAAATTATTAACCCCGGCATTTCACACCAACATTCTAAATAACTTTGTTGATATCTTCATCAAAGATACTGAACATTTGTGCCAGGCTTCAAAACGGCAAGCCGTACCAGTTGTTAAGGACTTATCACCAGTTTTCAGAGAACACGCTTTGAGTATAATATGTGGTAAGCAAAAGGCAGGATTGCGTGAGTTACTAAACTTATAATATTTTAGAAATTTTTAAAGAATTTCGATATGCTACGCTTTACTTGTACATATATTTTATACGGATATTTGTATCTGCCTATATTATATGTAGAATGTATACACATTACGTTCGAATTATTTGCTCTTGGCAAATAATTTAGAATGAAATAGCACAATAAAATTATTAGGTTGGTGCGGTTAGATTATTATGTTTGTGCGGTTTCCATTTCACTTTGAATATAATATCGTAACAATTGCTTACGAGCTATCTACTGTACGCCATTCGATTTCGTTTATTTTACTCATTCACGGGGCTGTTGCATAAGGGTTGAGAAAACATTGGACAGTAATTCGTATTAAATGTTTGGAATGAAAACAGAGTTAAACGCGTTCGACAAAACCACACGAACTTCTGGGACAAACCAATAATTGTTTGCCTTCCATAACACACGCTGCTGAAAGTGGCCACTTTAATCATCGAATTAATTCTTGCTGGCATTCGCGTATTTAATTATGGAAAATTAGATTTTGAAATCATTAAACATCCGTTTAGATATAGTAGATAAATTTCACTTGTTCTTACTTCGCGTAAAGTACGACATCTATATAGATATTAAGGTTCACTTACGCATAGTATAACTTCAGAAACTGCCATGGGATGTTCTTTGCACGATAAGGGCGATTATGGATACAAATATCGACAGGCTGTCCATGAAATCGGACAATTGATGATTCACAGGTAACTCCGTGTTCATTTAATTATGTAATTATAGTTATACGTAAAACAGTAAGCGAACAGCGAATATTTCTTGCATCCCGGTTCTCTGAAATACTTAATAATTGAAATGCATTTCCGATATTAATTTGCAAAACTATGCCTGCATCTTCCTTACAAAGCTGAATTCGAAATAAGTAGTTCCCTCGAAAATTCCTGTATTAAAAAGTTCATGCTGATTTTTAAGGAAAATGCAAAGCGATATTGTTACACATATGACGATATATTAATATTTATTCAATTATGTATGCACCGTTTTGATCATTCACGCAACTTAACGATTCCATCCTCCCAGATCTGAGCAGTCTTTTCGCCGAAAACCATTGAAAATCGGAATGAACTTTCTAGACAAACCAACAGTTGTCAGTTATCGGCACTTTTCCTATATACCATGACAAATTTTTCCCGATTAATTCCATTACATAGAGAATTAAATATTACATGCTTAATAATATCGAGCCTAACAATATCTTTGAACATTTAGGAGCCTCAGACCATGGCTATATTATGACTTTGTTTACGGATTAACACTTCGAGGCTGGCGTCAATCCAGGTTGCTTAAAATATTGCACGGATTCACGAGAATGGTACAGTTTGTATATCTTCATTTTCTGCACTAAACCCGCTATGGCCTTCTTTCGATATCACATACGTATAAGCAAATATCAAATTAAGGTAGCAAACTGTACTGAATTTAAAAGTTCAACGATCCTTTTGTTCCTTCGTGTTCTAAGTATAAACGAAAAATGGGGACATCCCTGTATACATTTCATCGGTTCTTAATGCCGAATCTTTATCCGTTACTACTTCGACTTATAGGAATATTCGGAATGCTGAGAAAGTAACATAATATTACATATAGCGCAAACCAGTGACTATTGACTGACACCTTACATATAATTATGTTAGTTTACATAATCATTTGTAATGGTCTGAAACTCGATGGCTTCGGACTGAAATTAAAGTCTTAATACATTATCCTTCGCAGATTATCGAGGGAAGAAAGAAACTTTCCAATCATAGTACTGGACCATATTTATCGGGGAATGGCGCAGACGTAGTGAACGACGAAGTTTATATTGGTGGTAAGTATTAAGAATTATTAGAATAATGTAAGGAAGTAAAAGGACGTCAAATGAATTGGTGATTGGACTTTACACATAGAAATGGGATACAACAAAATTCTTTAATGAAATCTCATATACTTATAAAACATACGTAAATATATACAAACGATATTTATTTATCGGATTGCGTGTAATCTAAAGAAACGGTGTTTGATTCGGTAGATTTTATTTCGCAACATATACATAAACCTGTGACGATAATCTGGAGCTGATCTTCGACTGACGTTAGATTAAAGTCATCCGAGATCGCTCTTAAACTCGCCTATGAATATAAACTAACTTAGATGTATCAATATCATGCATTATTTTCTCCTCAAGGCTAAAAACTTAGAAGCACAGGTACAGAAGTTAGGTCGTCCATCGATAACGTGCCTGTACCATGACAGATGATATCATAAATTTCATATTAAAGTTTTATCTTATGAGCAAGGTGTAACATGTATTCTATACCATAAATTGTAGCATGTATTGAATTATTTACAATAACACCTCAACGATGTAAAATAGTGTAAGACGAAGATCCCTCGAAAGGGGAAATGGCGGGGGAGGCATAACCCCGGCGGGACGACAGGCCCTAAAAGGACCCGGAGTGGGGATGAGGGTCCGCCGCCCAGCCGCCGAGGGATAACGCGTTTAGAAGATATAGAATAGAGATCTTAGAGAGATCACTGAGAGATCGTAGAGAGATCGACGAGAGGTCGAATAGAGATCATAGGACAGTCGGAGTATAGCTCGTAAGGAGCTATAGATTGATATAGATAGAGCTTTGTACGATAGTAAAAGCGATAGATATATATGTATAGCGATTACAGACATTAGGATCAACCAACGTCGGTATAGGTTGATGCTTCTTATAATAGTATGAAACTTTTTAAGGGAATGTTGATAATTTTGATGAGATCAAATCGAATAAATTAAAATTACATATCACTCCACTTAAAAAAAATAATGAGGGACCAATAGCCGAACTGAAATTCCCCTCACCGGACAATTGGTTTACAAGGACAGTAGTCAGTCCCTTCGTTTGGTTGTTGTTCAAACTATTCAAATCTGTGTCTTCAGTAGTTTCGGGGAAAACTGCTTCCCGCACTTGACGCATCCCACCCTACTGTGTAGTTTTATCGACAAAATTATATATCAGCAACAAGAACAAGCAAAAATGTCCCCATTATTTTTACAGGTCGTAGAACAAAACTTGCTTTTTTGGACCTTCTAATCGCTGCCCAAAGGAATGGTCTCATCGATGATGAAGGTATTAGAGAAGAGGTGGATACGTTTATGTTCGAAGTAAGTATTCGAAACATCTATTGACAATTGGGAAGAATGTTCCAGTCCCAATATTTAAGACCTAATCTAATGCTATTTGGAAATACTTCGCACCTCATGCTGATTTTTCCATTTGGAGGAACCCAAAAGTGTTTTGAATATTTGTATATATAGTGGAAAAAAGTATGAGTTTAAACGACGTAAACATATTTTTGTAGAAAGTAATGAGTCAATTACAACATGTTCTGTTACTATACGGCGTATTTATCATTGCAGGGCCACGATACTATATCGAGTGCTTTATGCTTTACAACTATGCTTTTAGCGGAACATAAGGAAATACAGGTAACGTCTGCACCAAGCTGCTATGAAGTTTCAGAAATATTACAACAGGGACTCTTTGCCCTTTAACAAAACGTGAATTGACGTGGAAGTCGCAAAATCATCTCGTTTGTCGAAGATTCTCATCACAGATTTCTTGCTTTTAATTGGTCCGAATGGGAATAAATTACACACTGACATAAGAAATAGGAAAACACACTGATAAGAAGTCGTGAATCATTCGTTTCATTTTCAAAACACTTTCCTACAATTTTTTAACCCTTTTTTCTCGTTCCCACCAATATTCGCAAGAAAATCACTACGGAAAATGTTTCGAATCATTTTGAAACCGATATTCGGCAATTTACAAATATTAATAAGCGGAAAATCGTACTCATCTATACTAGGATTTCCATTACTATAGATCACGTGTACCTTCAGTCTTTAAACACTTAAAGCTAATTCAAAAGTATTTATTTAACTTTTCATAAATCAACATGTCATTAATACAAACGCACGTTTGATAATTTAGCATATTGATCTTCATTAATGGTAAATATATTATGCTATATGCACGTATGGAAGTATTTGTCTCAGAGATATATATGTTTATATGCACCTATGTATGTATTTTAGGATAGAGCTAGGGAGGAATTTGATGCTGTCTTACGAGAAAATGGCGGTAAAATTACTATGTCATCTTTGCAACAGCTCTCCTATCTCGAAAAGTGCATCAAAGAGAGTCTTAGGCTCTATCCGAGTGTACACACTGTATTGCGTACAACGGACGAGGACGTAGTGTTAAGTAAGTAATTTATTTTTAACGGATTAATAGATATTAATTCATATTAATTCGCTTAAAACACTCTTAGGTATTCTCCGTCAATTTCGAATTACTTTTCGTAAAATCAAATTCTAACAGAGACACACGCTCTGATGTTTTAATGATTTAATCTTCGAGATTTAAGATTACCTAACTATATTTCGAAAACAAATTTATTGTAGGATATTCAACACGGTAAAATTAATATAAAATCAATGCAATGACACTAGCAACAAATACTGCGCATTTCTTTCATTATTACGTTGTGTCGTATTATTCCTTTTTTCGGTAGTGTTATATGGTCATAATTTAAGTCATTGCTTACTTTAATTCAAGAGTTACGAGTAAGTGTAAAGAGTTACTGCCTTCCTGTCCAATGGATTCGAGTAACAAGAATGCTTCACAATTGTTAGGTGGTTATACAGTACCCGCTCGAACAGTGGTTGCAGTAAATGTTAGGATAACCCATCGAGATCCGAACTTCTGGCCGAATCCTGATGTCTTCGATCCAGACAGATTTCTACCGGAGAACATTGCCGTACGCCACCCTTATTCTTATCTCCCATTCAGTGCAGGCCCGCGCAATTGTATAGGTAGGAAAACTCGATATTGTTATATACCGTGCACTGGAACCACATTATAGGTGTCATATTCGGGGTATCCCAAAATTTCTTTTAACCCCGGAAGCCAGAAGTTCCTTGCAATAATACAAATCGAGAAGTGCGGTCGTATTGTTCCGTTTTTGGTTTTTGCACCAAAATATTCCCGCTCAATGTTACTAAATGGCACTTCCGACCAGCACGGTTAATGTCCAATCCTCGGAAGCGTGCGGAGGCTGATGCAGCCACGCCTACATGGCGTGACTCCGCAGTCTCCGCACGTATAAAAAACATATTTAGTGGAGCATTCCACAAAACAGCTGATGTTGAATTACCAAAGTCTGTAGTTTTATACATCGTATACTTTTAACTATAGGTCAACGATTCGCCATGTTGGAAATGAAAACCGTGATTGGACTTCTGCTGCACAACTTCCACTTTCAGCCAATTGATTATCTCAAGGACGTGACTTTTCTTACCAGTATAGTATTGGAATCAAAGTACCCGCTGCGTACTAGGTTTATTCCCATTCACTGTGATGGATGATACTGAAAGTTCAGCTTAATATAAGAGGAACGACAGCTCGGGTATTGATGTTTTAATAATGATTAGCCTAATATGCTGTGCAAGATTTGAAGAATATAATGGAATTTACATAGAGAAATATAGAAGAATATGACTATGCTTTTTTAGGACATAATGTGGTCAGCGAGATAATTTGCAAGTTCTTTGTGTAGAATATAAAGCTGTATTAACTATCGTATGGCGTATCAAGTTCCTGGAAAATTTTAGTTACTGTCAAATACTATTTACCATTAGGATCAGCGATACAAATAATTTGAAAAAAATAATAAAATTTTTTAATGCATATTATCCGCTGTATTTCATTAAGAAATATTTGACAATCGACAGCAATCTGAAAACTTCTCTAAAACCAACCCTAAAAGACTTAATATATATATTTCACTAATAAAGATTCAAAATAAAATTATATAAGGAACTCGAACGCGCCATGATTTGAACTCCAGTGCTCTTCTGTTTACTTTATGCTGACCTGTTATGATTATGTGGCAATAGGTCAGGGATGGATATAAATATCTTCCCCTTGATATTAATAAATTGACCGGTGTTCTAAATTCTTCACATAAATCTCATTTCTGCTCCGTGTTGCCTGATTATTAAAACTAGACTCGCAAAGGTACTTTAGGTATAACCGTGAAAACTACGATTTGCTTCCAAATTCGAAAATTCATCAACAGCACTTTGCACTCCACAATCTTATTCCACGAACATTCGCGTATTCATACTTTTCACTCACGGCTTAATAAATGAGTTTCGATGTAAACTATTTATTCATTTGATTCACATTGATTCATATTGCCAGTTATACAATTTTTAGCTGAATATTGAAAGTTCTTTCCGCATAAGCTTTACTTAAACATACATTTGCCATTGTGTTTTGTAAAATCTAATAAAATTCGACCTGCTGCGAACAGACAAATGAACAAACCTAATGCAAAGCTGGGGGAAAGGAAGAGGACAATTTTAATAGTTTCCAAATTCCTTTCTGGTATTTAAAAAAGAAATGGGCCGTTTCTTGAGTCCACTGAGTATACAAGTTTATTGTCAGTTTATTTAACCCCTCTATCACTTGTCGATACCAGCCTTGTTCTAAAATTTCAGTAAAATAGGGGCTTTATCGCAATCTTTGAAAGACATTAATTCAACAAAAGTTGGAGAAAATTCGTGTAAGATTGTTACTAGTGTAACGTCCGGGACGACGTTAAACTACACTCCAAATTTTCCAAAACCTCAGACACACGAATATTATTATATTGTACGCATAATTTGCATCTAACATATTTAACCGCTTCAATTATTGTTAACTTAAACCATTATTAATAAGTAACTCTGTAAATCCTTCGCAAAGTCTCTTAGAGGAGTACGCGATCAATTAATCTACTACCAAATTCTTTCCCACAAGATAAATTTCATCTCACGGATAAGCTTGTATAACGTTTTAATCTCTTATAAACTTTTGGGTGGTCGGAACTTCCGTTCCCACCAGATAATTCTAATCAGTTCGTATGTAACCAATACTCCTCGTGAAACTCTGCGAAGAATAATTTCGATAAAGATGTATATACACCCTTAGCCAAAACAACGTGACTGCACCGGTGAAGTCATTGCGCGATAGCGAACCACGCTGGGCAGTCTCAATTAAACATAAGATTTTGTTACGGTAGAGTCCCGCATTCCGTTCCCATACGATAACCGGGTCCCTACCCCAAAAAACCCCAGTATAAGTAAGGGCTACTGCGAGAACCTCAGCAGTTACAGGGAACAGTTACAGGGAACAAGTTACAGGGAGGAAGTTACAAGGAACGAATTACGAGTTATAAGTTACAAGTGACAGTACAGTAATACCAGTGACAGAACCAGTAAGAACTTAGGAATCGAACGTGTGTTCAGCGTGCAGTAGTGGAGGACTTGCGAGCTTGCACCCCTTTAGTGAACCCCCTAAGAGAGGTAAGGTTTTTCTGTAATCCGTCTATAACTCAAGGCACCGAGGTGTACTTGCAGTCGTATAGACAATCTGTAATAATTCTCTCTCAACCATTTTACTGACGTGAACCCAATCTGGTCATAATTTGAATTGTTCGAATTTGGAGGCCGAGGCAACCGAGTCGCACTTTTGTAAATTAGGGCATCCGCTTTATTCCGTCACACTGTAACTCCGTTGATGAACGTATAATCATCACACTCCGAATCTGAATTGTGAACATACCTTTATAAACCAATTGAACTTACCTATTATTTTATTCAATATACTACAAATTTTATATAATATATTTGTTGTTTGATTACCTCTGACCTTCGCTTTGTAATCTAGGAAAACTCTCCTGACGTAGTGCAATTAACAGTTTCAGTAGTAATACTCAAGGATTAAGTGGCCTACCTGGCATCACATGCCGTTTGTAGCCGAAACCGGCATCACGAACTGAGCTACGATCTTGAGTAGGAACCTCAGGACTTGATGGCCAAATTGGCATCATCAGCCCTTCGGTTTTCTAAGATTTAGGAACCGCTAATAATTGTGACTTGCCACTCCGGCACAAATCGCAACCGCCAATCCGGCGAATTATTGGTGTGTGACGAAAACAATAATCCTCTCGAGACATACTAAATAAACGATAGGGATTCGGTAAATTGTAGCCTGATTTTAGAATTCTTGACTAAACTTAATGAATAAATTTTAATCACGCTATACGTTTCGAAAATTCCCATTTTTCCCTTTCCTGTACAGCGAGTGGTTCCCTGGCGTAAGAGTTCGTGTAGACGGGCAAGCCTAAAACCACAAAACCCCTTATACGATTTACACAACGTGCGATTCGGGACCCGAGGGCAGCCGAAATTCCCGGTGTAAACTCGTTTTCGGTTTTTAAGAACGAACAACCCTTCAGGTTGGACGTCACACTAGGATGTTAATTACAAATTTTCAAAGGCAAAATTTAAAAAATTCATATAAAGCAGTACCTCGTAGTTCCTATTTAATTCGTTCCAGAAACCCGTTCGAACTATGAATCGTTCGAAGTCCGAGTCAAGATTTTAGATTTTTGTTTGTTTAGGTTAGATTAACTTAATGTTAATAACTTAGAGGAAATCAAACGAAATAATTTGATGTTTATTTTATTAATTTTGATTACTACGACATAAAAATAAGTGTGCCAGTAGAAAAAGATATATACAGGAAACGGCTGTGTGAACATTTGATGGACATGGAAACTGGGTCACCTACAACAATACAGTATCAGTAGTTAAATAAGAAATTGTCTATTCACTATCAATCTGGCAATCAATGCATTATTACTTACTTACCCAAATGTGTAGTACATAAACATACTGTGGGAGCAAAAGTTATCTACATGATAAGAGCGTTAGATAAGTAGTTCATAAGGCAATGCAAAAGAAAGAGAAAATAGTGTCAGAAGTATAATCAAATAAGAGTTTATTTCTCATAAAAGCAAAATAATATCGAAAGACACAATTGTAACAAATACCACCTGACCCTAAAAATGGCATCGCTCAAACTGAAGCCGCGTATAAAAATGTTGCGTAAATCAAGAGCTTATTTACGGCAAATATCCAGAAAGGGGCTTGTACTTGTCTGTTATCTAAATGTCGTTACTTCTATATGAGTCTCCATAAAACTTCGCAACAGAATTACGCGTTCTGATTGTCTTGAACTATCCAAGTCGACAATCCTTTGACGTCAAATTTTGTCTCGTGCAGGTTTTCACGTAAAATTTGTCGAAGAGTTTCTTTATTGATGCCAACTAATCAAGAATTTTTCGAATGCCCAAACAACTGTTTTTCTTCAAACGAACTTAGTAATGGTACCAGTAGTTGACCACTTTGTGAAAACGTGAAGAAAAAGGTTTTTGTAAGTGATGGTGTTTTCAAAATGGTACACCGAGTAAGTCAAGTCTTCTGTCAGATAAATTTCAGAACAATTACATGTAAAGTAATGACGCGTAGTAATGGTGTGCATCTACGTAGCTATTTCCTTGACAATTTTGGTAAGAACAGCTCTACGGTTCAGGCAAACAAATCTACAGGTTGTGAATTCCGCGACCGAACTTTGTGCTTTTTGAATTCCCATGGCATTGTATATTATATAAATGCAACGTTTTTGTGATTCTAACCACGAATAAACAATAATTTATATGGGATCAACTTCTGAATCTTGTCATTCTAACACTTTTTAGAAGTTTTCCGGCATGGTCAGTTACATAAAAAAGCAAAGGAAAAGTTACAATATTCAAACAAAAGCACACAAGTTTTAAACTCCAGTTGTAAAATCTTCGATTTTATAGAAATTTTATGGAATAAAGAGGTCAGCGAAGAAAACGATTTTTTGTACAATAATAAATGGCTGTCTGTGGAAAAAATGATAAACGATTATGTCATATTTTTATATGAAGGTGAATATTTTCCTGGGAAAATTCTTCGTGTTACCAAAACTAAAGTTTTGCCCCCGAATTAGACTATTGATGGACATGAATTTTGTATTTTCCCGTTCTTTTCTAATTGCTGCTTGTGCTTAATTGTTGAAAACATATAATATCAAAATGGTTACCAACATTATGGCTTTAACCTTCCGTCTGGTCTGTTTTCGATTTGCGAGGACGGCCGGTGCGCGGATCGTCTTGGATCTTTTCCCTCCGTTTCTTAAGTTTTGTAAACCACTCGTACACTTGAATACGGGATCAGCACACATCTCCATAATCTTTCTTTAAAGAATTGTAAGTTTTTGTAGCCGATTTCACACGGTTTACAAGAAATTTCGCATTGGTACACGCTGGTCAACTCTCACACTCGACATAATTCCGACAGAGCTCAGGTGCACGGTCCACTTAAAGCAAATGCTACTGCCGAACTGTCGGCCGTACGGCATTGAAATTTAAAGAGAAAACGCAAAAACGAACACACGTTAATATGCTACCCTGCTAGTTGTTATAGAAGCCACAGATAACCAGCGAAAAATCAGTCCGTTTACTTTACTGTCGCATCGTGTATTATTTACACGTCGAAATTTCCACAAGATTCTGCAGTTTCTGTTAATCAAGCTCTGTTTTATCAAAGATTCCTAAAGAATGTTACGGTTCTTCCAATGCTGGTTCATCAAAATGATACGCGATTAAATTACTTGACATCATCGTGATGATAACAGAAATTTATCATAAAACTTGTACAGGTTGATTCATAAATACAAGTCAATACTTCAAGGGGTATATTTAAGTATACGCTAAAACAAATGAAAAATGTCCTATGAACACGTGTCCGATATACCTTTCTTCTCGAGTTATGGATGATTAATCGTTGCGTGCCAGGCGACGCGATTGCGCTCGTCGTCTTTCGTGTAATTGTACTATACCTCGTTTACTTCGGCTTTAAGCGTAGATGTCGAGTACGTTTACTTCCTTCTCGGCTCGTATTAAACGTATGGGTTTACATCGTCTTTTAAAGACTTGAGATGGAAGACCCTCGCCACATCCGCTGTCGAGGTAGTTTTATTGCAGGTTCGTATGATACAACTACTAACAATCGACACGGAGCTCGGAGTGTAGACAGTGAAGATTATAGGCGCTTGTGTGGAAATTTAAAATGAATACGGTGGATCTCCGAAAAACGAGGATTTGTATAAAGTTTAGATGAAGTTCGATAATTCACTTACAGTCAACAAGCCCTGTATAGCGCGCTACATAAATTAGATATATTTTCACCGAAATTAGCAAAATCATTTGAAACACTTTTCCGACTGTATTTGATTTATAACGGACTGTGCCGTAATCACACTTGTACTTTAATCGATTCAATGGAAATATTGGATATGTAATGAAATTTTATCGTCACAAATTTGGTTGAAAAGTTGTCATACATTCTTTGCTTATAATCGCAGGCCAACGGTTTGCCATGCTGGAGCTAAAAGTTATAATTGGACTTCTACTGCATAACTTCCGTTTGGAGCCGGTGGATTATCTGAAAGACGTTACAATTTTCTCTGATTTGCGTTCAGCTTGATATTGCGTTCAGCGTATCCAATCAGTACTAGATTCGTGCCAATTAAACAACTCTGATTTAGCAAGATAATAAACATGCAGACTTGTGTCGCTTGTGGGCCTTTGTGCACTTTAAAAATGTAAGATTTATCTACTTCGATTGCAACGTATAAGCTGAACTTCTTCCTTTAATCACCCCTGTCATATTGTTAAGTACTACCCATTTATTTTTACTTTCCGAGGGTAGTCACGACACCACTTGGCTACTCCTACGTAATCAGTGGTTTTGTTAAGAAACATTGTACCCAGCGAGCCCCCTTCTGTTTGAATACATACGCAGTAAAGTCAAGACTATCTGTGCACCTCGTTACAATTGTTGTTTAAAACCCTACATACATTGTCCCTGTCTGCAACTTGGACGTTTGTCTTAAGAATCATTTTTTAATACGGGACCTAAGAACGTGGTTCGAGGACTGTTGGATAGCGGAGGGCAAATCGCAGTAATCAACAATATTTTGACTCTCACTCCTCGGTAACTGAATATAACCGAACTTCTGTATTTTCCTGAACTTTACAGAGATTGAAATGCGTTGAGCGTGAGCAGTAGCATACTGAACAGACTCAAGAATAAGAATAAGAATAATCTTCTAGCTCTAGGTTTTAAGAATATATATCTATAACGTAAATCGTAGTGGTTGGGAGGACGGTGGCCAGGTCATAGAGTGGCCGTTGACCAAGGGCTTGTTTTGGCTTATTCCACAAAACGAGTCCCTTCGGTCAAAAACATATTTACTAAATGATTCGGAGGCTATGACCTGGCTCGGCGTAGGCCGTTATCTGAGTAGGTAGACGTTGACTAAGGGGTTGTTTTGGCTCATTCCTCAAAACAGACCCTTATGTTACAATTAATCTACTTAAGGCCTCCCCTTCGGACAACGGCCGCGTCATCGTGGCGCCCAAAGGGCCTTCAACCCCCGAAGCGGGGGTGATGCCTTTAAGTACTGGGCCTACGAGGGGCGGGACGGATTCGGTGGTTGCTCAACGACGAGTAAACACGAGCACTCTTCTAGCGTTTTACAGTATATATTATAGTTTAGTCCTACAGACCGCTTAGTCTTACATTCGCATAAAGCTAATATTGTTTATTAATCAATTTATTAGATTTGTTAACTAATCTAGCTTTTTATTAATGATTAAAAAGTGACGACTGCTAGTTTCGCCAGAACCCAATCAAAGGAGAAAAAGAATTATTGCATATATTTATAGATTTATATTTGTTGTGTTATATTATTTATTAGTGTACAATGTTGTATGCAAATTGTTGTACCTCCTGAAATTTACACCTACAATAAATTATTTTATTAATATTGTTGGAGTTAATTAATTTTATGCTTATGACTTTCTATTATTTATTAAATATAACAAAATAGCTAGTCTATGGATACACTTATTATTGATCTTACTTCTTCGAAATCACTTTACTATCTGAGCCCGTCTAACGCCTTCCGGGTAGCGGTGTCCCACGTTTTCCCCCACCAACTACGGGCGCTCGTAACGCGCTTGATATAATTCTACAGAATACATATTTCTTACAAAAACAATAAAAATTTATAATACCTAATTATCACTGAAAACGTTTGGGCCGATTAACCAAAAATGTGTATGCAGCAAGAAAATAATTTAACACAGAAAAAGTGTTAAAATGAATAATTGTCGAAGAATGGGGTAATTAACCAAAATAGAAAGTTGAAAATCTAGATAAATTGGTACCAAAATGTTTAACATAATTATCACAAAGCCAAGTATGTAATACAAAATACTAATAAATTATTTATAACTGTATAGACGTATTTTACCTATAGTGTGCAATCATTTTATCGCACAAGATTTGGTCCTTTTTTTATATCTTTCTTCATACCCTTCGTAAATAATGTTTAATTAAAGCAATTTTCGCACGTTCACATATAATGAGGTATGAAGTATATCGAGTGGAAAAGTTGTATGTTTTCTTGCGTCTGTCTCCAAAAATAAACAAAAACTAGAATGGACTATCATTTTGTCCCACACTGTAAACATTGTTTACATATTCCCTCAATAATAATTTTTCTATTGAACTTAATTGCACTAAATGATCAACTGGTCGGAGGCTTCGGTATAACGAGAGTGCGGGTAAACGTACGTTTCCTATTATATGTCATTAATAGAATTCATGATACGTTTTCAAATAATTAAGCAGTGTACTCACTACGAGTGGATATTAGTTGGCGGGGTGCTAATGATCAATTACAAACCCTAATCATCGAAACCACTGAAGATTTCGATTAGAAAGTATTGCATATTAAATGAGATAAAGGGCTCAGCATTTGGCGTGAAAATAATTGTTCTATTCGAAAAAGCTTGACACGTATTTGAGGGCATTGATTGTTTGCATTAACATTTATGTTGATATAATTGAATTAAATACAACACGTCAAGTTCTCTATGTCGATAGAGTTTCCAATTTGGTTATATGACTATTTTCTCTTCATTCTGCACTGACTCCATCTTATCTTACTGAGATGCTTTGCTTAATTGCGCAAACATTGTTTGGGTTCCTACACAGTTCTCTTAAAAAAATTTAGATAATTTCTTGCAGAGTATGCATAATTCAATTACAGAAATGTACACTTTGTTATTATTCATACGTCTTTAAGTAGCGATATCGCTTGAAATTGCATTCACTCAGCATTATACATACAAATATTTGATTCAGCAAAGTTAGTTGGTCATGATCCCATATCAGTCGAAAATTATGCAGTCTGGTGGAAAATATCATGTGCAGCTATCGCTGGATTTAACTTCACCAGGGCTAGTTGGTGGCACTATCGCAATATGTTAGCAAAATTAATATATATGGGTGTGCATTTTACTTCGAAGAGTATACATATATTGAGTTTACAAAGCTGAATGTTATATTCTGGCCGAGACTCTCAGATTGTGTTAAATTCCGGGAGTACATACATCACAATCCCTTCGTCTGAAACCAGATAAACGCCATAAGCTCATTCCGGCGCTTTTTATTCACCTAATTTCTATTAAGTGATTGTTACGTATTTTTTTAAGCTTCCGAATTTCCACAGGATTCTGCGTCTTTTACGCACATCCTTTTTAATTATCAAGAATTCCGAAGCCAGAAACAATACCCTGATTTTGTAAGTATTGTCATTCTCATAAATCATAGTTTACGTTAATGGAGAACCTCAGCCGATAATTCTTGTTACGCACGATTGGCTATTATTTACGCCACAAAACCTGTTCTGCGTGCTATCTGAGTGTTCGCCAATGAAAAGAGTTTGCTGTATCGTGTAGAGCAATTGGAATGCACGAAGGAGGCCCAGTTTTTGCGGAAATTAAAAACCGTCCGGAAAAATTAAAGCGCGGAGCATGCCCTGCCAAGTTAGAAGAAGCCTGCGATTTGCTTAGCCCTTTATCCCATTTATTATGAAAAATTCTCTAATCGAAGTCCTCAGTGATTTCAATGACCAGCAGATGTCATTTATCATTAACACCCCGCTAACAGATATGCTTTCGTAGTAAGTAAACGGATCAACTATTTGATAACGTACAATGATTTCTATTAATAAGATATTGCATTGTCTTGTTATTGGCATAACAATTTGTGCAAAATGCATCTTGATTGACAACGTACCATATTCGGGAGTAAACGACGTCCGATCACATAGACTGTAGTTCGAGTTAAGACGTTCATTAGATCGGCACTCGGTATATAAAGCGAACATGTTTATCTGCATTGTTATGTCGAAGTTTCCAACCAGTTAATCATTCAGTGCAATTAACTTCATTGGAAGAATAATTTCTGGGGAGATATATGAACTGTTTTTAAATGAGCTTTCACTTTCTTCCACGCTGGATATTATGTAAATAGGTAGATATCATTTCTGCAATAATTTGAGCAGCATGCAAACCTTATTATTCCTTATTCCTATTTATTCCCTATGCATGTAATCTGGACATTTTTTTGTATTATGTTTCATACTGTTCATTTCTTTCGTAATTTTATTATTACGTGTTGTCAGTGTTCAATAATATCAGAGAAGTTATAATATCCAAATAAGGCATACTCCAAGTTATTCAGTTCCGAGCTGACAAATATTTTTAATTTATTGTTTATTTTATTTTCAGGCTTGTTTGTGAGAGCCTGCAGGAAAGTTGACTCGCGGAGGACATATTCCTTAAGCTACTAATCCTTAGCTATCTGTATGGATTGTTTGCAGCCTAACAACTAAATCTAGTTTAGGAGATATCAAAGAGTTCGATAAAATGATTACCATAATCTTGATATCGGTTACACTACTTTTAATCATATATCACTGTGTGCTACACTACAGTTACGCAGGGAGACTGATAGATTCAATCCCAGGGCCGCGATGGTGGCCATTCTTTGGGAATGCATTGATGTTCGCTGTCTCAAGTCGTGAGTATGAGCCAAATAATAATTATTAAATTAGAAAAGAATAACACAACGCAAAGACACAATTGAATATATGTACTCTTGGTACGTATAGGCGTTGTATTGATAACGTGGAGATCATATTGCTAACGCCTTTAGACGGTTAATAATTCATTATCCTTACTCAAACATCTTCATACCAGCAACTGTATGCAGTATAACTTGGATTGTTATTTTGTAGTGATTATCTTTTTGTATGTCTGTACCAAGAAGTTCTATTTTATACAAAATGGTACGCCATGTACTGTGAGTCACGGCAGAATGTCTGTCGTCTACCGCGCCCGCTCTGAATTCGACTTCGCGAGTGCGAAAGGGTTAACGCTTCTACCTTCCCTTGTGCATTCGAGATATTCAATCCAATAACACGTTAACTGCCACGCGGCCTTGCGGGCCGGCGGTTGACCTTCGTTTTAAGCTTCGCTGCCGGGTTTGTCCGAGCCTTAGCTAAGAGTGTCAACCAAGACAATTAAACAGTAAATATAATATTTAATCAAAAATTAATGCAACTTATCAAAACAGTTTAAACAGAGAAGTGGTTTTTCTTTGTGTGTATTAGAAAAAGTAACAATTTTTTATGTAAAATTTTAGCTTACGCATCGAGCGTATATCACAGCTTGATAAGGTGGAGTGGCGCGAACGGAAAAGGAGGCAAAATCGGCATGGCAGTTAACGTGTGAAATATGTCGCGTGCATACATTCCTTTGAATTGCATTATATAATGCATAGAAATACCATGTCTACGAAGAAACAGATCCTTCGAAGTATCCGTTCCGTAACCTTTGCGATCAGTTTTCACGGCTAGCGTTTCCGATTTTGTGTTTGACGGCTCCATGAAAGCACACTCTGTATATGTACGATGTTCTTCGCAGACATCGGTGCACATTCTTGAATGTACGTTGCCCTTTTTCAATTTTGTAGACATTAGAAAGTTCCTTTAGCGTCTTGGTAGACTCGACTTATATAATACCGAATGTTAAAGGTTCCTTAATTTGAACAATAACGATTAAGACACAAACGTATGGCACACAGGACTGGATTCAATGAATCCTAATATACTTGGTAAACTGATTTAATGTATACATTAGATTTTGGGTTTTTTGAATTGCTTCAGAGGAACTTTGGAATGTAATATGGCAGTTAATCAGCGGGTATAATCCAATCTGTAAAGCTTGGTTTTTCCTATACGCACTAGTGTTTATTTCGCACCCGGATGATATAAAGGTAAGTCGTATCAGTATACTAATAATACAGTTCCGTCATAAATGCACATTACATTCGTTCAATCATCGATCTGATGATGGTGGTTGCAAACAGATCGGCTGGTTTTCAAACTGTTCAATTCTATTGGCCAAGATTTAAGGGTTTCTCAGACTAATGGTCTAACAGTACCAATTCCTTAAAGTGATCTTCCTACACAGTTTGCTGCGAAAAGAAAATCGTTGAGTTGTCCAGAATGTTCATGCCGATTCTTAAGGAAAATTCAAGCGCACTGTTTTTATATATCGATATATATTTATTCAGCTATATGTGTATGCAGTGCAAATATGAAAATCGGCACGAACCATCTGGGCAACTCAATAATAATTGATGGCTGTTGCATTTCTATTTGCAATTTTGTATTTCGCTGAATAACTGTTATCAATTAGTTACTTGACAATATTAATGATTGAATATGTATATACTTGGGGTTGTACTACTTCGAAATTTGGAACCAAACTTGTAAATTGTTGCTTACAGTATGGAAATGCTGGTCAACAGTGATTCGAAGTAATATATGAACATGTAATGTGATCTTTCTATATTACTTCAAGGGATGCGTAACAAAATCATATAAAGTGAGAGTAGAAACTATTCGTATATTAACGCATTTTACCAAAAACTTCGTAGAAGTTTGTTTGTTTCAAACATTTTAGCTAACAAGTTGTGTATGCAAATTTTTAGAGATTTATTCTCATTTCTTATGAAAATATTCACACTTCGATTCGTACGAAAGAAATTTGGTATGAGGTTTTTATTCAAATTCGCTTCTGTAAGAATACTTTGTACACTTATTGTATCTACAGGGTGTCCACGGTAACATTGGACAACCGCTTATAACCTAAAGTATTGCAGATAGGCACCATTTTTTATATGACCATTGCATGGTATAAGAGGGCAAATCTTTTGATGAGAGCCAATTTTTTTTTACTTTATTGTTTGATAAGATATGATGGTCATGTTCGTGTTTTTAAATGGAGCTATATATTTTTCTTCCGAACGTCTGATAGTGCTTTTTAGGATGAATTCATTGACCTTTCACGTGTGTGATCGATTTCAATTAGTTTTTGAGATGTGGGGCTTATAAATTTACCGACTTTCTCGAAAAAACACTTGGCTGAAATAGGAAATACGTTTGCGTTATTGTTCGCCCCTTAAGAGCCTCACATCAAACATCGCCACTTCAAGCAGATACGGTTTCGGCTCTTAGGGCCCGAACAAGACTGTTTTCCCCTTGTACCGTGTAATGTTCATATAAAAAAGATTTCTATCTGCAATACTTTAGGAATTAAACGCTTGTCCAGTGTTACCGCGGACACCCAGTATGTATATCAGACGTGGGTCGTATTCAATATTACAGCCAACATTTGGTAATAGAAGAATGGTACAGAGAATTAAAGTAATATGTCTTGCTTCCGTTTGAAGTTGACATAAAATATTCAGAAGTTTGACTTTTTTATGTTTTAATCCCGGCAAGATATGAGAAGCACATATTTTTAGTAAAAAAGGAATCCTCAAGGCTACGCACCGCCAGATTACGACCCCTGATATAAGGGATGACTCCGGCAGGACATTGTATTTCCAATCATTCCATTATTCTACGGCGAAAAGAATTAAGAAGCGTGTACGCGAATGTAGTGCAAATAATTGAATTAATGCTAGTAAAACTCAGGACGCAAATAAGAGGATAGCTATGCAGAATAGTTAAATATTTATGCCACGTGACCATTCGATATTTTACAAAATATTTTCAGGTGATTCTGGCTGGTTCTAAGCATTCATCGAAAAGTTACCATTACAAGCATGCCAGAGCATGGATTGGCACTGGATTACTTACTAGTTCAGGTAAGATATCAACTATTGTCTTCTGGGCTAACAACGTTTAGTTCATACAAATTTCAGAATGTTCTGAAATTGGCCAAATGTATTTTTACGAACAGAAAGTTATAAATCGCAGATTTTTTAAAACTTTGCAGTTCATGACCTACTATGAGTCACTTCGCTTATTTGTTTCGACGTACCGGTAACGTAGTCGTACTTATTAGCCACGCGTTTTGAGCTGTTTTCATGATTAGATAAACGATCGATTTTCTCATATCTAAAAAATTACTCAGTCTAAAACATTCGAATATCTTTTATCGTAAAGTGCGTGAATTTTCTTTATCAGCAAACATCGCAAGTTCTAACTTTCGAATGTGTGTTTTACTGTCTCAGCCAGACAGCCATAAAGCTCTATCCCTAATGGAAAAAAGTCGAACATGGGTATAACCCGATTTTCTAAGCGTATAAATATGCGTTGATAATATCAGAATGGTAAATCAAATTATAGAAGACATTTTTAATATTCCTTGAAATCTTCCCCGCCCTTTGGGTCGCATATGAACCAGTATGCGCTTTCCGTTCAAGCCGTTTGACGCTTTCGTTATTAATTGTTAAAATGTCCATTTGCTAAACGTTCAAACCTTTTGCTTATACAACCAATTTTGCAGACTCATAAATATAATAAGACATATGGCATAAGCAAAACTTATTAACCTCCGCAACTTATTAGACTTCCATCAAGGCCACCCAAAATCGGTCAAGCGGAAAGTGTTAAGTATATTTTACAAAAAGCCCTGTCATCAAATGTCAGCTTGGCACATGTCGGAGAAAGTCACGAACTTAATCTTCGAGAGATCCATCGGTGGACCGCAAACTGCTAAGGCATGATGCATTGTTCAATGTTTCCATAGATTTCGAATATTTGCTTCAGGTACGAAATGGCAAGCAAGACGGAAATTATTAACCCCGGCATTTCACACCAACATTCTAAATAACTTTGTTGATATCTTCATCAAAGATACTGAACATTTGTGCCAGGCTTTAAAACGGGAAGGCGTGCCAGTTGTTAAGGACTTATCACCAGTTTTCAACGAACACGCTTTGAATATAATATGTGGTAAGCAAAAGGCAGGATTGGGTGAGTTACTACACTTATAATATTTTAGAAAGTTTTAAAGAATTTCGATATGCTACGCTTTACTTGTACATATATTTTATACAGATATTTGTATCTGCCTATATTATATGTAGAATGTATACACATTACGTTTGAATTATTTGCTCTTGGCAAATAGTTTAGAATTAAATAGGTGAATACAGACATTAGGTTGATCCATATGTTTGTGGGGTGTCCATTTTATATTGAATATAAGATCGTAACAATTGTTTATCAGCTATCTATTATACGGCATTCGATTTCGTTTATTTTACTCATTCACGGGGCTGTTGCATAAGGGTTGAGAAAACATTGGACAGTAATTCGTATTAAATGTTTGGAACAAAAACAGAGTTAAACGCGTTCGACAAAACCACACGAACTTCTGCGACAACCCAATAATTGTTTGCCTTCCATCACACACGCTGCTCAAAGTGGCCACTTTAATCATCGAATTAATTCTTGCTGGCATTCGCGTATTTAATTATGGAGAATTAGATTTTGAAATCGTTAAACATCCGTTTAGATATAGTAGATAAATTTCACTTGTTCTTACTTAGCGTAAAGTACGTCATCTAAATAGATATTAAGGTTCACTTACGTATAGCGTAACTTCAGAAACGGCCATGGGATGTTCTTTACACGATAAGGGCGATTATGGATACAAATATCGCAACGCTGTCCATGAAATCGGACAATTGATGATGCAGAGGTAACACCGTGTTTATTTAATTATTTAATTATAGTTATACGTCAAACAGTAAGCGAACAGCGAATGTTTCTCGCATCTCTGTTTTCTGAAATACTTAATAACTGAAATACATTCCCGATATTAATTTGCAAAACTATACCTGCATCTTCCTTAAAAAGCTGAATTCGAAATAAGTAGTTCCCTCGAAAATTCCTGTTTTGGAAAGTTTATGCCGATTTTTAAAGAAAATTCGAAGGCGGCATAATTACACATATGACATACATTTATTCAATTATGTATGCACCGTTTTGATCCCCCACCTTTTCCATTTTTCACGCAACTTGATCATTCCTTCCTTCCAGATCTTCACAGGTTTTTTGAAAACTACTGAAAATCTGCATGAACTTTCCAGATAAACCAACAGTTGTCAGTTATCGGCACTTTTTCTAGATACGATGAAAAATTGTTCCCGATTAATTCCATTACATAGAGAATTACATATTACATGCTTAATAATATCGATCTTAATAATATCTTTCAACATTTAGGGGCTTCAGACCATGGTTATATTATGACTTTGTTTACGGATTAACACCCCGAGGCTGGCGTCAATCCAGGTTGCTTAAAATATTACACGGATTCACTAGAATGGTACAGTTTGTATATCTTCATTTTCTGCACTAAACCCGCTATGGCCTTCTTTCGATATCACATACGTATACACAAATATCAAATTAGGGTAGCAAACTGTACTGAATTTAAAAGTTCAGCGATTCTTTTGTTCCTTCATGTTCTAAGTATAAACGAAAAATGGGGACATCCCGGTATATATTTCATCGGTTCTTAATGCCGAATCTTTATCCGTTACTAGTTCGACTTACAGGAATATTCGGAACGCTGAGAAAGTAATACAATATTATATATAGTTTGGACCAGTGACTATTGACTGACACCTTACATATGATTATGTTAGTTTACATAATCATGTGTAATGGTCTGAAACTGGATGGCTTCGGACTGAAATTAAGGTCTTAATACATTGTTCTTCGCAGGTTATCCAGGAAAGAAAGCAACTTTCCAATCATATTACTGGACAATATTTAACGGAAAATGGAGCAGACGTAGTGAACGACGAAGTTTATATTGGTGGTAAGTATTATGAATTATTAGAATTATGTAAGGAAGTAAAATGACGTCAAATGAATTGGTGATTGGACTTGACACATAGAAGTGGAATACAACAAAATGCATTCATGAAATCACATATACATATAAAACGTACATAAATACATACAGACGATATTTAATTGTCGAATTGCGTGTAATCTAAAGAAACGGTGATGGATTCGGTAGATTTTGTTCTGCAACTTATAACTAAACCTGTGACGATAATCTGGAGCTGATCTTTGACTGACGTTAGATTAAACTCATCCGAGAACGCTGTTAAACTCACCTATGATCATAAACCAACTCGGATGTATCAATTTTATACATGATTTTCCACTCAAAGCCGAAAATTTAGAAACACAGGTACAGAAGCTTTGTCGTCCATCGTTAACGTGGCAGTATCATAACTGATGATATTATAAGTTTCATCTGAAAGTTGTATCCTATGAGCACGGTATAATATTTATTCTATACCATAAATTGTAGCATGTATTGAATTATTTACAATAAAACCACAACGATGTAAAATAGTATGAAACTTTTTATGGGAATGTTGATACTTTTGGTGAGATCAAATCGAATCAATTAAAAATACATATCATTCCACTTAAAAAAATATTGAGGGACCAATTGCCGACCTGAAATTCCCCTCGGCGGACAATTTGTTTACAAGCACAGTAGTCAGTCCCTTCGTTTGGTTGTTGTTCAAACTATTCAAATCTGTGTCTTCAGTAGTTTCGGGGAAAACTGCTTCCCGCACGTGACGCATCCCACCCTACTGTGTAGTTTCATCGACTAAACTATATATCAGCAACAGGAACAAGCAAAAACGGCCTCATTATTTGTACAGGTCGTAAAACAAAACTTGCTCTTTTGGACCTTCTAATCGCTGCCCAAAGAAATGGTCTGATCGATGATGAAGGTATCAGAGAAGAGGTGGATACGTTTATGGTCGCAGTAGGTATTCGAAGCATCTACTGATGATTGGGAAGAGTGTTCCAGTCCCAATATTTAAGACCTAATCTAATGGTATTCGGAAATACTTCGCACCTCATGCTGATTTTTCCATTTGGAGGAACCCAAAAGTGTTTTGAATATTTCTAAATATAGTGGAAGAAATTATGAGTTTAAACGACGTAAACATATGTTTGTAGAAAGTAATGAGTCAATTACAACATGTTCTGTTACTATACGGCGTATTTATCATTGCAGGGCCACGATACTATATCGAGTGCTTTATGCTTTACAACTATGCTTTTAGCGGAACATAAGGAAATACAGGTAACGTCTGCACCAAGCTGCTACGAAGTTTCAGAACTAGTACCACAGGCACTTTTTGCCGTTTAACAAAACGTGGGTTGACGTGGATTGACGTGGAAGTCGCAAAATCATCTCGTTTGTCGAAGATTTTCATCACAGATTTCTTGCTTTTAATTGGGCCGAATGGGGATAAATTACAGACTGACACAAGAAATAGGAAAACACACTGATAAGAAGTCGTGAATCATTCGTTTCATTTTCAAAACCCTTCTCGTCAATTTTGGAACCCTTTTTTCTCGTTTTCAAAATTTCTGTTCCCAAAAATGTTCGCAAGAAAATCACTACGGAAAATGTTTCCAATCATTTCGAAAACCGGTATCCCGCAATTAACTGTTTACAAATATTAATAAACCGAAAATCGTACTCATCTATATTAGAATTTCCATTACTATCGATCAGCAGTAACTTCAGTCCTTAAATTATAGTATGCTGTATACACGTATGGAAGTATTTGTCTCAGAGATATATATGTCTATATGCAGCTATGTATGTAATTTTAGGATAGAGCTAGGGAGGAATTTGATGCGGTGTTACGAGAAAATGGCGGTAAAATTACTATGTCATCTTTGCAACAGCTCTCCTATCTCGAAAGGTGCATCAAAGAGAGTCTTAGGCTTTATCCGAGTGCACACTCTATATTGCGTACAACGGACGAGGACGTAGTGTTAAGTAAGTAATTTATTTTTCCCGGATTAATATCTATAAATCCGCTTAAAACACTCTTGGGTGTACTCCGTCGAATTCGAATTACTTTTCGTAAAATGAACATGTAACAGAGGCACACGCTCTGATCTCCTAATAATTTAATCTTCTCGGTTTAAGATTACATAACTATATTTCGAAAACAAATTTATTCTAGGATATTCAACACGGTAAAAATAATATTAAATCAATGCAATGACACTAGCAACAAATAGTGCGCATTTCTTTCATTATTACGCTGTGTCAGATTATTCATTTATTCTGTAGTGTTATATGCTCATAATTTAAGGCATAGCTTACTTTAAATCAAGAGTTACGAATAAGGGTAAAGAGTTACTGCCTTCCTGTCCAATGGATTCGAGTAACTAGAATGCTTCACAATTCTTAGGTGGTTATAGAGTACCCGCTGGAACAGCGGTTGCATTATTTATTAGGATGACCCATCGAGATCCGAACTTCTGGCCGAATCCTGATGTCTTCGATCCAGACAGATTTCTACCGGAGAACATTGCCGTACGCCACCCTCATTCTTATCTGCCATTCAGTGCCGGCCCGCGCAATTGTATAGGTAGGAAAATTCGATATTGTTATACCGTGAATTAGGAATGACCCTCAACCGTGTAAGACAAATGCACAGTGGGATTTTCACGTTATACGTGCCGTATGCGGGGTATCCCAAAATTTCTTTTAACCCCGGAAGCCAGAAGTTCCTTGCACTAATACAAATCGAGAAGTCCTGTCGTATTGTTGCGTTTTTGGTGTTTTGCAACCAAAATATTCCTGCCCAATGTTACTAAATGGCGTGTGGAGGCTGATGCAGCCATGCCTACATGGCGTGACTCCACATTCTCCGCATGGATAAAAAACATATTTCGTGGAGCATTCCACAAAACAGCTGATGGTGAATTACAAAATTCTGTAGTTTTATACAACGTATACTTTTAACTATAGGTCAACGATTCGCCATGTTGGAAATGAAAACCGTGATTGGACTTCTGCTGCACAACTTCCACTTCCAGCCAATTGATTATCTCAAGGACGTGACTTTTCTTACCAATTTCATAATGGAGTCAAAGTATCCGCTGCGTACTAGGTTTATTCCCATTCACTGTGATGGATGATACTGAAAGTTCAGCTTAATATAAAAGGAACGACAGCTCGGGTATAAATATTTTAATAGTCGTTAGCCTAATATGCTGTGCAAGATTTCAAGAATATGATGGAATTTACATAGAGAAATATCGAAGAATATGACTATTCTTTTTTAGGACATAATGTGGTCAGCGAGATAATTTGCAAGTTCTCTGTGTACAATATAACGCTATATTAACTATCGTATGGGGATATAAAATTCCTGGAAAATTTTAGTTGCTGTCAAGAACTATTTACCATCAGGATCAGCGATTCAATTCATTTGAAAATAATAATAAAATTTTGTACTGCGTACTATCAGCTGCATCTCCTTAAATAATATTTCACAATCGACAATAATCTGAGAACTTCTCTAAAACAAACCACAAAAGACTTAATATAGATATTTCGGTAAATTCACAATAAGTTTATTCAAAGAACTCAAACTCGCCATGATTTGAACTCCAGTGCTATTATGTTTACTTTATGCTCACCTGTTATGATTATGTGGCAATAGGTCAGGGATTGATATAAATATCTTCCCCTTGATATTAATAAATTTTCCGGTGTTCTATATTTTTTACATAAATCTCCTTTCTGCTCCATGTTGCCTGATTATTAAAATTAGACTTGCAACGGTACTTTAGGTATAACCGTGTGAAACTACGATTTGCTTCCAAATTCGAAAATTCATCAACAGCACTTTGCACTCCACAATCTTATTCCACGAACACTCGCGTATTCATACTTTTCACTCACGGCTTAATAAATGAGTTTCGATGTAAACTATTTATTCATTTGATTCACATTGATTCATATTGCCAGTTATACCATTTTTAACTAAATATTCAAAATTATTATTTGTTGATCAATATAAATGGTTAGTACTTCTATTCTCTCTGAAAGAGTTCTTTCCACATAAACTTTACTTAAACATTCATTTACCATTGTCTTTGGTAAAATCTAATAAAAATCGACCTACTGTGAACGGACAAATGAACAAGCCTAATGCAAAGCTGGGGGACAGGAAGAGGACAATTTTAATAGTTTCCAAATTCCTTTCTGGTATTTAAAAAAGAAATGTGCCGTTTCTTGAGTCCACTCGGTATACCAGTTTATTGGCAGTTTATTTAATCCCTCTATCACTTGTTGATACCAGCCTTGTTCTACAATTTCATTAAAATTGGGTCTTTATCGCAATCTTTGAAAGACATTAATTCCACAAAAGTTGAAGAAATTTCGTGTAAGATTGTTACTAGGATGTTAATTAGAAATTTTCAAAGGCAACATTTAAAGATTCATATACAGCTGTACCTCGTAGGTCGTATTTAATTCGTTCCAGAAACCCGTTCGAACTATGAATCGTTCGAAGTCCGAATCAAGATTTTAGGTTTTTGTTTGTTTAGGTTGGATTAACTTAATGTTAATAACGTGGAGAAAATCAAACAAACTGATTTAATGTTTATTTTACTAAGTTTGATTACTACGGCATAAAAATAAGAGTGAAGAATAAATTTTAATATAGAAATCACAAAGACGAAAATATTGCTCCTGGACTATAATTCGAACTTAGAAACGACGATGGAACTTCGAATACAAATTTCTTGTTTTCTCAAACGTTTGAACTCTGGAACGTTCGATGTTAGAAGCATTCGAAGTACGAGGTACCACTCTAAATGTACATGCACTTGTGGCCTATAATATAAAAATATTGAATTATAGATTAAAAAGGTATGTGAGAACATTATCATGACGTAGGTCAGTGTCCTTAATAAATAAAAACCATCGGCGTCTGCTCATCAGGGTTAGAGCAGCCAAGCAATTTTCCGATAAACTCCACATCCAACTGTATGCACGACCTACATCCACGCTATGTCATTTTATCAGTCATAAGTCGCTGATTATTTATAAATCTCTAGTTATTTAGGATATGGTACACCGAGTAAGCCAAGTCATCTGTCAGATAAATATCAGAACAATTACATGTAAAGTAATGATGCGTAGTAATGGTGTGCATCGACGTAGCTATTTCCTTGACAATTTTGGTAAGAACAGCTCTACGGTTCAGGCAAACAAATCTACAGGTTGTGAATTCCGCGACCGAACTTTGTGCTTTTTGAATTCCCATGGCATTGTATATTATATAAATGCAACGTTTTTGTGATTCTAACCACGAATAAACAATAATTTGTATGGGATCAACTTCTGAATCTTGTCATTCTAATACTTTTTAGAAGTTTTCCGGCATGGTCAGTTACATAAAAAAGCAAAGGAAAAGTTACAATATTCAAACAAAAGCAAACAAGGTTTAAACTCCAGTTGTGAAATCTTCGATTTTATAGAAATTTTATGGAATAAAGAGGTCAGCGAAGAAAACGATTTTTTGTACAATAATAAATGGCTGTCTGTGGAAAAAATGATAAACGATTATGTCATATTTTTATATGAAGGTGAATATTTTCCTGGGAAAATTCTTCGTGTTACCAAAACTAAAGCGACTATTTCATCTATGGAAAAGCTTGTTAGGTTCTCATATCAATGAGCAGGCAAAATCGAGCGAAACTCGCAACGTCTATTCCGTTCCCGAATTAGACTATTTATGGACATGAAGTTTGTATTTTCCCGTTTTTTTCTAATTGCTACTCGTGCTTAATTGTTGAAAACATATAATACCAAAATGGTTACCAACATTATAGCTTTAACCTTCCGTCTGGTCTGTTTTCGATTTGCGAGGACGGCCGGTGCGCGGATCGTCTTGGATCTTTTCCCTCCGTTTCTTAAGTTTTGTAAACCACTCGTACACTTGCATACGGAATAAGCACATATCTCCATAATCTTTCTTTAAAGAATTGTAAGTTTTTGTAGCCGATTTCACACGGTTTACAAGAAATTTCGCATTGGTACACGCTGGTCAACTCTCACACTCGACATAATTCCGACAGAGCTCAGGTGCACGGTCCACTTAAAGCAAATGCTACTGCCGAACTGTCGGCCGTACGGCATTGAAATTTAAAGAGAAAACGCAAAAACGAACACACGTTAATATGCTACCCTGCTAGTTGTTGCAGAAGCCACAGATAACCAGCAAAAAATCAGTCCGTTTACGTTACTGTCGCATCGTGTATTCTTTACACGTCGAAATTTCCACAAGATTCTGTGGTTTCTGTTAATCAAGCTCTATTTTGTCAAAGATTCCTAACGAATGCTACAGTTCTTCGTCCGATATACCTTTTTTCTCGAGTTACGGATGATTAATCGTTGTGTGCCAGGTGTTGCGATCGCGCTCGTCGTTTTTCGTGTAATTGTAACATACCTCGTTCACTTCGGCTTTAAGCATAGATGTCGAGTACGTTTACTTCCTTCTCGGCTCGTATTAAACGTATGGTTTACATCGCCTTTTAAAGTCTTGAGATGGAAGACCCTCGCCACATCCGCTGGCACTTATATGTCGAGGTAGTTTTATTGCAGGTTCGTATTATGATACAACTAGCAACAATCAGCATGGAGCTGAGAGTGTAGATAATGAAGATTATAGCCACTAGTGTGGAAATTTTAAATGAATACGGTGGATCTCCGAAAAACGCGGATTTGTATAAAGTTCAGATGAAGTATTTGCACTGAAATTAGTACAGTCATTTGAAATACTTGTCCGATTTTATTTTATTTATAACGGACTGCACCGTAATCACACTTGTACTTTAATTGAGTCAATGGAAATATTGCATATGGCTGGAAATTTTAATCTCACAAATTTGGCAGAAAAGTTGTCATACATTCTTTGCTTATAATCGCAGGATTATCTGAAAGACGTTACAATTTTCTCTGATTTGCGTTCAGCTTGATATTGCGTTCAGCGTAACCAATCAGTACCAGATTCGTGCCAATTAAACAACTCTGATTTAGCAAGATAATAAACATGCAGACTTGTGTCGCTTGAGGGCCTTTGTGCACTTTAAAAATGTAAGATTTATCTACTTCGATTGCAACGTATAAGCTGAACTTCTTCCTTTAATCACCCCTGTCATATTGTTAAGTACTACCCATTTATTTTTACTTTCCGAGGGTAGTCACGACACCACTTGGCTACTCCTACGTAATCAGTGGTTTTGTTAAGAAACATTGTACCCAGCGAGCCCCCTTCTGTTTGAATACATACGCAGTAAAGTCAAGACTATCTGTGCACCTCGTTACAATTGTTGTTTAAAACCCTACATACATTGTCCCTGTCTGCAACTTGGACGTTTGTCTTAAGAATCATTTTTTAATACGGGACCTAAGAACGTGGTTCGAGGACTGTTGGATAGCGGAGGGCAAATCGCAGTAATCAACAATATTTTGACTCTCACTCCTCGGTAACTGAATATAACCGAACTTCTGTATTTTCCTGAACTTTACAGAGATTGAAATGCGTTGAGCGTGAGCAGTAGCATACTGAACAGACTCAAGAATAAGAATAAGAATAATCTTCTAGCTCTAGGTTTGAAGAATATATATCTATAACGTAAATCGTAGTGGTTGGGAGGACGGTGGCCTAAATGATTCGGAGGCTATGACCTGGCTCGGCGTAGGCCGTTATCTGACAAGGGGAGGACCTCGTTTGTATTTCTGGTTTTTTAACGTGCGATAGCTCAAATTGTAGGTCTCAGTGTGTAGATTACGATGCTAAAATTTTAGGCGTATATAGCCACGCGTTTTTCCAAAAATCGCCCTAAAAGGTGAAAAATCCGAGATCCTCCAAACAAAAAAAACTTGATATCATCATGTAGATCTTGATCAGGGAAACAAAAAAGTTTAATACAATGTTGCTGTAAACCTTACCGTTTTTTTGAAAAATGAGATTTTATTAAAAATGCCTTCGGTAGTCAGTCGTTAATGTAACGTCAGATCTCAACAGCCGCGGTAGCCGTGCGGTTAGAGCTAAAATTTAAAGCACATAAAAATACTCCTACATTCAGCCATCACGTGGGAAAAAATAAATAAAAAAGACCGCATACAATGCAGAAGATGCCAACGCATAGGACACGTTGCAACAAATTGCAATTTAGAATACCGCCGCGTAAAATGCAACAACAAGCACAATCCAGGGGAATGCTCGCTCCCACCCATAAACTCAAATGGAGAACGCGATCCGAATCACAAACCCTTCTGTATCAATTGTAAAAACTTTGGCCATCCCGCTTCTTACAGAGGATGCCCAAAACTTAAAGAAATGCGCGAAAATATAGAAAACAAAATAGAAGCAAGTAAATTAGATAGAGAGAGAAAATTAAGAAGCATCAATAACTTTAGACAACCAGGTATATCATACAGTCACATAGCAGCAAGCAATAAAACACAAGTCACCCAAACCCAGGTAAATTCACCAATCCCCACGATAACCAAACCCCACGCCCCTGAAAACCAGATAGTTGAAGAAATAAAAAAGAGTATAGCAAACCTAATTAACTCCAAATTAGATAAACTAACAAGCAGCATTAATGAAAACAGCGCAAAAATCAACCTTATTTCAGAATTATTAGACCTAAACATAGACTAAAAATGGCCAATACACCCGCAAACAACAACAAAATTATCTTAGACCAACTTAAAATATTAGCCATAAATGTTAACTCCATCATCACAAACGAGAGACGAGCATCTCTCCTGGACTGCTTGAACATAGAAAAACCAGACATCGCGCTTCTGTGCGAAACGAAGCTCAACGAAAAGCACAGACTTAGTTTTAAGGACTATAAACTAATACGAACAGACAGAAAAAATGCAAAACAGGGTGGCGGAACAGCGATTCTAATCCGCAAAGATATAAAATACAAAGTCCTCCGACCGACCAGCCTCAGTAACACTCAGTGCCTTGAAAGTACGATCCTTGAGATCAGCTTTCAGGGCAACAGAAAACTTTTCCTGATTGCGGCATACGCCAGTGCCAGAGCCAAGGGGGAATTTATGCATGAACTGAGGTGCCTATTTGAAACCCTCAAGTTAGCCGACACGGAAAACTATTATATATTAGCCGGAGACCTCAACGCAAAACACATGGCATGGGGGAACTCAGTCAATAATGCGAGAGAAATTTCCCTGAAGAACTGGTACCTGGATACCCAAATAAAATACAGATCAATGCTATATAGAACAGCTCAACCATCCTTTCCAAAAAGCGGCGCCTTTTTAGACGTTTGCCTCATAGACAACAGAATCCGTATATTAAACTCAGACGACCGAAACCTCCTCAAATTCTTTGACTATGACAGTGACCATAGAGCAGTTTTACTCGAAGTAACAATAGACCCAGACGAACCATTACTCCTGGACATACAGACACCAACGCAAAAATATAACTTCAACAAAGCAAACTGGAACACATTTAAAAGCCACTTAACACAAAACGGCAACATCGACATACCACCCGACAGGAATCTAGCAAAATCCGAAATAGACCACTACATTAACAAGCTAAACGAAAACATAAGCGATGCAATCGAGCACGCAGTCCCGCGCACAACAAATAACTATAACTCTACCGACCGTTACATCACACAAAAAATAAGCAAATTAAGAAAGAAAAAAAGCAAACTGATCACTGCAATAAACAATCTATCGAGACTAGACAATTACACGCAGGCCAATAAAACACTAATAAAGTATTTCAAAACAGCATTAAAAACAGTTAGACAAGAAATCAAAATAGCCTTCCACGACTCGATCAATGAACACTGGAAAAACAAAATACAACAAATCACGGAAAAAAAACCGAAACAATTCTTCCCTACTATAAACAAAATATTTCGACCCAAAGAAACAAGTGCAATCGACACACTAAAACTAACACAAAACAACATTACGCTAATTCAAGAAACAAATATTAATAAAGAAAACTTAACAATAGACAACAACGGACACACACTAATAATTAACACCGAAGACAAACTAGATATCCTAGGGGCACACTTTGAAAAAGCGCATACACAAAACAGCAACATGGGGAAAGAAAAACACATTAACATCATCACACACAAAATAAACATACTAAAAAACGAAATCGACCTGAATAAATGAAACCACCAATCCATATGTGTCTTCACCACTACTAACACATCAGACAATCCCGACACAGCATGCATCCCACCGAACTACTTTACCTCGCACCAAAAATTAAAAACGACATTCCACAAGTTAAACAATAAGAAATCCTCAGGATTCGACAATATTCCAAACATCGCCCTCAAACAACTACCCCTACTTTACATTTACTACTACTCCATAGTCTTTAATAATTGCCTTAATATCACCTACTTCCCAACCGCGTGGGAAACAGCAAAATTAATAGCTCTGAGAAAGAAAGGCAAAGACAGCAAGGACCCCTCAAATTATAGGCCAATTAGTCTACTACCCAATATCAGTAAAATATTTGAAACCATAATTAGTGACACGCTAAACACCTTCTGCTCGACTAATAATATCATCCCGGAATGCCAGTTCGGGTTCAGATTCAGACACTCGACAGTTCATGCGATTACCAAATTCACCTCAGACGTATGTTGGGCACGAAACGCAGGCGACTGCGTGGGAGCGTGCTTCGTCGATTTGGAAAAGGCGTTCGACACGGTCTGGCTAGATGGACTTTTCTTCAAACTATTAAAAAAAGGCTTTCCCAAACACATAATTTACATGCTCTGGGACATGCTGCACGATAAACAATTTTACGTTGTGGATGGCCAAGCGCGGTCAACAAAAGTTTTCCAAATACGAAATGGATTACAACAAGGAACCGTTAACTTCCCCATTCTGTTTAGCATTTTTATTAGCGACCTTCTGCAGATGTACGGTCTAAACAGCGACAACAAGTATGCAATAGCGTTTGCGGACGACCTTCTAATTTACACCCGCAATAAAAAAGTATCCAAAATAAAAACGGAATCACAACAGCTGTTCAACAAAATCCAGGACTACTTCCACACGTGGAAACTAAAAATTAACCACAATAAATGCGAAACCATCCTGTTCAGACCGTACATCTCAAAGACCTCAGACGCGAACTACAACGTACGCACACATACAAAGAAATTTCAATTACACGACAGCAACAACATAGAAAACAAAATCCCCAACAAACGAGTCGTTCGCTATCTGGGAGTGTATATAGATTTCAAACTAAACTTCAACGAACACATCAACACACAAGTCGATAAAGCACAGAAAGCATTCTTCAGCAACAAACGACTATTCTACTCTAAGCACCTGAACAAAACAGTCAAAATACTTCTATACAAGCTACTCATCAGACCAATACTAACATACGGATGCCAAATCTGGTTTAATATCAGAGCCAGCACAATGGAAAAAGTACGCAGGTTCGAAAGAAAATGCCTTCGTGCATGCCTCGGCAAATACAAATCATCGGAATCAAATTATACCAAAACCATTAGTAACACTAAAATCTACGAAGAAGCAAAACTTGTAAGAATTGACCTCTTTATTCTCAAACTAATAAGAAATCACTGGCGAAATATTCACCAAATCAAAACAAACAGTCTCATTTGCAATTCATGGTATCCAAACCCACTATACTTTGAACGAACCCGGCACACAGGATATACTCCACCAGAGTCGTTTGTATACCTAGATAGCGAAGGATACATACAAAACACCGAACACATACCAATCATATATCACTACAACAGAAAGACAAAGACCCAACAAATTATGTACACCAAAAACCTAGATACTAGCAACGATAACATACGCTTTAATCATAAGTTAACAACCACCGACAAGATTATGTGCAAAAACAACAACGCCAAAAACTATTGGTGGCTATAACATTGTAAATCCACCAAGTAAACTTAGATTAGATTTAAGTACTGCGGAAACGTGCAATCCATCACATTGGTATATCCTTTATAGAATAAGATAATTGTAAAACCACGCGATGTACATAAAGGGTATTGTAACGTCCGGGACGACGTTAAACTACACCCCAAATTTTCCAAAACCTCAGACACACGAATATTATTATATTGTACGCATAATTTGCATCTAACATATTTAACCGCTTCAATTATTGTTAACTTAAACCATTATTAATAAGTAACTCTGTAAATCCTTCGCAAAGTCTCTTAGAGGAGTACGTGATCAATTAATCTACTACCAAATTCTTTCCCACAAGATAAATTTCATCTCACGGATAAGCTTGTATAACGTTTTAATCTCTTATAAACTTTTGGGTGGTCGGAACTTCCGTTCCCACCAGATAATTCTAATCAGTTCGTATGTAACCAATACTCCTCGTGAAACTCTGCGAAGAATAATTTCGATAAAGATGTATATACACCCTTAGCCAAAACAACGTGACTGCACCGGTGAAGTCATTGCGCGATAGCGAACCACGCTGGGCAGTCTCAATTAAACATAAGATTTTGTTACGGTAGAGTCCCGCATTCCGTTCCCATACGATAACCGGGTCCCTACCCCAAAAAACCCCAGTATAAGTAAGGGCTACTGCGAGAACCTCAGCAGTTACAGGGAACAGTTACAGGGAGGAAGTTACAAGGAACGAGTTACGAGTTATAAGTTACAAGTGACAGTACAGTAATACCAGTGACAGAACCAGTAAGAACTTAGGAATCGAACGTGTGTTCAGCGTGCAGTAGTGGAGGACTTGCGAGCGTGCACCCCTTTAGTGAACCCCCTAAGAGAGGTAAGGTTTTTCTGTAATCCGTCTATAACTCAAGGCACAGAGGTGTACTTGCAGTCGTATAGACAATCTGTAATAATTCACTCGCAACCATTTTACTGACGTGAACCCAATCTGGTCATAATTTGAATTGTTCGAATTTGGAGGCCGAGGCAACCGAGTCGCACTTTTGTAAATTAGGGCATCCGCTTTATTCCGTCACACTGTAACTCCGTTGATGAACGTATAATCATCACACTCCGAATCTGAATTGTGAACATACCTTTATAAACCAATTGAACTTACCTATTATTTTATTCAATATACTACAAATTTTATATAATATATTTGTTGTTTGATTACCTCTGACCTTCGCTTTGTAATCTAGGAAAACTCTCCTGACGTAGTGCAATTAACAGTTTTCAGTAGTAATACTCAAGGATTAAGTGGCCTACCTGGCATCACATGCCGTTTGTAGCCGAAACCGGCATCACGAACTGAGCTACGATCTTGAGTAGGAACCTCAGGACTTGATGGCCAAATTGGCATCATCAGCCCTTCGGTTTTCTAAGATTTAGGAACCGCTAATAATTGTGACTTGCCACTCCGGCACAAATCGCAACCGCCAATCCGGCGAATTATTGGTGAGTGACGAAAACAATAATCCTCTCGAGACATACTAAATAAACGATAGGGATTCGGTAAATTGTAGCCTGATTTTAGAATTCTTGACTAACCTTAATGAATAAATTTTAATCAAGCTATACGTTTCGAAAATTCCCAGTTTTCCCTTTCCTGTACAGCGAGTGGTTCCCTGGCGTAAGAGTTCGTGTAGACGGGCAAGCCTAAAACCACAAAACCGCTTATACGATTTACACAACGTGCGATTCGGGACCCGAGGGCATCCGAAATTCCCGGTGTAAACTCGTTTTCGGTTTTTAAGAACGAACAACCCTTCAGGTTGGACGTCACAGTATAATCACTCATCGCACCTATTATATCCAATACCAAAGAAAAACCAAATACCCCCCCCCCCCCCCCGGAAAAAACACAAAACAACTCAACCACACAAATTATAAGCGACGTTAGTATAGTTTTTTTAATATATTTTTTGTATATATTTTTGCCTTTTCTATACCAATAGCAAGTACCTAATCTTATAAGAACTATTTTTTTTTGTTCTTGTTACCTTATCAAACCTAGCAATAAGTGCAATATGTATAACTGTCAAGCATTAAGCTACGCGTGCTCGAATACAGAGCCATTAGTTTATATCATTGTTATGTTTAACCTTTTATACGTTTTTAGGTTTATTGTCCAACTGTATATATGTACCTATTATTTTGGCAGCAATAAACGTATGTTTCAAAAAAAAAAAATGCGGTTAAGGCGTTGGTCTGCTACGGAAAGTATCGGGAGTTCGACTCTCGAAGGGGGAATTTTTTTTTATTATTATTTTTAGTCAACAAATGAATCTTCTTTTTTATTTTTACATTGTATATTTTAAGTATATTTTAAGCTGATGTGCTCGGTAAATCTTCCATTTCCGTAAAATACTTCTTGGAGTTAGACTTAAAGTTAGAAAATTGCTCGTTACGAGAAGGCTCTGGACCGTGTCTTACTTCGATTTCGAATAGAAACGGAATGGATAGTTTGACCATTTTTATCATTTTTATCCTTTTCGTAGAGTTACAAAGATGGTTTGCACTCTCTGACATATGTTAGCCCACCCCAATAAACTCTTGCGTTGACACGAACCAGAGTACCTGAAGGCCTCAGTGCAGTGACCAAAATTACCGGAAACCTTCGTCGAGCTATTGTAAGGCTACTTTCGCATACTTGTTGGCAATATCCAAGCATCCGGCTCGAAAAACGAAATTACATTGTCGAGAAAAACCAGAGTTCATTGCACCTATGTCTATGCCCAACCGTAAATCAGCTTTCTCCAACTCCATTTCTAATTCAACATGTCCTCAAACACTTTACGCTAAACGATACATAATGTTTAATTCTGCATTTTGTAGATGCAATCCATATTCTTATATGACTTAAAATATACAATGTAAAAATAAAAAAGAAGATTCATTTGTTGACTAAAAATAATAATAAAAAAAAATTCCCCCGTCGAGAGTCGAACTCCCGATACTTTCCGTAGCAGACCAACGCCTTAACCGCAGAGCCACCGCTGCACTTGAAAGTGACGTTTTTCTTACGTCTTGACTTCCCGCACACATTTGAAGAAAAACGTATTTTTTTCAAAAACGGTAAGTCCTAGAAAGACAATATATTAGACATTTTTATTCGACTTAATGAGCCCTACCAGAATCTGTAAATTTTTTTCACTTTAGATGAGGTCGAAATTTTGACCTTTGAACCCGTTTTTTGGGAGCAAGGTCACTCATCTACGGCCAAATTTGATTGCGTTGTAAAGCACTCGTCGAGACCTACAATTTGAGCTATCACTCGTCCAAAAAGCAGAATACAAAGTGAGACCTTCCCCTTGTTAGTCTTACATTCACATAAAGCTAATATTGTTTATTAATCAATTTATTAGATTTGTTAATTAATCTAGCTTTTTATTAATGATTAAAGAGTGACGACTGCTAGTTTCGCCAGAACCCAATCAAAGGAGAAAAAGAATTATTGCATATATTTATAGATTTATATCTGTTGTGTTATATTATTTATTAGTGTACAATGTTGTATGCAAATTGTTGTACCTCCTGAAATTTACACCTACAATAAATTATTTTATTAATATTGTTGGAGTTAATTAATTTTATGCTTATGACTTTCTATTATTTATTAAATATAACAAAATAGCTAGTCTATGGATACACTTATTATTGATCTTACTTCTTCGAAATCACTTTACTATCTGAGCCCGTCTAACGCCTTCCGGGTAGCGGTGTCCCACGTTTTCCCCCACCAACTACGGGCGCTCGTAACGCGCTTGATATGATTCTACAGAATACATATAATTCTTACAAAAACAATAAAAATTTATAATACCTAATTATCACTGAAAACGTTTGGGCCGATTAACCAAAAATGTGTATGCAGCAAGAAAATAATTTAACACAGAAAAAGTGTTAAAATGAATAATTGTCGAAGAATGGGGTAATTAACCAAAATAGAAAGTTGAAAATCTAGATAAATTGGTACCAAAATGTTTAACATAATTATCACAAAGCCAAGTATGTAATACAAAATACTAATAAATTATTTATAACTGTATAGACGTATTTTACCTATAGTGTGCAATCATTTTATCGCACCAGATTTGGTCCTTTTTTTATATCTTTCTCCATAAGTACCTATCGTCAATAATGTTTAATTAATGCAATTTTCGCACGCTCACGTATAATGAGGTATGAAGTATATCGAGTGGAAAAAATGCATGTTCTCTTGCCTATGTCTCCAGAAACAAACAAAAACTAGAATCGACTATCATTTTGTCCCGCACTGTAAACATTGTTTACATATTCCCTCAATAATAATTTTTCTATTGAACTTAATTGCACTAAATGATCAACTGGTCGGAGGCATCGGTATAACGAGAGTGCGGATAAACGTACATTTCCTATTATATGTCATTAATAGAATTCATGGTACGTTTTCAAATAATTAAGCAGTGTACTCACTACGAGTGGATATTAGTTGGCGGGGTGCTAATAATCAATTACAAACGCTAATCATGGAAACCACTGAAGATATCGATTAGCAAGTATTGCATATGAAATGAGATAAAGGGCTGAGCATTTGGCGTGAAAATAATTGTTCTATTCGAAAAAGCTTGACACGTATTTGAGGGCATTGATTGTTTGCATTAACATTTATGTTGATATAATTGAATTAAATACAACACGTCAAGTTCTCTATGTCGATAGAGTTTGCAATTTGGTTATATGACTATTTTCTCTTCATTCTGCACTGACTCCATCTTATCTTACTGAGATGCTTTGCTTAATTGCGCAAACATTGTTTGGGTTCCTACACAGTTTTATTAAAAAAATTTAGATAATTTCTTGCAAACTATGCATAATTGAATTACAGAAATGTATACTTTGTTATTATTTATACGTCTTTATGTAGCGGTATCGCTTGAAATTGCATTCACTCAGCATTATACATACAAATATTTGATTGAGCAAAGTTAGTTAGCCATGATCCTATATCAGTCGAAAATTATGCAGTCTGGTGGAAAATATCATGTGCCGCTGTCGCTGCATTTAACTTCACCAGGGTTAGTAGGTGGCACTATCGCAATATGTTAGCAAAATTAATATATATTAGTGTGCATTTTACTTCTAAGAGTATATATTGAGTTTACAAAGCTGAATGTTATATTCTGGCCGGGACTCTCAGATTGTGTTAAATTCCGGGAGTACATACATCACAATCCCTTCGTCTGAAACAAGGTAAACGCCATAAGCTCATTCAGGAGCTTTTTATTCACCTAGTCTGAATTAAGTTATGGTTACGTATCTTTTTAAGCTTCCGAATTTCCACAGGATTCTGCGTCTTTTACGCACATCCTTTTTAATTATCAAGAATTCCGAAGCCAGAAACAATTCCATGATTTTTTAAGTGTTGTCATGCTCATAAATCATAGTTTATGTTAATGGAGAACCTCAGCTGACAATTCTTGTTATGCGCGATTGGCTATTATTTACGCCACAAAACCTGTTTTGCGTGCTATCTGAGGGCTCGCCAAAGAAAAGAGTTTGCTGTATCGTGTAGAGCAGGGGTCTCCAAACTTTTTCGTGCGCGGGCCAGATTGACTGACGCTGTCGGACATGTCGTACTGACTGCGTCACGCGGTCGAGCGTGATTTTTCATAATTTATGCGTTGTGAAATATAAATGTTAAAAATTTCTAGAAAGCCCTTTCTTGACGAATGCACTGTGTTAAAAATGAAGTAATTTGTGGGCCGGATTTGTAGGCATCAGTGAAAACATTAGACGTGACTGTGGGCAACATTGACGTCCCGGCGGGCCACATTCACGTCTTGGCGGGCCAAATGTAGAGCAATTGGAATGCACGAAGGAGGCCCAGTTTTTGCGGAAATTACAAACCGTCCGGGAAAATGAAAGCGCGGAGCATGCCCTGCCAAATTAGGAGAAGCCTGTGATTTGCTTAGCCCTTTATCCCATTTATTATGGAAAATTCTCTAATCGATGTCTTCAGTGATTTCAATGACCAGCAGATGTCATTTATCATTAACACCCCGCTAACATGTATGCTCTCGTAGTAAGTAAACGGGTCAACTATTGGATAACGTACAATGATTTCTATTAATAAGATATTGCATTGTCTTGTTATTGGCATAACAGTTCGTGCAAAATGAATCTTGATTGACAACGTATAATTTTCGGGAGTAAATGATGTTCCATCACATAGACTGTAGTTCGAATTAAGACGTTCATTAGATCGGCACTCGGAATATAAAGCGAACATGTTTATCCGCATTGTCGTTACATCGAAGTGTCCGACCAGTTAATCATTCAGTGCAATTAACTTCATTGGAAGAATAATTTTTGGGGAGATATGGGAATTGTTTTCAAATGAGCTTTCACTTTTTTCCACGCTGGATATTATCTAAGTAGGTACATATCATTTCTGCAATAACTTGAGCAGCATGCAATCCTTATTATTCCTTATTCCTATTTATTCCCTATGCATGTAATCTGGACATTTCTTTGTATTATGTTTCATACTGTTCATTTCTTTCGTAATTTTATTATTACGTGTTGTCATTGTTCAATAATATCAGAGAAGTTATAATATCCAAATAAGGCATACTCCAAGTTATTCAGTTCCGAGCTGACAAATATTTTTAATTTATCTTTTATTTTATTTTCAGGCGTGTTTCTGAGAGCCAGCAGGAAAGTTGACTCGCGGAGGACATATTTCTTAAGCTACTAATCCTTAGCTATCTGTATGGATTGTTTGCAGCCTTACAACTAAATCTAGTTTAAGAGATATCAAAGAGTTGGATAAAATGATTACCATAATCTTGATATCGGTTACACTACTTTTAATCATATATCACTGTGTGCTACACTACAGTTACGCAGGGAGACTGATAGATTTAATCCCAGGACCGCGATGGTGGCCATTCTTTGGGAATGCATTGTTGTTCGCTGTCTCAAGTGGTGAGTATGAGCCAAATAATAATTATTAAATTAGAAAAGAATAACACAACGCAAAGACACAATTGAATATCTGTACTCTTGGTACGTATAGGCGTTGTATTGATAACGTGGAGATCATATTGCTGACGCCTTTAGACGGTTAATAATTCATTATCCTTACTCAAACATCTTCATACCAGCAACTGTATGCAGTATAACTTGGATTGTTATTTTGTAGTGATTATCTTTTTGTATGTCTGTACCAAGAAGTTCTATTTTATACAAAATGGTACGCCATGTACTGTGAGTCACGGCAGAATGTCTGTCGTCTACCGCGCACGCTCTGAATTCGACTTCGCTGGTGCGAAAGCGTTAACGCTTCTACCTTCCCTTCTGCATTCGAGATATTCAAACCAATAACACGTTAACTGCCACGCGGCCTTGCGAGCCGGTGGTTGACCTTCGTTTTAAGCTTCGCTGCCGGGTTTGTCCGAGCCTTAGGTAAGAGTGTCAACTGTTACGAGCCGGGGCGTGGCGTGCGTGGACCGACGTAGAATTTCAGTACCCTGCTTGTGGCGTCCCTCGAATTAATATACCAGGGAGAGGGGTTTCGGCGTTGTGACCCCTCTGCCTTCTCCCGTTAATAACAAATCCTGAGATTCGCGTCAGTAAAGGTGGATCTACTTGGTAACCACAACTGACTTTATCTAAGCGAGTACCGTCTGAGTCGCAGCTCGTTAACTTATTATTTGATTGTACACTCGGAGCGGCTGGAGTGAACTCACGGGATCGTGCTCAAACGATGATTCTATTATTAGAGGGTAGGTCAGAGTTATTGACTACAAGGGTTATAAAAATATCTAACTCGTAAATATATTCTCACTATTGCTGAATGTTTAAAGACCTGGCCTTTACAATGATGTTTGGTGTTACCTTGCGGTTTCGGTGTACGGTTGATACTTGAAACTGATTTTGATGTTATGGGTAACTTGTCCCAGGCTTCAGAAATTCCCCTTAAGCTGTTTGAGCGTGACTACGATTGGGCCCTAAAGGGCTGCTCTATTTATACCGAGAAAAAACGTGGTTTTCCGGAAGGTGGAAAAAAGGTGGCGCTAGCGGCGTCGCTACCGAACCCCGGGCGCGAAGCGTCTAGGCGCCTCGCCCTGGGCCCGGTAACGATGCATTGTTTTTCGGGGGTATTGTTGGAAGCCCGAGACAGGTTGTCTGCTTTCTATTTGCACTGTCGGCCGACTTTCCGGTGTTACTCCGAGAATTTAAGAAATTTCCATAGAGAAAGACGCGTATGTAACACAACCAAGACTATTAAACAGTAAATATAATATTGAATCAAAAATTAATGCAACTTATCAAAACAGTTTAAACAGAGAAGTGGTTTTTCTTTGTGTGTATTAGAAAAAGTAACAATTTTTTATGTAAATCACCACTTGATAAGCTGGAGTGGCGCGAACGGAAAATGAGGCAAAATCGGCATGGCAGTTAACGTGTTAAATATGTCGCGTGCATACATTCCTTTGAATTGCATTATATAATGCATAGAAATACCATGTCTACGAAGAAACAGATCCTTCGAAGTATCCGTTCCGTAACCTTTGCGATCAGTTTTCACGGCTAGCGTTTCCGATTTTGTGTTTGACGGCTCCATGAAAGCACACTCTGTATATGTACGATGTTCTTCGCAGACATCGGTGCACATTCTTGAATGTACGTTGCCCTTTTTCAATTTTGTAGACATTAGAAAGTTCCTTTAGCGTCTTGGTAGACTCGACTTATATAATACCGAATGTTAAAGGTTCCTTAATTTAAACAACAACGATTAAGACACAAACGTATGGCACACAGGGCTGGATTCAATGAATCCTAATATACTTGGTAAACTGATTTAACGTATACATTAGATTTTGTGTTTTTTTAATTGCTTCAGAGGAACTTTGGAATGTAATATGGCAGTTAATCAGCGGGTATAATCCAATCTGTAAAGCTTGGTTTTTCCTATGCGCAGTAGTGTTTATTTCTCACCCGGATGATATAAAGGTAAGTCGTATCAGTATACTAATAATACAGTTCCGTCATAAATGCACATTACATTCGTTCAATCATCGATCGGCTGGTTTTCAAACTGTTCCATTCGATTGCCCAACATTTATTTGTTTCTCAGACTAATGGTCTAACAGTACCAATTCCTTAAAGTGATCTTCCTACACAGTTTGCTGCGAAAAGAAAATTGTTGAGTTGTCGAGAATGTTCATGCCGATTCTTAAGGAAATTTCAAGCGCACTGTTTTTATATATCGATATATATGTAGGATTATCGGTGTAAGCGTTGAATTTGTTGGAATAGTAGATATATTTGAAAAATAAAAGGGATTACAGGTTCAAAATGATCATTAACCCACCCAATACTGTGCCGGAGTCAAAAATGACCCGAGCGATTCAATCCAATGTCAAAGTTGTGTGTGTCATCGTCTTATCTACCACTACATGTTGTGTCGAATAAACATACAATGTACGTGTGCCTGCTTCTTCTGGGCTCGGAAGGTTTCCAGTCAGTCTATCATAGAGATTTTAAGGAGAAAGACGTGTGTAAATTCATAAGTTTATTCGACCAAAAATTTCATTTTTTGTTATTTTTATTGCTGACATTCGACGCAAACGAAGAAAATCTTACGTTGTGCTCGTAATCCTGATGCGAATGAATAAACAAAATTTATTTTTTATAATTTACGATTTTTTACTAAACATAATCCCAATTACAACAGCATAAGAAATAAAAAAGAAGAAAAAAATTCGGGGGACCGTCACTGTGAGTACAACATGGATGAGAAACTTGGCTTGCACGAGTGTCACTATGTTAGTACAATATCGGTGAGGGCCCCGCATAGTATTGGAATGTCGGTGTGGGTCAGAATTGACTCCGGCATAGTCCGTAGTGCGAGGGTTAACATTCTCTCTGTCACGGTCACTCTCATGGTCTCTTTCATACTGCTCACACCCGAATCTGTCTCCAACTGCCCTTCCTCACGTCGATCGTCAATTTTTCTCATACACGCATCACACACACACCATTCCCTCTTCGCGGAATCCTCAACTCTACATATATTTATTCAGCTATATGTGTATGCAGTGCAAATAGGAAAATTGGCACGAACCTTCTGGGCAACTCAATAATAATTGATTGCTGTTGCATTTCTATTTGCAATTTTGTATTTCGTTGAATAACTGTTATCAATTAGTTACTTGACAATATTAATGATTGAATATGTATATACTTGTGGTTGTACTACTTCGAAATTTGGAACCAACCTTGTAAATTGTTGCTTACAGTATGGAAATGCTGGTGAACAGTGATTCAAAGTAATATATGAACATGTAATGTGATCTTTCTATATTACTTCAAGGGATGCGTAACAAAATCATATAAAGCGAGAGTAGAAACTATTCGTATATTAACGCATTTTGCCAAAAACTTCGTAGAACTTTGTTTGTTTCAAACATTTTAGCTAACAAGTTGTATATGCAAATTTTTAGAGATTTATTCTCATTTCTTATGGAAATATTCACACTTCGATTCGTACGAAAGAAATTTTGTATGAGGTTTTTATTCAAATTCGCTTCTGTAAGAATACTTTGTACACTTATTGTATCTACAGGGTGTCCACGGTAACATTGGACAACCGCTTATTTCCTAAAGTATTGCAGATAGGCACCATTTTTTATATGACCATTGCATGGTATAAGAGGGCAAATCTTTTGATGAGAGCCAATTTTTTTTTACTTTATTGTTTGATAAGATATGATGGTCATGTTCGTGTTTTTAAATGGAGCTATATATTTTTCTTCCGAACGCCTGATAGTGCTTTTTAGGATGAATTCATTGACCTTTCATGTGTGTGATCGATTTCAATTAGTTTTTGAGATGTTGGGCATATAAATTTACCGACTTTCCCGAAAAAACACTTGGCTGGAATAGGAAATACGTTTGCGGTATTGTTCGCCCCTTAAGAGCTTCACATCAAACATCGCCACTTCAAGCAGATACGGTTTCGGCTCTTAAGGCCCGAACAAGACCGCTTTTCCTCTTGTATCATGTAATGTTCATATAAAAAAAGTTTTCTATCTGCGATCCTTTAGGAATTAAACGCTTGTTCAGTGGTACCGCGGCCACACTGTATGTATATCAGACGCGGTCTGTATTCAGCCTTACAGCCAACATTTGATGATAGAAGAGAATTATAGTAATATGTCTTACTTCTGTTTGAAGTTGACATAAGACATTCAGAAGTTTAACGATGATTTTTAGAGAAACAGAAATCTTCAAGGCTACGGACCGCCAGATTACGACGTAAAACTCAGGACGCAAATAAGAACATAGCTGTGCAGAATAGTTGAATATATATGCCATGTGACCAGTCGGCACTTTACAAAATATTTTCAGGTGATCCTTGCTAGTTCTAAGCATTCATCGAAAAGTTACCATTACAAGCACTTGCATCCATGGATTGGCACTGGATTAATTACTAGTTCAAGTAAGATATCAACAATTTTCTTGTGGGCAAATAAGGTCTAGTTCATAAAATTTCAGAATGTTCTGAAGTTGGCCAAACGTATTTTTACGAACAGAAAGTTATAAATCGTAGATTTTGTAATACTTTGCAGTCCATGGCCTACGTTGAGCCGCTTCGCACATTTGTTTCGACGTACCGATAACATAGTTCGTACTTATTAGCCACGCATTTTTAGCTGTTTTCATGATTATATAAACGATCGATTTTCTCATATCTAAAAAATTACTCAATCTAAAACATTCGAATATCTTTTATCGTAAAGTGCGTGAATTTTCTCTATCAGCAAACATCGCAAGTTCTAACTTTCGAATGTGTGTTTTACTGTCTCAGCCAGACAGCCATAAAGCCCTATCCCTAATGGAAAAAAGTCGAACATGGGTATAACCCGATTTTCTAAGCGTATAAATATGCTTTGATAATATCAGAATGGTAAATCAAATTATAGAAGACATTTTTAATATTCCTCGAAACGTTCCCTGCCCTCTGGGTCGCATACGGACCACTATGCGCTTTCCGTTCAAGCCGTTTGACGCTTTCGTTATTAATTGTTAAAATGTCCATTTGCTAAACGTTCAAACCTTTTGCTTATACAACCAATTTTGCAGACTCATAAATATAATAAGACATATGGCATAAGCAAAACTTATTAACCTCCGCAACTTATTAGACTTCCATCAAGGCCACCCAAAATCGGTCAAGCGGAAAGTGTTAAGTATATTTTACAAAAAGCCCTGTCATCAAATGTCAGCTTGGCACATGTCGGAGAAAGTCACGAACTTAATCTTCGAGAGATCCATCGGTGGACCACAAACTGCGAAGGCATGATGCATTGTTCAATGTTTCCATAGATTTCGAATATTTGCTTCAGGTACGAAATGGCAAGCAAGACGGAAATTATTAACCCCGGCATTTCACACCAACATTCTAAATAACTTTGTTGATATCTTCATCAAAGATACTGAAGATTTGTGCCAGGCTTTAAAACGGGAAGCCGTACCAGTTGTTAAGGACTTATCACCAGTTTTCAAAGAACGCGCTTTGAATATAATATGTGGTAAGTAAAGGGCAGGATTGCGTGAATTACTACACTTATAATATTTTAGGAAGTTTTAAAGGATTTCGACATTCTACGTTTTACATGTACATATATTTTATACGGATATTTGTATCTGCCTATATTATATGTAGAATGTATACACATTACGTTCGAATTATTTGCTCTTGGCAAATAGTTTAGAATTAAATAGGTGAATACAGACATTAGGTTGGTCCCATATGTTTGTGTGGTTTCCATTTTATATTGAATATAAGATCGTAACAATTGTTTATCAGCTATCTACTATACGCCATTCGATTTCGTTTATTTTATTCATTCACGGGGCTGTTGCATAATGGTTGAGAAAACATTGGACAGTAATTCGTATTAAATGTTTGGAACAAAAACAGAGTTAAACACGTTCGACAAAACCACACGAACTTCTGGGACAACCCAATAATTGTTTGCCTTCCATCAGACACGCTGCTCAAAGTGGCCACTTTAAACATCAAATTAATTCTTGCTGACATTCGCGTATTTAATTATTGAGAATTAGATGAAACACACATGATCAATACATTGTCTTAAACAAAACATGCTGCATGATGCTTGTCTATTTTGAAATCATTTAATACACGTTTAGATATAGTAGATAAATTTCACTTGTTCTTACTTAGCGTAAAGTACGTCATCTAAATAGATATTAAGGTTCACTTACGTATAGCGTAACTTCAGAAACGGCCATGGGATGTTCTTTACACGATAAGGGCGATTATGGATACAAATATCGCAACGCTGTCCATGAAATCGAACAATTGATGATTCACAGGTAACACCGGGTTCATTTAATTATTTAATTATAGTTATACGTCAAACAGTAAGCGAACAGCGAATGTTTCTCGCATCTCGGTTTTCTGAAATACTTAATAACTGAAATACATTTCCGATATTAATTTGCAAAACTATGCCTGCATCTTCCTTAAAAAGCTGAATTCGAAATAAGTAGTTCCCTCGAAAATTCCTGTATTGGAAAGTTTATGCCGATTTTTAAAGAAAATTCGAAGGCGGCATAATTACACATATGACATACATTTATTCAATTATATATGCACCGTTTTGATCCACCACCTTTTCCATTTTTCACGCAACTTCATCATTCCTTCCTTCCAGATCTTCACAGGTTTTTTGAAAACTACTGAAAATCTGCATGAACTTTCCAGATAACCCAACAGTTGTCAGTTATCGGCACTTCTTCTAGATAGGACGACAAATTGTTCCCGATTAATGTCATTACATAGAGAATTACATATTACATGCTTAATAATATCGATCTTAATAATATCTTTCAACATTTAGGGGCTTCAGACCATGGTTATATTATGACTTTGTTTACGGATTAACACCCCGAGGCTGGCGTCAATCCAGGTTGCTTAAAATATTGCACGGATTCACTAGAATGGTACAGTTTGTATATCTTCATTTTCTGCAGTAAACCCGCTATGGCCTTCTATCGATATCACATACGTATAAACAAATATCAAATTAGGGTAGCAAACTGTACTGAATTTAAAAGTTCAACGATCCTTTTGTTCCTTCATGTTCTAAGTATAAACGAAAAATGGGGACATCCCGGTACACATTTCATCGGTTCTTAATGCTGAATCTTTATCCGTTACTACTTCGACTTATAGGAATATTCGGAACGCTGAGAAAGCAATACAATATTATATATAGTTTGAACCAGTGACTATTGACTGACACCTTACATATAATTATGTTAGTTTACATAATCATGTGTAATGGTCTGAAACTGGATGGGTTCGGACTGAAATTAAAGTCTTAATACATTGTTCTTCGCAGATTATCGAAGAAAGAAAGAAACTTTACAATCATAGTACTGGACCATATTTATCGGGGAATGGCGCAGACGTAGTGAACGATGAAGTTTATATTGGTGGTAAGTATTATGAATTATTAGAATAATGTAAGGAAGTAAAAAGACGTCAAATGAATTGGTGATTGGACTTGACACATAGAAGTGGAATACAACAAAATGCATTAATGAAATCTCATATACATATAAAACGTACATAAATACATACAGACGATATTTAATTGTCGGATTGCGTGTAATCTAAAGAAACGGTGATGGATTCGGTAGATTTTGTTCCGCAACTTATAACTAAACCTGTGACGATAATCTGGAGCTGATCTTTGACTGACGTTAGATTAAACTCATCCGAGAACGCTGTTAAACTCACCTATGATCATAAACCAACTCGGATGTATCAATTTTATACATGATTTTCCACTCAAAGCCGAAAATTTAGAAACACAGGTACAGAAGCTTTGTCGTCCATCGTTAACGTGGCAGTATCATAACTGATGATATTATAAGTTTCATCTGAAAGTTGTATCCTATGAGCACGGTATAATATTTATTCTATACCATAAATTGTAGCATGTATTGAATTATTTACAATAAAACCACAACGATGTAAAATAGTATGAAACTTTTTATGGGAATGTTGATACTTTTGATGAGATCAAATCGAATCAATTAAAAATACATATCATTCCACTTAAAAAAATATTGAGGGACCAATTGCCGACCTGAAATTCCCCTCGGCGGACAATTTGTTTACAAGCACAGTAGTCAGTCCCTTCGTTTGGTTGTTGTTCAAACTATTCAAATCTGTGTCTTCAGTAGTTTCGGGGAAAACTGCTTCCCGCACGTGACGCATCCCACCCTACTGTGTAGTTTCATCGACTAAACTATATATCAGCAACAGGAACAAGCAAAAACGGCCTCATTATTTGTACAGGTCGTAAAACAAAACTTGCTTTTTTGGACCTTCTAATCGCTGCCCAAAGAAATGGTCTGATCGATGATGAAGGTATCAGAGAAGAGGTGGATATGTTTATGGTCGCAGTAGGTATTCGAAGCATCTATTGATGATTCGGAAGAATGTTCCAGTACCAATATTTAAGAACTAGTCTAATAGTATTCGAAAGCACCTCGCACCTCATGCTGATTTTTCCATTTGGAGGAACCCAAAAGTGTTTTGAATATTTGTAAATAAAGTGGAAGAAATTATGAGTTTAAACGACGTAAACATATTTTTGTAGAAATTAATGAATCAATTACAACATGTTCTGTTACTATACGGCGTATTTATCATTGCAGGGCCACGATACTATAGCGAGTGCTTTATGCTTTACAACTATGCTTTTAGCGGAACATAAGGAAATACAGGTAACGTCTGCACCAAGCTGCTATGAAGTTTCAGAAATATTACAACAGGCACTCTTTGCCCTTTAACAAAACGTGGATTGACGTGGAAGTCGCAAAATCATCTCGTTTGTCGAACATTTTCATCACAGATTTCTTGCTTTTAATTGGGCCGAATGGGGATAAATTACAGACTGACATAAGAAATAGGAAAACACACTGATAAGAAGTCGTGAATCATTCGTTTCATTTTCAAAACCCTTCTCGACAATTTTGTAACCCTTTTTTCTCGTTCCCAACAATATTCGCAAGAAAATCACTACGGAAAATGTTTCTAATCATTTCGAAAACCGATATCCGGCAATTAACTGTTTACAAATATTAATAAACCGACAATCGTACTCATCTATATTAGAATTTCCATTACTATCGATCATCAGTACCTTCAGTCTTTAAATTATAGTATGCTGTATACACGTATGGAAGTATTTGTCTCAGAGATATATATGTTTATATGCAGCTATGTATGTGATTTTAGGATAGAGCTAGGGAGGAATTTGATGCGGTGTTACGAGAAAATGGCGGTAAAATTACTATGTCGTCTTTGCAACAGCTCTCCTATCTCGAAAGGTGCATCAAAGAGAGTCTTAGGCTTTATCCGAGTGCACACTCTATATTGCGTACAACGGACGAGGACGTAGTGTTAAGTAAGTAATTTATTTTTCCCGGATTAATAGATATTAATCCGCTTAAAACACTCTTGGGTATACTCCGTCGAATTCTAATTACTTTTCGTAAAATGAACATGTAACAGAGGCACAGGCTCTGATCTTCTAATAATTTAATCTTCTCGGTTTAATATTACGTAACTATATTTCGAAAACAAATTTATTGCAGGATATTCAACACGGTGAACATAAAATTTAATCAATGCAATGGCATTAGCAACAAATACTACGCATTTTTTCATTATTACGCTGTGTCGGATTATTCATTTATTCTGTAGTGTTATATGCGCATAATTTAAGGCATAGCTTACTTTAAATCAAGAGTTACGAGTAAGGGTAAAGAATTACTGCCTTCCTGTCCAATAGATTCGAGTAACAAGAATGCTTCACAATTCTTAGGTGGTTATACAGTACCCGCTGGAACAGCGGTTGCAGTAATTATTAGGATGGCCCATCGAGATCCGAACTTCTGGCCGAATCCTGATGTCTTCGATCCAGACAGATTTCTACCGGAGAACATTGCCGTACGCCACCCTCATTCTTATCTGCCATTCAGTGCCGGCCCGCGCAATTGTATAGGTAGGAAAATTCGATATTGTTATACCATGAATTAGGAATGCACCCTCAACCGTATAAGCCAAATGTACAGTGGAATTTTCACGTTATACGTGCCGTATACGGGGTATCCCAAAATTTCTTTTAACCCCGGAAGCCAGAAGTTCCTTGCACTAATACAAATCGAGGAGTCCTGTCATATTGTTTCGTTTTTCGTGATTTGCACTAAAATATTTCTGCCCAATGTAACTAAATGGCGCGTGGAGGCTGATGCAGCCATGCCTACATGGCGTGATTTCACAGTCTCCGCACGCATAAAATACATATTTCGTGGAGCATTCCACAGAACAGCTGATGGTGAATTACCAAATTCTGTAGTTTTATACATCGTATACTTTTAACTATAGGTCAACGATTCGCCATGTTGGAAATGAAAACCGTGATTGGACTTCTGCTGCACAACTTCCACTTCCAGCCAATTGATTATCTCAAGGACGTGACTTTTCTTACCAATTTAGTAATGGAGTCAAAGTACCCGCTGCGTACTAGGTTTATTCCCATTCACTGTGATGGATGATACTGAAAGTTCAGCTTAATATAAGAGGAACGACAGCTCGGGTATAAATATGTTAATAGTTGTTAGCCTAATATGGTGTGCAAGATTTCAAGAATATAATGGAATTTACATAGTGAAATATCGAAGAATATGACTATTCTTTTTTAGGACATAATGTGGTCAGCGAAATAATTTCCAAGTTCTCTGTGTACAATATAAAGCTATATTAACTATCGTAGAGGGATATAAAATTCCTGGAAAATTTTAGTTGCTGTCAAGAACTATTTACCATCAGGATCAGCGATTCAATTCATTTGAAAATAATAATAAAATTTTGTACTGCGTACTATCAGCTGCATCTCCTTAAATAATATTACACAATCGACAATAATCTGAGAACTTCTCTAAAACCAACCCCAAAAGACTTAATATAGATATTTCGGTAAATTCACAATAAGTTTATTCAAAGAACTCAAACTCGCCATGATTTGAACTCCAGTGCTATTATGTTTACTTTATGCTGACCTGTTATGATTATGTGGCAATAGGTCAGGGATTGATATTGTAGGATGTCTTTAGAAAGGGATAGAGAGGAGAGATTGAACCTTTAATTCGTCAAGTGATATGACTAATGTCTATATAATATATTTAATGAACTAGGAAACAAAGTAATAACAATTCACTACACTATTTAAATTACAACACTAACTCTACGACTCAACCAACACTATGCTAAACAACTCAAAAACTGCACTCTTTCACTACTTCGACTACTCGCTTAGACGTCTCGCTTAGACGTTGTCAGACAACTCTCTTCAACGTCTCCGGCAACTCTGCTCGCATTCATCCCCATAACCAAAACACTCATTCCTCCATAACCGAAACACTCGCTCTCTCCCCCACACGCACACACACACATAGCAGCTCTCTCATACTTTCTCACACCCCACAATATAAATATCTTCCCCTTGATTATAATAAATTTTCCGGTGTTCTATATTTTTTACATAAATCTCCTTTCTGCTCCATGTTGCCTGATTATTAAAATTAGACTTGGAACGGTACTATAGGTATAACCGTGTGAAACTACGATTTGCTTCCAAATTCGAAAATTCATCAACAGCACTTTGCACTCCACAATCTTATTCCACGAACATTCGCGTATTCATACTTTTCACTCAAGGCTTAATAAATGAGTTTCGAGGTAAACTATATATTCATTTGAATCACATTGATTCATATTGCCAGTTATACCATTTTTAACTAAATATTCAAAATTATTATTTGTTGATCAATATAAATGGTTAGTACTTCTATTCTCTCTGAAAGAGTTCTTTCCTCATAAGCTTTACTTAAACATTCATTTGCCATTGTGTTTGGTAAAATCTAAAAAAAATCGACCTACTGCGAACGGACAAATGAACAAGCCTAATGCAAAGCTGGGGGAAAGGATGAGGACAATTTTAATAGTTTCCAAATTCTTTTCTGGTATTTAAAAAAGAAATGTGCCGTTTCTTGGGTCCACTCAGTATACCAGTTTATTGGCAGTTTATTTAATCCCTCTATCACTTGTTGATACCAGCCTTGTTCTACAATTTCATTAAAATTGGGTCTTTATCGCAGTCTTTGAAAGACATTAATTCCACAAAAGTTGAAGAAATTTCGTGTAAGATTGTTCCTAGGATGTTAATTACAAATTTTCAAAGGCAACATTTAAAGAATCATATACAGCTGTACCTCGTAGGTCGTATTTAATTCGTTCCAGAAACCCGTTCGAACTATGAATCGTTCGAAGTCCGAATCAAGATTTTAGGTTTTTGTTTGTTTAGGTTGGATTAACTTAATGTTATTAACGTAGAGAAAATCAAACAAAATGATTTAATGTTTATTTGACTAAGTTTGATTACTACGGCATAAAAATAAGAGTGAAGAATAAATTTTAATATAGAAATCACAAAGACGAAAATATTGCTCCTGGACTATAATTCGAACTTAGAAACGACGATGGAACTTCGAATACAAATTTCTTGTTTTCTCAAACGTTTGAACTCTGGAACGTTCGATGTTAGAAGCATTCGAAGTACGAGGTACCACTCTAAATGTACATGCACTTGTGGCCTATAATATAAAAATATTGAATTATAGATTAAAAAGGTATGTGAGAACATTATCATGACGTAGGTCAGTGTCCTTAATAAATAAAAACCATCGGCGTCTGCTCATCAGGGTTAGAGCAGCCAAGCAATTTTCCGATAAACTCCACATCCAATTGTATGCACGACCTACATCCACGCTATGTCATTTTATCAGTCATAAGTCCCTGGTTATTTATATATCTCTGGTTATTTAGGAACCATACATTTTGTACGTTCTGGCGTAATCCGGTTATTCGCAATCACGCCCACCCTACGAAAACACATCAGATAATACTTAAGAAAGAGAAGTTGTAGTAGATAAAGATACAATGACCGTGAAGAAACAATAAGCTGATCATTGCAAGTCCTTAATTGTATTATTTAATTCAATATGGAGCATGGTGTGAAGAATAAAAATGAAAGTATTTCAATAAAGTCTAACGTCAATATTCAATAACATAGTCGTATATTTAATTTCGATTAGTGTTTGGACATTAAAGTTGAGATTTTACAGCATAGACTGGAATTATGATTGTACAATGTCTTTTTAATTTGCATATTACTTTTGTAAACATGATGCCAAGCATATGTATACAACCGACCCCGATTTACGCGGACGATGCGTTCCACATCATTTGCTTTTGCGCGGTGAAGTAAAACTTGACGTTAGTCTGCCAGTAGAAAAAGATATGTACAGGAAACGGCTGTGCGAATATTTGATGGACATGGACACTGGGTCACCCACATCAATACACGTATCAGTAGTTAGATAAGAAATTGACTATTCACTATCAATTTGGCAATCAATGCATTATTACTTACTTACCCAAATGTTTAGTATATAAACATAGTGTGGGAGCAAAAGTTATCTACATGATAAGAGCATTGGATAAGTAGTTCATAAGGCAATGCAAAAGGAAGAGAAAATCGTGTCAGAAGTATAATTATATAAGAATTTCTTTCCCTTAAATGCAAAATAATTTCAAAAGACACAATTGTAACAAATACCACCTGACCGTAAAAAGGGCATCGCTCAAACTGAAGCCGCGTATAAAAATGTTGCGTAAATCAAGAGCTTATTTACGGCAAATATCCAGAACGGGGCTTGTACTTGTCTGTTATCTAAATGTCGTTGCTTCTATCTGAGTCTCCATAAAACTTCGCAAGAGAATTACGCGTTCTGATCGTCGTGAACTATCCAAGTCGACAATCCTTTGACGTCAAATTTTGTCTCGAGCAGGGTTTCACGTAAAATTTGTCGAAGAGTTTCTTTATTGATGCCAACTAATCAAGAATTTTTCGAATGCCCAAGCAACTGTTTTTCTTCAAACGAACTTAGTAATGGTACCAGTAGTTGACCACTTTGTGAAAACGGGAAAGAGAAGGTTTTTGTAAGTGATGGTGTTTTCAAAATGGTACACCGAGTAAGTCAAGTCATCTGTCAGATAAATTTCAGAACAATTACATGTAAAGTAATGACGCGTAGTAATGGTGTGCATCTACGTAGCTATTTCCTTGACCATTTTGGTAAGAACAGCTCTACGGTTCAGGCAAACAAATCTACAGGTTGTGAATTCCGCGACCGAACTTTGTGCTTTTTGAATTCCTATGGCATTGTATATTAGATAAATGCAACGTTTTTGTGATTCTAACCACGAATAGACAATAATTTATATGGGGTCGTCTTCCGAATCTTGTCATTCTACTACTCTTCAGAAGTTTACGGGCGTGGTCAGTTACTTGAAAAAGCAAAGAAAACGTTACAATATGCTTCTGAAAGTTCAAACTCCAGTTGTGAAAGCTCCGATTTTATAAAAATTGTATGGAATGAAGACGTCAGCGAAGAAACGATTTTTTCTATAACAATAAATGGCTAATTGTGGACAAAATTATGAACGAATATGTCATATTTTTATATAAAGGTGAATATTTTCCTGGGAAAGTTCTTCGTGTAACCAAAGCTAAAGCGACTATTTCATCTATGGAAAAGTTTCTTAGTTTCTCATATCAATGAGCTTGCAAAATCGAGCGAAACTCGCAACCTGTATTCCGTACCCGAATTAGACTCTTTATGAAACTGAAATTTCATTTTCACTTTCATTTCTAATTCCTACTTGTTCTTAATTGTTGAAAATATATATTACCAAAATGGTTACCAACATTATGGCTTGACCCTTCCTTCTTGTCTGTTTTCGATTTGCGCATTGGTACACGCTGTTCATCTCTCAAACTCGACATAATTCCAACAGAGCTCATGTACACGGTGCGCTTAAAACAAATACTACTGCCGAACTGTCGGTCGTACGGCATTGAAATTTAAAGAGAAAACGCAAAAAAGAACACACACTAATATGCTACCCTGCTAGTTGTTGCAGAAGCCACAGATAACCAGCAAAAAATCAGTCGCTTACTTTACTGTCGCATTGTGTATTCTTTACACGTCGAAATTTCCACAAGATTCTGTGGTTTCTGTTAATCAAGCTCTGTTTCATCAAAGATTCCTAAAGAATGTTACGGTTCTGCTGAACCAATACTGGTTCAGCAAAATGATACGCGAATAAATTACTTGACATCATCGTGATGATAACAGAAATTTATCATAAAACTTGTACAGGTTGATTCATAAATACATGTCAATACTTCAGGGGGTATATTTAAGTATACGCTAAAACAAATGAAAAATGTCCTATGAACACGTGTCCGATATACCTTTCTTCTCGATTATACTGTTAAGTATTACTCATTTATTTTTACTTTACGAGGGTAGTCACGATACCACTTGACTACTGCTGCGTAATCAGTGGTTTTGTAAACACAGTCATCCCCATTTCTCATCTGTTTCCGCTTACGTTTTTTTGGACCACCGGGGCACGTGGTATATTTTTCTACGATTTATAAAATTCTAATTAGAATTTCATTCGAAGAATAAAAAACATTACAACGGGGGAGTTGAGGGGAATGGGTTGGATGTAAGGTAACAGTCGTGATTATGGAAGCCCGGCACTGCTGACCTTGACGCGTTGCGCTATCATGTTTGGGAACACAGTCGTTGATCTGCCACGTGTTTTGAAATTTGCGTCGAATAGTTTCCGTTAGCCACTTTAAAAGGTGAAAACAAAACTTGCCGTTGATAGTTTATCTAACAAAAGAGGGTGGAGGTTCTTGTGGTTCAGGATCTGTTTCAGTTTACAGCGATATAGTAGCGCATCTGTTTTCTAATCTTCCCCTTCTACGTATTATTGCATTAGGTTTTCTAAACACATGTCCAGGCGGAGTTCAATAAAGTAATATTCATTAGGCCTAATATTCTCTAAACTTATAATAGTCCCAAATAAGTTGGCAATGGAATTTATTTCGCATAAGTATTCGATCGATTTTGTATTAATTATTTCATGCAGTTTATTTTAATGGCATAATTTTCTGAAGAATTTCTTTGAATTAAATAATAATTCATCTTTCGGACAAAGCTGCTGAGATTTATTTATTAATCGATTGCTTCTTTGTACGCCTTAATAAACAAATTCATTTGCTGTACTTTAATTATTACATATTTACAGCTGCTTTTTCGAAGACATGAATTATTTCATGCAACCCATTTTAATGAAACAATATTTCGAACAATTAAATTGAATTAAATTATATTTTGACTTTCGCATAAAGCTAATATTGTTTATTAACCAATTTATTAGATTTGTGAACTAATCTAGCTTTTTATTAATGATTAAAGCGTGACCTCTGCTAGTTTCGCCGGAACGTCCGCAATCAGAGAAGAAAAAAGGACGTAGGGCCATCGTCAAAATATTTTATTTATAAGTGTTTATTTATTACCTATATTTATATATTTATATCTGTTATGTTATATTATTTATTAGTGTACAATGTTGTATGAAAATTGTTGTACCTCGTGAAAGTTACACTTACAATAAATTACTTTTTTAAAACAATAAAAATTTATATTTTTGAATCGAAAAAATTTTTGAACAGATCTGGATGTACGGATCGACGCGTATCTGTTTGGAAATCCAATTTCTCCTTGTAATATTATCGACCTGGTTTTTTATTTCACTATCTATTAACTTGATACACTTTTGGTTGTTCATACGACCTGATAAAAAATTTATGGGGGTACCCAATTCAGTGGAAGACCAGGAAATAATTTTGGGACCGTGCCGACCCGCATTATCGGTTATAGGCCACACGTTAGCAGCCCACTGTTTATGGCAGGCACGCGTCGTGTCCTTGCTATTGTTAGCGAGCACATTTCGCGAAGAAAATGAATGAATTGATTTTTAAGAATCTGTCACAAACAGTGTGCATTACACATATTGGAAAAACTTAATTCTTAACAGCTACAAAGAAAAGTTAATCTTGAGTGTTATAACCCCTGTGCCGCCTCACACTAAATTACATTATACAGCCCGCGAAATTTCTATAAAGCCACCACGTTTTTTGTAAATATCTTATAAATATTTCATACTTATGATAAGTTTGTGGGTGATATTATTTTAGGAGTATTAAAGACACATATTTGTCGGTTTAAATAATTGAAATAACATTTATTTAAAATAGAAAACGGAAATATGTAATATGACATAAAATACGATGCGAAATTTCTATAAAGCCACTTAGTTTTGTGTGGATAATTTTGCGTCCCGGAACCGTTACATTTTCTTTTTGCAATTTGTGCACGTGGTACTACTTTCACGGTTAAACGGATGTACCATTTTGAACTTTTTACCATTTCGGACGGAGTTTTTATTACCCTAAAACCGCACGGTCGTCTTGCTTTGGGACAGACCGATGCTACAGCGGCCAGAGGACCTATTGTGTTGTTGGTCTATTGTTGCTAGTTATGCATCGGTCCTCACGCCCTGTACCTAGCTTCGCAAATTATTACTTATTTTTGAGCGAACGGATAAGTCCCACATCTGACGACCAAACGTCGATCCTCGCGGCCCTACCTGGGGCGCACGACCCATAGGAGTTCGCGGATTCCTGGAATTTATTGCAAACAATGGAACCCAATAGTAAGGTCCCAACTTGGTTCGACCAATTAGGATAGTGCAAATTGCAGAAGTTTCGCCGCCTCTGCGAGGGTGGGGACCTAGTTGTCCATCGATAAATAGTGAGAGAAAATCGGAAAAATCAGTCTTTCTTCAAATTGACTTCGAGATGCCACAGGGAAAGTTATTAACTAGCAAAGAAAAAGCATCCACTGATGCTTATAAAAGTATGGGATGTTCTAATCGCACAATTGCAAATAAAATTAATAGATCACGTACGCTCGTAAATAATTACGCGATATTGGGCGAAGGAGAGGAATGTGTCAATGAGGTGGTGGTTCACCAATGATTTGGGCTGCATTTCGTGCTGATGCAAAAAGACCTATCTGCCGAATCAGCACAAAAATGAATTCTGTAGAATATACAGAATTATTAGATACAGTGCTAATACGTTTTACAGAAGAAATTGAGCACGATAATTTTATTTATCAGCACGACAATGCCAGTGTCCATTGGGGTGGCCCTTATTTTTCGACATCGGAATTTTTCTGATGGCGTCCGCTCAATGGTTCCATTTCATGAAAAAATGATTATGTCCAAGTTTCAGCGCAATCAGATAACGGGAAAGGGTGCCACCAGGGGTTTTATTATTGCTCAAAAACGCGCGACCGCGCGGCCGTGTAGTTCGCGGCCGCGCGCTACGCATGTACGTCGGGATTTGAACTAACAGCTATTTCACTTAAGAAAAGGTTTCTTTATTTATAATTTTGTTGCAAAATTATTAAGCTCATATGTAGGTCAAGTTATATAATAAATTTACAATACATTTATTGTACTCTGAAATTAATTTTACTGCTCTCTCTGCGGTGTCATTTACAACTTTTAATTTCGAAATTATATCAAGGGCTTGTCTGTAATTATCGTCTTGGTACCACGTCACAGGATCGTTTTGCAAAAATGTAGTATTTATATGGAATCTTTTAAAAAACAATTTGGTTTCTTTAATAACAAAATACTGAATGCCTTTTTCAATTAAAACTGAAATATCTTCTAATTTTGCGTTAAATTGTTTTGGACTGTGATCAATGTTACTATCCTCTTCCGGAGACTCTAAAGCTTTAACCATTTATCTTTTTATATTTGGAGAAATATTGCTATCAAAAAATGCCATTGCAATCGGCTCTCGACCTAAATACCATAAATGGTTTGTAAATTTTCTTATTGCCACCTGCGATATGGTATCATCGACATCATTATATAATACCATATTTTAAAAAAAATCTAAATCCGTTTTTGCTGCTTCAGCTACAAAAGGCGCGCGGAACCACACTTTTACATAGACCCTAACAATGAAAATGCAAATGTCGCAAATACCGTTATATTCCTCGGCACTTAAATTAAATTCTTCGCGAAATAAAAATATCTTTAAACAATCAATTGCCTTTGCCATCCATCGCGCGTGATGCATGGCACCCGGTCTTTGAAAAGATATTTCCCGATTCGCTACATCTCCAAGAAATAGAAGCGACAATTCTAACAATTCCTTATAATCTTCAAGCGGTTGATTATTTTCTAAATTACTTTGTAAAAATACCTTAAGATTATCTAATTCATATAGGGGTAATAAAAAGGTCTATGCTGTTTTATGATCATCCTTTAACAAAATGCCTTATAGAGCGAAAAGGATTTTCGCAGGTATTGATAGCCTTAGAGTTTGGTTCCAAGAATAAATTTTCCTTAGTCTCGAGGAATAACATCAAATTGTTTTATGATGGTAACAGAATTAAGAAGCAAACTGTAATTACATGGCAGGACCATTCAATAAGGTTGAGAAATCTTATAAGCCAAATACAAAAACTGTTTGAAAGATCTTCTATTTAATCTATCATTTGTTTCAATAGCAATGTACGGAACAGTTATTAGAGCCGTCCTATTTACTTTGAACGAATGGTAATAGTATTATCACAGTCATATAAGTATTTAACTGAAAGCACAATGCACATAAATTGTAGTTATTGAGTTGCCAATAATACACAGTGTGGCGGGACAAGCCCAGAGTCGATGTTCCTTTGCGCCTATGCGTCGGTCATTAGTGCAACAAGGATGGTTGCGAGATAGTACAGGTTGCGAGAAAAAGTATTAAAATGAAAAATTTTTAAAGATTGGGAACAGATTTGGCCCTTTTTTATATTTTTCTTTATTACTTTCGTAAACAATGTTCAATTAAAGCGATTTTTCGTATGTTTATGTATAATGAGGTATGAAATATATTGAGTGGAAAAAATGAATGTCAAATGTATGTCAATGATTAACTGCTCGTAGGCTTCGATATAACGACAGTGCGGGTAAACGTACATTTTCTATTATATGTCATTAATAGAATTCATCGTACGTTATCAAATATTTAACCACTGTACTCACTACGAGTGGATTTAGTTGGCGGGGTGTTAATGATCAATTACAAGCGCTAATCATGGAAACCACTGAAGATTTCGATTAGAAAGTATTGCATATTAAATGAGATAAAGGGCTCAGCATTTGGCTAATTGTTCTATTCGAAAAAGCTTGACACGTATTTGAGGGCATTGATTGTTTGCATTAACATTTATGTTGATATAATTGAATTAAATACAACACGTCAAGTTCTCTATGGCGATAGAGTTTGCAATTTGGGTATATGACTATTTTCTCTTCATTCTGCACTGACTCCATCTTATCTTACTGAGATGCTTTGCTTAAATGCGCAAAGATTGTTTGGGTTCCTACACAATTCTATTAAAAAAATATAGATAGTTTCTTGCAAAGTATGCATAATTGAATTAGAGAAATGTATACTTTGCTATTATTCATACGTCTTTAAGTAGCGATATCTCTTGAAATTGCATCCACTCAGCATTATACAAACAAATATTTGATTGAGCAAAGTTAGTTAGCCATGATCCTATATCAGTCGAAAATTATGCAGTCTGGTGGAAAATATCATGTGCAGCTGTCACTGTATTTAACTTCACCACGATTAGTTGGTGACACTATCGCAATATGTTAGAAAAATTTATATATAATAGTGTGGATTTTACTTCTAAGAGTATATATTGAGTTTAGAAGCTGAATGTTATAATCTGGCCGAGATTCTCAGATTGTGTTAAATTCCGGGAGTACATACATCACAATCCCTTCGTCTGAAACAAGGTAAACGCCATAAGCTCATTCCGGAGCTTTTTATTCACCTAATTTCTATTAAGTGATTGTTACGTATCTTTTTATGCTTGCGAATTTCCACAGAATTCTGCGTCTTTTACGCATATTGTTTTTAATTATCAGGAATTCCTAACTCAGAAATAATATCATGATTTTTTTAAGTATTGTCATTCTCATAAATCATAGTTTGCGTTAATGGAGAACCTCAGCTGACAATTCTTGTTATCCACGATTGGCTATTATTTACGCCAGAAAATCAGTTTTGCGTACTATCTGAGTGTTCGCCAAAGAAAAGCGTTTGCTGTATCGCGTAGAAAAATTGGAATGCTCAAAGAAGGCCTGCTTTTGCGGAAATTAAAAACCGTCCGGAAAAATGAAAGCGCGGAAAAATTCTCTAATCGATGTCTACAGTGATTTCAATGACCCGCACATGTAATTTATCATTAGCACCCCGCTAACAAATATCCTCTCGTAATAAGTAAACGGGTCAATTATTTTATAGCGTACGATGATTTCTATTAATAAGATATTCCATTGCCTGTTTATTGGCATCAAAATTTGTGCAAAATGAATCTTGATTGACAACCTACCATTTTTGGGAGTAAACGACGTCCCATGAGAACTGCTTTTAAATGACCTTTCCCTTTTTTCCACGCTGGATATTATGTAAATAGGTAGATATCATTTCTGCAAGAATTTGAGCAGCATGCAATCCTTATTATTCCTTATTCCTATTTATTCCCTATGCATGTAATCTGGACATTTTTTTGTATTATGTTTCATACTGTTCATTTCTTTCGTAATTTTATTATTACGTGTTGTCAGTGTTCAATAATATCAGAGAAGTTATAATATCCAAATAAGGCATACTCCAAGTTATTTAGTTACGAGCAAACAAATATTTTTAATTTATTTTTTATTTGATTTTCAGGCTTGTTTGTGAAAGCCAGCAGAAAAGTTGATTCACGGAGGATATATTTCCTAAGCTACGAATCCTTAGCTATCCATATCGATTCTTTGCAGCTTAACAAATAAATCTACTTTAAGAGATATCAAATTGTTTGAGAAAATGATAACCATAATCTTGATATCGGTTACACTCCTTTTAATCATACATCACTGTGTGCTACACTACAGTTACGCAGGGAAACTGATCGATTTAATCCCGGGACCGCGATGGTGGCCATTCTTTGGGAATGCATTGTTGTTCACTGGCCCACCTGGTTAGTATATGCCAAGTACTAGTTAACGCTTCTACCTTGCTTATCTATTCGAGAGGTTCAAACCTTTAACACGTAACAACTGCTATGCCAACCGGTGGTTGACTTTTACTTTAAGCTACGCTGTCGGGTTTGTCCGAGCCTTAGCTAAGAGCGTCAACGATGACTATTAAACAGGAAATATAATATTTAATTAAAAATTAATTCAATTTATCACAACAATTTACACAAAGAAGTGGTTTTTCTTTGCACATGTTACAAAGAGTAACAATTTTTTATGTATTACAAATTGAACTCACGCATCGAGAGTATCTCACCACTTGTTGGTGTCGAATGGCGTGAACGGAAAATGGGGAAAAATCGGCATAGCAGGTAACGTGTTAAATGTGTCACCTGCATACATTCCTTTGAATTTTAGTCTTTGACATTTTAGTCTTTGACATTAGTCTTAATCTACCATCTAAGACAATAGCACCTAGGGCAAGATCCTTACATTCCTAGGACATCTTTAAATTCACAGTTTGCGACTGAAGAGGGCAACAAACCATTGCCGAAACGTATCTATGTTCTAAATAAAGAAGTTATAATTTTATATTTGGTCTAAATCATAGCCGTACCCATCAAGCATAGTTAAATTCCTTTGAATTGCATTATATAATGCATAGAAATACTATGTCTACGAGGATACAGATCCTTCGAAGTATCCGTTCCGTAACGTTTGCGATTAGTTTTCACGGCTCGCGTTTCCGATTTTGCGTTTGACGTCTCTATGAAAGCACATTCTAGATATGTACGATGTTTTTCGCGGACATCGGTGGACATTCTTCAATGTACGTTGTCATTTTTTTAATTGTGCCTACTTTAAAAACTTGCTTTAGTGTCATGGCAGACTCGACTCATACAATATCGAATGTTAAAGTTTCCATAGTTCTAAAAAATAATGATTAATACACAGACGTATTGCAAACTGGTGTCGGTTCAATGAATCCTAATATACTTGGTAAACTGATTTTACTTATACATTAGATTTTGTGTTTTTTTAATTGCATCAGAGGAACTTTGGACAGTAATATGTGAGCTCAGCAGGGAGTACTATCCATTCCTTAAAGTTTGGTTTTTCCTATGCCCACTACTGGCAATTTCACACGCTGATGATATAAAGGTAAGTTTTATAAGCATACTAATGTGGGATTGGGAAATTATGGCGGCTCATATTAAAAAGAACGAAGAGAGCAGAGGAGAATAAGAGCAGAAAAAGACCCAAAATCAGCGGGTCTCGTGGCGCAAGTGGTAGCGCGGCCGACTCCGGAGCTCGAGGACCGGGGTTGGAATCCCCCGAAGGCTCTTCATTTTTCTCCTGCTGCTCTACAACCGCCGTCCATCCTACACTAATAATACAGTTCCGATATAAATGCACATTATATTCGTTCAATCATCGATCTGATGATGGTGGTTGCAAACAGATCAATTCGATTGCCCAAAATTTAAGGGTTTCTCAGACTAATGGTCTCACAGTACCAATTCCTGAAAGTATTCTTCCTGTATATTTTACAGCGAAAAGAAATGTATTGGGTTGTCCAGAAAGTTCATGCCAATTTTTAAGGCAAATTCAAGCGCATCATTTTTATATGTCGATATATATTTACTCAATTATATATATATTGAAGATTCCATTCTCTGAGAGTTTCTCAAGTTATTCGCCGAAATTCTACAGAAAATTAACATGAACCTTCTGGGCAACCAAATAATTATTCATCGCTGTTGCATTTCTATTTGCAATTTCGTATTTCGTTGAATAATTGTAATCAATTAGTTACCAGACAATATTAATGGTTGAATATGTATATAATTGTGGTTGTAGTACTTCGCAATTTAGAAACAAGCTTGTAAATTGTTGCTTGCAATATGGAAATGCTGGTCAACAGTAATTCAAAGTAATATATGGACATGTAAAATGATCATTCTATATTACTTCGAGGGAAGCGTAACAAAATCAGATAAAGTGAGAGTAAAAACTATTCGTATAGCAACGCATTTTGACAAAAACTTCGTAGAACTTTGTTTGTTTCGAGCACTTTAGGTAACAAGATGTGTATGTAAATTTTTAGAGATTTATTCTTATTTCTTATGGAAATATTCACACTATTTTTATTAAAATTCACGGCTCTACGAATACATTGTACACTCATTGTATCGGCAGGGTGTTCACGGTAACAGTGGACAGCCGCTTATTCCCTACAGTATTATACATAGAGACCATTCTTTATATGTAGCATTGCATGGTATAAGGGAGCAAATCTTTTGATGAATCCTAATTGGTTTTCACTTTATTATTTAATAAGATTTGAAGGTCAGGTTAGTTTTTCTAAATGCAACTATATATTTTTCTTCCGATCGTTTGATAGTGCTTTTCAAGACGAATTCATCGACCTTTCATGTATGTGATCGATTTCAATTAGTTTTGAGATATTGGGCTTACAACTTTATCGGGTTTTCCAGAAGAACACTTGGTTGGAATAGGAAGCATGTTTGGCGGTATTGTTCGCCCCTTAAGAGCCTCAGGTTAAATATCGCCACTTGAAACAGATACTCTTTCGGCTCTCAAAGCCCGAAAAAGACCACTTTTCCTTTTGTACCATGTAATGTTCATATAAAAAAGGTTGTCTACCTGAAATACTTTAGGAAATAAATGCTTGTCCAGTGTTACCGCGGACAACCTGTATGTAGGTTGTATATCAGACGCGGTCCGTATTCAATATTACAGCCAAGAGTTGATGATAGAAAAATGGTACAGAGAATTATAGTAATACGTTTAGCTTTTGTTTAAAGTTGATATAAACCATTGAGAAATTTGACTTTTTTATGTTTTAATCCCAGCAAGATACAAGAAGCAGTGATTTTTAGAAAAAAAGTGTTCAGGGCTAAGGACCGCCAGTTTACGACACCTGATATAAGGGATGATATTCGTCAGAACATTGTATTTCCAGTCATTCCATTAATCTACGCTGAAAAGAGTTAAAAAGCATGTACCCGAATGTAAATAATTGAATTAATGCTAGTCAAACTCAGGACGCAAATAAGAGCATAGCTATGCAAAATAGATGATTATATTATTTATGCCACGAGACCATTCGACATTTTACAAAATATTTTCAGGTGATTCTTGCTGGTTCTAAGCATTCATCGAAAAGTTACCATTACAAGCACTTGCATCCATGGATTGGCACTGGATTACTTACTAGTTCAGGTAAGATATCAACAATTGTCTTCTGGGCTAACAACGTTTAGTGCATACAAATTTCGATGAATGTTCTAAAATTGGCCAAACGTATTTTTACGAACAGAAAATTATAAATCATAGATTTTTTAATACTTTGCAGTCCATGGCCTACGGTGAGCCGCTTCGCTCATTTTTTTCGACATACTGATAACATAGTTCGTACTTATTAGCCACGCACTTTTTTAGCTGTTTTCATGATTATATAAACGATCATATCTAAAAAATTACTCAAGCTAAAACATTCGAATATCTTTTATCGTAAAGTGCGTGAATTTCTCTAGCAGCAAACATCGCAAGTTCTAACTTTCGAATGTGGGTTTTACTGTCTCAGCCAGTCAGCCATAAAGCTCTATCCCTAATGGAAGAAAGTCGAATATGGGTATAACCCGCTTTACTAAGCGTATAAATATGTTTTGGTAGTATCAAAATGGTAAATCAAATTGTAGATGACAATTTTAATAGTATTTTAAACGTTCCCTGCCCCTTGGGTCCCATGCTATGCGCTTTCCGTTCAAACCGTTTGATGTTTTCGTTACTAATCAAATACTTTATTTTCTTTTACCTAAACTATGACGATAATTTGTTAAAATGTCCATTTTGTAAACCTTTAAACCTTTTGCTTATACAACCAATTTTGCAGACTCGTATATATATATAATAAGAAATATGTCATAAGCAAAACTTATTAACCTCCGCAACTTATTAGACTTCCATCAAAGGCACCGAAAATCGGTCAAGCGAAAAGTGTTAAGTATATTTTACGAAAAACCCTGTCATTAAATGTCTGCTTTGCACATGTCGGAGAAAGTCAGGAACTTAATCCTCGACAGCTACATCGGTGGACCGCAAACTACTGAGACATGATGCATAGTCCAATGTTTCCATAGGTTTCGAATATTTGCTTCAGGTACGAAATGGCAAGCAAGACGGAAATTATTAACCCCGGCATTTCACACGAACATTCTAAATAACTTTGTGGATATCTTCATCAAAGATACTGAACATTTGTGCCAGGCTTTAAAACGGGAAGCCGTACCAATTGTTAAGGACTTATCACCACTTTTCAACGAACACGCTTTGAATATAATATGTGGTAAGCAAAGGGCAGGATTGCGTGAGTTCCTACACTCATAATATTTTAGAAAGTTTTAAAGGATTTCGATATGCTACGTTTTACTTGTACATATATTTTATACGGATATTTGTATCTGCCTATATTATATGTAGAATGTATACACATTACGTTCGAATTATTTGCTCTTGGCAAATAGTTTAGAATTAAATAGGTGAATATAGACATTAGGTTGGTCCATATGTTTGTGTGGTTTTCATTTTATATTGAATATAATATCGTAATAATTGCTTACGAGCTATCTACTGTACGCCATTCGATTTCGTTCATTTTACTCATTCACGGGGCTGTTTCATAAGGGTTGAGAAAACATTGGACAGTAATTCGTATTAAATGTTCGGAATAAAAACAGAGTTAAACGCGTTCGACAAAACCACACGAACTTCTGGGACAACCCAATAATTGTTTGCCTTCCATCACACACGCTGCTCAAAGTGGCCACTTTAATTATCGAATTAATTCTTGCTGGCATTCGCGTATTTAATTATGGAGAATTAGATTTTGAAATCATTAAACATCCGTTTAGATATAGTAGATAAATTTCACTTGTTCTTACTTAGCGTAAAGTACGTCATCTAAATAGATATTAAGGTTCACTTACGTATAGTATAACTTCAGAAACTGCCATGGGATGTTCTTTACACGATAAGGGCGATTATGGATACAAATATCGCAACGCTGTCCATGAAATCGGACAATTGACTGTTCAAAGGTAACCACGGGTTCATTCAATTATTCACTCAATTGATTATTAAATTATTCAATTATTTACACAGACCTAACCCAGAGAATGATTAATAATATTGATAGTTATACGTCAAACTGCAAGTGAGCGGAGAATGTTCTTCCCATCACCGTTGTTTGACCATTAGGAGTTCGTAACATTCTAGAATTGCACTTGAAATTAGAAATACGTTACAATCAAAATACATTTCCGATATTAATTTGCAAAACTATGCCTGCAACTTCCTTAAAAAGCTGAATTCGGAATAAATAGTTCTTTCGAAAATTGTTGTATTAGAAAGTTCATGCCGATTTTTATAGAAAGCTCGAAGGCGATGTAATTACACATATGACAAACATTTATTCAAATATATGCACCGTTTTGATCCACCACCTTTTCCATTTTTCACGCAACTTCATCATTCCTTCCTTCCAGATCTTCACAGGTTTTTTGAAAACTACTGAAAATCTGCATGAACTTTCCAGACAAACCGACAGTCGTCAGTTATCGGCACTTTTTCTAGATAGGACGACAAATTGTTCCCGATTAATTCCATTACATAGAGAATTACATATTACATGCTTAATAATATCGATCTTAATAATATCTTTCAACATTTAGGGGCTTCAGACCATGGTTATATTATGACTTTGTTTACGGATTAACACCTCGAGGCTGGCGTCAATCCAGGTTGCTTAAAATATTGCACGGATTCACTAGACTGGTAGAGTTTGTATATCTTCATTTTCTGCACTAAACACGCTAAGGCCTTCTTTCGATATCAGATACGTATAATCAAATATCAAATTAGGGTAGCAAACTGTACTGAATTTAAAAGTTCAACGATCCTTTTGTTCCTTCATGTTCTAAGTATAAACGAAAAATGGGGACATCCCGGTATATATTTCATCGGTTCTTAATGACGAATCTTTATCCGTTACTAGTTCGACTTATAGGAATATTCGGAACGCTGAGAAAGTAATACAATATTATATATAGTGTAAAACAGTGACTATTGACTGACACCTTACATATAATTATGTTAGTTTACATAATCATGTGTAATGGTCTGAAACTAGATGGCTTCGGACTGAAATTAAAGTCTTAATACATTATCATTCGCAGATTATCGAGGAAAGAAAGCAACTTTCCAATCATAATACTGGACCATATTTATCGGGGAATGGCGCAGACGTAGTGAACGACGAAGTTTATATTGGTGGTAAGTATTATGAATTATTAGAATAATGTAAGGAAGTAAAATGACGTCAAATGAATTGGTGATTGGACTTTATCCATAGAAGTGGATAAAAATGAAAACGTACATAAATACATACAGACGATATTTAATTGTCGGATTGCGTGTAATCTAAAGAAACGGTGATGGATTCGGTAGATTTTGTTCCGCAACTTATAACTAAACCTGTGACGATAATCTGGAGCTGATCTTTGACTGACGTTAGATTAAACTTATCCGAGAACGTTGTTAAACTTACCTATGATCATAAACCAACTTAGATGTATCAATATTATACATTATTTTCCATTCAAGGCTAAAAATTTAGAAACACAGGTACAGAAGTTTTGTCGTCCAACGTTAACGTGTCTGTACCATGACAGACGATATTTTAAATTTCATCTTAAAGTTGTATCTTATGAGCAAGGTGTAACATTTAGTCAATGCCATACATTGTAGCACGTATAGAATTATTTAAAATAACACCTCAACGATGTAGAATAGTATGAAATGTTTTAAGCAAATTTAAAAAAAAATGATATAAACACATATTACTCTCTTTAAAACAAAATAAGGAGCGACCGTTTGCCGCTCTGAAATTCCCCCTCATCCTTGCCGCACTTTACGTTTTCCAGCCTACTGTGTAGGTTAATCGACTAAATGATATATCAGCAACAAGAACAAGCAAGTACGTCCCCATTATTTTTGCAGGTCGTAAAACAAAACTTGCTTTTTTGGACCTTCTAATCGCTGCCCAAAGAAATGGCCTCATCGATGATGAAGGTATCAGAGAAGAGGTGGATACGTTTATGTTCGAAGTAAGTATTCGAAACATCTATTGACGATTGGGAAGAATGTCCAAGTCCCGCTATTTAAGAACTAGTCTAATTGAATTCGAAAACACCTTGCACCTCATGCTGATTCTTCCATTTGGAGGAACCCAAAAGTGTTTTGAATATTTGTAAATATAGTGTAAGAAATTATGAGTTTAAACGACGTAAACATGTTTTTGTAGAAAGTAATGAGTACCTTACAGCATGTGCTGTTAATATACGGCGTATTTATCATTACAGGGCCACGATACTATATCGAGTGCTTTATGCTTTACAACTATGCTTTTAGCGGAACATAAGGAAATACAGGTAACGTCAGCACCAAGCTGGTATGAAGTTTCAGAAATATTACAACAGGCACTCTTTGCTCTTTAACCAAACGTGGATTGACGTGCAAGTCGCAAAATAATCTCGTTTGTCGAAGATTTTCATCATAGATATCTTGCTTTTAATTGGTCCGAATGCGGATAAATTACAGACTGACATAAGAAATAGGGAAACACACTGATAGTAGGTCGTGTATCATTCGTTTCATTTTCAAAACCATTTTCCCCAATTTTTCAACCCTTTTTTCTCGTCCCCAACAATATTCGCAAGAAAATCACTACGGAAAATATTTCCAATCATTTCGAAACCGATATCCGGCAATTTTCTGTTTACAAATATTAATAAGGAAAATCGTACTCATCTATATTAGAATTTCCATTACTATGGATCACGAGTACCTTCAGTCTTTAAACTCATAATAGCGACTTTGCAAGTATTTAATTAACTTTTCATAAATTAACTTGTCGTTAAGACAAACGCACCATTAATAATTTGGCATATTGATTTTCATTACTGGGAAATATAGTATGCTATGTACAATGTACACGTATGGAAGTATTTCCTTTAATGATATATATGTTTATATGCACCTATGTATGTAATTTTAGGATAGAGCTAGGGAGGAATTCGATGCTGTCTTACGAGAAAATGGCGGTAAAATTACTATATCGTCTTTGCAACAGCTCTCCTATCTCGAAAAGTGCATCAAAGAGAGTCTTAGGCTTTATCCGAGTGTACACTCTATATTGCGTACAACGGACGAGGACGTAGTGTTAAGTAAGTAACTTAATTTCAACTGATTACTTATCTGCTTAAAACGCTCTTAGGTATACTTTGTCGGTTTCGAATTGCTTGTGGTAAAATCAAGATGTAACTGAGGCACGCGCTCTCGGATCTTTTAACAAAACTTGTCCTAATATTTAGAGAAAGGATCAAGCATTTATGGCATATAATGCCTATTTTCTGTTCAATTGTGAGCGTAGGTCTAACAATCTCGGATTTTTCACCTTTTAGGGCGATTTTTCGAAAAACGCGTGGCTATATACGCCTAAAATTTTAGCATCGTAATCTACGCACTGAGACCTACAATTTGAGCTATCGCACGTTAAAAAACCAGAAATACAAACGAGGTCCTCCCCTTGTAAGTCGGGATAATATTAGAGCGCATGATGTTTTAATCATTTAATTTTCAGAATTTAAGATTACATAATTATATTTCGAAAACAAATTTATTGTAGGATATTCAACACGGTAAATATAAAATTAATTCAGTGCAATGATACTAGCAACAAATACTACGCAGTTTTTTCTTTTTTTGCGTTGTGTCGTATTATTTATTTATTCGGTAGTGTTATATGCTCATAATTTAAGGCATTGCTCACTTTAATTCCAGAGTTACGAGCAATAGTAAAGAGTTACTCTCTTCTTGTGCAACAAATCCGAATAACTAGAATGCTTCACAATTCTTAGGTAGTTATACAGTACCCGCTGGAACACCGGTTGGAATAACTCTTACGATGACCCATCGAGATCCGCACTTCTGGCCGAATCCTGATATCTTCGATCCAGAGAGATTTCTACCGGAGAACAATGCCGTACGCCACCCTTATTCTTATCTGCCATTCAGTGCTGGACCCCGCAATTGTATAGGTAGGAAATATCGATATTGTTATACCGTGAATTAGGAATGCACCCGCAATCTTGTAAGATAAAAGTACTGAGGAATTTTCACGTTGTACGTGCCGTACGTTGGGTGTCCCAAAATTTCTTTTAACCCCGGAAGCCAGAAGTTCCTTGCACTAATACAAATCGAGGAGTCCTGTCATATTGTTTCGTTTTTGGTGATTTGCACCAAAATATTCCTGTCCAATGTAACTAAATAGCGTGTGGAGGCTGATGCAGCCATGCCTACATGGCGTGACTTCACAGTCTCCGCACGCATAAAATACATATTTCGTGGAGCATTCCACAGAACAGCTGATGGTGAATTACAAATTTCTGTAGTTTTATACATTGTATACTTTTAACTATAGGTCAACGATTCGCCATGTTGGAAATGAAAACCGTGATTGGACTTCTGCTGCACAACTTCCGCTTTCAGCCAGTTGATTATCTCAAGGACGTGACTTTTCTCACCAATTTAGTAATGGAGTCAAAGTACCCGCTTCGTAATAGGTTTATTCCCATTCACTGTGATGGATGATACTGAAAGTTCAGCTTAATATAAGAGGAAGGACAGCTCGGGTATAAATATTTTAATAGTTGTTAGCCTAATATGCTGTGCAAGATTTCAAGAATATAATGGAATTTACATAGTGAAATATCGAAGAATATGACTATTCTTTTTTAGGACATAATGTGGTCAGCGAGATAATTTGCAAGTTCTCTGTGTACAATATAACGCTATATTAACTATCGTATGGGGATATAAAATTCCTGGAAAATTTTAGTTGCTGTCAAGAACTATTTACCATCAGGATCAGCGATTCAATTCATTTGAAAATAATAATAAAATTTTGTACTGCGTACTATCAGCTGCATCTCCTTAAATAATATTTCACAATCGACAATAATCTGAGAACTTCTCTAAAACCAACCCCAAAAGACTTAATATAGATATTTCGGTAAATTCACAATAAGTTTATTCAAAGAACTCAAACGCACCATGATTTGAACTCCAGTGCTATTATGTTTACTTTAGGCTGATCTGTTATGATTATGTGGCAATAGGTCAGGGATTGATATAAATATCTTCCCCTTGATATTAATAAATTTAACGGTGTTCTAAATTTTTTACATAAATCTTCTTTATGCTTCACGTTGCCTGATTATTAAAATTAGACTTACAACAGTACTTTAAGTATAACCGTGTCAAACTACGATTTGCTTCCAAATTCTAAAATTCATCAAGAGCACTTGGCACTCCACAATCTTATTCCGCGAACACTCGCGTATTCATACTTTTCACTCACGGCTTAATAAATGAGTTTCGAGGTAAACTATATATTCATTTGAATCACATTGATTCATATTGCCAGTTATACAATGTTTAGCTGAATATTTAAAATTATTATTCATCGATCAATATAAGTGGTTAGTACTTCTCTCTGAAAGAGTTCTTTCCTCATAACCTTTACTTAAATAGTCGTTTGCCTTTGAGTTTGGTAAAATCTAATAAAAATCGATCTATGACGAACGGACAAATGAACAAGCGTAATGCAAAGCTAGGGGAAAGGAACCGGACAATTTTAATAGTTTCCCAATCCCCTTCAGGTACTTCATTAATAGAAAATCCTTAATAAAGGGGAACCATTGGCGCCAGCTCATCAGAGTTAGAGCAGCCAAGCAATTTTCTCATTAACTCCACATCCAATTGTATGCATGACCTACGTACACGCTATGTCATTTTATCATTTATAAATCCCTGGTTATTTATAAATCTCTAGTTATGTAACCATATATTTTTTACGTTCTGGCGTAATGCAATTATTCGCAATCGTGCCCACCCTAGGAAAACACATCACATAATACTTAGAAAAGAGAAGTTGTTGTAGATAAAGATACAATGACCGTGAAGAAACAATAAGCTGATCATTGCAAGTCCATAATTGTATTATTTAATTAAATAGGGAGTATGGTGTGAAGAAGAAAGATGGAAGTATTTCAATAAAGTCTAACGCCAATGTTCAATAATGTAGTCGTATATTTAATTTCGATTAGTGTTTGGAGATTAAAGTTGAGATTTTACAGCATAGGCTGGAATTATATTTGTACAATGGCTTCTTAATTTACATATTACTGTTGTAAACATGATGCCAAGCATATATATATATACACCCGACCCCGATTTACGCGGACGATGCGTTCCTCATCATTTTCTTTGCGCGGTAAAAAACCACGTTAGTGTGTCTGTAGGAAAAGATATGTACAGGAAAGGGCTGTGCGAATATTTGATGGACATGGGAACTGGGTCACCCACATCAATACGCGTATCAGTAGTTAAATAAGAAATTGTCTATTCACTCTCAATTTGGCAATCAATGCATTCGTACTTACCCAAATGTGTAGACATAAACATAGTCTGGGAGCAAAAGTTATCTACATGATAAGAGCGTTAGATAAGTAGTTCATAAGGCAATGCAAAAGGAAGAGAAAATAGTGTCAGAAGTATAATCAAATAAAAATTTATTTCTCATAAATGCAAAATAATTTCGAAAGACACAATTGTAACACATACCACCTGACCGTAAAAATGGCATCGCTCAAACTGAAGCCGCGTATAAAAATGTTGCGTAAATCAAGAGCTTATTTACGGCGAATATCGAGAACAGGGTATGTACTTCTCTGTTATCTAAATGTCGCTGCCGCTATATGAGTCTTCATAAAACCTTGCAACAGAATTACGCGTTCTCATTGTCTTGAACTATCCAATTACGAGTAGAAAACTAGAAATATATTCTGATATTCGCTCAGTGTTGACGCTATCTCATCGTGGAAGTCAAAAGCAGTACAACTTTGTCGTCAAATCTTGTCTCGTGCAGGTTTTCACGTAAAATTTGTCGAAGAGCTTCTTTATTGATGCTAACTAATCAAGAATTTTTCGAATGTCCAAGCAACTGTTTTTCTTCAAACGAATTTAGTTAAAGTTACCAGTAGTTAACAACGTTGTAGAAAAACGTGAAAAATAAGGTTTTTACAAGTGATGGTGGTTTCAAAATCGTACGCCGAGTAAGCCAAGTCATCTGTCAGATAAATTTCAAAAGAATTACATGTAAAGTGAGTGACGCGTAGTAATGGTGTACTTCTATGTGGCTATTCTCTTAACGCTTTTGGTAACAACAGCTGCACGGTTCAGGTAAGCAAATCTACAGGTTGTAAATTCTTCACGACTGAACTTTGTGCTTTTTCAATTCCCATAAAGCTGTATATTTGATAAATGCAACGTTTTTGTCATTCTAACCACGAATAAACAATAATTTATATGGGGTCCTCCTTTGAATCTTGTCATTCTAATACTTTTTAGAAGTTTACCGGCGTGGTCAGTTACTTAAAAAAGCAAACTTTCAAACTCCAGTTGTGAAATCTCCGATTTTATAAAAATTGTATGTAATGAAGACGTGAGCGAAAAAACGATTTTTTGTACAACAATAAATGGCTATTTGTGGAAAAAATTATGAACGAATATGTCATATTTTTATATGAAGGTGAATATTTTCCTGGGAAAATTCTTCGTGTAACCAAAACTAAAGCGACTATTTCATCTATGGATAAGTTTCTTAGTTTCTCAATATATCAATGAGCATCTAAAATCGAGCGAAACTCGCAACGTCTATTCCGTTCCCGAATTATAATTTTTATGGCACTGAAATTTCATTTTCCCTTTCTTTTCTAATTCTTACTTGTGCTTAATTGTTGAAAATAAATGATACTAAAATGATTACCAACATTATGGCTTTCACCTTCTTTCTAGCATATGTGGTCAACTACTAACTCACCGACTGACCATTACTATTTTCTGCATTTTTAAGAATGGTCTGCTACTGAAGTAATTGTTGAATTTTCAAAAATGTTTGCAAAATTTTTATAACAACTTTTTTAGAGAGTTAGTCTTGCTACATAATCTAGAAGAGGTGTGTCTTCAGACATCGACTCTCGCTATTTAATGACAGAGTAAGTGGTTACTATTGTCTGTGTGGAGAATTTCCCGTAACTGGTCCACTACTCGTACCTTTACCTGACTTTTTCAATGTTACCGTCCGTTTTCGACTTGCGAGGACGCCCGGTGCGCGGATCACCTTGGATCTTTTCCCGCCGTTTCTTAAGTTTTGTAAACCACTCCAACACTTGAGTACGAGATAAGCACACATCCCCATAATCTTTCTTTAAAGAATTGTAAGTGTTTGTAGCCGATTAATCGTCGTGTGCCAGGCGACGCGATTGCGCTCGTCGTCTTTCGTGTAATTAAACTGTACCTCGTTCACTTCGGCTTTAAGCATAGATGTCGAGTACGTTTACTTCTTTCTCGTCTCGTATTAAACGTATGGGTTTGCATCGCCTTTTAAACACTTGAGATGGAAGACCCTTGCCACATCCGTTGGCACTTATACGTATGTCGATGTACAATATAACGGGAGAAGCGCGATCGCGCCGTTTGATACTCAACGGTTAATCATCCGTAATTCGAAGACTAAGTTATATCGGACACATGCTCTGTGGTATCGATATGTATTTATGAATCACCCGCTACACATTTGCAATCTGGGGATAATAGACAAACTGACGATACATTAAAATAGAGATTCAGCAAACAACTGCATTAACGTAGTAACACATGAGGAGCTTATAAAAGTACGTCCTTCGTTTTCCTTTCTTGGTAATATCGTTAGAAGTCAATTCTCTTCTGCACTTCTTCTGAAACACAACGATTCATTTTTTTAAGTTTCTTCTCGTGCAAAGTTTTTATTAAAAATTTTTCGAACCCTTTAAGTATTCCAAAACAATTCAAGAAGTTCTTGACGTAGCTTCAACTGCGAATATCAAACAATCCAAACAATTTAGAGCAGTAGTATGTGCGGTAATGTAGATAATCTCACTGACAAACTGACAGGCGAACACAGTGATACTATAATTTGCAACAGATAAAACCTCTTAAGAGAGATCTGCTTGATACGTTGAATGCATAGATTTAATAGAATTTCGTCAACTTGATAAGTTTGCTTTATGATTTATTTTCAGGCACGTTAGGAGTTATTTGAATTCGTAAACGTTCAGTCACATTGAAAACGTTTTAAAACGCCGCAAAGATGATAACTACAATCCTCTTGTTTATTATTTCCCTTTGCCTCTTGAGTCATTATAACGCGAATTACTCTTATAGAGGTAAATTGTTTAATGTCCTTCCGTGTGCACCAAAATGGCCATTTATTGGAAATTTGCAACTATTTACATCATTAGGTAAGTACGAGTTGTCTAGTGAATATCAATTTGCAACTCATACATTGAGTTCAACCAAATCGTAGAAAACTATCGGAAGAATTTTATGAGCAGATATACAAAGCTTCAGAAATTAGTACCGCGATTATCGTTAGTTGAATCATGTAGGAACTTAAACGCCGTCGTTATATTTGTTATGCCTGAATAAGAATTTTGCTTCTCAATATTTCGATCGGTGTTACTTTGTCAAAAATACATAAATATATATGTAGGTGATATTATTTACCAGAAATGCTGAAAACATCTTTAAAGTGGTATTACATTGTTGTACTGTCTAGCTAATATGAGTAATATTTATTTTAAATTGTTGTACGTAAGTTGATGTAGCTATGAAGCGTTCGGCAATAATTACGAAACATACGTTTTAACGACGGACTGTACATATTCCTTTGTTAAACATATTTCGTGAAGAATGTTTCTTACATACTTTCTCTCCTTACAGTTAATCTTTGGTATACGGTGCACAGACTGAACGACCAATATTATCCATTGTACGCACTTTGGTTTATTTGTGATGCACTTATTCATACTCGCCATCCAGACCACATTAAGGTAATACTTTGACTTACAAATCTTACCCAAGTAAACCCAAGTCTTTTATATGTGGTGGATACGTTCCACAGAAATCAGCATAAAGAACTGCACAAAAAAAGATATAGCTTTCGTTGCAAAATTAGGGATAGTTTTTTGAGATGCCAGCGGCACAAAAGAGGTAACTTACACATATTCTGTTGTTTTGTTTGTGCAAAAATTGAAAGATTTTAGATTCGACCGAGAAAAGCTTTATTTGTGTTTGCCAATTATTCTCTGCTCTTTTAATACCCAGCAGAAAAACATAAAAAGAACGAAAGTAAAGGGATAAAAGCGTTACGCTGTTAAAACTTTCTAGATTTCTTGGATTAATTCTACTTTTTTGCTTTTTTGATTCACCGCATACGCATCAAAAGAGACTCAACTGTACTTCATTTGAGACTAGTAGGTTGCTCGAAAACTTCCGTAATAAATAAAATCAAGTTTGGGCACGCTAACCTAAATATCCCGTACTCTATATTTTACAAAGTATCCAATATTTCGAAGCTGATTGATAATAATTTCCAGTTAATAATATGTTAATAACATGATATGAATGATTATACCAATTATTTTACCCACTCTTTTACCTGTTTGTATACCTATGCATTTGACTTCTTCTTGAATTTTGATTTCATGTCAATTACTTAATGTTTTTCGGATATATTTTCAGAAAATAATTAGTACAGGGACCCACAACAAAAAGGGCTATGTATATGATTTCCTTCGGGCCTGGCTTGGTACTGGATTGCTTACTTCTACTGGTAAAAAATGTATCACTAGTACAAACAACGAACATATTCATTATTCAAATCTCTTCGATTATGTAAAAGTCCATGTCAGCTATAGCTTCAAAGGAATTCAGCAAATTGTATACTCTAATATTATTATACAAGATTTAAGAAAGTGTTTTGAAACTTTAAATCCGTAACTCGTATTATTAGTTATCCAAATATGAAATATTTCGATAACTCGGTTTAAATTATTTAAACGTACGTTCGGTGTCTGCCACAGTTTTTCGGGACATGTGCGAACGCAATTTGTAGAATGAATTAACTGTTAATATGCTACATTCAATATAATTGGTTTCTAAATTTTGTACTTCTCCAGAGCATTATATTATAAAAGGATTATTCGATTGTTCGCATGCGGCGTAATTCCTTGAAAGTGTCAGACAATTTGTTGTCCTTTGTATGAGTTTCGGGTTAAGACTCACTTTTAGGAAATTTAGTAGGATTATATACTAAAAGCATCATGAATGCCAGTAATATTAACATTCTTCGGAAATACTTCTAATGATAGGATTAATTATATAACCACGTAATTTTGATACATCTAATGGTTTCTTACGACTTACGTATTGTACTTTGCAAAGAATTCTGACTATGACAGAATCAAAATCCGGTATCGAAATTGCACGACACCTAACATTCGTCTACGGAGGAAGTATATTGTATATACAATGGCAACATGGACTTGGTCACCTGACATCAGAATCATATACCAAGCAACAGTTCTTGAATTGTTCAAAAACGAACTAAGCAAGAGGAACTGACGAATAGCAGAGAATATCTGTCATTTGCACTGCTTTCTGGCTAGCTATTATATGCTACTGTGCCTCGGTTCCACAATAATATTCTTAATTGCTTGAATTGAAACTAATGAAACATTAACAACGATATCATTAAATTTTGCAAATGCTTCTCATTTCAGTAATATCCTTATGTCTGTCTTATATTAACAGAAATATTGCAATCAAGTATCAGTTATAAAACTATGTTGAAAGTTAATCACCCGTTTTAGGGAGCAAATGGCAAGAGCGACGTAAGTTGTTGACACAAGCATTTCACTTCAACATTTTACAAAATTTTACTGATATTTTCATCGAAGAAACCGAACACATGTGCGAGTCCTTAAAGAAGGAAGGCGGCCCCGTTGTTAAGGACCTATTACCTTTTGCCAGTGAACACACCTTGAATATAATATGTGGTAAATAAGCCAATGTCAGTTATTAATTTTAGTGAAGACGGAGGAAATAGCTTCGGCCGTTTTAAGATGTTTATCACTACCTTCACAGTTTTCATTATATTAATTACGAGTTCAATCAGTTGTCAAATTGGCGTCAGAAACGCAAAAAATAATATAATAAGTTTAAAGCCAGCGTAAGTTTGAAGAATATTGCTTAGTATTATATACTACACGCAAGTTATATAAAATAACACTATATTACCATGTAACATGAAAAACAATCAAACATTTGCATATCACAGCAAACAAGAACCAAGTTTTTTATCGAAGTTCATTTACGTGTAATTTCAGAATCTGCCATGGGATGTTCTTTACGTGATAAACGAGAATTCGCTAAGAAATATCGGGCGGCTGTCGTAGAAATGGGACAAATAGTGATAAAGAGGTAATTGAAAATTTCTGTAACAATATGTTATGTCTGCTACGTCGTGGTAATATCGAAGCACATATTAATATTTTCTGATTATTCTACTTTGCTACTTCCTTTTCTTGCACTCTGTTGCGAATGAAACATTCAATTTTACCAAGTTCGTCATAATTAACGGTACTACGCTTACATATGCACGTTAAGTTTTAAGTATTACAAATTTCATGTTCGTTTATTTATCATTATTGACACGATAACATCTTCGACTGAACCTAACGACGAATTCTTTACTGCGTTAGGTTTATCAGCCCGTGGTTTTACAACGATTTCTGCTTTATATTCTCGCCTACGTACTGGCGCCAAAGGCGATTAATCAAAACATTGCACGGGTTCACAGAAACGGTATGGATATACTTTCAATCACTAAAGCTTTATTACCGTAATGTTGCTCTTATACGTAAACCACATGCGTTGTCCAATAACTATTGTTATAATTCAGATGTTGAGTACTTCGAAAATTAGAATTTCATTCACATGCAAATACTGCCTACGTCAGAAAAACTTAAGATTAGTCAGAAAGATGAAAACCCACAAAACATTTGCAGATCGCAATAAATCAGAACACGAATATGTATCGAATTGCGCCTCACCAAAGGCTTATCGCAATGTTTTCATAAATAACTAAATAAACAAATCAATAAAACATTATATAACAGAATTATTAAATCGTCAATTGCAGTCGAACGTTTCTTGAGTTGCTCATTTCAAATTAATGGTATTTACATGCTGTTCTTTATTATCAGAGTTTCCTTATTTTGAGCAAATTCGTATGAATACTTCCGTTGATTTGCATAAACGAATAGGATATCTTTCATCCTAAAGACAACTATTATTATTTATAGATTATTAAGGAACGAAAACTATTTCATGATCAAACTAATGGGCAGTACTTAAAAAGCTATGCCGATAAAGAAACGAATAATGAAACATTGGCCAGGGGTTACCTGGGTAGTAAGTATATGGAACATCTATTACGGGGTTGGGGAAAGTACAGTTATAAAGAGAAGAGATAAGGAAAAGTTTTATACGATTAATTATTTTATACTTTAATAACTTCACTTCCGGCGGAAAATTTGTGACCCAACTATGTTTACTCATGTAAATAATTAATTACCGTACGCAATATTTAAATGAAAGGGAAACCATTTAATATTTCTGTGCAGATCACAAAACAAGGCTGGCAATGTTGGATCTTTTAATTGCAGCGCAAAGGAATGGTCAGATAGACGATGAAGGTATCAGAGAGGAAGTAGACACCTTTATGTTCGAGGTCAGATATGCGAGTTTTATTTATTTATGCCCCACGCGGATATGTGTATAATTGAACACCCTCCTTGTGTTTAGATTGCAAACTTTTCGACATACTATATTTTCGGATTATAAGGTTTAATAAGGTAACACTGTTTCAAGTATTGACGTAACATCTATCACACTGGATGAATTATTTAGACATCTTTCATTAAGGTGGCATTCGTTGGAATTCTTACTCATAATTTGAATCTTTAAAGCAGTTAATAATTGTTTACATTTTCTGGAAATATACAAAATTGCCAGGAAACTGTGAACCTGTAGAAAGGGTATGAAATATTAATAATAGTGGTAGAGGAAAGTAATCAATTCGGGAGTGCATAATTTTTTCGCATCGAGAGTAGGGAAGTTGATTTCTTCAAAACGGGAATTATGGCTTGAAGGAACGTCGGTCAAGGATCATAGATAACGATAGGGATTATCTACTAGGATAATGTTCAATATGAAAAAATAAATGGAGTTTCATAAAGTGTGTTAAATTTGATTGATTACTTTCCGGTACTCCTAATAGTAAGTTAACTCCGACTCCGCGTGGGTACATCCGATCCCGATTCAAATAAGGTATCCCAAAAAGGGAAGTTACTAAACAGCGCATATTATCATTACAGGGTCATGATACGGTAGCGGCTGCAGTATGCTTCACGATAATGCTTTTAGCAGAACATAGCGAAATACAGGTAATCTGTCCGCAATAGTTACTTTATTGTCATTGGCGAACGAGCAATAGTAACGAGTAACTATTATTACAACTATCATGCAACTCAACTTATATATACTGGGTGGGACAATCATGGTATTCATCTTCAATATGTCTACTATATTAAAAAGCATAAATGGAGTTCCTTCCGAAACTGAGAAGATGCTAACGGAAACATTAAACACATTACAGAGATAATATCTTCGTCTAAGGAGATTTACGGGATATCTCTTAATAACCATCGCATTGTAAAATTGATCTTCAAATATTAAATCGATATACATGCGTTTATGTTCCTAGGACCGAGTTAGGGACGAAGTTGATGCGGTGTTAGAAGAAAATGGAGGGAAGCTGACGATGGCAGCTTTACAACGACTTCCTTACACCGAAAGGTGCATCAAAGAAAGTCTTAGACTCTATCCTAGCGTACATACGATAGATCGTAAAACATCGGAGGAAGTACATTTAAGTAAGTACCCTCTCCACTTTAGGAGAGTCACAGGCTTTTATTGTCTTACACTATCTTTTTCACCTTATTCTTCACACTTTCTGTGTATGGAAGAATCCTTCCATACGACCTTGCACAATACCCCTGAATCTCACGCTTATTGTCTCCCTCCCAATTATATGTTTCGTGCCTAATAAGCTGTACTTGTCATCCTCATTTATTCACCTTCTTCCGCTCACACGCACAATTTCTAATAGCTTTAATCTGAACATTTAGAAACAACTTTCGATACAGTACCTTATACTAGCGCGCTTTTTGTGATAATTTGGGAAAATAATTCTCGATTTATCTTTGGGATCATTGCCTTGACAAAATTGAAACCTGTAGCTTGAATTATAAAACAAGCTTTACCACATTCTACGAAAGCATTGCATTATTTGTAATAGATGAATTTTGATAGATAAGGAAATTTACATTCCACTCTACATATGTTTTGCAGTTCGACAGGACATTATTGATTTCAATTACGTATTGCTTAAAATAAAATATAGTAAATTGCCGTATAGCACGGTTAACATGTTACGCATTGCCTAAAATTTATTACTGGAGAATTTCTGCATTTTGTTATATAACGCATAAAATATGAGGTATAATTAGGAGAACAATGCTGCAAGCGTTCAGGAAAAAGCTATAATATTTTTGAACGATAAAGATTAACCAAGCGCTGTGTCAACCATGTGACAGTGAGTTAGTAGACAAAATATTGGATTTTCTGGAGTCAATATGAATAGGGTAGAAAAATCTATCCATTTGCCATAAACGGCTAATTCAGTTTCATACTTCCGAGAAACTTCATACAAACCAACCTGTACCCATTTCCTATTACTCTGGCCGACGTGTTATTGTTGAATAATGCATAATTATGTGTCAAATCTTAACGCATGTTAATAAGCACTAAGAACTACTTCCGTGATGGAACACCCAATAATTCAAAGATCTTAAAATTTAGGTGGCTACAAAATTCCGACGGAAACAGATATAAACTTGTTCATATTTGATCTTCATCGAGATCCGAATTACTGGCCAAACCCTGAAGTCTTCGATCCGGATAGATTTCTACCCGAGAATACTCAAGGACGAGACCCTTATTGTTACATACCCTTCAGCGCCGGGCCTCGCAATTGTATAGGTAAAAATTATATGAACAGGTTATTATAGTTTTATTGCAGGTTCGAATGATACAACTACCAACAATCGGCACGGAGCTCGGAGTGTAGACACTGAAGATTATAGGCGCTTGTGTGGAAATTTAAAATGAATACGGTGGATCTCCGAAAAACGCGGATTTGTATAAAGTTTAGATGAAGTTCGATCATTCACTTACAGTCAACAAGTCCTGTATAGCGCGCTACGTCAATTAGATATTATTCACCGAAATTAGCAAAATCATTTGAAACATTTTTCCGACTTTATTTGATTTATAACGGACTGTGCTGTAATCACACTTGTACTTTAATCGATTCAATGGAAATATTGGATATGTAATGAAATTTTAACGTCACAAATTTGGTTTGAAAGGTTGTCATACATTCTTTGTTTATAATCGTAGGTCAACGGTATGCCATGCTGGAGCTAAAAGTTATAATTGGACTTCTACTGCATAACTTCCGTTTGGAGCGGGTGGATTATCTGAAAGACGTTACAATTATCGCTGATTTGATATTGCGTTCAGCGTACCCAATCCGTACCAGATTCGTGCCAATTAAACAACTTTGATTTAGCAAGATAATAAACATGCTGAGTTGTATCGCTTGGGGGGCTTGGTGCACTTTAAAAATGTAAGATTTATTTATTTCGACTGCAACATGTAAGCCGAACTTCTTCCCTTAATCACCCCTGCCATACGTTTTTCTACATTACGCATACGGCTTTCTAAACGCAGGTCGAGGCAGACGAAGAGCATACTTTATTACAACCTGAGGGGTGGGTGCCATGCCCTCCATAAGATTATCGGTTTTCTACTTTTTCTGCAATATTTGTTTCTTAACAAACAACGAGATAATGGAGTGACACGGACGCCATCCTGCTCCACGACTGCCGCCAAAAATATAATGTAGTTTTTAAGAACGTTTTCGCAATCTGTCCAAAAGGAAGATGAAGCGATGGACACGGTTTCCCAGTAACCCCCCAAAATTATGTATGTGCCATGATAATTCGTTAACTTAAAATATAACTGAAACTTAAAATATTATTTAATGAAATTTAATTGTTCTAAATATTACTTCATTAAAATAGGTTGCATGAAATAATTCATGTCCTACGTTAGAGTAGCTGTAAATGTATAATAATTAAATGAAACAAATGGATTTGTTTATTCAGGCGTACAAATAAGGAATCGACTAATAAATCAAATCCAGCAGCTTTGTCCAAAACATAAATTATTATTTAATTAAATAAAATTCGTCAAAATATAATGTCATTAAAATAAACTCCATGAAATTATTAATATAAAATCGTTCGAACACGCGAGAGAAATAAATTCCACTGCGAAAGTACTTGGGTATATTCAAATTTGCATAGAAATTGTGACGCAAGTATAAAAGTTAGATAGTTTTCATTTATTGCAAAATATTCTGTGGACTTTTGCGAATAAAATGACGTAAATTTGATTTGCGAAATAAATCTGCAAATATTCCAAGAGTTTCATCGTCGAAGAACTGAGTTTTCTTAGTTTTTCAACAATTTCATCGGCGAAAAACTGAGTTTCCTACCTAAGCAGTCTCCGTATTTTCTACTGACGATACTTTAGAGGTTCATGAATAACAGATATTGTTTCCGAAGAAATACGAATATTATTTTTAAACAGTACTTGTTTTTATTAGTGCTTCATATATTATAATATTAAAGCAGAGAGCCAGTAGTTCGCAATCTACCAGCGAGTTTTTCCGAAACATTCATCATTCATTATTTCACTTATATAATCTTCAGAATTTGCATCTCTTACCATCTCAATGAATTGTGCAAACTTACATTTAACAATAAGAATATTTTCTGACAACCACGTGTACATATGATCGACACAATACTCAAAGTCATATATTCTATACATAGTTTTTTTGAGTAACTAAATATAGAAGTAACAGAATCAGAGAGTTTTATGGTTTTCTCGTTATTAAACGTAACGATTTGTAACGTTAACGTGTTACCGATTTTTACAATCTCCTTTATGTTCCCCGTCAGCAGCCGTGAAATATCAGTTTTCGTTTGCAACAACTCTTTCCACGTTGACATGGAGAAGCGAATTTCATTGCCTCGATTATCTCCAATTGCCAGCTGAACATAACAATCTTCACCAACATCCAGATACTTGAAATAATTACTGGTCAACGAGTATCTCCGACCTAGGATACGCTGATTCTGCAACTTCTTTCCTTGTAACACGTGTTGTTGAGAAGTCGACGGCGGTGGCGGCGGCAGATACATTGATGATCTATAAATATAATTATTATTAATACAGAGCATTTTTGTAATGTCTAATACACATATTGAATCTTTCAAGTAACTTACGTTTTCAAGCTTTTAGAAGCGTAGAAGCCACTGTCACAGAACTGATTTAGCTGTTTCCTTTTGGTCTGCATGGTGTTCTTATTCAAGCGCTTACTCGATAACGTGGTACACAAACTGATGTAGAAAATCCACTCTTTACCAGCTTTTTATATAGGTTCTTAAACAGCCGTTGTCTCACTAGTTAGTCAATGCTGTTTTCGACACGGCTCTTACAAACAAACCTCTCCCTTACTACCTGAGTCATCGAGGGTAAGACTTGTTGGGTCCGGTCATCCTGACCTCTCCTCCCTCTCGAGAGAATATATATACAAGTATGTAACGGCGAGACGACGCTTATTTTTGAGTACCTTCAGTACGAGTACATACAGTCCGTTCACCTCGTTGATAGTTGCGATCCGGTTATTATTGGGAGTTTTTCGGAATAAAGTTTAAGTTATATAAACTCCAAGCATTAATTCCTTCCCGGCATCCAACACTACCACCACCATCTTCAATATTTATACTGTATATTACGTATATTACGTACTGTATATACTGTATATTAAGTCATTTTACGAACAACGATGGTCAACGGGTTATACTCGACTATGCGGTCATGTATGATTAAGCAGTATGCACATGTATTGGCTGGAACGTTATCTTTACATTCAAAATTTATTCGTACATCAACGGTTGCGCTCTTCAAAGATTCGTTCTGACGAGAACAGTCCAACACCACAAATGGGCCTTGACGCAGGAATTCGAGTTTTTCGAGTAACGCATCTCCATATCCATAGTAAGATTGTTGAAATTTCGAGTACATATCGTAGAGTAACGCGTATTTACCTTTATCGAAATCTAAGTTTAAACCATCGTATTTATACGTTTCAGAATTTAGGTAGAGTTTGACGTTTGATAGTTTGCAATTATCAAATCGTGAAGCCCTCATACTCAAATTATTCTTCCGAGCTGTTTGTAGGGCGAATATCACGTATCGAGGCTTCTCCATTTGCGTAGCAGCTTTTACAGCCCACGTGTGTTTTGTAGTCATCTGTAGCAGAGGATACTCGTAAAGGTCCCATGAGCGGAAGCTCGCATTAAGGGATCTACAACTCTCTAAAATGCGCAGCATAGACAACTTGTGCAGTTCTTCCAAAACAACGTGAGGTACGCGCCACAGTATCTTTCACAGAATTTCCAGTGTAGGTTTCAGACTGATTGGCCCAAACAAAGCATTCGTATCCAAACGAGCTCGAATGAGTATGAGTTCATGACGAGCGTTTATCACAACGCGTTTGTAATCTTCGCGAAAGCCTAGCAGCATACCCAGTGGTACGCAAAAGTTGAAATCCGTAAAGTTCTTCACATCCGTCTCATTGGTCCATCCTGCGTTGGCTAATGTCCTACTCTTCTCCATAGACAAACTCAAATAATTCTTCAGTGTACTCGTTATACCAGGGTTTCTACAACGATCGATTTCAACCTCATCGAGTTCGTAACGTATTTCATCGAACATGAAGGCCACACAATTGTTATCGAGAACTACATTCTCAATCGTTCCTTGCGGCTTCTCTTGCGATAGATACTTAAGTCTACCTTCCACATACAGGAAACTTTGACTTGGAAGGGTGTATAAGTATTGCTGTTGTATTGGTATTCGCATCTCATCACTATTTCCGAATGTAGTATTGGCGTATGGATTGTATGTGCGCACTTCAATCTTTGTTATACGATTATCAAAGGGCGGTGCACCAGAGATGTTCAAAATATCGTCAAGCATGATGATTTTATCACTCTCTGACAGCTAGCCCCAAGGATTGTAAGAATTTCACGTGTTGCACGTTCAGTTTCTTCTTCTTCGTCTTCTCCTTTACCACTGGCGGAAGTATCAAAGCTTGGCGAGTGTTATTGCAGCTTGTTGCAGTAATAATAGATTGTGTTGCATTACCGTAAACCAGCATACTATGAACGAGACGATGTAAATAAGTTGCGACGTCGCACGTGCAACCGTACGGTTATTTCTTCACCGCGAAAGTCTATTACTTGTTGCGACTGATCTACGATTCGGATTGTCAAATCGTCAATTGCTCGCACGACGATCGGCAGGAAAATGACTCGTGGTGGTGTTTCCGATATCTTATATCCTGGAGGCACGCGGGGTGAGAACTCATGTATGATGTGAACGAGTTTACCGGGACTGTATGAACCGGTGGTTATGTTACATTCTATCCCAATCATGTTCACGTTTATAATATTTACAGGCACATCTGATTCGTGCCACATATCCGGAGATAAGCCACGGTCTGTAGAAAATCCGAGCAAAGATCCTACATTGTTTGGCTTCATGAAATTGATCTTGTACACACTTCTGATTTCACTCTTCATTGTATTGTTGTTTGCACGTAGAACGATTGGGTATTCATCATCAGCATTCTTGCTGCTACGTGGATACCGTCACAATATCTCGAGTTTCAAATACTCATAGACAGCTTCCAATTCGTATGACCCGTCGGGAATAGTAATCTCCTCGTCTCCATCGCCAAAGTAAAATTTATTATTATTATTACTCGAACTGATATTTGGTATCGTATAGTACGCCTCGAAATCTGTGAGACCGAGTTCGTATTCATCATCGTTCAAATCTATCGGTGGAAAGCACTTGGTCGATATTACACTACTTCGTCCTGATAACGTGAACGTGAAGGACATCGTCTGTTGGCAACGAAGTTTAGAAGGAAAATGAATGTAGACGATTAATATTAGTAGACGAGAATAGGAGACGGTTAAGAATTGTAGACGATTCATAGCAATAATTTATAACATGTTTTCTTGGAGAAAGTTTACACAGAATTGTCCACGCACGCTCTCATCCAAATTTTGAAAGCGTATATGATTATACATGGTTTTACCATTTTTTCCAAAGTAATTGATCAGCTCGCTTGGCGGTTGAAGATTTTCAAAGCTATCAAAATATTTAACGTTCATTCCACTTTTCACGTATGCAACCCAATGTGTTCCAGATCCTTGACTATCGTCCAGATTGACGATACCACATTCATTTATCCGCGCTTTCCTTGGCAGTCTGTCACGCATAAACACTCCCCGAAAGTATGGCAACCCTTGACACATGCTTTCCAATTGAAAATTTGTTCTCACTAACTCACAGACTGACCATTACTATTTTCTGCATTTTTAAGAATGGTCTGCTACTGAAGTAATTACTGAATTTTCAAAAATGTTTGCAAAATTTGTATAACAACTTTTTTAGAGAGTTAGTCTTGCTACATAATCTAGAAGCCTTAAGGTGTGTCTTGAGGCATCGACTCTCACTATTTAATGACAGAGTAAGTGGTTACTATTGTCTGTGCGGAGAATTTCCCGTAACTGGTCCATTACTCGTACGTTTACCTGACTGTTTCAATGTTACCGTCCGTTTTCGACTTGCGAGGACGGCCGGTGCGCGGATGGTCTTGGATCTTTTCCCTCCGTTTCTTAAGTTTTGTAAGCCACTCCAACACTTGAGTACGAGATAAGCACACATCTCCATAATCTTTCTTTAAAGAATCGTAAGTTTTTGTAGCCGATTTCACACGGTTTACAAGGAATTTCGCATTGGTACATGCTGCTCAACTCTCACACTCGACATAATTCCGTAAGAGCTCAAGTACATGGTCCGCTTAAAGCAAATACTACTGCCGAACTGTCGGCCGTATAACATTGAAATTTAAAGAGAAAACGCACAACAGAACACACGTTAATTGCTACCCTGCTGGTTGTTGTAGAAGCCACAGTGTGATCTCGTGTAATCTTGGAACGATTGGTTCCTCAGTAGAAAGGGCGGAAAGTTGAGTCATTCTACATCTATTTGCCAAATCCAATTAATGATGCTCCGGTTTATAAGGGAAATGATCGAAAGAAAGGGACCGGGCGAGAGAATTAAAATGGGGGAACTTTTAATACAAAGGTTTACAAAGAGATGAGATGGTCAAAAGAGATGAGTTTTTAAAAAGATCCTTTTATAAGCGTATATCAAAGTTACAATGCTAAGTTGGTACATCCTGTCTATTGCTCCATAATTGTGTAAAACCCCGGAAGTGTATACGATTATATATTGTATATCAAATTGTATACAAATATATATTACAACCCTATCGTGTGACTAGAAGTAAAGGTCATAAGCCATAATCCAGAGCGATGTACTATTCTGATCTCTGACAGCTGATGCTAACATATTTCTTTACACGTCGAAATTTCCACAAGATTCTGCGGTTTCTGTTAATCAAGCTCTATTTTATCAAAGATTCCTAAAGAATGTTACGGTTCTTCCAATGCTGGTTCAGCAAAATGATACGCAAATAAATGACTTGACATCATCGTGATGATAACAGAAATTTATCATAAAACTTGTACAGGTTGATTCATAAATACATGTCAATACTTCAGAGGGTATATTTAAGTATACGCTAAAGTAAATGAAAAATGTCTTATGAACACGTGTCCGATATACCTTTGTTCTCGAGTTACGGATGATTAATCGTCGTGTGCCAGGCGACGCGATTGCGCTCGTCGTCTTTCGTGTAATTATACTGTACCTCGTTCACTTCGGCTTTAAGCATAGATGTCGAGTACGTTTACTTCTTTCTCGTCTCATATTAAACGTATGGGCTTGCATCGCCTTTTAAACACTTTAGATGGAAGACCCTTGCCACATCCGTTGGCACTTATACGTATGTCGATGTACAATATAACTGGAGAAGCGAGATCGCGCCGTTTGATACTCAACGGTTAATCATCCGTAATTCGAAGACTAAGTTATATCGGACACATGCTCTGTGGTATCGATATGTATTTATGAATCACCCGCTACACATTTGCAATCTGGGGATAAAAGACAAACTGATGATACATTGAAATAGAGATTCAGTAAACAACTGCATTAACATAGTAACACATGAGCAGCTTATAAAAGTACGTCCTTCGTTTTCCTTTCTTGGTAATATCGTTAGAAGTCAATTCTCTTCTGCACTTCTTCTGAAACACAACGATTTATTTTTTTAAGTTTCTTCTCGTGCAAAGTTTTTATTAAAAATGTTTAGAACCCTTTAAGTATTCCAAAACAATTCAAGAAGTTCTTGACGTAGCTTCAACTGCGAATCTCAAACAATCCAAACAATTTAGAGGAGTACTATGTGCGGTAATATAGATAATCTTACTGACAAACTGACAGGCGAACACAGTGATACTATAATTTGCAACAGATAAAACCTCTTAAGAGAGATCTTCTTGATACGTTGAATGCATAGATTTAATAGAATTTCGTCAACTTGATAAGTTTGCTTTATGATTTATTTTCAGGCACGTTAGGAGTTATTTGAATTCGTAAACGTTCAGTCACATTGAAAACGTTTTAAAACGCCGCAAAGATGATAACTACAATCCTCTTATTCATTATTTCCCTTTGCCTCTTGAGTTATTATAACGAGAATTACTCTTATAGAGGTAAATTGTTTAATGTCCTTCCGTGTGCACCAAAATGGCCATTTATTGGAAATTTGCAACTAATTACATCATTAGGTAAGTACGAGTTGTCTAGTGAATATCAATTTGCAACTCATACATTGAGTTCAACCAAATCGTAGAAAACTATCGGAAGAATTTTATGAGCAGATATACAAAGCTTCAGAAATTAGTACCGCGATTATCGTTAGTTGAATCATGTAGGAACTTAACCGCCGTCGTTATATTTGTTATGCCTGAATAAGAATTTTGCTTCTCAATATTTCGATCGGTGTTACTTTGTCAAAAATACATAAATATATATGTAGGTGATATTATTTACCAGAAATGCTGAAAACATCTTTAAAGTGGTATTACATTGTTGTACTGTATAGCTAATATGAGTAATATTTATTGTAAATTGTTGTACGTAAGTTGATGTAGCTATGAAGCGTTCGGCAATAATTACGAAACATACGTTTTAACGACGGACTGTACATATTCCTTTGTTAAACATATTTCGTAAAGAATGTTTCTTACAGACTTTTTCTCTGTACAGTTAATCTTTGGTATACGGTGCACAGACTCAACGACCAATATTATCCATTCTACGCAGTTTGGTTTATTTGTGATGCACTTATTAATACTCGCCATCCAGACCACATTAAGGTAATACTTTGACTTACAAATCTTACCCAAGTAAACCCAAGTCTTTTATATGTGGTGGATACGTTCCACAGAAATCAGCATAAAGAACCGCACAAAAAAAGATATAGCTTTCGTTGCAAAATTAGGGATAGTTTTTTGAGATGCCAGCGGTACAAAAGAGGTAACTTACACACATTCTGTTGTTTTGTTTGTGCAAAAATTGAAAGATTTTAGATTCGACCGAGAAAAGCTTTATTTGTGTTTGCCAATTATTCTCTGCTCTTTTAATACCCAGCAGAAAAACATAAAAAGAACGAAAGTAAAGGGATAAAAGCGTTACGCTGTTAAAACTTTCTAGATTTCTTGGATTAATTCTACTTTTTTGCTTTTTTGATTCACCGCATACGCATCAAAAGAGACTCAACTGTACTTCATTTGAGACTAGTAGGTTGCTCGAAAACTTCCGTAATAAATAAAATTAAGTTTGGGCACGCTAACCTAAATATCCCGTACTCTATATTTTACAAAGTATCCAATATTTCGAAGCTGATTGATAATAATTTCCAGTTAATAATATGTTAATAACATGATATGAATGATTATACCAATTATTTTACCCACTCTTTTACCTGTTTGTATACCTATGCATTTGACTTCTTCTTGAATTTTGATTTCATGTCAATTACTTAATGTTTTTCGGATATATTTTCAGAAAATAATTAGTACAGGGAAACACAACAAAAAGGGCTATGTATATGATTTCCTTCAGGCCTGGCTTGGTACTGGATTGCTTACTTCTACTGGTAAAAAATGTATCACTAGTACAAACAACGAACATATTCATTATTCAAATCTCTTCGATTATGTAAAAGTCCATGTCAGCTATAGCTTCAAAGGAATTCAGCAAATTGTATACTCTAATATTATTATACAAGATTTAAGAAAGTGTTTTGAAACTTTAAATCCGTAACTCGTATTATTAGTTATCCAAATATGAAATATTTCGATAACTCGGTTTAAATTATTTAAACGTACGTTCGGTGTCTGCCACAGTTTTTCGGGACATGTGCGAACGCAATTTGTAGAATGAATTAACTGTTAATATGCTACATTCAATATTATTGGTTTCTAAATTTTGTACTTCTCCAGAGCATTACATTATAAAAGGATTATTCGATTGTTAGCACGCGGCGTAATTCCTTGAAAGTCTCAGACAATTTGTTGTCCTTTGTATGAGTTTCGGGTTAAGACTCACTTTTATGAAATTTAGTAGGATTATATACTAAAAGCATCAGGAATGCCAATAATATTAACATTCTTCCGAAATAATTCTAATGATAGGATTAATTATATAACCATGTAATTTTGACATATCTAATGGTTTCTTACGACTTACGTACTGTACTTTGCAAAGAATTCTGACTATGACAGAATCAAAATCCGGTATCGAAATTGCACGACACCTAACATTCGTCTACGGAGGAAGTATATTGTATATACAATGGCAACATGGACTTGGTCACCTGACATCAGAATCATATACGAAGCAACAGTTCTTGAATTGTTCAAAAACGAACTAAGCAAGAGGAACTGACGAATAGCAGGGAATATCTGTCATTTGCACTGCTTTCTGACTAGCTATTATATGCTACTGTGCCTCGGTTCCACAATAATACTCTTAATTGCTTGAATTGAAACTAATGAAATATTAACAACGATATCATTCAATTTTGCAAATGCTTCTCATTTCAGTAATTTCCTTATGTCTGTCTTATATTAACAGAAATATTGCAATCAAGTATAAGTTATAAAACTATGTTGAAAGTTAATCACCTGTTTTAGGGAGTAAATGGCAAGAGCGACGTAAGTTGTTGACACAAGCATTTCACTTCAACATTTTACAAAATTTTACTGATATTTTCATCGAAGAAACCGAACACATGTGCGAGTCCTTAAAGAAGGAAGGCGGCCCCGTTGTTAAGGACCTATTACCTTTTGCCAGTGAACACACCTTGAATATAATATGTGGTAAATAAGCCAATGTCAGTTATTAATTTTAGTGAAGACGGAGGAAATAGCTTCGGCCGTTTTAAGATGTTTATCACTACCTTCACAGTTTTCATTATATTAATTACGAGTTCAATCAGTTGTCAAATTGGCGTCAGAAACGCAAAAAATAATATAATAAGTTTAAAGCCAGCGTAAGTTTGAAGAATATTGCTTACTATTATATACTACACGCAAGTTATATAAAATAACACTATATTACCATGTAACATGAAAAACAATCAAACATTTGCATATCACAGCAAACAAGAACCCAGTTTTTTATCGAAGTTCATTTACGTGTAATTTCAGAATCTGCCATGGGATGTTCTTTACGTGATAAACGAGAATTCGCTAAGAAATATCGGGCGGCTGTCGTAGAAATGGGACAAATAGCGATAAAGAGGTAATTGAAAATTTCTGTAACAACATGTTATGTCTGCTACGTCGTGGTAATATCGAAGCACATATTAATATTTTCTGATTATTCTACTTTGCTACTTCCTTTTCTTGCACTCTGTTGCGAATGAAACATTCAATTTTACCAAGTTCGTCATAATTAACGGTACTACGCTTACATATGCACGTTAAGTTTTAAGTATTACAAATTTCATGTTCGTTTATTTATCATTATTGACACGATAACATCTTCGACTGAACCTAACGACGAATTCTTTACTGCGTTAGGTTTATCAGTCCGTGGTTTTACAACGATTCCTGCTTTATATTCTCGCCTACGTACTGGCGCCAAAGGCGATTAATCAAAACATTGCACGGGTTCACAGAAACGGTATGGATATACTTTCAATCACTAAAGCTTTATTACCGTAATGTTGCTCTTATACGTAAACCACATGCGTTGTCCAATAACTATTGTTATAATTCAGATGTTGAGTACTTCGAAAATTAGAATTTCATTCACATGCAAATACTGCCTACGTCAGAAGAACTTAAGATTAGTCAGAAAGATGAAAACCCACAAAACATTTGCAGATCGCAATAAATCAGAACACGAATATGTATCGAATTGCGCCTCACCAAAGGCTTATCGCAATGTTTTCATAAATAACGAAATAAACAAATCAATAAAACATTATATAACAGAATTATTAAATCGTCAATTGCAGTCGAACGTTTCTTGAGTTGCTCATTTCAAATTAATGGTATTTACATGCTGTTCTTTATTATCAGAGTTTCCTTATTTTGAGCAAATTCGTATGAATACTTCCGTTCATTTGCATAAACGAATAGGATATCTTTCATCCCAAAGACAACTATTATTATTTATAGATTATTAAGGAACGAAAACTATTTCATGATCAAACTAATGGGCAGTACTTAAAAAGCTATGCCGATAAAGAAACGAATAATGAAACATTGGCCAGGGGTTACCTGGGTAGTAAGTATATGGAACATCTATTACGGGGTTGGGGAAAGTACGGTTATAAAGAGAAGAGATAAGGAATGTTTTATACGATTAATTATTTTATACTTTAATAACTTCACTTCCGGCGGAAAATTTGTGACCCAACTATGTTTACTCATGTAAATAATTAATTACCGTACGCAATATTTAAATGAAAGGGAAACCATTTAATATTTCTGTGCAGATCACAAAACAAGGCTGGCAATGTTGGATCTTTTAATTGCAGCGCAAAGGAATGGTCAGATAGACGATGAAGGTATCAGAGAGGAAGTAGACACCTTTATGTTCGAGGTCAGATATGCGAGTTTTATTTATTTATGCCCCACGCGGATATGTGTATAATTGAACACCCTCCTTGTGTTTAGATTGCAAACTTTTCGACATACTATATTTTCGGATTATAAGGTTTATAGAGCAATTGTTATATTGAATCAAGCTATTATAATCGTAACACTGTTTCAAGTATTGACGTAACATCTATCACACTGGATGAATTATTTAGACATCTTTCATTAAGGTGGCATTCGTTGGAATTCTTACTCATAATTTGAATCTTTAAAGCAGTTAATAATTGTTTACATTTTCTGGAAATATACAAAATTGCCAGGAAACTGTGAACCTGTAGAAAGGGTATGAAATATTAATAATAGTGGTAGAGGAAAGTAATCAATTCGGCAATTGCAACTCTCGATGCAATTTTTTCGCATCGAGAGTAGGGAAGTTGATTTCTTCAAAACGGGAATTATGGCTTGAAGGAACGTCGGTCAAGGATCATAGATAACGATAGAGATTATCTACTAGGATAATGTTCAATATGAAAAAATAAATGGAGTTTCATAAAGTGTGTTAAAATTGATTGATTACTTTCCGGTACTCCTAATAGTAAGTTAACTCCGACTCCGCGTGGGTACATCCGATCCCGATTCAATTAAGGTATCCCAAAAAGGGAAGTTACTAAACAGCGCATATTATCATTACAGGGTCATGATACGGTAGCGGCTGCAGTATGCTTCACGATAATGCTTTTAGCAGAACATAGCGAAATACAGGTAATCTGTCCGCAATAGTTACTTTATTGTCATTGGCGAACGAGCAATAGTAACGAGTAACTATTATTACAACTATCATGCAACTCAACTTATATATACTGGGTGGGACAATCATGGTATTCATCTTCAATATGTCTACTATATTAAAAAGCATAAATGGAGTTCCTTCCGAAACTGAGAAGATGCTAACGGAAACATTAAACACATTACAGAGATAATATCTTCGTCTAAGGAGATTTACGGGATATCTCTTAATAACCATCGCATTGTAAAATTGATCTTCAAATATTAAATCGATATACATGCGTTTATGTTCCTAGGACCGAGTTAGGGACGAAGTTGATGCGGTGTTAGAAGAAAATGGAGGGAAGCTGACGATGGCAGCTTTACAACGACTTCCTTACACCGAAAGGTGCATCAAAGAAAGTCTTAGACTCTATCCTAGCGTACATACGATAGATCGTAAAACATCAGAGGAAGTACATTTAAGTAAGTACCCTCTCCACTTTAGGAGAGTCACAGGCTTTTATTGTCTTACACTATCTTTTTCACCTTATTCTTCACACTTTCTGTGTATGGAAGAATCCTTCCATACGACCTTGCACAATACCCCTGAATCTCACGCTTATTGTCTCCCTCCCAATTATATGTTTCGTGCCTAATAAGCTGTACTTGTCATCCTCATTTATTCACCTTCTTCCGCTCACACGCACAATTTCTAATAGCTTTAATCTGAACATTTAGAAACAACTTCTTTCGATACAGTACCTTATACTAGCGCGCTTTTTGTCATAATTTGGGAAAATAATTCTCAATTTATCTTTGGGATCATTGCCTTGACAAAATTGAAACCTGTAGCTTGAATTATAAAACAAGCTTTACAACATTCTACGAAAGCGTTGTATTATTTGTAATAGATGAATTTTGATAGATAAGGAAATTTACATTCCACTCTACATATGTTTTGCAGTTCGACAGGACATTATTGATTTCAATTACGTATTGCTTAAAATAAAATATAGTAAATTGCCGTATAGCACGGTTAACATGTTACGCATTGCCTGAAATTCATTACTGGAGAATTTCTGCATTTTATTATGTAACGCATAAAATGTGAGGTATAATTAGGAGAACAATGCTGCAAGCGTTCAGGAAAAATGCTATATTTTTGAATGATAAAGATTAACCAAGCGCTGTGTCAACCATGTGACAGTGAGTTAGTAGACAAAATATTGGATTTTCTGGAGTCAATATGAATAGGGTAGAAAAATCTATCCATTTGCCATAAACGGCTAATTCAGTTTCATACTTCCGAGAAACATCATACAAACCAACCTGTACCCATTTCCTATTACTCTGGCCGACGTGTTATTGTTGAATAATGCATAATTATGTGTCAAATCTTAACGCATGTTAATAAGCACTAAGAACTACTTCCGCGATGGAACACCCAATAATTCAAAGATCTTAAAATTTAGGTGGATACAAAATTCCTACGGAAACAGATATAAACTTGTTCATATTTGATCTTCATCGAGATCCGAATTACTGGCCAAACCCTGAAGTCTTCGATCCGGATAGATTTCTACCCGAGAATACTCAAGGACGAAACCCTTATTGTTACATACCCTTCAGCGCCGGGCCTCGCAATTGTATAGGTAAAAATTATATGAACAGGTTATTATAGTTTTATTGCAGGTTCGAATGATACAACTACTAACAATCGGCATGGAGCTCGGAGTGTAGACAGTGAAGATTATACGCGCTTGTGTGGAAATTTAAAATGAATACGGTGGATCTCCGAAAAACGCGGATTTGTATAAAGTTTAGATGAAGTTCGATCATTCACTTACAGTCAACAAGTCCTGTATAGCGCGCTACGTCAATTAGATATTATTCACCGAAATTAGCAAAATCATTTGAAACATTTTTCCGACTTTATTTGATTTATAACGGACTGTGCTGTAATCACACTTGTACTTTAATCGATTCAATGGAAATATTGGATATGTAATGAAATTTTAACGTCACAAATTTGGTTTGAAAGGTTGTCATACATTCTTTGTTTATAATCGTAGGTCAACGGTATGCCATGCTGGAGCTAAAAGTTATAATTGGACTTCTACTGCATAACTTCCGTTTGGAGCGGGTGGATTATCTGAAAGACGTTACAATTATCGCTGATTTGATATTGCGTTCAGCGTACCCAATCCGTACCAGATTCGTGCCAATTAAACAACTTTGATTTAGCAAGATAATAAACATGCTGAGTTGTATCGCTTGGGGGGCTTGGTGCACTTTAAAAATGTAAGATTTATTTATTTCGACTGCAACATGTAAGCCGAACTTCTTCCCTTAATCACCCCTGCCATACGTTTTTCTACATTACGCATACGGCTTTCTAAACGCAGGTCGAGGCAGACGAAGAGCATACTTTATTACAACCTGAGGGGTGGGTGCCATGCCCTCCATAAGATTATCGGTTTTCTACTTTTTCTGCAATATTTGTTTCTTAACAAACAACGAGATAATGGAGTGACACGGACGCCATCCTGCTCCACGACTGCCGCCAAAAATATAATGTAGTTTTTAAGAACGTTTTCGCAATCTGTCCAAAAGGAAGATGAAGCGATGGACACGGTTTCCCAGTAACCCCCCAAAATTATGTATGTGCCATGATAATTCGTTAACTTAAAATATAACTGAAACTTAAAATATTATTTAATGAAATTTAATTGTTCTAAATATTACTTCATTAAAATAGGTTGCATGAAATAATTCATGTCCTACGTTAGAGTAGCTGTAAATGTATAATAATTAAATGAAACAAATGGATTTGTTTATTCAGGCGTACAAATAAGGAATCGACTAATAAATCAAATCCAGCAGCTTTGTCCAAAACATAAATTATTATTTAATTAAATAAAATTCGTCAAAATATAATGTCATTAAAATAAACTCTGAGTTTAACTCTAAAAAAACTCTAAAAAAAACTGAGTTTTCATGAGTTTTTCGGTGAAAACTGAGTTTTCAGGAGATTTTCAAGAGTTTCATCGGTTCAAAACTCAGTTTTCTTAGTTTTTCAAGAGTTTTATCGGTGAAAAACTGAGTTTTTATGAGTTTTTCAAGAGTTTTTCGCCGAAAAAACTGAGTTTTCATAAGACTTTCAAGAGTTATTAGTAGTATAGTAAGGCCGATTCTGTGACACTTTCCGTTAGATCCCGCGGCCCCACCAGCCGGCTCCAACGGAAAGTTGGGTGGTGGGGACATCGTACTCTTCCTCGAGCCCCCGTGACCTTGGACAGCCGAAAAGCTTATCTAACAATAAGCAGTTTTTGCATATGAGGATATTGTCTACCGGTGACCACACTCTGGGAGGATATCGTATTCTCTCTCGAGTCCCCGCGGCCTTGAATGGTTGAAGAGCTTAGCTAGACAGTTTTGCACCGGCGGCCACTTCCTAGGGGCGAATGTATTAATAATAGCACGGCCGCAGGGGTACCATCGAAACAATTTTCAAATGGATCGCTACGAAATGAAAATCTACGTTTATAATATAATATTCAGGGAAATAATATGCGTAGATTATTATATATTATACTGTACGTTGTGTTATTATTATGCATTATATGTGTAATAACGTAAATTATTTATGTACTATTATACTACAATATATTATTATATAAATATCCAATTCCAACTGTAAATCATGCGACGATTACTAGTTTTAACTGTGGTTTCAAATGTAACAGTTTACCAAAGAATCTCATAATTTAATTCTTACCCTTCTATTTTGTTAATTCAGTTTGCTTAAGAATAAAAAAGAATTGCATTTCGATTTAATTGTTGCGGAAGCAGCGGGCTAATAAAAACGTTTCCATTTCGCGTGTCCTAAAACATGTCTAAATGATCAAACTCAGTTTTTCCCTCACGAAACTCTTGAAAAACTAAGAAAACTGAGTTTTGAACCGATAAAACTCTTGAAAAACTAAGAAAACTGAGTTTTGAACCGATAAAACTCTTGAAAAACTAAGCAAACTGAGTTTTCAACCGATGAAACTCTTGAAAAACTACTGAAAACTCAGTTTTTCATCGATAAAACTCTTGAAAATCTCATGAAAACTCAGTTTTTCACCGATAAAACTCTTGAAAAACTAAGAAAACTGAGTTTTCAACCGATGAAACTCTTGAAAATCTACTGAAAACTCAGTTTTTCGTTGAAAAACTCTTGAAAATCTCATGAAAGGCAGTTTTTCACCGATAAAACTCTTGAAAAATTAAAAAAACTGAGTTTTGAACCGATGAAACTCTTGAAAACTCAGTTTTTCACAGATAAAACTCTTGAAAAACTAAGAAAACTGAGTTTTTCACAGATAAAACTCTCGAAAATCTCATGAAAACTCAGTTTTTCACCGATAAAACTGTTGAAAAACTAAGAAAACTGAGTTTTCAACCGATGAAACTCTTGAAAGTCTACTGAAAACTCAGTTTTTCTTTGAAAAACTCTTGAAAATCTCATGAAAGGCAGTTTTTCACCGATAAAACTCTTGAAAAATTAAAAAAACTGAGTTTTGAACCGATGAAACTCTTGAAAACTCAGTTTTTCACAGATAAAACTCTTGAAAAACTAAGAAAACTGAGTTTTTCACAGATAAAACTATTGAAAATCTCATGAAAACGCAGTTTTTCACCGATAAACTCTTGAAAAACTAAGAAAATTGAGTTTCCAACCGATCAAACTCTTGAAAAACTCGTGAAAACTCAGTTTTTCGCCGAAAAACTCTTGAAAATCTCATGAAAACTCAGTTTTTCACCGATAAAACTCTTGAAAAATTAAGAAAACTGAGTTTTGAACCGATCAAACTCTTGAAAACTCAGTTTTTCACAGATAAAACTCTTGAAAAACTAAGAAAACTGAGTTTTTTCACCGATAAAACTCTTGAAAATATCATGAAAACTCAGTTTTTCACCGATAAAACTGTTGAAAAACTAAAAAAACTGAGTTTTCAACCGATGAAACTCTTGAAAAACTCGTGAAAACTCGTGAAAACTCAGTTTTTCGCCGAAAAACCCTTGAAAATCTCATGAAAACGCAGTTTTTCACCGATAAAACTCTTGAAAAACTAAGAAAACTGAGTTTTGAACCGATAAAACTCTTGAAAAACTAAGAAAACTGAGTTTTGAACCGATAAAACTCTTGAAAAACTAAGAAAACTGAGATTTGAACCGATGAAACTCTTGAAAAACTACTGAGAACTCAGTTTTTCATCGATAAAACTCTTGAAAATCTCATGAAAACTCAGTTTTTCACCGATAAAACTCTTGAAAAACTAAGAAAACTGAGTTTTCAACCGATGAAACTCTTGAAAATCTCCTGAAAACTCAGTTTTTCGCCGAAAAACTCTTGAAAATCTCATGAAAACTCAGTTTTTCACCGATAAAACTCTTGAAAAATTAAGAAAACTGAGTTTTGAACCGATCAAACTCTTGAAAACTCAGTTTTTCACAGATAAAACTCTTGAAAAACTAAGAAAACTGAGTTTTTCACCGATAAAACTCTTGAAAATATCATGAAAACTCAGTTTTTCACCGATAAAACTGTTGAAAAACTAAGAAAACTGAGTTTTCAACCGATGAAACTCTTGAAAAACTCGTGAAAACTCGTGAAAACTCAGTTTTTCGCCGAAAAACTCTTGAAAATCTCATGAAAAAGCAGTTTTTCACCGATAAAACTCTTGAAAAACAAAGAAAACTGAGTTTGGAACCGATGAAACTCTTGAAAAAACTCGTGAGAACTCATTTTATCGCCAAAACTCTTGAAAATCTCATGAAAACTCAGTTTTTCACCGATAAAACTCTTGAAAAACTCGTGAGAACTCGTGAAAACTCATTTCATCGTCGAAAAACTATTGAAAATCTCATGAAAACGCAGTTTTTCACCGATAAAACTCTTGAAAAACTAAGAAAATTGAGTTTCCAACCGATGAAACTCTTGAAAAACTCGTGAAAACTCATTTTTTCGTCGAAAAATTCTTGAAAATCTCATGAAAACGCAGTTTTTCACCGACAAAACTCTTGAAAAACTAAGAAAACTGAGTTTTTAACCGATAAAACTCTTGAAAAACTAAGAAAACTGAGTTTTGAACCGATGAAACTCTTGAAAAACTCATGAAAACTCAGTTTTTCGCCGAAAAACTCTTGAAAAAACTAAGAAAACTGAGTTTTTCACCGATAAAACTCTTGAAAATCTCATGAAAACTCAGTTTTTCACCGATTAAACTCTTGAAAAACGAAGAAAACTGAGTTTTCAACCAATGAAACTCTTGAAAAACTCGTGTAAACTCAGTTTTTCGCCGAAAAACTCTTGAAAATCTCATGAAAACTCAGTTTTTCACCGATAGAACTCTTGAAAAACTCGTGAAAACTCAGTTTTGAACCGATGAAACTCTTGAAAAAACTCGTGAAAACTCATTTTATCGTCGAAAAACTCTTGAAAATCTCATGAAAACGTAGTTTTTCACCGATAAAACTCTTGAAAAACAAAGAAAATTGAGTTTCCAACCGATGAAACTCTTGAAAAACTAAGAAAACTGAGTTTTTCACCGATAAAACTCTTGAAAATCTCATGAAAACTCAGTTTTTCACCGATAAAACTCTTGAAAATCTCATGAAAACTCAGTTTTTCACCGATAAAACTCTTGAAAAACGAAGAAAACTGAGTTTCCAACCGATGAAACTCTTGAAAAACTCGTGAAAACTCAGTTTTTCGCCGAAAAACTCTTGAAAAACTAAGAAAACTGAGTTTTTCACCGATTAAACTCTTGAAAATCTCATGAAAACTCAGTTTTTCACCGATAAAACTCTTGAAAAACGAAGAAAACTGAGTTTTTCACCGATAAAACTCTTGAAAATCTCATGAAAACTCAGTTTTTCACCGATAAAACTCTTGAAAAACGAAGAAAACCGAGTTTTGAACCGATGAAACTCTTGAAAAACTCGTGAAAACTCAGTTTATCGTCGAAAAACTCTTGAAAATCTCATGAAAACTCAGTTTTTCACCGACAAAACTCTTGAAAAACTAAGAAAACTGAGTTTTAAACCGATAAAACTCTTGAAAAAACTAAGAAAACTGAGTTTTGAACCGATAAAACTCTTGAAAAACTAAGAAAATTGAGTTTCCAACCGATGAAACTCTTGAAAAACTCGTGAAAACTCAGTTTTTCGCCGAAAAACTCTTGAAAATCTCATGAAAACGCAGTTTTTCACCGATA